>OU426988.1:179336543-182003308 GCA_911387755.1 Chrysotoxum bicinctum
TTCAGTGCAGTTGTCATCAAAGAATGCACATGTTAGGATGCGGATTCGTAGTGGGAAATCGACTCAGATCAAAAGTCATCGATTTTAAGCCGATTAGTGATCGCCTGGCTGTAATCCGCATCAAAGCTACTTTTCTAAACATCAGCCTAATATGTGCACACGCCCCTAACGATGAAGCTGAGGAGTCTAACAAGGAGGAGTTTTACGACTTCCTGGACGGAGCCTACAGAGCCTGTCCGGAGTACGATGTCAAAGTCGTGCTTGGAGATTTCAATGCTAAAGTCGGGAAGGAAAATATCTTTGGCGGATTAGTTGGAAAGCACAGCCTCCATGAAACGACAACAGATAACGGCTTCCGACTAATCGACTTTGATGCAGCTCTGAATACGGTGATAAGTAGCACTAGGTTCCCCAGGCGAAGGATACACACAACTACCTGGCAATCTCCAGGTCTACCACGTGCTAATTGGCGCAAGGCACGCGTCGAACATCTTGGACGTGCGAACTGTCCGAGGTGCAAACGTGGACTCTGATCACTTTCTTGTGACAAAGTTCAGAGCCCGACTGTCCAACGAAAAGAAAATGAGGACCGCCCAAAGGAAGAAATTCAATATTGCATACCTTAGCACACCTGAGAAAGCCAGAGACTACAGTGAGCAATTGACCTGGAAACTCTCTGCCGTACCCCCAGCCACAAGCATCAACAACCATTGGAGTCAGTATATCGCTACATCATTAAGGAGGTTGCCGAGACCACCATAGGCTATCAACCACCTAGGAAAAAGAACCCGTGGTATGAAGCAGGAGATGGAAAATGCACGAATGCAAATGCTGCAACGGAAAACAAGAGCAGCAAAAGAGGAGTACTGTGAAAAGAGAAGGAAAGAGAAAACAACCCTGCGCAGAAAGAAAAGAGCAGTCGCAGCTTCTCAGCTCAGGTATCTCGAGGAGTCTAGTACCGGTACGCAAGCTCTTCGAAAAAGCGAAGGGAACCTAGTCACCGAAGCGCAGGGAATTGTAGACGTGTTTAAGCAGCATTTCCAGCAGCTGCTTGGTGAGCATTATTTAGAGGAAACCACAGGGGAGCAAAGAAGCATAAGACCAGTCAATGAAGATCCCGTCCCACTACCCAGTACTGAAGAAGTTAAGAAAGCAATCCGCAAGCTTAAGAATAACAAATCCACAGGCTCGGATGGCCTACCTGCGGAACTCTTTAAGTATGGAGGAGATGTCCTGATAGGCATGCATCAGCTCATCAACCAAGTGTGGGAGGAGGAAAGTATGCCCGAGGACTAGTCAAATAACTCAATATGCCCAATCTACAAACAAGCCGATCCTATGTCCTGCAAAAACTACAGGGCATAACCCTGCTTAATTTTGCAGGGCCGTTTTAACCGAGCCGAATAGGCGAAACGCGTTGGTCTTGAAATTAATGAGGACAAAACAAAGTATATGCTATCAAACAAAGCCTTCGCCCAGGACAAAACGTCACTATTGGTAGCAGTAATTTCGATGTAGTCAAGGAGTTCACCTACTTTGGAACAAATATCAATTGCACGAACGACACCTTAGTAGAAATCCGACGAAGAATTACCCTAGCGAACCGTTGCTTCTTCGGTTTGGCCCAACAAATGTTTTCAAATTTCCTTTCTCGAAAGCCAAACTGCAAAAGTATACAAAACACTAATTTTACTAGTTATACTCAACGGCGCGGCGCCGAGTGCTGGACGATAAGAAAAAAATGGGAATTGATGCTGGACACTTTCGAGAGAAAAATTCTTCGGCGGATATTTGGTTCTATATGCGAATAGGGCGAATGGAGGAGAAGATTCAATTGTGAATTATACGAGCTGTACCAAGATGTGGATGTAGTCCAAGCAGCTGAAACACGTCGACTACACTGGCTCGGTCACATTAAGCGAATGGACAACAACGCTGCAGCCAAGAAAATCTTCGAATCCCAGCCCCCAGGTTCGAGACGACGAGGAAGACCGAACCTCCGCTACAGGTTACAGACGTAAGAGCGCTTGGTCCCGACGACTGGAGGGAGCTCGCGAGGGATCGCAACTGATGGAAGACCGCAATAACTCAGGCAGAGACCCTCCATGGAGCGGGAGCCGGTTAAGTAAGTAAGTAAGTATCCCAATTTGGTCTTCTTTTAACAAAAAATACCTCCACAAACGCTCCTCCAATTCTCCCTAATTTCATCAGAAATTTTAAAAACTTATTGTGAATTTACTTTATATTCATTTTGAGCTAAACCAAATATCTTTCCTTTTCAAAAATTTTCGTTTCACTTAACACAGTGTTTAAAACCTCTTATTAGTCCTTAAGATCGCAAAGAAGTTTTCTTCCCGGCTTTTATCTAGCCTGGATGACCTCTTCTCTTGTTGAAAGCTCCAGTCTCTTTAGCCAATCAGTCTTGTGGTTTGAAAAGCGACATAGATTCCGAGCTTCAAATGAGTTCCGCAGCGCGGTGCTGATATCAATTGAATGCATGTGTCTGCACAGTGTGACATTCTGTCGAGTAAGTTGGAAATATCGATCGACAAGCTTTATCAGAAATATTTTGCATAAATGTCCCACTGCTGAATTACCATCAAAAGAATGTGTACGACACTTTGATGAATGCGGTTGACGATGGAAACAGTGGCATATTCTTCTTTGGTGGGCGTGGTGAAATTAGTAATTTGGTCCACACACCACCAGCATTTGAGGCGCTTGATCGAACAATGAATGATTTCCGAAACAATGTCAGACGTTTTGGATCCCCAACGATATCGCTGATCGGCGATTACTATTAAACATTTCCAATCTTGCCAAATTATAAAGGGTTTTGAAATAAGGATGGATAGATGTTGAAATGGAATAAGGTAAGTTATTTGAGACGAATTCTGTAGCGCCCGTTATTGACGATGACGGCCTCCCAAACGTCGTTTTTGAAAAAGTATAGACCAATGACACAGCGGTCCCAAAATCCACACCAAACGTTAACTTCTTGAGAATCCATTGTAATCTGGCGAGCCGCATGAGGGTTGGTGTCGTCCCATATATCTATGGCGATTTTGCTTGTCAGCACAGCCATTCATCCGAAAATGCGCCTCGTCCCTAAAGATGATTTTTCAGACAAATTTGGGATCCTCATCCAAATGCTCCGAATTCCAGTCAGCGAACAAGCAGCATTGTCTATGATCATGAACTTTGAGGTCCTAGGTCAAGGCCCAAGTCCCGATGCAAAATTTGCAAAGGCCGAGTTCTTGTGCAAGTCGAACTGCAAATCGACCGCCTAAGTTTCTCCTGTACATTTACACGGACCTTGGCTATGTTCTCGGCCGATCTTGCGTTCCTTTGAAGTACGAATTTTGGCTGATTAATAAACGAACCGGCCGTCCAATATTTTACCACCAAACATTGAAGAGTCGACTATGGAGGGCCACCACGTCTTCCGTAAAATAGACGCAACGTTTTCCCTAATGAACATTCATTTTGTTTTATCATTTGGACGTGCTGTTCATTCGCGTAATCTGCCACCGTGATTCGGGATCAGTAACTCAATAATAAACAACACATTTCACCAAAACAACATGACCGCCACAAGCTGTCAAAATCTTCCCAAAAAAAAAAAAACGTTTATAAGATTCTTTAATATATTTTGCATTGTGCTACTACTAGATCTGCATTATTCCAGGGACGTCTTCAAAAACATTGTACATATTAGAATTATTTCCCTACTTCATCTGACAGTTACAAGCAATTTATTATGTGAATGGCTACTACATATGTATTAATATTATTTACCATTCGCTAAGAATGGTAGACATATTGTATTTAAAGTCAGTAATCACAAATCGTACCAACAACTAAACAACTAAGCAGAAACACCTCTTTTGATATTTGTAAATCCCATGGTGTCATTGAAGTAATGATAGAAAGATGAAAAAGGTATTCGATGATTTTAACTTTAACGAAATGTTAAAGAAATTATGCTAAGTTGATCCGAATCATCATTTCAACACAGTTCCATTCTAAAACACTTTGACCATCCTATCAATTTGTCTGAAATGTTACGCCAAACATTCCAAAACAAAATTATCAAAATCGAAAACATCCCGAGAATGAACAAGAAGTATAAACCTTCTGTTACTTAACTTTAACCATCGAAATTAATGAAGGTGTTATATTTTTCAATAGATTTTCGTAAAGTTTATTTTCAATTATACTTTTTCAAGTTTATATTCACTGGATCATGTTTTGAATTAGAATTCTTTGGCGTTATTTCAAAGTTACAAAATACGAAAGTTATAGAAATCCCAACTAAGTTGGAATTATTCCTGTTTGACTCTTTGCCTACGGTTTAAATTAATGAACAACGAAATTCTTTGAGAGTTTCAAATATTAAGTAGGTACTTGATTGAAACAGTCTTTGAAATTTAACGGCAATTGTATACCTGGAGGGCAAACTTCAATAGCACTTAAAAGGGCTTACGAGCTTGGAGATTCTTACAACACTCATTATTAAATTCAGTCGATAGTTAAAAGAGAATAAAAATGGAAGAAAATTCTTTAAATTTTATGAGAGTAATAATGATTTCTATTAATTAAAGAAATAATTTTAAAATGTGTTCTTCAATGCAGAGTTTTGGCCATTTAATAGAATTCTGTTCGTTTTTCAAGCTTTCTTAGAGTTTAAGAATTCAGGTTCGAAAGCCTGAATGCATACCAAAGTACTAACTACCTTTTTTGGAAGATACAAATACGCCAAAAGTTGGGATTGTTAGCTTCAAACTTTCAAGAATCTTTGCGTTCCTTTAACGAATGGAAATTGATTTGATTGGTAGCGATTGATTTGGTTATCGAAATTTTGTGGCACTTGTTTTAGGCCATTATGAAACAGAAACGAATTTCTTTTCTAAAAAAAATTGTATAAACCACTTACATATCTGTTCAGAGCAATGGAAACTTCTGTAGAGAAGATAAAGAATCTTGGCCAACGGCCAATGGCAAAGAACACTAAAGCACTCAACATCTTAACGTGGCATGGAAGCGTACTTCTTCTTTGATTTGAATTATGAAAAGGTTTTAATTCGTCTATCAAATGCATACATAGATTTTTCGGTAATCTATAAAGCTGAATAAAGTGTACCTCAGTTGAAATTAAGCATGGCTTCTGTCCATCTCGTAAGGAACGCCGCAATATTCTCATATTATTTCGACGGAAAAATAACAATTTTTTAATTTGATTTCAAAAAGGCTACGATTAAATAAAACTTATGCTTAAAAATTACATCAAAATGAAAGTATTTAGTACATGTTTCGACAAACATTTATCAGACTGAGTTCAAGAATCGCATAAGGTAAGTTCATGAAATTCAAAAATGAAAAATGGCTGTGAAAACTGAAATGATAACTTTTTATCACTTCATAGTTTCACAGATAGAGGATTGACCCCCTGAATACTCTTGAATTCGTTATTGAAAAATAAATGCTTGGGTACCTCAAGGTTCCGTTTTACCTACGACACTCTTCCATATCTTCTATACTTCATTACTTCGCTGACTAAAGCACTCTCAACTTTTCATTTTTGTTTCCACAAAAACGCGTATGAAATGCTAAGGTTTTCTTAAAAAATAGAAGAAATTGTTTTTCTATTCGGATTTTGACTACCATTTAAATGTTTGAACACAGTACGAAGTTCAGGAAAGTTGGAGAGAAAAGGAAATACCAATGCAAATTGATCTTAAATGTCTAAATTTTGCAATAGGGATGAAATATAGAGCCGGGTAAAACATTCCACATTCGTGTAGTGTTGCTAAAGAAAGAATCTCTGAATTTAACAGTACGACCTAAGTTGGCCTCAAGTATAAAATGATGGACATTCCCAGAAGCGCGAGTATTAATGTAACTGGCTATTTCACTAGAACACTTTTTACAGAAATAACGGTGAAGGACAGAAAACATTGCGGTGGTGCTCGAAAGATTCAAATATTTCTGTCATAGTTCTTTCACCTGTAATTTGTTAAGCTTCTGAATTCTATGCAAGAGACTCAAGGGGGTTAGGGTTGTTGGAGCACCGCCGAAAACTTCAGTATAACTCTTATATCGCTTGAACCTGTTAGATCGAGAGTGGAGAACCGAGACATGAAACTAATAGGAGACATATCCAATTACGGAAACATCTGTTTCTCTTCAAGTTTATGGTAACGTCCCCTTCCTTTCATTGTTTTATGGGTTTTTTATATCAACAATGTTCAAATGAAATAGTCAGTTGCGTTCCTCCCCTGAAACAATTCAACCGTAATACCCGTAGATACTTCTAGGAATGCTCATCACTCATCAGTTTACCCTTGAGCCCCATTTCAGACGTACTGCCAAGCACAGAGATTCTTTCTTTAGCTGCACTACACGAATGTGGAATGCTTTACTTACTTACTTACTTAAGGTGGAGCTACAATCCGGGGTGAACCAGGGCCTCAACTAACAAACTTTTCGAACTAGCTCGATCCCTAGCTATGTAGCTGTCTCCAGTTTCGCACGTCAAGTTTGGTTGAGGTCCTCTCCCACTTTTGAGTGCCACTTGAGTTGCGGTCTTCCTCTACTGCGCCATCCCTCGGGGTTGAATTCGAAGACTTTCCGGACCGAAGCATTCAGGTCGTTTCGCTCTACATGACCCAGCCATCTTAGTCGTTGGACTTTGATTCGTTTTATTGGGTCAGTTTCGCTGTACAGCCCGTACAGTTCGTGGTTATATGTATCTTCTCCTCCATTCCCCGTCTATGCAGACGGGACCAAAGATCACACGAAGAATTTTCCTCTCGAAACATCCTAAAGCGCTCTTATCCACCATAGACGAGGAGTTTATAGCGGTGCCTAGGTATGTGAACTCCTTTACTACCTCAAAGTTATAGCTGTCTATAATAACGTTCTGTCCAAGACGTCGGTGTTGTGTGTCTTTTCTTGATGACAGCATATACTTGGTCTTGTCCTCATTTACCGCTGAGCCCATCTTCTTCGTTTCCGTCTCAATGTTCTTCCAATAATGTCAATTTCGTCGGCGTATCCGAGTAATTGGACAGACTTTTGAAACATTGTGCCTCTTGTTTTGACACGTGAGTTTTGCACTATTCTTTCAAGAACTATGTTGAAGAAGTCGTACGACAGAGCATCGCCTTGCATAAAACCTTTTTTGACATCAAATGCATCGGTGAGATCTTTTCCGACCTTGATGGAGCAGCGTGCATTCTCCATCGTCATCCTGCACAAACGGACAAGTTCGTCAGGGATGCCAAAACTAGACATTGCTCTATAATCGTTCCTATAGATGCTATCGTACGCGGTTTTGAAATCGATGAAAAGGTAGTATGTGTCGATTTGCAGCTCTTGGGTTTTTTTCCAAGATGTGTCGTAATGTGAATATTTGATCCATGGTGGACTTTCCTGGTCTAAAGCCGTATTGATATGGACCTACCAGGTTGTTGACGACAGGCTTCAGACGTTCACATAATACGGCAGAAAGGATCTGCAACGCGATGTTCAGGAGACTAATGCTTCTATAGTTGGCGCAGTTCAAAAGGTCTCCTTTCTTGAGGATCGTACAGATATTGCTGAGGTTCCATTTATCGGACATGCTTTCTTCCGACCATATTTTTCTGATGAACTGGTGCATACTCCCAACCAAATCATCACCTGCCGCTTTGAACAGTTCGGCAGCGAGGCCGTCAGCTCCAGCGGCTTTGTTGGACTTAGATTCGATATAACTATCTTCACTTCGTCCAGGTCGGGTGGGCGGTATTGTTAGTCTGTGTCGCCTTAGTCGAATGGATTATCTCTATGGCAGCGGCATTTTCTTCTTCATCGCCGTTATAAAGATTGGAGAAATGTTTTTTCCATATTCTCAGCATGGACTGCGGTTCCACTACGATGTTTCCTTGATTATCCATGCAGGCTTCGGCTTGGGGATTGTATTCTTGTGATGTTTTTTTTACCTTTTGGTAAAACTTCCGAATCTCATTCCTGTCATGGCATCCTTCTATTTCCTCGATTAAGCACTTTTCATGCTAATTCTTTTTCTTTCTGAGACGCCGGTGTTCTTCTCTCCTCTTCTGCTCGTACAGCTCGCGAGCAGCCTTTTTGTGCCTTTTGTTTTGCTGCATGTGCTTACCGACACTCATCGTCAAACCAGGGTTTTCGTTGTGATGGTCGTGTAAAACCCAGCACATCAGAAGCCGCATCTCTGATGGCTGCTTGGCAATGTTGCCACTGATCCTCAATACTTGATACTGGCGGCATAGAACTTCTAAGGATGTTGTGAGAAACTCGGTCGGAAAAGGACCTTTACTCAGCTCAATATTTCCCACTCATTATAATGTGCATAGTTCACAACCAATGTGCATCGGTATCTCCTTTCTAAACCTATCCTACTTTCCTAATTGCCTATACTGTGTTTAACATTATAAGGGTATTCATTACCTCTTGAGTGCGCGTATAATATAAAAAAAAAAACTTTTTAGTAATTTCAATTCAACACACCAACATTCATTGAAACCTAAGCACCGAATAATTTTTACATAGGAAGATTACTTTCCCGTTCCATATACATAAAGTATACTCCAAACAATAATATAAATGTTTCTTTTCTGAAGTTTGCTTCTTATTTTTAGAAACTTCAAATATTCCAAAAGTCGATAACCGCTTGAGCAAAAATAAAAACTTATCTTAGGAAAAGTTTAAAGCTCGAAAACTCGTGTAGATGAAGAAATGTTCAACTTTTTCCACTTCCGTTTAAATTGATGTGGAGGAAGTTATGGTTGTAGATTATTTTTAGATTCCTTTTTTTAGGAACGGACTTGAGAACTTGAGATTCTTTTTTTTTTCTTCGACATCGGAAGATAAGTATATCTTTAGTCGTGAAGAAAAAGTTTAATAATAAATCATTCTGTTATCGTGAGTTGGTTGATTTTATTTTTACTATAAGTACTCATATGAAGGTACTTGTAACTATGCACTTTCAGATAGGAAACTTTTGCTTATGAGATTTGCATTAAATAACAAAAAAGTCATTTCGATAAGCATGAAAACAAAAAGAATGTAACCTTCAAGGTCTCATAGTACCTTAACTGAAAATAAGGTTTCGAACCATATAATATTTAATTGGTAACTGCAAGTGAAAAAAAAAGGGAAGGTATTTTCCCACTAAGACACTTTTCTTTTTATCATGGAGGCAGCGAAAGAATTCCCCAGATGAAATCAATAGAGGCTGTGAATTGCTAAGTGAACACCTTTCAGCTACAATGACATTTTTGCAGTTCAGGCTTTAAAAAGAGCGGTTAAGACAGGTCCCCGTCCTTGGAGTTATAATCAATGACTGGTTTTCCAAATAGCGAAACAACACAAGCCTCTGATATGGAAAGATTAATTGTTGTGAAAACAAGTCAACGAAATAGATACCACAAACTTTGGATTCATAATCAAAATACTAGATTATATGCAATCGAACAATAAGAAGCAACCCTGGAGTGATGGATCGAAGATATCAGCACCATCCAAGAAATGCGATTGAATCAGCTTGGCAGGAGAATCTTTGGAAACTGCTAGATACAGTATTGCTACTATTACCGACAACCAAAGCAATGTTTCTTTGGGCGTTGATTTGTTTGTTATTGGAGGAAGTCTTAGACATGAACGAATGAATCACCACAATTCGCATTAAGATTAAGTTACCAAACATAATCTTCATAGGCGGACATCTTTGAAAAGAAAGATTATGAGACCAGAAAACGATCTTAACGCAACAATCGGAAAGTACAGACTGTAACAACATCTCGCATAACTGACTCAGGTTGACAAACTTAGCTCGGTGGGAAAAACTTGTGATGACTTGTACTCAGTTTCCCCATCTCAATATTCACAAGGGTATTGTCAACCAGATTTGTGTCATTGCGATTCTACATAATTGACATTAAGGTACCTCTCCATTATCAAGAAAACCCGAACATTTACAATAATAATAATTCGGACCACTACCTCGTTGCAGTCAAGATACTGATCAAAAGCTTAAACACGAAAATACTGTGAGGAAACTCGATGTTGTACGTCTTTAATAATCTGTCAAGCATCCCATCAAGGCAACCTGCATTGTGCCTGATCGGGAAACTATTGACTGCTCAGACTGGTCTGGGTCAGTAGCGCAACAATCAATCACGGTGAAGTGCTTGTTTTACCTCCTCGTGGTGGTCCTCGGGCAACTATTTGCGTATCCCTATATACATACGTAAATAGGCTAATATTACAAGTGCGAAAGGCCTAGCTTTCTATGATAGGTTACGGAGGTCAGTATTCTTCGTAACTGAAATAATTTCCTTCTAACGAAACCGACACTACGCCTCGGATAAGGAACGATAACACGTTGACGAATTTTGGCTATTGTATCCAGACAAAGATTGGTTTCTGGAATGTGAAGACGCTTCTCGACAACTTAAGTGAAGGTTCTCAAAATGCCAGATTCCTCCAACTAGAGAGTGAGTTCATGCGGTATAAGATGGACATCTTAGGGATCAGTGAAGTTAGATGGTTGGGCTCTTCGCGACAGCAAGTTACAAGCAAGTTGTTGCTTGGCTATCAATTAAAAGGAGATATCAGCTTATGCTACTGCCATCATTGAGACTAGCCTAGCGGCGTTTGTCACTGTCAATATTTCAGCTTGAAAGACCCTGCCGTAATCAGGAAGTCTGAATGCGCTGGCTAGGCCAAGGGTTTCTGAAAAGAATCCTGCACCAACAACTACAGTTTCCATCAGAATTAAATGAGCTAATCATACGCTACCGTTCTAAGTCTACATCTGAAGAATAAGGACATATATCTGGAAGGAAATTTGAGAAGTTGAGAGTACTGCCATCAAAAAAAACAATTGTTTGGATTAGAAGTTTCAGATAAAAGATCTTTGATGAATATGAGAAAGAGAATTGGACTTAAAACCGTCCAATAAGCATATTATTTAGTGGTTCGAAAGGTTGATTCTAATCCAACGAACAAGAGATTCACCAATACCAAATGCATGCATTTTTGATAAGCGAGCTCGATGCCAAACTCTATCAAATGCTTTTGAAATATCAGGGTCACTAATGATTTGTTCTATTATTAGGTGAGATATACCATCTGATCATCTGCAGACCTATTGTTACGAAAGCCACACTGCCGCTCATAGAGAGATATTCGTTATTCAACCTCAACCATCAACCAAAAATGAATTTTGTAATTAAGAGCAATATTTGGAATAAGTTAGTGATGGATGGGTTTCGTTTTGTATTCGATGAACTGGTAAAAACTGCGAAGAATGTAATGCAAGTAGTTAAAATAGCAATGTTGTCAAAACCAATGTCTAGCAATTGTTTTAAGGAAAATTCCCAAGTTTGGATGTTCTGTAACTCGTTACTTGATGTATTTCGAAGGAATCATTGCACAACCAAACCAGTTTAGATTTTTTATAAATCTATAGGATCATTCGGTTGAATACGTCTGGTCTAATATGTCATCGTTCATTCAGTCCAAGCTATCAATTTGCATTGTTGCAAATTTTTAGCCACTGTGCAGTTCTTGAAAGGGTAAGACCTTGACGTTGGACTCGTCCAGTCATATCGTTATCAGTTTTCACATGGTTGTCCTAAATTTTTGTTTGCTGATTTAAGGGCGGAAATGGTAATTGCCTCAAATTGCTTTTCGTGACTTCATTGTATCAAATGCGCCGCCGTTTATCAGACGATCTTATTTAGACTGCAACCAACTTTTTTAAATAAACAATAGCCAGTTCGATCCAGCCGTTCTCAAGTGATTACAAACAGCATTTCGTTTTATTAATAAAAGTAAAAATAATAGCACTTAGAATAAAATGCTTCTGAATTTGATTTCAGAATCGAAACCAAAAGAATTTTCCGAATCACCATTCGAAAACATCATGATTAACAATTGATTAACATCTTCCTACATCAAATGTCATATCATTTAGTGGTCGCGCACATCAGCTGTCAATGCATTTTGTTGTCAGTGAATCAACCTCTGCCAACAGATAAGCCACGCATTTTGAATCAATAAATAAATTTAAAATTAATTCATTCAAAAATCAAAAACAGAACAAATCAATTAAAATACATTGTTGACAGTGACAACTATCCCATTTTAGGAAACCAAAATTGATAACCAAATAATGTGAAGTAGGTAATCCTGTAAAAGTCAGCATGTCTGGTTTAGCCCGTAGAATTCCATCAATTCAACCCGAAAGTTATGTAAAGCTGAAGAATTTACATAAAATGCCATTCTATTCCGTTCACACACATACATACCTATGTTCATATGTAGGGATGTTTGAAAATATTCTTGCTCTGACAATAATTCAAGCATTTTTGTTCGTAGGGTAACAGCGGGAGAGCTGCCGTGCTTTTTTAAAAATCAATGCAATTTTTTTTTATTAAATTAAAATAAACTTTTTACAAAAAAACTTAACAATGGTTTTAAATTAATTCTATCATAAAAAAATACTCGACCTAAAAAAATTACAATTTTCATAAAAAATAACAAAAAAGTGTGGGAGACATTCCGCATAGTAATAAATATAAAAAAATTTAAATTTTTAAATTTATTTACTTTTTAATTTTAGTAAAACATTAAAGCCTGTTTAGGAAGTTACTAAGTTAAGTAGAGGATTTTGCTAATTTTAAATGATTTTAGCATTTTACTATCTCTTAACATTTTACTAAAGTTAAAATCACAAACTATCTACTTTATTTAACTTTAAATAACTTGCTAAATTCTTCTAGTTATAATCTTTCTTCTAAATGACTTCTGTCATTTTCCTCGAAACACATTTTTTGGCAATTTTATTTGAAAGAGTTAAATTGTGCATTTTTTATGATTGGTGAGCTAATTGTTTTTTAAAGTAAATTAAGTCAGACCAAAAACATAAATGTTAAAAAAAGAGCCAAGTTCTTCTATACAAAAACCTTTGTGTAATAAGTCAGCCGTGAAAAGTACTGAGATTTAAAAGTACGAAAAGTTCTTACTTCATGAATGTTTAATACCGAATATTTAAAGTAGAATAATATTGAAACAGATACAATGTAATAGACAAATTTTATTATTTAATGATTACTGACTAAAATTTGATGGGCTTACTGGTCAAGTTTTTAAAACCTTTCGAATTGGGTATAAAAAAAACTTGCCAAGTAAGCCCATCAAATTTTAGTCAGTAGTCATTAAATAGTAAAATTTCTCTATTACATTGTAGTTGTTTCAATATTATTCTACTTTAAATATTCGGTATTAAACATTCATGAAGTAAGAACTTGGCGTACTTTTAGATCTCAGTACTTTTCACGGCTGACTTGTTAGACAAAGGTTTTTGTATAGAAGAACAAAAGTATAGGAGAACTTGGCTCTTTTTTAACATTTATGTTTTTGGTCTGATCTCACTCCTTTTTGCAAAGATTTTAATGTTTTGCCATGTAAAAATCTCGAAAGATACGGAAAAATAGAAGGGTGGACTCTACCTTATAAAATCGACTTAGTTTATAGCTTCCTATTTTTTTTGTATATTTTCTTTTTGTTATTGGTTGTTTTGATTTGCGCTTCAATTGTTTCTTCTTCTCCTGGCAAGATACCTAACACAAACATACCTACTTTAATGTTAAATACTAGAACCTACATCCGCTAAAAGCCATAAAAAAGCAATAATTGTTGAGGATGCGATAATGTTTTTGTTGCAATTTTTACTCTTTTTTTTTTAAATGAAGGTAGACAACCAATTAACAGCCCAACTAGTGGTTTGATTATAGTTCACATCACAGTTAAGAGTTTTTTTTATGTAAACTTATAATTTTTCAGGTATGCAAATGTTTTCTTTTTTCATTCATGTTAATAACATAGAGTACCAAATCGAGCACTCTAGTTCTAAGAAAAGTTATGAAATTTCAAAATGCATGTATAGTTTCAAAATGACAATAAAAAGACACTTCGAATGAAAAATCTTAGATTTTCTATTTTTCGCTTTGCATGTACATTAAGCCATACCCTTCCACCAAACTTCATCATTCTACAGCAGTCGGAAGTGATCCATATAAATCAAACTTTTTCACGGAAAGTGGGCGGATACCACGACCCCTGAATGGAAAACCTCAATTTTTATTTTTGTTCCTTTATATGTAATTTGAACCCTACCGCTCTACCAAATTTCATTGTTCTACCATTATAAGGGTAGTCATAACCCCTTGAGTGCGCGTATAATATATAAAAAAAAAAAAAAAAATCGGAAGTTTGCCATATATAATTTACATCAGTTCTGAGGAATTGGGCGGATACCACGCCCCTGAATGGAAAATCTCAAATTTTATATTTTTTTCTTAGTATGCAATTTAAGCCCTGCCACCTTACTAAATTTCATCGTTTTACAGCAGTCGGAAGTGCTCCATTCAACCAACACCAATTCGGAGAAAGTGGGCGGATACCACGGCGGCGGCTGAAAGCAAAACCTTAGTGTTAATTTTTGGTTCTCTATATGCAATATAAGCCTTACCGGTTCACCAAATTTCATCGTTTTACAGCAGTCGGAAGTGCTCCATAATACGATGTCGGGAAGTGCTCCAAAATTCGGAGAAAGTGGGCGGATACCACGCACCCTGAATGGAAAATTTCTAATTTTCGATTTTTGCCTCTGCTTGCATGACAAGACCTACTGTTGTGCAAAATTACAAGATTCTACGATGTCGGGAAGTGCTCCATAATTTTGATGATCTGTCAGTCAGTCAGTCAGTCAGTCAGTCAGTCAGTTACGGTTTTTGTGATTTTTGAGGCCTTATATCTCAGGAAAATTTGGTGAGGCACCTGTGTCTGACTACCTTAGCAAATATCAGTCGATCTCATACTGTGAAAGAGTGTAGACGTCTTTGACTTTCGCAGTGACTTCAATTAGAATCGTATGTGCATATTAGTACCAAGTTTACCAAACAAATTTTAATATAGAGTATAGCTCAATAGAAGAGGTGGCGGACCGTGGTGCGAGAGATCACCGGTTCAAGTCCCCGTCGGGCACAAAAATTATTGATGCTTTTTTACATAATAGAGAAGTTGAAATAATTATTGAAGAAGAAGAAAGACAAATTAAACGCAACAACAACAAAGCGGAGGCATCGAAAGGTGTTCGTCCAGCTAAAACCAGAACAACAACAACAACTACGATGGATCAAGCAACGGCAACAAAACCGGGGACATCGAAAGATGCCCTGGCAAAGTCAACCAATGCGACAGCGCCAGCATCATCCGATGCGGAAACGGCACCATCAGCCGATAAGACCATGAAGAGGAGGAAGAGGGTACAATGTGTACCCAACCCGGTGAAGCGTCGCACCATCACCACTGCTGAGCTGCAAGCTGAAGGGAAGGTGACGGCGCAAAAGTCAATAAAACCAGCAGCAGACAACAACAAACATTTGAATCCCTCGCCCACCGATGATGACGAGGAGATTTCATATATGTCCGAGGGTGGAGAGGGTCTCTACACCACCGGTGATAGCCAGACATTTGTGGACTTGTCTACCCCAGAGGCGTCCGCTGATGAAGCTGAGGAAGAGACCATCCAGGCCAAAATTGGCGCAATTCAGGGGCAGATCGAGACTCTTCAAACCGATCTTGCCTCAATGATCCAAGCTCTAAAAGAAAAGCAAGAGGCGCGAAGAGAAAAAGAGAGACAGGAGCGCTTAAATAAAAAAAGTCTCCAGGCCCCACAAAAGGAGGCGCAACAAAAAAGTGTTGATGCGGAGCTGCAACCGCCAAACAAGCAGCCTCATCAAAAACAACAACAGCCGCTGATAACAGAAAAGCCAAAGCAGCAGGCAAACCAAAAACAACAACAACAGCAACAACAACAACAGCAGCCGAAACAACAGCAGCGACAACAGCAGCAAAGACAACAGCAGCAGAGACAACAGCAGCAGAACCAACAACAGCAGCAGAATCAGCAGCAGAAACAACAGCAGCAGCCACAGCCGCAGCCGATACAAACCAAAAAAAAAGAACAGGTGCCACCCATCAACGTTTATAAGATGGACCTTAAGGAGACATTGGAAATATGTAAGTCGGCCATAGGTCAAAATTTTATAATTAAGAGACTTGGTAATAATAGACACGCTATCCACTGCTTCACAGTGGAACATCATAAAATTATAAAAGAATTATTAAAACAAACCACGACTGAGTTCTTTAGTTTCACTCCGAAAGTGGAAAAAGTTCAAACGGTCCTGTTGAAGGGCATAGATTCCTACACGGAACCGGAAGAGCTCTTAAATGAGCTCCGTGAAAAAGCGGGAAACGATCTCGACTTTATCGAAGTCAAGCCTTTTGCCACAGTTAAAGCCAGACGGGAGAATCGGAAGTTGCCAATCTTCTTGGTTCAGCTTTCACCCAATAGCAAACTGGATAGTTTGAGGAGTATCTCCGTCCTCAACTACCAGGTTGTAACCTGGGATAAATTAAAGAGGCGCGGCGACATGCTTCAATGCATGCGCTGTCAAAGGTTCGGCCACGCCGCGGCTAACTGCGAAATGCAGTCACGCTGCGTAAAGTGTGGAGAGAACCACAAAATGGGAGAATGCAAGTTAGGGCAAGAAAGGGTCCAAGACATGACACTACTTAAGTGTGCACTCTGCCGGAAGGACGGGCACCCCGCAAACTATCGGGGATGTCCCATCTTTCAGGAAATGAAACAAAAAAAAGCGAAGCAATCAGAGGTAGAAAAACGACCAATTACGCGTGCTCCTACAACAACGCCCGTTAATCCCCAAATATCCTACGCCCAAATGGCGTCAGGAAGGGGAAAAACGGTACAGCCTGCGCCAAAGGCAGCCCCACAGGCCCTCGTGCCTAATGCTCCGAACGCACAGGCCGAAATAAGAAGCATGTTGCTGGCCATTTCTGGTCAGATAGCAGGACTTCAAAAACAGATAACGGAGCAGGCGAAGAGGGTGGACCATATCTACTCTGTTTTGCCGAGCTTTACGCAATTTTTAGGTTAAGGGCGCGCTGCCGGAGAGGCCCTTAAGGATCCTTGCTGTGAATGTAAATTCACTGATTAGGATCGAACGTAGAGCAAACCTATTCCAATTGTTGAAAGATCAAAGTCCTGATGTGTTTATGGCTAGTGAAACTAAGCTAAGCCAGAAACATAAATTGACACATAATAATTACAATATCGTACGAAGAGATCGGCCCAACTCGACTCAAGGAGGTGGTGTCGCAATCTTTGTACGAAAAGGCATTAGATATAAAGTTATATACAATAGTGAAGTACGCAGATTTCGGCTGCTTGAGGCGTGCATTGTATGCATTCCTCTCCAACAGGGGAAGCGGATGTATATAATCGCGACTTACGCTCCGGAATCACCTCAGCCAACTAACTTTTTGACAGAGCTCGAAAAACTTTTTCAAGTGCTACAACTGAACTCGGTAGAGAATTACTATATCATGGCCGGTGATTTAAATGCCAAACATATTGATTGGGGAAATCAAGTACAAAATCCGAGAGGTAACCATCTATTTAATTGGATGGGTCAATACAATATTGAATATATGATCGATCTTCTAGCGACTGATAGACCATCGTTTCCAAGGAGCGGTGCCTATCTGGATCTATTATTAAAGGACTCTAGACTGACAATTACTAACACTGTGGGTCAACGGACAAGAAACTGTTTACAAACGATAGACTATGACAGCGACCACTGTGGTTTTGCCGCAACAATACAGTTGCCGAACGAGCTCGTAGAGTTGGAAGAGTATGTACCTGCGCATTCTTACAATTACAGTAAGATGCGCTGGCCACGCTTTACCAACGCCTTAGCAAGCGAAATTCGTGCCAATAATATATCCCCACCAAATAACAGGAATTTAACAAACAACGAAATTGACCAATACTTAGAACAAATGGACGAAACAATCCTACGAACTATGAATAGAACTATACCAAAATACAGAGAACGTAACGTAACCGACATGTACCGTAACGCGACAATTAATGCACTACACAGACAAAAAAGTGGTCTACTGACAAGACTAAAACGCTTGTACCGACGGTTTACTGACTCACGCGATCTGGAGATTAGGACACTGAAGTCGTCAATTAAGAACATCAACCAACTGATCAAGGAAAATTATAGATTGTCTATTAATTTGTACTGGAACAACAAAATTCGTGCCGTTAACTCTAGCGACCCGAGTATGTTTCCACAAATTAACAAGATATTTAGACGAAATGATCAAAACGAACTTCCGTGTCTTAAGCTCCAGAGAACGACAGAAAACAGAAACGTACTTCTAACAGCAGGTATAGATCCAGATGACGCGGTCTTGGGCGATGACCTCTTTATTGTCGAGGATCCGCTGGAGAAAGTGGAGGCTGTGGGGGCTGCTTTCCAGCAAGTGTATAAGGTGAATGCAAGCATCCACCCCAACCACGAACTGGAAAACAGAGCTCTACTCCATCACTTCTATCTTCGTAATGAAATGACGCAATGGCGATCAGAGAATCTAGGTTTCATCCAGTTCAATGAAGAAAACTTGGCGAATGCCATCATCGCCGTGCAAGATGGGAGTAGTTCCCTGTTAGTTACGAGGATGGAGCTCCAGCTCATCTTCGATTCATTAAAGAGGAAAAAGTCAACAGGAGTCGATGGTATATCCAATATTGTACTTCGACATCTACCTAAGGAAGCAATTGACATTTATGCCACACTGTTTAACAACGCACTGAATAATGCATATTATCCAGGGCGGTGGAAGACAGCTGTGGTTCATCCTCTCCCGAAAAAGGGAAAGGACAACTCCAATCCGGCGAATCTTCGGTCGATAAGTCTTCTACCGAGTCTCAGCAAGGTATTCGAGAAAGTCATAAATAGAGCTCTGTCCAAGTGGGCGGATGACAATAATATCATACCGGATAATCAGTTCGGGTTTAAGGCGGGACATGACACCATTCATGCCGCGTCTAAACTCGTTTCTGATATCCAATGGAACAAAACTAAAAATCAATGTACAGGTGCTTGTCTGGTTGATTTGGAGAAGGCTTTCGACACCGTATGGTTAGAGGGTCTCTATCTAAAATTGACTAGGCTCGGCATAAGTAAACCACTATTATATATGCTTTATGACATGCTCAATGGTAGAAAGTTTGTTGTCAAAAGTGGCAATGTAACTTCTACCGCAATCTTCGATATCAAGAATGGTCTTCAGCAGGGAGCGGTGAACTCGCCGATTCTATTCAGCATTTACACCAGCGATCTGATAAGTAGTCTAACTCAGGCAATTGCGTATGCCGATGACCTAATAGCGTACAGAACAACTACAAAAGTTGAGGTCATCAGAATTCTCTTACAGCGTGACTTCGACAAGATTCAGCGATATTGTGATGACTGGAAGTTGAAAATCAACTTTCAGAAATGTGAAACGATTCTGTTTAGGACTCCGTTGGCTAGAGCCCCGAGGGATACTAGAAAGAACTGGCGTAAGCTGATGATCGTAGGGCCGCACCGGCAACGACTGGCGAGCAGAAGTGTGGTAAAGTACCTTGGCATCTGGTTGGATCAGTATTTGTATTTCGACAGACATATAAATGCTGCTCTGAACAGGGCTAGGGGAGCCTTTGCCCTGACGAAACGTTTGTTTTACAGCAGCCGGCTTGACACCAGGGTGAAGGTGATTTGCTACATGGCCCTCATCCGGACGATGATTGCCTATGGTTGCCCGGTGTGGTTCAACGTTGCCCCATCTCAAATGGAAAAGATTCGGGTGTTTGAGAGGCAGTGTCTTAGACGTTGTCTTGGATTACACAGAACACCAGAATCGGAGTACAAACATTACTATTCCAACGGGACTCTATACAACGGAGCCAACATTAACAGAATAGATAATTTTTTGATAAAGCTGATTCGGAGTCACATTGCGAGAGCGATGACCTCAGCAAATAGCTTAATCTTTGGGGCTTACTACCCCAACACAGAATACTTCGAGAGTGTGCGTTTAAGTGGCCATATTGCACCTAATGCATTCCTCTATTTAGATAGTATAGGGTTGATCCAGGATAGAGAGGCGGTTCCGCTAATCTACCACGTCGGCCGTAGGGCTGTGGATAGGCGGCTCCTTTATAGTCGAGACGTCCTCGCACAAGACGGAGCTGAGCGACTTCGGTTCAGTAGGACTGTGTCCGATCGGGACCTGAAAGACAGGGTAAGACAGGAGAACCAGTTTTGGTGGTTGTCTAATGTTGATAGCGATAGTTGACAAGTTGTCTTGGCCGACTTACGTAGTTTTAAGGGTATTCTTAGGTAGGGACAGTCAGGGTGGCACACAAAAAAAAAAACAAAAAAAAAAAAAAAAATTAGAGTACATTCTTCTAATGTACATTCAAAAAAAAAAAAAAAAAAAAAAAAAAAAAAAAAAATAATAATAAAAAAAAAAAAAAACTCTCTGCTGCTGTGGCTGTTCTAGTTTTTAAGTAGTTTTAGTTTAGTTTTAGTTTATTTTAAGTAGTTTAAGTTGGTTTAGGTAGTTTTTAATTAGTTTTACTTTAGTTTGTAAGTTTTATATAAAAAATATGAAAAGATAAAGAATCCGAGTTTTTTAAATTTTCTCGAGAAAACCAAAAAAAAAAATAGATATAGTTTTTGAATTAAAAATAGTTTTTTAGGCCGAAAGGCATTAGAATTAAGATATAGTTTAGCTTAGAGCGCCCGCATAGGGCCAGTAAGTTTGTTTTAAGTTATTGGATAATTAGGCTAGTTTTTTTATGAATTTTGTCTAGCTTTAAGATAGTTTTAAGATTGATGAAAATAAAAATGAATTAAAAAAAAAAAAAAAAAAAAAACCTTAGCAAATATTCAAATATTCGGAGTTTTAAGTTTCTGACTTCATTGGTACTGAAGATAGGGGAAGTCAAAAATCGCCTGAGTTTGTTCCTGTAAAAAGGGTGTAGTGCCAGAACTTGGCTGGGCACTACCGTGCCCTTTTATAATATAAAATGTTTTTGGAAGACGAAGATTTCGATACATTTGAAGTCTCAGCGATGCTTTTTTTTGAGAATTTTACTCCAGGTATAGGTATGGCAAGATAACAGTTCGATTTTTCGTTGCAAACCTAAAAATTCAAGGCCGAATTACAAACCGTGGGCATCTGGAATTTACCAGAATTTCCGAAAATATTTAAATTTCTTTGGGAGAACTATCGATGAGGCTGATGCTGATAAGTTTACTTCCTAAAGGAACACAAAAGAAATATCTAAGAACAACAAAAAATTAATCTTATAGGAGTATTATATGGAATGGCCCAGTCCACAGCAGTCAAATGATATACAAAATTTCGAAATAGGTTGTCCCAAATACACAAATATCAAAATAAATTGTAGGTTGTCCCTTTGAATTTTGAGTTTCCGACATTTCAAATTGTTAGGTCCGTTCGCCAGATATAGTTTTGTTTGTTTTGTTAATTTTCACGAACTGTTATCATTTAAACCTGTTCAGATGCACCGTTTTCAATAAAAAGAAATTTGTATTTTACTAGTTAGTAAAACGAAAAAGAAAGGAATATCCAGTAAATTAATTAAATAAATAAATATTGTGTTGCAACACCTCGAAGAGAACCAGGACCTAGTGACTAACAACTCTCAACCATTCCTGTGTGCGTGTTACCAGGAATGGAGGGGACCTACAATTTTCTGCCGATTATGAATGGGTAATGAGCAGAACTTTCCATGACAAGACATATACTCTTAACGGATTTGTCAATTCCTCGCAAGAGGCAGTACACCCCTGAGAAAAAACTTATTTGCAGCGGCTGAGAATCGAACCCAAGACCTTCTGCATAACAGTCCAACGCACTAACCATTATGCCAAGGGGTAGTAAATAGTAAATTATTAAATGTTAAGCAAATAACTATAGGAACTAGTAAAGTCAATAACAATAGGTTAAAATTTTGCCCCATTGGGCCTTACTTATAATCAAATTTAGTGTTAAGTTTAAAAGAAAATCTCTAGATTTTAGAAAATCCTTATACCAATAACTTATTTAATCTCCAGTTTAGTCGTTAGTTAAATGTCAAAATTTAATACACGGAATTCCATGATTAAAGTCGAACACTAAATAAAAAGTATTACCTTAGCGCTGTTTTATGGTACCTTAATTTGTATTTAACACTTAAATCTACTCCCATGCTATAAGGTCGATTTTTCAGATTTTTGTTTGTACGCAGATTGAGACAAGACAAATTTTATCTCTACAATTTTAATCTTTACAAGACGTTTCAAAGTCTCGCGCAAAAGCTTGAATTTGGAGAGATAAAATCTAATTTTATGTGTTTTGTAGTGTATCTCTGGAACCGGTTGTCTTAAAAAAGTCGTTCATACCTTTTTGGAATCTCCACTTCATGCTTTCAAGAGAAGCATCAGCACCTTTTAAATAAAACCAGTTTTGACAAAAATCACTTTCGGAAGTACGGTGCCTGTCAAAATTTTTCCCGCAAAATAATGCTTGTATCATTCTCTTTTCTGGCAAAATTTAGTGGAGACATTTTGTACAGCAATGCACAAAAGTATGCGCCCGAACTGCGTACTGCTCGGGAAAATGTCTGAGACAAAGTTTGTCCCAGGAACAAAAAAATGTATGGAAGACAAATTTTTTCCCGATCTACTTAAGTACTTTATTTGTTTGTTTGTATGTTTATGTGCAACAGGAATAGATTATTTATTTTTTTCATAAATATTTAGTACGTCTGGATTTTACTTAAAATACGAGGTTAATTTGTTGATTCCATTTTATGTATTTAGATAATTACGTATATCTAAAAAAGTAATTTTTGTGGTAAAAGGGAATCGATTTGACATTATTTTTGTCAATTTTTGTATTAGTAAAATTGTGTGTATCCAAGTCTATTTATTTTAAAAACAAAAATAACATTTGAACTACATTCAGTAGAGTTAGATGAGCTTGAAAAACTTATCTTACAAATTTATAGCGGGATGATCTTTATTTAGTACTACAAAACATTGTAAAAATACACAACCGAACAACCAAATTAAAATTGCATTTGTTTGTTTATTTTTGAAAAGGATTATAATTTTGATAGATTTACCCAGTTTTTGACTTTTACGACGTTTACGTTTTTTCATATTAGGATAAGTTTTTGATTTCATACACTGAGATTCTGGTTAAATGATGTTAATCAATTAACTGAAATCGGCTGATTCAATGTTTTGTTTCATATCATGCGTCCGTCAACAAAAATTATAGAAAAATGTGAAAATATCGCAAATTTACAAAATGCAGACGAAGATGCTTTAATAAAGATGAACGTGTTCGTCTTTACTATAATCTTGACTTCTGCATTTCTCAAATTTCAGAAATGGAGTCCTTCTTTATTTTGCTCTTTTTTCTCTAACAAATATGAATTCTGTATTTGGCATCCCTTGTTTTTGCAGAAATCAAATGCAGATACATGTAAATCCACCATTATTTATAGTTTAAAAATATTTTAAGTTTAAGATGTTCTTACTTTGGTACCTATTGCGAATGAAAAATATTAAAATAATATAAATTAAGAAATATGTTTCCTTGCTAAAAAATATGGTGTTCTAAATTAAAAAACTATTGAAAATTTTGCTCCGACACTTAAAATCAATTGACGTTCTAACATTCAATGCTTTCTGTTAAAAACGAGTACGGCAATACTTAACTTCGAAGGTATAGAGCAAATTATGTCAGCTTCTGAACTTTGCAGGCCTTGGTGAAAATTCTGACAGTTCATTACATTTTTTTCTCATTTGTTGTAGGTTTTGTAATAGATTTAATAGAAAGTCTGGAGACTAGTTAGTGAAAGGATTAAATGGTTTATTGGTAGCATTTTGTTAAAACTCAGAATTTTGTTTTAACCGTCCAGTTAACTAATAGTCAACATTAGCGTTTGATTATTAGTAAGGCCATATGCCTTTAAAGAATTTATTTGAATGTGAAACATGTTTCTTTCGCACTGTCTGTGCAATGGGTGGATTGTCGTTTTTTAAATCGTGTACACTTTACATGTAGCCATTTTCATCATTTTGTACATTGAAAAATAACTCTCCCAACATTCGGCTAAAATATTGGGATCCTCAGCCGGCTGAACCTTCCTTTTAATAGCTCAGGTAGTTCGCAGAAAAATGGTCTTGAAAAAATCGACACTGAAATTTTTGGTAGTTGTGAAATTGCAGAACGAAGCTAAGTAGTCTCTTTTAGAAAGGTAGATATACAAATTTAATTCAAAAATTAAAAACAGCGGCATCTCTCACCGAATTGTGAAAAAATGCTGCACCCTTTGGTTGAATACCTTACTTACAAAAAGCAAAATACAATGTTTTGCTTGGATGACAAGATGTATGAATTTGGTTAAGCGCGGCATCTCTCCCGCAATTACCTTATGTATTGCCAACATTTTGTTTATTCCTTTGTTTTGCAGGGAAGGTTAAATTAAATTTGAAAAGTTTTATGTATGTATGAGCATTTTAAATGATATGGCGGATCGTACTTTGACATATGCCAATTTTATAGGAAAATATATTCAAGCCTTTAGCATAGAAAAACGCATTTGATTCTTTTATTGAGTTTCTGTAAATTGTGTTGGCAACCGAATTTATTTAAATCTTTTTCAATAAATACTCCGTTGGGTAGTAGCAATCGATTTTAATCGAAACACAAGAAAGACATGAAATGAATTTTTAAGTTTTGAATTGGGATTTGGGGGTCATGATTCGCCAGAACTCGTTTGTAATAAACAGACTTGGTAGACCAAAATTGAGTTTTTTTGTGACATGCGAAATTTTACTTTTTAAATTATAGTAAACAATTTCAGCAGGCGCTTGTGCGAATCAGACGATTGATACAATTGGTATGTTAATGACGAACATGAATACAACGTGACGCAAAATTAATCACCTTAGCGGAAGATGTTATAATTTTTGCAAATGGCGTCGTACGTCAATCAAATTTGAAATTTGTCAACTAGACAGCTGCAGTATATAAGCAGATAAGCAATGGGGCGCTATACTCCGCAAGAGCTTGAAATAATTTTGTTGATTTTTTTTACCAATAATAATCGGTCGGTGGTGTTAGCGTAGCTTGAATTTCGACGTTGATTTCCTAATCGTATAGCGCCAACTGGGCAAACATTTCTGCGCTTAGCTACTCAACTCGAATACACTGGAACCATAGGAGACCATGCAGGGCGTTAATGCCACCGGACTAGTCGTTCGACCGAGAATATCGCGGCTGTGGCTGCCGATATCGCCGAGAACGAAGAAACATCAACCATTCGTTGGGCCAAGCAATTGGAACTGGAATAACACACACTTCCTTTGCCCAGTACCATCTATAGATAATCCTAATCAAAATACCACTAAGGATCTAATTTCTACGGCCGAGCTAAATTCTACACTTGCAAATACAATCCTAGTATACTACCAATCTAAATTACTAACTTTCCATGATGCTGCTACCGAGTGTAATTGAATCGGTCATTCCAAAAACCTCATAAGTCATTCAATTAGAATTTTTCAGGAATCAATAAAAACTGTTTCATGCTCAAAAAAATGAGTTTTAAACCACTTTTTTATGCTTAACTTAGTATTTTAGTGGTAAGAAAATTAAAAAGCGAAAAAAATTCACAGTTTATTAATAAAAATAATGAAAAAAAAAACTAAAAAACTGTTCTTGACTTAAGTTGTTTTAGCAAGGACTGGGGTAAGTGGTATATAATTTAACCAAAAAAAATGGTAGTAATTATGTTTTGTATTGCTTATTATTGAAAATTACACTTAAGAATAACTTTTTGTCATGTTTTAATATCTTTAAGGTACATAGATTGATTTTCTTATTGATGGGCACTTTTAAAACATAAGCCTTTGCTGATAGAAGTGAAACCGAAGTTGCAACTTTATTTATTACTAATAATAAATGTTTAATCAATCCATCAATATATTCCTATGATAGTACCTTTTCTATGTGAAGCATACTTAAAGCTCATATATGTCGAAGGTGCTTTTTTCTGTTTTTGTGAGATTTTTTTTATAAGATTCAGTGTTGACAAACATGTTTTTTGTACAAATTTGGCCACAATTTCATAATTTCCAAAACATCTTCAGTTTTTAGCTCTATGACTATATTTTCTAAATTTCGAATGAGATGGACGTGAATTTGACAGACGTGATGATGGATGAATATGAAAAGCTAAGATAGACAATGAAGTGCAAATCATCAGATCATTCAGTTTCAGAGATCATTAATAAAAATGAGAAAGAGAGTCTGAGACTAAACGGAGACCTTGGGGTCCCCAGCACTTATTTTGTGAAGATCCGATTTGAAACCTTCCAAAAAAAAGTATTGAACAATCCAATAGAAAATTTCTAATCCAACGAATAAGGGCTTCATTGATACTAAACTCAAAATTTTCGATATAATAGCTTGATGCCAAAATCCATCAAATGACTTAGAAATATCAAGCTCAATGATCTAACTTCGACATTATGATTCTACTCTTCTGCAACTTAATATCAACAGTTCCTCGGTTTTTCAAATCTCTTAGATAAATTAGTTTACGTCTTGTCTTTTAATTTTATAATTTGTTATAACATTTCATTAAGGTATTACACGTTCTCTTCTTTTTCGGCGCACCATCACTCTCTGTTTCACTTGAAGACATTTTTAAAGCTAAAATTACTTTTCGCAGAAAATAGTTGTATGAAAAACGCAAATTTGACATTGATGACGGTTGTTATCAAATTGAAGATTTGTATATTGTTGAACCAATCAGAACAAAGCAAATTTAAAATATCAAACCACTCCCGCCATTTTGGTAGTGCATGCAAAAACCTCTTAAGTCACTGACTTATGTTGTTTATGCAATGAACGTCTTTCGTAAGGTATTATTTGAAGAGGAAGGAATGTACAGACTTACGTGGTTCTTACCCAGAATACGCATCTCCCTTTAAGGAACCATTTTCAGCAAAAAAAAGCATTTTGGAAAAAAATGTGATTTAAGAGGTTTTTGAAATGACCGAATCAATTATAATATCATCGTTCTTACGGAGACTTGGTTGAGTGATGACTGATGACTATTCAAATGTTGAAATCTGCAATAATGATTACGACATTTACGGGAGGGATAGAGATAAAATCTGTACGGAACTTACGAAAGGATGTGGATAACTGATTGCTGTCGGTAGTAATTTAAAGTAGGGATGTTCATGGAAAACAAACATCGATGTTTTATTCGATGTGATACATCGTAACCTTACATCGATGTTTGTCGATGCATCGCATAAAAACATCGATGTTTTCGATGTATCGAATGAAAAAATAAAATAATTTTTTTCTTATGAGTTTTATTCAAGTTTCATTTTAAAGCAATCTTAGGGATTAGAAAGGGAAACATTAACAACCATATTTTTAACGAATTTAAAAACAAGTTTTGTCTTAAAGCATGTTTAGTAAATGCTTGAAGTTGCATATCTTCCCAAACTTGGCACTATTATCGAGAGATTTGACATCTAGAAGACACAATCTTAAATTAAATTTCGGTTTAATTTAATTATAATATGGGCGTTATTATTTTGAAATTAAAAATCCTTTGCATTAATAAAATTTTATTTACGCACTTTTCTTTTGAAAAAAGTCTTTCTGATGGCTACTAAAGTCAAGTAGTTGTACGCAATTTTGTAAAGTTTTGGGAATTGTTGTTTGTAATCGGACCTATTTCTAAAGGGTTTTCACTGAGACGACCAACAGGTGCCCTCAAGTACACAGAAAGCTCATCACAAACACTTTCTTCATTTTTGTTGGTTTTCCAGTTTTTGTGAACTAGTTTGTGATGGTCACTGCAAAGGCTGAAATCTTCGGATATTTTGTCCGAACTATCAGATTTAGATTCCATTTGCTCTTCATTTAGTAGATCTTTCTTCATTAATTCTTTAATTTTTTGAATAGCTTGAGCACAAGCTAGAGGGTCTTCAAAATGAAGTTTTTTGAACCGCGGATCCAGCAAGGTGCCGATAGCTAAGCTAATGATGAAACTTTTTCTATGAGGCCCATCTGTTTGTTGATTCCTGTCAGAATAAGCTTATGCATTTGCAGTACTAACGGTTCATCGATGTGACTGTGAGTTGTGAGTGTGTATTGTACGATGCTTGCTTTATCCAATATGGTTCGAATGAAATACACCATCAAACTGATATATAAATTGAAAGAGAAGAGAGCATGTGAAATAAATTTAACTGTAGATTTGGCACTTTGAGTGAGTTTTTTCAATGCTTGCTTCATTCGATGCATCGAATAAAAAAACATCGATGTATCGGTAAACATCGAAAGGGTGCGAAACATCGGATTTATTCGATACATCGAATAGTAAACATCGATGTTTTCGATGTATCGATGTTTTTTGAGCAACCCTAATTTAAAGAGTAACTCGTCAGGTTTGATTGAACAATTATGTGTGCGCGTAAGCTTCCCTTAATATCTTAATGAAATTAATATCTAGTTTCTTAACTCTTATATTCCTCCAAAATTGAGTTTTGATATTAATAACGCTCATATGAATAATATATGTAATTACAATTGTAAGAACAATAATTGTTATTCTTTCGTGGTAGTCTTATTTAAGCAATATAGTTTGGATTTACTCTGAGGAAGATAAAGCTCTTCTTCCATATAATGTTTTAAATGAAAATGAATCACTGGTTTTAGATATCTACTTGTCAGCTCTTAATTGTATTCAATTGAAGAATAAGTGTGTATTTTTTGGCACAAATATCCGTAGTGAAGTACCTATGATTTCCAAAAAAACCTATCCGCAGTTGTGCGATTTTTCAACTTTAAATTTGATACTACTGACTATTTGTCAAATATTTAATTGACAAAAAAAAAACCATCAAAAACTTTTTGCCAGGCTGAGAATAAGAAATGCTGTTCTTCGTCCATGTAATTTTCTTGTTTCTGCAAATATACATATATTGTGGTTTTTATTTATTCATTCGTATTTAAATCAATTTTTGTTTACCATTTCTGTTGGCCAGCCATTCCTAACAACACAGAAGTTGTTTTGTTTTTTTTTTTTGTTTGTTTTTTTTTTGACAAACATCGAAACAAAAGTCAAGGGATTTGTTCGCAGACTTTAGTTCGTTTTGAATTTCTCAACAGCGTTTTTCATAAGAAGGCTTTGTCGCGTTAGTAACTCTTATATGTCGCTGTTTAACTAAAGTATAACACCTGACAACGACATTTCGCTGCTACAAAAACGCATTAGTTATTAAACAGCTTTCTATAAGAGTTCGTCACCAACGAGATAAAAAATTGGAAAATTGGGGAAAGCCTTTAATATAAAAACACTTTTTTTTGTGACGTTAGTGTGCGGACACTCATGAAACCATGAAACCATGGGACCTAAGCGTTAGCTTAGGAGATATTAAACAGCTGTCTATGACAGCAACACGATACCAAATGCAGAGTTTTTCTTATAAAAATGCTGTCGACAGCGTTTATAATTTTGTCGAATTTTTGTTTCGCATTAGTTTGATTGCAGATAAAACATGAAATCTCAAAAAGTGCAGCAAACGGTAAAAGGCGTAAACCCTCCGTGAAAAATGAAAAATGCCAAACAATAAAATAATTATCGTACACTACGAAGATTCGAGGTTCACAAGAGTTTTCAATTGTACAAAGAGACTTGAGCAAACGTCAAAATTATATCCGCAGTTGTATCCTATTTTATGTATTTTTATCGGCAGTGAAGAGTTTGTATTTGTAATATGTACGTGTAAAATCATACTTCACTACGGATATTTTTCCCAAAAAAACACACCTAATGTTGTTAATCATATTGAAAGAATTTTAGATCTTGTTTTTATACAAGAAGACCTTGAAATAAATTTTACTGAAGAGGATTTTCCTCTATTGAATAATAGTTTTCACCATAAAGCATTACGATTAGAGTTAAAGTTTATCACATTAAATAATTTTTATCATTCAAAAAGTGATGTAGATTATGAATATGATTTTAACAAGGCCGATTACATTGGTATAAATAACTTTTTAATAAAATGTAGGCTGGAAGTCGATATTGTGTTTCCAGGATGTAGAAAGAAATTATAAGGCTTTTCTTAACATTTAATACAAAGCTTTTTCTTCCCATGTTCCTATTAAACGGATGAAGACGTATTATAAACCCGTTTTAGTCCAGTCAAAGCGTCATTTGACCTTGCGCGCAGAGGCATGGTCAATTTTTTTTTCATGGATCGATAGGTGCTTATGAGAAAAGCTTAAAACCAAATTTGCACCACATGACAACTTTTTTTACCAAAGTTATTGGTAAAAATGTGTTTTGTGTCATTTTTTGGTCATTTGCGAATATCTCGGCTCCACTATCTCGTACAAACAAAAGTTAAACATATATTTATTCCTAATAACATTATCTTTTATGTTCTAAAAAAAAGCATTTGTTTAAACAAACTAAAAAAAAAGTTATAGTAAGTTAAACAAATTTTTTGTTGTTTAAAAATCACTTTTTCGTGATTATTACGAAAAAAGCTCATTTAACGATGAAATTTTTATTTTTTGTTATTAAAGTTCTTGTAATTCCCTACAATTTAAAAAAAAAATCAACACTCTACGATGAACGAAAGCCGAGTAATAAATTATTGAACATAGGTAAGTCAGCGCACCCACGCATTTTATGATTTTATGTTTTAATTAATATCTCAGCCCCAGTATGTCGTAAAGTGAAAATAAAAAACCGTATTGCTAATAACAATATTTTCTATCAAATTGCATTTAATTTAATATGTTTGAGCAAAAACATAAAAAGTTACCGTTGGTTTCAACGTTTTTTTTCTTGTTTTTAATACCTTTTTTTCATAGTTATTGAGAAAAAAACTGTATTTCACGGTAAATTCTTTTCAGTTTTGGATTTTTGTTTTATAGTCGTGCTAATTTACTTCAAATTAAAAAAAAAATTAGTCCATTACAACAAACGGGAGCCAAGATATTCATGATTTAAAAACTTAGGAAAGCTTACAATTTAGTATTTTAACCTTGTAGCTTGTAATTTTGGTGTCGCCAGCAACAAGAAGCAACAAATATGTGTAAGTATGTGTGGGGTGTTTGAAGTATACCAATATGTCTTGTTGCTGGCGACACCAAAATTACAAGCTACAAGGTTAAAATACTAAATTGTAAGCTTTCCTAAGTTTTTAAATCATGAATATCTTGGCTCCCGTTTGTTGTAATGGACTAATTTTTTTTTTAATTTGAAGTAAATTAGCACGACTATAAAACAAAAATCCAAAACTGAAAAGAATTTACCGTGAAATACAGTTTTTTTCTCAATAACTATGAAAAAAAGGTATTAAAAACAAGAAAAAAAACGTTGAAACCAACGGTAACTTTTTATGTTTTTGCTCAAACATATTAAATTAAATGCAATTTGATAGAAAATATTGTTATTAGCAATACGGTTTTTTATTTTCACTTTACGACATACTGGGGCTGAGATATTAATTAAAACATAAAATCATAAAATGCGTGGGTGCGCTGACTTACCTATGTTCAATAATTTATTACTCGGCTTTCGTTCATCGTAGAGTGTTGATTTTTTTTTTAAATTGTAGGGAATTACAAGAACTTTAATAACAAAAAATAAAAATTTCATCGTTAAATGAGCTTTTTTCGTAATAATCACGAAAAAGTGATTTTTAAACAACAAAAAATTTGTTTAACTTACTATAACTTTTTTTTTAGTTTGTTTAAACAAATGCTTTTTTTTAGAACATAATAGATAATGTTATTAGGAATAAATATATGTTTAACTTTTGTTTGTACGAGATAGTGGAGCCGAGATATTCGCAAATGACCAAAAAATGACACAAAACACATTTTTACCAATAACTTTGGTAAAAAAAAGTTGTCATGTGGTGCAAATTTGGTTTAAGGCTTTTCTCATAAGCACCTATCGATCCATGAAAAAAAAAATGACCATGCCTCTGCGCGCAAGGTCAGGCCCTTTTTCATGACGCTTTGACTGGACTATTTGATACACGAAAAGTTTGTCCAGATTAAAGAATATAATTATGAAAATGCATAAAACGATTCCAAAGCGAGTATTGTCGTTTACGTAGAGAATACGATTTTCTTTAAAACATTTTGTACAGACAATATGTTTGGTCTTTAGAATCAAAAATCAAAACTAATTGGAAATGTTTTTGGCAATATATAAATTGCAAGCGAAAATCTTTTGGTATTCCTACTTGCATGAATTACGAAGGTACTGGCAGTAGCGATCTTAATAAGAAATGTAATTTGCTTGCATCATTTTTTCATTCAAATTTTATATCGAATTCAGATCACTCTGTAATTAATTATGATCTTATGAAATTCCTGCTATAACTGACAAAGGTGTCTTATATCTATCAGAAGAAGAAATTTTCTCAGGAATAGTGTAAGACTGCCCCCTGACAATGTTCCTGAAATTTTCTAAAAAAATGTAGATCCAATTTATCTAAACCCCTCCATATAATTTTCTCTCGAAAATGGGAGCTTTGCAGATTCTTGAAAAAGTTCATACATCAGGTTCCAAACAATCAATTGAAATCTATTACAAAACTTCAATTGATTTATAAGATTTTGAAATATTTAGTTACAACTAAAATATATGATGCAGTTAAAGCACTTATCTCGCCCTATCAACAACCCTTTCTGGATTTTCACTCTCAGATGTTCAGCTGGATTAAAAGCTATTTAGTAAATCGAGTTCAATTGATAAAAATCGGATTTAATCTTTACTCAGGAGTTCCTCAGGGTAGTCACATGGGTCCACTCGTGTTTTTACTTTTTGTCAATGACTTACCTATAGCTTCGTTTTGGATTCACACTGCCTTTCATTTGCTGATGATATTAAAATAAAGAAAGCAATCAATTCAATTTCGGATTGTATGCAACTCCGAAAAGATTGTCAAAATGGTGTTTGTCAAATAAGCTCGATTTAAATGTGAAAAAATGTTGTATTCTAACATTTACTTGGTTTTGTTAGTTTTACGAAATAATGGAAAAAAAACTTTTCTAGTCAGTCAAAAATTTTTTGTTATCAGATTATTGAGTAGATAGGTCTTATAATTTCAGCAATATTCCAAGCATACCCATTTTCTAGCGAGTTACAAGGAAGTTCAATACATACCTACCTCTTTCTTTATCAACATATGTATGTATTTTTTAAAACGAACTATTGGTTTTTATCATATTTTAAAAACTTTTTTATTTATTTTATTATGGTTGTAAAGTAGTAACTTTTTCATTTTTTTATTCGTTGTCAACTTAAAAAAAAGCGGTTTGCAGTCACATCTTGAATTTAAAATTGCTTTCAGAATATAGTTTTTCTTTAGAAAGCTCCTTTTGATATATGTATATATATATATATATATATATATAGATATATATATATATATATATATATATAGATATATATATATATATATATATATAGATATATATATATATATATATACATAATATTGATCTTTACAAATTCTTAAATTAAGTCCTTATCGTTTTTGACACTTTAAAATAATAAAAACCACTAGTTAAGTTCGACAGTTATCTAAGTCACCGGTATCGGGGGAGGGAGGGGGAAGTGTATTTATCATACATTTTGATTGTTTTAAGAGGTGAATAGTTTTTATTATAAAAATGCTCGTTGAATTTTACCTGCATAAGTAGAAACGTTAAAAAAATACATATCTTAAAAACAATTATTGAATTATTAGCTATTGTATAGATCCATTCTTATTACTCAGCACTCTTTTATGTTTTTATGTTCTATGTATAAAATTAAGTACCTATCCCAAAATTTGCAAATAAACATGAAAATATAATCTAAATATTATTAACCAATAGGTCCAGAAACTGATGCAGAGGAGTGCATACGTAGCTTAAAGTATGACAACTTATCAGTTGCGGAATTTGACAGCTGTTGGCAGGCATGCAGTCAATATAGGATGCAAAACGTGCAGCAAGCAAGTTCTTTGCATGATATTTTTGCAAAATGGCCGGAGTATAAGACCCCAACTGGTTTTCGATTAGTAAGTTTTATTTGAATTATAAAAACCATTATAAATACACCAATTATAGTTTTTTGGGAGACAGACACAACTCGAAAACCAAAATCCCGAAAATGAAACAAAAATATATTTTTAAATACCGCTAAGTATTCAAATATTAACTAAACTACTCGTAATTCAAAATAACAATATTTAAACAAGTAAAACGTAAGAAAAGTACGAAACTCTTTTTTTATAAAAAATTTTCGAAAAAAGCGAAGTAAAACGGAAATAGACAAACACTTTCTACTTTATATTTAAATTGAAAGCAATACAAAAATATTGGATCTGTGCTTCGATTAAATTAAGTTCTTTTATATAAAAAATTTTATTTAATCAACAATTTAAATTTCAATTAATATACATATATAGGTATGTATACTTTGATACAAAAAATTAGATTTGTAACGAAAAAGAAATCCTGAAATGTTCTTTCCTCTTTCCTACCCAAAAATCTGTGAAAAAAAGACAACGGCGGAAAGAAGAGTGTTGTCAAATTCACAGTTTCAAGTTCACAGCAGGCATTCCTATTTATGGGTAAATCCATACAGGAGATTGATGACCACATATCTTTTTTGAAGAGCAAAGGTGAAAACATTCAGCCGTTTATGCTTGGTTTAGGTGACAGCGACTTAGAAAATATATTTAACTTTTATGTATAAGTAGATGGAGTTAAGTTTCTTTTCAACTCCTTCTTAAAAGCAGTTGATATTTGTTTTAAGACCTTCCATTTATTTAATTTAGAATATTCTCCTGCCTGCTCTCAATTTTGGGCATTTATAGAAAATCACTTTTATGATATGAAAATTACAAAAAATATATCATCTAAAATGTTTGTACTTTCAGAACAATTGAATCACCAATTGGAAGAAGGGGATATATCCATCTCATTTAATTGTTGGGAAAACGCAAAAAAATGAATTATTTTGTTTATGTTCTAAGATGTTTTTTTTAAAATCACCATTTTTGCACTTATTCCCTTCTTCCAATTGGTGATTCAATTGAAGAATCCTTCAGCTTAAATCTTGTGCGTTGATCGTAGATTTTAATATGTTTGACAATCATTTTTTATTCAGTTATACCGTGTTGTACCGGTAATGTACATAAAATTGATGCATATGCTAATCAAGCATTAGTCTTAAGCCATTAATGTAAATACTAAATTTGACGAAAATAATAAGTTTAAAATTGATAAAAAGTATTGTTTTCAATGAAATATTTAAGCTTTTCAGGAAATCGAAAAGAAGAAGAAATGGAACTATTTTCCCAAGATACATTTTGAAAGTCGGTATACCATATATGGGTAAGCTAACAAAATTTACATATATTTTATATAATCTTTCATGAAATACATACATGCATACACATACTTTAATATAAAATAATAACCTAATTATTTTCTATATAATCTTTTCTTTCAAGTAATCTATGATTGATTTATATCTATCTAAATCGTGCGAAAATATTCATATTTCATATGATTGCATTCATAGATTTCACGAAATTTCATTCATATGATGCATTTATTTTTTCATACATTCTATGAAAAAAAATAATGCATCGTATGAAAGAAAACATACATTGTATGTAACTATTCATACGATGTATTACAAGTTTCATATGTTCTATGAAGACAATAATGCATCGTATGTATGATTATACAATTTATGTAACTTTTTATGCGTTACATAACAAATTTCATAAATTTTATGCAAAAAATCATAAATTGTATGCCTGTATTCATAGATTTCATGCAAAATTACATAAATTGTATGTAACTTTTCATACGATACATTACAAATTTCATAGATTCTATGCAAAAAATAAAAAATTGTATGCCTGTATTCATAAATTGTATGCAAAGTTACATCAATTGTATGTAACTTTTCATACGATGCATCACAAAATTGATATATTCGTATGAACATATTCATAATTCCTATAGGAAATATTCATAAATATTCATAAAGTTTATGCAAGATTACATGCGAATCTTATGTATATATTGCATACATCTTATGAAACTTTACAACAATCATATGAAAGCAAACATCAATAAGGAGGGGAAATGGAATTTTTCACGTGATGTAACTATTTCATACATTTTATGATTTCTGTCATACGATGATGAACTGGAAATCATAAATCGTATGAAATCGGTCATCGGCTCAAATCTAATGCAAAAATTCATCAATCGTATGCCATTTTTCATTGGATTGATGGACATATTTTTTTCGGTGTAAGATGCAGTGTTGCTTTTGCTCCAAATATCATGTTAGTTAATTGCTTCACGTTGCTACTTTCGGATTTTCGTATCGGTAATACTGAAGTGAGTTTGAGAATGTTATCAGCTATCATCACTATCGAGCCGGCTTTTTTTCGTTATCCCGTCGGTCTAATTGTTTCTGTTGGTCAACTTAGGACCAACAGAAAATGAAATGTATAGTATATAGCGAGTGACATCAATCAACCAGGAGACACTAGAAAGGAAGCCCAAAGCCTAGCAAAAAAAAAAATGGGAAAATTCGAGACTGCTCTTCTAACGGAAATATGGAATGATCTTTTGGGAGTTATGAATAAAACAAGTCTAAGTTTACAGACTAGCACTGTGACCATGGACGTTGTAACGAAACTCTACGAATCTCTAATCAGTTATGTCAATACCGCACGCAATAATTTTGATCAATACGAAACGGCTGCTAAAGAAAAAAATCCATATGCAAAAAACCAGCAGCATTCCAATATCATTAATGACATATTATATCATACTATATTTGATTACCTATAATAAATGGTCATACTCATACTTATTAGTAAAAAAATGTTATTATAACTCGCTTTTTTACTTGCGATTATAGGTACTATAGGGCAAGTTCTGCATTTGGTAAAAAAATCGAACTCGAGATTTTGATCAAAGTTGACATTACGATGATAGCGAAGACGAAAAAAGTGGGTCCGGTAATTCCGTCTGTCTGTCTGTCTTTCTGTATGTCTGTATGTCTGTACCTCGAACTAGAGCCTAAACTACTGGAGGTATTTTCTTCAAACTCGGTACTTAAGGATCTTCGGTGATTCCCTAGAGGGGAAATTGAAATTTTTTTTTTAATTCCAAAACTAACGGTACCCCCCATACACCCGTAATGCAAAATCTTATTTATCTCGAAAACGGCTCTAACGATTTTGATAAAAAAAATTAGGTGTGATAGTACGGGCAGGGACTATGTTTTGGTCAGAAAAAAATTTGGGGGGAAATGTTATTAGGGGTACCTGTCTTAGAACCGTTTTTTTGATTTTCGAATTTCTCACCAACGACTCTAACGGTTTTAACCAAAATTTTTATGCAGGAGCTGCTTTGCATTTTAAAAAATATAAACTAAAATTCTTTTCGAAAAAATAGTTTTTGGATTTTTAAAAAAATAATACAATTTTTTTTGTTGAAAATTCAATATCTTGAAAACCAATACAGGATTAAATTTTTAAATTACGTTTTAAAATTTATGTTATTAAATACTAACAATTTGCATAATAATTTTTTTATACAAATTTTAAGAAAAATTTAGTACACAAAAACATGTTTCAGTGTGTCTGTATGTTTGTACCTCTCACTACAGCCTAAACCACTGAACCTATTTCTTTCAATCTCGGTAGTTAAGGGTCTTCGGTGATTCCCTAAAGGGGAAATTGAAATTTTTTTTTAGCAATTTTATGCATTTGAACATTATTATCTCATTAAATCCATGTTTTATATTTATAAAATGTATCTTAAATTCCAAAGTACTTTTACATAAGAGCAAGTTCGTGCGATCCAGTCGTGCATTTTATTTACTTTCCAAAATGGCCCCAAATTCTTGTGTGCCCAAGGGCCCCAGCCTTGTTTAAGACGGCCTTGTTTATTAGAATTATTTATAAGACATACACCGGGACCTTCAAGAAGGCCTTATCTAATTTGGCGTGACAGAATGCTTTTGTTCGGTCTACGCATCCCAGATCAGAAAGCCAAGTTGCTTGCAGCGCCCCCACTTCTCGGGGGTAAAATCCATCATTTGAATACTTTTATATGGAAAACCTTATCAATGCTTTGTGTTTATGTAAAAGTATCTATAAATATGTAATGGACTTTTAGCCTTGGGCGGTTGGCTAAACCTGTGTTTCCAAAATAATATGCATAAATTAAACTTTTAAATCCCTAAGAACCTGTTCGAAGAAAAAAAGAAATGGACTTATTTAACAAACCTCCATCAAATGTTATCCTTTTTACTCATCAGTGTAGTAGAAGATGCACGACAGGATATTATTGGGAAGGGAAAAAACTAAAATAATCATAGGCTTGGTGGGTTTAATTTCCTGTCAAATAGGAAATAAAACGAAAATAAAACATCCTTTTTATGTTAAGTAGATGTGCAGTTAAATTCTGTGGATTTAAATTTAATTCCTTGAGGGTGATGGTAAAGGTTGCGGTGGGAATTGGGATTATTGTGGGCGGGTGAGAAAGTTATAGGGGTGGCTTGGAGAGAAAGATTTTCGGAGGACTGATTTAGATTTATTAAAATAAAAAATATTTGGGTAGTTGTTGGAATTACGCAGCATACGAAACATAGGATTATAGTATATATAATTAGTATAGTGAAAAGGAATGCGGAAAAGGGGTACTCACCTGACATTTCGCCAGTTGGCATTGATGGAAATCAATATTACCAGTTAGTATGTCTTGAATAAAAACCACAACTGCGGTTTCACGTCGTTTTTCAAGGGACTGAAGCGAAGGCCAATTAGCAGTAAGTGATTGGAATATGGAAGAAGTCGATAGTTATCATCACACGAAAGATTACGCATGGCAAATCCAATAAGCCTACACTGGACGGCTTCGATCCTTTTAATTTGGTATATTTGCTATGGGGACCAAGCCTGACACGCATAGTTTAGGATGGGTCGGAAAATGATAAATGAAATGAAAAGGGATTTGGCAATGTACGGGTCAGAGAACTCTTTTGACCAGCGTTTGCCAAGTGTCGAATTAGCTTTATTTATATTTATTGCCAATGCGACATCGAAAGTTAAGTTCTTTATGAAAAATTATTCCTAAATCACGACAGATATTGCGACTACTAGTACAATATCACCATTAATGTGATAGTTTCTGGAAGGAGAAGGGAGCCGTTTACGTTAAAAGTCAAGCTGTGGCATTTGCTGCTCAAGGAGGGAAAATCTGTCAACATTTTGTTGTAAGGAACAAATATCAGCAACAGTTGAAGTGCTTTGAAAGGTTTTCATGTCATCTGTATATATTGATAAACCACACTCGAGAACTTGAGCAATATCGCTGATAGCTAAGATGAACTATATTGGGCCAAGGCGGCTGCCTTGTGGTACTCTTGAAGGTGCATTAATGCATTATTTAATTTTATTTTAATTTAAAAATTATTTTGTCGAATATTCGGCGCTCTAAATATGCTTCGGGAAGTAGCGGAAACATTGGCTATCTGGTTCAATGTCGCAATCAGTAACGATTGTTTGAAAAAGTTTGCAAGGAAATTGGTTATCTCGGTTTGATCAGACCAAGAAATCCAATGGTGTGTTAGGGAGGATGGGTACCCAATTGATTTTGTTTTAATATTAAGGCTAAGTGTACACGATTCGTAGATCTTTCAATATTGTCAGACCAGATAATGTCTGACAATTATCTACCAATAAGCTGACAATTAAGTTGTGTGTGTACACGGTTGGAAGAAACTTACCAATCTCTTACAATTTATTGTCAGAAGTTGACTGACAATTTGTTTTCAGATACCTGGCCAAATATCAAACATTTAATTGTAAGAGATTTGTAGATTTTTTATCAACACACACAACTAATTGGCAGTTTTTGTTGACTATTGAAACTGCTACAATTGAACCTTGGTTTCAAATTGTCTGACAATTAAAAAATTGTATGATGCTACAAAACGTACACCTTTCAATTTCTTCATCGTCAGAAACGTCAGACAACGATAAAAATCGACAGGCCTGACAATAAATTGTGTGTACACGATTATCAAATACCTTATAATTTACCGTCTTACAATTAATTGTCAGATACATTTTCTGACAATTAATTGCAAGATTGCATGATTGTCAGCTAGCGTACACATGATTGTCAGTTTTCTTACAATTAATTGTCAGGCAATGATCTAATGCTGGGTACACACGAGGCAACCATTGCAGCAACGTGTTGTAGCAACGTGTTTCGTTTGTTCACTACACCCGTGGCAACTGTTGCTGCAACCGACCGAAAATATCAAAACTTTTTGATACTTCTGGCAACGGTTGCAGCAACACAAATTCAATTGGCAACATAGCTACACACGAAGCAACGGTTGCTTCAACAAGGCTGTGTTGCTGCAACGGTTGCCTCGTGTGTAGCTAGCACAAAGTTTCTGACAATTAATTGTAAGACTACACGGTTGTAAGACATTGTAAGCACGTTTTTCACTGACAGATCTGACAATATTGTAAGATCTACCAATCATGTACACTTAGCTTAATGAATTCAAGGAAATATTTAGGATTCAAGGATTGCATACGAGTAATGTATTCTTAGTACAGACGATCGCAAAGGAAAGAAAATTCTGTTGACTCATTTAAGAAAGCTTGATGGTCGTAAATAGATTTAGATTTCAAGTATTTCTGCCACAACTTATTTCTTCGGTTACGAAGAGATCGAAGTTTCTTGTTATACCAAGGTGGAGAAGACGAAAAATTTGTACGTGGCATTAAAAGAACAGAATGCACGAAATAAAATATGACCAAAATTAACCCTGATTTTGTTCAGAAGCATGTTTAATTCTCGAAAGTTAATTTTAGCGTTAAATCAATGGACTTGATCGCAGCCGATTGTTCTTGCATGACTTCAGCAACAATTGACAGATTATCTGCAATTCAGTTTATTGAGAAAGTTGTATTTTGGAACGAAGACTTAGTATCAGCAATAGATTTTGGAATTTTGATAAGCTGCGAACTTAGGTTGGGGGTAGAATTCGAGCTATCGAGGTATTCAGAAGTTTCCTGCAGTCTTTTTCAAAGATAGCTCGATGTTTGAAAGTCTTGTTTTCAGGCCCGTATGATAAGTATCTTAACATTTGTTGGTAGACTCATTATTTTCGGCCATAGGTTCATTTATTATGCTAGCATTAGCGCGAATATTGGCAGTCATCCTGATGAGCACGCACAGTCGATGACGCAAAACTTCAACCCACACCACACGAGATAGGTGTGTAACGCGCTTCACTCAAAGATATTTCTCAAAAAGAAATTAATACAAATTCGGGAGACAGTTTATTCTATGTTTGTCAATGAGCAGGTGTTGTCTCTACCTTAAATTCCTCAGAATCAAGCACACTCACAAAGCAATAGCTAAAATATTACTTAAATCACAGGTTGGATTTTGGCTATTTGTCAAATTGACTAGTTGAAAGCGTTTATTCACTTAATAAACTTTTGGCATTATAAAGAAGTAAAAGGCACAAACGTTAATGTACATACATAGCTAGCTTGCTTGTTTTTCTCCTGAGAAACAAAATAATTTATTTTGGTCATTTTACAAAACTAGAAAAAAAAAATAATTTGTATTTTTGAAAACGACGCGTGGGTTAAAGAAAATTCTTTTTGACAGTTTCAATGCAATATCATGACAAGGTAGAGGCCAAGAATGATTAATTTTGTACAAGTTCAGCTAATCTTTGGCTATTGACATTGCGGACACATTTTTGTAAAAGAGAATTAGTGTATTGTACCCATAATAGATTGCTTACAATATAATTTCCGTTAGATGACTTGGAGATAAATCAAAAATTAAATAAAGAAATGTGTGTATTTGATGGAATGATTGTTTACAAATTACTACATTTTCTCGAACTCTTGTGATCTTTTTTTCCATTAGGACTATTTTCATAATTCAAATCCATCAACATACATACATAAATGTATATAACTAGTTATCGCAATCAAAAGTCGCATTTGCAAGAAAATGCAAATAGGTAAACAAAATGCCAAATGTGTTTAAAGAGAATTTGATGTTTTTTTTAGATATAAGCAAACAATGGTTAGTGCCGTTCCCGGTCCTTGAAATTTCACTGAGATTTATCCTTCAGGTTGAGAGTCAATATGTGAATCATCGGCTTGAATTCCCAGCCAGGTAAACCTATTTATTGATGAAGCATAAAGAGGCTTCTGAAACCAACGGCTTTATTGTTGTCTATCCAAGAAAATAAATTAAGGACACAGCTTAAGACCTGTAAGTGAAATGTTCGGTCACTTGATAGGCTACGTGCAGCTGAACAATTAGCAGATACCCTAGACTAAAAAAAAAAAATTTTAGGAAAATTATCGGAACCGTTTTCGAGAAAAATACGATTTTCGAAAACCATTTTTTAATATTTGCATGGAGGTCACCGTTATTTTTAGGTGAAATAATTTTCTCATATCTTGTAACTTATATTAAGAAATTATTATTTTTATCAACTTTTAAAAAAATCGGAAATGGAGCTTTTGAAATATTGAGTTTAAAAAAAAAAGTTTGATTTTTTTTTTAAATCAACAAAAAAATGAAAATTTCAATACACAATAATATTCAAACTTTTGGTGAGCTTTAGCGAAAAAAATGGTCAAAATCGGTTGTACCGTTTTTGTGAAAATCAAAAACAAAAATAACCATTTTTTTTTCAACCATTACCTAGCTTTAACTTAATTAAATTTTTTGAATTTTTTTTTAAATCTGTGGGACAGAAAAGAGGCTGGGTGCGACCCACACTGATAACTTCCCATTTGTGATCTTGAAAACTTTATACTTAGTTTTTTTCAAATAACCAAATTTTCAGCGAAACAAACTTTAGCTGTAAAATTCAAACAACATTATTTTAAGATTGAAAAGCATTTTAATTATTTAAAGAGATTTGAAATTGAGATTGCTGATGTATAAGTTGTTGTTTGTTAAAACTGTCAATTCGATACATGTCAAAATTTGACTATATGTTCATAATTGTATTATAATATCGATATCTTCCCGTAAGAATGTAGGTACTAAGCGACACTTTTTTTCGAAAATGACTTTTGGATGAGGAAATATAGATACTATATGTTGAAGGTCAAGTTTTGGCCTGGGTTTCGCGAAACTATTATGCATGAAAAGGAAACTAGAGTACAAATAAAAAAATTTATCAACTGCCATGTTTTCTCATTAAAATAATGTTGCCCCCTGAAATTTGTATTATCCGCCAAAAAAATTATGCTAAGCGACATTAATAAAGATCTCATTGTCGTGAGCAACAAAAAATTTTGTTATAGATGTCACTTAGTTTAACCAAAATTGTCTCTTAGCACACTATGATTCAACTAGAACTTTCTTCGTTTTTTTCGTCTCCTGAACAATTTTAGAAATGTCGCTTAGTATACATTCTTATGGGAAGGTATCGATGTATAAAACAACATACTTTAGAAGGCACTATCGGTGTTCATTCCCAAGAAATTCGACTTGAAATACAATTTTAACTAGTTTTCACTAGAATTTTTAATAGTTTTTTTATTTAAAAAAAAAACTATTAATTCAATATTTGTCAACATTTTACCAACTGTACAAAATTATACTATGTATAAAATAAACTAAATTAGAAGTCAATATCAGTACTAGTTCTCGAGAAATTTGAGTCGAAAACCAATTTTTACCAATTTTCAATAGAATTTTATTTAGATTCAAATAAAAGCTCAAGTGACCTCAACTCCAAGGTGCGTTTCGCAATTATATTCAATTATATTCAACGAATTTTATTTAGTTTTTATTTTTTGTATGAAAACTGTAAACTGATTTTTTTGAAAATTTTACCAGTTGTCAAACACATTTTTTTTCGTAAAATAAAATTATTTTGATTTTCAAATTGTTTTCCGTTCTTAGAATATCTGGGTTATGAAATTTTTTTTTGCAGTTTTTTTTTATTTAAAAAAATAACGGTATGTTCATTTTTTTTCCAAATTTATACCAAATCTGTGTGACCTTATAATGAGTACATTAAATTTTATTTGAAATCAATAGCATTATTTTTTCGTGAGATATTTGAAACTAACCAAAATTTTTACTTTTTTTTTTAAACCGTTATAGTGAAAAAACTACTCACTGAATTTTAATAAACGCCCTTTCAGCCTCTTTCGAAGTTATTATCTATTGGGGGTGGCCGTGGCGCGATGGTTGTGTGCTCGCCTGTCAACCTCAATATCACAGGTTCGATCCCTGCCGTCGTCTATGTCGTCTTTAATTCCATTAAAACCTTTTATAAATTGTCATCAATGGGTTGCTGGTTTACTCATTACATGTTGTTCAGGCATAACACTAACAACATGTGATTGAGTTAAACTAGTATGCCCAACAAGGATGAAAAAACGAATAAAATAATGCGAATTATAAGGGACATAGAAAAAAGACACGGCAATTCTCCGCTTTAGTTCAGCCGCCATCCCTGGAGATAAAAAATCTAAGACAACCACCTTCAGTCTCAGAACATAGTGCCACACATCTTTCCTATCCTTCTTTCTCTTCCGTAACTTCACGCTCACGCTGTGTTGAAACATTTAAAGGGTAATCATAATCCCTTGAGCGTGAGTAGATTATAAAAAAAAAAAAAAAAAAAGCTGTAAAATTCAAACAACATTATTTTAAGATTGAAAAGCATTTTAATTATTTAAAGAGATTTGAAATTGAGATTGTTGATGTATAAGTTGTTGTTTGTTAAAACTGTCAATTCGATACATGTCAAAATTTAACTATATGTTAATAATTGTATTATATCGATATCTTCCCGTAAGAATGTAGGTACTAAGCGACACTTTTTTTCGAAAATGACTTTTTGATGAGGAAATATAGATACTATATGTTGAGGGCCACGTTTTGGTCAGGGTTTCGCGAAACTATTATGCATGAAAAGGAAACTAGAGTACAAATAAAAAAATCTATTAACTACCATGTTTTCTCATTAAAATAATGTTGCCCCCTGAAATTTGTATTATCCGGCAAAAAATTATGCTAAGCGAAGTTAAGAAAGATCTCATTGTCGTGAGCAACAAAAAATTTTGTTAGATGTCATTTAGTTTAACCAAAATTGTCTCTTAGCACACTATGATTCAACTAGAACTTTCTTCGTTTTTTTCGTTTCCTGAACAATTGAACAATTGAACAATTTTAGAAATGTCGCTTAGTATACATTCTTATGGGAAGGTATCGATGTATAAAGCAACATACTTTACTATCGGTGTTCATTCCCAAGAAATTCGACTTGAAATACAATTTTAACTAGTTTTCACTAGAATTTTTAATAGTTTTTTTATTTAAAAAAACAACTATTAATTCAATATTTGTCAACATTTTACCAATTGTACAAAATTATACTATTGTATAAAATAAACTAAATTAGAAGTCAATATCACTACTAGTTCTCGAGAAATTTGAGTCGAAAAACAATTTTTACTAATTTTCAATAGAATTTTATATAGTTTTTTTATTTTTTGTAAAAAAAACTGTAAACTGATTTTTTTTTTTGAAATTATCACTAGTTGTCAAACACATTATTTTTCGTAAAAGAAAATTATTTTGAGTTTCAAATTGTTTTCCGTTCTTAGAATATGTGGGTTATGAAAATTTTTTTTTCAGTTTTTTTTTTTTATTTAAAAAAATAACGGTATGTTAATTTTTTCCAAATTCATACCAAATCTGTATGACCTTATAATGAGTACATTTAATTTTATTTGAAATCAATAGCATTATTTTTTCGTGAGATATTTGAAACTAACCAAAATTTTTACTTTTTTTTTAAACCGTTATAGTGAAAAAAACTACTCACTGAATTTTAGTAAACGGCCTTTCAGCCTCTTTCGAAGTTATTATCTATTAAACAAAATTTATTTGAAGTCGATATCTTTACTCGTTCTTGAGATATCGACGACGAAAAATGGTACCAGAACGTACGGACGTACGAACGTACGCACACACACACAGACAGACATCTCTCTAAAAATGATTGATATAGCCTCTAGGGACCTTGAAACGTCGAGAAATGTCAAAAATTCCAATTTGACAAATCGGACCGATTACAATAACTCCCTATGGGAAGTTAAAAATATCAAAACTCTAAGAACGTGAATTTTAATAGTTTAAGATGTAAAATTGCCTGGTTGTAAACACTGATTATTTCATAAATTTACTGTTTCTATTCTCGTAAAATGGTATGTCGACTCCCGGGTAGAATTTTCGACTCGATAATGCCAAGGCCCCAGCTAGTTTTTCTTAGTTTCAATCATGGCCCTACCGAGCAGTATCTAGCTTGTCCCTCGCTAATTTGTTAATGCTCTGTATATGTTCCTATATGGGCCCTAGATGGGTCTTCACAAGTAGCACAAGAGCTACGGCAATTCTTAAAAAATTATTAGAAACAAAAAAAAAAATTTTTTTTTATTATTGTTGTTTATTTTCATTTTTTCTTTGCCTCCCTATATTCGACTCTTTTAAGTGATATTTTGCTGGAATGAAATAATTTTTTTTTTTTTTTTAATTTACCTCCACTGAGATTCGAACCCGAGTCCTCTCGCTTGCCGTGCTTGTGCGCTACCTATTGCGCCACTGTGACATATAAAACATCGTGTCCAGGGTTCGGACTTATGTTTTAAATTTTCGAAGTAAATACGGAAAAAAACTGAAGTAGATCCAAAATTTTCGAAGTAGTTTTAGGAAATTAAATTATATAAACATAAGATATAAAAGTAAATTCAGACTTCAGACTTGTAAAAAAATAGTTATTAAATATAACTATTTTAAAGTAAATTTCCTATCAACGAACTTGTATTTTTGTATGAATTGTATCAATTTAAAAGGTGGCTCATAAATATCTTTTCGTTTTTCTGTAAGTGATCTTGAAAACATTAAATTTTCCACGGTGCTTACGTTTAAACGATTCCTAAACTTGTTTTTAATGTAATACAGAGTGACCAGCGCTGTCTTTAAATATGTTGGTCAAGAATTTTAAAGAGAAGTAGATCATAAAAAAGAGAAGTAGCGAAGTAGATTAAATTTATTCCTCAAAATCGAAGTAGATCTACTTCGATCGAAGTAAAGTCTGAACCCTGATCGTGTCTCAAAGTGCTACTCAAATAACTCTCTTTTAATTATACTGTTTAAAAGACTTAAATACGTATTAGAGAATCTGAAAAATACCGATTTAGGACCAAAACAAAAAAGTTATGTTTTTAGAAGGATAATGGATAGCCTTTTATAGAGACATATGTATAGGCACATCTAGGATACATCAAGTAAAAACTATATAGCCCCAGTATAAGTAACATCTGAGAATGCCTATAAAGAGGCGAGACTAGCTAAGGCCAATATAACGGCCAGATACAATTCCTTATCCAGGCTACACCAAGTAAAAACTATCCAGTTCCCTTACAGTTTATATGTTACAATGCCAATAAAGAGGCGATACTATCTATAGCCAAGATATCGCCAAGAAAAAGTTTCATATCTAGGCTACATCAAGTTAAAAATATCTAGGCCCAGTCTAAGATACTCCTGGAAAAGCCAATAAATAGGCAGTTCTAGCCAGGTTCAATATAAAGCCAGGATAAGCATAAATTAGTCAAGATCCGCCAGGCTTGCATCTGTCTAGGCCCAGCATAGGATTTACTATATAATGGCCAATCTAGCTAGGGCCACGCTATTCGATAGTGTTTCCTAGATAATTTTCTACCCGGGCTATTTTGAAAAATGAAGATTTTCGAGTTGTGAAACTTTTGTACTACATGTGCGATATACTCGAAGATCCAACCAAGATTAAAATTCTAATCAGAAACGCTGAAATATTTTGCCTGTGACCTGGAATTTTTTCTATATTATGAAGGAAACTAAAGGCCAAAAAAGCTATTTTGAATTAATAACTTAACAAGTCCAATAATAGTGCTAAGTCTTCTACTTGACTGATTTATTAGTTTGTATTATAAAAACCTTCATGTGGAAGAAAACTGCTACTCATATGGAAGGAACTTGGCATGGAGAACTAGATATAGCTACTTAGGTATCGAGCTTTCTAGAGTTGGCACAGAGGCCCTGATGGGCCACTCCTTAAATAAGTAATTAGTATAAAATGCAAACTCTAATTTTACTAGTCGGTTTATGTCATGCTTTTGATAGCTACTTAAGCCAGATCTCAATATCTTGGCAGAGAAAAAGTCGTTGAAAATCACCAAACCAGAGCTCCATGGAAAAGCTTAGCTTAATACCACAGAAATCTACAGTCCTATTTCCTCCTGAGCTTCAGCCTCAGAAATATTTTACAGCAATATTTAATTTTCATAATCGATAAATTCCTATCCACAAATTCCAATATGCTAATTTAACACTTAAATTGTGTAAGGGACACATAGCTCCGCATTATCCGCGTGAACCTCTACCCTCACTTAATTATTGATTGATTTTTATTTCACTTAAACCGATGACCCATCATGGAAATTTTTTTGTCGACAAATTCAGCTCAGCTCGTGTAGGAAGCTATTAAAATAATTATTACCTACAAAGCAAAGTCACAAGCGGATTGCATTACCAACAAATTTCCACAAATGACTAGGGAATGTCTATTATTTTGGGAATTTTAATAACCACAATAAGTTGTGAGTTTTGGTGCTTGATGATGGACGACAAAAGCCATGAGCGTTTTAATTTATCTCATCATCATCTCCATCGTGTTGTTGAATATTATCGAAAGCTGTGATATAATGAGATCGTGTGGTTTATTGGGTGTTTGCTTCCCATATTTCCTCATAAATAATAAATGGAGGGAATGGTTTGCATTTTTAATAATGTCGGTCTTGAGTTTCTAATCAATCTGCTGGAGCCGATAAAATTGTCCGTATTTCTTTAATGAATCACAACATAAAATGAAGGCGGTTTGATGATTGATTTGCCTAAATCCCGAAGTGGTTGCAATGATATGCTTCAAAATTTTGGTAAGTATTGGTTCTACTTAGAGAGGAGTGAATACACAGCTTAATGTGAAAATAACAACAATACGTCACAAAAACGGAAGACGAAACATCTTAAGAAAAGTTCCTTCATCCAATTTTATGTTGACACTAGCTGACCTAGCGAATGCGAGTTGAATAGGAATAAGTTCGAACAGAAAGTCGTTCGGTAACACCGGATTTCTTGATATGCGAACTTACTCAAAACTTCATCAACTTGATTCTGGTGGTTGATTGAATAACGTTGTTCATGAGTTTCTTCATCGTTAACCTGGTTACATTACAAAGTTTCGGGGTATCATGGTGACAGAGCCAGTTTTGTGTCAAATTATGCGGTTGTAGACCGAGTACATCCAACGAATTCCAAAATTCAATTGATTTGTTGGTTTTTCATAATTGGATCGCAATTTGGCTGCAATATGATTTTGATTCAAACCATTGACGTCCTTATTCTTCGCAGTTGCACGAGTTGCACCCATTTTACGAAAGACTTGGTGGTCGCTTACATCCGACTGTTCAACGTTTGGTGACCAAGTTCCAGACGGCCAGTCCAGTAATTAATCAGCCAAAATTTATATGTCAAAGGAACGCAGGATGTTCTTAAAACACCGCCCGGTCCGTGAAAGTGTAAAGCAGAACCCGAGCCAGTCGATTCCTTGACTTGCACAAGAACTCGGCCTTTCGCAGACTTCAACTTGGCGAATTTCTGTGTGGGACTTTGAGTATAGAACCGTACAAGATGCAACTGATACAGGAGCTCAAAGTGCCTGGGTTCCTTACGGTCGCACAGATTCGAGTGGTACAATTTTCAATGACTCTTCCGCATAAATCCGTCTGAATATGAGTGGGTCCTCCTTAAGGGCATCAGTCTATTGTGGCTTATTTGCATAGACCTGTGACTTCAGGAGACCCAACAAGAAAAATTCTAGCGGAGTTAAATTGTATGCTCTTGGTGGCGTGCCCTGTGGGGCACGTAGCGCCGCCGCGCCGCCGTCCTGATGGAACCACATGTCGCCTAGGTCCACGTTGGTCAATTTGGACCATAGAAAATTAGTTGTCATCATTCTGTACAGGTCGACATTGACAGTGATCGCCTCACTAACGTTATTTTCGAAAAAAGTACGGATCAATCATATCGCCGCCGCCGCCTGCCCAAAATCCACTCCAAATGGTAACTTTTTGAGGATGCATTGTCACCTGATGAGCTTCGTGTGCGTTGGTGTCGACCCATATAGAAAAATATTGCTTTTTCCCACAGCCATTCGTCCCAAAATGCGACTCGTCGCAAGGCTAAAATTGGAGTCCTCTGGCAATAAGCCCAATTAGCGAACGAACGGCGCGCGGCGGCGTTGTCTATGCTCATGAACTTTGAGCTCCTGGATCAGTTGGATTTTGTAGGTACGTGTGTAGATGAAGTCCCGACGAAAAATTCGTCAAGTTAGATTCTGCGAAAGCCCGAATTCTTGTGCATGGCCTCAGGTTCTCCTGTATAATTTCACGGACTGTAGCGATGTTCTCAGACAAACTAGCCTTCCTTTGACGTACCAATATTGGCTGATTGATTACCGAACCGGTTGTTTCAAACTTGGCCACGAAGAAGAAGAGTCTACTGTGAAGGAGTCTACTGCAAAAGAAAACCCCGTCTACCTGTAAATGGCCGCAACGTGCACAACGTTTGTGTTTCTATACAGAAGCCAATGAATCCACAGAGAGTGACAGTCGGGTGCGAATTGTGGACTAGTGGCATCATTGGACCATTTTTCTTCGAAAATGAGGCTGACAACAACGTTTCGGCCAACGATGGGCGTGACAGAGGCATGTTAACCGACTTTTTTTTTACTGAAATTGAAAACACGGATTTGGACGACCTTTGGTTTATGCAGAATGGTGCGCCATCAATGCCACACAGCTCATGCCACAATCGATCTTTGGCGCACCAAATTCCCAGATCCCTTGGAGCTGCGGTTTGACATCTTTGTACTTTTTTTTATGGGGAAAAACCCGAATGTTATACAAACAATCCGGAAATGAATCTAGCACTTGAGAGTGAGAACTATATCATCCAATCAATCCGTGAGCTACAGCCGAAACAATTAAGAAGGTCTTGGAAAATTGGAGTGACAGAATGCGCTATTGGGAAGCCAGCCGAGGCAGCCATTTCAACAACCTTGTACTCTAGAATTAATGGGAATGTTTGCTCTTACTAATAAAGCCACAATAAATGGACAAAAAGTAAATTTTGTTCATTTTATTAAGATTTTAAAAAGAAACTTGTATTTGGCCCACCCTTACTTACTTACTATAAATCTGAGTTTCAGGTCCTTGCCGAGAAAGTCACATAACAGAAATAGAATTTCGAGACTCATTGAAAAAATGCTGAATTTTGGATATTTCCTATTATTTCGTTAATGACATAATCGATTTTGTTAAAATTTTAATTTTTGTAATTTTAAAATTTTTGTAAAAGGTATTTTTTAAATTCTCCTTTATAAATTGATTAAAAAATTAACAATAATAGTCTTGACCCAGAAGAACAAGTTTGTGCGATCCAGTGACGCATTTATTTAAATTCCCACTTCCTCAAGTATGTGTAGTATCTTAAATAGCTTGTATCTTATTTGGGATTGAGTGGTGGATACAAAAAATTACCCCCTTTATCCATTTTAGCGAACAAAACTTGCAAATTTCACCAGTGCTCAAGTTCATGCTGCTAGCGGAAGCAAGGAGGGCGTGCGAGTGTTCACGCTCATGTATTTACCCTCGTCCTATGTTAACACCCTCAAGGCTTTTTCATAGATAAACTGCTGTGCACATATTTGGTGTTTGGTATGGTTTTTTGTTTGTTCCGGATAGGGTGCAATTGCTTTTCTTTTTTTTTTTAATCATATCCCAGAACCGCGTGTCATGGTGCGGTGTTGGGTTGTGCATTTCGCTATCGTATCGTTGGAGCTGGCAGGATGTGGGAATGGATGTGCATCTGAGGAGTAAGGAGAGAAATGGAAACATATCTGTGGAGCTGAATCTAAGCTGTTGAAAGTATAGATAAAAAATATTCATACATTCCGTTATTTTTTGTCCCTGCTATTTTGTGTTGTTATTGTTCGCTATTTCTATAGGTAGGTATAATGGATTTTTGAAGCCATAGGAATGTAATTTTCTCCCATTTCTCAGATTACATTGGTGTCATCATGCTGTATTCTGTGTTTCTTGATACCAACATTTACTTCGTGTTGCTTTTGATGTCGACAAAGTGATGAAAGACGGAAGACATAAAAAAGGAAAATATATATTTTTCTATCAGCTATAAAGAGGATCTTTTTGTCATTTCAAATCGCAGCGGAATATTATTCCATCTTTGTCGTAGCTCGTCGGGTCGTTCTGGCACAGTGGAGCAAAGTATCCCTTAAAATAGGGAATATATTCGACTTTGGAAGTTTTTTATTTTAAATTGTTAATTTACTCATTTTTATTTGAAATAAACGAAAAGGAAACGGCATTTTGCCCATCGAACATCAGTTGACGGCGAAACACTTTAAAGCCCGAATCAAACTTGTTTCGTGTGGTCTGTTGTTGAGCTGCGCTTCGGCGTGTCGATATACTCCCAATGTAGTACATTGATACAGCAGTTTTTCGTATACCTATAATGTTTTGTAACTAACTGATTCTTGGCAAATAATGATCAAACTTGACTTGCCTGTTTCAAGCAAACGCGTTAGACAAATATTAAAAGCCAAATAAATGCAGGTCATAAAGCAGGAAGACAGAAACTCGCTGAAAGTGGCATTATGTGGACTAATACTGTACTTTGTTTTTGTAAAACCATATTTCGGTCCAGTGACGTGCAGCGTTGCCACTTTAATGAATTATGTACTAAAGGTATTGCACTGTAACCTGGAAATTTATTGTGCCCCCACTTAAAAATGAATGAGCTTTCTCATCTTATAATTCTTTGTCCACATGTATTGCTCTTAGGCATTTTAAAATTTGGAGCACCTTCAGAGAAGATAGGTTTTTCCTTTGGGGCATGAGTGGACAACAACTTCCTAGTATGGGCTCAGGCCCTATTAAAGGGGTTGATGCCCCTTATTTTGCTAAGGAGTGGAGTGTTACTCTGTTCTGTTTGACAAGTTCATTTAGCCTGATTCGCTTTATACAACCTTATCAATTTTTCAGTTGCATTCCTCCCCTAGGACCGGTTAACTGTTATAATCGTGCTTCAGGGAATATCCATAAGCTTACAACCGTACAACACGAATGTAGAATTCCTTAGGTAGCTCTGTTTTTCCTACCTGTTTGGATATCCAGAACTTCAGGACCAGTGTGCATCTGCATCTCATCTTATAAACTTCCCTATTTGCCTTATGCTCGCACTGTGTTAAACATTTTTAGAGTAGTTAAAACCCCACATTATAGAAAAAGGCCCCTAGAATTTTGATAACATTTTCTGTGCAGCGCTTAATCTTGCAATAAAAATAATATAGAATTGAGAAATCATTAACAGTACGAAGCGAACACCTACATAGCCTTAATCACATTATCTACCGAGTGAATATGCTACGACACCTACATACCGCCTTATTAAATAATCATATTGCACATTCAGTGTGCCCCTGAAGTCATGCAATCATTTCGAACTTTGAATTCAATAGAATTTTGTCTCTTCTCTTCTCAATTCACACCAAATTATAGCCGCATATTTGATAAGTGGAAGTTAAGAAAATGACGAAATTGTCCTGCATATTCTCAACCAGACTCTAAAGCAGACAACCTACGGAATCATTGGTGGCGACTTTAATGCGAGACATCATCAATAGCTGGATACTTCTATCGACCCAGAAGGAAAGGAGGTCATGGCTCATGGACTGGATCAATATCAACAGCGAAGAACACTCCTTGGTTGTTCTGTCGCAGCCAAAACCTACCTTTCCTGGGACTCAATCGACTTTAGATTTTTTCTTACTAACCGCTTATTTTATTTATTTAATTCCAGGAAACAGCAACTACACCTGCTCAACGTTACCCAGTGACTCAGACCATGAAGCAGTAAAGCTCTCCATTAACCTCAGCCAACCTGAGAACTATGTCAACTACAGGAGACTGGACATTGAGAAACTCCAGAGGGACGTAGAAGACTACGTCTTAATAGCACCCTACAAGAGGAACATAAGAAATTAGTAAATTGACAGTGCCATCAACCGCCTGGAGTCAGCTGTCTTCAATGCCCTTGAAGCCCAAAAAGTGCGGACTCTATTCCCACAGACAAAAGTTGAGGAAACGGCTTCAAAGGATACACTAAAGAGAGCTCAACATAACCAGCAACGACTACCAGGCAGTTAGAAACGAACTCCAATGTGTAAACATAATGTTCGATCCAGCACCACAACAACATACGATTCCAGAAGAAATAAGCAACTGTCTAGGGAAAACCCAACTTATATCTGACGTCATCATCAGCAACAACATTGAGGTGACAACAACAGCTGACAAAGTGGAATTTTTCGCAAATCACTTCGAGGAAAACTTCACACCTAGCCCATCAACGGACCCTGTGTTCCTGGTTGAAATCAGGACATCAGTCCAGCTGACAATACACATAAGACTGCATCTGTTACTTAAGTTCCAGTCTGACATCTCCTCAGCACTCAACAGCTATCGTGCCACCGTAGGATGCTTTTCGGATGTCGAGAAAGCATTCGACAGCGTTTGGATAGAAGCTCTTATCCATGAGCTTCGATTACTTGGATTACCATCGCAGCTAATAAAAATATTATTTTTTTTTCTCTCTTTTAGGAGAGTCTTCGTTCAACTGGACAGCTGCATGTCTTCAGTCAAATTCATCAAAGCCGGAGTAGCCCAAGGATCGAAGCTGGGTCCCTTCCTATATAGCCTGATGACGTCTGATCAACTGATTGCGAGAACCTGCTTTTTGCTGACGACTCACTGAATTACGCCTCATCGATAGCGCCAACAATTGCAGCTCGGAGAGTGGAAGCCCTCGTCTCCAGACTCTACGAGTATTGCAGAAAGTGGGGTATCCGAATCAACAGTGGCCAAATCTGAGCTTATGTGTTTCAGGAGATCCACCACTAATGAATGGCAACCACTGTCGTGCTGCAGCCACTTGCAGAAATCTGACCGTGAAGTTCCCCGATGGATCGACGATAGCAGCCAAAAGAAATGAATTGAATTGAATTGAACCCTCACTCAAGGCTGGTACTAAGGAAGTTCATCGCTTGCACCCATTGCTAGCCAAAAGAACAGGACTAAGCCAGCCTACTACTTATATACAAGCAGCTAATCAGACCTGTCATTAGCTATAATTTTGATGCATGATACACCATTTCGAAGACAGCAATACAGAAGCTCCAACTCTTAGAAAGTAAAATTCTGAGGATAGGCACCGCACTAATCTTCAATCGAGAGTGACAGAAGCACTACAGCAACAATAGAATCTACGAAGAAGCCAAGATCAATCCACTGGACCAGTTTCTTGTGGAATTGGCAAAGAAGATTATCCATAACCCCGCACCGTTAAAAAGACGAAATTGTCTTTTATTCTCGTCCAAGTGTGGATACTAATCTAGTGTATATAGAGTTTAAGATCGCGTTGCAAACAAAAACCTTTTATAAGGAATTTCTGTGACAGATAGGCATTACTCTACTTGTGAAGCCGATCTAAATATTTGATATAAATTGTTAGGCTATTAGCTAGAAGTTGCTCTAGGTTAGGTTAGGTTAGGTTGCTCTTCAAGTAACTCACTGGACAGGTTCTCTTCTAAAAGTTCCAACCGGTTTGCTCGTTCTAGATATAATTGCTTTCCGTTATTTTTAGATAAAATAATTTTTTTTCTCACATCTTGTAGATTGTATTAAGTAAAGATTTTAATTTCAAGTTTTAAGAAAACCGAGCATTAAGTTTTTGAAATATGGAGTTTTGAAAAAATAATTTTAAAATTTTTCAAAAACTCCAAAAAATATTTGTTTTGAAAATTTGAATATACAATCCTATCCGAACTTTTGGGAAGCCTTAGAATAAAAAAATTGTCAAAATGGGTTGTACTGTTATTTTTGATCTTAAAAAAATAAAGAAACGTGTTATGTGGGGGAAAAATTAAAATTGCTATCTCCCAAGCTCAAAGAAAATTGGTCAAACCATTTTGCATGATAATGTTTCCAATGCATAACTTGCCATATAGTTCATATATGTCGCAAGTAAAAATTTAGTATGTTATTATAGGCATAAATTTCAAGCCAAATTTTTAGAAATTATACAAATTTAAAAAATATTTTTTAGCTTTTTGGAAAAAATTAATTCAATAACTTGAAAAAAAATAAATTCACAACTAATCTTAAGAGCAAGTTCGTGCGATCCAGGCCTGCATTTTCTTACTTTTTGATGTGCTCTTCTCATTTACGCTTTAGATCAATCGCAGTTTACAATCTTACTGTTGATACAAATTTGAACATTATTTAACATTGTCTTTGCAAAGCTCACAACATGCCATGATCTTGTTTCGTTAAACGCCATTGTTACGTTAAATCTCTTACTTTATCGACTGCATTTTGTAAATTTTTTTGTAGAAAAAAGGATTTATCAGACATCAGTCTTGCGGTATCAGCGGCCATTAAATCGTTGATGTTCTTTATCCCTAGGAAGTATGATACTGACCTTCTGTCGAGATTTCGAGCTAGAAACATCGGACAGTGTCAAAATAACCTATGATTTAAAATGAAACCACTAGACGGCCCCCTTTATATAAAATCTTATTTAAGAAAAATCACTAGAATAATAGACTCCAAGATCTTTTATAGAAAATTTTAAAATTTCTGGGCTCTTGTGACGCAGTCATGGATGTTAGTTTGGATTTGTATGGATTTATGCATATTTAGGAAAGAGAGGGGCTTAAAGTTATACTTTTTACTAAATCCAATGTTTCTCTTAAGATTTTAAAAATAATTCAGCTAAACAATTTTTAAACTCGAAATCCATGTTTTAGTAAAGCTCGCTAAGAAGATGTCGAGATAAGGCATTCTGAAAAAAAGACTTGCTGCTTCTACTTACCCCGACTCTATGGGAGCGAACCCACTTCTCCACAACTGTGGGGAGGACTTAGAACTTTAATTTATTTTATGTAAAAAAAAAACAAAAAAAAGGTCACAAAAAGTTAACGAAAACCCAAATATTTATGTCTGCAAGACACATGAAGGTCGAAAATACAACAAACAAAAAATACAAACCTGCTGATTTTTCGGATAGATAAGTCGGTGGCTACGGCAAAGATGAAAATTGTTCTCTTTCAAGATAAATTTTAAATTTTCAGGGGAGCCCTGCTGTTTAGCTGTTAATTTTTACCCTTGTTACTTCTAGCCCCGCTCTTCCCTACCTAAGAATTCAAACGACATTTTGTTTCCGAGTTGAAAACTAGACTTTTTTTTAAACATTAACTATTTTAACGAGCTTCATCTTTAAATTTATATTTTGTTCAAACTTCTTGATACCTATTGTCCCACTATACTTAGGAGAAAACCTATTTAAGGTAATTCTTGCTTTTTCATGTCTTATCGTTGCGTGAGGTTCCGATTTGATGCGAAGCAATCAAGTGAATTCAACAATGGAAGCTTTGAGGATTGCTCGCAGAGCTGAACTGATTCCATAATGAGCTGAATAATTTGACATGATTTATTTAATAACACAGAGTTTGAATGATTGAATTGAATGGTGTAAAGTTTAAGGTAACTTACTTAAATTCTTTTGTTGGTAACAAATTGTCAATACATAAGAAAAATGTGAGTTAAGATTACAAAAAACTGTAGAAGTATTCTGATGTACTCTAAGCTAAGCCCACCTGCAGCCCTATAGCGGATAACCAAACTTACAGCGAAAATCAAAAAATGAAAACACATGGTAAGATAATTTCTGGAATATTCGAGAAATGTTTAGTAAACTTTTAGTCGCGAATATTCTTCTTCAACAAGATTTATGAGCTCAGAGATGGGAATGTAAGACTATCTTGAACCGGGCATTGTTGTTCATGCACTCGATGTGGCCTAGTCAACATAATGGTAGATCACAATTATCTGTTCCCTTCAATGAACCCTTCTCGCGTTCGGACTACATATATCCGGTCTAAGCTAACGTCTAACTTTAAAAACCGGACTGGTAATATGAGGATTTTGTAGAGACGGCATTTCATCTTTGGTGATGCTTTCTGAACCCATTCGTTTCGTCAAAAGTTTAAGGTAATTCTTCACCGGATTTTCACATAGGTATTCGTGGAGTTATTAACATTTTCGAGGCATCATGAGAAACGGCCTTCTGCACATGATGAATGTTAGCATTATATGAGGATTTGAATTCCATGAAAAGAAGGTCGGTATCTACATGATATTGCATACGTTAATATTATATGCGACGCTTAACAGGGCTATGTCTCGATAGTTCTTACAAGAAATAGGATTGCCGGTTTTCGGGAGCTGATAGTTTAGTCATCGGGTATGCTTTTATCCCAACTTTATTTGATCATTTGATACATATTAGTACACCATATCAAATAGTTCACTACCGCAGAAGCAGTTGGGCTGTTCTTGTGGCCCTATAACTCGATCTACTTGATTTCCATTTAGGAGGTGCTATTACTGTCTGTAAATCGGTAGCCAGGTTGGTTCTTCGAGTTTGCATTCTGGTTAGCAGCGAGTTGCTTTCCTTTCATTGTGTCATTTAAATCGGAAGATTTTTTTATCTTCTTCAGTTTTGAATCCATCTGCTTTCTACGCAGAATTTTCTTCTCCACAAATCTCTAAGATGAATAATCGTCCACTATAGCATTTTCACTTTTGCATCTTCTATCACCTTCTTTCGGTGCATGCATTCCTCTTGAGTGGAAGTTTCGGCTAAACAATTTCATCATAAAGCGATACTGGAAATACTAACCATTGGCTCTCTTAAGTAAAAGATGATTAATTTATTCATTAATGTACAACCGACTTTATACAAAATAAATAGTAGCTGTACCTCTGGGCTGGGGAGCCCTTAAAGGTTCCTTAGAATTTTGATGGCAAGTTCCATTATATGCTGGTCCCTTCAGTCTCGCAGTACATCTACTTTGGTCAATTCTTTCTTCTGAGATAGTTACGATATGGTTCTGTGGATTTCTTTAAGATTCTTCCTTTCGAATGCAGATAAGTTCCATTCTGCTGGCCTTGATCTTCAAATCTCAATTCAAATTCTAGCTACAAAAGTTGGTGATGTGGAGCTGCAATTTCTGATGAGAGAGAAGTTGTATATGTGATGGAGTCATCGGTATATAATTTTGTCATCGTTTGTGGTGTGTTCTGTCGTTGGTCTGAAGAGAAATGGTCCCAGCTTAGATTCTTGTGGTACTCCTGCTCTGATATGGCTCATTCCTCATTTTTCGAACAGAACCTGTGCGAAAAAGAATCTATTTGTTAAAAAAAATTAAATTATGTATATTTACAAATATCTTGAAAGCCCGAGACAGCTTAAAAATGATACCTTATATCCATATTCTTAGTCAGTCTCCTAGTGACATTGCCGTATAGTCACAATAGATATTGTATTCTCTAATGATTTTTTCGAATCCATACCAGACGTTTGGAATTAAACTTTTTTCCCGACAGAAATGTTAAATTTTTTTCAGCTGTATAGATCCTAGGACCTCGCTTATGCAACAATGAGTGATATTGGCCTTTATCATTCCACGTTTTGTCTGTTGGTCTTCTTCGACACTCGAATATTTTTCCGATCTCGTTGCTCCGGATAAGTAGCCGTTATTCAAGAAGTTATTGAAGATGACCGCCACTGTAAAAATGGTAATATTGGTCAGCTTTTAAAGTACAATGTTTTCCTAGTTATTACACTGTATTTAGGAAGGATAGATTTAAATCTAAGACAGGGATGGATAGGGGTGGTGGAGTTTTAATAGCTGTTCGATCTTCATTAAAATGTGTGCTAATACACCTTCAATCAAACACCTCTACTTCAAACCTGGATATTGATCAATTAATAGTATGTGTCAAATCTTGCGATTCAGATATATTTATTATTGTAAGTTATATTCCTCCAAGGAGCGACTTGGAGTTGTATAAAATTCATTTAGAAAATTCTAAAACAATAATAGAAAATCTTAAACCTTCACAACATATACTTTATGCCGGTGATTTTAACCTACCTAATATTGAATGGACGTTGGACTTAGAAGACAAGTGTTTAGTACCATTTAATGTCTCAACTGAAATAGAAGCATTTGTAATTGACTTTCTGGGTCAGCATAACTTAGTTCAATCAAATTCAAATTTGAATGATCTTAATCGTATTCTCGATCTGGTTTTTGTTGACAAAGAGTTTAATATTTGTCTTCATAAGTCCAATTTCCCCATTATTCCTAATTCAATTCATCACATTGCTGTTGATGGAATTTTTTGTTTTTATAATTATTTGAATTATTTGAAGAAAGAAGTTATTAATCACAAAACTTTGTATGATTTTCGAAAGGCTGACTATGATGCAATGGTTGATTATCTTTTGTCTGTTTCGTGGTTTAATGTCCTTACTTCTTCAGAATTAGATAACGTGTATTCTGCGTTTACAAACATCTTAAAAGGTGCAATTGAAAGATATGTACCTAAAAAACGCTTACAAATTAATTCTAATCCTATTTAGTATAATAGGAGGTTGAGCAATCTCAAAAACAAAAAAAATAAAGCTTACAAATTGTTTAAGTTAAATCAAGGAAATCCCGATTTACGCAAAAATTACTTCGATTGTCAACGTGAATTTGATTATCTTAATGAATTTCTTTATAGAAATTACCTTTTATCGCTTGAAAGTGAGTTGAAATCAAACACCAAGCGTTTTTGGAATTACATTAACTCAAAGCGCAAATCTATTGGGTTACCAAGTTGCATGAGGTACTTGGAGACATCAACTAGTGAAGTTCCCGTGATTTGTTCGCAAACTATTTTCAATCAGTGTATTCTGTTGACACTCCTTCTATCCAAGAATTGCCACATATAAATAAAGTTGTTGATATTGGTTTATATAGTTCTTAGTCCTTTTGAAGTTGAGCAAATTATATCTAATTTAGATGTGAATAAAAGTGAGGGTCCAGATGGAATCCCCGCCATTATCCTGAAAAATTGCGCTATCGCAATAGCCCAACCACTTTCGTGGATTTTTAATCTTTCCTTAGCTTCAGGACAATTTTTGGATTGTTGGAAAATTTCCTATTTGACACCAATTTTTAAATCGGGGTCGAAACATGATATCACGAATTATAGGCCTATATGTAAGATCTCCTCTATACCAAAAATATTTGAAAAATTAGTATACAATAGGTTATCACATCTATTCCTTAACCACATATCTATTTTTCAACATGGTTTTGTTTCGGGTAAATCTACAGCGACAAATTTAGCTGTAGTAAGTAATGCCATCATTTCTAATATGGAAAACAGATTACAAACGGATATTATATTTACCGATTTCGCGAAAGCTTTTGACAGAGTCAACCATCAAATCTTGCTCCACAAACTGTTTTCCTTAGGTATACATTCTTCCTTATTAATATGGCTTCAATCGTATTTGACTTCAAGAGTCCAAATAGTAAAAATTGATAGTTCCCTCTCAAAAAAGATTTTTGTCCCATCTGGTGTTCCGCAAGGAAGTCATTTGGGGCCGTTGTTGTTTTTGCTATTTGTAAATGACATACCTGGAATTTTCAATAATTCTTATTGCCTTCTATTTGCTGACGACTTAAAAATTTATCGAAGTATTTCTTGTGAAGCTGATTGTTCACTTCTCTCTGAAGATCTCCTGAAGCTTGATCAATGGTGTAGGCAAAACCACCTTCTTCTTAACGTTTCTAAGTGTCAAGTGTTATCATTTTTTAGGAATTCCAATCCAATTCTATTTGATTATAATATCAATCTCACTAGTCTTGAAAGAGTCAGTAAAAAGAAGGATCTGGGAGTAATTTTGGATCCAAGTCTTTCTTTCAAACCGCATTATGATTATATGGTTAACAAAGCTAATCAAATGCTTGGTTTTATCAAAAGAAACTCCAAAGAACTTTCAGATCCTTTTACGTTAAAGTCTCTATATAATTCATTAGTAAGATCCATTCTTGAGTACTGTAGCATAGTCTGAAATCCTTATTATAATAATTCGGTAGATAGAATAGAGAGAGTTCAAAAGAATTTCACTAGGTTTGTATTTTTCAAGTTAAACTGGGGGATTGCAAGACCTTGTTATTATACCAGATGTTTTTTGTTTGGAATGAATAACCTTAAGGACCGCCGGGTTTATTTTTCTGTCATGTTTATTAGAGATATTGTTACTCATCATATCAATTGTCCCATACTACAAGACTTAGTTTGTGGTGGAAATGCACCATCAAGGACTACACGTTACCGTTTTTTTATTTATGAACAGTTTCATCGAAATAATTACGGTCGTAATGAGCCTATCGCCCGTTGCATCAGAGAGGTCAATGTTATTTGTAATAGGATTGATTTTTATTTGGATGTTTCTAGAGATACTTTTAAGTCATATGTATTAAATAATATTCGTTCAATTTCTACATAACTTTGTTAAAATTTGTTTCCTTTCGTTTCATATGTTTAAATTCTGTTTTATAGTTTATACCTATTTATTTTTATATTTATTATATATATGTACATTGATGTTAATTTCAATATAATTGTATATAACCCCCAACAATATTGTATGTAGTCTAATTGATTGATGAAAATAAAACATTAACAAAAAGATGCCATCAAGTCCTTATGACTTTTTTTTAGTTTCCTGTATTGTTGATAGCACCCACTTCTCAGGGTTGGTAAACACCTAACCAGTACTCGGATGGTAGGCAGAATTCTCGTTAAAATTGGTAATTGTTGTGAGTTGTTCTTATTCTATGTTAACGTTGACTTCCATCATGAACTCCGTTTAGGTGACTTGGCGGACTATGAGTTAAATTAAAAGGTAAAAGTATAAGACTAATGTACTCGTTACTTTCACTTATGCTTAAGCGTGCAATCTTGAATTTTTTCGGTTGAATTTATTCGGTTTTCATGTTCTGTTGGTTTGACAGTTGAGCTCTGGAATTTTCATCAAGCGTCGAATTTTCCATTACTTCGGCGGCTACGGCGCATAATTGGCATTAATTACGTTGGATTTCAGGATGGTCGGTGGTGATTTATGGTTTGTGGTTTATTGGCGTAGACACATAACTAAAGAAAATCCGACAAGAAGGGTCCAATTGCACGCTCTCGGTGGCCAATTCACATCGCTTTAGAGTGAGATAACCATGTTAGGAAATCACTCGCGAACAATATCCACTATGTACGGGCTTTATGGCACGTAGTGCTGTTAGATTTTTCTATATCATCCCATTCAGGGCAAAAAGTAATTGAGTATCATTGACCGATATCCCTCACCGTTGTCCTGACTAACGTGTTGTTCTCAAAAAAGTATGGTCCGATGATGCCGCAAGCACAAAATACACACCAAACAGTAACATGCATTGCATCATCGGTTCCAGTTTCCTTCCGTTTGGCAATCGCGCCCTAAATTTAGCCGCAACTAACACGTGGTCAGAGTTGACATTTGCCCATCGAAATGTTTGCACGTGTTGATCAGTTTACCTTTTTCTTTTTTTTTATCTTAAGGAAAAGCGAGAAGAAATGCTTGATGCACCGTAAGGATTTCTTGGCGTTGCGTTGACCCGTTGACCATCCCCGTGTGTCGGACTCGCTTCATACCGACTAAAACTCCTGTAGAACCCTTATGTGTTTGACGCTTTTTTTTGCTGCTACCAGTATTTGTGTCCAGCCTCAGTCCCAAATACTTCACTATCACAGATTTCTCTGTTGCCAGGCTGAGGCCATGCTCATCCATCCATGAGTTTGCTCGGCGCATGACCTGGTTCAGTTTTCTTTGCGCGTTTTCGGTGTCTCTTACCGTGATCACCGCGGCGATGTCGTCTGCGTTCCCGACCAGAAGGGTGTCTTCAGGCATCTCCATGCGGAGAATGGCATTATAGGAGATGTTCCAGAGGTTTGGTCCTAAGATCGATCCCTGCGCTGCCTTCTGAGGTTTCGTAGATCAACTCTCGATCCCTGAGATAGTCCTTCATCATCCTCGGGAGATATACTGGAATGTGGAATCTCCTTTCGAGTGCGTCTAGTATGTCGGTCCATCTAGCCGAGTTGAAGGCATTCCGTACGTCCAAGGTTGCCAGCAAAACGATCTTCTTAGAGTATTGGTTTCCCTGTTGGGCGATTTGGACGGCGTTCACTACTTCTTTAATGGCTCCATTCGTAGAGCGGCCTCTCCTGAAACTCTACTGCCCCTCTGACAAATCACCTGACATTTGTACCGCCGCTATCAGACGTGGTTTAAGCAGCTTTTCCAAGAGCTTACCGGCGGTGTTTAGCACAGAGGTCTGTATGCCGATAAAGAATCCGGGTCTCCTTTGCTTTTGCTGATCAGCACCAAGCGTTGTTTTTTCCAGCTCTTGGGGAAGATGCCTTTCGCGAGGCAGCTCTTGAACAAGTTGAGTAGTAAGTGAGGACATGTTTGGGCTGTCACTTTCAGTACTTCAGTAGGGATTCCGTCAGGGCCGGGAGCTTTTTTGTTTTGCAGTAACTGTATAGCTATGTATACTCAACTCTTCTTGATTAAAAGCTGGAAATTACTGTCGTTGTGCTAGTGTGGTGTCGGGTAGCCTGATAGGATGAGTTGGGAAAAGTGTAGCCAAAATGCGCTCCATCTTTTCTTCATTCAGCACAGGGGGGACCTTCTGAGCTCCGAGATTTCGCGTTACGATCTTGGAGCCTAGTCCCCAGGAATCGTTGTTGACTTCACGGCGAAGATCCTCCTATTTATGTTTCTTGCTCGAATTAATGGCCCTCTTGAGCTAGGATCTTTTGGTTCTGAACTCCACAAGGGCGTCTTCTTTTGGATCAGTGTGTCGTCTTCTTTGCCTGGTTACTATGCGCGCCGGAGTCGTAGACATCTATGGCGATGGCGAAGCTCAGCTATCTCCTCTGTCCACCAGTACACTGGATCTCTCTTTATATTGGCGTTTCTTGTTCGGGGCATTGAAGAATCACAAGCGAGACGAATTAGTTGCATCGTGGCTTCAACTTTCATTTCCGCAGGTCCTAGAACGTGTAGCGTGGCTCTTTCTCCTTCTTCAATCACGGAATTTAAAAGGTTTTCGTTGAGCCTGTTTATGTTCCAACCTGACTCCCGTTAGAAGCTCGTTGCTTACCTTCTATATCAAAGACAATTTGCTAGTGGTTGCTGCCCGTGTAGTCCTCGATGACTCGCCAGTTTTTTATCATTGCGGATATAGATTCCGTCGCGAAGGTTACGTCTGGGATAGTGCCTCTGTTCCCTGGTCTCCTAAAAGTTGGGGTGTTTCCTACATTCAATAAGTTGAGGCCACGTCTCGCGGCCATCTCGAGTATTTGCCTTCCTCGAGAGTCTGTAGTAGGCATTCTCTACAAGCAGAATATCTCCTGAAACCTCGCAGGTCATTCAATTTTTGGCGGAAATCTTCGATCCTGTCGTTTCTGCTCAGATAGATGCTTATAATGGTGAGTCTTTCGGTCTTTACCCTTGCAAAACCTCTTTGTGCTCCTTAGTTTTTCAGGGGAATTAGTTTTTCAGAATTCAGATTGCAGCGGTTCCTGGCGAGTCCATTATCTAGTTTGCCTTTTTGTCTACGTACTGTTCACTAATGATGACGACATTTATTCCCAATTCCTTCGTCAGTTTAGGCAATAGGTTGTCAGTCGTTCGACTCCTGTGGATGTTTCCCTGTAGGATTCTGGTAATTGTAAGGCCTTTTTCTTCGCATTTTCTAGTGCCTCACGAAACACTTTCAGTTTGCTCTTTAATAAATGTATGAATGAATGTGTTAGTTTTCTTAAAAATATTCAAACAAATAAGAATTCCATTCAATATTAGATTGAAATCTACCCGCCAGATCTATGTTATTCCAATTTTTTTTATAATAAAAATACGCAGAAAATGATTTCTCACCAATTAATATTTGAATGTGGGATAGTTCCAATTGTACCATAATCGAAAGAGGTGCCTCCATTTAAAACTTCAAAAGCATAAACTTATTTGTCCTTACCTGTCTTCACCCTGTCAATAGACCCCCAGAAACGCTCAATGTTTAGAATTTAACAGAAAACAAAATAAATATTTATTGTATCTACAACACTCCTACAGACATTTTTAGAAAAAACATACATTTAAACAAGTGGCACGCGGACAGCAATCCAATTTTTCATTTTAATGTATTTCCAATGTTCAGGTCTAAAATTAGAGTTCAAAAACCAAATATTTGGCCGAGAATATGTTTTTTAAAAAATAGCAAACCACAATAAACAACATTGAAATTGTTTGAACTTAAATTTAGAAAATATTGAAAAACGTATTTCATTAGTGAGAATGAGAAGCTATCTGCTGGATGTAAACATTTAAGTGAATGAGTATAAAGTGCTTTAGCTGGACGGTAGATATTTTTTTCCAGCCACAATGAATGATAATGATGAGGGCGGTTTTACGAATTTTGTTTTATTTATGTTTGCATAATATGTTGAAAATATAATTTGACTTTTAATAGCTCAAGAATGTACTCATGCATAATGCGCATTTAGATTTTTATGAGATCGTTTTTGGTTTTGATCAATAAATTTGGCATTTGTGGTTCTCAATCAGGAAATATCTAATAAATAAATTAATACATAAGCTGAATGAATGAATGAATAATATTGGAAGTGTACTGCGAACTGCGACCTTTACCTATGAGCTTTTGTGCCCTCCTCGTCTAGATCGCTCATGCTACAGCACTTCCTCTGGACATGCTTCGTTAAGAAGCTGAAGTATATGGAGATTTTTCATAGATTGTAGTTCACTCTCTTTTATCTGGAGACATCCCAGATACCTATGTATGTATATATGTATGTCATTGAGGTACGAGTGTACCACATCTACCTGATTTATAATCCAGTCACCCATCGCGCCGACAGCTTTCTCATGCCCAGGAACCGAATCACCGACCGATATGCTCTTTTTCAATTTTTCTAAAATTCGCGGACAAGCTGGCTTCCACACTTGGTCAAAACAAAGCTACGAATCAGATTTGGCTGAAAATTTGATAGTAGCCGTCTAAGAGAATGTACTAGACGATAGTAAATCTCTCTACTTACACCATTGGGCGGTGATGCTAATTACTTACGGACCGCCTTCGTAAGTATTGTAAAAATACATTAAATTTTCGTTATATATAGTTTCTTAGCTTATAACTTAAAGTTCAAACCAGTTATTGCAGTTTTTATCTACTTTAACTTAGTTTGTGTTTTAAATCATTAAATAATTTTTTTCTGTTTCAAACAAGCGTTAGAAAAGTGAAAAAAATAAAATGCACGACTGGGTCGCACGAACTTGCTCCTATGTAAAAGACTAGGAATTTTAAAAACGAATGTTATTAGAGAAAACTTTTCATAAGGATAAAATGAATTCTTTTAAATTCTTTTAGTAGTAAGAGATAAGAACAGAATGCTATGCAAATATGAATTTATGCAGGAACAAAAATTATAAGTCGTTGTAGTGGTTCCTTACAAAAATAAGCTTTTATGTACAAAATTTTTAAAACATTTTTAAGAAAAAATTTTGGTACGCCAACCTTAAGTTTTTATTATTGTACGAATAAAAGTCTAATTTCCAAAAAAAAATACTAAGCCGTTCTTGAGATATCGAATTTTTCAAAAAAAAAAATTACTTTTTTTTCTAAAAATTGAAAAAATATTTTTTCTAAAGTTTTTAAATGCAATGTTTTTTATACTTTTTAGGAGCTTTTTTATAAAAAATTTCATTAAAATCCGTTAAGTCGATAATGAGAAATTCAAAATTCGAAAAAATCGTTCTATACCTACCATAGTCAGTAATATCTAGATTTAAAATTTTTTTTTATTAAATTATAAATTGTAAAGATTAATCAAAAGAAAAAAAAATTAGCAAAATTCTCGGAACCGTTTTCGAGAAAAATGCGATTTTCGAAAACCATTTATTAAAATTTGTATGGAAGGTACCGTTAGTTTTAAATAAAACAAATTTTGTTTTCTCAAATCTTGTAGATTATATTAAGAAACTTTTATTTGCCAAGGTTGAAAAAAATCGAGCATGGGGTTTTCGAAATATTGAGATTCCAAAAAAAAATTTTGAATTTTTTTTTAAAAATCCAAAAAATTAAAAATTGAAAACTTGAATATGTAATAATATTCAAACTTTAGAGGAGCTTTGGCATAAAAAAAAATTATTAAAATCGGCTGTACCGTTTTCGAGAAAATCAAAAACAAAAAAAATGGACCCAGGGGGGCTACCGAAAATAACAATTTTTTGTAAAATTTTTTTCAACCATTAGCTAGTTTTTACCAAATGAAATTTTTGGAAATTTTTTTAAAAAATTCTGTGGGACAGTTTTTGAGAAAAAAAAAATATTTATAAAATTTCGAAAAAAAATCGTATGGCAGGTACCGTTATTTTTGGTCTTAAAAAAAATAGAAAAAAACGTCCGGGGGTAAAAAATTAAAACCCATATCTACACAGACAGACAGAATTGCGAGACCCACTTTTTTGGTCTTCGCTATCATCGTAATGTCAACTTTGATCAAAATCTCGAGTTCGATTTTTTTTACGAATGCATAACTTGCCTTATAGTACCTATAAGTCGCAAGTAAAAACATATTGAACGATTTTATTTTGTCGAGCAAAGCCATGGCTACCTAGAGCAAGTCCAAAACTTTCGTTGTCCCGTGTGCCCATTGTGTTATGTTAATACAATTAAGATGAGCTAAGTTTTGTGAGCACTGCATCGATCGACAGTACGTTACACTAAATTATTGTGATCTTGGGAATCTTATAGGCTTTTCACACCGAATTAAAATCTCGGATTTCAGCAACAAGATTACAAAATCTCATTGAAGCGTTCACACTGAACAGAACCAGGATTTCATTTGACGTTTCTGTCCATTTATCCTGCTTTCTCGGATATAATTTATCTTCTCTCCTTCTCTCCCCACAATTCAAATTTCAAATAGTCACTCGAGACTCGACTCCATTATCTGCTTTTTATCTACCTCTTCTCTTGCTGACAATTTGCTGACAAAGCAGAACATTTCGAAAGGTTTGTTTGTTTTGACAATCTTGTGTTTGAAAGTAGATTTTGAGGAGATTTTGTCGTAATCTAGTAGATTTGGAAATCTGAAAATGTATGGGAAATCTAGTAGATTTGGATGAGATTTTGAGAATTTTGCTCGAAATCTAGATTTTGATTTGGTGTGAATAGCGTATTATAGTTAAATCTCACCATCACTATCGTTTCCGACTTTTGTTTCCGTGAAATTTGGGTTTTCTTAGTCTGCACTATATCAACACCGTTCAATCTTTCTCCATAACATACTTGTCAATTCGATGTATCCTTTGATTTAATTTCGCTCATTAATACGAATATTGATGTCAACCGGGATAATTTCACGCTCCATCTCTCCATATATTTGCTGTCCATACAGAGAACATTTCTTCTCCAGTTTTTGTAGGTACTTGGTAGCAGACGATATTTGGTCTGCTGTTTTGATAAGCTCATCTGCCACTAAACTTTGATGCACGTTGTACGCCACTTGCAATTTATAACAGCTTAATGACAACTTATTAAAATATCAATAGAATTTTTGGACAAAAACTACCAATACCAGAATCTATTGTCCCTAATAATGGAGAAGCGTTATTTATCCTATAGAAACTTAAAGCATTCTCTAACTAATGTGAAGAAAATTCATGATCAACCCACATCATCTAAGCCCATCTTTTAAGACGAAATTCAGGTATCCACCCAACATGCCTTACTGCATGCCTAACTTGGATAAGCTAAAATTCGGAGAAACCAAAGGCAGTCAAAAACCCAACTCTGAGCCCAACTGAAAAGAAAGCTTAGTTTTATTAGCAACCCCAAGTCGAAAAAGTCAACTAGAATAGAAGACGTATGCAATTTTTTTTCTTCCACAAGGAGTGAAGAATTTCTTAGCGAAGATTCTCAACAAATGCGTGAATAACCACTATTTTTCCCAAAAATAGACAACGGATAAAATCATGATGAATCTGAAGAAAAGTGTTAGGAATTATAGTCACTGTACGAAGATATCCTTCCAAAATCTCCTTAAAGTGCTAATACTTTGGAAGGTTAAAAAATGGTGCAGCGAAAACATCATCCCAAGCATGCAGTTCTTTATTTATTTGAATCAAGCTAATTAATATCTAGCGTACAAAAAATATTACTTAGAATTAAGAATTTATAAATTATACAATATTATAGAATATTTTTTTAAAACTATTATTTGAGATATCACAAAAATTTGTTAATAAATTATGATTGACGTTATACAAATTAAACATTGTATTCAATGGTGAATTCTGCTCATAGTTGGTACGATAGTGTTTTAAGTAAATAAGGTCACGAAAACCTCTTAGATTTCGATTTGGAACATTAAAATTAACACGACACAAAAGGTTTAAAGCATCGATATTACCATCAATAAGATTAACAATAAAAACAAAACATAAATAAGAACGTCTGCGCTCCAGACTGGGTAAATCTATGAGTTTTAAACGGCTGCTATATGAAGGAAGATTCAATGGATTCTGCCAGCCTAAGCCTCTAAGGGCAAATTTTAGGAATCTTTTTTGAATTTGTTCAATTCTTATTTTGTGACAACTGTAGTAGGGGGTCCATACCTGGCAAGCATACTCTATAATGGGTCTGACAAATGTAGTAAATAGTTGTTTGATAACATAAGGATCAGAAAACTGACGTGATTCCCTTTTAATCCAACCTAATATTGAATTGGCTTTATTACATGCCATATTGATATGCTGTGTGAATTCGAGTTTCTTATCGAACAATACACCAAGGATATATACATCATTTACATTTAATAGATTTACGCCATTGAAACTATAGTCAAAAGATAAAACGGACAATTTTCTTGTAAAATTTATAATCTTACACTTATCGATATTTAACAACAAATAATTACGTGCACACCAATTATAGAAAGCATTTAGATCAATTTGAAGCTTTTCACAGTCAAGATTGCTAGAAATAGTTTTAAATATGTTAACATCGTCTGCATACATAAGACAATTAGAGTACTTTAAAACTGAAGGAAGATCATTTACAAACAATACAAAAAGAACTGGACCCAAATGGCTACCCTGGGGAACACCAGAATTTACGACAAAACTATTTGAATGGTAGCCCTTAAAATTCACTGAATAGGATCTGTCAAGTAAATAAGATTTTAGCCAAGCAATGAATTTTACGCTGAACCCCAGCCTACTCATTTTATTAAGCAAAACTCTATGCGATAGTTTGTCAAATGCCTTACTAAAATCTGTAAGAACAAAATCCGTTTGTTTTTTGTTTTTAAAGGAATCGACACAAAACTCCGTTAACTCCATAAGTAGGGTGACAGTCGAACGGCCCTTTGAGAAACCATGTTGGTTATGAACAATAAATGATTTTGTGTAAAAGCTTAATGTTTTGCAAACAATTGCTTCAAAAAGTTTGGGAATGGCCGACAGTTTAGCTATTATATCAGTCAAGTGAGAATATGATTTCAAATGACCAAATAATTGATCATTTTCGTCAAGATTATCACAGTTTAGGTTATCACAGTTCGAAAAGTTATCACAGTTAGAAGAATCACAGATGTATGCACTTTGAAAAAAGTCTGAGAATAGTTGTGTTATGATACGTGGGTCATGGTTTGAGATATTGTTATGCATAAGAACGGACGGATAAGGACAAGATTTTCGTTTGCTGTTAATAAAGTTCCAAAAGGATTTAGGATCCATTTTTAAATTACTTTGAACCTTTTGTATGTAAAAAAGATACTTAATACTTGATTCTCTGTTGAAAATATTTCTGGCCTCACAATAAATATTAAAATCGGTAACTAGTCCAGTTTGTTTGTATTTAAGCCATAGTTTATTTCTACGGTTTTTTAATGTTCGCAGTTCACTATCATACCAGCTAGGAGCAAGCGATTTTGATTTAATAGATATTAGAGGAACAGATGCTAAAAAACAATCAAATATTTTGTCATAAAATTTCAAAACCATTGAATTAATATCTGAAAAAGAGCAAAGGCATGACCAGTCAATTAAAGATAGCAAGTTATTTAATTTAGTATAATCAGTTTTTTTAAAGTTAAATTTAAAAACATTGTCAGGATCCTGATTATTCATTTCAAAGTTTTGAATAGATATGGTAAGTGCTGGGTGATGAGAGTCTTCGTTCACTAGAGGATCAGTTGATCTGTCAAGTGAAATACCGGCATCAATTGTTGTGTAAATTAAGTCGAGGATCTTGGCGTTAGAGTTTTTGATGTCGTTTATTTGGTGAAGACCAAGTGACGTTAGACTGTCAAGAGTTTGAGAATCATCCATTGATAGATTTCCTGTTGGAACCATTGCGTATGTATCGGGACAACGTTTCCAAGATACATTGGTTAGATTAAAATCGCCAAGGCAGATAACTTCATCATTATAACTCATTATCTCAAAAATGTAGTTCAAAAAAGAGAAGGCTTCATTGTAAGTATTAACTGGGCTCCCAGGAACAATGTACATAGTTACTAGATAGATAGTTTTGTGTGAAAGAATCATCTTTACACATAGGAACTCTTCGTTCAAACAAACAGGAACATTGACTAGTGACGTCACAAAACAAGATTTAACAGCAATAAGGATCCCACCGCCGACAGTATTGATACTCGGATCGGAGTGTCTATCTCGTCTATATACATTAAACGAAGAATCAAAAAGTTCCGAGTCATTTATCTCGCCAAACAGCCATCATCATCATCATCATCGGCTCGACAACCGGGTTCCGGTCCTGGCCTCTTTCAACAAGTCTCTCCACCTATCCCGGTCTCTAGCCGACGCCATCCAGTTGCGCACCCCAAGGCTTCGGGCGTCCTGGTCTACGCCATCTCTCCAGCGCAAGCATGGTCTACCACGCTGTCGTCTACCATAGAATGTACCACAAAGAACTTTCCGAGCAGGTTCCTCTTCGCTCATGCGAGCTAGGTGCCCTGCCCACCGGAGTCTACCGAGCTTAATTTTTGTCACGATATCTGCTTCAAGGTAGATTGCGTACAGTTCATGATTGTACCGTCTCCGGAATCGTCCAAACAGCCATGTTTCAGTCAAAGATATGACATCGTGAGAAGAATTTGAAGAGCTGTAGTAGACCTTATTAGTCTTTGTCCGTAGGCCTCTTACATTTTGATAGAGTATATCAATTAGTTGCGACGACGGTGTGTTGGTCTTGTCAAAGTCTATCGAAAAGGAGTATTCATAGTATTTCGCTTAACGAACTCGTGGATGATAATGTTTTCCGGCCAGAAATGCTTATCCAATAAACGGGTGAATATTTCATGTGGAACGAATAGTTTGAAAGATGAGTAGTCAATTCCTTTTGTTGGTAACTGCTCAATTTTGAATTTGATGTTGGTGAAATGAGAATCAATATATGCAGATATATCATTGCAGGTAGTGTTAGCGTCGAAATTTGATAGAAAAATGCATTTAAATCTCTCAGCGGCTCTTAATTTAACTGCAGGTAATATATCACCATTTGGTAAAGCTACTGACGATACAAACGTAGAAGACGGGGGCACTGAAGTTGTGGAGAACTTTGAAATTGAGGAAGTCGCAGAAGAGGTATCAGAAGCCGGTAAACAAAATGTAGATGATATTGATGCGAAAGAAAGGGGGTGGTGACGAAATTGTTGGTGAAGATGTTAAAGATGTCGTAGACGTTGAAGGTGAACATGTTTCAAGTGGAGTCATAATATATGAAGATGGAATAAATAAAGATGGTGAAGATGAAGAAGTCATAAATGAAGATGTTGCATTATGTAGATGTTAAAGGTGTAGATGGTGTCGTAGATGAAGAAGTAGTAGATGTGGACGTTTTAGGTGAAAAAGCTGTAGATAAAGATGAAGTTGTCGAAGATGAAGAAGAAGTTGATGTTGAAGTTGCAAGTGAAGGTGTCGTTATCAAAGATGTAGTTAATGAAGATGTCGTAGAAGAACACGTAGTAGATATAGATGTTAAAGGTAATGGAGTCGTTGATAAAGAAGATGAAGATGTAAATGAAGAATTTGTACATATAGATGTTGAAGGTAATGGTACTATAGTCGAAGGAGTTGAAAAGGATGAAGATGTCTTAGGTGAAAGCGTTGAAGTTGAAGATGTAGAAGATGCAGGAATTGAAGATAAAGATGTCACAGATGGTGGTTGTGTTACAGTTGTTGTAAGAGTAGGTTTCTTTGTCTTTTGGACTAAAGGTGAGAGAGCTAAATTTGCTCTTTTGAGGGTATTGCGAGTGACACGTAAGGGACCAGGGCGCTCATTTATCTTAAGGGAAGAGTTGTGGGATGTTAATACCGCCTTTCTTAGATTTTGAATCTTAGGAGTCTTTGGAGTAACAGCATTAGATGAGGACATGCAGAGATTTGAAAGTTGCTCATTGATCAGAGCAACCGCGTCAATAAGTTTATCAACTTTTAGTTCCAAAGAATTAATGTAAGCACTGACATTTTCCATTTTTTAAATGTTTATTTTTTCTTTATGTTTATTAAAACTTACTTAAGTTCGGGTGCAATATTAACTACGGCCCTGGTGATTTGCATAGGTTATAATAATTGAACCATATATAGCACAAAAGTATGCAATGAAACTTAAAAAAGTATGCAATATATTTTAATGAATTTGCGAAAAATATTGTATAAAAATCATTAAAGTATGCAAGCAATTACACAAACCAGAGAAAGAAACAACGATAGTTATTTGGAAATTTTTCACTCAAACAAAAATAGAAAAAAAAATCACTTCATAGAGATTAATTGTCAACCACAGAATGAAAAAATGCAAGAAAGATTAAGTTTATTTATTTTATATCACTTGTATTTTTAGCTTAACATAAAGTCGAATTAAAAAACACTTTAAATAAAATAAAATATATAACCAACAAGTTAAATTTTAATTGATGATAAAGTCAAATATTAAAGTACTTAGATGAAGCGCAAAAATAGACGTGTTGCTGATAAGGATGCTGTTCTGTTAGCGGAAAAATAATTTCAGACTGGATTCGATCCTCAAGTTTCATTAAGAAATTCCAGTAGCCCTAAAGAACAGTCGTTATTATCGGATTCTTCCTGGATGGCAAGAGACCATTCGATTTTGACATTTTATGAATTTAAACCCTTATCCATAAGCCTTAGATCAAACTAGGTATCCTGCAACACTGAATTAAATTATCTTATTTCTTCTTTCCTTCGGTGGAGATATCCAAACATCGGGATTTTGACCAATTCTCAGCAACGTCCAGACCCACGCGAAATATTTCTCTTCACTGATGACTCGCTCTGTTACATAATACACAAAGTCGTTAATACATTACAAGATGTCGAAAAATTCGAGCTCCACATCTGAAAAATCATAGTGTTTTCTTCACAAATAAACTCATCAAAATATGAGCTTGATGACTAACGCAGAAGACCAGAAAGTTGTCACGGTGGATCGGCTGGAAATTGCCTACGAAGTTCAAATTCAATCCATACTATCAGACTGTCCTCCAAAAAATCAAAGTTTACTCGCATCGACTATCAGCTAATAATATTGAGAGCTAAGCTAAGTTAGTAGGCAAAAGTCCTAACCTACAAGCAGAACCTGGGTCCATTTATCAGCTTCATCGTTATGGTTTAGGTTATCATCTCCAAAACAGATATGGAGGAACTGCAAATATTTGAGAGAGGATCTTCACAGGGCCTTACCTCAAACATCAGTGGTGTAAGCATTTCAACAATGAGTAACTCTGAAGCCAAGGTAATCTTCTTGGACAAGTACTTAATACTATCTACACAGAAACTCTCGAAAATCATCGCCAACCACTTTTATCGATTCATGTGAAACAACCAGCGAAGCTACCTGCCCGACAACAACGAACCTTCCTTCCAGGGTGATTTGCATACAGTGGGTTGCGACAAAAACCCATTTCGTGTAGGTTGGGTCTAAAGAACAAAGAAATTTCAGGACTTCCCAGAATGTTTCCGATGAAGAAAGAAATTCAAAAATAAAGAAATCTTCTCCTTTATAAAGAAGTCGTATAAAGCACAGCCATATAAAAAGCATGCATAATATATACGAGTATTTCCATATAATTTGAATGAACAACTAAATTTGTATTCTACCTCGATAAATCAAACCAAAATGAATGAAAGGGAGGTTATGTTAATAAATGAAATATATTTTTTTTTATCGAGAAATGGTTTAAGTCGAAATATCTATTTGTCAACCAGAAATGCTTGTTTGGAGTTTCTTATAATTAATTTTGTGAGTTCCACCACCCAGCTTTAGAAAGTCGTAAGAACAACAAGGTCTTTCACTTTGATAACTTTCCAGCAGATAGGGAGCTGGTATGAATCATCAACTAAGTTTGGATGGGAGAGAGCATACTGGATACTATATCAGCTCCATAGGCATCATCAACAAGAAAGGCAATCCTAAGTTCTGCGTGAAATATTGACACTTATATATTCGAAGGATTTCGTAGAGGATTAAATTCAACGTGCTTTGCGAGCATCCTTAGCTATTCTGCAGTACTTTATAGGTACGATACTGTGGCTTCAGCTCTGGCAGAGCCTTGAAAGACCTGCATAATAAAGACAATTGTGGAAAATTTTAACGAATTTTAAGTCGATATTCACCAAATATCTTTTGATGGGCTTCAAAATCGCTATGCTCATATTATCACGACCTCTTTGTGTCAATGGCTGAACTCTGTATCTCGGAGAAACTGATCCAGCTATGTCTTCGGAAACTGTTGCAAAGTGAACCCTTGAAAAAGCTTTTTCGGACGATTCCTAACATGCAGATTTTCGACAAGGAGCTGCTTTATAAAGTGATTTTTTCAATCTCATTTCGAAACAGAATTGCGATAGTCAGACGTTAATACGAAGAGCGATTTAATTGGTAAATAAGGGCACTCGGTGGTGCCAGTATCGCAGAGATTTATACCGGTCGTCCACTATGTGCGCGATAAGTTCAACCAACTTCGTTCAACTTTTTGTTCAACTCTTTCGTTGGATAAACGAATTTACAACCTCTTACACTAGTGCAGCAACTTACGTAATTCACGTTGAGCAACTAAAGTTGAACAAAATGCGTTTGTAGGCCCATACACATAATTGACCAACTTTCCCATATGTTGATTAACCTCGCACACCTAGTTGATCAACTCTCAAAACTTATTCCAGTGTTGAATAGCTCCGTACACCTAGTTGACCAACTTACTCAAATGTTGAATAACCTCGTACACTAGTTGATAAACTTGTTCGATTTTGCGACTACGTTTTCGATATGGTTGCTTAACCGGTTGATGAACGAGTTTATACATTCGTACACTTAACCAAGGATCACTCGTTGGGGAACGCGTTGAACGCACCACGATAAACAAAAAACTCATATGTCAAACCTGAAATAATTTTGACTTCAGTATTCAGTTCGGTACATATATTTATTGTCGACACACGCCTTCGCTTTAAAATATTTTTAAATTTGTTCCGTATGAGTATGATTTCCTCTAAGAAAAAAAAAGTGGCTGCCGCATTAATAATATTAGAAAATGAACGACAAAGGAAGAAAAAACAGCCAAGACGATTCTGGGTAGATGATTTTTTCTTGAGTAGTCGCGAAGAAAATTGTTTTTTCAATGAAATATATAAGAAATTAAAATCGATTGATCCCACCGCGCACGTGAATTCGAATTCAAAGTCATTTTTTAAGAACTTTACGCGAATGAGTCTCGATGATTTTGATTTGCTTCTCAAACTTGTGTCGCCGTTAATAAGGAAGCAAGATACACGGTTCCGAAAAGCGATTTCACCTGGTCAGCGCCTTGCAGTTACTCTTGGTTATTTGGCCACCGGCGAAAGTTTTAGCAGCCTACGATTTATTTCAAGAATAGCAGACAGTACGATTTCGCATATCGTTCATGAAACCTGTGAAGCAATTTATAATACATTGAAAGACGACTATTTAAAGATATTTTTTTTTATTTAAAAATTATCTTTTTTACAAAGACGATGACGAGGAAGAGTCCTCTGAATGAATCTGAATTTGTTCTGAATGAACTTCTCGGTTATGTATGAGAGGATCTTCGCAGATAAACAGGTTTTGCCCTGATTCTAAGGGCCCATCAATGTCTCCCATCTTAAGCTGTTCCACCAATCGGTTGACTATTAATTTAAACCGTCGCACTGCGTCAGGGTTTGGATAGCCTGTCATTACTGATCCGACATATCGAGCTCAAATATGCTCCGAACTTTCGTCTCCCGCATTCACGATGTCCATTGCCTTTGTCACTCGATACATGCCGCTCGATACATGTCATTCAAATTATTTCTGCGGGCTCGCTTTGGCACAGAAGGTCCTGGCGGAGAAGGTGTTGGTATTGGTGGTGGCGATGGCGTTGAATTTTCAACGTCAGACGCATAATATACTTCGAAGGCTTCGTCCACAGTGTCTAAATCTGTCGATGAAGCCGTTGAAGACAAAACTGTCGAAGGCTGAAATTATAAATAAATAAAATTATTTGATTATTTCCAGGTACCATCGAATGTTCAGGAATCGAGACGAATTTAAAAAATATTTTATTTCCGAAAAGGGTGAGGTGCACTGGCAATATAAGTCCTGCGGTTTCTCAGAAACACAAATGGAAATTAACTAAACTTACCAAATTTGATTCTTCATGAACTGCATAGCCGAAAAAAATTCATTTGGTGGCTTTGTTTTTTTGCTGCCATTCCACTTTTAAATTTTGCCATTTTGACCAGTGGGTTCTGCAAGAAAATTTATATAAATATTTGTGTGAATCCAATAATAATATATAAAAAAAGAAAATTTAATCAAAACTTAGTCGAAATTGTTGCCTCAAAAGTCTCCATTTATCATTTACTTCCGATTTAGGCAATTGCATTTTCGAGGAAATTTGAGACTAAGCAAATTCCCTGGCATCTCGATTTTTATAAGAGGGGCTCTTAATGCCCCATATATTGGGCTTTTCCTCAATTGCTGAAATCAATTCCAAAATTACTTCCGTGGTCCACTCTGTTTTTTTATCACCTTCCATGGCGAAAAACCAAAATAAACTACAGTTTGCAAGTTGCAACAGCTGCAAGTTCATGGCAACGTAGACACATTTCACTGCAACCAACGCAATGCAACGCAATATTACGTTGAGAAATCCCAAATAAAATTAAAAAGTTGATCAACGCGTTGAACAAATAATGTGCAACACATTATCTTGAAAATGTTGCTTAACGTGTTGATCGAACACGAACAACGAATTTATCAGTCGGCGGACCCCAAAAGTAAAATTTGATGTATGTACATTATGTTAGCAGTTAGTAAAATAATGTGATGGCTGGTGTTGTTTTTTAGCTACCAAGTTATTTATATTTGCATCAAACGAACATAGCTGAATTCGTAAATCAGGTTCTACGTCTAATTTATTTCTATATTTATTTTTCGTATATACAAGAGTTGAAAAAGCTTTTTCACATAAATATGACGTAGAAAAGGGGATTAATACTTTAATAGCTTTTTCGGATATTACAAGATATTGCTTTTTAGCACTTAACCAGAATTCAAAAAGACTAATGTTTTTAAATACAAGTTGTAGAGCTGAATCATAAGAAATATCAATAAGCTGGTTTTCTTCTAAAACTTCTTATTTCACTAAAGTCAACTGAGAATGGATTTTTAATCCATAATTTGCTATTATCAGGAATTGGAAAGTATTCTAGAAAACTTTTGTTAGGTCCGTGAAATGTTTGAGAAAAATTTGAAAAATTGAGTCTGGTAAAATATCGTTGGCAGTTGTTAAAAATTCATGTAGTGTTGAAAATGATGAATAATCCTTTTTTCTCAAATTGTCTTTGCCACATTTCAATTTTTTTAAATGTCGATTCTATTTTGTCTTCAAATAGGAATACAGTTACTGTCTTTTGTGAGTTTTGTAAATCCATGTTTAACTCATTTAAATAGCCAAAAACGTCAAAAAGTTAGGCAAATTGTGCACACCATGAAAAATCATTAAAACGGTCGCGCAATTCAAATTAATTTCTTTGAGGAAAAACATTCTTATTTGTTCGCGAAGCTCGAAAAACCGTTTAAGAATTTATTATCATTAAATATCTTATTAAAGATGCGGTGGTTTAGTGGCCTTGATTTTATAAAATTGATAATCTTCACAACTTCATCGAGAACAGCTTTTAATTCTGCTGGAATTCGTTTCGCCACCAATGCCTCTCGATGTATGCAACAGTGCTGCCATGTAGCTTCGGGCGAAACATTTTTAACACAAGCGCGTAGACCACTTTTACATCCGGACATTGCTCTTGCACCATCAGTGCAAATCCCAACACATTTTTTCCAATTTATTCCATTTGATGTTATAAATTCATTTAAAAGATTAAAATGGCTTCTCCGGTCGTATGGTCAGGAAGAAGCAGACAGAATAAGAAATCGTCATGAATAGAGTCTTGAAATTAAATTCGTACCGCACATACGTCATCAGATTGGCATTGTTTGATATGTCAGTGCTTTCATCCAATTGAAGAGCAAAACAGGAACTCACCTTTATTTTTTCTATAAGCTGTGCCTTGAGAAAGAGAAACTAAGTCTAAATTTCGTGACTCTTTCTCACCCAGAATTGTTGCCACCAATACTTTTGCGGCCGGTAAAATCAAATCCTCATCGACAGTATGAGCTTTTCCAGCTTTGCCTATCAACAAAAAATGAACATGGATATAATACAAAAGCTAAATTTTATGTTAATTTCCAAACAACCACAAGTTTGACTGTAGTTAACTGCAGTCGATTTCTTTCATTCGAATTTATTAAGTTGATGCTTTTTGAATCTCTCTTTAGGAACAATTTCCACAAACTTTCAAACAAATTTTTATACACATTTCAAGTTTAACAGTTTGGATACTTCTACTTGTGTTTTAAATAAATGATTTGGTCAGTACATACGCACATGCATACATTCACAAAAAAGATATGTAGCTACTTCTTAATTCAATAAATAGCCAAAAAAAATCGAATTTAGTAGCCACTGAGGTCGACAACAACTGCTTGAAAGGAGCTCGACATTAGATTTCTCAAACTTACCTATATCAACAGGGAGACTTTGTTGGATACAAGTACAGCATTTTCATTGATACTTCCAGTAGCAACTTTCCGTAGGGATTTCTTATTCCTCTGCAACTCCTGTAGTTTTATGTTGAAAAATTCACGAGGCTTATCTCTATATTCCTTGTGCTTTGTTTCAAAATGTCGCTTTAGTTTGGCAGGATTCATAGATTCGTTGCTCAAAACGTCGCAGCACAAAACACACTGTGGTTTATCTTCGCCATTCAATTCTAAACACCCGAATCCAAACGAAAGATATTCAGAGGAATACTTTCGTTGTTTTTTATTTTTAATGTCATCACTGATTTTCGAAGTTGATGTTCTTGGATTGGAGTGAACGTCCTCACTAATTTTCCTTTTTAGCCAGCGATCCATTTGTTAAATAAGTAATGCAACAACTAATATTTTTAAGAACAAACACTAAACGCGAACGAGACACAACAAATTTGATTCTGAGTTTTCCGCTAAAAGAAGAAAATTAAAACGTTGCGTCACCTACTGCAAACTTCGGATTCAAATTCAAATGCACATACAATTTTCAAGAAAAGCAAGCATTTCAACAAAATTCTTCGTAATTACAGCCTACAAACAAAAAATAAGAGAATGAGCCGATGCTTTATAGAAAAGCTGTCGCGGACCCCCTGAGATTCTGCGCGGACCCCTAGGGCTCCGCGGACCATAGGTTGAGAACCGATGGTCTAGTACATTCTCTTAGACGGCTACTCTCAAAATTTCAGCCGAATAGGACTCCTAGTTTTGTTTTGACCACGTGCTTGTCCACGAATTTTAGAAAAATGGAAAAAGAGCAATATCGGTCGGTGATTCGATTCTTGTTTTTGGAAGGGAAATCGCGCAGCGAAATCAAACAGCGCTTAGATGCTGTGTATGGTGACTCTTCTCCTTTGATGTTCAAAAATTGGTATAACGAGTTTCATCGCGGTAGCACATAGGTTTTTGATGAGTCCCGCCCAGGCGCCACGAAAATGGATACCACGGTCGAAAATCCACGACCTGGCGTTGGCAGACAGATGACTGTTCTGTAGGTACGCGAGATCACTAAAACAGTCATATCCTCAATGAAATTTTGGGCCGCGTTTGCCAACTCCGGACAACCCGTGAGACCACGACCAAATCCACTGTACTCTCCAGATTCGATTGTATTTTTATCAAAAACATGTAAATATAACTTGATAATTTTTAAACGATCATCTATTATACTCTTTCGAGAAAAGAATAGATTCTGAACGATATAAATATTACAATAAATGAAGATAGAAAGTAATTGAATTAAATATCACTAAATTAAATATCATTAAATATCTTACTGATTTTTCTACAAATTGCTTTTCACAAATTGATTTTCACTTGCTACGTCTATTGTTTTTTTTTTTTTTTTTGAAAATTCAACTCGATGACTTTTTGACCACTTCTGGTTCGTCGCGAGGCTTTTGAGGATTTAAATCATCAATATCCTAGCTCAATTTTGCCAGCTAATTCATTTGGAAACAACTCATCTTCCAAAATCTGCACAATATCATCAATTTCTTTATTATTATTTCTTGGAGTCAAAATTTATAACATTTGTTTGAATTGCTACATCTAAATTTAAATACATTTCGTGTTCGTCATCAGAAGTCAGTTTCATCAATAATTCTGAGAGCTCTATAGCAATACATTCTTTATTTCATCAAACGGATCTTACATTTACATATAAGTACCTTATGATTATTAGATACATTCCTTATAGATTAATTTTATCAACTGAGGTTACCTCGAATAAATAATACATGTTTTTTACATAAATCTCTACTAATCCAATCAAACAAATCAACATGATTACAAATAGAATTAGCTTCACTTAAATATCTTGTAAGAGACTCATTAAGCCCATATTTCTAAGAAACGGTTCACAAAATAAACTTCTTTTTCAATTGTTTGAGAACTTGTTTTGTAGAAAGGACTCCAATATTTAAAAACAAAACTAACAAAGGCAGTGAAGAGAAATTTAAGATTGTAAGGATCAATAAGATCCTTAGAATTTCTAGAAATGAATCCTAGCGTAAAATTAGTTTTAGCTACTATGTAATCAATATGCAGATTTTAATTAAGTTTAGGATCAAATAAAATGCCTAATCTTCTACTTTCCAAATAGCTTTGTCGTCAATTTTGTAAGAATAAATTTTGAGATGTTCGAAAATAAGTGATTTTTCATACACCACTCTTCAAGTCTATAAATATCTTCTTGGAGGAGAATACATTCAGAAATAGATTTCATGCGACAGAATATTTTCAAGTCATCAGCAAACAACAATTTTTCTGAAAGTCGGATATGAAGTGGAATATGATTTTTTAACGAAGTTACATACATACTTTAGCCGCCGCGGCATGGCACGCCCGCGACGCTACTACTCGGCTATTCACCAAATGCTGCCTTTTCTGCCGAACCACCCAACAAGATAACATACACCGAGGATTCAGCTGGCAATATATCAAAACCATTGCATACCTTGAGGCGCCCACGCAGATGCACTTACAAAATACACATGTTTAGTCAACGATGGTACAACAATAAAATACAAGGAGCAGATTTAGTTTAATATTCTATGTTGACATTTGCTGCTTACCACAAATATTATAAGAGAAGGTGTAAAATCAGGCAAAATTCGGATTTTCTTCTCGCCTATTGTTGTGTGTGTACCAATACGGAGTACCGAGGTCAAATACTATCCCATCCCCTGAAACACGCTGCTTGGGTATGAGTGTACTGGCCAAAAGTTTCTAGATTTTTGTTTACTTTGGCCGTAAAGTGTGTGTTGTTTTTAGGCATGGGTCAATTATAGGGTTGCATAAACATCGATAGTCGGCGCTTTCGATAGTATCGATAGTTTTAAGATAAAACTATCGATACTATCGATAGTATCGATAGTATTTTTCATTTTAAAAGTCCTAGCCGTTGGTGTGTAATATCAATACCAATCTGGATCTTATTAACCTTACCACGTAGAACAAAAACCACAGGTGATAGCACTTTCTACCGGATTCTTTTATGAAGATCACGTGAGATAAAAAAAATGAAAATATTTGGAATAATAATTTTTATTTAAAAAAAAAAACATAATATAACGTAAATAAGTTGCTACTTCAATAAAACAAAAACAAAGCATTCATAAATTAGTAGTTAGGTACTTCAAAAACAAAACAAAGATTTCTTAAAAAAAAGAAAATAAATAGGTTTTTTTGAGTACCTCTTAGACAAATGTAAGTATTTATATACATATATGTGTTACAGTAATAAGAATCAAACAAATCACAATTGAGGCAAAATTTTAAACAACCTATTATTAGTTAGCAATTTGTTAAACTATTAGTAATTTACTAGCTCTTCGAAAATTTTAAACATTTTTTTTCGTTTTGCCAACAATACTAGTAAAATACTAATTCCCTCTTATTAAAAACGATGCATCTGAACACGTTTAAATCATGACAGTTCGTGAACAAAACAAACAAAACTAAATCTGGGGAACGGACCAAATAATTTGAAATGTCGGAAACTCAAAACTCAAACGAACAACCTACAATTTATTTTGTTATTTGTTTATTTGTGACAACCTTTTTCTAAATGTTTTTTTTATTATTTTCCCCACTGTGAACTGGGCCAGTCCCTGTAATGCTCCTACAAGATTAATTGGTATACATACATAGATATCTCCTTGTGTTCTATTAGGAAGTAAACTTACCAGCATCAGCCTCATGTCATGTTAATAGTATGTACTTGAGATTCTGGTAAAATTCTCTATCTGGTCTTTACTGCATAAGGCTGAGTCTTCAAATATAACAAAATCTTCATCTTCCGAAAGCATTTTATATTATTTTATTTACTTTTTAAAACAATTAGCTCATGAATCATAAAAAATATAATTTAACTCTTTCAAATAAAATTGCCGAAATTTGTTTTCTAATAAAATGACAGATTTAATTTAATTACTAAAAGTTAAAGTAGCCAGTTTGTGATTTTAATTTTAGTAAAATTTTAAGAGATAGTATAATGCTAAAATCGTTCAAAATTAACAAAATCCTTAGTAACTTACCAAAATGGCTTTAACATATTACTAAATCGTTTAAAATTTTGCGCCATTGTTTTCAATAATAAACGTGTTGTGCAGATTTTTAGCTTTTAGAGTGCTTCTTTATTCAGACCATGGCTAGTCCAGCACAAGTGACAATGGCGCACAATTTTAAACAGCCTATTATTAAAGTATTAGTATGATCCTACTTAATAATTTCCTATTTTTAAAGTGGATTGCTAACTCATTCTTAATTTTAAACATTTTCGAACTAGTTTCGTACTGAAGCAATTTTCCTAATAAAAAACTAAGTAAACGGACCTTTTGTGGCGTTTGTAAATAGCACGATACTAAAAAAATAAAATAGGTGTTCGATGATTTTAACTAATTAAAATTTAATTAATTTTAATTAATTAAAATTTGCAAAATATGTATTTGTTTTAACCTAGTTTCATACTAAAACTAAAATTTGGCGCCAATTTTTATTAGTTTTATTACTTATTTTAATCGCGTACTTGTGCATTGTTGTAAAATTTAGAGTCAGGTCATTATATTGTCAGCTATTACACGTTGACTCAAGAGTCATGACCCTTTTTGAAATTAAATGAGTGCGAAGGTGAGATCCGATCTCTTTTCTCACTCATATCTCGTATGAATGCATAAGTGTTAGTGTGATTTTTAGTTTATGCTGCTTATTATGGGTTTCACCACTAATAAACTTGTGGGATGATAAACAATCGATAGTTTTTTAAAACTATCGATGTAGGCGATAGTTTTTTACTATCGATACTATCGATAGACTATCGATGTTTAAGCAACCCTAGGTCAATACTAATATTTTGTAATATTACCTAATACTAATATATTAGTTAACAAATATTATAATATTTAAACCGATATAAAAATATCACTAATATTTGGAAAAATGTATCCTCCTTTTACATTGTACATATACTGAAAATAAATTCCTAGGTCATATTGTTAAAAATGTTTTTGTTGATCTTCAACAAAACAATATTATCGTTTTAATAATATTTTATCAATACGAAAGGATGATTTTGTTGTAATGTACCTAAATGTAATTCTGCATGATTTTTTGTCAGTTTAACAAAATATGCTCTACAAATAATATTGTCAGTTTAACAAACCAAGTTTTGTTAATATAACAAAATAAAACAGAGATTTTTGTGATCCACAAATTTTTTTGTGATTTTACCAAAATGTTTTTTGTATCTAAAAAAAAAATCTGTTTTATAAATGTTTGTCAATAGGTACCTATCACAAAGTTTTTGTCAATTTAACAAAAAATTAAAACATTTTTGTTGAAATGACAAATATTTTCATTTTGGGGTTGAGTTATTTTGTAATATTAGGCGTATTTTATTGGTAATGTATACATAGTGCAGCAATGGAAGTCCGAATAAAATGCTTTTTTGACTGCATATACACTTTTACTTCCAATTTTAAAGCTTGCTTTGCATTTATACCAGTCTCAAAATCAGCTGATTTGGAAAAGAAGTAAGATAAATATGTAATTTTTTACAAAAATTATACAAATTGAAGTGAATAAAGATCCAAAACAGGAAAGGGCTCTACATAATTTCTGAGTTTCTTTTAACAAATCATCTTAATTTAGTAGATATTTCAGACTCATTAAGTGAACAAAGTAAAAGAAAACGAAAACTAACAATGAAATATATGACTACGAATAAACAATCCACTTTTGAATAAGCTAAGGGATGCGTTGGAAAAGTATACGTTTTGCTGTGGTTTATGCTGCATTAACATCACCGAAAAATTTGTTGTCAAACAAGTGGCAAAATTATTAATAAAATCAAATCTCAATGGCATGTATGTACACAAAGTCAAATAAAGAGTTCGGTGTCAGAAAAAAAATCAGTTTCATGTCCTTTTTAATCGTTTGGCATCGCAGCCATCCTTCGATGAATTTTGAATTTCATACTCTCACGTGACAAATAGGGAACATACACACACATTAAGAGGCAACATTTTGACCATTGACTACTAACGTTTACCGTCTAATCGTAAATTAATATTTCAAACCACATAATTTTGGCTCTTGTGAAAATTTACCATAAAATGAACAAATATCACCGAACACATTCTCATATAATCAAAACCTGCCAACCTCACGAAAAATAAAACTTTTGCAACCAATTTGAGTGTCACTGTAATCCAGATGCTCCAAAACTTTATCAGCACTGTTATGTGCACTCTTATTACTGCCTAGTTTATACGCACTATTCCTTTGTTGTTGTTTACTGTGTAAAATTTTACTGTGCTGCCTATACATTTCCCAATAAAAAACGACTATTGATAAAATATAATTATCAGATAGATAAAACTATTTTGTAAGGAAAAGAAAAAATTCAGAGAATATTTTTTTGATCATGAAATAATCAATCAAATAAATCTTTAGTGTATGATATAGTTAACATTTGGTTTCCGTCAAAAAATCGATGTAAGATTAACTGAATTTAACGAAAATAAATAAATTTTTTGGATTCAACAAAATAAATTTGTTAAATTGACAAAATTTTTTGTTGATAAACAATGACAATGAACAAAAAGAATTGTTTATATGACAAATTAATTTTGTAAATTCTACGAAATTTTGTCATATTGACAAAATATTTTCGTTATTGTTTATTTTCAGTGTATGCACCAAAAGCTATCTAAATGCCCAATTCTACATTCTACAAATATCTTTCCCAAAAATATGTCCTGACCCTCATGATTGTGACACTAATAAGTTCAATTTAAAAAAAGGGTGATATAGGTACCTACTATGTACTTACTTTTAAAATCACTGATATACCTATAATCAGAATCATTGAACTGAATAATTTGAACATTTCTTACTTAAATGAATTATTATAGGTAGGTAGTTATTTAATTTGTTTTCCCTGGGTAGGTAGGTATTTAGTTTTTTGTCTTGAATTTAATTTTATTTCGTGTTGCGTTGATTTCGTTTTAGCAGTTATTCGCTTTCACTGCAGGTATTGAAAAATAATAGCATTAAACTAAACATTATCGCTGACAATATTGGCACAATTGATTATTACTTGAATATCATTTCTTCTTCTTCTTACCTGTATATTAACATTTATTTTAATAATTTAAATTTATTTTTACAATTCAACTTTTGGTTTTTAACAATTAACTCTCTTTCTTGCCAGCAGTCAGATTGAAACGAAATTTGAAATTTAATTCCAGTCTTTTCAAAATGAACCATACCTACATGTTAGTGTTTAGTTCTCATTCGTATATCCTGAAACAAATAATTGCGTTCTACTATTATTTAATACGGTAAACCGTCCTATCTTAGCCCTTATTCACTATTGCATTTAAAAAAAAGTCAGAACTCAGAATTAAGTGTTCTCTACAAACTACGCTCTATTTACGCGGCATACCTACCTTAAAATATTAGTATTGCATTGCCATTCCATACAAGAACAATAAAAAAAATTAACAGCTTTTCATACTAAAATACAATTTTCATATCAGAAACCATCAAATTACAAGATTGAAAATGAAGTCCATGCACTACCACAAACTTAAATCCATAGCATAAATACATACCATCTTTGGTTTATTTCCTATCTTCCTTCGTTCACTAAACAGAAAAATTCCAGTGTCCAATTTAAACACCATCCCACTTTGCTTGCATTATAAACATTTCACGCTTTTGTCTCTTTCCAGTCTTTTTTCCTCATACAAACAATACAATCCATAAAAATATATCAGATATGCGTCCGATACTGATACTTATATCTAACATGATACAAAAATATTCGCTTCGACCGACAATGATACGAATACCTAATACCAAAAATATTATGAATACAAAAATATTAGCTTCGAAGTTAATACTAATACTGATATCTTGTATGATACAAAAATATCACCTTCACTATGATACTAATACCTAATACCAAAAATATTATGAATACAAAAATATTAGCTTCGAAGCTAATATTTTTGTATCAAAGTATCTTCGTATCGTATTACTCATAGTATCAGTGGCACTCAAGTTGATACTATCTCTATGTATCTTAATATTTTAGGTAAGAAAGAGATATCAGAACAAGAGTTTTTCCTTTAAGAATTGTCTGTAGTGAGGTTGAGTGGCGTGTCTCTGTGTGGTGGTGTGGTTATAACGAAAGCCAAAGCGAATATTCGTAGGTACGATATTTATGTATATTTTAGGTAGGTAAGAAGAAGAAGGAGATACATATGAGATGAGAACAAGTAGAGTGCAAATGAATGAAATCGTTGGTTATGTTTAGGTAGAATATAGAAGATAATATTGTTGCAGTAGGGAGAAGTGAATATTTTTGCGAAGGAAGGGAGAAGTGAATATTTTTGCGAAGGAAGGGAGAAGCTCATATTTTTTTGTGGGGAGTATACAATATTTTTGCTAGATATCTGAATATTAGGATATTTATGATATTAGTATTAGCGATATTAAATATTTTCAAATATTAGTAATATCTTAGTGAATACTAATATATCGGTTACATCCCTAGTTGTTTTGCCTATTCGACACCTTCCCCTTATTTTGTCTCGAACTTCGTTTGAGACCAGGGATTTAATCCTACTTTAGCATCGTGCGGCGATTTAAGCCGAGGCTAGAGATTTAAAATTTAATCTCACTACCTTTTTTGCCAAGTAATTCAATCAAAGCTAGCGATTTAATCCTACCGTCTGACCGTTCCCTGTCGTTGTTTTAGGCTAGGGATTTAATCCTTGCGTTTTGCCTTTAACTTCAGTCAAGGCTAGGGAAATTTATCCCACTTTCTGCCGGCGGCGTCCCCGTGTTTTGCCCCGAACGTTTGTTTGAGGCTAGGGATCTAATACCAAATTTAAACCGTGCTGCGATTTAAGCTGAGGCTAGATATTTAATCTTACTAAACCTTTTTGCCCGGCATTCAATCAAAGCTAACCCGTCCGTACCCTGTCGTCGTTTAAGGTTAGCGATATAATCTCAATTAGCGTTTGCCTAAACCTCAGTCAAGGGTAAGACTCTAACTCTGATCCCACCGTCTGCCCCCTTATATGAAATATCGTTTTAGTTATTTAGGTATATGAAAAGTTTGTGAATTATATGAAATACCATGTTAGTTATTTAAGAACAAGATAAATGCCCATAAGTTTACCCTTGAGCCCAATTTCGGATGTAGAGTTAAATTCAAAGATTCTTTCTTTAGCCGCACCCCACGAATGTGGAATGCTTTACCCAATTCTATGTTTCCCTCCCATTGTAATGTTCAGACATTCAAAAACCAATGTGCATCGGTATCTCCTCTTAAATCCTCTCCCACTTTCCTAAAACGCTTGCACTGTGCTAAAACATTTTAAGAGTAGTCATAATCCCTTAAGTGTGTGTAAATTATAAAAAAAAATATATAAGTATACAAAATAAATTGGTATATTAGATTAAGTTAAATTCAATAACGTCGGACATTATTTGGAGTTCTGAACTTTCTAAAACCGAGTTTTGTGCTTTCTTCGGACTGACCCTGGACAAGCTGACGCTACCTAAGCCTTTGTTTGAAAAAGCATCACAATTTATTAAAATTAAAAATAAAAGGGGTCCAGGGTGGCTTCCTTGAGAAACACCAGAGGTAACATGAATTTGGTGAGACTTAAAATTATTTATATGAACGTATTGAATACAATCGCATAATTAAGATTGAAGCCAATTCAAAAGATTAGAATGACAACTTTAATTTACCAATTTTTGCATCAAGATTTTGTGGTTTACCCAATCGAATTCTTTGGCGCAATCGGTGTAAATAACATAACATAGCGAAGCGATCTACTTTCGGAACAACTAACAACATGATTACTGAAAATCATAAGATTTGTCGAGTTTGGTTTTCCACTGACAAATCCATGTTGGTATTGTGAGACAATTTCTTTTAAAAGAAAGGACATTTTATTGTAAATGATTTTTTCAAATAATTTCAATAATTCAATTCAATTCAATTTCGAATTGTATGCAGTTCCAAAAAGATGTAACTTCTTTGCCAAAATGGTGTTTGTCAAATTAGCTTGATTTACAGAGATGTGAAAGAATGCAGTCTTTTTAGTATTGCAGTCAATTGAATGGAAAGACTTTTTTTTTAAGTCTTTTGACTTAACCTCAGTACTGTGACTTTCAAACTAAAGTCCCAGTCAATTTTGCAGTCTTTTATTTAAAAATCATCTGAAGCATTCAAATGAATTCAAATCAAAAGAATGCATTCTTTTTGGACTGCTTGCAGTCTTTGAAGTCTTTTAAAAGTCTTTTACATTCTTTGCATTCTTAAAGTCTTTTCAATGCATTCAATGTATTGAAGTCTTTTTACGGCTTTTAAATCTCCACATAAAATCAAAATTTTGCCAATACAGAAGTCATTATTCGAGTTAAACGGTTTTCGCACAGTTTTTCTGTATGACTATACATACTCGTATATCTTTATAAATGATATTATTAGTTTACAGATGTTGGCACGAGTACGATAACTTGGCCGCCAAGATTTGATGACGGATTTTTGTAGAGGGGTCAAAAATAAGCACTTTTTACTATGGAAGGGGGGGTCTATCTCCCCCCCTTTCGGAGGTAGGGGTACTTTTAGAAAAAATGGTTTAAATTGAAAAAAAAAAATTAAAAAACAACGGCAACACTTACAATAAAGTGCTATACTGCGTTTGGAAGCCAGAAGATTGTTCTATAATCCTGCATTTAAATTAAATTACTCATGTCAATGATTTTTGAGAAATTCGCATTTAAAGTCCAAATTTTGATAAAATAACGTGAAAAAAAAAGTTTAGACCAATTGTTTTCAAAATTCTGAAATGAAATTGTAAATTAGCTTACATGTGTTTCATGTATCTATCAGTTTTTAATCGAACACAAAAAACCGCATGGTTCTATGTCTTCTGGTTTTTGAGAAAATCGAAAATAACTAAAACTACTTTTCTACAAAATGTTTGATATTTTTTGCTTCCTTACATAAATAAATCAGTGCGTGCTTCCAACATTACAATATATAAACAGTAAAGTATGTATGGGGGGCATGCTGCCCCCCTGCAACCCCCCTGCTTGGCACACTATAGGAATTGGGGTAGGTGCGAGGTTGGGTGCATGCAAAGTTTCTTTTACATTCACAGAATCTGTATTCAAAAAAATTCCAAATTTATTCTATTTATCCAGTGTCCACTAAATACATATATTTATATAAGTAGCCCAAAGTTCCAAACTTAAAATTTTTAAATATTAAAATGCATTATGAAAAATTCACATGTAATGCACTACTGCTCGACTGCAGCAAATATATATAATTTCTTAATATGTATGTATCTATGTTTGTGTCTTACTTACCAATTTATATAAAGCAACTGAAATGTTCAAAGTATACCAACTTAGATAAAAAAAAGCTAACATTCCAATTTGTACCGTTATTTTTTGTTCGTTAATGAAAATGTGGCACAAGTTATTGTTTACCAAGGTCATTCGTTTTGCAACTTTTGTAAGAGTGAAGTGTTTTTTTCTCTAAATGAAAAATGGCGGTTAAACATCCACTACTCCATCCCAAATTGAATAATTTTCCAATATTTTCTTCTTTCGGTGATTTAGTGTCGACCAACGAAAAAAGCATTTTTTTTTTCAAAGAAATTGGTTTAATACCAAATGAAAATTCAACTCCCGTGGCCGTGTGCAATTCTGGGTAAAGCTAAATGAATTGCTGTACTGAACTAACAAAGATGCATTATGTTTATTAACATTAATCCTTAAAATGGGATCACCGTCACCACCAAAAATCAAAAAAAGCAGTTTTGGTAATTTTCGATTTTCTCAAAAACTAGAAGACATAGAACCATGCGGTTTTTTGTGTTCGATTAAGAACTGATAGATACATGGAACACATATAAGCTTATTTACAATTTCATTTCACAATTTTGAAAACAATCGGTCTAAACTTATTTTTTCACGTTTTTTTTTTTATCAAAATTTGGACTTTAAATGCGAATTTCTCAAAAACCATTGACATGAGTAGTTTAATTTAAATGCAGGATTATAGAACAATCTTCTGGCTTCCAAACGCAGTATAGCACTTTATTGTAAGTGTTACCGTTGTTTTTTAATTTTTTTTTTTCAATTTAAACCATTTTTTCTAAAAGTACCCCTACCTCCTAAACGGGGGGAGATAGACCCCCCCTTCCATAGTAAAAAGTGCTTATTTTTGACCCCTCTACAAAAACCCGTTATCAAATCTTGGCGGCCAAGTTATCGTACTCTCCCCCAGATGTTCCCTAAAACATTATTGTTGTTATAAAATTGTTAAATAAAACTGAATGGTGTTATCAAAATACATTTAAAACACCGTTTTAGTTTAAAGTCGGAACAAAAATAAAAATAAATATATGTATATTAAACTTTTTAAAAAACATTATCAATAAATATTGTAAAATGAGATATTATTTTGAAAATTCATCAATATTGTTGGTGTAACATAATATGCACTTGCAGCCGTTGAACTACGGCAAAACAATTGATTATCATTATCAGTGATCAATAATTATTGTTTCATGTAGTCGAAAAGCTATCATAAGCAGTAAAAAGTATTTAAATAGTAATAAGACTTCAAAGCAGTAAAAAGACTTCAATACATTGAATGCATTTAGAAGACTTTAAGACTGCAAAGAATGTAAAAGACTTTTCAAAGACTTCAAAGACTGCAAACAGTAAAAAAAAAATACATTATTTTTATTTAAAGTCTTTTGACTGCTTTTGATGATTGCATTATTTAAGACTTCAAAATAGAATGGGAATAGATTTCTGAAGTTAAAAGTATGAGATGATAGATTCTATTGCATTCCCGAAGAATCAGTTGAATGAGTGGGACTTTTCGGAATGCAATACCAGGTGTGTTTTTTTTACCTTTTCAATAGGCGAAGATAAAAAAAACGATGCCTGGGGCAAACAATTCACATGTTAAATGCAACAACAACTAAGCCTATATGGGCATCAGCGATGCCCCGATAATTTTCGGCGCTTAATTTTTATCGAGGCTTAAAACTGTGCTACCAAAGTGATGAATTGTATACAAACGTCAGATAAAAGAAAACAAGAAGAAAATTGTTTTTTTATTCAGTTGACGTTGACAAAGAAGTGTAAGTTTTCTGAAAAAAATAATTAAATATAAAATTTATTGAATTTTTTTTTAATTGTAGAACCTATCGCAGTGCCAACACAAAAGAACCAGGTGAAATCTCAGCTCCCTAATCGAATCTTAATAATGCGTTCCGTCTCATCAAAGAGGTCCAAAAACGCTTTAAGACACGCGGAGCTGAAGAGCGCGAAAAAGAAGATCTTGTAAAGCAAGACGCACTCTTGTAATGTCCTAAAACAAGGGTACCCAACTAACATTTCAGTTTCTATTAGCCTAGAAATATGGACATGCTGGAAGTTTCAATTTATATAATGCTTCTAAAGAGCTTTCTTCAAAAATAATTTTCCTATAGAAGCCACGGTTTCAATATCATCTTCTTTTAAACCTTTTACAAGTAAGACACAAAGTTTTTCAGAGACTAGAACCAATTTTTCGGATATGGTTTTATAAATGAAAATAGAGAAGCTGGAACTTGTATAAATATTGCAATGTGATATGATATAGAAGTTTACATCAGTGAGTTTTCAAAAGGTTTCTATAACAATTTCCTAAGAGCTATATAGAATACGTCTCTTAAGCCTAGCAGACTTTAACAAAAAGTCTTTAAAGAAAATGTCAATGTTCAAACTTCTAAGAACTCTGCAAATGAATCTTAACAGAAATAATACATTTAATCTTAATTAAAATTAGGAATATTAAATTGCATGCATCAACTCATTATTTGTACACATTTATTGTAATCAATCTATGTACTTTTTAGATATTACTCAGGCAAGTATAAGAGTATAAATCGAGATCCCTATGATATATAGCATAGACAATTAGTTTGATTGTTTGCCTTGTGAACCTTAAGGCAACTGTTTGGTTGCTTATAGAAAACAAATGTCCGCGCAGGTGCATATAATTATATGTTACACAAAATAGCGAACTCATTTTAGGCAATCGTTTAGTTTATGTCAAAACACAAACTTTTTAGTTGCTCGAACCAAGCAGTTGCGAAACTAAAAATTGAATGTGCGCGCCTACCCTAAGAGTCTAGCGAAGATGAAGTTGAAGTGACGAATAACCAAAATTTAAGAAAAAATACCTTTGAAAGCAGGCAGCTGAATTTCAGATCAACCATTCGGCTCTTAAAAGTTGAATTGCAATTATAAACGAGCGTTTCGAAACAGGTGCGAAGTTATAACCTGAATATCCGAGAACTTTTTTGTTTTCAAACATATAATGTAGCTGCATTTAGATGATTATCTTCATTTTGATCTTCTGTGCCCATATAATAGGTATAAATGTGAATTTCTTTGGAAGAGGCATATATGTAAATCCAGTATGATATCTCTATATATCCCTCAAAGTGGAAATGCATAAAACTATAGATGGGTGAACTGACCAAAATGTTTGATGGTTTTATTACAAATAATATAAATAAATATTACATGGAAATAATTCACGATATTGAAGAAAGGCATAATGTCTACTTAACATAACAAATGTCAAACTAAATGGAATACAAACATTTTACATATATAAATGAATGAATCGTTTTTAAGGAGACAAATCAAAACAAAGAAAGAGTTAAGTAAAACATAAAACAAATCACTACGGTCAGCAATTTAAAGATATTTTGTGCGCTCCCATTAGGTATGACGATTAGGGCTCAATACTGAAAATTAAATAAACATTTTGTAGGTAAATCCAACAAAGGAAACTTAAGACATTTGCTTAGGTTTTGTTTTTCTTGTGTGAAAGTGGCCTTGGCAAAATTGTATATCGCAGTCTTGTGTTAATTTTGAAGTTTGAGAAAGAAATAGGCTGATTAAGTTTTTGCATCTTCCAAATAATATTCAATATGGCCCAGTGTGTAGAGAGATGGACTATTACACAAGAGATGCCGAGTTCGATCCCCAAATAAGGTATAATGTCATTCATGTTTTAAAATTATTCCAAATACATTAATTAATAACAATTCCAATGTGATACATAGTTTCAGGTTTAAAATTGATTAAATGTCGGAAAAACGTCTTCAAAGAAATATAAATTTACTTTTATTTTCGTATTTTTCAGGCTCGGTAAAAGTTCGAGTGTAAGCTTGTAATAGACATAAAAATCCGTACGTTTGTAATTTTTGCGAAGCTTTATTGAAGCCATCTGTCAAAACTTGAACTTCAATTCAATTTCGAATAGGACTCTGTTAAACTTCTAATAGTTAATACACGAAGCTGGCACCTTTAAAAGATCTGTGCATGGTACTTCTAAGAGGATTTTCAGAATCACTTATAGAAGTCCATAAAAGGTTTTGTGAGCTTGTGTAATATTCTCCTTTTTGTTCTTAAACAACCTTTACAAATGTATTAAAGAACTTCGAAAATATATTTAGTTAGACCGAATCGAAGCTGAAATGTTAGTTGGGTAATCCTAATCCCAAGCTTAAAGATTTATACATTCGTCCAAATATTGTTACCAAACGTATGGATGGCAGCTTGGAAGCACACACAAATGGTTTTCGTTATGTCTCAGTGCGAGGTGACAAAGTGGACATTTTATACAACAACATCAAGAGCGCCTTTCAGCATTTTCATCTCAAGCATGCGATTATGTTTGGCAAGAAGAAGCACGTCGACGTTCAGTTCTATACGGAAGTGGGAGAAATCACTACGGATTTGGGCAAGCATCAACACATGCACGATCGTGATGATTTGGCTATCGAACAGTCGGAACGAGAATATTCAGAAAAACTTATCAAAGTAATATAACTAAATATAACCCTAATAAAACAAGAGACACCTAAAATGAATTTATCATCACCCGGCAGTGATTCAAGTCGGTTATCTCGAACATCTAAAAGTAAGGCTCTTGATCAAGTAAAACAATGGAGATATTCGCTTGAGTGTGTTAGAGAACATTCGTTGGCCGCTTGTAGAAAAGTTTACAATCTTGCCTGAAATAACTGTGGAAGTAATTCAAGAATATTCGAAGAATTATACTAAAAAATTGTATGTGTTGACTACCTTAAATTATTAAAAAGTCAAAGATGTGAGTATGTATGTATGTATAAATATGCTAAAAAATCAATTATCAGGCATTCAGGATAATAGTATAAATATAATATGTATATAATAATAGTAATAAATATACATATACTACCTTTAAAACACTGGAAAAACGATTATATTTAAATATATTAAATGCGTTTAACATTTTTTTACGAAGCACTTTGTGGTGTTAATGGATAATTCCACAAAAACATTTCAAAAACCCAATTATACACTCTTCCCCGTTCAAAAAAATTTAAAATTTTTATCATTTGCTTATTCCTTTTAACCTCCATTCGTCTTTTTCTTAACCTGATAGCATCTCCTCCTTCCTATACTTACCTTCCAATTCCCTCGCCTTCTTGTCTTTTTGGTACTATTGAACGTCTCCTTTCGCCTTACAAAATATAAACGTTTTTCCGAAAAAAAATAACTATTACTGTATAATTGAGAGCGCTCAAAAATATCCAAATTAAAAAAAAGGCTATTTTTATTCTGAAAGCCTTATAATAATGGTTTCATTGCCATATTTGATATATCTTTCTTTTTGTACTAAAAGCCTAATTATAACTTTTTTGCAGACTTCTTTGATTAAATGCAATGCCACTAACATAACTTCTACCAAATTGGTCCTTGTTCGTTACGTATAGAAGGAATCCTCGATCTTCTGTTGATGTTTGTCGATGAACCTGACGTCTCAGCTTCGGCAAGAATAAATACTGGCATTGCTGGCTATTCAATTACTGTGCAGTCAAGAATCAAAATTTACTGCTCAATACGTGGAAGAACGTATTGAAGCATTCCGCCTGCAAATGATAACTATTCTAAGCGATCGAGACCAAGAAGAGTACGAACACGTTCGTGAATCGCTGATTAAAATCAAACAGGTCGTAGACGCTTCACACGCTGAAAAAGTTAATCGAAATTGGGGCGAGATTTCGTGCGAGGAATATCTTCGAAAGAAGAAAGCGTGAGGTAGAAATTCTTAAAACATTAACCAAACAGGATCTGATTGACTTCCTTTTAGATAACGAACGTAATAACCTCAGAAAGCTGTCAGTGCAAGTGATTGGCCACAAGAAAGATGCAGATTTAATCAATTCCAACGATGAATCCCCAACGCTTAGCGAAGATGTTATCGAGGGTTACATTCCTAAATCTGTTAAAAAAAACCACCTAATGTTCTGAATTTCAAGAAACATTTGACTGTGTACCCAGTGACCAAGACAAGCACGGACCCTATCAGTTCTCCAATAAAAATTATAGAAAATTGTTAAACATTTTACTGAAGCGAACATTAATTACGGCTCAAATTGTATCTGTTTTATTGTTTTTTTTTTGCTGTGAGATTTTACGTTGAACAAATAAATTGGTTAAAGTTATGTTCTTCCATTTCATCGTCTGCAAAACCAGCATGTTTTTCCTCGTTGCCCTCTTCATCATCAGATCTCTCATTCCCAGGATGTTTGAGGTATATATCGGCGAGCTCGCGGGTCGCGGCCAACGGAGACCTAGTAAGACGGGTATTCATAATAAAATTTGTATATCTTCTATACCTCTTCAATAAAAGTCGTAAGAGGTACTTCAGAACCGGTACCAGTACTTGAAGCAATCTGGTTAAGCTTTTGTTTGAAATGGAAACTGTTGGTCATTCACAGCAAACCAATCCTTTAAGTTACTATGCCGCAAAACGTCTTTAGCTTCTGTAAACTGACCCTTGGGCAATTGATTGTTGTTAATTGTCATTCATCATCCGGCTCGGCCTTGATTAAACCATGTTTTTTTTTTTTCTTCTATTATGTTTTTTATTGAAGAAGATATAAGTTGTTGAATAATTAATTTTGTCACAAACTATCATAATCAATTCAAGTTTTGTTCGCAGGATACAAATACAGATAATATATTTCAGATGCTTTTTTATCTCTATAAACACTTTCTTCACTATTCAGCTTTACAAAATTATGATCTCTCTGCTCTGATTTATTTATTGAAAATGTTTTAAGTAAAAAAAAATTGACTCGGTAAAAAATTTAAATCCTCTTGCTGCTGCTGCCGTAAGAGTAAACGGGTTGGAAAGTTTCATTGTCATCGTCGCACTCCTCGGAACCATCACTCTCGAAAGTATTATCGGGAATATCGTACAAGCGAATCATTTGCTTGTTGGGGTCCTTCATGATCAAATACTTTCCATCTTTTTGCTTCATGACAATGTCAATGATGCAACGCAGTATACCCCAAGCATTATCCATGCTAAGGTTGATTTGCGTAGCGAATTCATGGGGCTTGAATTGTTGTGTGCCCAAAATGACATGACGTGAAGGATCACGAATGTGAGCACGTGAAACATAACCGAATTTCAGCTGGTCAGATCCAGAGAGAACAGCTTGAACGGTCCATTTGGCCAGTTTGCAGGCATTGTTGCGCAGTTCGTTGACCAAAACAGCTCCACGTTGGGTATCGAGCTTCTGACGCCACTCAACACCGTTTGCAAGTTTTGAATCCCACTAATTGAGAGCCTTTATGGTTAAGAATTGCGATTCATTGTTGGGGGTTTGCAAAACGGCATCGTGTTCACAACGAGCAACAAGAACAATTCCACCTCCCAAGCCCCATTTCCTGTAGCGATAACCGACACTCGCAATCTCCACATCCTCGTCTTCTCCAATAAATGGATTTGGCTCTTCAAACTTGAACTTAGGCTCCTTTTCGCCTGTCTTCAGGACCTGCTGGCTGAAGTTATGGTTGATGAAAGTTGCCTCGGTAGCCAAATTCCTTGGAGAGTTGGGGGATGCATCATCATCGGTTGGAGGCTCCACAGAGGTCTCGTTTACAGTCAACAAGTCAAACTCTGTGTTGTCACGCTTGTCTATGAAGATTTTGTCTCCAAACTTCTCGACAACAATATCCCAAGAATAGTTGGAACGAGTGCAGCACATAATCGTTGCCAAGATTGCGTCAGTGGCAAAAACATTACCAACCGTCTTTGAAAGACGTCGAATGATTGGACTCTGCATCACGGATTTTCGGTGGAGCGTTACGCATTCCGAATTTTTTTCCCATTCCACGACGATTATCGCGCGACTAAACATTCTTGCCGCCAAGGGTAGTCATACCAGACTGCATTCCTCCACGAGAATTACGTCCTCTATGCATGAATCTTGAGTTCCTCAAATTTCCACGGAAGCGACCACGTTGATGTGGTGGTTTTTGTATGCCAGCAGTGTCCACGAGATGGAAAGTTGTTTCATCTTCTTCATGAAAGTAGGCGTATTGGCAGCCTGTTCCAAAGCTCGATTGGTGTAAGTATAAGTATGATCTGAAAAATAAAATACCAAATAAATTATGCGAAACAATGCAATGAAAATTCAACTTACCTCCATTCTCTTCCATTTCGATTTAATGTTTTTATATAGCGACGAAGGATGGAAATGTCAAAAATGTTTGATAGAAGATATGAGAAAGAGAAAGAGATGAGATTTGTTTTGTTTTAAAATGTCATTCCACAGCACAGTGCTGCCAAATTTTTTTTTATGCCCCGATGCGTTTTTTTATCGTCGCCTATTAAGCCTGTAAAAAAAACACACCTACCATATGGATATTGCATTCTTTTACAACTCTGTATGATTTATATGTCAAAAATGTTGTATCCTCACATTGAGTAGGTCCTTCAGTCCGATTGTATTGGACTACTGTATATGTGTATCGGAGAACGTTCTTCACAAGGATTTTGAGTTGTATACGACTCCAGCCAGGATTTCAGAATGCTTGTTGATTATATCGTGTCCGGAGGCAACTCGATGCTTGGATTTTTGTTTAAGGAATTCAAGTGCCTTATACAATTGAATCGGCCGTTTTGGTATCCTTACTACAGAAATGCGTCCAACAGAATTGAAAGAATTCAGAAAACATTCACGAAATATTCGCTTCATAAACTTGAATAGACCCTGCCTTTACCAACATATTTAGATCATTGTGCGTTGATGATTGATATAATCCCAATTGAAACTAAGAGAATCTATTACTTGGTATCACTTGCAAGAGATGTAGTAACAGGTCATATTAATTGTGCTCCTTTATTGAAATTATTTATAAGACTTCAGGGCGTTGTCTTAGACCAAGGGCTAAATAATTTTTCTTCATCTCACATCATTCAACAAATTACGGATAAATTTATTTTTATTAAACATGCACATTTAATCGAACTTGAAAGTTCAAAAGAAATATTCAAAGAAAGTTATTATTAATACATGTATTATTAATAAATATATTTAAAAAATATTTTTTTTACTGGCCACATCGAAGAAAGGAACATAAAGCCACATTATGAATTAAAAAAAACCTAAACCCACAATATCAAAAAGTACCATTCCAACTCGGTCATTATTCATGGTTTCTCTGTTTTTTATGTTTTATAAAAATTTCATGTCCAATGAACTATAAACATGGGAGGAACGGTGCACAATTACCCTGATATCCACATTCTAAGAACGCGATTTTCAAAACAAAAGAATTTCCTCAAGAGCATATAATGCGATAGCAGGGCAAACCTCACCGACCAAAGACATCAAAAGCCCTTAGATCTCATTGAATATTCTCTCAGATATACCTTTTATTATGTTTCCTTTTATTCGAATCCATGCGATTCGTTTGGCTGTGGTTGAAGTGCACAATAAAAGAATAAAATACGACGATATCTGAATTCAAGATCTGCAGCGTCTTATATACGTCATTTTGTTTGTGTTCCTTACTTCCAGTTCCAGGTAAGACCAAGAAAAGAGGCGGAAATTCTATTATTTTCTTTAAATTTAAAAACTAATGTTTGTGACTTGAATGCGTTGATTTGCCCTTATATTTATTATTGAGGATTGGAATAGTGTTTGCGAAAATCTCACAGGAATCGTGAATGTTTATTTTGTTTTTACTTGTGGTTATGGCCTTACTATCTAAAAATCTACCTTGCTTCCATTTAGAGCTGGTGAAATTGGTCGTCGAACGACTTTTCATTCGGGTTTATTTCTCTGAGAAATTTGAGAACGAATTTTTACCTTCAAAGAACATAAATCAATTTCGTCTATCCTGCCCTTTGGAACATCACCCTTAGCTTACTTTCACATTCCCAGAATAATCTAGAAATAATGGGAGGAGCTTAGTTCTTGTACCTAGCTTAGCTGTATATTGTAGCTACATATTTGCAATTGTATGATAAGGATAAACATACTTGACTTTTGGAAATACTAGTTGACTGTTGACTTTGGAATAATAATTTTTGTTCTCCGACTCTGGTGTTCTGCAGTGGCGTAGCGTGCCATCTCGGTGCCCGGGCGGGAGACCCATTTCAAAACTTAATTAAAATTAAATTTTAAATTAGGCAATGAGGTATCTTTTGTTGAAGGCAAAATAGGATCAGCAGTTTTACAAACGGATTCTACGGACCTTACGAGCAGCGAAGTCAGAAATAACTTTGTCAAAATCAATATTTGCAACCACTTCTTGTTCATTCGACAATATAGGCAAGTTTGACAGTCTAGTGGAGCTTATAGTGGATCTGAGATAATTTTTGATTAGCTACAACTTATCTCACAACTAGCGACACTAATTGCCAAAGTCAAATGTATATGAATCTAGATGACAATATTTGAAACCGAAATTCCCAGATTCAGTTTTTGAATGAACTGGAGGAGCTCTAATGGTCCTTTGCCCCTTATATCTTCCTCTGATTAAAAACTGGCAACAAACTGCTGGAGATGCTTCTGATTCATCTGAAACTCGTCCTTATCGATGTCTTCTAATACATGGGAGAGATCGCACTCATACTTGCTGTCCAAAAGTTTCGCTGGCGTCAAAGATCCGAACTTTTCCGCTATTTCTTGAACTTGCTGGAATCAAATCGTCATTTCTTGAATGATCTTGTCAAATGATGTGAACACCTCGCGACGCAGTTCCTGCTTTTGAGACAAAGCTGCATCTGCGGATTCGTCGCCATGCATGCGTTTTTTCTTGCGAATTCTTCTCCTTTTGAGTTCGATTCCGATTTTTCGCAGAGCGTTTTAGCAAAGTCGATTGCGGCTTGGACGAAACGGTCTCTGCTCTCCAAGTTTCTGAGCACACTTATCCACACTCAGTCCTCGTTGCTGCAGTTAAATCTGTGCCTCATCTACTTCAGGTAGCACTGCAGCCCAAAAGGTAACAAAAGTGAGGAGGTTGAAGAAGACTGGCTCCCGATCTTATTTCGGAAGTTTGAGATGAATCCGTCAATTCTTCCAGGACCTCAAAAACTTCCAGCGCTCCAGCGCGTTTCAGTGACGCGTTTCAGTGACTCGTTTCATTGCTTGACCTGTGACGGCAACCAAAGCGTTTCACCTAGCAGTTGATGCAGAAAAGAAGGCAAATAGCTTCTCCAGAGTTCCAAAAAACGTCAGGGAATTCACTGATTCAGAAGCAGCGTGTACCCCGGACAAGTTTAATGAGTGGTTTGTGCATGCAACGAATGTAGCTTTCGGATTCAGTGCTTTAATCAGGGCTTGAATTCCATTGTGGATCCCTAATATTGTGGCAGCGTTGTCATAAGCCTGTCCTCTCAAGTTCTGTATGTCAAGTCCGTCTGATGTTATCTTCACGCTTTTATCGTTGCTGAGATCTTCTGCATTTTTTCCTTTTGGTTCGAAGAAGTCGATGAAAGATTCTACCACGGAGACCTTTTCTCCTTCGATATGTACATACGAATCGCAGAACCTGGCTCATTTGGTCTTTGTGGGATATGTCTGGTGTACTGTCGAAGATTACGCAATAATATTTAGCTTCTTGAATGCGACGGATGATGATGGATCGAACTTGCTGTTCGAGTAAGTTTATCAATTCATTCTGGGTTTCTGGAGATAGATACGAAACTGGGAGCCTGAAATGGGGATAATGTGCATAAAGCGTGGCGAGAAGTCACAGTGGTATTTATTCCAAAAGCTGGTAAGCCTAGCCACACGGACGCTAAAGACTTCACACTCATTAGTCTCACGTTTTTTCTCTTAAAAACATTTGAAAGACTAATAGACATATAGATACACAGCACACAAAGCCCGGAAGTCATATCTCCAGCCCAGCAAGCTTATACAAAATAAAATAAAATGCACGACTGGATCGCACGAACTTGCTCTTATGTAAAAGTACTTTGGAATTTAAGATACATTTTATAAATATAAAACATAGGTTTAATGAGATAATAATGTTCAAATGCATAAAATTGCCGTCTGGTTTCCGAAAAAGTATGAATTTATGCAAATAAACCTTAAAAAATCGTTTTATTATTAAATAAATTTTTTATATAAGAAATTTCTCTAAAAATTTTCAAGCAAAAAATGTGGGATGCGGATTTTAAGTATTTAATAATATTGGTTTTAGGAAATAATTTCAAAAAATAATCGTTCATAGGTTTTGAAGATAGTGATTTAAATTTTTTTTTTTTTAAACCCAATAAATATTTTTTCAAATATTTTTATATACAATATTATTTTAAACATAAGGGGACTCCTGCTAAAAATTTTGGGTTAAAATCCTTAAAGCCGTTAATGAGAAAGTCGAAAATCAAAAAAACGGGTCTATGGCAGGTACCCCTAATAACATTTTGCCCCAAAATTTTTTTTGACCAAAATGTAGTCCATGTCCATAATATTACACTTATTTTTTTTTATCAAAATCGTTAGAGCCGTTTTCGAGATAAATAAGATTTTGCATTACGGGTGTATGGGGGGTACCCTTAGTTTTGGAGCTAAAAAAAAAAATTTCAATTTCTCCTCTAGGGAATCACCGAAGACCCTTAACTACCGAGATTGAAAGAAATAGGTCCAGGGGTTAAGGCTGTAGTGAGAGGTACAGACATACAAACACACTGAAACATGTTTTTTGTGTACTTAATTTTCCTTAACATTTTTATAAAAAAAATTGATATGCAAATTGTTAGTATTTAATAAAATACATTTTAAAACGTAATTTAAAAATTTAATCGTGTATCGGTTTTCAAGATATTGAATTTTCAAAAAAAAATTTGTATTATTTTTTTAAAAATCCAAAAACTATTTTTTCGAAAAAATTTTTAGTTTATATTTTTTCAAATGCAAAACAGCTCCTGCATAAAAATTTTGGTTAAAATCGTTAGAGCCGTTGGTGAGAAATTCGAAAATCAAAAAAACCGTTATATGACAGGTACCCCTAATAACATTTCCCCCCAAATTTTTTTTTTACCAAAATATAGTCCATGTCCATTATATCACACTTAATTTTTTTTTATCAAAATCGTTAGAGCCGTTTTCGAGATAAATAAGATTTTGCATTACGGGTGTATAGGGGGTACCCTTAGTTTTGGAGCTAAAAAAAAAATTTCAATTTTTCCTCTAGGGAATCACCGAAGACTCTTAACTACCAAGTTTGAAGAAAATACCTCTGGTAGTTTAGGCTGTAGTGAGAGGTACAGACATACAGACATACAGACCTACAGACATACAGACAGACAGACGGAATTGTCGGACCCACTTTTCGTCTTCGCTATCATCGTAATGTCAACTTTGATCAAAATCTCGAGTTCGATTTTTTTTCCAAATGCAGAACTTGCCCTATAGTACCTATATCGCAAGTAAAAATGTTGAGACAGCCACAGCACTACACAGTGTCATCTGCACATTTGAAAAACCGCTTAAAGGTAAGGAATACACCCTTGCTGCTTTTTTAGACATTGAAGGAGCTACTAACAATGCCCAAAACGAGGCCGTGGAAGGAGCGCTCGAAGAAGGAGGAGTACAGATCAAAGTGTCTACTTCTAGAGGGACTCCACAAAGTGGGGTGCTTTCTCCGCTTCTCTGGACACTCGCGATGAACGAAGTTCTAATAAGACTAAAAAATAGTGGAGTCCAAGTAATTGCATATATGCTGATGACCTATAGCATTACTAGTATTACTATTGCCTTATGAATAGTGAATACATGAACTAAGAACTGCGGTCTAATGGTTATCCCGCAAAAAAATGAACTTGTCTTTCTTACGAACATAAGGAAATTACCAACTTTTATAATTCCCTTAATTGAAAGGACCCAACTCAAAATCGCCGATCACGCGAAATACCTTGGACATAAAGCCCATACTCAGGCCTGTACTGACATAGTGCATTAGACAAACTTACCAACCTTTATAAAATCATGCCCAAGGTACAAAAAATGACATGCATTGGAATTACTGGGGTTATGAGGTCCACCCCCACAGCGGCTATACTCAACATTAAATCTGGATCTATTTATACAAAAATCGACAGTCAAAACCGCACTTTTGCTTGCTGAACACCTTTTCCTTCAAGTTCTTTCATAAGATGAAAGCGGGAGGCTTGAAATCAGGAGATCGCGGGGGCATTCGACATCACCACTTGGTTGAATTATTCCGCCAGGAGGAATTGTTCCTCAAATTTGCATCATAGCATGAGCTATGTGTGATGTGGCACCGTCTTGTTAGAAATGCATGATCTGATAGTCTAATTAATCCAGTTCGAGTTCAAGAAAGTTTTCCAACACCTTCCGTAAGCGATCATCAGTAACTGTTACAGCATTATACCTATGGCATTCCCAAACAGATATAGTCGTCTATATAACCCTGACTGCAGTTTCCGTGCCACCGAGGGTCCAATGACCCAATTGGCGAACCATACAGGTACCCTACGAGAGTGATATTGTCTTTGGTGCATCAATCGAGGGTTTTCAATACCCCGATAGCGGTTATTCTGTATATTAACAAAGCGAGACCAATCGAAAGGTGCTTCGTCGCTCATAATAATTTACAATTTATTTACAACTGAGCAATTATTTAACTGAATTGTTTTAATAATTTCAACACGTTATTGCTGTTGTACGTGCTCTATAATAAAATGTCGTAGACAACTCTTTACGACTATCAAATGCCAACTATCTTTTTATACTTTCCCAGAGGTTGGTTCTTCTAAGTCTCCGAACATTATCTCTTGCATTTATGACGTTTCCCATCTCGGACTTCTGTGACCATTTCTATTTGAAGGTCACGATGTAACTTGCTATTTCTTATGTACCAAGGGGCATTTATTATTTATTGCACGAAGGACTTTGTTTTGGAATTTTTAGATGGGTTCAGTATTTGTTTTTTTAACACCCCCATAGCTGAATACCATACGTCCAAAAGGGTTTCAACACTTGTTTAACATTATTTTGTTCTGGATAGATAGGCCAGAATTCTGTCTTAGTAACCAGCACCTTTTTCTGTACTTTAAGTTCAGTTCTTATATTTTCTTTTGTATGTGCTCCTTCCATTTTAGCTTTGCATCCAAAGTCATGCAAAGGTCTCTGGCAGTATTGGCGTAAGATAAACCTTTACCGTTAACAAAAATTGAAAAATTATTTAGTTTTTTGTTTGTAAAGCTTATATGCATCGATTTTTTTTTTCATTTAATTTGATACGCCATCGTTGCGTCCAATCTCTAACTTTATCGACTGCATTTTGCAGTCTTTCTGTAACCTTAATAACGAATTTATCAGGTACCAATATCGCAGTATTGTCAGTAAGGGTGGCCATGATAGTGTTGAATTTCACTGAAATATCCCTAGTACATGATAAATACAGGGTTGGTTCTAGGACACTTTCCTGGGGTACATCGAGTAATTTTGGTCGTACCATACGCTAAGGCTACGGCCACGCACTGAGCGACGAGCGACTGAGCGATTGAGCGACGAGTCGCTGAGCGACGCAAAAAAATTAAAACACATGAAATTGTATGGAGGTGGCCACGTAAGCCCTGAGCGACTTGTGATTTTTTCAAGCGACAGAGCGACGTCGCTCTGCAATCAAATCTGTTTTAATTTTTCAGTCGATCGCTGAGCGACGAACTTAGTCCATAGAGAAAATAAGCATAGAAAGTTTAAAATATGAAATTTTTCAAAAGTCTTTTGCCATTTAGGTCAAAATTTAACGTAGCTTGAGCTGCAGATCGAGGAAGAGACAGACAGACGGAATTACCGGACCCACTTTTTTTCTCTTTGTTATCATCGCAATGTCAACTTTGATCAAAATATCGAGTTGAGTTTTTTTCCAAATGCAGAACTAGCCCTATAGTACCTACATAATATATCGCAAGTAAAAACTAACTTTAGTAATAAAATAAGTCGCTTTTCTGTACTAATTGGCTTCCTTTTTTTTTGTTAATCTTGGCCGAACTTTTTCCAACATCAAATTGAAAGATTGTCAATAGAATCTAATACGACAGTATTGATAAAATAGGTCTGGATATTTGCGAAGATTCAACATAATTTGCCCTTTCGATTTATTGGGTATACATCAAACCTTAGTTTTCTTAATCTTATAATAGCTCTTTAAATATGAACGCGACTTTCAACTTAAAGACTACGACGAACTACACTTGACAATTGCATTTTCGCAACTAATCGCTCAGCGATAACGCTCAGTAAATGTCCACCCATCGCTCAGACTCGTCGCTCTATCGCTCGTCGCTCTATCGCTCGTCGCTCAGCCGCTCAGTCGCTCGTCGCTCATTGCGTGGCCGAAGCCTAACGAGTTGGTTTGTAACTTCGGATATCAGTATTTTATTTAGTAGTACTGTCTGGAAAGGTCCCCTTGTAGTTTTTAGTCACTTCTCAAATGCCAAACCTTATCAAAGGCTTGAGCAACATACTGTAAAAATAGAGCTGAACATACTTGTTTTTCTTCAAGTTCTTTTTGTATAACATCCGTAATTCTACCCACTTGGTCTATCGTGGAATTTGTATTTCTAAATCCAAACAGATGGTTCGGGATAAGTCTTCTTTCTTCTTATATTTTGCTAATCATTTTCAGGAGCAGTTTCTCAAAAACTGGCCATGATTGGCATAAACGATATATGTCTGAAAGATGTTACTAATGTTGATGGCTTACCTTGCTTAGGTATACCAATGACTTCTGCAACTTTTAAATCATATGGCACATATCTAAGCTTAAGGCATGCGATTATTATAAATTACAGTTTTTTAAAGGCTACTGAAGGCATTTCTTTTAAAACCTGAGCAGTTATTAGATTGTACCTTGGTGATTTTTTGCTTCTTACTTCTTTGAGCGTGATAATGAGAATTTCAAATTGGTCACTTCTATCAACAAACTGTAAATCATCTGTAGCTATATTTGCTGAGAACGGCTTAAAGACATTGGCAAGATGTTCAGCGAAGATATCAGCCTTGTTTCCGGTCTCCGATCGAATTTCCATCTTGAGATTTAACTGGCCTGTTTTATGTCTCCCATATTTACATGAGCTTGGCTACTTTCCATAAGGAGTATTCGGTAAAAGCATCCGTCCTTAAACTTTTCAGGAATCTATCAAGTTAATTATTTTTTTTAATTCCTTATTCTTTCTATTAGTTCATTGTTAAGATAGTTGAAGACTGTCTTATAGCCTGTAAGGATCGTAGTTTGCCATTTTCTTTGAACTCTTCTTTTCTCCAATATCGATCTGGAGTACTTTCTTCTGTAGCCTGTTGCCTATCGGAAATGAGTTGCTCTACTTCATGATCAAGCTGTTCAATTGTTTCCATAGGGGATCTAAGGTTTATAAAACTATTTTGTTAAGATGGTCAGATGGCCACTTGACAAACCAGTAGAAAAGAATTTGCAGTTTCGTATTTGGAACAGTCGTTTCTTTTTTGAAGTTATATGAGCCTAGATCCGCAGTGGGTGTTTTTAGCATTGTAGTCGCCACCAACAAGAAAATTATGCCTTAGCAAATTTAGAAGATCTCCATAGTCTTCTACAGTTGGAGAGCGCCTTGGTGTGCAATATATAGTTGCTATCTTAAAATCTTCCTTTTTCATACCAATACTAATTGTTGTTACTTGTATATTTCCATTAGTTAACTTTGGTTCTTCATAGTATTTTAAAAGTATTGCCGATCTTCCACTACCTCTTTAGGCTGAATGCGGAGCGTGATAATTTGCATAGTTTAGTATTTAAATATCAAGATCTTGTTTATTGCGAAGAGAGTTTCGGACTCTCTGACTCGGCTGTAGTCAATTGGAACTTTGTGCCGAATGCTCCTCAGGCTAGTGCGTGAAATGTTGAGTGCGGTGGGTGCTTCATTTAGGCCAAAACTTATTTAAAAAAAACGCACTGTTTGGGCTACACAACACTCAGTTCGTAAATAAGTTTTTAATATTTCCCAACGTTTTGCAAGCTTAAGGCGACTAATTTCGTGACAAAGCTGTCAGTGTCGAAATAACTTATGATTTAAAAAAAAAACATAAGATGGCACACCCTGTGCATACCAAGCTTTTCACATAAAAACAGTGCATCATCTTTATGGATTTTATGATTCCGGATATGGATTTTATTTTCTTCTCTAAAAGAATATCGATCTTTTAAAAATCTCGAATTTTATTTCTTTTAAAAATAATCCAAAGCCTTTTTCACTTGTGAAAGTAACCAAAGAAAAAAACGCAATAGAAACCCTAATGCTACACGCGAATCTAGCGGGTAAAAAAACTTAACAATCTATTGCAAATAAGCAGAAATTTTAAACGTTTATACCGTTTTTACCGATTTTATTTCAATTACAAATACTATTATGTAGAATATTTGGAAACTTAAATCTACAATCATCATTTCATTAGATTTGAAATGCATATAATTAAAAAGTTCTATTTGTAATTTAATAATTTACATTAGAATCAGTTTTAAATACCATAAATTAATTTCAAATGATTTGATAAATATTCTGTGGTGGAAAAACTTTACTAATTACTCGTAATTGCTGCAAAAGCATACAAAAATCATCTCATCATAATTAGCTCTAAACTCGTGGTTACATTGTGAAACTAGATTGCAACTAATTAAATTGAGTGTTTTGACACTTTTATTGGAGTCAAATATTAATAGTCATTAACTTCTTTGGGGGTTGTGGGCATATTCCTTAATGACTGGATCATATTTCACTGAAGTAAAACTGTTCGAGTAATTTGTTTTAATTCATTGGTAGTTTACCTAATTATTTTAATAATTCTTTTTCGGTGTGATTATGATATTGATTATATTTTTACTTGCTATATATAAATGCGTACATATGTTCCATAGGGCAAGCTTTGCATTTGAAAAAAAATTTAAATCGAGATTTTGATCAAAGTTGACATTACTAACCAAAAAAGTGGGTCCTGCAATTCCGTCTGTCTGTCTATATGCCTGTCTGTCTGAACCTCGACCTGGAGTCTAAGCCACAGCAGCGATTTTTTCAAACTTCGAATTTTAAAACCCAAAAGTGATGGGAAGCAACTGCTCCATATACCTTAAATTTTCTGCTATGAGCTTTGTTTTTGTTCATAAGGCAATTTTCCACGAAATATTAATTGCAGATTTTGCCTTTTGAAGTTTTTCGTTAAAATGCTTCTCAATACTCAAGTTTCTAAGACCTTGGGCGGCCTGCGGCGCGGCGTGCCTAATCGGAAAACTGTTGAGTGTCTTTAACCTGGCAAAGTCCAGCAGCACAACTTTTAGTCACGTCGAAGTGCTTCCGTTACCTCCTCGTGGTGGTCCCCGGGGAATGATTTGTGTATCCACACGAACAAACTAAAACTGGAAATCGCGAAAATCTCTCCTAACTCATTAGGATAGGTTACGGAAGCCATCATTCCCGTAACTGAAAACCATCTTGCTTCCGAAATGGAAACAACGCCTCGGATAACTAATGATAATATGTTGACGACTTTTGGCTATCGAATAAGGACAACGATTGGTTTCTGGAATAGGAGGACACTCCTTCATGATGGCAATGAAGGTCCCCACAACGCCAGATTCCTCCAACTAGAAAAGGAATTCATGCGGTACAGGCTGGACATCTTAGGCATTAGCGAAATACGTTGGATGGGCTCGAGCAAGTTCAAGTCACCATCGCGTAACACTGTACTGCTCTACTCCGGAAAAGCTCCAGGAAGCACACGTGAAGCTGGGGTTGGGCTGCTGCTAATAGAAACAGCTGTCAGTAGTCTAATTTCATGAAGCCCCTTGGAGAAAGAATAATAAAGGCATGATTCCGGACAACAGTACGTCCCGTCACCATTATACAGTGTTACGCCCCAGCGAAGCTCGCATCCGATGAGGAGAAAGAATGCTTCTAAAGTTGGCTAGGAGCCGTGTTCATGCATATTTTTGTCGGCACTCCGCATTCAGCTGAGGGCCAACAATCTCAGTATTCATGAACACATCTGGCGCCTTTTATAAATACCTCCACGGTTGAACGCATCCCAGTTTCCCAGTATTTACAAATACCGGTTATTGGTGCCTTCAGCCGTGGAGGACATTTTGTGCTTTTGCACATTTAATTATTCATTCTTGTCTAGTCAGTCAATGAGGTCGGCCATTATTGTTTGCCTATTAAAAAATTTCAAAGAAACAAAAAAAAAAAAAGTTTAAAGTTAAAATAAAATTGTAAAAAATAATAAAATTGAAATAAAACTAAAAAACAAGAGAAAGAAATAAAAATAAAGTTTTTTTTAATTGCGGAGAAAACATTGGTCCAGCGAGCCGGATTTTTCTACCCAGCCTTTTGGAGAACGGAAAAAAGAAAACCACGCTGCCGATACGTATATACGGCGCACGTTTTTTTTGGTGTTTCTTGGTTGCCGACCACGTCTCGTCGCATTTTCACCAGTTTATTTTGTGATCATCCATTCTCTGGATGCAACAGCAACTTTATTAAAGTTTTTTTTATTGTTGCGGAACACTGCTCCTGCGCTGCAACCAGTGCTGTATGTGAGAACTTTATTTCACATCGACGCCAACGCACGCCTGCTGACACTACGTGCAAACATCTGCGTGCCGCTTGCTGTTACCACCAGCTTTGGTTTGTGTGTCACCAGGGAAGGCAGCAACATTGTCTCCAGCCATCCGTGCTATCGCACGTGCTTGTTTGAGTGAAGCGAACTCAAAGCGCCACTCTGAATTGCGCACCGAACATTGCGGTGCAGCAAATTTGGAAATATACATACAAAGTTGACACCATTGCTTCGATTGGTGCAACGCAAAAAAGTGAACACCATTGCTTCGATTGGTGCAACAGAAGGAAGTAGAACAAGACAGAAGCCAAGCCCATCAGGAGATCATCAGAAGCTGCTTTATATATATCAAAAAAACTTGTATTGTACAAGGTGAGTATTGAGCTTTTTAATATTTGATTGGCATTATCTCTTTATAATACAAAAATCGGGCAAATTTTGGCGTCGCATTTTCACTTTTTCTTTTCAAATAACTTTCCTGTTGGTTTTTTTTTCCTCTCCAAGTCATTTAAATTGGTCCTTCTTTGGCAAACGCTTTAAAAGTCTTTCTTTCTCCTTTTAATTCATGCTTCCACAACCGTTCTTTCAAGTCGCGTTATAATTTTTTAAAAAACAGTTTTTTCGATACCGTTTTTTTTCTATCGGTTAATTTGTGATCACGAGAGCGTTGCTGAAGCAACACAACGGGTTTTTTTTTTTTCTCCCGCTACTTTGATACCGGTCCTCGACTTGATACAGTTACAAGAATCATCTTCCTGTACCTAATTCTTGCTAAATTTGACAAATTTTTAGAATCTTTTTTGATTCTACATTAACTTTTCTCTCTAAGATTCTTCTTTGAATCTTAGAATTTTTGGATTTTGCTAAATTTGACAAATTTTAGAATCCTTTTCGATTCTATATTAATTTATCTCTTTAAGATTCTTTTTTGAATCTTAAAAGTTTGTATTTTCGCTTAATTTGATAAATTTTAGAATCCTTGTTGATTCTATCTTGATTTATCTCTATGAGATTCTTCTTTGAATCTTAGAATTTTTTGGATTTTGCTAAATTTGAAAAATTTAAGAATCTTTTTCGAATTTATCTTGATTTATCTCTTTGAGATTCTTCTTTGAATCTTAAAATTATATTTTTGCTTAATTTGATAAATTTTAGAATCCTCGTTGTTTCTATCTTGATTTAGCTCTTTGAGATTCTTCTTTGAATCTTAGAATTTTGTCATTTTAGCTAAATTTGATAAATTTTAGAATCCTTTTTGATTCTACATTGAATTTTCTCTTTGAGATTCTTCTTCGAATCTTAGATTTTTTATCTTTTTAGCTAAATTTGATAAATTTTAGAATCCTTTTTGATTCTACAGTGAATTTTCTCTTTGAGATTCTTCTTCGAATCTTAGATTTTTTATCTTTTTAGCTAAATTTGATAAATTTTAGAATCCTTTTTGATTCTACAGTGAATTTTCTCTTTGAGATTCTTCTTCGAATCTTAGGTTTTGTCTTTTTAGCTAAATTTGATAAATTTTAGAATCCTTTTTGATTCTACAGTGAATTTTCTCTTTGAGATTCTTCTTCGAATCTTAGATTTTGTCCTTTTAGCTAAATTTGATAAATTTTAGAATCCTTTTTGATTCTACAGTGAATTTTCTCTTTGAGATTCTTCTTCGAATCTTAGATTTTTTATCTTTTTAAATTTGATAAATTTTAGAATCCTTTTTGATTCTACAGTGAATTTTCTCTTTGAGATTCTTCTTCGAATCTTAGGTTTTGTCTTTTTAGCTAAATTTGATAAATGTTAGAATCCTTTTTGATTCTATATTAACTTATCTCTTTGAGATTCTTCTTCGAATCTCAAACTTTTTGTATTTTTTGGCTAAATTATATAAATTTTAGAATCCTCTTTGATTCTATTAACTTAACTCTTTGAGATTCTTCTTCGAATCTCAAACTTTTTGTATTTTTAGCTAAACTTGACAAATTTTAGAATCCTCTTTGATTCTATTAACTTATCTCTTTGAGATTCTTCTTCGAATCTCAAACTTTTTGCATTTTTAGCTAAACTTGACAAATTTTAGAATCCTCTTTGATTCTATTAACTTATCTCTTTGAGATTCTTCTTCGAATCTCAAACTCTTTGTATTTTTAGCTAAACTTGACAAATTTTAGAATCCTCTTTGATTCTATTAACTTATCTCTTGAGATGCTTCTTCGAATCTCAAACTTTTTGTATTTTTGGCTAAATTATATAAAATTTAGAATCCTCTTTGATTCTATTAACTTATCTCTTTGAGATTCTTCTTCGAATCTCAAACTCTTTGTATTTTTAGCTAAACTTGACAAATTTTAGAATCCTCTTTGATTCTATTAACTTATCTCTTTGAGATTCTTCTTCGAATCTCAAACCTTTTGTAATTTTGGCTAAATTATATAAATTTTCGAATCTTCTTTGATTCTATTAACTTATCTCTTTGAGATTCTTCTTCGAATCTCAAAACTTTTTGTATTTTTGGCTAAATTATATAAATTTTAGAATCCTCTTTGATTCTATTAACTTATCTCTTTGAGATTCTTCTTCGAATCTCAAACTTTTTGTATTTTTAGCTAAACTTGACAAATTTTAGAATCCTCTTTGATTCTATTAACTTATCTCTTGAGATTCTTCTTCGAATCTCAAACTATTTTGTATTTTTAGCTAAACTTGAAAAATTTTAGAGTCCTCTTTGATTCTATTGACTTATCTCTTTGAGATTCTTCTTCGAATCTCATCTTTTTTGTTTTTTTTGGCTAAATAGTATAAATTTTAGAATCCTTTTTGATTCTATATCAACTTATCTCTTTGAGATTCTTCTTCGAATCTCAAACTTTTTGTATTTTTAGCTAAACATGACAAATTTTAGAATCCTCTTTGATTCTAATAACTTATCTCTTCGAGATTCTTCTTCGAGTCTCATCTTTTTTGTATTTTTGGCTAAATCATACAAATTTTAGAATCTTTTTCGATTCTATATTAACTTATCTCTTCGAGATTCTTCTTCGAATCTCAAACTTTTTGTATTTTTGGCTAAATTACATAAATTTTAGAATCCTCTTTGATTCTATTTTGATTATATATTTGAGATTCTTCTTCAAATCTCAATTTTTTTGTATTTTCAGCTAAACTTGACAAATTTTAGAATCCTCTTTGATTCTATTAACTTATCTCTTTGAGATTCTTCTTCGAATCTCAAACTCTTTGTATTTTTAGCTAAACTTGACAAATTTTAGAATCCTCTTTGATTCTATTAACTTATCTCTTGAGATGCTTCTTCGAATCTCAAACTTTTTGTATTTTTGGCTAAATTATATAAAATTTAGAATCCTCTTTGATTCTATTAACTTATCTCTTTGAGATTCTTCTTCGAATCTCAAACTCTTTGTATTTTTAGCTAAACTTGACAAATTTTAGAATCCTGTTTGATTCTATTAACTTATCTCTTTGAGATTCTTCTTCGAATCTCAAACCTTTTGTAATTTTGGCTAAATTATATAAATTTTCGAATCTTCTTTGATTCTATTAACTTATCTCTTTGAGATTCTTCTTCGAATCTCAAACTTTTTGCATTTTTAGCTAAACTTGACAAATTTTAGAATCCTCTTTGATTCTATTAACTTATCTCTTTGAGATTCTTCTTCGAATCTCAAACTCTTTGTATTTTTAGCTAAACTTGACAAATTTTAGAGTCCTCTTTGATTCTATTTACTTATCTCTTTGAGATTCTTCTTCGAATCTCAAACCTTTTGTATTTTTGGCTAAATTATACAAATTATAGAATCCTCTTTGATTCTATTAACTTATCTCTTTGAGATTCTTCTTCGAATCTCAAAACTTTTTGTATTTTTAGCTAAACTTGACAAAGTTTAGAGTCCTCTTTGATTCTATTTACTTATCTCTTTGAGATTCTTCTTCGAATCTCAAACTATTTTGTATTTTTAGCTAAACTTGAAAAATTTTAGAGTCCTCTTTGATTCTATTGACTTATCTCTTTGAGATTCTTCTTCGAATCTCATCTTTTTTGTTTTTTTTGGCTAAATAGTATAAATTTTAGAATCCTTTTTGATTCTATATCAACTTATCTCTTTGAGATTCTTCTTCGAATCTCAAACTTTTTGTATTTTTAGCTAAACATGACAAATTTTAGAATCCTCTTTGATTCTAATAACTTATCTCTTCGAGATTCTTCTTCGAGTCTCATCTTTTTTGTATTTTTGGCTAAATCATACAAATTTTAGAATCTTTTTCGATTCTATATTAACTTATCTCTTCGAGATTCTTCTTCGAATCTCAAACTTTTTGTATTTTTGGCTAAATTACATAAATTTTAGAATCCTCTTTGATTCTATTTTGATTATATATTTGAGATTCTTCTTCAAATCTCAATTTTTTTGTATTTTTAGCTAAACTTGACAAATTTCAGAATCCTCTTTGATTCTATTGACTTATCTCTTTGAGATTCTTCTTCGAATCTCATCTTTTTTGTTTTTTTGGCTAAATAGTATAAATTTTATAAACCTTTTTGATTCTATATCAACTTATCTCTTTGAGATTCTTCTTCGAATCTCAAACTTTTTGTATTTTTAGCTAAACTTCACAAATTTTAGAAACCTCTTTGATTATATTAACTTATCTCTTTGAGATTCTTCTTCGAATCTCAAACTTATATACTTCTGCACCTTATATCTTCGCCGCGAAATTCTAATATACAGTCCACTTCTCAACCGATAGGTGCATTAGATTCTCAAATATCTGCTACTGCGCAGTCATTCATACCTCAAATCTCTATATCAGATAATTGCATCGTGCCAAAAAACTTCACAAAAAAAAAAACTTCCGTGTTTATTTTTCGAAATTTTTCGAAGGCCATACACTGGCCGATCCAACTTCCAATGATCCGTTAATCTATTGGCCTTAACGTTCGGGCACTTCTTACGTGTAGACCGTCTTTTAGCATTCCCCGAGCCTAATTCGGCTGATTCTATTGTGTCACTCATTAACCGCGGGGAAACGATTCGCTGCCTTCAGCAACAATTCTGCGGTCGCGTCGATGGAAGGACGAATACTTAAAAGAACTTCATCAAAGACAAAAATGGCAATCGCCTCAAGAGGATATCAAGATAAATGACCTGGTAGTCATTAAAAATAAAAATTTACCATCGACTGAATGGCGCTTAGGGCGTGTTGTAAATGTACACCCCGGCGTTGACGGAAGAGTGAGAGTCGCGACTCTAAAAACCCAAAAATGGAGAAATTTGTCGCCCAATCGTTAAGCTTTGCCTGTTGCCCACAAAGTAACAAAATAATATTTCCTATATATGTATATGCCTTTCAAGTATTTTAGAGCTTAATACTACATCTTCTTTTAAATCTTTCTTAATCTTTACTTTTTTTTTATTGAATTAATTTTTTCCTAAAATCAATTATCTGATTAATTTCTTCTTTGGCGCATCTCGCCAAGGGGGGCAGTGATGTTCATGCATATTTTTGTCGGCACTCCGCATTCAGCTGAGGGCCAACAATCTCAGTATTCATGAACACATCTGGCGCCTTTTATAAATACCTCCACGGTTGAACGCATCCCAGTTTCCCAGTATTTACAAATACCGGTTATTGGTGCCTTCAGCCGTGGAGGACATTTTGTGCTTTTGCACATTTAATTATTCATTCTTGTCTAGTCAGTCAATGAGGTCGGCCATTATTGTTTGCCTATTAAAAAATTTCAAAGAAACAAAAAAAAAAAAAGTTTAAAGTTAAAATAAAATTGTAAAAAATAATAAAATTGAAATAAAACTAAAAAACAAGAGAAAGAAATAAAAATAAAGTTTTTTTTAATTGCGGAGAAAACAAGCCGCTTACAACAACACACTGCGCGGAGATATTAAAATGGTTATAGGAGATTTGAATGCTAAAGTTGGCAGCAACAACGATGGACTCAACTATGTGATGGGAAACCATGGATTTGGGAATTGTAATGATAACGTTGAGTGGTTCATTGACTTCTCCAATACTAACGGACTCGTCATTGGCGGCACCATGTTTGAGCACAAGATGTGCCACAAAGTAAGCTGGGTGTCGACGGACAGGAAAGCATCTTCGAATCAAATTGATCACTTTGCGATTAGCCGGCGTTTTAGAAGCAGTCTCCTGGATGTTCGAAATAAAAAAGGGGCCCCTATGGGACTTGCTCGGGACCACCACCTTCATACAGCTGCAGCTCGGAGATCCAACGGCATAACCCGCTTACCCAGGTTCAACACCGACAGACTAAAGGATCTCTCAACACGCCAACGATTAAGAGACCACCTTTTAAAAATCAGCAGCACGGAACCTGAATCCATTGAAAACCACAGAAATATGCTGTGAAAAATGTTCTTATATCAGGTGCTGTAAGAATAGTCGATCGAGCGAGGGGAAACAATAAGGCTTGGCTTTCTGAAGAAACCTGGATACGGATTGGCGAACGGCAAAAACTCAAGACCCGTATTGCAGCTGCAACTGGAAAAAAAGAGAGCTAGAATCCTTGTACCGCATGAGAAAGAGAGAGGTTCACCGCAGTGTAAGACGTAACAAGCATAATCACATCAATGCTTTGGCCCAACAAGCAGAAAATGCCGCTAACAGATGCGACAGTAGAGCCGTCTACAGCATTACAAAGAACTGGTTGGTGCTCGCAGTTCCAAACAACACCTCGTAAAAGACTCAAACAGCTCGCTACTTAGTTCGGATGAGGATCAGCTGAGAAGGTGGAAGGACCATTTTGCGCCGGTATTAAACCAAGTTACCGACAGCAATGCGCAACTGATACCTGCTGAGCCGACAGGAACAACAAATTCCCGAATCCGCGCTCCACCCCCCAGTAGAGATGAGATCCGCAACGCAATCAAAGCACAGAAGACCAACAAACCAGTAGGATTTGATGGCATTCCTGCAGAGCTTCTACAAGCGGCGCCAAAGGCATCGGGCAAACTCCTGCATCCACTCATAAAGAAAGCTTGGGTCTCAGAAGGATTTCCGATAAGTGGAAAAAGGGAATGATAGTCAAGCTCCCTAAAAAAGGAGACCTAACACAGTGCGAAAACTGGAGGGTAATTTGCGTGCTGCCTGCACATCTCAATGCCGAACAAGCAGGTTTCAGCATTGGATCCTCATGCATTGATCATATCAATACTTTAAGGATCATAATTGAGCAGGGCGTCGAATATTGATCACCACTCCACCTGCTATTCATTGACTTTGAGAATGCTTTCGATAGCGTCAATAGAGAATTTATTTGGCATGCTTTACGCAGGAGGGGTATCCCGGATAATTTAATAGCTATTATTAAGGCAACTTATGATGAATTCAAATGTCACGTTTTGCACGAAGGGAGGCTGTCAGAAGAGTTTGAAGTTCAAAGTGGAGTCAGACAGGGCTGCATTCTGTCACCAATATTGTTTCTGTTGGTGATAAGCGATGTCCTGCGAGCGTCCTTGACGGGAAACGGAGGGATTCGATGAACTCTGACGTTGCACCTGTAACATCTTGACGACGTATGCTTGCTCTCTCATAGGATCATGGATCTTCACCAAATGACAACAGGGATGGAGAGAGAAGCAGAAATCGTGGGGCTTAAAATCAACTCCGGCAAAACAAAGACGATCAGCCTAGGAACCCAGTCATCTTCTCTTGTAAATATTTCTCAAAAACCGGTAGAGAAAGTACAGAGCTTCCAATAGCTGGGGTGTTACCGAACAGGACATCAGCAGTCGAATCGGGAAGGCAATGTCTGCTTTCGGTATGCTTATAAATATATGGAGGAATAACTCTCACCATACAAACGGATGTGTCGATCCAGCGTCGAATTCGTGTTACTTTACGGTTGCAGCACTTGGAAAGTAACAGTAGGTGTCACTAAGAAGCTGCAAAGGTTCATTAATAGATGCCTACGAAACATCCTCAGGATTTTCTGGCCCAATCGTATATCAAACGATGAGTTCCTCAGGAAATTAGGTCAGGAACCTATTGACTCTATTATAAGACGTCGAAAGTGGCAGTGGATCGGACACACGCTTCAAAAAGGCGACAACTGTATTGCGGCACATGCAATGCAGTGGAATCCGCCCGCTCAAGAAAGGAAGAAGAGCTGGACGACCGAGAAGCTCATGGAGAAGGACAGTCGAGGAGGAGTCAGCCCAACTAGGCAAGAGTTGGAGGGAGTTGCGACTCATATCCAGAAACCGAACACGATGCGATGGCGAGCTGGCGTTGTGGACGCCCTATGCCCCTCTAGGGGTCCCTCACGGACAAAAAAGGTCTGAGGTCCTAAGTAAGTAAGTATGCTCTCGGAGCTTCGGAACCAGACCACTAGGAAAAGAAGAACACCTATTCAGAACAATTGGGACGATACCAACCGGGCCAGCGGATTTGTGTATATTTTTCGAGATCTTTCAGTTTCAGTACTCTTGCAACTGTTTGTGTGCGAAAGAAGATTTGTCCCATAGAATTATTAACGATCTCAATTACTCATGACACAATCTGACAGCGTCGAATTGACAGCAACCTGTGCTGCAAGCAAATTGGCTTTGTGGCTTTGTGAGCTGACATAAGGAGTGTGATTGAAAACGAGCGTAGGAACCGAAGACGAAGTAGTATTTCGTACGTTTTTTACAAATGACCAAAAATGTATTCACTTTTATGAATGGAATATGACATCGTTAAAATGCCGACTTCAGGAAACCTCATAAGAAAAATTGTAGTCAAATCGTATGGAGTTGGTGGCTAATTTACATTACCTATAGGAGAGATAACCTGACTCTAAAATTGTTCATGTAGAAGTCTCCGAAGGTCGAATTCATGTGCGCGGCTGCTTCGGGTTCTCGTGTGCACTTTCACAGACCGTGGCGATGTTCTCGGCTGATCTTGCGTTCATTTGACATTCAAATGTTGGCTGATTGAGTACCGTACCAGTATCTTAAATTCGATAGTAAAGACTTATCATTTGAACGTGCTGTTGAATCGTGTTATTTGCCATAGTTATTAAGCATAAGCAACTGAATAATAAACAGATTTGACAGATGTCACCAAAACAACATGGTCGCCAAAATCTATAGCGATTTGAAAAACCCTATAGCTCCAACTACTAAATGAGTTATTTTAGACCTTTGAAAAATGAATTTCATGCTTTCGAACATTTATCTCAAGAACAGTATTCTTAAAGTTCTAAGTTTCAAGTTTCTTGGATCCTTATTGGAAAACCCAATATTCTTTTACCCTACCAAAACAATTATTTTCTTTAGAAAATTTTAGACAAAATATTTTTTTTTGTCTTAAATTTGTAAGGTTCGCACACAAGTTCAAGTGGTCCCACCCTCAATCAATATACATCAAAACATCCAATCCGGCTTAATGTTTTACCTAATTTCTCACCAATCAATTATTACACCGGGCTACGTTTACTCATAGATATGCAATGCATTTTGTAGTTGTAAGTGTTCCGGATTAACTCAGAAATGATTACAAATCAAAATCCCATTAGCTGGTAGTCACTAGAACAGCTTTAGCTTGAAGGTTAATCTACTCCTTGCTCTTAGAAATATAAACACTCTTGATGGCATTTGAATGCTTTTGATTGATGGCCAATCATTTCGACTAATCAAAGTTATCATTCTACAAACCGAACCGCAACCATACCAACCTTATGTGCTTGTCCCGATTAAATTGAGTTTCGCTTTCCATCCCTGAAACCCAACTCTCTTGCTTAATCTCCCCGTGCAATTATATCTTTAGGGGATTTTGCGATTAAGTGTTAATGTGTGATATATAGTATCATTTGATTGATATTCCCCCAGACTTCGAGAAGTGGCGGGACATCAATCAATGCGTCAAATATGGCCAACATAAATAACGCCCTGTCGAATCACTTCTTAAGATTAGTTATACCAGTTGCAAAACAGGTAGGTACTGAATTTTTATTTCTTCACTAATATCCGTCTAACCTTTATCGCTCGGATGACAAGGGATGAGAGATTGATTTCTTTTACCCCCGGAGAACTAGTCCATCCCGGCGGGAAAATGGAAAAGTATTTGAACAATTTTCTTAGAATAGGAAATAATTGACTGCCAACCTTTGGTTTCCTTTTTGAATGAACTTTATTGATTAAGTTCTGCGTCGAAGGTCCTTGTCAGCAGTTCTGGTAAAGTTGTACTTGTTTGCTTTTTTTTTTCTTGGTCTATTGGGTAAGTATTGGCTTTTTGGAAAAAGGAAAAAATTCGTATGGTAGTTACTTAAATAAGAAAGCTTTGAGGGTTAGAGTTTTGCAGTAGAACCGCCCAACTGTCGATCATTAGACCAAACCACAAGGTTTAATGATTTTCCTTAAAAATTGCTTTGATTTCTTTATTTCTAGAATTTTTCGAAAAAGATAGAAGTTCAAAATAGGAAGGTTTGTTGAATGTCTCGTTTAACATTTTGAAAAAAGGTGTCGAATTTTTCAATCTTCTAGAACAAATTGCCTTAAACTGTTAAGATACCAAGAGCAATTACGAGTACGTGCAACTTTGTGGTGGGCTTTAGTTTTATTTTTACGTTCATTGATTTCTGTTTTGCTGCCTTTAAAGTCTTGAGATTTTAAAAAGGTGGAAAATTCAATGAAAAAAAATCTGTTAAGAAAAATGATGAAACGCAGACGAATTTCAATTGACAGTTTATAGTAACGGATCTGAAGAAAAAAGTGTGTTTGGAACGCGGAACTCGAACGATGAAATTATGTTGTATGTTTTTCTTCTTGGGCACTCACATAACTTTGGTTTTTCTTATAAGGGTCTAAGGGTCACAAAGGGGCCAACTTAATACTTTAACGTGATTAAATTAAACTTTCACTTTTATTTGAACTGACTAAAGATATATACTTAGGTAATAAAAACTGTGTATTGCCTTAATTATTGGATAGTTGTTATTGATAGTCAATAGTGTTTATATTCCAAGTTGCGGGCATATCTTTCAAAAGCTGCCGTAATCCCGCAACATCCTTAAAACAAATGGGACTCCTTTTATCTCGTTTGGTGTATGTTCGACGAACTAGGATTGGAGACATAACACGTAGGCTCTTGATCCAAGAAGCGTATCTGCCTAAGATCCGTCAGCCTTCTATCCTCTGCGATGCTGAGCACGCTGCTTCCAGTCACCCAGACTAAGCGTTTTTACATCCGTGATAGCTTGGTACCCGAGCCGGGCGTTCGGTCAACCTTCATATCTCGAACCTGGGGGCTGGTATTCACTGCTTCCAGTCAACCAGACCTAGAGCTCTGACATCTGTGATTGCTTGATCTCTAAGCCGGACGTTCGGTATACCTTCTCGTCTCGAACCTGGTGGTTGGGATTCGATGGTTCTGTTGGCTCGGGCATTGTTATTCATTCTCTCAATTTATCTCAATTTGGCTTTCCGGACTACATACACATCTTGGTAGAGCTGGTAGAGTGCGCGGTTATATCCCTCTTCGCACTAGAGACAAAATATCCATCGCAGAATTTTTCTTTCGAAAGAGCCCCAGCCCAGTATCATGCCTCCCTTTATGCTTATAGTCCAAAACCTTGGAGTGCCGTAAGCCAGGACTGATAGTATTAGGGTAAAGAGTTTTGAACCCATTTGGTTCACTAAATTGAAGTAGCAGCAGTTTTCTAGGGAAATTCCTCGTAGGATCTTCACTAAGGTGTCAATCGTAGAGAAAATATTAAGTCAGAGGTAGATGAATTTCTTAACTTCTTCGAAGTTTCTACTATCAACAGTGACGTTTTATCTTAGTGGGTGGACAGATTTTTGTTTATTTGTTGATAGCATGTAGATACTTGTACTTTTCCTCATTTACTTTGTGATGTACTTTTGTCAAAGGCTGAGGTTTTGCTCGCCGTTGTACCGGGGTTCTATCTAAAGTAGTACTAACTCCAGATTTTAACGTCAATATTCCTTTATTAATAAAAATATCGAAAAGCAACTTAACTTAATTTTACATTTATTAATTTATATACAATTTCAATAAGTAATGATTTTCTGTGTGGGTATCCTTGGTTCGTTCTTCTATGTGGATTTATTCTCGTTAGATATCCTTTTAGTGCATTCGCCTGGTTTCTGTACTAGGCAGCGTGTAGATGAACGGGTACAGGTGGTGCTTCGCTTCTGATCCTGGCAATCTTCAGTTGCATCCGGTAATCATAGATGAATTTTGGCAATCACAGACGAATCTGGCAAATCACGGACGAATCCGGCAAATCACAGACGAATCTGGCAAATCACGGACGAATCCGGCAAATCACGGACGAATCCGGCAATCACAGACGAATCTGGCAAATCACGGTCGAAACCGGCAAATCACGGACGAATCCGGCAAATCACAGACGAATCTGGCAAATCACGGACGAATCCGGCAAATCACGGACGAATCCGGCAAATCACAGACGAATCTGGCAAATCACGGTCGAAACCGGCAAATCACGGACGAATCCGGCAAATCACAGACGAATCTGGCAAATCACGGTCGAAACCGGCAAATCACGGACGAATCCGGCAAATCACAGACGAATCTGGCAAATCACGGTCGAAACCGGCAAATCACGGACGAATCCGGCAAATCACAGACGAATCTGGCAAATCACGGACGAATCCGGCAAATCACGGACGAATCCGGCAAATCACAGACGAATCTGGCAAATCACGGTCGAAACCGGCAAAACGTGTTCTAATTTGTTGAGATGAGACCCCTTACCACTGGTGGGGGGAAGTCTACAACTACAATACTTATTTTACTTTCCTGGTCGACCGAAACTAGACTTTGCGCTGCACTTCTTTGTGCGATGTTACTTCGGTGAACGTCTTCTGCACTCTGTATCCGATGTTACTTCGGCAATGGACTACCGCACTCTGTGATTTTGTCGAACGTTGGGCGGTCTTTTATCATACTCTTCAGCCAAACCATGCGTGAGTTGTAAAGTTATGAATCGCACATTTACACTCAACATGCTATCTTTTGCTACGTCATCGCTGTTGTCTATTTGTCACATTTTACTAGTGAGGGCGACGGGGGCATCATATTTAACTATGCGTTATCTCATACTGAGATTACTTATGGTTGCCGGTGGGCGGCAAGAGGGTAGTCAGATCTTGTCTGAGCCTTAACTCACCATCTTAGTTCTAGGCCATAGTTGATAATTAAAGGGGGCGACCGGAAAGAAGACGAACGATCTCTCCTTTAATTGTTCGAAAACTCACCATCGAGGTTCTTCATCGTTGACCAGTTGCTGCCTTCAGTGGAGTTCTTCCTTCTTCGTAAATAAATTGCTGCTATCAATTCACCACTCCTAGTAGTTGTTGTTGTTTTTGCGTAGCTGGTGTGGTGTAATTGTGCCATTGATTTATGTTTACTGATAAGCTCCTTTGTAATTAGTTGCTGGCCATGGCTTGCGGTTGACACATGCTATGGGAGCATGTTGTCGCTTTGGTAAGTATTTGTTTATTTAATTTTCTTACAGGTCCGTAGCATGGGGGGTGTCTTGGTTAGATTAATATGGGACCTTGTTGGATAGGGGATTGGGGGTTGGAATAGGGTTTAGCTATGGTAAGGTACTGGAATTAACAATAGGACAGGTCCGTAGGTAGGGGGGGACGCAGAGTTGTAATGCTTCATTACAACTTCAAAATCACCAAGTTTACCTTGATCTTCAATCGTCCGCATACCTCAATAGGTGGATAGATTAGTTGAATATACGAGTAATGTCATCTGTGTTAACGTCTGCCATGCGCACCTTCTGCTTTAAAACCAAATAGAAGGATCTACAAGATAGCTCATCTCCTTGCCGAAGTCCACCCCAGGTTTCGAATAGTTCAAAAGAGTTATTTCCAAGTTCGACTTTGCTAATGGCTAATGGTTGGCGATCAGTTACCTGGTATTTCGAGTTCAGCCATTGCCAGAGATGCGGCTTTGAATTCGATGGGTAAATGATGAGTAAACTTGAAATTCATTGGTTTTTCAAGGATTTGCTTCCATTGTGAATATTTGGTCTACCATCCGAGCCGGAAACCATACTGGTACTTACCGACTTGGGTCGTGGCGGTGGAACTGGCACTTCATTCTTAAAAAAAATGAAAAATGAATTCTTGAAAAGAATTCGGGGCCTACGTCATTAGTCCCGCTTGATGTTTTTTTTTTTTTTTTCACTTTATAAGCTGATACCTAGGAGGAGGTTTCAAAAGGTATATACGAAAACATCTTTAAAAATTTCGTGCAAGAAACTCTCGGCGAGCTTAGGATTTCGACAAGGGACAAGAACTTAGGTTAGGTTGAAGTTTGTTGTCTCCTACTCGTTAAACCATTTTGAAGACTTTCGTATTTCAAATTTTGCCAGATCACTCAGATAGCTGTAGTACGGGATGGCGCATGACAGACGGATGACATCCATAAACTGAAGAAGGTACAAAGAACTTCTAGCGGTGGCACAACAGGGGCTCTAGGATCTTGCCAAACTTATGCCTTAACTGTTTTTCATATACCTTTTACCACTTGATTTACACATAAAGTATCTAGTATCTTGCAGTGCATTAAGTTTAAAGGAGTCAAACTCTTGGGATGCCAAACCTTATGCCTACAGCAATATTAAGGAGTTGATTCCAATAGAGATCTTTTGGACTCCCACTGACTATAACTGTACCCCTAAAATGGGCATCTGTAAAGATTTTAAGGTTATGTTCGTATGAAGAAAGGACTAGGATGATGACGTCGTGATGAAAGACTTCGGAACAACTATCATTACTGATAGCTTAAAGAAGAAGTGTGGTCATGATGTTGGTTCAGGAATCTTCTCTGGGACTATAAACATATCTAGGTATTTAAGGCTACCCGACTTTGATAGTATTTTTCAAACTGGATTAGGCTATCAGGGAATTATACAAGGTACCGAAACAAGATCTAAACCAGAACAGTCAGGTGGCTGCTGTTAAAGCGACTAATTCTAGTACATCATCTTCCAAGTTGGTCCAGCAATGCCAATGGGTTCCAGGTCATTATGCCATTGATGGAAATAAACGGGCGAACGAGCTGGTCAGGCAAGGATCAGCCCTTAATAGCTCATTTGCGGAAAGAGTCAACATCAACATTCCGCTCGGAGTTATGAAGGGCAGAATGCTTGCAGTTTTTCTTAACGAATTAAACCTTAGATGGAGCAGTTTAACTAACTGCATTAAATTTAAAAAGATTTGGTCCACCTATATTAAATCCCGAAGACTTGATCTGATACGCAAGCCCAAACAAGACATATCCAGGATCTTAGCATGAAGGGAAGCTAGACATTCCGCACAATACTCACTTTAATAGCTGGGGGGACCAGCCTCCATTTCCTCTGCGAATGCCCTGCTCTGCCTAATTTTAGAGCACAATCTTTAGGAAGGACATTTTTTTACGACATTGATGAACTTTCGGAAATAAAGATCAAAAACTTGATTTCTTTTCTCAACGCGACGAATTTGTTACTTCTTTGCCGTGACCTCCGTTTTACTCTTTAGATCCCGAGCTAGTGGACTAAGTGCTTTGACGGTAGTTTATGGTGCGGGGGCCCGGATAATCCATCAATCCGTTTGGATACTGTTTTAGCAGCAATCAATAAGCTGCCTAGCTTGTTACAGTGAAGATGGTATTGGATGAGTGTGGTGATCCGTTTGAGTGAGTGATCCAATTTCGGAATGATAGTCCGAAGGCACAGTCAGAGAGACATCAAATCTTGCTAGATCCATATTTTTGAACTTAATCCAAGCTGAATGACTCTCTGAAAGTGTCCACAATTTCCCATGTTACAATTCCATTCATAGGTTCACGCGAGTTATGGTATCAAAATGGCGCACTTCATTGCTAATTGGGCCACTATGTTAGACTGCCAGTGATCGCCATTTTTACCAAACTACATACAATTTCTGAAACCATTTTATAATACTTAGCTAATCTAGAACTAGCGCAGTAAAATGAGAGATCTCTTTTAACTTAAACGGGGGCACAACAGATCTCTAGCCCGCAGTGCTCTTTAACTCTATATTTATTCATTTATTCAAGGTCCCAGTTGATTCAACGGAAAAACAAAGTAACGAAGATAAATAAACAGAAACAATCCGCAATTAAGGGCACAACATTATGATTTCCTTTCGGACTGCCGTTTTTGAACAAAAAAATTTTTTTTTAGTTTTACAACCAAAAATATTTTGGTTTTTGAAAATTCAACTTCACAAAAATAGGTCAAAGACTTTTTTTTTTAAATACAATGTTTAATAACACAAGAAACTTTGAATTGGCGTACTAAAATTTTGTTTTAAAAATGTTTTAAAAACACTAAAAAATAAACGCTACAAGGATTTTTAAAGTTTGTTCTTCCATAAATTCATAATTGCTTGGAATTTATTCTGTTCTTAGCCATTTAAAGGTTATTTTAATCTTACGAACATTATTCTGTACAAAATTGAATTTTTAAAATTCAAATTCTCCTAAGCGCAAGGGCAAGTTCGTGCGAAACAGTCGAGTATTTTATTACAATTGTCTTGGGGTGAATAGCGATTGGAACCCCTTTTCTTAGGCCTACGCAACGAGAACAATACGAGTTTTGAGTTTTGAATGTTAAGTTATCAAATTTTGTAGATTGTAACCAATTTAAGTAAATATAAAGTTGTGCCTAGAGTTATGAAAAATCGGTCAGGACAAAAAAAGATTTTTAATTAATTCTTTTCATCGTCCTTTTGAATTTAAAAGTTTTGGGTAGGCACTCGAATACTTTTATTGATTAACTAAAATCCAATAAAGCTTGATGGTTAACTATTCAAAGCACGTATTCAATTCAAAGATAGAAAATTTATTTCGAAAATCCTTTTTATTGCTTTAGTTTAGAGTTTCTATAGCTTTGGTGATGAGCTTAGTTTTCTTGTGTCATACATACCATACCTTATCTACATAAACGGAAAGCAATAATGCGCACGACTTGGCCGCACGTGCTATATCTGATAAATCCAAATGTTAATAGTTATAAAGAAAAATCATATTAAAAAAATTTTAGAGGTGGAATGCAATGAAACAGCACATCTGCAGCCACTAGTTTGAAACCAACCTGTTGACGATAAGTAGTTTAGGGTGGTATGATAACTCAGAGATCCTTAGGAACTTCCAGAGTTCTGTTTATGAACTGCAAAAATATAAGGACTATATTTTTAAATATTACCATATTAGTGGAGGGATTAGTGATTGGTTGCTCACTTCGAACTCGACTCTAGGTAGAATTATTATCAATCTACCCCCAGTTTCAACTGAATGTGGATTCGGATTAGGGTGGGTCAAAAAAATCAAGTATTGTTTTTTTTGGATCCGACACATGAAAACTAGTTCCTAGGTACCTGTAGAAAGTACTTACCAAATATTAGCTCTTAATATTAACGGGAAGAATATGCTCATCATAGTTTTCCATTTTCAATTTAGTATCATATAAAAATGGTCATATCTTATCAACAACAGATCGTTTAACCAATCGCTTAGTCAATATTTGTAGGAAATTGAAGGCTCTACAAAAATGGTCTTATATACTTTTTTCGTTAATCCAACCATTTAAAGTTATTCAACGTCAAAGATTGAAGTATTTTAAGGAAAGTAACTGTTTCGTTTTTAATTTTGTAACTTAATAAAAAATAATTATTGTCAAATGAGTTTCAATTATTTCTATAGGAAATTGAACGCTCTACAAAAAAGATCTCTGTAGTTAATCGATTACTCAAGCCATTCAAAAGATATTCGCAGTAGAATTCCAATGCCTACTGATTTTAGTAGTTTTTCAATAAATATTTCCAATTTATCCAGTTAATTTATGAATTTTGACAATATTCATGAGAATTTGAGATTATTTCGATAGAATGGCGGTTTGCAAGCGATATCTTATCTTTTGTTTTAGAATATATTTTTTTTTGAATCAATTTTTTAATGATATTTTCTTTTTATAACTTTTTTACAGTTTAGGATTGTTATTTAATATTTTTCAACGGGTTTATTTAAAATGTCCTTTAAATTCCTTTTTTCCACAGAATTTGGAGAATTTGAAAATTTAATTTCGAATGTTGGTAGTTCTGTTACTCAGTACTTGTCATACTAGCGCCATCTGTGGTTTCAGGTCATTTCTATGTTTCCCCTTATATTTCTACATTAGGCGTTTTTCTTTTTTAGCTCCGAGCGGAGCACTGAACTGTCAAAAAAAGAACTATGTTACTTTTTTAGCCCAGAGCGCCCTGAGTGCTCGACTTGCATTTCTTTTTTAGCTCAGAGCTCGATCGGGGCTCGCTCGATGAGCTCGATAATAAATGACCGAGCAGACGGAGCGAAAAGCTGAGCGCGGCTAACTTCATTAAATTTTTTGGAAGGGATAATAGTAAAAGAGAAAAAGAAATAAAAAATCAAAACAATGGAAATGGCGGGCGAAGCTGGTTGCTCTCCCAGTGAAGGTAAGGAATAATGAATATAATTATGAGCAGAGTATAATATTTTTTATTTTCGAAGGGGTGAAGTGGACGAAGCAGATGACGTTGTTTTTGATTGATTCATTAAAAAGGAACAAGTTGCAAATCAAAAAACAAATTGAACGCTTCCTTTAAAACAATTGCTTTTTCCATTTTCATTAATCAAAAAATAATTAAAAACAAGTTTTCAAGAATATGAAAACACAAATTTCACAAACAAAGCTGAGAACTTTGACAGTTTATTTGAAAAATGATACAATGACAATTCAGTGCTCAGATGTGTTTCTTAATTAGCTCAGAGCGCTCAGGTCACGCTCGGTTCGGAGCGAGCTCTAAGCGCTCAGGCCCCGCTCTGTGCCCTGCTCGGGGCTAAAAAAGAAAAACGCCTATTGCATACATAGTTTTTGGAGCTCTGAGTTGTCTTCTTGTGTATAACTAAAACCAATTAACTAACAGCTGAGTTTTAATATATTATTGATTAATGCGATTCGGATTCTAATCATCTAATATGAATAAAGAAATCCCTTTAATTGGCATACCGATGTCATGTCGAAAATTCTTGAACTGAAATTAACAACAGTGAAAGAGGTTATGTGTGTATTTTTTTCATCAACTTAATATCCTTAAATATTCTGTGAAACAAAGTGCTAAAAATGTAGCAGATCAGGTTATAGAGCTATGGAGAAAAATGATATTCCGACTTCTAGTAATGATAATGTAGTGAAAAGAATTCTTCGATGTCATAACAAATGGTTAAGGATAAAAAAACTGCACGCGTAAAAAATCGCCAGCACAAAAAAAGAAAGAAGCAACATTTCAGAATGAACTCAAAATGTTATTCGATATTGTTGATCAGAAGTCTTTAAAAGTGCTCGATGACGAATTAAAGACTTATATTTGAATCAAATTTGAATCATTTTGTATCAATACTGTATTAAATTATAAAGTTTCATATGGTGAAATAAAATTTTTTTTCTGCTGACATGTTAAATTATATTTCTGAAATAAAAACCTTCTTTTCCTGAAATAGAACATGAACTTTCTTAAAATTCATAAATTAACTGGATAAATTGGGAATATTTATTGAAAAACTACTAAAATCAGTAGGCATTGGAATTCTACTGCGAATATCTTTTGAATGGCTTTTTAATCGATTAACTACAGAGATCTTTTTTGTAGAGCGTTCAATTTCCTATAGAAATAATTGAAACTCATTTGACAATAATTATTTTTTATTAAGTTACAAAATTAAAAACGAAAAAGTTACTTTCTTAAAATACTTCAATCTTTGACGTTGAATATCTTTTAAATGGTTGGATTAACGAAAAAAGTATATAAGACCATTTTTGTAGAGCCTTCAATTTCCTACAAATATTGACTATGCGATTGGTTAAACAATCTGTTGTTGATAAGATATGACCATTTTTATATGATACTAAATTGAAAATGGAAAACTATGATGAGCATATTCTTCCCGTTAATATTAAGAGCTAATATTTGGTAAGTACTTTCTGCAGGTACCTAGGAACTAGTTTTCATGTGTCAGATCCAAAAAAAACAATACTTGATTTTTTTGACCCACCCTAATTCGGATATTTGAAAGTTAGCAGAGATGTTTATTGTCTTGGATGACTTTAAAGAACAGTCAGGGTAGCACCAAAAAATAAAATGCACGACTGGGTCGCACGAACTTGCGCTTATGTAAAAGACTAGGAGTTTCAAAAATGAATGTTATTAGAGAAAAACTGTTCATAAGCACAAAATTCATTTTTTAAATGACAAATAGGGCCCATACAGTACGCAAACCGTTTGAGCAAACAAATGCCTTTTGTTGTTGTAAAAATGTTTGTGCAAACTGTTTGAGTAGTGTGTAGCGATGTTGAGTATGTAATATGTTTTCTCAAACACACGTTTGAACAAACGTGTTTGCGTAGTGTATGGGCCCTATAAAACAACTCCTTTAGTAGTTGGAGCTTGAAACAGTAGTGGGTTGTAGTGGATTCTTAAAAAAGTTTTTTAATACAAAATTCTTAAAACATTTTTAAGAAAAAATTTTGGTACGCCAACTTAAAATTTATGTTATTGTTCGAATAATAAGTGAATTTAGAAAACAAATACAGAGCCGTTTTTGAGATATCGACTTTTCAAAAAAAAATATTTTTTTTTTTTTCAAAAATATAAATATTTTTTTCTCTATAAAACAAAATGCATTGAAATCCGCTGTGCCGATAATGAGAAATTCAAAATTAGAAAAAATGGTTCTATGATAGGTACAAGACGTGATATCTTAATTTTAAAATTCTTTTTATTATCTAAATTAAAGATCATAAAAATTAATTGAAAGAAAAAATATTTTATCAAATTTCTCGGAACCGTTTCAGAGAAAAATATGATTTTCGAAAATCATTTGTTAGGTAAAACAAATTTTTTTCTAAAATATTGCAGATTATTTTAAAAACCTTTTATTTATCAACTTTGAAAAAAATCGAGCATGTGGTTTTTGAAACATTGAGTTTCAAAAAAAAAAAGAAAATTGAAAATTTGAACACGCAAAAATATGATTAAAGTCGGTTGTGCCGTTTTCGAGAAAATCGATATGAAATGCCCCGTAGTACCTATAAGTCGCAAGTAAAAATCTATTTTATCTACATATATGAACAGTGTTCTTTAATAATATTCATGTTTAAAATTCCTAGTCTATTAGGAGCAAGTTCGTGCGACGCAATCGTGCATATTATTTTTTATAATTATACGCGCACTCAAGGGGCTATGAATATCCTCATATCTAATGTTAAAAACAGTTCGAGCAATTACATAGGAAAGTATGATAGGATTAGAAAAGAAGATACCAATGCACATTGGTTTTGACTTTTGAATGTCTGCACATTGCAATGAGTGGGAAACTTTGAGCTGGGTAAAGCATTCCACATTCGTGTAGTGTGGCTAAGAAGAGAATCTCTGTATTTGACAGTACTTCCGAAATTGGGCTCAAACGTATGAGCATTCCTAGAAGTACGGGTATTACGGTTGAATTATTTGAGGCAAGGAATGCAACTGGCTATTTTCACTAAAGCCCTGCTTATGAAAATAACAGTAAAATAATGATACACACCAAAACATTGCGGCGGTGATTGATACAAATGGTTTATTTAGACAGCGGTACCTATCATTTTTAGAGCTCCCTTTTGAATTCTGTCCAAGAGACTCATGTGGGTTTTTGAAGTACCTGCCCCAGATATGGAAATTGTACTCAAGCTTTGGACGAATATAGGCCTCATAGATTATGGTTAGATCAGATGGCGTGAAAAACTTCTTGCATCGGCGGAGAAATCTTTAACACTTAGCAGCGTGTTTGGTGACGTCAAATATGTGATCACTTCAGAAAAGATGGTCTGCTATGCACATACCTACAACTGAAATCTGTTCAATTTCTTCGATGCAAGTGCCATCCATGGATAGTGGCGTTAAGGGAGGGTTATGCTCTAGCAACAATTAACAGCATTGAGCATGCCTATGAGATTGAGTGTCTTAATGAGTCTGATGCGCTGTCTGATTACATTTCCCGAATTGTTTCCTTGTATCCTCGCACTGAAGTCGTTATTGCGGGATGCTAAGATGGACCACCTTACTCAGCTTGTAGATGAGCCCATCAGTATACTACGAAGGCAACCTCTCCATTAGGCACTTGGGACCATTGTGTAATATTAGCGAATTGCTCGTGTCCCGCCCATCCAGTTAAAGAGAAAAATCCTACTTGGACCATTATCCAAGTATTAATAACTTTTATCGAATCTGTAACTGGTCACTATGCTACCTCGATAGTGATGTTGGTTCCAGTGCTGATATGATCACAGAAGTGATTTTTCTTGCGATGCATATTTGTATTCCTTATACATACTTACGATTATTAAACTTAAAGTCTGAATTAGATAGAAGCTGTTAGGAAGAAAGTTTCCGTTCTTACAAAGCCAAGCCAACTCAGGAAAATCCGAAAAAGCATAAACACGTCAGAAAACATTACAACGAAGTTATAAAAGAACCAATTCTTATATGACCAGAAATTAAGGCAAAAAATTCTACAATATCCCAAAGGCAGTACAAATTTCTGGTTATTTGTCAAAAACGTAAAAAAATCATCTTCATCTTCGGTTCCAATGCTCATCTATACATATCAATAACTAGCTCTTTAGATAAAGCAAATGTACTTAGAGCTCATTTTGATGAAATATAATTAGGATTATTAAAATAATCTAAGATTTATTACCCAATAAATGAAAAGGCGACCAGTTCCTTTGATGATATAGAATTGAGAAGAAGGTTTATTACTTACATAATCATTGACAATTGGTTTTGACATTTAACAAAAGCTTTTTCTTTTACAAGTGTTATACATAAGAAAAGTTAAAGTGTTCAGTGTTAATAGATTAATATAAATGGAACACTAAAATGATAAGATGGTAATGAATTTTTAATAACAGCCTCACTAGTGTTTCATTGAAATATAATAAATTCAAAAAAAAAAAAAAACGTTTCATATTAATTCAATAAGAAATTCAAAAAAAAAGGAATTAAAAAACAAATAATTATTCAAAGAGTCCAAAACATTTAATAAATTTGTTAAGCCTGGAGCTGTTAACCGCCTTGGTCAAAATGTCCGCTACCATTTCATTTGTTGCTTTGTATTGAAGGATTAATTTGATTTCGCCTTCGATGCCTTGGTATAAGTGTTCTTCTATGAAATATTTGCGGACATCAATATGCTTAGTCCTTGCATGGTAGTTTCGATTTCTTGCCAAACTTATCGCCCCCTGGTTGTCGCAAAACAAAAGAATAGTCTTTGATGCTTCCAAAAATATTTCGCTTTCGAAGCGCTTTAACCAAAGTGCCTCTTGGATTGCTGCGACCATCGACATGAACTCTGCCTCGGTCGAAGACAAAGCGATCGTTGGTTGTCGTCGAGTAGTCCACGAAATCGCTGCGCCTTGCGAAAGAAAAACGTACCCAGTTGTTGATCGACGTTTGTCCAAGTCGCCCGCCCAATCTGCATCACAATAACCAATTAACTCAATATCTTCCTTCGGTTGAAAGTTCAATTTAAAATCAAGTGTACCCTTCAAGTAACGCAGCACTCTCTTCACTGCCACCCAGTGTGCTCGACCATAATTGTTGTTATATCGACTGAGTACACTTACAGCGTGACAAATGTCTGGTCGACTAATTTGTGCAGCATACATAATGCACCCTATCGCCTCTTGATAAGGAATTTTTACCATCTCTTGTCGCTCAACATCTGTTTTTGGACATTGTTCTTCGGACAGCTTTTGATTAGGGTCCATTGGTGTGTTGACTGGATGGCAGTCTTCCATGTTGAAGCGCTTGATAAAAGTGGATATGTAATGTCGCTGATCGATTGAAATAGAACCATTCGGATGCCGAGTGATGTTCATCCCCAACAGTGACTTAGCCTCACCTAGGTCTTTCATCTTAAAATGTCTCGACAGCTCGTTTTTCAACTTCGTGCACATCGTTGCATTGCTTGAAAAAATCATGATGTCATCTACCCATACTGCCAGGATTATAGTATTTTGGTTTGAGTGCTTAAAATAGATACACTGATCTATTGACGAGCGCTGAAATTTAAGGGCTTGAACTAAAACTTCATTTAGTTTGCTGTTTCCACACACGACTTGACTGCTTCAAACCATATAAAGCTCTCTTCAAACGACAAACCTTTGCTGTTTTATCGCCGAACCCTTCTGGTTGGAGCATATAAATTTCTTCCTTCAACTCACCTTTGAAGGAAAGCGGTCACCGCATCCATTTGGTGAATAATCATTTTGTGTTTAGCCGCCATGGCCAGCAAAAAACGAATAGAACAATAACGAGCAACTGGAGAGTAAGTCTCGTCGTAATCTATACCTTTCACTTGGCTATATCCTTTTATAACAAGTCTAGCCTTGTAGCGCTCAATCGAACCAGTAGCATTGCGCTTCACTTTAAATACCCACTTGCTATCAATTGCCTTTCGTCCCGCTGGCAGATCACACAGCTCCCAAGTTTCATTAGCTACTAACGAATCGTATTCAGCTTTCATTGCCATCTCCCACGCCTCACTCTCTTCGCATTGCCTTGCTTGTTGATAAGACTTTGGTTCACATACGTCTTGCGTAGCCGCTGCTAACATCGCATATAAACTGAAAGAATTCCGAGTATCATCAGTTTGACTTGGGTTCTCGTTTTCATAGGTACTCATAGAGCACTGCAGCGTTGACGTCTCACTGGCAGCAACATCAAAATCAGTTTCAGAAACAATATTTGCGAAATCGTCCCCCACAATCGCCTCACTGAATTCATCGCTATTGTCGCTGATTTCTAAAATGGGTTCATCTTGAGGCTCCATGACAACAATTGAACTCTCATTAGCTTCATCGTTTAAAGAAACATATGACGAGTTTAAATTATGTATGCCACCCCACTGAACTCGTCATCACTTGGCTCACTCAAGTCGTCATCGCTGGCCTCACTCAAGTCGTCATCAGATTCACACTTTGCACTAGAATCGCTTTCATGAATGTCTCTTTCTTGAGCTTTATCTCGCGTAGGTGCCTTTCGATTAGAAACAGATCGATTAGTTCTGAGTTTAGATTGAGTTACCTGTTTTTCGCCCGATTCAATAAAAGTGACATCCCTGCTCAGCGTTACCACTTCCGGAAAAAAAGTCGAAGTAGATTTGAAGAAAAAAGTGAAGTAAATTGAGAAAAATCGAAGTAGATTTCAAAATGGTTTTTTACTTGCTTTTAGAAAAAATGTTGCATACAAAAATTTTTTTCCTTAAATGAATACATATTACCTATTAAATATGTATTTAAAATTATCAATACATTTCTTTTAATTTTAAAGAAATTTCGCATAAAATTACTCATTTGTATATTTGTATTGTGTTGACGTTCTTTTATTTTATGGTAATTATGAGGTTATATACTACTACTTAGAGTGCAATAGAGAAAAAGAAGTAGATTTGTGCTTTATTTTGTAAAATTGAAGTAGATTGAAACAGAGATTTTTAAAATGAAGTAGATTTCAGTATTTTGCTGATGGTGCGAAGTAGGAAGTAGATTTTAAAATATTTTGGAAAAAAGAAGTAGATCTACTTCAATCGAAGTAAAGTGGTACCACTGTCCCTGCTCACAATCACTTTTCTCGCCTGATTGTCATACAGCCGGTAAGCTTTGCTTTGCTCGCTGTATCCGATCAAAACACACTCAATTGCTCTCGGCGCGGCGCTAGTTTGTCTCGTTGAACTTTTGGTATATGAGCCAAAGCCTTGCAACCAAAAATTCGCAGCATGGACAAGTCTGGTTTTCGCCTGGTCCATCTCTCCTCCGGTGTCTCATCTATCATACCACGACATGGAATGTGATTTATCAAAAAAGCTGCTGTTGTCGCTGCTTCTGCCCAAAAGCTTTCACTTAATTTGCTATCAAAAAGCATGCACCGAACTTTCTCCAGTATAGTTCGATTCATGCGTTCGGCCACACTGTTTTGTTCTGGAGTGTGAGGCACGGTTTTTTGACGAAGAATGCCATTTTTTAATGTTAACGCTTTGAACTGTTTGTTGCAGTATTCAGTGCTACCGTCAGTGCGAATAGTTTTAATTTTACATCCTTGTAGGTTTTCGACAAAACGAGTGAAGTTTTCAAAAATTCCAAATACCTCATTCTTCTTTTTCATAGGGTATAAGAATACCTTGCGGCTGTAGTCGTCAATAAATGTAACAAAATATTTAGCTCCACCAAGAGACCGCGTAGGCATAAATGCGACATCACTGTGCACTAGCTCTAAAACACTTGTTGCTCGATGTTCACTTATCTCAAAAGGGCCACGTGTCTGCTTGCCTTTGACACAAATTACACATTTGTTGTCGTCGTTGCTTTGCGAAAATTCCATTCCGGTCACTGCATTCTTTATTTTTATTAAATTCGCGTTGCATGTGTGACCTAATCGACGGTGCCATATGCTTTTGTCGGCTGCTAGCATTGCAGACGCTGATTGAGCTGTGGAGCAATTTAATCTATATAGATCATCAATAAGAGGTGCAGTAGCAATCAATGATTTTGATGAATCATATATTCTGCAACTTTCGTTGTCAAAAACTATGGTGTTGCCATGCTTAGCCATTTGGCTAACAGACATAAGATTGGCACAGATGTTTGGAATGTGCAATACATCTTTCACAGTCACATTATAGTCAGAACGATCAGAACTGATGGACATTTTTATGTCACCAACGCATTCAACAGCGAGGTGGGAATTGTTTCCCACAATTATTTTATTTTGTGTCGGTTCGCGCACATTAATTAGATTTTCGTCAGTCATAATCATATGCGCGGAGGCCCCAGAATCAATGAACCATTCTTGTGATGATCTGGATTGAGCCATAAACGAACAAAATAATAATCTTTCGTCTTTGTTTTTTTTCTTGGGGCACTTGTTCGCAAAATGTCCTTCTTCTTCGCATATATAACATGTGACTGATTTCTGAGACCTGCGGTTAGATTTTTTTTTATTACTGAAGCGGTTTTTTGCATACAATGCTGTCTCCATCGCGTCAGCATCATTGGGCATAACTTCTTGGAGAAGACGATTTTGGACGAAATCTGTGGTAAGCTTTGCGGTTGAGTTTTCAATAGCCATTACCATTGGCCGAAAGTCATCTGGCAAACTGCTAGCATAAGCGCTGCTACCACCTCATCACCAATTTCCAAACCAGCCTTCTTAACCTTTGTGGCCATAAGTACCATTTTGTGAACGTAGTCCTCCATAGACGAGCAGTCTACTCTCTGGAGACCTACCAATTGTTTCAATAAATCGACCTTGCGACCTATGCCAGTGTCATCAAATATGGAACAAATAGAGTCCCATGCTTGTTTTGCAGTTGTGGCCTTTTCTGTGTAAGTGTAAAGAGCCGGAGAAAGTAGCAAATTAAGCATTTGAATAGCAAGAAAGTTCTTATCTGCATCTGTTTCAGTGCCATCGAAACATTTCCAGTGACCTTTGGTGGCTAGATAAGCCTTTGCTTCCACCTTCCACTCATAATAATTTTTCCGACCTTCCAACTTCTTTGGTTTACCCATTGCAAGAGAACAAAAAATAGCGAGACTTCCAAAACGTCTACCACGTCTACAACGTCTACTCAATATTTGCAGATTGCAGCCAAAAAAACAAAAATTGTGTCGAAATATAGTAACTATCGTCTTAACAATTATTCAAAAGCGTAAGAGGGCCCATAACCTGATGAAATATATGTAATTAGGATTATTAAAATAATCTAAGATTTATTACCCAATAAATGAAAAGGCGACCAGTTCCTTTGATGATAGAATTGAGAAGAAGGTTTATTACTTACATAATCATTGACAATTGGTTTTGACATTTAACAAAAGCTTTTTCTTTTACAAGTGTTATACATAAGAAAAGTTAAAGTGTTCAGTGTTAATAGATTAATATAAATGGAACACTAAAATGATAAGATGGTAATGAATTTTTAATAACACATTTTGCTGCCAGCTCTACGTTGCCTGATAGCAACATTATCCCTCCTGTACTTGAGAACGTAAATCATTCAATAGGACAAGTATATTTCCGCCCTCGTACAGTTGTAATCATTCCAAGATGATATAATGGTTTTGGAGAAAGTAGGATTATTGCGCTTGATATTTCTAAGGCATTTGATAGAGTTTGGCATCAAGTTCCCTTATCGAAAATTCGTGCATTCAGTAATAATGACTCTCTTCTTTATTGGCTTACAAATTACCTTTCGGACCGTTAACTACAAGAAGTATTGGATGGTTTCAAATCTGATATCTACAAAATAAATGCTAAATGCTGGTGTTCCCCACGGCTCCGTTTTGTCTCCGACTCACTTCCTCATTTTTATAAATGATCTCTTGTCTGAAACTTCTTATCCACTTCATTGTTTTTTCTAAGTATCTACTATCAGCTTCTCATACTCGTTCTAAAAATGCACGTTCATTTTCAACGGTAGTGGAATTGCAACGGTATTAAATGATTAGCGCATTAAACTCCATCAGCGTCGTATATCTTTTTGTGTAGACCAACGCAACCCAACTATCAATAATTTCAATCATATACCTAGTATTTGAGACCTTAAATTTATCTCATGAAAAACCATTTCTGGTTCTAACGAATCTGTCATTTGGTCAAAGTTCTTAGAAAACGACAATTTCACTTTTCTCAAAATCCTATCAATGAATAATAATCTTTCTTATTGAATGCTTTTCAAAAAGCGAGTTCAAGCAGCATAAGAGACGTACATATCTACGTACACACAAAGGCGTATTTACACTTTCCTTGGAAATCAATTCAAAACTTTCATCATCTGTGTGCGGTAGAAATATTCAAAACAAAGCACATCAACCTGAGAAAGTAGCATCATCGGAAAAATACTTCAAAGGTCTATAAACCGTCAGCATCATCTCCATTCAACTTCTGTCCCAACTCTGAAAGATTGGCACACGTAAGACCGTAAGAGTATTCGAAAGTTTTGAAACAAATACTCTTGTCTTCTTATTGTTTGGTTCTTTTGTTCTTTTCTGAGTCCTGTGAAGGTACGAACGAGCCACGTAGTCGTACATCGGATACAATAATATCCCAGAAGAAACAATAGCATGAATCGTTCGTTCCTGCAATATGCTATGCACTCCATTGGGGGGTTGAACTTTCTCTAGAGGGACTCTACCTCATAGCCTCTTCACCTCATGACCTAGTTGCTATGTGTGGGTGATGATGATGCTTGTTCAAATGGAAAAGTTTAATGGTTACGAGTCGAGTCAAGGTACTTAGACAGAGACTTCAATGCGTATTATTACCGTATCAAACATGAAAGTTATAAGAGTGTGGATTTGATTGGCAGGATACGAAATAATAGACGAAAAGTGTCAATTTAGGAACTTTTACAGAAAAAAAAAACGATAAATTCGTTTTCGGTATGATATGAAATAATTTGAGTGGCCAAAAACAATTATTTCATTAGGAATTTTTGATTGGGAAGTCAACAAAAAGTACTTAAAGTCTGGCAAGTTGCTTGTTCGTATGAAACTTGAACCTCTTGATTTCAATCAAATAAGATATTAAAAAAAATTAATAAGGCGAATGAAATTATTAACTATGTTTGAACGTCTGGAACTCAAGTTCTAGGTTTATTAAATCAAGAAAAAATGATGACAGTAAAAGTTTTTTTGGTGGTTGGATGTTGTAGGAACTGGGTGCTTCGAGCTGTATCTTTTCCCACACAAATCAAGTGCTTACATTACCTCCACGTTGGTAACCGCCGGATACTGATCTTGGCTTTATGTCATGACGTGCTAAGCTTGTAAGTGCGAGTTTTGGCAAAGGAAATAATTGCAACACCAAACCCATGGCCCTACAAATTCGTTGTTAGTGATTCGGGCTAACGACCCGGCCACAGTAAAAAAATATCCATTGTTTTGAGAGAGACGTGAAAAGCTTCGGATAACGACCCCCAATAATGGCAACCAGACCCGGAACGAAACTGGACTTCGATTTAAGAGTATGTACCTGGAATAATATAAGGACACTCTACACGTCAGGTGCTACTTGAATCTGTCCTCTCGCGGTACATTCCGGACATTACCGCGATCCAGGAGATACGATGGATAGGATCAGGAATATCGAAGAGAAAAGATTGCGACATTTCTAACCAGCTGTCATCAAACATTGCACATGTCAGGATGCGGATTCATCATGGGAAATCGACTCAGATCGAAAGTCATCGATTTCAAGCCAATTAGCGATCACCTGGCCTTGATCCACATCAAAGCTACCTTTCAAAACATCAGCCTAATATGTGCACACGCTCCTACCGATTAAGCTGAGGAGTTTTACGACCTCCTGGTCGGAGCCCACGGAGCCTGTCCGGAGTACGATGTCAAAGTCGTGCTCGGAGACTTCAATGCTAAGGTCGAGAAGGAACATATGGTTGGCAGATTAGTTGGAAAGCACAGCCTCCACGAAACGACAACAGATAACGGCTTCCAACTAATCGACTTATCGACTTTGCTGCAGTATCACTAGGTACACACAGCAACTTGGCGATCTCCAGATGGCCGAACCGCAAACCAACCACGTGCTAATTGGCGCAAGGGACGCGCTGAACATCTTGGACGTGCGAACTTTCCGGAAGGCAAACGTAGACTCTGACCACTTTCTTATTGTGACAAAGTTCACAGCCCGACTGTCCAACGAAAAGAAAGCGAATTCCGCCTCTTCGCTAAGCCTCTCAGCTTAGGTATCTCAAGGAGTCTAGCACCGCCACCAACACCCGCCGCCGCCGGCCGGTTCTACAAAACAGCCAAGTAACTGGCATCAGGTTAAAGGACCGGCACGCAAGCTCTTCGAAACAGCAAAGGGAACCTAGTCACCGAAACATAGGAGACTGTAGACGTGCTAAAGCAGCATTTCCAGCAGCTGCTTAGTGGGCATCATTTAGAGGAAGCCACAGAAGAACAAAGAAGCGCGAGACCAATCAATGAAAATCCAATGCCAGTCCCCAGTACTGAAGAGGTTAAGAAAGCCATCCACAAGCTTAAGAACAACACATCCGCCGGCTCCGATGGCTTACCTGCCGAACTCTTCAAGTATGGAGAAGATTTCCTGATAGGGTGCATGCATCAGCTCATCAACCAAGTTCGGGAGGAGGAAAGAATGCCCGACGACTGGTAAAATAGCTCCATATGCCCAATCTACAAAAAGGCGATCCTATGTTCTGCAAAAACTAAAGATCCATATCCCTGCTTAATGTTGCCAACAAGATCCTATCCACCATGCTATGTGAGCTTCTTAAACTTTTCTGCAATACTATGATCGGCACGTACCAGTGTTGCTTCAGGCCAGGCAGATCAACGATAGCCCAAATCTTCACATTGAATCAAATCTTGCAAAAGACCAACGAATTTCAAGTCGAGACCCACCATCCTTACATCGACTTCAAAGCCGCATATGATAGCATAAATTGCCAAGAGCTTCTATTGGCGATGTCGGAACTCGGGATCCCGAAAAATTGATCCAGCTATGCCACACGACGTTACAAAATACGCGGTGCTTCATGCAGCTCATCCGAGCTATTCCAGACGTGTACAAGGTTCAGAGAAGGAGATGCGCTATCATGTGATTTCTTCAACCTAGTCCTGGAGCAGATAATGCGCAAGAGTGGTGCCTGGAAGGCACTATCTTCAACAGTTCTTCCCAACTGCTTGGCATTGCGGAAGACATCGACATTATCGGCCGCTCCAAGCGAGCTGTGCTAGAAGCATTCACAGCTATTGATGAAAAGACGAAACGAGTTGTTCTTGAAGTGAATAAGGGCAACACAAAGTACATGCTATCAACAAACAAAGCCTCAGCTGTACATCGCCAAGGGCAAAACGTCACTATTGGTAGCAGTAATTTCGATGTAGTCAAGGAGTTCACCTACTTCGGAACAAATATCAATTGCACGAACGACACCTCAGTGGAAATCCGACGAAGAATTACCCTAGCGAACCGCTGCTACTTCAGTTTGGTTAAACAAATGTTTTCAAAACTCCTTTCTCGAAAGCCAAACTGCAAAAGTGTACAAAACACTAATTTTACCAGTTAAACTCTACGGCCCGAGTGCTGGACGATAAGTGCAAAATTGGAATTGATGCTGGACACTTTCGACTTTCGAGAGAAAAATTCTTCGGCGGATATTTGGTCCTATATGCGAAGAAGGCGTATGGAGGAGAAGATTCAATCGTGAATTATACGAGCTGTACCAAGATGTGGATGAAGTCCGAAGAACCAAAACACATCGACTAAACTGGCTCGGTCACATAGAGCGAATGGACAACAACGCTCCAGAGAAGAAAATCTTCGAATCCCAGCCCCATGTTTGAGACGACGAGGAAGACCGAACCTCCGCTACAGGGACTAGGCGGCTACAGGTGCAAGAGCGCTTGGTCTCGACGACTGGAGGGAACTCGCGAGGGATCGCAACTGATGGAAGACCCCACTAACTCAGGCAGAGACCCTCCATGGATCGGGAGTCGGATAAGGAAGTAGTAGTAAAAGTTTTTAGTTTTTAAGAAAGGCTTTAGCGATTTTGATAAACAAACCTTCTGGAGTACTTTTAGAGGCAGAAAACTTCATTTAAAAATAATCGCAGAAAAATGTTTCTGGTAAACATGAAATTGATTTTATTTGAAAGATAATTTTTTCATTAATGTTTGAATATGAATTCGGACATGTGGTCACCATTGCTGCCACGTACATGGCGTAATTTGGAAGGCCAATCTTCGCAGTAAATCAGGCTGTTGGCTTCCAAGTGCTCAATTGTTTCTGGTTTATCGGCATAGGCATGCGACTTTACTAATCCCCAAAGAATGTAATCTAATGAGGTCATACGCACGAACTCGGTATCCAGTAAACGTATTCCGAAAACTATCAGTAGTTTCTCGATTTTAGCACTCTACCAGACGATTATGAATGAGCACCATAAAAGGCACTTATCGCCCGATGTATTTTTACTTGCGATATAGGTACTATAGGGCAAGTTCTGCATTTGCAAAAAAAAATCGAACTCGAGATTTTGATCAAAGTTGACATTACGATGATAGCGAAGACGAAAAAAGTGGGTCCGACAATTCCGTCTGTCTGTCTGTATGTCTGTATGTCTGTACCTCGAACTACAGCCTAAGCTACCACAGGTATTTTCTTCAAACTTGGTAGTTAAGAGTCTTCGGTGATTCCCTAGAGGAGAAATTGAAATTTTTTTTTTTAGCTCTAAAACTAACGGTACCCCCCATACACCCGTAATGCAAAATCTTATTTATCTCGAAAACGGTTCTAACGATTTTGATAAAAAAAATTTGGTGTGATATTATGGATATGTACTATATTTTGGTTAAAAAAAAATTTGGGGGGAAATGTTATTAGGGGTACCTGTCAGAGAACGGTTTTTTTGAATTTCGAATTTCTCTCCAACGGCTCTAACGATTTTAACCAAACTTTTTATGAAGGAGCTGCTTTGCATTTGAAAAAATATAAACTAAAAATTTTTGCGAAAAACTAGTTTTTGGATTTTTAAAAAAATAATACAATTTTTTTTTTGAAAAGTCAATTTCTTGAAAACCGATACACGATTAAATTTTTAAATTACGTTTTAAAATTTTTTTATTAAATACTAACAATTTGCATATCAATTTTTTTTATAAAAATTTTAAGGAAAATTTAGTACACAAAAAACATGTTTCAGTGTGTCTGTATGTCTGTACCTCTCACTACAGCCTAAACCACTGGACCTATTTCTTTCAATCTCGGTAGTTAAGGGTCTTCCGTGATTCCCTAGAGGAGACATTGAATATTTTTTTTTAGCTCCAAAACTAACGGGACCCCCCATACACCCGTGATGTAAAGTCTTATTTATCTCAAAAACGGCTCTAACGATTTTGATAAAAAAAATTAAGTGTGACATTATGAACATAAGCTACATTTTGGTCAAACAAAAATTTGGGGCAAAATGATATTAGGGTACCTGCCATAGACCCGTTTTTTTTATGTTCGACTTTCTCATTAACGGCTCTAAAGATTTAACCCAAAATTTTTAGCAGGAGTCCCCTTAAGTTTAAAATAATATTGTATATAAAAATATTCGAAAAAATATTTATTGGGTTTAAAAAAAAAAATTTAAATCAATATCTTCAAAACCGATGAACGATTATTTTTTGAAATTATTTCCTAAAACCAATATTATTAAATACTTAAAATTCGCATCCCACATTTTTTTCTTGAAAAATTTTAGAGAAATTTCTTATATAAAAAATGTATTTAATAATAAAACGATTTTTTAAGGTTTATTTGCATAAATTCATACTTTTCCGGAAACCAGACGGCAATTTTATGCATTTGAACATTATTATCTCATTACATCCATGTTTTATATTTATAAAATGTATCTTAAATTCCAAAGTACTTTTACATAAGAGCAAGTTCGTGCGATCCAGTCGTGCATTTTATTTTTAGTTGAATCAGGTTTTTCCTGAATTTATTTGAACAATTTGCAAACGTTGCTCTAGTGGCGGCGCGGCGATGGCTTGAGTATATTCATGATGAATTGAAAAACCAAACTTACCTCAAAATAACCGAGAACTTTCAAATCCGCAGTCACAGAAAACAGCATTGCCAATTTAAAGTTCTCCGCGCTCCGACTCTTGAAAACCCCCCTTATTTCGATATCGATGCTGGCGTTTAGTTAAAACCAATTTCATCAATCACTCATAGAAGACTCCATCTCTCGTATTTTTTATGATTTATCCGTTACACTCAAATTTGGCGAAATTATTTTTTAAGAATTAGGAAAAGTTTTTAGGAGAAATATCTTTATTGAAATTATCCGAAATTAACGACTGATAAAATGACCAACTGGCCAAATCAGAAAAAAAAACAATTCGGTAATGAAATCACACTTCTTTTCTTACAACCGTATCGCCAGCCCAACTTTCAGCATATTACCGTTTAAACTCAAATTTCCAAAATTCAAATATATACTATATTATCGGTCTTATCACAAACCGAATGACGAGTACCCCTACCCTTACCCTTCTACGTACTATTTTGAAAGTGAGAGGCTGTCTCCAAACCAGCACGAATCTCCTGATTTATAAGCAACTCATTCACCCAATATTTACATATTGTTTTCCTTGATGGTAGTACCCCATGGCATAATGGTTAGTGCGTTGGACTGCCATGAGGAAGGTCTCGAGTTCAATCCTCAGCCGCTGGAAGAAACTTTTTTTCAGGGATGTACTGCCTCTTGCGAGGAATTGACAAATCCTCCAAGAGTATCTCTTTGTCTTGGAAAGAGCTGCTCATTAGCCGTTCGGAATCGGCAGAAAATTGTAGGTCCCCTCCGTTCCTGGTATCACGCACTCAGAAATGGTTGAGAGTTGTAAGTCACTAAGTCCTGGTTCACTTCGAGCTGTGGCACCACCAAATTTATTTTATTTCCGTTGATGGTATACAATATGCCCCACTTATATAAAAAAAAGTTGCAATCATTCGACCGAAAAGCTCTCCGCTACTAGCTTACTGCTATTATAGCAATGAAAGGCTATTCGAAGCATCAATAACTGTACCGATTCACAAACTCAGCACTTAGATGCTAAAAAAAAAACCAACCCATCCCAGAACTCTTATTTATTTAATTACGGCTAACGCAGCCACAGAATATCAATATCTCCAGGTGCTCTCCATGATGGACCCAGCATGTTGAATAGCTGGAGACGACAGCTTCGGGAACTTTTTTGATGTTGCAGTCAAAGGTCTATGCGAATAAACCACAATGGACTGGTGCGCTTAAAGTGGCGGATCTAAGTGGAACCACCACCGTTAAAAGCCGAGCTTGGAATTTGAACGATATCATATTTTATACATAGTGGCATTCGTACCTCACAAACAGCTTGTTTTATTTCCACCAGGCCCAGGCTATTTCTCCCAATTCCCGTCCGAGTTTGTGCCCCAGCTTCGACCAGGGCACCAACAGGCTATTCTTATTATCTGGCTACTTATCCTCTCTTTACCGAACTTAGCAACTCTTTCTATCAACGCTATTTAATGGATAAGTCGAAAGACTCTCTAAATCTTTCATCCAGTTTTTCAACTTTAAGTGGAAATCGGATGGTTACCTCCATTTTCCTTCTTTGAATAACCAAACATCAAACGTACCACAAACAATTACTTATACCTCTTGGCCCATTTTGTCCTCACATCAATGACCCATTTCTCATCGAAAATAAGCTAAATAAATTTTTTGATGGGCATATACATTTATATGTATATTCCCGGCCCAGATGGCATATTCGCCATATTTCTGAAAAATACTATTCTAAACTCTCTCTTACACTTTCAAAAACCTTCGGTTTATCCACTTCACAAGGAGAGTTCCTTCAGTTATGAAAGGTCTCTTTCATAGCTCTAACACATAAAAAGGGCCCAAAGTGTGAATTTACAAATTATAGTCCAATTGCTTCACATATTCCCAAAAGATTTCGTTTTAAGCTCCTCATTTCATCTACACAACACGGCTTTGTCAAAGTAAGGTCTACCAAACTTAACTCGTTGAATTCGTATTCCATAGCCTCTCAGGCTTAGAGAGCGGAAAAGAAGTCCACGTTGTCTCACCCTATCTTAGTAAGGCCTTTGAAAAAATTTCACATAGGCTTATCTATTCAAACTGTTCACCCTTGAGCTTAAGCCAGTCTTCTTAAGATGAATTTCTTTTTATCGGAAAAATCGTAACTACAATGTGTGTTTCACATTTTATTTTATAATATTTCTTAGCTACCTCTGGGGTCCCACAGTGCAGCCACTTAGGACCTCTACTTTTTATTATTACTATTAACGATATTGAAAAGGTGTTTATCAAATATTTCCATATCTCAGTTTACACCGACGATACCAAGTTTTTCAAGACCATTTCTTCGACACATGATTCCACCCTTTTCCAATTTAACCACAGTAGTTTCTCTGTCTGGTGCCTTGAAAATAAGTTGGGGCTAAATATTGCCAAATGCCAAACAATCTGTTTTTCATAAAATTGCGATAAATCTCCTTCGCGTGTCTATCTTCTCCGTATCCACTGTTGATAATTCGGGGCCTTGGTGTTTTATGAGATAGAGAGTCCAACTTTCTCACACATATTGGCTACGCCTTGTGAAACGATGGTCCAAGGAATTCCCTGACCCCTGCGTGACCTGATCCCTTTACAAAATCTTTGTTAGCCACCTGCTTGATACGCCTCCCAAGTATGGTCACCTTATCAACAGATTCATACGAGTATATCCAGAATAAAGAGCATTCAACGTCGTTTCGTACGTTTTAAGGTTCGTTGTTTGTCTTCTATCTGCCCACCCACCTTACCTCGTATGGCTCCAACAAACATATTTCTAACATGAACTCTTTCGACTTTAACCTTGGTTCACTTTGTTTATAACCTTCAACTTTCAAAGTCACCCCAATCCTAGTTTTTTAGTCTATGTAAGTATATAAATGTTTAAGTAAAATTAAGAATTAACTTGGATTAAGCTGAATAAATTGGAGTATTGCCCTCCCCGAAAATTAAAATTAAATTTACCATCAAAAATATGTCCTCCAATCCAACTTGCCATGATTAGAATTTCTATGACTTTGTCTTAAATAAATGCATTTCACGTAAAGTGAGCAACTTAAATTGAAATAATTTGTGAATTTTTCAACTGAGCAACAGAAAGTGTTCTTTTGTTTCTGTTTTTTTTTTCCATTTCCTGTCTGCCATTCAAGAAGAGAACATAATTTTTATTCAACTCCGGCTACATCTAAAGCCAAGAAATAAAGTTTTCAATAGTGCTGGCTTCTGTTCAACTTGTGCACTATACTATACCATGGCACCTGCCGGGAGGAAGAGGGCAAAGATGTTTTTTTTTTTATTTTAAATTCTTTGCTTTACTTTTTGGAAGTGTTCAAACTTTTTCCATTTTCTAGCCATTCTGTCTGTTGGAATAAAAGTTTCATCTTAAAGTTTTACCAATGCTAGAGATAGATAATCGCATCGTTGATTCGTAATCGCAAACCACTCTTTCTTAGTGCGTTCTTCTCAAAAGTATAACGTAACGGAACAGAAGCTATTTATTGCTTTTTAGTGTGTACTTTCGCAAACTCTAATGGGGAAGTATTGGTTTTGTTGTGAACAAATAGTCATACATTTTTCATATTTTATATTTTGCATTCATATTTGTTTCCATGTCTAAAATAAACTGTTATATCACAAGTTGGAAAAAAATACACACGGGTACATGAACTACTTTCCGATGATTTGGAAAATAGACGGATGAATCTCAATTGACAAGAGATGGGATCACAATTTTTCGTTTCATTTCAACACAGATTCAGCTTCAATACGTGGATAGGCGTAATTGAAAACAAATTAATCGGCCCCTTCAAACTACCCCCCAGGCTGAATTCTACAAACTTACTGGAGTTTTTGCAAATTGATTTACCAGAACTATTTAAGGACATTCGACTTATGCAACTAGCTTCATCATACTTTTAACAGAATGGCGCTCCAGTCCACTATGGTAATGATTTTAAGAAATGGTTAGATGAAGAGTACGGTAATCGTTGGAAAGGAATTAATGGGCAAGTTCACTGGCCTGCAAGATCTTCTGATCTTACAATATTGGATTTCTTTCTATGGCGAATAATGAAAGAACTTAATTATTCAACCGAAATAGCAAATTTAGGTGAATTAGAAGACGGTATTCTCGAGCGTCATCAAAACATCAAAAATAAAGCAGCAGCTATCATCAATAAATATTCGCAGTGAAATTCAAAAATGGTCTCTAGCATGCATACAGAATCAAGGACGACACATTAAACACATGTTGTAACTGTTTTAGTACACACATAAAATAAAGCATATTTTTATTCATAGCCTATGAAGCTTAAGGCAAAACAAACATTTTTTTTTTAAATTTTACTTGTTGCAAGTTTTCCCGAGTATCATCAAATCTATGGGTTTTCCCGCAAACTCGTTATTGAGTTTTATTTTCACCTGATGATGAACTGATGTTATTTGATGTATCAGGATCCTTTATGTTTAATGTGGATTTTTGACCGTTTCTTAATCCATCGACATCGTAGCCATCCTTTGATAGAATTTGACAGTTTATGATTTGACGAATAGAGGACGAATTTAGTTACGACGTATAAAGAGTAGAATTTCGTACCAAATGTTAGCCGAAAGCCTTAAAATTGTTCTTTTCCGGAGCAACAAATAAAATCTCTTTTTCTTGAATTTTTTGACACTTTTTAATCCATGTACAAAGTAGCCATCATTCGATGTTATTTGGCAATTTATGGCTTACAATAATATATTTTGTGAGAACTATCAAAGCCACAAGTCAATCTTATCATCGAATGCGAAATTAAAGTCGAATAGGAATAGTATTGAATCATTTCACTGAAATGAAAATCGATTGGTTGAAATGATCGGATCATTTTTGTAATCGATTGTTCAACGATTCGATCATTTGAAATGAACGATTTACTCTGTCACAAAATTAGCGTTGGCAGGAAAACTGCAACATGCTAGAAACTGGATATCTCAAGACTAAGATAAGATATCAATTTTTTTAGATGCAATTTGAAAGGCGTAAAAGTAAAGGCCTTAATGAATTTTAAATCCCCTATATATGATATAAAAATTGGAAATATACCTACATACATATGTATACTGTAGAACGATTTTTTCTTAGAATATACCCAAAACTCAGGCTCTAAAATATTATGCACGAATTAAGGGACACCCTGTATACGTCAAAAACTGGTCTCATTGTCATTTTGACGATTTCATGGGCATTCGAATTAGGTATGTTGCGATATTTTCTTTAGTGCGAGTATTTACATTAGGGTGGGTCAAAAAAATCAAGTATTGTTTTTTTTTAGATCCGACGCATGAAAACTAGTTCCTAGGTACCTCTAGAAAGTACTTGCCAGATATTAGCCCTTAATATTAACGGGAAGATTATGCTCATCATAGTTTTACATTTTCAATTTAGTATCATATAAAAATGGTCATATCTTATCAACAAAAGATCGTTTAACCAATCGCATAGTCAATATTTGTAGGAAATTGAACGCTCTACAAAAATGGTCTTCTATACTTCTTTCATTAATCCAACCAGTATTTTAAGGAAAATAACTTTTTAACTTCCCATAGGGAGTATTGTAATCGGTCCGATTTGTCAAATTGGAATTTTTGACATTTCTCGACGTTTCAAGGTCCCTAGAGGCTATATCAATCATTTTTAGAGAGCTGTGTCTGTGTGTGTGTGTGTGTGTACGTACGTTCGTACGTTTGTACGTTCGTACGTTTGTACGTTCGTACGTTTGTACGTTCGTACGTTCGTACGTTCGTACGTCCGTACGTTCTGGTACCATTTTTCGTCGGCGTCGTCGATATCTCAAGAACGAGTAAAGATATCGACTTCAAATAAATTTTGTTTAATAGATAATAACTTCGAAAGAGGCTGAAAGGGCGTTTATTAAAATTCAGTGAGTAGTTTTTTCACTATAACGGTTTAAAAAAAAAGTAAAAATTTTGGTTAGTTTCAAATATCTCACGAAAAAATAATGCTATTGATTTCAAATAAAATTTAATGTACTCATTATAAGCTCATACACATTTGGTATGAATTTGGAAAAAAATGAACATACCGTTATTTTTTTAAATAAAAAAAACTGAAAAAAAAAATGTTATAACCCAGATAGTCTAAGAACGGAAAACAATTTGAAACTCAAAATTATTTTATTTTACGAAAAATAATGTGTTTGTTTGGTGAAAATTTCAAAAAAATTCAGTTTACAGTTTTTTTACAAAAAATAAAAAACTATATAAAATTCTATTGAAAATTGGTAAAAATTGTTTTTCGACTCAAATTTCTCGAGAACTAGTAGTGATATTGACTTCTAATTTCGTTTATTTTATACATAGTATAATTTTGTATAATTGATAAAATGTTGACAAATATTGAATTAATAGTTTTTTGTTAATAAAAAAAACTACATATTAAAAATTCTAGTGAAAACTAGTTAAAATTGTATTTCAAGTCGAATTTCTTGGGAATGAACACCGATAGTTCCTTCTAAAGTATGTTATTTTATACATCGATACCTTCCCGTAAGAATGTATACTAAGCGACATTTCTAAAATTGTTCAGGAAACGAAAAAAACGAAGAAAGTTCTAGTTGAATCATAGTGTGCTAAGAGACAATTTTGGTTAAACTAAGTGACATCTATAACAAAATTTTTTGTTGCTCACGACAATGAGATCTTTATTAATGTCGCTTAGCATAATTTTTTTGGCGGATAATACAAATTTCAGGGGGCAACATTATTTTATTGAGAAAAGATGGCAGTTGATAAATTTTTTTATTTGTACTCTAGTTTCCTTTTCATGCATAATAGTTTGGCGAAACCCAGGCCAAAACGTGGCCCTTAACATATAGTATATTTCCTCATCAAAAAGTCATTTTCGAAAAAAGTGTCGCTTAGTACATTCTTACGGGAAGGTATCGACATAATACAATTATTAACACATGGTTAAATTTTGACAAGTATCGAATTGACAGTTTTAACAAAAATATAAAAAAAATCTACTAAAAAGTGGTAATATTTGTTTTTCGACTAGAATATCTTGAGAACGAGCAATGATATTGACTTTGCCATTATTTAATTTTATACATAATAAAATTTCTAACAAATGGTTTATATTTGACATATATCTAGTTTTAGAGTGGATATATTTTGTAAGTACCCTTCCATCAATAACCAAACCATATCTTTTATATTTGAATATTTCGTTTTTAAATTTTTTTCAATTTAAATGTTTGGAACCGAAATAATAAAGTAATTTCTATAATATAATACATTTTGAAACAACTTATACATCAACAATCTCAATTTCAAATCTCTTTAAATAATTAAAATGCTTTTCAATCTTAAAATAATGTTTGTTTGAATTTTACAGCTAAAGTTTGTTTCGCTGAAAATTTGGTTATTTGAAAAAAACAAAAATATAAAGTTTTCAAGACCACAAATGGGAAGTTATCAGTGTGGGTCGCACCCAGCCTCTTTTTGATTATTGCGATTCGGATGCTAATCATCTAATATGAATAAAGAAATCCCTTTAATTGGCATACCGATGTCGAAAATTCTTGAACTGAAATTACCAACAGTGAAAGAGGTTATGTGTATATTTTTTCATCAACTTAATATCATTAAATATTCTGTGAAACAAAGTGCTAAAAATGTAGCTGATCAGGTTATGGAGCTATGGAGAAAAAATGATATTCCGACTTCTAGTAATGATAATGTAGTGAAAAGAATTCTTCGATGTCATAACAAATGGTTAAGGATAAAAAAAACTGCAAGCGTAAAAAATCGCCAGCACGAAAAAAGAAAGAAGCAACATTTCAGAATGAACTCAAAATGTTATTCGATATTGTTGATCAGAAGTCTTTAAAAGTGCTCGATGACCGAATTAAAGACTTATATTTGAATCAAATTTGAATCATTTTGTATCAATACTGTATTAAATTATAAAATTTCATATGGCGAAATAGAATTTTTTTTCTGCTGACATGTAAAATTATATTTCTTAAATAAAAACCTTCTTTTCCTGAAATAGAACATGAACTATCTTAAAATTCAAAAATTAACTGGATAAATTGGGAATACTCGTATTTATTGAAAAACTACTAAAATCGGTAGGCGTTGGAATTCTACTGCGAATATCTTTTGAATGGCTAGAGTAATCGATTAACTACAGAGATATTTTTTGTAGAGCGTTCAATTTCCTATAGAAATAATTGAAACTCATTTGACAATAATTATTTTTATTAAGTTACAAAATTCAAAACAAAAAAGTTTTTTTCCTTAAAATACTTCAACCTTTGACGTTGAATATCTTTTAAATGGTTGGATTAATGAAAAAAGTATAGAAGACCATTTTTGTAGAGCGTTCAATTTCCTACAAATATTGACTATGCGATTGGTTAAACGATCTTTTGTTGATAAGATATGACCATTTTTATATGATACTAAATTGAAAATGGAAAACTATGATGAGCATAATCATCCCGTTTATATTAAGGGCTAATATTTGGCAAGTACTTTCTAGAGGTACCTAGGAACTAGTTTTCATGCGTCGGATCCAAAAAAAAAAAAAATACTTGATTTTTTTGGCCCACCCTAATTTACATACACATGGTGCTTTTCAATTACTTTTAAATTAAATACAATTTTGTAATTTATATTTTATTGATTACATAGCCTTAAGCATTATGTATAGAATATAAAGTCAGCCAAGCGGGCGACTCTTGCTATGGCACAAAGGCGAACTCTTGTAAGCACAAGCTTTTGTTGTGATTTCAGCAATTTCATTTTTAATGTTGTCCCTTACTATCTAGACTTTCGTTGGTTTGCTGATGTTTGACTTTCTCCTCAAGTACACTCATAAGAAGAAATCGGGAGGCGTCAATTTAGAGGATCCTGGGGGCCAGTTCTTATGACCACTTTTTGACATTATGCAGCCGAGAAAAATTGCTCGTAAAATTCGTATTTTAGCACGGACTGTGTGTGATAAGGCATTGGTTTTTAAGATCTCCTGTTTTATTGGCGGTGATAGCGGTCACTAGTAACTTTTACAGCATGGTCTATGGCATCCTTAAAGAAATATGGCCCATTGACGCCACCAGCCCAAATGGAACCCCATATAGTTACTCTTCGAGGATGTATAGTAGTCTTTGGTATATCAATATCAGTTTATTAACAAATCCAGCGAAGTCAAAACATTCTTCGTCATCTATAGCGAGCTGTAAAATCTAGATCTGTAATCTCAACGACGCTCATGGGCATTTCCGTACTCCATAGCAAATTTTCATCGATTCGATCACTCTCTACGACACAGTCAACTGACAAATTTCATTCACACGCAAATGGCAATAACCGGGACATAAATCACCATCTGTATAATGATTTTTACTTGCGAAATATAGGAACTAACGAGTGATATTTTAAGAGCTATCGGAAATTAAAAAAAAAAAAAAAACACTTAACATACAATTTAGAAAATTCATGAAATCTTTATTTCAATCGATAGTACCGTCGATATAATTTAATGTTTGAAGATTATTTCATGCAAACATTGTCCACGGCTGCGCCTCAAATGGTCCACCCGCTTAGTCCAATTTTGGCATACTCTTTCTAACATTTCGGCTGGTATCTCACGAATAAATGCTTCAATGTTGGCTTCCAGTGCGTCAATCGAAGCGGGCTTGTCGCTATAGACACGAGACTTAACAAAGACCCACAAAAAATAGTCTATAGAGGTGTTAAATCGTAAACCTGAAATAAAATGTTCACCGAACTTGGCTCTTAATTGGTCTATTGTTACGTTTGCTGTGTGGCATTTGTGGCACCGTTTTGTTGAAACCACCATTCACAGTAACGTTGCGATTCGCATCATCTTTGAAGAAATACAGCCCAATGATTCCGCCTGCCCATAATCCACACCAAACAGTGATTTTTCTGGATGCATTGGTAGCTCTTGTCATGCTTCTGGCTGCTCTTTACTCCAAATATGGCAGTTTTGCTTGTTCACGTATCCGTTCAACAAAAAATGAGCTTCGTCGCTGAACACAATTTTTCAATAAAAAAAGTGGATCTTCGCCCAACTTTTCAAGAGCCCATTCACCAAAAATTCGGCGTTGTGGTAGGTCGTTCGGCTTCAATTCTTGCACCAGCTGTAATTTGAAGACTTCACACCTAAATCCTTCCGCAAAATTTTCCACGAAATCTGGTATCAGAGTCCCAATTGCTGCTGCAAACGGCGCCGAGTCGATAATTCACGGTCATCACTAACACTGACCGATACAGCAGCGATATTTTCCTCAGTTCGCACTCTACGTAAGCGTGTTGGTGGTTTAATGTCCAACAATGTAAATTTGGTGCGAAATTTAGTCACAATAGCCCGAATAGCCGCCTCAGTAGGTCGGTTAAACTGACCATAAAATGGAAGAAGCGCGCGATGAACTTTCTTAACAGAGCACGCAATTTGATTATAAAATTCAATAAATTGCAAGCGTTGTTAGTTTGTAAGACTATTCGCAATTTCAATCTGTCTGACGGTCTGTTCGACTAGAGCCTAAACGGCTCAGTCGATTTTACTTGAACTTGGTAGATAGCATTTCTAACACATCTTTTTTTTCTAAAGACCAAAAACAACCTGCAATAATTTTTTTTTCAAATTCTTCAAAAATATTTTTTTTCTCAAAAACTGTTCCACAGATTTAAAAAAAGTTATTACGTAAAAGCTAGATTGGAAAAAAAAATCTGAAAAATGGTTATTAATGATAGAACCGTTTTCAATTTTTGCAAAAACGAAACAACTTATTTTCATCAATTTTTATATACCAAAAGCCCTCAATATGTGAATTCAAACTTTCAAACAAATTTAATTTCGATAACATTTTTTTTAAATTCAATATATCGAAAACAACACGCTCTATTTTATCGAAACTTGACATTTAACAGTTTTTGAATGCTATCTACAAGATTTAGGAAAAAAATTATTTTGTATGTAAGAATAATGTTACTCACCAAACAAATATTACAAAATGGTTTACGAAAATCGTATTTTTCTGAACAATTACATCTAGAAATATGATAAAATTTGTTTCTTTCGCTTTCCCACCATACATTAATTTTCCGAAATTTAGACCTTATCATTGTCGGCATAACGTAAGATCCGATGTAGTAAATACCAAGTCCTAACTTAAATTCGGCACTAATTTGAGAAAGTATAGATACTAAGGAAACTCTGAAAACATCATCTTAATCTGTAAAGAAGTTCAATTTCAGGGTTTTCGGTTTCAAACAGTCTCATACATATAAGTTCGGTGTGCAAAACCTATCAAAGAGCAAGTATGTAAGACCCAAGAGTATATTTAATATATTTTGTCTACAACACGTATCGACAACATCACGTGCTGATTTCTTCTGACTTCTTGTAAGAAGTGTAAGTTTGATGTTTTCAAAGCAAATACGATACGGAAAGAATGATAAACGCTTTATCTGTAAGACCAAAGAGGAGTATAAGGTTATAACAACACGCGTGTGGCATGCCTGTGTCAATTTCAAGTGTGATAAGGGTGTTGTTACCCTCTGTCACGTAATTAATATACGAACTGATAAAAAGAAATAACATTACAGGCGTATATTTAAAATGAAAAAAGTTTTATGACGTTCCTTCGAACTTCGAAGGGGTTTTGATTTTAAATAAACTGAATGGATACGAAAATGCGGAGATGTGAAGAAATAAAGAATTTATAACACTTTTTATTGTAAAAGAACTTGACTACATACTAAGGCGAGTGATACAGAGGTCCCAAAAAGGGAGTTAAAAATTATTAAAATCAGTGGAACACGCGAAGCCTTTATCGATGGCTTCTTCCATAGCATGAAATCATTTTTCACATTAGTTGATAAACATCTTCACCAAAAAAAAGCTGAAATTAATTCTCCCTACACTGAAAATAAAATCTAGGTATATATGAAAAATCTAGGTTGATTTGACAAAAATTTTGTCAATATACGTCAAACAAAAAGTTTTATCAAATTGACAAAAATTATAGAATTTTGTTGAGGTAACAAAAAATATTTTGTTGTATCCACAAAATTATTTTGTTATGCTAACAGATAAATTTGTTGAAATAACAAAAATGTTTTGTCAATATGACAAAATTTCGTAGAATTTACAAAATTAGTTTGTCATATTAACAATTCTTTTGTTGTATTAACAATTTTTTTTGTTAGTTTTATTGTTTTTTTTTATGATTATTTTGTTAAATTAACAAAATTGTTTTGTTAAATTAACAAAATTGTTTTGTTACATAAACAAAATATTTTGTTAAATTAACAAAAATTTCTTGTTATATTTTGTTAAATTAACAAAATATTTTGTCAATTCAACAAAATATTTTGTTGATTTTACAAATTTCTTTTGTTGAATCCACAAAAAACAAAATTAATTTTGTCAAAATAGTTTTTTTTTTGGGATTTAAGTCCACATAAATTGTCGTTTCGTCCCTACGATCTCACATACAACCATCTGTGAGGGCGTATAAACAATACGCAATTTTTGTTAAGTACAGTTAATCTTACATCGATTTTTTAACAAAAACCAAGTGTGAACTATATCATACACAAAAGAAATTTTTTGGTTTCCTTACAAAATAGTTTTATCTATCTGATAATAGGATAATATTATTTTATCAATACATATTACAAAATAATTCAACCCCAAAACAAAATATTTGTCATTTTAACAAAAATGTTTTCATTTTTTGTTAAATTGACAAAAAAAATTAACATAAACTTTGTGATATTGACAAACATTTACAAAACAGATTTTTTGTAGATACAACAAACATTTTGTTAACCTCACAAAAAAGTTTGTCGATGTGACAGAAATCTCTGTTTTATTTTGTTATATTCACAAAACTTGGTTTGTTAAACTGACAATAATTATTTGTAGTGCATATTTTGTTAAACTGACAAAAAATCATGCTGGATTATAAAATTTTTATGAAATCAACAAAATCATTCTTTCGTATTGACAAAAATTTTATCAAAACGATAAGAATGTTTTGTTAAAGGTCAACAAAACGTTTTTGTCAATATTACCTAGGAATTTATTTTCAGCGTAGTGGTGAAATTATTGCATGTACATATGTATCTACATATTTGTCGAACCAGTACATCTACAGAGTTTAGATACAGATGGGTTATTGTTATGGTCAGGACCGGCCCGAGCTAAATTAGAGCTTCACTTAACTAAAGAATACAAAAATAATTGTAAACTAAAGCCATAAAATATATCATAAAAATTTAGGAACTGAAAAAATATTTTTTGAAGTAAAAACTAATTCAAAAACATAACAACATACAAATAAATAATCAAGTCATTATATTATTGTTGAATTAAAAGTTTTATATTCATATTTACATATTTATTCAGTGTAGGAAATAATAATAAAATTATTATTTTAATAAAAATAAATGAAACCGAATTTATTGCAATAGATTAACTTTTCTGGCTTCTGTTTTAGTAAACTCAATTACTAGATCATCATAATCTAATGACTTGACAAGCTCTTTCTCTATAGCCATAATTGACAAGTTTACTTATCATTCTTGAATCATTGGAGCCCTGAAGTAGTTTTTTATTATTTTGTGATGGTATTTCTAGATTTAGAGCTATGGCTTCAGCTGATTGCACGTAAGCGAATTGTTCTTCTGATCGCATTTCCACTAAAGATTTTTTAGTGACTTCCAGACTAGAACGCTGTTAGATAAATTAACAGACGGACTTTGTAAATATGTACTTAATATTTTATTTTTCTAAAATATTAAACTAGATAAATATGCAAACATGTAAGCTTGAAACTAAAATTTTACTTCCTAATGACTCTGCAGTATTTCTATTCTCAACGTTTCCGGCTTCAGATATTTCAATAAGAGCTTCATATTATATCTCCTCAGATTTTATTAATGGTTTTAAGGCATTTAGTCTACTCCCATCTGATTTCAGAAAGAGGTTTTAAGGTCAAACCAGCGAAATTTTTCTTATATATGTATGTCCCAATGCCAACGCATTGTTGAACCTGATACAAAGTTTTATAGACATTGAGCAATGTCAAAAAACTTAACAGCTTCCAACGAATAGCAAGCTGAATCATTAACAAGCAACAACAACCAAAGGGAATGCAAGCAGCCTGAACAAAATAAGCTCTTGGTTCAAGACACTTAATTTTGTTTTGAACACCAGCCTCTTTTCCATTTATGTTTGAAGCATTCACATAACCTCTACATATACACTACTGGAATAGTAGCGTAGCAAGTTTTATTCTCAATATCGATTCTCTATTCTTTTGTTTTGATTTTCTTTTTACCACAATAGACAAATAAAGTAATTAGATTAGTCAAAAAATCCCTTTTTTTTAAATATAAATAATAACTGCAAGAACAAAAAAAAACAACAAACCTCAAAATAAGTCATTGCATCATCATCACTCATTATTTTCATATTTCAACCTTTTGTCTCATCTGGACACACGAGCCAAGCGACAAGACAGTGATAAAATTTCACTCATAAATAGAGCCCAGTGCCAAACTAAAACATAGTACAAAAAATATTCAACTGGAGGAGTTCAAATTCATAGATGCAACTTTTATTTTGGGCGCTGTTATGTCAATGAGTATGAATTTTGTTTGAGTAACATTGCCGACTTCGATTTCATAGAAGAACTGACATCAGGTGCATGTTATCAACATGCAAGCTGTTAATTGTCTGCATTTGCTGTTGAAATTTTGTTTTATGTTAGACTGCATAGGGGAGGGATAACAAAATAAAATAAATGCCATCACTCATACACGCGATGGTGAGTGTGAAAAATAACGTAACAGTAGAATGATCAAGAGAAAATTAGCAAATAGGTAGGTATCTGTTGTAAAGCGAACTACTCGTGCACTTTGTAATGATTTTGTGATGTAGTTTTCTTTTTACTGTGGGAAAGTGGGAGTGTGTGTGTTAAAAACGAATGTAGGTAGTAGTTATGAAGTAGTGGCTTTTTTAACGCTTGCCCAAGTCGCCCCTTGGATTCAACGCCCTGCGCATTTGCACAGCTTGCACGTATAGCTTGTCCGGCCCTGGTTATGGTCAAATTTATACGGGAATTTTGTGGAAAAAGCTATTGGAATTCAACTATTATCTATATTTTTTGTTAATATTTATTCAGAACCAGGATCGCAGATATTAATTTAGGAAACCTTCTTACCCTATAATCCTTTCAAATATTCAATTCAATTCTTAGCAGCCAACGAGGGTAACGCAGTGATGATGATGCCGTCGAAAGTGTGTTGACTAAAATGATTTTAAAAACGAGCGATTGCGGCAAATGGCTGACAACATCCAGTGCCAAACTCAATCTGCACGTCATAGGGATCGGACGAGGCATGCCATGCATTGTGTTTTGTGTGCAACTGATTGAACCAAAGGAATATCAGATAAATTGCTGTTATTTGTTTTGGGAATCCAAGAATGGATCAATACATTTAACATTAAGGCATAACACTAATTATATATGTATTTGTACTGTGAAGTTCTTTCGGAATTTATTGTATGATTTAGTTTTGTAGTAAATTCGTTTTTTTTTTTTGAGAAAGACCTGTGAAGATCAGATTCGACGAACAAAATGGTATGCATGATCAACAATTCAATTTCATAAAGATATTAAAATATTTTGGTCATTTGTACTTCGCTTCGGCTCCAACTAAATATATTGAAACCGCATTTTCAGATACCATATATTCTGACGCATGAAGATTTTGTTATGCGCAACGGTGTATTCCATAAATTTGTGGAAGGTGATCACTGATCATGCACTAGTTATCCCAAAGAACCTGCAAACGGCAGTCCTGCGAGGTATACACGACCAAGGTTATTTCAATGCACGGAAAGTCGAAGTCCTAGCAAGAAAAGATTTATGGATATCAAGTTAACCGTCGAAAATCAAACAAGTGATTGCAAACTCTATACCATGCATACTTTGAGCTAGAAAAAGTGAGAAGCAAGAAAGTTTTCTCAATCCAATCGAACAATTTGATAACCCCCCCTAAATACGTATCATCCTGATCACTTTGATCCTTTGCATTCAACAGCTAGGAGTTAGAACAATTTATTGGTCATCTACGATGCTTTTTAAAAATTTACCTGGATTTTTCCTGTAAAATCTAGGGCTGTTGATGAAGTTCCGAAGAAACTGTTGTCTTAGAGCGAAGCTTTCGGTGCTTTTACATCCAGTGTATTCAAGGAGTACTGCGAGGAAAGAAACATAACTCATTCACTGGTGACAACGGGTGTTCCTCGCGGAAATGGACAACTGGTAAGGATCAACAGAACTATCGTTGAAATGTTGACGAAGATGTCGGTCGATTTTACCGAGAAGTGGTTCAAACATGTGCGAAGGCTTCAAGGCATTATTAACTCAATGATTAATAAAAGCACGAATAAGACTCCAATTGATCTAATGTTTGGAGTTCGTTCGTATGAGATAAGTTGAAAGTTAAGCAACATATGGAAGAGTTACTTATCGAGGAACTAGAAAATAAAAGAAAGAATCTGCAAAGCTAACCCAACGAACAAATTTTGAAGATTCAAGAAGAAAACCCAAAGTTCAACTCCCATATCTGGGCAGGGGCTCCAAAAACCCACTTGAGTTTCTGGCACAGAATTCAAAAAGGAGCTCTAAAAATGAAAGGCGACCTCTGTCTAACTGAAACATTTGTTTTAAGCACCGCCGCAATGTTTCGTGTCTATCATTACCTTACCCGTATTTTCATAAACAGTATGCTATAGTGAAAATAGCCAGTTGCATTCCTTGCCTTAAACAATTCAACCGTAATACCCTTACTTCTAGGAATGATCATACCCTTGAGACCAATTTCCGACGTACTTTCAAGTACAGAGATTCTTTTTTTAGCCGCACTACACGCATGTGGAATGCTTTACCCGGCTCAATGTTTCCCACTCATTACAATGTGCAGACATTCGAAACCAATAAGCATCGGTATCACCTTTCTAATCTTATCCTAATTTCCAATATATCTCCCCTCCTCCTGCATAAATTAATCTTTCATTCACGAAACGATGTTGCATTCGTTTAACAACTTTTAGTGGAAATTCCTCTTAAGGTTTTCACTTTTCCCACAAACTCACACATTTAAATAAACTTCCTGGCGCACCCTGCTCAACCACCAGTCAATCCAGAATTTATAACCGACACTGTTTCATGATTAGGTTTACCAAACAATTTCTATTGAACTTCATAAATATTGTTAAAGTCTATTGAACTTCATCAATGCTCCTGAGTCCCATAGAACCATTCAAATTGGATCATAATGAAATTCCATAGAAAATCATTGACCATTTTTCGGCATCACAAAAAAAAAACACATTTAGGTAATTTACAGTTTAATCAATGGAACACCATGTTCTAGAATACCTTGAACTACTTCCAAGGACTACTCGGAAACTGACCTATGGAATGTGTTTTCAACACATTGATTAAAGTTAAAACTGACCCTCCGGCAGCCAAGTTCTATAGATTGTGCACAATCAAAACTTTTTTTTTTAGCTCAATAATTCTGATGTTCACTGAACCATGTGATGGCGTTAAGGATATGTTCTATTACGTTTTCATTATATTATTTTTTTTTCGAAATGAAAAGGGGAAATGACCATAACGAAGTCTGGATTTTCTCACAGCTGGCAACGCAATTTAGTGTTTAATATTGTTCTTCAACGTTTTATAAATATATTTTCTTCGTGCGAAGAAGTTTCTGAATGGAAAACTTAGTAGACTTATATTGCTTCCATTTGTGTTCGAAAGAGAAATGGCTGAGAGCACATTCTTAATAAAGACGAAAAATATTTCAAATTGAATTCGCTGGTATTTATTATACTCGTATTATGCGGTACAATTTCTTCGGGTCGGGCCAGGTTTTAATAACACATTTTGGTCGTATGTTCTAAAATAAAAGGCAGAGATCAATACAATATCAAGTCAGTGCCACTATCAATGATTACTATATTCTTAATGATACGACAGAAAAACTAAGTCATATCCAATTTTAGGCGGTACACTCTAGAGAACTTCCTAGCTGCAAGACTGACGAAGTAAATGATAGTTTGTTGAGATCAGGCGCGGATCCAGGATTTCGTTCAGGGGGGGGGGGGGGGGGGGGCAATTTTCCTGATATTTTGCTTAACTTAAAAAAAAAATGGTCCATCGAATACTTACGCTTTTTTAATTTTTTTATGATTCTCTGCATTTCTGTCTTAAAATATTTAAAAGGTATAAACACAATCGAATATAAAAATAACAAATTATTTAATATTGCATTAAGAAAAGCATGTGCAGGTACATAATATAGTTCGTGTATAAATAACTATAAAATTAAATCAAACTACTTCATTTACATTACTTTAGCCTCTTTCAATAATAATGCATGTCTTAAAGTATTAAATAGGAACTCGTACGTATTAAAAAAATAAATAAATTAATTAATTTAAATGAAGGAATGATAGTGTTGTACATGATATACATAGTTCTTAAATACTTAATTCTAATCTGTTTGTATGGCCGGTTTTTGAAAACCTAGGAATAACTTTCTGAACATCGATCGGGATTTGCCTATGGATGTGTATGAGTGCCACACCGCGGAGGCGGTTTTCAGCCATTGTTGATCTTAAATATGTTTTAAGGCGCCGCGCCGCAACGAAGAAAAAGACCTTTCTGCCGAAGAATTTGTAACTGGAAGCGTTGCAAGAATAAGAAGGAAACTATGTATAATACAAAACACATCCTTATTGCATTTATCATTTAAATCCAGGGCAGTGTCAGGAAGCTTGTTCTTCTGCTCATTTTCTCTTACCCATTTTTCGCGCCACATCACCAGCTCATCTTTAGGCAAAAAAAGGGCAACATCTATATTTAAGTTTAGGAGTTTTCCAAAGCGATCCAACAGGGACCTAACGGTGGTATCAAACTCATCAGTATTATATTTGATTATATTTTCCGGGATGAAAATCGTGAGCTTAAAAACATCTAATGCTTCAGGTTGAAACAAAGTCGAGTACAGGTGCATATAAAGATATTCTGTAGTATTCTTCAGCTGAATTTGTGTCAAAATTGGCTCGGTAGATTTGGCGTCCACCATGACGTGGGATACGAGGAATCTTCAACTCAACATTCAATTGATCACCTAAATTTTTTGCTCTCTGCCAGATATTTTTTGAAATTAGTATCTATGTTGAAATAACGGAAATTGTGTCTTTCACCAGCATAGCGCTGCTGGTATGGTCAAGAGATTTCGTTTGTAGCAATTTGCTCAAAGACTGTGTTAAACACAACACATCACTTAAACACAATACTGAGAGAATAAACTGGGTATTGCATAAGCTTGTTACATACGAGGAAGCTTTGCTGGCTGTACTTGGGTCACGCCAATTTCCAATGTCTCCACAATCTTGGCTAGGTTTAAGGAAAACTGGAGTACACCTTCATGCCAGTCTACCCACCTAGTCTCACAAAGTGATGTGAGTGCACACCCCAGGGTGCGATTTGAAGAACATTATTACCTCTTTCATTATTGTCACAGCGTCTCGAATGGCAGGTACTTTCGAACTTCGAGAAGTAGAGTTTTTAAGCTTGTGACTGTAGCATGGAGTCTTCACAGCATTTTTCGCTTCCTTTTGAATCACCGTCACAGCACCTCGAACTTCTGAAAGCATAACAGCACACCCATCTGTCCCTATTCCCACACATGATTCAAGAGGAAGTTTGAGCTTCTTTTTTAGCTGGAACAAGATAATTTGCCCTATAGCTTTGCCAGTTAAGGACAAATCATTTGATGTAAAACTTCCCTCCAACTTCTCTTCGGCAGATAATATTTGTCCGGTTTCTCTCCAGTTTTCCTCATCTGACTCGTATTCTTCGTCAGTTCTGAAACAAGTCAGTTCCTCAAATACATCTACGAAAGTTACAAAATCCTCACGAATATGACCTTCATGAACGTATCGTAAGATTACACTCAGCTGGGAAAGATGGAGATACATCCGTTGTCTCATCGAAAAATATGAAATAGTAACGTGAGGCCCGAACGTTACTGAAAATTTGATCGAAAACCTCATTCCCACAGCATGAAATAAGTGAGTTCTGTGTTGTTTTGCTTATGTATGTAGCATAAGAAGAGGCTGACTGCAAATGTTGTTCTAATTTTTTTGTCTCCAGCATATACTCGAAGCCTTAAAAGTTCCCTAAAATTTCCTTCGGTCACGGTCACGTCAGATTGGTTTGAATCAACTGTGTTTCTAAGTATAGCTCCATCATCTCTATGACCACGAAATGCTAAATTTTGCAGTCCAAGGAAGATGATGGTTTCTACTATGGGACGAACGCGTTTCCTATTTTCTTCTACCTTTTTAAGACGCTGTTGGTTTACACGGTTGACTATTTTCAGGTTTGGGTTATTATAAGTGTAAAGAAATTCAGTTCCGTCATCAACAGCTCACTTGTGGTAACTGTTATTAGCATGATTTTCCAACTCTCCCTTTTGTCCAGAAACGACTTTAAAGTTTATTAAGGGTCTTTTCACAAGGCTTTGTAAAGGCACGGTTTTTTGACCACCTCCAACACTTCCAGTGACAAAGAAAGGGCGGTATTTAAAAATCAAACCCTGTTTTAATGGTGAAAACACAAACCAAGAATATTTGCTGAGATATTTCTGGCTAAAATACATTTTGATCACCTTACCTGTTACCTTTGAGCAAGTGCGAAGAAAATGGAAACTTGTAGTCCACTTTTGGATGCCAAGGATTTGATAGAAGCTGATGTTTCGTGAATTCATCAATTTGTTTATTCAAAAAATTTCCAATATCATAGGGGGCATCGGACTGATAACAAGACGTAGACCCAGAAACCGATGGAGAAACAGGTGCAACTCTCGCACTAATTGAGCTCTCACTTCTCTCTGTGCATTTAGGAGAACAGTGAGAAGATTGAGCAACAGGTTCAACATTATTACTTTTATCCACTTTAGAATCAGAAGTTTCAGTAAAAGATAAAACTGGTCTCTTATTGATCAGTTGAAAAAATGAGTCAATGCTTCTGTTATTTGAATCTCGCTTTTTTGACGGACCTGGTCGGTGATCTCCCTATAAACAATCTAAACTTGCGTTAATATGAGTGGATACATTTGTGTACCAACCAACAAAAATGATAAAAAGGTAGACGAGAAAGAGCTAGTATCAAAATGGCAGAGCCAATAATTTTGAGATATTGGGGCCTTTTTGGATTACAGCTAGAACGATAGATACAAGAATTTTTCTATTATGCATATCATTTAATACTTTCAAAAATAAATACCATTTTGTTTTAATATCTACGATGCACGGCTCAAGAGATATTTAATAAAGCGTTTTTCATATCTTAGATCATATAAAATTAGATTTTTCTTAAGCAAAATCATCATCTTTTTGATATTAGGAAAATTCATTGAAAATAAAGGTACCTATACATAAATAACATGAAAAGTGAAAAGTGATGCGTAAGCGTTTGCGTGTTGGTTGTTATAGGTTAAGGTTAGGATTGAAAAAAATTTACTTTATAATTGAATCGGTCATTTCAAAAACCTCTTAAGTCACATTTTTTTCCAAAATGCTTTTTTTGCTGAAAATGGTTCCTTAAAGGGAGATGCGTATTCTGGGTAAGAACCACGTATGTCTGTACATTCCTTCCTCTTCAAATAATACCGTAGGAAAGACGTTCATTGCATAAACAACATAAGTCAAGTGACTTAAGAGGTTTTTGCATGCACTACCAAAATGGCAGGAGTAGTTTGAAATTTTAAATTTGATTTGCTCTGATTGGTTCAACAATATTCAAATCTTCAATTTGATAACAACCGTCATCAATGTCAAATTTGCGTTTTTCATACAACTATTTTCTGCGAAAAGTAATTTTAGCTTTAAAAAAGTGAAACAGAGAGTGTTGATGCGCCGAAAAAGAAGAAAACGTGTAATACCTTAATGAAATGTTATAATAAATTATAAAATTGAAAGACAAGACATAAAGTAATTTATCTAAAAGATTTGAAAAACCGAGGAACTGTTGATATCAAGTTGCAGAAGAGTAGAATCATATGTCGAAGTAAGATCATTGAGCTTGATATTTCTAAGGCATTTCATGGATTTTGGCATCAAGCTATTATATCGAAGATACGTGAGTTTGGTATCAATGAAGCCCTTAATCGTTGGATTAGAAATTTTCTACTGGATTGTCCAATACTTTTTTTTTTTGAAGGTTTCAAATCGGATCTTCACAAAATAAATGCTGGGGACCCCAAGGTCTCCGTTTAGTCTTAGACTCTCTTTCTCATTTTTATGAATGATCTCTGAAACTGAATGATCTGATGATTTGCACTTCATTGTCTATCTTAGCTTTTCATATTCATCCGTCACGTCTGTTAAATTAACGTCCATCTCATTCGAAATTTAGAAAATATAGTCATAAAGCTAAAAACTGAAGATGTTTTGGAATTCATGAAATTGTGGCCAAATTTGTACAAAAAAACATGTTGACAAAACTGAATCTTATAGAAAAAAATCCCACAAAATTCACATAGAAAAGGTACTATCATAGGAAAATATTGATGGATTGATTAAACATTCATTATATTAGTAATAAATAAAGTTGCAACTTCGGATTCACTTCTATCAGCAAAGGCTTATGTTTTAAAAGTGCAAATCAATAAGAAAATGTTGAAGATAATCAATCTATGTACCTTAAAGATATTAAAACATTACAAAAAGTTATTCTTAAGTGTAATTTTCAATAATAAGCAATACAAAATATAATTACTACCATTTTTTTGGTTAAATTATATACCACTTACCCCAGTCCTTGCTAAAACAACGTAAGTCAAGAACAGTTTTTTAGTTTTTTTTCATTATTTTTATTAATAAACTGTGAATTTTTTTCGCTTTTTAATTTTCTTACCCCTAAAATACTTAGTTAAGCATAAAAAAGTGGTTTAAAACTGATTTGTTTGAGCATGAAACAGTTTTTATTGATTCCTGAAAAATTCTAATTGAATGACTTATGAGGTTTTTGAAATGACCGATTCAATTGTGAAATGAAGAATTGCCGGAATTGTCCAGGGGGGGCAATTGCACCCATTGCCCTCCCCCTGTATCCGCGCCTGGTTGAGATTCGCAAGAACGAAATCCCTAAGCCCCTGGGATGAATAAAAAACCTTATTAAAATTATGGATGAATTGACTGAAATATTTAGAAAACTAAATACTTAAAGGTCAAGTATTTAAGACATTTAAACACAACTTCAAACCAAATTTGGTATTTTTTAAACCTACTGTTCGGATTTGAAGCTTCAAATCAACTATCTATAGGAAATGTCAAATCATACTGTTTCAAACCTTCAACTTGATCTCAACGCGCTGGTCCAATGGATTCTCCTACCTCTACGGGACCTGGTCTTTATACATAACATACTTTTCGCACTTCAGGGTCGATCTTGGATTAGCCCTTTGATTCACTTCCGTATCGACCCCGACTTCTATTTATTAACTTGAATACGCTGAGAGAACGAAGAGCAATAAGCGAGAATGTCGCTATATTCGGGGATTGCACAACTGTGTACAATTTCTTTTAACACTAATTCCCGTAATATAAGAAATCCTCCTCTCTTCTATCTGCTCACCGACCGTACCTTTTAAGGCTCCAATGAACCTATTATTCCCATGTTGCGACTTCAACCTCAGCTCAACCTGCATGAAACTCCGTCTTAATTATCCTTCCGAATCACTATAATCCTAGATTTACTCGTAAGAGCTACATTTAAGTGAGATTAAGAATTTGCTGTTATTAAGCCTAATAATAAAAAAAACGAGTTTAATGGTCTTCGTATGGAGTCAAAAACTGCTGTGAAGTATTAAGGTGAGTATTTGGACAATTTCTTGTACCACAAAGAGTTCATAAATACCTACTCAGTTAGAGAAGGAAGCAAGAGCGGCATTTGTATCTCTCAAAAGATAATTTTTGTTAGCATTCATTCGTCCAATTCTGACTTATGCGAGTCCAATATGGTTGAACTTATTAACCCTTCGTATATGGAAAAGTTCCGAGCATTTGAAAGAAAATGTTTAAGAGCATGCATGCACAGCACATGTATTATAAATTATTAAAATGTATATAAGGCGTGTTTTTTTCGCAAGTCTATATAGAATTGTAGAAACAAACGACATCGGGACTAAGCGCTTTACATGCAAATGCAACAACTACTTAAATCTATACAGAGTTAGCTAAGACCAGATAATTTTCTAGACTTATGCCCGATTTCACGAAGGACTTTTAAACATTTAACAGGCTTCTAAACCTTAAAATGAGATGTTTTGGTTTTACCAAGCGCTTTTAAATTAAACAAGCTTTTAAACACCCTTATAAACTAAATGCCCATTTTTGGCTCATTAATTTTTAAAAGTGTCATTGAAATGTCATCAGATGTAGATAACAACAATTGGTTATAGGTATAGCAGCTGAAATTATCGTTCTGTAAGGATTTAGTGTTCAATTTTTGAAGATACAAAATAAATAAATTAATACTAAATATTTGAATGATTTGTTTCTTTATTTCGAAAAAAATATTGATCGTCTTCATCCAATAATAAAGTGCAACACAAAGTTATTCGCTGACCAAAAATATTCTCGGTTCACAGAAATACATTATATGACTTCAAAATGTGGTTCCGACTTTCTAAAGCATCTGAGATGAGCTCATAAACCTATTCACCAAGCAATATTAGTGAAGATCTACGAGCGCTCTTAAAAGTTAGGAGTGGTCCCGACTACTCCTAAACTTACGAGGGCTCTCTTCGAAAGTTTTTTCGAAAATTCGAAAACTAAACAAACGACGGTGAGTACAAAAACACAACCAGTTATTGTCACCAGCAACGCTCCCCAAACTAAATACGAAATTGACCGAATGATTCTCACTGCCAGCTGTCATTCAAGTTCAAAAACAGTTTGATTTCACTGTTTGGGTATGCCTGAACAAGAGAGAGTGGCTCTCATTTTCGACCTAAGAAAACACTTGTGAGTGGTTGGTGTTGGTGAATACCCCAAAGAAATTTCAAGTTAAGAGCCTCGTAAAGTTAAGAGCCGTTTAAGAGCGCTCGGTGAATACCAGCCTTAATCTAAGACCCGATAAAAATGGTGATGCCAAAATAATATTATCTATATGTTATCGATAATTTGTTCAGAGCAGTCAAAAGTGATGTTTTTGGACGCTGGTTGATGCTAGTCTCAATACAGCTGACAAATGCCATAGCGTACACAGTGCTTCCAGCTATTTGGAAAAAAGCTCCTAAATCTCGATGTCGTTTTTCTTTTACAATTCTATATGGACTTGCAAAAAAAACACGGCTATAATGACTTTCGTCTCTATGTCTCAAGCAAAAGACTATTGGATACTTCCGGAGAGGTCCGAATTAACAATGGCTTACTGGAGCTTGGGACCTTGGGAATAATCACTTTGCACGGTGTCGTCAGTTGTTGTAGAAAACGATTTCATATTGGGACAATTTTCCCCGAATTCTGTGTATTTCAGAAACGTTTTGGAAAGTGGATACATACTCGTATCACCTCCCGAGACACAGACGGATAAATGATCCCTTCACGTGCCTTTCGAATTGTGGGACGGGAGTAATTTTATATTATTTTTTTTTTATTTATTTATTAATGAATAATACTTTCACATTGAGATTAAATCTCATAGTTGGTGAAGGCCTTACAAAATAATTAATTTATAAACATGATTTGATATGAGAGTTGAGAAAGATAAGTGACAATTTTCCAATGCAAGTTTTAAAAATGCAAACAAAAATAAAATGCACGACTGGGTCGTACGAACTTGCTCCTATGTAAAAGACTAGGAATTTTAAAAACGAATGTTATTTGAGAAAACTGTTCATAAGTATAAAATTAATTTTTTTAAATTCATTTAGTAGTAAAAGATAAGAACAGAAGGCTATGCATATTATAAGTCGTTGTAGTGGTTTCTTTACAAAAATAAGGTTTTATGTACAAAATTTTTAAGACATTTTTAACAAAAAAATTTGGTAGGTACACCAGCTTGAAGTTTTTATTATTGTACGAATGAAAATTAGATTTCGAAAAAAAAATATTCAGCCGTTTTTTGAGATCGAATTTTCCAAAAAAAAAGACTTTCAAAAATTCAAAAAATATTTTATTTTTTCAATGTTCTGAATTGCAATGTTTTTTAAACTTTTTAAAACCATCTCTATAAGAAATTTCATTAAAATCCGTTTTGTCGATAGTGAGAAATTCGAAAAAATGGTTCTATGGTAGGTACAGTCAGTAATATCTTAATTAAATTTTTTTAATTAAATTATATATCGTAAAAATTAATTGAAAGGAAAAAAATTTTATCAAAATTCTCGAGAAAAATACGATTTTCGAAAACCATTTTTTAACATTTGTATGGTGGGTACCTTTATTTTAGGTAAAACAAATTTTGGTCTCAAATCTCGTAGATTGTATTTAGAAACTTTTATTTATAAAGTTTAAAAAAAAATCGAACATGGGGTTTTCCAAATATTGAGTTTCCAAAAACAAATTTTGATTTTTTTTAAATCAAAAAAAAAATTGAAGGGGCTACCGAAAATAACCATTTTTTGAATTTTTTTCTTCAACAATTTCCTAGCTTTAACCAAATAAAATTTTTTTAATTTTTTTTTTTAAATCTTTGGACAGTTTTTGAGAAAAAAAATGTATTTATAAAATTTCGAAAAAAATTCATATGGCAGCTACGTGTATGGACAAAAAGTTAGAACTGATATGTACCGAGTTTAACGAAAATCAGCCGAGCCGTTTGGGCAGTATTCAAACAGACAGATAGACAGAATTGCAAACTCTGAACTCAAAGCTTACGTCAGAGAGTGCAGAGAGTAACTTGAAATGTGTTCAAAACATTGTTTTCTAAAGATATATCGGGCTAGGTTATTATTATTATACACAAAACTTTTTAACTCTCTTATTTGAAATTTGCAAGTCTTGGAAAGGCATCCAACAATTTGCCGAATCACTGAATGTGTGTGTGAGAGTAAATTTTCAATGAGATTCCACAACGAAAATTTTATAGGGAAGCCCGTAGGTTTCCAGGAATATATAGCCAGATCAGTAGGGGTGACAAGTTTCTTACATCGATATAGATATCCTAACCATTAAGCAGCGTTTTCGGAGGTCTCGTGGTCATTCCAACGAAAATCAAGGAAATGACAAAGGGAGTATATTTTTCTTCAACGAATAGACAGCATTCCATTTTCGAAGCATTAAACGATTTTGTTTACCCCATTTAACAATGTAAAGATCTGAGTATAATGAGCTTATCATACAATACCGTTGCAATTCCACTTCCGAAGGAAATGCACGTGAACTTGAGAACGAGTATGAAAAACTGAGAGTAGAGTTGTCTGCAAAACAATGAAGCTCGAAAGCTTACCAAATAAAAATAATTTAAGTTCCCATTTGAACAGGTAAGATCTTGTGCTTAGGTTTTGGTTCTCCAGCTCGTTTTCCCTTCATGTATAAAAAAAATGCAACTTTAATTTACAATAGCGGCAACTTTGCAAGAAACAAAATTTGTATTTAAACTTCATGTACCCAAACGAAATAAGAAACTATATCTTCCTCGACATAAAAAAACTCGTCATCGACTGTATTGATTGTTGGAATATTAATTAGTCTTTTTTTTATCATTGAATGGATTTTATCACCCTCATACCAAATTTATAAGAATTTCTGAACGAATTTGAGGCCCATTTGGAAGCTAAAATCTGAATGAGATAGAGATAGATTTCATCGATATCCATTTCCATACTCATGAGTCATGACATTATATTTTTAATTGTTCACCAAAGCGTTTGTTGTATCGCACATTAAAATTAAACCGACAGAAATGGCAGGCTTAACTGCTTTTCCTCTGATATTTCATCCATTAGCTAAATCATCCGTGCTAGCAATTTCCTGATATCAACACATCTATAAGTCCCTACACGTTCTGCTACAGTGTATACACAAAACTATTAAACTTTCCCCTTTTAGGATATCAATGGGCTTATTGACCTTCGGCTATACAATTTAACGAAACATCTCTCTTGAGATATTCATTGAACAAAACAAAATTATAACTTTTGCTTCTGCCATTAAGTCATTAGCGACTTAATGGCATCATTAGGGTACAACATCTGTAATTTAAGTGTTAACACAACATAAATCACACTTCGTCAAACATCAGCTATATTTGTACGAATTATAAGCTCTTATCATAGCACAAACACACAATTATCTCTTTAGCTAACCTTCTATAGACAAGTATAGCTTACACGAGTAGAGCTTGTAATTTCAGCCGAAACACACTCATGAGTTGCATTAATCAAAATTAATTACCAAGCGCATTATTCAAAAGAATTTCCCCATAAGGAATAATTGTAAGATACAGTATTCATTTGCAGGAAGGGATTACATTCTGAGAGCGGAGTGCAAAATGATATCATAGTTAACCTATGGCACTTTATAGTTTGGGAAGTGGAGCTGCGTTTTTGGTTGAGATTATAACGCCAGTCGTAGCTTATAAGCTTAAAATAAGTTGTTACTCAAAAAGTTAATTTTGTTTTCAAGACATGTTTTTAAATTTTTGAAATTTAAATAAAATTCAATTGTACATTAAACAATGCTCGGCAAAAATCCCCGTATCAAACCCTTCTAGTGGTAATGATCGCCACAGCTAATCTTGTGCATTGTTAGGATGGTGATCAGCTAAGGTCAGGTTGAATTGTTGGGATTTCCTTTACTTCTCAATAGTTCAGCCTCCAACAATGCGATTTGACCATAGATGTGAGGTGCCTAATTTTCAGTGGTGGTGTGAGTGGTTTTCATAATCCGTGCCGAAGAAGGAAACCAGTCAATAAGGAGTTCTTTCGGATGCCTTGGCAGGGTTCGACAAGACAGACTGTATATCTACCATCCGCCGACACTGAGGATGAACTTTTGGCCTACAGCCACGAGACCATTAAGGGAACCTCAAATATCGCTGATAGTTTCGGTACTTTTGGGCAACCCAAACCATCAGGAAGTACAAGCAGTACCATCCATAGTACTCCGTTGCTTATACTAAAACAACCAATACAAAATACTACCTTCGTATAGCGAAGCCAGCCATAGCAAAATTGCACGAAGTAAGAAAAAACAATCGAACGCCCTTCTTAAGGAAAAGTTCAAGGGTACTTTTTTCTTGGCAAGAAAGCCAGGAATGAGAAAGTCGGAACAGTTCATGAGAGGGACGCCACTGAAGAGTACAATAAATAATCTTCTGGAAATCCAAGAAAAAACCGTCAAGCCAAACAGTCAAGATGAAACCAACAGACCTCAGAAACGGAGTAAGCTTGATGGCACAAAAAAGGAACTAAGGATATCATCTCCTAGAGCAGTGCAACCGGGTACTGTGGAGGCTTTTAAAAACGACCTCCAACTATAGATTTTATATGAGCTCCCCCCAAACAACAAAGGTTTATTGGCTTTGTGGAACTCTATCGACGCCAAGCTCTTAGAAATGCTATTTTTACATACCATTATCCAGAAACGAAAGCCCAAACCCTCGTTTCGACTCTAACGAGATGCTCAGGGGATATAGGATAATAAAGTGCACTGACGAGTTCTCTAGGGATTTCCTTAGGACAAGCGTCGCTAAGATAAGCAACGACTGGGAGGACTTGAAGCTCAAGCTAATCCCGGCTATGAAAATCCCAAGACACCAAGACAATCAAATACCCATATTTGGTTGCCCCACATAGACATCAACTCGAGCGGACAGGGACTGATCCGCAGTCTGTAGAGGTTAAATCCGCTGATTCCTATGTAGATACGACTAGGCTGTCTTTAGACAGAGGAACAGCGGATCTTATCTTCTGGGGATCAGCGAAAAAAGTCGGGGAGCCCTGGAAAGATCGAACTTAAAAGTGAAGTTATAAGTAACTAGCCGACCCGTACTCGCGTTGCTTCACAAATTGTAACTGCGAATATTTTTAACTTCCCATAGGGAGTTATTGTAATCGGTCCGATTTGTCAAATTGGAATTTTTGACATTTCTCGACGTTTCAAGGTCCCTAGAGGCTATATCAATCATTTTTAGAGAGATGTCTGTGTGTGTGTGTGTACGTACGTTCGTACGTTCGTACGTTCGTCGTCGATATCTCAAGAACGAGTAAAGATATCGACTTCAAATAAATTTTGTTTAATAGATAATAACTTCGAAAGAGACTGAAAGGGCGTTTATTAAAATTCAGTGAGTAGTTTTTTCACTATAACGGTTTAAAAAAAAAGTAAAAATTTTGGTTAGTTTCAAATATCTCACGAAAAAATAATGCTATTGATTTCAAATAAAATTTAATGTACTCATTATAAGGTCATACAGATTTGGTATGAATTTGGAAAAAAATGAACATACCGTTATTTTTTTAAATAAAAAAAACTGAAAAAAAAATTTTATAACCCAGATATTCTAAGAACGGAAAACAATTTGAAAAATAATGTGTTTGACAACTGGTGAAAATTTCAAAAAAAATCAGTTTACAGTTTTTTTACAAAAAATAAAAAACTATATAAAATTCTATTGAAAATTGGTAAAATTTGTTTTTCGACTCAAATTCCTCGAGAACTAGTAGTGATATTGACTTCTAATTTCGTTTATTTTATACATAGTATAATTTTGTATAATTGATAAAATGTTGACAAATATTGAATTAATAGTTTTTTTGTTAATAAAAAAACTACATATTAAAAATTCTAGTGAAAACTAGTTAAAATTGTATTTCAAGTCGAATTTCTTGGGAATGAACACCGATAGTGCCTTCTAAAGTATGTTGTTTTATACATCGATACCTTCCCATAAGAATGTTTACTAAGCGACATTTCTAAAATTGTTCAGGAAACGAAAAAAACGAAGAAAGTTCTAGTTGAATCTAGTGTGCTAAGAGACAATTTTGGTTAAACTAAGTGACATCTATAACAAAATTTTTTGTTGCTCACGACAATGAGATCTTTATTAATGTCGCTTAGCATAATTTTTTTGGCGGATAATACAAATTTCAGGGGGCAACATTATTTTATTGAGAAAAAATGGCAGTTGATAAATTTTTTTATTTGTACTCTAGTTTCCTTTTCATGCATAATAGGTTGGCGAAACCCAGGCCAAAACGTGGCCCTTAACATATAGTATATTTCCTCATCAAAAAGTCATTTTCGAAAAAAGTGTCGCTTAGTACATTCTTACGGGAAGGTATCGACATAATACAATTATTAACACATGGTTAAATTTTGACAAGTATCGAATTGACAGTTTTAACAAAAATATAAAAAAAATCTACTAAAAAGTGGTAATATTTGTTTTTCGAATAGAATATCTTGAGAACGAGCGATGATATTGACTTTGCCATTATTTAATTTTATACATAATACAATTTCTAACAAATGGTTTATATTTGACATATATCTAGTTTAAGAGCGGATATATTTTGTAAGTACCCTTCCATCAATAACCAAACCATATCTTTTATATTTGAATATTTCGTTTTTAAATTTTTTTCAATTTAAATGTTTGGAACCGAAATAATAAAGTAATTTCTATAATATAATACATTTTGAAACAACTTATACATCAACAATCTCAATTTCAAATCTCTTTAAATAATTAAAATGCTTTTCAATCTTAAAATAATGTTTGTTTGAATTTTACAGCTAAAGTTTGTTTCGCTGAAAATTTGGTTATTTGAAAAAAAACTAAATATAAAGTTTTCAAGACCACAAATGGGAAGTTATCAGTGTGGGTCGCACCCAGCCTCTTTTCTTAATATTAATATTAGCATATTAAAACATTTCTCAATGGGACTGAGCATATTAATTTTCTACAATAATATTAATTTTAGTTTATATGTATAACATACCGTATCGAATTAGATTCTCTTTCACACAATATTATAAATATAACAATATAGAAAATAATAAAATTTATTTAAAATAAAAGGGTTGACTACTTTCTGAAATCATTCAACCCAAACTTTAAAATGGTTTCGCTTTTATAGAATAGTTCATGTGCACGGCACTGTAGTCAATTGAATGTCCATTTTTGTCTCCCAAAATGCTATTGAGTGTATTCAAGTAACTTAAAAAATTAAATGTACGACTGGATCGCATAAACTTGCTCTTATGTAAAAGTACTTTGGAATTTAAAATACATTTTAAAAATATAAAACATGGATTTAATGAGATAAAAATGTTCAAATGTATGCAATTGCTGTCTGATTAATCTTTTTAATATTTAAGTAATTTTTTATATGATAAATTTCTTTAAAATTTTTCGAGAACAAAATTTGGGATGCCAAATTTTAAGTATTAGGTAGGTAGTATAGATTTAAGAAATAGTTTTTTTTCGAATATTTTTATATACAATATTATTTTAAACTTAAGGGGGCTCCTGTTGAAAATTTTTGGTTAAAATCGTTAGAGCTGTTGATGAGAAAGTCAAAAAATCAAAAAACGGTTCTATGACAGGTACCGTTATTAACATTTTTCCCCAAAATTTGTTTTGACCAAAATGTAGTCCATGTCCAATGTCCATAATATCACACCTAATTTTTGTTTAATCAAAATCGTTAGAACCGTTTCGAGATAAATAAGATTATGCATTACGGGTGTATGGGGGGTGCCTTAGTTTTGGAGCTAAAAAAAATTTCAATTTCTCCTCTAAGGAATCACCGAAGAGAAGACCCTTAATTACCGAGTTTGAAGAAAATAGCTCCAGTGGCTTAGGCTCTAGATCGAGGTACAGACATACAGACACACGGACATACAGGCATACAGACAGACAAACGGAATCGTCGGACCCACTTTATTCGTCTTCGCTATCATCGTAATGTCAACTTTAATCAAAATCTCGGTTCGATTTTTTTTTTCCAAATGCAAAACTTGCCCTCTAGTACCTATTACCTATATCCCAAGTAAAAAGAGCCCACCCCCACAATTGTCAGCGATGTGACGATAGAATTAGAGAAACAAAAAAAATGTGTGTGTGTCGGTTAGTTAGATAAACTACGAGTACTTATACAATACAGAAAAATTGAATATGTAGGTAGGTACATAGTTAAGAGAAAAAACGTAACTATTGAATGAAACAGAAATTAAGAGAGAGAGAGAGTATGGGAACGGGAAGAAAAGAAAATTAAAAATGTTGGAATGATAATGACATGAAACAAAGCAGCGACCTCGCGATTGTGATGAAATCTAATTCCTGGATAAAATAAATTCAAAAAGTTTATCATTTTATAATTTGTTTTTATTTATATCTCAGGTTGTATGTTTAACTAATAAATGATTTTGGGCTTAAAATTTGTGCAACAATATTGACTTTATGAAGCAATGCTAATCTTTGTCGATTATTGTATAGGTTTTAAGATATGAGTGGTTGTATAAGTCAACTAATGAAAAAAATGGACAAAAAATGTAAAATTAATAATATTTAAGTTTGACAAATTATTAATGAAACAAAATTATAGCCATAAACACTCTTATAACAATATAGAAAATAAAAAAATTTATTTCAAATAAATCGGTTGACTACTTTCTGAGATCGTGCGTTACAAACTTTAAAATGGTTTCGCTTTTATAATAACCACCATTTTGTTTTCGTTGTTCCATTAAGAAGCAACAAGTCAGAGAAGTAAGATTCTGAAATTATAGATAAAGCCAACTTTACTGAGGAATACCCGATTAACTTAAAACAAGCTAGAAATATCTTTAACGATCAACAATTAAGGTAGACAATTATAAAATGTTCTAAAGGTACCTATTAAAAAATTGGTAATTTATGATGTAAAAAAAATACGCAATTCTATTTACTCTCATGAAGAGGAAGGAAACGAAATTCACCTAGCGGCAGAGATTACAACTATAGATTTTAGGAGAGGTACATTTAACAGAGGTACATTTACCAGAGGTATATTTACCAGAGGTATATTAACCAGAGGTACATTTAACAGATAGGCATTTAATACTCGTACATAGCAGCAATATGAATACTGTATACAAAACGTGTAGGTATGCAAAGGCACAAACATTGGAGTAGGATGTAGCTGTGTGGGTATTTGGTAGTTGTTATTTTCTGTAGGCAAATATTTTCAAGGTAAGGTTTCAATACTTTTTTTTGGCGGTTTAGTATTTTTTGGGGATAGAAAAAAATTATTTTTGTGGGTAGCATATGTATGTACTCGTATGTATATGTTATTGTAGGTAGGTATTTAAGTTAAAAGGTGGCATATTGAATATTTGGGAGTGGAAATCAGCGATACCACTTCCAGAAAAAAAGTCGAAGTAAATTTGAATTAAAAAGCGAAGTGAATTGAAAAAAATCGAAGTAGATTCCAAAATGACTTTTAACTTGCATCTAGAAGAAAGTGGTGATTCCGTCTGTCTGCAGGTCTATACCTCAATCTGCAGCTATTAAGAAATATCTTATATATTTTGAAAATGGCTTCAACGATTTTGATATATGAAGATAAAATGCACGACTGGGTCACAAGAACAAAAATTATAAGTCGTTCTTAAAAAAAAGCTTTTATATACAAACTTTTTAAAAGATTTTTAAGAAAAAAATTTGGTACGCCACTTTAAAGTTTTTATTATTGTTCGAATAAAAACTAAATTTACAAAAAAAATTGAGCCGTTACTGAGATATCGAATTTTCAAAAAAAAAAAAAGAAAAAGTAGATTTTTAAGATAAGTACACGATTTTAGATCATAAGATTAAAAAAATTAATTTAATCATATTCTCATCGTTTTCATTGCCATGAGAAATTGAGAATAACAGCTGATAAAATTTTCTCGCTCTATCCTCCAAAAAATATGTCCAAAAAAGTTTAACAAAAAATTATGTGATACATCACTCACTAGATCACGAATATGCAATTTTTAACTCGCTAAGATACCTAGTTTAGCCAGAAATCACGTTTGAAAATGTCAACTTTGGGGAGTCTACGGAGCTTCATTTAGCCGCAAATCGCATTTAAAGATAAACATTTGTTTTTCGTTACATGCGATACTCCCTAGAACACGAATATGCATTTTTTAACTCGCTGAGGTGCCTAGTTTAGCCAGAAATCACGTTTAAAAGTACATTGGGTGGCAAATTTTTGTCCAGAAATATTTTTGAAAAAAAAATGTATGAAAAATCAAAATTTCTTAAAAAAAAAATTGTTGAAAAAAAAAAATTTTGGAAAAAAGTTTTTTGATAAAATGTCCAAAAATATTTTGGCAAAAGTTCAAAAATATTTTGGTCAAATGTCCAAAAATAATTGGCCAAACCATTCAAATTCATCCTATCTCTCTAAAGATGGAGGAGGTTTACCTCCTCGGAGTTCTAACATTTCTTTCCATTTGTTAAAAAATAAATCAAAATAAAATATTCTGAATTCGGTTTTATTTCCAAATTCTGTTTGGCACTATTTCGGTTACCATAACGAAATAAAGCCAATTTGAAATTATTTTGTTTTCAAAAATGAAATAAAACCAAATTTAGAATTTGAGTTTATTACATAAGTTCAAATGCCTCTATATCTAATTATAAACTCGAAAAAATGGCAACCTCGCTGTTAATCGTATCAAAATGTAAGCAAACCAGATTGTATGGGTAATGAAACAAAATTAACAAAAACTCTCATACACTCTCAATACTATTTGCTTGTATTCATCTCGCACCTACAATTGATTCTGACAGCAAAAAGAAACGCAGATAGGATTTTCTCCCTTACCCTCTTTTAAAAATATATCACTACCGCATCTCTTCTTTTGCTTATATTTTCCCTTCCACGTAGTCTCTGCACTGTTAAATATGGCGATACTAACGTTTCTGCGGCAGAGATAGGAAACTTTTAATTCAGTTCCATGAGACTACTATAGAGTTAATATACAAAGGCTAGTCTTCAATTACCAACTTTCTATCAGCTGTTTTGAGAAACTGATTTTTGGTGTTCTCGAAAATGTGGTCATTCCAACGAAGATCATCGTTGACACATACCGAGTATTTAGAGTTTTTCATCTTCTTCAATGCAAAAGCCGTTTAAGGACAATGATATAGGGGGTACATTTTGCTTCTACGACAATGGAAAGCCTCGAGATTTCGGAGCATAATAATACACACGAGTTTTTATAACCCATTTACCAATGCTGTAAAGATCGGGGTTTAATGTATTTATCATACGATACAGTTGCAGTTCCACTTCAGAAGGAATGGACGTGAATTAGAAAACGAGTATGAGAAGCTTAGGGTAGACTCTTCGGCAAGACAATGAAGAGAATAAGAAGTTTCAGACAAGAGATCAATTATAGAAATCAGGGAGAGAGTTGGGGACAAAACGGAGCCCTGGGGAACACCAGCATTTATTTTGTGAAGATCATTGGCGATTCTACCGCAGAAAATACTTGGGAATCGAAAAATCAGTCACCTGTAGCGCCAAAGCCGAAGAAATGGCGTTGTCAGCGGCCTCGAGGGAAGCGGTGTATTTGCGATCGTTGTTGATGGAGTTACATAGTTGATCGTAACATGTAGTCAAAATTCATTATTTGCTTCATTGAAAGCTCCCCATCTTATGTTTTTTTTATTTTTTAATTTGTAATCTAATAAAGAGATAAATAAATCTTAAACAGCTTGCAAGCACCAACACTCGAATACTAAAGGTTTAAATCAACAACAACAACTTGAATGAACTACCACCTTGTGTAAAGACTAGAGTTATAGTTATTTCACTAGTACCAACCCGATCATCAGGTAGTGGTGTTTAGCCTTTATGTGTTCACACTTGAAGTTTAATTTAAAAGTCATCCGCCTTTCTGCAATCGAGAAAGTCGAAAGTGCCCAACCCACACACTAGGAACTGTAATTTGAAATACTTCTTGTTCTTCGCAAAATACCCTCCACTTGCGAAAAACTCTAAAGCTCTTAAGTTTTTCTTTGATTTGAAAAGTTTGTAATTGAAGAACTGAAAATTCGCACTAAAAACAAACAGACGTAATAGCGAAAGAGTTCAAGATATAAATGCGATATTACAGGAAAGGTGAAGTACTCGTAAAATTGAAAATGTAATAAATTACACCAGCACAGCACAACAATATTAGACCAGCAAAGTCTGAATTCTGCTCTTTAAGTGTTGTAGGTGTGTCTAGCATTTCCTGATGCCGACAATTGCGGACTAGAAAATCCTGATGGAGGATCCAAATCCAAAAACACACAAAGCACCTGAGTCCTGTGTATGGGAGTGCAGCGATTTGCAACTGCATTTTATACAAAGAAACAGTTCTTTGTCAGATTTAAACATAAAGTATCGACAGTAGAACAGAAGGGAATCAACATTGCTGTAAATTAGATTCAGAGGCGGTTTCAGATGGAACGGCGCCCGGGTTGTATTTTTGTAAATAATAGACGCGAAGGTGCATAGTACATATTGTGTACATTGGAGTTGGTCAAAAAATATGAACTATGAAGCTTTGAAATTGGAGATTATTCCTTGCACACTCAATACGTTTTTGACAAATTTAAAAAAAAAATTAAAATATTAATATGTTTATTGCATTCCAAAGCCCTTGTGCTGGCTGCTGGTGTTTGCAGTAGACTCTTGTACGACTTCACGATTACGCTGAGTAAAAGTCCGTATTGGAATGTGAGATTTGGATATTTCTGACTTTTGCTATTATTCCTTGGAAATCCTGTTTCCCTTATTATCCAGCCTGCAGTCCTAACGTTAAGCAAGGACCTCGGTGCTTGAGGGTGTGAAGTTTTTTAATACGTCCTGAGAAGGAAAGTTCTTGGCTTGAAGCTGGAAGATAAGTTTTGTCCACTTACTGCCCGTGTTCTCCCCTTAAAACTAATTTCCAAATCATAAGCCTTGTATGCGGATGCAAACACGTCTCTAACAATGAAACTCAAAAAGCTGTTCCATGACACAATGTAGCCTACGGGCGCCTTCCAGAGTATGATGTTGTCTCTGACGGAATAATTGTTAAGCAGAGGCTTTATGAAGCGACAACTAATAAAGGCTTCCGACTAATGCACATTGCCAAAACAATGATAAATTCAAATAGGTTTTCAAGATGGCAGCCCGGTGCTCTTGAGAATGTCGAACTACCAAATAAATCCATCAAGTGCTTATCATTTGCTTACATTTCGAGGGGCAAACATTGAATCTGGATATTTTCTAGTTACGAAAAATTCAGAGCTTGACTGTCAAATAAAAAAAAATTTCGAACCGCGCCGCCGAGAATGAGAAATTTGATGTGGGAGCTATAGAATCTTGGAACTACCCAAAATTTACAAGAGCAGCAAGAGAAGGTGCTGCGTAAAAATAACAAGGTCTTCACAGCTCCGCAGCTCAACAAGATCCAAGTGGCTTCTGTTTGTAAGACCGGAAAGATACTATGGCAACAAGATAACCCAATTAGATTCAATGAAGAAACAGTATAGAAGAGGAAGGCTTAGCTACAAAAAATCTCAAGAACAGCCACCAGAGCCCAACCAATACGGAAGCTGTATTTTGGGAGGGTGCATGTAGCATGCATCAAATCAACAACCACCTATTGGTGAAAGGAAGCACACCGAGTGACTGGGCTATCAGCTTCATCTATCCCATCTACAACATGGCCAACCTATATAGCGGTATATCTCTCCGAAACGGCTAAAATAATATTTTTTGCAATGCGCTGTGTAGGATTTTCGAGCATTTCAGCAAATCATGAGATTTTTTAGCCCTATAGGACTGCACCTAAAGTTTACACATTCATAGGTAAGTACACTGTTATTGTTAACACTACGATGCCAATGTGACCTTATTTCGTAGGGCGTAATAGTTTTACTTGTGATATACTCGTAGCTAATTTATGGCAGACTTGAAATTACGGATGATAGGGAAGACGAAAATTGGGTCTGGCTCGATTCTGTCTGTCTTTCTGACTATTTGACTACGGTTTAAATGGCTCGGCTCGGTTTTTTGTATTTCTTTTAAGCCGAAAACAACGGTTCCTGCCGTACAAATTCTGTTTTAAGATAAAGACTTTTTTCTTAAAAAATCTTCTAATGAATTTTTTTTAAACTAAAAAAATAAATCATTAAATAAAAGCTAGATAATGGTTGAGTAAAAAAATTCCAAACCTCATAAGACCGTCTTTTGTTTTGGTTTTTCTCGAAATCGATATAACTGATTTCATTCAAACTGCTTATGCCAAAGCTCATTAAAAGTTTGAATAGTACTTTGTATACATTTTTTTTTAATTATTCAATCAAAATTTCAAAATGATTTTTTTTTGACAACTCAATATGTATTTCGAAAACTACATTTTTGATTTTTTTGATGCTTGACAAGTCACTGGATTTATCAACAGGATGTTCGGAAAAATTGTTCTTCTATTTTAAAAAATAAAATGCACGACTGGGTCGCACGAACTTGCTCCTATGTAATCGACTGGGAATTTTAAAAACGAATGTTATTGAGAAAATTGTTCATAAGGATAAAATTAATTTTTAAATTCTTTTAGTAGTAACAGAATGCTATGTAAATATGAATTTATGCAAGAACAAAAATTATAAGTCCTTGTAGTGGTTTCTTTAAAAGAAGCTTTTATATACAAACTTTTTAAAAGCTTTTTAAGAAAAATTTTGGTACGCTAATTTAAAGTTTTTATTATTGTTCGAATAAAAATTAAATTTACGAAAAGAAATATTGACTCATTTCGGAGATATCGAAGTTTCAAAAAAAAAAGAAAAAAATAGATTTTTTTTTTCAAAAATTCAAAAAATATTTATTTTAAAGTTTTGAAATGCAATGTGTTTTAGACTTTTTAGAAGCTTCTCTATACAAATTTTCATTAAGATCTGTTATGGTGGATAATGAGAAGTTCAAAATTCGAAAAAATGGTTCTATGGTAGGTACAATATGTAATATCTTAATTTAAAATTTTTTTTTATTAAATTAAAGATGGTAAAAATTAATTGAAAGAAAAAAAATTTATCAAAATTCTAGGTGCCGTTTTCGAGAAAAATAGGATTTTTGAAAACCATTTTTTTTTAATTTTTTAGCATTTGTATGGTAGGCACTGTAACGAAGCGTCACACTCCTACGACCGACCGACACCAATCAACCTCCATCTGCATACCCACCAAGTGAAATAACCAATGCCAACACGCAGCCGAAATACAAAAACAAAATATACGCGATATTGTGGTTCATCGTTATAGAGTTCACAGTTGGTTCCTGCAGGAGAATTGCCTTATGGACCCAAGAAATCCAAAGAAATTCGAAGCTTGCTCGCCGATGGTTATTAAGGTTTTTACTTTATAATACAGAAGCACAAGTTTCCCCCGATATTCCCCTTCTGTACTAAGAGTCGATGGGCCGTTGCTCCATAGCGTGCTGTGTGGTAACAACAAAAACATTGTATCATTAAGTTATTCCCCTTCATCCTTCTGATGTCGACGGGCACTTTCCGTGTTATTTAGCTATTCCCCTTCACCCTTCCGGTGTCGACGGGCACTTGCCGTAGTATTAAGTTATTCCCCTTCATCCTTCTGATGTCGACGGGCACTTTCCGTATTATTTAGCTATTCCCCTTCACCCTTCCGGTGTCGACGGGCACTTGCCGTAGTATTAAGTTATTCCCCTTCATCCTTCTGATGTCGACGGGCACTTGCCGTATTATTTAGCTATTCCCCTTCACCCTTCCGGTGTCGACGGGCACTTGCCGTATTATTAAGTTATTCCCCTTCACTCTTCCGGTGTCGACGGGCTCTTGTCGTATTATTAAGTTATTCCCCTTCACCCTTCCGGTGTCGATGGGCTCTTGATCGTATGATTAAGTTCATATATAATAGGTAGTATTATCTATAGGTATCATATTGTTTAGTCTTAAGCCGCTTTATTGGACTAATAAAATAAAATCTGAAAGAGGAAAATCTATTTTTCATTTGGAGAGAGCAGTTTGGTCGACTATCTATACTCGAGTTTCGTGCTTTCTCGAGACGACCCTGGAGTCCGGCGAGCTTACCTCAGCCTAAGGAAAAGAAGCATCACAGTACCTAAATTTTTAGGTAAAATAAAAAATTTTGTTTCACATCTTGTAGATCATATTGAGTAACTTTTATTTATCAAGTTTAAAAAAAATCTAGCATGGGGTTTTCGAAATATTGAGTTTTTTTTAAAAATCCAAAAAAAATTTGTTTGAAAATTTGATTACACAATTCTATTAATGTTTTTAGGGAGCTTTAGCAAAAAAAAATGATCAAAATCGGTTGAACCGTTTTTGAGAAAATCAAAAACAAAAAAAATGGTTCCATGGGGGGTACCCTCAATAACCATTTTTCAGAAAATTTTTTTCAACCAATACCTAGATTTAATTAAATGAAATTTTTCTGTATCTTTATTTTTAAAATCTGTTGAACAGTTTTTGAGAAAAAAAAAATGTTTATAAAATTTCGAAAAAAATTCGTATGGGGGGTACCGTTATTTTTGGTCTTAAAAAAAAAAAAGAAAAAAACGGTGGGGGGAAAAAATTAAAAATGATATGTACCAAGTTTAAAGAAAATCGGCCGAGTCGTTTAGCCTGTAGTCGAACAGACAGACAGACAGACAGAATTGCGAGACCCACTTTTTTAGTCTTCGCTATCATCGTAATGTCAACTTTGATCAAAATCTCGAGTTCGATTTTTTTTACGAATGCATAACTTGCTTTATAGTACCTATAAGTCGCAAGTAAAAAGGTAGTTGGGCAAATCTCAGAAACTTTTGACTTTCGTGTAACTTTGAAATTAAGTTACTTCATAGTCATATTTTTTTACTCTATCTCTGATAATTTTTTCGAAAATATAGTATTACAGTATAAAAAAAGTTATTTTCCACATTAAGAATTTTTTTTTACCTATAGAACGAGTAAAAGGCAAAAAGTATAGGAAAAATACAAAATTTTATATGTTACTATTAAAATATTTAAAAAGTTTAATGTTCTTACGATTGAAGCGTCTGATTTTAGTTTGTTAAACTCAAATGGGGTACATAAGAAACTTTGAAAATCAAAATTTTTTATGAAAAAATATGTGCTTTGCTTAGATTTATGACAGTGTTTGTCAGAAGTTTGGGTACCACATTTCCGAAAAAATCATTAAAATCTGGTACGTCTCTTATCATGTATACAGCATGCTTTGCACCGATTTCTAAATTACATATTCATTTTCTATAGACAAAAATGAATAAATTAAGCTTTGGTAGAGGTGTGTGCTAAAATCGTAACCTGGTTAAAATTAGCTTATACTGAATTAAAAGAGTGCGAAACTTTTTTTTTCAAGACATTTTCAGTTAGCACTCTCATAAAAAGCAATATTTCCCGTTCTTAACTATTGTTCCTTCTTCTAAATCATACTAAGAAGTGTACGTTTTGTCGCTGACGCTACATATTTTATGGATCTTTAAAATTCAGTAGTTAATTACAAAGAAAAATCATTGATATTTTTTATACATTACTTTTTAAGGGGCCGCCAAGATTTGATGACGGATTTTTGTAGAGGGGTCAAAAACAAGCACTTTTTACTATGGGAGGGGGGGTCTATCTCCCCCCGCTTAGGAGGTAGGGGCACTTTTATAAAAAATGGTTTAAATTGAAAAAAAATAAATATTAAAAAACAACGGCAATACTTACAATAAAGTGCTATACTGCGTTTGAAAGCCAGAAGATTGTTCTATAATCCTGCATTTAAATTAAATTACTCATGTCAATGGTTTTTGAGAAATTCGCATTTAAAGTCCAAATTTTGATAAAAAAACGTGAAACAAAAAGTTTAGACCGATTGTTTTCAAAATTGTGAAATGAAATTGTAAATTAGCTTATATGTGTTCCATGTATCTATCAGTTCTTAATCGAACGCAAAAAACCGCATGATTCTATGTCTTCTAGTTTTTGAGAAAATCGAAAAGTACCAAAACTGTTTTTTTTTGATTTTTGGTGGTGACGGTGATTCCATTTTAAGGATTAATGTTAATAAACATAATGCATCTTTGTTAGTTCAGTAGAGCAATTCATTTAGCGTTACACCAGAATTGCACACCGCCACGGGAGTTGAATTTTCATTTGGTATTAAGCCAATTTCTTCGAAAAAAGTAATATTTTTTTCGTTGGTCGACACTAAATCACCGAAAGAAGAAAATATTGGAAAATTATTCAATTTGAGATGGAGTAGTAGATGTTTAACCGCCTTTTTTCATTTAGAGAAAAAAACACTTCACTCTTACAAAAGTTGAATAACGAATGACCTTGGTAAACAATAACTTGTACCACATTTATCATTTGTTATAAAAAATTAAAAATTTCTATATTAATTTAAAATTTCGCGCTTACATATTTTCTGTAGTTCAAATATTAACAAATGCAAGCTAGGGCAGTGAGAAAAGTGAAAGAAAATGATCCTTATCAATAACATTCTTATAAACATAGGTATAAACAACTTACGTCGAACGTTAGTGTGGTATTAGTAGTCTTTGTGACTCGGCCACTTAAAGTCGTTTCGTGTTACTGTTTCGATAGTTCAACGTCGCACTATGGGACCAAAAGATGAAATCCATCTCAAAAATGGTTTTGGTGAATTTCGTAATTTGAAAAATCTAATGATGGGATTATATACTAGAAATAGGGTTCTTCCTAACACAGTAAATTTTTTGTATCTTACTTTTGTTCTAGATACCTAAAATTACAGTTAAAAATGACATTTCGATATTTTTATTTTTTAGAATTATTGGAAGTGAGAGTTTGAAGTCAATTATTTCGTATTTTTTCTGGACAGAATGTATAAGTATTATACCTTTTTGAAAAGCCCAAGCCTTCTTCTTTACAAAACAGTTATATTTTTTTAATTAAGTTCGCCAGTAAATTAATAAAAAAAATGAGTACGGTGTAGTATATTTTTCATTTTTTTTGTTTTCAATTGAAGTTTTCTCTGTTAGCTCCGGCTGCCTGCGTTTAGTTAATGGCTGTTTAGTATTCTAAAAATATTCTAAATTTGGAAGAAAAAATAAAAACTTTCGCATTTTCATGCATTTTTGTTTAGGAAGAAAAAACGTACGATGAGGAAGAAAAATAAGTTTTTAGAATAAAAATTCGTATTCTTATAACTTTATTGTTAAGTGATGAAAAAAATTAAAGTTTGGCAAAAATGTGGAACCTTTATTGATGCACATAAATGTGTATTCCAAAAAGTTTTAGACCATTATTTTATTACTTTTAGCCCAAAATTAAAAAAAAAAAAATGTTATTTTTTGTCAAAAGTTAAAAAATATAACATGTGCAACACATTTTCATAAACATCATATAAGTGACTATGTTTCCACAAAATTTATAAGTTTTTATCATTTATTTCCAATATTATTAAAATTCTAAATTTTATTTTTAGAATAAAATATTTTTTGTTTTCCAATTTTAAACTTCCTTACTCATATTTATATATATTAAAAAAAATCATAATTAAATAAAAATAAATGCCAAGCATTTGAGGGTGGGAGGGGGTGTGTGGTTTATGGTTGCATATAATACAAATGTAGGTACATAGTTTTAAATAACACTAGCATTGTTTGACGAGGCTTAAGAACTTTTAGACATTAATTAATATACCTAGTAATAAGGTGTACTTTTGAATTCCTTTTTTTTTGTCTTAAGGGCGAAAAACTTTCATATATCAAAAAGGGGCGTGGCAGTACACGGATTGTACTAAAAATAAATAACACTTTTCATAAACTCACTTCTTCATATAAAACTTAATTAAAAAATGCCTGCTCTTAATGAACTTTAAGCTGAAAATAAAAAAGGGGAGTGAAAGTAGGCGGGAAAGTGGGCAGACAAAATATACATGCGATGTCTTAAGTTTAAAAAAACCTCAAAAACAAATTTTCGGCTTCCTGTTCACTAAAAATAAGAAAATAACAAAAATTTAAAAAATATGGGCGTGGTAGTGGGCGGAATTTACAAAAAACTACTTTCAAATATTTTCACCGGTAAAAGAAGAAAACAAATTTCATCCAAATTGTTGCAATAATTCTTGCTGCAACAAATTTTTCCCATATAAATGAAACAAAATCTACAAATTTGTTATTTTATTTTATTTAAAAAAAAATAAAATAATTTATTTATATCTGAAACGTTTTAATATTTTAAATTCTTGGTTATACAAGTATAAGTATACAAAATTTCAAAAAAAAATATTGAGAAACGAAAAAGTTATGGATTTTTGAAATGGTTTGCATAGTGCGTCGCCGGAAAATGAGTGAGAATTTTTTAAGCATTCGTTAATAAAAGAGGAACACCATCAATTATATTTTCTGATGTTACAATGGTGCTATAAACTTAATTTTAAAGGTGTGCTTAGTTATTTTCTCTTTACGCGTTTTCAAAAGTCTAAAGTCAACAGTTTCTGAGATTTGCCCAGTTACCATACAAAGAAGAAAAGAAATAGTTTTCGAAAACCATATTTTTGTCGAAAACAGAACCTAGAATTTTGATTTGCAGAAAATATACTGCATTCGTAACACCAGATGGGCAATATGAGTTTCTAAAGGTGCCATTTGGCCTATGCAACTCGCCAGCTGCATTCCAGAGATTTATTAACCAAGCGTTCCGGGAACTGGTGTTACAAAAATATTTGCTGATATACATACTTATGTATGTACATATGTGTCGTTCATTATAAAAGTGGTGTAAATCCATTTTTTTAAAAAATGGATTTCTTTGCTTAATGGTATTATATTTGTTAATATCTTTCAATATAAAAGAGAATCTACTCCAAATACGAATTATATTTCCGATAATTAATGTTTTTTGTTCTTGAAGTGATTTTATTATTTAACTATAAAAATTAAGTAAGTCACAAATCCGTTTAATAAAATAATTAATAAAATCTGTAAAGGTTATTATAATCTTGGACTTTTTACGAATAACCAAAAATATTAACCTAAAGCGCATTGATTTTGTTTTTTTGTCTATTCATCATTTCACAAAAACCTTATTATCTCGAAATTCATTTGTATGGAGATAGTTCACTATTAAATTGAGCGACACATATGTAGATGACATAATCATATTTGCAAAGAGGGAAGACGAGGCATTGGAAAAGCTGAGGGTCGTACTTAAGGTGGCAGAGGAGCACGGATTAAAAATAAAATGGGAAAAATGTAACTTTCTGGTACGGTCAGTAGAGTTTTTAGGGTACGTCATAGGTAACGGTAGTATAAAACCATCAGAGGAAAAAGTGAGAGCAGTACAGAAGTTTCCGGTACCGACCAAATTGAAGCAGATACAAAGTTTTCTAGGATTGACTGGGTTTTTCAGGAAATTTGTACTGAATTACTCTAAGATAGCGAAACCTTTATCAGATCTATTAAAAAAAGATAACAAATTGGACATGGGTGAAAAAGAGATGATAGCATTTAATGAACTAAAATCTTGTCTTTGCAGAGAACCAGTACTGAAACTATTTAATAATGTTTTCCCAAAGAACTCCACACAGATGCCAGCATAGAGGGATATGGAGGGGTGTTACTGCAGAAACACGAGGACGGACATTTTCATCCAACGTTTTTTTTAAGTTTCAAGACAAGTAGATCGGGGAGAAAATTTACAAGTTACGAACTCGAGGTGCTGGCGATAATGAAGTGTTTAGCCAAACTGAGAGTGTACCTACTGGGATTAGAGTTCACGATAGTCACAGACTGTAAAGCATTCGAGGCCACTATGAGGAAGAGGGACTTGTGTCCGCGAGTAGCAAGATGGGCGATCATGTTACAAGAATACTCCATGAAGGTCATACACCGAGCGGATACATCAATGAGACATGTGGATGCGCTAAGCAGATACCCCGTCGTAATGAGAATAGAAGACGGTCTCATACACCGGATAAGAACTGCCCAAGGTAAAGATGAATATTGCCAAGTAATTCTTGATATAATTGCAGCTGTAGGTGTCTATAAAGATTACGAAGTAAGAATCGGACTACTGTATAAGTTTGAAGGAGGTACCCACCTATTAGTTGTCCCGAAACTGCTTCAGAAAGAAATCATTCGTAACGTGCATCTTCAAGGGCACATAAGTGCAAGAAAAGTGGAGGCCATAGTAAAACAAGAGTATCATATACCGAAGCTCATGGGATGCATAGAGAATGTGTTGACAAACTGCGCGGCCTGTATACTGGCAGCAAAGAAAAGTGGAAAGGCTCAAGGGTTTTTGCACCCCATCGAGAAGAGTGACACACGCTACATATCGACCACGTAGGACCGCTTCCATCTACTAACAAATTTTATAACTACTTGTTCGTGGTGGTTGATGCGTTTACGAAGTTCACATGGATATATCCAGTGAAGACCACGAAGTGTGAGGAGGCAATAAAGCGTTTAGACCAGCAGAGTGAAATATTCGGGAACCCAACACTTCTGATTTCCGATAAAGGCGCCGCGTTTACGGCAAACGCGTTCAAGGAGTATTGTGACGAAAGGGGGATTCATCACATATTAACTACGACCGGAGTACCGAGGGGCAACGGGCAGGTTGAGAGAATCAACAAAATAGTTATTGAGGTACTGTCAATGGTAGCAGTAGCAGACCCAACCAAATGGTATCAACACGTAGGGCAGGTCCAGCGAGCTATTAATTCAACTGTGTCGCGAAGCACGAAGAGGAGTCCATTCCAACTGATGTTCAGTGCAACCATGCGTCGAGCGGAAGATCTTGAGATAAGGAAGCTGTTGGAAGATGTTATCTTAGATGATTTTGAAATGAACCGAGACGAAATGAGAAAGACAGCAAAGGAAGAGATAAGCAAGGTTCAAGCTGAAAACCAAAAAACTTATATCAAGAAAAGGAGAGCAGCACATGAGTACAAGATCAGTGATCTTGTCGCTATCAAGGGAACGCAGTTTGGGACTGGGCTAAAGCTTCATGCCAGTTTCCTAGGGCCGTACGAGGTAACTAAAGTAAAGAGAAATAAAAGATATGAAGTAAAAAAAGTGGGTCAACATGAGGGGCCTAACGTGACGGGTACATCAGCTGACTATATGAGCCCTGGGTGGCCGACGGAGAGGGGAAGGACCAAGATGACTCCAAAAACGAAGGCGACATCGACTGAGGAGAGTCGATTTTTTTTCAGGATGGCCGAATGTGGGGTCCATCATTAGCTAAGTATTTGTAAGATAATATTTTAAGTCATTTAATAACAGAGAATACTTTTCAACCGTCGCCACGAAACAACAATTAGTCACCAAACAATTCGTCATCAAATCAGCACATTCCTCCATAGATATGGGACGCGACGGCGAACGTCGCGACGGCGACACCAACAATACACCATGTAAAAACCAAATGCAAAGGCATATAAATGAAAAGACGAAACATGACCTATATAAATTCGTTTAAATAGCTAGTCATGATAAGCTGCGAAGGAAAATACGAAATGCCAAGACGAATTTTGAAGATACTGTTGCTGGTTGGAGGAATCATAGGAGCGGGTTGGGTGCTGAGCTGGGCAAACAAGGCTCTTGCATGGTATCGGATTATGAGCAGGTTGGCGGTCTGGGATTTGGTCTAAGCAGTTTCTGGTATGCACTCGGTGACGACGGTCGGCGGTCCGAAAAAGTATTCTCTCTGGTTTAATAAACAAATAAATTGTAAATGTTAAAGTGAAAGTTTGTCTGCTTAATTTCTACATCTTCTTTAATAAATAAATAAATTGTAAATGTTAAAGTGAAAAGTTGTCTTCTTAATGTCACATCTTCCTACATACATAATGTACATATGTATAATTCAATCAAACAATTTTTTAAAATATTTACAGAACCCAAAATTGAACCAATTTTCTGATTTTTGACTTTCTCATGATCAGCAAACCGAGATTTAGTGTGATATACCCTCAATCGAAGATTTACCGTACACATTTATTTCATTAATCTAGTAGACTAGAATTTACAAATCGAAGGATGACAATGGATTAATTATTAAGTATTGCGGTGACATTTTAAACAAAATCCATAAAATAATAGTTTACGATTTCGATGTCATCATTCCTTTAACTGTCAAAATAATTGTTTTTCCCTAGAATTAGCCGAATTTTAATTCACGTTGAAAACACTATTGTCTGTTTAAGGCTTTGAGTATATATAATATGGAGGGCTCGTTCCTATCCCTAATGCATTGTAGTACTTGAAGTTGTGATAGGGGTCGCTGTCTCACTTTCTGCAAGTTAAGGATACAGCCGTATCCTCCGATTTGTGCTTACCTTCTCCTCTCATATATTTCTCCGTCACATGTGATACGAGTATGAAGCAGGGATGGAAAATGAAATTTTTCAATTGTACTGAAATGATGTCAATTGTACCGAAAACGAATTTTGCATGAAAAAAAAAAAAAAAAAATCAATAATTCAACTATTTAAAACTATTCCAAAGTATTTTATTTAAAAGAATCAGAGCAGAAATGATCAGTTTGTTTTCTTATAAAAAATATAAATAAATACAAATAGCTCCACAGAAGAAAATACTATCTTCATTTTAAAAGTATTTACATAACTATTGTATTGTAACGACGCCATTTTTGTGGCACCAGCTTATACAAAGAAATTAAATATAAAACTAAAATTCACAAATAAAATATTTTAAAAATGCACAGACGAAAAACCGCAATTAGAAATCACATCCACAAGTTTACAGTTTAGTGTTAAGTAAATTACTTTGCACATGCGCTGCGATCTGCGTTTGCGAATAAATCTTTTTAAGCAATTTTCACAGCTAATATTTATTTTTGTTTTGTTTTTACTTTTCGACGAAGTGAATTAATGATCGAATCAACTATTTAAAAGGAAAACACTGCATAAAATAATTATAAATTGAAATATTTTGTTTAAAAAAATTTTCGCGACCAACAACCTATCTTCTGCGAACTGTCAAGTGTAAATTCTCAATCCACAACTGGTGAACGCATTCCACAAACCGGCGACTAAAAAACTCGTTCAAATCTAACCTCTTTCTAGTTGAGATATCAAAGTGAAATATCCTCCAAATCTATGACGATTCATATTTTTCTCTTTTTTAAATTTTGGTAACAAATAAAACTGCATAAAAGCCACCTTTTCTTAAAATAATTTTGCTTAACACTCATTTTACTTTAATTTATTTACTTTTGTGTTTTTTTTTTTGACAATTCGCAAAAATAACTCATGTGAACAAAATGCCAAAATTCGTGACCATTCGTAAAGCACTTAAACAAAACGATGTGATGTCTGAAAAAAAGCTGATCGATTAAGAGACAGAAAAGCAAGACGCCATTAAGAAGTGAAAAAAAAAAAAAAAAAAAAAAAAGAGTTATTAATCTGGTATGAAAATGAATGCATTAAGGCCAGGATGATGTATTCAACTTTCAATTTCCTTTTATGTGCTTTTGTTTTTTGTGAAATACATAAAATTGGAAATTTTGAAATTGTACTGAATTGACACAAATTGTACTTTTGTACTTGTAAAAACTCAATTGTATCGAATTCGGTACAATTGTACCGAATTTTTCATCCCTGGTATGAAGCACTCGGCAATAACTTTGTCTTACACAAATTTGAGTAGCGCCCCCTATGATAGTCACGCATTTGGAATAGAAACGAGCCCTCCATATTATACCATATATACTCAAAGGTTTTAGGCTACATAGGCTTAAGCGATAATTTTAAGAATTTTATTTTCATCTGCTTATAACCATACATTTCAACTCTATTTCAACTTGACATACAATAACGTTTATTTTTCCAACACATCCTTAAGCCCATTCTTAAGTGGATTGTTTATTTTCTATTGGCCACTGATGGAGCATCAGACGGTTCCTGAGATGGGTTCCCAATAGTTGCCTCGCATTTACACGATGTCTGTAAAGTTGGGTGAAGGTGCCGCAGTTGCTAGTGCAATGTATTGTAATATTTTTGCTAGGTTCGTTAAATAAAACTTATTACTCTTTTTAGTATCTCTTCTTTATTTTTACTTTCCAAAACACAACAATAAATCTCAATTTATAATCAACTCAATTAACTTTATTCAAATTTAAATCACACTTGTTTAATAACACAATCCAATAAGCAATACTTTTGTACACTTTCATAAATTAGATATGCAGTTTTCCAATAGATGGCGCTGTAGTAGTATAAAGCTCTGTTCACAACAGTATTAACAATGAGTAGTGGGCCACGTGTGGCGTAGCGCCCTTTGGAGAAGTTATTTATCCCGATGTTGGTGGCAGAAGTTATTTGGAAGTGGAGTGATAGTAAGGCACAAAAAATTATTGTGACTTCGATAAGAACGCAGACTCTTTTGAATATATTAAATTTGGAAATAACTGAAGACAGTCTACGAGTCGAAATTTAAAGAGAGCATTCATATGCTTGAACAACGATTTTACATGGTCTCGATGGACCTTGCACAGATGATGTGGCAACACATGTTTCTAATTAGCCGGTGTCGGAGAAAACATTTCGGACTCTATAATTATTACGAACATTTTAATGACTTTGCCAGAGTATATAACAATTTTCGCACAGCATGGGAGTCTACCGCAAAGAATGAGCACACTCTGGATATCTTCACTTCGAGGTTAATAATGGAAAAAGCACGTTTTCAGCTTAGTCATGCAGATAAGGGGTTAGATGGGACAAATGCGTTAGTTGCAAGAAAATTGTGGAAATTTAAAGAGGGTTTTGGAAAACGGGTTGAAGTAAAGTAGATCTGGTAGATGTTTTGCGTGCAAAAAAATTGGGCTCTGGAAACTAGACAGCCCGGAAAAATTAAAAAGAGAAAATCAAAGTGCGAAGAGTCATATCTCTTTATTTGCTTTTATTTGCGAAGCAGCAGTAGGGCAACAGATTTGCAAAGATGATGAGTGGTTTTTAGATTTTGGTGCTATCGACTATATTTCAAATATGGGGGAGTGGCTTGTCAACTTTGAGCTCTTTAAGGTGCCAATGTTCGTACGTATTGGCAATGGCAGTACGATTAGTGCAATTGGTAAGGGTGACGGTAATGTGCTTTCTTTCGTGCACTCGAGCTGAAAGCAAAACCACGTGCTTGATGTTATGTATACTCCAGACCAGACATACATGTATGTACATTTGTTTTTTTAACACTGCTTTAGGTTTTTTTTCCCACAACTACAAGTAGAGTAAATTGACTAAGAATGATACTATTGTTGCAGCGGGAGTGCGTGACTTCAAGTTCTTCCAACTTTAGTTTAAGGTTATGGTGAATGAGCTTCATCAGGTTTCTGCACACGCTACTGTGAACAAATGTGAAACATTGCAAAACTGGCATGAAAAACTAGAGCTCTAGCGCACCACAACATGCCAAATAAGATCCATCTTAAAAATCTACAAATTCCATTCGTGAACAAAACTGAATTTGTATGTTGTGGTTCCATGTTTGGAAAACTCCATCGCATGGTTTTTAATGAATCCAATTTCAAGAGTAATTCCATCCTACAACTTTTACACATAAATAGATGTTTGTAGACCCATGCAATTGGAAGGTCTAAATATTTTCTTCCCTTCAAAGGTGATTTTTTTCGCATTACCACAGGGTGTATTTTTTCAAAGAAAAATCGGAGGTTTTTGATTTTATTCAAAAGTTCTTAAAAAAGAAATAGAAGCTGAAACAAAAAATTGTGTGGAAGTTCTAAGAAGTGATAATGGCCTCGAATTTATTTACAAAAAACATAACGTCAGAAGTCTGGGCATTATACTTCCGGGCAGTTGTGTGGTGATAATATTGAAGGTTTGGGGGCTATCGTTGAGTACAGGTGATAATCTTACATGAGTCTTCAGACTCATATGACTCCCGAAAAACAAGCTAACACTACCCCAAGTCTCGGTACTGATAGTGTTAATCGGGTTATAATGAAAAGGTTTGCTTTTATGGCATGTTATGAAAACGCAATTAACTGTCAGGATTCTAAACATTGGAAAGCAGTAATGATGAAGAAATTTCTTCAGCGAGAAACGACTGCTGGTATTTGACACCTCTACTTAAAAGTTGAAAACTAGTTGCTTCAAAATGAGTTTATCAGAATAAAAACACAACCCCAAAATGAAGTAAAGCAGTTCAAAGCCAGGTTTGTTGGCCGTTGTTTTAGACAGCAATATGAAATAGACTATTTAGAGATAGAGACTTTAAGTCCTGTTATGAGGTTCTCTTCTATTAAAGACTTTCTAATTATTGCTTTAGCTGAAAATTTGGATATCAGACAGTTCGACGTGACAACAGGGGCCAAATTACAGCATCAGTTTTCGAGTAATAGGTGACTGAATTATGTGAGTTTGGGATTAGCGCTTACGTCATCGAGCAATCGATTACCCTAATTTGACATTTTCATTCGCTCACTGATGGGACTCACTCACTCAAGCGGTAATTTGGACCCAGCTTTTTTAAACGAAAAAAATGAAGAAGAAGTTTACGGAGAGCAACCGAAAGACTATAATGACAAAAGTGGGAAAGATTGTAGGCTAAGAAGGCAATTTATATTGACAACAATGGTCTCCTGCAAGCAATGGATGAAAAGGACATTGAAATCCTGTAAACTTACTAACAAGAAACTTCGAGATAAAAGTTTTTCAGTTAAACTTTCTTTGGGACTCGAGATAAGGTGTTTTCACAATACTCGTAATTCAAAAAACGGTGTATAAGTAAGACTTAGTCGTTTATTGTACCTAAAAAATGGTTGCATGTTTCGACAAAATCTAGAAATGAATTTCATAATAAAAATAAAAAAATAAAAAAAATAATATGTAATGATAAAAATTAATACTACAAAAACTATTTAATAATAACATAACTTGTTTTACAGATTTTTGCCATTTGATCCCTGTATATTTCTCCCTTACCGTCACCTCCCAATTTTACCACCCATCTCTCCCTTTTCCTTCATTATTTTTATGTTGTATTATTGGTTAAAGTGAAGTGTTAGGCTAGCCGCGCACTGGCAACTGTGATCGAAATCAAATAGTTTAATCACCAGTTGATAGAGTACCGCGGACTGGCAACTCTTTACTCACGTTCACACTCTTTTTCTCTCTTGCGCTTATAGAAAACAGCTCAACTGTTGCGAATTAATTCAAGGCAATTGTTTAGTTTGTGTCAAAACACAAACTTTTTAGTTGCTCAAATCGAGTTGCTCAAAGTGCGCGGTGTCTCATATAAGCCCATATGTTTCATTTTAGCAACTAAACAGTTGCGAAACTAAAAATTGAATGTGCGCGCCTGGCCTTACTGCTTTCTTAAAATTAGCGGTAGAAATAATTTTTTTTAATAGTAATAGGCAGAGAGTTCCATAACTTTGATGCATGAACAAAAAACAGTCGTGAAGAATTTAAAAAGTTTTAAGAAGGTGTTAAAAGATTGAGCGTTCTATTAGATTGGGTAAACTGCAGTCTTCATAAATGTGCAATGGCTTATGTTATGTTGGGAATGAGAATCAAGTTTACAATATATAACATTGGCATGGTCAATTAGTGGAATTAACAGTGTTTTTACAAGTTTTAATTTGGTTGTAACAGGAGTTACCTTGGAAAATACTCAAAGCTTACGCAACCCACCGTAAATTCTTCCAATGGTATGGTTAACCTGATTTTCAGCCGAAAGAGAAGTGTTGATCCTTAAGCCAAGACTAATCACTGAGCGCACAAATTTAAGTTTTATACTTGTGAGAGATACAGCGGTGGTAAAAGTAAGGTATTAATTTGGTTCTTAGATATCGCGATCAATTGGGACTTAGATGGGTTGAGGGTTAGGGTTGTTAAGCGACCAATCATAGATTTCTTGAAGGTCCTCATTCATTCTACAAATTAGATCCTCTTGTAAGCCGATTGAACGTGATAAATAAATTTGCACATCGTCAGCATACAAATGAAATGATACATTCGAACAAACATTTGACAGATCGTTGATAAAAAGGCAAAATAAAATCGGTCCCAAAATAGAGCCTTGTGGAACCCCCATCCGCAGATTCATACATTCGGAAATCATTTGATTAACTTTTACACTCTGGCACCTATTAGTCAAATAGTTTTTAATAAGATTCACCGCTCTATCATGAAAGCCAAAGTAGCGCTTCAATTTCATGCAGAGAATTTTATGATTAATTTTGTCCGTGCATTTAAATCAGTCGCAGTATACAGGCCGAGTGCTGAAAAGATTTTATGTCTGATGCGGCTGTGGTATCAACTCTGGCATATCCATTGATCCGCGCAGTGGACTAGGTAAGAGAAAATCGTTTTTCGTTCCGACAGGCTGTTGGGATGATGGTTTCTAATGGTGTAAACGCGTCTTGATATATCATTTGCTATTGAGTGTGTTAAAAGTTACCTAGAAAATTCAACTAAAATTCATGTTACCATGAATAAGCAGATCTTTTGTTACTTGAAAGATCATGGTATATTTTTTGAAAATAAATTAAATTTGAAATTTGATTGGTTCAGTGATGCTGACTATGCCGGTGACATATTTTTTTTACATTTATTATATGCGCACTCAAGGGGTTATGAATACCCTTCTAATGTTAAGTACAGTGCGAGCAATTAGGAAAGAGGGATAGGAGTAAAAAGGAAATAAAGTTTTGAATGTCTGTACATTGCAATGAGTAAAGAAATAAAGGCTATATATACATATAACAAGATCAGAAGGGGTAAAAATCTTCTTGCATCGGCGGAGAAAAGCTAAACACTTAGAAGTGTTTTTGGCGACGTCAAAAAGATGGTCTGTGATGCACATACCTAGAACTGAAAGCTGTTCAGTCTCCTCGATGCAAGTGACATCCATGGATATTGACATTGAACGATAGTAAACAGCATTGAGTTTTCGAAGCATTATATTCTACACTGTTTTTGATTCTCCATTGGACAATGCAGTCGAGATCAGAATTTAATGAGCTTATCATACGCTGCCGTTGGAAGTGCATATCCGAAGGAAAAGGATGTGAATCTGAAAACGAATATGAAAATCTGATGTTACTATCGTCAGCGAAACAATTTAGGGGATTAGAAGTTTCAGACAAAAGATAATTTGTGAATGTAAGGAATAGTGTCGGAGACAAAAAGGAGCCCTGGGGCACACCAGCGTTTATTTTGTGGATATGCACGAGACCATTCAATAGTGGCTTACTTATTCTTATGAGCTCGAATTTCTTCACGTGGGTATCGCAGCGTTATCCTTTCTATAACGGAATCCTAGTATGTCGCCACGACAGAGGGAGTAAAACTTGGCGATTTACTTCCAGATCAGAACATTAAACCAGTTCTATATGTTGACAACCAAAGTATTATCCAATTACTCGTAATAAGAATGCCAAGTTTCATAAGAGGACAAGTCACATTGACGTCCGTTTTTATTTGATACGTGATTAATAATTCTGAAGGATTATTCAACTGAAATGCATGACTGGATCTTGCTTGCTCTTTTGTAAAAGTACTTTGGAATTTAAAAATTGCTTAGACATAAAAAACAAAAATGGATTTTATTAGAGAATAATATTCAAATGTATAAAATTGTACTGAGTTTTTAATATTCGCTTTTGGAAAACACTATGTACTTTCGGAATGAAATTTTAAAAAGAATTTGCCTGGAATCGGCGCCCTAAAAAATATTTGCACTTTGAATTCAATACCCCAGCCCTTTAGTTGGGCCCTATGTAAGTTGCAAAGTACTTTCTTTCCATTGTAAATTGCTGACGGGGGTGCAGCCGGAAATGTTTTACTTTACTGCGAAGGTGGCGTTTATTTGTTTGTGGGAAATATATGAAGTATAACTCGTAGTCCTTTGAAGCCTTTGTTTTCTTTCTTTCTTTCTATTTTTCTGGTTTTTTCTTTGTAATCGAAATTAAATGTTGTGTTAGCATGTCCACTTGCAATTAGGGAGCATACCATTTCAGCGAAGTGTGTTGTTTTTTTTTACTTTATGAAAACATACATAAGTCGAGACTGAGGCGGGCGTTACCTTTATAATTAACTGAAATTCTGCTTTAGTAGATGACAGCGATAAAAATAGAAAACAAATTGTGTAGCCGCTGAAGGAACTGAAAGTTGTTTCCTGCCCTGAAGTTCTTTTTTTTTATTGGAATTATTGCAGGTTTACATTGTTGACGAGATAACTTGTTATAAATGCCGATAGATTTCCATGGACAGTTACAAATTATAGTCACTAAGGAGAAAATCACATTCATCGAAGTATAAAAAGTGTGATTTCGAATTTTATGTCAAAAAACAGTTCGAAAGTTGAAAAAATGTTTTTCATAAATGTACATATATGTATGGATGTTTTTATCAGATAACACACAGGAGACTTTGACGTAAAAAGACAATAAAAATTTTAATGACCACGAGGAGGTAATGTGAGATAATATACCTAGCTTTTGGATAATTTGGGCTGACATCTTGCACAATCTTCAGGCAATCTTTGGCAAAGCGAATAAATTGAATCAGATATGTAAGATATGTACTAGATGCTGCTTTCATCAGTACATAAACTTAATCAAGCTTATATTATAAAAATTGTACGAATTTGCAGTGTCAATATGAGAGCCTTCTTAGGAATCCACAGATAAAGTCTGGAGCTCGAACATCCTACTAAAGTAACCCAATAAGCAACTAGTATGAAAAGAGATTTCTGTACGGTTAGGCGAAGGCATATTGATATTACTATTAAAAAATGAAAACTATGATCTGATGTTTCTTTAATGTTTTTTCCGATCTAGTGTAATTTTTGGATTCATAAAAAATTCCAACTCAAGATTTAAAATCAAACCTAACAGTGCCATGACAGATAAGACGTAAAAAGTGCATCCCGAAATTCGAAATACGATTAAATTTTTATGCACAATACTATCCAAACTGTTGGGAAGCTTTAGCATAAGAAAATACCATTTTCGAGAACATGGTTCCATTAATAACCATTTTTAATATTTTTACTTGCGACTTATAGGTAGATACTATAAGCTAAGTTATGCATTTGTAAGAAAAATCGAACTTGAGAATTTGATCAAAGTTGACATTACGATGATAGCGAAGACGAAAAAAGTTGGTCTCGAAATTCGGTCTGTCTGTCTGTCTGTTCGACTACAGCCTAAACGGCTCGACCGGTATTCATTAAAAAAACAGATTTAAAAAAAAATCAAAAAATTTCATTTAGTTAAAGCTAGGTAATGGTTGAAAAAATGTTTCCAAAAAATTGTTATTTTTGATACCCCCCTTGGAACCATTTTTTTGTTCTTGATTTTCTCAAAACTGGTGTAACCGATTTTTATCATTTTTGAATGCTAAGGCTCTACAAGAGTGTGAATAGTATTGTTTATTCAAGTTTTCAAAAAAAAACTTTGTTTGGATTTAAAAAAAAAATTTGAATTTTTTTTTTTCAAAACTTAATATTTCGAAAACCCCATGCTCGATTTATTAAAGCTTAATAAATAAACGTTTTTTAATATAATATAAAAGATGTGAGAAAAAAAAATATTTTACCTAAAAATAACGGAACCCTCCATACAAATGTTAAATATTAACTATTAGCATAACGAATTTTAATGAAATTATGTATAGAGAAACTTCTAAAAAGTTTAAAAAACATTGCATTTCAAGATTATAAGAAAAATTTATTTTGAATTTTTCAAAAAAAAAAAATCTATTTTTTTTTTTAAATTCGATACCTCAAAAACGTCTCAGCGTTTTTTTTCTTAAGAATGTTTTAAAAATTTTTTATAAAAAAGCTTATTTTTTTAAGAAACCTCTACAACGGCTTATAATTCATCCTGTTTTTAGCTCCAACTACTAAAGATATTGGTGCAAAATTTTAATTGAATTAGTACGATGCTAAAGCTGTTTTAGTATCATACTAGGTTAAAACAACGAATTTGCAAATTTTAATCAAATGTAGCATCATACTTCTCCACCCCTTTATTAAAGTTAAAATCATCGAATACCTACTTTATTTTTTACTTGCGACTTATAGGTACTATAAAGCAAGTTATGCATTCGTAAAAAAATCGAACTCGAGATTTTGATCAAAGTTGATATTACGATGATAGCGAAGACTAAAAAAGTGGATCTCACAATTCTGTCTATCTGTCTGTCTGTCTGTTCGACTACAGCCTAAACGGCTCGGCCGATTTTCTTTAAACTTGGTAAATATCATTTTTAATTTTTTCCCTCACACGTTTTTTCCTTTTTTTTTTAAGACCAAAAATAACGGTACCTGCAATAAGAATTTTTTTTTCGAAATTTTATAAATATTTTTTTTTCGACAAATTTTAAAAAATAAAAATGCAAAAAAATTTCATTTAGTTAAAGCTAGGTAATTCTTGAAAAAAAATTTCCGAAAAATGGAACCACGGAGCCTAGAATTTTGAAAAAGTTTTTTTCTTTCAATTAATTTTTACGATATTTAATTTAATAAAAAAATTTGAAATTAAGATATAACAGCTTATATCTACCATAGAACCATTTTTTCGAGTTTTGAATTTCTCATTATCCACATAACGGATATTAATGAAATTTTTTATAGAGAAGCTTCTAAAAAGTCTAAAACACATTGAATTTCAAAACTTTAAAATAAATATTTTTTGAATTTTTTTTTCTTCTTTTTTTTTCTTTTTTTGAAAATTCGATATCTCAGAAACGGCTCAATATTTTTTTTGTAAATTTAATTTTTATTCGAACAATAATAAAAACTTTAAATTGGTGTACCAATTTTTTTTCTTTAAAATCTCTTAAAAAATTTGTATATAAAAGCTTTTTCTAAGAAACCACTATAACGACTTATAATTTTTGTTCTTGCATAAATTCATATTTGCATAGCATTCTGTTTTGTCTCTTACTAGTTACTACATACTAAAAGAATTTAAAAAATTATTTTATCCTTATGAACAGTTTCCTGAAATAAAATTTGTTTTTTAAATTCCCAGTCTATTACATACATAGAACATAGGAGCAACTTCGTGCGACCCAGTCGTGCATTTTATTTAGTATCGTGCTAGCTTCATATTATTCTTTGACATTAGCAAGCATCAAAAAAGGTTCGTGTACTTACTTTTTTACACGAAATGTCATTGTTTTAGGTGTGTTCAGAAGCAATTTATTTAGAAAATTATTTTAGTATGTTACTAGTTTAAAATTAAGAATGAGTAAGTAAACAAACTACTATAAAGTTAGAAAATTGTTAAGTAGTATCATACTAATACCTTAATAATAGGCTGTTTAAAATTTTCCGCAATTTTGTTTAGTCATTTCATTGAATGAAGTTTATGCTTATGCAGTTTTTTCTATACTCTGTCCAATAAAAATATGCAGTGTGGGCAAGATAGGACGTTTGCCTCGCATTCTGGCTACAGTGAAATGCATAAATCTGTCCTAACAATCCTAACGTGCGTTCCATCTAAACAGCCGATTACTCTTGGAAGTTTATATTTTTGGTACCCACCAACAGCAAATAACATAAAATGCACGACTGGGTCGCACGACCTTGCTCCTATGTAATAGACTAGGAATTTTCAAAACAAATGTTATTAGAGAAAACTGTTCATAATGATAAAATAATTTTTTAAATTCTTTTAGTATGTAGTAAGAGACAAAACAGAATGCTATGCAAATATATATTTATGCAAGAACAAAAATTATTTTTTAAATTCTTTCTTAAAAAAAAAAGCTTTTATATACAAAATTTTTAAAAGATTCTTATGAAAAAAATTTGGTACGCCATCTTTAAGTTTTTATTACTGTAGGAATGAAAATTAAATTTCCAAAAAAAAAATATCGAGTCGTTTTTGAAATATCGAATTTTCTAAAAAAAAAAAATATTTTTTGTTTTTTTTTTAAATCAAAAAATATTTTTTTTTAAGTTTTGAAATGCAATGGTTGTTAGACACTTTTTAGAAGCATCTTTTCAAAAAAATTCATTAAAATCCGTTTTGTCGATAATGAGTAATTCAAGATTTAAAAAAAATGGTTCTACGGGAGGTACAAGCTGTAATATCTTAATTTCAAATTTTTTTTTTGTAATATTAAATACCGTTAAAATTAATTGAAACAAAAAAAATTCTATCAAAATTCTAGGCTCCGTTTTCGAGAAAAATACGATTTTTGAAAACCATTTTTTAACATTTGTATGGTGGGTACCTTTATTTTTAGATTATGTTGGGAAACTTTTATTTTTTAAGTTTAAAAAAAGTTTTGAAAAAAAAAAATTTGAAATTTTTTTTTTAAATCCAAAAAAAATTTGAAAAATGATATCTACCAACTTTGAAGAAAATCGGCCGAGCCGTTTAGGCTGTAGTCGAACCGACAGACATACATGCACTTAGCCTGAAGATTTCAGGCACTGCGAATGATATTTTTACTTTAGTTAAAAATAGGAGAGGATATGCAATAAATATTTGAATAAAACTTTATCCCTGATAAATCTGAAACAAGAAGAAATAAAAACATAATTTGGCACATTGCTTAATTTTACTCACAATTCAAAGGGGTTGGAATTATCCCTTCATTCGCGTCTTATTTACCTGATTTCATTATTTGTATTTCTTCCTCCTCAACCGTTAAATCCTATGCTTGCATTTTAAAACTTAAAATTTTTAAGTATTCAAAATTCGATCTAATCAAAACAAAATCTGTTTAAAACAAACAAAAAAGTTACTCTTAAAATAGTGTTTTCCGATGGATGGATTTGGTTCTTCTTCGAATTTTTAAATAAAATAAAATATTGAGGACTACGAAATTTAAAACCTCGTTCAAATGGAGACATCTCGCTGGTGTCATGGAAAAATTCAAATTGTTTATTTTTTGTGCAGGAGATTAAAAAAAAAACACACTATACGCCCTAGCAAGTTATCCGTCGAAAGGGAGAATCTTATGTGATTTTATTCCAATTCAGTTGAAAAAAACGCCCCCAATATTCCTTTCTTCACATGGACCAAAAAAGAATGCATTTAAAATTCTGTAATGAATAAAAAACAACAGAATGTTTTATTTAGAATATTCTACTGAATAAAGAAATTCAAAATGCTATTTCCAAAAATAATTCTAAATAAACAAGGAAACATAGTTAATGTCTTAAAAGTGTTTACAAATCGGTAATAGGGAACATTTGTTTGGTATATTCTATTTTATTGCACAGGGAATTTTAGAGAATTTGAACTTAAATTTATTTCAATTTAATCAAAATCCTTTGAAAATACTTCGAAATTGATTTCCGAAAACTTTATTCCGAAGTAAATTCCCAATAACCAGAAATGTTTTTTGGGAGTAAAACTTTCCGTGGAAATATAATTCCTCGGGAGATTTGCGGTAGGTCAAATTATTAATAACCACTTTTGTGAAAGCTTTTACTAAAGCTTTTTTTAATCTGTGGAACAGTTCTTGAGACAAAAGTTTTTTTGACATCTCTGTCAAATATGTTGTTTATTACTATGTCACTCATGCCAAATCCCCATTGTAAGATACACTCTTAAGCTGTCCCAATGATAAAACTTTATCATCAAAATGAGTGTTTGTTAGTGGAAAAGTTGCGCGCATTGCACCCATTTTACGGTAGACGTGGTGGCCCTTCTCAGTGAAATCTTTAACGTTTGCTTGCAAAATTTGAAACGACTGGTTTGGTAATCAATAACATTTAGACGTCCCGCAGAACGTGAGGTAGTTGATTCACAGCGTGCAAAAGAACTCGGCCCTTAAGCTAGCCCTAGACGACGAACATGCTCGCTGAACTTGTTCGTGCTCGCCATGTTTTCGTCGTGTAGGGGCTGGTTCGCGAGCCGCTCGCTGTTGGCGAAAAATTTCGATTTTCTCATGTTCGTTGGCTTCGATGTTCGTCGTGTAGGGCCATGTTCGCGAGCAAATCTTATTTTTACCGTGAACGTCGCACAGTGGGTCCTCTTCATACATAATAGTGCTCAAAATACGGTTTTCAATTTTTGTCAATAAAAACAAAATAAAAATGCCTAACCAATATAAATATTATAACAAATATTATAACACAGTATTATCTTTCCTCTCTGTCTAACGGCCAAGTTACGGTACATTTAAGTTGTCTGTGTCATTGGTTTTTCATTAAACATGCGGAAGTTTTAATTGTGTGCAGTTTTCTTTTATTTTTAAAAGTCAGAACTATATTCATTATTGCTAATATTTTCATTTTCAGAAGCAGTTAGTATCTATGCTCGCGGAACTTGTTCGTTTGCATTATCCCCTACAAGGCGAACACATTTGGCGAACATTCATTTCGTGTTGATTCTTCACAGAGTAAGCATGTGCGACGCACAGTGGGTCCTGTTCATACTAAGCAGTGCTCAAAATTCAGAGTCCTGTTTAAAATGCTAAAAACTGTTATAAATAGATACTAACTGCTGTTAAAAATAATGTTATTAATAATGAATATAGTTCTGACTTTTAAAAATAAAAGAAAACTGCACAAAATTAAAACTTTTGCATATTTAATGAAAAACCAATGGCACAGAGTCAACTTAAATGTACCGTAACTTGGCCATTAGATAGAGAGGTAAGATAAAACTTACGAATGACATGTGTTATAATATGTATTTATATTGATTATACATTTTTATTTTGTTTTTATTGACAGAAATTAAAAACGGTATTTTGAGCACTGTTATGTATGAAGAGGACCCACTGTGCGATGTTCACAGCAAAAATAAGATTTGCTCGCGAACATGGCCCTACACTGCGAACATCGAAGCCAACGAACACGACAAAATCGAAATTTTTCACCAACAGCGAGCGGCTCGCGAACTAGCCCCTACCTACACGAGGAAAACATAGCGAGCACGAACAAGTTCGGTGAGCTTGTTCGTCGCTTAGGGCTAGCTTTTCGCAGACTTCAACTTGACGTATTTATCGTCGGAGATTAGGCCTAATCAGTACAAGATCCAACCGTTTGTTCGCTGACTGGGTATCGTCGGAGCGTTTGGAAGATGAACCCAATTTTAGCCTAAAAAATCTTGTTTAGCGAAATGTCGCATTTTTGGATGAATGGCTGTGTTAAAAAGCAAAATTGCCATATATGGGAGGACCCAAATCATACGATGTTTACGAGGTGACATTGCATCCTTAAAAAGTTACAATTTGGTGTGGTTTTTTGGCCAGGCGGCATAATTCCTCCGTACTTTTTGAAAACGATGTTGGTGAGGCGATTACCGCCTTCAGTTACAGAACGATGATAACCAATTTCAACCAAATTTGAACCAGACGGATCTAGACAACATTTAATTCAGGACAGCAGGACGGTGCTACGTACCACACAGCGGTGGTCACGATTGTCATTCTGCATAAATAATTTGAGGGCAAGGTTATCTTCCATAGAAGTGACGTGAATTGGCTACCAAAGTCATGCGATTTGATCCCGCTAGTCTTTTTCTTCTTGGTGTTCCTGAAGTCACAGGTCTATGCCAATAAACCTTATTTAACCAATGGCCTTAAGGTTAACATAACACAGGCCGTTGTTCAGATTCAGCCGTATAAATGCACAAGAGTTATTATAAATTAAATCCAAATCCAATGGTATACACAAGCCTTTCAAATAAAAAACTACCCGCAAACAAATCCTTTGCTATAAGGATTATATGCATAGGAACTTTGACCTTTACATAGGCAAATAATTCTAGAGCCCGATAGCCCTCGAAAGATGAATAGCAAAATGTCTGCACTTAATGGACGTTTAATAAATGAAAATTCAAAAACAAATAAAGGGCCATTGGAAGAAGGCGGGGAGTGGGTGAAAAAATTAGACAAAAGCCAAGACCTACAACTTTTGTGTTTTATATTATGTACATTAAAAAAAAGAGAAAAAAAATTTTATGTATGAATGCAGAAACATAGAAATTATGGATTTTTGAGAATGTTTCCACTAAATAGGTTTACTAATTGGTCCCATAGTGCACCTGGGTCCTGTATAGAATTAATTGCAATCACTGAAACCTCGTACTTGCATTACTTTCGAACAAACATGGCGCGCCCACTATCCCAAACACCACATTGAAAGTTCTTCCACTGCTCTTCTTGGATTTTACTAAACCCAGATTTGGTTGTAAGCGTACCCAGAAATAAATTAGAAAACAATATATGGAATAATTAAGTAAAGTCCTGGGGTACCACATGGGAGTAAGATATTACGGATTCCATAAATCAAAAAACGTTGAAAATTTGGGATTGAAAATAACATTGTATTTCTTTAAAAGAAAGCGGTTTTTCAATATATGTATGCATGAAATTTGCTAGCGTTTATTAGGTTATAGAAATCCTGTTGTTGAGGCAACATCTATTAAATCTTGCGTGAAATTTTATGTAGTTTCTGGCAATTGTCTATAGTTGTGTTCAACCAGAAAAAGGCCAGTGTAGAGTAGTGTAGTACAGTGCAGGTTCATGAAAACTGTCAAAGCAAACTCAAGCATAAACGTCATACGTCAGATGTTAAAAAAAAGAAAACACATTAAATTCGGCGCAAGTAAAATGCCTTATGCCTGCACTGAAGTCGATGGCAAAGGGACGAAATTTATTCCCAGTGCCTGCGACGACGTTGTTGGCTTTTTAGGCACAAAATCTCTTCCTCCTCTTCACCTTTTTTTCATCGAACTTTCAAACACTTGCGTTCGGAATTTCCGTCTAAATATACGTATGTACAAAGATTTAATTAAGACTAGCCGACCCAGCTCTCGAAATTCGAGTGCCAATTTATTTATTTAATTCATTATCATTCAATAAAAGACAGAGAATTCATGATTTTTTTAAATTGTTGAATGCAATGAGAAGTACCTACTAAGCACTCAATCCTGGATTCCAAAGGAAAACAGTTAATGATAAACAAACTATCAAACCTATACACATTTTTGACACATTAACAATTTTTGTTTCGATTCTTTCATGTCATTGTTCTTCAGCTCTTGTTACGTCCATGATATTGGAATCGAACCCACGTCGGCGTCGCCGAAGTGACGTCAACCTGTGAATTTTGTGTTACATCTAAAACTTTCACTCTCATCAGTTTTTTATATCCCGGCAATAAAAAAAATATTTATCATTTTATTGGGATTCGAACCCACGTCGTTGCAGTGACGTCAACCTGTAAATTTTGTGTTACACACATGTGCATTTTTTTTTAAATTTCACTCGCATCATTTTTTCATAACGCTCCTAAAGAAATATAGCTAACTTCAAAAACATAAATTCAATTTACATTTGTAAAACTTTTTTTGTTTGCACATCGATCAGCAAGCTGTTTATTTTAACAAAAAATGACATAAATGGAAGTGTTCCGAAAATGAGGTACATTACATTACATATTACACTACTCCGTAGATAAATCTACGAAGTAGAGACAGTTAAAGCACTGACAACTGAGGCCATCGGCTTAGACAATACAACAGAAAGAGACAGACAGAAAGAACAACAGAAGAAACACATGTCAACAGCACACGGGTGATATTTGAACGGTCACCATTCAAGTACTAACCATGCGCAATGATGCTTGATTTCGCTGATCGATGGGAAGCGATGCTTTCATCAAAGCCAATGCCGTTGACCGAAAATGAGGTAGATTTGAGCCCATGGAACGCATTCAGCCATGGAGATTTAAATTTGTATCGTAAGTCATGTCTTTCCCGGACAAAAACATTTCGAGTATTTTGAATTCTCTTCTATCGCAAATATTTAAAATTCAAATGCAGACAAATGTAAATTAATTTTGAAAATAATTGACTTATACAAATGTTACGGTAAATTTTACCGCAACAAAAACTTTCCTTCGGTCGTTCCTTCCCCCTTTCTTTCTTTTGGTTGCAGCTGCAAAATACTGGCGAAGATGAGGGCAACCATGGTCTCATCAACCACTGGTGTTCCTAGCCTGTATTTTGCAAAATCAACAAACGCAGGTGTTCGAGCTTACGCGAGGAGTTCCGGCGGATGAGCCGAAGAAGTAACGAGTCAGGTAGACTCTTACTTACCTTAAAAACAACTCGTCAAATAAACAACACAACATAACAAATGTTGCAACGTAATTCTTTCTTTAAATATTTAACGTAACGTAGTGTAGCTTCATAATTTTAAATAACTTAAATTTTCAAGTGTAAAAAATGGGGTTTTAACGCGTGTAAGATTAAGTATTAATGTTAAGTATATGCATTTTTTAAAAATGGGTGCTGCAGTAACACTCCTTCCTATAGTTCCAAAAATAGTTTAATTCAATTCACACTTCGAATTCCGCGCGAATAGTAGAGTAGTAGGAAAATGCCTAATTATGGCTCCTTCTCGATTTTAGTTCGTTTTCAATTTTTTCTCGAAATAAAATTTAGTTGGGAAGGGGTCTGAACTCGCCATTATGTTTCGGCAAGTTTTGGAAACACATCCAACAACTTGTTGAAACCGTGTTTGTGTGTGTGAGAGTGAAGTTTCGCAGAGAATCAACAACGGTTGCTTTCTTGGTTAGCGTCAAGCTTCCAGGAAGCCGTAATCCCGTGACCGACGATCTCGAAAACGATTGCTTGAGTTGAATGTATGTGTGAATGACTGGAATGGACGAGGGAGGAATGGTAGTTGAAAAATTCGCTTAGAGGACACTCTAAGGAGAGCCTTGAAAGCGAAAGCTTGCAAAACAAACAAAAAAAAAAAGGATCGATAAATTTTTGGAAAAAGGAAAAAAATCGAGAAGGAGAATAGAATTTATCGGTGGACAAAAAAAAAGGAGGAAATTTGAATAAAGGAATCGGGATTCGAGGTGTGATAGAAAAAGGAAAAAAAGGAGTTAGAAGGAAGGAGATTTACCAAAGATAAGTAGTTTGAGCTTACTTTTAAATAGAAATATATATATATTCGTAATCCTGAAATATATATATTTCTAGTCATTTATTGTTGTTCGGGTCTTCTCAAAAATTGTCGGGACGCGCTTCGGTATTGTGAAAACCCATTTTCTTTCAATTAATTTTATCTTGTTTTCAATTTCATTGTGTTTAAAAAATTTGCTACTCAGCCAAACGGCCATTTTAAATTGTACTTCTTTTTCTTTAATCGAAAATATTTGGGTTTTAATCCAGGGATCTTCTATCCCATGGTTTCCCAAAAATAAACGTATATATATACATATAAACCTGTTCACTATACTTTTTCTTTTCATTCAAACCATTTAAATTAGTTTTGGAATTTTCTATATCGGAAAAAAATTCCTGGCGCCCATTTTTTTTATTACTAGTGCCCACTGTACTTGTAATAAAAACTTCTTTGCTTTTGATTACATAGTTTTTTTTTCTAATCTAACATCCTTTTAATTCAAAAAAAAAATTCTTCCAAGAACCCAGCCCAGCTGAGCAGTCGTGGTAGTAGCTTTTAACGATAAGCTATTGTTGCACTTTTACCTTTCTTTCGTGGTCTCTTTTGTGTTTTCTTTCGTTCGTGGCCGAGTGAGGTATTCGTGTCGAAAAGTCCGTGGCGTTCGTCGTGAGCGATATATCTTTTTTTGTTAATTTTTTAAATTTTTTTTATGTATTATTAATAATAAACAACCCCTACCCCTTTCGCGTTCGCGGAATAAAAAGTGCAACACAAATACGCAGAGCTTACACTTTTGCATGAATACCCCTATTATTCTAAAGCCATAATTCCAATGAACTTGAAAAGTGAAAATGTTAAAAAATTCTGCTCTACTTTTTCAACTCAATTTAAAATTTTATCTCCCATCTCAAAAAAACAAAAAGTAAATGTTTCACTTTTGGAAAATATAATGCTCGTAGATTGAATAAATTGCTTCAGAAAATGAGCGATAAATGTCGCCAAACTGAAAGCAACAGATGTCGCTAGTGTGTATTCTTTTTTATTTTTTCACTAATTGTACTTTTTGCAAAAATTGCCAATTATAGTTAACGCTTGATGGTTTAAATGGTTCTACCTTTTTACTTTTTCACTTTTTAAAAACACTATTACATGGAATACATTTTTTCAGAAAATCATTGATAGATTGTACGGGCATCCCTAAAAATTTAAATAAATACGAGATCATGATGGCTAGTGTAAATTACAGCACATCTCTGATTTTTTTTTTCGAAGTTCCAACGTGACACATTCGACAACTTTGTCAGTCAGTTGTCTAAAATCACGGCGACTAAAGTACCCGTACCTCATGTAGCTTTGATTCGTTCTTTCGAATGTCTTTTTGATCTCGGACACCTCTAAAGAAAGAACCTAACCAAAGAAGCTAAGTTCACTAACCGGAACATATTTTTTTTGACCATTATATCTGGGTAAGAATTAATTAAATTTTATTGATTGAAAACCAAACAAAATATCTAAGTTCACAAATTATTCGTATCATTTATAGTGTGATCCCTTCACTAGTTTATGTAGAGGCTGCCTCAGTTAAATCCTGTTTTTTATCGTACGAGTGTTACTCCAGTGCCCACAGCAGCGTAGAGCACCTGCACAAGCACAAGTGCTTTGAGCCCGCCACGTGCTTCTATCTCTGACTGGGGTACTCATACGACCGCTGGATAATCTTAAAGAAAAGAAAGATATTATACCAAAATTCGAGGTCATTGTATAGTTCTTCAGCATCTTAACTGAGAAGAGATCTTACTGGAATTTTATCCATACTTCCGTGTGAAACCGCTAAACGTCAAACGTGGGTGATAATGATAAGTATAATATTCCACGATCTTACAACAGCCCGTTTCCTCATACGATCCCACGCATCATAGCAAAAATCGCTTCTTCCAAGGCCAGATTTCATCGCCTTATTATCTACCTGCCAAGACATTATCCAACTGCCAAGACTCTAACCACCGGACAAGAAACCAACTACCTGCTTTAGTCAGTTCGAAGTTTTCAGTTTTTCAATATAGCTAGCCATGTTAATATTAACTGACGATTTACCGAAGAAGTAAAATAGGATTGGGAATGGGATTCAATATTTAACCAGTTATATTTCATCGGAAACGTTTTCTTATTTTTTATAGTCGGATTTGAGTTCAGATCATCAAAAATATTCGAAAATCGAAATGTCTGTAGACCAGTGTTATATAAGTCGCAGATTGAAAAATCTTCTTTGGACCGTTGTCCTTCTTAAAAAAAAATATGTTCTTATTTATATTATATATAATTTATAATTTCTTAAGTTCAATTTCATTTCAAACAACCCTTCAACTCTTTAGGTCTTTTAAGGTTCTTTCAATGTAGCCCTAAGTATAAAAGGTCAAGCATCCAATTTGTGTCAAAAACAACATAGCCCTTCGCTTAATTAATTTTAAATAACCATTTAACCCTTATGCCTCTTTACCTGTCATGTTTGATTTTAATCGTTGTCATCCTTTTTGGTTTCACTCTTTGCCAAAGTAATGTGGCTTTTTTGGAAAAGGTCTCTATCAAATTGAAATAGCTTTTTCTTCAGAAAAAAAAAGAGAAGAGAAGAAAGAAAACACTTGAACCACACTTAAAGATTTGCCACCTTTTCTCTTGTAAACGTTTTGCTTTGTTAGCGCGCTTTTGAAATATTTTCCCATTCCCATTTCTAAAGACACTCAAAGGCAGTATTCGGAAACAGGTTGCCCATTTAGATTGGGAAGGTATAAGACTTAATGACAAAAGGAAAATAAAACATATTGTGTTTGATGGTCGCCTTTAGATTTAGACAACCCGTCTTTTCAATTTCGAAAATTTAATTTAAAATTTACAGTAAGAAAATATTAAAACGAAATTGAAACCAAGAGCTTATGTCATATTGATTTAGATTTAGGTGGGGAACCCTAAAAAGAGAACCGAAGCTAAAAATATATGCAGTCAACTCGCAAGAATACTAATACAATTTGCAGACATTTTTCAAATTTTGTAAAAAATTTAAGTCAAATTCATCACAATGGTCTTCTGAAACTCTGAGGTTGTATTATCTTTAGATACTATTAAAACACCCCATTTAATAATGGTTATTGCATTGGACTATCACCACGAAGGTCTTGGATCCGTTCCCACCCACTGTCGAACCAAAAGGAAGCAAGAAACTAGAACCTGATAAGCCACAACAGATAGAAAAATTAACGACCTCGCCAACAAATAACAACAAGCCAGATTACTACATTACCAGGTACGTACCTAAAAGTGCAAACCTAAAGAGACTTTAATTCTGCAGATGCATTATAGTCCAGTCAATCCAGACCTTGCGCGCAAAGGCATGGTCTATTTTTTTTTTCATAGATCGATAGGTGCTCATGAGAAAAGCTTAAAACCAAATTTGCACCACATGACAACTTTTTTTACCAAAGTTATTGGTAAAAATATGTTGTTTACCAGACTTAATTTGTTTTCTATTTTTGCTATTGTAAACTCACATAATTATTCTCTTGTTAACTTAACCTTAACTTGTTCTTTACTTGCTATTGTGAATTGTTCGTCAATTTTCTCTCTTTCGTTATGTTTTTTGTAAAGTTCACCGCGGCTATCACGGTGCAATAAAATTATTACAAGTTTGTTCTTATACCAAGAAAGGTCAAAAATTGGCGTTTAATTTAAAAGAGAGAGAGCTAACCAAAAAACTAAAATTTAGAAAAAAGGAAGAAAAAATACAGTGTACTTATATAACGAACTTACATATGTTTTGTGTCATTTTTTGGTCATTTGCGAATATCTCGGGTCCACTATCTCGTACAAACAAAAATTATTTTATTTATTATTTTATATTTAATATTTATTTTTAATAACATTATCTTTTATGCTATAAAAAAAACATTTGTTTAAACAAATGAAAAAAAAGTTATAGTAAGTTATACAAATTTTTTGTTGTTTAAAAATCACTTTTTCGTGATTATTTAGAAAAAAGCTCATTTAACGATTAAATTTTTATTTTTTATTATTTAAGTTCTTGTAATTCCCTACAATTTAAAAAAAAACCAACACTCTACGATGAACGAGAGTCGAGTAATAAATTATTGAACATAGGTAAGTCAGCGCGCCCACGCATTTTATGATTTTATGTTTTAATTAATATCTCAAACCCAGTATGTCGCAAAGTGAAAATAAAAACCTGTATTGCTAATAACAATATTTTCTATCAACTTGCATTTAATTTAATATGTTTGAGCAAAAACATAAAAAGTTACCGTTGGTTTCACCGTTTTTTTTTTTTGTTTTTAATACCTTTTTTTCATAGTTATTGAGAAAAAAACAGTATTTCACTGTAAATATTTTTCAGTTTTGGATTTTTTTATTTATAATGCTAATTTTCTTTAAATTAAAAAAAAAAAAAAAAAAAGCGAAAAGTCCTGGTAGCTAGCGCTATATTTATTTAATTATTGTTAACATAATTTATTTATATTTTCAATAAAGTTTTAAAAATAATAATAATAATAAAAAAAAAAAATAGTCCATTACGACAGACGGGAGCCAAGATATTCATGATTTAAAAACTTAGGAAAGCTTACAATTTAATATCTTAACGTTGTAGCTTGTAATTTTGGTGTCGCCAGCAACCATGCCTCTGCGCGCAAGGTCAGGCCCTTTTTCATGACGCTTTGACTGGACTATTATGTCTTGTCTTGAGCCATTTTTTCAGGGAGATGTATAAGAATAAGGTCACTTAGCCGAGAATACCACGGCTGTGGCTGTCCATGTCGCTTAGAACGAATAAACATCAACCAGACGACGGACCACGCAATTGGACATCACCAAACGGACCCTACAGCGAATTTAAGTAAATGACTTACACTGAACCAAAAAGTTACATAATATCAAACAAAAAGTTGTTTGGGACAATAAATTTATTTATTAAAACTCGTCCAACTAACAAGTTTGTTGGGACAATAAACGACTGTTTATTGATTTTATTTTCAATAAATTGTAAGTTGATTTCAATAAACTAGTTGTTTAACGCAATAAATGATTTATTGTACCGATAAAGTGTTAGTTGAAAGAAACCGCTAAATAAAAAACTGAGTTTATTAGCGCAACAGAGTCATTGTTTGGCGCAAATAACTCATTGTTTGGCGCAATTAACTCACTTTATTGGCCCAAGTAAATCCTTTATTGGCGCAAGCAATTCCATAATTGGCGCAATTAACTCAGTTTATTGGCGCAATTAATTCGTTTATTGGTGCAATTAATTCGTTTCTTGGCGCAATTAATGCACTTACTGGCGCAATGAATTCTGGTTATAATTGCCACAAATAACGTATTGGTACAAATTTTAGTAATATATGTATTAAAATTTTTATTTTATTAATATACGTACATATTTCGATATTTAAATTATTATTTTTTATATATCAGTATATTATTATTATATTATATGTATATGTATGTAAGTAAATAAAATCTTCAAAATATTTTTAAAATGTCTATAGATAAGTTACTATGGCAATAAGTAACATGTCAAATATTCTTACATTATATATTTCTTTCCAATATTTTCCTTTTATATTGCTTTTCAACCTTTCCTAAAATTTAAAAGAATTTTTCCTGAAATTCTAAAGAATACTTTTTTGAAATTTGAAAGTCCAATTTATGTAAAATAAAAAAATTTTAAGTTTAAATTTTATCAAATAACGTGATATTTTATTATCTAAAATTAAGTACATATGTAACTTATTGGTTTAGCACATTAAGTAAGATATTGATGTTCCCACGAAGATAAAAGACTCTTGTGATTCTTTTATTGTTGGTTTCACCGTGGTTTTCACCCCATTCCAATCCTTTCGCACTGATTTAAGTGTTGGTACCAAATACCCATGAAGTGCCCACAAAATAGCTGCATCCCGACAGTGAAAATAAGAATGAAAACATGGTCATATAATTTTGTGATATAAATATTAAGTATCTACTTAAATAAAACCAGTACAATGTTATCATTTTATATGCATAATTATGAAGACTGGACGTTAATATTAATCGAAATTCTTAATAATAAGACTGTATTCAACTTACTTTCTGAAATATCACTTGATTCCAACTTTCTCTTTGATGCGGTCTTCTGTTGCGAGGTATTTCCGGATTTTTGCACTAAAGTTTTCCCAGCGCTCAAGGAGAGAGTTGTGGGCGAAATCCATGTTTACCTTTAAAAAAAAAAATGGAAAAATGTGTTCACATAGTGTATTTCGTAGGGCAGCATTTTTTTATAGAAAAAGTTTTTTTTAAGTTCCGAAAAAAAAACATAAAGAAATTTAAGCTCAAGTTTGACTTACAAACCGGTAGCCATGAGGGATCTTATATTGGGGCCATTTCTTTAAAATTTCCAATGTTGTCGTGGAATTTTTTATATTATTATTATTATTATTATTATTATTATAAATTCTTTATTTGACTAAAACTCGATATACATTTGAAATACTATACAGAACATTAGCATGGCAAAAATTTTATTTGCCGTCTGCCTGGAAATTGACATTTTTCGAGAATAAAAAAAAGAAAGTTTAAGATTAAAAAAGTTTATAAATTAAAATAAATGCAGACAAATAAATAAATAGAATGAGTTAAAATAATTATAATAACAAGTTTACAATACAAATTTCCTCGTTTCATCTTAGAGAAAGATACATAAATATACAATATTTAAATTTTTTAAATTTACTCCAAAAAATTGTTTCGGTAACCTAAGGCATGACCAATAAAATTGTAAAGGTTCTTCCAACCACACTCTCCGTTTAAAATTTGTTTCGCTTCCTGAAGATTGAGAAAGCTCTTTGAAAAGTAAAGCCTTCGAATTTCTTGCAGAATTGGGCAAACGGCTAAAAAGTGGTTGACATCTTCGGTTTCATTTCGATTGCAGAGGTTACATCTGCTACTATCACTTCTATGTGGTTTATAATTCAAGTTTAGCATCTCAGTCCTTGCTTTAAACAAGGTACCAATTTGAATTGCAGAAAGAAAGTCGGTTAGTCTATATTTGGAACACGACTTCCAGCACCTGTCGAATTCCTCGGAACTGAGATTATCAAATCTTAATGACTGATAGCACTTATCAGCATTTGTTTCCGGAACTGAAAAACATACATTTAAATGCATATTACGAGTATTATTATTATTATTGTTATCATTTTAAATAAAATACAATTGAAATGACTGCGTACACAAACTTTCCCAAACAGCGAAAAGTGCTAAAAGAGCTTAAATAATTACCTTGTTTTAAGTATTGTATAAGTGTGCTTATATCGGTAAATTTACCACTGCAAACAAAATAAATCATTTTTAATCCAACAATATTGTTTTAAACTTCTGATCTTTCGAAGATCCTCAACTGAATTATGAAAAAAGAATTTAAAAAAAAACTCACTTACCTGGAATTGAAATTAACCACGTACAACTATTTTATTCAATTAATTAATATGTAAAGCAAAGCTTAATCAATACACTTTTTATTTAATATAGTTTATAGTTTTAATGATTTAACACTTCGGATGACCACTTTATATTTCACAATTTAACTCGGGGCAATTCCACTCACGACAAGATTAAGAAACAAAAAGAATGAATCGTCTAATTGTATGCGTTTGGGTTAACTATGGCAATAAATAGTTTTTTGTTCCAATAAACAATTGTTTGGGTCAATAAACTGTTTGTTGGGACAATAAATAGTTAGTTGAAAGTCAATAAATGTTTGTTTGCGCCAATGAACTCAAATTAATTGTCCCAATAAACAGTTAATTGATTTTGGAAGTCCAAAGTCAATAAACGTTTATTGTGACAATAAAAAAGTTTATTGTGACAACAAAAAGTTTGTTGTGCCAAATAACAAGAAGTCAATAAACGGTTTTCTTAATTTTTATGAACAGTATTTTTTTTCAGTGTAGGCTAGGACCGCACTTACGATTTTTCGTCGAGGCGATTAAAAAGTCGTAGTCGCTACAAATTATTCTCATGCACGCACTTGCGATTTTTTTGCCGCACGATTATTTAATCGCTAAAAATAAAACACTAATTTCAATGTGAGTGCAAGTGCACGCATTTGCTACAAGTAAATAGCACGACCTTTTTTTTGACAGTTATTTTTTTTTTTTTCAAATAATTAGGCATATGGTTAGTATTAGCATTTGCGCACTTGATATTCTTTATACGTTACATTGTTTAGTACGTATTAATAATTTCCGATAACGAGTCAGTTTTGAGCGTGGAGGAATTAACCAGCGGGATTATAGATAAAGAAAAATTGATAATAGAGGTAGAAAGAAGGCAAGTTTTGTATGACAAAAAAATGAAAGATTATAGTAACCGGTATATAAAAGAAAAATTTTGGAGAGAGGTATGTGAAAATGTCATCAATAATAATTGCACGGACTTGTCAGAAAAAGAAAAACAGATAAAAGGTTAGTTAAATTTGTATTTGCTTTTTATTTGTATTTCAAACATAAGATAATATATGAATGTAAATAAGTTATGCAAGATCATGAGTATGTTTTATTAAATAAAAAGTTTTTTCGTATAGATAGTTACATCATATACACACTGAGGGAAAAAACAACGTAAAATCAATGAAAACAACCTTAATTCAAAAATGTTTCGGAACGATTTGGCGCCGACGCCGAAAATGTTTGAATGAAAGTAGTTCGACCTAAAATCAAAGTGATTCTCTACTTTGAAACGAATATGCCTAAGGTTGAGTTTAACAACGTTTTCCCTTGATTTGAAATGGAGTCGTCGTTAAAACAAATGCATTAATATTTAAAATTATTAATAAACACATTGATACGACTACGAACCATCGTAGATTGAATTACATACAACTTTGAATACACTATCATTGAACTTCAATTTGAAAATAGTCCAACACAAAATCAATTATATCCGAGTTTAAGAACACTTCCCATACATTTCGATGTAAACATTATTCATTTTGAATCCAAATGCATTCAACTTTGAAACAACTATGTTTCAATTTTAATTTAACTTCGCTTATACGTATTGATTCAAAGTGAACTCATTCTAGATTGAAATGAACATTACTTTGAAATAAGTATTTTTTTTACTTTGAACCACAATATTTCGTTGCAGAAAGTATCACGTTTAAGGTTCAACCCAAGCATAATTCCTTGTAAATTAAACAATTTTAACGTGAGAAGAAGTATATATTATAACTTCTATTCAATTCGGTTCAAATAAAAATGTACTTACATCAACTTTCAAAATAATTCAACAAAAATGAACTATTTTTCATTGGAGTTTAAATAAAAATAAGTTTTTTTAATTTGGAATTAATTTATTTTATTAAAAATATTTACTACATATTACACATATTTTGTATGAAATAACTTTTTTACACATAACATATAAACATTCATTCAATAACATCATCTTAATAATTTTATTACATTTGCTATCTTATTGAAAATAAAAAATATATGTAAAAAGTACAAAACTTACGTAATTATTAATAATAAGAACTTAAATGTTTTAGAACTTGCAGGTATACTAGAAAAAAAGAATTATGTTTTTGTTTAATATAATGTTTAATTTATATTAAAATTGTTCTTTACCTTCGGTTTCGCTGAGGTGGGGTTCTCCTGGTAGAGTCAAATTGATGAAATTAATCAATTGTCCGTTCTCGTCAAGAATCCTTATATCTTCCATTTTTGCACTAAAATCCTTTTGGACTGTTCGGTGTTCATTCTTGTTACATTGACTCACAAAGTAAAAATAAATAGAATATTCAAACTAATCTCCAATCGCGACACGCTTAGCACATGGCTGATTAACGTACTGATCTAATTTAAAATGAAATGCGCTGTTAAACAAAACCAGTAAATTGAAAGTATCATCAATGTAAGAATAAACATTGTTCTACTTTGATCTTACATCGATTTTGTCGAAATAGTATAGATATATGTATTTACTATAGATATAACTGTTATTTGTACCTTCAACACACAATCAATTAAGGTTGAGCGTAGTTGACTCAAATATGTAATACTTCGAAAGAAAGTGCATTATACTTTGAAATAAAAAAAAATTACTAACATTGTCAAAGCGTCTCTTAAACGGCAAATTGCGCAGTAAAATGAATTATCTCATATTTTCAAAACTACTATGAGTGTACTTTAAATGTTACAAAAGTGTATTTCGATGTTAAAATTAATACGTTTCGCTTTGAAACTATGTTACTTTTGCTTAAAACTGTGTTTTCTATTTGAATCAACATTTGCTCGAAGTAAAACTAAATATGATTCACTGAATTTTATTGAATTTCACTTTAAATACGATCGTATTTGATTTTACAATCCGTGTTTCCCTCAGTGCACATATATGTTTATTCTCTCAATTTTTGAATACTTACTCAATGTTGACCAATTAAGATTTTCATCAATTGAAGATTTTCATCGAATTTCAAAAACCACAACTATCTCGTTATTTAAACTCCATATGAAAACACTATACAGCAATCCCCCTGTATACGCGAGGGATGCGTTCCAAGAAAACGCCGCGTATACCGAATTCGCGTATGCGGAGACTAGAAACTGTACGAAAATATAGAGATGCGTTCCAACAAAACCAATACATGCATATTTAAAAGAAAATACATATCTACACACATTTTAACAAAAACCTATTATTATTAAAAAAAAAACTTAAAAAAAAAACAATATAGGTAATAGAGCAACAAAAGAAAAATTAATGAAAATAAAAACTTAAAACAAGAACAATCCACGAAAGAAAAAATAAATGAGAAATGATTGAGTGAAAGTTTAATGTTCTTCGATTGGTTTAAAAAAATTTAAGATGCTGGGTTGCAGCTGATAAAAGTGTAGCATTTTTAATCGATCATGAGAGAATCTATAAATATTAGCACTACCTACCTACCAATTTAAAAAAGAACCAATAAATAATAGTAATGTAAGATACATTAACACAATAAGAACAAATTGCAGAGATATTCTTGCCAATCTGATTGCCCATTTAAATAATTTGAAAGTAAATGCAAGGCCAACTGACGAAAAAGTTTTTCTTGATATATGTTTTCATTTTTCATACCGCGAATTGTTGTTGACTCGCGTATAATCACCGTGTATGTAGAGGGAGTTTCGGAAAAATTTCATCGCGTATAAGCGAAACCGCGTAAAAAGAGACCGCGTATATGGAGGGTTCAGTGTATTCTATTATATTGCCAGGGTATAGATCCCTGTGGAGTAATAAAATAATTTGAGAAATAATCTCTTATTTGCAGACCAGCCGTATTAGGATAATTAGATTGTATAGCAGACAGTCTTGGGATTCGTCATCAAACGTCACTCCATCTCTTTTTCTAACCATGTTATGTAAAACACAACCAGCCTTATTTTGACATTCGATGTCATTAGAAAGTATGTCGAATTCGAATAATTTGTATTTTGAGATTCGAACGATTAGAAAGTTCACTTTATCAATGGAAAGTTCATTTATCTTTCGAAAACTAAGCTAATTTTGACTTTCGAATCGTTCGAAAGAAATGTCATTTCACTCTATACTCTGTCCAACAAAAATTGTCAGTACAGGCCTTATGGGAGAGCTTTTTCTAAAGCAGTGGCGCCTGATGCACCCTCACTACAATGCTTTAGGAAAAATGCCACTAAAAAAAGAGCAATCCACTGACTTTTCTTAAGGAATTGTTGTTGTAATTCCTTGCAAAAAGTTGTACACCCCAACACGACCGTCGTATCCCACTGCTGATGGGAATGGGATACTGTCAAGGTGTCAAAACTCAAGAGTCAAGAGTGTCAAGTGTCACTCAATACGATCGTGCGCTCTTTATCTACATCAAAACAGAGTTACCATTATCATTCTCAATTGCAAGCAAGGAGCTTTTTCAGTGGTTTTTATTAAGGAGCTTTTGGGATTTGAAGCTTTTGAGAACACATTTTAAGAAGATGAGTATGTTGAGTGTTGTCGTATTGCTTTTCAACTTAAAAAAAACGCGCATATTATCTTACCGCTTGGCGTTGTGGGCAAAGGTAAATTTAATATTGTTTTGAGTCGTTTTGAATCGGGAGACGGTAGTCCTACGCGTTTTTTACTCTCATTTACGGCGATTTATAATGCAAGCTACGGAATCCCTGTGAGAGCTTTAAAAGGCGACACACTTATGCATGGCAATGCAACCAGAATGAGAGACAAACGTCCTATCTTCCCTGTACTGACAATTTTTGTTGGACAGAGTATAGTTCAATTATTTCTGGCGAATAGATTTATCAAACATGTAAGTTTAGTATTTTTGTTGAAAGATACATAAAATAAATTACTTTTTGAATTATTTGTTGGTGTTTTTGATGAATGTCGCAATCACATTCCAATTGGACAAACCGGCAGCAGAAAGAAGTTCTGATCAGATTCATGGAAGAAAATCCTGATAAAGCTAAGGGATTTTCAACAAACCGGGTTGACACCGATCGTTTTTGGAGAGATGTTGCGGAGAAGCTGAATAGCTATGGACCTCCTTCTAAAGACGGTGCTACTTGGAAAAAGGTGTATAAATGAAATGTTCTTAAAATAACAATCTTTGGGTTAAAGGTTTGAGCCGATTTTAAATCCAATACGAAAAAGAAACTGGTGGAAAATGAAGTCAAAAGAAAAGAGTCGGGCTTCAACGACAACAATTTAGTTGCACTAACCGAATTGGAGCAAGCAATCGTTAGAGTCACTTTGCTTAACCAGTCCGTTGCAGGTATAAGTGCTAAGATATTTGGGATAACTCAGGAGGAGGAGTCTGCGACGTCGGCGGTCACAACATCTAAGGATGCGTCCATGACTTTATACCGTGAAGAATACTTGGACACAAATGCTATAAATGAACAAACCAAAAAAAGACACACCAGTGCTAATACTGCAAAAACAAAATGATGTGCAGGAAGTTTTTTTTGCAAAATTATCCTCATGGTATAAAGTATGAACTTCACCACATGAACAATAGTCTACAGAGATTCGATGACGTACAAAAAAAAATGTATGAAGAGAATCGCGAGAAGGTGGAGCTGAAAAAAAGGTCTTAGAAGTGCAACTTGACCAGGTGATTTCTGAACTAGCCGAAACTTAATTTAAGGGAACTATCCTAGAAAACTGAAAAAGTGCTATGTACAACAAGTTCCTTCCTCAACTTGTGATATAATTAAGTGTTTTTTTCTTTTTAATGAATTTTTTTATTCTGTTACAAACAGATACAATTGAAATAAATAAGACTGATTAAAATACTCCAGTGATTCTATCACGAGCGTTTCGAGCTTCATGAATGTATGTATTTTCACTTTCAGCATCCACGTCACCGCCCACCGGTTGCATTTTCTGTGCGTTCTTGAATTTGGAAATTTTCAAAATTATCGGAAACTTTATAGTGAATGCAGATGTTGTGCAAAGCTGCACAAACGTTCACTATTTGAGCTGCCTTTTCCGCCGAATAATGCATTTGCCTAGCTTTAAGGCAACACCTGAATCTATTCTTGAGTAAGCCGATAGTCTTCTCATTAATATTACGTGCCTTGGAAGGTTGAATATTGTACTTGCTTTCAGGACTTCCGGTAATTGGTGACCGATACGGTGTCATTAACCACGGCTCAAGGGGATATCCTGCGTCACCTGAACATAAATATATAGGTACATATGTGTTTCCAAAAATGTATACTGTTTCTCACCTAGCAGCCACGAATTTCTTTGTCCTTCAGTATGCTGTAGCAGAAGATAGTTTCGCACAGAAGATACTTTCCACGCTAAAGCATCGTGAGTGGCACCAGGGTGAGAGGTATCTATATTATTTATTCCGCATTTTTTGGTCGCAGATCTATCATAATTGTATGTACGAGATCACTTTTGTAATGCTTTTTGACACAGATGATTGCAATAATTTAATGGTCGCATCCTTTCCTACTCCAAATTGATAACCACCTTCCGAGAAAAATCGCAGTGTGGCAGCTAACATTATGATGGGAGGATTAGACAAAGATGTCCCCCTTTGAATTTCCAACTCGTCCAGCATGTATTTGAACGCACTTTTATTCAATCGAAAGATTATTTTTAAAAACGATCTTCTGGCCAAACTTTAACATTATAGATTAGATTAGATTTATCTCCAGGTTCTTGGTAATAAAATTTATATCCAAGCATACGCAGTATTTAACCTATCTAATAAGAAAATATAAATTAAAAGCAACCATCTCCGCCACTTCGTTTTTCCTACCATCATTATTATCATTTAAAATATTTTCCTTTTCCCATTTATAATCAAGAAAACTTTAAAAGAAAAAGTAGAAGGATTCTTTTTTATTTACAATTTTTTGCACATCCTTTTTAGTTTTAAATCTAAGCTTGAGTACGTACTCACCAATCAGTGGCAAAATGGATAACTAGAAGGCAACCTTCCCTTAATTAAGTCGAAAGATGCTCCTCCTTTCAGCTTCTGCTAGCTATTTATGATTATACTGGTCTATGTAAGCTAAAAGATGGTAATAAAATGTGGGCTCCTATTTTTTTTTTCTTACTTCAGGGCATATAGGCAGAGAAGCAAAAGTTTAGTTGGTATAGTAGAAGCTGCACGAATTTACTCCACAAATTATGGTATGGTGTAGCATGAATAATGTTGCTTCGTAAGAAACAGAAACCAAACTCAAACAGATTTTCTCAGGATGAAGTTGTTTTTTTTTGCTGAACTAAAGCATTCAAATGCAAATTACTTTTAATAGAAGTTTAACTAGATTTTTATTTTATTTTTTTTTTTAATAGGATAGCGCGTTATATTTTAAGATTAAAAGTTAAGTACTGATGGTTGAGAATTGAGCGAAGTCCTTTTGTTGGTGGAAGTTTTTATTTGTTCAATGACTAAAAAAGATTATTGTTTCCAGATTTGTCTATCTATTGCCCCCCTAGGAGAATGTATAAGTTTTACATTTATTGTTCTTTAGATTGATCAACGTTGAAGTTAGATTTAGTTATACCTTCTTATACCTACTCAATTTTCATTTAATTTTGATTTTTGTATATTATTTTTCATATCGCCATTTAATAAAGGATGTTTTTTAGATGGGGCGACCATTAAATTGAAATAAACACAGATAAATGTCGATGAAATTGGCTTTATTTAACAGGATAGTTGTATGGCATTGCTGTTCAAATATGATTTAATACACGTGGCAGCCGCTGCACTGATGGCTCATACATGAAGTAATCTAACGCCTCGGATAATAACTTCCCTCAAATGCCAATAAGTCCCTTAACGTCAAAGGAGATAATGACCAGAGAATATGAGAACACTATACTCTGTCCAACAAAAATTGTCAGTACAGGGAAGATAGGACGTTTGTCTCTCATTCTGGTTGCATTGCCATGCATAAGTGTGTCGCCTTTTAAAGCTCTCACAGGGATTCCGTAGCTTACATTATAAATCGCCGTAAATGAGAGTAAAAAACGCGTAGGACTACCGTCTCCCGATTCAAAACGACTGAAAACAATATTAAATTTACCTTTTCCCACAACGCCAAGCGGTAAGATAATATGCGCGTTTTTTTTAAGTTGAAAAGCAATACGACAACACTCAACATACTCATCTTCTTAAAATGTGTTCTCAAAAGCTTCAAATCCCAAAAGCTCCTTAATAAAAACCACTGAAAAAGCTCCTTGCTTGCAATTGAGAATGATAATGGTAACTCTGTTTTGATGTATTTAGATAAAGAGCGCACGATCGTATTGAGTGACACTTGACACTCTTGACAGTATCCCATCAGCAGTGGGATACGACGGTCGTGTTGGGGTGTACAACTTTTTGCAAAGAATTACAATAACAATTCCTTAAGAAAAGTCAGTGGCTTGCTCTTTTTTTAGTGGCATTTTTCCTAACGCATTGTAGTGAGGGTGCATCAGGCGCCACTGCTTTAGAAAAAGCTCTCCCATAAGGCCTGTACTGACAATTTTTAAATATTTTTCAAATTTAAAGTTCCTTTATTGACCACAAAATTTATTAATTATTTTATTAAAAGACCAAAAATAAATAACTTTTAATACAAAAATTTTTTAATTTTATTCTTCAAGTAACAAAAAAATTATATACTGAATGCATTTCGGCAGACAAGCTGCTCATCATCAGCGATTAACACGATATACTCACAAAAAATAGATAAAACAAAATAAAATAAAGTAAGAAAATTACAAAAATGAAAAAGAAAAAGACAGTAAAGAGACAATTTGAAAATTAAGCTTTAAGTAATAAATTTAAAGAGAACAAAATTAAATAAGAGAAAATAGAGGAGACACAATATTTCCGTTGTCGATGTTCATGACATTTGTTGTTTTATGGATGTACAGCGATTCGTAGGCATCTAATTTTCTTTTATTGCGTACATGTTTTAGAAGACGAACACTTTGATCGAAGTTTCCAATTTTGTGTGGAGGATTGTTGTCATCACACGCTGCAAATACATGGGCTGCTACTGCTGATCGAGTCATCTGTTTGTGTTTAACACAGCTGATGTGCTCTTTGAAACGAGTCTCAATCCCTCGTCGCGTTTGGCCTACGTACTTAGCTGAGCAGTCTAGGCAGCTTACTTCGTAAATTCCACTCTTCGAAGCTTTCGTCGTCTCATCTTTAGTTGAACCAAGAAGTTTTTTTAGTTTTCCGCTGTTGTTGTAAACTATTTGTATGTTTTCTTTCTCCATTGTTTTTCTAAGTTGGTTGGTGATAGCTGGGATGTTAGAAAAGGAAACCCGATGTTTGTTATTTGTTTTCTTTTTGTTTCATTCTGTGTAAATAATGTGGTGCTCTCATTTCGTTTTATTTTGTTTGATTGTTTTTTGATTATTTTCTCAACAAGTGTCTTCTTTCAAAATTTCTTCAAAATTTAAGTGTTAAATTTAAAAGTTACTTTATGACAATTTTTGTTGGACAGAGTATAATAACACCCCAGTGTTACTTTAAAGCATAAATGTGTCCTAAATCCAGGAGATACGTGGGCAGGATAGGGTATGATATGATGATATGATACAGCTGCGATAGGAGATTGCACATACACATTAGGATATGCATTCTTTGTCAGAAATCTTTATTGATTTTAACCCGATAAGTGATCTGCATCAAACAAATCATAAGCCTTATTTGTACACAAGCCTTCGCAGTTTGACTCGAGTATGATTTCAAAGTTGTGGCAATGTTGCACAATAGATCTCCATGTCGGAGTCCAATACCCTCAATGCATAATTCATTCATTTGGGGACATCAGTGTTTCAATCGGAAGGAGGACATATTCGGCGGATTTGTTTGATAACAGCTTCTGGCTAATACATTTTTACGGCAGCTCGTAATATATGGTGATAAGTAGAACTAGGTTTTCTAAGGCTTAGGATCCACAAAGGTACCTGACGCCCTTCAGATGATTGAACCATCAACCAAATCAACTACATGTGCTAATCGACTGAAGTCCTGTATCCGGCATCGTTTATTTCCACGACCATTTATATCTGCGCTTAAGTTAAGAGCCCTTCTCTCAAACTAAAAGAAATTGCAATCCTCCCAGAAGACGAAATTTGATGTTGGAGGCCTTAGCATAGCTAGAGTTGGACGAGCTCACAAAGATCACCTTTATGAGAAGCTCTTCGCTGTACATTCACCTACCATACACACCAACAAAGACAATCAGTGTTCCCACGTTCCCAGTATCTCAATATCTTCAGAAGCTTCCGAGGCAGCTTATAACACACTAACCCAGAGAAGGTAACAAAGGTATGATGATGAATATATTCATGTGAGCGAGTGACAGAAGATGCACACGCAAATATGCTGCAGCGCAAAACAAGAACAGCGACTATTGAGTAAAAAGAAGAGAGGGAAAGATCTTGCTCAGGACAAAGAGAGCTTACGCAGCCTTTCAGTTCAAAGATATTGATGGGTCTTGCTATTGAAATTGCACCCGGAAACGGATCGTCCGTTTTAAGACCAGACGCGGCCTCTTCGAAAAAAAATTAAGGTAGCCTAGTCATTGATTTATAGGGAATAATAGATGTTTTCAATCAGCATTTCCAGATCCTGCCGAATGTATAAAAGGACAAGAAGAAAACCCCCTTCCAAATGTAGCTTTAAGTAAGCTGCATAACAACAAGACCGGAGGATCTGATAGTTTACCTGCAGAGCTCTTTAAATACGGGGGTGTTGTTTTACTAGGGGGTATGTATGAAATTATCAAAAGCATGCCTGATGACTGGACCGTCAGATCCCTTATATGTTCAGTTTTAACGCAGTTCCACCATTTAAAAACTAAAGACAGAATTCAGTTAGATATATTATCTCCTACTTTATCCTGCCTTTACTTCCTAAACGCTCTCACATTTGACAGTTTATGACTTGCCGAATAGAGGACGAATTCAGTTATGACGTACAAAGTGTATTTCGTACAAAATGTCAGCCGAAAACTTTTTTGACACTTTTTAATCCATGTATAAAGTAGCCATCATTCGATGTTATTTGGCAATTTATGGCTTACAATAAAAGAGTATTTTGTAAGAACTATCAAAGCCATAAGTCAATCTTATCATCGAAATCGAAATTAAAATCGAATAGGAACAGTATTGAATCATTTCAATGAAATGAAAATGATCGAATGATCGGTTGGTTGAAATGATCGGATCATTTTCGTAATCGATTGTTGAACGATTCAATCATTTGAAATGAACGATTTACACAGCTCTAATTCGAGTTTGATATTTTGTTTGTTTGTTAACGTAGGGAAGATTTGAAAACAGTAACGCCATAGAACAAAGCTAGAACTATATGCTCTCTTTTTCCAACTCATTTCAAATTTCTATCTTCCATCTCGAAAAACACAAAAAGCAAAAGTTGAAATGGTTTTAAATTTCACTTTTTCACTTTTTGAAAACACTAACACAGAAATTAATACTTTAAGACTTAACTACATTCAACTTCAAAGAGTGAAAAGTTAACAAAATGTGCTGTATTTTTCCAAACAACAACAAAAGCAAAAGATAAAATGGTTCTAACTTTTACTAAACTTGAACTGTATGACTGTATAGTGTAAATGTATGCTCTATTCAGCAACAGATGTCAGTAGTCGATTTGACATTTCTAATTGTTTATTGTTTTGAACAACTTCTGTGTAGTATATTTAAATAATTTTGGCATTCTGCACATCTATGCAAAAAATGCTTTCGTTTAATATGTAATTTATGCCCCTTCAGTTTTTGTGGGTCGCGAAAAGTGTACCACAAAAAACATGTCTGCCGCTTCATTATATGATTTCTATAACTATGTAAGTTATGCAACGAGAACTAGATGCACAAAAGATTTAGGTACCAATTTATATTAGTAATCAGCTCAAAGTGACTATCGAACCATAAGAGAAGCCAATGAAATTAAGCCCGAACAATCAATTGATGTAGATGAGAAATTGAATAGGGCGAAGGACAGAGCCTTGTAGTACACCTAAATTTAACAACAAAGAATTAACTCAGATTAAATAAAAAACACCATAGTACATTAACCTTTTAAGAGCAGCACACACAAATTAAACGTTGCAAGTTTATTCACTTCTAGGTTAACAACAACTTATAATTTGACAGCATCAGAGGGTCGTTGTCATATTTGACAATTGACTGGTTTTGATGCGTTCCTTGATACAACAATATCAAATGCTTTAGTTATGTCAATGAACAAACAAGCAGAACACTTTTTTGTTAGAGTTAGACATTACTTTGCCACAATTTTGAGAGTCTGTCTTTTGTTTGAATCAAAAGTTGCATTCCTGTAAGCCCCCTGTGTATATACCTACGATGAGTATTAATTGCGGAAAGTGTGCCGATTTGCTAAACAGCAGTGAAACTGTCTTGTGCGGTGTATGCGGTGTCCGATTCCATGCATTATGCTCTTTGCTAAGTGAATCTGAATTTAAAACTATTAAATCCAGTTCAATCATTTTTTGGAAATGTGACAATTGCTTAAACATTGATTTACCTGGCTTTATAAACAAACTTTCTGATTGTGCTACGTTTCTAAATTGTTCTAATTCCATAAAGCCCATTTCTCATACGAATGTCACTTCTAATAAAAAAACAACAAATAAATCGAATTTAGATGTCAGTAGAGAGGTGCGAGTTTCTACCAAAGGTCAACGACTTCAAAAAGCAAATGTGCCCTTAAAGAACAAAATGCAAACAACAACAACAACAAATTTGCATTTATCTCCTGCACCTGCACATAAACGCCTCTCTATTAGCAGTACCAAAACAACTCCCTCGCCCTCCCAAGTTATTTCATCTAAATTAGATAACAAAAAAAAATACACCTACTACACCTAAACATTTAAAACAAAAACTCCCTGATAAGTTGCTCTCTTCTTCCTCGAAACTCTCGCACTTGGACTTGGTGGTTGATCAGCAGACGGAAGAGGAGGTTGTTGCGTCTTGCTCATCAGTTGCTCTGAATAAGTTGCGTTCAAATTCTAAATCTATTATTATTGGTTCGAGTGAGATGGTTGATATTCACCAAAATGAAAAAAATGCACATGCTGTATGTGTTGTTGATGATGAATCTCTTAAGACAACCAGCTATGATTTATCCAACAACAATAATGTCAATGTGGCTAGTGGTGTTGCAAATTTGGATGTCGCAGCTGTTCTAGGTGTTGCTGTTGGTGCCAATGTCGATGTTGATAATGGTGCTGCTGATGTTAATAAAGTTGCTGATGATGCTTCTGTTGTAAATGTAAATGCGCAAGATTCCAATTGCAAACGTAATCCTAAACAACTAAATAAATATATTAGCCGTGTTTTATTGGTTAGTGAATATACTACATCGCAAAATTTAACATGAAAAACAACAACAAACGATTAGTGAATAAAAATAAGCTAGTAATTGAAATAGATAATTTAGTGAAGATGGAGTTTCGGATGTTGAAATGTAGGAGGGGTTTAGGTGGTGTACGAAAAAATATATGTGGCATACTTGAGGGTGTGTTCGTTGGTATTTATTTTATTATACTTTGCCTTTACTAATCCAAAGTGTGATCGCTCCGAAATTTATAGAACAAATATTTTTTTCAAATGCAAAACTTTAATTCATACCATAATTCCGGCTTTGCACTACTGCCACTAATTTTGTCATAAAATATTGAATATTGAAATATTGAATTCGATTGATATGTCTTATCAGTTCACTGGCATTTGTTCAAAACTGTCGTATAACTGCGGCATTATGCTGAATTTATATAACAACTGAAAAAATTAAAGCTAAACTCTCAGAATACCTATTTTATTTTTTTAGTATCGTTATAACTTCATGTGACTATTTAACATTTAAAAACGTCAAAATAGGACTGTTTACTTAGTTTTTTGCAAGAACTACTATTGTTTAAAGGTTGCTCAGAATCAATTTATTAAAAGAAATTGCCTTAGGCTAGGCGGTTTTGCAACTGTTTGGTTCAAGAAACTAAAAAGTTTGTGTTTTGACACAAACTAAACGATTGCCTAAAATGAGTTCGCTATTTTGTGTAACATAAAATTATATGCACCTGCGCGGACATTCAACCAAATAGTTCATCTGTTTTCTATAAGTATAAAAACAGTGTTGTGCAACTAAAAATTGAATGTGCGCTCCCAGCCTCAAGACGATATTAGTTAAAAAATGTTCAAAATTAGAAAACTACTTTAAAGTTAGGAAATATATAAGAAGTATAACACTACTACCTTAATAAGAGGCTGTTTAAAATTTTGCGCCAATGTCATTTTATTGAGTACTATGTTTTTTTTCTCCAATACTCAGTATATATATGCGATATATATTCGCACTTTTGCAAGTTTTAAATCAAATTTAACAGTGAGAAGAACTCTAAATCAACTCGATTTGCATTTTCATGAATATTTCAACCCAATCTGCATTTTCATGAATATTTCAACTCCAGCTTAAAAACGAGATACAGATCTTTCGAACACATCCGAGTCCGAGTAAGTTAATTCTTAATTCCACAAGTAGGAGGAACAAGGAAGAGTGAGTTAAAGAGTGAACAAAGCGTTTTTTTGGTACTTGTATTACTGTGCTAGATATAGATTACCAATAAAACGCGCCTATTGTTGGGACTAGTAACAATAATCTATCTAGTTTAAATGTCTTCCGTAGACGTAAATGGCTTCATTTGTCATCATTTACACCTGAGACGACCTGTGATGAAATAATAACTTATGTATCATCTGTGTTTGGCATTGATGCGTCTATATTATGCTATGTTGATTTGTGTTATTGTAAACTAAATTGAGATGTATGAAAACATTGACAAGCTTCTACAAAATCTTCCTTATAACGAGAAGAAGAGAGATTGGGTGTAATTAGAAATATCTGTAATAGAATTTTTACAAAAAAAGGCCAACATCTACACATTTTTAAACTTCGGGGAATACTTCTTCAAAAACACAACGATTGAACTTATTTATGTGATAGTATATCATCTAGGTATAAGCATATGCTTCACCTTTAAGGTATACATTATGTTAGAAATGCCATCAATCCTACATGAATTTGTATTTTTACTTGCGACTTATAGGTACTATAAGTACGGTGACCATCCGTTCATTATTATAATGAACAGTTCATTATTGGAGAAAATGTGCATTATGAATTATTTAGTTTTCAAAAACATAAAAATGTTCATTATTGCAAAAGTTGTTCATTATATGTTCATTTTTTTAAATAATTTCGTAAAAAGTCAAACTTAAAACTAACCAACTCAAAATTCTTTCAACATAGTGATCATGTGAACGTGCCTTAGGCCCATTTGCTGATACGGAACATAAGTACTTATGTTCCACATAAACTCTTATGTGACAGTTTACGTAGAGGAAAAAGTAGAACATAAAGCGCTTAAGTTGAACATAAATATTTAAGTTTCGTATCAGCAAACGGCCCTTAGTTTCTTAGTGCAAAAATGGTAATGGTAATCATTCATTGAACATACTCAATTTAGAAATGTCAATATTAAAATAAAAATCAACAAGTGAATTGTTTTCATTCAGGGGTAAACATAAAAATTAGCACGTAAATTTAAATTAATTACTTTAAAAAAAAACTGATTGAATACTTAAAATTCCGTCTAAAGTATTTTCAATGAAGAACTTCAGCGAGAATTTGAGTTCTTAAAAAAAACTGATGAAGGTGATGTAAATTGCAATAAGTTCATGGCCATATTCTCCCTTGCAAATAATGGAAAAAAGAACATTGAACAGCATTTGAAAACGGCCTAACATCATTCTTCAGAGAGCACTAGTTAGACGATGCAGTCAAAATAAGCAGCGTAAACGAAGGTACCTGGGCTTTTCACACCATTAAACATTCACTCGTTTCGTTCAAATGACTGCACTTCAAAATTAATAAAAAAAATGTTTTGACGAAAAATATTCGTGCGCGAGAACGAAGTGTGAATTAATTGTGTGTAATTTGCTCTCACCACACTCAAGAAAATCGCTGTCAGTTTTGTTACAACTTATTGTGTTACTTAAAATCATGGAAGTACGAAAATACGGCCCTTACTTCTTTATGCCTCAGAAAGGCATTTAAGTTAAAATTTTGGAAGTCAACAATCTGCCAGGAGAATCGTCTGATATTTTAACAAAATATGTACATATATCTGGGATCTCATGGAAAAATTTTATATTGAAACAAAACTAGTTGCCCTCTGTGCAGATAACACCAATTGTAATTTTTGCGGAGCGGCAAGGAGGGGCAAAAACTTGAAAATTTATTTTCTGTCGAAACCAAAGTGCCCAACTATATTAAGACATTTTTTTACAATTCTTGTTCCGAACTCTAGTTATTTTTTGCACATTGTCAGCCTACTCTTTTTTAAAATAGCATTTTAAGGATTGAGTCCCAGAAAATATGCATAATGGATGTATCGAATTTTCATGTGTTAAGAATTATGTTTCCTTGGAGAAAATAAATATATGGAAAGAAAATTCAGAAGACTGCAGGAAAAAGATGGATAGAATTTTTTAAACATTTAAAAAAAAAATTGTAGAGTTTGATTTTGCCTTCCTGGGGCACAGAAAGAGTTTTTTTCAGTTTTAAAATTTGGACAGATGAAAAAAGTCAAATGAAAGTTGAAACTATAAAATCAATTTTGACAACCAAATTTAACCATGAAATGACCCGTTTAGAGTTCAGAGAATATTTAAAACAAAAATCCCCACGCCAATATCCCCAAAACCATTACCTTCAAGTAGTGAATCATGCGATTAAATCGCGCGGGGTTTTGGTTTAATTTATATTACAAAAATGTAATCCGAAGAGTAAATATAAAATTCTTTATTATGTAATGTTTGTAATATTTATTAAAGTTAAAATAAATTTTCAATACAAAACAACAAAATAAGGTTTCTCTTAACTAAAACGAAAAGGAAAAATTCACAAAAAGAAATGTCTCTTAATTCTTAATGTCTTAATTATGTACACAAACATGCGTTCATAGTAATTTACTGTTTAGAAACTGTAAATCGTTATCATTTATTAATAAGTTTAGTATCAGAATAAAAGAATTTGATGAGAATTTTTCTGATGAATTTTTCACATGATGTAGATGTACACGGACATTGGGGATTTGGGGATTTGGCAAAAACATAGTTTCATTTGGGGATTTCGTCCATGTGCATTATGTCTGTGGGGATATTAGCTAGATGGATTTAAATGTTTGGGGATTTAAGGTCGATGGGGATTTATTATTTTGGGGATTCCGTACGACTCCCGTTTATTAATGATACAAAAAGAGTTCCATTTTTAATTTTAATCACTCAATCCTTGTGCTTTATTTTTTTTATTTTAAATAAAATAAATTATATTTTTAATAAAAACTTAATCGTTTAAAACTTATTTTATCTTTTTTTCTATGTTCATTATTTGCAATTTGAAAATATGGTCACCGTAACTATAAGGCAAGTTATGCATTCGTAAAAAAAATCGAACTCGTGATTTTGATCAAAGTTGACATTACGATGATAGCGAAGCCCAAAAAAGTGGGTCTGGCAATTCTGTCTGTCTGTCTGTCTGTCGGTTCGACTACAGCCTGAACGGCTCGGCCGATTTTCTTCAAACTTGGTAGATATGGGTTTTAATTTTTTCCCCCCGGACGTTTTTTTCTGTTTTTTTTTTTTTTAAGACAAAAAATAACGGTACCTGCCATACGATTTTTTTTTGGAAATTTTATAAATATTTTTTTTTTTCAACAACTGTCCCACAGAATTTAAAAAAAAAAATTGAAAAATTTCATTTGGTTAAAACTAGCTAATGGTTGAAAAAAAATTTACAAAAAATTGTTATTTTTGGTAGCCCTCCTGGGACCATTTTTTTTTGTTTTTGATTTTCTCGAAAACGGTACAGCCGATTTAAATCATTTTTTTTATGCCAAAGATCCTCCAAAGTTTGAATATTATTACATATTCAAATTTTAATTTTTTTAGTTTTTGGATTTAAAAAAAAAAAATCAAATTTTATAAAGAAGCTCCTAAAAAGATTAAAAAACATTGCATTTAAAAACTTAGGAAAAATTATTTTTTCAATTTTTAGAAAAAAAAAGTCGTTTTTTTTTTTTTTGAAAAATTCGATATCTCAAGAACGGCTTAGTATTTTTTTTGGAAATTAGACTTTTATTCGTACAATAATAAAAACTTAAGGTTGGCGTACCAAAATTTTTTCTTAAAAATGTTTTAAAAATTTTAGTTTATTTTCATCAAGCAGAGTTTTACAATCTCTTATAGATTACAACTTATATAATAAATGTAATAAAAATAAAAGTTAAAGTAGTATAGTAAAATATGTACAATAAATTTCATTTTATAAATATAAATAAATATTAATTTAAATAAACTATGTGTCGATATATAACAAAACAAGCATGACATTTTTTTTAAAGCTATCTCTTGAACAGAGTTGAAAAATATCTAGAGAGGGTAAAACACTATTTGTCACAATGCAACGAGATATGGGTTCATTTCTACAATAGTTATTTCTAGAAAATTCATCACGTAGGTAGAAAAACATACGGAGACTTCTGCAAGGAGAATACAAGTTAATACGTTCAAGCAAATAAGAACAATTTATGTGATTGCTTAAGATATCTTTTATCATCATTATTGAAAAATATTTCCTTCTTAACTCAAGCGTTTGCATACCAAAGAGCTGGCATCTTACATTATATGGAGGTCTATCAATACTCCAATTAAGCTTATTAAAAGCATATCTAGTGAAAGATTTCTGTACTCTTTCTATTCTTAAGGAATGAGTGTTATAAAAAGGATTCCAAACAACACTACAATACTCAAGATTAGATCTGACAAAAGCAGAGTAAAGGCATTTGAGCGCGTAAGGGTCAGAAAATTCCTTTGTATTTCTTCGTACAAAACCAAGCATCTTATAGGCTTTATTAACTATAAAATCAATATGAAAATTAAAAGAAAGCTTATGATCTAATATAACTAATAAGTCTTTTTTTTTGAGTAACTTTTTCTAAAATAATATCGTTAATTGAGTAATCAAACAAAATGTGTGATTTTCTTCTAAAACACGTAAAACTTTGACACTTAGAGACATTCAGAAAGAGTACATTTCTATCACACCATAATGCTAATTTATTTAGATCTTCTTGCAATAATAGACAATCATCAACAGATTTTATGACTTTAAAAATTTTAACATCATCAGCATACAACAAATAATTAGAAAAATTAATAGTATCAGGAATATCATTTATAAAAAGTATGAAAAACAAAGGTCCAATATGACTCCCCTGTGGAACACCTGAAGTTACTTTGATAGCTTTAGATTTGACTTTATCTATTTTAACGAATTGGATCCGATTACTCAGATATGAACTTATCCATTTTAAAAAATGAGAATGGAATCCTAGCAAAGAAAGTTTATGAACAAGAATTTTATGATTTACCCTATCAAAGGCCTTAGCGAAGTCTGTGAAGACTATGTCTGTCTGATAACCCTTTTCAAATCCTTTTACTACAGAGTTACATAAAACAGTGAGATTAGAAGCTGTTGATCTGCCTGACACAAACCCGTGTTGAGATTCAGCAATTACATTTTTGGTAAAAAAATAAAGCTTATCACAAACAATCTTTTCAAATACTTTTGGAATAACAGATAGCTTACAAATCGGTCTGTAATTACATACTTTTTGTCTTGATCCAGATTTGAGAGATGTTGCACATTTTCTAATGATTTTAGGAGAAATACCATCCGGTCCAGCACTTTTATTTTCATTTATACCTCTTAAGGCTTCAGATACTTCCATTCTACTTAAGTTGATGCTTCCAACACCAACAACATTAGGTGGTGAAAACTGAGGAAGTACATTAGGTGACGTAAGAGAATAAACTGATTTAAAATAATCAGCAAAAAGATTGCATATAGTTGATAGATCACTGGAAGTACAACCGCAAAATTCCATGCAATTCCGTAATCCAGTTGATTTTTTCTTTGTGTTAACAAATTTCCAAAAATGTTTACTATCAACCTTGATTTGTGATTCAGCATTTAATATAAAATTATTATATAAAAACTTATTAAGCACATCGAACTCTTTCTGTAAAGTTACATACTTATGATGGTTGACCAAAATAGTTCTATCCTTTTTATAAATTTTAAAAGCTTTATTTTTTCTATTTTTCAGATTTGATAGCATTTTGTTAAACCAAGGAGGGTTGGAGTTTTGTTGAACAATTTTTTTTGGAATAAAACTATCAGATGCCTGCTTTAATTTTAATTTGAATATGTTAAACGCTTGAGTTAAATCTTGATTCAAAAAAATAGTCTCCCAACAAATAGAACTAAGAAATAAATTCATTGCATCAAAGTTGCCGCGTTTAAAATCATATATCTCAATAATGTCATGAGAGTTTGAGATATATGCCAATAACTTACAATTGACAGATAGACATATGTACATGATGCATGGTGTTATTTACAACTGGAAAATTGATTCTATCTAAATAAACTTCAAGTTCTTTATTAACAAAAATTAAATCAAGAATGCGATTCAGCATATTTTGGATATCATTAATTTGCGTTAGGTTAAACTGACTATAAAAATCAATAACTGAGCTCTCAATATCAGTCGAAACATTTAAATATCATCAACCAACAAGAATACATTAAAAAATCCCTAACCTTCATCAATGACAACAACATAAGAAATATTCAAAATGACCCAACAAAAGCATATGTTAAAGAAATAAACAACGCAATAAACAAGTGCAATAACCTTTTCCCCAATCACAAAAAACATAAACTTAAACAACCAAATGCTCAAGCCCCACAATTTACCGGACTACCAAAAATCCACAAAAACGGAACACCAATTCGACCCCTAATAAATTATAAGACTGCGCCGTGTTACAAGATAGCCCGAGAATTACAAAAACTAATAACAACAAATATTTCATTAAAAAACAATAAAAGTATAAAAAACAACATAGAACTCATAGAAAAAATTAAAAACATAAACATATTAGCACAATACAAATTAATTTCTTTTGACGTCACCAACATGTACACAAATATTCCAGTCAATGAAACAATTACAATATTGAAAAATAATTTAACCCTAGCAGCCAAAATAAACAAACAAACAATAGATGAAATCATAACTCTACTACAAATAACACTTAAACAAAACTATTTCACATTTAACAACCAATTTTATATACAAGACGAAGGACTCGCCATGGGATCCCCACTCAGCAGCCTACTCGCAGACATATACCTCAACCATTTTGAAAACACATATATATTATCCAAACAAAATCAACAACAAAAAAACATAATTTTTTACACAAGATATGTAGATGACACTTTCATTATATTCAACGGTACGAACAGACAAATAGACATCATGAACAAATACATCAACAACATTAAAGAAAAAATAAAGTTTACATATGAATTCGAACAAAACAATTCAATAAATTACTTAGATTTAAACATAAGTAAAAACAACAACAAACTCCAATTCAAAATATATAGGAAACCAACAACAACAGACATCACAATACACAACGAATCCCACCACCCTTTTACACAAAAATATGCAGCTTATAATGCTTTCATAAATAGGTTGCTAAAAGTACCAATGTCCAAAAAAGACTATGATGATGAAGTCAACACAATAAAACACATAGCAATAGCGAACGGATACACACCAGAAATGATAGACAAACTAATCAAGAAAAGGTTAAAGAAAACAAAAAACAAAAACGACAATATCAACATTAATCCACCTAACATTAATAAATACATAGCAATAGAATACACAAACCTACTAGCACAAATTTTAAAAAACGAATTCAAAAAGATCAACATTAATATATCATTCAAAACTAACAACAATATACAAAAAATATTAAAACCCAAAACAATAAAAGACCAAAAAACTAGCTCTGGCGTTTACAAAATTAACTGCGACGACTGCGACAAATACTACATAGGACAGACAGGGAGAACTTTTTACGAAAGATTTACTGAACACAAACCAAAACAAAACACAAAATCCACATACGCCTTACACCTAATAGACGAGAACCACAATTACACAAACTTTGACAAGAACTTAACGCCAATACACTTCTGTAAGAAAGGCACAAAGCTCGATGCACTGGAAGAATACGAAATTTACAAAGCGTGCAAAAGAGATCAAGACAATATAATGAACGATAAATTGACAATTAAAACAAACACACTATTCGACACCGCAATTTACTATAATGCAAAAAAAGGACAAACATAACTACATAAAAAAAAAAAAACCTAATGACACAACGGCAACGAAACAAGACGTTAATAACAAAAAAAATTTTGATAAGCCCGATGATGGAATAAAATTCCGAAACGCGTCGCTTTCTACGTTTAAAATTATCATAAATGTTGTTAAAATTTGTAAAAATAAAAATATTTAAAATTGTTTATATAAAAATAAAATTTATTTCTTTTATTTAAAATTAAATTTACAAATTATAAAGCTCAAGAGAACTACCTGGCCGAATATAGCTCACACTTAAATATAAGTTAATATTTTTCACAAATGAAACTTTAACAATTAATTGGTCTACATCAAAGTTATGCGGTAATTGACTAGATATCAAGTCTTTTTGGCAGGAAATAAATTTAGATTGGATAGCAATTAAAACCCCACCACGCAACAGCAGCAACTTGAACTTCGATATTATTTACAATATCAATATTAGCGACCTCATTTAATACGGTTTCATCAATGCAAACGTCAACAGCAACATCGGCATCAGCCGTGCAATCATATTCAACATTATTTGATAGAGAAACATAATCAACACCATCATTATTTAAATACTCGTATGCAAATTCAGCAGAAAGATCAGCAACACTATCAGCAACTGCAGCAATATCAACCTTAGCAGCATAATCAGCAACACAATCAGCAACAGCAGCATCATCAACCTCGACATTATTTACAATATCAACAGCGGCAACATCTATTAAAGCAATCTCATCAGCACCCACATCGGCAGCAACGGCCATTCCATCAAATTCAACATAAGTAGATAGAAACATCATCAACAGCACATTTAATTAAGCAGTTCAGTTTTTCAATGTCACTACCGGAGGATTTTCGTTTTTTGACGTATCTTCTTGGTCCTGAGGCAAGTCATGGTTTGTTGGCCTGTCCCTGAAGCTAAACGAACGAATTTTTACTCCATTTGGCCAGAGGTCGGAACTAAAAATAATATTAATTTTTAAATTCTAAAGGGGTTCCTACTTTAAAGTTTACATTTATGTATTTAAGTTTAGTCATGTCTTCTTCTTCTTCATAATTATGCTTAACCAATTTATAGCAAAGGAATAATGATTTATCTAAACTGGTTTTCGAAGAAATATAGGAGATTATATCATCAGGTGTTGTTTTCGGCTTAAAGCTGGATAGATGAAACCATCTCATTCTTCTAATTACATTTCTACTTAGAAAACATTGATCTACATTTTTACCTGACTTGGAAGTATTGGGCAACAAGTGTTTGATTTGCATATTATTTTCGATCAATTTATCATCATTTTTTGCCATAGACTCACTCACTACCACGGTGGTGGCGGCAGCGGCAACAGCAACGGCAGCAGCATCGATGGGCCTGATGTCATCAGAAAGAGACTTCTTTTGTAATGCAAGTGTATCGACTTCGCCCGTTCCCCCAGAAGCTTCAGTTGGAGTGACAGTGACACAAACATTGGAGGGTTTTTTTTCTATGTTCGAATCTGAACATGCAGGTAAAGAAATAGAATCAGAACCACCGTCATCGTCATTAGTTTCCAAATTTGCTTCACTCTGAGCTTGTTGTGCAGAGGAAGAAAGGGTTAATGAAGACAATGCTTGTTGTTGTTTTTGTTCTTAAGATTCCACTAAAAGTTTATTTTGTGGATTTTTGCTACCACTCAGTTTGGAAGAAACACATGGGGAGGAAGAAGGTGAAAGAGTGCACTTGTTAATGTTGTTTGAAAGTAATCGACTAGGCAATGGAGAAGAACGCTGATTTTTTGTTGTTTTAATTGAACTGTTTATTTGTACATTCGTTTTTTGGGGTCGTTGACTTATCGTAGACGTTCGCACTTGTCTGGTTCCATCAGGGCGATTTTTTTGTTTCAGATTTATCACAGTATTTTCATTACTCAAAATGATGATAACTGTCCATGGATTTTTTTAAGAGCATGAAACAATCATTTAGTTTACTCTGCCATAGGGATAGAGAAAAAAAAAAAAAAAAAAAAAAATTAAGCTCGGTAGACTCCGGTGGGCAGGGCACCTAGCTCGCATGAGCGAAGAGGAACCTGCTCGGAAAGTTCTTTGTGGTACATTCTATGGTAGACGACAGCGTGGTAGACCATGCTTGCGCTGGAGAGATGGCGTAGACCAGGACGCCCGAAGCCTTGGGGTGCGCAACTGGATGGCGTCGGCTAGAGACTGGGATAGGTGGAGAGACTTGTTGAAAGAGGCCAGGACCGGAACCCGGTTGTCGAGCCGATGATGATGATGATAGGGATAGAGAAACATTTTTACAATTGTCACATCTCCAGCATAAGTTCGAGTTAGATCTCAAAGTTTTAAGTTCATTGGGTTTCAATAGAGAACAAGTTACGTGAAATATAGCGCCGCATATACCACACGGGACAGACGTGGTATCATCGAGTAACTCGGCACACTTTTTACACACTGAACTCATCTTAGTAGATGCAAGCTAAGAAAATTTACTTGTGTTACAAATGAAAGCAAAGAAAAGACTGAAAGACTATACATAAAAAAGACTGTACATAAAAGCTTATTTTTTTTAAGGAACCACTACAACGACTTATAATTTTTGTTCTTGCGTAAATTCATATTTCATTCTGTTTTTATCTCTTACTTCTAAAAGAATTAAAAAAATTCATTTTATCCTTATGAACAGTTTTCTTTAATAAAGTCCGTTTTTAAAATTCCTAGTCTATTACATAGGAGCAAGTTCGTGCGACCCAGTCGTGTATTTTATTTAGAGTACCAATAGTTTTCAGAACTTCAAACCGTGCAAATGGAGAGCTCGCCATTGACAGTGACAACCTAGCCAACGTCTTTTCCGAAAAAGTACGCCAAGTTGAAGTCTTGTACACGGGGCGGGTAATCGACTGTCTGGGGTTCTGCTGTATACTTTCACGGACTGCGGTGCTATTTTCGGCCGATCTTGCCTTTTTTTGACATAACGGTTAAAGATTTGACTGTGAAGGACCATCAATTTTACCGTAAAATGGGTGCAAATTGCGCTGTGCTTACGCCAACGAACACTCATTTTTATAATGAAGTTCCATCATTTGGAGGAACTGCTTAATCGCGTTATTTTTTAATCTGATGAAGCATCAATTACTGAATAATAAGCAACAGATTTGAATTTGGCCACCTGATCCAATTGAAAAACCCTTTACTTCGGAGTTGATATTAACTTCGTGACCAACAACTTGGCGAAATAAATTGGTTCAAAACTCTTCATTCGTAAGACGAAGTAAAAGCTTATATACAAGTCCTGCTTTGCTACGCCGACTATTGGATTGTAAGCAGAAAGGGATATACAACATTGAGCACTGTCGTGAGAAAAATTCTGCAGCGTATATTTGGTCTTGTAAGCGAGGACCGCGAACTCATTTAAGACAAGATGGAGATGTAGTTCGGAGATCCAAAACACTTCGACTACATTGGCCCGTTCACATTGGGCTAATAGACACCAAATGATCCAGCTTCCCGTTCCAGATGGCAAGGAAGACTGTTCATCCAGTCTAAATCTAAAGACCAAGCCATCACTAATGACAGATGGCTTCGCCTAGATGACTGGAAGCAGCAGGCTCGAGACCGCAAAGGATAGAAAGCTGGCGTAAAAAAGACACTTCATGAATAAGAAGCCGGATAAGCTACAATTTTTGCCTGGACGATTCTTCGAAAAAAATGCGTCTACCAAAAATTTGGATGAAAATTAGTTGAATCATTACTTTGGTACCCCTAAAAAGACGAAACTCTTAAAACATGCAAACAAAGCCTTTGGCCGATATCTATCTCGGTCGAAATGTTGTCTAATTTTCCTGGCATTTTTGAAACTTCTCACAAGCGAAAGTGACAATATTGAATTTCCATTTAAAAACGATGAACTTTTGTCAAAAAGTTCATTCGCTAACCCAAATCCTTCATGGAGACGTTCAATTTTCCAAAATCCCTATACCTATCGGCCCACCTCATGCCAGAACCACGAACCTCAAAATAAATTTTTGTTTTGAGTAACTTAGTTAGTTCTTGTCATTTTTCTTCCACATTTCTTCACATTCCAATATGTTTACACGCATATACTTATAAACTTTCGTTGAAATAAAAAAAAATCTTCGAACTGATTAATCAAACCAAATTCCTTATTTACACATTTAATTTTTAATTCCTAACCATTGATCTTCATTTGTGCCGAATTATTTTCGCAGCAGGAGCTTAAAAATAACACGCATTCAAAGAATAGTTTACATTTAATTTTAGTGTAGTGTGGGATGCAAGAGACTTATGAAGTTAATCGTTCAGGAATTAAAAATACCAACTTTTCTTTAATAAACTTCTGTTGGTACGAGTATTTTTGAATATGAAATGTTTATTTTCTTAGTCGTGTGAGTGACAGCTTCAGGGTTTTTCTTGCAATTTGTCTCAATTGAAAAAGATATGACACTTTAATAAAGGAAATTAGTTCAAGGACTTGTAATTCATTTAAAAAATTATATTCCCTTAAAACCACAAAAATAAAGAAAATTCTAAATACAAATCTCTGGCATTTTCAATTTATACCAAAAAGGTCAACCAAATAAACTTGCCTTCTTGCAGCCATAACAAGGATATCCTTTTCAAAGTGGTTGCCTATGGGTTCTGTAGCCACAACACACACATATCATAATGGAACTTTTGCTTAAAGGATTATATCTTTATTTTACAGGATTCTGGTTTATAATAGAGTCAAATAGAACTAAGACTTTAGCTGGAATCTATATTGAAAGCCCAATATATTCCTATGGGCATTTGAAGGAAAATATGGGACAAAGCTACAATGATAGCAGAAGCCCTAAATTAAATCTGTCCGAACGACTATGATGATATAAGTTACCACCTGGTTTATATTATGGGATCGATAACAAAAGTTTAGGACGTGGTGCACATCATTGAGCTCACTCCCTGGACATATTTCGAAGCGAGTACACTGCTGTTACTTGGGAAGAAAATAATGGGAATAGAAAAGTTATAGAAAAGACCCACTTTGACGTCGACAGGTCAAAACAAACAATTTTATGCAAGAATTGAAATTAATCACAAAACTTTTCTATTAAAAAAATGTAGGTTGGTTTTGTGAGAGATAAAGTTGTATCTTTTGTATAACTGGCGCGCACTCAAGGGGACTTGAATACCCCCAATACAGGGTGTTCCCTAATTCATCAGGGATATTTCGGGATATGATTCTTGGATATATTCTAAGAACAGAATGGTTTTGCAGTATGGGTCAATATCCACTTTTTCGGGGATTTAAGAAAAGGCCTTCTTTTGTCTTGGTATCTTGCGGAGGTCTTCTAAGCGTATTAATTTTTTCTTACCCAAGCAAATTTTTGTCAATTTTCTCCACAACATTCGTAATAAGCAAAACGTTTTATTTTTACATACGACTTATATTTACGTAGAAGCTACATATATGGCAAGTTATGTATGTACACACAGGATGCGTCTTGTGTTTCAAGCGAATTTTATTTGGTTACCAGATTTGTGTGAATGAAATTTTTCAGTTGGCATTTGTTGTGGAGAGCTGAGAGTGGTCGATAGCAATTGATTATGGAGAAATTATTAACACGTTTTATTTTAAATAAAAGTTAAATTTTAAATACGTGAAGAAAATTATTGTAATTTTTGGTGTTCATCAGATTACAGGCAAACTCAGACACAAAGAAAAATGAGTGTAATGATAGAATGTGGTTTGAATACGTGTCGCCGGCGCACACTGGGGCGAAATTGGCCATTTTATGATATTGTAATATTTTAACTAGGTTCGTTAAATAAAACTTATTACTCTTTTTAGTATTTCTTCTTTATTTACACTTTCCAAATCAAAATAATAAATCTCAATTTATAATCACCTCAAATTCAAATCTAAATCACACTCGTTTAAAAACAGTTTCCACAATCCAGTAAGAAAAGCTTTTGAACACTTTCATAATCAAAAATAAACTGTGTCTGCTGAACCGTGAGCACGCAAATATGCTCAAATTGCTCAAATTCCTTGTTTTCGAAACTAAATCGCGAAGGTTCTCGTCTTAGAATGTTCTATACTCTGTTCAACAAAAATTGCCAGTACAGGGAAGATAGGACTTTTGCCCCACACCATTGTTTCATTGGCTTCCATTAGTGTCATCATCATCATCGGCTCGACAACCGGGTTCCGGTCCTGGCCTCTTTCAACAAGTCTCTCCACCTATCCCGGTCTCTAGCCGACGCCATCCAGTTGCGCACCCCAAGGCTTCGGACGTCCTGGTCTACGCCATCTCTCCAGCGCAAGCATGGTCTACCACGCAGTCGTCTACCATAGAATGTACCACAAAGAACTTTCCGAGCAGGTTCCTCTTCGCTCATGCGAGCTAGATGCCCCGCCCACCGGAGTCTACCGAGCTTAATTTTTGTCACCATATCTGCTTCAAGGTAGATTGCGTACAGTTCATGATTGTACCGTCTTCGGAATCGTCCTTCCTCACATATGGGGCCAACAATTCTCCTTAAGACTTTTCTCTCGAACGCAGCTAAGAGGTCGGAGTGCCTTTTGCTAAGCACCCAAGTCTCGGATCCATATGTGAGTACTGACAGGACCATGGTCCTGTACAGCAGCAGTTTTGAAGTTATGGTGAGATTTCTAGATTTGAAGATCTTTGACAGACTATAGTAGGCTCTGTTGGATTTGAGAAGCCGCCCGCGTATTTAAAGGTATTTAAAGGATTGCACCACTTAAAATTCGTGCTCCGCTACTTTGATTGTTTGACCAACTGTTCCTCTCGCATTCGACGCCACCATGTACTTTGTTTTACCTTCACTAATGTGCAGCCCCAGATTTTGTGCCGCCTTCCGATGATGTCAATGTCGTCTGCGTAAGCCAGTAACTGGCTGGACCTGTTGACGATGGTCCCTCTTGTTGCCGTGCCAGAGTCACGGTTTGCTTTCTCCAACGCCAGGTTGAAGAGGAGGCAGGCCAAACCGTCACCTTGTCGGAGTCCATTAAAGATGTTGATTGGTCTGGATAGCAATCCGGCTATTTTTACTTGGCTTGTTACGTTGGTCATGGTCAACCTACATAGTCGTGTCAATTTATTTGGGATGCCGGATTCTCTCATGGCTTTGTAAAGCTCTGCCCTGGCTATGCTATCATAGGCGGCCTTAAAGTCTATAAACAGATGGTATGTTGGGATGTTAAATTCTAGACATTTTTCCATCGCCTGCCTAAGGGTAAAGATCTGATCAGTTGTTGATTTGCCTGGAATGAAACCACACTGATATTGTCCGCTGACGGTTTTAGCGTATGGGGTTATCCGGTCTTGTAGGATAGAGGAGAGTATCTTATAGGCGGTACTCAACAACGTGATACCTGCACGTTGTGACATCTCCCTTCTTATGTATGGGACATATTTAACCTTTTCGCCAGTCTTCTGGCATTTCTTCCTGATCCCATACGTGTACTATAATATCATGAATTGCTTGACGTAAGGCTGGCCCGCCGTGATGGAATAATTCGGCTGGTATGCCATCGGCTCCCGGGGCTTTGTTCTGTTTAAGCCGGCCTATAGCCTTCTCAACCTCTTCTATGCTTGGTGGCGGCAACATAGAGTATTCTTCTTGAAGTAGTGGAGCCTCCACTTCTGCAGTGAGCTGACCATTTAGCAATTCATTAAAGTACACTTCCCATCGCTCCAGTATGCTTTCAGGATCGGTGATCAGATTTCCCTCTCCGTCCTTGCAGTATGTGCAGCGTGGTGTGTACTGCGTCATGTTTCGGACGGATTGGTAGAACTTCCGCGCCTGGTGCGGACCTCGCTCTCGGCTATTTTCTATTTCACAGATTAGGTTCTTCTCCCAGGCTGATTTTTTTTGTCTGTTTAGCCGTTTTTCTATTCTTCTTAACTCTTTATATTTCTCTTCGCGTTGCCGCGTTCTATGCGATTGTTGCATTGCTCGGTACGCAACATTCTTACGTTCAGTCGCTAGCTTGCATTTATCATCAAACCAGTCGTTCCGATTTTTACGACTGCTGCCTAAGATGGAGTTGGCAGTACTAATGACAGTATTTTTAAGACGTGTCCACTTCTCATTTACGCCCAGCATACTGGCTCCGGGACTTACTCTCCCTAAATTAGGTGTTTCTAGGGCGAGTCCTAACGCATTACCAAAGGTGTTACTGGTGTTTTCATTGCGCAGGGCAGCCGTGTTGATTCGAACCTGATCGGCGGATGCAATGCGTCTTCGCAAGGCAATCCGCCTTCGGAAAACCATACCAACAAGATAGTGATCCGAGTCGATATTGGCACCTCGGCACGTTCGTACTGTCATCAAGTTCGAGTAGTGGCGACGGTCTATCAACACGTGGTCTATTTGGTTACGAGTGACTCCATCAGGTGATACCCAGGTGGCTTTGTAGATATCTTTACGCGGGAACCTGGTACTCGCAACGACCATGTTTTTCGATGCTGCCAATTGTAAGAATCGAAGTCCATTGTCATTAGTGTTCTCATGCAAACTATGGCTGCCTGAATACCGGCTCCCGACCTATTTTTGCGTTCAAATCCCCAAGGATGATTTTAACATCATACCTTGGACAGGCATTGAGGGCCCTCTCGACTTGTTCGCAGTAAGTCTCTTTTTCTTCGTCTGAGGACTCCTCCGTAGGTCCGTGAACGTTAATGGGGCTGATGTTCGTAAATTTGCCTCCCACGCGAAGGGTGCATAGCATATCGCTTATAGCGTTAAAGCCGATGATAGTAGACTTCATTTTTTCGCTGACTAGGAAGCCTACCCCGAGCACATGGTGTTTTGTATGACAGCTGTAATATACGTCATATTCTTGCTTCTGTAAAACACCATTCCCTTTCCATCTGATTTCTTGGAGAGCTGTTATGTTAGCTTTATATTTTGAAAGGGCATCGGCTAGCTGCTGAGCAGCTCTATAGAGCGATCGTACGTTCCATAAGAAAATTCGTAAATCGTTTTTCCGTTTTCTTTGCGTGGGTTGTCGTCGTGAGATCAGTCCGTTTCCGAGGCTTGTTGTCGGTCTCGTAATTCTTTTAGTTTTACGGGACAGGGAATTAACCTGTCGCCAACCTGAGGAACCAGAATGATCATATTAGCCAAACCTTTTTTAAAAGGCTTGTTTCTAGCGGCCGCCGCGGAGAGGCTATGATCACACTTCCACCAGTCCCGAATAGTTACGGCACGTGCATGTTTTCGTATGCTACATATTGTTCCCCCTATTCGTCTGATGGCTGACCGCCATCACAAAACCACCCAGTGTAATTCTTTTGAAGTTAACTTCTTGTGTGCTCACGCACAAATTTTCCAAAATTAAAATTTAAAAAAATCGTGAAGTAAGAAACAATTTCTTTTTAATTTAATAAACAAAATACCAAATAAAAATATTTCGAAAAATTAAAAAATACGTCTTTCAATTTCCTGGACAAAATTGCAAAAATTTTGGAAAAAAGGAATAATTTTTTATTTCTTATCACTAAAAAGTTACTGTAAGAATAAAATAATAAAAAAATAAAGTAACTTCAAGTATATGTATGAGGTATGTATATAAGTTTGTAAAAAAGTTAATAATTAATAATGTAGTGCATTCACTCCAATTTGTAAATTTCCTTTATTTTCCATAGTTTTGTATTTTTTTGTGTAAATAAATAAAAAATAAAAAAAAAAATAAAAAAAACTACGGCAACGCTGCTTCGTGGTCAACCAGACTGACAGCCGAGGTATCGTTTCTTCAATTGATAATCTGTGTTCTTAGTGGTTTGGCAGAAATGTTTTTTTCATTCCAAAACAATGAATTCTAAGGCCTATGAGCAAAGCCCCTTTGCATATTCCCCCAAGGAATAAAGTAAAAATCTTCCAAATAAATCAATCCCATATACATTTCTAGAAAACAACTCCTGTTTGAAACATACCTCCTATTAGCTCATAATAAATTTCCATAATAATTTTAACCTCAAATTAATCTAAAGTCATAAAATGCTTGACTTTTATGTAAGTTATATTATTCTGAAAGCATTAAATTAAGTTGAATGTAGGCTGGCATGTTTAACATATTAAGTCTAAGCATGTATAAAGAAACATTGGTTAATCTCTTCGTTTGCGTGTTTAGTTCAGTGAGCTAATCAAAAATAATCAAAAATTAATTTCTTAATGTCACATTAAGTATTTTCTATGATAATTTATCTTTTTTTTCTAGTTATGTAGATCCTTTTCAATTTAATACACAGCAACCAAAAAGTATTAATAATTTCTAATAAATTTCAACTTCTCAAACGAACTTATCTCTTTCATGTCAAAGCTCCTGCAGAGTATCCTTTAAATTGTCGATTTAATGACCATTCCCATAAACAAAAAGTCTCCTCTTGTGCAGACAAAAATATAAAATATACTTTTCCAATATATAATAAATGTCAATTGCAGAATTTATATTGCAATGGTAGGTATTTAAATTTTCACAACTTTATGCGCCCAAGCAAGTTTACAATATACAACTTAACCGTCTGCAAGATAAAGGAATAAAAAATAAAAAAAAACACCTCCTGATACCAGTATCTGTGCAATATGGTTATGATCCAGAAAATAAATAATATTCACGACTGGGTCGGACGAACTTGCTTTTATGTAATAGACTTAGAATTCTACAAATGAACGTAATTGGAGAAAAATGTTCATATGCATAAGATCTATTTATAGTACTTGCGACTTATAGGTAGGTACTACTTATAAGGCAAGTTATGCATTCGTAAAAAAATCGAATTCGAGATTTTGATCAAAGTTGACATTAAGATGATAGCGAAGACGAAAAAAGTGGCTACAGCCTATATTTTTTCTCACACACGTTTTTTTTTTTTTTTATTTTTCTTACGACCAAAAATGACGGTACCTGCCATACGATTTTTGTCGATATCTTATAAATTATTTTTTTTTCTCAAAAACTGTTCAATATAATTAAAAAAAATCAGAAATTTTCATTTAGCTAAGACTAAGCTGTGTTTGAAATTTTTTTTTCGAAAAAAAAGGTTATTAATGAAAACCCCCTTTCAACCATGTTAAAAAATTGTTTTCGAATTTTGAAAAAATATTTTTTTCTCTCGATTAATTTTTACCATCTACCTATACCTAATTTAATAAAAAAAAATTTTAATTATTTTTTACTGACTATACCTACCATAGAACCATTTTTTCAAATTTTGAATTTCTCATTATCGACATAAAAGAAGATTCTAAACACTGAATTTCAAAACATAAAAACAAATGTTTTTGGAATTTTAAAAAAATATCTGTTTTTCTTTTTTTAATTAGATATCTTAGAAAGGGATCTATATATTTCTTGGAAATTTAATTTTTATACGTACAATAACAAAAACTTTAAAATTTTTTCTTGAAAAAGTTTCTAAAAAATGTTTGTATATAAAATTTAAATTTTTTGCATAAAAAACATATTTGCTTAAGAAATCAGATGGCATTCTGTTTAGACTCTCACTACTAAAAGAATCTAAAAAATTAATTTTATGCTTACGCACATTTTTCTCTAATAACATTCTTTCTTTAAAATTCTAGGTCTATTACATAAGAGCAAGGTCCTGTGACTGTGACCCGGTCGTGTGTTTAATTTAAATACGAGGGTGGGCAATTTAATACTCTCTACCCCTACTCTCTACCCCTTGGCATAATAGTTAGCGCGTTGGACTGTCATGCGAAAGGTCTCGAGTTCGATTCTCAGCCGCTGCAAGAAAGTTTTTTTCAGGGGTGTACTGCCTCTTGCGAGGAGACGTGTCAAAAATCCACAATCTCTTATTGGCAGACCGCCATCCGCTGATTGAAGGTGCGCGGGATAGCTGAAACAGTAGATATCTCAAAAGACCGCGTGGGTCGTATAATCCATGAAATTTTGGGCATGAGAATGCTGTCAGCGCGATGGGTGCCCCGTTTGCTCACTCCGTACAACAGGCGCAACCATGAGACCACTGCCAAATTGGTCGAATTGCATATCAACTGTATTCTCCAGATTTGGCACCGTGCAACTTTTTTTTGTTTGCAAGCTTGAAAAAAAATCACTCGCCAGGCAGAAACTTGAGTCGAATGAGGGGGTTATCGCCACCGCGGAGTCTTACTTTGCAGACACCGAGAAAACCTATTTTTGAGATGGGTTAAGTTTTTCCTTTGTAGGCTAAGTACTTAACGGACCGCCCTCGTAGCTAAAAAAAACTCATTTAGTATATGGAGCTTAACACAAAATACAATCGCAACCCTTTTCCGCCCAAGAAGTGCGTTTTTTTTAAAGAAGTTTTGGCCGACTGGTAGGCAAATGGGCAACACTCATGGTCCCTGTGTCTTACGGTGCGCTTAGACAAGAATGTGGCTGCTGTAGCTGAGAGTGTGAGGCTCAATTCAAGAACATCAACTCGCCATCGATCTCAACAGCCCAACATTTCAGGTACTAGCCTAAGGATAATTCTGCACAAAGATCTGGTAGGTATAATTCGCTTGCAAGGTCCAATTGACTCAGCAGCAGAAGGCGCATGACCATCCGCTTCATTATCGCTTGAACGATGTGTTCCATAAAATTAATGCGAATGTTTGCTCTTACTAATACCATAAAGCCATAATACATGGAAAAATTTTAATTTTGTTAACTGTATTGCATTTTTTAAAATTATATAATAAAACGGCGGACATGTTTTTTGTGGTACACTTTTCATTGCCCACAAAAACCGAAGGGGCATAAATTACATATTAAACGAAAGCATTTCTTGCATAAATGTGCAGAATGCTAAAATTATTTAAATATACTGCACAGAAATTGTTTAAAACAATAAATAAAAATTGCAAACAAATGCCCGGAAAACAAAAAAAACAATTAGAAATGTCAAATCGACTGACACATAAAATGTCAAATCCAGAATATGAAAAATGAAAGCATTCAGCGAAAACCCAAAACCCAAAGCCAGAACCCGAAGCATTAAGGTGAGTTCACAGTGGTGTTCACATTACACAAATCCGCCAACATGACAGAAGTTGATGAATATATTGTTGTTGTTGTTGAATGTGAACCTCCCTAAATGAAGAAATATTATCAATATAAATATTAGGCATGTGTTTGTTTTATAATAAAATTTTGAAACATTATGCGTTAACTACAATCGGCAATTTTTGCAAAAAGTGAAAAAGAATACACACATAATACAGCCACATCTGTTGCTGAAAAGAGCGTATAATTTATACCATACAATTTCAGTTCAGACATCTATCAGTGATTTTCTGAAAAAATGTATTCCATGTAATAGTGTTTTTAAAAAGTGAAAAAGTAAAAAGGTAAAACCATTTAAAACATCAAGCGTTAACTATAATTATTGGCAATTTTTGCAAAAAGTACAATAAGTGAAAAAATGAAAAAGAATACACACATACACTAGCGACATCTGGTGCTTTCAGTTTGGCGACATTTATCGGTCATCTTCTGAAGCAATTTATTCAATCTATTAGTGTTTTCAAAAAGTGAAACATTTACTTTTTGGTTTTTTGAGATGGGAGATAAAATTTTAAATTGAGTTGGAAAAGGAGATCAGATTTTTTTTAACATTTTCACTTTTCAAGTTCATTGCAGTTATGGCTTTAGGGGTATTCATGCAAAAGTGTAAGCTCTGCGTATTTGTATAAGTCAATTATTTTCAAAACTTATTTACATTTGTCGGCATTTGAATTTTAAATATTTGCGAAAAAAGAGAATTCAAAGTACTCGAAATGTATTTTTCAGGGAAAGAGAGAAGATGGAAAATGCAGACGTGAGACGTCGATCGCGTCGTAAAAAATGCGGTTGAACATGACTTACGATACAAATTTAAATCTCCATGGCTGAATGCGTTCCACGGGCTCAAACCTACCTCATTTTCGGAACACTTCTATTTATGTTATTTTTTGTTGACAATAAACAGCTGGCCGATCAATGTGCAAACAAAAAAAGTTTTACAAAAGTAAATTGAATTCATGTTTTTAAAGTTAGCTATATTTCTTTAGGCGCGTTATGAAAAAATGATGAGAGTGAAATTTAAAAAAAAATTCACATGAATGTAACACAAAGTTCACAGGCTGACGTCACTCCGGCGACGTGGGTTCGATTCCAATATTATGGCCATAACAACAGCTGAAGGACAATGACATGAAAGAATCGAAACAAAAATTGTTAATGTGTCAAAAATGTGTATAGGTTTTAAAGTTTGCTTAACCATTAACTGTTTTCCTTTTTTCCTATTTATTATTTTATTTATCCTATTTTCAAATCACCATGGACTCGCCATTTACGTAGGAAATTAAGTTGCTTATTAGCTTCAACCACAATATGGAACTTGTTTGAATAAAAACTTTAAATTCATGATATATCAATATTTTGTATCTATTAATCGCAGTTCAAATTTGGATAGTAACTCGACTTCAAAAATGAATTCAATGCGCTGTCTGACTACTTACATCCAGAGTATCGTTTCCCATTATACCAGCGAAGTCGTTGTTACGAACGATTTTAATGTGCGGAACAAACAAGATAGAAAGACCTGTAATTATCACATTCAAAGAACCAAATTTTTGCATGAGCAAAAATTAAGGCAAAAAATGCTACAATTTCCCAAAGGTAGTAAACATTTTTGGTCATTTGTAAAAAAAAAATATAGGAAATTTAACTTCTCCGTCGTCGTCGGTTCCTATTCCTAGCCAGTCTTCAATGAAACTCTCTATGTCAGTTCACTTGAGAGCGTAAACGATTTCATGAAACAAATCTTTTTTCACTTCCGTTTAGTTGAAAGAATACTGAAAGATCTCGATATACACAAATCCGCTGGCCCGTATAGTATCGCCCCAACTGATCTGAAGGGGTGTTCTTCAATGCTTCAAAACCATTGCGTAAACCTTTTTATCTGTCCTACTCATTCATCTCTTTCCGAGTGAGTGGAAAACAGGATTCGTGCAACCTGTCCCGAAACGAGGCGAATCTTCTTTTTCTCTTATTACTATTGTGCTATTGCACTTTCGTCCCTTCTTTTTTTTTATATTTTTGTGTTGAGGAATAAAACTCAAGCTTTCAAATTATAGTAAATTTATTGATAATGTATTATACTTATAACATACGTCTTACTCTTAGAAAGGTTATTGAAAGAAGGAAGATTCCATTGATTCCAAAATGGATCTTAGTAGGAAATATATATATTGATATAATAATTCAGTTCTACCAACATTTACAATTCAGTGACTATATTGATACAAATACACAACAATGTTTCCCTTCTTTAATAAAAGCTTTCTCCCAAAAAATTACATTTACTTATAGATGCATTTTAATCTCTCACATCTTCTTATTTTTGTTGGCCAAGTCCATCTAGTACGGTCTCGTTTTTGGTAATTTGTTGGGAGAGAACTTTTTACATCTCTTTTATTATTATTATTACAATTATTTTCTTCTTTGCTTAAGGGGTCAACAACCCTTGGCAATGGATCCACCCTTGGGTGATGCCTGTCGCTCAAATTTGATTTTCTTATTTGATTTATATGAACAAGCTTAATTACATTATTTACTTTAATTAACATTGTTTTCTTACTTAACATTTTCATTATAATTCCAGGAATCCATTTAATGAAATTGGAACGGAAATGATTCAGATATAAAATGTGATCTCCTATTTCATACATTTTATTAGAACTTTGCTTTCCATTTTTAACAACTGTTCTTAATTCGTTTCTTTTGCAACTACTATTTTTTAACTTATATGTGCTATCAATAAAATTTATTTGTTTTTTACTATTCAAAATATCTAATTTAGTTTTAGTTTTATAAGAAAAAATCAATTCCGATGGAGTTTTGTTTGTTGGTGACGTAGGTGTGTTTCCTTGGTTGAACAAAAATTTGGAAATCATCAAGGATACATCTACTTTTTCATTTTCTAAGTAAAATTTTTTTAAAGCTTTCTTTACTGTTTGGACATTCTCTCAGCAGAACCATTGCTCTGAGGGTGATAAGGTGGAGATTTTGTAACCTTAATATCATTTGCTTTACAAAATTTTATAAACTCATATGCTCCGAAAGGAGGCCCATTATCTGACACAATTTCACGAGGTAATCCAAAAATTGCAAAAAAGTTTTCCAACTTATCGATTACACTTGCTGCATTAGTATTTTTCATTAGAATCACATCAACAAATCTTGAAAATGAGTCAACCACAATCAAAAATTTAAATTTTAAAAACTGAAAGAAATCAATATGAATCCTTTGAAATGGATATTCTGATTTTGGCCACTGACTAAAACTTACATTTGGAACATTTGCAGTTGACTGACATTGTGGACATTGCTGGACTATACTTTTGCAATGTCTGCATCTATCACATGCCACCACACATAACCCCTAGCTATACACTTCATTTTTACTACACCTGCATGGTTCATTCCATGAATCATGTCAAGGACCGATTTTTGAAGCTCTGAAGGTATAACTACTCTGTTGCCATAAAATAAACTTAAGTCTTCTGTCGATAAACTATTACGCTTTCGAAAATATGGTGCAATATCATTACTTATAATTTTTGGCCATTCATTATGAAAAACATACTTAAAAACTTTTTTAAGAATTATATCTGCTTGTGTTTTCTTTGCTACTTCCTTGCTATTTATTTCTAATCCTTCTGTGCAATTGTCTATCCTATCTACCAAATTAACTTCCTCTATCCCCGTTGTATCTTCTAATGGAAGTCTTGAGCATACATCGGCATTGGCCATCAAGGAACCTTTCCTGTATTCTACTTTGTAATCATAAATGGAAAGTGTAATTGCCCACCTTTGTAACCTTGCCGCAGCAACACCTGACATTCCCTTCTTAGGGTTGAAAATTTCCCTTAAAGCCTGATGATCCGTAACAATTAAAAATTCCTTACCGTACAGATACTTATGAAATTTTTTGACAGCAAATACTATTGCCAATGCTTCCTTATGGAGTTGCGAGTAGTTTTTTTCCGAGAAGGACAAGGTACTTGAAATAAACATGACTGGCTTTTCAACTCCATCACATATATGCGACATTACTGCACCTACTCCATAAGGACTTGCATCTGTAGCTACCACTATAGGTTTCTTGGGATCATAAAGCTCTAAATGTTTGCTCTTTGACAAAAGATACTTTGACTTCTCAAAAGCTTCCTCACAAGCTGGAGACCAAATAAATTCACTTCCTTTCTTTAATAACCCATACAGATCTTTCAAATTATCGGATAAGGTTGGTATAAACCTATTATAATAATTTAACATGCCAAGATATGACTGAAGCTGTTGCACATTCTTTGGTGCTGGAGCATTAACAACTGCTTTGACTTTTTCATTATTTGGAGAAATTGTTCCATTTGAGAGACTGTGACCTAAATACTCCACTGTCTCAACAAAAAATTTACACTTTTTTGGATTAATTTGAACATTATGCTCACTAAGTTTATGCAAAACTTTTAACAAATTTTCTTTACAATCTTGCTGATCTAAACCTCCAACTAAAATGTCATCGACAAAACAGAAAACATTTTGTAAACCTTTCAAAATTTGATCCATGACTGATTGGAATGCTGATGGAGCATTCTTTAGACCCGCTGGGCAGCGTAAAAATCTCAGTAAACCCATAAATGTATTTATTGTAAGCAATTCTACACATGCATCTGACACTATTAATTGTTGGTATGCTCCAGAAAGATCTATTATGCAAAAAATTCTGCATTCAGACAACGATGCAAATATATCTTCAATTCTTGGAAGAGGATAGTGTTGTGTAACTATGTTTTTGTTTAAAGTGGTCCTAAAATCAACACATATTCTAACCTCTCCAGATGGCTTTGGAACACAAACGATTGGACTAGCCCATGAACTATACTTTACTGGTACTAGTGCTCCAATACTGACTAATCGATTTAACTCTTCCCTGACTTTATCTTTGATGCGAAAAGGAACCTCATACGACTTGTGAAATACTGGAACTACATATTCCTTTAAAATAATATCCATCTCAAACCCATTGATTGATTGATTCTGCTGAGGCTCAATTATGTTTTTAAAATCTCTTCTAATTATTTCTAGATATTCATGACTTGAAACTTTTTTGACTACATTTAACTCACTGTTATTCAGCATTCCAAAAAGCTTTGTTCTCCATTCGGGCACCAAAACATCCAACCAACTTCTGCCTAATAGAGGCTTAAATTCTCTACTAGTTTCAATCACAATCAACTCCAATCCGCACTTTTTATTACAAGACTCCACCTGGACTTTGATTTTTCCTTTGCATGCTAATTTCTGACCTGTATCTGAACATAAATCTAAAATACATGGCTCTATTTTAATTTTTGAAAATAATTTATTATACTCTCCTAATCCAATTAATGATGAACAAGCTCCCGTATCCACCTCCATACAAAGCGGCTGGTTGTATACCTTGAGCCAACACACAGCACGATCAGCTGGTTTCACTGAATTGATCTGATAGACTACATTGACCTTAGACTTCATTGTTTTTGTTGTTTTGTTTCTGCATACAGTTGACGTGTGTCCCATCCAATTACAAGCAAAACATTTCCAATTGTTTGCAGGGCAAGTGCTTGGATTATGCTGCCGTCCACAACGATGACAATTTCCTCTTCTATTGCTATACTTTGACTGATTATCTATGTGCTTCTCTTTTTTGTTAGTGCCTAATGACTGATAAGAGACTCTATGGCATTCTTCTGATGTCATATTAGAACGAATAGCATGTGCTTCTTTTCTTGACATTTTCATGTTGAGACCCAATTCACAACACTGTTCAAAATCTAACTTTGAATTATTTAATAGTTCCCGCTGTATTTCTTCTGACCTGATTCCAGCAATAAAACGATCTGTGAGTGCGTCATCCAAGGCTTCTGACTTAAGTTGAACTGGAGAGATGACATCAGGCTCCTTAAATTTTTCACAGCATTTTGTTGTGACAACTAATGGCAAGGCTTCCAAGAATTTTCCAAAACCACATGTCGAGGCCAGAGATTTTAGACGAATGATGAATTCTGTGATGCTCTCCCCCTCATGTTGAAACGCTTTGTTAAACTTGTAGCGCTCAGCTCGTATGTTGACCCTTGGTGCAAAGTGGTCCCTCAATGCACTTACCAAATTTTCAAATGAAATCTCATTTGGTTTTTTTGGTTGGACTAAATTCTTGAGTATTGCGTACGTATTTGTTCCTATTAGACTTAAGAGAATCAGTGACTTTCTTTCCTCTTTCATATCGTTTAGTTGAAAATATATTCTTAATCGATCTTCATACGATTCTAAGTCTTCGCCTGGTTCATATTACTCCAATTTTCCCACAGACTGAGATGCCATTTTACACGTGTGGCTGGATAATTTAACTCAAATATTATGACAAGATGTGCTTTTTTTTTTTTTTTTTTTTTTTTTTTTTTTTTTTGTTTTAATCCTCGTCGCCACTTTTATATTTTTGTGTTGAGGAATAAAACTCAAGCTTTCAACTTATAGTAAATTTATTGATAATGTATTATACTTATAACATACGTCTTACTCTTAGAAATGTTATTGAAAGAAGGAAGATTCCATTGATTCCAAAATGGGTCTTAGTAGGAAATATATATATTGATATAATAATTCAGTTCTACCAACATTTACAATTCAATGACTATATTGATTATAAGTTTAGTACACTTATGTACAATATAAATACACAACACTTTTCAACTTCTTGGAAACGCTGATAAGTTATCAGCTCAAGAAATGTCTTGAAGAACGAAAGCTTTCCAATGACCGGCAGGATGGCTTTCGTAATAATAGATCCACCGGTGATCTGAAGTTTTATCTCACCGAACAGTGGCTCAAGTCTTTAAAACGTTTTGGAGAAAATAAGATTATTGCACTTGATTTTTCAAAGACATTTGACAGAGTTTGGCATCAAGCTTTTTTATCGAAAATGCGTCCATTTGGTATTAGACACTAGTTCTCGAACAGCTTAGTACAAGTTGCGTTGGATGGTTCTAAGTCTGAAGTTCATAAGAAAAATGCTGGTGGAACACAGGACTCCGTTTTATCTCCAACTTTCTTTCTGGTATTCATCAATGATCTTTTGTTTAAAACTTCTAATCAATGAATTGTTTTGTTCAGTTCTCGGTATATGCATCATATACCACCTTTTGTGGAGTGACACATGTGTCGTTCATTATAAAAGTGGTGTAAATCCATTTTTTTAAAAAATGGATTTCTTTGCTTAATGGTATTATATTTGTTAATATCTTTCAATATAAAAGAGAATCTACTCCAAATACGAATTATATTTCCGATAATTAATGTTTTTTGTTCTTGAAGTGATTTTATTATTTAACTATAAAAATTAAGTAAGTCACAAATCCGTTTAATAAAATAATTAATAAAATCTGTAAAGGTTATTATAATCTTGGACTTTTTACGAATAATCAAAAATATTAACCTAAAGCGCATTAATTTTGTTTTTTTGTCTATTCATCATTTCACAAAAACCTTATTATCTCGAAATTCATTTGTATGGAGATAGTTCACTATTAAATTGAGCGACACACATATAGGACGTCGCCAAAAACGCTGTTTATGTTTTCTATAACACACAGACCTCCGTCGTGCCTGATGGGGAAACTATTGACTGCTGAGAACTTGGTCTGGGCCAGTAGCGCAACAATCAGTCACGGTGAAGTGCTTGTTTTACCTCCTCGTGGTGGTCCCCGGGCAACTATTTGCGTATCCCTATATACGTAAATAGGCAAAAATTACAAGTGCGAAAGGCCTAGCTTTCTAGGATAGGTTACGGAGGTTAGCATTCTTCGTAACTGAAACAATTACCCGCTTACGAAGCCGACACTGTGCCTCGTATAAGGAACGATAACACGTTGACGACTTTTGGCTATTGTACCCGGACAAAGATTGGTTTCTGGAATGTGAAGACGCTTCTCGATAACGGAAGTGAAGGTTCTCAAAATGCCAGATTCCTCCAATTAGGGAGTGAGTTCATGCGGTATAAGATGGACATCTTAGGGATCAGTGAAGTGAGATGGCTGGGCTCGAGGAAATATAAGTCTCCAACCCGTAACTACTCTACTCCGGAAAGGCACCTGGAAGTAACGGAGAATCTGGCGTTGGATTGCTGCTTTCTAAAACAGCTCTCAAGAGCTTAATTTCCTGGGAGCCGTTAGATGACAGGATCATGAAAGCTAGCTTCCGGACTAGAGTAAGCCGCGTCACCATCATACAGTGTTACGCTCCCACGGAGCTCTCCTCTGTCGAGGAGAAGGAGGCCTTTTATAACCGACTGAGTGCTGCCTATGATACTCGTAGTACACCACGTGGAGACATCATAATGGTAATGGGAGACTTGAATGCCAAGGTTGACAATGACAATGATGGACTCAGGCATGTTATGGGAAAGCATGGTGTTGAACACCGGAACGACATTGGCGAACGTTTTGTCGATTTTTGTAACGCCAACCGCCTTGTTATAGGAGGAACCATGTTTGAACACAAGACGTGCCACAAAATCAATTGGGTGTCGACGGACAGACAAGCAACTTCCAACCAAATTGATCACTTCGCGATCAGTCGGCGATTTAGAAGCAGTCTCCAGGACGTCCGAAACATAAGAGGTGCAGACATGGGGATTGCCCGGGACCACCATCTGATGGTTGCTACCGTAAGATTACGAACAGCTGCAGTTCGGAGATCCCAAGAAAACACCCGAATGCCCAAGTTGAACTTTCCGAAGAAACTTGGGCCAGGATCGAAGAAAGTAAACAGCTCAAAGCTCGCATTTCAGCAACGTCAACAGCAGGCAGAATCGAGCTAGAGTCTGCGTACTGCATGGAGATGAGAGAAGTTCACCGTAGCGTGCGACGTGACAAGCGTAACTATATCAACGCATTGGCAACAGAAGCAGAAGAGGCCGCAAGTAGGTGCGATAGTAGGACCGTCTACAGAATTACCAAAGAGCTAACCAGTGTTCAAAGTTCTAAACAACACCTGGTAAAGGGCATAGAAGGATCACTGCTAGTTTCGGATGAGGACCAGATCAAAAGGTGGAAGGAACACTTTTCTGCGGTCTTAAATCGCGTTTTCACCAGCGAAGTCAACCTAACACCCAATGAGCCGTCCGTAGTAACGAATTCCCGAATACGCACTGTACCCCCCAGTAGAGAAGAAATCTTAACCGCAATCAGAGCACTGAAGAACAACAAAACGTTTGGACTTGACGGTATCCCCGCAGAGCTGTTACGAGCAGCGCCAACAACATCGTATGAGCTCCTGCACCCACTCATAGAAAGAGCTTGGGAAACAGAAAGTTTTCCTGAGGAGTGGAAAAAGGGGATGATTGTCAAGCTTCCAAAGAAAGGAGACCTTACGCAGTGCGAAAACTGGAGGGGAATCTGCGTGCTGCCTGCTGTAGCGAAGGTTATAGCAAAAATCGTCTTAGATCGAATAAAAGACCACCTAGAAGACACGCTTGACGCCAAACAAGCAGGTTTCCGCACTTGATCTTCCTGCTTGGATCACACCAACACCTTGCGGATCATCATCGCGACAGTGCATTGAATATCGATCACCACTTCACCTGCTGTTCATCGATTTTGAAAAGGCGTTTGACAGTGTCAATAGAGAATTTATTTGGCTTGCCTTGCGCAGGAGGGCCATCCCGGATAAATTGATCACTATTATCAAGGCTACATATGAGGGATCCAAATGTCACGGAAGGTTGTCAGAGGAGTTTGAAATCCAAAGTGGTGTTAGACAGGGTTGTATACTGTCACCAACACTGTTCCTGTTGGTAATAAGTGATGTGCTGCATGCAGCCTTGTCGAATTTAAATGGAGGAATTCAGTGGAATCTGCTTTCACAACTGAAACATCTTGACTACGCAGATGACGTGTGCTTACTCTCTCATATGATCATGGATCTCCATCAAATGACAACAAGGGTGGAGAGAGAAGCCGAAACCGTCGGGCTTAAGATCAATACGGCAAAAACTAAAAGGATCAGCCTTGGAACTTCCTCATCTAATCAAATAGATATTTCTGGACAACCAGTAGAGACGGTAAAGAGTTTTCAATACCTTGGGAGTATTGTCTCTACTGATGGTGGGACCGAACTATGTAGATATAACCAGCCGAATGGGGAAAGCAAAGGCTGCGTTCGGAATGCTGTCCAAAATATGGAGAAACAACTCTATAAGCCTAAAGACCAAGCTACGACTGTTCCGCTCCAATGTAGAATCCGTGCTTCTTTATGGATGCAGTACATGGAAGGTAACACCCACTGTCACAAGAAAGCTGCAAACGTTCGTAAATTGATGTCTGCGAAACATCTTGCGGATTTTCTGGCCTAACCGTATCTAAAATGTTGAACTTCATGCGAGGACAGGTCAGGAACCCATCGACTCTATAATACGAAAACGTTAGTGGCAGTGGATTGGACATACGCTTCGAAAAGCCACGAGTGCATTGCGAGTCAAGCGATGCAATGGAACCCTTTCACGCAGCGAGGCAGAGGGCCGACCCAGAAGTACTTGGCGAAGAACGGTTGAAGAGGAATCAGCACAACTGGGGAAGAGTTGGAGAGAGCTGAGGTACGTCTCCAGAAACCGTACACGATGGCGCGTAGGAGTAGTAGAGGCCCTATGCCCCGCAAGGGGAATCACACGGACGTAATAGGTCCAAGGACCTAAGTAAGTAAGTAAGTATGACACAACGGTGCAAAAAATGTTTTCCCACTTCTGATCTGGTTATAATCTGCAAGGCATATATTCGGCCTAAGCTAGAGTATAATTCTCTTATTGTGCCCCAATAACTTGAGTGTCTTAGATAGAATCCAAAAAAGAGTTTTTCTTTTTCATTTCATAACAAAACAATCATATTCTTGAAAAATGAAAGAGAGAAAGATAAAGTTGCTTAAGTTTGGACCAATACTATATGTACATATAACATTTTTAAAATGTTTTTAAGAAAACATTTTTAAAGGCTAATTTTAAATTCATATTATTTTTTAAGTAAAAATTAAATTAAAAAAATTGCTGTCCCAGTTTTGAGATATTGAATTTTCAAAAAAAAAAAATTTCCAAAACTCAAAGTACTTGTTTTTTAAGTTTTGACATGCAATATATTTTAAAATTTTAAGGCACTTTTTTAAAAAAAAAATCCCAAAAATGGTTCTATCATTCGTACCGTCAGTAATGCAACAATTTCAAAAAATTAGTATCGCAAGAACTTAGCGAAAAAATTGTATCAAAATTCAAGGTTCCGTTTTCGAAAACCATTTTTTATCATTTGGATACAGTCATTTTCATAAAAAATAATTTTTTTTTTCATACCTCATGTAGATAGTACTAGAAAACTGAATTGCCAAGATTCAAAAAAATTAAGCATGGGATTTTCGAAAAATTAAGTTTTCAAACAAAAATTTAAAATCTGTTTTTTTTTTTAAATTCCAAAAAAAAATTTTGGAAAAGTTAAAAATTTCAAGCTTTAAAGAAGCATTAGAATGATCAAAACTCGTTGCACAGTTTTTGAAAATACCAAAAACCAGAAACATGGTTCTGTCTTCTAAATGAAATTTTTGGATTTTTCTCAAAACAATTTGTGGAAGACTTTTTGAGAAAAAATATATGTTCTAAAATTTCAAAAATCTACGACGTGTAAGGAACAGGTCAACTAAGAACAGGCAGACAGACAGTACTCCGAGACTCACATTTTCCGTGTTCCCTTTGATACATAGTAATGTCGAGCCTAATCAAAATATCGAGTTCAGTTTTTTTACGAATGCCATATAGTACCTATAATATATCGTAAGTAAAAATAATGGAAACCAAAGAGACAGCTTCATATTAAGTATACCAACCCCCACGATTCTTCCCTTTTTTTCGCCAGAGCAACTTTACATGAATTATTTAAAACAGCTCCCCATTATCATTTTGTTTCCTGAAAATAAAAAAAAAGTAATGACATCGATACTGAAATTTTCCGGCAAGGCATTCCAGGGAAAAACCAATTTACATGAGGCATTCTCTTACAGAAACGAGCAAAGATATTTTTATGCTGCAATAAATATTTATATGTATGTAGTTGTGTCTGTACCATGTCTATTGATTGAAATCAGCTTAATGGGGATAACTTCTGAAAGTTAATTTTACATAACGATGGTTCAGAATATTTGATTAATTTGGCGGGTTGGAGCCGAGAATGATTTTTTGAGTTTGTGAGGGACAGTGCAAATGAATTTTAAATGGCACTTGCTTTTACAACAACTTAACTATGGTAAGACTAAAACATTTAAATTACATTCCATTATTAAAATTAAGGGGTCCATATAAGGATCAAATAACAAGAAACAAAGAAATAAGACAAAGAATAAGAATAGAAGACGTCATGAAAAAAACGAAGATTTCAAAATGGCGCTGGACTTGACAGAGGACACATTTCAAGAATAAAAAACCAAAGATGAACAAAACAACTGACGAAATGCATACCCTTTAATGAGAAAAGATCAAAAAGACGACCAAAAGAGAGATTACCTAAGACAGTTTAATGAAAATAGGTATCATCATCATCATCGGCTCGACAACCGGGTTCCGGTCCTGGCCTCTTTCAAGAAGTCTCTCCACCTATCCCGGTCTCTAGCCGACACGCCATCCAGTTGCGCACCCCAAGGCTTCGGGCGTCCTGGTCTACGCCATCTCTCCAGCGCAGTCATGGTCTACCACGCTGTCGTCTACCATAGAATGTACCACAAAGAACTTTCCGAGTAGGTTCCTCTTCGCTCATGCGAGCTAGGTGCCCTGCCCACCGGAGTCTACCGAGCTTAATTTTTGTCACGATATCTGCTTCTAGGTAGATTGCGTACAATTCATGATTGTACCGTCTCCGGAATCGTCCTTCCTCACATATGGGGCCAACAATTCTCCTTAAGACTTTTCTCTCGAACGCAGCTAAGAGGTCGGAGTGCCTTTTGTTAAGCACCCAAGTCTCGAATCCATATGTCAGTACTGGCAGGACCATGGTCCTGTACAGCAGCAGTTTTGAAGTTATGGTGAGATTTCTGGATTTGAAGAGCTTTGACTATAGACTATAGTAGGCTCTGTTGGATTTGAGAAGCCGGCCGCGTATTTCTTCTTCTATATTGTTATCGGCTGCTACTATTGACCCAAGGTATTTAAAGGATTGCACCACTTCAAATTCGTGTTCCGCAACCTTGATTGTTTGCCCAACTCTTCCTCTCGCATTCGACGCCACCATGTATGTACCTACTGCTGCTCGATCTGGATGAAGGAATCGTGTGCAGCTTGTTCGGTTCTTCCGATGATGTCGATGTCATTTGCGTAAGCCAGTAACTGGCTGGACCTGTTGACGATGGTCCCTCTTGTTGTCGTGCCAGAGTCACGGATTGCTTTCTCCAACGCCAGGTTGAAGAGGAGGCAGGCCAAACCGTCGGTTCGTAGTAAGTGTCTTTTTCTTCGTCTGAGGACTCCTCCGTAGGTTCGTGAACGTTAATGAGGCTGGTGTTCGTAAATTTGCCTCGCACGCGAAGGGTGCATAGCCTTTCGCTTATAGCGTTAAAGCCGATGATAGTAGACTTCATTTCTTCGCTGACTAGGAAGCCTACCCCGAGCACATGGTGTTTTGTATGACAGCTGTAATATACGTCATATTCTTGCTTCTGTAAAACACCATTCCCTGTCGATCTGATTTCTTGAAGAGCTGTTATGTCAGCGTTATTTTTTGACTGGGCATCGGCTAGCTGCTGAGCCACTCGAGCTCTATAGAGCGATCGTACGTTCCATAAAAAAAATCGTAAATCGTTTTTCAGTTTTCGTTGCGTGGGTTGTCGTCATGTGATCAGTCCGTTTCCGAAGTTTTACGGGACAGGGAATTAACCTGTCGCCAACCTGCGGAACCAGCCTGATTATATTAGCCAAACCTTTCTTAAAAGGCTTGTTTCTAGCGGCCGCCGCGGAGAGGCTATGATTACACTTCCACCAGTCCTGACCGCCGAAAATATGTAGGTATAACGACGCAAAAAGCTGAGAAATATCGGCAGCAATGGGATGAGGAGTTTGTCGAATTATTTAAAGGCTTTAATTTTATAATTTACATAAATCCAAAGAAAATTGTGAAACTAAACGTTTCTAGAAAATGTTAATGAATTGTCATTACGTTGTTGTGTAGACCCCCTGTGCACAATGGTTTGTGCATTGGTCTGCCATGCGAAGTGTCTTGGATCCGATTCTCAGCCGCTGCAAAAACGTTTTTCATTGGAAAATTCTACGAGAGTACGAGTTTTTCTTGTTATGAAAAGTCCCGCTCCTCCATTATGGTACTACGCACCGAGGAATGGTGGAGAGTTGAGACTTACTAGGTCCTGGTTCTTTACGAGCTTTAGCACCACCAAATTTGTTTACTGACGTTAAATATATTTTATCTTAGACATTTCTTGATAAAACCGCTGTAGGGGTCTTTCCAGTGTTAAATTTGACTCCACGATTCCCTAAAAAATATAAAAATCATCTTTGATAAAATGGCGTACATAGTTTTGGAACAATTTTGCGCAATGCAAGTTAAGTGCACTCGTTCCCTTCTAGAAGCATTATGATTCAAGGTTCAAATTCACAGAATTAAAAGCCGCCGTATTTGTTAAGGCTCTGGAATATTATACCCTGTTACGAATAGCTCCTTAAAAATCTCGTTTACTTGAACAATTTCCAATTGTTTTGACATAATAAAGAGTTTTTCAAGTAACGCGGGTTTGGCGGCCTGGGCAGCCATATTGTTTTGATTACATCTGTCAAACCTATTGTTTATTATTCAGTTACAGCACGTCAAAAAGATAGATCGAAATGGGTGCTCATTAGTGTAAAGGTTGTTGTGCGCGTTGCGCCAATTTTAAGGTAAACGTTGTGGCCCCTTACAGTCATCTCTTCAACGTTTGGTGGCCTTTATTGAGACGCCCCGTTCGGTAATCAATTTAATCAATTAGATAACATTCGTAGGTCAAAAGAATGCCGAGAAAATCAAAATCAAAGGCAGTCGATTCCTCGCCGCGCACCACAACCTGACCCTTCACAGACTTCAACTTAGTGAAATTTGCGTCGGAGCCTAGACCCGTACAATATCCAACTGACTCAGGAGATCAAGGTTCATGACCATAGACAACTCCGTTTTAGAGCTAGTCAATCAGGATCGATTCGATTTTTTTGATCCGATCATCGAAAAGTATTGATGATCGAAATCAATCATTTTAATCGATCTCAATCTCAATCATTTAGATGATTCTCGATTCTGGATTCTCGATTTTCTATTTCAATCTGAATCATTTCAATGAGTCTCGATTTTCGATATCAGTTAACTCGATTAACTATAATTTACTCGATTCCATTTGTGCTGATTCAATCAATGTGGATTATGAATGCCAAACGGACGCGACGCCGACGGTGGTCTGGAATTTCTGGGTTGAACTCGGCATTGAAGAACATGATTGATGGAGTTGGTTGTTGATGTTGTAGGCCGAAAAAACAATTGTTGGGTTCAACTGATGTTATTTGATGTATCAGGATCCGGTATGTTTAATGTGGATTTTTGGACGTTTCCTAATCCATCGACATCGTAGACATCCTTTGATGGAATTTGACAGTTTATGACTTGACAAATAGAGGACAAATTTAGTTATGACGTACAAAGTGTATTTCGTACCAAATGTCAGCAGAAAGCCCTAAGATTGCTCTTTTCCGGAGCAACAACTAAAATCTTTTCTTGAATTTTCTGACACTTCTTTTTAATCCATGTACAAAGTAGCCATCATTCGATGTTATTTGGCAATTTATGGCTTACAATAATAGAGTATTTTGTGAGAACTATCAAAGCCACAAGTCAATCTTATCATCAAAATCGAAATTAAAATCGAATAGGAACAGTATTGAATTATTACAGTGAAATGAAAATGATCAAATGTTCGATCGATTGAAATGATCGGATCATTTTCGTAATCGATTGTTGAATGATTCGATCATTTGAAATGAACGATTTACACAGTTCTACGCCGGTTGTTCGGTGACTATACTTCGGATGAATAGCTGTAGAAGCCCTACACGGGACCATAACAACCCACACAAGTTTCCTCAGGTGAGAACGCACCCTCAAAATGTTACCGTTTGGTGTGGATTCTGGGCTAGCGGCGTCATTAAGCCGTACTTTTTCGGAAACGATGTTGGTGGGACGGTCACCGTCAGTAGCGATCGCTATAGAACGATGATAACCAATGTCTTATGGTCCAAATTGAGCCATATGGATATAGAGCTAGATGACATGTCGTTCTAGCAGGACGGCTCTACGTGTCATACAACAAACGCCACAATTAATAATCTGCATCGACGATTTGATGGTAAGGTTAAAAAATGTGATTGCAACAGTTTGACAAAACGCCTATGGAAACAATAACGGAAGATAATAATGATTTTCTTCTTCTTAGCAGCTGAATCTTGGGATGGCGAAATTTGAATCCACGGAAAAGCTTTTTCGATTCTTTTTAAAACATCAATTTTAGCTAATTGACATAACACAATATTACATGCATTTTACAGTGGGTTTTGCAATGAGGATTTCAAAACATGTGATTGCGACGATAATTTTTGAACTAAATCTGTCAAATTGGCTGTCATTTATTAAGTATATTTTTTTGTCCCGAAAGTAGTAAAAATGTTTGGACATTTGTAAGAAACGTACGAAACACTACGACATCCTCAGTTCCAACGCTCGTCTTCAATGACATTCCTGTTGTAAGCTCGATAGATAAAGCCAATTTGCTTGATTTTATGGGACGAATATCCTTTCGCCTTCGCGCATTTGCTAGAGTTGCAAAACCACTGGGTAAGTTTTTCCATCTATCCTACTCTACAGGTCTCTTCCCGAGCGGAAGGAAAACAGCATTTGTCCAGCCTGTCCCTAAGAAAGGCGAATCTTCCTCCCCTTCTAACTCACCGAAGAGTGGAACAAATCTTTACATCGTTTTTACACTTGATATTTCAAAGGCATTTGATAGAGTTTGGCATCAAGCTCTTTTATCGAAAATACGTGCATTTGGAATCGATGAATTTCTTCTTCGTTGGATTAGAAATTACCTTTCGGTCCGTTCATTACAAGTAGTTTTGGACGGTTTCAAATCTGATATCCACAAAATAAATGCTGGTATGCCCAGGGCTCCGGTTTGTCTCCGACACTGTTTTTCATATTCATAAATGATCTTTTGTCTGAAACTTCTAATCCACTTAATTGTTTCGCTGACGAAAGTTCCCTCAGGTTTTTCATATTCGTTTTTAGATTCACATCCTTGTCCTTCGAATGTGGACTTCCAACGGCAGCGTATGATAAGCTCATTAAATTCTGATCTCGACAGCGTTTTCCAATGGGGAATCAAAAACTGTGCAGAATTTAATGCCTCGAAAACTCAATGCTGTTTACTGTCGCTAAAGCATAATCCTCCCTCAATGCCGCTATCCACGGATGTTACTTGCATCGAGGAGACTGAACAGCTTTCAATTCTAGGTATGTGCATCACAGATCACAGAATATATCTTTTGTGGAGTGATCACATATTTGACGTTGCCATAACCGCTGCTAAGTGTTTAGGCTTTTTCCGCCGATGCAAGCAGTTTTTCACCCCATTTGAACTGGCTGTTATATTTATTCTTTCGGAACTCGAGTACAATTCCCCTATCTGGGCATACGCTATAAGAACCCACTTGAGTCTCTTGAGCGGAATTCAAAAACAGCTCTAAAAATGATAGGCTTACCGTTGTCTAACTGGAACATTTGAATCTCTCCAGCATGTTTCATGCCTATATGATTATTTTACCGCTATTTTCATGAGTGCTCTCGTGAAATAGCCAGTTGCATTGCTCTCCTCAAACAATTCAACCATAATATCCGTACCTCTAAAGGGTGCTTAAATTTTAAGGGTCGATGTTGATTTTGAATAAAACGCAAATTATTTAGGAAATTATTGTCATTTCTTTTTATTATGATAATATGGTATGGTTCAGTTATGTATGGAACAAAATATCGTCCAAATAGCCGCGGCGACCTCGGCGACACACCTCCTTCCGAAACTCCAAACTTTCAATGACGCTGAGGCATAATTGATGTTCTATGCCGTTACTGTGCCGAATTATCTCATTCTTTAGGTCTTGAATTGTTGCTGGCTTATCGACGTACACTTTTTCTTTCAAATAACCCCAAAGAAAGAAGTCCAACGGTCACAATTCACATGATCTTGGCGGCCAATTGACATCGCCACCACTTGAGATAACACGGCCATTGAATTTGTCGCACAAAAGAGCCATTGTATCGTAGCTGTGTGGCAAGTGGCACCGTCCTGAACCACATATCGTCCACATCCATATCTTCCAATTCGGGCCATAAAAAGTTCGTTATCATCTCACGAAAGCGAACACCATTTATGTTGTTACGGTAAAATTTTCCGTAACAAGAATGATTCTTTCGGTTCCCTTTCCTAGTTCCTGTTTTAATAACTTTCTTAAAACAGGTGTTTCTTTCAACTTACTGATAGAGAGAAGGGCAGGCATGGTCCATCAGCCATATCGGTTCACTCGCTCAGTAACTTGAAGAAACAAAATATCAGCATGTTCAATTTTGAAACTAAAATCTAATGGAAAACAGACGGGCGGTCTGTTGAAGTCTTTTGGCAAGTGACAGTTGATCACAGAAACAGACGGACGGCCTATGTTAAATTGGCACAAAAAGTAACATTGGCGAAGTTTTGTTCCCAAATGTTGAAGTTACTCCTGGTGAGAATGGCTGCGTGACCAACCTAAACCATATCTTAATATTTGTATTCATGTAAAAGATGGAACGTTAACGGCTAATCCCTCTACATTCCCCAAATCTGCGCAAAAACCCAACGAATCAAGTAAATTCGCGATGTAGAGAATTACCACCAACTTCCTCTAAATAGTAAATATATATATATAAATCATAGCAACTTTCTTAGCACAGGTTTTTCAGTGTTTCTTACCGGGTTTTGTGTTAGAAAAATTAAGTTTCTTTTTTTTTTGTTGGTTTTCAGAAAATTTTGTTTAAAAACTTGTATGGGGATGTTTGGTGGCTGAATGCACCCATTGAATTGAGGTCGGCGAATTCAATGATGATGACTGCATAAAGCTGGGTGTAAAGTGCGAGTACGAGAAGGTTGATGGATTCCAACTGCGTTGGCGCACTCTCGCCAATGTCCCCCCCGACGGGTTTCACCTTGTCGTGGTGGGGGGGCTTACGTCTATTCTCCTGCTGTGAAGCTTCAGCAGGTGAGTTAGGCAACTAAGAAAACCCAACAGGGAGAAAGGGGCAGTCAGGATTGGATACGATATGAGATGGTTAGGACTCCGGTGATATGCCTAGCTGGAGACCTAATTCATTTCGTAGTATTATTTGATCTTGGTTGGTAGTGTATGGTAGGACCGTAAAGTTTCTGGTTGCTTAGGTAACTGGGGGTTTGAAAGTCCTACCGGTAAGGGTTGATGAGGGTGAATTAAGTAAAATTGGGATGGTTCTTTTTGGTATGTATGGCCAAAAAGAACCTTTTGATTGATCTTGGTTGGTAGTATTGGGGTGGGGCTGTGGATTCTCGACAGGGCATGCAGTTGGGGATTCTGGGTCTCATCTGGTGAGTGAGACTGGTGAGGCTTTCGGCTGAGGAAGGCAGCTGAGGGTTTCTAAGGTCTTACTCTGGGCAGTTAAATTAGTAACGTCTCTGTCTGCTTGCGGATGGGGATTCGAAAGTTTTTCTGGAAGAGTGTCAGAGGTGTCAGATGTGATTGATTGTTTGAAGTGTGAAGGTCGCTTACTATTTATACATGAGGCTTGGTGGCATGTCTCCCGAGTGTACCATGCGTAATTCCCAAGCGACCATGTGGTGAGGGGTTTTTGATGGTGGTTCTAGTGGTTGGTTCATGGATGATGATTGATCGATCTGTCAGAGGTGTCAGAGGTGTTATAAGGGTCTGAGGTTCCGGTTAGGATACTAACCGGCGTCTTTCGTTAATAGCGAGAAGTGGACCGTCATCCAAAGTTCTTTCAGAACAAAGGCAGGGGCGTCACCCTTGATTACCGTAAGGTAAACTAAAGACAGGAGCGTCTTTCCTTGATTACCGTAAGGTGAACTGAAGACAGGAGCGTCTTTCCTTGATAACCGTAAGGTAAACTAAAGACTAGGATGCACATGAGTTGTTCGTTGACCGCCCTCGACTTACTTCTCAATGTGTATCCTAACGGGTTGACAGGCCCAGGGCTTTGCAGGAGCCCATCTGAAAGTGACGCTGAGTAGGAACTTGGACTATGACCTTGTTCCGTTTCGCCTAAAAGGGAAATGACGAAGTTGCAAAGCTCGACCGGAAGCTATATTCTGGAACCACGGGTGATAGTTCCCAGGATTTTAAGAACAATTGTGCACGTCTTCGGGCGTGGTAGTTCTTTTTATTCTTGCTATCTTGAGGTCGGCCCCCTAGTGGGAGATCGTGGTGGCGTGGTTTACTCCAAATGCGGAAACATATGGTTTTCAAGATTCTTTTCTTGAATTCAAGAGGTGTTAGGTAGACCTCGACTCCAAAGCAAGAGGTTTGCATATGCTGCAACATATCACAACATTGCGACCGAAATAGCTTGCTATGACGGGGTTAATGGTCAGGACTAAATCTGACTCCTATGGTGGTAGGCCACTTGTGGGGTTAAACCTTTAATTGGTAGGCATCCACGTTAAACAAGTAACACTTCTCGCTAATGTGCTGAGTGTTGCTGATAAATGACGCGATCGAAGCTCACGTCACTGATTGGCGGAAGGCACTGGGTTTGAAAAAGAGAAGAGGTCTTTCAGGCAAGTTGAAAGCCTAGAAGGACACTTCTTTACGGAGATTGTATTAAGCTAGACGTGCTATAAAAAAAAAGATTAACAAACAAAGTTTTTTTGAAAACAGAGAAAAAGGAAATTTTATTTTGAAACACAAAGGAGTTTTATTTTCAAATAAGAAAAGGAAAATTGAAGGATTAAGGTTGAAGAAACGCAGCGGGATTTTGCAGAGAAAAGTTGAAGTTAACTCGAGGCATAGCGAGGAATTTGGTGGTAAAGCAAAACAAAAGTTAAGTAGGTATAGTGGTTTTATAATTGTTATTTAAAATTTGATTGTCGGTCGATAATTTCGTTTAAAAGTCCATTTTAATATTCGTTTGGTTTTGATCTCGAAAAAATCCGATATTACGGAATGTGCGACCCGTTTCTTAACACCGTTTGTGCTTTCGGAACCGAGTGTTAACGGTCCATGTTAATAACTTCATTTTTAACTGTGTTCTAATTATTTAAAAGATCTTGGGTTTTAGCCCTCCTTAATTGCAAGGTTTCGCAAGCAATTCAATAAAATTTTAAAATTCCCATTCGGAATCATAAATTTAAATATTTTCTTTAAAATATCTTTCACCGTCGGTTTCGCTTTAAAGGTTTGTGATTTCCTTATAAAAAAAAATTACTAGCGCCCATTTTCATTTTTTAGCTACGCCTCTGCGTTAATTGAAAGTAAATCATTTCACTCTTTTTATTGTTTTAATTAATAATCATCATCAAGATAATACATCTTGAACCCACCCCCCTTACTGAGCCTAGTCGTGGTGGTAGCATATTTTTTGTTCGCTGAACTAGTCTGTCTGTAGTTTGACAGTTCGTCATCGGTTTCTTTCAGTTGCATCTTACTTCTTTGGTTGTTTAATTGCAATAATCAATATAAAAGTTCGCGAATTAAAATTGTAACAATGTGTACGAAGTTTTTACCTTATATCTCAGATTATGTTTTCGTGCAGTTATTTATCGCCCCCGAAAAATGATATAAGTACTCTCCATAAGATTGGAGCCACCATAAAGCTCACTTTTCGTGGAACTATATTTTGTACCCATCGCCATATCTCTCAAAGCATCTGTGTCTGTGTTCATTAATTCTTATTCTATTTAACACGCTTTTGATCAACTGACAATAGCCCATTTTCAAATTAAATGTTCTTATCGTTAAAAGCCTCACATAGTTAGAGTCCCCAACTTACTTAACCATATCACAAGTCTTCTTATTTTGATTACCTTCCTTTGAATTTGCCATCTTCATTCCATTTATGACCAGCACATGAATGTATTAACAAACTAGTTTCGACAGGAATGAATGAATCTCAGCTTTTGCCCAGGCATCACCATTGGCTGTTACTGCTGCAAAGCCAACAACTATACATATAAAATATGACAGAAAAGGCACGTTCGTTGGAAGTAGATACTTTATTGAATGTGGCACGTACACAACATTAGCATATAACCATCTCCTATACGAGGAACACATTTTCGTCTAACGATTCGGATATTCTGGCTCAAAGAAATGCGTTCGGGCTTTAACCAAACACAAAGGGGAAATTGTTTTTCCATCTGTTCGTGTCAATAAAATTATGCAAGAATAAACATTTTGAAAATAAATTTTTTTCTGAAATTTAAATATATAATGCTCGTTCTGCCTCTAGGTATAGACGAAGACGATATCTAATAAGATCAATCATTGTGTCTGAGGTATGTTTAAACATAATTTAAGCTATTTAATCTACTCATGACGTTTTGCTAAAATATCTCTTCGACGTTATGGGATATTAGCAAACAAACATTTTATTGTAATTTTTGCATACTAACATGAATCGAATGAAGATTAGAAAATGTCAGTCAAAAACTAAGCTACATACTCTGTGTGTGTGGCATCATCTGCGAGTGATGTGTTGCATGCTTTTCGTGTCGTCCCGTCCGATTCTGGTAGATGTCGTTCTAGCAAATCTTTTAATACACATCAATCAATCAGAGGATGAAATGGTAACCATTGTTTATATGGGTATTGGTGTTGATATCTCTTGGACTTGAATTCCATATCCATATTGTGTAGCGGAGACCGGTGCTTGTTTTCATAAAGTAAAAAAACTTTCCGGTATATAGCTGATTTGATACCGATGCCCTAGGAAACTTTTAGTGTGCAAACGAATCTGGGTTAAAGTTCAGTATTTTAAGGGCAACGAATCCCAGTTCAGCACAAATGTGGGTACAAATCTTGACATAACCCAGGTTGCTGAAATAGTGATGATAGCAGATAAGCCCGTTAAATGCCAACGGAAGATATCATGCTTACTGGCATCGGATTATCCGACCTGCTGTTCTTAGGTTTAGCTTCCCTTCCGAATGCAAACCATTTAAGTTTTTGGAGAGACACTTAGAGGTTCGGATAATGATTACCCTCAGAAGGCAACAATACCCGTAAAATCTTAAGATAACCACCTGGGACTATGCACTTTACACACCAGGTGCTACCTAAAAGAATGAATCTGTCCTCATGCGTTATAAAATATTACCGCAATCCATTTATAACAGCTTTGGTAGAAGATTAGACATTTTAGAGTTGCGAATTTTCGTGGGAAATCGAGTAAGAAGTAAAGTTATTGACTTATATCCGAAAAGTGATCGCTGACTGCGATGTGCATTAAATTATAAGCCTAATATACACACATGACTACACTGATGAAAATGAAAAATTCATCTGGATGGAGCCTCCGGAGAAGCCTGCCACAAATATGATGTCAAAACTGAGCTCAGGGAATTTAATGCCTGACGTGGAAAGTAATATATATTTTGCGGATTATTTTGTTAGCACAGCCCCTATGAAAGGACAACATTGCGATGGTTTTTGTTTCAGCCAAGGTTATGCTCGCCGGTCTTGCCAAGGTCGTACTGAAGAAAACACGAAACTTCAGAGGAAAATGTCTTCGAACCTTTTTACAAAATCTTTATTTAAAATAACACTAATATTTATACAATATTCTGTTGCTATAGTTCCCTATCTAATGATTAATTCTGGCAATCGAATTCACGGGTATTAATGATTCTGGATTAACGTCTTGCTGCCTTATATCGGTTATACTGGTTTCTGATGATTCGGGTTTTGGATTTAACTCCTGGTAATTGGTTTAGGGTAAGTTGGCATCTGATAATTGGGCTTTAAAAACTGGTCACTTCATTCTGTTGTTAGTTTTTGACGGGATCAGACGGTACTACGCTTTTAGCTTCACTTCAAAACAGCAGGCTGAAACCATGGTACCTACTACGCCTCTGGTGAAACTTGAAATCATCAGCAGGTATTAAAAAACATCACGCTAAAAACGCTCTGGTAAATCAGCAGGTATACCGCTCCTGGTGGCATATCAGCAGGTACCACGACCCCTGACGGCAACTATAGGACGTTTGACTTCGAACTAAGGCTCATTACCAATGCTGAGGCCTAAGGAGTGGTTTTCGTTCATCCAAGTAGGTCATCGTGTTACGGTAATAAGAAGCACTAGATTTTAGGGCTCCAAGCTAAGGAACCACGAATCAACATGTTAAGAATACAAACAGTACATGAAGCATGTCTTGCATCAGCGTATCTCTATACTGTAGGTCTGTATAGACCAGCTGTTTTGCCACTGAGTGAAACTCAGGTAGGTGAGACTTCCGATCCTAAGGAGTTCAATCTGCATGGTTATTATAACTTAGTGCCCTTATTCTTTTTCAATTTTTCACGTACTCGCCATATTTATTCGAAGTTCTAAAACATCATATGTACATTCTTGTTTCCTTAATCGAATCTCAAACCTGGACAGAAATTTCGCCTTTCGTGACCGACTCCGACACCAGTGATAGAATTGTCTCCCTGTTTCATTCCATTAAAATTATCATTGCGCGCTATTTCATTATACGCAATTCATCTTGGTTTTGCTTTTCTGACCAGACACCACCCGAAAGAATGTATACCGATATATTTACTGAGTTGAATCATCTTACTCAGCTTGTCGGCCAGCTTATTTGAGTATCAGACCTGTTCCATAAATACACTATTACTCTACAATGGCCTTCCTATAGATACATCAAATCTGCTTATTTATCATCCCAATAAACTTCATTGTCATCTACAGGTTTTCAAGTTATTGATTTTTCAAGAAAAAAATTTACTTAAGTTCATAGGAGCTCCTGTACAAAAATGTTGGTAAAAATAGTTAGAGGCATTGATGCGAAATTCGAAAATTAAATAAACGGTTTTATGACAGGTACACACCCATGCCCATAATAGCACACCTAATTTTTTCTTATCAAAATCGTTTTAGCCATTTTTGAGATACATAATATTTTGCACATCGGCTATGGCAGGTACCGTTAGTTTTGAAGCTAAAATTGTAGGTATATACATACATACATATTTCAGCTTTCATTTTCGTTCCCTCTTACTTTGTTCACTTAATGAGTCTGAAATATCTACTAAATTAATATGATTTGTTAAAAGGAATTCAGAAATTATTTATAGCTCTTATCTGTTTTGTTCTTTATTCGTTTCAATTTGTATTATTTTTTTTAAGAAATTACAAATTAATTTTCATTTTTTTTTAAGTCAAAATAGCATTTTGTTCGGACTTGCATTGCTGCGCTATATATATAGATTACCAATAAAATACATATGCCTATACATGCAGACGGAATTGCTAAACCCACTTTCATCTCAATGTCAACGTTGATCAAAATCTCTTTTATTGAATACTAACGATTTGAATATTAATTTTTTTATAAAAAATTAAAGGAAAATTTGGTACACAAAAAACATGTTTCAGTGTGTCTGTATGTCTGTACCTCTCACTACAGCCTAAACTACTGGACCTATTTCTTTCAATCTCGTTAGTTAAGGGTTTTCGGTGATTCCCTAGAGGATAAATTGAAATTTTTTTTTTAGCTCCAAAACTAACGGTACCCCCCATACACCCGTAATGCATAATCTTATTTATCTCGAAAACGGCTCTAACGATTTTGATAAAAAAAAAAATTAGGTGTGATATTATGGATATGGACTACATTTTGGTCAAAACAAATTTTGGGGCAAAATGTTATTAACGGTACCTGTCAATGTCATAGAACCATTTTTTTGATTTTCGACTTTCTCATTGACGGCTCTAAGAATTTTAACCAAAAATTTTTAGCAGGATTCCCCTTAAGTTTAAAATAATATTGTATATAAAAACATTTGTTGGGTTTTTTTTTTGGAATTTTATGCATTTGAACATTATTATCTCATTAAATCCATGTTTTATATTTATAAAATGTATCTCAAATTCCAAAGTACTTTTACATAAGAGCAAGTTCGTGCGATCCAGTCGTGCATTGTATTTATTTTTGGATTTAAAAACAAAATTTCAAATTTTTTTTTTGGAAACTCAATATTTCGAAAACCCCATGATCGATGTTTTTTTAAACTTAATAAATAATCGTTTCTTAATATAATCTACAGAATTTGAGGAAAAAAACTTTTGTTTTACCTAAAAATATCGGTACTCACCATACAAATGTTAAAAAATGATTTTCGAAAATTGTATGTTCTCGAAAACGGTTCCGAGAATTTCGATAAAATTTTTTTCTTTTGTTTAATTTTTACGATCTATAATTTAATAAAAAAAAATTGAAATCAAGATATTACTGAACTACCATAGAACCATTTTTTCGAATTATGAATTTCTCATTATCGACATAACGGATTTTAATGAATTTTTTTTTATAAAGATGCTTCGAAAAAGTTTTAAAAATCATTGCATTTCAAACCTTTAAGAAAAATATTTTTTGAATTTTTGGAAAAAAACTCACTTTTTTTTTGGAAAATTCAATATCTCAAAAATGGCTCAATATTTTTTTCTGGAAAATTAATTTTCATTCGTACAGTAATAAAAGCTTAAAGTCGGTGTACAAAATTTTCTTCTTAAAAATGTTTTAATAAATTTGTATATAAAAGCTTATTTTTTAAGAAACAACTACAGCGACTTATAATTTTTGTTCTTGTATAAATTCATATTTGCATAGCATTCTGTTCTTATCTCTTACTACTAAAAGAATTTAAAAAATTAATTTTATCCTTATGAACAGTTTTCTCTATAATAACATTCGTTTTTTAAATTCCTATACTCTATTACATAGAAGCAAGTTCGTGCGACCCATGACATTTGTGACATTTTTCTAAGGTTGAGAGAAATTGTACTTTTTGGATTTGGTATTATATTAGAAAAAAATTTATCGCCGATTTCACGAAGAACTTTTGAACATTTAACAGGATCCTTAACCTTAAAATGGCTCACTAAATTTTAAAAGTTTCGCTTGTTAGAAAGAAAAAAACAATTTGTTTTTCCAGGGATGTGAATACATAGAACTCAATTTTAACCAAATTTTTCCTAAAATTTCCCTTTTAAAGATTGATGACACTAAAAAGATTTAAGAGTCTTAAAAGAGGATTTTTGATAAAAGTGCGCTTAGTGTTTATTTATGAAATTGGCCATTAATGTTGAAAAACATTTCGTTAGAATCATAGAGCCAACTTTCCGAAATGCAAATTAGATCGATGTCAACCACAAGAAATAATATTAAAAACTTTACAAGCATTTTCTCGAAATTTAATAAAAAATTTGTTTTAATGAATCCCAGTCTCCCCTAACCTTCGTATATTTGTATATTTATAAATACATGAGCAACACTGTTCAAAAAGCGGATAGGAACAATGCGTGTTTGTGTACTCGTACATTGCCCTCACCTCACTGCCTTAAAATATGACTTTTTGATGACTTTATATCGTAACAAAGTACTTAGAAAATATCAAACACAAATAATGACTCCACCGCATAGGATAGAACAATATTCATGTTGTTTCTTTTCGTTAAATATCGTCATAAATCTTTTATTATCCGAATATAGATGACTCTTTTTATGAATTTTTCGTAAGAAGAAAATTGTACAGTGACTTCTTTTGAGACTCGAAGCAACATTTGTATACAAAGTGTAAAATTTAATGAATGGGTTTTGTGTGTTCTTGTGACAGAACTGTGTTTACGTTGAACCTCTGTTTTGAAAATATCATAGAAATAAACTGCACGGATGGGTCGAAAGGATTTGTTCTAAAAGGATTTTTTATATGCTGTTGAGGTGAAATAATACTGTCTAGGTGCCGTTTAAGATAAAAATATAATTTTAGAAAACCAGCTTTCACTATTTTTACTGTGGGTACCGTTATTTGAAAATAAAATAAATTTTTTTTCTTTATCTTGTATAAGGTACTATGAAACCTGTTAACAAAGCGTTTCGAAAATGTCGAGCATGTGGTTTTACAAACATTAACCTTCAAAAAAAATGGTTGAGAGTTGTAAGTCACTAAGTCCTTGGTCTATTATTTTTTCATGGATCGATAGGTGCTTATGAGAAAAGCTTAAAACTTTTTATCAAAGTGTTGGTGTCATTTTTTGGTCATTTGCGAATATCTCGGTTGCACTATCTCGTACAAACAAAAATTAAACATATATTTATTCCTAATAACATTATCTTTTATGTTATAAAAAAAAACATTTGTTTAGGAAAGAAAATAAAAATTTTATCATTAAATGAGCTTTTTTCTTAATAATCACGAAAAAGTGATTTTTTAACAATAACAAGTTATTTAAACTTACTATAACTTTTTTTTCAATTGCTTAAACAAATGTTTTTTTTATAATTTAATAGATAATGTTGTTAAGAATAAAAATAAATATATGTGTAACATCAACAACAATCAACAACATCATCACATCAACATTTTATATTTATATTCTTTCAATTAATTTTTTTTATTTATTTTCAATTAATTAATAAATCAAAACTTTTAAGACATACTGTAAAATACTTGCTAACAATATTGTATTTTCCTTCTCATTCATTCTTGACAAGTATTCTTATACAAATAATTCAAATTCTAAACAAAAAATTCAATTCTATACAATGTAATTAACTTCAAAAGCAGAGAGTAAAAAAGCCGCGCAAAACAAATTGTGATTCACTTCGGATTGTGCTCTCTTGAGGAAACATTTCGGTGGTATATGTACTACTGCCTTCTGATTTTTTCAAGCTTGTACAAAAAGATGACTGAGTAACTTCAAATTAAATAAAATCCCATTGACGGAGTTATTTCGCCTCATTGGTTTGATATTAATTTTTGATTTTTTAAAAATCATTGTGCTATCGCCCATTCAGCGGGGTATTGCGTCGTTTCGCATATCCTGCGGTGGAGGATAAAATAATAATCCATTTACACTCGTACTGCTACTGTACTTTATGTATACAACAGATATTAGACATTAGAATACGAACTAATAAAGATTACAACTGAAGTATATAAAACACTGTTTTGGTTTATTTTTGAAGAGAGAAGAAGAATCTGCCCAGAGCAAAACAACAAATAAAATAAATTTGTTATATTTGTTTAATTTTTTTTTTTTGTACGAGATAGTGGAACCGAGATATTCGCAAATGACCAAAAAATGACACAAAACACATTTTTACCAATAACTTTGGTAAAAAAAGTTGTCATGTGGTGCAAATTTGGTTTTAAGCTTTTCTCATAAGCACTTATCTTAAAAAAAAAATCCTAAAAGCACACCTTGGTTAACGCAGTTGCTCTTAATTCGAGCGTTAACCCCTTAAGCAAATTAAATTATTTTTTTTTTATTATATCATTTTTACTAAGTTAACTCTCCGGAGTCCGGACATCTCTTTCTTACCTCACCTCACATCCTAAATTAAACTCTTTTATAGAGTCATAATTTTCTCTTAAATTAAAGTAAAATATCGATGACTCAGTGTCAATATGACAACTAATTTAACTTATAATGGAAATCAACCTGAGGTAACTTAAGCTTCGGAAAGATCCAACAATATGAAATAAAGATAAGAGAGTGACTATAAGAATTTTCAAATATCACCAAAAAAAAAAAGAATCGTGGGCGTGTTCACAAAGTGAATATAACTAACCCAGACGCGTTGTAGTTAAAATCGGTCAATTGTTTTTTTTTTTGTTTTTCTTAGATCAAATTATAAATTAAATTTTTATTAATCCGTCGTAAAAGAAAAAAAAATTATAAATGGTAGATATTATTAAAAAAGTCCTTCCTTTTAAAACTTGAAAGTGAGACACACTAAGTCCAAAATGTTCAAGATAAAAAATAAAATTTAAAGGGGTATTTACTTTGTTACGTTTATATATGTATTTTATTTTATGCACATCTTCTCCGGAACAAACAGGCTGTATCGATTTTTCTAAAAACTTCTAGTAGCTAGTTAAAAAAAATTATTTTTTCACTCGAACAACTGAAATCTTCTCCTCTAAATTTTTGTTCGTCAATTCCTTAGACACTGATTTTTTTTCTGTTTAACTCAGGATAGGAAGAAGGAAGAGGAAGGGGCTTTGGATCAGATTTGGATTAGATTTCTTAAATCTAAATTTGAGGTCGGTGACAAACGCCAACATGGCTTCACCCTTATATGGCTTCGCTGGAATTTCTGTGAAAGCCTGCGTGAGCGAAGCGACATAGAAATGTTTCGAAATCCTAGTGAAGATTTAAATGGAATTATGTCGTGTGTTTCAGAATGCTCCTTCATTTTTTTTGACTTACCTTGAAAAACTTAATTCAAAAATTGAGCTCGAATATACGTGGTTCGAGTTGAACCCCTGACGTGATTTTTGTATGACTTTGTTCGGGAGTAATTCTTCAAAAAAAAAACGTATTTATTTCAGCAAGATCTTTCCTCCGCTTCTTCTAAAAAATACAGACACCAGTCAACCACTAAATTCTTTTTTTATTTTAACACAGGAAAAGACTTATTATTTTTCTTTTAATTTCTGGAAATATTTTTTTCCTTAATTTTCTTTATATTTTTAACAGTAATTTTTATGTAAACTTTTTTTAGTTTCCATATTTTTTGCAAATAAGTTTTTTGTTTAAACTTATTATTTTATATTTTTGGCGAAAAAATAACTTTAATTTGGTTTAAGTTAATAATTCTTTTTTTTTTTGTATACATAACTAGTTGGCTTTGACTTGACTTTTGATTACCGACTGCCTAATTACCTAAGCTTCCTATTTTACTTTCTTCTTCGTTTCTTGGAATATCTTCCAGGAAAAACAACAAAAATTGAAACAAGCCACCTGCATTGCGGCATTCCGAATTCAATAATCCCACTGCAGTATTCTTTCTTCCTTTTGTTACGCAATTTTATTAACGCGTACAAACCAAATATTATATAAAAAAAAACTAATGGTAGTATAGATATACATCTCTCTTACTAGAGCTAGTGTTGGCAGATGGAAATTTTATGGGGCGGTGATGGTGATCGTCAAAGCCAACGTTTGGTTTCTAACCATTTTAATGTGGCGAATTCATATTTTTTTTTTTTGATTTAATTAAATATTCAAAAATAACACGTATACGCCTAAGTGACTGAACTTAGTTTTCTTGATGTATTTACTTTTTTTTTTATTTATTCATAACATAAATGACTTATTTGTAAGCATTCTCTACACGGTAAACAGCTGTCAGTGTCAAAATAACCTATGATTTAAAAAGTAACCACTAGATGGCCAACCCGCATTTTATGTCTTCAAAAAAAAAAAAACACGTGATCAATTTAAAAAGCTATCTACCAATTTTAAAGAAGATCGGCCGAGTCACTTAACTTGTAGTCTAATAGACAGATAGAATACACTTTTTTCGCCTTCACTATATCATCGTAATGTCAAGGCCTATATATTGCAACTAAAAGTATCTTTATAGGTACATAACAAGAAAACTCTACCAGCTCTAATTTTAAATTCAAAAATAATTATGAATGAAAAAATTTAAATTTAATTCTCAATACAAATAGTATAGGTAGTGAAACACCTGTTGCATTTTTTCAAAAATATTATTTTTTGGCACTCAAGGGGATGCCTATTTTTACTTTCAGTGAAGTAAGTAGGAGTGTATTTATGTAGATGCAAGTCATGGATTCTTTAAAAAAATCGGCCTTCAAATGAGACATGCATGTTCGTACATAACATATGGACAAAAAATAAAAAAAAAATAAATACTGTCCGCTTGATGCTGGTCTTCAAATAAACAACTTGCTCCTTATGTCCAATTTTTAGAGCACTTTTTTGCAGCTGGAATTTATCAAGATCTAAAAAAACTTTGAGTTGACTTCAGCTTGTGAAATATATTTTTCAAAAGTAAATTCACTTAGCGTTTTATGAAGAAAATACGCATTTATTTCTGTTGACCTTGAACTGATCAGTTTTATTTTAGAAATGTCATTCAATTGGTGGACCGGATTCAACAAATCTGTTTCAATTAGAAACTTCAAACCAAATTGTCATCCGGGACTGAACATGTTTATTAAGCGTTCACAATATATGTACAATGGTATAACAATTGCTTAATGTGTTAAAATTTTGAATATTTACTGAACACTAACAAAATTGAAACGAATCTGTATTCATAAAAAATCACAGTATATTTTGCAATTTGGTCTAGTAGTTTCATTGCTCTATAGTTCTTAAAATGAGGAAAGCGCCACCTTTAGGCTAGCCGCGCACTAGCAATTTTTAGTTGCGAAACTGTTTGGTTACTTATAGAAAACAGATGAACTGTTTGGTTGAATGTCCGTGAATTTGCAGATAATTATACTCGTATGTTCAATAAAATGGCGAACTTATTTTAGACAATCGTTTAGTTTGTGTCAAAACACAAACTTTTTAGTTGCTCGAACCAAGCAGTTTTGCAACTAAAAATTGCTAGTGCGCGGCTAGCCTTAATCCTCACCGATATTCCCATAAATGTTAACCTTTTTCTTTACCTAAAATAGATGATGTCGATGTGGACGATACATATATGTACATATGTGGTTTCAAGAGCACAGTGCTACATCTGGTAGACCAGGACCCGATTTGGCTTTATTACAAGGAAAACTACCTGAGCGAACTATGGTATTGCACCTTTTGGTGATGAGAGCTGGTCACCAAGATCACCAGGAAGCAATAAATATAAACCACCTCTGTTTTTGGATGGTATTTTGATTGGCACTACTTGGAGAGAAGACTAATTTTTTCCACATTGATACTCGTATATATTTAAAAATAACAGTATTGTAAAGAAAACAAAATACAAACCATATTTTTTAAGAAGTGTGTTTAAAAGACGTGATGTACGCGGTGTTTGATAACATTATTTTATTATTTTATATCAAATTAAAAGTTATCAATTAGTTATTAAAATGGTGCAAAAAAAATATTAATTAAAAATCAAATACAGGGTGCGTTTTATATTCGAGGTCGATGGTTATTTCTAATAACTATAAAATCAAATAAAATTTTATAATTTCTATTTTATTTATTGATTAAATGGTCCTTAATTATGACACTCTGCTTAACTGCACCGATCTTATGTGGCCTAACAATTTTTTCAAACAATTTTGTTTTATTGAACATACTATTTACAATTTGGCTTATAACTAATAAGATACTACATATGTATGAAAGTTTAAATTTGTTGGCTCATAGGGGGCCTAACTATATACAGTGACTTGAGTTTAATTATTTTTTTATAAAATTTCATGACGAAAAAAAAATTAATTTAAAATATCGGTTGTATTGTCCTCAGGGTGTTCATTCCTGGTTGTCAGTGGTGATTTTTGTGGGTTGTGGGCAGGGATGGCTGTTTAGCCGCGGTGGTAGGCTGACCCAATGTCAGCGTAGAACGAGTCCATGATTACGTTTTCATCCAGAGTTTCCATCACACTGAGGTACCTTGGCTCGGGATGTCGTTGTTCTGTGGTCATCCTTCTCATAAGCTGATTCGGTTGGTCGATGATGTTCCCCATTAGTTTCTTCGTTGAATGAACTAGATATTTGTCCAGTGGGAATAAAGTTGCTTGTGTGTAGAGATGCTCGTTCCTGTAGTGTTTCTGTCGTTGACGGTCAAAGTAGAGTCCAATGCAGATCCTCAGTATGTTCCTTTCGAATAGTTGAAGTTCCTTCATAGCTGTCTTCGAGATGGAAAACCATACTGGGAAGGAATTGCTGATCACTGGTCGCAGGAGCTGCTTGTAGATTAATATCTTTGTCGGTTGGCATAGACCTGATCTTCTTTTCAGCAATGGGTGCAAACGGTTGAAGGCCCAGCTGGTCTTTTTCAGAACATTTGTTGAGTGCAGGTTAAACCTTAGCAAATCCTAGAAGTGCACTCCCAGGCACTTGACATTTGGCTTTGCCACTATGGAGAATCCTTCAGGGAGTTTTAGGACCAGATTTCTGCAAATTGTTGCGGTGCGAAGGCATCTACCAGTTGAAGGTCTCCTGAAACAGACAAGTTCCGATTTGGAAGTGTTGATTCGGATGCCCCATTTCTGGTAGAATTGGAAGAGTCTGTTAATGTGGGTTTCTACTTTTTGGACAGCGATTAGTGGTGACATTGATGTGGCGTAGGTGAGCGACCATACAGAAGCTTCTCGCATCCAATTGGTGAAGGTTGGTCTGAAGTCATCAAGTTGTAGAGAAAGGGGCCTAGTTTTGAGCCTCAAAAATTTTCTCATTAAATTATAGATCGTAAAAATTAAACAAAGGAAAAGAATTTATCAAAATTTTCTGAACCGTTTTCGAGAAAAATACCATTTTGGAAAACTATTTTTGAACAGTTGTATGATGGTGGTTGTGGATACCGTTATTTTTAAGTAAAACTAAATTTGTTTTCCAAGTCTTGTAGATTATATTAAGAAACTTTTATTTATTAAGTTTGAAAAAAATCAAGCATGGGGTTTTCGAAATATTGAGTTTCCAAAAAAAAAATTTAAATTTAATTTTTTTTAAATCAAAAAAATCAAAAATTGAAAATTTGAATACGTAGCAATACTCAAATTTTGGACGAGTCTTGGCATTAAAAACATTATTTAAGATTATGTTAAGTTATTATCTAGGTTTTACTAAATGAAATTTTTTAATTTTTTTTTAATACCTACTGTGGGACAGTTTTTGAGAAAAAAAAATATCTATTTATAAAATTTCAAAAAAAAAAAATCGTATGGCAGGTACCGTTATTTTTGATCTTAAAATAAAATAAAATGCACGACTGGCTCGCACGAACTTGCTCCTATGTAATCGACTGGGAATTTTAAAAACGAATGTTATTAGAGAAAATTGTTCATAAGGATAAAATTAATTTTTAAATTCTTTTAGTAGTAACAGAATGCTATGTAAATATGAATTTATGCAAGAACAAAAATTATAAGTCCTTGTAGTGGTTTCTTTAAAAGAAGCTTTTATATACAAACTTTTTAAAAGCTTTTTAAGAAAAAATGTTGGTACGCTAATTTAAAGTTTAAAGAAATATTGACCCGTTTCGGAGATATCGAATTTTCAAAAAAAAAAGGAAAAAAATAGATTTTTTTTTCAAAAATTCAAAAAATATTTATTTTAAAGTTTTGAAATGCAATGTGTTTTAGACTTTTTAGAAGCTTCTCTATAAAAATTTTCATTAAGATCCGTTATGTGGATAATGCGAAATTCAAAATTCGAAAAAATGGTTCTATGGTAGGTACAAGCTGTAATATCTTAATTTCAAATTTTTTTTTTATTAAATTAAAGATCGTAAAAATTAATTAAAAGAAAAAAATTTTATCAAAATTCTAGGTGCCGTTTTCGAGAAAAATACGATTTTTGAAAACCATTTTTTTTAATTTTTTAGCATTTGTATGGTAGGTACCTTTATTTTTAGGTAAAATAAAAAAAATTTCCACATTTTGTAGATTATATTGAGAAACTTTTATTTATCAAGCTTAAAAAAAATCTAGCGAGGGGTTTTCGAAATATTGAGTTTTGAAAAAAAATGTTTGAAGATTTTTTTAAAAATCCAAAAAAAAAATTTTTGAAAATTTGAGTACACAATTCTATTTATGTGTTTGGGGAGCTTTAGCAAAAAAAAAATAATCAAAATCGGTTTAACCGTTTTTGAGAAAATCAAAAACCAAAAAAATGGTTCTATGGGGGGTACCCTCAATAACCATTTTTCGGAAAATTTTTTTCAACCAATACCTAGATTTAATTAAATGAAATTTTGCTGTATCTTTATTTTTAAAATCTGTTGAACAGTTACTGAGAAAAAAAAATGTTTATAAAATTTCGAAAAAAATTCGTATGGGGGGTACCGTTATTTTTGGTCTTAAAAAAAACAAGAAAAAAACGTGTGGGGGGAAAAAATTAAAAATGATATCTACCAAGTTTAAAGAAAATCGGCCGAGTCGTTTAGCCTGTAATCGAACAGACAGACAGACAGACAGACAGACAGACAGAATTGGGAGACCCATTTTTTTAGTCTTCGCTATCATCGTAATGTCAACTTTGATCAAAATCTCGAGTTCAATTTTTTTTACGAATGCATAACTTGCCTTATAGTACCTATAAGTCGCAAGTGCAAAAATGGTTTTGATATTTAATGAAGGTTTGATGAAAATGTGATCGTGAAAATCGTCTTTTTACAGCCCGATTCTGGCGTTGTGAGGTCTCACAAGTCACAAGCTCTTGTGAGGTTGATTTCTTGTGAGGTTGTTGTGATCGATAACATTTTTGGTATTCTGAGACAATCCTCATAAGAAACCTCACAACAAATTCACCACAGTAAACTGAATCTCAACACATCAACAGCTGATTCAAAAATAAAGATAAAAACAATTGAAGCGCTGAAAGGATGAAGGTCTTAAGTGAAATTTTTTGAAGTTTGGCCTTTTTCTTACAGATAAAAGTCTTATATGGAAATTTAAATTTCTAACACATCTGTACTCTTCTATCGCCTATAGATTCATATTAAGCCAAAGATGAAGGTGTTATATGCAACCACTTTGGTAAGTAAAGTAATAGTAAATAAACTTTAAATGCTTGTAACTCAAATGTTTAAAAATGCCGCTTAATACCTTCATCCTTTCAGAGCTTCAATTATCAAATTCACGAAGAATTCAAGAAACAAATAAAATAATGGAAGGTAATTTTGTATTTTTAAAGAAAAAAAGACGATTTATAAATAAATATTGATTAAATATATTAGTAGGAGATTTTCAGGGTTCCAAGCGAACAACCCATGAGCAATTTGAGCACTTCCTTGGATTCATAATAAAACACCCAGAGATCATGGCCAACAAGAATGACCCAACAAATCCACAGCGTATAAAAGAACTGTGGGCAAAACTGGCTGTAGAGCTCAATTCTTTTTACGGTCCGACGAGAACTGGCGCAAGGTGGAAAGAGGTAATAAAATGCACCATTCTTAATTTTTATATTTTTAAATTTCTTACCTAACTTTTCTGAAATCCCTAAAATCCTTTTATATTAATAATCCATTTTGTTTGTATCCTAGTCCTTAACACATTGGAAGCACTAGCTAAAAGGTCAAAAGCTAAGAGAGTCAAGGTGCAAGCGCAAACAACTGGTGGCGGTCCTCATTCCAGTACCAAGTTGAATAAATTGGAGGAGAGGGCTCTTGAAGCACTTGGATCGATTGCAGTTGATGGGCTCCCTGATTTGCCAACATTAGGCTTTTAGACAACTGTGGCAACGATAATTTTTCTGCACATCCATCGGTTCATACATACTAAATAGTTTCATGTTTTATTTAAATCTAAAATAATTATTTTTAATAATTACATACAGACAGAGTACCTGGAATCTGAGTCGTTGATTGACTATCTCAAGTCAGCCCAGGAAGCTTAGAAGCTTCGAACCAAAAGCAAATAGTTCCACCAAGCCCACCAGTTGAAAACTTTCCAGAATGTGCAGTACCTCTTTCCGAAAAAAAAAAACACGAAAGGCAACAAGAACAGCCAAACAGTTTTAGACCAAACGCTTAATTTATTTAAAGAGAAGGAAAAGAGGGAAATCATTCAGCACAGGGAAAATTTGGCAGTCCAAAAGGCTCTAGCAGAGACTATAAAATCACTTGGAACAGTTATCCAGAGTCTTGCTTATTCTATAGCTCAGCATAATAATAAGAGCACGGTGGATGGAAGCGACAGTGCTGCTGATTTGTAGCTTTATAGTTCTCACGTTCAGTTGAGGTCTTAAGTTGACTTATTTTGTAATGTTGGCTGTGAAATATCAATAAGTTTCCAATAAATATTTATTTATTTAATAATCTTTCATTTTAATTTATACTAACTTACTCAGCCGTGTTCTGAGAATATTAAAATATCTTTATAACTATCGGAATAAGGGTGAATGTTCCTCAATAATATTAAGTGCGGTATTCACCGAAGGCTCATAAATGGCTCTTAAGCTTAAGAGGCTCATAAATTATGGAAATTATTTGTGCTATTTACCAACCTCTCATACGTATATTGAAAGGTGGCTCTCCCTAGATCACGAATATGCAATTTTTAATCCTCTAAGATGCCTAGTTTAGCCAGAAATCACATAAAAAGATGTCAACTTTGAGGGGTCTACGAAGCTCCGTTTAGCCGCAAATCGCATTTAAAGATAAACATTTGTTTTTCGTTAAATGCGATACGTGGATTGAAAGGTGGCACTCCCTAGATCACGAATATGCAGTTTTTAACTCGCTAAGATGCCTAGTGTAGCCAGAAATCACGTTTAAAAGTACATTGAGTGGCAAATTTTTGTCAAGAAATATTTTTGAAAAAAAAAATGTATGAAAAATCATAATTTCTTAAAAAAAATTGTTAAAAAAAAATTTATTGGAAAAAAGTTTTTTGAAAAAATATTTTTGATAAAATGTCCAAAAATATTTTTGGCAAAAGTTCAAAAATATTTTGGTCAAATGTCCAAAAATAATTGGCCAAACCATTGAAATTCATCTTATCCCTTTAAATATGGAGGAGGTTTCATTTTCGGATGCAATTTCTGCAATAAGATGCACCAGAACTAATTCTATTTCCATTTTGTTGGATAATGTGTAATGTGAATAAAATGTCTAGTCTTTTTTTCATAATTTAAATGAAACGTCAAATTAATTTGTGAGTTGTGATCTACTCTGAAGGACATCACAATATCGATAGTTCTTGTGAGGCTCACAAGTTGTGAGTGTGCTGTTAGAATACCAAAACCTCACAAAATAATATTTACCTCACCTTGTGAGGTTGTTGTGACTTGTGAGGTATCAGTGAGGTTGGCCAGAATCGGGATGTTAACCTAGTTTCATACTAAAACAGATTTAACATCGTACTAATTTAACTACTCGTAATATATTGGGGCACTATTTTTAACCAACTGACGCTGGTTAGAACTTTTTTGTATGATGTTGCCTATAAATATCTCCCCAGTCTACAAAACACCTTAAGTAACTATTGTTTTTAAGCCACATCTCTGAATTGCAATATATTAAAAAACCGCAAATTTTCTCTACAGAATGTGCCGGGTCATTCTTAAGATTTATTTATTGCATCTAACATCAACCCTAACATCCACCAGAAACACATTCACTCTCAAAATCCCTATCAACATTCTTCTTCTTAGAAGTCTTATCAAAATCCATTAGATACATTCTCAACTCGAAAGCGCTGAATTTGTGCGCAAAGCTATAGCACGTATTTCTCTACCCTCTCATCACGAAATTCACCACACTGCTGCTGGTCGCTAGCTAGCTCTGTAGTTGCTGTTACTCCACAGCCGATAGCAACCAAACAATAGCCAAGCCAGTTGAATACTGTGAGTCGTCCAGTGAATGCTGTTCTATAGAAGAACGCTAGCACGCGCGCGAGCATAAGAAAAAATAAAACTCAACCAAAAAAAAAAAAAAAAATGATGATTCGTAAATGCAAAACAGCTGAACCCAACTAAAAAAAAAATAAACTTAAGTCAACACCCCCTAATATCACATACGAGAAAATAAACCCACCCCCTAGTGTGCCACCCAACTCACTAGCCTTCCCCTCAACAGTCCTGCTCATTGACAGCCCTAGGTCAACTTGGGTTGGAAAATGTGAGGCAAGGTTACGAATGCCCTTGACTTTAGTTTCTAGCACAGCCAAGCCGGAGTGTTCTTGGATTTCGAACTAAATTATTGTTTTTTTTTTTTTGTTTTTCGAAAATTGCGAAGAGAAAAGAGTTAAGTATTCAAAGTGTTTTTCTTTTTACTACAAATTTATTGATTTGGGGAACTGTTTTTAAGTCCTATGTTTGTGCGTCCTCAGAGCAAAAACAAGTGTGGATACACATCCTGTTGCATGCGACTTAAATAATAAAATGTCGCTGCAAGTGCTGTTGCCAAATTGATCATCGTTAAAGCTTGAAAACCCCAAATACAAAAAAGTCCTGCAAAAGGACCAAGCAAAAAAATTCAATTGTCATTCTAATGGAATTTCGCATTCTCATCTCAGCCGATGATTGATGTGTGATACAGTGAGTGAGATAAGTGGTGAAAAAAAATATAGATAGAAAAAGGATGAGTGCATCCCATCACATCCTCAGTGCAGTGAGAATAAAAAAAAATTGAAAATAGAGCTTCGTCTGAGTGAAGAGGAGCAACAATATAAAATCTAAAAAAAAGGAAAATAAAAAAGTCCTTTTATCGATTGTGTGAAAGAGTTGAGTTGAATGCGACGATGATGATGATAAACCTGCACAGGTTGTGGTTTCCCATCACCATCACTGAGAGCAAAAATAATACAATTCATAAAATATAAAATTTTAATTATTCGAAACGAGTCCTTTTTCAATACTCATTCAGCAACAGCAAAAAGATGTAATGTGATTAAAATTTTAAATCTCATGTGTGTGTTTTCATTTCGAATTTACCAAAATAAATATTTGCCTGTGTGTGAATAACAAATATTTTCTATTTAAAAATTTAATAAATTTGCATTCAGTGCCCTGAATATCAAGTGATACTCGTACGTAGGTTGCATATTTAAACAAGTGGATTAGTCTCACACAGAAACAAAGGATCAACACACACAAATTACTTATTTATAAAAGGATATTTTTTCCACACCAACTCTAATGTAAGTTTGCCTCCAACTTTTGTGGAATATATCCATTGATACCTGATTGAAATAAATAAGCACTCGTCCTTTAGATTTTGTGGTACCGCATCACGATTTATTTAAACAAAACAAAAAATGATTATTCCTCTTTCAGATATCGGATCGATATAATTTATGATTCGTGTTCGATAGTTGTTTGGCATGGAACACAAATTATTTATTGCCAACTGATTCCGTAGCCAGTCGTCCGTCGAAGAATAATTGGTGGGGAAAAATAGTTTTTATCATAAATTATCAAATTACCATTATCAATTGGGTGGCAGTCGAATGGATCACAAAAAATAATAAATCAATTAATATGCCTATCTGTTTTTCAATATTGTGAGGGATGAGATTTGATTTGGTTTGATTGTTGATTGGTTGCTTGATTTGATTATTAATTTGCGGAGTCAAACATGAAAATGATAGACCTAAATGGAGGGATTTGTTTTTTTATTTTGTATTTCATTTGAATTAGTCACGCATTTTATACAATCCATAGAGCATTATGGATTAGGGGACTTTTTGTGTGACCTTGTGTGTACATACTCGTACAAAGATTAGAGCAGGTTTTTAGGTACGGTTATTTAGGGTTCCATTTGGCACGTCATTGAAGGTATTCAATGATTTGGATTTCATTTAATTTCCAAATTATTATTTTATTATATTTTATTTTTATTAAATTATTATTATACTGTTTCCATTTTGATGTTTGATTTATTTGTCAGTGTTCTAGCTAACATATTTTTTTGCGCCCATAAGCTCTCTATATTATGGCGCAATAGAAAATTAAGAAGATGATAACAGATAACATCAGTGCAAAAATCGACTTGATTTTTCCTTAAACCCTATTATGACTATTCTAAGCCATTCTTAAGGTACATCGAATTTAAGCTTTTAATTTTTCCTGAATACCTTGAAGATTCGACCTTAAAAACTCAAGTTTTTAAGATTTGAACTGAATTTTTGCAAGTCTTAAATATTTGTACTTGCGATGTTTATATGCTCACCCTGTATACAACAAGTTATGCATTCGTACGAAGAATCGAACCTGAAATTTTTATTAGACTTGTAACAAAATTTTTATATTCTTTTAAAAACCTTAAATTATGGTACTAACCACACCACGAAAATGTTTTTGAAAATTTAAGAAAATATTTTTTGTTCTCAAGAACTGTTCCACACATAAAAAAAACTCAAACTATTCTACTTAGTAACACCTACGTATAATAAATAAATACATTTGTTGGGACAACAGCTCTTAGAAGACAAGGACATACAATTAAAAAAAATTAGAAGCCATGACGGGTCATAGAGCCTAAGCCTAGTGACTTACAACTCTAAACCATTTCCGTGTGTGTATTTGGAGAAATGGAATTGACCTATTCGTAGAATTTTCTACCGAGTCCGAACGGCTACGATAAGCAGCACAACTCATAACAAGAGATCATTTTGGGGAATTTTTCACTTCCTACCAAGTACTCTGCTAAAAATCATTTTTGTAGCGATTGAAAATCGAACCCTAACTAACGGTACTTTCTAAAGAACTACCTATTCTTTTTGTTTTCAATTTTCTCAAAAAATGTTACAGCTGATTTTCATCAGTTCTTTTTTTTTACTAAGACTTCTGAGAAGTTTGAAAAGTTTTGTGTATTCAAATTTTCGAAAAAAAAAAATGTTTGGATGTTGTTTTTGGAAACTCAATTATTTTAAAAGTCTTTCGCTTGATTTCTTTGAAAGTTGACAATTAACAAAATCTTAGTACCTACTTATTAAAATTTTAAAAATAATGGTATCGTATATCATTCTCGAAAACTGCAATTGGAATTTTAAGGAACCTATTATTAAAGGCTTAGCATTTTACTAGATAGCACTTTGTTTAACTTTTAGTAATTTACTAGCTCTTCGAAAATTTGAAACCTTTTTTACTTGCGATATAGGTACTATAGGGCAAGTTCTGCATTTGGAAAAAAAATCGAACTCGAGATTTTGATCAAAGTTGACATTACGATGATAGCGAAGACGAAAAAAGTGGGTCTGACAATTCCGTCTGTCTGTCTGTATGTCTGTATGCCTGTATGTCTGTATGTCTGTACCTCGAACTACAGCCTAAACTACCAGACGTATTTTCTTCAAACTCGGTAGTTAAGGGTCTTCGGTGATTCCCTAGAGGAAAAATTGAAATTTTTTTTTTAGCTCCAAAACTAACGGTACCCCCCATACACCCGTAATGCAAAATCTTATTTATCTCGAAAACGACTCTAACGATTTTAATAAAAAAAAATTAGGTGTGATATTATGGACATGGACTATATTTTAGTGAAACAAAAATTTGGGGGGAAATGTCATAGAACGGTTTTTTTGATTTTCGAATTTCTCACCAACGGCTCTAACGATTTTAACCAAAATTTTTATGCAGGAGCTGCTTTGCATTTAAAAAAATATAAACTAAAAATTTTTTCGAAAAAATAGTTTTTGGATTTTTAAAAAAATAATACATTTTTTTTTTTGAAAATTCAATATCTTGAAAACCGATACACGATTAAATTTTTAAATTACGTTTTAAAATGTATTTTATTAAATACTAACAATTTGCATATCAATTTTTTTTATAAAAATTTTAAGGAAAATTTAGTACACAAAAAACATGTTTCAGTGTGTCTGTATGTCTGTACCTCTCACTACAGCCTATACTCTTGGACCTATTTCTTTCAGTCTCGGTAGTTAAGGGTCTTCGGTGATTCCCTAGAGGAGAAATTGAAATTTTTTTTTTTTAGCTCCAAAACTAAGGGTACCCCCCAGACACCCGTAATGCAAAATCTTATTTATCTCGAAAACGGCTCTAACGATTTTGATAAAAAAAATTAAGTGTGATATTATGGACATGGACTACATTTTGGTCAAAACAAATTTTGGGGAAAAATGTTATTAGGGGTACCTGCCATAGACCCGTTTTTTTGATTTTCGACTTTCTCATTAACGGCTCTAAGGATTTTAACCCAAAATTTTTAGCAGGAGTCTCCTTAAGTTTAAAATAATATTGTATATAAAAATATTCGAAAAAATATTTATTGGGTTTTTTTAAAAAAAAAAAAAATTTAAATCAATATCTTCAAAACCTATGAACGATTATTTTTTGAAATTATTTCCTAAAACCAATATTATTAAATACTTAAAATTCGCATCCCACATTTTTTTCTTGAAAAATTTTAGAGAAATTTCTTATATAAAAAATTTATTTAATAATAAAACTATTTTTTAAGGTTTATTTGCATAAATTCATACTTTTCCGAAAACCAGACTGCAATTTTATGCATTTGAACATTATTATCTCATTAAATATATGTTTTATATTTATAAAATGTATCTTAAATTCCAAAGTACTTTTATATAAGAGCAAGTTCGTGCGATCCAGTCGTGCATTTTATTTTTTTTAATTTTACTAACTAGTAAAAACGATGCTCCTGAACACGTTTAAGTCATGACAGTTCGTGAAAATCTTCGTCTTCCGAAAACATTTTATATTATTATTTTTAAAAACAATTAGCTTACGAATCATAAAAAAAAAAACAATTTAACTGTTTCAGTTAAAACTGCCAACGAATTTTGTTTGAGGAATATGACAGATTTCATATGGATTTAGCAAGTTACTAAAAGTTAAAGTAGCCAGTTTGTGATTTTAACTTTAGTAAAATGTTAAAAGATATTAAGATGCTAAGATCGTTTAAAATTAGCAAAATCCTCTTTTGAACTTAGTAACTTACTAAAATGGCTTCAACATATTACTAGATGGTTTAAAACTTTGCGCCATCATGTTTAAAGAAGAAACGTACATATTTATGCTGTTACAGATTTGAATTGATCCAAGTGTTACAGAATATGGCGATTAACCAGTGCTCACATATTCTAAGTGGAGACCTATAAAAAAGTTTTAGAATTGAGATGCTACAAGACCTCAAGAAATTTCCTTATTTCAAGGCTTAATTAGACTAATGAAATGCTTGGTTTTCTCAAAGGTAATTGTAAATATAGTCTTTTGAGAATTATTTTTCCAAGTCACATGTTGTTTTACTAATTGAAGGAAAGATTGATTTATGTTGTAATTACAAAAACAAAAATTGGATAATTTCTTCTAAAAAGATATCACTAGCATTTTAAATCATTCAAAATGAGATGAACAACAGAAAATCAGATAGATTTCTAATGACTTTATCCAAATGTTGTTTAAATATTCTTAAACAGCTCTGAGAGAGTAAGTAAGGCCCTAGATCTATTTCAAAACTGATTGTAACTGGTAAACGAATTTAAAAATATATCTCTTTATTCGAGTTTTTTAACAATCTTTAACTTTCTTATGTTTAAAGCTTTCTGCTCGGTAAATATGCTCCATGATAATGTTTTTATCAGCTGTCAGAAATCATAAATGCATTTTATTACTGTATCCTTTAAAATAGCTTGTTAACAGCAAAAGATTATTTAAGGTGTTCTTAAAGAGCTAAGAGAAAAAGATATAGCTTATCTTCATGCATGTTTAAGAAAATGGCAAATATTTAGAAATTGTTATAATTCAGAAAAAGAAAACTATTAACAGCGCTGTAACACTGTTACTTACAAGCACTATTAAGGAGCTCAAAAGTGTTCTCAAACTCAATGAATAAGCTGCTTCAAGTGAGCTCCATGTGCTCTTTTTGTGGGAATAAAGAATTGACTTTTTCGGGTTATTAGTGTAGTTGCACCAAGAAAAAATTTTAATCTAGAATCTTATTGACATTACCTATAGAACCACGTTTTGATTTTTGACTTCGTTATAAGTCTTGCGTGATAGTTTTCCTATATATTGATGATTGCTTAGGAGTATTGGATGGGAAAAAATATTTTACTATTCTTGGTCTAAAGAATGGTTTCCATCATACTCGTATTCCAATTGATAAGGATTCAATAAAATTGATCGCTGATGGGAATTATGAATTTTTAGTTTTTATATTTTAAGACTGGTACATATATTTTGATGATACTACGTTAGCCACTGTGACTATTAAAGAGTACATTGCGCTGCTAAGACGAGATTTGCATCATATGACTATGGCAGACTTGAGATCAAAACAAAAGGTGGCCGTGGCGCGATGGATGTGTGCTCGCCTGTGAACCTCATGATCACAGGTTCGATCCCTGCCGTCGTCTATGTCGTTTTAATTCCATTAAAAACCTTCTAAAATTGTCATCAATGGGTTGCTGGTTTACTCATTACATGTTGTTCAGGCATAACACTAACAACATGTAATTGAGTTAAACTAGTATACCCAACAAGGATGAACACGAATAAAATAATGTGAATTATAAGCGACATAGAAATAAGACACGGCATTCTCCGCTTTAGTTCAGCCGCCATCCCTGGAGATAAAATATCTGAGACAACAACCTTCAGTCTCAGAACATCGTGCCACACATCTTTCCTATCCTTCTTTCTCTAGGATTGTTTTCCTATTTCCGAAGATTTATTACGCCCTTTTCAGCCATTGAAAAATTGCTTTTAGCTTTGACAAAAATTGTATTGATACATTTAAGTTCTTGTGTAACAAATTAGTTACGAGTCCTGTGTTGGCAATATTGAGTCCAGAAAGGGAAACTTGGATACGGTGGTTTATTGTTGCAACGACAGGATGATGGAAAATTTCATCCGGTTGCATATTTTTCAAAAGCAACAACTGGGTCTGAATATAAATTTCATAGTTATGAGTTAGAAACTTTCGCAATAATATACTCTTTAGAAAAGCTTCATAATTACTTGGATGGTATTGCATTTCAAATTATTACTGATTGTGATTCTTTGGCATTGACATTGGAAAAACAAAAATCAGTTCCTCGCATAGCTCGATTGCCTTTGAAATTGGAGTAGTACAATTATTCAGTTCGTCATAGAAGTTGTACATTAATGGCATGGGACATGTGGATGGATATGAATCATTTAAACAAAATTGAAATTTTGGAAATAAAACATTTTTTCGAGAAATAAAATCAGTTATTATTTGAACAATAAAAAGTTACCAAAAAGTGAATGGAATGTGTGTTTGTTCGTGTCAGCCGCAATGCAAAAAATTTAGTTTTATTTTAATTTCTTGAAAAAAATTCACCTGCTTAAATATCTACCTATACCTATCTGTAGGTAGGACCGCATCCACCTTGGTAGTTATTTTTTATTTTACCATTATTCCCTGCTTTAGTGATACTTGGATGTGACTCAACAGTAATTTTGAAAGTAATATGTAGCCTGACATTATTTTACCTTCATTTTAAGCCCTTAATCTTAATGATCCGATTAATACACCTGATGTTATAAGCCAACCAAACCAAACCTTATACATACATACGTAACGTACCTACATAGTAATGTCAACTTTGTTATCTGTACTATAGCGAAGCCTCTATCATTTCCATTAAATTTTGAATTTATGCATGTTGAAAAAAAACAATCCAAATAATCACGTTTTCTTAATACACTCTTATGTGATCTCAATGACTTTTTAATTAAATAAATTACTCTGACATTTAACTTTTATTTTAAGAACTTAATCTTAATGATCCGATTGTTAGAACTGCTAAAGTCAACCATTTTCCATAAATGTACATACATAATAGGTATTTACATAATAGATATGTATGTACATTATATCAATTTCATTTTCATTCGATTGTTGTTTCATTGTTGAAGAACAATCGGAATAATAACGTTTTTCACATTTATGTATTCTTTATGTGATCTCATTTTGTGTTTGCAGTATTACTAATTTTTTTTTTGTAATCTTCTTCCTCGCTGCATTTGTCATGATGGAATTAGTTATAAAAACTCAATTTTTTACGTTTTTAGTATCAACTTTTGTAAGTTGTTGAAAAATGTTTTCTAAAATTTCTGATAAATTATATTCCTTAATATATAAAATTAGATAATTCGATCCAAGGATATAAGCATTTAACTAAATGCAATTCGAGTGTTTTTCGAAAATTGGACAATTCCTATCACCCCACTGTATCTCGCTGTTTAACGATAAAAGTGACCAAAAAAGCCGAAGGAAGAGGAATATCTCATACACCAACTAATAATAAAAAACAACCTCATTTTTTTTTTTTTTAATTTTTGAGTGATTTTTTAAACAAAACTGTTTTACCTATTGTGTAGGAGGAACAAATTAATTGTGTGTATTCTTAGATGCTAACTGAATAAATTATTTCTATTGAACAAAAGTGTTATAAGGTGATTAATAAAACGACCGAATTATATATCTAAATATCTCTGTTGAAAAAAAAAATTGGAGAATTTTAAAATTTTGCATAAATACATAAAATCTTTCAATTGTCTGGTTTTGAGATTTTTAAAATCATCTTTAAGAAGATATGAATTTTTAAGTATTCAGAATTTCAAAAATCATTATAAAAAAAAATATAAGAAAAATTTTCTGAAACATGGGTCTCGCAATTCTGTCTGTCTGTCTGTTCAACCATTTTGTAGATATCGCTTGAAAAATTTCCCCCACGTTTTTTTCTTTTTTTGAAGACCAAAAATATCGCTACCTGCCATACAAATTGAAATTTTATAAATATTTTTTTTTCTCATTTAGTTAAACCTAGATTATAGTTGGAAAAAAAAATCCGAAAAATGGTCATTAATGGTACCCCCCATGGAACCATTTTTTTTTTTCGTTTTAGATTTTCTCAAAAACGGCTTTACTGATTTTGATCATTTTATCTCAAAATAACGGTACCCACTATACAAAAATGTTAACAAGATGGAAAATCGTATTTTTTCGAAAACGGCGCGAAGAATTTTGATATACATTTTTTTCTTTAGATGAATTTCAACGGTCTGCAATCCAACAAGCTAAATTTGAAAGTAAGATATGACTGACTGTGCGTATCATAGAACCATTTTTTTTCAATTTTTTTTTGTTTGAAAAACAAGTCATTTCATTTTTTTTTTGGAAATTCGATATAGTCACTAGTATTTTTTGGAAATTTAATTTTTAATCGTACAATGATAAAGACTTAAAGTTGACACACCAAAATAATTTCTTAAAAATGTTTTTGAATATTTTCTATGTAAGAGCTTATTTTTTTAAGAAACCGCTAGAACGACTCATAAGTTTTGTTCTTGCATAAATTCATATTTGCACACAGAAATCACATTTTTTTTTTTTTTTTTTTTTTTTTCCCGTGGGTAGGTGTTGAAATCTTCAAAAGATTCTATGAGGACCGAAAAACGCGCGCTCATAGATATGTGGGACTCTCCCGACCAACAACTCTGCCCCCATAAAGCCTTACGGAAGGTAAGACTCTATGCAAGCAGACCGTTAATCAGGCCGACCGCACTAAAACCACCTCCTCCTCCCGATTGCAACTAAGTTCATATGGAACTTATCTAGCAATTTATCTTTCTCGAAGTTAAGTAACGTGTTGTAGGCAACTTTCCGGTGAAAGTTCCTACTGGTTTAATTATAAGCTAGTTGAATAGCTTCTTTCTATTTTAAGCGATGATTTAAATATACATAATACAGTACAATAATTTCACCGTACTAGATCGGAAGGTTTGGTCCTTCTCAAACGTCGTACTAAATTTGTTTCGTCAAGAATTTCTAAGATTGTTCTATTGGTATGTTCAACTAAACGCTTTCTATGCCTTTGCGAAAAAGTTTTTATTTCTTCGCGAACCGTGGGGATTCCAAGATCCCTGTGAAGATCTTCGTTTCTAATATACCACGGCGCATTTACAAAGGACCTTAATAATTTGTTTTCAAAAGTTTGTAGACTATTTAGATTTGTATCGTGGGTACAACCCCAGAGTTGAATACCATATGTCCAGACAGGCTTAAGTACCTGTTTGTAAACTAATAATTTGTTTTCGATACTAAGTTTAGAATGTCGTCCGAGTAACCAGTACATTTCCCTTAGTTTAATATTTAATTGATCACATTTATTTTTAACATGTGACTTCCATTTTAATTTCGCGTCAAGAGTCATCCCGAGATATTTTGCCTCATTTGCAAATGGAACTTGAGTTGTATTAATAAAGACTGGTAATCTATTAATTTTCTTATAAGTAAAGTCCACGTGGACTGACTTAAATTCGTTAAGCGCTATTCGCCATTTGTTTGTCCATTCATTGACATTGTTAAGAGCATTTTGCAATTTACATGTCGATTCGTTAGCCGTTTTGCCTACTGCAAGTATTGCGGTATCGTCTGCAAAAGTAGCTACAATTGTATTGTCTGTTTGGGGTATGTCGCGTGTAAATAAAAGGTATAAAATGGGACCTAGAACACTACCTTGTGGTACCCCAGCCACTATTTCTTTAAAATCTGAATAATCATTTCCGTGCCTAACGCGGAAAATTCTTTTCTCTAGATATTCTCTAAGAATGTTGTATAGTCCTTCAGATAGGACTTGTCTCAATTTGTATTTGAGGCCTTCGTGCCACACTTTGTCAAAAGCTTGAGACACATCTAAAAAGACCGCTGAACAAATTTTATTTTCTTCAAAGGCTTTCTCGATGACATCGGTGATTCTATGCACTTGATCAATCGTCGAGTGCTTACTTCTAAAACCGAACTGGTGTTCAGGTATAAGACCCTTTTCTTCTATTATGGGCTGAAGACGCTGAAGAAATATTCTCTCAAAGACCTTCGACACTACAGGAAGAAGTGAAATGGGCCTGTACGATTTCTTTTCATGTGATGGTTTGCCAGGTTTTAAGACCATTATTACTTCTGCGACTTTCCATTGATTTGGAACATATTCTAACCTTAGAGTGGCATTCATTATGTAAAGGAGGTTTACTAAACCTTTCCGTGGGAGCATTTTAAGAATTTCCGCAGTAATTAAGTCGTATCCTGGTGCTTTTTTTGACTTCAGTTTCTTAATTTCTTTGCTTAATTCGGCAAGCGTAACATTTCTTGTGATGGAGCTTTCATTTGAATTTATATTCACACTTATATCATCATTCAATGCTTGCCCATTGAACGGCTTAAATGTTTCCTCTAGGTAATCAGCGAAAACGTTTGCTTTCTCTTTATCGCTTCTTGCCCATTCATTTTGGTCTTTCATAATCGGGGGTGCTGGAAGCTTTGGTTTTTTCGTAGCTTTTATCGCTTTCCATAGAGAATAATTAGATTCTTTACCTGCCGTCAAGTTTTCAAGGTAATTTCCAGCTTCGCGGTTTTTAAAATCTGATATCATCTTTTTAAGCAAATTACTGAGGTGATTTAAATTAGCTTTGTGTTGGGGAGCACGAGTTTGATGCCATTTTTTGCGCGCTTTTCGCTTGTCTTTAAGTACCTCTTTTATCTCTTGGGGATATTTAGCTTCTCTATAGCCTGACATTTGTCTTTGGTAAGGAGTATTGTTCCATGCGGCTTTTTGAACAATATGCACAAAATTATCTACCGCTTCTTCAAGCTCAAGAGGTGTTTGTAGTGATACCCTTAATTCAACATTATCTTCAATATCTTTCTTAAAACCTTCCCAGTTAGTTTTACCGTTTGTTAACCTAGGTGGTGTTTCAATTTTAACAATACTTTCGCTTATAGTGAGAATAACGGGAGAGTGGTCAGAGAAAAGATCAAAGCATTCCGTTATTTTTATTCGATTTGACGGTATTCCCCTGACTATAAAGAAATCAATCAGGTCAGGTATTTTCGAGGTATCTGTCGGCCAATAAGTTGGTTTCCCACTAGAATGAAAATCACAATTATTCTCCATACCGGCTTCATATAACGCTCGGCCCTTTTGAGAAATGCATCTAGAACCCCAAAACGTGTGTTTTGCATTAAAATCGCCACCGATTATTAAAGATGGTCTAAGTGATTTTAGCAAGTTTGAAAAATCATTTTTATCAATTCTGTACCGTGGAGGGCAGTATATAGATGTGAAATTCAATGTATCATGTTTAGTTTTAACCTGCACACTTATAAGCTGCATCGGTTCAAGTTCAAGCTTAAGGCCTATCGAGTGTTTGATACATTCTTTTATGTATAATGATGCTCCGCCTCTTGCTTTGTTCGACGGATGAATTGCATGGTAATCTAGATAACCGTTTATATTGAAATTTGATTCTTTTTTAACGTGGGTTTCTGATATTAGACAAATGTCGATATCTTGTTCCCGTATGACCATTTCTAGTTCTTCAAGTCTTTGCCTTAATCCGTTGGCATTCCACGTAATAATTTTAAGGTTTTCCATCATGATTTTTTTTTAAAACGTTTGGGTCGAATAAAATCTTCGATTTTTGCTAACCTATCAGAAATAGTTCTATTGATTTTGACCTGATCTTCAAATTTTGACAAAATTAAAGCCAAGCATTGAGATAGTGCGTCAGAGTCAGGTTGATTTATTACGGGTGCAGCCGCCATTCTGGCATTTGTGTTTACACTACGTTTCTTTGGAGATGTCTGTGCAGCTGCCATTTCGGCGTATGACTTAACAGTACGTTTCTTTGGAGATGTCTTTGACGTTGATGGGGTTTGATTTTCTTTGCCGATGCCGACTCTTAGTGTATTTATTCTTTTAGGAGTCTTAGATATTGGGCTTTTTATTTGTTTCTTTGGTTTTCTTTCCATATGAATTTTTTCTCGGCGTTTTTGTAGCTCTTTAACTACTTCACAGCCTCTATAGCTTGCCGGGTGACTTCCATTGCAGTTTATGCACTTCGCTGGACTTTTGCTATTTCCAGTGCAGTCAGCAGTTAAATGTTTTCCCGCGCATTTTACACACCTAGGTTCTTTTTTACAATAGCTTTGCGTGTGGTTGAAACCTTGACAGCGTTTACACTGAGGCACTTGCTTTGTACGGCTTTTCAGAGGTTCGATCTTAACAACGAGGTTCAGTATTGTTTTAATTCTGTAGATTTCCTCTAGTTTTTCTGTCTTATCGAACGTGAGTATAAATAGTGGGAGACCACGCTTTACCACGACAGTTTCTCTATCTTTTTGTTGTTTTTCTTTTTTTACGATGTTCTCAGCATTTAAGATCTTGTAATTTTTTTCTTTAAGATCACGGATTACATCGTTTTTTTGACATGAGGAATGTAAGCCTCTTGCAACGACTCGTAAAGGTCTTTCTGATTTGTTTTCGTAGGTATACCATTCTACATTTGCTTCGTTAAGTCTTCGCGAAAGCAGACGATAGCTATCGGAGTCTTTTACACAAACTTTCCACTTGTTGTTATTAAGCGAGATAACTTTAAAATTCGCTGGGGTTAACGCCTCAAGGATTATTTTAAGCTTATTGTATTCCGCAATCCCGATGACATTAATCGGTGGCGGTGGTCTTGTTTTAGTAGTTTTTTCTTTCTTATTCGTATCTTTTGGTACATTTACTTTTATTATTTCGGAAGACGAGGTTCCCTCTGGCGAGGAGAATGCTTTACGTTTTTTGCTAGGTCTTTTTGAAGACGTTTCTCTTTCTAGCTCTTCTTCGTCTGTTTTATATTCGCAAACACCCAGCTGCTGTGGAGTTGTTTTCGAATCGTTTTGTCTTTGAGTTTTTTTCAACTCTTCATTTTCTTTCCGAAGAAGCTCAATTTCTTTCTGTGCTTTCTTTACGGCATCGCTGTTATTTCGTAGAAAATGTATTTCTTCTTTCAGCTCTTGATAGAGTTTCAAAGTTTCGTCGAGTCTTTGACGAAGTTCGTTATTGTCTTTTTCAAGACATTCTATTTTCTCCGAGTCTTCTTTTTCACGCTCCGGCGCTTTGGGCGGACTCTTTTTCCCGGAAGCACTCGATGTTGATGGTGGTGATCGAGCTACCATTGGTTTTCTTGAAAAAGGATTTATCAAGTTTTGGAATAATTGGCTCTCCCCAGAATCCGTAGAGCCGACCTCCGAAGAGGGTGGATTTTTCAGGAAATCTGAATTGCCACCTGGGGTACTATATCTATTTGTTTTACTCATTCCATATTTTGTATACGTCTTTCTCAGTATACGGAGTTTGGATTTTAGTCGCCTCTTACGACAGGCATTCCTACCTCGGGTATATTCTTTCCCCCTACCCGAAGGGGCTTTCTGTTTTTATCTCTAACTACTAAAAGAGTTCAAAAAATTAATGTTATTCTTAAAAATAGTTTTCTCTTTTAACATTCATTTTTAAAATTCTGACTGGATTACATAAGAGCAAGTTCGTGCGACTTAAGAGGAAAAAATTCTTTGAAGATAAAAATGTAAATGGATGTCTTGTACACAGATTCGTAAAGGCATTCGATAGAGCAAAACACGAATTACGAATTTTCTTATGGAACGTACGATCGCTCTATAGAGCTCGAGCTGCTCAGCAGCTAGCCGATGCCCTGTCAAAGTATAAAGCTGACATAACAGCTCTTCAAGAAATCAGATGGACAGGGAATGGTGTTCTACAGAAGAAAGAATATGACATATACTACAGCTGTCATACAAAACACCATGTGCTCGGGGTAGGCTTCCTAGTCAGCGAAAAAATGAAGTCTACTATCATCGGCTTTAACGCTATAAGCGAAAGGCTATGCACCCTTCGCGTGCAAGGCAAATTTACGAACATCAGCCTCATTAACGTTCACGGACCTACGGAGGAGTCCTCAGACGAAGAAAAAGAGACTTACTACGAACAAGTCGAGAGGGCTCTCAATGCCTGTCCAAGGTATGATGTTAAAATCATCCTTGGGGATTTGAACGCAAAAATAGGTCGGGAGCCGGTATTCAGGCATTACGCAGGCACCCACAGTTTGTATGAGAACACTAATGACAATGGACTTCGAGTCTTAGAATTGGCAGCATCGAAAAACATAATCGTTGCAAGTACCAGGTGTTGATAGACCGTCGCCACTACTCGAACTTGATGACGGTACGAACGTACCGAGGTGCCAATATCGACTCGGATCACTATCTTGTTGGTATGGTTTTCCGAGGGCGGATTGCCTTGCGAAGACGCATTGCATCCGCCGATCAGGTTCGAATCAACACGGCTGCCCTGCGCAATGAAAACACCAGTAACACAAAGAACTTTCCGAGCAGGTTCCTCTTCGTTCATGCGAGCTAGGTGCCCTGCCCACCGGAGTCTACCGAGCTTAATTTTTGTCACGATATCTGCTTCTAGGTAGATTGCGTACAATTCATGATTGTACCGTCTCCGGAATCGTCCTTCCTCACATATGGGGCCAACAATTCTCCTTAAGACTTTTCTCTCTAACGCAGCTAAGAGGTCGGAGTGCCTTTTGCTAAGCACCCAAGTCTCGGATCCATATGTGAGTACTGGCAGGACCATGGTCTTGTACAGCAGCAGTTTTGAAGTTATAGTGAGATTTCTGGATTTGAAGAGCTTTGACAGACTATAGTAGGCTCTGTTGGATTTGAGAAGCCGCCCGCGTATTTCTTCTTCTATATTGTTATCGGCTGCTACTATTGACCCAAGGTATTTAAAGGATTGCACCACTTCAAATTCGTGGTCCGCTACCTTGATTGTTTGGCCAACTGTTCCTCTCGCATTTGACGCCACTATGTACTTTGTTTTACCTTCACTAATGTGCAGCCCCAGATTTTGTGCCGCCTGCTCGATCTGGATGAAGGAATCGTGTACAGCTTGTTCGGTTCTTCCGATGATGTCGATGTCGTCTGCGTAAGCCAGTAACTGGCTGGACCTGTTGACGATGGTCCCTCTTGTTGCCGTGCCAGAGTCACGGATTGCTTTCTCCAACACCAGGTTGAAGAGGAGGCAGGCCAAACCGTCCCCTTGTCGAAGTCCATTAAAGATGTTGATTGGTCTGGATAGCAATCCGGATATTTTTACTTGGCTTGTTACGTTGGTCATGGTCAACCTACATAGTCGTGTCAATTTATTTGGGATGCCGAATTCTCTCATGGCTTTGTAAAGTTCTACCCTGGCTATGCTATCATAGGCGGCCTTAAAGTCTATAAACAGATGGTATGTTGGGATGTTAAATTCTAGACATTCTTACGTTCAGTCGCTAGCTTGCATTCATCATCAAACCAGTCGTTCCGATTTTTACGACTGCTGCCTAAGATGGAGTTGGCAGTACTAATGACAGTATTTTTAAGACGTGTCCACTTCTCATTTACGCCCAGCATACTGGCTCCAGGACTTACTCTCCCTAAATCAGGTGTTTCTAGGGCGAGTCCTAACGCATTATCAAAGGTGTTACTGGTGTTTTCATTGCGCAGGGCAGCCGTGTTGATTCGAACCTGATCGGCGGATGCAATGTGTCTTCGCAAGGCAATCCGCCCTCGGAAAACCATACCAACAAGATAGTGATCCGAGTCGATATTGGCACCTCGGTACGTTCGTACCGTCATCAAGTTCGAGTAGTGGCGACGGTCTATCAACACGTGGTCTATTTGGTTACGAGTGACTCCATCAGGTGATACCCAGGTGGCTTTGTAGATATCTTTACGCGGGAACCTGGTACTCGCAACGACCATGTTTTTCGATGCTGCCAATTCTAAGACTCGAAGTCCATTGTCATTAGTGTTCTCATGCAAACTATGGGTGCCTGCGTAATGCCTGAATACCGGCTCCCGACCTATTTTTTTTGCTCTTGTCCAAATTGACAATTGAATGACGAGATAGAGTGAAAACGTCAAATAAATCTCAGTTTCTTTGGTGAAAACACTTCAAGATTTATTTTAAATCTCTAGCGGATTTACTCTTGGTGAAAACGTAGTATATAAAGAAGAAAATCGTTTTGAAGTTACTTTTATTCGTGTACAGCGCCATTATTTATCTCTTATTTGGATTAGACTTTCGATCCACGAGTTGACCGATCGGTTTAGGGTTGAATTGAAATTAAAAATGACGAAAAGAATGTGTTTATAAAAAAAAATATAACAAAAGACAAACAAAATATATTAAGCGCGAGTACTGTGTCTGTCCATCAAAACGTGCGGTAATACAAGTTGTTCTCAACACTGTATAGGCAATTTATATGTTGCAATTTTTTAGTTAAATCTGTTTTGGGTTGCCTTTTAACTGCACACAAAAATTTATTTTGATTTATGTACCTATGTACGTATTAACAGAGCTTATATAACTTTCAGGCTTATTTACATTCAAATTTTTGACAACTGAAAATTCTTAACTGAAAAGCTTCTTTTGAGTTTTCTTGAATTCAATTTTTTGGAATACATACGGAGGCTGTTTGAAAAGTTCTCGGCCTAACATAGAAGACGTTGTTTTAATAAATAAATTTTAATTCCTCAAATAGCCTTATATATATAATAATTGTATGTGAAGTTTCATTAAAATTGGTCGCATACTTATATCAGTGCAATTTTTTGTTTTAACGAACCTATTGCTAACAACGAAAATGGAAAAAAAATGAAATTAGAGTCGTCATTAAATATTTGGTCAAAAAGAATATGACACTAAATGAAATTAAAGATGACTTCAATGAGACATTGGGTGAATCTGCACCTTCGTATTCCACGGTCAAAAAGTGGGCAGCCTTATTTAAACATGGAAGAAAGAGCGTCGAAGATGATCGCAGAAACGGAAGGCCAACAACATCCACCTCTTCAGAAAACGTCGATAAAGTTCATAAAATGGTTTTAGACGACTGAAGGTTAAAAGTGCGAGAAATAAGCAACAACATGGGGATCTCTTCTGAGCGGGATTACCACATTTTGACCGTAGAATTGGGGTTGAAAAAATTTTCCGCAAGGTGGGTGCCTCGTTTGCTGAGCGAAGAACAAAAATTCAATCGAGTTGAAATCTCAAGAGAGAATCTAGCGTTATTTCGGAGGACTACCAGCGATTTCTTGAGAAGATTCATTACCACCGAAGAAACATGGATTCATCACTATATTCCTGAGACAAAAGAACAATCAAAATAATGGAAGCACAGCGGTTCTCCTCCACCGAAGAAAGCCAAGTCGTGTGCTTCAGCTGGGAAAGTGATGGCGTCAGTCTTTTGGGATTACAAGGGAATTATTTTTATTGATTACCTTCCCAAGGGCTGTTGGACAAATTGGCCGGAAAAGTTGCCGAAAAAAGACCAGGATTAGCCAAAACGAAGATCCTTTTTCTTCAGGATAAAGCTCCAGCACACAAGTCGGTTGTTGTCATGGCTAAACTCCATGAACTTCGATTTGGTGTATTGAACCACCCCCCTTATTCACCTGGTTTGGCACCATCAGACTATTACCTCTTTACTAACTTAAAACAAAATTTGGCTGGACGCAAATTCTTCACCAACGAGGAGGTGATTGCTGAGACGGAGCGGTTTTTCAAAGAGTTGGAGGAATCGGCCTATAAAATGGGTATAGAAGCACTGGAACACAGATGAAATAAGTGCATTGGTATAAGAGGAGAATATGTAAAAAAAGATTAAAAAAAAGTTTTAAAATTTACTGCGTTTTATTGGTCAGGCCGAGAACTTTTCAAACTGCCCTCCTATCTACTAACTCTGTGTTATCCCACACTGAAAAAGTGACCCTATTTTATGACAAAAACATTAGCAGATTTAAGAATATTTGCGCCCAGTTTTTAGTGCTGGTGGAATCTTTGAACTAAACCTGCAAATAAATTGAACCCAAGTTATGTCAGAAAAAGATTTTCAACTTAGAATTAACTTCAATTGTCAATTGAAAAATATTTAACAAAGTGCGACACCATGGAATTGTTTTTTGCAAATCAAAACAGAGATGTGCATGCGGTACTATGAAAAGTTTTAATCTGGATGAATCGAATGAATAGATACTATGCCCGTTAGATTAGATTAGATTAAGAATTTTATTTTTCAATTTGTTTTATATACAATTTGACTTAAAACTAACTTATTACTAAATTAAATCATGTTGGCTCAACAATAGGGGCCCAACGTTCTTCATTTGCCTTTACATAATGCTTTTTGCTTACAATATCATATTAATGTTTTCTTAATCTAATTCATGTTTTTTTTAATATTAACTAAATAATAACTTTTGATGAGAGCCCGTTAGACTCTGTTTCAATAGTGTACAGAGCTCCTCATGGATCTCATCGAAAAAAACATCATCATGGAAGGTGTTATGAAAAGTCACAATCAAAACAGGGTTTTATAAAGACGCGTGTAAGCGCACCTTACGTGGATGGCAAATATGAGCATTGGCGCTGTTATCGTTAAGATGATCGTAAATAAGAAGAATATAAGAGAAACGTCAAAACACTAAAAAAATGGAAGTCGTCAAATTGTTTCCATACGATTTTTTTTTATTATTATTATTCTAATTTTATGAGTATAGTTTATTTAGCAAATGTCTTAGGTACTTTCAGATGGGACTTTTAACATAACAGATAATTAAAATTTTAATTTATGTATTATTCGGAGTGTTTTTTTTTTGTTTGTTTATTAGTTTTGCTGTCATATACTGATAAAATGACTAAAAAACAAAAAAAAAAAACACTTTCGTAAAATAGTATAGAAATATCCACAATTAGGTAAAGATTATTATAACTTATAACCTTCAAAAAGACAAAGACAAGATTTATTAGTAGTATAAATATATTCATCCTGATTTAAATATTTCCAAATCTAAGATTAGCTACAGAATTACAGTCTTGTTAACAAAATTCTATCGATTTTTAGTGAAAAAAGATATTTTTGTTACCATCCAAGGTAAATTCACTTCTAGGTTCTTTATCATTAGGGGCCGTCCAAGTATTACGTAAGCACTATGGGGGGTGGGGGGTCTTTGTTTTACTTATTTTGGATGACATGGGGGCTAGGGGAGCCTAGATGATGATTACGTCATCGGTAGTTATTTACTTTTTTATAGGGCCCATACACTACGCAAACCGTTTGAGCAAACAAATGCCTTTTGTTGTTGTAAAAATGTTTGTGCAAACTGTTTGAGTAGTGTGTAGCGATGTTGAGTATTTGCGCAAACGGTTTGAAGAAATTCAAAAAATTTTGAATTTTCCGTGACTGCACAAACATGTTTGAGTGGTGTGTGTTGAATTTTGCTCAAACAGATGCCAATTTTCATGAAATTAAGATTAATAAACAAGACGAACGAATTTTTTTGGACCAAATTCTTTTTTTTTGTTTTTTCTATTTTTTTTTTAATAGAAATTGAGATGAAAAACGTCACGCAAACTAATATCTCTCAAACATGTTTGTGTAGTGTGTGGCGAAAATATGTTTGCTCAAACACGCGTTTGAACAAACGTGTTTGCGTAGTGTATGGGCCCTATTACACGAATGGCAGCCCTCACATTGTCTATGCTTGAAAACTAAACGAATTTTCGGGGATTCCCGCAAATAATGCATACGTTTAGGCACTCCATTTAGAACCGATTAGGGGAATTACCGCGCGCTATACACGTCTAAATTTCCTCTGTCACGCACACTGATAGGAAAGTTAGACCTGTAAGAGTCGCTGCTCGTCGTGCTAATGAACTGATGTGCATTATTCAAAATTTAGAAGCATCATGATGTTGAATGGCTCGATGAGAACGACGCACAGTGGATCGACTCCATACATTTAGACGTGAAAAATTCTAATCTTCTTGGAAAATATCTGTCTCCATCTATAATGTTCATAAATGTAGAAAAGTATTCTATTCTATTCTCTAGTCAATTTTTATGTTTTAGAATAAACCGTTCCAGCTGACTTCCAATTTAAATCAAAATTGGCTGATTTTAAACTGATGATTCTCTTAAGCTTAGCAATATTTTAACAATATTTCAACAGTTTCTTGGTTCTGATGAATTAAACTAGTTCGAAATATGTTATAAAAGTTTTTTTGTCGGAGTCGATTTGGAATTCGAACACCAAACTTAAAAAAATTCCTTCCTTGGGACGCAGAAATCTTCTTCTAAAAAGTGGGCAAAAAAAGGGCTTTGCAAATCTTTGCGAGGTTTATCACATATATTTCCAGAAAGTAGACGTCCATCGCTATCCAAAACACATAATTTATTTTTAAAGCAACCTTAGGCACATATTTAGATTTTCCAAAAAATACGCGTTAAAAACAATTTTTTTTTGTTCTTTGAATAACACAATTTTTTTATTCAACAAACAAACTTTAAGACAATTTCAATACAGATTTATAAAAGTAAATACCTTCACGAACATCTGCAATTATTTTTTTTTTCAATTTCACTTAAAATTGTGATTTTAACAATTATTTTTCTAAAAAACTTAAACGCACCAGATCAAAAAAAGACTTTTCACTTTCAAGTTTGGAGGTCATTTATTCCATGCTAAACTGGTTTAAAGAAGAAAAAAAGGTGTTTTCAGACTAAATAGTTATCCGTTATAGATAAGAAATAGAATTTTTTGGAATTTTAGACATTGACTTTTTCACGTCTAATTGTATGGGGTCGATCCACTGTGCGACGTAGACATTCCAAAATCGGATGAAAGTGAGCAGACTCACAACACTAAGCAGCAATCAGTGTTGTCACTTCCATTTCAAAAGTTGTGGTAAATTGAGATGAAAAACAGTGGTAGATTCATATTTTGTGTAGTAGATTTAAAATTTTCCGATAGTAATTCAAAACCAACATCCAAAAATATTAAATTATATACCAACAAATTGGGCAGTAAATATTAATTGATATTATATAAAAATAGCAAAAAGTGAGAATTAGTTTCTTTTCAATATTTTGTATTTATTGAAAAAAACTAAAACAATAGAGCTTTTAATAAATAGTAACATATGTATGTATGTAAAATAATAAATGAAGAAAATTATATTCTTTATTTTAAATAAAAGTAAGGAAGAATTTTAAAATAAATTTTTTTATAATAAACTAGCCAATAATACCCGGCGTTGCCCGGGGGTTTTTGACTACAATCCTCAAACATGATTCAAAAAATTTACAAATTTAACTAATGGATGCATGACACTTTTTTATTTAAACTACTTTTCATTTTAATTTGCGCATAATATTCATATTTTATTTTTATGTTATATTTTTTTCTTTAAAGCCTAGTATACAGTTCTTTTTGAAGAAAAAAAAATGAGTGGTAAAAAAAAATTTTTTTCTCATGAAAAAATTCCTGTAAATTTTTTCCGTCAAAACAATGGGATGCACATTGTTTTGCGTGAAAAAAAATCGTGGTGAGTATAAATTTTTTTTTCGATTTTGGTTTACGGGAAAAAACTCTCCCATAAGAAATACATTGGTTTTTTTTTTAGAAGAACTGTATACTAGGCTTAAAACTAAAATCTGGATATTTACGATTTAAGTTTAAAACTGGATAAATCAAATGAATAATATGTCCGTTAAACTCTGTTTCCATAGTGTACAGAGCTCCTCTCCAATCTCATCGACAAAAAATGAAAAGTAACAATCTTAATAGAGTCTTATAAAGACAAGTGTAAGCGCAACTTAAGCGGATGGCTAATATGAACATTGGATCTGTTATCGTTAAGAGGGCCGCAAATAAGAAGAATATTAGTCAAAACACTCTAAAATGTGAAGGTTTTTATAATACAAATTCTATATACTACTGACAAAAATCAGCCAAGTAGAAGACTTTGCACTATTAATGGACTTATTGAATTATTGATTCAAAATAGCTTTTTTGGCCATTAGTCCACAAAAATTGGCGTTTCGTCCCGGCGCGGCGATCTCACATGGACTCATCAGTTGACTGTGAGAACCTTGTCAATACTCATTGTTTTTTAAATTCAGTTCATCGAATTTTTGACAAAAATCCAGTGTGAACTATACCTAACCAAGATTAAAATTGTAATCATTAACATTGGAAGATTTTGCCCGTGGCCTGGCTCTAAAATGGAATTCCTCAAATTTTTTCCATACGATTTTTTTTAATAGAATGTTTTTAATTTTATGAGAATAGTTTATTTAGCAAAGTTTCACTTTCAGATTGGGCTTATAACATAACAGATAAGCAAAATGTTTAATTTATGTATTATTTTGATTTTTTTTTTGTTTATAAGCTTTTCTGTCATATGCAGCCAAACTGACAAGCAAACAAAAGAACACTTTTATGTAATAGAATAGATAGGGTACATTCTTTGTTTGAAATAAATATTTCAGTAAATCACAGTTTTGAAGCACTTAAGGTCATTTATAAAGAAAAAGTTTTACTCTTTCATTTAAAATCTTTTTCAAATTCAATAAATTAGTTGGTAATTTCAAATATATCCAAGTTATAAGTATATAGAAAAACAGCGGAAGTAGCGTATTCAAAATCCATCGTTAAATATTACAAACGGGAAATTTAATAAACAATTTCTACCATAAGTGATAGCCGAGTAATTAAACCTTAAATTAATATTTAGTTGCATATTCATTGTTAGAAATAACAGCAGTATAACGACGTTGCCTCGAATTAACAAGATTTTCACAACTTAAGATAAGGTCTGGTAACTGCGCAGGCCACTACATGACATGAAAAATTTTTGAATCACTGCTTAGCAAGTTTACTTGTATGCTTTGGGTCGTTTTCTTGTTCAACGACTCATTTCAGTGGTATTTCACCTTCAGCATATGAGAATCTAACTTCCTCTATAATCTTCACATAAAGATGCTGATCCAAAATGCCTTCAATCCGGATATGGACCAACACCATAGAAAGAAGAACATGTCCAAAACATTATGCTGGATCCTCCTTGTTTTATTGTATTGGATGTGAAGCGGGGATTATATTCTGTGTTTGGTGGTCTTCTTACATATTGACGAGATCCTTTTCGAGCATATAACACAATCATGAAAATTCAGGGATTTTATTTACAATTCTGTTATTTTGACCGCAACTGTATATTTACTTAAATTCGAAAACATGGATTCTTCGAATACATTCATCTCTTTGCTTAGATCAATACATCTGCCACAACTAACTAGATATTTAACTGGTTGAGAAAACAAACAACCAAATTAGCCTAAGGACAATTTTGGCACGAAATAATATTTAGAAAAGCGTGCAAGGTTCCTTAGAGTAAGTGCGTTAGCTTTACTTTTAAGGCAAATAAAATTTTAACATAAAATGTCTTGTTGAAAAGAGTACAATATACATATGTACATAAAATGAAACCATCTGCACGAGTAAAAAAGTCTGTCCAGAAAAATGTAACAGGAGTCTGCCGGATGCATTCAGAAAAAATAAAGATAAAATAATTGAAGAGAATTTCAAAATTGTGGTAGAATTTTGAACTACCGTCGTAGATGTGGTAGATTTTGCAAATCTTTAAAAGTTGTGGTAGATCTACCACAATTGTGGTAAAGTGACAACACTGGCAGCAATCCAAGCAATCCAATGTTATCGAAAACTTAGAATCATGGAATTGGGTTTCATGGACTGAAGACTGTTAATTTGAATTTAATTTATGAGTAACAATTTAAAATAAGTTTGTCATGTTCGTACGATTATAATATTTTTGTCCCTTACTCTATGTTGAATACTGTATCAGTAAAATCTAATCTCTAACCTAAATCTATTTTCTTATTTTTAAAATTATAATTATAACATTATAATTAATAAAAAAAAATACATTTATAATTGAAAAATATTTACGTAAGCATTGGGGAGGGGGGAAGAGCTTTGCTTACTTTTACCGACAAGGGGGATGGGGGAGTAAATAATTGTAATAAATCTGCTTACGTAATATTTGAATGGCCCCTTAGAGCTGTAAACGCTATTAACGCTGTAGTTTTTAAGGAAAGTAATAGTTTAAAAGCCACTTATACTTCTTTAACTACGCCTTTATGGTCTTCTTTTTTTAAATTTCAAAGAAATTTCATGCCCTTTTCATGAACAAATCTGCGTTGGTCAGAAGGTTTTCCGTCATATAAATAATTTTGGTGGGGGCAATACAACCATTTATTTAGCTTAATACAAGCTTCATAACTTAATTTAACTTAAAACTATGAAACTTACAGCTAGGGTTGGGCTAACTTAAAACTATGATTGGATTGTGTTTCGGAGGAGGTGTTTTAGGCAGGGAGTGCTGAGGTTAAAGTCGAAATCGTTTTCATTCGAATTAACCCTCCGCAGCATACGCGTAATAGGTTCGTTGGAGCCATAGGAGGTACGGTGGGTAGGGAGATAGAAGAGGCGAGGATTTCTAAGGTTACGAGGGTTTGTGCTGAAAAAGAGTTGTAAAGAGTTTGACAGTCAACTGAGCCTGAGAGAAGCCGATGAATGAAGAGAATCTCTGCTATATCTCTCCGTTCTTGCAGTGTATTTAGGTTAATTAGTTGAAGGCGGTTTTGGTAGGGGGGCAGGATCAAGGGATTATTCCAAGACAGACCGCGAAGGGCAAATCTTAGGAAGCGACGTTGAATGCTCTCGATTCTAAAGATGTGGATTTGTTGATATGGGGACCAAACTTGACTGGCGTACTCAAGTAGAGGACGAACAAACGTTATGTAAAGGGATCGGGTGACGTAGGGGTCGGAGAATTCTTTGGACCACCGTTTAACAAAACCAAGCTTTTAAAATTATAATAATCGATGTTTCAGGAAGAAATTCCTCATTAAGTTGAATTAGCTTATTTTCGATTAGACATTGGTCAACGGTAAGTGGAAGAGATGGGCCTAGGGAGAAATTTGGCAAATAATCAAAATAACCAGAATCAGGTACAAAGGAGTCGTCAGTGAAAGATTTCTTGAAAAAGGTGGCAAAAAAGTTGGCAATACCGTGCGAATTATTTGAAGTTTCGGTGTTGAAGGAAAGAGAGGTAGGGTAATCAACGGATTTTCTTTTGAAATTGACGAACTGAAAGAACGACTTAGGATTATTTATAAGGTTGATTTGTGTTTCTATTAAGTAGCGCCGCGCCGGTAAAGGGAGTTGTATAGCTCGGTAAAGTGAAGATAGGAACCAAGGTAGTTAGAATAGTTGGTGGGAGAGTTAGTGCGAACGAAAATTGCCCACAACTTGTTTCTCTTATTACGTAAAGACAAAGAGCGAAGCTTGCTGTTATACCAACGTGGTGAAGCGAACGATGATTTATGGCGACAAAAGGGTACATGGAGTGAAATAGAATTGAATATTTCTGTGTAAAATATTTCTGCGGCATCTTTCACAATAAGGTTATCAAAATTGAAGGAAACTCTGTTCAGATATTCGTTAATATGAGGGAAGTTTGCTTTGTGAAAGTCATAACAGTACTTATTTGCTGGCAGTTGAGTTGGTAATGGAGAATCATGATAGAGTGAGAGAAAGAGGGGAGGATGATAATTGCCGATGGTAGATAGGGAAAGGGGAGAGAGTGAGACAGCAGAGTTAATGGGAACGGTTGTGAAAATAAGATCTAGTTGCCTGTCCATATAGTTTGGGATACCACTAACTTGGCATAGACTTGAATCTGCTAGGTGATCTATAATTTGACATTCCTTATCAGAGGTGGAATTGGAAGCTATGTAATAAGACTGATCTTCGGATGGCGTGCATTTTAGATGAGGAAGGTTAAAGTCACCGAAAAGAAGGATATCATCGTTGGGGTCACACACATCTATTATATGGTCAACCGTATCAATGGCGAGTTTATAAGATTCGATGGGTTGTGACGGCAGAATATAGCACCATATAACATAAAGTGACTTGCGAGGTAGTGTTATCTTAACGGAAACATAGTCAAGATTCGAGGAAGAAGAGATTGCAATGAGGGATGAGTCTAGTTTATTTTGAATAGCTATGAGGACACCTCGACAAGGGTATTCGCCGGTAGGTCGGTTAAGTACATCATCGCGATAAACGTTGAAAGAGGAAGGAAACAATTCTTGGCTGATAATACTAGGGGCCAGATTTGTTTCGGTCCGTTCTGTACACTGTCTTGTGAAATACGTAGGTAGTTGTTAAAAGAATTAATTCCCCCGAATTGTTGAATTATATGCCTTTAATGTTCCTGAGAAAAATCTTAGAAACAAAAATGTTTTCTTGCTTGCTCCCAGTCACAGGATCAACTATGGTGTAAAAAACTACATACTATAATCATTATTCATTAAAAATGTGAGCCAAATCAAAAGACATAGAGTGTAATTTTATTTTGAATAGTCTACAGTACCTAAGCATAACTAAAATACAAAAAACTTATGAAATTAAATTTTATCCATTGCTTGAATAAAATCATAAAAAATACTCTGTGTTGTTTAATGAATTTAGAATTGTTCGCTTCAAACAAACAAATAAAAAAACAACCAGTTAATAAATAGCTAAATGTGAAAAAAAACAAAGAAATTTAAATCGAAATGAATTCTTAAAAAAAATTTTTTTTTTGATTACGAAGCCATTAAGACTTTCCGAGGCAACTACAAATTGTAGAATCATAGAAGATATCAATATCCTATCTTACGCAGAGGGAGTAAAATAACCCATCAATCGAAACCAAGACACGCAAGAGACCATAATATGATTCGTAGCAGCATTACCCATTCATTTTTGATTTATGTACGAGTATGTCTTAATTTATTGCTCAATTTAATTCCACCGAAATAATTTGAATAAACATTTTCATCAATTCAAATTTGATTGTTTGCCATTTAAGAAGAATAAACGTCTTGCAGAGCTACGACAGAGCTTTAAATTTTATTTTTTATGATTCGAGCAATTATGTATTTTATTTTTAGGATTGAAATATTTAAATAATTTAATATTAGGCTAAAATTTAAAATTAATAACTAAAGGGTGTTTCAATAAGGGGGGGTAGATGTTGAAAGGGAATAAAACAACCTGCGTATGCGGTATTAACAAAATATTTTTTTTCTATTTTATGGAGTATGACATCATTTAAATTTCCGCCTCGGATTCTTACCGTGACACGGATCGGAATGTTGCAGTTTTCAATGAGTCTACCGCATAGATTCTGCTGAATTTTAGCGATGGCCTGTGTTATGTTCACCTCAATCAGTCTATTGCGGTTTATTCGCATAGAGCTGCGACTTCAGGAACTGGCGCAAAAAGACTTTAGCGGGGTCAAGTCGCATGACCATGGTGGCCAATTCCCTTCACCTCTGCGAGATATTACCTCACCCTCAAATAGTTCAAGCATTATATCAATCGTGGCATCCGCTGTGTGGCAAGTAGCATCAGTCTTCTGAAACTACATGTCGTTAAGATTCATTATGGTTCAATATGGGCCATAAAAAATTGGTTATCATCGTCTCGTGTCGCAAAGTGCGTCGACTAGTGGACAAAAATAAAAATGCAAATACTATGTTTATACTCTAAACCTGTTTTAGAACATCTTGAGCTACTTTAATTGAATTTTGTTTTGTTTTTGTTTTGTTCTTCTTCCTGGACTTGCGTCACTTTTGTGAGCAATTTAGATGCTTTAAACTGCAATGTAATAATTGAAAGTTGCAATTTTGTGCGTAAGAAAAATATTTCGGCTGTATTAATTTTTTTTGTTTGAATTTAATAATGAATACTTTGACCGCAGGTATGAGTTGTTGTTTCGAATTTTTCTTATAAATTTGAGTTTTTGTGATTTTTTGAAAAAAACACTCTTTTTTGAAGCTTACAAATTGTATAAAGTTAAGCTTTTAAAAAAATATTAGCAAGCTGTAGCAAAATATTTTATCTCATTATGTTCTGTTGCTATTGTGATTTGAGAAAATGTTTACATTTCTGCCAAGTTCCTTCTAACCTTCAACATATTTGACTTTTTGTAGGGCAAGGTCAAACCATAAAAAAATAAAAAAAATAAATAAATGGATTTCTTTTAATAAAAAACACAAAAGTTGAAGGTGTTTTTGAATTTATATTGAATGATTTAAGAATTTAAATTTGCTCGGTTACAAATAAGAACGATTTTGGTCGAAAAAGTATGCTTTTTTTCAAAAATCTTGAACGTAGGTGGAAGGCTTCTACACGAAACGGCGATCATTTTGCGAGACCCCACGGAGTCTGGTTGAGAACTTCTTTTATTTTTCCAAATATTATTCTTAATTTTCTGGAAAATTCATCATCTTGTAAATAAATTGTTCAAAAGTAGATTGAGTCTCATTGTTGACAAGCCTAAGTTGGGATTTGGGTCAAAAAATTATGGAATCACGGCAAGAAGTTTTTTTCAGAATTTGAAAATAACTGCAGAAATAATAAGGCTTGATAAAGAACTCATATATAAATTTTCAATCGCATTAAGAGTCTTAGCTTCAGGATTTTCTATCCAATTTCATCTTTTGAAATACCTTTAACACAATTGTCTGAAGAAGCACTAGAGGCAAGTCATACAGAATTGCGGAAAAATCACCTCTCTCACACAAGAAAATCATCACGGATTAATACAAACGAAGAGCTCTTAACAACATTACTTTTAAAGTCTGATCCTTTTATTTGGAATTTCAGACAGATTTAAGACCTTTAAAGGTTGACCAAAGCAATGTCAGGCCATATATCAAAATCATTCTTCGTAATTGTTTATTTTTCAGTTTTTCCTTTTGTTATTACTTTTTAAAAAAAAGTTCATTCTATTTTGCAAAATCTTATATATTCCGTGGTTTTTATGCTTTCGGAACATGTATACATTCCTACTAACCTTTAAAATATTACAACTTTTGTATATATTTTGGGCGTGGCAGTGGGTGGATTTCGGCTCAAATTAATTTTTTTAGCACACAGATCAATTCTGGACACTTTTTTTCAATATCGTACGAGATAAATAAGAAAAAACAATTTTATAGAAAAAGTGGGCGTGGAAGTGGGCGTAATTCACGCTTTTATAATTATAATTTCTTAACTAACCAGAATATTAATACTTGAATTCACTATCGTACGGATGTTTCCGTTAAACCAATATTTAGTGGGCGTGAAAATTCCCCAAATTGAGTAAAATCCCTTATTTATTGCATTTACACACCAATTTTTGTACACAGTTACCTTACTTTTGAAAAAAAAAGATTTTTGTCCACTACCACCATACAATCGACGCACTTAGCGCCACGCCGCCGGCTCAAAATTCACACCGAACGGTAACTTTTTGAGGCTGCATTGTCACCTGGTGAACCTCCTGTGGGTTGATGGTGTCCCATATACGTACGGTGACCATATTTTCAAATCACAAATAATGAACATAGAAAAAAAAGATACATTTATTTTAAAACGATTAAGTTTTTATTAAAACAATAATTTATCTTATTTAACCTTGCAACAAAAATAAAGCACAAGGATTAGGTCCATATTAAAATTAAAAAATATCAATTGGTAAACATTCAATTGAGGTTTGAACGCAATTATTTACAATATGTGCTGCACAGTTTACCCCAATGAGCTCATTTCTATTTGTTTGTTGAAGTTTATTAAACACATTGGCGCAAAATTTTAATTGAATTAGTACGATGCTAAAGCTGTTTTAGTATGATACTAGGTTAAAACAACGAATTTGAAAATTTTAATCGAACATAGCATCATACTTTCTCTACCCTTTTATTAAAGTTAAAATCATCGAACACCTGCTTTATTTTTTTAGTATCGTGCTGGCTTCATTATGACTGTTTGACACTTGAAAACATTTAAAAAAGTTCGTGTACTTACTTATTTACACGAAATGTCATTGTTTTAGATCTATTCAAAAGCAATTTATTAAGAAAATTCTTTTAGTACGATACTAGTTAGAATTTTTTTAAAATTAAGAATAAGTTAGAAAACTACTATAAAGATAGCAAATTGTTAAGTAGTATCATACTAATACCTTAATAATAGGTTGTTTAAAATTTTGCGCCATTGTTTTTGGCTCTCCTTGCCGCTCCTCCAAAATTACAACAAGAGGGCAAGAAGTTTTGTCTCAATATCGAATTTTTCCATGACATCCGAGATATAGATTTTGTGAAAATGTCAGAAGATTCTCCTGGCAATTTGTTGAGTTCCAAAATTTTACCTTGAATGCCTTTCTTAGGCATAAAGAAGGGGAGAAGTTTAAGGGCATACAGTGTTGCCGCAAGCCAAAAAAAAGAGTCGCTAGATCGACCTTTAAAATCCGCTAGATATGCTAAAATTTTGAAAAAAGTCACTAGAAAAAAATTATTTTGAATAGTAAAGAAAAACTTATAAACATTAAGTTAACATAAAAAATCTTTAAAAACAAAAACAAAAACAAATTCAGGCTAGAAAATATTACTACTTTTCATTTTTTAAATGAAAAGTAAAGAAGTTTTAATAATAACTTCAAGCACCTATTATTAAAATAATCAATCACAAATAATTATAGCCATTATAGCATCTTCATCAATTTCATTGACTTCAATATCTAAAGCATTATTGAAATTTTTGAATTTTTTGAAAACAAGTATAAATATACTTACAAAAAAGTTAAGTTTACTCCCGAAATCTCCACTTTGGCCGATTCGACAAAACCAAACAAAAACAATTACAGTTAAAATTGTACACAAAATAAATCATATAAACGAAATGTTTCTAAAACATATACCCGCTCAGGCTCACTCCCAATCACACTCCTTTTGGTCTTATTTTGTGTGGTGAAGTTTCAAATTCAGTTCAGTGGTCGTGGTAAAAAGAGAGTCAATCGAACATATGTAAGTGCCAAACTCGAATGTCAGGGATGTAACATCATCACATGTTCTTGCAAAAAGTCACTAGAAAAGTCGCTAGAATTATCTAGTGACAAAAAATAATTTTTTGTCGCTAAACTTTTGAAAATTCCGCTAAATATAGTGACAAAGTCACTAAAACGGCAGCACTGAGGGCATATTTTCGTAATTCCATGATTTGAAGTATCACAATAATGTCGTTTTTATTTGGCAATCCGGAAGCCTTCTGCACTTTTCTGGAAGTGTTCACTTGGGAAAAAATGACAGTTCTGATTCTGAAAAGAAGAGAAATTTGCTGGTGGATTTGATTGAGTGTGGTGAGAGCATATTAAACACAATTGATTCGCATTTCGTTCTCGCACACGAATATTTTTAGTCAAAACTTTTTTTTTATTAATTTTGATGTGCAGTCACTTGAACGAAACGAGTGATTATGTTTAAAAATGTGAAAAGCCTACATACCTTCGTTTAAGCTGCTTATTTTGTCTGCATCGTCTAACGAGTGCTTTCTGAAGAATGATGTTAGATTTTTAGATGATGCGGCAGCTAGATTTGCACTCTTCTGTTTGGCCGTTTTCAAGTGCTGTTCAATGTTCTTTTTTCCATTATTTGCAATGGAAAATATGTGTTTTTGTCTCTTACTGTCCAATACAGTTAAAGTAAAAGATGAATCTCAGCTTCTTGTACATAAGATTTTGTTGTTTACAAGAGACAAGCACTTGAACTTGTTCTTGAAGGAATTGTAGTTTTGAAGTTTACAAGAGACAAGCACTTGAAACTTGTTCTTGAAAGGAATTGGAGATTCAAAGTTAAAACACCTTTGTTGTTATTAAACGAATGAATTTTACTGTCGAGATATGTCTCTTTTATACTTAAAACTAAACAATCAAATTGATGATACATAACGTTTCGAATAAATATTAATTGTGTCACATAAATTGCTTACAAATATAATACGATGACACATTGCATTGTTACATAAATTGCTTACAAATATAATAGAGTAAAACAGAATAATATGATACAATTATGTTTATGTTGGGCAGGTCATTGTCTCCTGCTGATGTCATCAATACTTGGTGTGGCTGGTGTTCGAGAAAGCAATGAACAATATGACCATGCACTTATTGCACTTTACATCACCTTCGTCTGTTTTTTTTTTCAAACTCAAATCCTCGCTGAAGTTTTTCATTGGAAATACATTTGCGTCTGGGTGTCATCTAGAATTTCAGACGGAATTATAAGTATTCTATCAGTTTTCTTTTAAAGTAATTAATTTAAATTTACATACCAATTTGTATGTTTACCCCAGAATCAAAACAATTCACTTGTTGATTTTTATTTCAATATTGACTTTCCGAAATTGGGCATGTTCAATGAATGAGGAAGGCTGTCATCCATAATGAAATTTTTGCACTAAGAAACTAAGGCACGTTCACATCATCACTTTGTTAAAAGAATTTTGAGTTGGTTAGTTTTTAGTTTGACTTTTTACGAAATTATATAAAAAAAATGGACATATAATGAACAGCTTTTGCAATAATGAACATTTTTATGTTTTTAAAACAAAATAATTCAAAATGAACATTTTCTCCAAATAATGAACTGTTCATTATAATAATAAGCGGATGGTCATCGTACATATACGGCGATTTTGCTTGTGAACACAGCAATTCATTCAAAAATGCGCCTCGGGTTCCTCTTTACAACGCCCTGGACCGTGGCAATGTTCTCGGCCGATCTCGCGTTCCTTTTACTAACGAATGTTGGCTCATTAATTCATCAGTTTCTCAATATTGACCACTAAACGTTTATATTTATAGTCGGTGTCAAGGGCTACGAACGCGACGTCTACCGTAAAATGAGTCGAACACGCGCAACTTTTCCACTAACGAATAGGAATACTCATTTCTATAATTAAGTTTTATCATTTGGACGTTGTGTTAAATAAGTTAGCTTGCCATTCTGATTTGGCATTAATAATTGCATGATAAACAATAGTTTTGGGAGATCTCACCAAAACAACATAGCCGCCAGAGGTTGCAAAAATCTACCCACGCCAATTGGAAAACCTTTTTTATCAAACTTTTGTTCATTTAATTTTGAAGTCATCAACTTATAGAATAACTCTACTTTATAATGAAAATCAAGAATCGGGAAGTCCTGCAGGACTAGGCTGACCAGACGTCCTCTTTAAAGAGGACATGTCCTCTTTTTGTTTAAAAAAAAAATGTCCGGTATCTTTTTGGCAAAACATGAAATTTGTCCTCTTTTTGGGTTGTCTCATCTAACTACATTTTTGACGGTCAAACGATAAATATAATCAGAGTCAATAATTTTAATTTAATCGGACCCATAACTTTATTAATTTTTATAAGTTATTTATTTTTATTTATTCTTGAATTTGTTAAAATTGATGTTTTTTGTTTGATGAATTGAAAAAATAAAAATTTGGTAGATATATGTACATAATATGCATATTATTGTTGAAGATAGAAAATAATTTCTGTTTAATATACATATGTATGTATAATCTATAAAAAAAAACTAAAAAAATAGTAAATGTAAATACATATGTACATACATACGTACACATTTACATATATATAAATAAAAAATACATTTTGTTTGACGAATTATTTTTTTTTCTATTTTTGTTGTTTTTATTGCTCTTCAATTTTTCATTTAAGTTTTTAAAGGTGTCCTCTTTTTCATGGCCATGGATCTGGTCACCCTATGCAGGACTGAGTTAACTCGTCCACAAAATTGTCATCAATTTTATTTCTCGAACATTGATTCAAGATTTCGTAGATTGATTTTCTAGTCGAATTTTTATCAACATGACTTGAGATTCTGAGACAAAAATACCGAAAAAGACTGTTTCAGAGTTTTTGGTTTCAAAAATTAAAATAATAAAATGCACGCACTCGCTCTTAAAAATTAAAAAAAACTAATGTAACTAGAAAAAAATGTTAACTACTATAAAGTTTATTTTTTAAATGACTAAAACAACTTTTTGGTTTTAAAAACACATAGCTTTTAAACTCAAAATTTTTGAAACAATTTTAAGAAAGAATTTTGGACCGCCAACTTTAAATTGTATGATTGTTCGAATATAAAATAAATTTACAAAAAAAAATACTAACCCGATTTTAAGATAACGAATTTTCAAAAAAAAATTGATTTTTTTTGTATTTCAAACATTCAGATATTTTGTTTTAAGATTTAATATGAAATGTTTTTAGAATTTTTTAGAATCTTCTCTTTAGAAAATTTCATTAAAATCCGTTATGCCAAAAAAAAATTCGAAAAAATGGTTTTACGTTTAATACAGTCCGTAACACGTGAATTTCAAAATTTTCTTGTTGATTTATCGAAAAATAGAAAATAGTATCAAAACTGTAGGTGCAGTTTTCAAGAAAATACGATTTTCGTTAACAATTTTTATGGTGGGTACTGTTCTTCATAGATAAAATAAATAGAAATTGATCAATAAAAATTGAGCATGGGGTTTTCGAAATATCGACTAGGTATTCAAAGAAAAAAATTGATTTTTTTTAAATACTATAAAACACAATAATATTCAAACTTGTTGTACCGTTTTCAAGAAAATCGAAAAAAATTTATTGTGGGAGGTACCAGTAACAACTATCTTATGGATTTTTTTTTTCAACCATTAGCTGGCTATTACTAAATTTGGATTTTTTTTTAAAATCTTTGTAACAGTTTTTGAGATGGCATATTTTGGTCTTAAAAAAAAGGCGTCAAGGGCGATAATTTGAAAATGCTATTTACCAAGTTTAAGGAAAATCGGCCGAGCCTTTTAGGCTGTAGTCGAACAGACAAATTCCTCTTCTCTATCAACGTAATGTCAAGTCTGATCAAAATCTCAAGTTTGACTCTTTTTTACAAATGCATAACTTGACACGTTTTATGATCCACGTCGATTTTATTTAGTTGCCATTTTTTTTTGTAAATGACATTTTTCAGTTCGAATTTGACAGTCGTAGATAGTGGTCGATAATAATTTATTATGTAGGATCGTCAGCGAAAATAGAATAGCCGTTATTAAGGCACTGAAAACTTTTCATTGAAACACCATAGACCACCACACTCTCGTAGAGTAATTTGTATCCTTGTATGGTACACCATTTGGGAAGGTGGTATCATTGGGCCATATTTCTTTGAGGATGCCATAGGCAATACTGTAAATGATGCTTGTGACCGCTACCAGGAAATATTGGAAAACTTTCTTCTGCCCGATTTGGATCAATTAGGCTTACATAAAGCATGTGGTTCTAACAAGACGGTGCCACATCACTCACAGCTCGTGGTACGAGGTGAATCTTACGAGAAATAAAATAATCAAATAGCACGGTAGTGCCCAGCCAAGTTCTGGCACTACACCCTTTTTACAGGAACAAACTCAGGCGATTTTTGACCCCTCCCTATCTTCAGTACCAATGAAGGCAGAAACTTTAAGGTCCGAATATTAGCTAAGCTAGTCAAGCACAGACGCATCACCAAATTTCAATTTTCTAGCATAAGCGGTTCCTGAGATATAAGGCCTCAAAAATCACAAAAACCTTCACTGACTAACTGACTGACTGACTGATAGATCATCAAAATTATGGAGTACTTGCCGACATCGTAGAATCTTGTAATTTTTCACAGCGGTAGCTCTTGTCATGCAAGTAGAGGAAAATTTGAGGTTTTCCATTCAGGGGGTGTGGTATCCGCCCACTTTCTCCGAATTGGTGTTGGTTGAATGGAGCACTTCCGACTGCTGTAAAACAATGAAAATTGCTTAAACGGTGGGACTTAAGGGTAGGTGTCCATTGAAAAAATAGGTTAGACTTTTGCGCTAAGCTGTATAACTTTCACAATTTTACGAATATTTCAATGAAATAAACGGTCGTCGATTAGAAAACTGTTAGTCAAAATACTTTTTTAGTTTTGAAAAAAATATAAAAATATTGTGTGCCTTAAAACTGCCACACAAGTGGAAAAATCATACATTTTAGTAAGGTCCTTATTCAAATGATAGGGAAATTCCGAAAATATTACTTTTTTATTTTTTTTATATTTTTTTTATAGAAACAACATATTCCCAAATCATGTATCGGTCTTCTTTTTTTATTCTGTTTTATTATTTATTCAAAAAAAAATATACAAAACTATGAAAAACGAAGGAAATTTGCATAGTGGTATGAATGCTCTACTGGACAAAACTTCATAAGTATAAAAGATAACGAAGTAAAATTCACTCTTATATAAAGCCAATAAGTATGTGCAATTACGTTAATATTTTTTTAAATTTTTTTTTTATTTTTACAGTAACTTTTTACTAACAAAAGTCAAAAAATATAAATTTTTTTACAAATATTTTGTTCTCTACCTTGGGAAATTGAGAGTTATATTTTTTAATTTTTGGAAATAATTTTTTAATCAAAGATTTATATTCTCTGAACAGCATATCGGTCTTTAAAATTTAATTAAACTCATCTAAAGTTCATAAAAATGCAATTCAATATAACAGTATTTGTAATGCATTTGCAAGAAAAGTATTGACAATGCAGTTCTCACATATTTTTTTTATTTTTGTTTGATATTTTATTTACTAAATTCAAAAATACAAAATACTTTTTTCACTCAATATTTATTTAATTTTATTTTTATAAAAGAGGTCTATTTTACATTTTTTAACAAAAAGTTCATTTGCACACGCACACAAGTAAGTTTTCAGTTCACAAGAATGCCACTGCAATATCAGCGCTTTGAAAGAGAAGGTTTCGTATTCTCTGTGCAAAAGAATTTTGTCCGCCCATCCGCTCTCTTGATTCTTTTTTTTTTTTGTCTGGGCACATTTAGTTTTTTATTCTTGTTTATGACTTGTCATCTTGCATCTCGTATTACAAGAACAGAAAAAATAAAAAAAAACGTGTGAGAAATGATTGTTTTTAGTAGGTATATAATGCAATGACCATTCCACATTGTCGGAGGTAGGGTGGAAAAATGTTCTTTGTGTATGTATAAAAAAGAATATAAGTAGGTTATCACACATTCACTGTCATAAATTTTGTTTTTTTGTATTTTTTTATTTGCGATCTATAATCATTCTACTGGTTTTTTTCTTGTTTCTTCTATGGAAAGCCATTTTAGGTAAACACATAGTAATAAATTGCGATGCATAGTGATCTTCATTTTTTTTTGCCAAAGGGTGTGTACATGATGGAAGAAAGGAAATCTGCGATGTTGTGTATAGAATAAGATACATATGCATTATAAGGATCTACAATAGATTTTGTGTTGTTTTTTCCGATAGGTAGGTTCATAGGTAATGTAGAGGTGCAACGCCTTGTATTGATTTGGGTATCGTAAGGATTGTTTTGATTTAATTTTGCGTAGGTAGGTAATGGATGTATCAAAAATATATTAGATTAGTACATGTTAATCCTGTGAATGAACGCAAATTGCATTTCACTGTAAGCGAATACGCAACAACCAAGGGATATGGCAAGTGGATGGCGCCAAAATATTATGTACAATATTATGCAGGTATCTATTAATCTAAATACCTATGTATATATTTATATAAATAAGTTAAGAAGGAAAATTCGATCACTTTTTGTTTTCGGTGGTGACGTGTTCCACTGGTAGAAGAATGGTGAAAGTATGTAGAAAGAATATGGGAAGTGCGCTTCTTTTATGTATTTTTGTTGGTTTTACATAGGAAGAGGTGTCTCCTTTATTTTAATATGTCATGGTGATAGATAATACTCTCGTTACAGTTATTTTCTGTTGTGTTTTTATTGTGCAAATCTATTTTGTACATACCTATAAATATTTTTTTGCAACAACTGCCTCCAAAAACAAACAAAGGAAACAAAAAACTCAAGCAAAAAAAATTGATAAAAAGTAAGCAAATAGAAAATACATACATATGTAATACCTACTTCATTTCATTAGGCCACATGATGTAATTTCGTTGAAAATTTCGAAATAAGATAATTTTTAACAAAGGACAATAGGCAAATCTGGCCTAGTTCTAATAAGAACGACCTTTATATAATATACATATGTATGTTCATATATTCATTATCACTTAGTTTTTAATTTGTAAAAAAAAACAAGTATTAGTTTTTCAATAATGTTGTTGGTATCAAAATTAAAAAATGATATAAAAATAAGAGCACATTTTTTTCGATGAAGATTTTGAGATGTTTGAAAAACCAATATTAAATTCGTTTTTATTAAAGCTTAGCCGGTTATCTGTACATATCTGTCCATCAACATTTTTTTCTAACACGTTTTACTTACGACCACCAATTGTTACGTTGGTAGTTGACAAATTGTGAATAATTTCTAAATGAATTAATGAAATTCGTTTTTTTTTTAATAACATCAGTTTTTATATAAAATGCATTTTTAGTTTAAAATTAATAAAATAGAAGCTTAAAATTAGTATACTAGTATACAAAGTAAAATTAAAATACAATGATGTTATTGGAAATAAAATTGAAAAACTTTTTCTACAAAACTTGTTTCAGCTAATGGGAACCAGTGGCACCATTTTACTTCAATTATAGTAGATATAGTTTTTTTTTCAAAATATTTAAAACCTACTTCTTACTTCGCACCATCAGCCAAATACTGAAATCTACCTCATTTAAAAAATCTCTGTTTCAACCTACTTCAATTTTACAAAAAAAAGTCCAAATCTACTTCTTTTTCTCTATTTCACTCTAGGTAGTATTTTTTTTATATTAAACGCACACTCAAGGTCAAGGGGTTATGAATAAAATTAAAATGTTAAACACAGTGCAAGAAATTAGGAAAGTAGGATAGGATGAGAAAGGAAATACCGATACACATTGGTTTTTAATGTCTGCACATTACAATGAGTGGGAAATATTGAGCCGGGTAAAGCATTCCAGATTCGTGTAGTGCGGCTAAAAAAAGAATCACTGTACTTGACAGTAAGTCCGAAATTGGGCGAAAATGATGAGCAGTCCTAGAAGTACGGGTATTACGGTTGAATTGTTTGGTTACGTTAAACATGTTATCACTTCACAAATGACCATCTGTGATGCACATCAGTCTCCTCGATGCAAGTGCCAAACAGCATTGAGTTTTCGAAGCTTTAAATTCTATACGTTTTTTGATTCCCCATTGGACAATGCTATCAAGATCTGAATTTAATGAGCTTATCATACGCTGCCGTTGGTAGTCCACATCCGAAGCACAAGGATGTGAATCCAAAAACAAATATGAAAAGTTGAGGTTACTGTCGTCAGCAAAGCAATTAAGCGGAGCAACAATTATAGACAGAAACTGTCGGAGACAAAACGGATCCCTGGGGCACACCAGTATTTATTTATTTATTTATTCATCAAGCAGAGACACAGCTCTTAAAGACTACTTAGAACAATAGTAAATTTATATAAATAATAATAAATAAAACAAAACAAAAACAGAATGTACAATTAACATTAACCACCGAAGTTTATTATTATTAACAATTTTTTTTAAAAACAGTCCCTACTTAAATATAAATTAAAATCAATAGCATTACAAACAGAATTAGCTTGTCTTAAACAGCGAGTTAGGAGTTCATTGATTCCATAATTGACCCTATGAAAGGGTACACAAAATAAACGATTATTACGTAATTCACGACAAGGGACATGAAAGCCAATCAACGAAAGCAAGTAAGGGTAAGGGCAATTGATTTTATAATTTATTACATCTCTGACAAGCATTACACCGAAATAAATACGTCGTGATTCTAGGGATTGAATGCCCAATATCAGATTTGAAACCGTCCAAAACTACTTTTAGTAAACGGTCGGAAAGGTATTTTCTAATCCAACGAAGAAGAGATTCATCGAATTACAAAAAAAAAAAGAATATCAAAACAATAAAAATACACAAATAAGTAAGTTTAAAAGCATAGGAACTCAACACACTGATGTGTACACGAATCCTATGTATGAAAATTTCGCTTGCATATGTGTTTTTAATTTAAAATTAAACTATATTTAAATATAGTAATTTTAATGTTATTTTTTATAAAAGAATGTTTTATTAATTAAATTAAATTAAAATTTTGTACACAATTTTCTTTAAAATTAAAAGAAATGTTTTGACAATTTTAAGTATCTAAAAGTATACATTTAAGGAAAACATTTGTCGTATACAATATTATTTCAAAATCAAAGAATCTGCGATGTAAAAATTTTGATCGAAATCGGAAGAGTCGCAAATGAAAAAGTAGAAAATAAAAAGAAGGTTCTATGACAGGTACCGATAATAACATTTATTTTTTACCAAAGTGTGGACTGCATTGCTGGCACAATTATCTATACATAATTTAAAAAAAAAGAATTAGAGCCGTTTTCAAAATAATTATAATATTTCATAATGGCTCTATGGAAGGAACCGAGCTAAAGTAAAACAAACCATTTCAATTTCTCCTCTAGGCTGCAGATTGAGGTACAGAGTTGCAGATAGACGGAATCATTACTCTTTTGTGTTGTAATGTCAACTTTTGAAAATTCCCAGTTCAAATTTGTCTAAAAGCAAGTAAAAAGTCATTTTAAAATCTACTTCGATTTTTCCCAATTTACTTCACTTTTTTCTTCAAATCTCCTTTCATTTTTTTCCGGAAAAAATGCAAAACTATGAAAATTGTTATCATTGTTTTTATTTTGATGATTAGGTACATAATATTCAGGAACAATAGATAATAAACGAACGGTTTGATCAACCAATCAATCAATTATGTATCTCCATAAATTGTTTCATAGAATCCATTTTCTATAACGAATTTATTCATGTTTTCAAAACTGCCCAATTTACCTTTTATGTTGTCAATTTTTACATGTAAATTAATGGTCAAAGACGGAACCACTTTTTAATCTGAGGCTATATTTTGTTGCACTTATTAATTTTATTGAATCATAAATAATCTCAAGACAATAAAGCTATTTAAAAAATAAAAATTTTAAATGTTTAACTATGGATATTTTTTAGTTTTAGAAACTCTGAAACAAGAAAAAGAAATATTTAAAACGCTTTTGGTTTCATCCCAATACGACCACTTTTCGCAGAGTTACAGCCCTTTGAAAAAGACTCAAAAGAACATTTTTATAGGTATAGGTACATACATAGTTACCATTATTATTTTTGAAAGTGTATTAATTTACTTGGGTTAGGAAATTTAATAATTTTTTTAGTTGAGCAATTTTTGAATTGTGAACTTTTTCCTAAAATTAATTGTCTACATTAAAAATAAATTATGAATATCAGAGCAAATTCCCCGGGTTCCTAATGTCTAAATCTGTGCTCCCTTTTCTTTATTTTTTTAAATATCCTGAAAAGTAAAAGTCCTAGAACCAACAGATTAACCTTGTGTAAATACGCAAAGAATAAAAACGCTATCTACCTAAATGCGAAAAGTTTCAATTCACCTGCAACCAAAAATAAAACAGAAAACAAACCGTCTATTATTGTGTCTAATTGTGAGCGCTGAATGCAAAAAACTCAATTTGCCTTTCCTAAACCTCAAACAATCACGATTCACGAAAAATTATTTTTTCTACCCATAATAGGTACAAAAGGAAAAAAAAACTTTCATTTATCTTGTGCGTAATCCGAGTCAATTCAAAATCAAATGCTTGTGCGCTGCCTGTGCGGCTTGCCAGTTTGCCACTCGTGCCTTGTTCCCGTTTTCTGTTATTTTTTTTGATATTCTATTCCATCTTTCTCTATCTCTATGCGTGATGCGAAAAAGAGGTATCCTGAAGAGACGAGACGAGCTAAATTTTTTTTTCTAACACAAAAATTCTTAACTAAGAGAGCCATATTTGTACACCAATACATGTACACGTTTTTACATGAGATTTGAGTTTGCTTCTGGGGTAGACCTACCCTTAAGCTGCACACAAAGAAAAAAATATAAAATTGAGGTTTTCCATTCAGGGGCGTGGTATCCGCCCACTTCCTCAGAACTGATTTAAATTATATAAATGGTGCATTTCCGATTGCAGTAGAACAATGAAATTTGGTAGAACGGTAGGGCTCAAATTACATATAAAGGACCAAAAATAAAAATCGAAGTTTAACATTCAGGGGGCGTGGTATCCGCCCACTTTCTCCGAATCGGTGTTGGTTGAATGGAGCACTTCCGATTGCTGTAAAACGATGAAATTTTGTAATGGAAATTTTATTATTTAATGATTACTGACTAAAATTTGATGGTCTTACTTGGCAAGTTTTTTTTTATGCCCAATTCAAAAGGTTTTAAAAACTTGACGAGTAAGCCCATCAAATTTTAGTCAGTTATCATTAAAAAATAAAATTTTTCTATTACATTGTAGCAGTTTCAATATTATTCTACCTTAAAAATATTCGGTATTAAACCTTCATGAAGTAAGAACTTGGCGTACTTTTAGATTTTAGTACTTTTTACGGCTGACTTGTTACACAAAGGTTTTTGTATACAAGAACTTAGCTCTTTTTTAACATTTATGTTTTTGGTCTGATATATCTAACAGAAATTTTTCCCGGTGAAACGTGTAATTTTACCGAGGGAAACCGCAACCTTGATGCGTAAGGACAACATTCAAAAAGTAATTGCTTAAATTTCAACAGAAATCTGGTAAACAAAATTTTGCTTTAAAGAACTCGCCTTTGGGCCACGGCCCGAGGGGCCAACGTCATATTTGATAAAATATCAATCGATATGATATTAATCCATAAAATATCCATCGATAGAATAGAATTGAATTTCATTTAAAAGTTATTGAAACAAAATATCGACCCGTAACATAAAGCGCACCAGGTATCTTTATTTATATCGCAAGTAAAAAATGCTTGAATCAACCAAGAGATAAAGTCCATCGATAATTTCCGGCTGCATTTGCACAGATATCGGAAAACACACAGAAAACAGAAATACAGAATGATAGGTTTGAATGAAATTAATAAATTGCCTTAAAGATGACACATAAGCAATTAAATAAAACTTAATTCCAAATGAGGAAGTCAATCTTTTCTACGAAACAAACAAAAAATGAGCAATAAATGGCAACGAAATTAACGATGTAAATATTTTCAGCTTATTAAACAGAATGACAGTTACAAGTTTTATTTAAATTAATTATCAAAATTGAATCTATACGACCGACAAGGCGAGAGAAGTTAATTGGGGTTTGTTCTTGATGAAGAACACATTCGTTAGTATTTCTTTTAAGTTCTACTACCTTTATGAAAATAACAATAACAATAATATTTATTTTCGAGACCCAGTCGTGCAATGTCTTGTGGCTAGCAATAAAATAAAATTATATCAGGGGAAGGGAAGGCAAATGATAAAATACACATTTGAGCTCATCAGATAATAAAAACAAACGAAACCATCTGTCGATGTCGGCTCCCCGGTCTCCCCTTGCCCCCGCGAAGGTGACTTCCTATCGTCACCCTCCTTTAATGTTTAATCGATCCATTAGATGTAAGGGCAAATTACGGCACTTACATCAACAATAAATTATAATTGTTGCTCAAACAAGGCAATAACACTTTTTATTGTTTGATTAGCATTAAAATTGGTTTACCAACTCTATTTGCATACATGGCACATTTAATTGATATCTTAGGTTGACAGTTAATTTATGCATCGTACTTGAACTTCTCAAGCACTAGCTCTTGATAGAAGGTGTCTATACTACATTATCTATCATTCGATGTGGAAGAAGCCCGTTTGAGTGTGACTCAACTCGATGCTCAGTCTTGATAAAAATGTTTGTGGTTTTGTTGACGCATATGTTTACAGTTAGACATTACTATTATTATGTTAAATAAATTGTTATTTGTGTTTACTAATATGAATAATCTTATATGGTGATGGGTACTATGGTTGGTGTTATTGTGGCTGCCACCACCGCTTACGACAGCGCCAATAAATTACTTTTTTCAACTTTATATGGTCGAAGTAATAAAAAGTTGCTATTATCTGAAAACGAATTAGTGTTGGCCATTAAACTATTGTTGGTTTGTTGATATAAATCAAAATGATGTTCTTACCGTCAATCGTGGAAACAATTAAGATCCTGCAATTAAAAATGAATCTCTGAGAAACATACTCTCATAGTGGCAGTAGGAGACGAATATTTTTAATGCAAATAGTGTTGTGTATCTTATTGGCTATATGCTACTGTGACGTAAGATTTTCCATTAATGCCAGTGCAGTCTGAGGCAGAAGTTTGTAGCACCCAGTGGCGTGGTGTGAAAAAAATGCAATTGGGCATTAAAAAAAAAAATCACGACTGGATCGCACGCACTGGCCCTTATGCACAACGTTTTGTTGACCTTCAACAAAACAGTTTTATCCTTTTGATGAAATTTTTGTCAAGAAAGAATGATTTTTTTGATTTCGCAAAATTTTTATAATTCACAATGATTTTTTGTCAGTTTAACAAAATATGCACTACAAATAATATTGTCAGTTTAACAAACCAAGTTTTGTTAATATAACAAAATAAAACAGAGATTTTTGTCACATCCACAAACTTTTTTGTGATATTAACAAAATGTTTGTTATTGTATCTACAAAAAATCTATTTTGTAAATGTTTGTCAATATCACAAAGTTTTTGTTAATTTTTTTTGTCAATTTAACAAAAAATGAAAACGTTTTTGTTAAAATGACAAATATTTTGTTTTGGGGTTGATTTATTTTGTAATATTGATAAAATAATATTATCAGATAGATAAAACTATTTTGTAAGGAAACCAAAAAATTCTGCGCGTATATTTTTTTGATCATGACATTTCTTTTGTGTATGATATAGTTTACATTTGGTTTTTGTCAAAAAATCGATGTAAGATTAACTGAACTTAACAAAAATTGCGTATTGTCCATACGCCCTCACAGATGGTATCATGTGAGATCGTAGGGACGAAACGCCACTTTTTGTGGACTTAAATCCCAAATTAAATCAAAAATTTTGACAAAATTAATTTTGTGGATTCAACAAAAGGAATTTGTAAAATTGACAAAATATTTTGTTGAATTGACAAAATATTTTGTTAATTTAACAAAATATAACAAGATATTTTTGTTAATTTAACAAAATATTTTTTTAATGTAACAAAACAATTTTGTTAATTTGACAAAATAATTTTGTTAATTTAACAAAACAATTTTGTTAATTTAACAAAAAAAATTTGTTAATTTAACAAACAAATTTTGTTAATCCGAATAAAAAAAACAATGACACTTACAAAAAAAATGTTAATACAACAAAAGAATTGTTATTATGACAAATTAATTTTGTAAATTTTACGAAATTTTGTCATATGGACAAAGTAAAGACAAAAATAAAGAAGGAAAGTTTTGTACTTAAAGTTTTGTACTTTTAGCAACCCTAAGAACGAATTAGATTTTGAAATTATGTAATTTATGTAATATTGGAAGGTGAACTTTTTATCAAATATAACACCAAGATCTTTAACGAATAATTTTAATACGAACATTGTCTAAGAAATATTTTGGAATAATTTGAAACAAAGAGCGATTATAAGATATAGAAGAACATTTATCGACTTAAGTTTTAAATAGTTACGTGAGCACCAGCGACAAAATACATTCCGATCTTTCTGTAAAAGCAAACTATCATCCTCACATGAAACTTTGGCAAAAAATTTTATGTCATTCGCAAACAAAAGACAGTTACAAATCTTAAGTAAATCAGGTACATCATTTATAAATAATACAAAAAAAAAGAAAGGACTAAGTGAAATGCGTTTTCGAAGGAATTGTTTTGTTATTCCAGATTTTGAAGATGTCAAAATCCTGCGCAGACCGAGCAACATGCATCGAAACGCTATACCTTAGAAACATTACACATAATGAGTTGTTTTGGCCCCAATAATTTTTTGCTTGTGATAGGTACTATAGGGCAAGTTCTGCATTTGGAAAAAAAATCGAACTCGAGATTTTGATCAAAGTTGATATAACGATGATAGCGAAGACGAAAAAAGTGGGGCCGGCAATTCCGTCTGTATGTCTGTACCTCGATCTACAGCCTAAGCCACTGGAGCTATTTTCTTCAAACTCGGTACTTAAGGGTCTTCGGTGATTCCCTAGAGGGGAAATTGATTTTATTTTTAGCTCCAAAACTAACGGTACACCCTAAAGATTTTGATAAAAAACAAAATGCACGACTGGGTCACACGAACTTGCTCTTATGTAAACGACTAAGAATTTCAAAAATGAATGTTATTAGAGAAAAACTGTTCATAAGTATAAAATTAATTTTTTAATAGACTAAAACAGTAGTAGTTGACGAAAAAAACAGGATGCCATGTGATTCAAGCAAATATTAGCTTCTGCAAGACCTAAAATTATATGTCTGTACTGGTTTAAAATATAAGCTTTTATATACAAAAATTTTGAAATATTTTTAAGAAAAACTTTTAGTGAACTTATTTAAAGTATTTATTATTGTTCGAATAAAAATTAAATTTACAAAAAAAAAATACTGACCCCGTTTCTGAGATATCGAATTTTCCAAAAAAAAAATGATTTTTTTTTTTTCAAAATTCAAAAAATATTTTTTTTAAGGTTTTGAAATGCAATGTTTTTTAAACTTTTTAGAAGGTTCTCTATACAAAAATGCATTAAAATCCGTTTTGTCGATAATGAGAAATTCTAAACTAAAAAAAATGGTTTTCTGGTAGGTACAATCATTAATATCTTGATTTAAATTCTTTTCTTATTGAATTATAGATCGTAAAAAGTAATCAAAAGAAAAAAAAAAAAAAAAAAATTCTCGGAAAATTTGAAATTTTTTTTTAAAATCTAAAAAAAATTGTTTTGAAAAATTAGAATACCCAATAATATTTAAACTGCTAGTGAGCTTTGGCGTAAGAAAAATTATCAAGATCAGTTGTACCGATTTTGAGAAAATCAGAAACCAAAAAAATGTTTTCAAGAGGGGTTCAAAAACTAAATTTTTTCGATTTTCTTTTTTAGATCTGTTGGACAGTTTTTGAGAAAAAAAAAATATTTATAAAATTTCGAAAAAAAATCGTATGGTAGGTACCGTTATTTTCGGCCTTAAAAAAAAAGAAAAAAACCTATGGGGAGGAAAAAATTAAAAATACAATCTACGAAGTTTAAAGAAAATCGGCCGATACGTTTAGACTGTATTCAAAAGACAGACAGACAGAATTGCGAGACCCACTTTTTTAGTTTTCGCTATCATCGTAAGGCATAACTTTCCTTATAGTATACCTATAAGTCGCAAGTAAAAATAAGCGTGCTATTATAGGCGTGGACTACATTTAAGTCAAACAAAATTTTAGGAAAAATTGTTATTAACACCTGTTCATAGAAGTTTTTTTATTTTTAAATAAATTAAAAATGCAAGCTCTTACCTCAATAATTACAAATGTCAGATAGAACAATTATTATTGTTGCATAGATCGGCCTGGTATGATATGGGAGTGTGAGTCCGCTAGAAAAAGATCTTTTGCTGTTTTACATTTGCATCATTACTTTCAATGCTCGTTCTTTAAAAGAGGATTACCTTGAAGCAAATCGAGCCAACAGGGCTCGTACGGTTGCAACTCTACTAAAAGATCTCCATATACACAAGAAACCACTGGCTCAGACAGTATCCCCCCAATTGTTCTGAAGAGGTGTTCTTCAGTGGCGATTTCTCTCAGTTAGCAGGTTTAGCGCCGCTAAACCAAGAATTTAAATAAATAAATTCTATTTTATGTTCAAAACGCAACAAATAAAGAGGATACAATTATTATAAAGATTAATTACAAAAAACCTATTTTCAAATAATATCTACTTTTCTACATACAACACAAAATTTCCATACAAAAGTCTTCCTTTAGTTAAAATTTGCGATACCAAATTCTCTACAATATAACCAATTTGATATAAATACAAAAAAACTACAACCTACCTACATTTCTTTTCTCAAATCATACCTATTTTCGTGTACAAACGCAACACAAAACTCTCATACCCAAAAGGTCTTCTTTTATAGCGTGAAAATTTGCGCTACCAAATTTATAGTTTAGACAGGCAATACAAGAGCGTTTGACTTCAACATGTCATGAAAAAAGCCCAGCTAAATATATGAAAGCGTTAGCGCAAATAATTGCGATAAAACAAGAGACGCAGACGTCCAAGTTCAAACTTGTATGGTAGAAGAGTATAGTAAGCATGTCATTTTGTGTGCGTTGTTCTAGGTATGATAGATGTTCTATAGGAAATACAGTAGAAAGGACAAGCAATGCGTTGGCTTACTTGAGTTGTTTTTATCGTTGTTAGTGGTTCTTGTTACAAATCGTTAGATATTAAATCCCAAAAGTTTAGTGTATTTCAGATTGATACCGAAACCTAAAAGTTCATTGTGAAATTAATTAATAATTTTGTATTTGCGTGTATTTTTAAAGTGAGTAAATATATTTTTGGTGCCCTGAAGTATGAGAGTGTGACCTTGTTTTTTTTAGTGATAAGTATGATGGAAGTAAATACAAAACGCTAGAATATAATACATATTATATACATAGAAAGATAGAGATACATTTATTTTGGCATTAAGACGCCAGAAGTATTATCGGCTAACAGCTAGTTTAATTTGTTTATTATTTGATGATGAACAGAATTGTTTTGTAGGTAAGATTTAAATTTAAAAATTTTCATAGGAAATAAGCACGTACATATAGCATACAAAGATAGGTAAGTACTGCTTACATTCTAAGAAAATGTTTCCTTTGTCATACCAATCCTTATAAATTATTGAATATGTGTGTGTGTGTCTATGATGTTAGATTTTAATATTAAGGAAGAAAATGTTTTCCTTATATCTCGCTTAACTTGCGAGATACCGAGGTCTACAAATTGTGAATCTTCCATATACAGTGGATCAAAAAAGAAATCGGACATACAAGTTTTGTCTCTTTAAATCGCAAAATAAAATTGATGAAGGTTTGAAAATAAATAGCGTATTTCTGCATTTATACAAAGTTTTTACTATAAACTCTGGATATTTAGCAAAAATTACAGTTTTATTAACAAATTGTCATCGAAATTTAATTTAAAAGAAAATAATCGCAAATTTAATATCAAAAAAGAAATCGGACACTCTGTGTTATACATACTTATTTTATTGTTTTTAACGGGACAAATATAACACTTTTATGTTCTTAAAATTCCGTTACATATTGTAAATTGTATAAATTGTAAAAAGAAGCAAGTCTACGGTAGGAGACATCATAAAAAGATTCAAAACAACAAAATCTGTTGAAAATTTACAAAAATCTTGAAGACCAACAAAGTCTACTGCAGGCGATGAACGTTGGATATTGTAATAAGTTAAAAAATAAACCCCAAATAAGTGCACCAAAGTTGACGGCGGAGGTAAGAAAATACTTGCAATAAGATGTTAACCCTGAAACCGTAAAAACAGTGCTGCGAAAAAGTAATTTTCATGGAAGAGTGGCAAGAAAAAAACCTCTTATCAACAAAAAAAACCGAATCAAGAGAAATAGTTTATAAGTAGCTACCAAAAGACGAATTTGTCGTTCTGGATTCGTGTTTTGTCTTTGAAAAACTAAAATATTTCGATTTACTAAACGGAAACAACTTTATTGATTATCGCCAAAAAAACAATTTTCCTGAAGAACTAATTAAAGATCTAATTGCAAGCTATCCAAGTTTATTTGAATTCACTCAATTAAAGAACGAACTGACTATTTTTTATGAAAACACAGACGACGCAATACAGCCAACAGGGACTTCAAAAAATATAACACCATTTGATGTCTTACTCTGGATCGAGGCAAACATCGCCGACAGTTTTGAGCAGGTGTACAAGCTCTCAAAACTTATATATACAGTACCAGCTTCAACAGCGTCTGTAGAGCGCTCCTTTTCAGCAATGAAGAGGATAAAGACCTACCTTCGAAGTACACAGGGTCAGGAGAGGTTGAGCTATTTGGCTCTTTTGTCTGTTGAAAAGGCTCTTTTGAAAGAGTTAAAAGAAAGTGAAGGGTTTTACAATCAAGTCATCGAAAATTTTGTTTCCGTTGAACGTAGAACCGAGTTTATGTATAGATAAATGTTTAATCCTTTTATTTTTTGTTATTTGTTTATGAAATACATTTTTGTTTCTCTTTTTTGTCGTTATTAATAAAATTAAAAAAAAGGTACGATTTTTTTTTTTTTTTATTTTAAACTTCCAGATACCACGGAGCTAAACCAATATTAAAGACCAGGAATCGCCACTGGTGTTCTTCTGCGCTGATAAAACCATTGCGTAACCTTTTTCATCTGTCCTACTCCACTGGTCTCTTTGCGAGTGGATGGAAAACAGAATTTGCCCAGCCTGTCCCTAAAAAATCGAATCTTCTTCCCCCACTCACTATCGTTCAAATGCACTTACACCCTTCTTTCTAAGGTCATGAGCCCACTGATAAATTATCAGCTCAAAATATATCTTGAAGAACGAAAGCTTCTTCGGGGTTATTGTTTCTTTGGTTTCCATTAAGATAGATATATTTATTATATTCTCTGTTCCATTTCCGGTACAGTTTCCATTTGTTTTTTGTTTTCTAAAAATTCGCAGTTTCTTTAAGGACCAGAAATACGAGTACTTAGCCTTAATTAAGTGTTTTCTTCTTCAAGCGTCCACATACCTATCTTTTCTGGTATCGTTAATGTCGCTTTTGCTTTGTGCCAGGAGGTTTATCTGTCCTTTTTTCGATGTGAGTATATTGCTATTCGATCCAAGCGATGCCTACATGCGTCGCATCTAAAAGTATCTATTCCAAAAGTTATTGATATCGAAACATAAGTAACTAATATAAGTATACTCGTATTTACTTGGATCAATCCATTCTGATAACGTCGGAATAATACTTCTTCATATTTAAAGAATTACAATTTCCTATAGAAAGCAAATGGGCACACCCCACAAATCAGGTACCCAGAAAAATGTTCTTACCACTCTTCCTTGCTTGCTTCACAGATTCCGAGTAATTGGCTGGGACAGAACCAAGCATGAACGGACTTACACCCAGAAACTTATTAATTGAATGGGCCTATTCAATCGAAATTGGATGATTACTGATTTCGAGGAATTAATAAACATTGATTAGAGACAATCAGCGATTCAACCCTTAGTGGGTTATGTAGGTGAACGCATGTACATATTTTCCGTCTTCTGTTGTTCAACTAATATTTATTAATCCCTTTTATCTGAAATATAATAATTCCTTTCTTTGAATTCTTTGAAAGTTTTATCAACAATAGTGAATAGAATTCAAACTCGAAGTTTCTAGGAAAACGTTTTTGTCGAAACAATTTTTAATCTTCTATTTCCGATTGAAAACAAGAAAAAATTGAAATTTTATATATATAAAATTTATATCTATGTACCGGAATTCTATACGAGTTCAAAAGTTTTGAGGCCTAACTTTAGTGACCCAACCACCATCCATCACAATCCGAAGAAAAAAATAAATAAATAAGACAAGCATCAATAAAAAGAGATGAAGTGGTCTAGGTTAAAGAGGTACTTTGTAGAAAAAAGAATTCATTTAAAACTTTTTCTGACCATTTGAACAAAATATATCTTTCTGAAGAAAACTTTGTTAATTAAAATAATTATACCCTTGTGCTGTTTTATGAGAAACAACAAAAAGGGATGTTCAAAGCTCTTTTTCCTTAAAATATGCAAACAACCCTCAAATCCGGACAGGTGCTCCAAAAGGCGTATATAGGTATAGAAACAAAATCCAACTAAATAAAAAAAGGAAAAGTATCTTAAGTTTTCTTTTGTTGCTTCTCTACCTAGTTATTTTGTCCTCATTTGCAAATTTTCGTTTCGTTGAACACATTGAAAATTATTGAATGTTTTTTTTTTAGTTTTTTTTAACGGATGTTCTTCATCCTAGTTCTACTTAATTAACTTAATTTTCTATCTGAATTCAGGTCCTACTCCTTGATTTTTTTTCATTGTCTTGGGTTTTTTTATGCAAATATTTGGTCCATTCTCTTTCGTTAAGAACCATCCTTTTGCGTGTCCTTTATCTAAGATTGTTAAGTGTAAAGCTCTTGCATAAAGATTTTAAAATAATGTTAATGATGAAAAGAATATAAATTAAAAGCAAATGTTTGGTAGTTTTTGATTTAAGATAAAGTGTTTTTCAATAAGGGTTGAAATGAAATAAAACAAGCCGTGACAAAATTCTTGTTTTATCTGAAAGGCCCATGTACATTATACTAATAGAACATACATATCTATGGAGTCTGGTCATAACAGCATAAGTCAATTTTTTTCGAAAATGAGTTAAGTTACAGAACTATTTAAAAAAAAATCTATTTTCGTTTGGTCTTAACAGCATAGCTCTAAGTAAACTGGTTCCAAAGATATTCAATGGCCCTAACCACACTTAACTCCTTTTTCTAAGATAATGTTTGATCATAATGGCATAACACAACTTGTGCTGTTTTGACCAAGCAAACATGTTTTAAATTTTTAAATAAATGTTTGGTCAAAACAACACAACTCAAAATGAGTTCGCTTTTTGTGTAACGATGCCGACGGTTTATAGATATATGTAGATTTGGATTATTCTGTCATCGAAGAAAAGAGGAAATATTTAAATTCAGAAATTTACCACCCCCATTATTGTTACTAGCCTGGGAAATCATGTGGAAAAAATATCAAAAAAATTTTGGTACATTGGAATTTTGAAAATTTATTGAAACCGAATGCGGGTTTGGTTGTTCGAAAGAAAGATGAAGATGCGAAGATGTTTGGTTTTCAAACCCTTAAATGGTTTCGTTATTCAAAATCAGATCACGGAAATGTCTACTTTGAAACAACACTACATGAAGAAACGGTATTTCGATGTGTAAGTTTCAAACGAAGGGGTAAAAACTCATCAAAGCTTTTTTTGGAAAGTGTGATACCATCACCGATATCGGAAAAAATAAAATGCACGACGGATCGCACGAACTTGCTCTTATGTAAAAGTACTTTGGAATTCAAAATACATTTTATGAATATAAAACATGGATTTAATGAGATAAAAATGTTCAAATGTATAGAATCGCCGTCTGATTAATCTTTTTAATATTAAAGTAATTTTGTATATAACTTACTTACTTACTTAACCGGCTCCCGATCCATGGAGGGTCTCTGCCTGAGTTATTGCGGTCTTCCATCGGTTGCGATCCCTCGCGAGCTCCCTCCAGGCGTCGGGACCAAGCGCTCTTGCGCCTATAACCGCCTGGTCCCTGTAGCGGAGGTTCGGTCTTCCTCGTCGTGTCGAACCTGGGGGCTGGGATTCGAAAATTTTCTTGGCTGGAGCGTTGTTGTCCATTCGCTCGATGTGACCGAGCCAGTGTAGTCGACGTGTTTTGGCTTTTTGGACTACGTATAATTCACGATTGAATCTTCTTCGCCATTCGCCCTCTTCGCATATAGGACCAAATATCCGCCGAAGAATTTTTCTCTCGAAAGTGCCCAGTATCAATTCCCCTTTTTTACTTATCGTCCAGCACTCGGCGCCGTAGAATAGAACTGGTAAAATTAGCGTTTTGTATAGCGTGCACTTTGTCTTTCGAGACAGCAGCGGTTTGCTAGGGTAATTCTTCGTCGAATTTCCACTAAGGTGTCATTCGTGGGATTGATGTTCGTTCCGAGGTAGGTGAACTCCTTGACTACCTCAAAATTACTGCTACCAACAGTGACGTTTTGTCCTAGGCGATGGACAGATGCGGCTTTGTTTGTTGATAGCATATACTTTGTTTTGTCCTCATTAACTTCAATACCAACGCGTTTCGCCTGTTCATCAATAGCTGTGAACGCTTCTAGTACAGCACGCTTGGAGCGGCCGATGATACCGCATATCCAAGCAGTTGGGAAGACCTGTTGAAAATAGTGCCTTCCAGGTTAACACCACTCTTGCGCACTATCTGCTCCAGGACTAGGTTGAAGAAATCACATGATAGCGCATCTCCTTGTCTGAACCCTGTGCACGTTTGGAATAGCTCGGATGAGCTGTTACCCATTTACACGTTGCACCGCGTATTTTGTAACGTCATGCGGCATAGGTGGATCAGTTTTTTCGGGATTCCGAGTTCCGACATTGCCAATAGAAGCTCTTGGCGACTTATGCTATCATATGCGGCTTTAAAGTCGATGAAAAGATGGTGGGTCTCGACTTGAAATTCGTTGGTCTTTTCCAGGATTTGCCTCAATGTGAAGATTTGGTCTATCGTTGATCTGCCTGGCCTGAAGCCACACTGGTACGTGCCGATTATAGTGTTGCAGAAAGGTTTTAGACGCTCACATAGTACGGTGGATAGGATCTTGTAGGCAACATTAAGCAGGGATATGCCCCTGTAGTTTTTGCAGGACATAGCATCGCCTTTTTTGTAGATTGGGCATATGGAGCTATTTGACCAGTTGATGAGCTGATGCATGCACCCTATTAGGACATCTCCTCCATACTTAAAGAGTTCCGCAGGCAGGCCATCCGAGCCTGCGGATTTGTTATTCTTACGCTTGTGTATGGCTTTCTTAACCTCTTCAGTACTGGGTAGTGGGACTGGATCTTCATTGACTGGTTTATGCTTCTTTGCTCCCCTGTGTTTTCGTCTAAATAATGCCCACTAAGCAGCTGCTTGAAATGCTGTTTAAACACGTCTACAATTCCCTGTGCTTCGGTGACTAGGTTCCCTTCGCTGTTTCGAAGAGCTTGCGTGCCGGTCCTATAACCTGATGCCAGTTGTTTGGCTGTTTTGTAGAACTGGCGGGTGTTTGTGGCGGTGCTAGACTCCTCGAGATACCTGAGCTGAGAAGCTGCGGCTGCTCTTTTCTTTCTGCGCAGGGTTTTTTTCTCCTTCCTTCTCTTTTCACGGTACTCCTCTTTTGCTGCTCTTGTTTTCCGTTGCAGCATTTGCATTCGTGCATTTTCCGTCTCCTGCTTCAATACCGCGCATTCATTATCATACCACGGGTTCTTTTTCCTAGGTGGTTGATAGCCTATGGTGGACTCGGCTACCTCCTTAATGATTTCGCGGTACTGGCTCCACTTGTTGTTGACGCTTGTGGCTGGGGCAGTGTTGTTCCATGTAGACAAAAAATGTAGACTACACGATTGTCTACGTGTAGACAATTCAACGTATACAATTCCTGATTGTCTACATGCCAATGTCAACAATGTAGACAACGTAGACATTCAATTTTTCTTATAATGTTTCGTCTAATAAATCAGAGCTCGAGCCTAAATCATTGTCATCAATCAAAACAATCATAGAGACATCGCCGGATTAAGATGTCGCAGGTGATTGGGATTTCTTACAGGCATTGCTTTCGTAAATGAATGTGAAGGCATTATTATTAGGATATGAATATGCTTTTTTTAACAAATTTTTATTTACCTGTGCAGTATTTTGTAGATTTTTGTTGCACACTGTACAATATGCTACAAATTTGTCATTGTTTTCCATTAAAAGAAAACCTAGGTGATCGAAACCTTTATTTTTTCGTCGACCAATATTTGAATAAAAACTCAAATTAACACCTGAAATTTTCTTAAATGAAGTAAACAATGTGACAGAGAAATCAAGAATGACACAATTGTCTACGCATTAATGTAGACAATCAAAGTCGACACGTAGAGGAACAACACTGGGCTGGAGGTACGGCAGAGAGTTTCCCGGTCAATTGCTCACTGTAGTCTCTGGCTTTCTCAGGTGTGCTAAGGCATGCAATATTGAATTTCTTCCTTTGGGCGGTCCTCATTTTCTTTTCGTTGGACAGTCGGGCTCTGAACTTTGTCACAACAAGAAAGTGGTCAGAGTCCACGTTTGCACCTCGGAAAGTTCGCACGTCCAAAATGTTCGACGCATGCCTTGCGCCAATTAGCACGTGGTCGATTTGGTTGGCGGTTCGACCATCTGGAGATCGCCAGGTTGATGTGTGTATCCTTCGCCTGGGGAACCTAGTGCTACTTATCACCGTATTCCGAGCTACAGCAAAGTCGATTAGTCGGAAGCCGTTATCTGTTGTCATTTCATGGAGGCTGTGCTTTCCAAATAATCTGCCAAAGATATTTTCCTTCCCGACTTTTGCATTGAAATCTCCGAGCACGACTTTGATATCGTAATCCGGACAGGCTCCGTGGGCTTCGTCCAGGAGGTCGTAAAACTCCTCCTTGTTAGACTGCTCAGCTTAATCGGTAGGAACGTGTGCACATATTAGGCTGGTGTTTTGAAAGGTACCTTTGATGCGGATCATAGCCAGGCGATCACTAATCCGCTTAAAATCGATGAATTTTGATCTGAGTCGATTCCCCACGACGAATCCGCATCCTAACATGTGCATTCTTTGATGACAGCTGTAATAAATGTCGCAATCTTTTCTTTTCGCTATTCCTGATCCTATCCATCGTATCTCCTGGATCTAGGTAATGTCTGCCTTGTACCGCGAGAGGACAGATTCAAGTTTTTGAGAAGCACCTGGTGTCCTTACATTCCAGGTGCTACTCGTAAATAGTAGTCCAATTTCGTTCCGGGTCCGAGGCTTCTCGGGTCTCTCTCATAACAATTGGTGTTTTTTACTGTGGCCGGGTCGTTAGCCCGACGCACTAACCTCCAATCTGTAGGGCCATGGGTTTAGTGTTGCAATTGTTTCCTTGGTCAACACTCGCACTTACAAGTTTAGCAAGTCATGACATAAAGCCAAGACCAGTATCCGGCGGTTACCAACGAGGAGGTATTGTAAACACTTGATGTGTAGGAAAAGATACAGCTCGAAGCCCCCAGTTCCTACAGCATCAAACCACCTAAAGTAAGTGTACTCCTATCTTAAGTAAGTGCAGACTTCTCTCATCACTGAACCTAAGCGCTTTTACCAATTTATTGACGTCAAGAGAAAATCCGACGGCCTTCCCTCAACCCTCAACTTTATTGGCACATCTTCATCTGATCATAGTTAATCTCTTTGCTACCTTTTTCAGCCAATCCTATAGCTATAAATGAACCTGATCTGGAATATCACAGATTTCTATCCAATTTCCCGCAAACGTCCCTTGTCTCAATTACTATTACTTTCCCATCCGTCTATGATAAGTTGAACTCATTGAGAGATGATTTTTCTCCTGGCCCTGATGGAATCCCTGCAATTTTTCTTAAAAATTCTTCTAATTATCACTTTCACAAGCTGTGTTCCCCTCTCTTTTGAAAGAGCCTTTTAGTTTTCCTGTTTTCAATAAGGTTTGTAAGAATGATATCTCTAATTACCGACCGATCGCTAAGCTTTCTGCGTTACCCAAGCTCTTTGATAGTATCGTTTACGATTCTCTTTACTTCCGTTGTAAACCTATTGTTTCCCCATTTCAACACGGATTCTTAAAGGATAGGTCAACCACAACTAACATTATCCAATTTGTCTAAAAATCACTAATATTTTTAGAAAAAATTCTCGAAGTTGATGTTATAACTACTGATTTTAGTAAAGCCTTTGACAAGATCAGTCACCGAATTATCTATATAAAACTGAAAGCTCTTGGTTTTCCAACATGGTTTATTGAGTAGACCAAATCGTACCTAGTAAACTGTACATATAGAGTTGTTTTTAGAAACGCGGTGTCTGATCCAATCTTCGCATCCTCAGGGGTTCCCCAAGGCAGCCACCTCGGCCCAATCCTATTTGTTCTTGCCATCAATGACGTGAGTAACATCATTTCCTTCTCTGATATCTCCATCTTTGCTGACGACATTAAAATAATCAAAACAATCGCATCTTCTCAAGGCTCTTCGCTTCTTCAACATGACCTAAACACTTTTTTTACTTGGTGCAATAAAAACTTTCTTGAACTCAATATAAAAAAATGTCAATTTATGACTTTCTCTTAATTCCTCAAACCTATCATTTCCGTAATGTACCTGTCCCTATTGTTTCCTCAATTACAGACCTTGGGGTAATATGTGATAAAGAGCTAAATTTTCGCTCTCATAGTGATCAAGTACTTGCGAAAGCTAATTCTTCTCTTGGCCTTATCAGGTGTTGGTCTAAGGAATTTAACGATCTATTTGTTCCCAGATCTTTATACGTCACATTTGTCAGACCCCTCCTTGGATATGCTAGTCAGATTTGGTCACCCTTCCTTATCACTCACTCACATCGTTTTGCTTTGCGCAATTTGCCTTGGTCTGATCCCTTTATCTTACCCCCATATGAAGACCGTCTACAATTGATCAACCTACATACCCTTGCTCAACGTCGTCATATCGCCGATATAGTATTCGTCCACCAACTTATCACTGATGGTATCATTGACCCTCCGGCCTTGCTTGAATTAATAATTATCAATACAAACCCGCGTCATTTACGTTCCGTCCCCTTTTTCCACCTCCCTACACACTGCACCAACTACGGACACTTCAACCCAATCTCCAGATTATTACGTTCAGCCAACTCTGTTCAAGATATTTTTGATTTTTCCCTCAATTCTGCATCCCTTAGAAGAATTCTGTCCCAAGCCCCTCACTAAACCTTCTTCCCATTTTAGTTTTGGGCTATTATTAAGTCTAATTAAATTTTCCTCCCTCACTCATAATCTCCCACTTCGAACATTTCTTTATTATGTTCAAGAAGTTCAAGTATAGATTGAAGAATATTATGTCTAGTTATAAGTTCTACTTGTATTAAGCCTAAATAAATTATAATTAACAGGGTAAGCAGTAAGAAACAAGTCGAGAGTATTGGTGGTTTCCCAGCAACGTATGGTATTTGAGTGGGTTCATCTACTGAGCAGGTTAGTGTATCTCAGCAAAGATCTCAACACATCTTTCTTCGGGTGTTGTATATCCCGAATTGTGTCCCCAGCAATAAAGACACAATTCGGGAAATGGAATCAGACAGGGCATAAAACTCGTTAAGAGGTGAATTTCTGTCAATTTTTGGACTTCTATAAATAAACCAAACGCGGAAGATAATGTACTTGCGAACAGAAAACTTGCCCAAATAAATTAAACATGAAGTTAAAGTTCGTTGTCCCATTTGGACGATTTAGAAAACCCTATACAATTCCCTATGCAGCCGAATAAATACTGGGTCAGTAGCTTACACAGATCAACTTCTCAAGGTTGCAATAAATATTACAGAAAAGTATTTAAGACTTCTTCCTATTCTAACCATAATATTAACGATTCTTTGCCGGAACTTTTATTTAAAGTGAATAAGTTCATTAATTTGTCATTAAAAGTAAATTAATTGAACAATCCTGGCTTGTTTGGAAGGTCATTTGATGAAATTACAGTCTACATTGTATGTATGTTTATGTATATATGGGAACAAAGCACAGGAAGTCAGAAGCTTTGTTTCATTGTTTATTAACAAGTTAACCTTCATTAAATATTTTGATGAGTATTTACGTAATGATGGGTAAACGTACAAGCCAGCTTGTAACAAATGACTTACCTGTTGTTTTGTTAGAGCCAAATAGGATGAACCCTTTGCATTTGAAATGAGATGTTTGATTTAGAGTTTGTATTTACCTGTTTGGCAGAACCTTTTAATTCAAGTGGTTTTGCATTTAAGCTTAATAAGTGAAAGTATAAATTTCTAAAACAAAAAGGACTTTGATCAATCAAAGTAATAAAAACAATTAAAATTACGCATTGGCTTGCAGGATTTTGAATTTAAAATTTAATATAAGGCAAATTGCCTTTAGAGCTTAACTTTACCGAATATTAAATTAGACCTTTGCTTAAGTTCTTATTAAATCATTTAACGAAGCGATTATTTGACTCTTTCCTCAAAAATGTTTTTTTTGTTTCTAGTTTTTAAGGCTTCAACTGTGATGTGTTTTTTGCTTGACATACGGTGTTCTGTCCCCTACGTAGGTTCCAACACGGTCATCTTGACGAAGAAGAAAACACGAAACTTCAGAGCAAAAGGGTCTTTAAGACCTCATGCCAAATCCTTATTCAAAGCAACTCATTCAATAATAGCAATGACAATTTATTCAATGTTAGCACTTTATAATGACCTTTGAAACTGGTCTAAATTTTGTCACTCAAACGAAGCTCCTAACTACAGGGGTTGGGAATATTTCCGTCATTTTATTTTAAGAATTTCAGCTCCAAATGTTCTCACTTCTTCCCGGATATTGGGATTTAGCTGTTGCATGGCTCTTGGCTTACGGGGATTATTAAGGTATCCAGACAAAAATCGTGACACATATTGTGGTTACCAGTAAGAATCAGAAAATTGAAGGTTGTCTATGCTGACAAGAATGGTTCAGAAGTGCAAGTCATTTTGTTCTTATTTCGCGATAGACCAGAGTAGAATAACGTTAAAATTTGAAAATCATACAATGGGTGTTTAAATTTAGAATCTTGAATTTTTTAGGGATGATGAGTATTATTGATTTGGATCTGGAATTAATTACATAAGACTGTGCATTAATTTGAAATTGTTTTGAATATTGCTAATAATAATTCGAATGCTTCAACACAGATACTGGTTCATTTATGAATCGAATTAAAAGTAAAGGACTTCATTAGCTGCCCTGTGGTATCCCACAGCTAATAAAATTTTGTATAAAGGCTGTATGGAAAGTATACCTTTAGTTTTGGAGCTAACGACATTTTCAATTTCTCCTCTAGGGAATAACCGTTTTAAGCGGTGTAGGCTTTAGGTCGAGGTACAGACATTAAGACATACAGACAGACAGTCCGGACCAACTTTTTTCTTGTTCTCTATGTGAACTTGTTTGTATGCTGTATACATTTTTCGTTAACTTTCTTGCTGATTCATTCACAGGTAAAGCTCTTTTATACAAGCTGTATACGTTGGGGATCTCAGACAAGATTGTACTTGTACTTCTTTTAAAGGCTATGAATGAAAACAATGTAGCAGATGTGTGAGATGATTAGTCTGTTTCCGAAGAATTCACGATGAAATTGGGAGTTAAGCAAGGATGCTTGTTAAGAGATCGTGGGAGGAATTCACTTTGGAAACAGGTGAATATCAGGACTAATTTTTACTGATGACATTGTATGTCTGTCCGAATCTGTCGATGGAATGCAACGATATGTGGAACCTTTACATTGATAGTAAACATAATGAAAATAGTCTAAAAATAAGCAATATTGCTCTACGGTGCCCAAGTTTGTCCATTCGAAGAAGTTGAAAGGTTTTTAAGGTATTTTTAGAAGCGGATTTTTCGTTTACCAGCCTACACGCCTAACTATATGTTACATTTAGAGACAACAGTTGCATTATTTTTCTAAGACACCCTTAAGATGCATTTTGAATATGTCATTAAAGTACCAGATATGGATGATAGACGGCTGCCTAAATATTTGTATTGAAGTTACAAGGGAAACATTTTTCGCTAACTGGGAGGAGCTATATACTCTGTTTAATTTATATTTGAAGTACAGCGAGGATAGGATATTTGTCATTCAGTTTGACCAGTATATGGTAGTAGTAAGCATTTAAAATTGCCGCAAATCTAACAAAAATATCGATAGAGTTACCAACTGTTTATTAAAATACGCATATTTTATAAAAAAAAAAAAAAAACACCACCAAGATAAGTAAGATATTAGGTGCGTTTTTTAAGGGTATGCCCAGTAGGCCTAATCCGTTTCTAGTTAAAAAAAATAAATCACAGGAAAAAATTAATAAAGTAGAAACGAATCTCTTCATTACTACAATGCCGACGAATAGTTGCTGCTACTGCTTTCTCCATTCAAGCTTATTATCAAACTTTCCATTGCACCCACATCTTTGGCTTAATCCCTTTCACAACGTGTATGACACAACGATGCCATTTTTCAGCGTCAACCTTCATAAGTCCAGCTTTTGAAAGCTCTTTTATCTCTGCCAATTTAAATGACTTATTTTGGCTTGCCACAAATCCTTTTGCTTGAGCCCAAACTAGCTCTGTATAGGATTAATTTCGCAATGGTAAGGTGTCAATCGAAGGACTTTATGTTTTAGCCATTTCATCAACGCCGCCGTAGGTTTCAAATTGGGATTTGAAACGTTTCACGATACCCAACAACAAATCTTTCACCATATCACCTTCGAAACTGTTACCATTAGAACGCAGCCATTCTTTTATTTCGTTCTTTCTAGTGGAAGTTGACGGAGCCTGGTTTTTTGTTGTCCAAAACTATAACGAAGTTGGGTTCCAGGCGCGTTAAAACCTCTCCAAACCACTTCTCATATACCGCGGCGTTCATGTCTTTATTATAATCTCCACTGCTTCCAGACACGAAGCAGAGGAGTCCTTCACCAACGAAACCTGTAGAGCTTCCTATGTGTAAAATTACATTACATTATTCTTACTTCCAAAACCGTTTACCGCTTAAGCAAGAGGTGAAATTTCTAACTTTAATTACACTCTGCATCGGACGGACCTACCAATTTTATGTCACCTTTATAACCTCAAGGAAAGAAAGGATGAATTACATTTGATTGTCGAACGCCCAATCCTAAAGGAGTTGCAAGTTATATTTTTTTTAACTTCAACGGAAATTAATGCAGTACTGGAGATTTTGAATGGCAAATTAGGCTTATTATTATAAAATAAGGGACATTGATATTATATGGGATATTCATCAAAAAAAGTATTACAGTAGCTAAAGAAATATTAAATGAATATGCTAAATTGATTCGAGAGAGACCGAAACGCGCCGTGACAACAACAAACTTAATGATGCTACAAGACAAACTAACTTATATAAAATGAAATGGGTGCGTTTGAGGAAATCACAATAAGCAGTATTTAGATTTAGAGTATTGCCATCCACTAGCTAAGCGATGGGGTGAGCTCAGTGAAAAATGAATAATCGAATCTTGAAGGAAATAGTATGTGTATGTTTAAGTATACATATAGTAAAATTCCAAAACTATGGGTGATATGCATAAAAGATAGTAAATACTTTTACTTGAGAATTTCTAAGTAATTACTTTTTTTGATATGCATAAAAATGCAGTAAATGCTGAAAATAAAGTATTTACTTTAGGCCACAGTACTTACTTTTTTCGGATGAACTTTTTCAGTAAATACTTTATTCCGTATGCATAAAAAGTAGCAAGTACTTTTTTCTGTAGGAATTACTTCTTTCTTTCAAAGTCAAAGGATAGCAACATGAAAATTTAAAAGTACATACTTTTTTTGAACTATGTAGCTTCGAAACCATAAAAACTTACAGTCTTAACTCTATTCTCAAAGGATTCACGTCGCTGATATAAATTAAAATTAAGTTACTGTTGACTGTACTGAAATGGCGGAATTTATTTATTTATTTACATAACTTAATTGCTAGTTTTACAAAAAATTTACAAAAATTTCTTACAAAGGTGTACATTAAGATTTTTAAACAATTTCATGGAAAAATGTTGTTTTAAATTGACATGAATTAATTATTGTTTTATCAAACAAATTGTTATATTTAAGATTGTAAATATTAAATAGCTTAAACATTTTATTTAATGGAGAAAATTTTTCATAATTGGTACGATAGTTTGAAATAAGTATACTCTCCGGTATGTTCCTCAAAGTTCTTTGAGGAATATTAAAATTAATACGAGACAGAAGGTGCAAACAGTCTATGTTACCGTTGATTAATTTTACAATGAAAACGAAACATAAATAGGAACGTCTGTTCTCGAGACTAGTTAAATCAATAAGTCTAAGTCTGTTATTATAAGGTGGAAGATCATAAGGATTATCCCAGCCAAGTCCCCTGAGGGCAAACCTAATGAATCTTTTTTGCACCTGTTCTAGTCTATTTTTATGACATTCGTAATGAGGTGACCAAACCTGACAAGCGTATTCTAGAATGGGTCGAACAAAAGATATAAAAAGCTGTTTTGTCACGAAAGGGTCGGAAAATTGTTTCGACTCTCTTTTTATCCAACCAAGAATTGAATTAGCTTTGTTTGAAATGGAGTTTATATGTTGAATGAATTCGAGTTTGCGATCAAATGTGACGCCAAGAATAGATATAACTGTTTCACGGGATATTGATATGCCATTAAATAAATAGTTGAACGAAATAAAAGAAAACTTTCTTGTAAAACACATAGTTTTACACTTATCGATATTAAGAAACAAACAATTACGAGTACACCAGTCAAAAAATTAAGATTACCAGTCAAAGAATTAAGATCACATTGCAATTCTTCACAATCACGAGTGTTTGTAATAGTTTTAAAGATTGTTACATCATCGGCGTAAATGAGGCACTTGGAGTATCTCAACACAGATGGTAAGTCATTTATAAATAAAATAAAAAGGATAGGGCCTAAATGACTACCCTGTGGAATTCCTGAGTTGGTTTTAAACTTATTTGATTCGCAACCATTAAATAGCACTGAATAAGATCTGTTTAATAAATAAGATTGAAGTCATTTTACAAAATTTTCGCTAAAACCTAATTTTCTTAGATTAAAAAGCAAACAACGATGTGATAGCTTGTCAGAAGCTTTACTGAAATCAGTGAATACACAATCTACTTGTTTACTGTTTTTAAATGAATCAATACAATTTTCAACTAATTCTATTAGAAAAGTAACAGTAGAACGTCCTTTTATAAAACCATGCTGATTAGGAGCAATGAATGACTTGACATAAAAACATAAAGCTTCACAAATAATAGCCTCAAAAAGTTTAGGAATCACAGATAATTTGGCAATAGGCCTGTAGTTTTTCAGTTCGTCTTTTTTCCCTTTTTTATGTAGATGGATAATGAATGAACTTTTCCAAACAGATGGAAATGAACATGTTGACATTGAAAGATTAAATAGAATAGACAAAGGTAATGACAAGTGACGTACACAGTTTTTCAAAATAGTAGAGGGTATACCATCAGGACCTGGTATACAGCTGTCGTCAAGGTTAGATATAAACTTTACAATGTTGTCGATATCAATGTTAAAGTTCATATCAGTCAAGTAAGTAAAAGATTTTAAATGGTCAAAGCTTTGAGCCATTTCGTCATATATATCACAGATTGAGGAATCACAGTTAAAGGTATCACAATTTGAAGTATCACAGTTAGAAGTATCACAGTTGAAGGCACTTTGAAAGAAGTCAGAAAAAAGTTGCGTTATAACCTGTGGGTCATGACTTGAATTGTCATTTAACTTGAGAACAGCCGGGTAAGGTCAAGATTTTCGTTTGCTGTTAATAAAATTCCAAAAACACTTTGGATTCATTTTTAGATCTCTTTGCACCTTCTGAATGTAATTAAGATACTTTAAACTAGATATTCTATTGAAAATATCCCTCGATTCACAATACATATTAAAATTGGTTTCTGTTGGGTATAGTTTAAAATTAGACCATAACTTATTTCTTCGATTTCTCAGAGTTTTTATTTCACTATCGTACCAAACTGGCACAAAAGATCTTGTTTTAACGATCGCGATGGGAACAGATTTAAGAAAACAATCAAACAATACATTGTAAAATTTAAACACCATTAAGCTAACATTCAAACAATTATTCAAACAAAACCAATCAACTTGTGAATTCGTACGCGTTAGTGCACAAAAAGTCTATAAAAGTCGAAGATCGGGTTCAGAATCAAATTTTAAACAACTCTATCGTTTTGAGAGGGAAAACGTAGATTGGTTGAGTGAATACTTCATTGGTAAGTCATTGCAAAATCGTAATTTGTAGTTTTAAAACTTGACACACCCTTACTATTTGGAGATTTTTGTTAGTTCGCGGAAATGGTGTAAAACTTTCTATTTACTTATACGCCTGTTAACTTAAAAATATAATTTATAATTTTACAAGAAGCAAACACTTATGAAAACTGTTATATATGTATATTGCGATACTATACCAATAGGCTTCCGTTAGCAGAGTATATCTAATAATGAGTAGGGACACTCTCCACGTGTTTCTAATCAGTAAATTTTTTTTAAGTACACAGAAACGAGAAATAGATGGAAATAAGAAGTGTGATGGTGAAAGAGAGATAAGAATTCAACTCGTCGCGCCTTTGAAAATACATTATGAAAAAAATGTAAACAATTCCCAATCCACTCCTCCTAGTGTGACCAACTTCTTAAAAAAAATACTTAAGAAGTAAAAATACTGTTGCTACTACTCAACCAAAAATGGCTTCGTTTTATTTTTTGAAAATACCAAAGAAATATCAAATGAATATTTCAATATTTAAAAATGAAATGCAAATTTAAGATTCATTTATATGGTCTATATCATTAAAAAAAAATTAATCGACAGAAATAAATCCAGTATCACGAAAAAAAAGAATATGGTCACTCAAAAGAAGAGAACGGCACAGAGAAAAAATACACTCACAAGCAACCAACCTATCGCGCCTTTAAAAAAACCTTATGAAAAAATATTGCATTTATATATCTTACGAATGAGATTGTTTGTGGTGGTGCTTGAAAAAAATATTGTGGGTTTTTCTTACATTAGTGAATTGTCGTAAGGATTAAAATTAATACTTTGGAACTTCTCACGCTTATTGTTTGTTTTTGTTCTTGTTTTTATTTGCGCTAGTAGGACTTGCATATGTGTAGAGAGTGTCCCTACTCATTATTAGATATACTCTGTCCGTTAGTTAAAGGAGTTAGTGGTTTTTAGTTACTGGCGAAGTTTTAAAACTTGCCCTTAGTCTCGAATAGATGCGAATTTTTTTTCGATACGTTTCAAGTTGGCGTTGGTGAAGATATAGGCGTTCATCAGAGTACTGTATCCAGAACAGTTAATTTTGTTGCAAAATTAATAAAATACAAAGCTTCTCATTGCATAAAATTTCCATCGAGCTATGAAGAACAGCTGGGACCAAAAAATTATTGGCTAGGCAAATACAGGTTCCCATTATGCATAGGAGCCTTGGTAGTATTTATTAGTATTTACTATCAATTTCCGATGAATTCTAGTATTTACTTGGATGAATTTAGTATATACTGAAAGTATTTGCCAGTTAGTAAGTACTAAACTTTATGCATATGAAATGAAGTAAATACTTTAAATTTAACCATTTGCTTTAAGTTATAGTATTTACTATTATCTTTTACTTGTAGTAAATACTTCCGTTTTATGCATATCACCCTATGTCACGATAAAAAACACAGACTTGTGCTTTGACCACAAGGTGGCTTTAAAATTTAAGTTTATTTGGAAAACCTTATAGCCGGAGCTCAGGATTAAAACCCAAAATTTTGTTCTAATTTAACCAGAACAATCACTAAATTTCTGTACGCCTACGTAGAGAACAGTTAAAGAAAGAAAGAATTAAAGGTGAATAAAATTAATTATAATAAATAAATCGAAACTAAACAAGCGAAAAGTTCAAATTATCGGAACGACAAAAAAAAACGAAATAAAAAAAAAGAATTATTCAAAAAAAAAAACCTACTTACCTTTCTAGGAGTTTCCTCTTTACTTCCTCCTTACTTCTCGAAACTTTTTCTTTAAAAAAAGGCTTTTCTCGACCCTTCTCAATCAAAAAAAAAAAAAAAAAAAAAATTAAATGCACGACTGGGTCACACGTACTTGTTCCTATGTAATAGACTAGGAATTTTAAAAACGAATGTTTTAAGAGAAAACTTTAAAAAATTTTAAAACATTTTAAAGAAAAATTTTGGTACGCCAATTTTTTATTATTGTTCGAATAAAAATTAAATTTACAAAGAACAAAAATAATTAGCCGTTTCTGAGATATCGATTTTTCAAAAAAAAAAATGGATTTTTCTTTTTTCAAAAATTCAAAAAAAAATGTTTTTTATTAAAGTTTTGAAATCCAGTGTTTTTTTTAGATTTTTTTAGAAGCTTCTCTATAAAAAATTAAGATCCGTTATGTCGATAGTGAGAAATTCAAAATTCGAAAAAATGGTTCTATGGTAGGTACAAGCTGTAATATCTTAATTTCAATTTTTTTTTTATTAAATTAAATATCATAAAAATTAATTGAAAGAAAAAAAATTTTATCAAAATTCTAGGCGCCATTTTCGAGAAAAATACGATTTTTGAAAACCATTTTTTTAAATCTTTTAACATTTGTATGGTGGGTATCTTTATTTTTAAGTAAAATTAAATTTCTTTTCTCATATCTTGTAGATTATATTGAGAAACTTTTAATTATAAAGTTTAAAAAAAATCTAGCATGCGGTTTTCAAAATATTGAGTTTTGAAAAAAAATTTTGAAGTTTTTTTTTAAAATCGAAAAAAATTTTTTTTTTAAATTTTAATACACAATAATAATGAAACTGCTAGGGAGCCTTAACATAAAAAAAATGATCAAAATCGGTTGTACCGTTTTTGAGAAAATCAAAAACAAAAAAAAAATGGTTCCATGGGGGGTACCCTCAATAACCATTTTTCGAAAGATTTTTTTCAACAATTACCTAGCTATAACTAAATGAATTTTTTTTTTGTGTTTTTATTTTTAAAATTTGTAGAACAGTTTTTGAGAAAAAAAAAATATTTATATTTGGTCTTAAAAGAAAAGAAAAAAACCTGTGGGGGAAAAAAATTAGAATTCATATCAACCAAGTTTAATGAAAATCGGTCGAGTCGTTTAGGCTGTAATCGAACAGACAGACAGAATTGTGAGACCCACTTTTTTAGTCTTCGCTATCCCGTAATGTCAACTTTGATCAAAATCTCCAGTTCGATTTTTTTTACGAATGCATAACTTGCCTTAAAGTACCTATAAGTCGCAAGTAAAAAACTTGTTGCTTGAATCGCTGTCTAAATTAGAGTGAGCTTTACAAGATAAAATTTCCAATCTCTTGTTGGATGAATTCCTAAAACTTGGCTAATCTTAATGGCCGAATTCAGACCCATCCCAAATTAATTTTATCGAGAAAAAACTGATAGAAATAGAGTCGAGACAAAGTTTTCGTTAGGCATTTTCCTCGTTAATACCTATTAAAACAGTCGCAAGTGATTCGAAGGGCGAAGTAATCATTTTATTCTTGAAACTACAGAGAAAGGCATAGCGACTAGATCACGAAATTTACTAATTTCTTTTCCGTTCCGATAGATTCCTTTTTAGAGGAATAAAGATTTTAAGAATCAAAGATCGTTAACTACCCAGTTTGCCTAAAATAAAAGTTATCTACATATACAAGTAAGGATGTTAAATGTATGTAAGAGTCCGCCTGAGGCAATTACTTCTTCATCATCCGCTGATACGTCAGTATAAGACCGCCATGTTCCTAGTTAATAGGATATTGGAATCAGCTATCAGGTTTCTACGGAACTCTTCAAGCATTTTGGAGCTGCAGCGGAAATGGAAGATTAAAAATAGAAAACGAAGAAGCGAAGAGGTAGGTGAAACTTCTTGTGGTAAAATTTACCGCAACAAAATTTTGCCACCCCGTTTAAGTCATTAAGAAAAAGGTATACCATTTTAAATTTCAGTAAATAGTCAAAACAGGTCATCAGCTAGTTTCAGTAATGGCTTTTTTTTAATGAATAAGGTCATAGCGATTTTTGACACCTATATTGTGCGTTATTCGCAAAAAACGTGTCCCACCTGAAAGGTGTCTGTAGATCCATATAAAAGTTCAGTTAGCTTCAGTTATTGTTCATCGACCTTAAGAAGCAATACAAAAATTAAAGTTTTACTTAAAAATTTTGTAGAAAGTAGTCCAACAGAAATAAAATAAATAAATACATTAATGGGAATGTTGTTGCTATAATTTGTTTTTTTTTACATTGCTAGCTTTTTTGTTACTATCGAAAAATGTACCACAAGACAATGGATGGCTATTTCATTTTTAATCTCTCAAAAAGAAAAATAAAACATTTTACTAGCATTTCGCAGACAGAAAACTCATTTCCGCAAATCATTTTCCATTTAATGTATAAATCACTTTATATATTCATGGCTCACCTCTGCGCTGAGTTTTTATCTACATTAAACATACGAGCATGTTTACACATAGGTACTTGGTACTACATACTCGTATATTTATACACCCACCATAACATCATTGGAACAAAATGATTAACAAGAACATGATGACTGAAAGCAAATGAATAACGAATTAGTTCCAAAGAACAAACATTGGGCGCTTTTGAAAATCCAATTATTAGTTGTTACTGACATTCTGAATGAGAGTTGAAATTTCCACCTTTGCACATCCTTCTTAAATTTTGAAGATCTGAGAAGGAAAAAAACTTTTAAAGCCAAAACAGAAAGAAGTACTCAACCATTGAGAATAGGCTTTAAGTGGAAATTGTTGAGGCTTCGTTGTTTGAGAGAATTGAATAATAAAACAAGTTTTTATTTTTAGTATTCTGCACAAGTACCTATCTCAAAATTACAGTCCAGGATTTTAAATTTGGAATTTGTGTATAGGCCCAGGGACCAATATTTAAATGATATTTTTTGGATTGAGGTTAGTAATCATATAGTCACTTTTTTAATTGGCTCCGGATCCTTGAAGGGTCATTGCCTGAGAAATGGCAGATTTTCATCCACTTCGATACTGGACGTGCCGAATTGCCAGATATTGGCACAACTCATAAAGTTCGAGGTTGTATCTTCTCCCTGATTCAGTCTTCTCGTCCTTGCACACAAATATCCGTGTAAGAAATTTTATTTCGAAAGGCCACAGTATTAGCTCTGCATTTCTGCTTGTTTTCTAAAACTCTTATCGCAATAACCCAGAATTGGCAGTATCAGCGTTTGGTAGAGCGTACACATCGTCTTATGCGTTAGGATATTTAAGCAGATTCCTCCGATAATACCTCTATATAAGCTTTCGTTAAATGAATATTTACTTCGAGATAGATAAGCTCCTCAATTTAGCAATATCTTGTTTGAATGTTTGTTTGTTTGTTAATAGCATGTACTTTGACTTGTTCTTATCTACTTCAAAATCAACAAGTTTTTCCTTGATCTTTAAACACCGTGAAAGACCCTATTGTGAAATGTTAATTTCGATAACGTCTGCATACCGCAATAATTGGATGGAATTGTTGAAATTTTTTAACACTTGCGCTGCTCTTGAATAAGAGTTATGAAATCACATGAAAGGTAAGGTTAGGTTGACGTGGCTGTCAGCAGAAGAGCTGACACATGATAGTTGGTTCATTGTGATACCACACTAAATCTTGGAGACTTTCTCTCTAATCGTTAAACCAAATGAAGCTTCTCATGACTCTAGCCTATATCTATGTATACTTGCCAGATGACTAAGATATGTAGCAGAAATCTCCAAGATGGAGTCTTAGACTTTGGGATAAGCCAGGACATGTACAGATAAGGTGAGGGATCGATTCCTTCCTTCTACGTCCATGCAGATTCTGCAGAAATCATTACAGTAAATTCCAAGCTATCTATTAAAAATGTTCCTGTTCTAACACTGATTAAGGAGTCTATGTGCGATCTTCTTCAAGACATTAAATCTTTCCAGCACTTCAGATCCAGCATTGGGCAAATCTACTTTGTCACCAAGTAGATAGTGTTATTGTTCCACCTTCACTTTCTGTATAGCATCTTTCTATAGCATAAATTTACACGTAGCGTTAGGAATATTTATATTTGCCATATCTGGAAAAATGCATCATTTTTCCATTTCTTGCGATATCGTTAGCTTAATAGCTTAACAATGTCCTGAAATGGATGTGTGGCTCGTCCCTTAGTAGAGCTTGATATTAGAGACGATCGGTAGTTAAAAGTTTCCATAACAACAATAGCTGGTAGAGACATAATCAAGAGATTTAATAGCTGCTGGGGTATCCGAGAAGATGCGGTGCATGTTACAATACATTACATTACATATCACACTACTCCGTAGATAAATCTAGTAAGTAGATACACTGAAAGCACTGGCCACTGAGGCCGTCGGTCTGCTTAGACAATACAACAGAGAGAGGCACACGAAAAGAAAGAACAACAGAAGAAACACATGTCAACAGCACACGGTTGGTATTTGAACGGTTCTCCATCCAAGTACCAACCGCGCACAATGATGCTTGATTTCGCTGATCGATGGGAAGCGATGCTTTCATCAAAACAAAGGACGTTGACTTGTGCATGTTTTTAATATTTTCCCCACAGTTTCTTGAGTGGGTTATCTTTTCTATTCTGAAGAGCCTTTTCCAGCAGCCGTTTGATTGGGTTTTAATAATTATAAAAACTCGGGTTGTCAAAATAAACGTCGGGATAGCCTGAAAAGCGAACTGAACTGAAAAACGAACTTCTAACATCAATGGAAGCAGAGGGTTTCAAGGTGATTGCTTATGCTGACGACGTTGCAATATCTATATCTGGGAAACACCCCCAAGTTCTCTCAGAACTCCTACAAAATGCCTTAAATAGGCTAACAAAGTGGGCTAAGCAATGTGGCTTGGACGTCAATCCACATAAAACAGAATTAGTACTCTTTACGAGAAGGTACAAAATTCCTCAGATTAACCCACCCAAGATTAAAGGAATACCATTAAGCTTTTCCGACCAAGCCAAATATTAAGGCCTCATTTTAGAAAAAAAAATTAAATTGGAAGGCAAATATTGATGAAAGAGTAAAAAAGGCTACCGTAGCGCTCTTTACTTGTAAAAAGGCTATAGGTTCAAAATGGGGCTTCTCCCCAAAAATAACCCACTGGCTATACACCTCGGTTATCAGACCGATACTCATTTATGGAGTTGTCGTATGGTGGACCGCACTGGACAAGATGGTAAATCTAGGAAAACTCATCAAAGTCCAGCGGTCAGCAGGTATGTGCATCACAGGAGCACTTCGCTCAACACCAACCGCAGCCCTGGAAGTCCTTTTAAACCTAACACCTCTTGACATCTTCTCCAAAATGGTGGCAGCCAACTTATGCGTAAGGCTTAGAGCCACCTCTCAATGGATCAGTAACAATACTGGTCATACTACCATCTTAGACAATTTCAGATCTATCCCCGATCGCTTAGACTATACCACCCCAAAAATGGTATTCGATAACAGCTTCCTTGTTTCCATCCCTTCAAGATCGTCTTGGGAAGAAGAGAGACTCCTAGAAGACAATGCGATACACTTCTATACAGACGGTTCAAAGACCGATCACGGCGTTGGAAGTGGTATCTATTCGAAACAACTGATTCTCAGTCTTTCATATAGACTTCCCAATCAATGTAGTGTGTTCCACGCAGAAGTAATGGCGATTAAAGAGGCACTATCCTGGCTCAAAGAAAACGTTATATCATGCAAGGATATATGAATCTTCTCAGACAGCCAAGCCGCTCTCAAATCTCTCGCGTCTGTCTCCACAAACTCTCTAATAGTCCACGATTGTCGAACATCTCTCATTGAGATGACAGAATAGTTTAATATTCACCTCATTTGGGTGCCGGGCCACAGAGACATTCCGGGAAATTGCAAAGCCGATGAGCTCGCTAAAAACGGAACTGAATTTGACTTTGCCGGTATTATATTCCAAATTCCAAATAAAAGAAAAAGATTAAAATTACGTTATAATTATTTATTGTTAACTCTTTGAATGTTCTCGAACCAAAAAATAAAATGAATATGAAAAAACGAAAGACCTTTTAAAGCAATCAAGGTTAAGAAATGAAGAATTTGACATTTTATGTACTAAATTTATAATTGACATGAATGTCATATTGGGCTACACATTACGTTAATTCACAATAGCAATTTATAATAGTATTTTAAGTATGTAATTTAAAAAATAAAAAAAATATATACATTTATTGATAAATAAATGATGTCATAAACATTCTCCCCCGCCGTGAACTATGTTCGCAAAAAATGGAGCCGGCCCTGGCATAATCGTCATATTCTGTTCTCTTTGCTGTACCATGGTTTGTTTGCACGTATGTAACTCACATGAAAAGACAAAAAAACTTTAATAAGAGTGCATATGTAAGAACAAAATAAATTTCAAGGCCAAAACTACTTTAACAGTTAAAGCTATACATAAAAACATCTGCAAGGTGTTCTCGTAGCATAGGTTCATTGAGAGAGCTTTTGATACTGTTATCAATTCTTCCATATATGTAATGTTCTTGTTGTTGTTAACAATTGGAATTCATTGATGAGATGATAGCGTTAATTGTTTCGCAGATTTCATTGATCTCGGTTCGCGGTAGTAACTCGTAAAGTGATTCGGTGGTGTTTTTTTTTTTGTTTTTGATTTCGGGCGAGTGTTTTAATTTGTTTCTTTTAATTAAATTCCTTTTACAAAATTGGTAGTGCGGTTATCAATTAAATGATAATATTTTATAAAAAATTAAAATAATTTTGAATTGTGTTTTAACCAGTGTTGTGTTTGTGTAGTGTGTGTGTTTTGTTGTTGCTGATGGGACTGCTGTGACTGTTGGTGTTGCTGCTGACGCTGCCGATGATGCTGCCGACGATGCTGCTGTTGATCCCGTAGACTAAAGCGCAGGCCGGATTTGGTTTGGTTGTTTTTGTTTTAATTTTGTTTTATTGAATTTAATTTTTTAAATATATTATTTGTTCTTTATTTATTTTAAATTTTACATTTTGATTCCCTTTTTTGTTTGTTTGTTAATTGATTAATTTTCTTTGCATTGGTGTATGTGTGAGTGTGCTTGTGCTTATTGATTTTTCGGTTCGGTTTCGCGTTTTTACGAATCGATTTATGTATGAATGTGTGTGTGATTGTAGTTCTTTGCAAATATGTAAATGCAAATGGCTGCCATTATTTTTCGTTCGACATTTATTGAGTTCTTTTTTTTGAGTTCTTTTTCGTATCGAGTTTTTATTGAGTTATTTCGGACTTGATTCAATAATTACTTAACAATTTTAATAATTGAGTGGTTTCTGTTTTTAAATTCTGTGAAAATTGAAAAGTGTTATAAATTATATTTACGATGTGTTATATAACAGTGTGGAATTTATACATTTGTGAAATATGATTTGCCGACGGCAATTTGATGCAGTGGACAAATTGTGTTTTACCGTCGGGATTTGCAATACTGCAAACAGAAAAAAAATTAAGATTGTGTTGTGTTGTTGATTTTAATCATTTTATAGTTCAATATTTTTTTTTTTTTTTTTTTTTTTTTAAATTTCATTTGAATATATTGTGTAGTGATTATAAATTAATATGAATAAAATTAAATTTTAAATATATCGATTATTATTACATACATATTTTTTTATATTGTTTTTATATATATTTTTTTTGAATTGTGTTGTAATTAAAGATTAATTTGAATAAACTATCAAATATTTCAATTATATTCTGATTTTATTATTTCATATAAATTTTATTTAATTATTATTCGATTTTATTTATTTCCATATACATTTTTTATTTAATTATAGTTCGATTTTGTTTAAAAGTGGACTGTATTTTATTGAAGATTCTTGAAGGTGTGTTGTGTTGAAATGAATTTTAGGGTTTGAAATTGTGTGTTGTGGGTTGTTGTGTTGTGTAGGGTTGAAGCTGTATGCTATGTTATAGGGTGCATTCAATTCTATGTTTTTTTTACATTTTTATTTTGTTTTATTTATATTTTAAATAAGTGTTTCAACATCGGTGGATTTATTACTTGGAAGGTAACATATTTTGGAAATAGGGCGTTTTATTATTCCACTTTTTGTTTTTAATGTTACGACTCGGATTAACCCATCAGATCCGGGATGTGTTTCGGTGATTCTGGCTAGTAACCATTGGGATGGTGGTAGCCTTTCATCTTTTATTAAAACCAGGCCTCCAATTTTAGGTACGGCTTCTTTTCTGGTCCATTTGGGTCTTTGTTGTAACCGAGAAAGATATTCTCCGTTCCATCTCTGCCAGAACGAGTCGACGAATGCTTGAATTCTTGTCCACCTGTCGAGGTAACTCATCTTCTTTGGGTTCGATATGTGCCCTTGCGGAATGCTGAGCAGGCGTTCTCCAATCAGAAAATGTCCTGGAGTTAACACATCAAGGTCATCTATGTTATCCGATAGAGGACATAGAGGTCTGGAATTCAAGCAGGCTTCTATCTGCGTAAGAAGTGTGTAGAGTTCCTCAAATGTTAACCTCTCATCTCTCACGGTCCGTTTCAAATGATGTTTTACAGATTTCACTCCAGCTTCCCAGAGGCCACCAAAGTGAGGAGAAGCTGGAGGAATAAAATTCCAGTTCGTTCCTGAATTGGCTACAACGCTTGCGATTTCCTTCCAGTCGTGTTTAGCCTTTTCAAGCATGTTAGCTAATTCTTTATTAGCTCCCATAAAATTTGTGCCGCAGTCACTATAAATGTGAGTACAAAATCCCCGTCTTGCAGTGAAGCGACGAAGAGCTGCCAAAAATCCTTGGGTTGTAAGGTCTGATACCGTTTCCAGGTGAATGGCCTTTGTGGATAGGCAAATGAATATTGCAAAATATCCCTTGAAGGTTTTGGCTCCCCGTCCTTTCCACGCCTTAATTTCAATAGGACCTGCATAGTCCACTCCGGTGTGGGAGAACGGTCTCGACATTCGTACTCTAGGTGCTGGAAGACTTCCCATGAGTTGCTGTAAATTTTTCCTGGTATGTCTGAAGCATATTGGGCATTCGTGGATATAGCTTTTAACCTTTTGTTTAATACTTATGATCCAATAGGTCATACGGATATAAGCCATAGTCTGATGGTTTCCACCGTGTAATGTTTTTTCGTGAGCATTTTTTATCACAAGTTCAGTGAAATGGTAACTGGGTTTCAGAATGATGGGATGCTGTTGGTTGTATGACAAAAGAGTATTTTGCAACCGACCACCAACTCGTAGAATCCCATTACCATCGACGAAGGCATTAAGTGATAATAATGATTTAGGTATTGTGTTTTTTGTGTCGTATTCGTCGAGTTCTTGATTAAACATAAGTCGCTGTACAGCTTTGTTCACCAATATGGTTGCATTTTCTAGCTCCTCACAGTTAAGGTCTCCTGATATCTTAGATGTTTTCCTCCTTTTTGCGAGGCAGTTCCATCTAAAACGACAACAGAAGGCAATTGCTCTAATGGTCTTCGATAATCTTGAACATCTTAGTATACTTAAATTGATGTCGTCACTTGTTGGATCGGAGCTCGTGTAAGTGCACTGTTTTTTCAAAGGACGTTTCTCTTGGTCAGTGTCAAAAGCAGATGGTTGTTCAGGAATTTCGAAATTCCATTCATCTCGCAAAAACGAAGGTCCTGTCCACCAAAGATCTTGTGCTGCCAACAAAGAGGGAGATACGCCTCGGGATGCCAGATCAGCTGGATTGTGATATGTTGGTATGTGTTTCCACATGTCGCAGCTTGTAAGTCTTTGGATTTCTGCGACTCTATTGCTGACAAATGTTGTCCATTTGGATGGTGGTTCTCTTATCCATGCCAACGTGATCATTGAGTCTGACCAGGCATACAGTTTTGCATTGGTGTTGTCAAGTACTCCTTTGGTGTAGTGTAGCAGAGATGCTAGAAGTACGGCTCCACACAGTTCAAGTCGCGGCAGACTGACTGTTCTCAATGGAGCAACTTTTGTTTTAGATATAAGTAAATGCATGTGGATATTTCCAGAGCTGTCAAGGACACGCATGAAAACTGCTGCACCATAAGCCTTTTCAGACGCGTCACTGAAGCCATGCAATTCCATTGCTTTTTGCGTGTGGTTTGTTTTAATCCATCTTGGGATTTTTATGTGTTGTATGGCAGGTAATTCTTTTCGAAAAACTTGCCATTCTTCTCTGAGATCTGATGGAACTGGATCGTCCCAATCAGTTCCTCTGCACCAAAGTTTTTGCATCATAATTTTGGCCTTGATTACACATGGTGCAATCCAGCCGAGTGGATCAAACAGTTTGGCGATCGCTGATAGCATTGTCCTCTTGGTTACATCTTCAGAATCATCGTGAATGTTTTTGAAGCAAAAAATATCTTCGTCTGGCTGCCATCTTATGCCTAAAGTTTTGACATGATCGATGGATTCAAAAGGCAGTTCAAAGTTTATTTCACAATCTTCCTTTGGTAAGTCTTTTAGAAGATTTTTACAATTGGACGTCCATTTTCGCAGCTTGAGTCCTGCCGCGGCCAGAAGATTACGAGATTCATCTCGTTTGGTTCTAGTTTCCTCGATGGAATCGCCTCCACTTATGAGATCATCCACATACATCTCCTCCTTGATTGCACGAGCTCCATTTGGGTAATTTTGAAGTCCATCTTCAGCGATTTTGTGCAAAACCCGGATGGCTAAGTAGGGTGCACAGGCTGTTCCAAAAGTAACCGTATTGAGTTTAAATATCTTGAGCGGTTTATCAGGGCTATCTCTCCAAAGTATCAGTTGAAAATACCTATCCAAGTCTTGTACAAAAACTTGGCGATACATCTTTTCAATGTCAGCTGTGATAGTGTATTGATACATTCGCCATTTTAAAATTATATCCACTATGTTTTTTTTTAATTTAGGACCCGTCATTAAATGTTCATTCAATGATGTCCCATCAAGCGTTTTTGTGGCTGCGTCAAAGACCACTCTTAGCTTCGTGGTTGTACTTGACTCTTTGAATACTGCGTGATGCGGAAGAAAAAAGTGAAAGGGTGAATTTAGCACTGGATCCCTTTCTTTCACTTCTTCCATGTGTTGTAAGATGAGGTACTCCAAAATGCATTTGCTGTAACTCGATTGCAGAGTTGGTTCCTTTTCAAATCGTCGTTCCAGAGACAAAAATCGCCTTACTGCAATGTCTTTGCTGGGTCCGAGTTCGGGATGAGATCCTTCTTTGAACGGAAGGCTGACTTCGTACCGTCCATCTGACAGCCGTCTAGTCGTCTCTGAAAAATACTTTTCACATGCGATGTCTTCTTCCGATGGTTCAGTTACGAAGGGAGTTTCTTCAATCTCCCAAAATTTTCGGATTTGCGTGTCGATATTTATGTTCTGAAAAAAGCTTTTAACGTTGTTTGGAATTACCTCAGGAATTTTGCCTAAAATAATCCATCCCAGCTGTGTATTTTGTGCTATGGGTGCAGTTCCATGCTCATTGCGGATAATTTCTGGAAGTACAATGTCGGGATATACATCGCAACCAAAAAGAATGTCGATCAAGGCTGGAACGTGGAAATTAGGGTCTGCTAATGGTAACTCCGTGAGGTGGTCCCAAGTGTTTCGTATCATTTTGTGGGCTGGAAGGAGGCCAGTCAACGACTTGAGGACGAATGCCTTGGTAGCACCTGTAAACTCCGAATGTTTTGAAGAGAACATTAAGTCAACGTAGCTTTGACTAGTGCCGTTGCTGACCTTCCCCAACCCTGATACGTTTATTTGTGTTGGTTGTTTAACAAGGTTTAGAGACCTGGCTGCAGATTCTGAAATGAAAGTTGCTTCTGAGCCTGGATCAATGAGCGCTCGTAAATCTAAAAACTTGCCATCTCTCGACTTTACTCTTACAATTGCAGTTGCTAATAAAATTTGCGATTCTTGGGTTTGTGATGCATAAAAATTGTGTCGGGTACTGCTACTTGCAGTGTTGTCACCCTGTGGCTGGAAAACAGGAGCATTTGGGTTTACTGCTGCCTGTTGATTTCCGGTGTGGGCGACTTGTTTATAAGAATGTGTTATAGCATTCAAAGATGAATTTTGTGTAGTGTTGGGATTGGAATTTGTATTGTATGTGTGTGAATTATCATGCAAGAGTGAGTGATGTTTTTGGTTGCAGAAGTAACACGTCCGGTTACTTAAACAAAATCGTGTTTGGTGGCTGTATGCAAGACAGTTTGCACATACCCCAGCCTTAAGCACAGCTTGTTGTTTTTGGGCCGCATCCATGCCCAAGAAGCCTTGACACCTCGTCAAAGAATGTTGTCCTTGGCGGCATACTTGACACTGGTATTGTTGTACAGCCTTGAACGGTTTAAACAACTGTTTTTGTTGCGTTTTTGCATGAAATGCCTTAGCTGTAGGTTGCGGTTTTATAACTGGCTTCGGCTCTGTGGTTGAACTACTCTGCTCTACAATGGATTCTAGTGTCCTAAAACGGGCCTTTAAAAAAGTAGTAAACTCAGAAAAAGTCGGGAGACATCTTTCATTACCGAGCTTTTCTTCCCATAATTGTTGGGTTCTAGAGGGTAATTTTTGAAACATAATATAAATTAACATTGTATCCCAATGTTCTACTGGCAATTCTAAATTTTTTAGGCCATGAACAACTTCGGTTGTTGTGTCCAACAAACTTTTCAAATTCTCTGAGGACTCCTTACTCTGAGCAGTTTGACTGAAAAGAACCTTTAAATACGAATTGACCAATACTCTCTTATGGTCGTACCTTTCAATAAGTAACTCCCATGCCTTTTCATAATTCCCGATGCTCAAATCTAAATGATGCAACAAACGTTCAGCATCTCCAGTTAAACTCTCCTTCAAAATATGCATTTTTTGAATCTCATTTAGCCCTGGGTTATTATGCACCAAAGAAATAAAAATGTCATGGTATGACCGCCATTTTGTGTAAGACCCCGAAAATGTTGGAGGTTTTATGGGAGGAAGCTTAAGCAAATTCGATGGTGTTGCTTGTGATGACGTTGGGAGTGTAGGAGCGGTTGCAAGAGTAGGTGTATGAGGAGTAGTTGGAGTGACACGATCTAACGCATCCAACAATTCGCACCTATATTCCAGATAAGTGTCGTTTATCTGATCAAACACGGATATCATCTCTTCCTTTTTCAAACCCTCTTCCAGCTTCCCCTCGCTAACGATTTCCTCGTGATATCTTTTAGCGTTATTTAAATGACCCTCTAATAACTCTAAACGAGTTTTTAAGTAATTACTTGTTCTACGATTTTGCCCCGTTTTCTTAAAATTTGTATAATCGCGTTCTAATTGCGACAAAACCTGCTTCTGAAGCTCCCCGAACGACATGTGGATTTTTGTTTATAAAAATGTAATAAAAAAAAGAACCAAAAAAAAATACTTTAAAAAATGAGGACTTACTTTGTATGCCTTTGTTGGTGTAGTGTTGTGTGGAGTTTGATTGCCCGTCGCGGGAGCCCGATTAGCACAGCACAAAACTGTTTTTATTAATTAACTGTTCAATTGTTTCTTCAACAAAAATTATTTTATTTTATTTTAAACTGTTTATTTTAAACAGTTTAATAATATGTGATATTTATTATATTATATATGTCTATATGTACATATATTTGTACTTGAAGTGACTTTCAAATGTTTTATATAATATGTGATATTTATTATATTATATATGTCTATATGTACATATATTTGTACTTGAAGTGACTTTCAAATGTACTTGAATTCACACACAATTGTTTTTGTAATGACTCGAAGGACCAATGAATTTGACTTTGCCGGTATTATATTCCAAATTCCAAATAAAAGATTATCGATTATCTCTCACTAACAAGGTTGGCCACATCCCTAAATTGTGCACTTGCAAACAATGCATGAATATATCGCCATATATATGTCTCATTGTTAATATTCCGGGGGTTCTGATCAAACCCCCAGCCCATGCCTGAATTAAATGCTACGGGTAGCGCCAGCCCAGCATATTAATCTTGAACCCGTAATCGCCACGGGAAATCCGGCTCGAAGGACCAATGAATTTGACTTTGCCGGTATTATATTCCAAATTCCAAATAAAAGAAAAAGATTAAAATTACGTTATAATTATTTATTGTTAACTCTTTGAATGTTCTCGAACCAAAAAATAAAATGAATATGAAAAAACGAAAGACCTTTTAAAGCAATCAAGGTTAAGAAATGAAGAATTTGACATTTTATGTACTAAATTTATAATTGACATGAATGTCATATTGGGCTACACATTACGTTAATTCACAATAGCAATTTATAATAGTATTTTAAGTATGTAATTTAAAAAATAAAAAAAATATATACATTTATTGATAAATAAATGATGTCATAAACAGGAACACTTCTGCCTACTCTTAGACAAAAACATAACATAGGAACACCACTTGCTACATGCAAATATCTTCTCAAACAACATGCTCTAGAATCAACAAATGCTAGATGGTCACAGGGTACCACCTGCCTGGTAACCAAACAAATATGGCCAAGCATAGACCTTAAACGGTCAAAAGACTTGATCTCCCTGAGCAGACAAAATATAAGCTCTACAATCGGAGTTATAACAGGACACTGCCTCATAGGTAGACATGCTTTGAGGCTAGGAGTCTACACAAATGACTTCTGTAGAAGCTGCATGGACGAGGAGGAAGAGGAAACAGTCCAACACCTACTATGTACATGCACATGTCCAGCACTCTCCAATAGAAGGAATAACTATCTCGGTAATCCCTTCTTCGATAATACCAGTGAACTGGCAACGATCGACACAAAATGTCTATCTAACTTTATTAAAAGTACGAAATGGTTTGTTTAAATTCATTACTCTCCCATGAGTTACTTCTTTAGTGGTATCACAACGGATCCTTGAGGTCTAAGTGAGACAACAACAACTAGACAGCCACTCCAACCTAACCTAGCCTGAAAAGCCCAAATGATATTTCAGAAACATGCAGGCAAATCATGGAGTTTCAACTCAAACATCCTTAGATAGATGGATACATCACAACTGAATCACCAGAAAAGTCTCTGAGGCTCTCATGCATATACATTACTCGAACGAGAAACTGCATTAATGCTCAAGTGGTAATAGAAAGTGCATCTAAGAATGTTATCCCCATCTTTCCAAGAAAGAAATCTTGTAGCGCTTAAAGCCCACCACTAAGAGAAAGTAAAACTTCGAAAAAACTTCAGAACGGAGTTTGCTAGCAACAAAAAATGGGTAAGCGAAACAGGAAACAGAACTTTTGGTCCACAATAAATAATGTAAGATGAACTGAAGTGAACAAGCCCTTTACTTATCAACTTACGAGTCCAACTGTGAGATCGCCACGCGCCGGGACGAAACGCCAATATTTGTATACTAAAAGTTAAGAAAAGATAATTTGAATCAATAAATCCAAGAAGTCCAATTAAAAAGTGCTAAGTCTTCTACTTGGATGATTTATTTCTGTTATATGTAGAGCTTTTAGGCTAGCCGCGCACTAGCAATTTTTAGTTGCGAAACTGCTTGGTTCGAGCAACTAAAAAGTTTGTGTTTTGACACAAACTAAACGATTGCCTAAAATAAGTTCGCCATTTTATTGAACATACGAGTATAATTAACTGCAAATTCACGGACATTCAACCAAACAGTTGATCTGTCTTCTATAAGTAACCAAACAGTTTCGCAACTAAAAATTACTAGTGCGCGGCTAGCCTTATTGTTAAAAGACCTTCATATAGAAACTGTGTAATACAAATGCCATCAAGATCAAGAATGTCTGCAGAACCATGTGTAAGAATTTTAAGGCTCAAACCCTAGCTTTCTCCGTCCGTGGGTGAAGCAGACTGCTAGCATTTTCTAGGCGAAGGTCAATGCCTTAGAAATATGTGCCGAACTAAGATACTATAACAGAAACATTGCCAGCAAGTCGGGCGGTCAAATTGCACTCAAAGGTTAAAACTTCTATGTCATTAGTTCTAAGCTGGTAGAGTAGTGTGTGGATAGGCTTAGCGAACTTGGCAAAAATAATAAGCCCATGCTTCATTGGGTACCGGTAAAAGTAAGTGTCAAGGGAAATTAAGAGGCCTTTTGAGGAATAGGAGAAAATGTGATTAGAAATAAAATAAAACACCAAGAGAAGGTCATAAGATCAAAAATATAGGCAAAACTCCCAAAAGTTAATAGTTCTTGGGTGTTACAACCTAGAATATATATATAGACAGTACCACATGCAAATTCTACAATACTCATATGGAAATAACAGATCAAGTATATAGGTTTCCATCTTTCGAGATCCGTCGCAATGATTCATTTAGGTAGGTGAATAATCTTCATAGACACTATGAGCTCGGTACTCATAGTCATAGCTGGGCACCGTTAATCAAACAGTTAACTTCGTTAATCCGTTACTAAAAAAGTTAGCTTCGTTAAACGTTAAAGCGTTAAATTTCGGAAGAATTAACGCAAGTTAACGTTAATCGTTAATCCGTTAACATGTGATAAAAATTGCATTTTTTTTATTTTTTTTACTCGGAGCACCGGTGCTAAGTAAATGCCGGTCGCACAAATTTCGAATTCAACGCATTCAACTCTAATGTATGGTGCCTTCAATTCTGTTCAACCAACGGGTTGTATCTAGTTGTTGGCCGTTGCTCAACGAATTGCGCAACCAGTGTACGGGTAGTGTACGAGCTCATGTTGCTCCTTGAAAATGTTCAATCAACACGTTGAGCAACATTTTCAAAATAATGTGTTGCACATTATTTGTTCAACGCGTTGATCAACTTTTTAATTTTCTTTGGGATTTCTTGACGTAATATTGTGTTGCGTTACGTTGGTTGCAGAGAAATGTGTCTACGTGGGTTGAACTATTGCGTTGCCATGAACTTGCAGTTGTTGCAACTTGCAAACTGTTTTTTATTTTGGTTTTTCGTCATGGAAGGTGATAAAAAAACAGAGTGGACTACGGAATTAATTTTGCAATTGATTTCAGCAATTGAGGAAAAGCCCAATATATGGGACATTAAGAGCCCCTCTTATAAAAATCGAGATGCCAGGGAATTGGCTTGGTCTCAAATTTCCTCGAAAATGCAATTGCCTAAACTTTGAATTCGAATTTACGGGCGCGGTGGGATCAATCGATTTTAATTTCTCATATATTTCATTGAAAAAACAATTTTCTTCGCGACTCAATAAAAAATCATCTACCCAGAATCGTCTCGGCTGTTTTTTCTTCCTTTGTCGTTCATTTTCTAATATTATTAATGCGGCAGCCACTTTTTTTTCTTAGAGGAAATCATACTCATACGGAACAAATTTAAGAATATTTTAAAGCGAAGGCGTGCGTCGACAATAAATTTATGTACCGAACTGAAGTCAAAATTATTTCAGGTTTGACGTTTGAGTTTTTTGTTTATCGTGGTGCGTTCAACGCGTTACCCAACGAGTGATCCTTGGTTAAGTGTACGAAGGTATCAACTCGTTCATCAACTGGTTGAGCAACAATATCGAAAACACAGTTGATAAACTCGAAAATTTGTTTCTGTTAAAATCGAACAAGTTTATCAACTAGTGTACGAGGTTGTTCAACTTTTGAGTAAGTTGGTCAACTAGGTGTACGGAGCTATTCAACACTGGAATAAGTTTTAAGAGTTGATCAACTAGGTGTGCGGGGTTAATCAACATATGCGAAAGTTGGTCAATTATGTGTACGGGGCTATAAACGCATTTTGTTCAACTTTAGTTGCTCAACGTGAATTACGTAAGTTGCTACACTAGTGTAAGAGGTTGTAAATTCGTTTATCCAACAAAAGAGTTGAATAAAAATTTGAACGAAGTTGGTTGAACTTATCGCGCACATAGTGGATGATCGGCATAATGAAATGATCAGACGAAACGAATCTCTTCGCAGTTTTCTCACTCACACGCGCCGTCAAAATATAATACGTACCTAGCTGTTTTTGTTTCATCCGCAACACGCGCCGCACGGCACTTGTCTCATACTTGTCTGTAGGCATTGGATTAACGATTAACGGACTTAACGTGGATTAACGGATTTAACGTGTCCGTTAACATTTTTAAAAGTTAACTTAAAAGTTAATCCGTTAATCAAAATCTTAACTTCGTTAATTAACGATTAACGGATTAACGAGTTATTGCCCAGCTATGCTCATAGTAGTGTGAGATTCTTACTCACTACAAAACACCTCCCTTTTGTTCGTGCGACTACCACTAAGTTACCTTATCAAGTAGTTTTAATTTCATAATATTATCACGTTTGGAAGGTAGCTCCCCACTGAGAGGACCTGCGGATACCGCATTTGAAAGCGGATACTCCTTATGGCGCCAGGTCGAACGGTCTCGTTCTTTGAAGTCAGCGCTTCTTTGAAGTCTCATCAATTGTTTGTCGAATAATTCTATTTTTATGGTCACTTAAGTGAGTTCGTAGCTTCCCAGCGAAAACTGCTATTTCATCTTCAACAGTTGGTAATCGTAAGTCTCTGTGTAAATCACTGTTTCTAATGTACCACGGAGCATTAACGATTTCTCTGAAAACTTTGCTCTGAAAAGATTGTAGCATTTGTCTATTGCTTGGTTTAGTACAATCCCAAAGTTGTATACCGTACGTCCATACTGGTTTTATCACTTGCTTATAGATAAGCAATTTATTGTAGATGCTGAATTTAGAATATCTTCCAATTAGCCAATTCATTTCACGTAATTTATTTTCAAGTTGATCTCGTTTCTTTTTAACGTAAGTTTTCCATTTAAGCTTAGCGTCTAGTTCTAGTGTCATTCCTAGGTACTTTGCTTCATTAGCATTATGGTATTTGCACCGAATTAATGTAGTGCCCACCTACATTGGTAATTTTTTGTAAGTAAAATTAATATGTGTTGATTTGTTTAAGAACAATTCGCCATTTCTTAGTCCATATCGAAATTTTATTTAGAGCTCGTTGGAGCTTCTCGGTTGCAGATTAAACTGAGTCGGATATTGCAAGTATAGCCGTATCGTCTACATATTATGGTATCTTCTTCTTGAGGAATATCGCTAGTGTATAGTACGAATAGAATCGGAACGAGAACACTTCCCTGGGGAACACCAGCATTGATTTCCTTAAAATCCGAATATTCCCTCCCTTGCTTAACTCGAAATAGCCTATTTTTAAGGTAGTACTCAAGGATGTAATATATTTGATCCGGAAAGACCTGTCGCAGTTTAAACTTAAGGCCATCGTGCCAGACCTTGTCGAAGGCTTGAGAGACGTCTAGAAATGCGTTTGAACATACATTTTTTCCCTCAATTGTTGAGTGGCTTTTTCGGAAACAAAATCGATGGTCAGGAATAATCCGCTTTTCTTCGATAATAGGAAGCAGTCGCTTTAATAATATTTTCTCAAATACCTTGGAGAGGGAAAATCAAGAGGGAAATCGGTTTATAAGATTTTTTTCGTTCGGAGACTTTTCCGATTTTGGAACCATTAAAACTTCTGCGACTTTCCATTGGCGTGGAACGTATGAAAGCCTTAATGCCGCATTCATAAGGTGCTGAAGTTTAATTTCTGCTTTTCTGGTTAGCTCTTTAAGCACGCGAGCATTTATTAGGTCGTATCCAGGAGCTTTATTATTTTCAAGATTTTCAATAGCTTGATAAAGTTCTGATAACGTGATATTCCGAATAAGAAAGTTTTCAGATGGCCATTAGATATCACCATGTTCATTTATGAACGTCTGACCGTCAAAAGGCTTAAAAGTTTCCTCTAGATGTTTAGCAAATAAATCGGCTTGTTCTCTATCGGACTTAGCCCATCCACCATTATTTTGTCTGATTTGTGCTGAATGTATTTGCGGCCTTTAACCATCTTTTATAGCTTTCCACAGTGAATAGTTCGTATTTTTATCTGCACGTCGCGGATAGCATATTTGAGTTCATTCGAGAGGCAGTTTAAGATGGTTTTGTCCTGAGGTGCTCGGGATTGATCCCATCTTTTCCGAACAGTTCTTTTTTCGGGAAGCAGATCTTTTATTTCCGGTGGAATTGTATCTGTGCTTCTAATTGGATCTCTAAAGTTGTGTGGAGTGTTTTTCCATGCAGCGTCTTATATGACTTTTATAAATATATCCACTTCATCTACTAGCTCTAAAGGCGTTTTTAAAGATACTCGTATATTAAGCGCAATATTTTCTTCACAATGTTCTCTGTTTTGTCTGTTGTTACATAAAAATAAAGCTCTTTCCTTTTAGACTAGCTTTCCACTTACTGTCAACATTACTGGTGAATAATCGGTGGAAAGGTCAAAGTTTTCCTCGATTTTCGTGTAAATTTTATCTAGCTTTTAAAAGCTGCCTACCTCATTATTTTACCGTTATTTTTATTAACAGTTTTCTATTGAAATAGCCAGTTGCATTTATCCCGTTAAACATGCCAAAAGCAATGCTCGTCTCTCAGGGAATGCCTTCCAGTTTACCCAGGAGAAAAACTTAAGATGTACAGTTAAGTTCAGAGATTCTTTCTTTAGCCGCACTTCACGAATTTGAAATGCTTTATCCGGATCAGTGTTTCGCGCCCATTGTGGCATCGGTACCTCCTTTTAAATCTTCTCCAACTTTCGTAAACGCTCGCACTGTGCTTAAGTATTTTAAGATTAGTCACAATCTGTTTGGGGCGTACGGAAAAAAATAAAGGTATATGGGATGTCACCAGATAGAAGAGAGTGACCTTTACAATCTTCAAATACTTAAGGTTTTCAAAGAAACAACTCAAAATCTCATTTAGGTCTAATGGCAACACAAAATATGTAGGTATAAACATCACAGTGCACTTAAACCTGAACATTATTCGTTCATACAACTATTATACGAATTTTGTGCACGAACCATTTTTATTCCTTGCGATAGTCCTAAAAACAAAACTTGTGCAATATTTTGCTAAACTTGTTCTGCCATGTGTTAAACTTAAATGCGCACATCTGATACGAACATTTTGATTTTTGTTTTTTAAATCTACTTGTCATACTTTTTGCCATAAGGATTCAACAAAATTTTCGCAACTTTGCAAATTCTGCGAACCGTTTTTAATACTAAAAAAAATACAAAATATGTCACTATTACCATGTGCTGTCTAGTTCTGAATAAATTATCAAAAATAATAAAAATGGGTCGTTCGCAAAATCTGCAAAATTGTGGTTTCATTTATTTAAGAAAATCAAAACAGGCACATGTCTTAGCAGTTTTAGACCACATTCAGTGCGCGTCTATGAAATTTCATTACTTTTATTCAAGCCTTGTTTTCTACGTCGAATAGAGGCCTGAAAAATGTCGACTTATTGTCGCCATTCGGTGAATTGAGCTGGCGTACGAAACATAGACGCAGATTCTCCATAAAAAATGGAATAAATAAATTGTATCAGGGAATATCTCTTGCTAAATTTTTCTTTTTCGAAAACTTTAAAAATTTTTTGATTTTCGACTTTCTCGAAAACAATATAGTTAAAAATAAAACAGTTTACCAAAATTTTCAAAAAAAAAATCACCACTCAATTTTAACAAAACCGACAACTCCTATTGTCACTTACCAGTACCTAATGGCTGAATCCGTCCCTGTTCGTAAGGAACTGTGTACAAAAACGATTCTTATTTGCCAAAAACAAAATTGTCTTTGAGTTTGGGACATGCTCGTCAGCACCAGAATTTGGAAGTGAGATCCTTAAATTCTTAAATAACGATGGAATTTTCTTATACCTGCCTGCCTTTCATCATAGCATTAATATCTGCGCACAAATGCGACAAGGATTTTGAAGATTTCTTGCCAAAGGACCAGGCTAATATTGAGGTACGTTAAGTGCTTTCCTTCATTAAATTCAACTTAAGGTGATTTTTTTGTTCGCCTCGACTCATGTACTTTGCTGGTGGTTTATGTATGTTCTACGTGACATCCCAACTTTATGGTGTTTTTTTCTGTATGTACTCGTTCGTATTAAGAATTCAATAAGGTTGTTGAGGCATTTTGATTATTTTTTTTTATTTTTATTTTTTATGTAGGGAAAATGCTATAAAATATTAAGCTTAATGCATGAGAAATGATTTATTAAATTTAATAGGTATATTGTTTATTTTCAAGAAAAAAAAAAATAAAATTTTCAATAAAAATAATTGGAATTCATTAAATGAAGTGAATACTCATGATGAAAATAATAAAAGCCAATTATTCCTCAGTAAGTCTTATCTCTACACATATCGGAACTTGTTAGGTTAACTTAAAGAAAGGTAAGTACATAATGTTAAAAAAAATACAACACCTATAAAAAAAAGGTTCCATTTTGGGCAAGCTAAATTTGCGCTTGTTTGAGAGTTTCAGATTTCTTCTCCAGCAGTCCACACATAGCTACATATACGACGAGTATAACATCCGATTAACTTAGATCAATGATTGAATTTATTCATGTTGCTCTTGTATCCACTCAATCACACACCACAATGACAGCATAACTTATTGGTCTTTGTGTTCTGGCTAAAGCCATTGAACATTTCCGGTTCAATGATATTTTAAAAAAGCGGAAATTGACAAACAAAGTGAGGTATAAATAGACACACAAATCTTTTCAGGGATGAAAACTAGGGTAGGATACAAAAGGAATCGATTGTCAATTTAAAAGACTACCTTTTTTATATGGGTAAGGTTTAGTTAGATTCGTGTAAGGCAGGCAGTTAGGCTGTATAAAGAGAGTTTATTTTTTTTTTTGTTATAATTGAAGGACAGCCGATTGACTTTTAAGGTTTTTTACTTTCGGTGCAAAGGTACCTAACTGTCAAAAATTGAGGTTCTTCAATATACAAGCCTTCAAGGTCAATATGCATCGACATCTCCTGTTCAATCCTCTCCAATGACTTTGTCAAATCCCTTAGAACTTTGAACTTCATTGTGCAACTGAACATTGAATTTCAAGAACAAGACATTGACCGATTTTTGAGGTATGGTATTTTAGAAAAAAAAAAAATAATTTAAATCCGTTATGTCGATACATAGCAAATAAAAAAAAAACTGTTTTTATGGAACACAGAGAAAAAGTTCTTGTAAAAACAAAAAGAATGAATATTAAATTAAGTGGATCTCTGCATGGTTTTTCGTCAAGCAGATTTCCAGCTTAAAATAAGTGAACAAATCTTATTAATTTCAGTTAATTGTATGAAAGTTTTATTTAAGAAGAATCCATTTCATTTTATAAGAAAACCATTACATATAATTTGAGGTTTATCCAAGTGGAACACATCCTCATGTGAAATGCATTTGCATAAAATACAAGTCGTTTTCCAATTGATTTTATTGCTTTAAAGTTTTTTTTTTAACGTGAAGATTAAGTGAAGCCTATGTGTTGATATATAATGCAATTTTTTTATTGTAAATTTTATTATTATTAAAATCAATTAATTTTATTATACCAATAACATATAACTTGTGAATTAGCCTTAAAAACATAGAAAATTAATAACCTATATAACACTTCTTGTCAAATGCAAGTAAATTATGCAAGTCATGTTTTTACCTTCATAAAAGGTGAAAGGGCATTTTTATGTATTTTATTAGACATTCTTTCGAGAACTGTAAGCTATACAACACCGGTTATTTAAGATTAAAATAACACGTTATAACGTAATACAAAAGTTGAGTTATTTTTCATTTTTTATTGGAAACTAAAATTTTACCAGCGCTACACAGAAACACTATGTGAATTTTCAGAACGTTCTATTAAAATTAATATGTCTGGCACCATAGTATCACACGTTTACGGATCAAGTTCCAAGTTCTGGCACTACACCCTTTTTACAGGAGCAAACTCAGGTGATTTTTGACCCCTCCCTTCTCCTATCTTCAGTAGCAATGAAGTCAGAAACTTAAGATTCCGAATATTTGCTAAGCTAGTCAGGCACATGCGCCTCACCAAATTTCAATTTTCTAGCATAAGCGGTTCCTGAAATATAAGGCCTCAAAAATCACAAAAACCGCAACTGATTAACTCACTGACTGACTGACTGACAGATCATCAAAATTCTGAAGCACTTGACGACATCGTAGAATCTTTGTAATTTTGTCTTGTAATGCAAGCAGAGTTAAAAATCGAAAATTTGAGGTTTTCCATTCGGGGGCGTGGCATCCGCCCACTTTCTCCGAATTGGTGCTGGTTGAATGGAGCACTTCCGATTGCTGTAAAACGATGAAATTTGGTAAAGTGGTAGGTCTAAAATGGCATATAAAGGACCAAAAATAAAAATTGAGGTTTTCCATTCAGGGGCGTGGTATCCGCTCAATTTCTAAGAAAATGTTTAATTTATATGGAGCACTTTCGATGGCTGTAGAATGATGAAATTTGGTACATTCAAAGCGAAAAATAGAAAATCTTAGATTTTTCATTTGAAGTGTCTTTTAATTGTCATTTTGAAACTATACATGCATCTTGAAAATTCATGACTTTTCTTAGGGGTACAGGACTCGATTTGGTACTTTTTGTTATGTCAACAAGAATAAAATAAGAAAACATTTGCATACCTACCATAAAAAAAGCCCTTCACTGTGATGTGAACTATAATTATAGTTTGGAAAGTTTTATTGTATGCACAATTCTAAAGGTTTTAAAACCAGTGAACTCATCAAATTTTAGTCGGTAATCATTAAATAATAAAATGTCTCTATTACATTGTAGCTGTTCCAATATTATTCTACTTTAAATATTCGGTATTAAACCTTCATGAAGTGAGAACTTGGCGCTTTTTTCATGACTGACTTGTTTCATAGAAGAACTTGGCTCTTTTTTTAACATTTATGTTTTTGGTCTTATACATATTACAAGAAAATCATTTGCTTTCTAGACTTTTCGGAAGTCAAGATAGAGAGAAGTTTCTCTTAATTTAAAATTCGTTCTCCTTAAAATAAAATAATCATTATTTAAATATCACAGATTTTCGATAGATTTTACAGAAAAACGTTTTCTTTTCAATCTTTTAAATATTGCATTATTTAAGAACATTATAATGGATAATTTTGTCACTATTTTCTTTTTGGCAACACTGGTTTTGACAGCTCACGCAAGTTTCGTGTTTTGTGTAACTGTCAAACATCTTCAGTTTGCTCTATAATTTAACCATGAATCTTCTTACAAACGAACAACGCTTGCAAATTATTGAATTTTAATATCAAAATGTGTGCTCTGTTAAGAAAGTTCATTGCGCGCTTCTTCCATTTTATGGTCAGTTTAATCGACCTACTGAGGCGGCTATTCGGGCTATTGTGACTAAATTTCGCACCAAATTTACATTGTTGGACATTAAACCACCAACACGCTTACGTAGAGTGCGAACTGAGGAAAATATTGCATCTGTATCGGCCAGTGTTAGTGATGACCGTGAATTATCGATTCGGCGCGTTCGCAACAATTGGGCCTCTGTTACTCCATTACGTGGAAAGTTTTGCAGAAGGATTTAGGTGTGAAGCCTTTCAAAAAAACAGCTGGTGCAAGAATTGAAGCGGAACGACCTACCACAACGCCGAATTTTCGGTGAATGTGCTCTTGAAAATTTGGCCGAAGATCCACTTTTTTATCGAAAAATTGTGTTCAGCGACGAAGCTCATTTCTTTTTGATTGGAAACGTGAACAAGCAAAACTGCCGTATTGAGAGTGCAGAGCAGCCAGAAGCATGGCAAGAGCTACCAATGCATTCAGAAAAAGTCACTGTTTTTTTTTGGTAAATGTATAGGCAGCGCAGTAAGATTTTACACAGTAAACAACAACAAAGGAATAATGCGTATAAACTTGGTAGTAATAAGAGTGCACATACTAGTGCTAATAAAGTTTTGGAGCATCTGGATTAAAGTGACACTCAAATTGGTTGCAAAAGTTTTATTTTTCGTAAGGTTGGTAGAGTTTGATTATTCGAGAATGTGTTGGGCGATATTTGTTCATTTTATATTAAATTTTCACAAGGGCAAAAATTATCTGGTAAGACTGTAAACGTTAATAGTCAATGGTCAAAATTTTGCCTCTTAATGCGTGTGCTTGCGTGAGAGTATGCAAATCATCGAAGGATGGCTGCGATGCCAAAACGATTTAAAAGGACATGAAAATGATTTTTTTCTGAAACCGAGCCCTTCACTTGACTTTGTGTACATACATGCCATTGAGATTTGATTTTATTAATAATTTTGCCACTTGTTTGACAACAAATTTTTCAGTGATGTTAATTCAGCATAAACCACATCAAAACGTATACTTTTCCAACGCATCCCTTAGCTTATTCAAAAGTGGATTGTTTATTCGTAGGTATATATTTCATTTTTGGTTTTCGTTTCCTTTTACTTTGTTCACTTAATGAGTCTGAAATATATACTTAATTAAGATGATAAAAGAAACTCAAAAATTATGTATAGCCCTTTTTTGTTTTGGATCTTTTTTCATTTCAATTTGTATTATTTTTGTAAGAAATTACATATTTATTTTACTTCTTTTCCAAATCAGCTGATTTTGACACGAGTATAAATGCAAAGCATACCAACTTTAAAATTTATAGTAAAATTGTATATGCAGTCAAAAAATCATTTTATTCGGACCTCCATTGGTGCAATGTATAGATAATACATTACCAATAAAATAAGCCTGATAACAAACTTTTTTTGCGCAAAATGGAGGAGCTTGACTTGTATGACATGTGGTTTCAACAAGACGGTGCCTCATGCCACACAGCACGCGTTACAATGGACCGTTTATTTGACGATTGGGGCCGGTCAATTGGCCGCCTAAATCGTGAGATTTAATGTCTATTGTAACAAAGCGTTCCATGCTTCCACCAAAATCAATAATAAATCATTGATCAACCATGATTACGCAGCCGCCGCCGCAGGAACGGCCGACGACACCATACCAAGCAGCAGCTACCGACCGACCGACGACACCATACGACGCTGCAGCTAACAACAACACCAGTCACTTCGGCAAGATAAGGGATTTTATACCTTGCCTTTATATAGTATACAGTCACTATAAGATCATGACGTCACAGCCGGTTGAACACATTGGGTGATTTGCATTCGACCAGTATATAGTTTACACACAGTTTATACGAAAAATATAACAAGAGGACCTCCTTTTGGGAAGGAAAGTCACTTGTTTGCTACGGTCGAAGCTGACGAGCTAGATTTTAGTTTACAAGTCAACTGAAATTGTCCAGCTATTTCGTTCCATCAGTTTAGTTCGAAGAATAAACGTCCTAATTGCCACCAGGGGCTTTGGTACCTGTTGATCTGTCGGTGTTTATACATTGGCTGTGCCTACCAGAGGCCTAAAACCTGTTGATCTAGTGCCTACCAGAGCCCTAAAACCTGTTGGTCTAGTGCCTACCAGAGACCTAAAACCTGTTTATCTAGTGCCTACCAGAGCCCTAAGACCTGTTGATCTAGTCCCTACCAGAAGCCTAAAACCTGTCGATCTAGTGCCTACCAGGGGCCTAAAACCTGTCGATCTAGTGCCTACCAGGGGCCTTAAACCTGCTGATTTTGTAAGCGCCAAAAGCGTAGTCCGCATTTATAAAAGAGTAACCCGATACCGAATGCCAGTTAATGAAGAAACCAGATGCCAGAATAGAGCTTTCTAAAGGAAACCAGCAGGACCACAATACAAGGAGAATAACCGATGTTTACCAGATACACCAGGCAGGGTGTAATTAATTGAAGTCAAGAATATTTTAGTTGTTATATGAATTTAAGATTTGTTTTCAATAAAGATTTTGTATAAGGTTTTAAAGACCTTCCTACTGAAGTTTCGTGGTTTTCTTCAGAGCGACCCTGGAAATCTGGCGAGCAAAACCTCGGCGGGAAAGCAAAAAGCACATCACACTATAGAATATTTTTTGTGGGGCTATGTTAAGGCTCGTGTCTATAGCGACAAGCCCACTTCGATTGACGCACTGGAACCCAGTGCTTCCATTTGAGGCGTAGCCGCGGCCAACATTTGCATGAAATAATTTTCAAACATTAAATTATATCAACCGTACTATCGATTCAAATAAAGATTTCATGCATTTTTCTGGATTTTATTTGTTTTTTTTTTTTTAATTTCCGATAGCTCTTAAAAAAATCATTCGTTATGCTCGGAACTGAATTTTTAGTGCCGAATGTTTCATTTAAAATTAACTTTTTGTTGATTAGCTGCAAAACTTTAAAAATAATAAGTCTTTTTTGTACGTTTAAGCTTTTAGTCTTTATTTAATTTATTTATTTTATATATTTTCATAATATTTTAGGGTATATTCTAAGAAAAAGATCGGTCTACAGTAAGGGCCTATCTGCAATTCTTATATAATATATCGCAGATTTTGGTGTATTCTGACTCATGTTAATGGTAATTGCCCTGTTAGTGCCTACTTATGATAGAAACTTCATTTAGGGCTTTATTTTTAGAAGAAATACGAGCCTTTATAATTGCGTTTGAATTTGATATCTTTTATCTGTCTTGAGATATCCATGTAGCATGTTCCATTTTTCCTGCCCATGGTCATTCCTTGGCTTTGGGCTTGATTTTCTCCAGAACTGTTTGATAAAAAAAAAGTTAAAAATAAATGGGAAGTTATTAGCCAAAACATCAGATAAAGTTTCTCGAGAATATCGATTTTCGCATAAAAGAACACAATTTGCTACAATTTTAAGAGGATATTTTTAAGCAAATTTTCGAAATGCCGATGGCAACTGACTTTCACCCACCATTGCTGACCTTGCTATGGATTATTTTCCAAACGAATTTTTGCTGATTCCAAAGAAAAGCTCACTTCCATTGCAAAATATATAGATGATTTTTTCGCGGTAATTAACAAACGAAAAATTGATGATATTTAGCTCATCCTCAACGGATTCAACCCAAAATTACAGTTCACTATCGAAAGACAAAATAATAATGCGTAAGCTTTTCTCGATGTCAAAATCTTCAGAGAAAAAAAACACATTTCGTTAAATTGGTATCAGAAAAATACAGCTTCAAGCCAAACACATTATAATGAATACGGCTTCCAACTTATTTTTACTTTTAGTGTTACCAATATTCTTATTAATAAATGATATCCTGTTGTGGTCATTCGCAATTTTTTGTTAAAATACAACCTAAATAAACCCCTCCACCAACAAAGCAACCCCAATCCTGATGGCTTCTTCAAAAAGTATTTTATATATTCATAACTTAACTGCGAACTTTAAAGGAATTGTTAACAAAAAAGTTAAAGTTATTCGGTTACAGTTTAAATCTAACCAAACAAATGGAGATACGTCCCTATCAGTTGGAGGAAATTTAAAGTAGTCTTTATTCCAAAAGCTGGAAAATCGACGCACTCGACTGAAAAAGATTACAGACCGATAAGTCTCTCTTCGTTTCTCCCCAAGACAATGGAGAGAATTATTGATCTGCATGTTAGGGACCTACTCAAACCAAGCAACCTGTGCAACTACCAACACGCTTACCTGAAAGGTAAGTCAGTGGAGACTGCGTTGCACGAGGTCGTCTCACAAATTGAGAAAAGTCTCGAGCACAAAGAATACACCATGGCAGCATTTTTAGACATCGAAGGAGCGTTGAACAACGTAAAAACGGAGTCCATTAAATCTGCTCTAGAAGAAGTTGGCGTGGATGTACACGGCGATAGTTCGTCCCATACTTACCTATGGGTCGATCGTGTGGTGGACGGCTGTAGAAAAAAGAAGCTATCTCAAAAACCTGAATAAGGTACAGAGACTAGCCTGTTTAGGAATAACGGGGGCGAAGAGTTCTACGCCACAGGCGGGGCTGGCAATTATTTTAAATCTTCCAGTCCTGGACGAGCACATAAAATGCACAGCAGCCAAAAGCGCAATTCGGCTTAAAAAAATGGGCTCTTGGAAGCACAGCAGCCATGGTCATGGGTCTATCCTGCAAAGGTATATGACAAAGTGGCAGGGCTTAATGTGACAATTGACTACTTACCACCCAGAATAGATTTCAACAGACACTTTTCCACTACTATACCCGAAAGACAGGAACGGGAATCCAACTCACTAATTAGTGAACAAGGTATTTCATTCTACACCGATGGGTCAAAAATGGAAGAAGGAACAGGAGCTGGGGTGTTCTGTGAACCTCTCAATATTAAAGAATCATTCAAACTCCCAGATGAGTGTAGTGTCTTTCAGGCTGAGATCTACGCTATTGAAAAGGCGGCAGAATTGGTACGCACGAAAGAATTGAACTCGTCGGAGATCAAATTTTTCGTGGACAGCCAAGCTGCCATCAAAGCTTTAGCCAGTGAGACTATAAAATCCAAAACAGTAACAAAATGCCGAGACATGCTGAACAATATTTGCAACACCAACCAAGTCAATCTCTGCTGGGTTCCTGGACATAGTAATATAGAAGGGAATGAAATAGCAAATGAACTGGCAAGGAAAGGGTCAGTATCAAATAAAAACAGTAGTAGCCATTTACAGTTGGGACCAAAAATCCCGATTGTCGTGATTAAAAGGAAAATAGACCTAATAACGAAAGAGCCAATCAATAACTCCTGGTCCTCCAGGGACGACTGCGTTATCTCTAGAAGTTTATGGCCTAGAATTATTGAAAAATAAACTCGATATATCTTATCGCTCAGTAAAAAGAACATCAGAATCCTGATAGGTGTACTAACGGGTCACTGCGCCATTGGCACAATGGCCACAAGAACGGGTGCATTTGCACCAGATTTCTGTAGGAGCTGTCAGGATGTCGAGGAGATTGAAACCATTAAACACCTGTTCTGTGACTGTCCGAACCTCCAAACAAATCGCCTTCACTACTTTGGAAACAGGTTTGTTGGAGAACTAGACGATCTAACGCAGGTCTCAATGGCAAATATGAGAAAATTCATTGTAAGCACAGGCTGGTTCGAAAATGAACCAGTCTACATAAGACATTAGTTAGGAACATCTCTGCTTTTTTTAAAAGGGGATCACAATGGACCAATAGGCCCCCGTCTAAGCAACAGCCTTGTGCTGTGCACACCCCTCCTAACCTAACCTAACCTAACCAAATATTGGCACACCTTTTTATCAAATTAAAGGTTATACCCGATAAAGATAAATGCACAGATGTTATATTTAGGATGGAATCTTGCAATGTTTGCTATATTTGCACGACGAAACAATTTCGCGTCGGCGAATGTCAAATCATAGATCTGACATCAACACTAACAACCCTGTGGAAACGGCACTCGCTAATCATGCTATCGAATTTGGTCATTCTCCAGATTTTGAAGGTGTCAAAATTCTTCAAAGTGGAAAACATAATCGTAAGCAGGACACACAAAACCTCTCGCAAACTGCTCGTCAGATAGACAGCAATTATTTCCCGCTGCCTATCTCTTTAAGTTTTCTCTTTTAGTTTTAGTCTAAGACTAACTTTTTTATTAGAAGTGCTATAACCATTTGTTTCGCAAAATGTAAACTATTTTTAATATTTTAAAAGTGTAAGTTTAACTTTCATTGTTTCATTTTGTTGTATAACTTAGTAATAAAATATTTAAATGTACACAGAGCGGACGCCTCGATTGATATCTTGTATGAAATGTTGGGGGGTCATCTCTCACAGAGATGGGGCGATTTGACCAACAAGACCATGCGATTTGAGCCCGCTAGAATTTCTCATGTGGGGTTTCCTGAAGTATCTGGAATGTACAATCGATTGATGCCCTTGCCCTTGAGTCGAAATTATCACGTTCCTTCTTTGCGGAAGAGTCATTGAAAATTGAACCACTCGGATCCGTGTCACCGTAAGAGTCCAATACTGGCATTTGAATGATTTCATGTTGCATTAATGTATACAAGGGTCTTTCAGATAATAAGAGAATACCTCACAGACAACTTATTCTATTCCATTTCAAAATCTTCTCGCCCTTACTGAAAAACCCTTTTTATACACAAATTTATAAACTATAAATATTTGATCTGAATCCGATTAATGACACAAGAATCCTAGGCCGAACTTACTAGTAGATAAGGAACCTGACCAAGATTAAATGTTCAATCTTCCGAGGAAACTTCCGTCTATTTATAAATCATATCCAAATCAATGTTTTAAAAAATTCACCTTAATTAGTTGGTTGATATTTTTGTGTTTTTATCCTGTTAAAAAGTTTAAATATTTGATTTGAAAAGTTGTACCAATAATCTTTTTTTCGAAAATCGCCCAACTATAATTGAAAATCGATTCGACCTCATGCCCAGCCAACACCAACCTAAAGACTCGTCCCTTATTTTGAAAATAGAAAAGTGAAGGACACAATGTCATAAAATTATAAATCCCTTGACATTGATAGAAAACAATATTATATTCCATTCAATGTCATTAATAAATTATGTATAACGAAACGAACCTAGATGCCTTCTTGACTTGTTAACAGATAAATTATTCACCAACATAAATCACGAACAAAGCAGTTCTTAATGAAAAGCGATTTTATCGCCGTTTAAGGACTTTATCGATCGATGACGTCATTACTTCCTTTTTATCCTCCCTCTTATTTTTTCTGTCGAAGGGGTTCTTCTGATTTTTCACTTGTTTACACTCTTTAAAGAGGATAAAGCTTTTCAACGAAAACGTTCAACGAATCACAAAAATGTTGAGGGATTGAAGTAGAGTACCGTGAAGGAGATGAAGTTGACGGAATTATAATTTACCAAGTGAGGCGGAACTGCTGATGACAATAATAATAATTATCGTCGTGTTTATTTAAAAAGGAGCAACTCAAACGATGCATTTCAAGCCAAGCGACCAAAAAACAACAAAAAACCACCATTCGTCGTCGATGGTTTGACGGAAGAATAATAAAGGGATAATCAGAAAATACGATTTAAATATTCGCATTTTCGGTCACCCATAAAGCATTCATTTTGTAAACATTGTTGGGACTTATTGTCAAGGAGTTTTTGTTAATTCGGCTCTCAGAACACGAGAACTTTTGACTTTTTTTTAGAATGAGGCCGATTCACACCAGAAGTGGGAGCAAAATGGTGTAGGTTTGGGTTGGGCTGTAAAGCAATCATGCGTTAAGCTTAAGCTGATCAATAATAATTTCAGATTGAGTAGACTTTTCGTGCGTGAGGAAATACATAAATGTTTTATATTAATACCTCAAATGAAAAAAAACAATCTGATGACTCATAAATAAGTTTAATGTCGAATGAGTTAAGGTTATTTGAAATTTTCTTCAGCACCATTGGATCGCAAGTGAATAAGTTAATGGGCATGGTTTATATGAATTTTCGCACGCTCTACGAGTATACCTATAGAGTGCACACATAAAGATAAATAAATAAATTAGAAATAAGGGGGAGGGGGTTAATGGTTGCTTGGTTGTTGGGAATATGTCGAGTTGTTTTCTCCAATTGACTGTATTCGGGAAACACTGAATCTCTTCATCAACAACTCAAAAATGCTTCCATGTTAATGGCCTTCAAATTTCAGAACTTAACTATTTATTAGGTTCTGAGATTTGAAGGCTTTCTATGTCAAGAAACATTGTTGAGTTTTTGATGAACAGATTCAGTTTTTCACGACCACAGTCAATTATCTCTTTGGTTCATATGTTCCAATCAAACCGATCACAGCAGAAATGGCAGAAATACATGTAGTAAACGTACGTAGTTAAATGTAGTTAACGTAGTAAATGTAGTTAACGTAGTAAATGTAGTTAACTGTCAAAATTGACAAATTCATTTTAAATTCTCATAATTTTAGAAGTGTGCCCGACTTTCTTCAATGCAGCTGTGATAATTGCGATTTAAATAAAAAGATTAAAATATATTAGAAAAAAAGTATTAAATAAAATATGGCTACTTAAGGAGGAGGAAAGAGTGTTCTCTCAATGATCATTTGTACAAACTAAAGTCCGAAATAAATTAAGCCAAGAACATCCAAAAAATCTTATTGATATTTATTATTCCTTAAAAATAATAGAGAAAAATAAAAGAGATGAATATTAAATTTATATTAATAAGCAAAAAATAAAGACGAAACAACTTTAACACGTATTTTAACTTATAATTATTACTAATAAATGTGTGTTAGTCTTAAATGTCGTTGCACAATGAGAGGATTACTTATCTCACCGATTTTGGTGATTAACGAGCAGATATCGTATACTTACTCCTCAAATTTGACAAGAAACATTTTATTTAATAACACACATTCTACCAAGTGTCAAAGTAATGGCTGCCATATGCTATTGTCGCCAGAACTCTAATTTTCAGTCTTTTTTTCTTTTCTGGGGCCTATTTGACCAACTACAAATTACAAGTACAAATTTGTGACTTGTAATTCACAAATACAAATTTGTAGAACAAAATTCGCTTTCACAAAGTACAAGTAACTGTTTCACAATTTTTTTATTTTATTTTATTTATTTATTTATTTAGCTTAATACAAGCGTGCACTAAAATCTAACTTAAATCTAAACTTAAAATCTATGGTGGTTTTTTTTTTTTTTTTTTTTGTTTTTTTTTTTTGTTTTTTTTTTTTTTTAATTTTTATTTCAATAGATATTAGTCTGGGCCCGTAGGCCCACCCCCTCCAGTTTAAAAAAAAAAAAATTTTGGTACGCCAACCTTAACTTTTTATTATTGTACGAATAACAGTCTAATTTCCAAAAAAAAAAATACTAAGCCGTTCTTGAGATATCGAATTTTTCAAAAAAAAAAAATGACTTTTTTTTCTAAAAATTGAAAAAAATATTTTTTCTTAAGTTTTTAAATGCAATGTTTTTTAAACTTTTTAGGAGCTTCTTTATAAAAAAATTCATTAAAATCCGTTATGTCGATAATGAGAAATTCAAAATTCGAAAAAATCGTTCTATGGTAGGTACAGTCAGTAATATCTAGATTTAAAATTGTTTTTTATTACTCGTAAATTATAGATCGTAAAGATTAATCAAAAGGAAAAAAAATTTAGCAAAATTCTCGGAACCGTTTTCGAGAAAAATACGATTTTCGAAAACCATTTTTTAAAATTTGTATGGAAGGTACCGTTAGTTTTAGATAAAACAAATTTTTTTTTCTCAAATATTGTAGATTATGTTAAGAAACTTTTATTTGTCAAGTTTTGAAAAAATCGAGCATGGGGTTTTCGAAATATTGAGTTTCCAAAAAAAAAAATTTGATTTTTTTTTTAAATCCAAAAAATTAAAAATTGAAAATTTGAATATGTAATACTATTCAAACTTTAGAGGAGCTTTGGCATAAAAAAAAATGATTTAAATCGGCTGCACCGTTTTCAAGAAAATCAAAAACAAAAAAAATGGACCCAGGGGGGCTACCAAAAATAACGTCCGGGGGGGAAAAATTAAAACCCATATCTACCAAGTTTGAAGAAAATCCGCCGAGCCGTCTAGGCTGTAGTCGAACCGACAGACAGACAGACAGACAGACAGACAGACAGACAGAATTGCGAGACACACTTTTTTGGTCTTCGCTATCATCGTAATGTCAACTTTGATCAAAATCTCGAGTTCGATTTTTTTTACGAATGCATAACAATGTCGGCTACTTTGCGAAGTTTATCAAGAGGTGAAACGAATCAAGCCCAGGGAAGCCCGCGAAGTGCAAATCGAAGGAATCTTCGTTGAACGGCTTCGATACGAAGGGAATGGGTATTTTAACAGGGTGACTAAACCTGGCTGGCATATTCAAGAAGGGGCCTAACAAATGTGAGGTTTCACAATTTTGTGATTATTGCAAAAAAAAATTACAACTAGCTTTTGAAAGCAACAAGTTTGTGTGATAAAACCGTTTCACAATTTTTTTTATTTCTTGTAAACAACAATTTTTCCTTATTAACTTGTAAAACTCGTTAGAATGATGTCTACAATGGATAACTAAATTGTTTTTTGCATCTTTAGTGCACGAGAAAAATTATGCATCATTTAGTGACTTTTATTGCTTAACATGGTTGTAGCCGCAACTGTTTAAGGCAAGGAAATTTTCTTTTTGAATTGAGTTGATTTATGAACTCGGTTTTAGTGGTCCATTTCAATACTTCTAGTTCTAAGTATCTCTTAGTAGCATAGCGTGAGGAAAAGGTCTGATTCAAAAGGCGTATAAAGTAGGCTACTTCTAAGTACTCTTGAATCATGCACACTTTCAGGCCAATTTAAATCATTATAAAACGTTAAGTCCTGACCACACACTGGCATACAATTAATAGAATGATTTCTATGTCTATCAACATTCAACATACGCAGGCTCGAAATCACGCGGTGCATCTATATTGATTAAAGTTCCGTCAATATATACACAAACAGAAGACATGCCCTTAAAAAATATAATATTCTATTTACTGCATGCCGAACTTAAAAAAAATTACCTGCAATATCATGAAAGTTTTCAGGAATTGTATCCATTTCATCAAACCATCTTACAATATCCTCAAGCAATTATATCAACAATCGCTGAGCAAACCCGGTAACGTATCGGCATACTGTGGCTTTTGAGATACCATGCATATCGGAAACACCATGATACTGCCCACCATTTCCAATCCAGTGCAAGACAAAGTAATTCCTGCCTAGGAGCCAATGCACAATTTTTGTTCCTTCTGTGTCTAATCCGCAAAATTATTTCTTCCACCTTGCAGAAACTCGAAACAAGAAAACGGTCATTTATGTAAAAACATTCCAAAATATTAAAGTTTATCAACGAACGATAAAGTCTTCTTCTGCGACTCAAAACAATATAATCGTTTGCACTATCGCTTTTATTGCTACTATGCATTCAGCGTAAGACCATTTTAAACACTTAAAATATTATTTTCAAAAACTTGTATCAAAAATAACTTACGTCTTGGCTCGTGTAGAACTTATTTACAAATAAAAGGAAACTTGTGATTTTGTTTTCTTTGGTGAAACAGAAACACACAAGAAATTTGAAAGCTCACAAATTTTTTACTTATAAAACACCAGTCTTGGTGAAACGGAAACTTACTTTTTCACAAATTTTAAATTGTAATTTACAGCTACAATTTTGTAACTACAACAACTGGTGAAACTACATTTATCAGATTTTCACAAATTTTGTGAAAAAATGCTTTTAATTACAATTTTGCAAGTTTGTGAAATAGGCCCCTGGGGCCTATTACACCAACTACAAATTACAAGTACAAATTTGTGATTAAAAAAAAATTACATATGAAAAAAAATTACAAATTTGTTAAAAAAATGCTTGTAATCACAATTTTGTAAGATGGTGCAATAGGCCCCTGGTATATCCATTTTTTGCAACTTTACTTGAACTTTGATACAAAAATTAAATAACCGTTTCGAATTTCCCTGACATCAAAAATTATTTTCTATGACTGAGATGACATGTCGGCTTTCAATAATGGAAAAAGTACTAGAATATTTAGTAAAATTTAAGGAAGTGCTGCCAATTTTCCCTTGTTATTCAGGGAATAGATAAAATGAAAAAACGATAGTTTTATTAATATTTTAATTTATCAAAGGGATTATTTCATTATCAGTGTGTTGAAAAAAAACGTGTGTTATCGAGCAAATTTGGTGTTTTTATTAATACGGCTGTATGTGTTTTACTTAAACTGCGAATTTCATATTTAAACTTAGTATTTGGTCCTTGTTCTCTTTTTTCTCTCTGTTTTGACTTTTATTAAGTATGTATTGTGATTTTAATTGCATTTAGGCTAGTAAATTGTATGTTTTTATTTATCAATTTTTTTTTCGAAAATTTTATGTTTTTCTGTTAATGTAATTCGTGTAACAAATGTAGATAACAAATGAAACCATTCAACCGTGTAAATTACCCAATAAAGTACGTGTAGTAAATAGAGTAAATTAACTGACGAAATTTACTCTGCCATCTCTGGATCACAGTTGTAAATAAATGTACCTCTGGATCGTTCGTTTGTATTATGTAAAAATTGCTTATAATTATAAAAACATGTATTTAATTAGAGAAAAATGGTCCAATGCATGAAATTGCGGTCCGCTTTCTAGAAAAGTATTAACTTATGCAAATAAACTTTAAAACCGTTTAACTATTAATTAATTAATTAATTTTTATAAAAGAAATGTCTGTAGGATCACATAAACTATTATCCAACATTAATTTAACAAACATACATTATTTACCCTACGCATGTTCCTTACCCATTTTTGGTTTATATAATTTTACTGATACTTAAATTGAAGCTTCTTGTAGAGAGCATTCGGTGTTGAGCGAAGTGAGAGTAAAGAAGTGTAAAGAAAGATTTGTTAAGAAAAGTTAATGCCAAGTTTTTTTTCCCGAATATATTAAATTTGAATAGATAATTGTACTTTTTTTCCCTTAAATTTAAATTAAATCTATCTTTTTAATTAAAACATTTTTTTGCTAACTATTTTATAAATTGAAATAATAAAATTAAAACTATAAACTTAAAATAAAAAATAAAAAAACGTTTTGATTTCTTCCCTCTCCCACAATTGGTGTCAGAAGTGTTTTACTGAACTTCAGTGCCGTTTTGGACAAATCGCGGAAAAATAAAGTTATAATTCCTTAAATATGAAAAAGTGTTATCAGTTTAATAAAAATATCTATCAAATATCTAAGTGTGAAACCCCTTAAGCTATACATGTTAATAATTCTGTTATACTGAAAAGTAAAAACTAAGTAAAAAGAGAGCTATAATCTATGTATATTAAAAGTGCTTTAAAAACAAATTTACCTAAAAGTGTAACTAACAAATTAAAAAAAAATATATATATTAATAGTCATGCTCCAAACTGTACAAAAAAAAATCTTGATCTAAGTCAAATGAACGGGATATTTCAAAAAGCGGGTGAGATCGTTTCATTTTTTGTATTGCTTGACATAAAGAACTTTAATTACTTATACGCAAACAATTGAGTAAAAGTTTTATTTGAGTGAAATTTAGACATGATTTGTTAAGATCAAATTTAATCTCAAAAGCTTTACAGATTTTATTTTCTTTGCACTTGTCATTTATATTATTTTGCATGCACGATTTTCTTTTACTAGACAAGCGCATTTTTTTTATTTGAATGGAAGAATTAAATAAATTAAGCACTAAAGAACTGCAAAGACTATTAAAAGAAAAAAATTTATCGTATCGGTATAATTTAAAAAAGGAATTGGTCGAAAGGTTATTTCAAGCTATTGTTAACGAAAATTTAAAGGTTACAGAACAGGTTCAGGGAGAGGGAGTCACTGAAGAAAATCAAGCTAAAAAAGTTAATAATAGCGAGGACATTGAGTTTGATAAACGAGAAAAGGCACTATTGCTGGAAAGTAGTCAAGACGTGAAAGTTGGAAATACGAATAAGATTGCTAAGGAAGTTGTTGTTGTTGTTGTTAGGGGAGAGGTTGAAGACAATATGGCTGAAACAAATCATTTTGTGTTCAAAGATGTAGAGGATTCTCTTGATCAATTCACTGGCGAATCAGGAAAAAATTTCACAATTTGGTTGAAAGATTTCGAGGACATTGCAACGGTTTGCAAGTGGAACGAAATTCAAAAGTATCTTTCTGCTAGACGTTTGTTGCGAGGAGCTGCTTAACTGGCAGTCGAATCAAAAAATGGGATTTGCAGTTGGGAAAAATTAAAAGAATTTTTAAATGCTGAGTTTCAAGATACACCATCATGCATAAGTTTACACAAAGCAATGCAATCCCGTAGAAAGAAACCAAACGAATCTTTTTTGGAGTATATGTACTCTATGAAACAAATTTCGATGAAGGGGCAGTTTGATGATATTTCGCTGATTGCTTATATTATTCAGGGTATTGCGGACAGTCCTGCAAATAAAACGGTTTTATATGAGGCAACTACTTTAGATGAACTTAAGAAAAAGTTTTTAGTGTACGAAACTATAAAGGGCCAAAGTTCAAATTATAGGAATCAAAGCTATAATTCTCAAGGTGTGATGTCTTCATCATCAAGTAATTTTAAAAATATCTCAAATCAAAAAAGGTGTATCAATTGTGGTTCAATGTCTCACCAACAGCAAGCTTGTCCGAACAAAAGTAAAGGTGCAAGGTGTTTCTCTTGTAATGAATTTGGTCACATTGCACCAAATTGCCCTAGAAAAGATAATAAGAGTCAAGGAAATAGCCAAGGTAACGTTAAACGAATAAACAAATTGGACTACTGTGTAAGAGTTGTTATTGCTGGAAAATCCTTTGATGTTTTGGTGGACACTGGAGCTGATGTGTCCTTGATGAAGGAGAGCGTTTGGAGAAAAGTTGGTGCGTTTGAGATGGACGGAATAGGAGAATGTTTATACGGGTTTGGCGATGGAAAAGCAAAGAAAACTTATGGTTCATGTTCGATTGAGGTTTTAATCGAGGAGCATATGCATAGAATTCGTTTTCATATTGTTCCGGATGAGTGGATGTCAGACGTGATGATTTTGGGGCAAAATTTTTTGGAAAAGGCTAAAGTAGTTATTGAGAATGGCAAGATTAACTTAAATTTACGACCTGTCGCAGTCGATTTAGAAGAAAATGATATTTCAAGAATAGATGTGGTCGAGATGCTTGATAAGAAAAAGGACTTCGAGGTTATGGATGTACTACATAATGTTGAGCATATTATGGACACAAAGATACGTAACGATGTAGTCGAACTTGTAAAAAAATATACTCCAAAGAAGCCAAATGATGAGTCCCAGGTTAAGATGAGAATAGTCCTGTCTGATGACAGACCAGTTTACCAAAAGCCTAGAAGATTACCTGTGAACGAGAGAGAAGATGTAAAGAGGCAGATACAAAACTGGATGGAAGAAGGTATAATTCGTTCAAGTAGTTCGGATTATGCTAGTCCTATAGTCTTAGTTAAGAAGAAGGACGGAACAAATAGAATTTGTATCGACTATCGTTTGCTCAATGCAAAGATTATTAAGGATCGGCATCCATTGCCCATAATAGAAGAAATTCTGGAAGAGTTAGCAGATGGTTTTTGCTTTACAGTTCTAGATTTTAAGAACGGTTTTTTTCATGTCGAGATCGATAAAGAAAGTCAAAAATACACTGCTTTTGTAACCTCCGACGGACAGTACGAATTTTTGAAAGCTCCTTTTGGACTATGTAACTCTCCTTCGGTCTTTCAGAGGTTTGTGAATTCTGTATTCGAGAAACTGGTTTGGTTAGGATGGCTTCACATTTATTTAGATGACATCGTCATTAGAGCTAAGAATGATTTAGAATGTTTTGAAAGGTTAAAGTTGGTTCTTGAAGTTGCTGCGGAAAATGGACTTGTTATCAATTGGAAAAAATGCAAATTTTTAAGTCCAAAAATAGAATTTCTTGGTCATATTATTGAAAATGGAGCTATGAGGCCGTCAAAGGAAAAAATACAAGCTGTTCGAAACTTTCCCAGACCAAATACCGTTAAGAAGATACAGTCGTTCCTAGGACTTACGGGATTTTTCAGACGTTTTATTGAAGGATATGCCATTATTGCTAAGCCATTGTCAGATTTACTTCGGAAAAATGTTAAATTTTGTTTTGGTCCAGATCAAATTCTAGCTTTTGAAAGCCTAAAAGAAGTACTTTGTAAAGACCCAGTATTAAAACTTTTTAGCCCACATTTAGAAACGGAATTGCATACTGATGCAAGTAAAGTAGGGTTCGGAGGTGTTCTGCTGCAGCGGCACGATGATAATTTACTTCATCCAGTCTTTTACATTAGTTACAAATCATCAGAAACAGAATCCAATTACACAAGTTATGAGCAGGAAGTGTTAGCGATCATTAAGTGTTTGATAAAGTTAAGGGTGTATCTTTTGGGCTTAAAGTTCAAAATATATACAGACTGCAAAGCTTTTACATCGACGATGAAGAAAAGAGATCTCTGTACGCGTGTTGCCAGGTGGGCATTGTTCCTGCAGGATTTTGATTGCGAAGTTCTACACAGGGCCGGATCATCTATGAGACACGTCGATGCGTTAAGTCGTTATCCAGCCGTTATGAGGATAGAGGATGGTGTTTTACATCAAATTAGAAAAGCTCAGCAAACGGATGAGTTTTGCGTGTTAGTTTCTAAGATCCTTGAGAAGGAAGAATATGAAAATTTCGTTATGAGAAGCGGTGTTTTATACAAATTCGTTGAGGGAGATTACTCATTAGTTGTACCAAAGGGTCTACAAAAGGAGGTGCTGAGGAATATTCACGAACAGGGTCATATTAATGCCAGGAAAGTTGAAGTGTTGGCAAACAAAGATTTTTGTATTCCAAAGATGTCAGTGAAGATTAAGCAGGTTATTGCAAATTGTATTCCTTGCATCCTATCGTCACGAAAAAGTGGAAGGCAAGAGTGTTTGTTAAATCCTATCGAGAAGTTTGATGTCCCACTTAATACATACCATATAGATCATCTTGGTCCACTTCAATCAACAGCCAAAAGTTATAAACACTTGCTCGTGATAGTAGATGCGTTTTCCAAATTCACATGGATTTTTCCCGTGAAGTCGACTGGAGCTGATGAAGTGGTAAAGAAGCTGATGTTGCAGAGTGATACATTTGGTGATCCAGCACGTATAGTAACGGATAAAGGGTCAGCTTTTACATCCAATGCGTTTAAGGAGTACTGCGAAGAGAGACACATAAAACATTCTCTGGTCACTACAGGCGTTCCTCGAGGCAATGGCCAAGTTGAACGAATCAACAGATCTATCGTCGAAATATTGTCTAAGCTGTCGGTTGAGGCTCCAGATAAATGGTTTAAGCACACCGCAAGGCTACAACGAATTATCAACTCAACAACTAATAGAAGTACGAATAGAACCCCATTCGAACTTATGTTTGGAGTTCCAATGAAAGGTGTTGAAGCTATGGACATAAAAAAAATTATGGAAGAATTGCTAATCGGTGAATTTGAGGAAGAACGTAAAGATATGCGAAGTCAAGCGAAGGAACAGATAGAGAAGGTCCAGGAAGAAAATCGCAAAGCATTTAACCAAAAGAGGAAACCAGCTACAAAATATAGTCTTCATGATCTGGTGGCGATTAAAAAAACTCAATTTGCTCCAGGAACGAAAATTTTTCCATCATACTTGGGACCATACGAGATCATCAAAGTTAAAAGGAATGATCGTTACGATGTGAAAAAAATTGGAGTACATGAAGGTCCAAACTCAACGTCAACGTCAGCAGATTTTATGAAGCCTTGGAGAGATGAAAATTGTTCTGAAAATGATGAAGATGAAAATGACAGTGATTTTGATGCTGAGATTGATATGTAGACAAGTTTTGAGAAAAGATGTGAACCAATTGTTCGTCTGAGACAGCCGAAAAGAAGGATGGCCGAGTGTAGGATCACATAAACTATTATCCAACATTAATTTAACAAACATACATTATTTACCCTACGCATGTTCCTTACCCATTTTTGGTTTATATAATTTTACTGATACTTAAATTGAAGCTTCTTGTAGAGAGCATTCGGTGTTGAGCGAAGTGAGAGTAAAGAAGTGTAAAGAAAGATTTGTTAAGAAAAGTTAATGCCAAGTTTTTTTTCCCGAATATATTAAATTTGAATAGATAATTGTACTTTTTTTCCCTTAAATTTAAATTAAATCTATCTTTTTAATTAAAACATTTTTTTGCTAACTATTTTATAAATTGAAATAATAAAATTAAAACTATAAACTTAAAATAAAAAATAAAAAAACGTTTTGATTTCTTCCCTCTCCCACATGTCTTCAAAAATTTTCTAGAAAATAAATTTGGGATGCCAATTTTAAGTATTTAATAATAAAGATTTAAGGAAATAATTTCAAAAACCAATCGTTCACACGTTCTCAAGATATTTATATTTAAGAAAAATAAATGTGTCTTCTTTTTTTGCAAAAAATCCAAAAATAATTTTTCCCAATATTTTTAGAAACAATATTTTTCCAAGTACAAAAATTTTGGTCAAAATTTTTAGAGTCGTTAAAGAAAAAGTCGAAAATCAAAAGAATGGTTCTTTGACATGTACCGTTATTAACATTTTTTCAAAATTTTTTTTCTCAGCGAACTCCAATTCCTGACGTTGCACGTAAAATCGACAACCAACAACCGACTTGTTCCTACCTCTGATCCTGATAACTACACCATCAGTGTATTATCGCTTCTAGTCAAAACCACTGAGTAAAATCTGCGAACTTCTCTTGTCAAAAAACCTCAGTTAAAGAGAAAACCGAAAACCCCCAAGAGAACCATTTGGCAATACGAAAAAGCCAACTAGAACGGTCTGAATGATTTCTTCTGGAACTTTGATTGGTCACTATGCTTCCTTGATAGTGATGTGGACTCCAGTGAAGATATGATTACAAATTGAATTCCTTTCGGAATGAGACATTTTATGCCGAATAGGAAAAAATCTATCAAACTGAAAGAGAATTCATGGTTTGATTCGACCTGTAGAGAGGTTATTTAGAAGTAAGTTTCCGATGTTATAAAGCCAACCCTTATGGGTCGAAAATAAAAAAAAATCGTTCTATGACTTATGTAATAACATTTTTTCCTGAAAATTTGTTTTGACTAAAAAGTAGTCCATGTCCATAATAGTACACTTAGTTTTCAATTTCCGATGTATGAAATCACCGAAGACCCTTAAGTAGCCAGCTTAAAGAAAATACCTATTGTAGCTTAGGCTGTAGATCGATATACAGACATACAGACAGACGGAATCGCTATAATCGTACTGTCAATGTCAACTTTGATCAAAATCTCGTGTTCGATTTTTTTTCAAATTCAGAATTTGGCCTATAGTACCTATATCGCAAGGAAAAAATGGAGTTCTATGGGAGGTACCATATTAAAAAACAATTTTTTGTAATGAGAAGAACTTTGTGTGACAAGATAGGTACTCTTGGAGGATTCGTCACTTCCTTTGCAACACACAACTTAAAATTTGTTTGCTATTGATTCCAAAATAAAATGCCTTAAGATATCAGGGTTTAACTAACGCGCCCCGCCTCCCGAGGTCAAGGTTTGATTCCCAGCTAATGCCAACAAAAACGAAAAAATATATTTTCAGGGGTATTGCCTCATATTAAGAAGGGATAAATAGCCTTGTCATGAAAAATGCTCATTAACATAACTCTTAGGAATCAGCAGAAAAGTCCAGGTATTCTACGTATACATTCTTGCCTTGAGAGATTGAGGTTGAGAGCTTTATAATTATTTATTTTTTAGCTATGGCGTCTTAACACAATCTCGAATACGTGACACATACGTGACAAATTCGGTGATGGCTCAAAATTAAAATTTTTAGCTGGGAATCCAGATTTAATAAAAATAGGAGCTCTTGCGTGAATAGTTCTTTTCAAATAAAAAACATTAATGGAACATCAGTCATTGCCATAAAATCGTTATAAGCAATCTTATGTATCCCGAAAACGGCTCTTACAATTTTGATAACAAAAAATATGTGTGCGAGTATTTAAGGCATGGAATATAGGTACAATTTATAAAAGAAAAATTTTAATGAAAAGGGTTACCAACAGTGTCTGTCCACTTTTCTTGAATTTCAACTTTTTCATTAAGGGATCTACCGAATTCGACAAAAAAAAAAATTTTTTAATATGGTCTTTAAAACTTGAAAAACTTTGGGTATGCAAATTTTCCAAAAATAAATATTTGAATATACATTCAATATCTAAAAAAAAAAACAGTAAGCGATTGGCTTTCGACACTTAACCTTAAGTTTTATGTTATTAAATAAAATACTGTTAAGAGAATTTTGTGTATTTATAAAAAAAATCGTCCAAAAACGGTCTTAACAATTTGTTTGTAAAATCATACTTTTTCTAGATATTACACGGAATTATATGTTAAGAGCTGAAACTTTTTAAGGAGTTGTTTAAGCAATTTAAATATTTTCTTAAGCTCAAAAGTGCTTGTACATAGGAGCAAGTGGATTTTAATATTTTTTTTAATTTCAATTAATTGTTCCTGAAAAGTCTCAAAATTTTTTTTTTTTATTTTTTACAGATAAGCCCAATGCAAAGAATCTTGCAACTCAAAAGGTAAGAATTTAAAAAAGCTCTTAATCTTAAACTTAAACCCATTTGCATATATAGTCGGGGAAAATTATTTTTCAATATCAACTGGAACAGTGCAGTACCTCCTATACCTACTATTGCTCTTGGGCGATACATCGTTCTTTAGGAATTTGGCAGAGTGGAAAAATAGAAAGTAGATGAAATAGCTAATTGAAATGAGTTAGAAGGCGCAACAGCTAGTTAATAACCACGATCTTACGGCTTATGGCTCTCAATCATTTCTGGGTGCTTGTTTCCAGGAATGGAGGGGACTTACATTTTTTTGCCGAGTCCAAACACTTATGATGAGTAGCACTTTTCATGACAAGAGATACTCTTGCAAGCTTTGAAAATGATATCAATAGTTTACTTTAGTCACCTAAAATTCGACTGATATGTTGTGGTGATTGTTAATCGATTCTCTCACTTCTCGATCGACGATGGAAATTTACTGTACATTGCTCTGCAACCAGCAAGCGGTCTTTGTTAGTTGTCCTTGCCGTTTTAGAGAGTGAATCTCCATTATCTTCAAATCATTAAAACTTAATATATTTACCATACTCCTACGTTAATCAAACGAAGTTCCATAGACACTCAGATTTTTAGCAACTCTTATTTAAACAGGCTAAAGGCAGAAGTACCCATTGTTGCAATGATAAATCCCTAGAACTGTTACGATGGAGGTCTGGATTGAATTGCCAGTGGCTGCCTTTGAAAAGGAAGTAACAATCTTTCCAAAATATCTACATTTATTGTTATGAAAAAGTGATTCTCAGTTAAGCCGTTCGGACCGCGTTGAAAATTATAGGTCCCCTCTATTCCTGTCGACAACATGCAAACTGAAACCGATGAGATTTGTTTGCCACAAGGCGATGGATCTCCAGGAACTATTGCGTCACTTAATAATATTTTGTAGGCTCTTTCGTAACAGTTGCATGGAAGGAACCATTATTTTTGGAGGCAATTTCTTCTCTAGGGAATACCTTAAGACATTAACAATATGTTTTTTAGCGGCTAAGACTGTTGGTCAAGGATCGCGCTTTTTTCGTGTTTTCTATCTTTCTATACTGGTCAGACAACACCTGCAAGAAGGTTGCAGTTTATTCCACTAACGCTCTAGACGTTTTCCTTACATCTGACCCTGACAAAAATAATATAAGTGTTCTATAGCCTCATTGCGTCATATCTGAACATTTCTCTCAATTTGCTACCCAGTTAAGCAAAAAAAAAAAATGCTAAGAGAACCATTTGGAAATACAAGAAAACAATTTTGGGCGGTCCCAATGATTTCTTCAGGAAATTTGGCCGATTCTGAACGGGTAATGAGTAGCACTTTTCATGACAGAAAAAACCAAGACCCTTTTGCATGACAGTTCAATGCACTAATGGTTATACCAATGGGTACCTGTTTTCAACACAATTTGATGTTAAGTTAAAGGTGCCATAAAGGGCAATGACTTCTCCTGTATTAGATAGCACACACTGTTTTATGGAAATAATTTTCCCTCGAACTCGTACAGTGGCAAGATTACTGAAAGATGCCGATGCACACTCTTATATTAATGTAGGGACGTTCTTTAACAATTGCAAACCCACCTATCCTGCTCTAATTGTGTCATTGCAAGTTGATTGAAAAGGCAATTATTTCTAACCTCTTAACTATTGAACAATTGCACTTGCGTCCCTACTTTACGAGGTCATGGAAACGCTGATAAATTATCAGCTCAAGAAATTTCTTGAAGGACAAAAGCTTATTAATGACCGGCGGTATGGCTTTCGAAGCAATATGTCCACTGGTTATCTGGTGATATATTTCGCCAAACAGTGACGAAACTAAGCATATTGCACTTGACATTTAAAAAGCATTTAAGAGAATTTTGAAAGAGTTCATGCTCCAATACGCTTTCAGGTTTTAGAAGAAGAAGAAGTAAAAACGAAAAAAATGTAAAAAAAAATGTATAGTTTTTGATTTTTTGATTTTGTGGACTTTATAAATCAATTGAAAGCGTCTTGTGACCTCTAGTCCAAATGCGTTTCGCCAAGGCACGACAGTTGGGCACATCAGTTAGTTGCTGTCGTACCCTGCATTATATTAGTCGATGATTATCAACACAAATACATTTTATTTATCTAGGGGTTTTCAGGTTTTTAACATAAGATTTATAAAATAAATGCTGGTTTATCACAGGGCTCCATGTTGTGCCTGACTCTGTTGATAAGCCCATTTAATTCTGATATCGATAAATTTTCCTAGAATTTAGAACTTTTGATACTATTACTGTCTTCGGTTGTTGAAGTCTTTTTGGGAAGATTCTTCTTTCTGCACGCGGCAATTCCAATACAAATCAAACACATATACAAAATGTAATATCGGTGTTTTGGTTAAAAATACGTCATCGCCACATCGACATTGCAATCCAGAATTAATTGATAAAAAACGGGTTACCGACAGATTTAATCAAAATTTATATAAAAAAAAAAGAAAAGACAAATGTGCTTAGAGTTCCAAATACTTAAATGTTCAGTATCGTATCTTACACAAGGTCGATTGACAATAACAATTAAACCAACACACAGATATTGCCACAGCCATAAAGAAGCGGATTTGTGCCTATTTAGAGAAAACGAGAATCTAGCAGGAGCCTATTTTCTCTAATAGCGCTCTTTACTATTAACTAATTTATAGATATATTTTTTGTCACTGTTTAACCTGCAGAAATGGGTCTTCTGTCTAAGCCTTCCCATTCAGTCCCTATCAGACACAGTCGAACTGAACTGAAGGCGCTTTGTTCAGTCGTTTCTAAGGGCTTCTCTACCATATTACCAATCCATTGTTCTACGAACGACCGATAGTTGATTACCGGATCACCATTCTATACTATACGACTTCTTACTTTAACACCAAATTTGGGAACACCCTATAAATATTTTGTTTTTCAAACTCATTACTTTCATAGCCTTGGAAATTACCTTCAAGATAAAAAAACGAACTATGGCCATATCTTCATTCGTTTAGATTTTAGAAGATAGGATTTTTGCAACCCAAAAAGTCAAAACGGGCCACTGTGCGTCGATTGTTGTCTCTCAAACAACCCAATCTTTATCATTCGAGATTGGGCAACTTTGAACCACACCAGGCAACCATCTTCAACCTGTTATTAAACTGGTTGATATAAAACGTAAGGGTAAAAGCTCCCCTAGTCCTGGTGAGAGCAGCATTAACATGTATGTCGAAATAGAAACACTGATACTACCAGAGGCCTATTGCACCAACTACAAATTACAAGTACAAATTTGTGATTAAAAAAAATTACATCTGAAAAAAACTCGTTTTTTACAAATTTGTTAAAAAATTTGTAATCACAATTTTGTAAGATGGTGCAATAGGCCCCAGATGTCAAGGTACCTTACAACTATTTTACTATCTATCTATGTATCAAAGGGCACGGTAGTGCCCAGCCAAGTTCTGGCACTACACCCTTTTTACAGGAACAAACTCAGCCGGTTCTTGACCCCTCCCTATCTTCAGTACCAATGAAGTCAGAAACTTAAAATTCCGAATATTTGCTAAGCTAGTCAGGCCCAGGCGCCTCACCAAATTTCATTTTTCCAGCATAAGCGGTTCCTGAGATATAAGGCCTCAAAAATCACAAAAACCGTAATTCACTGACTGTATGACTGACTGACTGACTGACAGATCATCAAAATTATGGAGCACTTCCCGACATCGTAGGATCTTGTAGTTTTGCACAACGGTAGGTCTTATCATGCAAGTACAGGAAAAAAATCGAAAATTTGAGGTTTTCCATTCAGGGGGCGTGGTATCCGCCCACTTTCTCCGAATTGGTGTTGGTTGAATGGAGCACTTCCGACTGCTGTTAAACGATTAAATTTGGTAGAACGGTAGGGATCAAATTTCATACAAAGGATCAAAAATAAAAATTGAGGTTTTCCATCAGGGGGTGTGGTATCCGCCCACTTCCTCAGAACTGATGTAAGTTATACATCGCGCACTTCCGATTGCAGTAGAACAATGAAATTTGGTAGAACGGTAGGGCTCAAATTGCATATAAAGGAACATTAAAAAAAATTTGGCGTTTTCCATTCAGGGGGCGTGGTATCCGCCCACTTTCTCCGAATTGGTGTTGGTTGAATGGAGCACTTCCAATTGCTGTAAAACGATGAAATTTGTTAAAGTGGTAGGACTTAAATCGCATACGAACAAAATATAAAATTTGAGTTTTTACATTCAAGGGCGTGGTATCCGCCCACTTCCTCAGAACTGATGTAAATTATATATGGCACACTTCCGAATGCAGTAGAACAATGAAATTTGGTAGAACGGTAGCGCTCAAATTCCATATAAAGGACCAAAAATAAAAATTGGGGTGTTGCATTCAGGGAGCGTGGTATCCGCCGACTTTATCAGAAAATGTTTAACTTATACAGAGCACTTCCGATTGCTGTAATTAAGGTAGGTATGTTAGTGTAATGTATCTTGCCAGGACAAGAAGAAATAATTGAAGCTCAAATCAAAACAACCAATAACAAAAAGAAAATATACCAAAAAAAAAAATAGGACGCTATAAACTAAGTTGATTTTATAAGGTCCACCCTTCTATTTTTCCGTATCTTTCGAGATTTTTACATGGCAAAACATTAAAATCTTTGCAAAAAGGAGCGAGATCAGACCAAAAACATAAATGTTTTGAAAAGACCCAAGTTCTTCTATACAAAAACCTTTGTGTAACAAGTCAGACGTGAAAAGTACTGAGATCTAAAAGTACGCCAAATTCTTACTTCATGAAGGTTTAAAGTAGAATAATATTGAAACAGCTACAATGTAATAGAGAAATTTTATTATTTAATGATTACAGACTAAAATTTGATGGGCTTAGTTGGCAAGTTTTTTTGTATGCCCAATTCGAAAGGTTCTAAAAACTTGACCAGTGAACCCATAAAATTTTAGTCAGTAATCATTAAATAATAAAATTTCTATATTACATTGCAGCTGTTTCAATATTATTCTACTTTAAATATTCGGGATTAAACCTTAATGAAGTAAGAACTTTATATAACGTCGAAAAACTTAAAAGGGTTCAAAGAACGGCTAGCGTCGGCACTACAGGGGCTCTCAGATCATGCCCAACAGATGCCCTGAGCGTTATCCTGAACCTTTTACCACTCGACCTTCATATCAAATACCTAGCGGCATGCAGTGCTGTAAGACTTAAAGAATCTAACTGTTGGTTCTCCAAACCCTATGGTCATGGAAACATAACAAAATTGATTCCTCCGGATATTTTCTTATCGAACACCGACTACGGCGTACCTCCTCTTGGCCCAAGCGGGGATTTCAAAGCCATTTTTCCCACCAGAGAGGATTGGAAAAATAATGTTGTCACAAAGGATTTCGATTCGATAATCTTCACTGATGATGGATCTAAGATGGAGTGCGGTGTTGGTTCAGAAATTTTTTCCGAGTCCTTTAACATCTCCAAGTCCTTCAGACTACCAGACTTTGCGAGTGTATTTCAAGCTGAAATACTAGCAATCAAGGAGGCATGCAAGTTGCTCTAATCTAACCAAAACCAATTCAGAAATATACGTAGCTATCTGCTCAGATAGCCAGGCGGCCATTAAGGCCATTAAATCATCTACATCTACCTCAGTACTTGCCCAGCAATGTCGGGACGAACAAGCGAGTCTGAACATTGACCTTCAGGTCACTCTCATTTGGGTTCCAGGTCACAGTGACATAGAGGGTAATGAACAGGCTGACGCTTTAGCTCGGCAAGGCTCGGCCTTACATAGCTTACTAGCGGAAAACGTAAATATTCCTCTTTGTGCTATGAAGAGAAAAATCTTCTCGATTTTTCTCAATGAATCCAACCGTAGGTGGAGCAGTCTCACAAACTGTGTCATATCAAGAAAGATATGGCCTACTTACAACAACTCACGCTCCAACGATCTAATGGGCAGACCCAGGCGCGACATAGCCAGGATCACAGCAATATGAACCGGGCACTGGCCCATAGGTGAACATGCAAGAAAGCTAGGCATCCCCTACAACGCACACTGCCGTAGTTGTGGAGATCCACAAGAAAAAGAAACTGTGGTTCATTTTCTTTGCGATTGCCCCGCCTTAGCAAATTACAGGATGACTTCCTTTGGGAAAGCCTTCCTCGATGACCCCAGCGAACTTTCGGAGAAGAAAATCAAAGATCTGATTATCTTTCTGAATGCGACAAAATGGTTTTAGCAATGCTCCGCTAAAGTATATAAAAGCCATATTCTTCCGTACTAAATCCTTATTAGGTTGACACGAGTTAATGGTATCAAAACGGCGCACCACAGCGCTAATTAAGTCGCGGGCCCAGGGCTGGCGACTACCATCTCTACCTACCTACCTACCTAAAAACTTTTAGATCTCAGTACTTTTCACGGCTGACTTGTTACACAAAGGTTTTCGTATAGAAGAACTTGGCTCTTTTTTTAACATTTATGTTTTTGGTCTGATCCATCTTACAATAAACAGTGTTAAAAGCCTTCTCTAAATCAATAAAACAGGTACCCACAAATTTGTTTTTACTTTTAAAATAGTTTCGTCGGATGAATCGATTGAAAGTCTCCAAAACGCGGTGCTTCTTCGACAATTTCCCGGGCAATCTTCAACTTTGTCTCACACCCGTAATGTTGTCTACGTATAAAACTAATTAATCCGTTTAAACTTAATAAAAATCGTGATAAAATATTGAGCTGGACTAATTAAACAACCATCAGTTGAAAGAGAACTGGTTGACAGATCGTTCCCAACCTTTCCAACACTAAAACAATTATTATGGTTTTGAATTGTAAGAGCAAGTACGTGAAAATTTAAATTTAGTTCAGAGTTTCGATAGAGGTAGAAATAGGAGTCACGGGCCCTCGAGCCTCGTGGCCAAATCAACGCTGAAGTGTGCCGTGATATACGGAATTTTGGACATATTCTCTAGAAGTCGTCCAGTTGGGATTGAGTTAAAAAATATAAGGTTTTGATGTGTCCCAGTATGAAGTGTGTTTCATAATCATCATCGGCTCGACAACCGGGTTTCGGTCCTGGCCTCTTTCAACAAGTCTCTCCACCTATAGCCGTCGCCATCCAGTTGCGCACCCCAAGGCTTCGGGCGTCCTGGTCTACGCCATCTCTCCAGCTCAAGCATGGTCTAGCACGCTGTCGTCTACCATAGAATGTACCACAAAGAACTTTCCGAGCAGGTTCCTCTTCGCTCATGCGAGCTAGGTGCCCTGCCCACCGGAGTCTACCGAGCTTAATTTTTGTCACGATATCTGGTTCTAGGTAGATTGCGTACAGTTCATGATTGTACCGTCTCCGGAATCGTCCTTCCTTACATATGGGGCCAACAATTCTCCTTAAGGCTTTTCTCTCGAACGCAGCTAAGAGGTCGGAGTGCCTTTTGCTAAGCACCCAAGTCTCGGATTCATATGTGAGTACTGGCAGGACCATGGTCCTGTATAGCAGCAGTTTTGAAGTTATGGTGAGATTTCTGGATTTGAAGAGCTTTGACAGACTATAGTAGGCTCTGTTGGATTTGAGAAGCCGCCCGTGTATTTCTTCTTCTATATTGTTATCGGCTGCTACTATTGACCCAAGGTATTTAAAGGATTGCACCACTTCAAATTCGTGCTCCGCTACCTTGATTGTTTGACCAACTGTTCCTCTCGCATTCGACGCCACCATGTACTTTGTTTTACCTTCACTAATGTGCAGCCCCAAATTTTGTGCCGCCCGCTCGATCTAGATGAAGGAATCGTGTACAGCTTGTTCGGTTCTTCCGATGATGCCGATGTCATCTGCGTAAGCCAGTAACTGGCTGGACCTGTTGACGATGGTCCCTCTTGTTACCGTGCCAGAGTCACGGATTGCTTTTTCCAACGCCAGGTTGAAGAGGAGGCAGGCCACACTGTTCCCTTGTCAGAGTCCATTAAAGATGTTGATTGGTCTGGATAGCAATCCGGCTATTTTTACTAGGCTTGTTACGTTTGTCGTTGTCAACCTACATAGTCGTGTCAATATATTTGGGATGCCGAATTCTCTCATGGTTTTGTAAAGTTCTACCCTGGCTATGCTATGATAGGCGGCCTTAAAGTCTATAAACAGATGGTATGTTGGGATGTTAAATTCTAGACATTTTTTTATCCCCTGCCTAAGGGTAGAGATCTGATCAGTTGTTGATTTGCCTGGAATGAAACCACACTGATATTGTCCTATATGACGGTTTTAGCGTATGGGGTTATCCGGTCTTGTAGGATAAAGGAGAGTATCTTATAGGCGGTACTCATGTGTGTTTGCTTAAGCACAATTATCAGGAATCTGATCTGATCACTCTCTCAATCCGACCAACAAACGCATCCGGAAGTATGGCACAGTGTAGCCAAACTAGGCAGATTTTTGAGTGGTACTGAACTAGCAACTTACCCAACCGAGTGATCAATCCACTATGTACCATAACCTTCCATTATATCCCTCAAACCGCACACTCGTTGTCTAAGAAACCAAATGAAGGGCACGGTTCAGAACTAACCAAAGTTCGTCCTAGAGCCATTTCGTCACATTGAGAAAAGAAATCAAGTTTTTAATTCTCATTTCAGAAAGTTCGTCAATGTTGGCTAAAATGCCCTTGCATTGGCAGAAAAGATTCCTGAACCAACACCATACACCATATTACTTTGAGCCATCAGGAAAAATAGTTGTGTCGATGTCTTTTTCACGGTGACGTCATCATTGCGCCAGACAACACTCCGACAATTCTTTTTAATGCTTGTAGATTAAAACTTGCGGTTCCATTATGTTTTATATTCAATATGTCTTTGTACAAGGTGTAGGATATGTGGAAATATTCATTTATTTCTCCTCTACATAAATCTGGTTCAAAAAGTGATGTTGAGAACTACAGATCGATTGGAAAACTTCAGTTGATAACTAAAATTTTCGAAGCAATAGTGAAAAACAAATTGTAAATTTTAGTTCAAAATCATATATCTCAGCACCAACACGGTTTTATGAGTGGGAGGTCGACATCGAATAACTTATAGTTTTTTACCAGCTATTGCCTTAATCATATGGCTTTTCCAAATCGAGACCATCTACACTGATTTTTCAAAGGCTTTTGTTCGCGTTGAACATAATGTACTGATAAAAAAAATTTGAAATGTTTGGTTTGCATTCAGTGCTGCTTATTTGGATTAAAAGTTATTTAGAAGACAGAAAACAATGGGGCCTATCGTGAATAAAATTTCCCTGGGAATTGTTCCCAACTTTCAAAATTGTCATCTCGAACAATGTCGAAAGTTTTCCGTGGAATTTATTGATATTGAGAATTAAGTTTCATAGTTACTTTGGCTCTCATTTAAAAGGGCCAGTCGCCAGCTTACAATGAACAGTGCAGAAGTATTGACCTTTCCAATTTTCGAAGATGTGGAAAATTCCGAGGGAAATTTTGTTCACGCTGGCCCCCAATATATCAAAATTGGAGTTATCTAAAGAAACAGTGCACTTTTCAGGTGTACCTCAAGGCAGCCACCTTGTTCATTATTTTTATTAATGAATTGCCAAGCTGATGTAAATTAAATTCTTCAATGGTGTAAGTTGAATGGACTTTTTTTTAACAATAACAAATTTAGTGTTCAAAATTACAGAATCCTTTGTGTTTTGAATACAAACTTGATAGCCACTCTTTACAAAGAGTAGATTACCAGAAGGATCTGGGAGTGATTTTCGACTCGAAAATAAATTCTTCGCTTCACATCGATTATATTATTTCTAGGGAAAACTCGATGTTCGGTTTTATAGTTAGAAACTCAAAAAGTTATGAGGATCGTATGTATGTATTTATGTATGTAAGTTTATTTCTCAAGATACAGGTTACAAAATACAATATCAAATATACTTCGATTTTAGTTTTAAAGAGAAATATAAGTGACATTTTATATTTTAAAGTAAAATAGTGTTAAATGCCCATTATCCATATAAATAATTCAAAACATAAACAAAATTATGGGTGGGGTGACCCTTTTAAGATTTCCAAATTATAAAAAAAACTAAGAAAAAAAAAGTAAAATATATTTTAATTATCCAAGAGAAGCAACAAAACAAGAAAAAGAAAACTGGATAAGTTTTGAAGTTTGAGAGCATGCAGAAAGTTAATAATATGTAGAATCTACTCTTGAACATTAAGGAAATTTTCTATACTATTGAATTCAAAATTAAATAACCAGGTCTTAAGTTGTTTCAAGAATATACTAGCTGATCTAAGAATTCTCACAGAAAAAGGAAGTTTATTAAATAAGCGACACGATGAAACAGAGTAAAAATTTCTAAAAGCAGTAGTACGAAAGATTGGTACTCTAACTAAATTTAAGGAATTACCGCGAAGAATATGATTGTCCAGAATCCTAAAGTTTATATTACCGGATCTCATAAAAAAAGCCTTGAGAACTTTGAAACAGTAAAGATGACGAATTCGAAGAATATTCAAATCTCGAAACAGAAAAAAACTTTGATGGTGACGATTTTTATTGCAGATATTTCTTACTATATATTTTTGGAGAATTAAAAGCGGTTGAATCTTGTTAAAGTATGTACCACCCCAGCAGCAGATACCATACTGCAGCTTTGAATGAAAAACTCCGTAATATATTGTAGTTAATAGTTTAGAAGAACACACTTTTTTCAAATAAAAAAAATGTCTTAGTGTATAGCGAAAATATTTTCTTAGAGCAACAGAGTGGTTAGAAAATGACAAATTAGAATCAATAATTTATCCCAAGTACTTAAGCTCATTAACTTGTTCAATTGAAAAGCAATTTTTGGTACAAGCAACACTTTCCGAAAAACTAGACAAGCACAGTTAGTTAATTTGAATCTTTTACATTCTGGTGCATGATAGCTAATATCCACATCTAAGCTGTTTTGACAAGACAAACTAAGAAACATTATTTTTGTCTTTGAGCTAATAACTAATTTATGTTCAGCGAACCATACTCTTAATAAATTAAGATCGCAATTGATATCCTAAACTAGATCTAAGAAACTAACTTGGCCGTATACACAACCTATATCGTCAGCGAAAGCTTTAAGTACACCTTTAAAACTAAGACTAAAAAGAGAATTTATATAGATAGGAAATAGTATAGACCCTAACACAGAGCCCTGTGTACACCTAATTTCATCTATTTTTACTCTTTGAGTCCTATAAGTCAAGTATAAGATTTAAACCATTTTAAAATGAACCCCCGAAAACCAGCCTTATACAGTTTTTTTTAGCAAAATATCATGGTTAACCATATCGAATGCCTTGGTTATGTCAACAAAGAGAGCAGCTGTAATTAAGTTGTTGTCTAAATTATTGTATAAATCGAATGAAGCATCTTCAAAAGATTTATCTTTCTGAAAACCAAACTGTACCGAGCTGAAAAAATTTATTTTATTCAAAAACTTCATGATCCTGTTTTTAATTACTTTTTCGAAAACTTTACTCACTGAAGGCAGAAGCGAAATAGGTCTATAGTTTTGAACACATTCCGGTTCACCTTTCTTAAAAAGAGGTATCACATCAGCACATTTAAGACCGTCTGGAAAACATCTAGAGTAAATGCTCATATTAAAAATGAAAGCAAGAACATCTATAATAAAGCAAGATATATTTTTGAGCAATTGATTTGAAACCCCATCAAAACCGCAAGAATTTGAATTTTTTAGGGACCCAATAACTTTTAAAAGTTCCAAAGCTGTTATTTGTTCATATACAAAACTATTACTTTGAAAGGGTTCAACATTATCATTTTCATTACCTATACCATTACAAAGAGGTCCTACTGCATGACTTAATTGAGGTTTGAGTGTATCTGCTATTGTAGCGAAATAAGAATTAAATTTATCATAAGTTTAATATGTTTTTTGGAAATTGGAGACTTTCTTAAAATATTATTGACTATCCGCCATTCTTGCTTGATATTACCTTTCGATAATTGAAATAGATTTTTATAGTACTTATTTCTACATAAGGGAATTTCTCTCTTAATATGAGAGCACAAAGCTTTATATTTATTTTTGAGGTGTATATTTTGCGGATGCTTAGAAGTTTGAATTCTGAGTTTGTTTTTGCTTCTAATTTTCCTTAATAATGAATCTGTTATCCAGGGCTTAAGTTTAATACATGAGTTTCTTAGTTGTACTGTATTTATGTACTTTGTTGAACATATTTATTTAAGATATGTAACCATGAAAGAATCATAAGATTTTGAGGGTTCTACTTCTGAGTATACCGCATTCCAGGACTCGAAACAAAGAAGTGACTTGAGTTTTACTAAGTCAATTTTGGTTTTTAAATTGCTTGGTTTATTGACTGTGGTTTTATTAAATTTAGCTACGTTGACTAGCAAACCTGTCATAGAATGATCAGTTATTCTGAGATCAAAAACACATTTATCACATTGTTCCTCAGAAATGTTAGTAAAACGACCATGAATGTGGTCTAGACATGTACCAGAATCGATTCTGGTTGGTTCATTTATAAAAGAAACTAACCCATGTGAAGATAATAAATCCAAGTATTTGCAAGCAATGGGATTATTATCTAGGATATTAATATTAAAATCTCCAAGTATAATTAGGTTTTTAGTTTTTTTCAAAATCAAGCAGAGTAGAAAATTCTTCCGTAAACATCGACAAACTGAACTTATGTAATCTATAAACACACAAAATAACAAATTTTTCATTTTTCAATTTCAAGGACATCTTTAAAACATCAGCACTCAAAAAGTCCAATTTAGTGGCAGAACAATTATAATCTTCTTTTACAAAATAACCAACACCTTCTGCAGCATAGTTTTCATTTGAATTTATGAAAAAAATTAAAACCTGGCAAATAATAATCATCTTTTTCAAAATGATAAATCCAAATTTCCTTTACAAAAATTAGATCAGGCTTAGAAGCAAAAGCTTCGAGGTGAGATACAAAAGTCGCATAATTTTCTCTCAAACTTCCTACATTTTGATGAATACAAAAAAGTTTCTCATTACAAAAAGATTTATTCAGAAATACATTTTCAACATTTGAGATTGGATTTGAGATGGAAATATCATCATCGATAAGATCTCCAAAATTAATTAATAATAAAAAAAAGTAATTATTTATTTACAAAAAGCAAGTGCATAAAAAGCCCTATATTTTTGAAAGATCATTGAAAGATCTTATGGCAATGACATTTCCACCTTCAGCTTTTCTGAGTAAAACTATTGTTTTTAAACCAAAGATATTTAAAGCCCTTCATCTTCTTCATCTCCTTCGCTTGTATAAACAACGCCTGTGTGTACTTAGTAAGAGCATCATTGATGTAAATGTCCAACTTTTTTCTCGTACCGCCGTCATCCAATATATTAGTGTTCATGTTGTGTTTTTTTTTTTAATTTCTCTGACATAATTTTTAGCTTGAGCGCAAAATCAGTAAACCTTACACAGATGATGGTTTTGTTATTGGAAACTGAGTGGGAACGATCAGTGTCATAATTGTGTTTACTTTGTTTAATTTTTTTAACATAGCAATTATCTACTTCTTCTCTTCTAACTTCCACACCCAATGCATCACGAAAGATTTTCTGTGCTATACAAAAAGAGGTTAATTCATCGACATCAGTTAATCCAGCAATTTCAATGCAATTTCTCAGAGAGCTTTGTTGTTGCCAATTGAGTCTACTTTCTAATGAGTGTACTTTTGATTTCAACACAGCGTTCTCTTCCTTCAATTCCTTTATGGAATTAAGAAATTCTTTATTTGTAACTTCTAACCTTGTTATTTTATCTTCTAAGCTTGTGATTTTGTTATAAATCTTCAATAAGGTTGATTCTTCTTCTTGCCCAACATTATTAACGTAGTTTTTTGCAATTGAAGAGCGTGCAATATTGTTGCTTTTCGCAGAATCTGGATAATCTTCTCTCTGCTTAGTTGTACTCGTACTCTGACCTGCCGGTGCCGCTATATGAAGTGATCGACGACTGAACGTAGAACATTTATCACATTGATAGGATTTTCCACTAGATTTCATAAGGTCCGCAACAGCTTCAGAGATGTTAACACAGTTGTAATGAAAAACAGCATTACAATCAACACAATTAACTTTTTGATTAAAATTCCTTTTTATTTTTTCGGAACAAAAAGAACAACTCATTTTGGCGATTTAAAGTTATCAAATCGTTAAGCAATTAAAACTCTTATACGAGTATTGTAAAACCGTTGCTGAAGTATTGTAGTGTTATATGGAATCCTTAATCCCAGTCCAGTATCCTTCGTATAGAAAAAATTCAAAAAAGATTTACTAAGTTTGCCTTGCGTTAGCTTTTGGTTCTTTAAGTGTTCCATGTTATAAAAGCAGATGTGTTCTCTCTCTTCCACCTAAAACCTCTCATTTTAAGAAGAAAATTAAATTCTGTACTCTTTGCTATGATGTCCTCAATTCTATTATTGATTGTCCGGTGGTGTTATCAATGTTTAATATGTATGCACCTGCTCGCAGTTTGCGACCAAGAAAAGGTGATTTTTTTATGTTCTATAGCCAGTGAAAGTCAAAAACACATCTATTGGAATGAATTCAGTAATATTACTGTGACCAGAAACCAAGTGTTCGATTCCTTAAGCCTAGTACGCAGATCGGGAAAAAGTTTGTCTCCCATAAATTTTTTTTCCTGGGACAAATTTTGTCTCGGATATTTTTCCGAGCAGTACGCAGTTCGCGCGCAAAATTCATACTATTGTGAATTGCTCTTCAAAATGTCTCCACTAAATTTTGCCAGGAAAAAGAATGATACAAGCATTATTTTGCGGGACAAATTTTGACAGCCACCGTATTTCCGAAAGTGATTTTTGTCAATTCTGATTTTATGTAAAAGGTGCTGATGCTTGTCTTGAGATCATCAAGAAGAGATTCCAATAAGGTATGAACAACTTTTGTAAGACAACCCGTTCCAGAGATACACTAAAAAACACATTAAATTAGATTTCATCTCTCCAACTTCAAATTTTTGCGCGAGATTTGGAAAAGTTTTGTAGAGATTAAAATTGTAGAGATAAAATTTGTCTTGTCTCGATCTGCGTACTAGGCTTTAAGTCTTAACGCCATTTAAGATACCAAATATTTTGTGTGTAAATCAAGTGGTAAGAGGGGCAAAAAAACAATTTAAGTCAACAGTTGCGACAGATTGGTGACGTGAAATAAGGCAAAACTAAATAAGACCGAATGTAAAATTTGGCCTTCTTTCGCTTTGAAAATGGAAATGGAATTGAAAGCCAAATTGGTTTTACTTCCATTTCCACACGGAGTTTGGGTGTATGCAAATCCTATATTTGGCCAAGCAGGCGGGGGTTGCAGGGGTGCAACATGCCCCCTTAAGGTCCCGTGTAGATTTTAAAGTTTATAATGATGACGATGCTAGACTTTCAGATCCGTAATTAATAGGAAAAACAAACTTCGCAGCTTTCGAAACTGTAAAACGAAATAAGGCCAAATTGGTCTTATTTCCTTTTCTATATCGATAATTTGGCGTTATTTCCAGAATCCAGATTTAAACTGAAATAAGTCAAAATTTTTAATTTTTGGCTTGATTTCGTTGGGACTTATTTCACGTCACCGGGAAAATCTTAGAACCCTTGTGGTGCAACGTTATTTCGATAAAAATGATTCCATTATTATTTCTTAGTATCCCAAGCAAAATACCTAGAGCACTATTCTCTGAATCAATCCTTGCTCATAGTCTCCACTACTGGCATTATTTATAGATATTTCTCTGTTTCCATTGATTATGGGATTCGATATGTGACAAGTTCATCTGTGCAGTGAGACAATTCCAAAAGCAATTACCCGTAACTTAACCATAAATGACGAAATAAATTTTCGAAAAATGAAGTTTCACAGAACACATTTATTTATCTCTCTCTTTTTTTCTACATACATATATAAATGTTCGCATTTACATAGTATATTTGTATATTTTGAATAAGTATAGTTACAAAAGCCTTACCTCAAAATATGAATGTACTGTTCATCGGAAACGGTTGAACCTGGCAGCAGGACAAGAATACCAAATGTAATTTATGAAGTTAATGGATGGAAATGTATTTCCGGTCCATTAACGGTCCGTTTGCAGATGTAAAGAGCTTTGGTGATTGCAAAATAATAAATATTCGAGTGAATCGATTCAAATTCAATTATATTGTCGTTTGGGTGAAGAGTATTATAATGCCAGCGCATACTGTACCGCAGCGTGTTTGACTGTCAATTGCATGAACAGGGATGTCAGCGGCATCATCGTGCATATATTTTTGTGGTCGCAATCAAACCAAATCGGCTTATGGATGTATGTATATAACAGTAATTGTGAGGTTTGACAAACTTCAAAGATTATATTCAATTGAGGAATGGGTGGCTTTTTGTATTGTAGGTTTTTTCCAACTAAATTGACTATCTGAAATTCAAAATAAGCTCAACCATGAGGCCCGGAGACCCAATCGGATTACACGAATGGCAATCTACCAGGAAATAGAATATATTACTATTATACTACTTGTAGTGCAATAGCAGTAAAACTTGAAGGCATTTAAAGCATTTGCAATTTTTCATTTCAAATTCAAGCGTAAACAAGTGAAAGCCAAAAGTATAGTTTCGTAAACACAGAATATGATCGCATATATTTTGTCAATAGCCGTGTTTTTTTGGAAAAGTTATCCGTAGTACAGTAGGATTTTATATGAATAGCATAAAAGGAGAAGTGAAATCCTGCTGCGGATAGAGATTTGACGTTTATTCGAGTATCGGTAGTGATCCTACTGCGGATGTTGTATTTGTTATTCATATAAAATCCTACTGTACTACGGATAACTTTTCCAAAAAAAACACAAGGCTACTATGAATAGATAATTGAAGAATGAAGAGTCCGCGATCATAGGAATTTCTTTAATTACAATTTAAGATCTGTCATTCAATATTTTCAAGATACTTTCAACAAGGAGGGGTAAAAGCTGAAATGGAATAAAACAAGCTGTGTGTGAGATATTTACGATTTTTTTAAAAAGCCCATGCTCTGAACCTAAACGAAAAATCCACAAATCCACCTCGTGTCTAAAAATTATTTTTCGGTCCAGTCAGCGAACAAACAGCCGGCGTTGTCTATAATCTTTGAGCTCCTGGTCCTGATCCAGTTAGATCTGGTAAAGGTGCCTTACGTATTCACCGACCGCGACGATGTTCTTATCTTTCTTTGAAGTACGAATGTTGGCTGATTGATTGTCGAACCGGTTGTCTCAAATTTGGCCACCAAACGTTGAAGACTCGACTGTGAAGAGTCACCACGTCTACTTTAAAATGGGTGCAACGCGCTGAAAGTTGTACCATTTTGATCATTTTTACTTGGGATATAGCTACTATAGGACAAGTTCTACCTGGTCAAGTCATACATACTGATACAAGTCTAAACGCATCCATATATAAAAAACTACTTGTTGCACATTCCTTATGTTTACCGTAATTTAACCTGTTACATTTATGCTTTAATGTCTCGTAAAAGTTTTTTGTTTCCAGTCATTAATAATCATGGAGTGGGGTGACATCGAAAATCGTATTGTTGTAATTGGGCTTTTGAAGTGTAATTTGGAAAAAGGTGATATCTTTCGAATCTTGCAGCCGCTGGGAATCACACGTTGTTTTGTTTATCGTGCGGTAAAATTGTTCGAGGATACTGGTGGAGTAAGTGACCGCAAAAGATCAGGCCGTCCACGCACTGTGAGGACTCCGCGAGCCATCAAAGCCGTGCAGGCTCGAATCAGAAGAAAACCATTAAGAAAACAGAAAATCTTGTCCCGAGAAATGAGTATTTCTCAGAAATCCATGTCTCGCATCATTAAAGAAGACCTCGGACTCAGTGCCTACAAAAGACACACTGGCCACCTGCTTACAGTCGCACTGAAGCAGAAACGCAAGCAAAAATCAAAAGCTCTGCTCCGACGGTACGCAAAGAATGCTCACCGACAGATTCTGTTTACTTATGAAAAAATTTCCACCGTCGAAGAATCATTCAATAAACAAAATGATCGAGTTTATGCTCGGACATCAAGAGAAGCGTCTGAACTCATTCCAAGGGTTGAAAGAGGCCACCATCCCGCAAATGTAATGGTATGGTGGGGAGTGAGCTATCATGGAGTTACCGACCTTCATTTTTGTGAAAAAGGAGTGAAAACTTCGGCAAAAGTTTACCAAACAACAGTTTTGGAGGATGTTGTAAAGCCTCTCAACCAAACAATGTTCAAAAACAAGCAATGGACATTCCAACAAGATTCTGCTCCGGCTCACAAGGCTAAAACCACTCAAGAGTGGCTCAAAAAAAATTTACCGGACTTCATATCACCGGAAGATTGGCCAGCTGGAAGTCCAGACCTTAATCCTTTGGATTACAAGCTGTGTTCCGTTTTAGAGGGAATAGCCTGCTTTACTCGACACCCAAATATTGAGTCGTTAAAACGATCCGTTGTTCGTGCAGTGATAAATTTTCCAATGGATGAGGTGCGTGCTGCGATCGGCAATTGGCCGGGGCGTCTCAGGTCATGTAGTAAGGCAAATGGCGGCCATTTTGAATAATTTCTTCTATGAAATGTAGCTAATGAAATCCCTAATAAATGATACAAACATTTTTTTAAAAATATCAGCGCATTATAATTTGGCATTAATTTTTCGTTGTATCAGTATTTATGCCTAGACTAGGTACATATGAAAAAAAAATCGATCTCGAAATTTTTATCAAAGTTAACATTACGATGATAGCGAAGACGAATAAAGTGAGTCCGACAATTCCATCTGTCTGTCGGTATGTCTGTACGTCGATCTACAGCCTAAACCACTGGACTGGAGCTTTTTTGTTATTTTGTTATTTTTTTAGCTCCAAAACTAACTCCGCCTACACCCGTAATGCAAAACCTTATTTATCTCGAAAACGGCTCGAACGATTTTGATAAAAAAAAAAAATATGTATACTACTATGGCCATGGACTACATTTTGGTCAAACAAAATTTTGGGATAAAATGTTATTTACGGTACCTGCCATAGAACGTTTTTTTTTTTTTTAATTTCGACTTTCTCATCAACCGCTCAAATGATTTTAACCAAGTTTTTTAAGCAGGAGACCCCTTAAGTTTAAAATAATATTGTATATAAGAATATTCGAAAAAATATTTTTTGGGTTTTTTGAAAGCAAAAAATCCATTTTTTTTTAATCAATATCTTCAAAACTTGTGCACGATTATTTTTAGAAATTACTTTCCAAAATCGATATTACTAAATACTTAAAATTGGCATCCCAAATTTTGTTCTTAAGGAATTTTAAAGTCATTTCTTATATAAAAAATTACTTTAATAATAAAATGATTTTTGTGCTTTGTTTGTATAAATCTTAAGCCGATGACGGGGTCAGTGGAGGTGTATACTCCGAAAGATTAAATCTTTGTCTCTCATTTCGTCTCCCCAATCACCGAAGCGTGTTCGAGGCAGAACTTCTATAAATCAAAGAAGTCCTCTCTTGGCTCAAAGAAAACGTGATATCGACCACTGATATACGCATCTTCTCAGCCAGTCAAGCTGCCATAAAGTCATTGGACTCTATCTCCATAAACTCAGTAACAACCCAAAACTGTCGCAAAAAATGAAACAATCTTACCTTTGTCAGACAGAAAATCTAACATAGGTACACCTCGACCTATAGCTACTTGTAAACTTATGCTAAAACATGATACCATAAGGAAAGTGAACCACAGATGGACCAGCACCTCAACTTGACAGTCCACAAAACTAATGTGGCCATTGATTGATGCTAAACTCTCAAAACAACTCATTTATATTGGTGGATTGCACATTAGCTCCGTTATAGGTGTTCTTACTGGACACTGCCTAATAGGCAGACATGCTTTTCGACTTGGAGCTCCTGCAAATGATTTTTACAGAAGCTGCATGGATGAATAAGAAGAGGAGTCAGTCTCTCACCTTCTATTATCTTGTCCTGCCCTAGCACAAAGACGTAGACCCCACTTGGGAGACTTCTACTATAATGATCCTATTGATCTAAGATATTCTGACACCTTCTGACATCTATCGCTTCATTGCTAGCTCAAAATGGTTTAACGAATAAGGAAGATCTTTGTAATCCTGTGGTATCACAAAGGACCAAATGTTGGTCTAAGTGTGTTGGCCATTCCGGTCAGCAGCCACCTAAACCAGTCGTGCATTTAATTTTTGTTTGCTTTGCGAACTTGATATTAAAATAGAAGTAGTCAATAATTAAATACAAGAAGCTTAAGACTTTTTCCAGAGTGCTTTGCTTATCCTACATCTAGTAAGAAAAGCAGAAAAACTTAGAAAACTTCGAACAACGAAATTTAAACTGTCACAACTAATAAACGAAGTTATCAACATTTAAATACGGACTATTTCAATTGGGACTTGACCGCGTTCTCTAGAATTGTGTTTTTCTTAGACCACACTATGGCGAATGTTCCGAATGAATCTTGCCAATAAAAATAACAATACTAATGCTAATTAGAAGTAAATAATAATGTAAATAAAATAAAATCTTAACCCGATCAGTACTTCGGTTCCTTAATAAAACAAATTCCAAGTTTTAAGTTCTTCTTTATAATCGGTCGGCCGGAAATTGGTTGGATAAGCATAATTATTGTAGGTTTTTCAAAATAGCTTCCAAATGGGTTTTGTAAATAATTTAAAGCAAATAATTTCGTGCATCTATTTTGCATATTTCTTTCAATTAAGGAGGCTGCAATGGGTTGTTGTCGAAGGGGTGATATTTTTTTATGTAACTATTACTATAATTTATACTAAAAATTACTTGTGAAAAATTGAACCCTATTTACATTGGTATCCCAATCTCTAGGAAGGAATCGTGTACAGCTTGTTCGGTTCTTCCGATGATGTTGATGTCGTCTGCGTAAGCCAGTAACTGGCTGGACCTGTTGACGATGGTCCCTCTTTGTTGCCGTGTCAAAGTCACGGATTGCTTTCTCCAACGCCAGGTTGAAGAGGAGGCAGGCCAAACTGTTCCCTTGTCGGAGTCCATTAAAGATGTTGATTGTCCTGGATAGCAATCCGGCTATTTTTACTTGGCTTGTTACGTTGGTCATGGTCAACCTACATAGTCGTGTCAATTTGTTTGGGATGCCGAATTCTCTCATGGCTTTGTAAAGTTGTACCCTGGCTATGCTATCATAGGCGGCCTTAAAGTCTATAAACAAATGGTATGTTGGGATGTTAAATTCTAGACATTTTTCCATCGCCTGCCTAAGGGTAAAGATCTGAACAGTTGTTGATTTGCCTGGAATGAAACCACACTGATATTGTCCGATGACGGTTTTAGCATATGGGGTTATCCGGTCTTGTAGGATAGAGGAGAGTATCTTATAGGCGGTACTCAACAACGTGATAGCTCTATAATTGCTGCACGTTGTGACATCTCCCTTCTTATGTATGGGGCATATTATGCCTTTTCGCCAGTCTTCTGGCGTTTCTTCGTGCTCCCATACGTGCACTATAATATCATGAATTGCTTGACGTAAGGCTGGCCCGCTGGTATGCCATCGGCTCACGGGGATTTGTTCTGTTTACGCCGGCCTATAGCCTTATCAACCTCTTCTATTTTTTTTTTTTTTTTATAATCTACACGCGCTCAAGGGATTATGATTACCCTTTTAAATGTTTGAACACAGCGCGGGCGTGAAGTTAAGGAAGAGAAAGAAAGATAGGAAAGATGTGTGGCACGATGTTCTGAGATGGCGGCTGAACTAAAGCGGAGAATGCCGTGTCTTATTTCTATGTCGCTTATAATTCACATTATTTTATTCGTGTTCATCCTTGTTGGGCATACTAGTTTAACTCAATTACATGTTGTTAGTGTTATGCCTGAACAACATGTAATGAGTAAACCAGCAACCCATTGATGACAATTTTAGAAGGTTTTTAATGGAATTAAAACGACATAGACGACACGGCAGGGATCGAACCTGTGATCATGAGGTTCACAGGCGAGCACACATCCATCGCGCCACGGCCAACTCCTTCTATGCTTGGTGGCGGCAACATAGGGTATTCTTCTTGAAGTAGTGGAGTCTCCACTTCTGTAGTGAGCTGACCATTTAGCAATTCATTAAAGTACACTTCCCATCGCTCCAGTATGCTTTCAGGATCGGTGATCAGATTTCCCTCTCCGTCCTTGCAGTATGTGCATCGTGGTGTGTACTGCGTCATGTTTCGAACGGATTGATAGAACTTCCGCGCAGGGTGCGGAACTCGCTCTCGGCTGTTTTCTATTTCACAGATTATGTTCTTCTCCCAGGCTGATTTTTTTTTGTCTGTGAAGCCGTCTTTCTGTTCTTCTGAGCTCTTTATATTCTTCTTCGCGTGCCCGCGTTCTATGAGATTGTTGCATTGCTCGGTACGCAACATTCTTACGTTCAGTCGCTAGCTTGCATTCATCATCAAACCAGCCATTCCGTTTTTCACGACTGCTGCCTAAGATGAAGTTGGCAGTACTAATGACAATATTCTTAAGGCGTGTCCACTTCGCATTTACGCCCAGCATATTGGCTGCAGGACTTACTCTCCCTAAATCAAGTGTTTCTAGGGCGAGTCTTAACGCATTACCAAAGGTGTTACTGGTGTTTTCATTGCGCAGGGCAGCCGTGTTGATTCGAACCTGATCGGCGGCGGATGCAATGCGTCTTCGTAAGGCAATCCGCCCTCGGAAAACCATACCAACAAGATAGTGATCCGAGTCGATATTGGCACCATTGATAGTGGGAACTAAAATCTTCCATTGCCCTAACATTTCTGCACCTCTCACCCAATATGTCAATAAGACGAAAGACGAAACAACTGCTGCCAAATTTTATTGCAGGTTCATTCAATGTCTTATACAAATCACCCTCACGTTAGTGATGGACGATTGCATTTTATTTAACCCACCTTCTACTTATACTGCTAGCCACTTTCAACTCTCGATCCATTCCAAATCTTTTTCGTGGAATTACCGAATAAGAATAACCGTCGACAGAAGGGACGAAAACCAATTTGTTAGATTTCTGCATCAACTTTGTGCCAAGTTTGATTCAAGTCTTCATATTTTGTATGCACGAAACGAATACTTGCCCTTTAAATCAAGAAAACAGCAAACAACAATGCGTAAATAAATCATTATTCCCCCCACACAAATAATATCGTTCTCTTCTTCGTCCTTCGGGAGATGTGTAGACTTATACATCTCCCCAAAGGTCATAAGGCGAATAATTTGTTAAGAAAAAGCAATGATGGCTTGCTTGGTTTTGATAAACAGGAACTTTTTATCGAATCACATTCTTTGTATTTATTCAGACATTAGGATTTTAAATTATATTCTTTTGTTTATGTTTAATCCTGAACGTCTGTAAGTTGGATGGATTTTTTCGTCCTACTCATTGTGTCTGTGGTTTATGGAAGAAATGAAAAAGGAAATTAAGCGAACGCGTGTATTTAATTGCTTCTTTTTATGATTTTTTTTTTTTCATATAGATTATTATGCTTCCTCGTTTGGTAGGTAAACATAAAAGGTTTATTTGAATTAATGTTTTTTTCCTTTATTTATGAAAACAAAAATTTCATTAGGTACGCAGTTAAAAATCCTTATACCGTTGGGGTAGAAAAAATTTGCATAAAAAGTTAACTTTGAAAAGAATCTAATTTGATTTCTTCATTCAGAGTATTTTAATTTAGAAGTTATTTCAACATGTGGTGATCAAGAATAATTAATCTAGTCAAATTTTTTTTTTCTGAACTTTTTTGCACAGACCGCCGAGCGTATACGACTTGTAAGGCTTTGTTTCTTAAATTATAATTAATTTTGAAAATTTTATATAAACGACCAAAATATTCCAAAAATTGGATATGCAAATTGCGGAGGCATTCGAGTAAAGTTTTCTTCGGTTATACGAATTCTTTTCTGCACATGAACAATACAAAGAGAGCAGATCGAATGGAAGATAAAAAGTTTGAAATATTAAAAATAAAAGAGGCCTGCCGTTAGATGGGATCGTAGGATTTTAAAGTGTTCTTTTCGGGATACTAAAAATAACCGTTTTTGAAGAATTTGTTTTCAACCATTTTCTAGCGGCATCGTTACATTTTTCTGAAAAACAGTTGCCCGTGTAACGTTTGCCCGCCGATTTTATTGATACTTTTTCGACATCAATCCCGCAGCACGATATTCCGTCGGCAGAGTTGTAAAAGAATGCATTATTATGGTATTGCATTCCGAAAATTCCCACTCATTCAACTGATTCTTCGGGAATGCAATAGAATTTATCATCTCATTTTTTTAACTTCAGAAATCCATTCCCATTCTATTTTAAAGTCTTAAATAATGCAATCATCAAAAGCAGTCAAAAGAATTTAAATAAAAAGAATGCATTCTTTTTTTTCTGCTTGCAGTCTTTGAAGTCTTTAAAAAGTCTTTTACATTCTTTGCAGTCTTAAAGTCTTTTAAATGCATTCAATGCATTTATTATATTGATTTGAATTCATTTGACTGCTTCAGATGATTTTTAAATAAAAGACTGCAAAATTGACTGGGACTTTAGTTTGAAAGTCACAGTACTGAGGTAAAATCAAAAGATTTAAAAAAAAGTCTTTCCATTCAATTGACTGCAGTACTAAAAAGACTGCATTCTTTCACATCTCTACCCGTCGCATGATATCCCGTACATTTCTTCACTGGATTGACGACGGGATTGGCAGTACTAAATACTACTTTTTAGATAGTACTTTTTGGATTTATTCAAGCAGTAGTGTAGTGCTTCCATAAAAATCCTCAGTTCTTGTTAGATCTCCGTAGAGGTAAGACACTAAGACCTCAAAAAGAGATAGGAACTTTGATTCAGTCGTGTTATGGGGTGATTGCTGGTTGGGCGACTGGCTGGTTGGGTTACTGGCTTGTTGAACGAAGAGCTGGTGGGAGTGTTAACGTTAACTAGAAAAAAGTGTTTTTTATTTATTATTTTTTATTTATTTAATGAGGAACAACTCTTCATAATTGCTGCGAAACTTCAACTAACTTAAAATAATTTTAATTACATTTAATTGAGATGGAATAATTTATGAGCCGCGAAATGCGACATAGGAGATTATATAGTAGTATATACAATAGTTTATTTTTAATTACACTCAAAATATGTTCATATGTTATTTACAATAATTAATTTCTTAAGTCTATCTTATTAATCTGCGAGTACAAAAGGGGCTCTGCTTCGTTAGGTTGGTTATGTTTTCTTTTTACATTTGAATAACATTTATGCCTTAGGTCTAAATTTGTTTCTTATTATTATTTATGATATTTACGTCAGCTTGAGCAGTGCTAACCGTCGTTGAACATAGGAGATTGTGTGAAAGTGATGCACACAATCAATCGTGGGTGGAAGGTTTAGATTTTGCAGTTATAGTCGCGATCGTGAAACGGTGACATTTGATATTGTATGTCAACAAACATAAAGTCCCTTTTGCATTGGGGAATTGATATAGGTAATTTTATACTATCGCGGTCCCCTCGTTTTTTCGCTGTAAAAAATCGAAATATCAACTTTTTTGAGTGCTTTTTTTAATCTTCATTTTTACGGCGGATTGACGAAAAAAATGACAAGGATGAAAAAAAATGAAAACTTATATTAGTTTCAGGGCTTCAAATGTTCATGTAAACGCACTTATTCATGTATAATTGTTGATAAGTTTTTTACAAGCAATCGAATAGAGTTTTTATATTTTTTTCATAATCTACACAAAAAAAAAAAAAAAAAAAAAAAAAAAAAAAAAAAAAAATATACAGAAATGTTGATTTTTCATGTTTTTAAAATTCAAAATAATATCAACCTTTTCTCACATATTATCGTAGAAAAGGAAATTTCTGAACCCACAGTACATTTAAGTTAAGACACTATTGACATAGGCGCCTGCCTTACATGCCCTAAGCGGAGCAACGGAGTTGCGTGAGCGGGTGTGAGGGATTACCGAAAAGCTTTAAATGCATTTAAAGCTCTGAGCAAATAAAATTCGCTCTAAAACTTAACTGAAACTGAAAACAAAATACTTAAGCCCTTAAATAAATGTATTTATCTGTGCATTCTTCTGTTCATTGCTTACGAATTTATCTGTTTTAAATATTTAAATCTCTATTTTTGTATTTATTTATTTGTTCATGTATTTATTAATTTATTTTTGTTCATTTATTAATTTATTTATTTATTTTCTTTCCTTGCTTTTCTTTATTTATTTTACTATTATTTTCAATGTTTACCTATTTATTTGTTTATTTTGTAATTGATTGATTTTTGATTAATTTTTTTATATAAACTTATATAAATTTAATATAATTATCTGCCATTATTCCATTATTTTTCTTCATACTTAGTTAACAGACTTCTAAAAAGAAGTCCATACCATAAATTTAAAAATATCAAATGAAGGTTTTCTACGTAGTTTTTATTCAAAAATAAATTCCCTTTTCTTTTTGTAAATCCTTATCATCATTTTGAATTTATTTTTCAGTTATAAAATAGGTTTGTATAAAGTACTATTTACATGAGAGCGACCAACGACCAACGAATAAAAAAACAAATGGGATTTAAAACATATATAAGCCTAAATTCTTTACAAAAACTTTGCAAAAGGGTAGCAATCTAGTTTAATTTAATGTTAATTTATAAAAATTTGCGTTGTAATTGCTAAAATGATAGAAAAACAATTACAAAGCAAATTTTTATAAATTAACATTAAATTAAACTAGATTGCTACCCTTTTGTAAAGCTTTTGTGAACAATTTAGGCTTATATATGTTTTAAATCCCATTTGTTTTTTTATTCGTTGGTCGTTGGTCGCTCTCATGTGAATAGTACTTAAGAAGAACTGAAGATTTTTTTTCTAAATCCCTTCTGCCTTTTATTGTGCAACTTATTTGGTCCTTCTTCCTCCGCGATCTCTCATGTTAGTGCGAGCTTAGATATTGCAAAATGCAAATTGAAATCGTTAAAACAGTACGGTCTTCTGTGTATTGTTAAAATAGTCCTTGATTCTCATTGGTCAGGTCACAAAATAGTGATTAATACAGCGCTGTCGCTTTGTATCAAGAAGGGTAGGAAAACGTAGCCAACCCTTTTCTAGCTTTAACTAAATGAAATTTTTGGATTTTTTTTTTGTTCAAAAAAATCTGTAGGACAGTATTTGAGAAAAAATGAAGGAAATGTGTGGGGGAACAAAATCAAAAATAATATCTACCAATTTTAAATCAAATCGGCCGAGCCGCTTGGGTTGTAGTCAGACAGTAAGACAGAACTGCGAAACCCACTTTTTTAGTCTTCGCTTTCATCGGAATGCCAACTTTGATCAAAATTTGGAGTTCGATTTTTTGACAAATGCATAACTTACTTTTTCGCTAGTACCCCTTGGCATAATGGTTAGTGCGTTGAACTGTCATGCGGAAGGTCTCGAGTTCGATTCTCAGCCGCTGCAAAGTTTTTTTTAGGGGTGTACTGCCTCTTGCGAGAAATTGACATATTCTCCAAGAGTATCTCTTTTCATGGAAAGAGCTGCTCATTAGCCGTTCGGAATCGGCAGAAAATTGTAGGTCCCCTCCGTTCCTGGTAACACGCATACAGGAATGGTTGAGAGTTGTAAATCACTAGGTCCTGGTTTACTCCGAGCTGTTGCATTACCAAATTAATAATTATATCTAATAACTTACTTTATAGTACCAATAAGTCGTAAGCCCTTCCGATTCATATGAGTCATGGTGGTAACAACGCTTACGATTGACTTTTATTGCAGCAGTAACCAGCTCCAATAACAAAAATTCTTTTCTTCACACGAACTGAGAAAGAAGACTTTCTTGTCATATCAGGAAAAAATGTTTCCCAGCCTCATTACAGTCCATCTATCAATAAAGATGTGGCCATACGGATATGACAGATTCGTGACTGATTGAAAGTGTTATTTAATTCGTGTTCTCAACCGAATCTTTTCGCTCAATCTTGAAAATCAATCAATTGAAAAAACAGTTTTCTACACAACTTCAATGCACAGAAAGTTTCTATAGATTTGAGCCATCAATGTCTTCCAGTGGATGAAATTCGACCATTGCAAACTCAAAAAGAAATAAAGAAATTTACTTAGGTTCCTCTTATTTATCCATAGGTTAGCATTTGGTCTGTGAATATTTTTATAATGCAAGACCCCTGTTTCTTATAACCTTTTTTCACTCCTCTTAATGGCAATGCTTTTATATAAAAACCGTAGGAAAGGAACGGTCTATGCCTGTCAAAAAAAAAAAAAAAAAAGAAAATAATGAAAATATGTTGCCGTTTCGTCAGTTAGAAATGTTCGGACAGAATTCATGTACAAGTTTTGATATTTAGATGATACCGCCCGACAACTCAGTCCTGCAATTTGATAGCTTTTTTGTAAACTAAGTACTTAATTGTTTCGTTGGATTCAAATATAGATATCCCAAAATCGAATATAACTTTAAGTATCATTATTTCTGGCATCCATTTTCCCATTCCTTTTGAAGTTTGAACTCTATGTTCCAGAATTAAAATACCCAACACACACACACATGCATAATTATTTGCTAAATGCTTCCCTATTCTTTTCAAACCCAAATATATAGATACGAATGGATAGCCTTAATTCAATACCATTAACACAATATCCGGGGAGAAATGGCCCATTATCTGATCCAACCCTGGAATGTCTATTAAAATAGCCTTTATAATTTTTACTATCAGCCAAATGTTAGAAGTCGCAACCTTGCAAACCTCCAAGAGCAAAAAGGTGCCAGAAAACGATTTGAGCCATCTATTAAATGAGTTCACACTCGTATGCCACTATCATCTCAGCCCCAACCCTACAACTATATTAGCTGACTCCATCTTTCCGAGAGAACGTTGAAGAAAACGATCTTAGGCATAAGAATCACGCAACCTAGAATAGGTACCTGGGTCCTGTTACATACTACGAACTAGGAATTTTAATGGCATTATTAAAAGCTCACAGGAGTTTGTTAGCAGGGGGACATTCGAAAGAAAAAAAAATATAAAATAAAAATAATAATAAAAATGAAGAGAAAAGCACTTTGCAATTGGTTTTGGATGGGTGCCTTAATACGCATCGTTTAGCTGCAGAAAAATGTCAAGCGTGCTGCCACTTCTATCAGGATACCATCACTTCCATCATCACATAGAAATATTTTTGAACATTTAAGCCATGGTGACGGCAAATCCGAATCTGGGGATCGATATCAATTTCGTGATTAAAATCGGGTCGTTAAACAAATAATAGGGATGCTTCTAAAGAAGCTGCGTATCCCTTGGGAGGAACAAGTTGCCATCAGACGTAAAAGAATAAACAAGCAATTTAATCAGTCAGCGGTAACGTGCCGCAGGGATTCTTCATTTTTTCGAATATATTCTCCAAACAAAAAACGCATGGGAACAAAAGGCGACGGAGCTTTTGTTGGTTGAAGAGTATAGGAAGGCACTCCTTCGTCATAATATTTACTGCTTATACGAGTAGTGTTCCGTGCTGCGTTGCATGAAGTTTCTCTCTTCTCTCCAGAGTTTAGAGATTTGAATTTTTCACTCGGCTTTACGGTTTTTTTTTTTTTTTGGGGTGGGAATATTGTTTAGCAAGATATGAGGTAGATTTCGTAAAAAAGTTTTTGTTTTCTTTTATGAATTCTGTCACTTGTTTCATTAAAAACTGAAAGGGGGTGGGTATACCAAGCTTGAATAAGCCCCTTGGGTATAAACGATAATCAAACAAATTATATTGGATTTTTCTTGAGTGGGGGATATCAAAAGGAGTCCTTAAAAAGATTAACGAGCGTCTAACTTTTTCGTGTTTGCCGCCATTTTGAATTTAGAACAAAATTATTTCTGTCAAATAACGCGATTCTTTTCAACTTTTTCCCAAAAATGAACTTAACTAAACTTGTGGAGTGCTTAATTCTTTACAAATTTGGTCAGAATACGTTTTTGCCTACTGTTAACACATCTAACACATCATTTGCGTTGGATTGCTTATTAAATTGGAATTCCAGGTTAGGTTAGGTTGAAGTGACTGAGTGACAAGAGTTGGTCCATTGTGATATCATGAATCTGTAGATTTTCTCCCTCCTTCTTGAACCATTTGGAGCTTCTGCTGAGGAATTGATTGAACCTCTTCCTCGTCGATACAACCTCTATACAAATCGTTTGAAGGAACTCCAAGCCTGGTTGCGTGCTTGCCTATTAGATACTGTCCGGTTATGACACTAATTACAGAAATGATGTGCACCCTACTTGCAGTACGCCTGGGCGTACCTAACCTGATGGTTAGTGCGTGCGTCGTACTCTCATGCCGAGGTCATTGGGTTCGATTCTCAGTCGCTGCAAAAAAGTTTTGCCTCTGGCGAGGAATCGACAAATCATCCAAAAGTAACTCTTGAGAAGTGCTACTCATTTGACAGAAAATTGTAGGTTTCCTCTATTCCTGGTAACATGCATACGGGAATTGTTGAGAGTTGTAAGTCACTAGGTTTGTGCTGTCTGTGAGCCGTCATGTCCCCAAACGCAGAGCGCTTCAGATCAAGCATTGGCCAGATCTGTGGTGGACAGTATAAGCTTAATATGTATAGTGATGAGTATATCTGTATTAGCCTTATTAGGTAATGTAGGTAATGTTGTTGCACTTTTGGCGAGTTCTTCAGCCTTACAGTAGTCGGTTTGCCCTGGCAAAAGTGAATGTTGAACTGGAGCACCATCTGCATAAAGATGAATGGCAGTTAACGGCTGTTATAGAGTTGGTAGAGATGAGTCCAAGAATTAAATAGCCGCTTGACTATGGGAGAAGATGCAGATATCAGTAGTTAATGACATGCTTTCTTTAATCCAAGATAGGACTTTTTTAATCGCCATAACTTCCACCAGGAAGACGCTCCGCTTCAATGATAAAGACGAAAAGAGAGGCATAAAACTAATCTCTCTGAGTACGCACACCAACCACCTTAAAATAGATAGAATCATCTTCCAAGAAACACATATCCTTCCAAAAATATCTTGAAGGAATGATGGCTTGGAAGTTTTTGCCGAACTATAGATTTGACAGGATGATGGAATGACCAATTTTGTAATTGATCCATTCTTAAGCTCTTACGGCTATGCTCACTGTCGTCTGTTTGCTGGTAATATCGAGGGATGCCAAATAGAAGAGAACATCTAATACGCAAAAGGGGTCCTTGGCGGTGCTCCGAATATGCATAGGCAAGATGTTAGCTGGACTCTGCTATTGGAGTACCTTTGATATATCCTCCACATGAGGTGTTTTATATTTCCTAAAGAATGGGACAGGTTCCGTTTTATAAGGGTTGACTCTCAGGCCACAGCGCTCTGCCCTGTCTGTTAGCTTATTTAAAGAGTTTTGAAGGATTTTTTTTAAGATGCTAGGATACTTTCCATCATCTTAAAAAAAAAAAAGATGTTAGGATACTTTCCATCTGACGGTCAGCCATCAGACGAATAGGGGGAACAACATGTAGCACACGAAAACATGCACGGGCCGTAACTATTCGGGACTGGTGGAAGTGTGATCATAGCCTCTCCGCGGCGGCCGCTAGAAACAAGCCTTCTAAAAAAGGTTTGGCTAATATGATCAGTTTGGTTCCTCAGGTTGGCCACAGGTTAATTCCCTGTCCCATAAAATTAAAAGAATTACGAGACGGACAACAAGCCTCGGAAACGGACTGATCACACGACGACAACCCACGCAAAGAAAACGTCAAAACGATTTACGAATTTTCTTATGGAACGTACGATCGCTCTATAGAGCTCGAGCTGCTCAGCAGCTAGCCGATGCCCTGTCAAAATATAAAGCTGACATAACAGCTCTCCAAGAAATCAGATGGACAAGGAATGGTGTTTTACAGAAGAAAGAATATGACGTATATTACAGCTGTCATACAAAACACCATGTGCTCGGGGTAGGCTTCCTAGTCAGCGAAAAAATGAAGTCTACTATCATCGGCTTTAACGCTATAAGCGAAAGGCTATGCACCCTTCGCGTGCGAAGAAAATTTACGAACATCAGTCTCATTAACGTTCACGGACCTACGGAGGAGTCCTCAGACGAAGAAAAAGAGATTTACTACGAACAAGTCGAGAGGGCCCTCAATGCCTGTCCAAGGTATGATGTTAAAGTCATCCTTGGGGATTTGAACGCAAAAATAGGTCGGGAGCCGGTATTCAGGCATTACGCAGGCACCCATAGTTTCCATAAGAACACTAATGATAATGGACTTCGAGTCTTAGAATTGGCAGCATCGAAAAGCATGGTCGTTGCGAGTACCAGGTTCCCGTGTAAAGATATCTACAAAGCCACCTGGGTATCACCTGATGGAGTCACTCGTAACCAAATAGACCACGTGTTGATAGACCGTCGCCACTACTCGAACTTGATGACGGTACGAACGTACCGAGGTGCCAATATCGACTCGGATCACTATCTTGTTGGTATGGTTTTCCGAGGGTGGATTGCCTTGCGAAGACGCATTGCATCCGCCGATCAGGTTCGAATCAACACGGCTGCCCTGCGCAATGAAAACACCAGTAACACCTTTGGTAATGCGTTGGGACTCGCCCTAGAAACACCTGATTTAGGGAGAGTAAGTCCTGGAACCAGTATGCTGGGCGTAAATGAGAAGTGGACACGTCTTAAAAATACTGTCATTAGTACTGCCAACTCCATCTTAGGCAGCAGTCGTAAAAATCGGAACGACTGGTTTGATGATGAATGCAAGCTAGCGACTGAACGTAAGAATGTTGCGTTCCGAGCAATGCAACAATCTCATAGAACGCGGGCATGCGAAGAGGAATATAAAGAGCTCAGAAGAACAGAAAACGGCTTCACAGACAAAAAAAATCAGCCTGGGAGAAGAACCTAATCTGTGAAATAGAAAACAGCCGAGAGCGAGGTCCGCACCAGGCGCGGAAGTTCTACCAATCCGTCGGAAACATGACGCAGTACACACCACGCTACACATACTGCAAGGACGGAGAGGGAAATCTGATCACCGATCCTAAAAGCATACTCGAGCGATGGGAAGTGTACTTTAATGAATTGCTAAATGGTCAGCTCACTAGAGAAGTGGAGGCTCCACTACTTCAAGAAGAATACCCTATGTTGCCGCCACCAAGCATAGAAGAGGTTGAGAAGGCTATAGGCCGGCTTAAACAGAACAAAGCCCCGGGAGCCGATGGCATACCAGCCGAATTATTCCATCACGGCAGGCCAGCCTTACGTCAAGTAATTCATGGTATTATAGTACGGGTTTAGTACGGAGCAGGAAGAAATACCAGAAGACTGGCGAAAAGGTTTAATATGCCCCATACATAAGAAGGGAGATGTCACAACGTGCAGCAATTATAGAGGTATCACGTTGTTGAGTACCGCCTATAAGATACTCTCCTCTATCCTACAAGACCGGATAACCCCATACGCTAAAACCGTCATCGGACAATATCAGTGTGGTTTCATTCCAGGCAAATCAACAACTGATCAGATCTTTACCCTTAGGCAGGCGATGGAAAAATGTCTAGAATTTAACATCCCAACATACCATCTGTTTATAGACTTTAAGGCCGCCTATGATAGCATAGCCAGGGTAGAACTTTACAAAGCCATGAGAGAATTCGGCATCCCAAATAAATTGACACGACTATGTAGGTTGACCATGACCAACGTAACAAGCCAAATAAAAATAGCCGGATTGCTATCCAGACCAATCAACATCTTTAATGGACTCCGACAAGGGGACGGTTTGGCCTGCCTCCTCTTCAACCTTGCGTTGGAGAAAGCAATCCATGACTCTGGCACGGCAACAAGAGGGACCATCGTCAACAGGTCCAGCCAGTTACTGGCTTACGCAAACGACATCGACATCATCGGAAGAACCGAACAAGCTGTACACGATTCCTTCATCCAGATTAGTGAAGATAAAACAAAGTACATGGTGCCGTCGAATACGAGAGGAACAGGTGGTCAAACAATCAAGGTAGCGGAGCACGAATTTGAAGTGGTGCAATCCCTTAAATACCTTGGGTCAATAGTAGCAGCCGATAACAATATAGAAGAAGAAATACGCGGGCGGCTTCTCAAATCCAACAGAGCCTACTACAGTCTGTCAAAGCTCTTCAAATCCAGAAATCTCACCATAACTTCAAAACTGCTGCTGTACAGGACCATGGTCCTGTCAGTACTCTTATATGGATCCGAGACTTGGGTGCTTAGCAAAAGGCACTCCGACCTCTTAGCTGCGTTCGAGAAAAAAATCTTAAGGAGAATTGTTGGCCCCCTATGTGAGGACGGACGATTCCAGAGACGGTACAATCATGAATTGTATGCAATTTATCTTGAAGCAGATATCGTGACAAAAATTAAGCTCAGTAGACTCGGGGGGGCAGGGCACCTAACTCGCATGAGCGAAGAGGAACCTGCTCGGAAAGTTCTTTGTGGTACATTCTATGGTAGACGACAGCGTGGTAGACCATGCTTGCGCTGGAGAGATGGCGTAGACCAGGATGCCCGAAGCCTTGGGGTGCGCAACTGGATGGCGTCGGCTAGAGACCGGGATAGGTGGAGAGACTTGTTGAAAGAGGCCAGGACCGGAACCCGGTTGTCGAGCCGATGATGATGATAATAATGATACTTTCCATCTGTCATTTACTAATTTAATAAAAAATTCCAGAGAAAATGATTAAGCACATCCCCTTGCGGCATATTTCTACTGACAGGTCTTCTAAAAGAAAAGCCACCTTATTTTGAATTGAGAACATCTGGTTATTCAGTTCACCAAAAAGCCCATCTACCTTCAGTTCTGAGGGTGCAGAAGCGATTGCAGATGTGTCGACAATTTTAATAGCACTTGGAATATTCGATAGTTCGTAATAGTGAATGTTAAGCAGTATCTCCCAATCTGGCTTTTCAATAAACATGTTGAGCCTTAGTATAAAGTCTCATATCAATGCTTCTACGTAAATAGATATCAATCAATCTTTCAAGTGTTTTAGGAATTCCTGTCTTCCTTGTCATCTCGATCGTGAGGGCTGGAACTAGATGACTCTTTTCGCAGGAGTTTTGTTGTTCAGTTTCTAGATGTGGCCAAGCCAATGCAGTCACTGTCTTTCTTTCGGATCGGTTAAAGATTGTGTCTTCGTGTTAGGACGTCATCTACGAAATTGATTAAAAAAGTCACTTTATAAAGGGTGAAGGTAACGTCAAGTTTTTTGCCTAACTTAATTTGACATTTCTTTGTTTCAGTGTTTGACCAAATTCAACTATGGAAAGGTACACAATTTGGCAGCGCATTAAGATTGTTGAAGCCTTTTATGAAAATGGGCGTTCAAATCAAAATGCATTTCGTGCAGTTCGTGAATTTTTTTTGGTCAGCATAATCAACCAAATGTGTCCACACTCGTTAGAATTGTGCGCAAATTTGAGTAAACCGGATCTGTAGAAAATGTGAAAACACCAGTACATGCTCGCCCAGTTCGTTCTGCGGAAAAAATTGCAGTTGTTCGCGATAGTGTGGCAGAAGAACCGTCAACCTCGACTCGTTGGCGTCCTCGTACCCGGCAGTTCTTCAAAGACATAACTTTAACTTTGATAACGTTATAAAAGTTGATTACCTACTAGGTGACTTTCTCTGTTTCGAAGAACTTGTGTCCCAGTTTTAAAGCTATGAGCTACTAGTTTGAACAACTCCGGGTGTTCTTTCGATCGGGATATTCTGCTTCCTCTTTGAGTTTCAAGACTGCAATGATAGCCCCTCTGTTTTCTACGCAAGATCTTATTCTCACCTTGATATTCTTTTATGATGTCACACGCAATATTGATTGCAGATGTGTGACAGCAAATTTCTTACGCCATTTGGTTGTCATTTTTTTTCGTTAGACAGTCCCGAACTTAAATTCAGGGAAACAGATGTTGGCCACGTATGTACCTTTCATGTATGTACGTTCCAATATGCTAATCAAATGGTGCATTTTCTTGACGGTTAGACCATCTGGGGAACTCCAGTTTGCAGTGTGGATTCTAAGCCTTTGAAACCTGTTGATACTTTTCGAGGAAACTATGCTTGTTCGACCACAATTGGGCTACGATGTTTTCCTTTAATACAAAAACATTCGATGGCGACCGTCAAAAATTAGTATAACGAGTTTCAACGTGGTGGCACATCGGTTTTTGAAAGCCCCACCCAGGTGACCTAAAAATTGCTACCACGGAAGATAACGTGTCAAAAACCCACGATATCGTATTGGCAGACTGCCGATTGAAGGTGCGCGAAATAAAGGGTGATTTTTTAAGAGCTTGAGAACTTTTTTTAAAAAAAAAACGCATAAAATTTGCAAAATCTCATCGATTCTTTATCTGAAACGTTAGATTGGTCCATGACATTTACTTTTTGAAGATAATTTCATTTAAATGTTGACCGCGGCTGCGTCTTAGGTGGTCCATTCGGAAAGTCCAATTTTGGGTAACTTTTTCGAGCATTTCGGCCGGAATAGCCCGAATTTCTTCGGAAATGTTGTCTTCCAAAGCTGGAATAGTTGCTGGCTTATTTGTGTAGACTTTAGACTTGACGTAGCCCCACAAAAAATAGTCTAAAGGCGTCAAATCGCATGATCTTGGTGGCCAACTTACTGGTCCATTCCTTGAGATGAATTGTTCTCCGAAGTTTTCCCTCAAAATGGCCATAGAATCGCGAGCTGTGTGGCATGTAGCGCCATCTTGTTGAAACCACATGTCAACCAAGTTCAGTTCTTCCATTTTTGGCAACAAAAAGTTTGTTAGCATTGAACGATAGCGATCGCCATTCACCGTAACGTTGCGTCCAACAGCATCTTTGAAAAAATACGGTCCAATGATTCCACCAGCGTACAAACCACACCAAACAGTGCATTTTTCGGGATGCATGGGCAGTTCTTGAACGGCTTCTGGTTGCTCTTCACTCCAAATGCGGCAATTTTGCTTATTTACGTAGCCATTCAACCAGAAATGAGCCTCATCGCTGAACAAAATTTGTCGATAAAAAAGCGGATTTTCTGCCAACTTTTCTAGGGCCCATTCACTGAAAATTCGACGTTGTGGCAGATCGTTCGGCTTCAGTTCTTGCACGAGCTGTATTTTATACGGTTTTACACCAAGATCTTTGCGTAAAATCTTCCATGTGGTCGAATAACACAAACCCAATTGCTGCGAACGGCGACGAATCGACATTTCACGGTCTTCAGCAACACTCTCAGAAACAGACGCAATATTCTCTTCTGTACGCACTGTACGCATTCGTGTGGTTGGTTTAATGTCCAATAAAGTAAACTGAGTGCGAAACTTGGTCACAATCGCATTAATTGTTTGCTCACTTGGTCGATTATGTAGACCATAAATCGGACGTAAAGCGCGAAACACATTTCGAACCGAACACTGATTTTGGTAATAAAATTCAATGATTTGCAAGCGTTGCTCGTTAGTAAGTCTATTCATGATGAAATGTCAAAGCATACTGAGCATCTTTCTCTTTGACACCATGTCTGAAATCCCGCGTGATCTTTCAAATACTAATGCATGAAAATCCTAACCTCAAAAAAATCACCCTTTAGCTGAAACAGTAGGCATCTCAAAAGACCGCGTGGGTCATATCCTCCATCAAATTTGGTATGAGAAAGCTGTCGACGCGATGGGTGTCGCGTTTGCTCACTCCGGACAACAAGTGCAACCGTGAGACCACTTAAGAGCAGTGGCTAAATTGGTCGAATTGTATTACTACAAACTGCTGTCCCATCCACCGTATTCTCCAGATTTGACCCCGTGCGACTTTTTTTTGTTTGCAAACTTGAAAAAATCACTCACCGGGCGAGAAAACCCATTTGTCGGATGGGTTTAAGAAGTTGGAGCATCGGTGGATCAAGTGTATCGAGCCAAAAGGAGACTCTGTTGAAAAACAAATCTCCATTTTTCCAAAATTTTTCTTTTTCTTTTGTAGGCTAAGTACTTATAGGACCGCCCTCGTACGTTGGAAAAAAGCTTCGATGTGAATCATATTCCTCGTTTTCTGCTAAGTTCCTTCCCCATGCCGAATCAGAATCTTAAGATGTGGAATCTCGTTTCGCAGCTGTAATAATTGTATTGCCCCATTGCGTAATGGATTACAAAGCGTGGACCATCTAGTGGTTTCTTTTTAAATCATAGGTTATGTTGACATTGGCAGCTGCTTCCCGCTTGAAATATTGGCAGAAAATCAGTATTATACCATCGCGGAACGAAATGAGTCGCTTACCGCTGGAATTGAAAACTTATTTCCAAAGTGAGTACTGTGTAGCAAAAAACAGTGCCATTTTTGAAAAGATGTTTTGGCCGAAATGAAGCACCCACAGCGCCTGCTGCACGCAAGTTTGTACAAAAAGTTCCTGAGACTGGTATACTACTGAACAACACTGATGGCCCCGTCATCATACGGTTCTGTCAGACGAGAATATGGCTATTACATATATTAATATATTAGTCCCGTGATCTCTAGTACCCACGTATCTCTCATGATACATGTACAATTCACGGAAAGTACTAATCCAGCATATCTATACTGCGTTATAAAATACTCAAGATTTCAACAAAAAATTTGGTGCGTTAAGTTTTCTTACGTTTCACATACATACATACATACATACTATTATGACCTTAGCCGCTGATGTTCCCAGTCTTGTTGCATGTAAGGGCAATCCTTTTGGGCAGTTGGTCGCATCTCTTTCAGAAATAAGCTTTCTTAAGTGTCCGATAGGAACACTTAATAGGATAATCTGATGGCGATTTCTAATACCTACTCTACGGAGAAAAGCAGATAAAAGTGCTGCCGTTGACAACTGAAGGGTTCATTTGGCATAATCTGTTTTCATCTACCTAAAAGCTTGTTCTGAAAATATAAGGCAGAACAGTACGCTTAAGATAACATCCCTGATACCCAGATTGTTGACAACACAATTAACTCCATCAAACACCTTCCTGCTGATCATCTTAGATTTCTGCAGACTGATTCAGTCTTTTATTTCCGACAGAATTTTAGACGAGATCAGATTACCACTGGTAGTTGAATAGCACGATTGGCTATAGTACAGGCCAGTCAGTGAGCACTTCACTTGTCCGGTTTTTCCAACAGCATTGATTATTTTGAATCAAAGATGGGTCCATGCGGTCCATATTCCATATAAGGCAGAACTTTCCCAAGGTAAGGTAGGAATACTAAATTCAGTAAGGCTAAAAACCACAAAAAAAATGTGAGACGGAAAAATGTTATGCATTAGAAAAAATACTATAACAAGCCAGAAAGATCATTTGTGTGGATTACCTAAATTTCTGAATAATACAAAAACACCTTTCTCTCATGCTGTTTTCGTCAGTGAGCCCTACTATAAGCTTACTTAATCCCACAAAACATACATCATCTACTTATGACAGTAATACATTTTATCCACTTTCGACTTTGCTGCATAACAAGTCTCAGGTTGGCTGCTTCTCAACTTGAAAACAAATAAAATATCCTCCGGAAAATTGTATCCTCTTATGAATACTTTCAACAATGTACTTGTTGTATTTGTGTCTGTCAAAAATACAGAGGGTAGAATTCCGACTCCAATGCAATTAGGTTTAATACAAAAAATTATTCATTCTATAATCCTCCTATGAGGCGCACTATGCCAAGGCACGAGATGCTTCCATTTCAAGGATTCAGAAACGGACATGCATACGTTATAATCCTCGTTGAATATTTTACATATTCATATCAAGGTGCAAGGTGCATCTGTCCAAATACGCCAGCACCCGGCATTTTTCTTGGAAAGGTCACATTGCGCGCACGGAAGGAAATTCATAGCAATAATTCAAGAAATCAAGAAACTCATTTCACCAGTCTTACCTTTGCACAGCCAGCGGACGAAGGAAGCGGGATGCGCTAAACTGAGTGCTTGTACAAAATATAGCCTTGTTTTCGTTTACAATTCGCAATTGTTATTTATAAGGTATAGGTAGGTATGCACCTTGCATTTGGAACTCTGTCGTAATTTAAATAATAAAACTCAGCACTTCCTCAGACAATTTGAGTTTTTGAGAATACACCATCAGCCAGTCTCGTGAAAGGAGCCCTTGTTATTTTCATTTCATGATGAGTGCGATGCCTTTTAGGGCGAGGATATGAGTTATATTATCCGTGCATATTGCATGCCTTCTTGAATAACGTATGCAAACTCAAATGTCTAGAATTGCATTAAGGGAGAAAAAGAACATCGACTGGCACTGGCACATTCAAATGTAATATTTTGGTGAATAATTGAGTCAGAGAAAACATTCAGTGTTACAGGTATTTTTTATTTAATTATTGATCGTAAAAATTAATAAAAAGTAAGAAATTTTATCAAAATTCAAGGCGCAGTTTGTACCTATGGTGGGTACCGTTATTTTTAGGTTAAATAAATTTGTTCTCTCATATCATGTAGATTGTATTCAGAAACTTTTATTTGTCAAGTTTAAAAATTTTAAATTTTAAATTTTAAGTTTTAAAAAACAAAATTGATTTTTTTCTTAAGAATCCGAAAAAAATAAAATGCACGACTGGGTCGCACGAACTTGCTCCTATGTAAAAGACTTAGAATTTCAAAAATGAATGTTAATAGAGAAACTGTTCATAAGAATAAAATTAAAAAAAAAATACGATTTTCGAAAACCATTTTTTAACATTATTTGTATGGAGGGTACCGTTATTGTTAGGTAAAATGAATTTATTTTTCTCATATCTTGTAGATTATTTTTTCAAACTTTTATTTATCAAGTTTTGAACAAATCGAGCATGGGGTTTTCGAAATATTGTGTTTTCAAAAAAGTGTTTTTAAAAATCCAAAACAATTTTTTTGGAAAATTTGAATATACAATAATATTTAAACTGCTGGGAAGCCTTAGTATAAAAAAAATGATCAAAATCGGTGGTACCGTTTTCGAGAAAATCAAAAACCAAAAAACTGGTCCCAAGGGGGGTATCAAAACTACTCATTTTTTGGAAAATTTTTTCCAACCATTACCTAGGTTTAACTAAATTAAATTTTTTGAATTTTGTTTTAAAAAATCGTTGGGACAGTTTTTGAGAAAAAAAATATTTATAAGATTTCGAAAAAAATCGTATGGCAGGTACCGTTATTTTTGGTCTTAAAAAATCAAATCAAAAAACATCCGGGGGTAAAAAATTAAAACCTATATCTACAAAGTTTGAAGAAAATCGGCCGAGCCGTTAAGCTGTAATCGAACAGACAGACAGACAGACAGAATTGCGAGACCCACTTTTTCGGTCTTCGCTATCATCGTAATGTCAACTTTGATCAAAATCTCGAGTTCGATTTTTTTTACGAATGCATAACTTGCCTTATAGTACCTATAAGTCGCAAGGCTGAGATTTACGCTATTGAAAAGGCGGCAAAATTGGTACGCACGAAAAAACTGAACTCGTCGGAGATCAAAGGGCACGGTAGTGCCCAGCCAAGTTCTGGCCCTACACCCTTTTTACAGGAACAAACTCAGGTGATTTTTGACCCCTCCCTATCTTCAGTAGCAATGAAGTCAGAAACTTAAAATTCCGAATATTTTCTAAGCTAGTCAGGCACAAGCGCCTCACCAAATTTCAATTTTCTAGCATAAGCGGTTCCTGAGATATAAAGCCGCAAAAATCACAAAAACCGCAACTGATTAACTCACTGACTGACTGACTGACAGATCATCAAAATTATGGAGCTTTTCCCGACATCGTAGAATCTTGTAATTTTGCACAACGGTAGGTCTTTTCATGCAAGTAAAGGAAAAAATCGAAAATTTGAGGTTTTCCATTCAGGGGGCGTGGTATCCGCCCACTTCCTCAGAACTGATGTAAATTATATGGCACACTTCCGATTGCAGTAGAACAATGAAATTTGGTAGAACGGTAGGACTCAAATTGCATATAAAGGGACATAAATAAAATTCAGGTATTCCATTTAAGGGCGTGGTATCTGCCCACTTACTCCGAACTGCTGTTGGTTGAATGGAGCACTTTTGACTGCTGTAAAACGATGAAATTTGGTAAAGTGGTAGGAATTAAATTGCATACAAAGAAACAAATATAAAATTTGAAGTTTTCCATTCAGGGGCGTGGTGTCCGCCCACTTTCTCATAACTGATGTAAATTATATATGGCACACTTCCGATTGAATTGAATGAATAAATTGGGGTATAAAAACACTGCGACCTAAAGATCTATTGTGTCCCCCATCTAGAACTGGATGAGGTTGGCTCATTATTACAGTTCTTCCTCCAAATCTGTTCCTCTGAGGAATCGAAGTATTTGGAGTATTTTAAGGGATGATAATTCGCTCTCCTTTATGTGGTGCTTGCCCAGATACCTGTGCCTTTGATGCACGAGTGCATCACATTTCCCCAGTATGTGGTCAGGTGTCTCTTCGTGAGTGTTGCAGAATCTGCAAGTCGCGTTGCTCACCAAGCCAAGGATGTTGAGGTGTCTTCTCAACCTACAGTGGCCAGTGAGAAGACCCGTGATTTTCCTGAGGTTGTTCCTACTTAAGCTAATGCAGGTTAGAAAACGCTCTAGGTTGTAGTCCCCGAGTAGGAGTTTTGCCTGTCTTAGCTTAGGGAGTTCCTTCCAGATCTTTGATCTTTTTGTCTTCTCTTCTGTTTTGATTTTGTTTTTAATCACGTTTTCTCCTATTCCGCAGTGGGGCTCTGGCCCTGAAAGGGGTGTCGATGCACCTATTTTTGCTAAGGAGTCTGCCACTTCGTTGCCCTGGACACCAACGTGGCCTGGTACCCAATGAAGCGTGACAGTGTTATTCTTGCCCAGTTTATTAAGCTTAATCACGCTTTCCCAAACAAGTTTGGAGCTGATGGTGTAGGAGCTTAGTGCTTTTAGTGCAGCCTGACTGTCTGACATGATGGCAATGTTTTGGTTTTTATATTTTCTATCGAGGTTTCTTCCAGCACATATGCCTATGGCATTTACTTCTGCCTGGAATATGCTAGTGGACTGTCCCATCGGTAAGGAGAGTTTAGTTCTAGGCCCAAAAACTCCAGCACCAGTCCCTTCAGCTGTCCTCGATCCATCTGTGTACCATTTGATGGTATTTTCTTTAAGACTATAGTTTATTGTTTCGCCTAGCCAGTCTTTTTTGCAACTTAACTCCGTTTTGAAATGTTTTTCGAAGTTATATCTTTTGATCATACCATCTCTTGGGATGTCAATGAGGTTTGTTACTGAGGACCGGATTATCGAATCTTTTTCCCTGTTTCCAATAATTTTACCCGTCCCAGTACCCTCCTTGGCAAATCTCATTATGGCTCTCTTAGCAGCATTTTCAATGACCACGTGTAGTGGCGTCAGATGAAGGATGGTTTCCATCGCTGCTGTAGGGCATGTTCTCATTGCTCCTGTTATGCATATACATGCAAGCCTTTGCAATTTGTCTAGTGATTTCCTAGTTGTGTTTAGTTCGGTTCTTTTATGCCATGCAATTGCCCCATAGGTAATGATGGGTCTTACCATCATGGTGTACATCCATCTTATGATGTTTGGTTTGCAGCCCCATGATTTACCTGCAAGTCTCTTGCATATCATAAGGGACTTTGTGGCTTTCCCGACAGTTATTTCGACATGCTTGTTCCAGAGGAGTTTGCTATCTAGTGTAACTCCTAAATATTTGACCTCCCTCTGGGTGTCGATTACATCTCCCGCCAACCGAATGGGTTTCATGCGAGGTAAAAGTCTTTTCCTGGTAAATGGTACTATCGTTGTTTTGGTAGGGTTGATGTTAAGTCCCACAGATATACACCATTTCTTGGTTATAGACAGCCCTCTCTGGACTATATCACAGAGAGTTTCTTCGTACTTCCCCAGTGCCGTTATAACGATGTCATCAGCAAAGCCAATACATCGAATCCCTTGGGAGGTTAGACTTTCTAGTAATTCGTCAACTACAAGACTCCACAGCAAGGGTGATAATACCCCTCCCTGCGGACAGCCTCTTGTTGTGATGACTTTCTGGACGTTTAGTCCTGCGTATGCTTCCGCCGTTCTTGTACTAAGCATATTACTTATCCATCTGACTATAGTACTAGGAACTCTCTTCCTTTCTAGAGCCGAATGAACTGCTTCGTGAGAGGTGTTGTCGAAGGCCGCCTCAATATCAAGGAAGGCGCATAATGCCGTTTCTTTAATATCTAAAGCTCTCTGTATTATATTAGTTAGTTCATACAGAGCGGTTTCTGTGGATCTACCCGCTCTGTAAGCATGCTGACGGTGATTTAGGGGCATGTTTACTAATACTTCCGATCTAATGAAGTTATCAATTACCTTTTCCAAAGTTTTCAGTAAGAAGTATGTTAGGCTTATTGGCCTGAATGACTTTGGATGTGTGGTATCTTTTTTCCCCACTTTGGGGATGAAAATTACCTTTGCTCTTCTCCATAGACTCGGTATGTACCCAAGTGCAATACTACTTCGAAGCAGTCTAATAAGATAGGGCATCAGTTCCTCTTTACCTTTCTGCAAGAGCGCAGGAAAGATGCCATCTACGCCCGGTGATTTGAAAGGTTGAAAGGTACTTAACGCCCATTCAATCCTATTGCCTGAACAGATAGTCGAAGCTATCTTCCAGTCTTCCCGGTTAGGCCTTAGAGGTATTCTCTCTATCATATTTCCTACCATTGGTGAGCTGTCTGGAAAATGAGTATTTAGCAGTAGGGTTGACCTTTGCTCCTCGTTTTCAGTGAAGCTACCATCGGCGTAACGAAGTGCCAAAGAGGTTAATGTGTTATCTTTGGCTAGAGCCTTGTGTAATCTTGCTGCTGCAGGTGTCGACGAAATGCCCTCACAGAAATTCGCAAAACTATTTCTCTTAGCTCTCCTTATTTCCCCATTATATTTGGTCAACTCTGCAGAGTAGTTGTGCCACTCTCCAGTACTCTTTGCTTTATTGAAGAGCTTTCTTACCTTGGATCTTAGTTTTGACAAATTATTGTTCCACCAAGGAGCATCCTTCTGCCTTTTAATGGGTTTAAGGGGACAACTGAGTTCATAAGCCTCATTTATGGCCCCGCTAAATTCATTAACTAAGTGTTCTAACTCAAGGTTACTATTTGTCGTTTCTTGTGGACCTATTCGTTCAAGACTAGTCTTTAGGACGCTTTTGTACAGGTTCCAGTTTGTTTTCTTAGGATTCCTGCCAGAGGTGTTCTCTGTCAACAGGTTTTCTAAAGTAAACACTATAATTCTATGATCAGACATAGAAGGTTCGTTGGAGACTCTCCAGTCTCTAACTAATCGACTTAAGCTCGGGGTTCCAAACGTTAAGTCCAAAACTTCCTTCCTTACTCTAGTTACAAATGTAGGTGTGTTCCCTACGTTAAATATATCTAGATTTTTCTCGATAATAAAGTCTAAAAGGTACTCACCCCTTTGATTAGTATCGGTACTACCCCACGTTGTATGGTGTGCGTTTGCGTCACATCCAACCATCAGTGGTAGTCCTTTGCTGATGCAGTAGTCTACTAGCTTCTTGACTTCGACTGGTGGTATGTTGGCGTCGTCACCGGCGAAGTAGGCTGATGCTACAACCATCGTGCAGAGGTTGCCCTCGATGTCGATTTGGGCTTGTATTGGTACCAAGTCCCGCGTCATAAATTCTGAAAGACATATAAAATTTATGTTATTTCTTATCTTTATGCATGCTCTGGGCGAGTCAATCCTCGTATCCCATATTAACTTAGAGTCCTTACATGTTAGGCCCCTAACTTGGCCCCCGTAAATCCAGGGTTCTTGGATCAGAACTAGCCCTAGGTTGTCCGCTGTGAATTTTCTTGCTATGACAGCTGATGCTGCCTTAGCGTGGTGGACATTCACCTGAGCTAGCCTGGTTCTGATCCCGCGTCCAGACATTTGTTTTATTGGGTAGGGGCGAATGCCCCTTCATCTGCAAGCAGATCATCCTCCTCGTCCATGGGAAGCGACTCGTTCAAATCGAATGGGCTAGGAGAGAGGTCAATGCCCTCCATCTCTTCGCTCATCCGACTTGCTTCGTTTCTTGCCAGTGTTTCTACCTGGCTTTGGATGACTGCTATGGTGTGGGTGTAGTTGTGGGTTGGTTCAGGGGAGGGCTTTGGAGTATAGGAAGTTGAGTGGATTTGTGAAGGTTGGGAGGATTGGACGGGTTGGGAAGTTTGGATGGATTGGGAGGTTTGGGAGGGTAGGGTTGTGGTTGTGGTGGAAGTTAATAAGGAGGGAAGGGGGGTGTTGGTAGGCAAGCTGGATTGGGGTTGGGTTGTGGGTGTGGTGGGAGCTAATGATGGGGGGAGGGGGGTGTTGATATTCAAACTGGATTGGGGTTGGGTTGTGGTTGTTGATGTGGTGGGAGCTATTGAGGGAGGGAGGGGAGTGTTGGCAGGCAAACTGGATACGGCCGTGGTAGGGATGGTGTTGGCTCCTCTACCTGCTAATTCCATACAGCTCGTCTTACTGTTTTTACGTAGGCCAGTAACGGGGATCTTCCCGAATTTGTAATGCAGTTGATGTCCTGCCTTACTTATGGCCTCCGCTGACTGATCGTCAATGCTTATTACCAGGAGCTGTCCTTTGCCTTCGACCTTGCTCGACAGGATTTTCCATGCATTGACAATCATTCCCTCATTCTGGGCCTGGATGAGCGCGAGCGATTTTTTGTCGTCTTGCCCGGTGCTTCTCGGCAGAAACAGCGTGATGTTGTGCATTTTGGGGATGTCATCGCCCATACATGCCATCAATTCGCTGCCCTTCCAAGTACTCAGATTGGAGGCTTTTTCTTTCGACTAACAACAGTCCCGCCCTGAAGTGCACGCCATTAAATTTCAGTTTATGCGTCCAACCAAGGGAGACTTCCTCAATAATGGCATCCTCCAATACTGACAATTCGTCAGCACTGAGGGAGACCTGAGGGTACTCCTTTGGCAGAACCGCAATCCTCAATGTACTGGCCGCGCTCGCGTACGAGAGCTGTTGTACGTCGGCTCCGATTTTAGCGGTGCTTGTTCCCGCTGTGGTTGCTGGCGACGTTCTGGCTTTTTTGACGTCTTGCCTTAGGGGAGGAGTTATAAGGTGGCTCTTCCTCTTACCCTGTTCTTGGCGTTGTGCAGGTTCCTTATTTGCATCCGCCTTTCTCTCGTCTACTTTCTTCCGGGCATCCTGCGGGGACATGCCCTCGGCGAGGAACCGGAGGTACCATCTTGCACCTGCACCGCTAAGTCCTTTCCTATTTGGGTCATCCCGGCCACCTGGCTCGCCCATTTTCGGAAGTGGGCCGTTCTTTTTTCTGATTTGGCCTCTGTCTTTTTCTCGGTGCATCATTCTCGTAGACTCAGAGACAGCTTTTGATGGTGTCATTTTCACATCACTGATTGCTTTGACAGCATCCTTCGCCGGCTTGGGAGGTATTCTCCTCATGCTAGCTTCAGATGTGCCAGGAGTATCATCTGTAACTCGCCTGGGTGGCATTTTCCCCTGACTCGTTGTAGACGATTCTCCTTGAGCTGCCCGATTTTGCACTTGCCCATGAGGCTTTCTCTTGAAGAAGTGACTGATGTTCGGTCTCGAATCGTCTCCACGGAGGTTAGACTCCATACGATCCGCATACTCATTCGCGGTGACATCCCGCGGAATGTTAAATTTAATGTGGTTTGAGTTGTTTTTTTGTTTTTTGTTTTTTGGCATATTGTTCCCACGAGTAGCTAGAGAAGGGTAGGTCCGCCATATCAGAGCTCCGCATGATATGGTAAGGTCATGGTTACTCTTCGATTCGACCTGGTGTCGAAGAGGTACCGTTAGAATACGGCCGGTATACCCCCTGGCTGCAAACCATCCAATAGGCACGGTTCACGTAACACCCTGGATTAGGGGGGGCAGTTCTTAGTTCGTAACTCCTCAAAATCACTACCGGATTGGGGCTTCCCAAACCTGTAGGTCAGATGAATCTTTGAAACTTAAGCCTCCGCACCGCGGCAAGGTGACTACCACGCGAAGGCTTCCGATTGCAGTAGAACAATGAAATTTTGTAGAACGGTAGGGCTCAAATTGAATATAAAGGACCAAAAATAAAAATTGGGTCATCCATTCAGGGGGCGTGGTATCCACCAACTTTCTGAGAAAATGTTTAATTTATATGGAGCACTTCCGATTGCAGTAATTAAGGTAGGTATGCTAGTGTTAGGTATCTTGCCAGGACAAAAAGAAATTGAAGCACAAGTCAAAACAACCAATAACAAAAAGAAAATATACCAAAAGAAATAGGAAGCTATAAACTAAGTTGATTTTAGTAAGTTAGAGGCCACCCTTCTATCTTTCCGTATCTTTCGAGATTTTGACATGGCTAAATATAAAAATCTTTGCAAAAAGGAGTGAGATCAGACCAAAAACATAAATGTTAAAAAAAAGAGCCAAGTTCTTTTATACAAAAACCTTGGTGTAACAAGTCAGCAGTGAAAAGTACTGAGATCTAAAAGTATGCCAAGTTCTTACTTCATGAAGGTTTAATACCGAATATTTAAAGTAGAATAATATTGAAACAGCTACAATGTAATAGAGAAATTTTATTATTTAATGATTACAGACTAAAATTTGATGGGCTTACTTGGCAAGTTTTTTTTTATGCCCAATTCAAAAGGTTTTAAAAACTTTACCAGTAAGCCCATCAAATTTTAGTCATCTAGTATGTCGCGTATGTCAGTTCATCAATGGATACCCTCTTTCGAAGTTCCACTGTTTTTCGACGTTTTGTTCGGGCGAACTTTAGACCTTCCGGGAAGTATGACAACAGGAAATGTTATTTCTTCCCTAAGCCACTCTTTATTCTTACCCAAGAAACGCCTTTCTGTGCTGTGGAAAAGTTGCCATCTCCTTTTATAATTCGGTTTGAACGCCCTGATAATTTTGTGAAGTTCATCTTTTTTCTGTCTTGAACTTATATCCATAAGTTTTTTATCCAAATCTTCAGGTTTTCCGTCAATGAGTCGTTGTGAGCTTCCTCTTACCAAGTAATGAAGCTGTTTTCTGGTCATAGACAAGGTGGACTTAGAGTCATCTGGAATAATATAAAAAATTTATTGGTAAGGGTCGCTTTAAAGGAGGTTTTTTAAAACCCTAAGTGTTTTATGATCGATTTGAATAAATTAATTTTTTACCAAAATCACTTTTAAGATTTAAAAAAAGCACGAAGAAAATAGACTTAAAAAAAAAATCGCAAGTAAACTATTTCTTATTCAACTAGTGCTAGTTGCAAATGGTGGTCGAGAACGGGGGTGACTACTTTAAAGATCGACTTCACCAAAGAGTAGCCTGGTTTTCTACCTATGGTACACAGGCCTAATCCTGGGAAGGAAAGTTGACAGAATTGATTTTTGGCCACTTTTCAGGTCAAAATACCGCACTGTAAGGCGATTAGGTTGGAGACTCGCACGCCATCTACAAATAAAACAAGGAAGCTTATTATATAATCAAGGAATTTCGAAGACAACAAGAGAACGAAACAATTTTTTATTTAAAATTACTTTAATAACAGACCAGCTTAAAAGCTACACAAAGGTCCACCGAATAGTAGATTGCGCGTTAGGTAGTCTAGTTTGAATATTTGCCTTCCTCCTTCGGTTCCTTAAAATTTTTCTGTTTTAGAATAAGCTTAGAATAGTATAATTTAGTAGAGCAGCTTTTTATAGTAGGTATATTTTTTTTTGTAGTTATTGTGAATATGTCAAGATACAGATTTGGATTCGCCAAGTTTTAAGCCAGCACCAACAACTTGGGGAATCCAGTGATTGTGTGGGTGAGAGAGAGAGTTTCGTTGGGTCTTAACTTAACCTCGGAGTGAAATAAAGGCTAAGCTGTTGAACCAATTCTTGGTGTAGTCTCTAAGCCGATAGGAGATTGGAACATTTTTTTTTGTATAGAAAAAAAAAATAGAAAAAGTTGAAAGCAAATAAATAGTATAGAGAAAAATAGTGTTTGGAAGAGACGAAACAATTTTGTGGATTAAAAGTTTCAGTCAAAAAATCATTTATAAACATAAGAAAGAGTATCGGAGATAAAACGGAGCCCTGGGGCACACAAGCATTCGTTTTGTGGATATCAAATTTGAAACCTTCCAATACTGCTTGCAGGGAACGCTCCGAAAGGTAATTTCTAATCCATCGAAGAAAAAATTCATCGTGCTTTTGATGCACGCATTTTCGATAAGAAAGCTTGATGCCAAAAGATTTATCACTACTATAACTTAAAATTATCAAAATAAAAAAAACGAGCTACCGTAATATATATGTAGGCTCTCCAGAAAACTAAATTGAAAAAAAATTCAAACCACATAAAGGTATATGTACGAGTATATCCTTCTGCTTCAGATCTTCACATAATTTGAAAAAAAAAACAAAAAGTCAATTCTGCGAATGCAAAACCATTTCCTGGGACACAAGCCTAAAAGCTTCAGTAAAATATTCTATTATTTATTAAAATGGTGTGGCTTTGTGGCTAAGACTGCACGAAGTAAAGCCGAAAGTATAAAATAAACATTCATCCTCAAAGGCTTGTCAGTCCATTTATTTCCTTTTGATGTCGTCTTTCCGTCAACTTGATGGTGTTTCTTCTGATTTTCATTTTCATAATATTGTCAGATACAGATGTGAACACCAACACCACCTGTGGACAAAATGAAGCTATCATCACAAGTAGGTACTTTGCTCTTATATTCCTAAAGCTTGCTATATTACCAATGAAACTGGATGTGTCATAGATTGTCCTAAAACTGAAGACGTCACCAGGAGGTGTTTTGGGTTAAAGTAACGTAAAATAATGTAGAATCCAAATGTGGTAAATGGAAGTTTAGTTCGAAGCGAATTGTGTGTGTTTTTGTGTGGGTGAGTCGTTTGCTGGTGGAAGCTATATTCCCTCCCTCTTGTCCCTTATTGTGAAACCTTAGTTGACATCCTCTTAAAGCAATAGTTGTCGGTTAATACGTTGGATGTTTTAGTAAGGAAAAAATGTAAATAGCTTCTAAAAAAACCAAATGAGCTCAAAGCCCAAAATAAAAGAGTCTTCTTTTCGTTATCAGGAATTTTCCACTTAACCTTTGTTCGTTGCTGAAAAAAAATCAGATCTAATGGAACTGACGCGTGCAAGAAGTGTAAGAAATTGATTTAAGAAAAGCTTTAGACATTGACTTTTTCTAACAATTTAAGATCAAATGTTACCACGAAGCCACAAAACCCCAACGGCTGGAATTGAACCATATATAAACCCAGAATCCAGTAAAACTTTTCGGGTTTAAGTGGGTGAGTGAAAAGGGAATTGATTTGGTAAACATAGTTCGAGAGGTAGGGTTGTATTTAATTTTGTAACGATTTTCTAACATTGTTAGAAGACTGATAGTAGCTGCGTTTGGGATTGATTTTTGACAACAAGACAGTATACAAAACAGGTATTTTAATTAAGTACAATGAAGTATAGTTGCCTTTTAATGGTAGATATTGATTGGCAACTATTATTTTCACCACCAAAAGTATTCCGGTTGCTTATTGCCTTGATTTCTATTTTATCTCCATTACTTTCTTCGTAGATTTTTTATTGCAAAGAGAGTTGTATTGGCTTATTCTTTCTGCTTGTCGTCCAATAGTTGATGGCTTAAAGCAGGGACTTAGTCTTTCTTGAGCCTATTTGTTTCACTGACACGAAGTAAAAGCGGTTTATTAAAATAATTCTTCGTCAGATCTCAACTAAGGTGTCATTTTGAGTAGGATATATTTTCTCCAAAGAAGATGAACTCCCTAAATATCTCGAAGTTATTGCCATCAATACACAAAATATTGGAATAGGCCAACAAAAAAGGTCGCACACCGTCAGTAATGATTGTAATTCACTTAATGCAAATTTTACCGAAATTTCAAATATAAATATTGTCTTGTCTATAGATATCAATCTTCAAAGCTTTGACTGCCAAAAGACGTTAAGTTTTTTGTTAGATTAACAGATGTCCTTTAGGAGATTCCGTCCCTTACATCTAACCTATCGCTTAGACTCGATGGGTTAAATCTTAAATTTGTCAAACTAGAACCCTCATGTGGGGTGATGATTACCAACACTTAACCATTAGAAAGACTTATGACATCCTGCGGGTCTTATGGGCAAGTCAGATCTGATCTTCAACCGTAGCTTTATGCGCAGTGCACAATCTCGCCCAGAAAAAAGTTTAGGAAATCACTCTATTCGGCATCTCCTAGCCGTATTTCTGTAAATGTTTGAATTAGTTCAGAAGACCTATTCTCTAGTTGCGCATTACAATACATTTTCCAATGTCAAGCGGCACAGATGGATCAGTTTTGCTGGAATTGCAAGTTCGGTCATTGCCATATAGAACTTTAGACGGTGATTGCTTTTATATGTGACTTTGAAGTCGATAGAATGGTAATTTGTTGGTCTTTTTTAAGACCCCTTGACATATAATGATTATTGCGTTGAATTGTCTTGTAGAAAGGTTCGATTCTCAGCCGCTGCAAAAAAGTTTTTCAGGGGTGTACTGCCTCTTACGAGGAATAGACAAATCCTCTAAGAGTATCTCTTGTCATTAAAAGTGCTGCTCATTAGCCGTTCAGAATTGACACACAATAATTGTCGAGAGTTGTAAGTCACTAGCTCTCGCGCTGTGGCACCACCAAATTTAATTCTTTTTAATTTTATTTTTGCAGAATGGCTTAAGCCGCTCAGATGGTCCTTTTATGCTATTGTTAACTACTGATATGCTTTTCGAATATCATGCAATGTATAGGATAAGGTTTTTTGTTGATTGAATGTATTAAACAGATAGGCCAATAGTTCCAAAGTCGTTTTTCTTCTTCTGAACCACAATTTCTTTTCGTTCAAAAGCCTATCTCTGAACTTTCCCTTAACCAGGATGTTTGCTTCCCGAAATTTACGCACATCTTAGATGTCGTAATTGGAAAATTGACAATTGGCTGTTGGTTCAACCGTTTAGAAACACCGTACTACGGTCAGACGTGGTAGACAATCTTATCCGGCTAGTTGACACAGTAAGAAGTCTTTTAAGACTAACATAAAGCAGAAATATCCCAAAGGACTGTAATAAAACTATTTTGATATTCAAGAGATAAATAGGATAATGTTGGGGTATTAAACCAAACATCTGCACTTCTGCAGATATATCTACGTTCTACAACAGATTTTCGAGATCCATCATAAAATGGGAAACTCTCTTTATGAGGACACAATACAGCATTTTCATATTTATTTGGAACTGAACCAAAACAGAAGATAAAATTGGAAAGAAATACCGAATCTTTTTTTTTTTTGCTATAAATAGCTTTTCGTTAAGTTAAGGTAATTTGATGAAAAGAGTCTCAAAAAATATAGATAGACTTTTCGAGAGTACAAAGACATTAAATTCTCTTACACAAATTTTTTTTGTAATTAATTAAGAAAATTTAAAAAATAAATAAGATTTATTTTAAGTTCACCTCAACTTAACGAAGCAATTACCTATAAATAGGAGATTAGATATTAGCACATGGTAAGAAACTAAAAACTAACAAATTGTTAGTAAGGTATGCCGCAACCAGGACCTTGTGACTTTCAACTTTCAACCATTTCTATGTGGGTGTTAGTACGAATGGAGGGGGCCAACAATCTTCTGCCGAATCCGAACTGCTGAGTAGCCCTTCTTATAACAAAAAATACTCTTGAAGGATTTGTCACTTCCTCGCAAGAGGCAGTACAATCCTGAAAAATAATAAAAAACTTTCTATGCCAGTCCAGGGTCTTTATAAGTATGCCTAAGGGTACCACAAATTACTTAGTTCCTAATTATTAGCGAACTTTAGGTAAGATGAACAAAACTTAACGAAACACAATTTTAATTTTGTTTGCAGGTAAAAGGCACTGAAACACTTATGTATGTCTTATGTATGTATGTATATATTTTATGATTGCAATTTTCGACAGTATTTAAGTTTTTAACATTGGATAAGGTCTTTCCGAATCGCTGTTGGTAGAGACTTGATCAATTAAGTTAATCCAGGCGAAATGAAATGGGATATTCCAACTTAGTTTTACATAATTTAGCAGCGCTACCTGCCTGACTATAATTGGTTAATTTAAAGTGGTAATGTTTTTTTCTATTTTTTTTTATTGAGTGTTTTATTTGTAGCTGCCTTAAATTTGTAGGTGAAAGCGATGGAACCTCAAAGGTCTCGAAGGAATATCCTGATCAAACGCCAATATGATTAGGAACGCGAGTAGTGAGAGAGGTAGAAAATCTTAAGTCTTAGGTATCCTTAGTCTGCTGAGAATTTCAAAAGGGAATTTCATCGAAAGCAGAAAACCATTTTGTGGTGTTGATTTTGTTTCTCGTTTATTTTTTGGTTTTTGGTAATTGAGTGAAGAAAGCTATTTGGCCTTAAGCTCTTTGATGGAGATTAACTTCTTCTTGGTATTAAAAAAAAAATTGTAGAAGAAAGGAAACTATTTGGCTATTATTTACCGGTAGAAGTTGTGGTGTTTTGAGCTGGGTTAATTATTATTCTAGGCATAGGTGAATCACTTTAATGATGTTGAAAAATAAGAGAAAGAGGGTATCTTTTGCTAGGACAAATTTGGTGGTGTGATATAATTAGATGGTATCGAATTTTGCCGAAAACTGTTTAATTATAAACGGACTGTTAAGGGTAGGTGTCCATTGAAAAAATAGGTTAGACTTTTGCGCTAAGCTGTATAACTTTCACAATTTTACGAATATTTCAATGAAATAAACGGTCATCGATTAGAAAAATGTTATTCAAAATACTTTTGCAGTTTTGAAAAAAATATAAAAAAATTGTGTGCCCAGAAACTGCCACACAAGTGGAAAAATCATACATTTTAGTAAGGTCCTTATTCAAATGATAGGGAAATTCCGAAAATATTACTTTTTTATTTTTTTTATATTTTTTTTATAGAAACAACATATTCCCAAATCACGTATCGTTCTTCTTTTTTTATTCTGTTTTATTATTTATTCAGAAAAAAATATATAAAACTATGAAAAACGAAGGAAATTCGCATAGTGGTATGAATGCTCTACTGGATAAAACTTCATAAGTATAAAAGATAACGAAGTAAAATTCACTCTTGTACAAAGCCAATAAGTATGTGCAATTACGTTAATTTTTTTTTTATTTGTTTTTTTATTTTTACAGTAACTTTTTACTAACAAAAGTCAAAAAATATACATTTTTTTACAAATATTTTGTTCTCTACCCTGGGAAATTGAGAGTTATATTTTCTAATTTTTGGAAATAATTTTTTAATCAAAGATTTATATTCCCTGAACAGCATATCGTTCTTAAAAATTTAATAAGACTCATCTAAAGTTCATAAAAATGCAATTCAATATGACAGTATTTGTAATGCATTTGCAAGAAAAGTATTGACAATACAGTTCTCACGTATTTTTTTTATTTTTGTTTGATATTTTATTTACTAAATTCAAAACTACAAAATACTTTTTCCACTCAATATTTATTTAATTTTATTTTTATAAAAGAGGTCTATTTTGCATTTTTTAACAAAAAGTTCCTTTGCACACGCACACAAGTAAGTTTTCAGTTCACAAGAATGCCACTGCAATATCAGCGCTTTGAAAGAGAAGGTTTCGTATTCTCTGTGCAAAAGAATTTTGTCCGCCCATCCGCTCTCTTGATTCTTTTTTTTTTTTTGTCTGGGCTCATTTAGTTTTTTATTCTTGTTTATGTCTTGCATCTCGTATTACAAGAACAGAAAAAATAAAAAAAACGTGTGAGAAATGATTGTTTTTAGTAGGTATATGATGCAATGACCATTCCACATTGTCGGAGGTAGGGTGGAAAAATGTTCTTTGTGTATGTATAAAAAAGAATATAAGTAGGTTATCAGTTATCACACATTCGCTGTCATAAATTTTTTTTTTTGTATTTTTTTATTTGCGATCTATTATCATTCTACTGGTTTTTTTTTTGTTTCTTCTATGGAAAGCCATTTTAGGTACACACATAGTAATAAATTGCGATGCATAGTGATCTTCATTTTTTTTTTGCCAAAGGGTGTGTACATGATGGAAGAAAGAAAATCTGCGATGTTGTGTATAGAATAAGATACATATGCATATAAGTATCTACAATAGATTTTGTGTTGTTTTTTCCGATAGGTAGGTTCAAAGGTAATGTAGAGGTGCAACGCCTTGTATTGATTTGGTATCGTAATGATTGTTTTGATTTAATTTTGCGTATAGGTAGGTAATGGATGTATCAAAAATATATTAGATAAGTACATGTTAATCCTGTGAATGAACGCAAATTGCATTTCACTGTAAGCGAATACGCAACAACCAAGGGATATGGCAAGCGGATGGCGCCAAAATATTATGTATGCAGGTATGGTATCTATTAATCTAAATACCTATGTATGTACATATTTATATAAATAAGTTAAGAAGGAAAATTCGATCACTTTTTGTTTTCGGTGGTGACGTATTCCACTGGTAGAAGAATGGTGAAAGTAGCTATGTAGAAAGAATATGGGAAGTGCGCTTCTTTTATGTATTTTTGTTGGTTTTACATAGGAAGAGTTATCTCTTTTATTTCAATATGTCATGGTGATAGATAATACTCTCGTTACAGTTATTTTCTGTTGTGTTTTTATTGTGCAAATCTATTTTGTACATACCTATAAATATTTTTTTGCAACAACTGCCTCCAAAAACAAACAAAGGAAACAAAAAACTCAAGCAAAAAAATTGATAAAAAGTAAGCAAATAGAAAATACATACCTACTTCGTTTTCATTAGGGCACATGATGTAATTTCGTTGAAAATTTCGAAATGAGATAATTTTTAAAAAACGACAATAGGCAAATCTGGCCTAGTTCTAATTAGAACGACCTTTATATAATATACATATGTATGTTCATATATTCATTATCACTTAGTTTTTAATTTGTAAAAAAAAAACAAGTATTAGTTTTCCAATAATGTTGTTGGTGTCAAAATTAAAAAATGATATACAAATAAGAGCACATTTTTAGGTACTATAGGGCAAGTTCTGCATTTGGAAAAAAAATCGAACTCGAGATTTTGATCAAAGTTGACATTACGATGATAGCGAAGACGAAAAAAGTGGGTCCGGTAATTCCGTCTGTCTGTCTGTCTGTCTGTATGTCTGTATGTCTGTACCTCGAACTAGAGCCTAAACTACTGGAGGTATTTTCTTCAAACTTGGTACTTAAGGGTCTTCGGTGATTCCCTAGAGGGGAAATTGAAATTTGTTTTTTAGCTCCAAAACTAACGGTACCCCCCATACACCTGTAATGCAAAATCTTATTTATCTCGAAAACGGCTCTAACGATTTTGATAAAAAAAATTAGGTGTGATATTATGGGCAGGGACTATGTTTTGGTCTGAAAAAAATTTGGGGGGAAATGTTATTAGGGGTACCTGTCATAGAACCGTTTTTTTGATTTTCGAATTTCTCACCAACGACTCTAACGATTTTAACCAAAATTTTTATGCAGGAGCTGCTTTGCATTTGAAAAAATATAAATTAAAATTTTTTTCGAAAAAATAGTTTTTGGATTTTTAAAAAAAAAATACAATTTTTTTTTTGAAAATTCAATATCTTGAAAACCAATACAGGATTAAATTTTTAAATTACGTTTTAAAATTTATGTTATTAAATACTAACAATTTGCATAATAATTTTTTTATAAAAATTTTAAGAAAAATTTAGTACACAAAAAACATGTTTCAGTGTGTCTGTATGTTTGTACCTCTCACTACAGCCTAAACCACTGAACCTATTTCTTTCAATCTCGGTAGGTAAGGGTCTTCGGTGATTCCCTAGAGGGGAAATTGAAATTTTTTTTTAGCAATTTTATGCATTTGAACATTATTATCTCATTAAATCCATGTTTTATATTTATAAAATGTATCTTAAATTCCAAAGTACTTTTACATAAGAGCAAGTTCGTGCGATCCAGTCGTGCATTTTATTTGTTTTTTTTTTCAATGAAGATTTTGACATGTTTGAAAAACCAATATTAAGTTCGTTTTTATTAAAGCTTAGCCGGTTATCTGTACATATCTGCCCATCAACATTTTTTTCTAACACGTTTTACTTACGACCACCAATTGTTACGTTGGTAGTTGACAAATTGTGAATATTTTCGAAATGACTTAATGAAATTCGTTTTTTTTTAAATAATATTAGTTTTTATAAAAAATGCATTTTTAGTTTTTGCTTAATAAAATAGAAGCTTAAAATTAGTGTACTAGTATACAAAGTAAAATTAAAATACAATGATGTTATTGGAAATAAAATTGACAAACTTTTTCTACAAAATTTGTTTCAGCTAGTGGAAACCAGTGGCATCATTTTACTTCAATTATAGTAGATCTAGTTTTTTTTTTCAAAATATTTAAAATCTACTTCTTACTTCGCACCATCAGCCAAATACTGAAATCTACCTTATTTTAAAAATCTCTGTTGCAACCTACTTCAATTTTACAAAAAAAAGTCCAAATCTACTTCTTTTTCTCTATTTCACTTAAAGTAGTATTTTTTTTTATATTAAACTCGCACTCAAGATCAAGGGGTTATGAATAAAATTAAAATGTTTAATACAGTGCAAGAAATTAGGAAAGTAGGATAGGATGATAAAGGAAATACCGATACACATTGGTTTTTAATGTCTGCACATTACCATTAGTGGGAAATACGAGTATTGAGCCGGGTAAAGCATTCCAGATTCGTGTAGTGCGGCTAAAAAAAGAATCACAGTACTTGACAGTACTTCCGAAATTGGGCGAAAATGATGAGCAGTCCTAGAAGTACGGGTATTACGGTTGAATTGTTTGAGGGGGAGAACGCAACTGGTTACTTCACTAGAGCACTGTTTATGAAAATTGCGGCGGTGCTCGAGAGATTCAAATCTTTCAGTTAGACAACGGTCGCCTATAGTTTTTAGAGCTCTCTTTTGAATTCTGTGCAAGAGACTAAAGAGGGTTTTTAGGGCACCTGCCTAGTGGGAATTGCACTCGAGCTTTGGACGAATATAGGCCTTATAGATTACAGCCAGATTAGTAGGTGTAAAAAACTTCTTGCATCGGCGGAGAAAATCTAAACACTTTGCGGTTTTTTGGTTACGTCAAGCATGTTATCACTTCACAAATGACGGTCTGTGATGCACATACCTAGAAGCTGTTCAGTCTCCTCGATGCAAGTGCCAAACAGCGTTGAGTTTTCGAAGCTTTGAATTCTATTAGTTTTTTGATTCCCCATTGGACAATGCTATCAAGATCAGAATTTAATGAGCTTATCATACTCTGCCGTTGGTAGTCCACATCCGAAGGACAAGGATGTGAATCTAAAAACGAATATGAAAAGCTGAGGTTATTGCCGTCAGCAAAACAATTAAGCGGAGCAACAGTTATAGACAGAAACTGTCGGAGACAAAACGGACCGCTCGGGCACACCAGCATTTATTTATTTATTTATTTATTTTTTCATCAAGCAGAGACACAGCTCTTAAAGACTACTTAGAACAATAGTAAATTTATATAAATAATAATAAATAAAACAAAACGAAAATAGAATGTACAATTAACATTAACCACCGAAGTTTATTATTAATAACAATTTTTTTTTAAACAGTCCCTACTTAAATATAAATTAAAATCAATAGCATTGCAAACAGAATTAGCTTGTCTTAAACAGCGAGTTAAGGGTTCATTGATTCCATAATTGACCCTATGAAAGGGTACACAAAATAAACGATTATTACGTAATTCACGACAAGGAACATGAAAGCCAATCAACGAAAGCAAGTAAGGGCAATTGATTTTATAATTTATTAAATCTCTGAGAAGCATTACACCGAAATAAATACGTCGTGATTCTAGGGATTGAATGCCCAATATCAGATTTGAAACCGTCCAAAACTACTTTTAGTAAACGGTCCGAAAGGTAATTTCTAATCCAACGAAGAAGAGATTCATCGAATTACAAAAAAAAAGAATATCAAAACAATAAAAATACACAAATAAGTAAGTTTAAAAGCATAGGAACTCAACACACTGATGTGTACACGAATCCTATGTATAAAAATTTCGCTTGCATATGTGTTTTTAATTTAAAATTAAACTATATTTAAATATAGTAGTTTTAATGTTATTTTTTATAAGAGAATGTTTTATTAATTAAATTAAATTAATTTTTTGTACACAATTTTCCTTAAAATTAAAAGAAATATATTGACAATTTTAAGTATTTAAAAGTATACATTTAAGGAAAAGATTTGTCGTATACAATATTATTTCAAAATCAAAGAATCTGCGATGTAAAAATTTTGATCGAAATCGGAAGAGTCGCAAATGAAAAAGTAGAAAATAAAAAGAAGGTTCTATGACAGGTACCGATAATAACATTTATTTTTTACCAAAGTGTGGACTGCATTGTTGGTACTTATACATAATTTAAAAAAAAAAGCATTAGAGCCGTTTTCAAAATAATTATAATATTTCATAATGGCTGTATGGAAGGAACCGAGCTAAAGTAAAACAAACCATTTCAATTTCTCCTCTAGGCTGCAGATTGCGGTACATAGTTGCAGATAGACGGAATCATTACTTTTTTGTGTTGTAATGTCAACTTATGAAAATTCCCAGTTCAAATCTGTCTAAAAGCAAGTAAAAAGTCATTTTAAAATCTACTTCGATTTTTCCCAATTTACTTCACTTTTTTCTTCAAATCTCCTTCCATTTTTTTCCGGAAGTGGTAACGCTGATAGGGATTTCAAGTCTAAGATATGTAACAAATGCAAAACTATGAAAATTGTTATCATTGTTTTTATTTTGATGATTAGGTACATAATATTCAGGAACAATAGATAATAAACGAACGGTTTGATTAACCAATTTCAAAATTGATAATCTGTTGTTTAAAAAACACTTTTCCACTTTTCTTAAATGAACGGTCAGTTGTAAAAAATCAATTATGTATCTCCATAAATTGTTTCAAAGAATCCATTATCTGTAACGAATTTATTCATGTTTTCAAAATTGCCCAATTTACCTTTTATGTTGTCAATTTTTACATGTAAATTAGTGGTCAAAGACGGAACCACTTTTTAATCCGAGGCTATATTTGTTTGCACTTATTAATTTTATTGAATCATAAATAATCTCAAGACAATGAAGCTATTTAAAAAATAAAAATTTAAAATGTTTAACTATGGATATTTTTTATTTTTAGAAACTCTGAAACAAGAAAAAGAAATATTTAAAACGCTTTTGGTTTCATCCCAATACGACCACTTTTCGCAGAGTTACAGCCCTTTTAAAAAGACTCAAAAGAACATTTATGGGTATAGGTACATAGTTACCATTATTATTTTTGAAAATGTATTAATTTACTTGGGTTAGGAAATTTAATAATTTTTTTAATTGAGCAATTTTTGAATTGTGAACTTTTTCCTAAAATTAATTGTCTACATTAAAAATAAATTATGAATATCAGAGCAAATTCCCCGGGTTCCTAATGTCTAAGCCTGTGCTCCCTTTTCTTTATTTTTTAAAATATCCTGAAAAGTAAAAGTCCTAGAACCAACAGATTAACCTTGTATAAATACGCAAAGAATAAAAACGCTATCTACCTAAATGCGAAAAGTTTCAATTCACCTGCAACCAAAAATAAAACAGAAAACAAACCGTCTATTATTGTGTCTAATTGTGAGCGCTGAATGCAAAAAACTCAATTTGCCTTTCCTAAACCTCAAACAATCACGATTCATGAAAAATTATTTTTTCTACCCAAAATACAAAAGGAAAAAAAAAAACTTTCATTTATCTTGTGCGCAATCCGAGTCAATTCAAAATCAAATGCTTGTGCGCTGCCTGTGCGGCTTGCCAGCTTGCCACTCGTGCCTTGTTCCCGTTTTCTGTTATTTTTTTTTTGATATTCTATTCCATCTTTCTCTATCTCTATGCGTGATGCGAAAAAAGAGGAATCCTGAAGAGACGAGACGAGCTAAATTTATTTTCTTAACACAAAAATTCTTAACTAAGAGAGCCATATTTGTGCACCAATACATGTACACGTTTTTACATGAGATTTGAGTTTGCTTCTGAGGTAGACCTCCCCTTAAGATAATTTAACGTCCACTCATCCAGAGATGGATATTATCTATGTAATTGAGTTATCATAATCGGTTATGTCTATGCTTTATAGACACATCTCGCAACTTATCTTCCTTTGTTTCAGCTTATACTTTTGGCAATGAAACAGAATAAGGTCCTGTGGATTTCGTTCTTAATGAATGTCTCTCTAGGTAAATAAGGCAGGGGAATTTTTGCTTTTTTTTTGAAAGCTATTGCGATCAAAAGGAATTGATAGCTGTGGCCGTCTATGCTTTTCAAAACAAAAATATTAACCCATTTTCAATTTTGATGTTAATGAAATAAAAAATAGAATTTCTTTCAAAAATCAAAAAACAAATTTTTAAGTTTGAATATAAACACAATGGTTTTCAAATTTTATAAGAAATTCGGCATACAAAATTTCATTAAAATCCGTTGTTCCGACAATGAGAAAGTCAAAATTCGAAAAATTGTTCGATATGGGTGCAAGCAGTAATGTCTGTCTGTGGTGTGTCATTTTCGAGATAAGTACGATTTTCGAAAAACAACTTTTGCTTCGAAAAAGAAATCGGGAGGCGTCAAGTCAGGGAAAAACTCGCACCGTGACTCGAGCTGCGTGTGGTGTTAAACAGTTGAAATCTTATGTTCTTTAGACCTAATCCATTATCCTACCCACGTTAGAGATAATAATGAACAGTTGTCTAAACCTGGTTCATATTCCCCTTATATGGAGAGAAGTCAAAGTAGTCTTTATACCCAAAGCTGGTAAATGCTCCCACGTTACGCCCAAGGACCTTAGACCTATATCAGTCTATCGTCATTTCTTCTTAAGACATTGGAACGATTGATTGACATCCATCTGCGTAGTGTTATAAAACCAAACCTTTTTTCTACAGCACAACACGCTTATTGCAAGGGAAAATCAGTAGAAACTGCGCTACATACCTTGGTACGCGCAATCCAATACTCCCTAGATCACAAAGAATACACTCTAGTTGCATTCCTAGATATAGAAGGCGCCTTGAACAATGTCGACAGCGCTGCAATAGCGAAGACACTGCAGAATCTCAATGTGAATAGCTCACTTGGCAACCTTATAAAATTCATGCTGAAAAGCAGAATTATAAATGCGGAACTAGGTAGCTTTACTACAAGAAGGTCAGTCAGTAGAGGAACCCCACAAGGTGGAGTCCTATCCCCACTTCTATGGAACATGGTAGTTAATGATCCGCTAATAGACCTAGAAGAAGAGGGATTCAAAGTGATTGCATACGCTGATGATATTGCCATTGTTGTATCAGGAAAGCATCCTCAAATTCTAATAGAACTTATACAAACCCCTCTCAACAAGCTACTAAAACGGACAGATCGCTGTGGCTTAGGTGTTAATCCCCACAAGACTGAACTAGTCCTCTTCACAAGGAAATACAAAATTCCTCAACTAGACCTTCCATCGATTAAAGGTGTTCCACTTACTTTCTCAGATCAAGCTAAATACCTGGGTCTTATTTTAGACAAAAAGTTAAGTTGGAAACCTAATATACACGAAAGAGTAAGGAAAGCCACGGTAGCTCTCTTTTCTTGTAAAAAAGCCGTAGGGAACAAGTGGGGCTTGTCTCCACAAATTACTCACTGGCTATACACTGCGGTCATCAGACCGATACTCACTTACGGGGTGACCGTATGGTGGACGGCCTTAGACAAAACGACTAATCGCGATAAACTAAGCAGAGTTCAACGTTCAGCGTGTATGTGCATCAGCGGAGCTCTCCGCTCGACACCTTCCGCTGCACTAGACATACTACTCAACCTGACACCCCTAGATATTTACAGCAAACAAATGGCCGCGAGCACAGCCACACGTCTCAAAGCCATCTCTTAATGGACCAATAACTCTATTGGCCACACCACCATTCCGAATTTATTCGGAACTCTCCCAAGTCACTCTGACTACATCACTCCCTCTTTGGTTTTCGATAAAAACTTTGAAGTCACCATTCCCTCAAGGTCAGCTTGGGAGGAAGGGGCTTTGACAGGAAATAAATCAGTAAACTTTTTTACAGATGGATCGAAGACTGAAAATGGAGTGGGTTGTGGAGTGTACTCAGATGGACTAAACCTTAGTCTCTCCTTCCGCCTACCAAACCATTGTAGCGTATTCTAAGCGGAAATTCTGGCGATAAAGGAAGTATTGTCTTGGCTTACAGAAAACGTGGTATCTAGCACGGATATCCGTATATTCTCAGATAGTCAGGCTGCTTTGAAATCCCTAGCATCAGTCTCTGTAAATTCCATTACAGCCCAAGACTGTCGATCGTTTCTGATGGAGATGGCCAAACAGTTTAACATTCACCTATTCTGGGTGCCGGGTCACAGGGACATTCCGGGGAATTGCAAAGCCGACGAACTCGCCAGAATTGGAACGGAAATGCCTATCTTACCCGAAAAGGCAAATATAGGTATGCCCATAGCTACAAGTAAACTTATGCTGAAACGAATCGCTCTGGAACAATCAAACACAAGATGGCTTAATACTACCACTTGTATGGCGACCAAACAAATCTGGCCTAAGCTGTATTTGAAACTGTCAAAATGTCTATTGTCCCTCAGTAGATCTCAGATCAGCTCCGTCATAGGTGTCATAACTGGACACTGTCTCATAGGCAGACACGCCGCACGACTCGGTGTGCTATCAAACGATTTTTGCAGGAGTTGCTTGGACGAGGAGGAAGAGGAGACAATCCCACACCTTCTTTGTACATGCCCTGCTCTCTCTTACAGACGCAAACTTCATCTAGGAGAATATTTCTATAATGAACCAAGCGATCTCATAAATAAAGACATTAAAAGTCTCCCTCGCTTCATCAGAAGCTCCAAATGGTTTAACTAGTAGGGAACCTTGTTTGTTCCCTATTAGATCGTGGTATCACAATGGACCTCTAATGGTCTAAGTGTGTCAGACGCTTTAATGACAGCCACTTTAACCTAACCTAACCTAGACCTAATGAGTCTAATTCGAGCGCGTAAAAGTTTTCCAAAATGTCCCTATAGCAGTCACTAATAAGGCATCCTTAAAGAAATATGACCCAATGACGCCACCGGTCCAACAGGTGCACCATACAAATTACTCTACGAGGCTTTTGGTGTATCAATCGAGGGTTTTCAGTGTCCTAATTCTTTTATTAACAAAGCTAGACAAGTCAAAATGTGCTTTGTCGCTCACAAGTATTTTTTGCCAAAAATGGCGGTCGTCTATAACAAATTTACTTACTTAAAGTGGCGCTACAGTCCCGGGTGGACAAGGGCCTAAACTAACAAGCTTCTCCAGCTAGCATGGTCCCTAGCTAGCTGTCTCGCACGTATAAAGTTGGTTGAGGTCGTCTCCCACTTGTGTGCGCCACCTGAGTCGCGGTCTTCATCCACTGTAACGTTCCTCGGGGTTGGATTCGAAAACTTTCCCGCCCAAGGCATTCGGGTCCATTCGTTCTACATGACCTAGCCATCTGAGTCGTTGGACTTTGATTCGTTTGACTAGGTGATTTTCGCTGTACAGCCCTTACAGTTCATGGTTATATCAATGTCAATGTCGTCGGCGTATCCAAGTAATTGGACGGACTTTTGAAAGATTGTGCCTCTTCTGTTGACGCGTGAGTTTTGCACTATTCTTTCAAGAACTATGTTGAAGAAGTCGCACGACAGAGCATCGCTTTGTCTAAAACTTTTTTTGACATCAAATGCATAGGTGAGATCTTTTTCGACCTTGATGGAGCAGCGTGCATTCTCCATTGTCATCCTGCACAAGCGGACAAGTTTGTCAGGGATGCCAAAACTAGACATTGCTCTATATGTATAGTTCGCTCCTATAGATGCTATCATACGCGGCTTTGAAATCGATGAAAAGGTGGTAGGTATCGATTGGTAGCTCCTAGGTTTTTTCCAAGATCTGACGTAATGTGAATATTTGATCGATGGTGGACTTTTCTAGTCTAAAGCCGCACTGATATGGACCTATCAGGTTATTGACGAAAAGCTTCAGACGTTTCTATGATACGGCAGAAAGGATCTTGTACGAGATGTTCAGGAGAATTATGCCTCTGTATAGTTGGCGCAGTGCAGAGGGTCTCCTTTCTTAAAGATGGAACAGACAATGCTGAGGTTCCATTTATCGGGCATTTTTTCTTCCGACCATATTTTGCATATGAGCTGATGCATATTCCCAATTAAGTAATCGCCTGCAGCTTTGAACAGTTCTGCAGCCAGGCCATCAGCTCCCAGCTATGTTACTGTTAATCTGCATCGCCAAAGTCGAATGGTACTATCTCTACTTCATTGCCATTTTAGCATGGACTGCAGTTCTACTACGATGTTCCTTTCTCATGCTCCCTCCTTTTCTTTCTGAGAAGCCGGTGTTCTTCTCTCCTCTGCTGCTCGTAGAGCTCTGACCCTTCTTTACAGCGCTGCTTTATGCCTTTTGTTTTTGTCTGAACCTAGTTCCGACAACAAATCCGTATCGAAATAAACGTTGCTTTTGTTCTTGATAGCAATCGGCGCCATAGTAGATATCGCAGTCTTTTAATTTTCGTCTACCCGGTCCATCCCATCGCATCCCTTGGATGACGGTAATATCTGCTTTGTAGCAGTTTAGGGCTTCCGCTGTTTGTGCGGCTACACGTTGCCTATTAAGGGACCCACGAAGTTCGTTGTCCTTATTTCGTTTGCATGTCATCAGTGAATCTGTCCGTATCCGAGGCTTTCTTTGTTTCGCAACTAAGGTTTATTTTATGTGGCCGGGAAGTCACCCCGACGGCACAGCCAACGTGGGGGGCCAGGTCCTTAGTATGACTCCAAGACCGGGAAGCCGGATACACTGCTCCTTACAGGCCTGAGCTCCGAATACGTCGGAAGGGGGGAGGTGAGAGTAGGAGTCAATAGGCAGAGGTGGGTTTTTAGAAAAAAATCTGTGGTCGCTTGTGTCCTCTTGGGTGCACGTGTGATTTATAACAGTGCTGTAAAACTCGAGCAATCCAATCCAGCCGACGCGACGTTAATAAGCACTTCCCAACTGCAACTTTAATAAATTGTTATCGACCACTCTCTGCGACTGTCAAATACCAAGTCAAAAAAATTTCATTCACACAAAAATGGCAGCCATATTAAATCGACCTGGAACATAAAACGCTACCTGTATCTGACAACTGCTATAAAGAACTTTCTCCACACAATTTTTGTTAAGCAAATGTGGAGATATTATTAAAAATAAGTGCAAAAAAAATATATAAGATTGAGTTTTAATAAAGAGTGCACTCGATTGGCAGTTTGATTTCGAGAAATAAATTTCTATATTATGCCAAAGTTCGACGGTAGAAAGTTGTTTTTATTACAACTCTCAACAAATTCAAGGAAAACCACTTTAGCTCCCCACATAAAAATAAATTAAAAATAATTCTGACGAAATTACCTTTACCAGCCCTCAATGCACCGCACCTGAATCTAAGTATATTTTATATAGCTGCTATAACTTATGATGGAGATGACTATACTTTATGATGTTGACTCTTTAAAATATACTTTGTGTTTTTTTTTCAGTTTTTCCATGTCAAGCCAAGTCATCAGTAAAATATTTATTCAAACTCCATCAGGTGCACATGGTAAAAGGATATGAAAAATGGAGTCAGTTTCCTCTTTTGACGAAGTGCAAGAGCAAACAAGGGGAACGTAAAATTGTTTAGTATGCAGCTGTGTGGATATTGAGGATTTTGTGAGTGTATGTGTGTTTGGTTGTTTCCGGTGCAGATGCCTTATGGTTGACGTGAATTGATTGGAGCAGCAACATAACTTAAAGTCATCAATTTCAATTTGGAAACTTTTGAACTCGTTAGAATTATATCGATAGTAAGGGAGCCGATGGCTGTAAGTTTTTTTATAATTTAATTTTGGGTTTGAAGAAAGTTGAAGTTTATTATAACTTGGTCCTGTATTCGATTCGTTCAATGTACGGGTATAGCGATCATGTGTCTTAGATGGACTTCTCTCTTTAAGGTTGATGAAGAAATTTCAAAAATCTTTCAAGAACAACTTTATTTATTTTTAAGCTTGAATTTAATGAATTTCATATAAGTTGGATTAGTAACACGCCGAATACATTGACTCGACCACATCGAGCGAATGGGTAACAATGTTCTTGTCGAGAGAATCTTCAAATTCAAGCCTCTAGGACTCTAGGTTCGACGCAAGAAGGAAGACCAAGACATCGTGGTATGAACGACTGCGGAATTTTGAAAAGGAATGTTAGTATACTCTATTCAACAAAAATGACAGTACAGGAAAGATAGGACGTTTGTCTCCTGCTCTGGTTACATTGGCTTGCATAAACTTGGCGCTCTTTAAAGCTCTCACAGGATTTCCGTAGTTTAAATTATAAATCACAGACAATGAGAGAGAATTGTTGATAGGGTTACCGTATGCTGATGTGGAAAAAAATCTTTTTCCGAAATACTTATTTTTTTTTTGACCGGATTATTTCACTTTCCTTTAAAATCCTATAAACAGTTCATTCGTTAACAGAAAAAACATCAGCTGGTGCTCATGGTTTCTGATTTATCTTAAGAAGGCCGTAAAATAATGTTTGTTGCCTCAGTATTTTGCTCCTTATTTTCCACACTTAGATACCCAAAGTTCTTTAATAAAATCCACTGAAAAAGCTCTTTAATTTGCTTCCAATTTGTTCTGTATCCCATCAGCTTTCGGATACAACGATCATGGTGGGTTTGCGGAGAATTACAACTAATCAAATAAGTAAATATGTTTGGATGACAAAATTTTTCAGTACAAAACTCATATTCACGTAAAATGTGGGCCATTTAGTGGTTTCCTCTTAGTTCATTGGTTATTTTGACACTGACAGCTGTTTCCCGCTCAATATCTCGACAGAAGGTCATTATCATATACCTCCGCGGAACGAAATAAGTCGTCTTACGCTTGAAAAACTTTGGGAAATATTGAAAACTTATTTCCGAAGTGAGTGCTGTGTAGTTCCCAAACAGTGCTTTATGGACGGTCCCCGTCGTCGAACGACTGAGGAAAATTCTGCACAAAAATCTCGGATTATTCGTCTACAAGGTCCAAAATTGCCTCATCTGGGGCTCGGAAAACCCGCACGTTACTATCCAGAAGCCAATGCATTCAGAAAGAGTGACTGTTTGTTGTGGATTGTGGAGTGGTAACATTATTGGACCATTTTTGTTTTCTGGGCGTGGCACAGCCATGTTTACCGACTTTTTTTTGTGGGGAACTTGTATTTGAGCCACCTTTTACTCTTTATGATGCGTCTCTTTTCGATGCTTCTTACCAGTGTATGATGAGCTGTTTCCATCAATTTCCCTTTACAGTCGCTACGCGTCCTGAGCCATAGACACATGTCTATACTCTATCCAACAAAAATTGTCAGTACAGGGAAGATAGGACGTTTGTCTCTCATTCTGGTTGCATTGCCATGCATAAGTGTGTCGCCTTTTAAAGCTCTTACAGGGATTCCGTAGTTTAAATTATAAATCGCTGCAACTGAGAGTAAAAAACGCGTAGGGCTACCGTCTGCCGATTCAAAACGACTGAAAACAATATTCAATTTACCTTTTCCCACAACGCCAAGCGGTAAGATAATAGGCGCGTTTTTTTTAAGTTGAAAAGCAATACGACAACACTCAACATACTCATCTTCTTAAAATGTGTTCTCAAAAGCTTCAAATCCCAAAAGCTCATTAATAAAAACCACTGAAAAAGCTCCTTGCTTGCAATTGAGAATGATAATTGTAACTCCGTTTTGATGTAGATAAAGAGCGCACGATCGTATTGAGTGGCACTTGACACTCTTGACAGTATCTCATCGTCATCAGCAGTGGGATACGACGGTCGTGTTGGGGTGTACAACTTTTTGCAAAGAATTACAACAACAATTCCTTAAGAAAAGTCAGTGGCTTGCTCTTTTTTTAGTGGCATTTTTCCTAACGCATTGTAGTGAGGGTGTATCAGGCGCCACTGCTTTAGAAAAAACTCTCCCATAAGGCCTGTACTGACAATTTTTGTTGGACAGAGTATAGTGTCCATTCTTGCTATCAATCATTCGCTCAAAAGTTTTTAGAAGGAATGATGATAGACTTATAAGTCCGAGATTCAAAAAAGTCAAACAATTTAAAAATGATATCTACCAAGTTTAAAGAACATTGGCCTAGTCATTAGGGTTGCCATCCGTCCGTATTTTCCCGGACATGTACTCTTTTTTCACTGTGTGGGGGAGGTCCGGAATAGTTTTTGATAATTGTCCGGGATTGTACTCCTTTTACCCATTGTGTATCTTTTTACTTTTATGCTACTTATAATTATTAAATGGTTATTCAAAAATGAACCGAGGCCCATTAAAATTAAGTGAACGAACAGATCCAATATATGGGAAAAGAAATTATAGAACAACTGCCCAACTTATTGTTAAAGCTCTTACACAAAATAACTTATTATCAAAAGTAAGTGGATTTTGCGCTGACAATTATTGCAATACCAAATTTGGTGGAAGTCAAAGGAAAGGTTCGAACAATGTCTATTCGAAGTTAAAATCTTTAGTCAACCAAAACATGATAGGTGTAGGATGTCCACCACATTAGTCAATGCGATCTACCATGGATGTGATACTTTACCAGTTGACGTCGATATCATAATTGTAAAAATATACAACTATTTCTCTATCTACACAGTCAGAACGGAAAGACTTCGAGATTTTTCTGAATTTCTTGAAAATGAATATAAGCCTTTCTTATACCATTCGAAAACCAGATGGCTTTCTCTCTATCTTGCTGTTGAACGTCTTTTACTTATGTACGAGAATCCGCCTAAAATATTGCAAACATTTTTTAAAGACGACTTAAGCGAGGCGTATTTATTTTTGGTTCCTTCTCTCATGTCAACATTCAACGTCAATATTCAAAAACTTGAAAAACAAGACATTTCTATTATTGAAACCGTTGAAATTTTACAAAATATTGTCAATAATATTTACGAGCGAATTGATAACGATTTTGTTCCACTTAAAATTAAATCTATTTTGAAGAAGCTCGATGATTCTGGCTGTAAAGAAAACGTTATTAAATTCACGTGGACAAAGGATAGAAACAAACTGTTACCTGATTCCGTCAAAGGAATTATTTTAACAAAGGAATTAATTTAACAAAAAAGCAACAGTGATATACTTAACAGTATTAGATGTAATGAAAAATACAACAAGCACTGTAACGGCTATTTATTAAAAAAAAAAACAAATGAAGTTCCTTTTTTTATACCTCAAAGATGTTTTGTAACTTAAAAATTTGATTTTTAAACTAAATATTTATTTTTATTTAAATATTAATACAATTTTTTGTTTCCTCTTACAATATAAATATGTTTATTCTGTCCTTGTTTTGTACTCTTTTTTCAATCCTCATTTGTCCGGGAAAGTCCGGGTTTTTGAAACTCCAGTACTAGTTTCATCTAAACATATCTGGCTACCCTACTAGTCATTTACGCTATAGTTGAACTTGGCGAGCGGCAAATCCACTTTTTTTCGCCTTTTCTATCATCATTATGTCAGTTAAAATCTTAATCCGGTTCTTTTTCGAGTAAGGGATAGTGACGATGTGCTAAAACGCAAAGTTGGGTGAAGGTTGAATAAAGAGCTGGTTGAAGTTGACTCCATGGCATTGACGTTATGTTTGGCTGCTTTCTTCGATCCGTCAGAACTCTTCAGGACCAGATTTCTGTAAGTTGCTGTAGAACATCAACGGGTGCTGTAGGTTACGGGTCTCCTGAAGCACACAAGTTCTGATTTGGTTTTGTTGATTCGGATTTACTTACTACTTCTACTTTCCGGGCTGCTTTCGTTGGCGCTATCGATAAGGCGTGGGTTAAAGTGTCGTCCGCAGAATGAACGTTGGTCAGATCTCTTCAGGTTATTGCGAAAAGGTCTCAGCCTCCATCGTTGGGCGACTACAGCCTTTGGATTTTGTTGAAGACTTACAGTTAGCCAGTTAAACAAAAACTGTTCTGAAGGAAAGAAAATATGATTTTCCCTAATGGCGAAGGTATTCCAAGTAATCGAAGTTTATGGATAAGGGCTTCTATCCATGCAAAATTAAATCTTCTATGGTTTGGAATTGGTATGCTATCTCCTCTTACTTACTTACTTAGGTCCTTAGACCTTTTATGTCCTTGGGGAACCCCTAGTGAAGCAAAGGGCATCTACAACGTCAGCTCGCCATCGTGTTCGGTTCCTGGATATGTCTCGCAACTCCCTCCAACTCTTGCCTAGTTGGGCTGACTCCTTCTCGACTGTCATTCTCCATGAGCTTCTCGGTCGTCCAGCTCTTCTTCCTTCTTGAGTGAGCGGATTCCACTGCATTGCATGCGCTGTCACTTTTTCGAAGCGTGTGTCCGATCCACTTCCACTTTCGACGTCGTATAATAGAGTCAATAGTTTGATATACGATTTCGTAGACATCTTTTAATGAACGTTTGCAGCTTCTTAATGACACCTACTGTCACTTTCCAAGTGCTGCAACTGTAAAGTAAAACGGATTCGACGTGGGATCGAAACAGTCGTAGCTTGGTTATTAAGCTTAGAGAGTTATTCCTCCATATATTTCTGAGCATACCGAAAGCAGCCTTTGCTCACCCGATACTTCCAAGGTATTGGAAGCTCTGTACTTTCTCTACCGGTTGTTGAGAAATATTATGAGAGAAGACTGGGTTCCTAGGCTGATCATCTTTGTTTTGCCGGAGTTGATTTTCAGCCCCACCATTTCTGCTTCTCTCTCCACCCCTGTTGTCATTTGGTGGATATCCATGATCATATGAGAGAGCAAGCATACGTCGTCCGCATAGTCAAGATGTTTTAGGTGAGACGTCAGAGTCCATCGAATTCTTCCGTTTCTCGTTAAGGCCGCTCGCAGGACATTGCTTATCACCAACAGAAACAATATTGGTGACAGAATGCAGCCCTCCACTTTGGACTTCAAACTCTTCTGACAGCCTCCCTTCGTACAAAACGTGACATTTGGATCCATCATAAGTTGCCTTAATAATAGCTATTAATATATCCGGGATAGCCCTCCTGCGTAAAGCAAGCCAAATAAATTTCTTATTCACGCTATCAAAAGCCTTCTCAAAGACAATCAATAGTAGGTGAACTGGTGATGGATATTAGACGCACTGTTCAATTATGATCTTTAAAGTATTGATATGATCAACGCATGAGGATCCAGCGCAGAAACCTGCTTGTTTGGCATCGAGATGATGATATTTTGGCAACGGCAGGCAGGACGCAAATCTCCCTCCAGTTTTCGCACTGTGTTAGGTCTCCTTTTTGAGGGAGCTTGACTATCATTCCATTTTTCCACTCATTCGGAAATCCTTCGGAGACCCAAGCTTTCTTTATTAGTGGATGCAGGAGTTCGCTCGATGTCCTTGGCGCCGCTTGTAGAAGATCTGCCATCAAGTCCTACTGCTTTGTTGGTCTTAAGTGCTTTTATTGCGTTGCAGATCTCATCTGTGCTGGTGGGTGCAGTGATGATTCCACCTTCTCAGCTGATCCTCATCTGAACTAAGTAACGAGCCGCCTGAGTCTTTTACGAGGTGTTGGAACTGCGAGCACCAACCAGTTCCTTAGTAATGCTGTAGACAGTTCTAATGTCGCATCTGTTAGCAGCATCTTATATTGTTGGGCCAAAGCGTGGATGTGATTACGCCTGTCACGTCTTACACTGCGGTGAACATCTCTCTTTCTCGTGAGGTACAGGGATTCCAGCTCTCTTTTTTCTACTCCAGTTGCAGCTGCAATATGGGCCTTGAGTTTTTGCCGTTCGTCAATCCGTATCCAGGTTTCTTCTCCTCTTGGATTGCACAATTTATTATTGGTTGTGAATTCAGCCACTTACCGCATAAGTGTCTTAAAATTGAAATGCGCTTCTAAATTCGGCTGCAAAGTCTGTTGGATGGATGCCTTGATTTCGTCCAAAAACACCGGGTCTGCTGATGGGCTTAGTTTGAAGTTTTGTTCAAAGTAGTTCACAAGAACCTCCACTTTATCGGCAGTTGATGTCACCACAATGTTTTTGCTGATGATGATACGTCGGGTATGGATGTTCTCTATGAATAAGCTTATTTTCTTTAACGGGTCCGGTGCAGGTTTGATATCTACTTCTGGAATCGAATTTGATTTGGTGCCGAAACTTAGTTTAAAAATATTACGTTGTTATATTGGAGTTGGTCGGTCTAAGCCTTTTTGTCGGTCACTTATAAATACCCAGAAATGACTACACCTTTTATAATCTTCATTGTTTGACTTATTTGTATTAGCTTTCTTCGCGTATTGGTCAAGGAAACTCGTATGTGTTTTGGTCTTATGTGTGTAATGTAATAGAAAGTGAAAAACTTTGTTCTCGTTGATTCTCATTGAATCGTGTCACGATTGCTTTGGAAATGAAAATATTTAATGTGCTGTCGCTTAAGCAGTCAAACGGCGGAATTTTATCTGGGCCTGATTGTGATCGACGGAATTTTGATTTTGGGAGTTCCGAGTATCGGTAATTTGAAAAATGGGACTTGGACTTATTTTGATTTGCGGTTTTTCAGTCCAAACCTTTCTCCAACACTGTTTTTTTTTGTATGATTTATTAAATTATTATTTATTTATTTACTATTTTCTTTATTATTATTAAAACACCAAAATGAAATGCCCAAGTTCCAAAAAACGAATTTTTTCACAAAATGTATTACAGAACTTTTCGCCGTGATGATATACATAAATGTGCTTCACTATATAAAGGAGCTCATTTAAAAAAACGAGGTGCACGTTTCATACGTTATAAAACTTGCTGTCAATCACATACCATGAATATTGAAAAAGCATCGTATTATCCTAAAGGTGTGCCAAACAAGACCCCTAGAAGATTACTACAAATAGAAATCCTTAGGCAAAAGACATCTTCCATCAATATCCTCACTCACCGTAAGAACAGATGGTTCTGATGGATTCAATTTATATAAAGCTTCTGGCAGCATCTTGCATTTCATTGGGAATAGCTTTACGAACTAATGCACATGAGTATTAAAATTGAGATAGATTCACACAATAATAGAAAAGCTTGAGAGAAACAATAGATGAAACTGAATACTGTGCCGAATTGCTGCTATATGGTCATTATTTGGTTTGAGTCATTAACATCAGCAACAACGTTCAAAGTACTCGTACATCTATCTCAAAATAGCGAACGTATGAATTAGGCAGCTGGGGACTTAAGTAGTATCTCTGGGGGAGATATTTATACTTTGCCTGGGAGAGAGATGTCAATTACATTCATTGCTTGACAGAAAACACTTCAATCACATAATTGACAAAACATATACATACATACATACATATCTTCTTACGCTGATTAAATAGTTAAGGATGATTCTTGCAGCAAAAGGGATTTCAGCTTAAGAGATTGTCTCAATAAAAGGCTTTTCTTTTGTTTTTTTTTTTTTTAGATGATCCGAACACTGATGAAAGTACATGATAGCCAATTGGGGCATTGAAAGGAGAATATTAGGAAATCAAGTTCATTATTTGATGATGAGCATGTGGCATTTGCTTGAATGATTTCACTTGAAAGCTTCTTTGGATTTCTGTTTTAATCTTCGGTAGTTGTGAATTTCAGCTTGAATGTTTTTAGATCAATACTGATATCATTGCAACAAATGAAATGTGCACGTACATACTTACCTACATATGAATCAATTTATATAATTTCTTTGAAAAAGTCAAAATGATTTTAGACCAAATCTTAAGTCTTTTGAGACTTTTAACAAATTAAACCTTGTGGTAATGACTAGACTACCACGACCCGTGTGCGTCGGAAGGCCGGGTTCAATTCCAAGCCGCTGTATCTAAATAAAAAAAAATATGTTTCAGGTCTTATGTCTCTTGTGAGAAAGTTACCAAACCTCCAAGTATATCTTTTGCCATAAGAACTCGGGCGAAATTTGTAAGTCCCATCCGTTTCTCACAAAAGAATGGTTGAGAGTTCTTAATCATTATACTCTGGTTATAGACAGGCTGGCGCACTTGGAAGATAATTCCAATAGCAAAAGGTACAAGTCAGGGTAGCAATAGGACACTCTTCTAGTACTTCCATGGTTTAAGCTGGAATACCTCAGGGATCTATGAATTAGCCTATTCTCTTTTCGATTTACAAAAACGACCTTCTATAAGTTTTTAAATACTAACTCTTCTTTACTCTTACGTTGAACCTTATGTATGAAAAAGAAGAGTGTTAATTCTGAAATTAAAAAGGAGGCTATTGTGGTTCGTAGAGAGCCGAAGCCTAGTGGCTTACAACTCTCAACCATTCCTGTGTGCGTGTAACCAGCAATGAAGGGAAACTATATTTTTGTACCAATTTTAGACAGCTAATGAGCAGCACTTTTCATGACAAGAGAAACTCTAAGAGGATTAGTCAATTCCTCACAAGAGGAAAAATTTTCTTACAGGGGCTAAGAATCGAACCCAAGTAGTCTGCATGACAGTCCAACGTATGCCAAAGGGTACTACAAATTCTGAAACACCAATTATTAAATTATGACTAATTCCCATACAGGATTAGCAAGTTCCGTTTAGACTCAGAATAAAATAAATTCCAGAGGTGATAAGACTCAACCTTATAAAGGGTGGTTAAATTTTAAGGGCCGATGTTGATTTTGAATAAAACACAAATTATTTAGGAAATCATTGTCATTTCTTTTTATACCAATGGTTCACTTATGTATGGAACAAAATATCGGCCAAATGACCGCCGCGACCTCGGCGGCACACCTCCATCCGATGGCCCAAATTTTCGAGGACGCTGAGGCATAATTGAGGTTCTATGCCGTTAATGTGTCGAATTATCTCATCCTGTAGCTCTTGAATTGTTGCTGGCTTATCGACGTACACCTTTTCTTTCAAATAACCCCAAAGAAAGAAGTCCAACGGTGTCAAATCACATGATCTTGGCGGCCAATTGACATCGCCACCACGTGAAATAACACGGCCATTGAATTTGTCGCGCAAAAGAGCCTTTGTTTCGTTAGTTGCGTGGCAAGTGGCACCGTCCTGTTGAAACCACATATCGTCCACATCCATATCTTCCTATTCGGGCCATAGAAAGTTCGTTATCATATCACAATAGCGAACACCATTCACAGTAACTGCCTGACCAGTCTCATTTTGGAAAAAATACGGCCCGATGATGCCGCCAGCCCATAAACCGACCAAACAGTCACTCTTTGTGGGTGCATTTGTTTTTCGACAGTCACTCTTGGATTATCATTCGCCCAAATGCGGCAATTCTGCTTATTGACGAATCCACTAAGGCGAAAATGTGCCTCCTCAGTCATCACTGAAGATGATTTTCTTCGAAAATTGATCATCCATTGTTGCCATTTCTTGCCACCTTGATTTGAACGCCCATTTTCATAATAGCCTGAATAACTTTAACGCGTTGCCCAATTGTGTATCTTTCCATGGTTCAAATTGAGTTAATCTGAAATTGAGAAGTGTCAAATGAAATGTAGAAAAAAACTTGAAGTTTAGGTGCGGTTCACATTCAATATCGGAACTTAAAATTTAACCACCTTTTACATAGTTCTCTAATAATCATTTAATTGAGTTGCAAGAGATAATGGAGTTAATAGAATCTAAATGGAACTGTTAAATATTTCCTAAGTAGTGTCATCCTTTGGACTTTCGAAACGAAATCAAAATTCAACTAATTTACGATTATCTACTTAACGCGGTTTGGGGTTTCTGCATGAATTGAAACAAGATACATAATTTAATCCTCAGGAATTTCAAAGAGCTTTTTGGGTTGACGTGTTTTTTTGTGTTTTTTGATATTGAGCAGCACATTTCAGTGGTTTGGTTAATGGGTTTCGAGAGATAACGTTGGGTCAATTTGGCGGTGGCTATTGGATAAATAATCACTTAATTACATTGAGGAATGCACTTATCAATTAACACATAACTTCATAAACTCACCTCGAAATACCAACATGATTATAATGCTTTTTAGTTTATTGGTGTTTAATGAAGTTATTTAAACTCTTAAAGATGAAGAATGCACTGTGGTTATTTATAGGTATGGAAAATGCTTTTTCTTCTTAAGCTTTTTAGTTTTGATGAACTCAAAATTAAGAAGTGTGAGAGGGGTTTTAGTGGAAGCATTAAATGGTATTGTTTTTATAGTGGAGGACAAATTCATGTAAGACACTATTAAATATAAAATATACGTAACTTACCTGAGATAATAAAACAAAATTCGACAGGTAATTGCGGCCATATTATTGAAGCTACACCCCTGTCAAATTTGCTGTCATTTATTAACTCATTCACGTGTTGAGATCTTTAATAAGATAAACCACCTTATTCAGCTTGTAGATGAGCCCACTTGAATAGCAGATATTGCAAAGCAAAACGCCTTCACTATGGACTTGTTTGTTACTCGTAGTTCTCACCCTGCAGATAAGGATAAACTCCCAATTTGGCACTTCTGACCCTCGTGTAATATCAGTTGCACGAACCTTTCGGGATCTCATTCTTCCGAAGAGGTGTTCATTCTTTGAAAAAACCATTGCGTAAGCTTTTCAATTGCCCCTTCCTCCTACCGACCACCTGAACTTACGTCCCATATTTCCAAGGTAATGGAATCCTCATTAATCATCCGCTAAAGAAATATCTCAAAGATCGAAAGTTTCGTAATGACCGGCAATACGGTTTTGGCAGCAATCGTTCTACTGGTGATCTGATGGGATATATCAATAAAGAGTGAAACATTGTTTTAGAGAAGGTAAGATTCTAAGGCATTTGATAGAGTTTGGCACCAGGCTCAATGCAAAATAGCGTGCTTTTGGTATCAACGAAACCCTTATTTTTTGGATTAGAAACTACCTTCTGGATTGTTCAATACATGTTGTATTAGACGTTTTCAAGTACGATTTTCACAAAATGAATGCTGGTGTTCCGCAAGGCTCCATTTTATCTCCGGCTCTCTTCCTAATTTTTATAAAATGATTTCTTGTCCGAAACTTCTAATTCACTTCAATGTTTTACCTATTACTCTATCCTCGGCTCTTTCATACTTGTTCTCAAAATCACGTCCATCTCCTTCGGAAGTGGAATTGCAACGGCACCGTATAATAAGCTCATTAAACTCCGATCTTGTCAGTATTGTTAAATGGGACATACAAAACTGTGTGGAGTTTAATGCTTCGAAAACTCAATGCTGTATTTTGTCGTTGAAGCAAAATTTCCTCCTTATGCCATTGACCTTGTATCGAAGAACCCGAAAAGCTCTCAGTATTCGATATGTGTGTCAACGACAATCTTCGTTGGAATGACCACATTCTCGAGAACGCCAAAAATGCTTGCTAAATGCTTAGGATTTCTATATCGATGTAGGAAATTTTTCACCCCCTATGATCTGACTATGATTTAAAAGTCATTTATACGTGCAAGACTCGAGTATAACTCACGCACGTGCATCCCAAACGTCTATTCATTTATTAGACAGACTCCAGAACAGGCTCTTAAATTGGATAGAAAATAGCTCTATCATGTTTTCAGTCCCATCTTTGCAAATTTTTTCAAGTTTTGAAATGCAATATTTTTCAAACTTTTTCGAAGCTGCTCTTTAAGAAATTTCATTAAAATCCGTGAGAAATTAAACATTCGAAAAATTGTTCTATAGAAGCTACAATCAGTAATAATTTAATTAAATTTTTTTTTATTGAAATACAATTTGTGAAAATTAATCGAAAAAAAAAAAAAAAAATTTTGGAAAACATACAATCTTCGAAAACCGTTCTATAACATTTATATGGCGGGTGCCGTTCTTAAAAATATTTTTTTTTCTCACATCTTTTAAAAAATTAAGCATAGGGTTTTTGAAATGTTTAGTTTTGAATACAAAATTATTTTTTTTCTTAAATCCAAAAATTTTTGTTCTTAAGATTTGAATACACTATACTATCCAAACTTTTGAGAAGCTTAAGCCTCAGAAAAAATAATTAAAATTGGTTATACCTTTCTTGAGAAAGTCGTAAGCGAAAAAATGGTTATAAGAAATGGTACCATTAATAACCATCGTTTTGAAATTTTTTTTAATAATTACCTACCTTTGACTTAATGAAATTTTGTGATTTATACGAGTAGATACTATTAGGCATGACATAACCATGATAGCGAAGACGAAAAAAGTGGGCCCGAAATTCTGTCTGTCTGTCTGCTCAACTACAGTCTAAACGGCTCGGCCGATTTTCGTTAAGCTTGGTAGATATCGTTTTTATATTTTTCGCGCACATATTTTTTTTAAGACCAAAAATAAAGGTACCTGCCACACGATTTTTTCCGAAATTTTGTACGAGTATATATTTTTTTTTTTATTCTAGCTTTTTTGGCCTTTAGTCCACAAAAATTGCCGTTTCGTCCCGGCGATGTCACATGGACTCATCGAGGTCCCCACAGTTAACTGATGAGTCCATGTGAGATCGGCGGGACGAAACGCCAATTTTTGTGGACTAAAGGCCACAAAATAGTTAGAAAATCCCACGCACACAAATTACGGTACCCACCATACAAATGTTCAAATTTAGTCGAATATCGTATTTTTCTCAAAAACGCGACTAGAATTTTGATCTATAATTCAATGAGACACATTTTCAAATTAATTCCCACCATGGAACCATTTTTTTTTTTTTTCAAATTTTAAATGTCTAATTTTTTGAAAAACTTAAAATAGTTTTTGAGAATTCTTAAGAAAAAATTATTTTTTTTTTAGAAAATTCGGTATCTCAAAAACGGGCCAGCAAATTTTTCGAAAATTTAAATTTTATTCATACAATATTAAAAACTTTAAGTTGGCGTACCACAATTTTTTCTTTAAAATGTTTAAAAAATGCTGTATATACAATAAAAGCTTATTTTTTAAGAAATCACTACAACTTCTTATAATTTTTGTTCTTATATGTATAAACAAATATGTGCTTGAATTACATGGTATTCTGCTCATTGCTCCAATTACAAAAGGAGTTGTATTAGTCAATTAAAAAATGAACGTTATGCTTATGAACATTTTTTCTCAAACATAAATTTTTAAAATTTTTAGTCTTTTACATAAGAGCAAGTTCATGTGACCCAGTCGTGCATTTCATTTCTTAGTCTTATATTAATTTTAACTACATCATTTTGACAAGGACGGATGAAACAAAGAGATGAATTAGTGTTCACTAGAAACTTGTAAATTAAAAACAAAAATTATTAATATTTTTATTAAATAAAAATAATAATAAATTATTTATAATTTATAGTTTTTCATATACAACAAATAGTGTTTAACTTTTACCACGAAGCTCTTTCGTTTCTTTTGGTTATCGTTCTGAGTCAAAAGTTTGTTTATTTAATTCAGATTTATTAATGTCACAATTACGCATTAAATACAAAATTATTAAAAATGCAAAAACACATAATCTTGAAATTAAGTTCTTATCACAAATTATTTTTCAGGCTACAATTATTGTTAAAGAACCGAAATTTCCAAAACTCCAGTGCGAAATTTGGAAATTTTGTTCGACTCCTTAAACCTTCAAGTACCTCCTTATACAATGCTACAATATCCCTTTTGCTCGCCATTCAACTCAGCTTTGTATTATTTTTTATCTTAAAGTAGACCTACATTAACAAATATGAATGCTGCAAGCTAAGAAATTCAGCAGTTTTATTTTGTTATCTAAAAGTTTTAGACATTAACTTTTCCAAACTTGGCAGAGTAAAAGACCATAAAAGTATGGTTTTATTGCCATAATTCTCTAAGAAGTGACTTTGATAAGCAAAACTTTTCTATACGAATTGCTTTTCCTTAGATGCCTATTAGGGACCATTGGAATTTTATTGGCAATTGGTGATGAAGCGCAGTTAACGTGTCGACGGAATAATAAAACTTTTCTGATGTTCATTAGCCACGACAAGGTTATGGATAACTTGTAACTGTGTAATGGCGCCGCCGATAGACTATTATTGCTCAACCACCGATTAGAGAAAGCCAATTCCAATAAGCAAAGTGCGATTTAGGTCCAAGTAACACGAATGAACAATCCAGAGGTTTAATTATTATTAATATCCTTTTCTCTGAAATGCTACTGTCTTAACTCTACAGAAGTCGACACTTGTCCCATTGAATGAACCATCACAACCCCTTGTTTTCATATTGCCATGTTTATGGAATCAGTTAGTTGACATTCTAAGCCATAAAATCATAAGTATGACACACAAATAAATCAGTTTAATTGTTTGGGTGGGAAATTCAGTTTTAACTAATTAACGTTAGGCAATCCAAGTTGGGTAGAAGTTACACCTCTCATTGTTGATTTAATGCCCTCTCATTTGGCTAAAAGGATAATTAGAAGAAGAATCCTTGTGGAAAAACCCACTTTGAAAAGTGGTATTGCAACAAAAAGCTTTTATCAGTTGTACCCTTGCTTTAATTGATTATTATTGTTATTACGAGCATAAATGAGTCCTATGAGCTAAGCAAAACTTTTAGGTTTTATGTCCTGGAACAAAAAATTAATGTGTGGTAGCTGAAAATAAATTTCTTCATAATAAAATTCTTTTTATTAGACATTTTTATGTTGGAATATTTTAATGAACCATAAAAAGAAGAAAGCGCATTTTCATGTGATTGAAATGAAGTCAATAATGAAAAATGGAAGTTTTTGGTTTAACGATTCAATTAAATATAATTAGGACGAGTTTCTGAAGTTCCTGATGAAGAAATTAACATTTATCTAATAAAAAAAAGTTCTAATCCAGTATAAAATCTTAATTATTTCTTACAAAATTTAAGTTTTCCCTTCCTGTTGCGTATACTGTTTTACTTATTCTATCAAAGCTTTCCAGCTCAACATAACTAAACATTGAAGATGGAAACACATGATTTAGTGACACAAGGTGGCGCAAAATTAATCATCCTTTCGGAAGATGTTTTGTAAATGGCGTCGTACGTCAATCGTAGTACAGTTAAACCCGCTTAAGAGAAACCCGCTTAAGAGAAAACCGCTTAAGAGAAACCCGCTTAAGAGAAAAACCCGCTTACCTGAAACACTTTTTCATCCCCAAGTATTTTCCGACCAATTTCCCTTAAAACACTCCGCTTAAGTGAAACCCGCTTAAGCGAAAAACCCGGATAACTGAAACATATTTTTAGTTAATTTTTAATATTTTTCATTAAAAAAAAACCCTCTTAAGTGAAAAAAAATTGAATCGAACAGAACAAAAATTTGCTAGTTTTCGTTTTTCAATAAATTATTTTTGTGTTATTTAATCGTTGTCTTATTCAACTTCTTTCAAGGAAAGTCCAAAAGATAAAAATAATATTGTTTTTATCATTAAATCTCCGCTTAATAGAATTTTTAAATCCGCTTAAGTGAAATTTTTCTTTCACCTATCCGAACTCCGCTTAAGTGAAATTATTTTTCACTTAAGCGGGGTTCGTTTAAGTGAAAAACCCGCTTAAGTGAAAGAAAGACTGTGACATTTTGCCGTTTCTCTTAAGCGGGTTTTACTGTATTTGATATTTGTGAACTAGACTGTTGCACAGTTGCAGTATACAAACAGGCAATCAATTGAACGCTATGCTCTGCAAGAACGTGGAATAATTGAGTCGATTTTTTACACCAATAATTGGTCGGTGGTGTTAGCGCAGCGTAAACTTCGATTTCCTAATCACATGCCAGCTGTTTTTAGCCAGCCTGTTACAATTAATGAACTAAGTTCAAACCATTTGCCTGTTTTATGTAGTGTTTATTGTTCACCTATTCAAAATGAAAACTGGGTTTTAGATTTCAAAAACGCTAAGTGGGGGAGATTCAAAAAAAAAGTAAGGCTAACATTAGAAAATGCATCGTTAATAGACCTCAATGATGTCTGCAAAGAAGATATTAATGAAGCCGTTGATTATTTTACAAGTGTGACTCTGGATAGTGTTGCTGAGTCTGTTCCTAAAAAAAAATCAACCACTGAAATTTCGAGTTGCCTTCCATCTAAACTTGTGGAGTTGATTAAACGAAGAAATAAGAACAGATCGTTATGGATGCGAACAAGAAATTATATATTTTTATCAGAAGCAAAATTGCTTACTAATATAATAAAAATGGCAACCAATAATCTAAAAAACATTACTTGGAACAAAAAACTCCAAACTTTAAATAAAGCTAGCAAACCATTCTGGAATCTTGTCAAAATTGTTAAAAAAAAGAATTTTCAAATCCCAGCGTTCAAAATTGGGACCTCGATCTGTTTGACAAGTAATGAAAAAGCGAATGCTCTTGCGAATGAATTTTCTTCCAATCACCTAGCTTTAAATAACATTGCAACCAGTAGATATGTTGAAGAAACTGTGCATCGATCAATGTCATTCTTAAGTACTCAGCAGGTTCAAGTTGATGATGTTGTAGTCTCATTGGAAGATGTCAAAACAGTTCTCAATAATTTAAGAAGTTCTAAGAGCCCAGGGTTAGATGGATTGAAAAATATCGTTTTAAAAAAACTGCCCGAAACAGCTATAAGGTTTCTTCAAATCATTTTTGTAGCTTGTTTTAAAACAAGCTATTTTCCTAAATAATGGAAAACAGCTAAAATCATCCCAATTCCAAAACCTGGGAAAAATCATTCCTTACCTTGCAGTTATAGGCCAATCAGTTTGCTTAGCTCTTTAAGCAAATGCTTTGAAAAACTTATCAAAACTAAAATTATTATGCATTTAAATACTCATGATATCCTTCCTGCAGAACAGTTCGGGTTCAGAAACCATCATAGTACGGTTCAACAGGTACATCGAATAACAAAAGACATCAAAAGCAATTTAGATTTAGGCAAGAGTACTGGAATGATACTTTTAGATGTTGAAAAAGCATTTGACACAGTATGGCATCATGGTTTGGTTCACAAACTTATGGTTCTTGATTTTCCAATCAATATTGTTAAATTAATTCATTCGTTTTTGATTGATAGATTTTTTAAAGTCTTTGTAAACAACTGTTTTTCTGATATCCATTCAGTCGTTGCGGGTGTACGTCAGGGATCAGTCCTTGGTCCCATCTTATATACAATATACACCTACGACTTTCCACATTTTACGGAATGTAAATCTGCAATTTTCGCGGACGATACCTGTTTGTATTCATCTGATTCGGTTGGTTTTAGAATTGAAACTAACTTGCAATCTGCATTGTATACAGTACAAAATTATTTTAACGACTGGAAAATAAAAATTAATTCTGGGAAAACTCAAGCTGTCTTTTTCACACGTAAAAGAAAAGCTTACTTTTTACCCAGTAATACGCTCAAATAAATGGTGTACAAACAGAATGGAAATCAAGTGTAAAATACTTAAGAATAACTCTAGATAAAACGTTGACCTTTGGAGTTCACATCCAGGAGATAATTAATAAAGTAAACTTAGTTGTTAAAATTCTATTTCCCTTCATAAACAGGAAATCGGAACTATCTATTAAAAACAAACTTATAATTTATAAAGTAATATTTCAGAGCATTATTCTTTATGGTTCGCCTGTTTGGGGTACTTGCGCCAAGGCCCACCTACTTAGATTACAAAGAACCCAAAATAAAGTTTTAAAAATGATGCTTAAGCTGCCTTGGCACTATTCGACTGATAATCTTCATGCATTGGCTGGCATCGATAAGATTTCGAGTAGAATCTCTTATTTGTTTCAGCGCTATAATCATTCATGTAGTATGTCTGAAAACTACTTAATCTCAAATTTGGCTCTTTAAAATACACATATATATATATATAAAAAAAAAAAAAAAAAATCACTAGTTTATTTATTTATTCATTTATTTATACATTTAATTTATTTATTTGTTTCTTTATTTATTTGTTCATTTATTTATTTATTTATTTATTTATTTATTTATTTATTTATTTATTTATTTATTTATTTATTTATTTATTTATTTATTTATTTATTTATTTATTTATTTATTTATTTTTTTATTTATTTAGTTATTTATTAATTTATTTATTTATTTATTTATTATCTGTTAATTACTTCCTGTATTTATTTATTCTCTGTGATTAAATGTTAATTTACTTATTAATTTATTATATGTTTGTCAATTTATCAACGTTAAGTCAATGTTAAAATTTGAGATTAAGTACGTCTGTCGCCCCTTTTATTCTCTCTCATGGAAATCCCAAACTAAATATTACGAAGGTTTTTCTTGAAGCTTTTCCTTCTAATTTTCTCTAATTAATCTGTGATATTTGTAATAATAATAATATTTGTTCAGTTGTAAGGTAGAGTTATACCATATCTCTGTAAAGTGTGCAATATAAGTACTATTTAAGATAAAATGTTTATAATTTGAGCTACAATAAAATACAAATACAAAAAACTGGGCAAACATTCCGGCACTTAGTTACTAGACTCAATCAGACTGGAACTCAAAGCCACTGTGTGGTGCGGCGTTCACGCGGGAGAAATGATTGGACGCCATCGGCAATACGGTCACTGTTACTGGAAAACACTACAGGGCCATGATAAACAACTTCTTACTGCCGGAACTGGATGAACGGGGCTTGCTGAATATGTGATCAGTTGTCACCGGAAATCTTCCCGAAAGTCAGGCAAAATGCGATAAAACGAGCACAAATTATATCCACTTGACGGAAAAAACTGTAAAGCTCCAAATAAAGATTGCCATCACTCAAAATCATATTATTTAGTAAAAAATAATACAAAATTGAATGATTAATTTTGCGCCACCTTGTGCAATGACGTTGCTTAGAAAAAACTATTTTTTTTGTAATTCTTCGCAAGAGGGATTATGACCTCCCTTAAAATGTTAGAGTAAAGTGCGAGCTGCGAGCGTTTTTGGAAATTCGTAGAGTATAAAAATGGAGCTACCAATGCACATTGCTTTTGAATGTCTGAACATCACGATGGGAGAGAAATACTGAGCCGGGTTGAGCATTCCACATCTGTTCTCGAATCTTCTTTAGAAGATGGAAAACAGCATTTGACCAGCCTGTTCCTAAAAAAAGGCAACCCTTCTTCCCCCTCCTCCTACCGACGAATTGCACTTACGTCCCTTCTTCTCAAGGTCATGGAATTGCTGATAAATCATATCAACTGAAGAAATATCTCGAAGATCGAAAGCTTCTCAGAGACCGGCAATACGGCTTTCGCAGTAATCATTCCCGGGTGATCTGATGGCATATCTCACTGAAGAGCGGGAGAAAGTAAGATTGAGTAAGATTATTGAGGTTTCAATTCTGACTTTCACAAAATAAATGCTGGTGTTGCTCAGGGCTCCGTTTTGTCTCCGACTCTCCTCTTCATTTTTATAAATGATCTCTTGTCTGAAACTTCTAATCCACTTCAGTGTTTTGCCGACGACTCTACTCTCAGCTTCTCATACTCGTTCTCAAATTCACATTCATCTCCTTCGGAAGTGAAATTGCAACGTATGATTAGCTCATTAAACTCCGATCTTTACAGCATTTTTAAATGGGGTATAAGAAATTGGTGGAGTTTGATGCTTCTAAAACTCAATGCTGTCTATTGTCGTTAAAGCAAAATGTATTCCCTATGCCATTGTCCTTGAATGGCACTTGCATCGAAGAAACCGAAAAGCTCTCAGCACTCAGTATGTGTGTCAACAACGATCTTCATTGGAATGACCACATTCTCGCGACCGCCAAAAATGCTTTAGTATTTAACTTAGGATTTCTATATCTGTGTAACACAGTTTTCAGCCTTTCTTATCTTGCTATCATTTATAAGGCGTTTATACATCTAAAACTCGAGTATAACTGACATCTTTGGACAGATGCAACACAAACTTCTCTCCACTTACTGGATAGAAATCATAACAGAGCTTTGAAACTGATAGGAAACAGAGCTATCATGGATCCATTCCCAGATCTTGAACACCGCCGGAACGTTGCATGTATTTCCTTGTTTTATTGATACTTTCACCAACAATGCTCACTCGAATTAGCCAGTTGCATTACTCCCCTCAAACAGTTGATTTCCCCATCGCCCGTGCTGTGCTTAACGTTTTAAGGGTCTTTTATACCCTTGAGCGAGTGTTAATTATAAATGAAAATATACAAATTATTCTTTTTTTTAAACACAAGCCTGTAACAGAAACAAACCTATAATTGTATCTGCGCTCCCAAGTACATTAATACTCATTTTTTTTTCAATCATATAACCTTTCATAAATCTTCTTTAAAGTCCTTTTTAATTGAAATATTTATATATTCGTAAAATGTATTTTATTTTAAGCTGAAATCTAATAATTTTTTGTATTTATGTCTTTTTTTGATATCCAATTATTAATACTATATTGCATATCGATGAGGGTGCAAAGTGAATACAGAACAAATTGATTTCCACATAAAATACTTATTTGTATTTATATGTGCTTTTCCATAAATAATCGATTTATATGTAGGAAAACAGACTCCGTAATAAAATAAGAAATAAACGCACGCCTTCGATTTTATTTCAAACGATTGTATAATCTGGTGCCTCAATTACGATTGTTTACTGCGTGAAGAGAAAAAATAAAGGATTTTGTTCGTCCTTGATAAATCGAAACATTGATGTCATGAAATTATTATCAATATTTAAATTCAATTTAAATTATTGTCGCAAAATGAGAGCGACTGATAAGAGTGATAAGAGTGATTTTTATTTTCAACTTTTGTTTTTCTTCACTCAAAGTTGGCAGTTTCAACTTCTGATTTTCAATTCTAGAGTTTATCTACTTTCGATTTTCTCAACTTCCGAAAATAGTAGAAGTAGGCCGAGCAAACTACAGATCTTCTACTAGAATATAGATTATGTATGTATGTTTAATCAAAAGTTGTTTTCGCTTTCAATACCCAGAATAAATTAATTTGAAACTATAACATTTCGATGAAAATGTTTTTGGGAAACACGGCTATTTCGAAAAGCGAAGATGAAGAAGAAGAATTTTGACGTGTTGGAGTAGAGAAATGGGAAATGGGTGTTTCAGCTAATAGATGATCCTCTGCTTTACAATGAGACACGGTATTGGCGGCTCTCTCACGCTCTAGCTTATACCCCTCCCTTTCACCCTCCAGAATTTCCAATTCGATTTTATGCTTTGTTGCCAAATGTTGCTGTCTTTCCTCTGACAATCTGGGAATCTTATTGGGTTTTATTTGTTTTTTTTCCGTTATTAACTATTTTTTTAATATTTTCCGTTTTAACTCCTACTCCTTATTTTTTTAATTTTAATTGCCAATAAAAATTAAACCGGACCTTACATTTTAATTTATAAGCGCAATAAATTCAAATCTACAACTTGAAAACAACAACATATTATGACATATCTGTCACAAATATCCCAGGGATATTCTGAAAAACTCAAGTTGGCCAACTTTCAAATTTCAACTTCCGAGTGGAGAAAAAAGGTACACTGAAAATAAAATGTAGGTACATATGATAAAAATCTAGGTTGATTTGACAAAAATTTTGTCAATATACGTCCAACAAAAAGTTTTATCAAATTGACAAAATTTATAGAATTTTGCTGAGGAAACAAAAAATATTTTGTTGTATCCACAAAATTATTTTGTTATGCTAACAGATAAATTTGTTGAAATAACAAAAATATTTTGTCAATATGACAAAGTTGCGTAGAATTTAAAAAATTAATTTGTCATATTAACAATTCTTTAAATAATTAACAAAATTATATTGTTACATTAACAAAATATTTTGTTAAATTAACAAAAATTTCTTGTTATATTTTGTTAAATGAACAAAATATTTTGTCAATTCAACAAAATATTTTGTTAATTATACGCAATTTCTGTTAAGTTCAGTTAATCTAACATCGATTTTTTAACAAAAACCAAGTGTGAACTATATCATATACAAAAGAAATTTTTTGGTTTCCTTACAAAATAGTTTTATCTATCTGATAATATTATTTTATCAATATTACAAAATAATTCAACCCCAAAACAAAATATTTGTCATTTTAACAAAAATGTTTTCATTTTTTGTTAAATTGACAAAAAAAAAAATTAACAAAAATTTGTGATATTGACAAACATTTACAAAAAATATTTTTTATAGATACAACAAACATTTTGTTAACATCACAAGAAAGTTTGTCGATGTGACAAAAATCTCTGTTTTATTTTGTTATAAATTAACAAAACTTGGTTTGTTAAACTGACAATCACCCCTATTATGATTGTCAACTATCAATTTGATAGTTGATAAATTTTTAATTCAATGTTTAAAAACCCAAATGATTAAAGTTTTGATCATTGAGAATGATTCAGACCATTGCGAAACACAAGCAAATTGAAAAATTTAAAAGACAAATTGATTAGTTTTTTAATAAATTGATTTTTGTAACCCAATTTTCAAGGTTTATCAACTATCAATTTGATAATTGACAATCGTAATAGGGGTGAATATTATTTGTAGTGCATATTTTGTTAAACTGACAAAAAATCATGCTGAATTATAAACATTTTGTGAATTCAACAAAATCATTCTTTCGTATTGACAAAAATTTAATCAAAACGATAAAATTGTTTTGTTAAAGGTCAACAAAACGTTTTTGTCAATATTACCTAGGAATTTATTTTCAGTGTAGTAAAGAAAAGAAATTTTCAACTTGCCGCTCAACTCTCGATTTTATATCAACTATAGAGTTGGCCAACTTTAGAGTTTCCATCAGCAAGTTGAACAGTAGTGAAGAAAACCGACTTAAATGGATAAGTTGTTTCGGACAAAATATTATTGACGAATATGAGAAAAAGAGCCGGAGACAAAACGAAACCCTGAAGGACACAAGCATTTATTTTATGAATTTCAGACTTAGAACCGTTCATTTTGTTTTTGCAATTAACGATATTGAAATGGTCATTAAAAATTCCCACATTTCACTCTCCGCCGACGATACAAAGTTTTTAAAAACCATTCCTTCCACACATGATGCCACTCTTCTACAACTTGATCTCAAAAGTTTCTCTGTCTGATGCCTGTTAAATTGCTTATTATTTCTAAATGTCATTCAATCACTTTTTCACGAAAACACTTACAATCTACTGCCCGTCCAGACCTTTTCTATTATCAACCCATATCCACCGCTGAGTCAATTCGCGACCTTGGTGTCCTATGTGATAGAGACCTCAATTTTCTCACAAATATTGATGAGGTTATACTTAAAGCAAACTCTACACTAGACTTTGTGACCCCTACGTTACCCCATCTTTATGCATAACCTTTATTCGCACCTTCTTGATTAAGCCTGTGAAGTATGACCCCCTTATCAACAAATTCATTTATCTAGAATGTCGTCGTTTTCTACATTTCGCAAATTGTGGTCTGTCTGGGAATAACCCTTTGAATCTACATCCGTATCAAGACCGAATTCTATTAATTAACTTCAATACGCTGGAAGAACGAAGAGCAATAAGTGACATTTATTCATCAACAACTTTCAGGGTCTGTTGACTGCACAACTCTCTACAATTCCATCTCTTGCATATACTCTTACATAATACTGTAACATTAACGTTCATTTCAAATGATCGAATCGTTCAACAATCGATTACCAGTATGATTAAATCATTTCAATCAATCGATCATTGGACCATTTTTTTTTTCACTCAAATGATTCAATACTGTTCGGATTCGATTTTCATTTCGATTTCGATGAAATTCAAACCAATTTTCGTTCAATAATGTACCGAATTTGATCGAATACAATACAATTTGATACAAATTTAAAAAAAATAATTTCGGTTCCTTAACTGACATATAAGAATAAAAAACAAGAGAATGACCATTTTCTCCGACGAAAAATTATTTAATAGCCACGACAAAGTAATTCAAAAAAAAAACAATTGTATGAACAACAGTCATTTTTCAGAATGTCTAAATTTAATTAATTTTTGTTTGTAAGATGGCAGATTTAGGTTTAAAGCGGAGGAGTGCAGTACACTCAAAAAATTTCGTGTGTAAATATTACTAATTCATGCGTACATTCTACGAATTTTATTCGTGGTTTTCAGCCACGAATAGTATTCGTAAAATGGAGGTTTATTAGTACATATTACTAATATTTTATTAGTATTCGTAGAAAATCAAACGTATATTGTACGAATACTATTGGTACAATGTACGAATATTATTCTAATATTTACCAATGCCATTCGTATATTGTACGAATACCATTGGTACAATGTACGAATTTTTACCAATGCCATTCGTATATTGTACGAATATCATTGTAATATTTACTAATGCCCTAGTAATTCATTAGTAAATTATACAGCTCCATTCGTATATTGTACGAATATTATTGTAGAACTTACCATAATTTAATTTGTTCTCCGACATTTCCTAAAATATCCATTGAAAGAAATAATAACAAAAGGTAACGTATTCTTTAAGTTAAAAAATAATTTTATAATAAATTTTTTTTTCAATTTAATTTTTAATTACAAATATAGTAAAAAAAAGCTAAAATGTATCTTATAAATTAATTAATTATAAACAAAATTAAAAATAAAACAAATATTTTAAGTTTCCTTAATTTCTGTACTGGAGGCCACTAAAAATAAATTTAACATTTTACATTCAAAATCTTCGGAAACATTTTATACTTACATTGAATTTCTTTTAGTAAACCATCAGTGATAGGGTTCCTTTTTAACTGTACTCCTTTCATTTTATAAAACATCCTATCAACAAATTCCCACATATGATCTGCTGCTTCTGGATGTTTAATATTAATTAAAAAATAATCCTTAAAAGATTTGTTTTATGTGTATTTAATATAATATGCAGTAATAAAGGCAAATGTTAATTGCTGAAAGAATATTCCGAAAGCAAAAATTAAATCAAAAAACCATTATCAAAATCAGGATTAAGTAAATAATTTATATAAGACTAACTCATAATCAGAAATGGAAATTTTTGAAAAGTTGTCATATATGTACTTGTAAATGATTAAAATAAAACATAAGGTACTCACCTCGTCTTTTAGAAAATAGCAGATGTTCTGATCCTAAAGCTCTATATTTTTAACTTTTACAAAACACAGTATGAAATATTAATTAACAACTTAGAACACTACAGCACTTTATAATTAAAGAATTATTTTTCGCAGTCGCGCACTATGAAAAAACACGTTTCAAGCTATTGACGAACGGAACACATTTAATTTTTAGAGCTGCACTTATACTTCGTACAATCTACGAATAACGGTACGGTCATCGACACATGTTATATTTTTTTTTACTTTTGATGTGTAAATAACACAAATGCTATAGATAAAGGTAGGAGAAATAAAAAAAAAGAACAACTACTTTCAATAGCAAAACTTTGCACTGACCACGCACTACACAAAAATACATCTACATATGTCTGTTCTCTAATTGAATGCATTTAATAGAAGACATAAACGGTACTTTGGTTTCGAGTATTTTAAGCTTAACTAATGCTTCGTACATTCTACGAATAATGCGTAAGGTCATCCACAAATATTATTTTTTTTACTCATGATTAGTAAGTAAGGATGAAAGTACAAAGTTATTAGTACATTCTACGAATAATGCGTACGGTCAACCTACGAATGAATTCTGTCTACTAATATTAGTTTTACTTAGTAAATAGTACGAATTTATTAGTAAATACTACGAATATAATAGATAAAAGTACGAAGTCATTCGTACGAGGAATTAACGAATGTTATTAGTTATATGTACACAATAATTCGTACAATGTACTCAAAAAAATTTCTAACTTCTTGCTTACGAATAAAATTAGTGAAATAAACGAATACATTCGTGGATACTACCACAGTTATTAGTAAAACTTTACAAATGCATTCGTAGATATTTCACTGTACAAATACTTCGTATATTTTACGAATATTAGTACAATGCACGAATATTTTCTTCACGAATGCCATTCGTAGCCATTTTACTAATAAATTTTTTGAGTGTATGGATGCACTTTGGTCAAATTTCTAACGGAAGAACAAAGCAGCTACTGCCAAAAAAACATTTAGTTTTAGCGGAGGAGTAACATGTAACCTTCAACGACGCTTGAAGTGAATATTTAACGGTTTAACTCCCACAGTAAACATACCGGATCCTGATAACTCAAATAACACCATTTCAACCCAACAATTACTTTTGCTGCACACAACATCAACAACCAACTCTATCAGTCATGTTCTTCAATATCGAGTTCAACCCAAAAATTCCAGTCCAAAGTCCATTCGGCGTTTATTTTCCACAGCCACACTGTCAATTTACTCAAACACATCTTGTTTTATTCTATTCCAATATTTCCGTCCTCATTGGAAAACCAGGTATTTTCTTCAAACTCGGTACTTAAGGGTCTTCGGTGATTCCGTAGAGGAGAAATTGAAATTTTTTTTTAGCTCCAAAGCTAACGGTACCCCCCATACACCCGTAATGCCAAATCTTATTTATCTCGCGAATGGCTCTAACGATTTTCATAAAAAAAAATTAGGTGTGATATTATAGCCATGGACTACATTTTGGTCAAAAAAATTTTGGGGCATAATGTTATTAACGGTACCTGTCATAGAACCGTTTTTTTTTATTTTCGACATTGTCATCAACGGCTCTAAGGATTTTAAACAAAAATTTTCAGTAGGAGTCTCCTTAAGTTTAAAATAATATTTTATATAAAAATATTTGTTGGGTTTTTTGATTTTTTGAAAAATCAATATCTTCAAAACCTATGAACGATAATTTTTTGAAATTATTTCCTAAAATCAATATTATTAAATACTTAATATTCGCATCTCACATTTTTTTCTTAAAAAATTTTAAAGAAATTTCTTATATAAAAAAATTATTTAATAATAAAACGAGTTTTTAAAGTTTGTTTGCATAAATTCATACTTTTCTAGAAATCAGATGGCAATTTTATGCATTTTAACATACTTATATTTTAAAAATGTATCTTAAATTCCAAAGTACTTTTACATAAAAGCAAGTTCGTCAATCCAGTCGTGCATTTTATTTTATTTATTTTAATGTATCTCTTGTTAAATATTTAGAACGATAAACTCCCTACGAAGCCATGATAGGTATTCTTTTGATACAACTATTGCAATATTATATCATGGAGAAAATAAAGATCACTAATCTAATCTAAAATACTCGTAGAAATAAAATCTTCTTGAAATCCCCTTTACTCAGGGGGGTTAATTTGCATATTTATTCTTCCTCAGTAAAAGTAACAAAAATTAACCTGATAAATATGTATGTATACTGCTTTGCCTACATTTTGTGGGTAAAGTGAATTTCTTCAACCTTCTTAAACGGATCAGATTGCCTATAAAGCCGGAAAAATAAACGCACCTTCGCCTATAAAATTTGTAACAATTTTTTTCTACACATTCATGCATGAAACAAGAGTATAGATATTGTACATAGATAAGGACCTTCTGCTTAGATATTTGTAAATTTCTCCAAGCAAGTATATTTTGTTATATTATTTTATTAAAAATTCTTTTGACCTTAAGCGACAGAGAATGAAATTATTTAAAACATGAATATCATAAAAAAAAGGTTTATCTGATTTGAATTATGAGAAACGAGTAGGTTAGGTAGGCCCTAATTCAAAATTCCCTTTTTCCCTTTGATATGAAAGGATTGCATGCATTCCATTACATTTTAAAAACAAATTCACATAAATATTTTGATTCAATTGGGAAGCACAGGTATGTTTACTTTCTGACAAAAAAAAAAATGTTAATTGATTTTTCGTTTTCTGATTTTCACAACGAAACGAAATATATATGTAGTCCTTCCTCTTAGATATTTTATTATTGAATAATTGTGATTCATGGAATCGCAAATAATTCCATGTTAATTAAAATCTATTTCACTGTATAAGTAGAGCATAGGTATCTGCTACTTTATTGCCATAGTTCTGCACCCATAGTGTATATTTTTAGGCATAGCACAAGCTGATGATTTGCTATGGTTCAAAGGTTTTTTTTTATTGAACAGGGTTTTAATTAAAATATGAAGAGGGGTCTTACTTTCATATTGTGATTAAAAGTTCATCTAGCCATGGTGAGGTAAAACCAATTTCGTAAGATTCATAGAACTTGGGGAGTTCAGAACCTTGGAACTTTTTTCTCATAAGTCAATTTATTGGCTCTGGGATCTTGGCACCGTAAATATGCGAAATTTGTGGCTGCTTCGTTTGAACAATTTTGAATCACATGATACGCGTCTTAGATTTTAATTTGCGCTCAAACCTTAATCCGTTTAAACTTTTGAAGTAACTAAGAACGGGATCAAATCTGTAAAGTCCAAAAATATAACGAGCAATATTGTTAGAATCAATTTTGAGTTTTCTCTGATTTGTAGCGTCTACTTATGTTTAGGCAACATTTGTCTTGTACCTACCTATTGGATAATATTCTCAGTGTACCGCAAGTGGCGCAAGTTTTGGTATCTCAGTACTTATGTACATGGTTGTTCCAAGTTAGATTCCGATTAGAGGTTTTGGCCGTATTGCCATACTCAACGGGAAAACTGTGGAAAATTAACTTAAGTCTAAATTCATGAGATGCCAAAGGATTTAGTTTTTAGTGGAATAAGACCGTTTACACAACACCATTTTAGTAATGTATTCAGATCTCTATTCATATTGTAAATACATTTTTCACTAAGACCCAATGGTGTTTCTCCTAAACACCATGAGCAAACATCACCGCGTCTTAAAAGACTTCCATATTATTAATAAGGGAAGAGAACAGTAGTGGCCCTAGGATGGATCCTTGTGGAACAACGCGGGTAAGGGAAATGAAGTCAGATTGATTTCCAGACACTACAGCTTAGCCTTTTCTGGATAGATAGGAATATATAAGGTTAACTGCTTGGAGTAAAAAACCAAAATTATTTGACAGTTTTCGATACATAATATTATGATCAATTGTATCAAATGCCTTAGAATAGTCAAGAGTAACCAAGAATTTGATCTTGTCATCATCAAACGGCTAGCTTAGTTGTTCGACTTTAGTTCCAATATATTGTATAAATATTTCAGCTCGCTTGCGGATTCCTCAATGCCCCGAACGAGCGGTGCCACCAGAAACAGATTCAGTGTACTGCTGGACAGAGGAGATTTTAACAACTTCGACACACAGCCACCAAGGGTATAAGAAGAAGAACCTATGGAGGACGCCTAAACGGAGTTCAGAACCAAGAGATCCATGCTTAAGAGGGTCATACATTTGAGCCTATCCTTAATGAAGAAAAAAATGGAGCGCACCATGGAAACACTATTCCAAACTCATCCTGTCAGGCCACCTGGCAACACAACGGTCCAAGGACAGGACATTCCAGCTTTTAGCGAGGAGGCAGTACGGTTCCCGGAGAGGCCGTTCTACGATCCAACAAGGAAACCACTACTCGAAGAAGATCGTTTTGCTAGCAACGCTGGACGTACGAAATGCCTTCAACTCGGCCAGGCTGAGCGATATACTGGATGAGCTCGAACGGAGATTCCACATTCCAGCATATTTCCTGCGGATGGTGACGGACTATCTCAGGGATCGAGAGCTCCTTTACCAGACCAGAAAAGGCTCGCGAAGGAAGGAAGTCACATATGGCGCAGCGAAGTGATCGATCTTAGGACCAGACCTCTGAAACATCTCCTGCGACGATATTCTTTGCATGGAGATGCCTTTCTGATCGGGTACGCTGACGAAATCGCCATGGTGATTACGGCACGAGACACCGTTAACGCGCAAAGAAAGCTGAATCAGGCCATGCGATGAGCAAACTCATGGATGGAAGAGCACGGGCTCAGCTTAGCTATGGATAAAACTGAGATAGTCCTTTTGCCGAGGAAGGGGATTCCCACACAAATCGACTTCCAAATTGGGTCCGAAGTGATAAGAAGCAGCGTGGCGGTGAAGTACCTGGGATTGAGACTCGACACAAAGCTTACCTACTGGCAACAAATAAAGGCAGCAACGGAAAGAACTTCAAAAAACCTTGTTTCCGAACTGTTAAAAGTGACTGGCGATGACTTGGTTAGGAGTATGCATGGGCTTATCTTCAAAATATGCTCGGAGGAAAGCATGTCCGATGAATTGAATTTCAGCAATTTTTGTTCTAACCTTAAGAAAGGAGACCCACTAAACTACTCCAACTAAAAAAGCATAATTCTCCTTAACATCACTGCGCACAAGATCCTTTCTGTGGTATTATGTTAACGCCTGAGGTCACACGTTAACGACCTTATATCTATATTTTAATGTGGATTCGAGCGAAAAAGCTCACCACCGAACAAATATTTACAGAATGGCGGATCTTGGAAAAAAAACCCGAAACTTCAAATCAACACCCGCAACAATTTGATCGATTTCATGACTGCGCATGATAGCATCCTACGAAGCAAGTTTTCCATCCTTTGAGATTCGGAGTAGGCTTCTTTGAGTCATCTAGACCAAGCGCTCTGGCATCGGTTATGGCTTGTTCTTTAAATTAGCGCTATACAGTCTACCTTGTCGTCTCGAACCTGGTGGCTGAGATTTGAAAACTCTCTTGGCCGGAGCATTATTGTCCAATCGCTAAATGGGGCCAAGCCAATGTAGGCGACTAACGTGTCATAATTGTTCTTCATTAAGTTCGCTTTTGTTTCTAATTTTTCTTTCGAAAAACCCAGTATGAGCACTCCCTTACTGCTTAAAGTCCAACACTCGACGCCCTAAGCTAGGACTGGTAGTATAAGTGTTTTGTAGAGCTTGCAGTTCGTCTTAAGATTGAGGAGTTTTGAACACATTTTTTTCGCCAAACCGCAGAATCAGGAGTTTCCAAGGGTAATTGTTCGTCGGATCACGTTAGCTAATATTAACTTGAAGGTAGAAGAACTCCTTAACTAATCGGAGGCTTATGCTATTAATACTGACGATTTGCTCTAACGAGTAGACATTTGATGTTGATGGCATATGAACCTGGTTCTTATTCACTTCAAAATCAGCAATGGTGGGAAGCACTCTATTATGAACACTAAGAACGGTCGATATTGCTGCATACCCCAAAATTTTGTTTTTAATTTGATTGGTTGAAAAAAGTGCCTTCCGTTTCAAAGCCTGCCCTGCGCCCAACGATATTGAAGAAGTCATATTGTATCATATACCGGAGCATATCTCCTTGCCGAAAACTCTTGTTTATGTTTGGAATAGTTAAGAAGTATTGTTTTTTTTTTCACAATACACGGCGTATTTTCCAATTGAACCAGATTTAAGGTTTCCTAAGTTCGGCTAGCGGCATAAACTACATTTGTAGAGCTCCTGATGAATGCCTAACATGTGCTCTCTTGAAGTCGATGAAAAGATAGTGAATCTAGACTTGAAATTAGTTGGTCATTTCTAGGATTTGCCTCAATATAAAAAACTTGGTCTATGGTTGATCTGCCGGGCCGGAAGCCACATCTAAAGACGCTCACACAGCAAGTTGAATAGGCTATTATATGCCGCATTTAGGAGGGATATGCCTCGATATATTATATTGCCAGACAAAGGGTCGCCTTTTTTGTAGAGCTGACGGTCCAGTATTTGGGAATGTTTCATCTCACACATGCATATATTCGGTTGATGATTTGATCATACTCGTACAACTATGGCTTTTTTGTTCTGAAGCCTATTTATAGCTAAGCCTACCTCTGATGAAACTGGTTGTTTATTGATTGGAAGAGGGTTGCCTATGTGTACCGCTCCACAGAGACATTCCAGGAAAATATAAAGAGCTGATATCAAAGATACTGTATGAGGAAGTAAACCTTAGACTTCACCACTTCTCTGCCGTTGAAACTGAATGTTCTTAGTTTTTGTTATTACAGATTACACCTTGGAGACTGTCTAATAGGTTAACATGCAACTATACTCAAAGTTTTCTTAAACGATTTTTGCAAATTCTATATGGATGAGAAATAGGAAGAATCGATTCCTCATCTTCTCTTTAAATGTCTTGTTATAGTTCAAAGACGTAGGTTCCATCTAGTGATCTAGCAAAAGTTAACATTAGTACTTTCGCACGCTTGGTAAAGAGCTCTAAGTTGTTCAACGAGTAGGGAAAAAGTGAATGTGATTCATGTGATATCACAATGGACCAACTTATGTTCTTAGTGTATTTAGCACTCACTCTAACAGCTATCGCTTACTTTACCTTGCCCTATTACACGCTGTACGTGATGCCCATTTAGCTGCAAATGCTACTTGAAAACATAAACTATTCCGTTCGGTTCGATGACTAGATTACCTCTGTTGTTAAGATCCTGCTTTCCGGCTTGAGACCAGCAGCCAGTTCATCGGCTTTTCTTTACAATTTTCGAATATTGTTTCTATCGGGAGACTTTACGATCTCCTTGAGCTGCGAGGCTACGTAAACTCAAGGTCTTACTGACCTTTCTTCCCTTTGCACGATACTCTGCTCTTGCTGCAACATATTTGCATGTCCAAACTTTAATTAAACTTTGATTGATCGAGTCATATGCATCACTATTATTAATGAGCATGTCCATTGCCCATGTGATTCACGAGCAGTAATGCATGAATCGATGGGTGCAGAGCTGCTGCACATCTTTTTAAGCCTTTAGATTGCATACTTAAAAATATTTGTTGATTTAAAATTTCTTTTTTTTTCTCTTTTCAGATATTAATTCTCATCAGCCATCCGTTTCTAAGGTAATTCAGAAAATAATTCTTGTCTAAATGGGAATGTACTATAAGTGCAGGGCGCGTTTTATGTTTCAGGTCAATGTTTTTTTTTTTTTTTTTTCTTCAATAACTTTTATGAAATACAATTTTATTTACATTTTATCGTCTTTATGGTCTTTAAAATCGTGCATGGAATATGATGTGGCGCCTCTGGGCGTAGGGCAAAGTTTAAATCTTTTAAGCATATTTTACATTACAATCTTGCAGACTTCTCTAGTAATTTCAGGAATTCGGTCGAGGTTTTGGTTGGTTTATTGATGAACACCTTTTCCTACAAATACCCCCTTAAGAATAAATCGGGATGCGTCTAATATGTATGGTTAAATTTTGTATCTTAGTACGAGCCTAATTGATTCAGTTTGGGCATAAGAAAAATTTGCCAACTTGTCTCCATAGCGTTCACCAGTAACTGTTTCATCATTTCCCATGGCATCCTCTCAGAAGTATCGCCCAATGATGCCGCTAGCACAAATGACACACCACACAGTTACTCAAGGAGGGTATAGTGGTGATTGGTATATCAATCGGGAGTTTTTAGTGCCCCAATAGTGACTATACATCAATTCCAGCTAAGTTGAAATGTGCTTCGTGGCTCATAATGATTTACAATTTAATTTTAATAATTTAAACTCGGTGTTGCTGCTGTACTCCATAACAAATTATTATCTCCAACTCTCTACAACTGTCAAATGCCGGATAGATTTTATTCATACAAAAATGGCAACCAAATCAAATCGATCAAGTCGAAAATGTACCCTGTACATGCGGTTTGTAAAATATAAAAAAAAAATCCTCGTTACCAACTTTACTAAAAGCCTTTAAGTTTTTGAATTCCGTTAAGCAGAAAATTATTAAGAGAAATTCAAAATAACTCCAACGTCTATAGTTATTGATATTTCAAGCATTTTTGGCATCAAGGATTTTCCAAATACCGGGACAGCCATTTTGCTTTTGAATGACATTTCCCTCTGAAAATTAAATTCAAACAACCATAAGAAGCTGCTAAAGCACCTGCTAGAACCAAAAATCAATTGGAGAACAGTTATTCACATCACTAATTCACGATTACGACGGGGAAGCTTTATGCAATTGATGTGTTTGTCCCAAATCTGTGTCCCAGATACTCATTTCTATCATTTCATAAATGGCGACAGCCACTCACTCATGGGATAATGGTCGTTAGGTAAAACTCAATCTGTTTTGCGGACAATTGTTTGATGAATGTGTGGTCTTGAATTTATTGGCTAATTAATTGCTTGCCATATGAATTTATCGCAATTTCTGATAACTATTTATTACCATCAGGTATTGAAGTACGGGATTATACACTTTTAGAGTATTCGGATATGTGATGTGGGTTTCTTTTCAATATTAAACTGTCACACAAGGAAATGTTTCAAATTTGGAATTCCAATTTTATATATGAATCCGAAGGATTCAAGAGAATAATGTCAATCCTCGTCCAGATTTTGTTTTGGTATTTGAGTTGAGTATCAGACTCAAGGCAAATGTCGAAAGGTATTAGATTTACATATATTTTGTCACTTTTGATTATACTGCGGACAGCCTTATCGATTGGTTTTTACTTATGCTTTCCTGTCACTTTATTGGTTTATGTTTATCGTGTTGCTTAATCTGGGGCCAGTATGCGTGGTTTTGTTTTTGCGTTTGTGTCTTGGAAATTTTTGACAACTAGACATCGCCATCGGGTTACAGGACAGTTACCTAGACAGCTCACACATTTCGTTTTCTGTTATGTGCTCATTGACTTGATTTGACAGCGCTTGGAACCATCCAGTGCAACTGAACTTTGGTTTGTCTAATTCCACAATCCACACTGACAGATTTAAAGGGGTTTCCAATAGGAATTTGACAGGTGTTTGTAGCCATATTGTTGAGGCTACATCCATGAAATTAGCCGTCATATAATTCATCTGTCTCCAAATCATTCTGGAGAGTTTCACTGTTCAACAAAATGTGTTCGAGCAAAATTTCGTGCGCTTCGGTCAAAAAATCGAATTTAACGATGAGGCCTATTTCTGGATGAATGGGTTTTTCAATAAGAGAAATTGTCGAATTTGGGACAGTCACAATCCACACGGATTCCGCCGAATTGTAATGCATCCAGAGAGAGTCACTGTTTGGTGTGAATCTTGGCCTAGTGGCATGCATCATCGATTCATACTTCTTTGAAAACGACACACGTTGATCGGGCAATCACTGTAAATGGCAAGCGCTTCGGTATATTATAATATGATAACCAATTTCGATTGAACCGAATTGAATGATATGGATATAGTCGATATATATGGTTTCAACAGGACGGCGGCGGCGCGCCGCACAGTATGCAATTTAAGAATTCTAGGTGGGCAAAATTAAAGCACCTGCAATATTCAAAAATTAATCTTTTTTATGATTATAAATTAAAGAGAATATAAAAAAAACATGTTTTCATAATTCATTATTGACTTTATTCACTATCAAAGTCTTCTGAGCCCGACAGATCTGACGAAAAGTCTTCTTGACTTTCTAAATTTGTAATGAGTAGTATCTTCTTAAAGATCCAAAACTTCAGAAGTTATCTTGCTTCTTTTTTTCCTTGGAGGAGCTCGTAGGCTTGTTATGAGTGGATTAGACATGTTTGTGTTTATTCGTGATATTTTTCTTGTAAATAGTTCTCTATATTGTCTGTTATGTTTGTTACTAGCCTCTTGTGCTTCTTCGAATACTTGGACAATGAGAACAATAGATGACGCTTTTATATCGTCAAAATGAAAAAGTACTTTGTGCACACTGACAGGCATTGAATACCAAGAATATTCTCTAAGATTTAAAGCACAAGTTTGTTTCAAGTATTCATGGAATTTATAAATATTTATTTGATAGCTACAGTTCAAGGACTTTAAGATGATATGAAATCGCTTGATAAGCTCGTCAAATTATTTTCTTGAGGTCGTCAGTTCCAGAGTACATTTGTAAAGGAACCATAGAAATACTGAATAGACTTTCGTCGGTGTGTTGTTTAGAAAATTTTTGTCAGTACCTTGATTGTTCAGCTCCATCACACTCCCACTTTATAACCAAGAGACAAATATTTCTATCCGTCAAAGTTTGAAAAACTTCCTTTTGAACTACACAAATGTGTGAAGTATGGTCGATAAGTGATTGGAGAACTATTTCGGCTGATAACTCCATTACGATTATATCAGACGGATAACATAACTGCTTAGCATCTTAAACTTTATTAAATGCAGGATAAAATTTTAAATTTTGTGTTTTGGCTTGTTGGCGAAAGATTTTATAGTGATGCGTTGAGAGATTAGCATCAGGTATAAGGGAAAGTCCTGGATTTGCAGATAATTTTGCGGGCTTTTGGCAAAAAGATTCCTATGCTCTTTTAAGCATTGTTCTTCTATTAGCAGAAGCTTCAGATAATTTTCTTACAATTGCAGCCGAATCTTTTTTACCCTCGGTTCTCAGTTTCATTTCATTTTGACTTCTGTTTAGGATAAGGTCTTTAATTTTTCACCTCTTGGACCAATAACTACATGTATTAAAGTCTTTTTCTGGTCTTCCTGGTTTATTATTTTGTCTACTTTGAGAAGAACTAGGAATTGAATCAGTAGTGTTCCTTGTTTAACGTGGATTCCTAGCTATTACGCCTTGACCCCAAGGGTGGCCTACCACCATCGGAGTCAGATTTAGTCCTGACCATTAACCCCTCCATAGCAAGCTATTTCGGTCGCAAAGTTGTGATATGTTGCAGCATATGCACACCTCTTGCTTAGAGTCGAGGTCTATCTGCACCTCTTGAATTCAAGAAAAGAATCTTGAAAACCATCGCACTCCGCACCTCCGCATTTGGAGTAAGCCACGCCACTACGATCTCCCACTAGGGGGCCGACCTCAAGATAGCAGAATAAAGAGAGCTAACACGCCCGAAGACGTCGGTCAACGAACAACTCATGTGCATCCCAGTCTTATTTAGCTCGCCTACGGCTATTCAAGGAAAGACACCCCTGTCTTTAGTTACCAGTTGGTAAGCAAGGAGAGACGCTCCTGTCTTTTGATTACCTTGCGGTATTCACGGGTGACGCCTCGGTCTTTAGTTACCAGTTGATAAGCAAGGAGAGACACTCCTGTCTTTTGATCACCTTGCGGTAATCACGGGTGACGCCCCGGTCTTTGTTCCAAAGAACTCTGGATGACGCTCCACTTTTCACGCTATTAACGTAGGACGCCAGGTACAAGTACCCGGAACCCCCAAGTCTTTCTGACACCTCTTAACCCTTTCTGACACCTCTTGACCTACAGTCCTTGACCTTTGAAGAACTCCAGCTGGGCTCGAACAGCTGAAGAACTTTGTCAACATCTGATGCATCTAACCAATCATTATCCACGCACTAACCACCGGAACCACCATCGAAATTGCTCACCACACGATCGCTTGGGAATTACGCATGGTACACCCTGGAGATATGCCACCAAGCCTCATGTATACAGTAAGCAACCTTCAACAGTATTCCAGCAGCAGCACACTTCAAACAACCAATCAGACACATCAGACCACTCTCTGACACCTCTTGACCAATATGACACATATGACCTTAAAGACACATAATGACACACCAGACACAGACCCCAGACCACCGGATGAGACCTAGGATCCCCAACTGTATGCCCAGTCGAAAATCCACAGTCCCACCCATCACACTACCACTAAGATCAATCAAAAGGTTCTCTCTGGTCGTGGACCCCAAAGAGAACCATACCAATTTTACTTAATGCACACACACACACACCCTTTTTACTGGTAGGACTTTCGGACCCCTAGTCATCGCAGCAACTAGAGACCCTACGGTCCTACCAAACACTACCAACCAAGATCAAATACTACGAGATGCATTAAGTTTCCGGCTAGGCATATCACCGGAATCCAAACCATCTCATGGGTTTTCTTAGTTACATAAGTCAACCTGCTGAAGCTTCACAGCAGGAGAATAGGCGTAAGCCCCCCCACCACGACAAGGTGAAACCCGTCGAGGGGGAGGAATTGAATCAGTCACTTATATCTGAAAATTGAATTTTTTTCTGAATCCATGTACTATTATAGCGCAAGAAATGTTTGCGGTGTCTGCCAACTTTAGCCAATTTTGATTCAATTTTTTGAGACAACCCTCTAACTTTGACCTTTATTTCTTGTAATGTTGTATCGGGTAGAATTGTGTGCTATCAAACACTTGTAAAATATGACCAATAATGGCATCAAATTTATTAGGACTTGAATTCGTACTCCAAACATCAAAAATGGATCGATAAGAAAAGTCAGAATGCATTTGATGTCACATTATAGAACTTGTTGTTTCGCAAACTTTCGAAGAATATTTTTGGCTTTTATTGTACTTTGAATGTTTGCTTATAAAATATACGAGTATATATGGGCATATCCAAAAAACTTTTAATATTCAAGGTAATTGGATAAAAATCTTACTTGCATTATTTATATTGCCTTCAAATAAAATCCCTCCTTTGTTAAAGTATTGAATGTAGGTGCCTTTATGCATTAACTATATAAACAACATTAATTTCATTCTAAGTAGTAAAAAAAAAACGAAAAATCTTTAAATTTAGCGTGTAATTTGCATAAAAATTTATATTCTTAATTTTTTTTTCTTCAACGCCGCCGTGACATTTTTGAATCATTCTCTTAATTCCGAAGTTAAATTTTATTATTACAAAGCTAAATCTCCAAGGAATTTGATGTGCAATTTGCAGGAAAAAAAATTAAATTACTTTTTTGCGTGTAAGAGAATTTTTTATCTTTTTCAATTTTGTTGAAGTTAACAAATTTAAATGCATGCCGTCTTTATAAATCTAAAAATGGTAATGAATATTTGTAGTTCTCATCAAAACGAACATTTGAGCTGAAGCCTATTCTTGTGCTATAAATACTTTTGATACAAGAGCATTTGAAAAATTGACTTTTCAAACGTAATTCGTATTTCATAGAATTAATTATAGCTGTAATTATTTTCTCAAAAACCCATAACTAAGGAAAAAACTAGTCGCGTTAATTATAAATTCCGATCTGAACTTTTATAGGCTTAACTATCTTAAAAACCCGAAGTACGAGTAGTTATTAAATATCTACAAAAAAATGATTTATACGCTACGAACGATGCAACACCTGACCTTGTGCAATGTAATCAATTTATACTTTTGTTTTAAAATTTTGTTCGAAACAATTTATGAAATTATCATTATAATAAATTAAAAAATAAATACATACAAATATTAATTAAAATATATATTTATTGCATTTTTTTGGGATTTTTGATTTAACAGGCTGTGCCGTCGATTATAAATAAGTAACGCGGGTATTTTATTAGTTTTGAAACACTCTTTAAATAGAATAACTAAAGGAAAATAGTGTGCCTACAAGTAAAAAATAAAATTTTTTTTTTCGCTAAAATAAAAAGTTTTTGGGATATTCCCATATATACATACATGATATTCTGCGATATAATAGAATAAAACTGTCTTCGATTCTCTTTTTATAATTCACTCACCAATTCAACACGATAGTAAAGATTCACAAACTATTAATTTAAAGTTCGTTAAAAAGAAACAACTGATTTTTATTTTTTGCGTGCATTTCTTCAAAGAAATTAATGGAAACTTTGAAATAACATTCCGTTAATTTACAAATGATATTTTTTGCTTTATATGTTGGGGTATTAAAGATGAAGTACTTGTGTCATAGAAAATCAACTAATTTTAAACGTAGAAAACATTGAAAATTGAGTTTTGCCCACCTATATTGGCAAAATTGCACACTGTGCGGCGGGCGGCCGGCGGCGCTACGTGTCATACAGCGCGGAGACAATGTGAATTGGCCACCGACATTGTGTCATTTGACCATATTAGACTTATTCTTGTGGAGTTTGCTTAAGTCGTAGATCTATGTCAATTAACCACAAACCTGACAGACAACTTACTGAATTTCATTGATAAAATTCGACCTGATTTCCGCCAGAGCTTTCTTAAATTTGACGTTCTAGATGTGCCCCATCCAACCCCGCCATCCACATGTTTCTTATATTTTGTGCGCACTAAAGAGATTTTGACTATCCTTAGTATGTTAGAATGCAGTTCGAAAGTTGGAGAGGATTTAAAAGGGAATATCAATGCACATTTGTCTTGAATGTCCTAATATCGCAATGGTTAGGAAATATTGGGCCGGGTATAAAGCATTTCACATTCATATAGTGCGGCTAAAGAAAGAATCTCTGAATTTAACAGTACGACCGAAGTTGGTACAAACTTGCATTCAACTAGGCATTCCCTGAACCGCGAGTATTAAGTTAAATTGTTTAAGGGGGAAATACATTTTTTGTCTAACTCTGAATTTGGAATTCGAACTCCATCTTTTTTTTTCTAACGTTTTTCGGACAGTAAACAAGTATTTTTGAAAAGTCCACGAGGGAATCCGTTTTATATTGTATTTTTTTTTAATTTCTGTATATGTACACGTGTATGTGCATAATATAGATTCGCGTCGAAAACCGGTTAGTAGTAGGTAAACATCATATTTCAGCAATTAAAACTTTGAAAGCGTTTATCTCGAAACAGCATTTTTGAAATTTGCGTGCACTATAACTCAAAAAGTTCTCAACCGATATTGCTCTACTTTGGAGGCTTGTTCCTTTATATCATTAGCATCTATTTGAACTAAAAATATGTGTGATTGGACTTTAAAAAATGTAAAAATTCATGCAAGAAAGTGCGAATTTTCCATCGATTTTTCGACATTTTTCGATAGATCGGTGCCAATTTTTAATTTTTCCATTTTCTTCATTTTTTTTTAGTTCAAATAGAAATTATATCATCAATTAAAATATGATTTTTTCCTGGACTATGGCAGTGAATCATTGTGGTCTCCAGAATGCACGCAGATCGATGCCTCACCATCAACCCTAGTGTTTTCGATGGCCTATAAATCTTACATGCTTCCATGAAAAAAAATAAATAAAAATATAAATTTGTAGCTTTAATATGTTGTAAAAGTCAGGTCAAGTTTAGTCAATTTTAAATAAAAATTATTGAGTTAAAAAAAAATATTAAAAAATGCTTGATTATTATTGGCCTCTTAATTGTGTTTCCCCTCTTAAGGGAGCGAATGCACTAGAAAGACAGGAAACATTACGGCAGCGGCGGCGGCGCGGCGCGGCGGAGCTCGAGTGATTCAAATGTTTCTGTCATACTTCTATCACTTATCAATGTTTCCATTTCGGATTCTATCCAAGAGACTCAAGTGGTTTACTGGAGCACCTGCCCAAATATGGGAACTATAATTAAGCTTTGGACGAATATATGCTCTATAATAGACTACAGCCAGATCAGAAGGGGTAAAAAATGTCTTGCATCGTCTAAGGAACCCTATGCACTTAGAAGCGTTTTTGTCGACGTCGAATATGTGCTCATAAATGATTGTTGTAGAAATTAATTGATTTTAACTTTTCTCTTGCACAATATTTTGATATTCAAATTAAAACTAATATTAAATTTTAATTGAAAATTTTGTTCAGCTTATAACCCAATCCATATTTAATTAATTGAAAATGTGCATCGTCTGTAAGTCTACAAGTCCCTCCCCATAATACTCTAAATACTACACAATTTCAGTTAAGTTGCATCAAAAGCAATCATCGTTATATTCCCAATTATAGTACCTACCTCGAATCTATGTTGACCTTTATCTAGAGCATAAGAATACACTTCTTACCATGCTTCTTCCTCTTGTCCGAGATCAAAATATTAATTAGTTTTCGTGATTAATGAACCAGAGTATTTTGATTACAATAGAATGACAAGTTAATGGAGTTTCGTACCTTTTTTTTTACATAGCTACCTAACCTATTTAGCTTACTATCTGCATTCCCTGCTTCTGTGAATATTTAAGACTGCCTGTTAATCATCCAAGAATATATTCGAGGAAGAAAAGCCACATAACAGCGAGGCGCGTATAGAGTAATGAAATTGGCATGAGCTAATACAATAAGAAAATGAATACCGTTAAATAAACTAATCACATCCGATTCCCGTAAAAATGGGATTAGTTTCAAACTCGAATAGGAATTGCCTGCTTAACCTTAGATAGCTATTATTTTTATTATATGGGTCTTGTGTTACTCTGGGAGTATAGTCAGAAGTCTCAAAGTAATTATCTCGCCTTAAATTGTATTTATTTGATTGGATAGCCTTATTTAGAATTAGTCAAGGTGGACAGTCGTTAAAGGTTTTCACTATTAAGTTCTTCTTGAAATTGTTATTTTTTCATCTGTTTTATTCCATAAAGACAGAGTACCTATACACCCTTACCTTCGTTTGAACTTTATTAGGTTCAAGGGAAATCGACGAGCCTTAAATTCCTTACGTTAGATCATAAAAAGCCTACCTGTGTGGAATTGCTTTGATAAAACTTTCGACTATAGAGATTTTTGGTTGAAACATTCCTCTTGGATACCTTTTCCTTTTTTTTAAGAAAATAACCCTATTTTTTGTTATCTATATCTTTTTGCTGTGATGGAATGGTGGACCCCCTTTTGCCTTGAAATGCAAATCATATCAAAATAAGGATTTCTACGTAATTTTTTTTAAATGAGGGACAGAACGATTTATTGAAATTTAAAAAAAAAATATTTAAAATAAAAAATATGTATTAAAATCGTTTGGGCCATTTTAAAGAAAATAAGACTTTCCTTATGCTAAATATGCTAAATATTTATTAAAATTATCGGCTCAGTCGTTCTCAGTTGCGAGTTGTTGTCTATCATTTCTATGTCCTCGAATGTTGGAAACGATTTTTATTTCACTGAACTGAAAATGTTATTAAGTATCAAACAAATATGGGGCTTTTGCCTAAAAGAAATAAACTTTTGGTTCACACCGACATAAGATTAAGGGACTTACAATACTAAATAAAATGCACGACTGTGTCGCACAAACTTGCTCCTATGGAATAGACTAGGAATTTTAAAAACGAATGTTATTAAAGAAAACTGTTCATAAGGATAAAATGAATTTTTTAAATTCTTTTAGTAGTCAGAGATAAAAACTGAATGCTATGGAAATATGAATTTATGCAAGAACAAAAATTATTAGTCGTTGTAGTGGTTCCTTAAAAAAATAAGCTTTTATCTACAAAATTTTTAAAACATTTTTAAAAAAAAATTTTGGTACGCCAATTTTAATTTTTTATTATTGTACGAATGAGAATTAAATTTCCAAGAAAAACAAAGGCCGTCTTTGAAATGTCGAATTTTCAAAAAAAAAAAATGACTTTTTTCCAAAAATTGAATAAAAATATTTTTTATAAGTTTTGAAATGCAATTTTTTTTTTAATTTTAAGGAGCTTCTTTATAAAAAAAATTCATTAAAATCCGTTACGCCGATAATGAGAAATTCAAAATTCGAAAAAATCGTTCTGTGTTAGGTACAGTCAGTAATATCTTGTTTTAAATTTTTTTGTATTAAATTATGGATCGCAAGAATTAATCGAAATAAAATAAAATGCACGACTGGATCGCAGGAACTTGCTCTTATGTAAAAGTACTTTGGGATTTAAAATACATTTTATAAATACAATGCATGGAATTGCCGTCTGATTTCCGCAAAATGTATGAATTTACAGAAAAAAAAAAATTTAAATTGTTTTATTAAAGTAATTTTTAATATAACAAATTTTTCTAGAACAAAATTTGGGATGCCAATTTTAAGTGTTTAGTAATATAGATTTTAGCAAATTATTTGAAAAACTAATCGGTCACACGTTTTCAAGATATTAATTTTTCAAAAAATAAATTTTAATTAATTTTTCCAAAAAACAAAATAAATAGTTTTTTTTTTTGAATATTTTTATATACAATATTATTTTAAACTTAAGGGGACTCCTGGTGAAAATTTTTGGTTAAAATCGTTAGAGCCGTTAATGAGAAAGTCGAAAATAAAAAAAAACGGTTCTATGACAGCTACCATTAATAACATTTTGCCCCAAAAATTTTTTTTACTTGCGACTTATAGGTACTATAAGGCAAGTTATGCATTCGTAAAAAAAATCGAACTCGAGATTTTGATCAAAGTTGACATTACGATGATAGCGAAGACTAAAAAAGTGGGTCTCGCAATTCTGTCTGTCTGTCTGTCTGTCTGTCTGTCTGTCTGTCTGTCTGTCTGTTCGACTACAGGCTAAACGACTCGGCCGATTTTCCTTAAACTTGGTAGATATCATTTTTAATTTTTTCCCCCCACACGTTTTTTTCTTTTTTTTAAGACCAAAAATAACGAATTTTTTTCGAAATTTTATAAACATTTTTTTTTCTCAAAAACTGTTCGACAGATTTTAAAAATAAAAATACAGAAAAAATTCATTTAATTAAAGCTAAGTATTTGTTGAAAAAAATTTTCAGAAAAATGGTTATTGAGGGTACCCCCCATGGAACCATTTTTTTTTGTTTTTGATTTTCTCGAAAACGGTACAGCCGATTTTGATCATTTTTTTTTGCTAAGGCTTCCCAAAAACCTGAATAGAATTGTGTTATAAATTTTCCAAAACATTTTGTTTGGATTTTTAAAAAACCTTCAAAATTTTTTTTTCAAAACTCAATATTTCGAAAACCCCATGCTAGATTTTTTTTAAACTTGATAAATAAAAGTTTCTCAATGTAATCTACAAGATGTGAGAAAAAAATTTTTATTTCACCTAAAAATAAAGGTACCTACCATACAAATGCTAAAATATTAAAAAAAAATGGTTTTCAAAAATCGTATTTTTCTCGAAAACGGTGCCTAGAATTTTGATAAAATTTTTTTTCTTCCAATTAATTTTTAAGATATTTAATTTAATAAAACAAATTTGAAATTAAGATATTACAGCTTGTACCTACCATATAGAACCATTTTTTCGAATTTTGAATTTCTCATTATCCACATAACGGATCTTAATGAAAATTTTTATAGAGAAGCTTCTAAAAAGTCTAAAACACATTGCATTTCAAAACTTTAAAATAAATCTTTTTTGAATTTTTGAAAAAAAAAATCTATTTTTTTCTTTTTTTTTTTTTGAAAATTCGATATCTCCGAACCGGGTCAAAATTTCTTTTCGTAAATTTAATTTTTATTCGAACAATAATAAAAACTTTAATTTTTCGTACCTAAATTTTTTCTTAAAAAGCTTTTAAAACCACTATAACGACTTATAATTTTTGTTCTTGCATAAATTCATAGTTGGATAGCATTCTGTTTTTTTCTCTTACTACTAAAAGAATTTAAAAATTAATTTTATCCTTATGAACAGTTTTCTCTAATAACCTTCGTTTTTAAAATTCCTAGTCGATTACATAGGAGCAAGTTCGTGCGACCCAGTTGTGCATTTTATTACAAATATGTAGTCCATGTCCATAATATCACATAATTTTTTTGATCAAAATCGTTAGAGTCGTTTTCGAGTTAAACAAGATTTTGCATTACGGATGTATGGAGGGTACCGTTAGTTTTAGAGCTAAAAAAAAATTCAATTTCTTCTCTAGGGAATCACCGAAAATCTTTAAGCAGTGAAACCCGCTTAAGAGAAACGGCAAAATGTCACAGTTTTGCTTTCACTTAAGCGGGTTTTTCACTTAAGCGAACCCCGCTTAAGTGAAAAATAATTTCACTTAAGCGGAGTTCGGATAAGTGAAATAAAAATTTCACTTAAGCGGATTTAAAAATTCCATTAAGCGGAGATTTAATGCTAGAAACAATATTGTTTTTATCTTTTGAACTTGCCTTGAAAGAAGTTAAATAAAACAACGATTAAATAACACAAAAATAATTTATTGAAAACCGAAAACTAGCAAATTTTTGTTCTGTTCGATTCAATTTTTTTTTTCACTTAAGAGAGTTTTTTTCAATGAAAAATATTAAAAAATAACTGAAAATATGTTTCAGTTATCCGGATTTTTCGCTTAAGCGGGTTTCACTTAAGCGGAGTGTTTTAAGGGAAATTGGTCGGAAAATACTTGGGGATGAAAAAAGCGTTTCAGGTAAGCGGGTTTTTCTCTTAAGCGGGTTTCTCTTAAGCGGGTTTTACGTACCGGGATTGAATAACATAGGTCTAGTGGTTTAGGCTGTAGATCGAGGTACAGGCATACAGACACACTGAAACATGTTTGTTGTGTACTAAATTTTCCTTAAAATTTTCATAAAAAAAGTGATATGCAAGTTGTTAGTATTCAATAAAATACATCTTAAAACGTAATCTAAAAATTTTGTCGTGTATCCGTTTTCAGGATATTGCATTTTCAAAAAAAAAAATTGTATTATTTTTTTAAAAATTCAAAAACTATTTTTTCGAAAAAAATTTTAGATTATATTTTGTCAAATGCAAAGGAGCTAGTGCATACAAGTTTTGGTTAAAATCGTTAGAGCCGTTCATGAGAAATTCGAAAATCAAAAAAAAAACGTTCTATGACAGGTATCTACCCCTAAAAACATTTCCCCCCAAATTTTCTTTTACCAAAATATAGTCCATGTCCATAATATCACACTGAATTTTTTTTTATTAAAATCTTTAGAGCCGTTATCGAGATAAATAAGATTATGCATTACGGGACTATGGGGGGTACCGTTAGTTTTAGAGCTAAAAAAAAAAAATTCAATTTCACCTCTAGGGAATCACCGAAGACCCTTAAGTACCAAGTTTGAAGAAAATACCTCCAGTAGTTTAGGCTGTAGTCCGAGGTACAGACAGACAGACAGACATACAGACAGACAGACGGAATTGTCGGACCCATTTTATTTATCATCGTTTAGCTATCATCGTAATGTCAACTTTAATCAAAATCTCGAGATCGATTTTTTTTTTCCAAATGCAGAACTTGCCCTATAGTACCTATATCGCAAGTAAAAAATTAGCAAAATTCTCGGAACCGTTTTCGAGAAAAATATGATTTTCGAAAACCATTTTTTAACATTTGTATGGAGGGTACCGTTTTTTTAGGTAAAATAATTTCTTTTTTCTTATATCTTGTAGATTATATTAAGAAACTTTTATTTATCAAGTCTCAAAAAAAATTAAAACCCATATCTACCAAGTTTGAAGAAAATCGGCCCAGCCGTTTAGGCTGTAGTCGAACAGACACGCAGAATTGCGAGTCTTCGCTATCATCGTAATGTCCACTTTGATCAAAATCTCGAGTTCGATTTTTTTCTACGAATGCATAACTTACCTTCCTAATACCTATAAGTCGCAAGGAAAAAAAGTCGCACGGGGCCAAATCTGGAGAATACGGTGGATGGAGGAGCAGTTCGTAGTGCGATTCAACCAATTTGACCACTGCTCTGAAGTGGTCTCACGGTTGCGCTTATTGTCCAGAACGAGCAAACGGGGCACACATCACGCTGACAGCTTTCTCATTCTCAAACTTTCTCGGAGGATACAACCCACGCGGTCTTTTGGGAAGCCTACTGTTACACCTATACCGCGCACTTTCGATCGGCGGTCTGCCAATATGAGATGGTAGATCTTTGACACGTTACCCTTCGTGGTAGCCATTTTCAGGGCACCTGGGCGAAGCTTATCAAAAACCGATGTGCGACCACGTTGAAACTGGTTTTACCAATTTTTGACGGTCACCATTGAAGGAGAGAAGTCACTGTACTGTACATAGCACCCGAGCGCTCTTTGATTTCGCTGCGCAATTTCTCTTCCAAAGACAAGAATCGAATAACCGACCGATATTGCTCTTTTTCCATTTTTCTAAATTTCCCGAACAAGCTGGTTTCAACACGTGGTCAAAACAAAACTACGAGTCCTATTCGGCCGAAATTTTGATAGTAGACGCCTAATAAAATGTACTAGACGATAGTAAATCTCTCTTGTGATACTGGCACCATCGGGCAGTGAGGCTAAGTACTTATCGGACCGCCCTCATATAAATTAATAGGGTGGCCGATGCTGTTGCAGCTCTTATCTGTTTTTCGCTATAAAGAACACGGATATTGTTAGTTATCATGTAGTTGGGAAAGCTTTTATGGAAACACCCAAACTCACTATAGACAAAAAAAAAATCCAATGATATTTTTTAATGAACTTCATCCTTGCGAGGAAGCAGTTGCTAATGGTTTTTACAGATACTGCAAGAATACGTTATTTTAAGTCTTTAGGCTTTCAAACCACGTTTTAAACCAGAATCATTCACTGTTAGCCACTTTTGTATTGACATTAATAGGTCTTAACGCTTTCAACATCACATCGACTTTATAGCGTCAGTGTGGCAGATCTCATTTAATTCAATTTAAATCAGTTTTGACAGTCAAAAATTCTGCAGTTGCTCCAAATGTTTCGCATTTGGTTTGGAAGAGCCTCTATCAAAATTGATTGTTGGGTATGTTTTAGAGAATCTTATGATCAAGTTATTTACTCAATCCATAAAGCCTCCTCGTTCTTATAAGCCACTCCCAAGTATGAGTATTAGTCATTATTAATAAAGATTAGGGACCTTAAGTAGGTTACTTACTATTAGATAGTTAAATCCTATTTTTATTCTTGAGCAAACAATGTTAATGTATGAGTAACACGCCACATCGCCATAAGAACATACAAAGAATATTTATTACGAGGACGCGAAGCTATAGCTTTTCCAAAAAAAGGTTTTATTATTAATAACTCTGCAACATTGCGTAATCATTTCCATTTCCATATGCTTTTCCAAGTAACCAGGTATGTTTCAAATCCATCCATCCAGAACGTACTCACTAGTACACAAATTATTTTACAATTTACGACACCAGCTCAAAAATAGAATTCATTTTGAATACCTACACAATTGAATAGACTTCAACAATTTGCATACAAAATGGATTCTTTTTTTATTGGTATTCCATTAAAAACTAGGAACGATTGAAGAAAATACTCTTCCGGTAGGTTTTGTCACGTAAAATAAACACAAATAATGTTTGATGAGCAAAAATATGCTGCTGCATGTCACTGTCGATACATCGGCATTGGCGTTGTTTTCCGAAACTTGACATTTTTGGCCCAAACCAACCATCAACGATGTGTGTAGGAAGAGTGAAGTGTTCAACGCTATGTGGGTGGATATTGATATTTGTGCACTATCTTTGACAATGCTGGATAAATGCCAATCAATGTCTCTGTCATTCCTAAGTTCAAGGCATAGCCGAAGAGGAAGTGGGGCGATCAATATTGAACCGGTTTTTGGAATATCTTCAAGACTTCATGAAATGCAACAATTTTATAAGAAAAAATAAGAAAGCTGATGGATTTTTCATCGGAAGGCTTGAAGTTGTAGATAGGTGAAAATCAATCGATATGAAATACCAACCTGACAGAGCTGGTTTTATTTGACACGCTTTGACACTTTTCTTATGGCGGTATTTGCAATGAACTAAATACAATATTTAAACCAAAAATAACTGATTGCTTGGTGTGGAATTTTGTAAATATTGGGCCTCAGGAATCAATCAACAACTAAATACGCAAACACCTTTAGTAATTTAGTTTAGTAATAACCAAATTAAATATGACTTTTACTAAACAGCACTTACTAAATCGACTACGTTCGCTGTCAAAATGACAGCTTTTGCAATGACATTTGTGATATTTTGAAAAACAAAACAATTTATTTTGCTTTTTTTTATATTATACGCGCATTCAAGGGGTTATAAATACCCCTATAAAGTTAAACACAGTGCGAGCAATTACGAAAGTGGGATATGATTAGAAAGGAGATACCGATGCACATTGGTTTTGAATGCCTGCACTTTGAAATGAGTGGGAAATATTAAGCCGGGTAAAGCATTCCACATTAGTGTAGTGCTGCTAAAAAAGAATCTCTGTACTTGACAGTACGTCCGAAATTAAGCTCAAGGGTAAACTGATTAGCATTCCTAGAAGTATTCTGTTTTGATTTAATAAAAATAATAAAAGCTTTGTTTTATTTTATTACATGTCCCAATGGTAGAAATGCCTTATGCACTGTTAATGCGAAATTAACAATTTTGTATATGTATGAAAATTTACTTTTGTTTAGTGACTTAAGTTTAATTATTTTTATATAAAATTTACATGACGAAAAAAATTAAATTTAAAAGGTCATTTGACTGTATTGTTATCAGGGTGTTCATTCCTGGGTGTCAGTGTTGAGTTTTGTGGGTTGTGGACAGGCATGACGTTTTAGCCGCGATGCTAGGCTGACCTAAGGTCAGTGTAGAACGAGACTACTTCCTCGTTGCCCATGATTACGCTGTGATCAAGAGTTTCCATCACACTGAGGTACCTTGGTCCGGGATGTCGTTGTTCTGTGGTCATCCTTCTCATTAGCTGATTCGGGTGGTCGATGATGTTCCCCTTTAGTTTCTTCGTTGTCCAGTGGAATTAAATTCGCTTCTGTGTAGAGATGCTCGTTCCTATAGCGTTTTTGTCGTTGACGGTCGAAGTAGAGTCCAGTGCAGATCCTCAGTATCTTCCTTTCGAATAGTTGAAGTTCCTTCATAGCTGTCATCGAGATGGAAAACCATACTGGGATGGAATGGCTGATCACTGGCCGCAGGAGCTGCTTGTAGATTAATATCTTTGACGATTGGCTAAGACCTGATCTCCGTTTCAGAAATGGGTGCAAACGGCTGAAGGCGCAGCTGGCCTTTTTCAGAACATTTCGTGAGTGCAGGTTAAACCTTAGCAAGTCGTGGAAGTGCACTCCCAGCTCCCCGGTACTTGATATTTGGCTTTGCCACTATGGTGGATCCATCAGGGAGTCTCAGGATCAGATTTCTGTAAATTGTTGCGGTGCGAATGCCTCTACCAGTTGAAGAGGTCTCCTAAAGCAGAAAAGTTCGAATCTGAGATCCACTTTTCTTCGTCTTTTGTTGGTACACTGCTATTCGACCAGGAAATAGCTCCTCCAAATTGTTTCAGAAACGCACAGGTTTTGACACTGAGATCTGCATTTATGTGAATTCTTCAATCTCGTTCTTAGTCAAATCGTAAGTAGGCGTTAATATTTAGGGCACTATATGCGGACGACATCGATATCAGCAACATTTCCCAATGATCTGTGTTCTGTAATAGATCCCCCGACGGTTGACGAAACTTGTTGATCTTAAGTTAAACGAGGACAAAATAAAGTACCAAAAGTTCACTTAAACCAGAATATGTTTCTAGACAAAACCTAAAAGAAGCGGATACTCTTCGTTCACTTCCATTGCGTGGGTCGTAGTTCCACTTGCTGGCACACACATGTTTTTTTGTTAATCCAATTAACAAAAAATAAGTAAGTTCACTGTGGGAAGTTGCTACGGGCTACACCCCAACGGGTAAATCCTTTGTCATCTCAGCTCCAAACCAAAACTGTATGTACTCAATTTCGGTTTACTTTTTCATTAAAAGAAAAAATAAACTCAAAGGATTTTTTTACGAAAAGAAAACAATATTTTTGTATAGCCAAGAAAAAAGTATAAAAATTCAAACAAAGCGTCTTCCCCAAGGGCCAATATTACTTACCCTCTTTTTGCTTCCATCGTGAGACACCTGTGTCGAGAAGATCCTTCTTGTTTACATTATTTGCATAATCTTAGCAATAAGAAACAAACAAAAAAAAAACAAAAACACAACATTGTTGGAAGCTATCCCAAGGGTGTCCAAGCTTATATTGTCTATGAGAGCTCTTAGTGTGTAAAAATATAAAGTTCCTATGTATGTACCTAAGTACAGTCACCACGGGACAAAACACACCAGGGTTGAAGATGATGATGATGGTGATGATGATACGTATATCTACAATCCTTATCTACTTTCTAAAATGCTGTGTCCTTGAGGAATTCCTCCCTTTATGCAGCAGCAAGATAAGGACTTCAAGGAGACATGTAATATCTGTATGAAGTGTACACGTTAATAGCTTTCTAATTGCATAACTACCTCAAGATTGCTTTTTCGTTTCACTTCCTGCCTGGTACCTTGTGTCTATACTTCTTCGAAGAAATATCCTTTCGCATCCGATTGCGGATGTCCTTTGGATTTTTATTTTATTCTGTTAATGATTTTTTTTCACGCGGGAGTTATTTCTTTCTTCTTTCTTTCTGAATAATATTTTTAATTGAGAATTGCTTTGGTTGGTTTTACTTTAACGACCAGTCAAATTAGAAACACAACTTGATTATAATTGGTCGTAGACGGGAAGACTTTTAGCTTCAGATGTTTGTACCCTTAGACTTAAGAAAAAATGTTTATTAGATTCTTGGGAAGAAATAAGCTATGAAATGGCAAATTTAAACATTATTTTGGCGGAGATTGAAAGCATGCAAGGGCAATTTCTGAAGCCAAATATACATGAAGGTTAAAATATTCACCATTTCTAGGAATTTTAGGAATTTTAAATTAGATATTGGAGTTTTCATGTTCGTGTTCGTACTTTCAATTTTCTGAAGAAATTTTAACTTTTTAGACTTCGTCTTTTTAATTAAGGACTTGATAAATATTTTAGCAAAAATGCCAGTTAATGGGCTAAAGCAAACATAAATGGGATTTTTTTTTTCAAAGAGAACTTTACTTTTTGCTTTAGATTTAACCTTTTTTTAAAGGCGGGTCCTTGAAAGGTCACATGCTATTATTTATAGAACGAAAGAAAAAACTTATTCAAAATCTTTGAAGTCATTCTAAATGCAAAATAATTTGCACTCGTGTAAAGGATTAAGCCCAACTTTATAATTTTATGATGAAATACAGTGCGCACGTTTAGGTAAAGTGAAGAGGATTTAATAGAAGATGTCGATGCACATTGGTCTTGAAAGTCTGTACATCACAATAAGGTGGAAAAATCGAAAGAAGAAAAGAATTCTTTGCAGGAAACATAACAATGGAGCTCAAGAGAAACAAAAGTTTCCGTAATGGATGTGTCTCCTATAAGTCTTAAGGCTCCAGCCCAGATTAAGTAAATAATTACATACATTCTTATAGACTACTGAAATATATACTAGTAGCATATGCGGTACTCTACAATTTAGTTGAAATTTAATGACTAACCGCCAGGATTAAGGAACATTGAAAATGGGTGAATTTTTGTTATTTTCTTTTTGGCAACACTGGTTTTGACAGGTTACGCACGTTTCGTGTTTTGTGTCCCTGTCAAACATATTCAGTTTGGTCTATAATTTAATTATGAATCGTCTTACAAACGAACAACGCTTGCAAATTATTGAATTTTATTATCAAAATGCGTGTTCTGTTAAGAAAGTTCATCGCGCGCTTCTTCCATTTTATGGTCAGTTTAATCGACCTACTGAGGCGGCTATTCGGGCTATCGTGACTAAATTTCGCACCAAATTTACATTGTTGGACATTAAACCACCAACACGCTTGCGTAGAGTGTGAACTGAGGAAAATATTGATGAATGGCCGTGAATTATAGATTCGGCACGCCGCCGTTCGCAGCAATTGGGCCTCTGTTACTCTACTACGTGCGGAAGGATTTAGGTGAAGCCTTTCAAAATACAGCTGGTGCAAGAACTGAAGCCGAACGATCTACCAGCACGCCGAATTTTCGGTGAATGGGCTCTTAAAAGTTAGCCGAAAATCCACTTTTTTATCGAAAAATCGTGTTCAGCGACGAAGCTCATTTCTGGTTGAATGGATACGTGAACAAGCAAAACTGACATATTTGGAGTGAAGAGCAGCCAGAAGCATTGCAAGAGCTACCAATGCATCCAGAAAAATCTCTGTTTGGTACGGATTATGGGCAGGCAGAATCATTGGGCTGTATTTCTTCAAAGATGATGCGAATCGCAACGTTACTGTGAATGGTAAGCGCTACCGTGCGATGATGACAAACTTTTTTTTGCGCAGAATAGAAGAGCTAGACTTGCATGACATGGGGTTTCAACAAGACGGTGCTATACATGCATGCCACACAGCACGCATAACAATGGACCAATTGAGAGGCGAGTTCGGTGAACAGTTTATTTCACGGTTGGGGCCGGTCAATTGGCCGCCTAGATGGTGCGATTTAAAGCTTCTAGACTATTTTTTGTGGGGCTATGTTAAGGCTCATGTCTATAGCGAGAGTCCTGCTTCGATTGACGCACTGGAAGCCAATATTGAAGCATTTATTCGTTTTATACTCAACTTCATAAAACTTGTTCTCAAAAGCTTTAAATCCCAAAAGCTCCTTAATAAAATCCACTGAATAAGCTCCTTGCTTGTAATTTAGAATGATAATGGTAACTCTGTTCTGATGTATATAACAAGCGCACGATCGTATTGACTTTACAGTATCCCTTCAGCAGTGGGATTCAACGACCGCGTTGGGGTGTACAACGAAGAATTACAACAACAATTCTTTAAGGAAAGTCAGTGGCTTGCTGTTTTTTAAGTGGCATTTTTCCCAACGTAGTGTAGTAATAAGTGCATCAGGCGCCATTGCTTTGGAAAAAGCTCTCTCATAAGGCCTGTACTCACAATTTGTGTTGAACATAGTATAGTACTATAACAAGGCATTTGAATATTCCAATTAAGTCTACAAACAGCAATTATGGTGAATCGTTTTTAGATTCTTTCAATCAGATCAGAGTACATTGTATACATAGTACGGATTCCATATGACACAACAATACTCGACAAGAGGTCCAACATACGAATAGTATTTATAATGTTCTATGAGTGTATAGTTGGAAAATTCGTTAGAGTTTAGTGTAACGAATCCAAGTATAGAATTCGCCTTAGCCACAAGAAAATCCATATGAAGGGAGAAATTAAGCTTAGGGAGAAATTAAGCTTGGATAACTCCAAGATCTTTTTTTTTTTGAAAACCATTTGCAATGGAATACTATCAATTTCATAATTAAAGCTTAGAGGAGAAAAATTGCGACGAAAAGTTAGAAAATTACACTAAGAGACATTAAGAAGCAATTGATTGGGGATACACCAGTCTGCTAAAAAGTTAAAGTCATTTGAAGTTCGTCCGCGAACATAATACAGGTTGAATTTTTTACTATATCTGGTTTATAATTCATTGGGAGCAGAAAAAGCAGTGGACCTAGGTGGCTCCCTTGAGGTACGCCAGAAGTGGCAGCAATGGGATCAGATAGTAAAATATCAATTTGCAGGTACTGAGTACGGCCAGTTAAATAAGATTCAAACCATTTCAATACCTGGTGGTATATAACTTAATATGATGAATACATCTGTAGAGTTGTTGAAGGTGATACATGCAGTAAGTTGACCGACGTAAAATTTGGATGAACGAGACGACAAGAAAATGATGAATGAATGAATGATTTGTAGATCATAGCCAGATCAGGGAGGGAAAAGAATTTCTTGCATTTTTAAGAAAACTTAGCCATTTGTGTTTTTGGTTACGTTGAATATATGATCATCCCATAAGAGATAAAGGCGTTAACACACATACCGACTATGGTAAGCTTTTCAATTTCTTTGATGCAAGTGCCGTTCATGGATAAATGGCATAGGTGATATGTTTCGCTTGGCCGACAGAAGACAGCTTTGTGTTTTCGAAGCATTAAATTCTACGCGGTTGTTAATAACCCCTATATAATGTTGTAATGTTGCTAAGGTCGGAATCCCAAGAGCTTATCAAACGCTGCTAACTTGCTAGTTTTAAAACCCAAGAATAGGTTTGTGATCAAAAAAAAAAAAAAAAACTTTAATGAAGGTGCTGTCATCAGCGAAATAATGTCGTGAATTAAAATATATCATTAAAAGATCATTGATAAATATGAGAAAGAGAGTTGGAGATAAAACAGAGCCTTGGGGTAGACCAGCGGTTATTTTATGAGAAACAGATTTGAAACCATCCAAAAAAGCATCCAATAATGCAAGGTAGTTTTTAATTCACCGAAGAAGAGATCAAACGTGATAACCTTAAAGATTGGTTCCACTAATCTATTTGATACGAAAGTCATGCTGCCTGTCCCTTAAGTGCTTTCGTTCTTAAATAATTTGTTAAGAAGGGACGTTAGTGGAATTAGAGGAGGAGGAAGAGTTTTTGGAGAACGACTGGAAAAATTCCGTTTTCCACCTACTCAGAAAGATACGAGTATTTAAAATAGATAAGATGGAAAAGCTTACGAAGTAGTTTTGCCAGCGTTGAAGAATACCTCTCCTGAACCATGGAAGAAATACTATCAGGTCAAACGGATTTTTGTACATCGTGATCATTCAGTACTCTTGCAACTGTATGAGTGTGAAAAAAAATTTTGTACGTTTTCTACAAATGACCAAAAATGTGTACAACCTTAAGGATATTGTAGTAGTTTTTGCCTTGTTTGGTGGTCTGTGTTCTCATCCATATTTGTCACGGTACATGCCATAACAAAAGACACACTTTTGTTGCTATCGAAAAAGATATCTGCTTATTAATTTGCCTTGTAAGCAGTACTCGTTGTCTGAGCTTATAGCGGAGCCTAGGTAGACAAAGTCTTATAATTCAATCGAAGTCTTTAGTTATGTATTGCAAAGTCAGAAATAATAGTTTTTCGAAATGGAGGTAAACTTTCTCACCAGAAAAAGTGGTCATTCAACGAACATTCAATATGAATTACTTCTAATTATGTATGTATACTTGGTTGTTCTTCTTACTCAAAAGATGTCATTTAGCATGCACGTGGAGGTCAGAAACAAGTCAGGAAAAAACCAGCATTAACGTCACTTGGCAATACTTTTTGGCAAGGACAAATATCAGTCTTAGGTCAAAGTGGAAACTTTTTCAAACAGTATGTATAAATGTATAGCCCCCAATCGAGGTCGAGGGCCAATTGTTTTATTGTCAATTTTATTGGATTAAGAAATATAATGCATATAGAATAATCTCGCTTGGAAATTATCGTTCAACCCTAATAAAATAAATCACCACGCTTCTTGTGCAACATGTCAAAGTTTTTCATAAAAAAATATTTAATCAATTCATCGGGACTGTTGTAAAGTACGTACCTTACAACCTTCCCTTATCATTTCCCCTTATCTATCCATCCAACTCAACCCATTGCCACTTCAAATTCCCACAGTCATCATTTCCTTCGATTGACCAATTTAAATTTCAATATTCATCATTTCCTTTGATTGCTCAACTCCGAACCACTTAAAATTCCCAAGTCATCACTTTCATTTTTAATTACCTATTAAATCCTAAACCCAACGACAAAGGCACTCTTTTTTCCAATCCACACGATCATATTTCTTTTTTTGCTTGACAAAAAACGGGCACTGCTCGCAGCTGTGAGAGGCACACTTCGGACGTGGTGCTCATGTGACATTTTTTTTTGGGAACTTCGGGTCGGGTGACGAGTCGGAGATTCGACACTGTTGTTTCGGACTGCGATCGGTACGGTTGAATACTAATTCATTTTTCTTTTACTATATCTTTTTTTTTTACTAAATCTTAAATCTTATGGACAAAAAGAACAAATTAAACCTTAAACTAAATCTTCTTTAGATAATAAGTAAACTGTTAATGTAAGGAATAATCAATAAAATATTAATAGAAAACCAAATCCTAAGTTCGTCTAATTTTTGTTTGTGGCACAAAGACTAGAACACTAAAAAAGGTAAGACCCCTTTCGAGAATCGTGCTTCTCGAATCAAAAGAAAAAAAAAGCACAACATAAAAATTGGTGTCAGGTGTGGGGTTTGCCTGAAAAGTGTAAAGTGCCAATAAACCAAGTAAACATAAAAGCAAACAGAAAAAAAAAAACCATACTAAAAGTGAAGTGACTCAAGAAAAAAAAATAAAAAAAAAAAAAAAAAAAAAAAAAAATCCAAAAGAAACTTAAGTGACGCATTAAATAAATAAGAACTAGTGAAACAAAAAAAGTACAAAACTGTACTTAAAAAAAAAAAAAAAAAAGAGACTATTAACCAACCCAAGGGGTTGCAACGATCAACAACAAGTCATCTCTAATCTACAACATCTTTAACATCTCTCATCTTTAATCTACTACATCTCCAACATATTCATCTTTAGCCAACCATCATCTCAACTTTAACTATTTTAATTCATAAAATAAAAAGAGGCAAGAATTTAAAAATAAAATATATTAGATACATATTGATTTTTACCAAATATTATTACCTACTTTTACTATTATTATTATTATCATATTTATCATTACCTTCTATTAGCCTAAATTTTTTTGAGCTTGAATTAAAATATTTTGTAATTTTTTTTATTGTAATATTATCAGTTAATATTACTTAATTTTTACGTACTTATTATTACCTATTATCATTATTTTTTTTAACTTAAATTTTTGTGTGCATTTGAATAAAAAAAAAATTTTCGTATAATTTATTATTATAATAATATCAGTTTATGTCCGAAAGTAAGACTACCGAAATATCCGACTGCGAAGATTCCGATTCTAGTGCTGTCGAAAATTCCTCTTCCTCTGAGACCTCTAATTCTATTCTTGGACTCGAAACTGAAATGGCTCCAAAACTAGATCGATCCTTTGCCCTCAAATTAATTCCCGAATTTGATGGGAACAGAGCCAATCTACACAAGTTCCTAAATGCGTGTGATTTAATATCCGAAGATATTACAGCTGCCGAAATTCCTATCCTTCTCTTAATCATTAAAACTAAACTTACTGGCCCAGCTTATAATATAGTAAAATATACAGAATTCACCACTTGGGAATCCCTTAAGGAAAAACTTGTTCAACAATTCTTAGAAACAAAATCTCTGTCCCAACTCCAGTTGGAACTAATACATATAAAGCAAAGAACAAATGAGACAGTGCGTTCTTACTCCAATAGATTGGAACAAACGTTAGCGAATTTAAATGATGCTTGCATAGCTAGCGAAGGTTCAGAAAGTTCTAGCGTTATTATCAATCTCAACAGAAAAACTGCTTTAAAAGCATTCGAGAGAGGACTTAATAGTCTGATCATTAAAGCTTCGAGATTCACTACTTTAACGGAAGCCATAGAAGCTGCCGTATTAGAAGAAAAAAGTGGTTTCTCACATAATAACCAAACTTCCTATATCCCATCACAACCTAAAATCTCAACCAGAAATCCTATCTTTTGTAATTTTTGTAAAAAAACTGGACATAACATCGAACAATGCTACCTAAAGAAAAATAAGGAACAGCTTCCTTCTTTCAAGAGTGAGGTTAAAAAATTAACAATTACTTGTAGTTATTGTAAGAATCTAGGACATCATATAAACGAATGCAGAAAAAGAGAGTATAACAACAATAGAAAACAAAACAATACTAATCCAATTTCCTCTTCCTCAACAAATAAACACTCGGAAAACGATCCAGAGGCCGGAACCAGTGGCAGGCTTCGGACCCAAACCTAATCTCATCTCGCCACATCTTTCAAATAAACTTAAATAGTAAAATAAGTAGAGTAGACTCAATAAAAATTTCATCCGAAACCTTGCTAAATCCCCAACCTTCGAAATTTCTCATCGATGGTGGTAGTGAAATTTGTCTGATTAAAATAGATAAACTAAAACCAGAACTACCCATCGACTCAAACATTATTCACTCATTGTCAGGTATTACAGATTCCGTGATTCGTACTAATGGTGTTATATACTTACGCATAAACCTACCCAAAAATATTACTATTTCTTATCCCTTTCACGTTGTAGATAAAAACTTCCCTATAAGTAGTGATGGAATCATAGGTAATAATTTTCTTGATGATCATAAAGCCCAAATCGACTATGGGACTAAAATGCTTACATTCTCTTTTAAAAATTTCATTATTGAATATGATTTAATCCCTTCAAATTTAGTCACTATCCCACCTAGATCCGAAACCGTAGTCCCTGTTCTTAAAGAAGTTAATGTGGATAGCATATGTCTCTCCCAACAATTTTCTAATGGATTATATATAGGCAACAGCATTACTCCTGCCAATAGTTCTATCTCCTACATATCCGTCGTTAATTCTTCTGAATCTCCTATTGAATTTAATACCGAAGACCTTATATTCGATAAAGTCTCCAACTATAACATTTTACGAATTCAAAATTATCCTGAATCATATGATAGAATCCAAGCTATGAAAGAGCTAGTCATGACAGATCACATGTCGAAGAATGAAAAAGAATCGATACTAAATCTGTGTATCTTGTATAGCGAACTCTTCCATCTAAAAGTGGATAAGTTAACTCATACCTCTTCTGTACAACACCCCATCCTTACCCCGGATGCAACACCTACCTATATCAAACCCTACAGGTTGCCGGAAGCACAACGATTAGAGGTTGACAAACAAATCCACGAGATGATGGACGATAATATAATCCAACCATCGAATAGTCCGTGGAATTTTCCTCTTATTGTTGTCCCAAAAAAACCTGATAAAGATGGTAATAAGAAATGGAGAATCGTCGTCGATTTTCGCAAACTCAACGACAAAACTGTCGGTGATGCATTTCCATTACCCAACATAACTGATATCCTTGATCAGTTGGGAAGTTCAAAATTTTTTTCTACTTTAGACCTCGCCAGTGGATTCCATCAAATCCAAGTTAGACCGGAAGATAGAGAGAAGACCGCCTTCTCTTCACCTTTTGGTCATTACGAATTCATTAGAATGCCTTACGGATTAAAAGGTGCCCCAGCCACCTTCCAAAGGTTAATGAATAATGTATTGACTGGTCTTCAAGGTATAAAAACTTTTGTTTACATGGATGACATCGTGGTCTATGGTAAAACTTTAGATGAACACAATTCGAAATTAAAAGAAATCTTTGAACGTCTCAAAATACATAATCTTAAATTGCAACCCGAAAAATGCCAGTTTTTGCGAACGGAACTCACTTACCTAGGACACGTGATAAATGAATCAGGTATCAAACCTGATCCGCAAAAAATCAAATGCGTGAAGAATTTCGCTCAACCCAAAAATCCCAAAGAAATAAAAAGCTTTCTGGGACTCGCTGGATATTATCGCCGTTTCATAAAAGATTTTGCAAACATTTCCAAACCCCTTACTAATCTTTTACGCAAGGATGTTCGTTTTGACTGGACTCCTCTTTGTTCAAATTCCTTTCATGGATTAAAAGAAAGACTAATTAATCCACCCCTTCTTCAATAAAATATTAATAGAAAACCAAATCCTAAGTTCGTCTAATTTTTTTTTGTGGCACAAAGACTAGAACACTAAAAAAGGTAAGACCCCTTTCGAGAATCGTGCTTCTCGAATCAAAAGAAAAAAAAAGCTAATAATGCTTATTCGGGGTCAATTCGAATTACTTCGACAATTAGTATCAGCTAATTTGCCAAAAATACATGTTCACCATAAATGTTGACATAACATTTAATTTTTGTTTTACTAAAAACTATGCATCTAAGTTCACATAAATACATAAATAATTATCAAGACATTTATTTATGTTGAATTCACTGTCATGGTGTTGCGTTATCAGTATCAGCAAGCTATGAGCTTATTAAATAAAACGAAGGTCTTAATAAAATAAACAGAGTCTTATCACAAACTACCACATGCAGTGTATAATTGTTAAGGAAATTTGTTCAAATAAAAAAATCCAAGAAATTATACAATCGCTGGCTATTTGCACCTTATTTATGACGAACAAACACCAGCGGAAGCCCATTCAGTAGTAATTAAAAGTTTATTCGGCCTTCGGGCGTTGTTTTTGTTTTGGAATCTACTCGTATTTGAATAATCTTTTGTATTTGAATTTGAAATTGGATACTTTGTGTTTATTTTTAGATCTAAAGTACCATAGCTCTGATTTAAAGAAATGTTTATCTAAAGTAAATTTTTGAGATTGCGATAATGTCAAGTGTAACGAAAGTGAATGATAAAGGTGAAAATACCAAAAATAATCTCTGAGCTTAGTGACGTGTGCAATTGTTTAAAGTATTTATTTTTCCCATCAAAAAACAATCTTTAAAGAGTGACTACAACCATTAAACTGCCCTCCCCTTTACTAGAAAGAAATTACATAAATAACTTAAACAGCCTTAAGACGTGTTTTTTCCAATGACGAAGTGTCATACCTTTGATTTTCTATTTCTTATTTCGCATCAAAATCCGTTAAGCCGATAATGAGATATTCAAAATTCGAAAAAATGGTTCTACGGTAGGTACATGGTACAGTCAGTGATATCTTAATTTCAGTTTTTTTTTTATTAAACTAAAAATCGTAAAAAATTATTGAAATAAAAAAAATTATCAAAATTCTCGGAACCATTTCCGAGAAAAATACGATTTTCGAAAAACAATTTTTTAACATTTGTATGGTGGTAAAATAATTTTGCTTCTCTCACATTTTGTAGATTATATTAAAAACCTTTTATTTATCAAGTTTTAAGAAAAATCTAGCAGGGAGTTTCCGAAATATTGAGTTTTGAAAAAAAAAAAAACTTTGAAATCTTTTTTAAAAATCCAAAAAATAATGTTTTGAAAATTGAAATACACAATAATATTCAATAAAAAGAAAAAATTAGAAACCACTCTACCAAGTTTGAAGAAAATCGGCCGAGTCGTTTAGCCTGTAGTCGAACAGACAGACCAACAGACAGAATTTCGAGACCCACTTTTTTCGTCTTCCTTATCATCGTAATGTCAACTTCGATCAAAATCTCGAGTTCGATTTTTTTTCCGAATGCATAACTTGCCTTATAGTACCTATAAGTCGCAAGTAAAAATGGAATGATATCTCAGTCCCAGTTTGTGTTATAAGAATGTATAGATACAAGACGCTTAAAAGAAAACCCTTTATGTCCCGAGGTTCTGAAAAAGATTTTAATTTTTTCTTGGAAATTTTTTCAAGAAATGCTTTACCTTCACTCAATATGCCTGGACACTCTCAAAAGCAGTAGTTTATTATGACAGCTCTCAGCTATAAAATATAACCGCCTTCTACTTACTTATACATTTGCTTATAAACATGAAGAAAAGTTGTAGGTATTAAGCTTAAGCGTAAAACCCTTTGACAAGTAGTTGAGAAAAGAAGGTAAGTGGAATCCAGCATGTCACGTATTTAGACGTTTTTATTTATAGAGGTTTATCACAGATGTGAAAACTTAACACAAATTCAATGTAAACTTTACCTTGTGTACCATGGGCGGGCCATGAAAAAAGTTCAAGTTCAGAAGGTGAATACAAGAAAGAAGGTATGTATATTGAGTGAAGGTGGTATGGTATTGATTTCACTCTATACCCAAATCTGTCTTAAAATAAGATTCATGCTACGTCAATGTGTGTAGATGTAGGTGTATCATGAGGATAATATCCTTAAGGACGACGACAACACAGCACGATGAATTATAATGATCCCATGAACATTATTCAGGAGCTCATTTAACTGATTTCTCCAGGTTCGTGATAAATGGCCTCAGTTTTGTTGGTAAAGTTTGAATTCGATAATATGAAGGAAACGATAAAGGCGGTTTTGCCATTACTAACAATTAATTATGTCGATGTGACATATACACTGCCAGTAAGACTGTCACAAGAGGAAAATAAATTCGAAACTTTGTGAGTGAAGAAGGAAAGAAGATTGGAAAAGTATAAACGAATAAATAAGATCTGTCGCAATCTATATCGAAATTGAAAGATTTCTTAAGATTGGTTTTCTTTTATTATATCTACAGATTGAAATAAGTTAGGCATTAGAGTTGGCATTAATCAGCTAACTAGAAATAAATTCTTAACAGCTGCAATGTCACAAAGGTATCTATAGGAACGCAATTTCATAACGGCTTTTGATGAACGATGGTTTTCCAGAAAATAACACACAATTGAGTTCGAATCCTGGTCATCTAAGATTCTGTGTTTTGCGAGAAAGTTACGAATTCTTAGAGAGTAACTATTGTCGGGAAAAGTTATCTTCACTTTAGCCTTTTAAAATCTTCAGACAAATTAAAGTCCTCTCCATTCCTCTTTTTCGAATAAGCCCGCCCCAAAAATATCAAAATAGGAGATATAATAGAGCCATCTAAATCATTGCACATTCGTGTAGTACGTGTGGTAAGCTATCTTATTTCTGTCATTCCAGATTAATTTTGGAATAAGATTAAGCTGTTTTGTATTGCCAGTGCTATCCGCTTCCATCAGTGAAAAAGACATTTCAAGAGGCATGTGATCTGTGAATGTCTCAGCTCCTACTTCAAAATTACTCATAATGTTACTCCAGCTTCCAGAGACAAAGCAGTAATTAATGACAGAGCATACCTCTTATGAAAGTATACTCTCTCTCCGGATCTCCTGAGCAGCTACCATTCAAAACATGACAGTCATAGACATCTGCAAGTTCGAAGATTTTTGATTCTTTGCTAATGAACTTTGTCTTTAGAACAACAGTTCAGGTTCAGGAAAGGAAAATATGTACTCATAAAGTTGTGCTGTGAAAAGCCCATTCGAGCGTTAAGATCTCCTAAGAGCATTAGATTATTTGAGCAGATGTCCGGCAGAGTGTCGCAAAGTTTTTCAAATTCAACATCCCAATGGCTGCAGTTTAAATAATTCGGAGCTATGTAAATTCTGTTATTGCCAAAATCAACATCTAACACGTAGAAATCACCTACTCTTTAAAAATGTATGTCAACTTCAGTTATATTTTTTCGGTATTCAAAAGGTTCGCCTACCTGCCACGACCAAAGTTAGTTCTTTTTATTGCGTGATTCCATATTAATTCCTATTTGAAAAATATTTTCTTAAATCTATCTTCCTCGTTTTCTAATAAATGTTTTTCAATTAAAACAAATATATACAAATGTATCCAAATTTTGTGTATATGTACATTTTTCATTCCTGATACATTATAACTTAATATTTTTAATAAAAGTTTCATCCTAGTAAACTGATACATCTCATGCTTCGTGTAAACCTCAATGCTTGTGCTTGCACTCGAAATTACTGCTGAATTATTTGTTCTCACCTTGTGCGCCGATTTGTCAGTTGAGTTGGAGTTGACTTCTCACCTAAACCGCCATTACTAAAAAGTGTGATTCAGATTTGCCGCTCCCTCCGAAGTCCCACAAGATAGCCACTTAGGACCTCTCTCTTTTATTCTTAGTATTAGCAATTTTAAAATGGTCATCAATGGTCGCCGATACAAAGTTTTTCGGGACCATTTCTTCCACACATGATTCCTTCTGCTTTTCTACAACTTCATCTTAACCGTTTTTTTGTCTGGTGCCTGGCCTTATATAATATATTAAAAAATGTCATTCAATCCAATCTCCTTCCTGTCTGTACCTTCTCCATTATAAATCCATATGCACCGCTGAGTCTATTGTTGTTTTATGTGATAGAGGGCCCAACTTTGTCACACATTTTGACGAAATTATTCTTCAAGCAAACTCTGGACTATGGTTCATGAAACGATAGTCCGAAGAATTTTCTGACCCCAACTTGACCCGATCTTCATACATAACCTATATTCGACCCCTTTTTAAATGGTCCTGTCAAGTATGGCCCCTTATCAACAAAATCGTATATCTAAAATCGAAAGGATTCAACGCCGTTTCCTACGTTTCGCCCTTCGTTTTAATCATGCTTCAAATTCCGTCCAATCCTAGGTTTATATAATAAGGGCTATAATTAAAGTTATATTAAAAATTAGCTTATAAAGATTATTTTTATTTTGATGCATCCATATTTTTTTTGAAGATTGCATTTTGCCTGCTTAGCTTTTTAAAATTCAATGAATTTTTCCATTTAACTTTTTGCACACAATTTTTCCTACATCGATCGGTCGGTGATGAAAAATTTGATTTTATACCGAACAAGAACAAAATTGCTTAAGGTGTTGACGTGGCTTAATAAATTAAATTCTCAAAAGCACACTTGAGCCACCGCCCGCCAAGAACAAAATTCATCTTGATCTATGAACTTCTATGACGTACATTCTTGTATCCTTTATGCCAGTCTCAACACTTTTTAAAAGTTACTTCCTTTTTTTTGTTTAATGTTTAGGAAATCTAGGTATATCCATTTTACCTACTCCTTTCTTTTATTGCCCTAACATTATACAATTTTTTGAAGGATAAAGGTTTAAATTTATTACTTTAGCAACAAAATAGGGATAAGTTGTTGGTAAAGAATGAAATTGATTCAGGGGAAAAAACACAAACAAGCTGGTAAGTCTTTTTTTGTTTGGTTGAGGAAATGAGTAATTTGTAAAGTGACTGTTTATTTTTGTTTTTCTTTATGAATCGTGTGTCGGAGGTTGAATGAAAAGCGTTGTGTATTTTTTGTCCACTACAAATTATTCATCTTACATTTACATCTTACATCTTTTAATGATAATAAGATAAGTGAAAGGAAATATTTCTGGACATTTAATTTTTTGTGAGGATTTTTTGCTTGTCATTGACATTAAGCTCGTTTTTGCTTACAACATATAGGGGGTGGGACAAGTTTCTTTTTAAAAATTAAATAAAATTAACAATATTTAATATTTTTCCAAGATCTTTGTGCAGAATACTCCTTAGGCTAGTGCGTGAAATGTTGAGCTGTTGAGATCGATGACGACTTGATGTTCCTGAATTGAGTCTCATACTCTCGCCTACAGCAGCCACATTCTTGTCTGTACACAAATCATGATGAAGGGGACCATTTTGGCAAAAAATTCTTTTCAAAAAACGCACTGTTTGGGCTACACTGCACTCACTTTGGAAATAAGTTTTCAACATTTCCCAACGTTGTTCAAGCGTTAAGCGACTCATTTCGTTCGCGGAGGTATAATACTGAATCTCTGTCAAGATTTCGAGCGGCAAACAGCTGTCAGTGTCAAAATAACCTTTGATTTAAAAAGAAACCACTAGATGGCCCACCCTCTATACTCCAGATTCTGTTAGCAAGTACAGATTGAAGAACTCTGATAGTGATGTTTGACTCTAATTGAAGATGACAGATGGTGGGCAGCTTCATAACTTGACGTCTTCTTTTAATTGATCTCAAAAAATGCTTACATAACAGCACAAGTAAAAAAATCCCATCGTAGCCCAACTAACATGCTCTCCAGAGCTTAGCTCTTGAAATCTGAAAAAAACTCTCATACAACTCTTTTATATCCCATTGCTATATACTCAAGTATTAATATCTTGTTATAAAACTCAATTGGATGTCATAACACTTTTGTTTTAAGAGTTAAATACTTTTCCAGCTTAAAAGAACTTAAATCTTATAGCAAAACTATTTTCTCTTCTTGTAGTTAGATTATAAAAACTTATAGTCTTATAAGAATCCCTTTCTGAAAACTGAGCTCTAAATATGTCCAAATAATTCCATAACAAGTCATATTTAAGAGTAAAGTTATTTGTATACCACAGCTTATGTTTGGGATGGAAAATCTATCTCCGATGAATTTAGGACAGAAATGGGGCTTAAACAAGGATGTATCCTAAGTGCTTTGCTCTTTGTTTTATTTATAAACGACATAACAGATGCTGTAGGCGGTGGTATCACTTTTGGAGGAGTCAAAATACCAGCTCTTTTGTATGCAGATGACATAATTTTCTTTTCGGAGAGTGTAGACGGTTTACAACTTATGATGAACAGATTGAAGGACTATTGTAAATGTTGGAACCTGAGAGTAAATTTATCGAAATTGAAGGTTATGATATTCAGAGGGGGCGGTGGCAGATATGCGAGAAATGAAAAGTGGTCATTCGATGGAGAGACAGTGAAAATAGTACGAGAATATAAATACCTTGGAGTTTTATTTACTTCGAACCTCAACATGAAAAAGCATCTTGAAGGAAAGATGAAAGAAGCAAAGCGTGCAATTTCAGCAGTGTGGGAACCCTGTTTCAGAAGTAGGTGTATTGAACACAGTGCTAAACAAAAACTTTTTCGATCCACAGCGTCATCTATTCTTCTGTATGGTGCACAGGTTTGGGGATACAACTCTTTTGAATCAGTTGAAAAATGCCTCCGATACTTCATCAAAAGAATCTTTCGCCTTCCAAATAATACTCCCAACTACATGCTGCATCTCGAAACAGGCCTCCCCCCAATGTTTATGGAAACTCTAAATTTGCATTTCAATTATATCGTTAAAATTTCCGAAATGCCAGATGAAAGACTGCCAAAAATCATACTGAATAATACAATTAGGTCATCAGGAAATATGCCAACAGAATGGAGAAACCATGCGGCTTTTTGCAATTTAAATCTAGTAGTAGCTCAAAATGAACATCCTGTTATGTTGAAGCAAAAGTTTAGCGCTTTACTTGAACGTTTCGGAAATGCACTCTACGACAGATACTTATCTGAGGCACGAACATCATCTTTTAGATGCTACTACAGTCGCTTGACTCTCGACCATGGGGATAATACATACTTTCTTAACTCCAACCAAACGCATAAGATTAGTATTATCTTCAAAACGCGAGGGGAACTGCTTCCGCTCAACTTTATACCCCACCGCCCGGACCTGCCACTACTTTGTAGTATATGCAATCGAAACGAACGTGAAGATATAAATCATTTCATTGCAATCTGCCCAATTTTGAAAGAGTTTAGGATAACACATTTCGGAAAACAAAGTTTAAATGAAGCTGAGTTGCTTGATATTCTAAACGGGTTTGCTGGATGGGATGCTCTCTACTCGTATGTTGTTGCTGCACTTCGATACAGAAATTGTATAATAAAAGAAGATTTTTAGAACTCCAATATTGTTATTCCATCAAATTGTTTGCATTTTTTTTTCTGCCACTATAAATATTTTGTTTGTAAATCTCAAAATGTCAATCTGGTAGACGGCCATAGGCCAAACCGAAATGACTTTAGATAAACTTTGTTATATACAAAACAAATTGTTATATGGTATTTAAAATGAAATAAAGAGTCAATTAAAACTTAAAACTTAAAAAAAACTTATACCACTTTAAAAATTCTAAAAGAATTTCAGTTTAAATCCTCCTATATCAAGAAACAATTTGGAGTTCAAAGAATATAAGCTTTGCAGTAAGATCCTAATAAGATACTTAATGCAACAAGCACAACTATTCACAAGCTTCAGATTTCTGATGTCAACATTTTCCTCTCACTCGCACGTAAATACACATAAATCATAAAGAAGCGTCTAAAATCCTATAGAAAGAATAAAGATGTTATTAGAAGAGTTAGTGTCGCAGCAGCAGCCATATTCCTATACACAAGCAAAGTAGTTGCCTGTACATTTGAGGGTTACCATAACTTAAAAAATTATGATCTCGATAAAATAACTTGGCTGTAGCACTGACTTAAAATTTATTAGGTGGAATTTTCAAGTTTACATTTAGCATTGTTGTAATTACATAGAAAGTATAAAATATATTGTGTAACTTTTTTTCAATTTAAGCTAAATACATTAACATCTTGGGATTTTATTGCTACTATACTATCTTTTCATTCAAAATTAACAAAAAATGTATTCTTTATGTTTCATTACACGATTAGTATTTTTTTGTGACAAGAGTAATAGTAGAAAATTACAGTGAATATGAGATTTTATTACTCTTGTAAATGCAGAATAAGACTCTCAGTGTGTAATTTGGAATATTTTATATTAAATTTGACCTTTCCTGTTTCCTATATACTCTCACAAGCAAATGACCCATGACCTAAATAAAAACAAAACAAATTTCAAAGTTAATTTTGATTTTATTTGCTTACGACAGAAATTATGGTAACCCTATTTCCGATAAAAGTTATAAATAAAATAATTTAAATATGCATTATTTTGAAGGGGCTTTGTGTTTTTTCGACGTAAAATGTTAGAATTAGTAGATACAATTTCAACCGCATTTACATTTCAGTTCCCATATGTGCAAAATATTAAATATCATGCATCGCCATTATAATATAATAGTTGAACACAAAATAAATACTATATCAAGCCTAACAGTTTGTTGGCATAGCAAATCATGTATACAAACAAACTTAAAAAGTATTTTGTTTCATTCTTTATTAAGTTAACAAATATTCTGTTCTCTTTTTATCACCTCTTATTGGAAGAGACGCTTTCTCATAATAGGATTTTGCCGATCTCTATTAGAGCCTTAGAAGTGCCATTTTAATATAAACGTGCATCTGTCATCCCATAAAGAAACTTCTGTTGCTACTATGAGTAGGAAGAGCCTCTCATGACTAGGCCATTTAAGGCTTTTAACAGTTTTAAAAGAATCTCGTAGTATTCTTTAAGATTACTTTTAGCTCCTCTTAACTAATCTAGTTGAACTCTTGGAGCATCTTATGAGATGAAAAATGTTACTTGGGAGGAATTCATTTGGGAAAAATCGTTCGTATTTTGCATATACATATTTCAGGTCAACTCGAGTATTTTTTTCGAATTAATGCTCCAGAGGAAAACATTTTGATACAGCTCCTTTTTTAATAATTGAAAGCAGATTCCAAAAAGGTATCAACCAACTTTGTACCACTAGCCGTTCGAAAAAGAAACGCCAGTACCTATATGAATTTCATTTGTTTTTTATCCAGCAACCTACAATTTGTAGGAAGCATAATTGTTTGAATAATTGCTTCGAAGCAAAAAAGTTTGAAACAGGTCCTTTAGGAATCAAAAGGAGATGTCAGAGAGTTATAAACCAACTGCACGATAAAACCTTTATGAGTTTTTAAAGGGTATTTCCTTTTATTTATTCCTTGGGATCAAAAAGTTTACATAGAAATTTTTAGAAAATAAAATAAATATAATATTATTCCAAATACAACATTAATCTAATCGTTTAAATCATAAAGATTCCATCATTACAAAAAAACTTAAAACAATAAAGGTCTGCACTTTTGCTTGACTTGATTCTCATCGCTGGGATAAGTTTTGGTAGCGTTCCATCCAATTGATCAATGCCATCTAGATAACATATTTTTTTTAAATATAAATTAATAAAAAAAGAAAATTCTTCTAGAACCGACCTCATGCAACCCTTAATAGCTTAAGCTAAGATCCTTTTCCAGAGTTTTTGTTCATACAGGAGCGTTTTAGTTTGTGGTACGAAGAACCTCTAGGTGTTCAAAAACTCCATTGAATTGGATTCTTTTAAATTGTTGAGTTGTTTTTGAATCAATGGTGGTAGTGACTGTATTCCTATTTTGAGCTTCTATGCTACTTTCCTCGAGTTTCTTGATTGAAATGTTTTCGTTTATAATGCTGCTGGAGTTATTGTTTTCTTCTTTGGACGAAAATTGGGCGGCGAATAGGTGAGCAGGGTTCGAACTTCAGTCATACAACTTCGGAGCAAATTTGAAAAAAAAGTGGAGCAAATGAAAGATTTCCGGAGTAGATTTAAACAAAAAGAAAATCCTTCCTTTTCAGGAAAATTAAACATACAGGAACATAAACAAATAGTATTAGCAAAAGAGAAAAATAAATCACAGGTATCATTGGAAAACTTAGTATTATTTTCAAAAATTGTTTTCTGAAAATAAACAAATCACAAACGCAGAAAGAATTTTTAACAAAGGTTTAATGGTTTATTTCAACAATGTCATATTTGTACATATATTAGACAATTTGTCTGTGTTTAAAAAGTGAAGTGAATCTCGAAAAATCGGAGCGTTGGAGTAGATTTTTTTTCCTTCAAAAGTAGAGGAAGTTTTTTCAATTTATCTCACCTCAAAATATGGTTACTTTTGATGATATCGATAGATTCACAAGGTAGAATGTAAATTCCGTTGTTGGTAAGAAATTGTGTTGCAGGCAGATGACTTGGTCGAATTTGGAATTAACTATAGTATATCGACATTCGGTTCATAAAACTGGAACAAATCCGTTCTAGACGAAATATCATTTGTTTTGATTGATAAAGTGGATTTAAAATTTACAAAAATAACACAAAACAAATACAATTTAATAAATTTGAAGAAATGTCGTTTCAGTTGCCTGTTTTCTAGGCAAGAGACTGGCAAGCACAGTATTTTTTTCGGAGACTTTTGAACACTCACGATAGTTTTTTATTCTTTATTACTTTTTGGACACTAATTTTTGCAATTTTAGTATCAAAAATTATTTATTGTTATTTATTCGCACAATAATTTCAACCAAAATAAAAAAGTAGCAAAATAAAAATGTTCATTTACGTTCTGTCACTTTAGCTATTTTAGATGTTATACGAGTACAATTATACTGTTATATACGGCACCGTGGGCGGTTTCATAATATAACAATTATGTTGTTTGATGAATGCGCTATCCGGTGTATTATAGAGATCAGTGTGTGTAAGATACAATTATTTACTCAATGTACTATCTATAGAGTTCATTATCTCTGCAATATAATTATTTGACCTGTCAATTGGATTACGAGTATATCATATTAACTGGTTGTAATTAGAGCTGTGCCAATCGTTCATTTTGAAAGATCGAATAAATCTTCTTTTCAATCAATCGTTCATTCAATCATTTTTTATCCATCCGTTTCGTTCCGAACGAGATATATGTAGACTGACACGAAATGTTTTCAATCATTCATTCAACTAAAATATTTTTTTTCCAATCGTTTCGTTCAGACCGAGACCGAAACAATGGCAAGAGATTGACATTACGATTGATTGATTTGGTCTACTTTGATTGTAATCAATCAATCTTTTTGGTGAACGGGTCACAAAGACCGAATCAATCGCGATTGACACAGCTCTATTGTAATTAGTCTTATGAGTTACGTGACGAATAAAGAACCTCGCCTTCAAGAAGCAGTGTTTTAATTTTATATAGGTAATAATCTTAGTAACAGTGATTGGACTACATTAGAACTAGATGTACGAATGACGCACGCGGCGCTCCGAATTACTTAAGGTACTAAAGGGTTTTTCAATTGGCGGCGCCGGTAGATTTTGGCGGCTTATGGTGGCCATGTTGTTTTGGTGACATCTGTCAAGTCTATTGTTTATTATTCAGCTACTGCTCTTAAATCAACATGGGAAGTTACACGATTGCACAGGAAAAAAAAAATATTAAAATAAGTGTAACTCGTACTTCGTCCTATTTTACGGTAGACGTTGAGGTCTGTGGCCAACCTTGAGATGATCGATTCGGCAATCAATCTGTCAAAATTTTTATGTAAAATTATCGCTGGATCGGCCGGGAACATTTCCACGGTCCGTGAAAATGTAAAACAGAACCCGAGGCATACTTTAGCGAATTTTTCGTCGGTACTTGAGTCTGCATCCGTACAAGATCCAACTGACCCAGGAGCTTAAAGTTCATGAATCATAACCATAGACATAGGCATCGAAGAGTTTGGAAAAGCACCCCAATTTTGAGGGAAAAATCATCTTTAGTGACGAGGCGTATTTGTTAATGAATGGGTAGATAATATGTTAACAAATTGCCGTATAATGGATGACATCAACCTACACAAGGTTCACCAAGTCATAATGTATCGTTAAACATTTATTGTTTGGTGTGAATTTCGTGACGGCACGTGGTGTCATTTGTCCGTACTTTTTCGTAAACGACGTTAGTAAGTATGTCACCGTCATTGGCGAACTCTACAGAACGTGGATCACTAATTTAGTGTGGTCCAAAATGAACCATATGGACCTAGACGACATGTGGTTCGAGAAGGACGCGCTACGTGCCACACAGCGGCAGCGGACGCCACGATTGATATTCTGCATGAACCTCAAATCGGTAAAGTTACCACGTAAATTGGCCACCAAGGTCAAGCGACCTGGCCCCGCTAGACTTTTACTTCTGATGGGTTTTCCCGAAGTCATAGGTCTATGCGAATGAACCACAATTAACCGATACCCCTTAAGGTGATCCGCCGGATCTATGCGGAAAAGTCATTAAAAATTGGACCACACGGATCAAGTTTCAAATTTAAAAAAGAAATTTATTTTATATCTCACACACAACTTGATTTATTCCATGTCAACATCTACCTACTTGAAAAATTCTCGAGAAAAGAGGCAGTAAAATACTGAGCAAAACAAACTTCACAATTTAACTGGCGGGAAAAATAAATGGTGGTTAACCAAGTGTGTTTCAAAAATAATTTAGAACGCGCTCGGGATGAAGGTATTTCATAGCGTACTCTACCTATTAGCTAGGACTCTGTTCAGAGCTCTTCTATTCTTCTACCAAATAAAGGTTTATTCTTAATTTCCTCCCGATAATTTCGCAACAAAAATGTATATTTTAACGAAACTCGTTCCTCGAGAAAATGTCTTCACATAAACCTCTATTAAAAGTACATATACCGTCGTGCACAATTTATGTGCACTCAGGAAGGATGTTCAAGAAAGTAGATAAACATATTCATATGAATACATAACTTCCTTCAATAACATTCTTCCGCAACAACATATCGATTGCTAATAATGTATCATAGTATATGTAGATCTCTTGGTCTTACCAAAACTGCATTCTTTGGGAATTTGATGACTCTATTATTTCAGGCTTTAATAGTTTTTTTTATTTTTAAAATTTTTCAAGAAACATTTCTTCTAGTGAAATTGTATTATACTTGAAGACAAAATCCTACAAGGACATAAGTCATTGCGAAATATAATTGCGCACACTCAAGGTCAAGGTCTGATGTAATGTCCAAAGTCAACAATTCCAATGAATTTTCCATGATGAGATTTGTATTATTTATAGATTGTGAGAGCAATAATTAAGCACCTTTCCACAGAGATCCGGTAAGGGCTTCAGCATCGAATACTTGTGTCAATAGCATAATACATTGCCAAGATGCAAGGAAGCAAATTATAAGGACTCTGTCAAAGAAATCAAGATTCATCTTCTTGCAAAGTCAATTCCACTCGCCTTCCAACATGAAGCAATCTTGCATTACTCATGTTGAACACCCATGACCTTTTATCGAGTACAAATAGATTTTAAATATCTAAGAACCATGCTTAATAAGGTAATATGGTATGCAGGATATTTAACTCGAATTTATTTATCTACCTACTTTCTGACATTTGATTTATAAATGTCTCAAATAGAGATGGATTGTAGCAGTGGGCGCTTAAATATTCTCAAAGTATCTTTAAATTATTGAACACACAAGCCGAGTGGAAATAGGTCAATTTATCACGATTTGGTATTCCAGAGGGACTTGTATAGAGACAGTAAATATAACACCCTTCTCACTATGCTGACTAGCGTGTAAGCACTTTGGGCGTCGAAAAAGGTTAAACGTAACAGAATAATGTGGCAGGGCAAAATTGATAGGAAAATCGATTAAGTGGGATGCCATTGAAAAGTTCTTACGATTTACTTTAGCTTGAAGCATTCAAAACCACTAAAAGAATTTAACAAGCAATGTGCTAGAGTTGTGTGCTTTTAAATAATTAAAGAGACTATGAGAATCTAAGACTTAACTGTCCAAGGGGACTTTTTGCATTTGTAATTAATTCTAATTGGGGACTTTAATTCAAAACCATATTTATATAGATACAGCTCTATTCACATAAATCCTACCCTTTCACTCTACCTTTGCATTCTACTATTCATCAAGTGAACTGCATTACCTCAAATACATTTGACATTTACGTTAACTGTTGTTCAAGAGCAAATCCTTGGAACTTGATATAGATTGTTTTGGTTAATTTTCAATTAAATAATAGAATTTGGAAATTGAATAGCTTTCATTTTTTTTTCAAACAGAGAAATATGAGATTCCTCAATTAGAGAACTACGAAGAAATAACCTAAAAATATTTATATCTGTTATTTTTAAACGAATATTCGAGTCTCAGGAGGAGATCTGTTTTTATTTAGATTTAATGTCGAATCAATCAGACAGACCAGACAATTGACAAATCCGCAACTTTTTATGTGTAAAACGCATTCACGTGAATCGATAAATACGGCACAATATTACCGACATTACCGACGTATGATGGCAGAATTGAGTTGATTAAAAATTTAAAGAAAACTTTAAAGAGCTGTCAAATACATATGTACATAAGTATGTTAAGAAAGGCGCTCGCTGGGTTTTTACGGCTCAAATCTTGTGGATGGGATTCGAAGAATTTCTTGATTGAAGCATTTGCCGCGTTTTATTATCGCTAATGATCCATAAGGATTATAGGATCATAGTGACAGTTGTGTTGTATACTCTGTTGCGGTAAATCTTACCACAACAAGGTTCACCAATCGGCTCCAAAATGCTGGCAGAGTTAGAATCATCCTGGACCATCAGCCAAGGCCTACTCCTAAAGCATCTTGCAAAAGCAACAAAACAGGATTTCCACTAATAGGATGACAAAACATGGGACAGACTGTCCAGTTTCAACGACAGGTGTGACAGGTAATCCACAGAACTTAATATAACTTGACGGATAAGTCAAAACGAGGAACGCTAAACGAAATGGCCGAGAGCCCACCATAGAGTGCCTGTGCAAGATAAACGAAGATGACTTTGTTAGGTGATTCCCCAAATCTGCAAGAAGGTCTACGGTTGCAATTAAATGTAATTTTTCGCATGAAATAGAATTTTCCTCACCATTTAAGAATGACAAATGGTGAAAATGCATCCGTCCAAGATACTTTTCTCCATTTTAAACTGGTCGGTATGGGATGGGGCATTGCTCTTGTGAATCTGATTTTTCGTTCTCCTATAAAGCTGTAGTGGAATTAGACGGAGGTGAGCTGAATTCGTTCATTGAGTTATCTCCATTGTGAATGATCCCTTTCACTAGGGATTAAGAGTAAGGAATGAGAGAGTGGATTGGTTTCAACAACGGAGCAAGCTGTCAGCCAATAGGTGAAGTTTTGCGTTATAAACGTGACCGAATACCGCCACCACAGAGAGAGTTAAAAAGAAAAAGAGAAGAATAAATGAGGGAGGCCGCCATGATGGCACTTTTTAACTAGATTTTGTTCGAGACAGATCGACTTAGAAAAGCTTATTTAGAAGAAAGAAAAATCTAATCGAATCGCTTCATTTTTAGCAAATTAAGGTATTATTACCGTTTTGTGAGGAAATAGTTGGAGCTGTGAGAAAGGCTCAGATAATTACTGGAAAAACGGATCCATTTCAAGATTTAGGGCAGGTGGGCAAGAAAACTCTAGAGCAAAATCCTATTTTTGAAAACAAGATAAGTATCCTTGTGTACAAAAATCTTTGAATAGTTGTTGTTTGAGGAAGCCAGTTTGGGCAAAGAAATACCCCGCTAGACCTTCTTTTTTTAATCTTTCGTGTCCCGAAAATACGGTATCTTAAAACCCCGCTTCTTTTATGTGTTTCGGAAATCTTTCCCAAAGTCATCTTCGGTTTCTTTAGCGTTGTACGGTACAAAATAACGTTATCATTCACTTACAAAAACTGTTTTTATTCAATTTTTCTTTAATTCGGTCTTTTGCCAATTTTATATATAATTGTAAATGTAATTGTTGAAAAAATGTAGGGTTTTTCACCTATAATCAAAAAGGTTTCCCTAATAAAGTCATAATTTTTATTTTGAAATTTAAATCGTGCCTTCTTATTAAATTTAGAAGAGAAAATTCATTTATTTCAGGTTTTGGTAAGTTTCACCATTGATAAAAAAAACTTCCTGGCGCCCATTGAAGTACGCCCCTGTACTTTCTATCATTGATTCGACATATAATCAAAATTCATTTAATTTAATTAATCCAGCACTCGATCAATAAAAAAAACTAAATTCGATAATCCGAACCCACTCTTCGCTGAACGAAACCGGTGGTAGCACTTTAATTGCTGCCGTGTTGCAATTTTCTTCGAACACCACCAATTCTAGCAGATTATCATCTGTTTACTTTTTCCATCTCATTTCGAAATTTACCTACTGCGAGGCACACCGGTTAAGTGCAATTAATTTTCTTTTCGTTTTAACCTATTAAATTGTTGGATACAAATACCCAAAGTCGCGGTCTATTAGTTCGATCTTCCTAAATTAGTGTTTAATTCGCGATATATAAAAATAAATTGCAACAACTCATCTATCTTTTGCTTATGTTTGTTGATAACTTCCAATTTTTCTTGTCTTTTTTCTCTACACTACCTTACCATAAAAAGCCATCTACTCGCCAGAGAAAGAACTAATTTTTGGATCTTTGAAACAGATTCAGATAGAGAACAGAAATTTTGGAAAAAGTCCAGTAGCAGCTCTATCTTTCTGCTTTATGTCCAATATTCTGTGAGCTTCATCCCTGAAGCTGATTTTGTTCGAAAAATCAACATAGATTTATTGTTGTTCCAAAATCCTTTCGACGAACTGTCTTCGCATTGCATGCTCCGAAGCCTTTAGTTCTTGAGTCAATTGAACTTTGTAAGCATGAAGTTTCGAGTCTTTCGTGAGATTTCGCTGTAGAGAGGTTCTTGAAATGCTCAATTCTTGACTACGATGCCGAATTGATGTTCCTAGACTATCAGCAATACTCTCAGGAACTGCTCCGATGTTTTCTGACAGGACACCGAGAGTGCTTAATATCACTAATTGACCCAGTCTTAAGTTCAGTTTTAAATCACTATCACGGCCATATTTTTTTACAAAAACTGCGGACTGTACCTGAAAAACTTTCATTATTTTTAAAATATTGCTCAATAATGAAAATGCGTTGTTCTTTTGTACGGCGCTTCATTTTTCCTAACACCGATGTGTCAGCTTTTTTTATTTATTTATTTTTTTTCCGTAGGCAACACCGTACTATTAAATGGGGCCAAATTAAAATTTTGCGTGAATATTTGGACACCCATAAGAACTGCTTGATACAGTTCAGGACGACAAGGAAGACAATGTTGCGGTAAATTTTACCATAACAAGTTTTACTAGTCTATTCGTCATCCTTTCTTCTCTTCAACCTTTCCTTTCCGATTGCGGCTCCAAAATGTTGGTAGAGTACAGTGTGAACTTGGGCCACCAGCCAGTGGCGTAGCGTACCATCTCGGCGCCCGGGGCGGGAGACCCATTTTGCCGCCCCCATTCAATACTAAATTAAAATTAAATTTCGAGACATCATTTCACAGGCAACGAAATATCTTTTATTGAAAGTAAAATAGAATTAGCGGTTTCATAAACGGATTTTACGAATGAGGCTCGTGAGCCAAAGCTGCATCTGCGGATTCATCTCCATGCATGCGTTTTTACTTGCGACTTATAGGTACTATAAGGCAAGTTATGCATTCGTAAAAAAAATCGAACTCGAGATTTTGATCAAAGTTGACATTACGATAATAGCGAAGACTAAAAAAGTGGGTCTCGCAATTCTGTCTGTCTGTCTGTCTGTTCGACTACAGGCTAAACGGCTCTGCTGATTTTCTTTAAACTTGGTAGATATCATTTTTAATTTTTTCCCCCACACGTTTTTTTCTTTTTTTTTTTAAGACCAAAAATAACGGTACCCCCCATACGATTTTTTTTCGAAATTTTATAAACATTTTTTTTTCTCAAAAACTGTTCAACAGATTTTAAAAATAAAAATACAGAAAAATTTCATTTAATTAAATCTAGGTATTGGTTGAAAATTTTTTTTCGAAAAATGGTTATTGAGGGTACCCCCATTGAACCATTTTTTTGTTTTTGATTTTCTCAAAAACGGTTTAACCGATTTTGATCATTTTTTTTTGATTAAGCTCCCCAAAATTATAAATAGAATTGTGTACTCAAATTTTCAAACAAAAAATTTTTGGATTTTAAAAAAAAACTTCAAATTTTTTTTTTCAAAACTTAATATTTCGAAAACCCCTTGCTATATTTTTTTTAAACTTGATAAATAAAAGTTTCTCAATATAATCTACAAAATGTGAGAAATTTTTTTTATTTTACCTAAAAATAAAGGTACCTACCACACAAATGCTAAAAAAATTTAAAAAATGGTTTTCATTACATTACATTACATATCACACTACTCCGCAGATAAATCTACGAAGTAGAGACACTTAAAGCACTAGCAACTGAGGCCATCGGCTTAGACAATACAACAGAAAGAGACAGACGGAAAGGAAGAACAACAGAAGAAACACATGTCAACAGCACACGGTTGGTATTTGAACGGTCCCCCATCCAAGTACTAACCATGCGCAATGATGCTTGATTTCGCTGATCGATGGGAAGCGATGCTTTCATCAAAGCCAAGGCCGTTGACAAAAAAATGGTTTTCAAAAATTTTATTTTTCTCGAAAACGGCGCCTAGAATTTTGATAACATTTTTTTTTCTTTCAATTAATTTTTACGATCTTAAATTTAATAAAAAAAATTCTGAAATTAAGATATTACAGCTTGCACCTACCATAGAACCATTTTTTTTCGAATTTTGAATTTCTCATTATCCACATAACGGGTCTTATTGAAAATTTTTATAGAGAAGCTTCTAAAAAGTCACACATTGCATTTCAAAACTTTAGAATAAATATTTTTTGAATTTTCGAAAAAACAAAATCTATTTTTTTCTTTTTTTGAAAATTCGATATCTCCGAAACGGGTCAATATTTCTTTTCGTAAATTTAATTTTTGTTTTTTGTTCGAACAATAATAAAAACTTTAAATTGGCGTACCTAAATTTTTTCTTAAAAAGCTTTTAAAAAGTTTGTATATAAAAGTTTTTTTTTTAAGAAACCACTACAACGACTTATAATTTTTGTTCTTGCATAAATTCATAGTTGGATAGCATTCTGTTTTTTTCTCTTACTACTAAAAGAATTTAAAAATTAATTTTATCCTTATGAACAGTTTTCTCTAATAACATTCGTTTTTAAAATTCCTAGTCGATTACATAGGAGCAAGTTCGTGCGACCCAGTCGTGCATTTTATTTCCTGCGAATTGTACTCGTTTTGAGATCGATTCCGAGTTTTTTCCAAAAAGTCTTAGAAAAGTCGATTGCGGCTTGGACGAAACGGTCTCTGCTCTCCACCAGGAGAGCTTTTAAAACGCAGAGTTTCTGAGCACACTTATCCACACTCAGTCCACATTGCTGCAGGTAAATCTGTGCGTCATCTTCTTCTGGTAGCTCTGCAGCTCAAAAGCTAAGAAAAGTGAGGAAGTTGTACCACTGCATGACTGTCAGAAGAAGACTGGCTACCGATCCGTCAATTCTTCCAGTACCTCAAGAACTTCCACAAACTTATTTTTAAGCGTCTTTACAGCTTCACGAGGTTCACTTTTTCTGCAGGCTTGTGACTAGATCCTTGAGATACTTCTGGTGAGTCGACTTCGTCTTGACCCTGCTCTGTGGTGGGACCAGAACGACTTCCAACTTCGACGGCAGGCACGTCTTCTTCTTCTGCCCGTAAAATAAGTTATGCATTCCCATGAATATTGGCCGGAGGACAATTCTAGGCCACTCACGATTGTAGATGGAGGAATCTTACTTACATTGGAATTACTTCCGCTGCTGCTGGATGCCGCCGAAGACGTTAACGTAGCTTTTGAACCAGAGCTAGAACTGAAATATTTCGCGTCTTCGCGTCTGCTTCTTTCTTAGCCTTTTTCTTGCGGTATTCCGCGCCGCTTCCTTTAACTCTTTTCATTTTCAAAAACTAGTTCAAAGGTTGAGTGAAGTACTAAGTGCTTAGTTTTAGAAGATTCAACAGTATTTAAACTATAAACAACACAATCGAAATAACTTTCTGTGATGCGGGAGGGAGCAAAAACATTGAGCTGGCTGAGACTAGAATAACGTTTCCGTCGAATCCTAGTTATCTTATCATATCTCGCATATGCATATCATATGTTTCGGAACACTTCCTTTCAGTTTCGCGAGAGTTTCGGAACGTTTTGTTTTAGTTTCGCGATCAGCGCGACAATACGGAATGCACTCTTACGGCCCTACTCACCGTCTACGAATTCACGAAAGCGGTCAACGACGAACCACAGATAGGGTGGCAAATTTCAAATTTACATCATTGTTGTTTGTTGACTTGTCAAACGATCTGTCATGAAACATATGATTTCTACTCTACCCGCATCACCGGCGACATTTTGCCGCCCCCCTAGGCCTGCCGCCCGGGGCGGACCGCCCCCCCCGCCCCCCCTACGCTACGCCACTGCCACCAGCCAGAAGCATGCTTCAAAAGCATCGTGAAAAAGTAATAAAGGCAGGTGTTAAACTCGTATAATGACAGGAGACAGATGGTCCTTGTCCGACAACAGATATGTGACGAGTGTTCCACGCAATACAAAAACAAGTGACAAGTGCGCCACAAAACACAAGACTCGTGAGAGATGGTCACGATCGGTCAATCACCAACGTGAATAACGTCATCGTCCAACAACGGCTAAGAGACCAACTACAAGGATGGCCGAGAGCCCAACATTAAATTTGAGTTAACGAAAAGAAGATGATTTTGGAAGAAGAAACCTAAAATCTGCGCCAAGGTCTCCAGTATTAGTTGATCTTAATTTTCGCGTGAAATTGAATTATTCCTAACCATTTAACATTGATAAATGGCGAAGTGCATCCTTCGAAGATATACCTCTTCATCTTAGTCTAGGTCGGTTGGAAAGGCGGAATTTGATCGTGTTATATTGTTTTTTCGTTTTGCTTTTAACTTAGAAGTATTGGACGCTGAATACGTTCATTATGCGAACTCCATTGTAAATGTTCCCTTTCAGCAGGGATATTTGAAAATCATAGAGTGGATTGGGATCAACTACAGAGCGAGCTTCTAACCAAATACTGCCACTACACGCAAAGTGTAAATAAGAGACGAACACAATGGAGGGAGCAAGGTCGAATGGGAGGGGGCCACAAAGAAGTCACTTTTTGTGAGATACTGGTATTATACAGATCATAGTTGAAAAGTTTCTAGAAAACCGAAAAATCTACGAATTTTAAAATCGTTTTTTGTTTTAATTTGAGTTTTGAAATAATAATTTTAAAGTAGTTTCAAAAACAAACAGGGAACTCAGTTTAATTATCTTCCAAGAAGTGAATGTCTGCCGAAGGAGCAACTTCAAGAGCTAGGGCCAGGTGAGCCAGAAAAACTCTAGAGGATTAATCCAATTTCGTTGAAGAATTGATAAGTATCTCTGTGATAATTGTTCTGTTCGCCAGTTTGGGGCAAAAAATTGTGTTTCGCTAGGCCTTCGTTTTCGAAAAACAGTTTTCCCGAATATACGGGATTTTTGTAACCCCATTTTTCAACTCCTTGGTCTTTCGGAAATCTTTCCCAAATATACCTTCATTTCGTTTGTGATATCTAGCAAATTGATGAACATTAAGTTTTCTTATTAATTGTGTTCACTTTGATATTTTTAACTTTGGTCTCGTAAGGGTTTTTCTATTAAAAATAAAATGCACGACTGGGACGCACGAACTTGCTCTTATGTAAAAGACTAAAAATTTCAAAATTAAATGTTACTAGATAAAAACTGCTCATAAGCATAAAATTAATTTTTTAATGACTAAAACAACTCCGTTCGTAGTTGGAGCTAAAAACAGGATGCCATGTGATTCAAGCAACTATTAGTTAATACATGAACAAAAGTTATAAGTCGTTGTAATGGTTTTTGTTTTTTTAAAATAAGCTTTTATATACAAAATTTTTAAAACATTTTTAAGAAAAAATTTTGGTACGCCAATTTAAAGTTTTTATTATTGTTCGAATAAAAATTAAATTTACAAAAAAAAATATTGAGCCGGTTTTGAGATATCGAATTTTTTTAAAAAAAATTGATATTGTTTTTCAAAAATTCTGAAAATATTTGTTTTAAAATTTTGAAACGCAATATTTTTAAACCTTTAAGAGGCTTCTCGATAAAAAATATTCATTAAAATCCGTTATGTCGATAATAAGAAATTATTAAATTATTAAATTATACATCGGAAAAATTAACCAAAAGAAAAAAAAATTTAGCAAAATTCTCTGAACCGTTTTCGAGAAAAATACGGTTTTCGGAAACCATTTTTTAACGTTTGTATTGAAGGTACCTTTAGTTCTAGATAAAACAAAATTTTTTTCTCAAATCTTGTAGATTTTGTTAAGAAACTTTTATTTATCAAGTTTGAAAAATATCGAGAATGGGTTTTTCGAAATATTGAGTTTCCAAAAAAAAAATTTGACATTTTTCTAAAAAATCCAAAAAATAAAAAACTGAAAATTTGAATATGTAATAATATTCAAACTTTAGAGGAGTTTTAGCATAAAAAAAAATGATTGTAATCGGTTGTACCATTTTTGAGAAAATCTAAAACAAAGAAAATGAACCCAGGGGGGGCTACCAAAAATAACAATTTTTTGGAAAATTTTTTTCAACCATTACCTAGTTTTAACTAAATGAATTTTTTTATTTTTTTTTTTAATTCTGTGGCACAGTTTTTGAGAAAAAAAATATTTATAAAATTTAAAAAAAAAAATCGTATGGCAGGTACCGTTATCATTGATCTTAAAAAAAAAAGAAAAAAACGTGCGGGGGAAAAATTAAAAATGATATCTACCAAGCTTAAAGAAAATCGGCCAAGCCGTTTAGGCAGTAGTCGAACAGACAGACAGACAGACAGAATTGCGAGACCCCCACTTTTTTGGTCTTCGCTATCATCGTAATATCAACTTTGATCAAAATCTCGATTTTTTTTCCGAATGCATAACTTGCCTCTTATAGTACCTACCTATAAGTCGCAAGTAAAAAATTGTGCGTTATGAATTCAGTTTGGAATTATCTTTTGGTTCCTTTAGGTTTTGGTAAGTTTTCACTACTGGCGCCCATAGTAAGTAGAAGCACGCCGCTATGTACTTCCAATCATTTGATATTGATACTTTTTTTTTTTATTTTTCATTAATCGAACGCAAATTCGGTGCGTTTCATTGAACGCGACCCTGATCTGACAGATAAGAGATCACCATATTCTTCTTATCATTTCAATATTCAATCGTAATCCCGTCGCGAGCACACCGGTCTTGTGCAAATATCGCAAATATCATAGATATGGAAAGTCACTATGTCTCCGACAGTAATCCTCCATGAATCGGGAGCTGGTTTAGTGAATAATTAACCAATCCATGTATACCTACATTTATAAAATTTATTATTTCCTCAACATTAATAAATAAACTAATAAACCAGGACCTAGTGACTTACAACTCCAAACCATTCCTGTGTGCGTGTTACCAGGAACGGAGGGGACCTACAATTTTGTGCTGATTCCGAACGGCTAATGAGCAGCACTTTCTATGACAAGAGATATACCCTTAGAGGATTTATCAATTCCTCACACACTCCTGAATTTTGCAGCGGCTGAGAATCGAACTCGAGACCTTCCAGATGACAGTCCAACGCACTAATCATTATGCCAAGGGGTATCACATCAATATTAATACTAATCAGTTTAACTAGCCCCTCAGTTAATCTTTATTTTATGACTCGATCTAACTAGTAAAGGTCATAAGTCTGGTAGATAAAATTCCCCAGAGTGAAATTTAAATATTGTTGCTTTTTTTTAATAAAATTCCAACTGATTTTTGAAAAATTGAAAAATTTGAAAAATTGTTCAATAAAAAAGAAGCAATTTAGGTACTTGTCATTCATAAATTTATTACTTTCGAATCCATTTTGTTTCTAAATTATTCTGGCTCATAACGTTATCACTTACTACATCCTTGCCTACGTCCTATCCTTTTCAACCCCAGAAGCTCTTTATCCTCTCTTGGCAAATAGGCAATATATATCCTTCAACTCACTAGCTCAGCTTTACCTTGTCTTTCCAATGATACCTTCGCATTTCTCATGGAGACATCAGAGTCCTTTGTAATCCCTTTTCTCAAAATATTTATACTCTTCTAAAAAATGTATTTTATGTGTCTTGTTGACATCCTAAAACGTATGCAAGGAACCTTTTCCTTCTGTTTTTTTTTTTTGGGGACAACCAAACACAGTTTTGGGCAATGTGTTTTGTTTCGATTTTTTCGTATTGATACACTTAAAAAGTTTGTCTCATCTACTTTGTACATACCGACCATGCTTGAAAAATCACTTTCTTATTTATAAGCCAGTATAGATACGTTTGCTGTTCTCTACATAAGTGACAAGGACATAATTTATTATCCTTCATCCAAGCAGGGATAGTCTTGACAGCTAAAAAATGAACAAGAAGATCTAGCAAGCCAAAAGTGCTTGGCACATTCATCATTGGAACTTTTGAATTTATTGATCTGAGAGATCCAACGAAACTTTTGCATTCGAAACATTGCAGAGTTGTTTTTAATTTCTTGCCTTGATGATTATTTGATATCGCATTGGCAGGGATTTTCTAAATTCAACTTTTTAAATCATGAACTTTTTTAATTTGCAGTTGGGTTGAATGGAAAGTTATAACCAGTATAATCCAGGGTAATCCTAGGTCTTGATTTATTTTGCATTTTCTTCACAATGATAATAAATTATCATTCATTTTCGAAATAAATTGATAAAGTGATGAGAGTTGAGCTTAAATTTATTGAAGAGATTTATTTTAAATCTATTGACTACTGTGCTACGTCATAGTATGTTTCTTATGGAAATTTCAAATGACCTTTTATTTATTCGTATCGTATTCAGAGTATACAGGAATCGTGCTGCCAAAAAAGCCTGCTATTTAGATATATTTAAAATGTGTGCTTGCGATAACGAAACGAGGATTTGGATAGTGCGGCAGTACCGTGCTTTGCAGTTCGTAATTTACGCCCAAAGGGAATTATGGGCGAGAGCTTGGAGGCACACATCCGAGTTGCCGTACAAAATCCAAATTACGCACAAGCCGGGGAACAGGCCGCGGAATTTTGCCAAAAAATGCCGTTTTTGAGAAAAATACGATTTTGGAAAACCATTTTTTTAAATTTGTATGGTAGGTGCCGTTATTTTTAGGTCAAATACAATTGTTTTCTGACATCTTGTAGATCGTAACAAAAAAAAACTTTTAATTGTCAACTTTAAAAAAATCGAGCATGGTTTTTTTTTCAAAATACTGAGTTTTGAAAAAAAATGTTTGTATACACAATACTATTAAAACTTTTGGAGAGCTTAAATATAAAATATATGATAAAAATCATTGTACAGTTTTTGATACAATCAAAAAAATCATAACAAAAAAAATAGTTTGGAGGGACCTACCATTAATAACAATTTTTCGGTAATTTTTTTTTCAAGCATTACCTAGCTTTAACTTGATGACATTTTGTGATTTTTTTTTATCTGTGGAAACGTTGAGGAAAAGTTTGTTTGATAAAATTTCGAAAACATCGTAGGTATGTCAGTTACCATTAGTTTTGGGCTAAAAAAAAAAAAAAAATGTCGGGGGGGGGGGGGGGAGAATTAGAAATGCTATCTACCAAGTTTAAAGAAAATCGGCCGAGCCTCTTAGGCTTTATTCTTACAGACGTACAGAATTGCGAGACCCACTTTTTTAGTCTTCTCTATCATCGTAAGTCTGATCCTTGATAAAAAAAATTGTAGCAACAATATGTATGTACATAAATCACGTTTACATATAGAAGTAACTCTACGGGGTGGCCGTGGCGCGATGGATGTGTGCTCGCCTGTCAACCTCATGATGACAGGTTCGATCCCTGCCGTCGTCTATGTCGCTTTAATTCCATTAAAAACCTTCTAAAAATTATCATCAATGGGTTGCTGGTTTACTCAATACATGTTGTTCAGGCATAACACTAACAAGAACAACATGTAATTGAGTTAAACTTGTATGCCCAACAAGGATGAACACGAATAAAATAATGTGAATTATAAAAGCAACATAGAAATAAGACACGGCATTTCTCCGCTTTAGCTCAGCCGCCACCCCTGGAGATAAAAATATCTGAGACAACCACCAACAGTCTCAGAACATCGTGCCACACATCTTTCCTATCCTTCTTTCTCTTCATTAACTTCACGCCCGCGCTGTGTTGAAATATTTAAAGGGTAATCATAATCCCTTGAGCGCTTGAGCGCGGGTAGATTATAAAAAAAAAAAAAATAAAGAGATGAACGATTAAAATGATATTCGGCGTTTCATTCAAAATAATCAGAATCAACCGCTTCAGAATACTGCGTTCAAACTTGGACTGCCTTCATAACTTTTATCAGATGATTTCTAATGCCTTGTCCTAAATTTAAAACTTTACCCTTGTCTCATTGGAATTGCATATGTAAAATCTGATGAAAACATTCATCATACAAGCTTCAAGCCTTCATTTACATTATATGTATGTTATAAATGAAACACAAATTTCTTTGTAATGTAAATTAATTTCAGTTCCAACATTAAGGCATTGTGTACTTTCTTAATATAATTAAAACCCTTTCTAATGCTTCATACCCACTCAAAGAGATAAAATCATTGTTTATTAAAATGCCATTTTGTAAAAGACAACAAAGAACAAAAATTTACACATCGTTTCCTCGAAAAAGAACAAAGAAACACAAAAATTAAATCTCTGTCATTAGATCTAAAATCCATGAGCAGCTTCAGATTGATGCTTAAATAACATTGATATGAGGAGGGCTAAAGGAAGTCTTGCTTAAGCATTATTTGGTATGGTAATACGAAACAATTCCACATGAACGAATGTATGCTAAAATCAAGCAAATAGTGTTAATGGCGGATTTTTGTTTATTTCTACAGGGTGGCGAAAAATTAATCACCACTGCGGAAGATGTTATAATGTTTGCAAATGGCGTCGTACGTCAATCATATTTGACATTTGTCAACTAGACAACTGCAGTATACAAACATACTAGCAATGGAGCACTACACACTGCAGGAGCGTGGAATAAATGTGTCGATTATGTTGACCAATAATTGGTCGATGGTGTTAGGATAGCGCCAGTTTTGATGTCGATTTCCTAATCCTATCGCGCCAAATGGGCAAACATTCCGACGCTAAGCTACTCGACTCGAAGAGACTGGAACTACATCAGATGCAGATCATACAGAGCGTGGCCACCACCGGACAGGTCGTTCGGTAAGAATATTGCGGCTGTGGCTGCCGATGCCGCTGAGAACGAAGAATCATCAACCAGACGACGAGCCACGCAGTTGGACATCATTTACTGCAAATTTTAGTGAAAGACTTATACATGTTTCCGTACAAAGTGCAAACAGTGCATTAGTTAACGCCTGCTGAGCATCCGATGCGTCTGAATTACTGTCAAGCCATCCTCAACCTCAACGACGAAGAGGGCGATTTTGTGTCTACTTAAGCGCTTACGTCAATAAAGTAAAATCTTGGTCGCGTAATCTTCCGCTTTGGCAATTTGCCATGGCCAGCAATATCGCCCGATTTAACCATCCTAGACACCTTTCTTTGGGGTTACTTGAAGTCGCGGATTTATGCTAACCAGGCTTAGACAATCGCAGCCCTTAAGGAGAATATTCGACAGTAATGCCAACAGTAATCAACGAAAATCTTGCGAAAATTCATGGAAAATGCGATAATAAAAAACTAATTTAAAAACAAAATTGGATTAATAAATCTGCGCCACTTTGTCTAATCTTTATGTAAATGTAAATCGAAATTAACAAACAATGGTATCATTAGGCAAATCGGGTCTTTTATTTTTAACTGTTTGTAGCGAAGAATAGGATTTTTTACATATTCGTCGAAGCTCTGATCAACAAATATCTTTTGTTGTACAAAACTCTTTCTCACTTCATCTTTCGTTGAGTTTTGTATACATTAGAAATCAGTGTTACCACTTCAATAAACAATTGTGAAATTAAGTTTCAAAAAATGAAGTAGATTAGATTTTCCGCAGTAGAATATAAAGGTTTATCGATTTTTAGTCATATTAAGAATATTTTTTTTTGAAAAACAGGAGTACAAGTATTTGGCACCTAAAGCATCTTTAATTTATTATAAAAATTTATTTTATGAAGTTGTCATTTGTAAATTTAAAGTTTTTAAAGTACTCTAAGAGCCCGGGTAGGTTTAATGGCGTCTATCGACCGTTGCTGATATTATTCATCTCATTCCAAAGAATAACTTTTGCGGAGTCAATTGTTAGAGGTTGATCTTAGAGTAAGTTAGTTAGTTAATTGTTTGTTAATTATTTTAATACCCTTTAGTTTAAGAAAAACGAGATTTGAGAGATTTGAGATTTGTTCGTATTAATGGCCACGCTCAGACTTCTATCCAAAGCTAAACGTACAGCTTTGTGTTGTAATTCCATTGTAAAAAATCAGCTGATGACGAAACAGCTCTTGGTACAAAAGAAATGGCAAGATATTCAAAAAAAATTTGTACACAAAGCTATCCCAAGAGAAACTTCAAAAATAGCTTCTTTTTTTTTTTAATTAGCACAAACTCAAAGGTTTTAATATGCCAGAGGAACAGTGTGAGCATTGAGAAAAAAGGGAGGGGTTAGAAAGGAGGTGTCGGTGTACATTGGTTTTGAATTCTTGAACATTGCAGTGACTGGGAAAGGCAGAGCGTGGTAACGAATTCCACATTCGCGTAGTATGGCTAAAAAACGAATCTCTGTGCTTCACAGTACGACCGAAGTTGGGCTCGAGGGTGAACTGATGGGCATTCCTAAAAGTGCGGGTATTACGGTTAAATTGTTTAAGGGGAGGAATGCAGCTGGCTATTTCACTAGAGCATAGTCCGTTAAAATAACGGTAAAAAAGGGTGAGGCAAGAAACATTACGACGATGTTGGAGTGACGTAAATGAGTCAATGATGTTATTGTCGCCGATCATTTTAAAAGCTCTTCTTTGAACACTGTCCAAGAGACTTAAGTAAGTTACTGGAGCACCGTCTCAGAAAACCCAAACATCTTGCGGCATTTTTGGCAACATCGCGTGTGTGATCGTTCCACAAGAGGTGGTTCGTGATGCACATACCGAAAATATCGAGATGTTCAGTTTCACTGATGCAAGTGTCACTCATAGACAGTGGCAAGGGGGGTGTATCTCGTTTTAACGATATAAGACAGCATTGTGTTTTCGAAGCATTAAATTCGACGCGGTTTCTTATTCCCTATTGTACAATGCTGTTTAGGTCGTAATTTAATGAGCTTATCATATTTTGAAGAGGAGGGATGTGAGTCTGAAAACGAATATGAAAAGCTAAGAGTACTATCGTCAGCGAAACAATTAATTGGATTAGAAGTTATAGACAGGAGATCATTAATAAAAATGAGGAAGAGGATCGGGGACAAAACGGAGCCCTGGGGCACACCAGCATTTATATTGTGGGTTTCAGACTTGAATCCGTCTAGTACAACTTGTATTGAACTGTTCGAAAGAAAATTTCTAATCCAAAGAAGTAGGGATTCGTCGATCCCGAAAGCACGCATTTTTGATAAAAGAGCAAGATGCCAGAATTTATCAAATGCCTTTGAAATATCAAGTGCAATAATCTTACTTTCTCAGAAACAATGTAAAGATTTGTTCCACTTTTCGGTGAGATAAACCATCAAATCACCTGTGGACCTATTGCTACGAAAGCCATACTGCCGGTCATTAAGAAGCTTTCGTTCTTCAAGATATTTCTTAAGCTGATAATTAATCAGCGTTTCCATGACCTTAGAAAGAAGGGACGTTAGTGCGATCGGTCGATAATTTGATGGAGAAGAAGAGTCGCCTTTTTTCGGAATTGGCTGAACAAATGCTCTTTTCCAACTGCTCGGAACGAGCCCAGAAGAATAGGATAGATGGAAAAGCTTACCCAGGGGTTTTGCTTGTGTGGAAGAACACCTCTTCAGAATAATAGCGGGGATACCATCAGGACCAGCGGATTTATGTATGTTCAGATCTTTTAGGACTCTCGCCACGGTACGAGTACGAAAAAAGATTTGTCCCATAGAATCATTAACGCGCTCAAGAACTGGGGGAGTCATGACACTATCCGGCAAGGTGGAATTTGCGGCGAACTGCCTTACAAACAAGTTAGCTTTATCAATAGAGCAAACGAAAGGAGTGTCATTGACAACAAGCGTATGAACCGAGGAAGAGGAAGAATTCCTCATATTTTTTACAAATGACCAAAAATTCTTACTGCCTTTGGGACATTGCAGTATTTTTTGCCTTGATTTTTGATCATGTAAAAATTTGGTCCGTCGAATATGGGCGTTGCAGGCCTTCCTGGCTTGTTTGAACTTTTTCCGGTTTTCCTCAGTTGGGTTGGCTCTAAAACACCGAAAGCTTACCTCTTTTTCCTTGAAAACCTCTTTACAGCTCAAATCAAACCATGATTTATCCTTGGGTCTGATACTTTTAACCCTATTCGGGATATAATGTTTCATTCCCAAAAGAATTATGTTAGTTATCATATCTGCACTGGAATCTACGTCACTATCGAGGAAGCATAGAGACCAGTTAAAAATCCGGAAAAAGTTATTCAAACCGTTTCAGTTGGCTTTCTAGTACTGCCATACGGTTCTTTTAGGAGCTCTTTCTCTAACTGGATTTATTTGACACGAGAAATTTTCAGATATAACACTATGGTCAGATGTGCCTAGAGGCGCCAATACACTTATTGTGTATTCATCAGGGTCAGAGGTAAGAATCAAGTCAAGCTGGCTACAATTCGGATTTAAGCTTGTTGTTTAGTTCTCTCTTTCTTCTGTGTCTTCTTAACCAAAAGCACAAACTTTTAGTTGCTCAAATCAGGCAGTTGCGCAACTAAAAATTGAATGTGCGCGGTTAGCCTAAGGCTTCTTAATATCGTGTTTTCTCGTGTAGGTATGTGAGACATAGCGGTACTCAAAATTGTTAAAACACATGTACTCGTAGAGAGAAATGTGAATCGAACGATTTCATTTCGTTATGCCTTTTCACTATGATATGAATGCTTATGCTCAAACCTTGTGCTCTTCATTTTGTTGATAGCGATATTGTTTAATTTCCATTTTTGATTATTTTTGTAATTTACTGGGAAAAAGTACGGTTAATGGTCGAATTTCGACCACAGGCGATACTATAGCCAAGTTATGCATTCGTAAAAAAAATCGAATACCATATTTTGATCAGACTTGACATTACTATAATAGGCAAGACGAAAAAAAGTGGGTCTCGCAATTATGTCTGTTTTGATTTTCTCGAAAACGCTACAACCGATATTTATCATTTCTTATGCTAGGGCTGACCAACATTTTGGATAGTATTGTGTATTAAAATTTAAAACAATTTTTTTTACTTTAAAAAAAAAATTGTTTTTTTTTTTCAAAACTCAATATTTGGAAAATCCCATACTCGATTTTTGAAACTTGAAAATTTAAAATCTTTTAATGCAATCTGCAAGATGTGAGAAATTTTTTTTTTATTTTACCTTAAAATAACGGTATCCAACACACAAATGTTAAAAAATGGTTTTTGAAAATCGTATTTTTCTCGAAAGTGTCACCTAGAATTTTGATATTTTTTTTAATTCAATTTAATTTAATTCAAAAAAAAAAATTAAGATATAACAGACTGTATATTTTCGATATTTTAATTTATCATTATCGCCAAAATGGATTTTAATGAAATTGCTTATACTTATACAAGTATGTAGAACATTCTAAGAAGTTTGAACAAAATTGCAATTTTGAAAATAAAAAAAAAAACAACAATGTCTTAAAAACTTTGTATGTAATATAGCTTATTTTTTTCAAAACCGCTAAAACGTCATCCTGTTCCTCCAACTACTAAAAGCATTTGTTTTAGTCATTAAAAAAATGAATTTCATGGTTATGAAAATTATTCCCAGTAACATTCGTATTTGAATTTTTTAGTCTTTTACATAAGAGCAAGTTTGTGCAGTCGTGCATTTTTTTGTTAATTTATTCTTTTTATTAAATCTCCAAAAAAACCGATAGGGCTCACTTAAAATAAATAAAACATATTTTTTCGGCAAAAATTTGACACCAAACGTTCAGAAAACCAATGGATACTAAACCTATCCTAAACAGCATATCCAAGTGAATCTTGAACGCTGTTAATGAAAGATCCAACTAATTCCTGCGGTTACAACAAATGTAGAACAGATTATTTTCTGAATGATTTTGTTGTAGAGTAGCTGTAGATTTGATTTTGTAGCCGAAAATTTATTTTTTGCAGTTGCGGCTAAGTGGCACCCCTGAAAGCTCAATACATCGACTGCGAAATTTCAACGAAAAGCTCTGATACGCTTCGAGTTTAAATGCGATAAGTTTAAGTTTTGCTCGAACCGAGGAAATATAAAGGGTGGGCCAAATACAAGTTTCCTTGTAAGCCAATAATCCGAGATCTTTGTGCAGAATTCTTCTCAGACTAGTATGTAAAATATTGAGCTGTTGACATCACTATAGCGAGTAAATGTTCGTGAATTGAGTCTCATACTCTCATCTAAAGGCGGCCACATTCTCGTCTGTACGTACCATACGATGACGGGTACCATGAGAGTTGTCCACTAGCATACCAGTCTCACGAACTGTTTCCACGAACTTGCGTCCAGCATGCGCGTTGTGTGCTTCATTTTGGCCAAAACTTATTTTAAGAAAACGCACTGTTTGGGCTTCACAGCACTCACTTTCGAAATAATTTTTCAATATTAATCAACGTTGTTCAAATGTTAAACGACTCATTTTATTCCGCGATGGTGTGATACTGACTTTCTGTCAAGATTTCGAGCGGAAAACAGCTGCCAGTGTTAAAATAACGTATGATTTAAAAAGAAACCACTACATGGTCCACCATTTATTGGAACAATTTTGTTACAACAATGTGGTTCATTGAAAGCGTTGATCTTGAATTCCCCCACTGCCTGATTAAGGAAGACGCCATGAAGTAGTTCCACCAGAAATACGATGGAATCATCTTGAACAGCAAGAAATAACTTTCAAGTTTCAACTCTTAAGCAAATAATTCTCATTTTGGTCACATAATTTTTGTCATATGGGAAAACACATACAAATTGATAGTGAACCTCTTTCAATAAGGGCTCATTCAAAGCTCATAGTATATGTGAACATTTTTGACTTCAAATGACGAAACATGCTTTATCTAGCCTATTCGAAGTCATCTTTCCATCGGAATTTTAAAATCTTCTGCAACAATTTCAAATTCGACCTTATCAATAGGCACATTCGAAAGATCAAACTCACATAACATTCAAAGGGTATTTCGCAGACCCTTCAATCAGTCTGTTTGAAATAAAACTTAACCACCGTTATTAAGCCCCATTAATTCTATCAAACGAACATTTTTTGCTTCCTCCTGCATTCGAACCAAATTGCATACCTTTTGTATGATATGTTCATTATACTCTTTTGAAAAAATTATTTTTTTATACTCCTTTAGATCCTTTTTCCTTTTTTTTTATTTCATTTCGAAAGGAAAATGATTCGTCATGCCGAAGTATAAAAAATACCTGAGTAATAATCGAAGTTCATTCGTTGCAATAGTGAATTACTTGACTATCCTGTCATTACAGCCACAGTTCCGCATCCCGCGTGCAATGTCAGATGTGTGGCATTTGAGTGCACGAAACAGGAAATGGAATTTGGCACGAATGCCTTTGTTCAATTTGATTTCACCAATATCCGAAGTGAAATGATACTGAATGCTTGCAGTTGTTCATTAAAAGTTCTAGAATTTCGCAACATGAACTTTTTCACCTTTCAAATTCCGTTAAATCCCTTTGTTCTTATTTTTAGTCAATGTCAGTTTATTGTTGAAAATTTTGCAATATTATTTTTTTAAATTAAAAAATTTGTATTTTTCATTTCAGAATCGATCCAAATGAAGACTTTTTTATCACACACCAGTCAAGAAAACCATCTCGACCAGATTTTAATGGAATCAGTTGGTGAATAATTACTGTAAGTAAAGTCCTCTTTTATTTAAACGTTTCTCAATTTGCTGGTATGTACGTAGATGTGCAAAGCAGAACATTATTTGAATTCAACCTTTCACCATCATGAAATCCCTAATATTTAAATGCAACCTCCCGGAAAGAAAGAAATTTCCTTTTTAATCGAGCATATAAACCCGATCCCTTCATCTACTCGTGGGTATCGTCCGTGTTCGCCAAAATAGAAGATGTTTATACATTCAGACAAATTTTCCGGGTGAATTTTTGTTGTTGTTGCCTCCCTAATGTTCAACTATAAAAAGGTTTTCTTTACTTTTTCCATTAAGGAAATTCCTTGCTAATATCCGTAATGTTCACCCTGAAGCAAAAAAAAAAAGGATTGAACAATCTTGCTATGATAACCTTGGGTATTTGTTATATCATTTTGAATTTTCTCGGGTTCTGGGTCTTTTCTCAGATTTTGTATAATTTTTTATTTGCTCCCTAGGGAATGCATTGGTTGCTTGCGAAAAATTATGATTCAAATAAAAAACTTAAATTGTTGCCAAATCGGGCGTTGATCTATTAATAAACTTCTGTGGAGGCCTATGAGCATTTATTTCGGGATTTTCAATAATCACGACTTCACAAATCTTGTTTTTGAATAAAACCCAAATCATTTCAGAGGTGGCCGTGGCGCGATGGATGTATGCTCGCCTGTCAACCTCATGATCACAGGTTCGATCCCTGCCGTGTCGTTTGTGTCGCTTTAATTCCATTAAAAACCTTCTAAAAATTGTCATCAATGGGTTGCTGGTTTACTCATTACATGTTGTTCAGGCATAACACTAACAAGAACAACATGTAATTGAGTTAAACTAGTATGCCCAACAAGGATGAACACGAATAAAATAATGTGAATTATAAGCGACATAGAAATAAGACACGTCATTTCTCCGCTCTAGCTCAGCTGCCATCCCTGGAGATAAAAATATCTGAGGCAACTACCAACAGTCTCAGAACATCGTGCCACATATCTTTCCTATCCTTCTTTCTCTTCATTAACTTCACGCCCGCGCTGTGTTGAAACATTTAAAGGGTAATTATAATACCTTGAGCGCGGGTAGATTACAAAAAAAAAAAAAAAAAAAGATATCTCGAAAATTATTGTAATATTGGTTTGAAGAACAATCAAAGTATGGAACTCGACATCGTTCATATGCCCACCAAGGGCACGTTTTCCAGCGGTCGATTTATGGAAAACAATTATCGAGGACTCGGCCACAAATTTTCATGGAAACGGCCGCTATCTTTTGTTCGATATTGGCTTCTCTAATGATTTCGGTATGTTGGCAAAGACCCATAATTTAACTTAGTTTCATACAAAAAGATCTAGAGGTGCTAAATCACACGATACAACGCGGGTATCAAATTGAGTTTTCTATAAGTCGATTGTAAAGCCCACACTGTGCGGCTTGTGGCACCGTCTTGTCGAAAAGCTATTCGAAAATCTTAATCCTTTTTTTTTTTCGTTTTACTAACTAGTAAAACACTCTAATTCCCGTTTATTAAAAACGGTGCATCTGAACACGTTTAAATCATGACAGTTCGTCAAAACTAAAATCTGGGGACGGACCTAATAATTTGAAATGTCAAGAAACTTCTGGTGAAATCAGAAAATCAAGGCTTGTAATTCAGTCTAGGATGTATAGGTTTTCAACCAAGAACAAGACAACCATTAGTCTTGTCAAACGTGGACGGTGTTCACATGTGACTCACTCCGCCTCCGCCGACTAATTTTGACGTCTCTGTGTTTTTTCTCATTCGCACTACACGGTAAGAAAGAGAGGAGAAAGTGAGGCAGGATTTTTAAAACAAATTGAAAATTAATGGATTTATTTTTAGGGCTTTGGGGGTAAAATATTGTTTATGCCGTTGTCAGTGACATTTCAAAACGGCACTTTATCAGTCAAACACAGCGACATGTTTTAAGAATTATTGTTCGACCCGTGTGCGAGGTTAAACAACTTTAAAAACATGATTTTCTTTATTAAAAAAAATTTAACACTCAATCCTACACAACACTGAATACTTATATACTATTTGTTTTAAAAACTAAGCACTAAATTTTACAAAATAATTTAGGCAAAATAAACTTTCTGTTGTCAATTATAAACCAGCGTTGCCATATGCGACTATATTTAAGTTCGGTGTCAAACTCAAACTAGCATTGCCACATCATTAGAAGCATCCTTTGGCTCGAACACAATGAATGCGATAAAAAAACCAGATGTGAGCGTGATGTAACCTCGTCGTTGTTGTAGAAAATGAAATTAATAATTAAAGTAAGGACAGTCGCGCACATTCCAGTTTTAGTCTCACATCTGTTTGGTTGCTATAATGGAACATATGGTTTTATATGAGACTCCGCAAAAAGTTGACAGTGAATCACATCTCGTCTCGTGTTCTCGTCGCATTATGAATCGGGCAATAGATATTAAACTTTTGTTTGTCATTTTCAATTGCATTTTAATGTGACTATCTGACATATTTAAACGGATATAAAAATGCACTGAAAAACGTTTAGTATTGAGTAGGTTCGCAATATTTTTCACGAAATTCAATTTTTAGTTGCACAACTGCTTGGTTCAAGCAACTAAAAAGTTTGTGTTTTGACACAAACTAAACGATTGCCTATAATGAGTTCGATATTTTGTGTAACATATGATTTATGTACCATCGCGGACATTCAACCAAATAGTTCATCTGTTTTCTATAAGCAACCAAATAGTTTTGCGACTAAAAATTGAATATGCGCGCCTAGTGTTCTTATGATATGGACGCAGCTTAAAAATATGCGTTAAAAAGAGCGCCATTGGTGTCTCATAAACGTTGCTATCCATTTTTTTCAACCTTGGCAGCAAACATACAATTTTCCAAAGTTATACATGACGGTCTTCACATTTGACTCACTCCGCCGACTTATTTTGGCGTCTCTGTGTTTTTTCTCATTCGCACTTTATGGTAAGAAAGTGAGGCACGATTTTTAAAACAAATTGAAAATTAATGGATTTTTTTTACATTTTTTTTGGTGATATGACACGACAGTCAACATCGTTATTTATTTATTTATTATTGGTTTGTGTTTTGAGTTGAAATTCATTTTAAATTTTATTAAACTTTGTAAACATTGTCAATTGTGACAACAACAAGATATATAGGTATCCTACAAACACTCCACACATACTTACACATATTTGTTGCTTCTTGTTGCTGGCGACAACAAAATTACAAGCTACAAGGTTAAGATACTAAATTGTAAGCTTTCCTAAGTTTTTAAATCATGAATATCTTGGCTCCCGTTTGTCGTAATGGACTATTTTTTTTTTAATTTGAAGAAAATCAGCAGGACTATAAAACAAAATCCAAAACTGAAAACTATTTACCGTTAAATACAGTTTTTTTCTCAATAACTATGAAAAAAAGGTATTAAAAACAAGAAAAAACGTTGAAATTTCATCGTTAAATGAGCTTTTTTCTTAATAATCAATACTTTAACTTTTTTTTCATTTGTTTAAACAAATGTTTTTTTTTATAACATAATAGATAATGTTATTAGAAATACATACATGTTTACTTTTTATTTGTACGAGATAGTGGAGCTGAGATATTCGCAAATGACCAAAAAATGGCACAAAACACATTTTTACCAATAACTTTGGTAAAAAAAAGTTATCATGTGGTGCAAATTTGGTTTTAAACCTTTCTCATAAGCACCTATCGATCCATGAAAAAAAAATAGACCATGCCTCTGCGCGCAAGGTCAGGCCCTTTTTCATGACGCTTTGACTGGACTATGTATGTAAGGTAGATCAGAAATTTCCTTAAGTGGTCCATACACACCACATTGTGAGTACATCGTTGTCATGACATTGGTGTGGCCTTTCGCCACACACAGACACACACCCCACACCGGAAAGATATAATCATAAGTGCCATTTTACCAAATAATAAAATTGAGACGCTCTTCATTGAACAATAATTCGGCTGCAACTGAATTGAATAGTAAATGTGCGCGCACATCCCATTACACACACCGATCGAGACACCAAATATCAAAAACTTTTATTTTACGCGCACGGTGTCGGACACCGTGACCCCACCGGTATTGGCCACCTTAGCATTTTAGTATAACCCATACGAAGAAACGACGCATGGGTTAATGCCTTCCTGAGTACTGAAAATGTTTTTACGGTAAGAAGTCGAGAAAACCTCGAGAGGATACGAACTTCGAAAATAGGAAATTATCGATCAGCTACTGTGACACTTCTTAACGTTACCTGACCATGAATTAGAACTTTTTCTTCCCCAAAGTGGAATAGATGGAGCTAAAAAAAGTTTATTTTCAGCAGGGTTGCAAAAGCTTAAGTCACTTGTTAGCTTAAGCTTGGCTTTAATTCACAAGCTAGTGAGTGACTTATGAATTAAAAAATATATAATTCAGCAGCTACGAACTGACTTATGAATTAAAAAAAATTTAATTCACAAGTCAGTTGGTGACTTGTGAATTAAAAAAAATTAAATCATAAGCTTCTTAGTGACTTATGAATTAAAAAAAATTAATTCAGAACCTACTAAGTGACTTATGAATTAAAAAAATTTAAGTCATGGGCAAGTAAGTGACTTATGAATTAAAAAATTTTAATTCCTAAGCTACTAAGTGACTTAGGAATTAAAAAAATTCAAGTCATGAGCAATTAAGTGACTTATGAATTAAAAAAATTCAAATCATCAGCAAGTAAGTGACTTATGAATTAAAAAAATTTAATTCAAAACCAACTTAGTGACTTATGAATTAAAAAAAATTTAATTCATAAGTTAATGGATAAATGCTGATTAGAAAAATTATGAAATGGATAATTTATAAGCTAGCGTGATAATCTTATGATTTAAAAACTAGATTTGAAAGCTTTCGTTAATAATTAAATAATTATGTAGTAAAAACAAGCTTAAAAATTTCCAATCTACCAACTAACTTATGAATTAAATTTTTTTTAATTCACAAGTCACCAACTGACTTGTGAATTAAATTTTTTTTAATTCATAAGTCACTTACTCCCTGATGACTTGATTTTTTTTAATTCACAAGTCACTTAGTAGATGGTGAATTAAATTTTTTTTAATTCATAAGTCACTTTGTTGCTCATGACTTAAATTTTTTTTAATTCATAATTCACTTACTCCCTGATGACTTAATTTTTTTTAATTCATAAGTCACTTGGTAGGTGGTGAATAAATTTTTTTTTAATTCATAAGTCACTTAGTAGCTTAGGATTTAAATTTTTTTTAATTCATAAGTCACTTTGGGGGTTGTGAATTAATTTTTTTTTAATTCATAAGTCACCAAATATCTTATGAATTAATTTTTTTTAATTCACAAGTCATCTATAGACTTATGACTTAAGGATTTTTTTATTCAAAAATTCGCAACCCTGATTTTCAGTAAGACTGAGCCACATTCCACGCAGCCACAGTTTTCATGGAATTTTTGGGAGACAGATTCTCAGGACTCTTCATCTTTCTAACAGGCGATTGAATGCAGTCAACACGTTCTCCTGAATTTGCCATTTTTACTTGCGATATAGGTACTATAGGGCAAGTTCTGCATTTGGAAAAAAAATCGAACTCGAGATTTTGATCAAAGTTGACATTACGATGATAGCGAAGACGAATAAAGTGGGTCCGGCAATTCCGTCTGTCTGTCTGTCTGTCTGTCTGTCTGTCTGTCTGTCTGTCTGTATGTCTGTACCTCGATCTAGAGCCTAAGCCACTGGACCTATTTTCTTCAAACTCGGTAGTTATGGGTCTTCGGTGATTCCCTAGAGGGGAAATTGAAATTTTTTTTTTAGCTCTAAAACTAACGGTACCCCCCATACACCCGTAATGCAAAATCTGATTTATCTCGAAAACGGCTCTAACGATTTTGATAAAAAAAATTAGGTGTGATATTATAGACATGGACTACGTTTTGGTAAAAAAAAATTTGGGGCAAAATGTTATTAACGGTACCTGTCATAGAACCGTTTTTTTGATTTTCGACTTTCTCATTAACGGCTCTAACGATTTTAACCAAACATTTTCAGCAGGAGTCCCCCTAAGTTTAAAATAATATTGTATACAAAAATATTCAAAAAATTATTTTTTGGGTTTTTTTTTGAAAAAAAATTTTTTTTGAAAAATCAATATCTTCAAAACCTATGAACGATTATTTTTTGAAATTATTTCCAAAAATCAATATTATTAAATACTTAAAATTCGCATCCCACATTTTTTTCCTAAAAAATTTAAAAGAAATTTCTTATATACAAAATTTATTTATTTAATAATAAAACGATTTTTTAAAGTTTGTTTGCATAAATTCATACTTTTCTAAAAATCAGACGTCAATTTCATTTTAAATTCATGTTTTATATTTATAAAATGTATCTTAAATTCCAAAGTACTTTTATATAAGAGCAAGTTCGTGCGATCCAGTCGTGCATTTTATTTCCTTAATATATGAAAAAGTTATTTAACGATTAAATAAGTATTAAATATGCATAGGTAAATTTATATTTGCTTATGTCATTGTGTATTTAGCTCCAAATACTGAAGAAGATTATTTTATTGCTTAAAACTAATTTTTTAAAATTTAAAGTCTCTTAAACATGAGATCAAGTTCGTGCGATCAAGTTCTGTATTTTATTTCACATGAGATTTGAAAGATTTTGGACTGAAATTCGTAAGATTTGATATAGGTAATTAATAGACATAAAGTTTAGTATTTTTTTTTTATTTTGAGTTTGAAAATGAATTTTCGAAACAACTTGATTTAAAAATGAAAAAAACAGCTTTTGTATTTTAATATTGATGTGTTCCTTTGTTTTATAGTATTTTTTTTTTTAATTTAAAAATAGATCATTTTCATTTTGACCTAACGTAAACGCCCTAAACTTAAGTATATAGCCTTTTTTTCTCTTTGAACTTACTAGCTACTGTTTTCCATTTGATCATGTTTACGAGTTCGAAAGTCCGCTGTTGTAGTAATTTTTAGATTTTTTAATTTTTTTTTTTTAACGTCATATTTCGGAAACCCTATGCTCTATTTTTTTTTAAACTTGATAAATAAAAGTTTTTTAATATAATCCACAAGATGTAAGAAAAAAAATTATTTTACCTAAAAATAATGGTACCCAGCATACATACATGTTGAAAATGTATTTTTTGGTAGTAGTAGTTTTTCTCAAATACGGCTTCGAGAATTTTTATAAAATTTTTTCTAACTTTTAATTTTTATGATCTATATAATTTAATAAAAAAAAAATGATATTAAGATATTACTGACTGTAACTACCATAAAACCATTTTTTCGAATTTTGAATTTCTCATTATCGGTATAGCGGATTTTTATGAAATTTTTTATAGAGAAACTTCTAAAAAGTCTAAAAGACATTGTATTTCAAATTAAAAAAAATAAATTTTAACCAATTTATTTTTGGGGATATCTCAAAACCGGGTGAGTATTTTTTTGAAATTTAATTTTTATTTGTATAGTAGATATCTAATAAAAACTTTAAGTTGGAGTATCAAAATTTTTTCCTAAAAATGTTTTAAAAATTTTGTATACAAAAGTTTATTTTTTTAAGTAACCAGTACAACGACTTATAATTTTTGTTCCTGTTTTTTAGCCCTAACTACAAAAGCAGTTGTTTGTCATTTAAAAAATGGATTTTATGCTTATGAATAGTTTTTCTCTAATAGCATTAATATTTGAAATTCTTAGTCTTTTAAATAAGAGCAAGTTCGTGCGACCTTGTCGTGCATTTTATTTTTTTAACTTAAGATGCAGATTGACGACTCAGTTTTATGAGAGGGGGTTTTATTTTGCGTTTTATTTGAAATTTCTAGCAAGCATAATAAAAACATTTAAACTCTTAGGTACTAATCCTTTCCAAGACCTTAATGCATAATCTTATCTAATGCATTCAAAGATGATTTTTTTCTAAATCTAATAACATGTGATATACTTTTTCCTGATGTTAAAAATTCATTTTTTTAATTCCGTTTTAAACGTTACTGTGGTGAATTAATAAAAAAAGCAAAAACAAACATTTATTTAAGTAGCTTGAAACCCTAGGTCCTAAGGCTGTGTCTATACTCGTGAAAGCAAAACATTAAAAAGATACAGAGTTAAATTCGTTTTTGTCTGCATTGCTTGTGGTTAATTTAGCAAAAGTCATTTCAATTTAAATTAAAATAATCACCAACAACACAAACATAAAATCTGGCATTTAGTTTCATTACCACAAGGAGTAGGTACTCTTGGTGTTGTTGGCGTTCTAGCATAAAACTCAAGATTCGTCGGAAGCGAGTCAGTCAGTCCTTCGTGTTTTTTTTTTTAATACGAAAAAATTACTTGCTGTTAAGCATTTTGGTTTAAGGATAACAAGAACTCTCCAAGTCAGTGATTTGTTTGATGAGGAAAACCAAGAGTGCTTTGCTAATTTAAATGGGAATTTTATTACGGAATGGGTTTTAAGTGATTTTTTCTTCTGGTTAACAAATAAAAATTAACCAAAGAACAAGTGAGCGGTTTGATTAATATTTTTGTTTTATTACTTGATCTGTTCGAGAGGTGATGATTTCGGGTTAGATTTAGTTCAGCTAAATGAGGCAATCTAAAAAAGTGGATTTCTATAGAAATATCTTTAACGGATGGACGGGTTTCCTTGAAATTCGATTGCTACTGAGCATATTGTGGTTTCGTGTTCCCTAGAATGAAATATCGCAAATTCACGCTGACGTTTGTTGTGCTGTTCGTGCTTCGCACTGTGGGGCAAGTCAATAGAAAGTAGGGATCAAAACAAATGAAACAACTTAATTATAGCTAGACGCAATTGACCATTTAGTCATTTTTATTGCTACCGAAGTTTTTTTTTATAATTTAGCGTGCACTAAAGGGATTAAGACTATCCTTAAAATGGTTGAGAACAGTGCGAGCTTTTGGCAAAGTTGGCGATGATTTAAAAGGAGATACCGGTGCACATTGCTTATGAATGTCTGAATTTTGTTAAATGAGGGAAATATTGAGTCGGTACAGCGATCCACATTCTTGAAGTGCGAAATAATATCAGAATTTACCAGTACCTACATCCTACATACGTCCGAAGTTGAGCAGAAGGGCAAACTGATGGGCATTCCTTGAATTCTTTAAAGAGGGAAATGCAACTGGCTATTTTACTAGAAAACTGTTTGTAGAAATAACGGTAAAATATTGAAATACAAGAAACATTGCGGCGGCGATCGAGCGATTCAATTGTTTCTGTTATAGTTCTATCACTTATCATTTTTAGAGCAAATTTTTGGATTATATCCAAAAGATTCAAGGGGATTATTGGAACACCTGTCCAAATATGGGAATTGCACTCGAGCTTTGGAAGACTGTAGTCCTTATAGATTACAGCCAGATCAGAAGGGGTAAAAATTTCTGGCAACGCCGAAGGAAGCCTAAGCACTAAGCAGCGTTTTTGGCGACATCTTATAATATGGTCATTCCATACAAGGTAGTCTGTGATGTACATACCGAGGAGGACTGAGAGTTCTTCGGTTTCCTCAATGCAAGTTGGAGTACTGTCGTCAATGGATTAGAAGTTTCGTACAAAATATTATTAATGAATATGGAAAGAGAGCCGAGCACAAACGGAGCCCTGTCGCACACCAGCACTTATTTTATAAATATCATTCTTAAGACCATCCAATTCAACTTGTATTGAATGGTAGATTCCTAATCCATCGAAGAAGAGATTCAGAAATACCAAATGCACTCATTTTCGATAAGAGAAGAAATATCAAGAATAATAAACTTACATACGTTCTCCAAAACGTTGTAAAGATTTGTGTCACTGCTCGGTCGGATATACCTACCATCAGATCACCAGTGGGCCTATTGATACGAAATCCATGCTGCTTGTCATTGAGAAGCTTTTCTTCTTCAAGAATTATCTTCAGTTGATAGTTAATCAGCGTTGACCTAGGAAAGAAGGAACGAAACTGCAATTGATAGTTATTGAAGATGAGCGCAGAAACCGAAGACGAAGTAGTATTTCGTAATTTTTTTTTTTAAATGGCCAAAAAATTGTACAACCTTTGGGACATTCTAGTATTTTTTGCCATAATTTTTGGTCATGCAAAAATTTGGTTCGTTGAATATGGTCAGTATAGGTCTATCTAGGTTGCTTAAAATTATTCCGATTATCCTCAATAAAGTTAGTCTAAGACATCGAAAAATTTCTCATTCCGAATAGAATTAAATTTGTAATCATACCTGCATTGGAATCTACATACGTCACTATCGAGGAAGCATATTGACCAGTAAAACTTCTTGAAGTAATCATTAGACTATATCTCTAGGAGATATGTTCTTCAACTGGGATTTGTTGACGTCAGAAATTGACAGATATGAGGTGATAATACACTTTGAGTGTATTTATCAATCAGAGTTACGAAACAACTCCTCACCGAGCTCGTGAACCAGCCGACTGAAAATGTTTGACTCAGAAAAATCTCGACACACCTTCCTTAACCCTGCAGTCGTCTAATGCAAAATTGACAATTCTCGAATACTAGTAGTGGAGATTTGTTCTCTCTTATAGTACTTACAGTTAAATAGTATTAATTTATATTTTTTAAATTTAAATAATATGTAATTGCATTTTCCAGCAAAATAAATTTGACAAAAATTAAAGCATACTGTTTTTATCCTAATTTTAAAATGGATTACATTATGTAATCCGCACGACACGATTGGTATAACTTTTTGGTGCGCGATGACAGCAGGGTTAAAGTGTTGTCTAGCCAGAATAGCAGAGAATTTGAATCGCCTGTAACAACGATTTCACTGTGCGAAAATTGATAAAAAAAATTCTTTGGATAGAGTCGGAGAGCACATCGAATTCCTTAGAAGTCGAGTCACTATCCCAACATGGCCTACGGTAAATAAAGCATTTAAGAATGATGCGCTTAAGGACGGTGAATTTGAAAGTTTGTATTTGACTAAGAGCCGCATTGTGGTTGAAGATGAAGCTGATAAGTATTTCGTACATTTATGGTAACCCCATGATGTTCGAAAAATAGGGGCACTAAACATTAACAAGGTAGACTGAATTCCGTGTGATCAGAATTTTCACCAAATTGGGTTTTTCCAAGTGCCAAAAGCAAAGAAATTCATCCTAATGGATGGCGTAACCCAAACAATGTATGCCAACGGCAAAACCAAAGAAAACTGTGGATAATGGGTGAAAAAGAAAGAAGAAGATTTATTTGTTTTTCCATTGGTGCACTTTTCTTATTTTACTGCACTCTCACTGAGACTTTGACTTTATTTTTCAAGGCACGATCGGATATTTTTCTTCTCTTCTTCAACTAGTCCGATCACTATGAGTTGCAGATCGGTACATACGCTTACAGCGATCCCAGTAAGATGAAATCTATAAGAATCCTTCAATAATGAATGAAAAATTCATTATCAACAGAGGTAATTCCACACTTGGATTCGTTAAATGCTGGTTGAAAAAAAATTTCAAGTTCCTACGTCACCAAGTCCCTTTTTATTACGTATTGAGGCGGTTCAGCGTAGATATTTCCAATTTGCGTTACGTGACCTTGGTTGGGATGACCCATTCCACTTACCTTAACATGAAAATCGTCTTAAACTTGTAAATCTGCATACCTTATACCGACGTCGTGATAATGCAGAATTATTTGTATACACCAGCTCTGGACTGTTGACTGGTGGCATTGATTGTCCAGCTCTTAAAAAAAAAAAATGGAACGTAAGCTAACGTCATTTAAGAACCATACAACTTTTATGTATTCCGTTCAATCGAACTGAATACGGCCAAAATGAGCCGATGACTAGAATGCTTCGGAAAGCTAACAGCTCATCCATTTTCGATCCTAATCTCTCTAAATCCTCCCTTCTACGCGCTCTCCTAACCTAATCTTTAGTTTGTTATGTCCTTATTTCCTGGCTCCTTAGTTTTAATTGAGTCTTATGATTTTAATTGTTATTCTAGTTTTAAGCATATTGATTGCTTGTATAATAATAAAAGCTATAGGTTAAGCTTAACACCTCTAGTCAACATCAACGTAAAGTATCCTGGTATAACTTCAGAATGCATGAACACTATAAAGCTTTGCTATCCGATAAATCAGTTTAACAAACTATCGAACAAAATTGTTTTAGTTATACCGACTGTGAATTAAATAAACTTAAACAGTAAATTTTCTTCTGTCAATAATTGATACCTTTTTTACAATTTTGTTGTCAGGAGTGCATATTACCCGTAGGAGTTAGCTTAAATCTTACCACTTCTTATCACTAAAAGTGTTGGATTTAGGCCTATCTCAGTCCAAGGTTTTTGTTAAAAGCACAGTTGTATCATAGCATTTTTAAACTTCACTGAAGTTCTCGATTCTGCTTGATTTATCAAAAGCTTTCGACACCCTTAATCAGTCTTTTATTTGCATTATAGAAATAGAACAAGTTGAAGGCAGATACATACGTATCTACTTTTTCGGTGCCGTGAAATAAGGCCAAGTGAAATAAGGCCAACTTTCAAAAATTGGCCTTATTGCACTTTGATAAAGTGAAATAAGGCCAATTTTCAGTAGTTGGTCTTATTTCACTTTGACAAAGTGAAATAAAGCCAAATTATTTTGAGAAATAAGACCAAATTGGTCTTATTTCACTTTTTGAAAGCGTAATAAGAGCAACTGAATGTGGTGGTGCCGTTTATCGGAGGTCGACGTTCTGGGTTTTCTTGGGCAACAGTACCTTGGGTGGCCCGCTTCGCGGGTTTTCAGGATTTTAACTCCCTTTTTGGGGCTCACACCCGCTCACGCAACTCCGTTGCTCAGCTTAGGGTATGTTCAGTCGCCAGGCAGGCGCCTGTAGCAACAGTTTTTCTTGGGCAACAGTACATAACTGTTAGTTGTTTACTCCAATTAATATAAAATACAAAACTGTTGCTACAGGCGCCTGCCTGGCGACTGAACATACCCTAAGCGGAGCAACGAAGTTGCGTGAGCGGGTGTGAGCCCCAAAAAGGGAGGTAAAATCCTAAAAACCCGCGAAGCCGGCCACCCAAGGTACTTTTGTCCAAGAAAACCAAGAACGTCGGCCCCCGATAATCAATTATGTATTATACGAATCTAACGGCAAAAACTACTTTTTTTATTTTTAACGAAACATTTTATGCTTGGCCTTAAGTCACAAACAGACTTTGTAAAAGCAACATGAGGCCAAGTCCTAAAATTTGGCCTTATGTCGCTTTTGTAAAGTGACATAAGGCCAAATTTTTTTATGAAATAAATATAAAAATGCAGTTCGGCCTTATTTCGCTTTGTCAAAGTGCAATAAAACCAACTGTTGAAAGTGAAATAAGACCAATTTGGCCTTACTTCACTTTGTAAAAGTGCAATAAGACCAACTGCTGAAAATTGGCCTAAATTCACTTTATAAAAGTGCAATAAGGCCAATTTTTGAAAGTTGGCCTTATTTCACTTGGCCTTATTTCACGGCACCTACTTTTTCGTGTTCCCCAAGGGCCCGTGGTCCTCTATTGTTCTCTTTTTACATTAACGAACTTTTATCTCTTATTAATAACTTCTTTTGGCATATTTATGTAGACTCTGACGTTCAGTTGTACAAAAGTAGCCCCCTAGATCTTATTATTTTCCGCCGAAATATTGACGAATGGCCCTTCGATTGACTTCTAACCGGAAGAAAACAATTAATACGTATTTTTTCATCCAAGAGAAAATTATCAGCCTCGTGAGATTCCGTTGTTGTTTTTTTCTTGTGAGCTGACGGCAATAATGTCATTGAAATGGAACTTGCTTGCAATTTGCCATGCGTTAAAGCTAAAAAGAACATATATGTACTTTCACGGCATAACTCAAGCTAAGTGGTACACGATTGGTAGATCTTACAATATTGTCAGATCTGTCAGTGAATAACATGCTTAGAATGTCTTACAACCGTGTAATCTTCCAATTAATTGTCAGAAAATGTATCTGACAATTAAATGTAAGACGGTGAATTGTAAGGTATTTGATAATCGTGTACACACACAATTTATTGCCAGGCCTGCCAATTTTTATCGTTGTCTGACGTTTCTGACAATGAAGAAATTGTAAGATGTTCGTTTTTTAGCATCATACAATTTTTTCATTGTCAGACAATTTGCAGCCAAGGTTCAATTGTCAGTTTCCATAACCAACAAAAACTGACAATTAATAATTGTGTGTGCACACGGTTGGTAGGAAATGTACTTATCAATCTCTTACAATTAATTGGTAGGTATTAAGCTGGCTATTTGAAAATGAATTGTCAGCCAACTTCTGACAATAAATTGTAAGAGATTGGTAGATTTTGTACCAACCGTGTATACACACAACTTAATTGTCAGCTCATTGGTAGATAATTGTCAGACATTGTCAGGTCTTACAATATTGTAAGATCTACCAATCGTATGCACTTAGCTTCAGTTACAAGAGTTATGTTTATATGTACATATGTATATAAATGAAACGTAAGTCTATTGAAGCAATCATACATTAATTTACATACAATAGGTATAGATAGAGATGAAAATGCTAGAACAGAATCAACTTAAAAGTTGCTTTAAGAAGTCCAACAATTCAATTTGAAACCCTAAAAAATAAAAGCAATCACAAAGTTTCCATCATTATGTTTATTTGAACGTGATGTTCATTTGTACGTGATAACAAACGTCAAAGATAGGAAATTAGATATCCTTTTTGTAGCCTCACTGATGGCTTACATCACTGGCTGGAGCCATAAAAGTGTACCTTCTAAACCTACTCTGACATGCAAATAGTGTGTGTAATCAGTTTCATTCATGCTGCATTTACCTGGTAGATTGTCACGTCAATTTTCATCCTTTACTGTCACGTCAGCCTCTGTCTCATATTATGTGGAATAAGTCGAGTGCATCCCCACTTCATTGGGTTTGCTATTGGGTAAACTGATGTTCAGTGCTGGATTTCTTGAGTTACCAACAAAAATAGAGTGGACCTAAGCTACTCTAGAATCTGAAAAGGGCAACTATATAAATACTAGAAACAACATTCTTAATAAAGATCTGTTTGAGTATCTCTCTTACAGAACGTCAAGATCTTTACTATGATGAGACTGACATTTGTGTTTTCATTTTTGAAAGCAAATACTATCATTGCGTGCTGTATGCTTAAAATAAAAATACACCTTTCATTTTCACTTTTGAATCTAATATCTGCAGATTCTTCAAAGTAATTCCACTTAACTCCACTGAGCGAGGGCAAAAGAGTTGAACCGAACCCACTTCAATTAAATGCAGATGCAGGCCTTATACAATGATAAAACGTAGTTTAATCTTGCTTTAACTCTGCATAACTTTTAATTTTAGTGAGAGAACACTTTTTATTATCTTTATAGTCTTAAACTATTTGAATCATTTATAAAAAATCAAATAAATGTATGCATTCTGCTCAGGGTGTACGCCTTTTCAAAGACACACAATGCAATCGATCCAACGGTTCTAGTATCTATAGCTGCTATAACAAAAATTCCAGTTCCAATCCTTAAAAACTTGACGAAGTTAATGCCGAACATACTACTCCCAAATTAAATTAAACGAACAATCAATTATTAACCAACGTCAAACGTTTTTGGCGCCCTATAGACAAACATAAATTATGTACGTAAGGCACCAAGTCGCCCTAGTCCGGAACTGTTGGTTTGGTGCTCTCTATTCCTATAATATTCTTTGTCCGTAGCAAGCATTAAATTGTTTTTTAGCTTTTTTTCTGGCTTTTATTTCTGTGAGTTCGTGCACACACAGTTCACAATTACGAACGCCTTCAATATGTTAACTTAGTTCAAAGGAAGTAAAAAATGTTGACTGAGGCCAAAGTACACAGCGAGGTTTACGTTTACATAGACAAAGTCTGGAGGCTTTGTCGTGGAGTGTATAAAATTCAAATACACCCCGAACACACCCTGTCACTTGTTGGTAAATACTGATTTGACAATGCAAAGTGGATGACATAAAAGTTGTGCGCTGTGATATTGCAAATTGCAGGATATAAAACGAAGTAAGGAATTGGGTTTGAAATTAAATTTTAAATTAACATAAATTTTTTATAGACGATTTATTTGTTTGTGGCCCTTGCTATGGTTTAAAAGTCTGATTACAAATAATATTCATGTCTACATTTATTTGAATTTTTCATTTTGGTTTTGCCAAAAGCTTTCTGAAATTGAATTCGAGACATTTAAACGAAGTAAATAATTTAAATGGTGCATTTCTGAATATACACTTTTTATGACAATCAAATTAACTAAATGCTGCTATTTGCTTCTTTGGAATTAATTTTCTATAATCAATCCTTCGATTCGCGTAGCACATAAGTACTTTTTGCTTGAAGTAGAAACTTAACAGTATGTAAGAGAGAGTGTAACTAACACACTTTGCCCTAAAACCTCTTCCAAGGTTTTGAAAATAATTGCTTTAAATAATTTTAAACCCCTTTTTAGATACTAATTTACTAAAAGTGCTGAGAAAATGTCAAAATATGGCATTACTTAATTCGAACTACCCCGACTATGGAGTAGGTTGCGACATAGGCCGGTTAAATTGTAAAAAGTATTATAAATAAAATGCACACTGGGTCACACGAACTTGCTCCTATGTAATAGACTAGGAATTTTAAAAACCAATGTTATTAGAGAAAAATGTTCATAAGGATAAAATAAATTTTTTGAAGTCTTAGTAGTAAGAGCAGAGCAAAAATTATAATATTAATAAGCTTTTATATACAAAAATTAAAAAAAAAAAAACATTTTTAAGAAAAAAATTTGGTACGCTAACTTTAGCTTTTTATTATCGTACGAATGAAAATTGAATTTCTAAAAAAAATCTGTTTTTGAGATATCGAATTTTCCAAAAAAATGACTTTTTTCCAAAAATTTAAAAAATATTTTTTTAAGTTTTGAAATAAAATGTTTGTTAAACATTTTATAAGATTCTCTATAAAAAATTTCATTAAAATCCGTTATGTCGATAGCGAGAAATTCAAAATTAGAAAAAATCGTTCTGTGGCAGGTACAGTCAGTAATATCTTGTTTTCAAATTTTTTTTATTAAATTATAGATCGTGATAATTAATCGAAAGAAAAAAAAATTAGCAAAATTCTTGGAACCGTTTTCGAGAAAAATACGATTTTCGAAAAACATTATTTAACATTTGTATGGAGGCTACCGTTGTTTTTAGGTAAAAAAAATTGTTTTTTTTTTCATATCTTGCAGATTATATTAAGAAACTTTTATTTATCAAGTTTTAAAAAATATTGAGCATGGAGTTTTCAAAATTTTGAGTTTTCAAATAAAAAAAAATTTAAATTTTTCTTAAAAATCCAGAAAAAGTTTTTTTTTTTTGAAAATTTGAATACAATAATATTGAAACTGAGAAAAAAAATATTTATAAGATTTCGTAAAAAATTCGTATGGCAGGTTCCGTTATTTTTGGTCCTAAAAAAAAAAACAAAAAAAAAACCTGTGGGGGAAAAATTAAAAACCCATATCTACCAAGTTTGAAGAAAATCGGCCGAACCGTTTAAGCTGTAGTCGAACAGACACACAGACAGACAGACAGACAGAATTACAGGCTGTTCTTCCATTGTACAGTCACCATAATCGCAGTCAATTTCGTAGCTCGCAGAAGAACTCGGCGAATTTTTCATTATGGCCTCAACGCTTTAACAACGTGTGTTCGCAAGCTGAGCCCTATTCCACAAAACAACTCATCAACTTTTTACTTTGCACTTATCAAATTTTTCGACAATTTGCAAAACTTTGCGTTCCTCAGAACTATTAAATTTGATAAGTGATAAGTTGAAATTGAAAAGTGTAATTTGCAAAGACTTTGCAAATAATTATGCTGTTTCGTTCCTTTTAAAATGTAAAGCTGTGAGTTTTTGTTCTCGAGTGCTTTCGCTTAAACCAAATTTAAGTGGATTTCCTTTTAAATAAAATTGGAGAAAAATTAGTGGTATTGTGTTTCGTAGCTATAGACATTAACTTTAGACAACCAATTTTTTTACCAATTTATTATTAAGATCTATTTTGGATTTTGGAAGAAAAACAATAATTTATGATGTCATGTCGATTGTCGATTTTTATTAAAATCGTTAAAAAATAATAAGAACAATTTTAGGGCCTCTACTGTTAAATTGAACCTAAAGCATTGTTTGGTATTACTTGAAAGGGGAATTCAAGCAATAGGTGGGTTGTAATTTGTTTTTAAATTGTTGTATCAACTTTTCAAAATGATAAGAATAAAATTGATTTTACAATAAACTTGACATTTAGTATGGTTATTTTTGTAACTTTGCAACTTTTTTACACAAAAATGTGGAATAATATTTCCCCTTTAATTATTTACTTCAACGATGAAGATCCGTTAGATATTATTGAAGTTATAAGCTTTCTTATATAGTCAAATCGACGAATTTCTAAGATTTATTATCAAATTGATTATTTTTGTAAAAAAAACAATTTAAACGCTTCTACCGCTGGCTGCTTATGTTGGATTTACCCCTATAAAACCACTGACTTTTTTGTAGACGAGAATTGGGGCAATAACTTTGTAGAATACTATTTTTCGAAATTCCGAAAATTTTCATCAACATTTACATTTTTAACAATGAAAATTGAATTGAAAACCGATTTACCTTCCCTTTTCGCTTAAAAGGGTACACCCCTCCCCAATTATTTTTAAACACAAATAAAGCCTGTCATTTGGTGATTCTTTAAAGAACTCAACCTTGAAGATCGGACAATCAGAAAAGAAGTTATAATTATTTTAATCAACCAACATCAGTCGAATTTTGCGATTTTCCCAATTTTATTCAAATTACGATTAATCTCCCACTGGTGTTCGATGATTGGCAATGAACAAAACAAAACAAACTCGAAACGCAAAGTGAAAAGTGATGAGGCATGAGGCAGAAATGCAAAGATGATAAAATTTTTGTGGAACACTTTGCAAAATCACTTTGCAGGAAAGAGCAAAGACTTTGCATAGAGAGCAAATTTTTGCAAAGACTTTGTAAAAATTTGCTTAGTGAAAAGTGAGATTTGCAAAGAATATTGTGGAACAGAAAAACTTATCACTTTGCAAGAAAATGTAATTTGATAAGTGCAAAGTGAAAAGTTGATAAGTTTTTTGTGGAATAGGGCCCTGGGCTCTCTCACTATTTGATGCGGAATTACGACGGGTGGCACAATCAGTCAATACGACCAATGGCGAGCGCTATCTGTCGATGATAATCATACCAGAAATGGATGATATGAAAAAGATGACATGTGGTTTCAACAGGATGGCGTTACGTGCCACACCTGTGCCACAAGGATATTTTGCGTTAGAGAATTGCGAACATTATTATCTCACGTAGAGGCGATGTGAATTTGACTTCGATATCGTGCGAATTGACCTCGTTAAACTTCGTCATGTGGATTCTTAAGTCAACACTGAAAGCGAATGCATATTTATTTATTTATTTATTTATTGATTTACAAGCTTATGCTAACAGATATTAGAAATAATATTTACAAATAAAAATATATAATTACATATATATACAAAATAAATTACAATGAAAAACAAAAAGAAAATACATAAATGAATTATTTTAAAATTTCAGTATTAACAATAATTTTGTTTTGAACAAATCTTTTGCCCAAGTTAGCTCAACACTCTGGCAAACTTCATTGAAATGCCTTATACATCTACAAATTGGTTCATTTCTACCGTAGTTTGTTCTGTGGTATTGTTCAAAAAGCAAATCTCTGGTACGTAAAGCTCTTGAAGGAACATAAAATGATATTTTAGAGAGCAAGGATGGTCATTTAATTTGATTATTCAAAATATCCCTTACAAACACAATATCATGCATACATCTTCTGGATTCAAGTGATTTAATTCCCAATAGTAAACAACGGGACTTATAATCCGGAATAAAAGGCCATTTCATTTTATAAAATATAAATTTAGAAAAACGTCTTTGAACTTTTTCTATACGATCAGAATAGGTTTTCAAATCAGGATTCCAGACAATATCTGAGTATTCAAGTATCGATCTAACTAAAGATATGTAGAGAGAAAGCAAGGCATAAGGATCGCAAAAATCATTACAATTTCGTTTGATGAAACCAACAAGAAGATTAGCTTTTGCAATCATATAATCAATATGAACTTTAAATGAAAAAGATGAATCTAACATAATGCCAAGGTCCTTTATTTTGTCCACCCGTGAGAGGGGAATTGAATCAATATGGTAGACAAAGCTTATGTTTGATTGTATTTTGAAGAATGAAATGACATTACATTTTTTTATGTTTAATTTAAAACAATTCAATTTACACCATTCAGAGATTTGATCCATATCATATTGCAAAAGGCGACAGTCATCGACACTGTTCATTTTTATAAACAATTTCAGGTCATCAGCATAGAGAAGGCAATGTGAATATTTTATAACTGATGTAATATCGTTTATAAAGATATTGAACAAAAGGGGGCCAAGATGGCTTCCTTGAGGAACACCAGACATACAATTCAGCGATTTTGAAAAAGAATTATTGATGAAAATCTTTTGTGACCTACCAATTAAATAGGAAGATATCCAACTTAAGAATGAAGAATGGAAACTATATAATTTAAGTTTTTGTATTAAACTAAAATGGTTTACAGAATCAAAAGCCTTACTGAAATCAGTGTAGATTGCATCAACTTGATTTTTCCTCTCAATATTCTCAATAACATACGAAGAAAACAGGGCCAAATTTGTAGTTGTAGATCGCCCAGACATAAAACCATGCTGTAATTCAGAAATGGATTCGCGAGTTAAAAACTCTAATTTTGTTTTCACAATGCTTTCGAATAGTTTAGGGATAGCCGATAGTTTAGAAATTCCTCTGTAGTTATCAATTAAATTCTTAGAACCTGACTTATGAATTGGAATAATATACGAGGTTTTCCATTCTTTTAGGAAGATCCCTTCAGAGAGAGATTTGTTAAAAATACAGAACAGAGGAAGGATAAGCGAATCAGCAGATTTTTTTAGGAATAAAGCTGGTATACCGTCTACACCAGGCTTAGCATTCGGCTTAAGGGACTTAAGTTCTAAGAGAACTTCATTTATACTTAAATTTAACTCACCAATATTAACATTACTAGGTAAATTGGGCAAATAGGATTTATTCACATCATTTGGATTTGAGTATACTGTTTGGAAGAAGTCCGCAAATAGATTGAGAATTTCTTTTGTATTTGAAGCATCTATATTCTTATATGACATGTTATTCGGGTATTCAGAAGACTTTCTTTTAACATTCACAAATGTCCAAAATGAGCTACTATTGGACTTTATATTGCTTTCAATATTCATAATATAACATTTGTAAAGCAATTTATTAAGAGTAAAAAACTCCTTTCTCAATTTACTAAATTTAGCATAATCTAATCAGCGTTACTTTAGGATATTTTGGAAAAGTGGCAAAAAAAGTGGCACTCGAGAAAAAAAGGTGGCACTTAAAATTAAAAACAAAACAACACCATATATGTATGTATGAAAATTGACTATAGGGAACAAATTTCACACTCATCTCAACGAATTTATAGGAGTTGAAGAAAACACATAATTTAAACAATCATTTTAAGGTTTATTGCAACGTAAGCTAAAAACTTAAAATTTAACAGTTTATTTTGTATTGATTATTCAACATAAATAAATAAATAAAAGTATGAATAAATAATAAATAATAATTTATTTAAAAGAATTCGTATCACATTTTACTTTCCTGTGATGGTTTCCCTATATTTTTTTATGAGGAGCTCATCTGGACTCCACTCAGCTAAATCACAGTGGCTTACTAAATTTAAAGAAGGCAACATATTTTCGCAAGTTTTAGTGTTTAGTCTGTTGGTGAGTTTGTTTTTCATCAAAGTTAGCTTGGAAAAAACCCTCTTAGCGCAGGCACTGCCATGAGGCAAGGTTAAAATTTTTGCTACAAATTCATATAAGTCGGAAAATAGGTATTTATTCAAACTATTTTTAATATTACCCACTTCTTCAATGTGTGGGTTATGTTGAAACTTTGATGGTATAAGTATCGTACGCATGAAAGATATGAAAAGGTATGGAAAAATGGCATGGTGAATTGCTAACTTTAGTTTTACTTGTGGGGAATAAAAAGTGGCACAGACTGAAAGGTGGTGGCTCGGTGGCACAGCCTGAAAAAAGTGGCAATTTGACACTAAAGTGGCACAGCGGTAACGCTGAATCTAATTCACTATTAGTACTCTTATACTTTTTAAAGGCTTTACGTTTAACATTTTTAAGATTTGATAAATGATCATTATACCATGGTAGCTTTAGATTTTTCTTAGACTTTGAATTAGAGATGATAGGAACAAATTTGGAAAAACAATCAAATATAATTGATATAAACTTTGAATACATTTGTTCAATATTTAAATCATTAAATTCTTGAATCCAATCAAAAGAATCAAGAAAATTGTTTACTTCAATGAAGTTAGCTTTGTTAAAATTATATGATTTTAAGCAATTCTGAGATATATAAGAAGAAAATATATACAATTGAATTTCAATATATAATTCCTGATGATGAATAGAATCATTTAAGAGAGAAAACGGAACTAGAGAAACTTTAGAATTAAGATACTCATTACATACAAATATAAGATCTAATATTTTGTTCAAAGCATTTGGAATTCTATTAATTTGGTTTAGATTTAGTGAATGAAGAGAATCAATAAAATAATATTCAAAATCTCTATTCATATTGGAAGCTAACAACATATTATCAATTTCTGACCAAGTCCATGTAATATTAGATAAGTTATAATCTCCAAAGCAACATACATTATCGAAATTAGAGCAACTGTTATTAATAAAATCGATATTCAAAAAGTGTTTTTCATAAACATCAAAAGTACTATTAGGTGGAATATAACTAACTATAAAAAATAACGAAGTATTATATGTAGAAAATAAGCTTATAGAAATACATAATTGTTCAATATCTAAGTTAAGTAAAATAACTTCTTTACTACAAAAATTAGTGCTCACGGCAATCAGGATTCCTCCTCCTCGTTCAGAGATAAAATTACATCTGTCACGACGATATACCACAAAATGCTTTGAATCAAAGAGTTCGGCCGAAGATATATCCATGTATAGCCAAGTTTCAACGATTAAGATTAAATCATAATACAGGTGACTTGAGTTGTTGAACAATTGTGATATTTTTTTCCGAATACCACCTGCATTGTGAAAATATTGGTCATATTCAGCCTGGTTTATAGGCCATAATTATGAAGAATTGAACATTTCGTATGCGCACCACCCAGAAAAGTTATGGCGGACTTTTAAATGTTGTATCTTATACATAAATTGTTTTCTTAAAATTTGAAGTTGAGAGTTGCTTAATTGAAAAATTCTATCATTTTCAAAAAGAATTCTTTTAGAACCAATACCGTAGATTTTCTATTTGTACCCGTGTATTGCCGACACAGTTGTAAGTATGTGGGTCATTTTTTAAAAATTGACATTTTTTATTGATCGTTTGAAAAAAATTTTTTTTTAGTTTTTCTTGGCTTTTAGTTTCTAAATCTATAGTAAACAAGTAGAAAAGGAGTTCTCCGAGTTGCGCAAAAATAATTTCAAATATTTTTCATTTTACGAGTATTTTTCGATAAAAATTAAAATTGAAAATTTCGAATGCATTAAAAATGTTCTTTTCTAGCATAAAATAACAATAATCCACAAAATAAATAGTAAGAATAAATACTTAGTTAAAATTTTGTGGAAAGCAACTAAATTTCATAGGATAATTAATAAAAAAGTTGTTTGTTTATGAAATGATTTTGTTTAAAAGCATGAAAGAGTCAAAAAAATATTTTTAAATAACGGCACATAACTTTCTTGGAACGTTTACGGTACCAATACTGTAAGGAATGATGAAATTCAGTATATTTATCTAGAATATAAGAAAATTAATAATAATATGAGCCATTATAAACTAAAAGAACATTTATTAAAAAACAAATACGAAAATGGCCACGGAGATTACAGGCCACGGAGATTACAAAATCGACTATTTCTTAATTTTAATATAGTCAATGTAATTCACTGTCATCCAAATTATATTAGGTTCAAGTATGATTAAAAACCTTTCTTTTGGCGGTGGTTAGACTAAAAAATATTAATATGGTACAAAGATAACAAGGCCACGGAGATTACACTGAATTTTTACTCGGATGAAAAAATTATTTTGTATGTAAATTTTAAAGGAATTAACTGCAATAATTAAATAATAATAAAACATGAAATTGAAGGTTTTTTGACGTACTATAAGATGATGCATCGTAAAAAATTATTAAAAATTGTTTAGTTGTGTGAAAAAGCGAAAATGTTTAGTAATGTTTTTTTTTTCAAAATTTTGTCGCACTCACTCAACTAAGTATTGGGACAAAAAAAAAATTTTTTTTTTGCATATCATAAAATTAAAGTTTAAGAGAAGGCATTTCAAACGACAAGGCCCAAAATTAAAAAAAAATCATTTTCATCATTTAAAATATTAATAAAACTGATTAGGCATCAAAATCACATCCCAAAAAGGCCACGGAGATTACACATTATTAATTACCATGGCTATTCGTTACCATCAATCGATCTGCAATTTTTTTCTTATAATGCTGACATATAAACACAGTTCCATACCAAATTTCAAGTCTTTAAATTGAAATGCAAACAAAACAGAAGCTTATAACGCTAAAAATGTAATTTTTTTAAAACGACCCATGTACAACATCACTAGACTTCTCTGTGCATTTAAACTGAATCGGTCCGCAAAAATGATCTGATGACGGTCTTATGCAATATGTAATCAAATGCTCTCGTAATGGACTTGCACTCAAAACTGGTTTTGTGATGTCTACTTGTATCTTTTCGTAATCCCTCTTATATTTTAATCTTAGAGCTGTGGAAACATTTTTTCATGTTAACGGAAATTGCTCAAACGACTAGGTAGTTTGAGGAAAAACCAATAGATTTTATGATACTTGGGAAAACCTGCAGCAGGTAAAATTTAAAAAATAATGAATCTCATAAGGCTATGAATAAAAATGAGATTGTTTACTTTAAGCTCCTGAGGCTCCTCCAAATAGCGAGCTCCTCCCACTTTTTTAAATCATTTTTTCTGGTTCTTAAGAACTTGTTTCGGTATTCTTCCGTCATCCATCTCTATTACTTATACTACAAATACTACAAATTAAAAATGCAGCTTAAGAGTGTCTAAAACCTATGGAGGTACAGTTGTTTTAAAAAGCAGCATATAATTTGCATTGCAAGTCGGTAGGCGGAAAATGCATTTTTATAAATAACGACAATATTCCAAAACTGGGCACCTATATAGGCATTATAGAACTATAGTTGCATGAAAGATTTAAAGTTCTGAGCTACATATTTTCGACATTTTTATTTTCAACACAACGGGTCCATACTGAAGAAATAAGTCTTCGTCTCCGCTATAGTTTGGATTGGAAATGTTTTCTCATGTTTTCTACTTGCAACTTCCCTGAATATCATGATTTTAGATTTTTCTAAATGAACGGTTTATCATTTTGTTCGTTCCTCCGACAGATTCGGATTAAATAAAAATATCACCCGCATAAATGAGCCCTGTTATCCGCATAGTTCCAAACTGGATTCGTCCTCCAATTTCATCCATGAAATCCTTTTCAAACAAAATAACCAGTAACGTACTCTGGGCACACCCTCGCTTTGCTTTATTCCTCTTTCTATTGTTAACCCTTCGGAATTAAACTCACTGTCCCAAACATTGCTCACGTTGTTTTCGTACATATATCGCTTTAAATAATAAGACTATTTTTCTTAATATTCCCAACTTATACAACTTATAAAAAAGTGACCTTTAGTCTGAATGCGTTTCGCCCAGACACGCCCAGTTCGCTGAGATGGGTTCATCAGTTAATACGTATTACGCATTTCCTGGAGAAAATTTACCTCAAAGTACGAATTTGGCATATGGACAAGAAAAATTTAACAGACTTAAAAATCTGAAACTGACAACTCCAATAAGATTTTAAATTTATTTAAATGCAGTTACAAGACGAAGTTCCTAAAATTCATATAAGCAAAGGAATTTTCGTTAGCATGAGTCAGGGTAAACTTAAGTAAAAAAAAATAAAATATTTTTAAGTTTAGCAGTCCCTAAAATATAAGAGCAACTTAAAAAAAACTCAAACAACTCTCAGGCACTTGAAAAATATTTCGAAACATCTGCGTGTCCCCATAACAAATTTATAAATGCTTTCAAAACCAAAATCAACATAATTCTTATTGAATGTCATTAAACAATTGCCACTGCCTTAACGACTTCTGTAACGCAAAGTCCTGATAAACCTTAAAAGCTAATATTTTTTTTTTCTTTTTTGTCAAATAGCAATGTTGACCAACAAAAGCTTTTACTCACAGCCAATAACGACAGATTACCAAAACACTTTAGAAACTACATCTTAAGCGTTTACTCTGCGTACGTGACATAATTCAATTTTTTACTTTTTCTATATAAACTACGTTGGTCCCTTAGGTTTGTTTCGGATCGTTGGGGAAGTGGCCTCAACGTTCAACCGTATCCTTCCCCATTCTCTGCAGAGTTCAATTATCATTGGCTTCCGGGTATTCCTCCTGAAAACATCATCGTCACAATCGTCATCCTCTCAACTCGTATCATAATAATATTTCCCAGCAAAAACACGGAAAATGGTTTCCTATCTCCAAGCAATCACTACGTGATGATGGTTATTTTATTTTCCTAGTCGGAGGGAAAAGATTTTTCTATTTTGCCATATTTTTGCAGTGGCAGATAAAAACGAAATGACAATAAAAGGAAAAAATAAAAAATAAACCAACTGTCATACCCGGAGTTCTTAGAAAATTTTGTGTGGAAAATACTAGCCATGAATATAGCCGAACTGAATCAGAAAATTCCAAGTGATCCGCTATGTGCTGAAACTTTTTCCAAACTTCGTCTGTTTTATTGTTTGACATTAATAATAAAAAGTTATTGTCATGTCTTTCTTATGAAACTTTTCTAAATGTCTGAAATGTGTTTCCTGCTTTTTTTTTTTTTTTTTTTTTTTTCTATTCTGATGTTACATATTGAAATTGGCTTGAAGACATTTCTCCAAAGAAAAGGGATAAGAGTGGCTTTCATAACTTTGAACTTCGAAGATGTTTTCAAATTAGCTTATTTAAATAATAAATGGAATCTCTTCTATGGGGAAACAGTTTAGTTTAGATTCAAACTATGCAGAAACTTTTAATGTTTCCATTTATAGAAGCGTTCGGCTCAATAAACAATAAACAGCTTGGGGTAGAATTCCTCGAGTAAACTTAACCAACTACAAGGTGGCGCAAAATTAATCACCCTATCGGAAGATGTTTTAATTTTTGTAAATGGCGTCGTACGCCAATCATATTTGACATTTGTGAACTAGACAGCACAAATATACAAACAGGCAAGCAATGGAGTGCTATACTCCGCAAGTGCTTGGATTAATTGTGTCGATTTTTTTTACCAATAATTATTATAATAGGTCGGTGCCTCGGTGGTGTTAGCACAAGCCACAATGGATATTGTGAAGGAAGCGTTTCCTTGTAAAGATCCAAATTCCAAATAAAGATTTCCAATGCTCAAAAAAGGTAATTCAAACACAAAATTGGATGATTAATTTTGCGCCACCTTGTATGTAAGTATGCTTTGCATGTTTGTGTCTATTTTTCATTCTCAACCCAAGTTATTTGTATTTGAAAGACATTAAGTAGCTACCCATTTTCTACATGGAAAGTTTTGCATTCGTAAGAAAATCGAAATTTAGATTTAGAATAAGATAAACGATAGAGAATTTTGTTGTGCAATTCTGGAAGTCAGTACCTATGTTTGCCCTTACCACATAATTTATTTCAAAGTTTAATTTGAATTTTAAGTTAAATTATATTTAATCGCTCAAATTACATGGAAGTAATTTTCTTTATATTCTTTGTAGGTATTATTTTTAGAACCCATTTCCGGCTTAGGTTGTGAAAACCCAACATCTTACGCTTGGAACTTAACTGCCCGGGGGTATTATTTCTCAAAATAAACCGGAAACATCCCTCGAGCGTATTTATTTTCCCTTTTTTTAAGTTGAAACTCAACTCACCTCAAAAATCATCAAGAAACGCGGACGGTATTACCAGTGATACCGCAGGTTTTAATGAGTCCCAGAGAACTAGAATAGAATATTGGTCTTGTTTTAAATAAACCATTCCCGCTTTTAGGTTTTTGATACGACCTTTTTTGTTATTTCCTGTCTATGGTTGTCATTCTTGTCCTTCGGGTGTTTCTTAAGTTCGTCCGTATTTGTTCCGCCCAATTCTCTTATTCTTTTTTCGAGCTCGACCTCGATGTCCATATGTATTTACATATTTGTGATTTTACAATTTCGCTGTCTGCTTATACATACATTTGTATGTATATCTAAAGAACAATATGCCAATATAAAGTTGTTTTTCGCCTCTTGAACGAAGCGAAAAGAGAATATTTTTGTGAAAGTTCGTGCACAGAAAAAAGAATAGTTTTGAAGTGTTCTTTTGTTTCTCTTTTATAAAACAATGTAAGGGGAAGGCTGAAAGAAGAAAGGACTGAAAGAAGTGACAGCAATTACCGTCAGTGCGACAATCCTCAGATCGCCCGTTTCCGGAGCGATAAATAAAATCTTTAAATTTCTAATAATATTCACCTATCGGATCAAACCCAAATGTGATCTAATTCCGAGTTTTAAGGAGCATAATTAATTTATAATTTAATTTAATTTATTTGAATCAAGCTAATTAATATCTAGCGTACAAAAAATATTACTTAGAATTAAGAATTTATAAATTATACAATATTATAGAACATTTTTTTAAAACTATTATTTGAGACATCACAAAAATTTATTAATAAATTATGATTGACGTTATACAAATTAAACATTGTATTCAATGGTGAATTCTGCTCATAGTTGGTACGATAGTGTTTTATGTAAATTGGGTCACGAAAACCTCTTAGATTTCGATTTGGAACATAAAAATTAACACGACACAAAAGGTTTAAAGCATCGATATTACCATCAATAAGATTAACAATAAAAACAAAACATAAATAAGAACGTCTGCGCTCCAGACTGGGTAAATCTATGAGTTTTAAACGGCTGCTATATGAAGGAAGATTCAATGGATTCTGCCAGCCTAAGCCTCTAAGAGCAAATTTTAGGAATCTTTTTTGAATTTGTTCAATTCTTATTTTGTGACAACTGTAGTAGGGGGTCCATACCTGGCAAGCATACTCTATAATGGGTCTGATAAATGTGGTAAATAGTTGTTTGATAACATAAGGATCAGAAAACTGACGTGATTCCCTTTTAATCCAACCTAATATTGAATTGGCTTTATTACATGCCATATTGATATGCTGTGTGAATTCGAGTTTCTTATCGAACAATACACCAAGGATAGATACATCATTTACATTTGATAGATTTACGCCATTGAAACTGTAGTCAAAAGATAAAACGGACAATTTTCTTGTAAAATTTATAATCTTACACTTATCGATATTTAACAACAAATAATTACGTGCACACCAATTATAGAAACCATTTAGATCAATTTGAAGCTTTTCACAGTCAAGATTGCTAGAAATAGTTTTAAATATGTTAACATCGTCTGCATACATAAGACAATTAGAGTACTTTAAAACTGAAGGAAGATCATTTACAAACAATATAAAAAGAATTGGACCCAAATGGCTACCCTGGGGAACACCAGAATTTACGACAAAACTATTTGAATGGTAGCCGTTAAAATTCACTGAATAGGATCTGTCAAGTAAATAAGATTTTAGCCAAGCAATTAATTTTACGCTGAACCCCAGCCTACTCATTTTATTAAGCAAAACTCTATGCGATAGATTGTCAAATGCCTTACTAAAATCTGTAAGAACACAATCCGTCTGTTTTTTGTTTTTAAAGGAATCGACACAAAACTCCGTTAACTCCATAAGTAGGGTGACAGTCGAGCGGCCCTTTGAGAAACCATGTTGGTTATGAACAATAAATGATTTTGTGTAAAAGCTTAATGTTTTGCAAACAATTGCTTCAAAAAGTTTGGGAATGGCCGACAGTTTAGCTATTGGACGGTAATTAATAATTAGATCCTTTTTACCTTTTTTATGTAAAGGAATTATAAAAGATTGTTTCCATACATGAGGAAACTTACAAGTAGACAATGAACAGTTAAAAAGAACAGAAAGTGGCATCGACAAGTTATTGACACATTTTTTCAGAACTGAAGCTGGTACCCCATCAGGACCAGACGCGTCATTATCTTCTAAATTAGCTACATATAAATTTCATAATATCGTCAATAGTTATATGAAAATTTATATCAGTCAAGTGAGAATATGATTTCAAATGACCAAATAATTGATCATTTTCGTCAAGATTATCACAGTTTAGGTTATCACAGTTCGAAAAGTTATCACAGTTAGAAGAATCACAGATGTATGCACTTTGAAAAAAGTCTGAGAATAGTTGTGTTATGATACGTGGGTCATGGTCTGAGATATTGTTATGCATAAGAACGGACGGATAAGAACAAGATTTTCGTTTGCTGTTAATAAAGTTCCAAAAGGATTTAGGATCCATTTTTAAATTACTTTGAACCTTTTGTATGTAAAAAAGATACTTAATACTTGATTCTCTGTTGAAAATATTTCTGGCCTCACAATAAATATTAAAATCGGTAACGAGTCCAGTTTGTTTGTATTTAAGCCATAGTTTATTTCTACGGTTTTTTAATGTTCGCAGTTCACTATCATACCAGCTAGGAGCAAGAGATTTTGATTTAATAGATATTAGAGGAACAGATGCTAAAAAACAATCAAATATTTTGTCATAAAATTTCAAAACCATTGAATTAATATCTGAACAAGAGCAAAGGCATGACCAGTCAATTAAAGATAGCAAGTTATTTAATTTAGTATAATCAGTTTTTTTAAAGTTAAATTTAAAAACATTGTCAGGATCCTGATTATTCATTTCACAGTTTTGAATAGATATGGTAAGTGCTGGGTAATGAGAGTCTTCGTTCACTAGAGGATCAGTTGATCTGTCAAGTGAAATACCGGCATCAATTGTTGTGTAAATTAAGTCGAGGATCTTGGCGTTAGAGTTTTTGATGTCGTTTATTTGGTGAAGACCAAGTGACGTTAGACTGTCAAGAGTTTGAGAATCATCCATTGATAGATTTCCTGTTGGAACCATTGCGTATGTATCGGGACAACGTTTCCAAGATACATTGGTTAGATTAAAATCGCCAAGGCAGATAACTTCATCATTATAACTCATTATCTCAAAAATGTAGTTAAAAAAAGAGAAGGCTTCGTTGTAAGTATTAACTGGGCTCCCAGGAACTAGTACATAGTTACAAGATAGATAGTTTTGTGTGAAAGAATCATCTTTACACATAGGAACTCTTCGTTCAAACAAACAGGAACATTGACTAGTGACGTCACAAAACAAGATTTAACAGCAATAAGGATCCCACCGCCGACAGTATTGATACTCGGATCGGAGTGTCTATCTCGTCTATATACATTAAACGAAGAATCAAAAAGTTCCGAGTCATTTATCTCGCCAAACAGCCATGTTTCAGTCAAAGATATGACATCGTAAGAAGAATTTGAAGAGCTGTAGTAGACCTTATTAGTCTTTGTCCGCAGGCCTCTTACATTTTGAAAGAGTATATCAATTAGTTGCGACGACGGTGTGTTGGTCTTGTCAAAGTCTTTCGAAAAGGAGTATTCATAGTATTTCGCTTAACGAACTCGTGGATGATAATGTTTTCCGGCCAGAAATGCTTATCCAATAAACGGGTGAATATTTCATGTGGAACGAATAGTTTGAAAGATGAGTAGTCAATTCCTTTTGTTGGTAACTGCTCAATTTTGAATTTGATGTTGGTGAAATGAGAATCAACATATGCAGATATATCATTACAGGTAGTGTTAGCATCGAAATTTGATAGAAAAATGCATTTAAATCTCTCAGTGGCTCTTAATTTAACTGCAGGTAATATATCACCATTTGGTAAAGCTACTGACGATACAAACGTAGAAGACGGGGGCACTGAAGTTGTGGAGAACTTTGAAATTGAGGAAGTCGCAGAAGTCGCAGAAGAGGTATTAGAAGCCGGTAAATAAAAATGAAGAAGATATTGATGCGAATGACGAAGGGGGTGGTGACGAAATTGTTGGTGAAGATGTTAAAGATGTCGTAGACGTTGAAGGTGAACATGCTTCATGGCAACTTCATTTAAAACCAAGACAAATGAAAACATATGTTTTGTTTATGTATCATGGCGAACAACGAAAATAAATTGTATTTTTGAAGTAAAACTTCTTTTCCGGCGTTCAGGGTAAAAATTTTCTATGGAGCTGTCAGTGACATGTCAAAACGACACGCTAAAGCGACATGGTTCTTACAATTATTGTTCGAACTTTGTTGCAGGTTATTTAAAACACTTTAAAATCACCTTTTACTGCTGAAAGAGAATGTTCTTTCAATGGCACAACCACAACCATAACAACTAACCTACACAACAATTAAAAAAATAATTTCATTAAAAAATTAGTTTTATTTATTTAAAACATAAAACACTTTAACCTAAGCAATACTGAATACTTATATACTATTTAAATTGAAAAATAAGCACTATTATTTACAAAATACTTAAAGCGAAATATAAAAAAACACTTGCTAAACTATCTGCTTTAGTGGTTTATGTTGTCAAATACAAACTAGCATTGCCATATGCGAAGAATTTTAAATTCTGTGTCAAAATTAAACTAGCATTGCCTACAATTTTAAAATCCTTGGGCTCCAACACAATGAATGAGATAAGAAAAAAGAGATGTAGCGTGTGAAACATCACCGTTATAGTAAATCAGTTTCAAACTATGAAAGCAGACGAGGATATACGTAATTAAGCATTTCTTGTCGTCACTTTAAATTAAATTAATTAATGAAGTAAGAACAGTCGCGCACATTCAATTTTTAGTTTCACATCTGTTGGTTGCTGAGATGAAACATATGGGCTTATGTTTTATTTTACTATATATTTATCATGTTTCATTTTATCAACCAAGCAGTTGCGAAAATAAAAATTGAATTTACGCTTCAGGCCTAAGGAATTGCGGAACGATTTTATAACAACGAAAAGGTGACAGTGAATTATGTCTCGCTCTCGTTTCGTGTTCTCTTCACATTACGAATCGGAAATAATATTAGGCCGCAGTTATAGCTTTCATTGAAATGCATCATTGGAACTAATCAGTGGAATGCTGACTTCATTTTTTTGACAAACCAGTTATAGCAATCATTGAAAGATTGGTTTCAGTTAAAGATCCTTTCAATGGCTGATTACAACCAATTCTATGCATTTGAGATTAGAGTTGATCATTGAAAGGAAAACTGACATTTGAGAACAGAAAGAGAATCGAACACATTCAGTGGAACCATTGTGTTCCATATTAAAGAAACGAAAATCAGCTGTTCATTGAAATTGGTTTCTATCAGTGAAATAATAAAAGTGGATTTAAAAGAAAGTTCAAATCAGAATTTTGTATTTTATAGAGTAACAAAATTCTACTATTCATTAGCTTCATTTTGGTATCAATTAAATCCATTGCAGTTTGTTTATTCGCCTTAAAAATTGTAATGAAAATTTTCAATGATGCATTTCAATCATAACTATAACTGGAGCCTTATAAAAACTTTTGTCTGTCGTTTTCAATTGTATTTCAATGTCAAAATCTGACAAATTTAAGCGATGATAAAAATGAACTAAGAAACAGCTAGTATTAGCAGTGTTTTATTGGTTAGTGAATATGCTACATCGCAAAATTTAACATGGAAAACAACAACAAACGATTAGTGGATGAAAATAAGCTAGTAATTGAAATGGATAATTTAGTGAAGATGGAGTTTCGGATGTTGAAATGTAGGAGGTGTTTAGGTGGTGTCCGAAAAAATATAATGTGGCTAACTTGAGGGTGTGTTCGTTGGTATTAATTCAACAACATTCAACCAAATAGGTTCATCTGTTTTCTATAAGTATCCAAACAGTTGTGCAACTAAAAATTTAATGAGCGCTCCCAGCCTTAGGACGATATTAGTTAAAAAATGTTTAAAGTTAGAAAACTTCTTTAAAGTTAGGAAATATATAAGAAGAAGAGGCTGTTTAAAATTTTGCGCCATACATATATGCGATATATTTTCGCACTTTTGTAAGTTTTAAATCAAATTTAACAGTAAGAAAAACTCTAAATCAGCTCGATCTGCATTTTCATGAATATTTCAATCTGCATTTTCATGAATATTTCAACTCCAGCTTAAAAATGAGATACAGATCTTTCGAACACATCCTTGTAAGTTAATTCCACAAATAGGAAGGAACAAGGAAGAGTGAGTTAAAGAGTGAATAAAGCGTTTTTTGGTGCTTGTATTACTGCGCTAGATATAGATTACCAATAAAACGCGCCTATTGTATTAGTGTCCATTCACGATTTAATGATGTGCACCCAGCTTAGCAATCATGTGCGTTAAAAAAGTGCCATCTCTGCGCCATCTGTTCGTCAAAAAAGCGACATCTGTGCGTCAAAAAGAGTGCCATCCATTTAGTAACAAGCAAGTTATTTATACATGATTTTCTTAATAAATTCAAGAAATTGGCAGATAGACCAAAGTGGTCATTTCAAAACTAATTGCATAATTTGTATGTATAATTGAATCAGTTTTGAGTTCCAATTTAAACCTCCTATCATTTTCAATTCGAAGAAATATCTATTTAAAAAAAATTTATTTGGAAGTGGTTTTGACATCTTGCAATTTACAAGACTATAATAAAACAAGATTTTTTTTATGTTTCCGAAAAGCACATGAATCGTACAGAATCTTGGCTTTTGGAAAAAGAAGTTTCACTTCAAACGCGCGTACGTCAGTACACACACTTTTTTTTTTAATAAACAAATTGAAAATAAAATTTATTTTCGTAACAAATGCTCTTCATGCCTATATTAAAAGGCAAAGGGAATTCCTTCACCCAAGGGCAAACAAAAAATCACCATGTAATATTCTAGAGGATCTTCTAGAGGTTCTTATACAATCTTAAAATTGAATGTATGTATAATTCTTATTTGTGTGCCTTCTCTCTCAGACTCAGTCAACAATATGCACAATGCTCGAAAACAAGTAAAAAATTTTGGAAGGCATATAAGAAGGCGACGGAGGAAAGTTCAAGTAAATCAGCCTTCGAAGATCTAAGGGAGGAGATTTTTGGAAATAAACCTGAAATCAGAAATTCGCAAGTCACCAAGTCCACCGCCACCATCAGTAGATACAACTAACAGAACACCAACAGCACCATCCCTAGCATCATCAGCACCATCACTAGGTGCGTTTTATTATCCACAAATCTATCTGGATCCGGATCGGGATCATCACTTGATAATAAAACGATACAGATCTTACTGACAGCAGTGTTATAAGCCCGTCTCTTTCTATCCTTAGGTTTGTAAATTTTAAATTATTTCTTGTCTTTTTTCTTTACACTGTAGTTTACACTACCTTATCATAAAAGCCATCTACTCGCCAGTGTAACAACTAATTTTTGGATCTTTGAAATAGATCCCGATAGAAAACAGGATCCCAAATTGTTTTTGTAATACATGTAAAAACTTAATCCAGATCCGGATCCAGATAGATTTGTGGATAATAAAACGCACCTACTGATAAGTAAATATGTACTTAGCCTCACCGCCCGATGGTGTCAGTATCGCAACAGAGATTTACTATCTGTCGAAATTTCAGCCGAATCGGACTCGTAGTTTTGTTTAGACCACGTGTGGAAGCTAGCTTGTCCGCGAATTTAAAAAAAAATGGAAAAAGAGCAATATCGTTCGGCGATTGGATTCTTGTTTTTGGAAGGGAAATCGCGCAGCGAAATCAAAAGCGCTTGGATGCTGTGTACGTTGACTCTTCTCCTTCGATGACGACCGTCAAAAATTGTTATAGCGAGTTTGAACGTGGTCGCACATCGGTTTTTTGATGAGCCCCGCACAGATACCCCAAAAATGACTAGCACGGAGGATAACGTGTGAAAAAGTCACAATCTCGTAGTGTCAGACCGCCGATTGAACAACAAGCGCAACCGTGAGACCAAATGTTAAATCGGTCGAATTGCACTACGAACTGCTGCCTCATCCACCGTATTTTCCAGATTTGGCCCCATGCGACTTTTTTTGTTTGCAAACATGAAAAAAACACTCGCCGGGCAGAAATCTGAGCCGAATGAGGCCACGGAGGCCTACTTTGCAGACCTCGAGAAAAGAAAGAAAATGGCCTGAATTATGTTTTGGGAGTATTGCACTGCGGCCTGGACGTCTATTGTGCCAGCACTTGAAAATAAATGAGGTCGCTCATCCTACAGTTCCTCCTCCAAATCTATTGCTCTTAGGAATCTTAGTGTTTGGGATACCTTCAGACCAGAGAGGATATGTAGCTCTCTTCCACCTGATATTATCCCAGATGGCTTTTCCTTTGGTGCATGAGTGGACAACATCTTCCTAGTATATGTTGCCGCGTTTCATGTAGAAATAACTTAGGTGTCTTCTCAGTTTGCAGTGTCCAGTTAGGATACCTGTTATCATTCTTGGGTTATTTCTACTTTCGAAACATTGCTGATTGTAATTTTCTAGTAGTTAGTTCACCTGGGGAGTTCTTTCCAATTCTTGGAACTGTTTGCTATGCACTCAGGCCCTGTAAAAAGGGTTGGTAAGCCTATTTTTGTTAAGGAGTCTGCCTCTTCGTTTCTATAAATACACACGTGACCTAGTACCTAGTGAAGTGTGACCTTGTTCTATTTGCCAAGTTCATTTAGCATGCTTATGCACTCCGAAATTAGCTTAGAGCCGATGGTATATGAACTTAGTGCAATGAGTGCCGCTTGACTATCTAACATGATGGCAATGTTCTTGTTACGAGAAGACTTTTCGAGATTTCGATTCAGGCATTTCCCTTTGGCGTTCATTTCATGGGAAGTTTTGTTCTTGGCCCAGAGATTCCTGCACCAGTCGCTTCGCTTGCTTTGGATCCATCAGTGTACAACTTGATGGTATTTGTAACGAGGGTGTAGTTTGTTTCTTCTGCTATCTATTATTTGTTTCTTAGCTCCGTAAAAAAGCTTTTCTCGAAATTATGATTTTTGATCATACCATTTCTTGGGATATCATGAAGGTTTGTTACTGTGGACCTAATGATTAAGTCCCTTTATCTGACACCAAGTCATTGGTTCTAGTTCCTTCCTTTGAGAATCTGATGATACCTCCCGTTGCTGCACTTCTGATGACCTCGTGTAGAGGGGATAGATGGAGAACAACCTCCATAGCTGCAGCAGGGCAGGTTCTCATTGCTCCCGTAATACGCGAGCCTTTGGACTTTTTCGAGGGTTTTCCTAGTTCATAATTCGGTTCTCTTGTGCCATGCAACCACACCATATCTAATGATGGGTCTTACTATCATAGTGTACATCCACCTTAGGATGTTCGGTTTGCATCCCCATGACTTGCCTGCTAGTCTCTTGTAAATCAATAGGGCTTTTGTGACTTTCCCGACTAAAGCTTTTAAGTGTTTGTCCTAGAGAAGTTTATTATCTAGTATAATTCCTAGATATTTAACCTCCCTCTACGTTTCAATTACTTCACCAGCTAACTAGATAGGTTTCATATGTGGCAGAAGTCTTTTCCTGGTAAATGGTATGATTATCGCCTTGCAGGGGTGCATTGATAGCCCTACAGATAGACACCAGTTCCTTGTATTTGTTAGTCCTCTTTGGATAATATCGCAAAGAGTTTCTTCAAACTTACCTACTGCAATGATAGCGATATCATCGGCAAAACCAATGCAGCATATACCTTGGGACGTAAGATTTTCTAACAATTCATCCACTACAAGACTCCACAACAGGTGTGATAATACACCACCATGAGGGCAGCCTCTTGTTGTGATTACTTTTTTTACATTTTGTCGTGCTTGTGCCTCTGTATTTCTAGTACCTACCATTTCTGTTATCCATCTAGTTGTGGTGATGGGTACGCATTTCCTAACAAGAGCTTTGCCTTCAGGCTCCCTCTATGTCTAAGAATGTAGCTAATGCTGTTTCCTTTACATCTAAGGCTTTTTGTATTTTATTTCTTAGTTCAAACAGGGCGGTTTCTGTTGATCTGCCCGCCCTATATGCGTGTTGTCGCTGATTGAGAGGCCTACTCATTAACACTTTTGATCTTATGAAGTTGTCGATTACCTTTGCCAAAGTTTTCAGTACAATGGATGTTAAGCAATCTATCCTTTAACTTGAGCAATTTGGGCGTAGCTATTTTTCAGTCCTCTTTGTTTGGTATGAGAGGTCTTCCCCTAACTTACAAATGATAATTTTTCGTTTTGTTTTTCTTAATATATGTTTATTAAATTATATTTTCATTTTTGGAATAGTTCGGAGGAGTTGCTTAATAGTAACACATTGCACCACGTATTTTCCAATGTCAGTTGGATCAGTTTTCCCGGGATCCCGATTTCGGCCATCGCCATATAAAGCTATCAATGAATGCTGGCTTTGAGGTGAAAATCTAAATAAAACAATGCTGTTCACGTAAGGTCCTCACCAAGTAATCCACCCTAACTAAAACCAATGAGAGCACCGCTTGATTCTATCTTAAGAATTCTTCCTATACTGGCTTTTCCAGAAACCTTTCGTGGTAGCACTTTTTCGTTGCATGGTCCTTCTGGAAAAAGGAGTCTTGTGATGGCATAGCTCTGGGTTCCTTCTTAAGGCCTCCGTGCTTGCTGAATTAAAGTTAACTCTATAAAGCAGAATTATTAAATAACCGATTTGTTTGTATTCTATGAAACGAAAATAAAGAAGCGGTTTTTAAATCTTCCGACATTGATAATTTGTATTTAAAGGCAAAGTGTCAAATTCATTTTAAACAAATGAAATCGGGGTTATTCAACTCCAATGTTTTCCATTGGCCAGAATTCACCCCCAAATAAGCTTGTAGCCTATTTTTCGATAAAATGTCACAGGGTACGTTCTTAGAATAACAACAAAACCAAAAGACACTAAAATAAATCATGTCGTAATAAATTACATCAAGTCTTGATAACATAAATATCCGCAAATCCTTTGAATATACATTTCATTCTCTCTAATTAGGCTTGAAAACATAACCGTGTTTTGATAAATCCCCAGTTTATAGCCGTGATAATAAACCATAATCCCGAAAGAAATCCCTCTGTTCCTCATTGTCTTATTACCCTTTTCGGAAAACAAAAAAAAGAGTAAAACACATGTGTATTCAATTTTAAATCGTATTATATCCACCTCTGGGGTAAGACATATTTCAAGATTTTGTAAAGTTTCTAAGAGCATTAAGTTGACATAGGATTACATGTTCTTTTTTTATGATCAAGAAGTTTACAATTCAAAGGCACACCTTTGCCGAAACGTTTGGTGTTTCACGGTTGGAGTGTTGGTGTTGGTGCTATCGACGACGCCGAACGCATGCAAGCGACACCATTTTAGCGGTAGAAAGGTATTTTAAAGCTAAATGGATTTCATACACCTCCTTAGACAATCGGGTTTCCGTTGGTATTTCAAGAATGCCATAGGTTAATCTTTAGATATCTACTTCAGAATTTTGTATATATTTTGTTGGGGGATTTTTTAACTTTTAATCATTTATGTACGTCAACGTCCCATCAGATTATGTTTGTGCCTTTCATCTTGAAAAATCGTATCTTATGGGTTTTTCGTGGGAGGATTTTATTTTCTAGACATGTGTGTCTCTGAACGTACATTGGTCGCTAGAAATAAATTTAGTATAAATTGGCCAATTCTTTAAAATCCAATTTAACATGGCGTTGGTTCGATTACATGTAGTCCCAGTGGAATATGGGGCAATAAAACTTTTATAATAAAATGAAATATGGCCAAGAAAGTTTTCAAGAATAAGAACAGAAACAACAGAAAATGCGATACACTTCTATACAGACGGTTCAAAGACCGATCACGGCGTTGGAAGTGGTATCTATTCGAAACAACTGAATCTCAGTCTTTCATATAGACTTCCCAATCAATGTAGTGTGTTCCAGGCAGAAGTAATGGCGATTAAAGAGGCACTATCCTGCCTCAAAGAAAACGTTATATCATGCAAGGATATACGAATCTTCTCAGACAGCCAAGCCGCTCTCAAATCTCTCGCGTCTGTCTCCACAAACTCTCTAATAGTCCACGATTGTCGAACATCTCTCATTGAGATGACAGAACAGTTTAATATTCACCTCATTTGGGTGCCGGGCCACAGAGACATTCCGGGAAATTGCAAAGCCGATGAGCTCGCCAAAAACGGAACACTTCTGCCTACTGTTAGACAAAAACATAACATAGGAACACCGCTTGCTACATGCAAATATCTTCTCAAACAACATGCTCTAGAATCAACAAATGTTAGATGGTCACAGGGTACCACCTGCCTGGTAACCAAACAAATATGGCCAAGCATAGACCTTAAACGGTCAAAAGACTTGATCTCCCTGAGCAGACAAAATATAAGCTCTACAATCGGAGTTATAACAGGACACTGCCTCATAGTTAGACATGCTTTGGGGCTAGGAGTCTACACAAATGACTTCTGTAGAAGCTGCATGGACGAGGAGGAAGAGGAAACAGTCCAACACCTACTATGTACATGTCCAGCACTCTCCAATAGAAGGAATAACTATCTCGGTAATCCCTTCTTCGATAATACCAGTGAACTGGCAACGATCGACACAAAATGTCTATCTAACTTTATTAAAAATACGAAATGGTTTGTTTAAATTCATTACTCTCCCATGAGTTACTTCTTTAGTGGTATCACAACGGATCCTTGAGGTCTAAGTGAGTCAACAACAACTAGACAGCCACTCCAACCTAACCTAACCTAACAGAAAATTCAAAATTTGATGGAGCAGTTTAATTTGAACTTTTTTTTATAATTTTGCACACATTAAAGGGATTACGACTACCCTTAAAATTTTTGAGGACAGTGCGAGCGTTTAGAAAAGTTGGAGAGGATTTAAAAGGAAATACCGATGCACGTTGTCTTTGAATGTCTTACTATCACATTCGTAGAGAGAGATATTGAGTAGGGTAAAGCATTCAAAAATAATCTCTGAGTTTGAAATAATCAGTACGTTCACCTCCGCAGTTGGACTCAAGAGTAAACTGATGTACTCGTACATTCCCAGCAACGCGAGTATTGCGGTGGCTATTCCACTAGAATATCTATTATATAAAAGTGTTCCTTTGTTTGTTTGTCAGTTTGGCTGTATATGACAGCAAAACCAATAAACAAACAAAAAATAAACACTCAAAATAAGACATATATGTATTAAAATTTGTACTTATTTGTTATGTTATTAGCCCCATCTGAAAGTAAAACATTTGCTAAACTATACTCAAAAAATTAAAAACATACTATTAAAAAAATCCAGAAATAATTTGAGGAATTCGATTTTTGAGTGTTTTGACGTTTCTCTAATATTCTTTTTATTTACGGTCACCTTAGCGATAACAGCGCCAATGTTCATATTTGCCATCCACTTAAGGTGCGCTTACACGCGTCTTTATAGCACCCTGCTTAGATTGTGACTTTTCATGGATGGCGATGTTTTTGTCGATGAGGTCCGTCAGGAGCTCTGTACACTATTGAAAGAGAGTCCAAAGGGCATATTTGTACCGCATCTCTGTCTCGATAGTCAAAACACATTTCCATAGTGTCGCACTTTGATTTTGATAGATATTTGGCAATTGAGAATTTGAGCTAATTCTGAGTTTAAAAAGTATTTCTGAGATAATTTGGGTTCAATTTATTTGCGGGCTTAGCTCAAAGTTACCACAAGAACTGAAAAATAGGCGCAAATATTCTAAAACCTGCTAATATTTTTGTCATAAAAAAACGGTAACATATCCAGTTCTGGACTTAATTCTAGGATAACCCAAGGTTAGTAGATATTATTCCGAATTAATTAATTTTAGATAAGCTCAAAAGCAGCTTTTGTGTTTAGAATTTTCAGCTGTCAAAATTTTTGAATATAATTAAGCTTGAAGGTTACATAAGCTATTGACAATAAAGTCAAAATATTTTTTTTTGTGCAGTTGCAAGGCAACCCAAAACAGTGTCTATACAGTGTTGAGGCCAACTCTAATTACACTTCGTTTTGATGGATAGACGCAGTACTCGCGTTTTAGTGTAATTTGTTTTTTTTTTGTTTTTTTGTTTAATCAGATTCATTCTTCATTTAATTTCAATTCAATTCCAAACCGATCGTTCAACTAATGGATCGAAAATCTAACCCATATCGACCCTTAAATTCTGAGAACTTATGACGCTGTACACGAATGCAAGAAACTTCAAAACGATTCTCGTCTTTTGTTATAATGTGGATTATGTGGATGAAAATATTCTTCTTAATTACAGAAAGTGGGAAACAGGTGTGTTCATGTATTTGATTTGCATTTGACTTCAAGCGTACGTATGAAGTTGCAGTAGACTAGGCATTTATAATTTTTAATGAATTTTGTAATTTATACCAAAGTAAATACTCAAAAAATGTTTCTTTTTTCGTTCCTTTTTTCCGAATCATTTAATGCAAATGTGTGTGATCAGTACGAGTATAGCACATGAAACAATGATGATATTTTTTGTTTGAAAGTACGATAATATGGAAACGACGGAGAATCACAAGACAAGGAGAAAGATAGGTACTTAGTTTTAAGCATACCTTTTAAAAAATGAATGAAGAAAATATATTAAAAATTAAATATGAATACTATCTGTACTTATGTTTAAGCAAAAAAAAGTGTCATGATTTCAAATCATCTTCTTGCTTGATTTTAGTATTCGGTTTGAAGATTGCATATTGCAGTCAAAAAAAAAACCCGGGCAACGCTGCCCAAGAAATTTTTTTAGATGCATAAATGCTTGCAGGCGCTTTCAGAGCTAATCTTAGAGCTCGTATATTCAAAAACACGCTTTAGATGCGCCTTTAGAGCAAACATGGTGCTCACTTGCAGCTAATTCATTGAGTTTGAGAGCACCTTTGGGCTCCTTAATAGTGCTTGTAAGTATGTTTTGTCAGCTAAAAGCATTAATATAGGCTCTAAAACTGCCATAGAGCCACGTGCTTTTACGTAGAGTCTAGATTTATAAATTATATTTTCTATTAGTATTAGTAAGTACAAATCATAGGGGAGAGTGGGGCACATTTGAACAGTTTTTGCTTTCCAGACTGATAAAACCTAAAATATTGGAGCAATTGGTCTGATATTTTACTCATATGGAACAGTGGTATTGACGTTTAATTTAGAAAAATATTTTGTCCATTTAACGAAATATTTTTTATTAATTTTTATCTCCAATCAATACAGGTTCTTATGTTCAAAAGTGCTCCATGTAAATGTATGGGACAGTTTTGAACTTGGAAGGGGCACTTTTGAACAGTGATATAATTTTTTTTTTACTGAATAAAAGAACTTTTAAATATTATTTTTATATTCATTTTTCAATAAGAACTTATCAATAAAACTCAAAATTAATACTTTTGTTATATCATATTCATGTATTTGCAGAAAAAAAAAAAAAAAAATCCACAAAGATTAATAAGGAAAAAAAAAACTAAATCTAAAACTAAGTAAAAGCTGGATTTTTAGTGAATAAGAGTAAGCTTAAGCTAGCTAGTTAAAGATGTTTTCTAGTAATAGCTAATTTAAAATAGCCAACGCTAAGTTCATTTAGTTTTAACTTGTTTTCCAAGCCTAAGATTCAATTTATGTGAATAAAAATAGCTTAAACTAGAATATTATTGTTAAAGCTATAAAAATTTCAAGATTTTTTCGACCTAGAAAGCTTTAATTAGGCCTTATTTTCAGTATTCAATTGCTCAAAAATGAGACAGAGAACGCAGAGACTGATGGTCGATATGACAAAAACATTTTTTACCTGAAAGCAAAACTTGCCCTATAGAACAGATAACAAATTGCATGATTAATTGCTTGAAGCTGATTAAATTTTCTCTTAAATGTCTTGAACATGTTAAAAAAAAACTAATCATGGCAGTTTTGAACATGTTCAAAAGTGCCCCAACACGTTTGTTCAAATCTGCCTGAACTGTTCCAGTGACATAAAATTTATTATAAATATTTAATTGACATAATAGACAGTAAAAAACTTACCGCAATCAGGTCTAAAATTTATTTTTCCTCCAAAAAAATGTGTTCCTGTTTTAAAATCGCGCAATAATTTTTATTTAAACTCTTACAACTAAAAAACGAAAACAAAACACTTCCACTAGCAAAAGTACCCTTCGACTCTAAGTCCGAGAGACAACTGAGATATTAAAGGAAAGTCAATGACGTTTATGGATATGGTATTGACAGGTTAAAATTTTAAATTACTTTTAAAAAAGAGTAATAAAGTAAAATTTTATAAGCATTGTTCAAATGTGCCCCGTGTTCAAATGTGCCCCACTCTCCCCTACTATTAAGCACGTGAAGAAATTATTATTTGTATTGGCAAATTATGTTAGCATGAAAGTTTATATCAGTCCTTTATTTTATTTACATAAAACAATGAGTGAAGGTAATAATTAGAAGCCATAATATCTTCAAAGTGGGGTGACTTCTAAATGCGGTTCATTTTTAACATAAATGTTGATATTGTTCTTCGAAATATTACAATACAACGCCCTTCCAACAAAATTTGTTTTAAGTGGATAGTAATTTTTTTTTTATTTTAATTTTGAACTTGAGAAAAAAAATAAATATTTATTTTTCTCATGTACTTTTTTGGATAAGGCTTCTGTATTTTTCTTGATTCTTTTGGAAATGCAGTCGAAGCACTGTAAACTATTTTTTTCGTTATTGTTTTATAAAAATTCTTAAATATTCGCCATTTTCTTAAACATGCTTAGAGCTCTTAAATTACACGTTAAAATAAGAATCAAAAGGCATTTATGCTTTCTAACATCTGATAAAAACATTATTATTTAGCATAATTATCGAGCAGAAAGCTTTATGACGCAACGGAGCTAAAGATTGTTATGAAACTCCATTATAGAGGTAAATTTTTAAATTGGTTTACCAAGAGCTGCAATTAGTTTTCAAATACAGCTGAAGCATTCCATTTAACTCTATCAGAGCTGTTACTTGGGTGGGTATTATGGGCTAGTTACTTATAATTATAAAAACTTATAATTATAACATATGAAAGACATCACTGAGTTTTTGAAACATTAAATTCTACGCCGTTTATGGTTCCCAATTTGATTATGCTATCGAGATCAGAATTGAATTCAATAAGCTTGTCATTTACTGCCATTCTAAATCCACATCCGAAGGAAAATGATGTGAATCTGGAAACGAATATTAGAAGCTGAGAATAGGTTTTCAACAAAACAATATAATGGATTAGAAATTACAGACAAAAGATCTTTTTTTTAATCTTCTAGTGAAATAGCCAGTTGAGTTCTACCCCTTAAACAATTCAGCCGTTTACCCTTGAGCCAAATTTTGAACTTACTCTGAAGTATAGAGATTCTCTTTTAGTGATACTACACGAATGTGGAATACTCTACCTATTTTTCCTTCCCAATATAATATTCAGAAATTTCAAAACCTGCCCTGTTTTTATAACTCGTGCACTGTGATAGTCGTTTTAAGGGTGGTGATAACTCCATGAGTACGCTCATATTACAATAAAACCCGCTTAACAGAAACCCGCTTAAGAGAAAAAACCACTTACCTGAAACACTTTTTTCATCCTCAAGTATTTTCCGACCAATTTCCCTTAAAACACTTCGCTTAAGTGAAACTCGCTTAAGCGAAAAACCCGGATAACTGAAACATATTTTCAGTTGATTTTTGATATTTTTCATTAAAGAAAACTCTCTTAAGTAAAAAAAAAATTTAATCGAACAGAACAAAAATTTGCTAGTTTTCGTTTTTCAATAAATTATTTTTGTGTTATTTAATCGTTGTTTTATTTAACTTTTTTCAAGGCAAGTCCAAAACATAAAAACAATATTGTTTCTAGCATTAAATCTCCGTATAATGGAATTTTTAAATCCGCTTAAGTGAAATTTTTTTTTTTACTTATCCGAACTCCGCTTAAGTGAAATTATTTTTCACTTAAGCGGGTTTTTCACTTAAACGAACCTCGAAGATTGTGACATTTTGCCGTTTCTCTTAGGGTTTTACTGTATAACAAAAAACGAAATGTCAACTCTGATCAAAATGTCGTGTATTCATTTTTGTATGAATACTTAACTTGCCATAAAGTACCTACCTACTATGTAAAAATGATGTTACGAGTATATTGCCGTTCTGTCCACAAAGCATATTTTTTGTGAGTGGCGACGAAAGCCAATTAAAATGTCAAATGTCAAAAAAGATCTGCTTACTTGGTGTGTGGAAGTGCGAGAGTTATAATACTCAAAGTTTTTTATATATTTTTTAATTATAAATTTTTATTTATTTCAATTTAAGACTTTTACTTTAACAATTTACAGCCATATTTATAAACTCATTATAGTGAGTACATAAGGCTATGCAACCCTTATAATGCCTCTAAACGCAAAATCGTTATTTATAAAACTTATGTGACGTTGAATAGAGGCATTATAGGCTAAACGCGTTTGGAGGTTGAATAGTGCCTACATAAGGACATTTTAGTATTGAACTGTCACATTCACTTTGACATCACATTGAATTATAAAGATTATCAACAAAAAAAAAATGCCTTTGACTTGATATTGAAATTAAAACTTTGTGTTATTTTTATTTATTGAAACAAAAATGTTATACTAATATATTAAAAACAAATTGAATTGAAAATTGTTTACAATTAAATAGATAAATATACTTGTTGGTGATATCTCTCCACGCATCCTTCTTCATCCGGTGTGTTAGTGTTGTAATTATTATTTTGCATTATTGAATTTTATCCTCAAGAACTTGCCTGAGGAGTATTCCAGCTATAATGAAACGAAAAACAATTTGATTTCCAGTATTTTGCTAGAGATAATAACATACTTTATCTGATGAATCAAAGTTAATTGTTGGAATTCTCTTAGCTTTTGGTAGTTTCGTTTTTGTTTATTGAATTCGATAGACAGACAAGATATTTTTTTTTTGTTTTTTGATAAACAGCTGAGTGTTATGAAGGGTAAATGTAATAGATTCTTACTTTTTGGTACTTTATTTGACACAAGCTCATTATAACTATGCAGGGTAGGCAAATGTTTTATAAATATGAATTTGCATAGTGGATGAATAAGTCTTTATGCATTGCATAACTATTCACGCGTTTAGGGAATTCTAATAAATACGGCTGTTAGTTTATTTAGAAATATTACTTTAATTTTATAAGATGTGCGTCCTTCTTCGTTGACGACTGTACAAACTCTGACTTAGAAAGAAAAATAATGATACGAGTAAGATAAGATAAGATAAGCTTGGCTTTCCCTCTGCGGTAGTTTCGATGCTGAATCTGCATACTGCAAGATTAGAGTTGTCATCTCTCTCTTTGATTTATATAATTGGTGTTTGTACCGCCGAAGAGAAGTTGAAGCTTGGCTTGGGCTGCCATGTCATCTGTCTTGTTGCTATGTCAGATTTGCATAGTCGAAGAGAAGATGAGCTTGGCTATCGGCTGTCGTTTGGTGGACGTAACAACATATATATGTATATATATTTATAAAGATGTGTTGCTTGTAACTCCTCCCATGCAAGAATGAACTGAATGAAAAGATGATTGAAGTTCATAATTATTAATCGTCGAAATCAGGTTCTCGCCTCAAATGATGGATGTGTTGCAAGTTATATGTTGATTAGCAGTGCTTGTCAAAATGATCAAATTCATCGGTTTAAGGGGAGATCGGGGTGGGATTTACCTAAAGTTTATTTCAAATACTCAAAGTGTATTAAGTTTGAAGCCACCCAGTTTGATTGTTTGTAGTATTAATATAAGAGAAAAAAAATGTAAATATGTAAAAGCATAATCTTTCCATTAAAAGAAGATATTTATTAAGTTACTTCTTGCAAAAAGATAAATAGGTTTTTAATAATATGAAACTAAAGCAAATTGAGGGATATTTTTTTTTATATCAAAAAGTTTAATTTTAAATAATGTTTGAATTTAGTGTAATTTTTTTTGTTTCTTTTTAATTTTTTGTTTATGGACTTTTCGTTTATTTGAGTCTATGGTTATTTTATTGTTCTTAACAACTTTATGCTCGGTAAATCTAGGTGCCAACTTGTTTCTTCTGTCATCTAACTCGTATATTGTTTCATTCTCTATAAAATCTGGTGGGTCTTTTCGATTTTCATTTCGTTTTCCAATAATTTTTTGCTTGTTACTTAGACTACGATCGTGAATAAGTTTTGCCAGTTTTTTGTAATCTTTTATATGTTGAACTAAGTATTCTTGCTCTGTTTTGGTATTTTCATCTACAAATAATGGGTTAGTTTTGCTAATGTGCCCGTTGAGTAATTCAAAAGGTGTGAATTGTGTTGCAGAGTGTACACTATTGTTGTAAGTAATTACTGCCTCGACGACAATTTCACCAATGGCTTTATTATTATTTTGTGATTTAATAATCCTGATAATTTCGGTTAGGGTAGAGTGAAATCTTTCTATAGGCGAATTACCATTAGAGCTTTTGGCGCATATTGTATGATGGTTAATCATATGAATATCCAAAAACTCTTTAAAGGTTGAAGAGATAAATTCACTACCATTATCCGAAATTAACAGTTTGGGTATCCCGTGGTGAGAAAAGAAATGTTTTAACGATTTGATGATGTTAATGCTGTTTCGAGAAGAAATTAAATAAACAGAAGCAAATTTACTAAATTTGTCTATTATGGTGAAAAAATTTTCTTTATGCACCGAATAGATATCAACATGAACGATTTCTAGAGGCATTGAAGGTGTTTGAGTTACTTCGAATTTTAAGGGTTCTCTTTTGCGATCATATTTCTGTTTTTGGCAAATATCGCAACTATTTATAAGGGACGTAATAATATTTTTCATATTAGGAAAAAAATATTTTTTTTTTAAATTATTGAGAGTCTCAGTTATACCTCTGTGGTTCGAGTAGTTATGATAATCTCTTATGACCTTTTCCTGTGTATCTTTTTCAGTTATATCTTTTAAAAAAATAATACATCTAACTAGTTTTAAGTGCTTATTATTGCTAAAATACTTTGAATAGACTGATTGAATGGTTTTAAATGTTGCATCATCAGTAAGTATGGCAGAAACTCTTTTGGTACTGAGAAAATCTTTAAAAATACTAATTATAACAGATTCGTTATTTATTTTGTTGTGTTCGATAGTAATTCTTTTTTTCCTTTTGAACAAAATAGTTAATTTAGGATTTATTTTTGTTTTATTCTCATTGTGTTTTAAAATAATTTGGTTAGAAAATTCGTTTAATGACCGCTCAGATATAGGTATCCCGTCGTTCATATTCTCTTGTGCAGAATGTATAGTAGATGTTTTGTCTCGCTCGTCTAAATTATTCTGGACTGAAATTAAGTCCAAGTTTTCGACTTCACACGCTTGGTTGACATTTAATTCTATCCTTGAAAGAGCGTCGGCGTTCGAGTTTTGTGGTCCCTTTTTATATGTTATAAAGTAGTCAAACTCTTCAAGTTGTAGCCTCCAGCGTACCAACTTGGAATTAGGTTCCTTCAACGAAAAGAGCCAAGTAAGTGGCTTGTGATCGGTTACTATTTCAAATCTTCTACCATATAAGTAGGGACGAAAGTACTTCGTAGCCCAAACTACAGCTAAGAGTTCCTTTTCTATGGTGCTATAACTTTCTTCACTTGTGGATAAGGTCCGACTTGCGAAGCAAATTGGTTTATCCGAACCTATGGGACCTTGGGACAACACTGCGCCTAATGCAACGTTACTGGCATCGGTTGTAAGGATGAAAGGCTTATTAAAATCGGGGTACTGCAGTATGGGATCATTACATAGAAGAGCTTTGCAAGTTTCAAAGCAATTTATATATTTTGAATCTAACTTTATACTGTTGTTCTTACGTAAACATTCAGTCATAGGTTTCGTAAGCTTAGCAAAGTCCTGGATGAACTTCCTATAATACCCCAAGAGCCCTAGGAAGGATTTAATTTGTTTTGTTGTCTTGGGTATAGGAAAATTAGTTATAGCACTTATTTTTTCGGGATTGGGTCTTACGCCATCGGATGTGACTAAGTGTCCCAAAAACGAAACTTCTTTTTGAAAAAAAGCAGACTTCTCTAAGCGAACTTTAAGATTTACTATTTTTAACCTTTCAAAGACGGATTTCAAGTTTTCAATATGCTGTTGAAGTGATGTGGAAAAAATGATTATATCATCCATGTATATAAGACAATTTTTCCCTATTAGACCTTGAAGAACATTGTCCAAAGCTCTTTGAAATGTAGACGGAGCATTTTTTAAGCCGAATGGCATGCGAAGAAACTCGTAATGCCCGTTATCAAATGAAAAAGCTGTCTTTGCTATGTCTTCCTCTCTAATTTCGATTTGATGGAAACTGGAAGCGAGATCAAGCGTAGAAAAGTACATGCATCGACCTAGTTTGTCTAAAATTTCGGTTATATTTGGCAAGGGATATTTATCTCCAATTGTCTTGTCATTTAATTTGCGGTAGTCAATGACTAGCCGCCATTTCCGCTTGCCCATGCTATCTGTTTTTTTGGGCACTATCCATATAGGGGAAGACCAAGGAGAAAAACTATTGCGAATGATGCCTTGATTTAACATATCGGAAATTTGCTGTTGAATCTCCTCCTTGTGGATATATGGATAGCGATAGGTTTTAGAGTAAATAGGTATATTATCTTTAGTATTAATTGCATGTTTTGTTAGATTAGATGGGGTCAAAATCTGACCCTCTCTAAAGAATATCTCTTTATAACTATTACATAAATTAAGAATAGCTTTTTTTTCTTCAGAATTTAAGTTATTGGAATTTAAATTTTCTAAAATATTAGTTTTTTCCAAATTCTTTTCATTTTTGAAAGAAATGTTATGTATCTCAACATATTCGCTAGGTGAAAAGGCTTCAACTTTAATTGGCTGTTCAATTAAAAATGTTTGAGGACTATCAGAATTATTAACAACTTCAATGTTAGAATACCAATCTGTAGCTTCGTATAATCCTTCAGATATACTAAGGTTTTCTTTTATTGTAGTAGGCATTACATAAATGTTTCCAGATTTGATATCTACTGGAAGATTGCAAACTAATTTGCTTTGCTCAGGGATCACGTAAGTTTTCGAGATCGAATTCGGTTTAAAGCTTAATGGGATTTTTATGTTTTTAGTTTCTAGGATTGAATTTTTTAAATCAATTTTCATTGAAAGTTTTCTCATTATATCTGTTCCAATAAGTCCATCAAAATAATTGTGAAATTTAAATAACAAAAATATTAAAGTTTCATCTGTTTTAAATTCTAACAAATTTTGTATCCTAATTTGTTTATTAATGATTTTTTTATCAAAAATTGTTTTAATTCCTATAGGGTCAATATATTCTATGTTATCATCTTTGACAATCTCTGGATTTATAAAGGATTTGTTACTTCCAGTATCTACTAAAAATTTTAGGTTTTTATTGTATAAGCTCTTAATATTGATGTACGGTAAATGGTTTGTATTATAGTTGTGTATATCTAAATACCCTATTGCATTTCCGAGGCTTATATGTGAAAATTTCTGTCATCGACAACATTTATATTTGATGAATTCAAAGCACTATTCTCTTCAGGATAGCTCTCATAATTCTCTTCAGGATGGCTCTCAATATTAAAAGTCTGTCCATTCTTACTTGTTCCACTTCCTCTATTTGTAATTGCACTTAAAGTGTCCATTGCCTCTGGAAGTGAGGTTCTACTAGTATTGGACTGACGACTTTGAACAGAACTATTTGGTCTTAAATTGTTATTATTTCTCGCTGAATTATTATAAGCCTGTCTTGAGTTATTTCCCTGCCTGAAACTATTATCTTGTCTACTATCTAAATTTTGCCTTGAATTATCGGAAATGTTATCTTGTCTATAGTTTGAATTTTGTCTGAGGTTATTTTGAGAAAGGTTATTGTCAAAATTAGAATTATGATAACGCGTATTGTTTTGAGATTGATTGCCTGACTGTTGAAAATTTTGTGTGGAATAATTGAAATTTGTTGGTGTGTTAGTATTTTGAAAATTTGTTCTTCTATTTTGATATCTACCTGTATGTGGGATCTGTGATCTATATTGTGAATTTTGGAAATAATAATAGTTTTCTTCTTGTTTACAAAAATTAAACGCATCGGCAAGTTTTGTGGGCCGCATTGCTCTAACAGTGGAACCCATAGGATCTCTTAGACCGGACAAAAAGATGTTAAGACACATTTCCTGATAAAGGCTTTGCTTAGCCTCGACAACACTCGTATTCGTTTCATGGACTTTTATGTGATTTATCATCGCGGAAAGTATTTCGATTATCTTTGAATAAAAGGTTTCAACAGATAATTGATTTTGTCGAAGCTGATGCAAATCCCTTATGAGGCTAGTTTCGTTTCTCTTATCCGCGTAATGAATTATTAAATTATTTTTGATGTCTTCCCAATTTACTTGAGTTCCATACATATTTAGAGCTTCGTTGGCAGGCCCAACAATCTTATTTCGTATGGCTCTCAAAATTACTTTTTTATATGCAGGATTTGTATTCAATTGTGGCATAAGGCTTAAAATTTCTTCTACGTTACTGATAAAGTCAAACAGCAACCGAGTATTCCCATCAAAAGTGGGAATATCTTTAATTGCATCCGGAATTCGAAGGGAATTAAAGATTTCGACTGGGGTATTAGAAAACATTATGCTTCTCTCGTGCACAAAATGATTATATTGTAAAACTTTTTTATTTAATTTAATTTCTTTTTTTATCCAACTTGGGGCAAAAAGGAGACTTCGAACTTTATTTTTTTGAGTTTTGGATTTAAGGATAGGAGGCATAGGAAACCGATAAAAATGTTCAAATTGGACTTACCCTACCAATCTTCACTATACTTGGTTCACGGTGCTTAAGGCTTAAGAACCACCACTTCAATAATCCATTGTAGTGTGCTCCAACTGTATCCAATCCTGTTTTAGCTACTCGAGATGTTCACTATGTAGGTTGTATGGATGCAGTATTCCTAGTCCGACTGCGCCAGTTATAATACTCAAAGTTTTTTATATATTTTTTAATTATAAATTTTTATTTATTTCAATTTAAGACTTTTACTTTAACAATTTAGTTTATTTAGAAATATTACTTTAATTTTATAAGATGTGCGTCCTTCTTCGTTGACGACTGTACAAACTCTGACTTAGAAAGAAAAATAATGATACGAGTAAGATAAGATAAGATAAGCTTGGCTTTCCCTCTGCGGTAGTTTCGATGCTGAATCTGCATACTGCAAGATTAGAGTTGTCATCTCTCTCTTTGATTTATATAATTGGTGTTTGTACCGCCGAAGAGAAGTTGAAGCTTGGCTTGGGCTGCCATGTCATCTGTCTTGTTGCTATGTCAGATTTGCATAGTCGAAGAGAAGATGAGCTTGGCTATCGGCTGTCGTTTGGTGGACGTAACAACATATATATGTATATATATTTATAAAGATGTGTTGCTTGTAACTCGAGCTGTCATTATCTTCTTTGTGTTTAGCACGATACTAATTACAAAATGTTTAAAATTAAGAAAGAGTTTGTAAACTACTTTTAAGTTAGCAAAGTGTTAAGTAGGATCATATTTATTATACAAAGTGGCGCAAAATTAATCAGCCTATCAGAAGATGTTATAGTTTTTGCAAATGGCGTCGTGCGTCAATCATATTTGACATTTGTGAACTAGACAGCTGCAGTATACAAACAGATAAGCAATGGAGCGCTATACTCCGCAAGAGCGTGGAATAATTGTGTCAATTTTTTTGCCCAATAATCGATCGGTGGTGTTAGCGCAGCGTAAATTTCGAAGTAGATTTTCTAATCGTTTCTGGCACTTAGCTACTCGACTCGACTATATTGGTCGTTCGGCCGAGACTATTGCGGCTCTGGCTGCCGTTGTCACTGAGCGCCAGGCCACGCAATTGGAAATCACTTGACGGACCCTACAGCGAATTTTAGTGAAAGACTTATACATGTTCCCGTACAAAGTGCAAACAATGCAATGTTAATGCCTGCTGACCCTCCGTCGAGCGTGAATTGAATTACTGTCAATCCGTCCTCAATCTCAACATTGAAGAGGACGATTTTGGGTCATCATAATGAGCGACGAGGAGCACTTCCACTTAAGCGGTTTTGTCAATAAGCAAAATCTTCATTTCTGGGGCACTAAAAATCCGTGTGTGATGCACGAAGGGCCATTACCTTCACTCAAAGCCACTGTGTGATGCAGAGTATTTAGACGCCATCGGCAATACGGTCCCTGGTACTGGCATACACTACAGGGCCATGATAAACAACTTCTTACTGCCGGAATTGAATGGGCAGGGCTTGGTGAACATGTGATTGCAACCGCACATACAGCACGAGCCACAATGTATATTCTAAAGGAAGCGTTTCCTGGTCACGTTTTGGTGATCTGGCATGTCCAGCAAGATCGCATGATTTAATGATGCCAGACTTCTTTCTTTGGTGCTACTTGAAGTCGCGGGGTTATACCAACAAACCTTAGAAAATGGCAGCCCTTAGGGAAAATTTTCGACAGGAATGCTGAAATCTTGCGGAAAGTCATGGAAAATGCGATAAAATAGACACAAATTTCCACTACGATAGATTCTGACTTTTATTTTCGGGATTCGCAATATGTTTCCGATTACGATGGAATTCGTTATAGGACTGTATATTCCATTTCCACGGCTTTCTTGAATTCTGGAACGACAATCTTCCAAAATATTAAAGCTCCCATTGGCTTGGTATCATTTTTCTATTGAAGAAATATCTTGACCAAACATTTTTATTTACGGTAGTTGCCATAGTCGATAGTGCGTTGGACTGACTGTTATGCTATGCAGAAGGCCTTGGATTAATTTGTTCAGTGGTGTACTGCCTCTTGCGAGGAATCGACAAAACCTCTGAGAGTATGTCTTATCATGGAAAGTGCTTCCCATTAGCCGTTCGGAATCTGCAGAAACTTGTTGATCCCCTCCACTCCTGGTAGCACACTGAGAAAACTGTACTATGAGTTATTTAAATAGAAACATGTTTAACTGCATGTTTAAATAAGGACAAATAGAATTCGTTTATAACTAAACTCGAATCTGTTTAGATTCGAAAATACTATTATTTTACAGTAAAATATGTTTAAATCAAACTCATTCATGTTTAAGAATTTCATTAAGATCTGTACTTCATTTTTTATATGTATTCAAATTAGTTTTAGTTTGATTTTTAAAATGCAGGTTTAATTGTTTTACTAACTTAAAAATTTGTAACATACAATGAACATGAACGAGTTTGTTTGAAATATAAACGAAGTTAAAATATTTACATGAGTAAGAGATTAAACATAAATGTTAAATTTAATCACGAACGAGTTTGAATTGAATAAAAATGAAGTAGCTAAATACAACTTTTCTTCTTTTTGGCATCGAAAGTCATGGAGTGTGTTTATGTTCCGCGTGTGTTTTTGTGATCTTACTAAAGTGAGTAATTTATAAAATAATAAAGAAATATTTGATTACCATTATAATGTTACATAACTGAAGTTCTGTTTCAAGCAAAAATATAAACCATAAGATTATTCGAGGAGTGGAAGTTAATACCATTGCTCCCTGCTCTCTATTGTAAGTATAAAAAAAATATTTGTTTCAAAAACTGTTTATTTATTATTATTATTTATTTAAAAAAATACTGATTAATAAGTATGTTTTATAATTAACTATCATTTGACTTCTATATTCTTGCCACAGGACGACTAGAGCACGACGAAAGACGTAAAAAAAGAAGCCAATTCCAGAAGACGAATTATATGAACCAGAATTTGAAGATGTTCTCAAGATGTGACAAAGATGAGATCTTAAAGCACTCCACAACAATTTAATGATTTTTTGGAAAAATGTAAATAAATATGTAAAATAAAAATATAAATGCATACACAATGTAGGTACTTATTAATTTGTATTTGTGTTGAGTATTTTTTTATTTCTGAATTTCTGAAAAATCTGAACTAACAAAAAATTAATATGATTCTATTTGAAACAACATCAAATAAAGTTAATAAAAACAAAGATAAGCATGTTTAAATCAAATAGGAAACGTGGTAAATTTAAACCAAATCATGTTCAAATCGGGTCAAACATGGGTAAATACGTTTCTATTCAAATTAAATAGATATCGATTCCATGCCAAATCGTATGTGTTTGAGTTTGATTTAAATATGAATATGTTTGATTTTTTTCTCAGTGCACGTACACGGGAATGATTGAGAGTTGTAAGTCACTTGGTCCTATTCCTCGGTTTTAAGTAAAATGTAGGTTAGGATTGTTTAGAAAACACGTCACGAGTGCTTATCGACTTTTTAAATATAATTTATTGCGTGTTTCGTGGAATTCAATGGCGGCCATGTTCCACGTGTTACCTAAACCACCAAAACCATGTTTTTTTCACCAATGGGGCAATGGCCGTCCGCCTCCGCTCGCCACGAACGATAAAAATGTATGCGGTGCCGTTGCGGTGTGTCGTATCTCGTGTGTTGGTTGGCATTGGTGTGGTGGTCCTAACAAGGCAAACATGGAATCCTCGAAGCACAAACAGAATTTTTTATTCCGTTTTTTTCTTTTTTGGACAATGTGCAAATGTTTGCTGTCCTCTCCGTTTCCACAGGACGAACGAACAGTGTAATCATATTTCTGTGGTGTTGTGTTGCCGCATTTTTATTCAAATATTAGTCTCTATATGGTTTGGTGGACTCAGGACTGTAAGGCTTGTTCATTTTGTGCTTCAACATTCATTCAACATTATTTTTCATCCACCGACCGCACCGAGAGTAGCAATTATTTAGTAATTACTGTTTCCAACTGTAGGTATAGCATGTTCGAGCTTTTTTTGCGGAAACTTAAAAATCGCCGCACGTCAATACTCAACTGTTGCTGATTGTATATAGTATATTTCACCTCAACATTATCTGAAAGGCGCACATAAAAGAGCCTCTAATGAACGTGTTGTTAATATTTCCATCACCCCCCTACTGCGTGCTTATTATAACCGGCTTGTCTGGAGTGCGGGATTCATAACCTTGTTATTGGTAATCGACTGGCTGTCCTTGCCTAAGGCTAACAAGCAAGCATTTTAGTCCTTTTTTCCCGTTTGCCGCTGAATGAACAGTCAAATATTGAGAATGACGAGTTTTCTGGACCACTGCCACTGGTGGGACGCGGTCGGTTGCGGTAGGGCATCATGGCGTTTCTGTTTTTCACTGTTAATTACGTTTTGTGTTTGGTTAGATTAAAAATAGGATAATAATGGTGAGGACGGGCTTTGGAACGGGATTTGTTTAGATTGGGGCTGTCATTATGATTCAAAATTTATTGAATTAACTTGTGGTTTTTGAATTTCGAGTAATCTCCTTTGAGCTCAAAGTTGGAATATTTAATGTAAATGTTGCATACTTCTGAGGCGTACTGGAAGGGTGCGGAATAATCAAATTCGAAAAGAGAGCTTTTCTAAATTAGAAAATTAGAATTAGATTGTACCTAACCTAAGCAGATTGTGGTAGATTTTGATTAAAATTTCCTTCCTTCGCATTATCCTGTTTTTTATAAAACGATGAGAAGACTGAAAGGTAAATGAGTATAAATTGTGGAAAGGATAGGAAAAAATTGTTCAAACTTTTTTTTTTCTGTTCAATGTTTTAATTAATAAGGAAGAAAACTCCAATGCGAAGTTGATCCCTCGCTGGCAATTTTATAATCAAAAGTTGAAGTTTATTCAGTTAAGGTTTCTTAATTAACAATTTTCAGGAAGAAGAAGGTGAAATCGAACAGACTCCAACTACGATCTTTCCAATTTTAAAACTAGCTTGGCTTCGTTTTAATATTGAATGAAAGTTAATTGGCATAAAAAAGGCTATGTTTTCGGGTAGCTTCCATTATTGAGGGAAGTAATTACCTTTTGTTTTTGCGAAAATATTCGTTAATTAAGGAAAACCCCAAGTTTTTTTTCTGTTTGTTTGTGAAAGGTCATCATGGTTACTTAAATATATTTATGGTTTTAATCTGTGAGTTTATAAAAACATGACTCCGGGCTCTTGTTATTTTGAGGTTATTAATAAGTTTTATTTATTCAAAGAGGAAAAGTTCCCTACAAGATTGACGTAGTGCGAATATTTCTATAGATACAGATACACATAATGCATATTTATTTATTTATTATTTATCAAGCAGAGCTCTTATAGATTACTTAAAAATAATTAATAACATAAACAAAATATAAGGAAATAAATACTAACCACCGTAATTAACAACTTTTTTTAAATAATTAAAATCAATTACATTATATAGAGAATTTGCTTGTCTTAAACAGCGAGCTAAGGGTTCGTAGGTTCCATAATTAACGGTATAGAAAAGCACACAAAATAAACGATTATCTACTTCGTAAGCCACAACTTGGAACATGAAAACCAACTAACGAAATTGATTTTGTTTCAGAAATATCAAACGCGAACTTTGCAATAATATTAGAATATTTATTTTTCCGTTGGCAGAACTTTCAATCTGCAAATTCAATAGAAATTAAATATTTTAAGAAATACACAAAATCTAATTAACGAGACCGATGCGACGCGCGCCGCGACAACAACAACCGAGAAGATGATATAAGACAAACTAACTTATGTCAAATTTAAATGGGTGCGTTTGATAAAAAAAAACACAACAAGCAGTATCCAGAGTACTGCCACCCACTAGCTCAGCGATGGGGTGGGTTCAGAGATTTAATTAATCGAATTCGATTAATTAAATGAAGCAAACGAACGAATTTATAAAAATAACAAGTGTAAGTACAGGGTGTTCTCACACAGAAAATGGGCGGCAGTAATTTTCTTTGTTTGAATGAAAGGAAATTAAAAACCTTTTAAAGCGGAACCAAGAAAATTTTGTTTTAATAAATTAAAAAGAAGAATTTAAACTTTGTTTGATGAGTTTTTTTTAATTTTCTCGATTTGTGCTTGCGAAACCTTGCACGCAGAATTAAAACCCAAGATCTTTTCAAACAAATTAGATTTAACAAATTAGAACGGTAAAACAACAGAACCGAAAGCAAATTAAGCAAATGAAAAACGCAATTGAGCCGTTAGGGAATAAATTAAAAAAAAACGTGTCTCACAATTAACTGGGATAAAATACGAAATAATTAGCAAACCTTCTTGTATCTTTAATAATTGACGCACAAACAAAAGAAACACTCTACTTATCTTTTTTTTACTTGCGACTTATAGGTACATACTATAAGGCAAGATATGCATTCGTAAAAAAAAACGAACTCGAGATTTTGATTAAAGTTGACATTACGATGATAGCGAAGACTAAAAAAGTGGGTCTGGCAATTCTGTCTGTCGGTTCGACTACAGGCTAAACGATTTTCTTCAAACTTGGTAGATATGGGTTTTGATTTTGTCCCCCCACACGTTTTTTTCTTTTTTTTAAAGATTAAAAATAACGGTACCTGCCATACGAATTTTTTTCGAAATTTTATAAATATTTTTTTTTCTCAAAAACTGTTCGACAGATTTAAAAAATAAAAACACAAAAAAATTTCATTTAGTTAAAGCTAGGATTTCGATTCGATAATCTTCACTGATGGATCTAAGATGGAGTGCGGTGTTGGTTCAGGAATTTTTTCCGAGTCCTTTAACATCTCCAAGTCCCTCAGACTACCAGACTTTGCGAGTGTATTTCAAGCTGAAATACTAGCAATCAAGGAGGTATGCAAGTTGCTCCAATCTAACCAAAACCAATTCAGAAATATAGCTATCTGCTCAGATAGCCAGGCGGCCATTAAGGCCATTAAATCATCTACATCTACCTCAGTACTTGTCCAGCAATGTCGGGACGAACTGGCGAGTGTGAACATTGACCTCCATGTCACTCTCATTTGGTTTCCAGGTCACAGTGACATAGAGGGTAATAAACAGGCTGACGCTTTAGCTCGGCAAGGCTCGGCCTTACATAGCTCACTAGCGGAAAACGTAAATATTCCTCTTGGTGCTATGATGAGAAAAATCTTCTCGATTTTTCTCAATGAATCAAACCGTAGGTGAAGCAGTCTCACAAACTGTGTCATAACAAGAAAGATATGGCCTACTTACAACAACTCACGTTCAAACGATCTAATATGCAGACCCAGGCGCGACATAGCCAGGATCACAGCAATGCAAGAAAGCTATGCATCCCCTACAACCCACACTGCCGTAGTTGTGGAGATCCACAAGAAAAAGAAACTGTGGTTCATTTTCTTTGCGATTGCCCCGCCTTAGCAAATTACAGGATGACTTCCTTTGGGAAAGCCTTCCTCGATGACCCCAGCGAACTTTCGGAGAAGAAAATCAAAGATCTGATTATCTTTCTGAATGCGACAAAATGGCTTTAGCAATGCTCCGCTAAAGTATATAAAAGCCATTTTCTTCCGTACTAAATCCTTATTAGGTTGACACGAGTTAATGGTATCAAAACGGCGCACCCCAGCGCTAATTGAGTCGCGGGCCCAGGGCTGGCGACTACCATCTCTACCTACCTAAAGCTAGGTAATGGTTGAAAAAAAAATTCCGAAAAATGGTTATTGAGGGTACCCCCCATGGAACCATTTTTTTGTTTTTGATATTCTCAAAAACGGTACCACCGATTTTGATCATTTTTTTTGCTAAGGCCCCCCAAAACTTTAAATAGAATTGTGTATTCAAATTTTCAAAAAAAATTTTTTTGGATTTTTAAAAAAAACTTCAAAATTTTTTTTCAAAAATCAATATTTCGAAAACTTGATAAATAAAAGCTTCTCAATATAATCTACAAGATGTGAGAAAAAAAAATTTAGTTTACATAAAAATAAAGATACCCACCATACAAATGTTAAAAAATTTAAAAAAATGGTTTTCAAAATCGTATTTTTCTCGAAAACGGCACCTAGAATTTTAATAAAATTTTTTCCTTCAATTAATTTTTACGATCTTTAATTTAATAAAAAAAATTTTGAAATTGAGATATTACAGCTTGTACCTACCACAGAACCATTTTTTCGAATTTTGAATTTCTCGTTATCCACATAACGGATCTTAATGAATTTTTTTTATAGAGAAGCTTCTAAAAGGTCTAAAACACATTGCATTTCAAAACTTTAAAATAAATGTTTTTTGAATTTTTGAAAAAAAATCTATTTTTCTCTTTTTTTGAAAATTCGATATCTCAGAAACGGCTCAATATTTTTTTTTTACTTTTAATTGGCGTACCAACATTTTTTCTTAAAAATCTTTTAAAAAGTTTGTAGATATATAAAAGCTTTTTTTTTACAACGATTTATAATTTTTGTTCTTGCATAAATTCATATTTGCATAGCATTCTGTTTTTGTCTCTTACTACTAAAAGAATTTAAAAAATTAATTTGATCCTTATAAACAGTTTTCTCTAATAACATTCGTTTTTTAAATTCCTAGTCTATTACATAGGAGCAAGTTCGTGCGACACAGTCGTGCATTTTATTTTCCAAGTCTTCGGATCTCCTATCCGCCTCTTTTCTCTATCACCTCGATTATTTTCGTGTTTCCTCCAAAACTTCTTCTCTGCCTCGAATAACTATTTGTCCTCAAAACCTACGTTCCTCCGTAGTCGAATCTCATCGAAACTTTACTCTCACACACACATTCAATGATTCAACAAGTTGTTGGATGTCTTTCCAAAACTTGCCGAATCCAAATGACCGAGTTCAGACCCCTTTCAACTAACTTTTTCGAGAAATTCTAAAAGGATCAAAAATCGACAAAAAGTTTCTGCTAGGCATTCTCCTAGTTACTATTAATTATTCGCGAGTAATTCGAAGCGCGAAGCAATCTTTTCAAAACTAAAACCGAGATCAGAGCGAAAAACGTTTCTTTAAATCTTAAGCTCTAATTAGTTATTTTCTGTCGTTGTCAATTCTGAAAGATCTTCTTTTATAACAAAAATTGCGCTCTAAGAATTTTGAAGCACATTAGCAACCCATTTTGCTTACAAAAAAATTACAAAAAAGTTTAATTTGTTAAATTGGATCTTGATCATTCGGCCTATTTGGACTTAAGTAAGAGTTTACCTGACTCGATTACTTCTTCAGCTCATCCGCTGGTACATCGAAAAGCGACCGCCCGTCTTCTTTATAGATTTAGAACCAACTGTTCCACTCCGTTTGCCTATAGCTCCGAAACCTGTTTTTGTTACTTTTCCAAAATACTTTAAGAGCAGGTTTCTGGCTGATGGCCACCAGGTATCTACTAACTCTATAAGTATTTTGAAGGAGCAACGGAAAAAGAAACTAAAAATGATTAAAGGTAGGTGAGACTTGTTGTGGTAAATTTTACCGCAACAATTTTATAATTAAACGGGAAACTTGAATTTTGAATCACAGATCACACCCAAATCTTTTTGTTCTGTAACCTTGAATAGTATGGAATATTGAAGTATATCGTAAGAAAATAATACTGGGGTGGAATCGCGTAAGGTGATAGTTGATTATCAATTTGTTGATTGTCGTTTTGACCATCGCTGTCTCTATAATTCTTAATTGATATAATAGAGACAGCTATAGTCAAAAACGACAATCCACGAATTGATAGTCAACTATCACCTTACGCGATTCCAACTCTAGTGACGCACTACGGTAGAATTGTAGAACATCATTCTATGATATTTAGAAACATTCAAATGCAGATCGTTATTAGTACACCAAACAGATAAAAAGTTACAAAAATCGTTTTACAAGTTTGTGCAATCTGAAATAGATTTTACTCGTAGGAATAATTAAAGGTCGTTAGCATTCATTAAACATAGACTTTTACTCGAAACACTCGGAATATCATTGATAAATCAGAGAAAGAGAAGGGGTCCCAAACAGTGGCGGCTGTACCTTAAGTGCGCTCGTGCGCTGAACCACCATTTCAAAAGATTTAAAAATTACAAAATATTACTGCATCTTTATTTTTAGATTCCCATATTAATATTTATTTTTTAAACATACATACGTACAAGAACACAAACAAGTAAAATTTCCAATTATGACGAAACAATGTAAGCGCTTTGCTTTACTATTAAGACTTACTTTCCCTGCAAGTAAAAATTCTCGTGCGCTTCAGCGAGCGCACGAGGACTGCTAATATAACTTGTATGAGTTACAAGCAAGTATCCCTGACGCGTGAGACAAAAGATATTTCATTGAAATATATGAAGAATTAGCCTGCTCTCGTGCAGCGCACGAGAACCGAAAATTAACTACAGCAACCGATGTTTGACTAGAATGCGCTGCGCCTGCGAATATGTAATGTTGTTTCGCTCTATCCGTGACTGGTTAAATAGTGTAGGTTTGTAGGTGTTAGGTTAGTAATTGTTTTTTATTTTGATTTGGTTCGATTCTGTACTGTGTACAGTGTGTGGTGTGGGATAAAATTAACAGTGATTAGGTATATTAAAGACAGTAATAATTTTTTTTTAAATAAAGTTACGTGAAAGTGAAAAAATAAAAAACATGATTCCTTGCTAAATGTAATAAGTGTGTCAGTTTTATACATGGTCGAAATTCTTCGAGCAATTATACAAAATAATAAAAAATCGACATATACATGTAAATTTTTGTTTTTTTTTGCGATTTCTAATCTTAATACCTACTTAGTGAGCAAGTAAAGTGCACCACCTGTACAACAACCCACCAGCCGCCACTGGTCCCAAATGACTTCCTTGTGGAATCCAGGAAGTTACAACAACCAGGTTCGAAATAAAGTTGTTAATTCGAACGTGTTGAAACCTACCAGTAAACGCTTTAGAGAAATCAGTATATATAAAATCACATTGATACTCCTGTTCAAAAGCACCTAATATCTTCTTCTTCCTTTGATTCCTAATATACTCGTACATATTTATAATTACTAAAAATCTTAATATTGGTTGAGTTTGATCTGCCACCCATAAACCCATGTTACAGAGGAGAAATTATTTCTATCACTGAAAAAACAAGCAATTTTTTTGAATAGTTTGGGCGATACACTGAAAATAAAATCTAGGTATATATGATAAAAATCTAGGTTGATTTAACAAAAATTTTGTCAATATACGTCCAACAAAAAGTTTTGTCAAATTGACAAAAATTATAGAATTTTGTTGAGGTAACAAAAAATATTTTGTTGTATCCACAAAATTATTTTGTTATGCTAACAAATAAATTTGTTGAAATAACAAAAATATTTTGTCAATATGACAAAATTTCGTAGAATTTACAAAATTAATTTGTCATATTAACAATTCTTTTGTTGTATTAACAATTTTTTTGTTAGTGTTATTGTTTTTTTATTATTATCGGATTAACAAATTTTTTTTGTTAAATTAACAAAATTGTTTTGTTAAATTAACAAAATTGTTTTGTTAAATTAACAAAATTGTTTTGTTGAATCAACAAAATTGTTTTGTTACATTAACAAAATATTTTGTTAAATTAATAAAAATTTCTTGTTATATTTTGTTAAATTAACAAAATATTTTGTCAATTCAACAAAATATTTTGTCAATTCAACAAAATATTTTGTCAATCTTACAAATTTCTTTTGTTGAATCCACAAAAAAACAAAATCAATTTTGTCAAAATATTTTTTTTTTGGGATTTAACTCCACAAAAATTGGCGTTTCGTCCCTACGATCTCACATGCAACCATCTGTGAGGGCGTATGGACAATACGCAATTTTTGTTAAGTTCAGTTAATCTTACATCGATTTTTTAACAAAAACCAAGTGTGAACTATACCATACACAAAAGAAATTTTTTGGTTTCCTTACAAAATAGTTTTATCTATCTGATTATATTATTTTATCAATATTACAAAATAATTCAACCCCAAAACAAAATATTTGTCATTTTAACAAAAATGTTTTCATTTTTTGTTAAATTGACAAAAACAAATTAATAAAAACTTTGTGATATTGACAAACATTTACAAAACAGATTTTTTGTAGATACAACAAACATTTTGTTAACATCACAAAAAAGTTTGTCGATGTGATAAAAATCTCTGTTTTATTTTGTTATATTAACAAAACTTGGTTTGTTAAACTGACAATATTATTTGTAGTGCATATTTTGTTAAACTGACAAAAAATCATGCTGGATTATAAAAATTTTGTGAAATCAACAAAATCATTCTTTCGTATTGACAAAAATTTTATCAGAACGATAAAATTGTTTTGTTAAAGGTCAACAAAACGTTTTTGTCAATATTACCTAGGAATTTATTTTCAGTGTAGCTTATTACTTAATTGTTTGATCCAAATTCAAAAACAGGGCAGACACACGAAATTTTCTATTGTTCTAAGAAGTTTACACTTTACACCATGGATGGCACTTGCATCGAAAAGACTAAAAAGCTTTTAGTTCTAGGTACCCAAGTAACATTTTTCATCTCATAAGATGCTCCAAGAGTTCAACTAGATTAGTTAAGAGGAGCTAAAAGTAATCTTAAAGAATACTACGAGATTCTTTTAAAACAGTTAAAAGCTTTAAATGGCCTAGTTATGAGAGGCTCTTCCTACTCGTAGTAGCAACAGAAGTTTCTTTATGGGATGACAGATGCACGTTTATATTAAAATGGCACTTCTAAGGCTCTAATAGAGATCGGCAAAATCCTATTATGAGAAAGCGTCTCTTCCAATAAGAGGTGATAAAAAGAGAACAGAATATTTGTTAACTTAATAAAAAATGAAACAAAATACTTTTTAAGTTTGTGTGATTTGCTATGCCAACAAACTGTTAGGCTTGATATAGTATTAATTTTGTAAGTCTATCAACTATTATATTATAATGGCGATGCATGATATTTATTATTTTGCACATATGGGAACCGAAATGAAATGCGGTTGAAATTGTATCTACTAATTCTAACATTTTACGTCGAAAAAACACAAAGCCCCTTCAAAATAATGCATATTTAAATTATTTTATTTATAACTTTTATCGGAAATAGGGTTACCATATATTTCTTTCGTAAGCAAATAAAATCAAAATTAACTTTGAAATTTGTTTTGTTTTTATTTAGGTCATGGGTCATTTGCTTGTGAGAGTAAATAGGAAACAGGAAAGGTCAAATTTAATATAAAATATTCCAAATTACACACTGAGAGTCTTATGCTGCATTTACAAGAGTAATAAAATCTCATATTCTCTGTAATTTTCTACTATTACTCTTGTCACAAAAAATTACTTTTCGTGTAATGCAACACAAAGAATACATTTTTTTTTGTTAATTTTGAATGAAAAGATAGTATAGTAGCAAAAAAATCCCAAGATGTTAATGTATTTAGTTTAAATCGAAAAAAAGTTACACAATATATTTTATACTTTCTATGCCACCTAATAAATTTTAAGTCAGTGCTACAGCCAAGTTATTTTATCGAGATCATAATTTTTTAAGTTATGGTAACCCTCAAATGTACAGGCACTACTTTGCTTGTGTATAGGAATATGGCTGCTTCTGACGCGACACTAACTCTTCTAGTAACATCTTTATTCTTTCTATAGGATCTTAGACGCTTCTTTATGATTCATGTGTACTTACATGCGAGTGAGAAGAGAATGTTGACATCAGAAAACTGTAGTTTGTGAATAGTTGTGCTTGTTGCATTAAGGATCTTATTAGGATCTTACTGCAAAGCTTATTTTCTTTAAACTCAAAATTGTTTCTTGATATAGGAGGATTTTAAACTCAAATTCTTTTAGAATTTTCAAAGTGGTATACAAATAACTTTACTCTTAAATATGACTTGTTATGGGATTAATTGGACATATTTAGAGCTCAGTTTTCAGAAAGGGATTCTTATAAGACTATAAGTTTTTATAATCTAACTACAAGAAGAGAAAATAGTTTTGCTATAAGATTTAAGTTCTTTTAAGCTGGAAAAGTGTTTAACTCTTAAAATAAAAGTGTTATGACATCCAGTTGAGTTTCATAGCAAGATATTAATACTTTAGTATAGCAATGGGATATAAAAGAGTTGTATGAGAGTTTTTTTCAGATTTAAAGAGCTAAGCTCTGGAGAGTATGTTAGTTGGGTATGTGCATCCCGGACCATCTTTTGTGGAGTGATCACATATCTGATTTTTAGATTTTCTTCGCCGATGCAAGGTCGTAACATATGTATAAAGCCTTTATTCTTCCGAAACTCGAGTACAATTCCCATATTTGGACAGGTGCTCAAAAAACCCACTTTAGTCTTTTGGACAGAATTTAAAAGAGAGGTCTTAAAATGGTAGGCGATTGTTGTCTAACTGAAACATTTGTATCTCTCGAGCATCACCGCAATGTTTCATGTCAATCATTATTTTACCGTTATTTTCATAAATAGTGCCCTAGTGAAATAGCCAGCTGCATTGGAAATTAATAAAATTAGTACGCGGCTGCGCCTCAAATGGTCCATCCGCTTACTCCAATTTTGGCATACTCTTTCTAACATTTCGGCCGGTATCTCATGAATGAATGCTTCAATTTTGGCTTCCAGTGCTATAGACATAAGCCCTAACTAAGCGCCACAAAAAAATAGTCTAGAGAGTTTGAATCGCACGATCTAGTCGGCCTATTGACCGGCCTCAAACGTGAAATAAACTGTTCACCGAACTCGCCTGTCAATCATCTTTGAAGAAATACGGCCCAATAATCCACACCAAAAAGTGACTTTCCCCGGATGCATTGGTAACTCTTGCAATGCTTCTGGCTGCTCTTCACTCCAAATACGGCAGTTTTGCTTGTTCACGCATCTATTCAACCTGAAATGAGCTTCATCACTGAACGAAATTTTTCGATAAAAAAGTGGATCTTCGTCCAACTTTTCAAGAGCCCATTCACCGAAAATTCGGCGTTGTGGTAAGTAGTTCGGCTTCAATTCTTGCACCAGCTGTATTTTGAAAGGCTTCGCACCTATATCCTTCCGCAAAATTTTCCACGTAATAGAGTAACAGAGGCCTAATTGCTGCAAACGGCGCCGAATCGATAATTCACTGTCATCAATAAAACTGGCCGATACAGCTGCGATATTTTCCTCAGTTCGCACTCTACGTAAGCATGTTGGTGGTGTCCAACAATGTAAATTTGGTGCGAAATTCAGTTACAATAGCCCGAGTAGCCGCCTCAGTAGGTCGATTAAACTGACCATAAAATGGAAGAAGCGCGCGATGAACTTTCTGAACAGAACACGCATTTTGATAGTAAAATTCAATAATTTGCAAGCGTTGTTCGTTTGTAAGACGATTCATAATTAAATTATAGACCAAACTGAATATTTTTGACAGGGACACCAAACACGAAACGTGCGTGAGTTGTCAAAACCAGTGTTGCCAAAAAGAAAATAGCAAAAAAAATCACCCATTAGGAATGCTCATCAGTTTACTCTTGTTCCCAATTTCGGACGTACTGTCAAGTACAGGTATTCTTTTTTTAGCCGCACCACACTAATGTGGAATGCCTTGCCTAGCTCAGTTTTTCCCTACACTTTCAATATTAAGAACTTCAAATCCTTCCCTATTTGAGATGGCACTGTTTTTCCTTAATTGAGCCCGCATTATAAAACAAACAAGAAATATTTCCAATCTTAGGTTGGGGGACACAAATCTTGTTTGCCTTTTTCAATCAGTGTAAATTTCATCGACACCAATCAATGTTCAATCGAATAATAAACATTTGAATAACTTTTTGAACCATTTAACCCTTGTAATTGAATTGAATAAATTTTCATACCACAATTTTGTTCATTTTATTTCCAGCCGCCACCAACGACAACAACCCGGACAATCAAAATTGCCAGAAAAAAAGTATGGGACAATATTCATTTTAACAAACTTTAAACACCACCTAAAAAGTTTTTCATCACTTTTCACTTCGTGCTGAATATACATTCAAAGAGAAAGAAAATACAACAAAAATAAAATCGCATCCTTTGTATATTGATTTTTGAATAATAACAAAGAAAATAACGCCCATTACAAGCAATAATAAGAGATCTAAGGCCGTTGGACTGAATTACAAAACAAACACACAAACGAACTAAAAATTATTATGATAAATGGATTTAAGATTAAATCTAAGGCTTACAAGCACGAAACTAAACGAGCAAAGTGTCTCCCACCACCGTGTCATCCCTCAAGCCATCGAAACGACCCCGTAATTCTGTCAACCCCACACCAACCAACCCGAAGACATCATTTTAATGATCTTTCATAAATGGATACAAAAGAACAGCCATATAGATACAACATAATCGCATTCACCATTAGATACTTAGAATCTGAGAAACATCAGCGGCAGCAGTCACAACCACGACGGAGGCCAAACAACATTAGTCAAAGTAGTGAAAGTATCATCTTTATTGTTTTGCTTGCAGCCACAACGACGACGAGTGGAATTGGCATTATAGAGGCCGCAAGCGACGACATAATCATTCCTATTAAATCACCGACACCACCTCCACCGCCACCTTTGAGTCGACAACGACGACTACCAGTAGTACAAAGATTTCTCCCAGTTGAAGAAAATTACTCGTGCTGAACAGAAAGCCGAATCCATAAATCACATTTCAGGCGAGCAAGTGACGGAAGCTCATAGAACACAAACCTCCCACCGCTTTGAACAACCATGGGGTCGTAATCAAACTATCTAAGTGAACAAAGGCACTCCGCGCTGCCCTGACCGTCAAATTGTCCATCGAACAACCACTACCCACTCATTCGCTTGGCTCTCTGAATGGATTCGTTTAGAATCAGCGAGGACGAATTCGCCAATGCCGCTGCCGCAGAGACGCATCATTATAACATATCGACGCCGTCACTGGCCTTCCTCCTGCAACCCATCACCACTGCAGTGGAAGTGGGAAGGCAGGTACTCGACGAGGACGAACTCTCACCGTTGCTGGTTTACTCGTCGCACAATGCGAACTTCACCACCCTTATTACGTCCATCACGAACAGCAGTCCGGACACGAGTGTGGGAAGTGTCACCAGTATACTGTCAACCTCCCTGGAACCGCTTCTCGATGGTCCAGCTATCTTTAGCGACTTCGATGGCGTTGTCGAACTTCCGCCACTTAAGACCATGATTGTTAGCCTCATCCTGCTCGTCGTGATTCTTGGAACGGTTGTAGGCAACGTCCTCGTCTGCATTGCCGTGTGCATGGTGCGGAAGCTGCGACGACCCTGCAACTACCTACTCGTATCATTAGCTCTCTCCGATTTGTGTGTTGCCGTTCTAGTCATGCCCACCGCCCTGCTCTACGAAGTCCTGCAGAAATGGAACTACGGCCCTCTCTTCTGTGACATTTGGGTTTCGTTTGACGTGCTCTGCTGCACCGCGTCAATCCTGAACTTGTGCGCCATCTCAGTGGACCGTTATCTGGCGATCACGAAACCCCTCGAATACGGCGTCAAGAGAACCCCTCGACGAATGATGCTATGCGTTGCGCTAGTGTGGCTAGCAGCCGCCTGCATATCTCTGCCACCACTACTGATTCTTGGCAACGAACACATCGGTGAAAATGGCGAGCCCATTTGCCGAGTGTGCCAAAACTTTGCCTATCAGATATACGCAACCGTTGGCTCATTCTATCTACCGCTGTCCGTCATGCTCTTTGTCTACTATCAGATATTCCGTGCAGCTCGTCGCATCGTTCGTGAAGAGAAACGTGCTCAGACGCATCTTCAAAATGCCCTCAATGGCGCCGCTCAAACACAGCGCCCCGACTTTGATGCACATATTGGACCTCGGCACAGCGGGAATTCACTGAGCACGTCAACTTGCGGCGGCGGAACCCTAGTGAGTGGCAGCAGTAACCTGCTGGGCTCACCGCATCAAAAGAAATTACGGTTTCAATTGGCCAAAGAGAAAAAAGCCTCAACTACGTTAGGGATCATCATGTCAGCATTCACTATTTGCTGGCTGCCATTTTTTATACTAGCTCTTATTCGACCGTTTGTCGAGAGTGAAACAATTCATATTCCTGAGGCTCTCTCATCATTGTTCCTATGGCTAGGTTATGCTAATTCACTGCTGAATCCGATCATTTATGCCACGCTCAATAGGGATTTCCGCAAACCGTTCCAAGAGATCCTCTATTTCCGGTGTTCGTCACTCAATACGATGATGCGTGAGAACTACTACCAAGATCAATATGGCGAAGCACCATCTCAAAGGGTAGTTTTAGGTAATGAAGGACATGGAGCACGGGAGAGCTTCCTCTGAAACTCGATGTAGGGCCTATTTTCGAGGACTGAATGTAAGTGAGAGGGGCACTAAATTATTATTTAAGCAAAAACTTATGTGGGGAACCGTTACAAAAATAAAAACAAGGCGTGCTAACAAATCAATGTAAATAAAACAAACAAAAACTAAATCCGATAAATGTTACCTAACAAATTCTTATATACCATTTCAAGCTGATCCAACAAAATATAATATAACTCATCAATGTAGTGTACTTTACGATGTATAGGTAGTCTTAGAAGTTTTATCTACTCAGTGAACGAGATCAGTGTGTGTAAAATGTCAAATGGAATTTTTTTTAGTAAGGTAGTTTTATTATTTGTTTCATCAACCTAATTAATGGTTTCGAAATACCTACAACATATTGATATTAATAAGCATATTACTTTAGTGAAATAGGAACGAATAATATCATACTGCTCTACATTTTTTTATATTTTTAGACAGATGGACACAAGAAGAAATAGTAGTAATTTGGAAGCACTAAGATCTTTTGAAATGGCGCCCAACGAAACGAAGGTCTTTGGGATCTATCCGCAGATCAAAAGAGGTCTATAACTTTTAGACACACCCACCTTATGTATATTGTGAGAAAATATTTAAAACTTTTTTTACTGAAGTACGAAGATTTTTGAAGTATTAAAAGAACGCAAATGGCGCCCAACAACAAAAAAAAAGGGAGACTCTTAATTAATCACTATCTTATGAAATAAATATTAAAAATAAAGTTTAATAGCGCCCAATGAGAAGAACAGTTTTGAGGTTTTTAGTTATTCCTTGTAGTAAAATGTTTAAAAGTTGTTATTGTTTAAGTACTTTGTTCTTTTGATCATAAATGGCGCCCAATGAAATTAACTTGAAATGTATTGGGAGTTCAAATATAACTCTATTGTTTAGACAATCCTTTTGAAAGCTTTTGATACTCTATAAATCTTTTATTAGTTGATAAATAAGATCATTTGAAGTAAATATTAGAAAAAAGTAAACGGCACTTGACAAAAAGAACAGCTTTAACTTTCATCGTGTTTGTTTTGGCAGACTATTGACTTGACTTATTTTAATATTTAAGTATTAAGACTGTTGACAATTTTTATCATATAAGTACTTTTGAACTATAAAAACAACATAAATGGCGCCCAACGAAACGAATGGGTTTGAAATCTGTCGGTTGTCAAAATATGACTCGAATATCTAGACAATACTTTTGTATATGCTTTTAGAGACTCTTGAAAACTTTTTACTATTTAAATACAAAAATCTTTTTAAGTAAATACTTAAATGTATTAAATGGTGGGCAACAAAATGAATGGCTTTAAGATCTATCAGGAGACCAAAAAGATTACTCCAAGTTTGTGCAAATGTTTTTATTATTTAAATATTAGGATCATTTGCAGCTTTTAAGCAAGCTAAGTGTGGTCTAACGAAAAGAAAAAAATTAGCGATCTTCTGGGCGTCTAAATATGACTCATTTTTGGACAAATCGTTTGTACATATTTTAGAGACTCTTAAATATGTACTATGTTTATTTGGGAGACTCTTATTTAATTACTATGATCCTTTTAAAAAAAGCGCTTCGAAATTTTAAGACATTTCATAAATATCTATACCGTGGGAGTCTTTTTAAAAGTTGTTTCTTACTGAAATATTTAGATCTTTCGAAGTATTAAGAATTTAACACAACAGAAATGTGGTCCAACGAAACAATGAGTTTAAGATTTATCAGAAGTTCAAATGTGATTCTAACATTTAGACAAACGTTTTGTATTTTTCGGAGAATATTGAACAAAGAAAACTTCAAAATATTGTAAATGGCGCCCAACGAAACGAATGCCTTCAATATCTATGGGGAGCTTTAAAAGATTATTCTTATTTTAAGACTGTTCTTATGTTAATTGTGAGAGACTGTTGAAAACTTTTTATTATTTACGTACTTTGATCTTTTGAAGTATTCAAATAAGGTTAATGGGATCCAATGAAAAAAAAAATAAATAGATTTTGGCATCTATAGGGTGAATATACTTACATTTTTGGACAATCCCCTTTTTGAGGACTTTTAAGAATTTCATATTCATAAAATGCGTTGTTATAACAGATTTTCAAAAAGAGTTCATTTTCCATTTTTCGAGGCAAATACAAAAAAAGATAAATGGCGCCCAACGAAACTAACAGGTTTGAGATCTTCCAGGCATCAAATATGACTCTAGTATTAGGATAATTAATTTTTACGTTTCGGGAGACTCTTTAATTTATATTTTTTATTATTTAAGTACTAAGATCTTTCTAAGTATTAAAATACGGATAATGGAAAGAAAAGTTTTGGCATCTACAGGGCGTCTATATATTTTCGGCGACTCTTGGAAATTTTGTGTATTTTGAGTTCAACGTTCTTTCAAAGTAAATATTAAGAAAGTTAAATGGCGCCCAATAAAACTAACGGCTTAGAGATCCATCTATATAATATTAGGTTTCGAAAGACTATTTAAAACCTTTTAGTATTTGAGTACGAAGATGTTTTGAATTAAATTTAAAAAAAAAAAAAAAATGGCGCCCAACGAAACAGTGCACATAATTTCTATAGACTCCGATCGATTTCGATGAATGACAGTTGGTTTTTGGTAGTAGTTAATTAGTTAGTTAATCAAAAAAAAAACTTCACGGTAAAAATGTTAAAGGTTATGAATTATACTTTTCAATAGTAACATTTCTTGAGATTTTAGTGCTTTTCATATTGTATCAAAATACACACACAACACAAAAGAAGCTAGTTTAATTCGCAAACGAAGTTTTGATGCGAAGAGACTAAAACTACTCCATCCTGTAAACCGTTTTTGGATTTAGATGAGTATCCAATTTAATTTTTTCTTAAATCTGTGAAATTCTTCCATACATGTTAAATAAATAATAATGAGTGTGAACAAAAAAAAAATCAAATCAAACGAAATTTGTCAGTGTAACCAATCGTTTAAGTAAATGTTTAATTTAGGCATACAACAAATGAATATATATAATATAAGAAATCGTAAAATCATAAATATTAATACAAAAATACCCATTTGTTTCATTTTAATATTTTGTAAATCTCATTTTATTATTTCTTAAAGAACAATTTAAAAATAACCATAAGTTGTTATAGTCAAACTATACAAAAAAAAAAGCAAATGTAAGATTAGATCATAGAAAATAAATCCTACTTTCTATTGTTGTATACATATAAGTTGAGTAAGAATAAAGTCACGTCTCTCTGTGATACTGAAACAAAAATTAATAAAATTAAAGCAAAAGTAAGATGAGTTAATAAATAAATTTAATACATACAAAAAAAATACAACACTATAAAAACCAAAAGCAAATATTTTCATAAACTATTAAATTATATACACTAAATGAATATAAAAAAAAAATAATTATTAAAAATCTGATGCAGTTTTATGCAATCAGTAGCTCAAAATATTCAATATTTTCTATTTTTGTTCTTAAAATAAATACGTGTATATTTATGTATTATATTTTGTTATTTAGTTTTAATGTGTATTTTCGTTTAAGATTTGTTATCTAAAGCAATTGACTCGAAGAAAAATGTGGGAATTAATTAAAAAAAAAAACAATTAAATAATCCATTATTGAAAAACAAAAAACTTATTTAACTTGGTTATTCTTATTGCGTTAAAAAAAAAACTTTAACATTGTTGTGAAATAATTGTAATTTCTCTTCTGAGCTTTTATTGACATAATGTACTTTAAAAGAGCTATTTGAGACAGTTTTATAATTTTTTTTTATAGTGAAATTCTATGTTGAGTTTTTTTAAAATTAATAAATAATACAAAAACGACTAAATATAACAATTTGGTTACTACACATGGAAATGAAAGTATAAAAAAGAAATTAACAAAATATAAAAGAAAAGTGTTGGAAATAACGAGGATGCAATGATTTTGTTTTCCCTTCTCTTGAAATTATACCAAAAATTATTTACATAAGTATTAAAACAAAATAGATTATGATACAAAAGAAAATAAAATAGAGAAAACAAAAATTCAAAAAGCAAACAAAATTAAGCAGAACTAAGAATGGTGAAATCAAAAAATATAAAAACAAAATAAATACAAATTTTATTTTTGTTTTATTTCGAAAACAGTCGCACAAGACTCTTAAGTTAATTATAAAGTAAGTATGTATATTTTGGTGGAGAAAATTTTCCAATTCAATCGGTTTAGTGGAACATTAATATCAATCTTAGGCTAGGAACGCACTTGCGATTTTTTTTCGTGGCGATTAAATAACCAACAAGTTGCAGTACTCCCTTGACACATTCAATACTCATTCTATAACATGGCACAAATGTCTGTGGATGTTCTGTCTTCCTATGAAACTGACCGTTAAATAACCTGCCACTTATAACCGGATGCACCCAATACTTTTGTTTACGTTTTTTGAGTACATTTTTAATGTAACAAAAGATCCACTTCACAACACTTCCTATTGAAACCCAATTTAATACTAACAAGAATTTTATTAAAAAGTCGCAAATGCGTGTAGGTCTATTAAAATCAATTTTATCTATTTAATTTGCGACAAAGAAAAACTCTTGAGAAAATAGAACATGTTATGTGTTTATAATCGCTACGATTTTTAAGTCGCAATATCCCTTTGAGTGCATTTGTTTCATTTTAACTTACGACAGTCGCATCGCCAGAAAAATGAAACAAATTTCGACCCTTAAAGCTAGGAACACACTTGCGATTTCAATCGCGTGGTTTCTTAGTCGCAAAAATAGAACACATGAGTTTAAATAAGAATGAACGCACTTGATACCAATAATGCGTGACGCGATGCGATTTTCGTAAGTTAAAATGAAACAAATGCACTCAAATGGATATGTTCACATTTGCGATTTAAATTACTACGACTTTAAAATCGCAGTCGCAACAAGAAATTATTATGCATGCACTTGTAATTTTAATCCCACGATTTCTTAGCAGCAAGGAATAAGACACATGGCGTTAAATGTAAATGCACGCACATGCGACTTAAAAATCGTAGCAATTATAAAAATGAAACAAGTTCCATTTTTTCAAGCGATTTTTCTGTAGCTACTTATTTGTAGCAAATTCGTGCACTCACGCGTGCACTTGCGATTAAATAATCGCGCGGAAAAAAATCACAAGTGCGTGCATGACAATAATTTTTTTTTTTTTTTTTAATTTTATTATTTATTTCATCAATGGATTTACAATCTGTTGACTACAAATGTTTGCTTAAACTTAACAATATATGATCTAGCTCAACTTAAAACTGAAATAGATTTTGAACAATTTTTTTAAAACTATCCCTACTCATAGAAAGATCGACTTCACATGAAATAGAGTTATACAATGTAAGAGAACGAGTTACTGGGTTATTAAGACCATAATTTGTTCGGTGATTGGGAACATAGAGTATGTGATTTCTGTTTCTTAGTGTTCTTTCCGGAACATAAAAAGAAACTAACGCTAGAAGTTCTTCCGATTTAATATTATAACATAATATATCTTTGATAAAAAGAACGCATTGAGCTTGCCTGCGGCTTTCCAGAGTTTTCAAATCTAACAACGCACATCTTGAAAAATAAATCAGGTAAATCAGCAGACCATTTCAGATTTCTTAACGCAAAACGCGTGAATCTTCTTTGTATTTTTTCTATTCTATCAATAGCATTTTCATAAAATGGTGACCAGACGACACAACACACAACAATACTCTATGATGTGTAGTACCAATGACATGAAAATTGCCTTTAATGTATACGCATCCTTAAATACAGTCGAAGTTCGTTTAAGGAACCCCAACATAGAATTTGCCTTTGATACAATAAAATCAATGTGAGCTGAAAAAGAAAATTTGGAGTCGAATATAACTCCAAGATCTTTAACTTCGTTGACTCTAGTGAGTGATTTATTTTCAAACTTATAAGTAAAGATTATCGGGGATAAGGTTCTATGGGCACTAAAAATCTTACATTTTGCAAAATTTTGCTCCAGGTGGTTGTATTTGCACCAATTTAAAAACATATCAATATCGTTTTGGAAGTTTAAACAGTCACAATCCCAAGATATTTCACTGTATAATTTAACATCGTCCGCAAACATCAAACAGTCCGAAAAATTAAGTACTTGCAGAATATCATTTATGAACAAATTGAACAAAATTGGTGCAAGGTGACTACCTTGGGGAAGACCTGAATCAACCTGAATAAAGTTTGATGTAAAACCTTCAATCTGAACGACCTGTTTCCGGTTCGACAAGTAGGAACTCAACCAATTCAAAAAATTAGCATTCAAACCCAGCTTTCGAAGTTTTTGGAGCAATAGTCCGTGATGAACTCTGTCAAAAGCCTTGACGAAGTCTGTGTACAGGACATCCACTTGCTTTCTATTTTCCATGGATTTTAAACAGAACTGAGAAAATAGGCACAAATTGGTCGTAGTTGAACGGCCACTAATAAACCCATGTTGTTTTGGCGTTATAGATTCCTTGACTGAAAAAAATATCCTCTGGGTAACTAACTTTTCAAATAATTTTTGCACCGCAGAAAGTTTTGATATTGGTCTGTAATTTTTAACCAGGTGTTTTAGGCCACTTTTAAAAATTGGATTTACATAAGATATTTTCCAATCGTCAATAAAAACACCAGTTGTTAAGGATTTATTAAAAATGATTTTTAACGCGGAGCAAAGTGATGAGGCACAATTAAATAATAAAGATGGCGGAATATTATCAACTCCAGCTTTTTTATTTGAATCGAGTTCAATCAAACCATCAAGTACATCTTGATCTGAAAAACACTTTAGATCAAAATCTATAATAGGAGAAATAGATGGATAAAAATCGACAATATTTAAAATAAGGTCTTTATTATAGTTAGACTGAAAGTATTTTGCAAATAGATTGCAATTTGTAATTTGTAGCGACTACGACTTTTTAATCGCCTTGCCCAAAAATCGCAAGTGCGATCTTAGCCTAAATCAGGAGGAATTTTTGGTATCAAGTGGGTTCTTTCTTATTTACACTCATGTGTTCTATTTTTGCGACTAAAAAACCGCACGATTTAAATCGCAAGTGCATTCATAGACTTACTTCAGAACTTAGAAAGAATTTCTTAACATTGTAGTTATTGAGGAAGGGTTCCTTGGATATTTCATAGATTATGACGATCAATTAAAAGCTTAAATGACCTCAACTCCAAAGTGCGTTTCGCCCAGGTACGACAGTTATAATATAATGTCGTTCCCTTCTTAGACTCAATTATTGGTCTATGTTTCATTCACATTCAGAGTCTATTGATCCTGTGAGTTTCATAAGAGTCGATAAACTTCGACCAATAATTAGAAGGGTACTACTGGATCTAACTGATGAGCCCTCTGTCGTACCTGGGCGAAACGCACTTTGGAGTTGAAGTCGTTTGAGCTTTCAATTGAATTAAATTAAATCAAAAGTTGTAAGCTCTATTGCTTGTTGGACACCAAAAAGGCTTTGCTTTGAAGAAAACTTGGAGAAATCGATATCTATCATATAAAAGGCTTTCCATTTAGTGTTTCGTACTTTTTAATTTAAATTAAATACAACATCTTTCAAGAGTTCATCGGTGCTTCGCTAGGTGGCGCGCTTTCGAAACGTTAAATATTTCATAAGTCTGGCCTATAAATAAGGCTGAATTTGAGCAATGGCATTGATTATTTTTTATTTCAGGACAGCAGTGGTCATTGGCATAGACCTGTGATTTAAGAAAACCCTACAAGAAGAAGTCAAACGGGATCGAATCGCACGATCTCAATTGCCAATTCACATCGTCTCCACGTGACATAACCATTTTCGAAAATCGTTTGTGCAAAATGCCCATTGTCTCACGGACTGTGTGACACGTATACGGAACGTCCTGTTGAAATCACTTGTAACGTGAAATTCCGGCCAGAAGAAATTCGTTATCATCGACAGATAGCGCTTGCGTTGACAATGATGGCCTGCCTGGTCAATGTCGTTCTCAAAGAAGTAGGGACCGATAATACCGCCAGACCAAAATCCACACCAAACAGTGGCTTTCTCTGGATGCAGGATCAACGTAGATCGTGATCTTTCAAAAACCAATAATTTTTGTGGCTTTTTTGTATCGAAATATCAGGCCATGAGTTTGCTTGAAGCCCGACAAGTGTCAGTTATTGACCATGGGATGTCGTCAGCCTCAATGAAATTCTGGTGAAATTGGCTTTTCTCTTGCTCCAATGGCATAATTTGGATGGAGAACTCATTATAGAGGGACCACCGTGCCCACTAGGGTGCCTAATAAGGAAAGCAGCTGTCGCATTTTAGTTAACAATTGCCCTATCCATCAGCCAACACTTCGCTTTGGATAACATTTGCATGTTTCTTAAGCATTTTAGGCCTTACTCCATCTACTCTACACCTATTGTTAATAGAAGTAAAAGATTAATGTAAGAAGAAAAATAAGGGGCATAAAATAGGAGTAACTTCAAGAAAAAAGAAAATGGTTTTGGTTAGTTGATTAGTAGTTTCAGACAGAAGATCGTTAATCAATATGAAAAAAAAGAGTTGGAGATAAAATGGAGCCCTGAGGCACACCAGCATTTAGTTATTGACATGAGAAATTCACAGATATGACAAAAAGGTGTATTTTTTCGGATCAAAGATAAGGAACAAGTCTGGAGTGTTGGCAGATTGACCTGCAACATCAGGGATTCGAATAGGCCCGTCGTCGAAAAGCTAAATCGTGATGTTTAAATCAGCAATAACATATTTTCTTTAGGGTTTAGTCTGACTCAAACTACGAAATTATTTAGCATCGCAAACATTGAAATCACCCGTTATGATGATGGAGTTGGACAAGGCATCAAATTCATTTAAAGTTGAACTTCTGTCCAAGTTAGGGTTTCGATAAATAAAATATGAATAAATGATGTGCTTATTTACCGTTGTTATGTCTATATATATTATATTGTGCTATATGCATAACCCCTAGGTCCCAACTATAAGTAGAATCACAAGAATACATGTAATAGGTTAAGTATGTAATTATGTTAAGATTAGTCTTGTAAGTAATCCCAAACAATAAACATCATCTTAGCTCTTAATATAACTTCTTTTATTAAGCAAGTACTGTGAATGTACATGACAATTTTGGCGACGAGAATTGTGCGGTTATATAGTATTTAATGATCATTAACTATAAGCCGAAAAAAAAATAGAAGAACCCGTATCAAAGATCATGTGATATGATCACGCCGTGTGTGAAACAGTTTTCAAGTCAGCATATATTTGTATTAATTGCGAAAAAATTAAGAAAACGATAAAATGACAACAGACAATAAAACTTTACCTAGCATTGCTAATAAAATGAGTGTTGGAAATTTCCGTGGAAATATTGATCCATTTATAATCGATAAAGACGATTTTGAACAATATGCAGATCGATTAAAGCACATTTTTGTGTTGAATGCTATTGGCGAATCTGTGGCAGAGGAGAAGCAAAAAGTGTCAATATTTGTGTCTTTTGTGGGAGCTGATTTATATAAAATCCTCCGGACATTGATTGCCCCAAAATCAGAATGGGATTTCTCCTATGACGAGCTAATTAAGATAATGAAGCAGTACTTTAAACCAAAACTGAACGTGAGAGCCGAGCGTTTCAAATTCATGTCTCGGAGACTAAAAGATGGTGAAACTTTACAAGACTTTGTTGTGGAGCTGAAGTCTATTGCCGAAAACTGCGAATATGGTGCCTTTTTGGATCAGGCACTGTCTGACAAGTTCATTTGGTCTCAAAGAAGTGCCGATATCCAGCGAAAACTTCTCAATGAACCATTAAATAAAACATTTAATGAAATATTTGTGTCTGCACAAACAATGGAATCAACTCAGAAGGATGTGAAAGATATTCAGTCGACCCTTCCGTCTATGAATATACATGGTGACCAGAATTGGAGTGGGAGAAGCAAATTTAGAATGGGAAATTCTAACCATCGGCGCATCGCCTCGAGAAGCAAAGCAAGAAACCATGATCAAGATGGTAATCGTGCATCGTCACGACCAAGAAGGTCTAACGAGAAAGTCACGTGCTTTCGATGTCAAAAAGAAGGGCATTACGCATATGACTGTGGTAACAATAGAGTAAGGCAGTTAAATACTAACAATAGATATAGAAATAAAAATTATAAAAAAGTCAATCACGTTGATAGTGAACAACAAATGTTATCGAATTTAACTTTAGGTAATGTTACAATAAATTCCTTAAGTTCCGAATATTTAGAACCACTTATTATTTCATTAAAAGTAAACAATATTAATATAAATATGGAGGTTGATTCTGGTGCCTGTCTTTCTATACTCTCTGAACGCATGTACTTGAAGTTGTTTAAAAATTGCAGATTAAAGCCATTTGATAAAACTCTTAATGTCATTACAGGTGAAAATGTTGTTGTTGTTGGAGCTGTTGAGGTTGCTGTAAATGGTTTGTTTGATGATAAAATATACTGCCTGGATTTGGTTGTGGTTAGAACCGAGAAGGATTTTACTCCTCTTTTGGGAAGAAATTGGCTAAACACCCTTTTTACAGAATGGAGGAATAATTTTTAGGTAAATAGCATTAGTCCATCTCGTGATGAGGTCAAAAACGAAATTTTGAAAGCTTTTCCACAAGTTTTCGATAACAATTATTATGGAATAATTAGGGATCACGTTGCAGAGATTGTGCTTGATGTTGATGCATCACCTATTTTTCATAAACCATATACGGTTCCATATGGATTGCGTGAAAAGGTTGAGAAAGAGCTGGGAAGGCTTGTGGAAGTAGGCATCTTGAAACCAGTTAGGTTCAGCGAGTGGGCCACACCAATTGTGGTTGTGGAAAAAAAAGATGGAACCATACGAATCTGTATGGATTGTAAGTCGACCATAAACAGGTATGTTAGGGCTGATCATTATCCGATTCCGCGAATCGACGACATTTTGTCTAGTTTTGGAGGTTGTTCCTTCTTTTGCATACTTGATTTAGCTGGGGCGTTCCAGCAAGTTGCACTATCAGAGCAGTCGCAAAAGTATGTTACAATCCACACTGATAAGGGTTTGTTTCAATACACTAGGCTTCCATTTGGAATTAAAAGTGCACCCTCCATTTTTCAGTGTGTGATAGATGACATTTTAAAAGGTCTGAAATTTGTGAGAGGTTATATCGATGACATCATCATAGATGGTAACACACTAGATCAACGGTTCTTAACCTTTGAGAATGTGCGGACCCCTAACAACGAATTTATCAGTCGGCGGACCCCAAAAATAAAATTTGATGTATTGTTGTGTATAAACTTTAAATTAATACCGTTACACCCACAAAGTTGAAAACATGTTGTTTTATAAAAATATCTTTTGTTAAAATCTTATTGAAAGTACATATTATGTATATGTACATATGTTAGCAGTTAGTAAAATAATCAATGTGATGGCTGGTGTTGTTTTTTAGCTACCAAGTTATTTATATTTGGATCAAACGAACATAGCTGAATTCGTAAATCAGGTTCTACGTCTAATTTATTTCTATATTTATTTTTCGTATAAACAAGAGTTGAAAAAGCTTTTTCACATAAATATGACTATGACGTAGAAAAGGGAATTAATACTTTTATAGCTCTTTCGGATATTACAGGATATTGCTTTCTAGCACTTAACCAGAATTCAAAAAGACTGATGTTTTTAAATACAAGTTGTAGAGCTGAATCACAGGATATATCAATAAGCTGGTTTTCTTCTAAAGCTGATAAACAGCTTATTTCACTAAAGTCAACTGAAAATGGATTTTTAATCCATAATTTGCTATTATCAGGAATTGGAAAGTATTCTCGAAAACTTTTTTTTAGGTCCGTGAAATGTTTGAGAAAACAATACATAGAGAAATGAAAAAAATGAAAATGACCACGGACAATATTGTTCTAGGTGTCTGAATTTAATCAAATTCCCCTAGAACGATAAAATTCACAGTCTATTAAAGCTGTAAATTTTATTAGAGTCGGTAAACATCGACCAATATTTGCGTCTTAGAAGGGTACGACAGCATCTAACTGATGAGCCCACTGTCGTACCTGGGCGAAACGCACCTTGGAGTTGAGGTCACTTAAACTTTTTAATTGTTTGAGAAAACTTTGAAAAATTGAGTCTGGTAAAATATCGTTGGCAGTTATTAAAAATTCATGTAGTGTTGAAAATGATGAATAATCCTTTTTCTCAAATCGCCTTTGCCACATTTCAATTTTCTTAAATGTCGATTCTATTTTGTCTTCAAATTGGAATACAGTTACTGTCTTTTGTGAGTTTTGTAAATCCATGTTTAACTCATTTAAATAGCCAAAAATGTCACAAAGATAAGCAACTTGTGCACACCATGCAAAATCATTAAAACGGTCGCGCAATTCAAATGACAAATTAATTTCTTTGAGGAAAAACATTCTTATTTCTTCGCGAAGCTCGAAAAACCGTTTAAGAATTTTTCCTCTTGATAGCCAACGAACCTCAGTATGGAGTAAAAGCTGACTGTGGATGCTGCCCATATCATTACATATCTTATTAAAGATGCGGTGGGTTAGTGGCCTTGATTTTATAAAATTGATAATCTTCACAACTTCATCGAGAACAGCTTTTAATTCTGCTGGAATTCGTTTCGCCACCAATGCCTCTCGATGTATGCAACAGTGCTGCCATGTAGCTTCGGGCGAAACATTTTTAACAAAAGCGCGTAGACCACTTTTACATCCGGACATTGCTCTTGCACCATCAGTGCAAATTCCAACACATTTTTTCCAATTTATTCCATTTGATGTTATAAATTCATTTAAAAGATTAAAAATGGCTTCTCCGGTCGTATGGTCAGGAAGAGGCAGACAGAACAAGAAATCGTCATGAATAGAGTCTTGAAATTCGTACCGCACATACGTCATCAGATTGGCATTGTTTGATATGTCAGTGCTTTCATCCAATTGAAGAGCAAAATAGGAACTCACCTTTATTTTTTCTATAAGCTGTGCCTTGAGATCGCAGGACATATCAACGATTCTTCTCTTGACGGTATCATTCGAAAGAGAAACTAAGTCCAAATTTCGTGACTCTTTCTCACCCAGCATAGTTGCCACCAATACTTTTGCGGCCGGTAAAATCAAATCTTCACCGACAGTATGAGCCTTTCCAGCTTTGCCTATCAACAAAAAATAAACATGGATATAATACAAAAGCTAAATTTTATGTTAATTTCCAAACAACCAGAAGTTTGACTGTAGTTAACTGCAGTCGATTTTTTTCATTCGAATTCATTAAGTTGATGCTTTTTGAATCTCTCGTTAGGAACAATTTTCACAAACTTTCAAACAAATTTTTGTACACATTTCAAGTTTAACAGTTTGGATACTTCTATTTGTGTTTTAAATAAATGATTTGGTCAGTACATGCGCACATGCATACATTCACAAAAAAAGATATGTAGCTAATTTTTAATTCAATAAATAGCCACTGAGGTCGACAACAAGTGCTTGAAAGGAGCTCGACATTAGATTTCTTAAACTTACCTATCAACAGGGAGACTTTGTAGGATGCAAGTACAGCATTTTCATTGATATTTCCAGTAGCAACTTTCCGTAGGGATTTCTTATTCCTCTGCAACTCCTGTAGTTTTATGTTGAAAAATTCACGAGGCTTATCTTTATATTCCTTGTGCTTTGTTTCAAAATGTCGCTTTAGTTTGGCAGGCTTCATAGATTCGTTGCTCAAAACGTCGCAGCACAAAACACACTGTGGCTTATCTTCGCCATTTAATTCTAAACACCCGAATCCAAACGAAAGATATTCAGAGGAATACTTTCGTTGTTTTTTATTTTTAATGTCATCACTGATTTTCGAAGTTGATGTTCCTGGATTGGAGTGAACGTCCTCACTTCTTTTCCTTTTTAGCCAGCGATCCATTTGTTAAAAAAGTAATGAAAAAACTAATATTTTTAAGAACAAACACTAAACGCGAAGGAGACACAACAAATTTGATTCTGAGTTTTCAGCTAAAAGAAGTAAATACGCATAACAATTAAAACGTTGCGTCGCCTACTGCAAACTTCGGATTCAAATTCAAATGCACATACAATTTTCAAGAAAAGCAAACATTTCAACAAAATTCTTCCTAATTACAGCCTACAAACAAAAAATAAGAGAATGAGCGGATGCTTTATAGAAAAGCTGTCGCGGACCCCGTGAGATTCTGCGCGGACCCCTAGGGGTCCGCGGACCATAGGTTGAGAACCGATGCACTAGATGATTGTAAGGCAAATCTGATTGAGGTTTTGCGAAGGTTCAATCAGTTAAACGTTAAAGTGCGTATCGACAAGTGTCAATTTTTTAAATCATCGGTCGAGTATCTGGGCCATGAGATTAATGGCGATGGAATTCATTCAAAGGCTAATATGATGAAGGCAATAGTAAACGCTCCTGCTCCCGTTGATGTTTCTTCGTTAAAAGCATATGGTACTTGGGTTTGTTAAATTTTTATAATAAATTCATTCCGAATCTTTCTGCACGATTAGCACCCTTGTATGAACTCTTGAAGAAAGAGAAATCTTTTGATTGGAATCAAGATTGCGAAAAGGTTTTTAACGAGAGTAAATTTTGGTTGTATGATAATAATATGTTAGTACACTACTCGCCAGATAAAGCTCTTTGTTTGTATTGTATTGTTTGTGACGCCAGCTCATATGGTGTTGGTGGGGTATTATTTCACATAGAGAAAAATGGTGAAGAACGTCCTATAATGTTCGTGTCTAGCACTTTATCAAATGCTGAGAAAAATTATTCTCAAATAGAGCGTGAAGCTCTCGCGGTGATTTTCAGTGTGAAACGTTTTCACAAATATATATACGGGCGTAAAATTAGAATTTATAGTGACCATAAGCCCCTTGAGAACATTTTTGGTGACAAAAAGAATAATGCCATAGCTGCCGCAAGATTGCAACGATGGGCTCTGATACTATCACAGTACGATTATAAGATAATTTATAGAAAAGGAAGCGCTATGAATAACGCTGATGCTTTATCACGTTTGCCCGTGAGCGAGCCAACTGATGTGTCTAGTTGCATGATAAATTTTTTTAATATAGCGGGTAATTTACCCTTGAATGCAAATGACATTGCAACGGAAACATCGGAAGACGATACTTTGAGCAAAGTTATTTCTTTTATGAGTTCAGAATGGCCAGCTTATTTTGAAAACAAGTTGCTGCAAAAACTAAGTAGTAGAAAATTAGAATTTTCTATTTCGGATGAGGGATGTTTATTGTTAGGTTGTCGAGTAGTTATTCCAAATTCATTGAAAGGAAAAATGCTAGAACTCTTACATGAAGGACACTTGGGTGTTGTCCGCATGAAAGAGCTCTCCCGAGGTACAATGTGGTGGTTAAATTTAGATCGTGACATTGAGCACTATGTCCGAACGTGTGATGCGTGTCAGCAGGAAAGTAAAAGACCTGGATTTGTTCCGTTGTCATCTTGGCCAGTTACTTCATTTCCTTTCGAGAGAATACATATAGATTTTCTATATTTTAAAAACAAAACATTTTTACTAATGGTAGACACTTTTTCGCGATGGATTGATGTCCATATTAGGAACAAAACAACAGCAGTTAATGTGATATCAGTGTTTATAAAAGTTTTTTGTATTTTTGGCTTACCGAAGGAAATCGTATCTGACAATGGTCCACCATTTTCGTCAGTGGAACTGCAAAATTTTTGTAAGGCAAACAACATTATTTTGACTATAAGACTCCACCATATAACCCTCAATCAAACGGCAGTGCTGAGAGAGCAGTTCAAACTTTGAAATCAAGTTTAAAAAAATATTTTCATGATCATAAGATCAAAAATTTACCTATAGAGAACCATGTTGAAAATTTTTTATTTAAATACCGAAATGTTCCTTCAACTACAACAAATAATACACCAGCTAATTTAATTTTTAGATATAATCCGCGAACTATCTTAGATGCTATCAAACCAATAAGTAGCCAAGTAAGCAAACAACCGTTAATAAAAAATAATAGAACCGAGTCTAACGAAAACCAAAACCAAAAATTAATTAAATATATAAGTAAGAAGCAACAAAAACAGAAACAACAACAACAGAAACACAAAGTAACTCAGATAAAAAATAATGAATTCAGTAAAAATCAAACCGTTTGGTATCGATGTAGTTATAACAACTTTGTGCGATGGACACCAGCAATTATATATGACAAAAGTTGTATATCTCGTAAGATTAAATGGTACTATTCGAAAAGCTCATGGTCACCAGTTGAGACCAAGAGTTTTAAGAGAGGTAACATTTGATTCTAGTAGAAATCAGAGTTATAATAATTCAGAAACTGATTTCCTAAATCCACAATTAAAAAGGGAGGAAAGCTCGGTATATGAATATAATGCAGAGGATAATAGAAAGGACAGTAATCCGAATACACCTATAGCTTTGAGTAAAAGTGTAAGAACCAGAAAAAAACCCATAAGGTATCCTAACATTTAAGTTTGAATACTGCTGAATATTTGGAAGTTATGAAGTTAATTAATTAATAGAATGAGTATAATGTATTTGAAGTAAATTTAAAATTATAGTGGAGATATGTTAAAGTAAGAAATAATAAACAAAATAAGAAGTTATTTCAAATAAAAACAAATATTTAAATTATTTTTAAAATAATTATTATTTTTAAAGAATTTAAAATTATTTATAAAATAATAAAGATCCTTTTAAATATTATGATCTTATAACAACTGAATTTAAATATTATACAAACATTGTAACTAAGTAAATAAGAAACTTAAGGAGAAAGGAGTGTTATGTCTATATATATTATATTGTGCTATATGCATAACCCCTAGGTCCCAACTATAAGTAGAATCACAAGAATACATGTAATAGGTTAAGTATGTAATTATGTTAAGATTAGTCTTGTAAGTAATCCCAAACAATAAACATCATCTTAGCTCTTAATATAACTTCTTTTATTAAGCAAGTACTGTGAATGTACATGACAACCGTAAATATGAATCACATGAAATCGATGTTTAAGTCTAAAAATAAACCATGTTTGGAAGTTTGGAAGAATGCTACATCATTCAGTATATGAACTGTGAAATTATGGTAACGGCAAAATAGTAGCACTAAGCTTAATCCATATAGATCGAATTCCGAATGATGATTTTCACCTTTTTGTGTTTCACAGTGCCAAAGCAGCTGGCTTATTTTGTACATTAGTTTGAAAGGCCCATAAATGCCATTATAATACAGAATTTGATATTGTTCAAATGCCCAAGTCGCTTCTTACGGTGGCACTGAATGAAGTGGTCCAATTTTCAATGACTCTTCCCCAATTTGTGGCACGTACCATTCTGATGGAACTATAAATGTCGTCTAGGTCCATATGGTTCTGTAACTTTTTGATATTGCACATTTTATCTGGTGGACCTCGTGGAGGTTGGGGTCGTGCCGTTGCAGAATCCCAGTCAGCCAACAAACGGTCTTGTTTATAATTATGAATTTTGAGCTCTGTAGGCTCAAGCTCCGATGCAAAATTGCAAAAATTTAAGTTTGCGAAAGGCAAAGTCCTGCTGTACAACTTCACGGACCGAACGATCTGCCATTCTTTTGACATACGAATGTTGTTGGCTGATTGATTACCAAAACGATCGTCTTAAATTTGGCACCCAATCGAATGTAAAGGGCCACCATATCACCCGTTAAATTGGTGCAACGCGCACAACGTTTGCACCAACGAACACTCAGTTTGGTAATAAGCTTTTATCATCTAGATGTGCTGTTGAATCGTGTAACAAGCCATGATTAATTGACACCAGTAATTTAATAAAATACAACAGATTTGATATTTTATTTTAAAAGGAAATCTTATAGTTAATTTTTTTTATTAATTTATGTTGGAATACAGTGAAAAAAGAAAGACAAATAACGTCAGCAACCGATGGGAGGCAGTTCGCCACCATAAATAAGAATTTTGGAAAAAAAGCGACCCCAGCGCCACCTAGAGAGGTCTAACCAAAACAATCCGGAGTACCACACGAACATATTGTGTATATATAAAGTGGATAGCTTCAGTGTTTCAGCCATGATGGTGAGACAGACACACTCGTACACACCAACGTTTTCATATGTACAATAAGATTAGCTGGAAACGAAGAGCATAGAAGATTGTCTAAGAATGGGTGATTAAATATTAGATTATAAATTTTACTTTTTGTGGAACACTCCACTTTTGGAAAACGCCTCTGCCTTTCTGCTCGCGAAATAATAAATTTTAATCAAAACAAACGGTTTATAAAAAAAAAACACCTGTGTGTAAGACATGAATAAAAAAACGAAGCCGAAACCAACGCGGAACAAATTGCCAACACAAAATCAATATTATTCAAAGTTCTTCTGCAGACTCATTCTCACCTGGATGGGTGTTTCCTTATTTTTCTCGGAACGACAGCGTCGACAGGTGAAGCTTGGTGGTAGTGAAGTGACTCTCTTTTTGTTGTTGTTGCTGCCAGCGTTGATGGTTTTTCACCTTTTATTTTCGTCAAAAAGGTAAAAGGTCTCAATGTAAACGAAACAATTCAAAGAATATCCTCCAAAATTTACATCGTTTTCCTCGAACCAACGTCATTAATGTTTTAAGAGGCAGCAAAGAACACTTTACCTTGTCATCCACTTTTAAAAGCCAGGCAAGCAGGTTCCGTAAATTAAGAGGAAACAAACAAAAAGGGATGACTATTCTCCGCCCTTAGCCTGCCCAGTTTTTTGTATTCGATACAAACTTCAATCCTGTTGGATACATTTGTCGAATTGTGTTCTGTGACATTCGGTATATTTTTATGATGTCATAAATTAAACAAAAAATCCTATATATGTATGCCTGCCGTTACAGTTATAGTCAGCTGTTTGGAAATTAAATCAATGACACGCCGGAGCCTTTACTGCTTGGTTATGTTTCACTTTTGTTTTGGGCCTTTAAGGTGAGAACGAGGATTTGTATAAAAATAAATATTTGCTCAGAAAGATGACGAGCTATAAAATTTCACTTAATATTCGTTGTTCCTCCTGTGAGAGATGATGTCACTTTTTATTAGAATTTATTTGCCGCTATTATGATTGAAAAGGTCTTATACTTAGGATTTAATCAAATACTTTGCCAGGTCTGTGTTTTTGTGTTGTTCGATCCAGATGTTAATTTCAAGTGAAAGTGAAGAAAACTCAAGTGGATATCACAGGGGCAGAGAAGCAAATTTATAAGGAAATTCAATGCCGTTGGTCAGAGAGAAAAAAAAAGTGGCAACATCATTGAAAGTCTGAATATCTTTTCTCATAGCTCATAGGTTTGAGGACTGAAGATTTGTGAAAGGTCTTGATTTGACCTCTTATTTTTTTTATAATCTACACGCGCTCAAGGGATTATAACTACCCTTTAAATGTTTCAACACAGCGCGGGTGTGAAGTTAAGGAAGAGAAAGAAGGATAGGAAAGATGTGTGGCACGATGTTCTGAGACTGAAGGTGGTTATCTCAGATTTTTTTATCTCCAGGTATGGCGGCCGAACTAGTGCGAAGAATGCTGTGTCTTATTTTTATGTCCCTTATATTTTATTCGTTTTTCATATTTGATGGGCATACTAGTATTACTAAATCACATGTTGTTAGTGTTATGCCTGAACAACATGCAATGAGCAAACCAGCAACCCATTGATGACAACTTTGTAAGGTTTTAATGGAATAAAGTCGACATAAACGACAGCAGGGATCGAACCTGTGATCATGAGGTTGACAGGCGGTCATACATCCATCGTGCCACGGCCACCCCCATATGAAAGATTTTTAATTTTATTTGACAGCTGATATCATTCTAAACTCGAATAGACAGTTTCTGCTTTTCATACACCGCGTCTGGAAATTTCTTTACAAAATCTTTTCAAATGTATGTGTTCGTTAGGTATCCACTTAATTCCCAATATAATTACTTGGTACGAGTAAGAAATTTTTATTTTCAATATCAAAAAGGGTTTTCCATTTTTACTTGCAACTTAAAGGTAGATACTATAAGGCAAGTTATGCATTCGTAAAAAAATCGAAATCGAGATTTTGATCAAAGTTGACATTATAGACCGAGAGCCTACAGCAATTTTTGGGTGTGATTGATAACAAAAAATAATTAGCATAATAAAATAGGTCTTTAGTAGTTATTTACAAATGTGAACGTCTTGCATGCTCTAGTGAGAGCTATAGTGCATTAAAGTGCATCATATGTGCAGTTCTTTCCAAGTCTAATATAATTGTGATAACAAATTTTAACGAAATATAAAGTTAAGCCCCTGATTGAAAGTATTGAGGTCTAAGACGTTTTGCAGACAGCCTTCTACCTGCAAGACGCGATAAGAATAGCGTACTTCTTGCACGAAGAAGATGGCCTTCAAAAGGTCTTGGACCTCAATATTTGCAATCAGGGTACTTGGCTCTTTATTTTGAAGTTATGGAAAATTTTGTATCACAATTTTTTAGACTTTGGAAAGAACTCCACATATGATGCACTTTTATGCACTATATAGCTCCTACTAGAGCATGCAAGACGTTCATATTTGTAAATAACAACTAAAGGCCTATCTAATTATGCTAATTATTTTTTGTTATCAATCCTTTGTATATAAACTCTGCCGCTTGGTACATTACGTGGCGTTCCTCGTCATGAGACTACTATAAGAATTTATATACAAGGATCAATCACACCCAAAAATTGCTGTGGGCTCTTAGTCTATTACGATGATAGCGAAGACTAAAACAGTAGGTCTCGCAATTCTGTCTGTCTGTCTGTGTGTCTGTTCGACTGCAGCCTAAGCGGCTCGGCCTATTTTCTTTAAATTTGGTAGATATCATTTTTAATTTTCTCCCCACACATTTTTCTCTTTTTTTTTAAGACCAAAAATAACGGCAATACGATTTTTTTTTTCGAAATTTTGTAAATATTTTTGTTCTCAAAAACTGTCCCACAGATTTAAGAAATACAAATACAAAAAAATTTCATTTAGTTAAAGCTAGGTAATGGTTGAAAAACAATTTCTGAAAAATGGTTATTGAGGGTATACCTCTCATAGATCCATTTTTTTTTTGTTTTTGATTTTCTCAAAAACGGTACAACCGATTTTCATCCTTTTTTTTTTGCTAAAGCTTCCCAAGAACTTGAATAGAATTGTGTGTTCAAATTTTCAAACAAAATTTTTTTGGATTTTTAAAAAAAATTTCAAATTTTTTTTTTCAAAACTCAATATTTCGAAAACTCCATCCTAGATCTTTTTTTTTTACTTAATAAATAAAAGTTTCTCAATATAATCTACAAGATGTGGGAAAAAAATTATTTTACCTAAAAGTAAAGGTATCCACCATACAAATGTGTATGAGCGCACTTGAAAAGTGATATCATATCTCCTAGGTCTGGTTTTTTATTTTTGTTTTCGGTAGTGGATGCTGTCACCGATCGTTTCGAAGATCTTATCTTAAATTATCGTTCCATTTTCATATAATTCCATACTCTGACACACTGTGAACGAATTGGCAAACAGCTGTCGTGATCGTGCAAAATGCTTTCGCGCTTCTTTTCTCGCTTGAACTTCTACCCGAAAAGATCATTATACAAAGCTCAAGTTAATTTATTAAAGTGATAAAAGATACGAGAAAATCTATTGCAAGAGATAAGTGCCACGTGCCTTGTTTTTTTTGCCTTTTTTTTAAGACTTGGTGAGATCCTATAGATTTTCCTTTTTTTTTTTGAGTCAATCTTATCTCTCCAGCCAGCTTGCTGAAGCGACCGTGCCGGTGGAATTTAAAAGGCTGGATAGTAGTCTCTACATATTGTAAAATCCCGGTACAGTCGTTCTAGAACTTACCATTGTAACGATCCTCGAGCGACTCGGACCAACCTACTTACGGTTTTTTTTTTAATTATTTAAGATCGAGAAATACTCAGGTAAATTAAAGGCGCACTTCATTATCCTAGTGGTTATAATAAACTCTTGGTTACAGAGTGGTTCATCGGTGCTTAACACCAAAGACTATTGCTCACGGTTGAGTCAGTGGGTACCCCCGAAGCTCCGTCACGACAGAGCACTAAATCCACTAATCCCTCTGTGATTGACGGAACCCGAAACACGTGATCCAGTTAACCAATCGGTGACCGTGGTCTGTTCGCACGTCAAGGAAAAAAATTAAGAAAAACACCTAACGGATTACCTGGTTTACTTAGTGGTGGCGATTTTCATCAATCCAACACTGCACGACAGAGCACTAAACAGAGCACTAAACAGAGCCCGAAATACACTAATCCCTCTGTGATTGACGGAACACGTAGCACGTGATCCAGTTAACCAATCGGTGAACTGGTGGCGATTTTCATCAATCCAACACTGCTCCTAGCTAAATAATCTCAACGGATTATTTAGGGGAGCAAGTGCGGTTGACCACATCTTACCAGCGCCCTAGCTAATCTGCACTGATTCCAAGATATCTACGACCTACAAGACTCCAAAAACATTATATTCTTTCTTCATAAACTTAAAATTACTCTCTTGTATGTAACGACTACACTCAAAAGCTAAGTACTTATTTCTCTATATTAATACTCGTTCAATTTGCCAAGTTTACCTTTTTTTTTGTCACTAATCAACAGCTTAAGATCACAAAAAGAGACCAGAGTGAAAGAACTCAAGATCTCCCGGTCCAGCCAAGGAGGTAGTGCGCACCACGTCATTGGAGGAGAATAAGCGGTGAGTCCAAAATATTTGAAAAAAAAAAAAAGAAAAGCTAAGCTTATCAATTGAACGAAGGTTTTGATAACTATTGAGACAATCAATACTTTTTTTTTATAATACTCTTAGAGTCGTAATTTGAGCGAAGTCGAGCTTTCATTTAATTGTTTTTTTTTGGTCTTAAGTTGGAAGAAGAGATTCCTATTAAGAGCTATTTAAAGAGCTCTTCTCAAACTCGTTAAAACAATATGCTTAAGTTAGTTTAATACTTAATATTCCCTTTTTTGTTTGAGTTGCCTCTTTTATATGAAATCTATATTGACGTTTATACTACTAGTATTTTTTTTTTTAACAAGAATGAATTTTAAAATTAATAAACATCCATGATTTAAAATTTTAACTTTAATTATTTGTGGCTTTAATGGTTTAAATGTCGAGCAAAGTCATTCTCTCTGACATGTTTATAGGGTAGATTTTTTTTGGTGCTTAGGAAGGTAATGGAAAGAAAGGAGATAGTTGATAGCAAAATAATAATCGGGAAATAAGCTTTTATTTCTATTTAGATTAGGGGTTATCACGTATAGGTAGAGTGGAGTGATAACCAAGGAGTTCCTACCCAGCGTAGTGAACCGAGGGAGGGTAACACTCGGGAACCTGCTACACCTCAGGTTTCCAAATAGAGTTTGTTTGAGTTTAGTGAGACTAGTAGGATTTGTTTGATTGTTTTTTTTTTTTGGTTTAGTGAATCCTTTTTTTGATTCTTGACGCGAGATAGGCATGAGTTAAAAATTGTACACGGCAGTCCAGTGGCGAGTGTAAGATCCCACCCCACCGACGAGATAGTTTATGGCCTTGCAAGCATGCCTATACCATCACTCGACCGATTGGACAACCCTCTTCGTATTCGTTGTTCTGCTTGAGTATCCTGTGGCGCAGGGAGAGTAACGAAGGGCAAAACATCGCCAAAGAGCGTAGAGGGAACACCTATACCGTTACAAATGTTAGAAAATGGTTTTCAAAAATCGTATTTTTCTCGAAAACGGTGCCTAGAATTTTGATAATTTTTTTTATTTCAATGAATTCTTACGATATTTAATTTAATAATAAAAATTTTAAAATTATGATATCACAGCTTGTACCTACCATAAAAACATTTTTTCAAATTTTGAATTACTCATTATCGACATAATGGATTTTAATCAAATTTTTTATATAGATGCTTCTAAAAACTTTGCATTTCAAAACCTAAAAAAAAACCTTTTTTTTGGAAAATTCGATATTTTAAAAACGGTTTAATATTAATCGTCACCTGAGTTCTATCTTGTTCAAAGTCCATTTTGGAAAATGTTGGGAAAACGATTTTTTAACTTCAGAAGCAAAATTTTTACTTAAATTTGAAAGGAAGTACTGTGGAGTTTTTTTCTCCATTAAACTCAATAATTTTTGTTTGCAAAATGATTTATAAATCTAGGTTTTATTAAATCCTGAAGTAGTTAAAAAATAAAATCAAGTGGGATGTCATTTTGGATATTGAACAACGTTGTATGGGCTGTAAACAAGTTGATTAAATTTGTGGATATTGAACAAAAAAGCTAAATATTGAACAAAATAGAAGCACTTAATAATTAAATCATTGAAACTACGAAAATACTATGAAAATTGAACAAAAAAATTCTAACTCATTCTTTGAGTTAAGCACTAGAACATAATGGGTGATCAGAAACAATATTGCTGCTGCTCGGTAGGTAAGGAAATTCAAAATTTGTTAAACATTTTTTTGAATTCACTTTTTACCCTTCTTTTTTCAAATAAATACATTATTTATTTTACATACAATTTTTAATTTAAATTTTGTCATTGTTTTAAACAAACTGGCGCAAAATTTTTATTAAATTAGTACGATGCTAAAGCTGTTTTAGTATGATACTAAAATCGTCGAATACCTATATTATTTCTTTAGTATCGTGCTATTTACAAACGCCACACAAGGACTTAGTTCTTTGCACGAACTTTCATTGTTTTAGGTGCAATTTATTAAGAAAATTGCCTTAGCACGATAATAGTTAGAAAATTGTAAGAATTAAGAATGAGTTAGTAAACTACTTTAAAGTTAGCAAATCGTTAAGAATTATCATACTAATACCTTAATAAAAGGCTGTTTAAAATTTTGCGCCACTGAGTTTTATTGTAATTGGTTTCTTATTATTTTTCATAAAAATCGTTGTTTAAACCTAGTTTCATACAGATTTTACATCGTTATAATTCAACTAAAATTTTGTGCCATTATGATTTTATATGTAATGCATTGAAAGAAGATCAGGGGACTGTTTCTCAGGTCATACAAATCATACATTTTATACAACATGCAACATTTTTATACAACATACACATCATTCTGTTTCTCAGATTTCATTGGAAGTGTTGTATGACATTTGTTTTGTTTTATGATGTGTATGATTCTGACATTTCATTATTATTTGAGTGTGAGGTTAATATAAATATCAATTTTTGGTGAAGACGTGTTGGAACTAGTTGAAATTAATATACGTGTCAGATGACGCCTTAAAATAATAAAAGAACCTGTTAATTTCAATCTTAAAGATCCATATTTTGTTGAAAAATTTAGATTGCCAAACATTTTTAGTGGAAAAATTGGGAAGATCAATTGTGCGTTCAACTAATTGCAACGAAGCCTTGTCACCTTTGCAACAAATATTGTTAACCCTTTATTAGCTTGGAAATGGAATCCATTATCATGAAATCGGCATTATGGAAGCCTATAAGACAACCCCAATGAAACTACCTCTCTCTATGCCCTACAGACTCTACCATATTTTGTGAATGTCGAGCCAGAGAACTTCTCAAATAAATTTTGTTTCCCCAGCATTGACTGATGAAAACAATGTTGCTACATGTTACATGCAGCAGCCACTATACAACAGAATTTTGTGCTGTATTAAATGTATGATCATTTATAGGTAAATTTGCTGTATGATGTAAAAGACACATTTCTGAGAAACAGAATGATACAACATTCCAATATTTCCAGTGTAATCTACAGTCATACATTGTTGTATGACAGTGGATCATACAACAAAATTGAGAAACTGAAATTATACAGCAGAACTGTCAATATCATACAATGTATGATGTGTATGATCTGAGAAACAGGCCCCAGATTGTCGATATTGTATTTGTCTACATTGAAAGTAAACTTTTTTCTTGAAATTACTTTAGCTACTCTCTTTCACATTGGTTCCGATCTTATCACAAATTTGGAATAAAATTGTCCTTTTTCAGAATCGTTTAAGCTAGGCGCGCAAATTCAATTTTTAGTTTCGCAACTGCTTGGGTCGAGCAACTAAACAGTTTGTGTTTTGACACAAACTAAACGATTGCCTAAAATGAGTTCGCTATTTTGTGAAACATTATAATTACGAGTATCTATATGTTTTCTATAAACAACCAAACAGTTGTGCAACTAAAAATTGAATGTGCGCGCCTAGCCTTAAGGTCCAAAATGAATCAAATATTTTCACACGTTCATCATAAGAAAATTTGTTTCCACAAAAATGGTTTTCGATTTTTTTTTACTCGATCCAGGGCTTCTCTTGGTGTAAAGCATGTAGTTTGTTAAGATGAAACGGAACCTTCTGCTGGTACTACATTTTCCAATGAAGGTACTGAAATGACTTCTTTAGATAAAGGAGCTATATTAGAATTCTGAATCATAGAATTCTGTAATACCAGATCCTGGATGAGCTGGATTTATCATACTGAGTATTACAAATATTGTATTCAAAAACTGTCTAAAGATAAAAGGGTTTCTCAAAATACCTTAAAAGCGTTTGAAGATTACGCTCCAACTTTTCGCTTACATGACATTGTGCTTACAGCTTCCAATAATATATCAGTATTAATTTTGTGTGGTACATTACAGTGCAGTGATATTGAACAAAAATGCGGTTTTCCGTCCGCATAACTTTTTTAATAAGATTTTGTTCAATAACATACAAAACTAAATGGATTAGATATGGATATTGAACAACAAAGAAATACATGGTAGTTTTTTTAAAGTTAATATAAAATTGTTCAATTTCATATAAAAACAAAAAGTAGTGGTTGATTGAATAAAAAAAGACACTCAAAATATTTAATAAAGTGGTTTATTGAACAAAATAGTTCTTCATAACTTAAAAACTAAAAGAGATAGAAAATAAAATGCACGACTGGATCGCACGAACTTGCTCTTATGTAAAAGTACTTTGGAATTAAAGATACATTTTATAAATATAAAACATGGATTTAATGAGATAATAATGCTCAAATGCATAAAATTGCCGTCTGGTTTCCGGAAAAGTATGAATTTATGCAAATAAACCTTAAAAAATCGTTTTATTATTAAATACATTTTTTATCTAAGAAATTTCTGTAAAATTTTTCAAGAAAAAAATGTGGGATACGAATTTTAAGTATTTAATAGATAATATTAGTTTTAGGAAATAATTTCAAAAAATATTCGTTCATAGGTTTTGAAGATATTGATTTAATTTTTTTTTTTTTTTAAACCCAATAAATATTTTTTCGAATATTTTTATATACAATATTATTTTAAACTTAAGGGGACTCCTGCTAAAAATTTTGGGTTAAAATCCTTAGAGCCGTTAATGAGAAAGTCGAAAATCAAAAAAACGGGTCTATGGCAGGTACCCCTAATAACATTTTGCCCCAAAATTTTTTCTGACCAAAATGTAGTCCATGTCCATAATATCACACTTAATTTTTTTTTATCAGAATCGTTAGAGCCGTTTTCGAGATAAAAAAGATTTTGCATTACGGGTGTATGGGGGGTACCCTTAGTTTTGGAGCTAAAAAAAAAATTTCAATTTTTCCTCTAGGGAATCACCGAAGACCCTTAACTACCAAGTTTGAAGAAAATATCTCCGGTAGTTTAGGCTGTAGTTCGAGGTACAGACATACAGACAGACAGACGGAATTGTCGGACCCACTTTTTTCGTCTTCCCTATCATCGTAATGTCAAGTTTGATCAAAATCTCGAGTTCGATTTTTTTTCCAAATGCAGAACTTGCCCTATAGTACCTATATCGCAAGTAAAAATGGAGTACGCCATTCGAAAGAGCATGTTCGATTTATAAAAACTGCATTTCTAACTCAATTTCGCCAAAAATGGTCCTTTGAACAAGATAAAACTCAGGCGACCGTTTGGGAATTTAATTTTTATTCGTACAATAATACTTACTCAAAGTAGGCGTACCAAATTTTTTTCTTAAAAATCTTTTAAAAATTTTGTATATAAGAACTTATTTTTTTAAGAAACCACATTCATATTTGCATAGCATTCTTTTTTTGTCTATTTCTACTAAAAGAATTTAAAAAATTAATTTTATCCTTATGAACAGTTTTCTTTAGTAACATTCGTTTTTAAAATTCCTAGTTTATTACATAGGAGCAAGTTCGTGCGACCCAGTCGTGCATTTTATTTTTTATAATTTTGTGCGCACGAAAGGATTATGACTACCCTTTAAATCTTTAAGTACTGTACGAGCATTTTAATAAAGTTGGAGAGGATTCAAAAGGACACATCGATGCACATTGGTTTTGAATGTCCAAAAATCATAATATACTTAGTATTAGGTAAAGTAATCCACATTCGTGTAGTGTGGCTAAGAAAAGAGTATCAGAAGTTGTACCCAAGGGTAAACTGATGGGCAGGAATTCAACTGGCTATTTCACTCGATCACTGTATATTAAAATAACGGTTAAATAAAGAAAGTCAAGAAACTTTGCCACGGTGAAAGATTCATATGTTTCTGTTATATTAATGTAAGGTGTAAGCATTCCACAAACGAGATGCGGCCGACAACTTGAATAAGAAGAGAGAGAAAGAAGAATATGAAAATATCATAATGACAGATTGTCATATGGGGTCTTGTGAATAAAAAAAAAGTTAAAGCTTTTTTTGGAGGAAGCTAAAGCCAACTAGTCATAGCTTTTACTAGCAGCTAAAGCTAGACAGTACTAGCTTAAGCTTTGTTTTATGTGAATAAAAAAATGATAACGCTAAATAGCTTATGCTGGAAAATTCTAGCTTAAGCTTCGTAATTTAAGGTGTTCGTTTTTTTATTCACATGTTTCGGCTAGTTAGCTTTAGATAAAACTGGAAGGTTTTTTTGCCTCAATTTGTTATTTGTTCTACAGGGCAACTATTGGTTTCGGCTAAAAAATGTTTTTAACATTTCGTATGTCAGTTTCTGGGTCTATACGTTCACAGTCCTATTTTTTTAGATATTCCCTTATGTTTAATCAACAACTCGCACAAGTTAATACTGAAAATAAGAACTAGTCAAAGCTTTCTAGACAGGTCGAAAAAATCTTGAAATTTTTGTAGCTTTAACTATAATATTCTAGTTTAAGCTATTTTTATTCACACAAATTAAAGCTTAAGCTAGGAAAACAAGCTAAAACTAAATGATTTTAGCTTTGGCTATTTTAAAATAGCTATTACTAGAAAACATCTTTAACTAGCTAGCTTAAGCTTATTTTTATTCACTAAAAATCAAGCTTTTACTAAAAAATCCAAGTTTTAGCTTTAACTTTTTTTTTTATTCACAAGGCCCATGGTCACAATTACTTTAATTGGGTTATAAAAAAAAATAAAATAAAGTACTTAATAATTAAATTAATTTTGTTAAATATAAAATAATAAAATATAAGTAATATAATTTGTAATTAGAGAAAAGGCATATCGAATAATAGACATCTAATGTTGTTTCTCTTTGGGCCTTGTGAATAAAAAAAAAGCTAAAGCTGAAACTTGGATTTTTAAGTAAAAGCTTGATTTTTAGTGAATAAAAATAAGCTTAAGCTAGCTAGTTAAAGATGTTTTCTAGTAATAGCTATTTTAAAATAGCCAAAGCTAAATTCATTTAGTTTTAGCTTGTTTTCCTAGCTTAAGCTTCAATTTGTGTGAATAAAAATAGCTTAAACTAGAATATTATAGTTAAAGCTACAAAAATTTCAAGATTTTTTCGACCTGTCTAGAAAGCTTTGACTAGTTCTTATTTTCAGTATTAACTTGTGCGATTTGTAATTAAACATAAGGGAATATCTCAAAAAATAGGACTGTGAACGTATAGACCCAGAAAATGACATAAGAAATGTTAAAAACATTTTTTAGCCGAAACCAATAGTTGCCCTGTAGAACAGATAACAAATTGAGGCAAAAAAAACCTTCCTTTCGGTCATACATGTACCAGTTTTAGCTAAAGCTAACTAGCCGAAGCATGTGAATAAAAAAACGGATACCTTAAATTACGAAGCTTAAGCTAGAATTTTCCAGCATAAGCTATTTAGCGTTATAATTTTTTTATTCACATAAAACAAAGCTTAAGCTAGTAGTGTCTAGCTTTAGCTGCTAGTAAAAGCTATGACTAGTTGGCTCTAGCTTCCTCCAAAAAAAGCTTTAACTTTTTTTTTATTCACAAGACCCATTGTTACAGGTAAAATAATTAATAGTATTTGTAAGATTGATAAAATTAAAAAAAAATATCTTTATTATGGGAGAAACTCAATGATGTCTTTATTTGTGTGCCATTTTAACTATCTTATAATTTATTTATATAACTTATCATTTTTAAACAACTTTTTTTTTAATTCTATCCAAGTGATTCAAGTGAGTTATTGGAGCACCTGCCCACATATGGAAATTGTACTCGAGCTTTTGGCGAATACAGGTTTTATAGACATGCATATGAAAACCAATATAAGAAGACGAGTATTGTCGTCAGCAAAAATTATTGAATTAGGAGTTCTAAATAAAAGATCATTGACGGATCATTGTTCATTAATATAAAATAGAGTTGAGCACAAAATAGAATCCTGAGGCACATCAACATTTATTTTATGCATAATAGGCTTAAAACCATCCACTACAACTTATATTGACTGGTTCTAAAGCTAGTTTCTAATCCAACAAAAATCCATCAATACCAAATACACGCATTTTCGATAAAAGAGCTTGATGCCAAACTCTATCAAATGCTGTTGAAATATATATCTACCTGTGTCAATTCTTTCCTTAAAAATCTCCCTCCTTATAATGTGCAACGAATTGTTGTCTTATAAACAGAGTACGGAGAAAAAAGAAAGAAACCGAATTTACAACAACAAACTTGTGTGAATAATAAAAATGCTAATCCCCAGGTGACAATAATTGATAAACAGTAAAACCTAAATTGGGATGGACCTGATCATGTGGTTTCGGTAGCGTGATGCGTAGGGCATTGGCTTCTGAGGACGCTAGGTCTGGCTTCAAACCTCAGTCAAGGCAAAAACTTTTTCGATTAAACTTGAAAGTATAAAGGAGTCTAATGATCGGCTTGGCACCCGTGAAATAGCTATAACTCCAGCGAAATTAAAAAAAAAAAACTTGGTGTAATATTCAAAAATCATAATATTAAGTGCAATAATCGTACTTTCTCAAAATCGATATAAAGATTTGTGCAACTATCCGGTGACATACACCACCAGATCACCAGTGGACCTCTTGCTATGAAAATCATACCGCTGCGCCGGTCATTGAAAAACTTTCGTTCTTCAAGAAAAGCATCACCATTCGACTAAAAGTGTATAAGAGTAATTCCAATGTGAGCATCATCATTGGAACAATTTTATTTGAAATTGAAAACCTTAAGCTTAGTTTCCATTTTCCCGCCAACATGATAGGTTAAAGATCCACAAGCCCCAAGCATTTTCTTCTTGTCTAACCCCAATCGACACGCCCAATGTTTTGTGTCGCATCTAATGCTAATCGCCCTGAACCTACAAAATCCATTGTGCATATCTTTGATCAGAGTGTTAACCTCATCAACGCCCTCCATTACCTTGTTCAATATTAAATACTTATATCATCACGACATTATCATGTGTGTTCCAATTTTCCTCCAATCACAGGATAAAATTACCAGTAGCTAATGGTTCGATTGAGTCGGATTTTCGAAGATAATAATAACCTCGATCATTACTCAAAAGTTTTCCGATTTAATTACAAGGAACATAAGACACGAACACTTTACCTGTCTCTCATTTATTTTCCTACCGGCTTAAGTCAAAGTTTCTATAAACAAGGTAAAGTGGGTGGTCACACGCAAGTCATGCCATTGCCATCGTTACTCAGGGCTCAGTACAATATGTAGACAATTAATCCTGTTAAAGGAAGGTAAGTGGAAAAGTATCTTTTCTTTAATGTCTTACAATGAGTCCCTAGGGGGATGAGTCAAATGAATGGATTTACGGAACATATGTAAGAGTGTTCGCTCACGCTGCTTGTGAAAATAATTTGTTAAGGAATAAATAAAAAGGCCGTGGGACGAATAACGCACATGCACTTGTGTTGTGTGTGAAGGAAACAACAATGCAAACAAAGACGAACTGAAGATAGATGATTATTGTTTTGTTGTTTAATTAATGAACTTCTGGCTACGGACTTGAGCTTCTTTTTTTAGAAATTCGACTTCAAAGGATCAACCAACACCAACTAACAGACTACTGTTTGGAGAGAACTTCAATTTGAGAACTCCATCAAACACTACAATTTATTACTAGAAGTTCTGAGAAGATTATAGACTTTTCGTTGATCAACAGAATTATTGGAAATAATCCACCAATTTCAGAAACATTGTACCTCAACAGTTTAGAAGTAACATTTCACAAACTTAAACTTTTTGCCAATTACTTCGAAGGAAACTTCACACCCAACTCACCTACAGATCGGGGGTTCTTGGACGAGTTGAGGAATCAATTCAACAGAATTTGCAGTCGAACATGGAACAAGTAAGATTCGAAGATAGTTACACACTATGCAGTTGGCAGGAGGTAGCAGACATCATCGTCAGAAATCAAAGCCAAAAAAAGAACGCTGGATCAGATTTAAGTCTCTGACTTCCTTTTGACAAGACGTCTATGAGAACTGATGATTTTGCTTTCAATCATATTGAACAACTGATACTTCTTCAGGTATGAAAAACGTCAATGTTAGGGATAATTCCGAAAAAACAACAAGCAACGTATCAAAAACTGCATTAACGTACACTGCAGGCCAAAAGTTTGAGTCCAACATAGTCAACTGACTTAATGCCTGGGGGTTGATTTTTTGAATTAAGGATTGAGTTTCTTACCTAATTTTTTTACCTGAACAATACGCAATACCTTCAGGTAGAAAAAGTTGGATTTTTAATCCCGATTTTTTTTAAAAAGGGTGTTTTTTTAATAAAGTGGAAAAACCGATTATATGGATTATTGAGACGTATTTGGGTTTTTTATAATTATAAATTTTTATGACTTTTGGATGTTGATTCAGTACTTTTTTATGACGCCGAACATAAAAAAGGTTTTAAAAACAGAAAAATTTTAGAATTGGATTGCAAGTTTTTACATAAAACCCACCTTTTGAAGTCATAAGCGTTTATTTGAGATTCTTTATCTTTTGAGTAAACAACTAGTTTAAAATGGGAAAAAATGCGGAAACCACGATTGAAAAACGTTCTGCAATCTTATTAAAGAAGACAAATCGCAGCGGGAAGTTGCTTAGCAGTTGAAGATATCGAAGGGCTGCGTTCAACTTGCCATTGAGCGGCACGCTTAAATCGGACTTCTTGAGGATAAACCACGGTCAGGATGGCCTAGATCTATAACTAAACACAAGGATCTGCTAATAGTAACAACAAGCAAACAATATAGGTGAAAAACAGCACTGGAAATACGTGCTGAAATAAATACAACACGGAATAAGCCGCTGTCCTTGACAGCCGTCAAACGATGAGAAACGAAGAGATGGTGGACTATTTGGACGAGTTGCTGTTCGAAAACACCTTCTTCGACCACAAAATAAGCTGAAACGGTTAGACTGGGCCAAAAAGCATAGAGACTGGATGGAAGAAGATTGAAATAGAGTTTTATTGAGCGATGAATCCAAGTTCGAGGTATTTGGCATAAAACGGAGGGTTTTCGTTCGACGCAGCGCTGGACAAACGATGCTACCCGACTGTATAGTTCCTACCGTCAAGCAAGGAGGTGGTTCTGTGATGGTCTAGGGATGTTTCTCTTCAAGTGGAGTGGGAGATTTGATTTGAATTATTTGAAAAATGAACAAGGAGGCGTATAAGAAGATACTTGAAGAAAACGCTTTGATCTCTGGGCTATGATTGATTGGTGAAGGATTCGTATTCCAACAAGAGAATGACCCTAAACACTCGTCGAGACTTTGCCAGGATTACCGAAGAAGACGAAGAAATTTTAAAAGTCATGACGTGGCCGACGCAATAACCGGATATAAACTCTGCAGATCTGGATAGAAGGGTCCGTGATCAATGCCCTTCATCGAAATCTGTTGTGGAATACATTACAGGATTGCTAAAACAATATACCAAATGAAAAAATTCAAAGACTTATAGGTAGATTGCCAAGAATTGTAAAAAAGGTAATCGAGTGTAAAGGGGGCTTTTTCGACGAAAAATCGGTTTAAATCATTTTTTCTTTTTTAAATAAATATAATGAAAATATTTTTTTTTAGAAATAACCTAAGAATATTGATAATAACTTAATTGCTTGTAACAGAGGTGACTCACCCACCTTCGTTTTTCCAAGCTCTGAAAACTATGACGGGTGGGCAGATGTACTTGGTATCACTGTTACAAACAACTGTAATTTGGTGGTGGATAACTGGAGAGTTTCTTCTTTAAATTAATACTGTCACTCCGTAGAAAACATTAAAGATTCTGCCAGACTAAGTAAAGTTCTGTCAAAGAAACATTGCAACCCTTCGTCTTTGAAAAAATCTGACGGTATCTAGACAGCCTCTCCAGCTGAGTCCTTGGAACTGCTGATGACAACACATTTCCCGGGTTGTGAGAACAGCTACCCCGAAACGCTTAGCACTATAAATACCATTGTAGCTCATAAGGAACAAATCAATTCTGTTATAACAGGATATAGTATTTCATGTGCGATTAATACTTTCTCCCCTTACAAATCACAAGGCCCTAATGTCATAATCCCAATTATGCTGCAGAAACTACAAGACTTGGCAGTACCATGGCTTGAAATGATCTTCAAAGGTTGTCTCTATCTCAATCATGTACCCTAGTCATGGAGACATGTAAGAGTGGTCTTTATTCCGAAGGTCGGCAAACGAGGTCATGAATCCGCGAAGGACTTTAGACCACTTAATCTGACATCTTTTGTACTAAAGACACTAGAGCGCATCCTTCATACTCACATCAGAATTTTACTAAAGGGTCGTCCTCTTGATGAATCGCAACATGCATACCTAAAAGGCAAGTCTACGGAGACTGCCCTGCATGAAGTAATGCGTACAATAGAGAAGACGATTCACTACAAAGAATATACCCTAGCAACCTTCCTAGACGTGGAGGGTGCTTTTAATAACGTCCTAACTGAATCCATTCGCGAATCACTTGCTCACTTTGGTGTAGAAAGTTTCATATCTAAATGGATTGTCTCTATGCTCAGTGACAGAAGGATTCAAGCAACGTTAGGAAACACAATTTCTACTAAACATGTTAATAGGGGAACTCCCCAGGGTGGTGCTCAGAAGTAGTGGTGTGAAAACAGTAGCGTATGCTGACGATCTGGTTTTATTTGTGTCAGGAAAGTTTACCACAGTGATTAGTGAAATCACTGAATTGGCTCTGAAAAGAGTTAGCAACTGGGCCACTAGTAGTGGACTAGGAGTTAATCAGAGTAAACGGAACTAATGCTCTTTACTATCAGGACTAAAATACCTACATTCACCCTACCTCGAATTTACGGTCAAACTCTTTCCCTATCTTCCAAAGCTAAATACCTTGGAGTTATTCTTGACCCCAAATTGAATTGTAAGGTAAATATTGAAGAACGGGTTAAGAAAGCCTGTATTGCTTTCTATGCCTGCAGAAAAACTTTTGGCAAGAAGTGGGGCCTTCAGTCGAAGATGATTTTGTGGACGTACACTGCAGTGGTACGGCCGATTTTGTTTTACGGATCGATTGTTTGGTGGCCTGCACTTAGCAAGCAATATAACGTTGAAAAACTTAAAAGGGTTCAAAGAACGGCTAGCGTCGCACTGTGGTCCGAAAAGGAAAATTTCGTGGCAAAAATACTAATTTCGATGTTTTATTTTTAAAGTTTTGTTTTTTATTTCTAATAGAAATATAAACGGAGCTTCAAAAACAGCAAACAAAAAAATTTTCCGCTAACTAGTTTGACTTATAGAGCTTTTCAAAGTTGGTCAATTTCGTTCTAGATTAAAAAAAAACAGAAAAAACTAACTTCTTTGTTTTCCTATTTGAAATTTTGGCATATTAGATGTAAAATATTAATTTTCTATATCGTATTCTAGTTGTATTATTTATCCGTAAATCAAAATTTTAATTAAAAAAAAAACAAAAAATATTTAGTATTTTTAATAAATAAAACAAAAAACACCCTTTTTTAGCAGTTTTTTTTGGTTTGAATAGAGCTACAAAAAAATACTCGCGAGTTCGCGCGGAAAATTGACCATGATAGTTTACCCTAACTATTTCTTAAACCATATGCAAAAATGTAGCTGCAACTATTTGCAACCTTCAGAGAAATTGTAATTTGTTTAAAAAAATTCGTGTTCCCAGTGCTGACCTTTTGGTCTTAAAAGCAAATTCCCTTATGGAAAATTTCAATTATTTTATTAATTAAAATAGTCGAGAACGTGAATTTTTTTTTTTAATTAAAAATCGTTTTATTACTATCTTGATTCTGACAAAATAAACCGCCCACTTCTACGCCCCTTTTTATACAAATGCCAATTATTATTAAAAAAAAAAATAAAATATTGTACACAAACTATTGATTACTTTATTGAACATTAAATTTTTTAATCCGCCCACTTTAACGACCCTCTTTGAATAAATTCCCCTTAACTTAAATTATTGTAAATATTTATTGATCTTATTCCAATAGTACCTAAGCATAGATTAACTTGCCAAAAGAAAAGGATTACTAGCTTTATTGCCTACTCCATATACAAAGTTGAAATAATTATTTAATTTTGGATTATTATTTTATGATCTAATAAAACAGGTAGGAATAATAATTTTCTTCCGATACCCCATATTGTTAAGCTTAAATTTCACATTTTAAATAATCCTTGTGTATATACATTATGGAGGTATATATAAACTATGACAATGGATATATGTTGTTAGTTTTCAAGAGGCTTTACTGACGAGTGGAGTTTGCAAATTAAATACCAATATGAATATTTAAAACAGAACAATTTTGGAAAATTTTATCAATGTTTCGAATTCTGAAGAATTTGTAATTCTGATCCAAAACCAATACGAAGATATAAGTGACAACGATGAAACGAAAAATAAACTCTAAAGATTATACGCATCATTTAAAAAAAAAATGGATTGACTGCTTTAGAGTTAAAACAAGATTTCTTTCAAAATATGAAGAATTTTTGAATGGAACATTACCAATCCAATATAATGAAATTGAAGACAGTGACGTGCCAAGTACATCAAGAGGAAGGCCTTCGAAATTCTTAGATACATGTTCAGTATATACCAAAAGGAGGAATCTATTGGAAACTACGGGCCATATTTCGACTGAAAATTTTTCCACAGCTCTGAGTATAAAATATAACAAGGAACACGAAAAGATAAAAGCGGATATCACAAAAGCAGTTTTTAATGTAAGCCCATTGCGAGTCCAACGGATAAAGGAGAGTATTCCCACACCTCAAAGGGATCCAATAAAATACGATGGTCCCACTGCGCTAGCCTTGTTCTTGGATATGGGGCTTTCTAAAGAAAAATATAATTTGATGAGAAAATCATTAAGAAGCCATAACGTTGATGTGTTTCCGAGCTACAATTTTTTAATGGAAGCTAAAATACAAGCAACTCCATCAAATTTGATAGTAACAGAAACTTCTGTTGAAGTGAATCTGCAAGATTTGGTGGACCGTACAGCAAAGAGGATTTTAAATAGCCTAGTCAATCAGGATCACGCTAGAATAAGATGTATGAAGTTCGTTCTTAAACTAGCTTATGGACTATACCAAGAAGATGAGACAACCGACAAGAAGGATGCCGAAAGAAGAAGAAAAGCGGATATTCAAAACGAATTTAGGGAACAACTCGGGTTAATCATTGATACGCCAAAACAAGGATTCGGTAACACAAATGATGGAAACATTTCACGAAGATTTTTTGAAAATCCAGAAGTTACGTCAGCTATAACCCGAGTAGACAAGGATCTTATAAAGAAACTGCAAGTTATTTTAAATGCGCTGTCATCTAAAGAATCTATTAATGTAGATAAATTCAACGAGTATACCAAAACCACTTCGGATCTTTTAAAAGCCAAATACAGCTATAAACTCCTGACACCAACTCTGCACAAAATTTTGGACCATGGAGGGGAACTTATAAGACATCAAATTTTGCCAATCGGGGAGCTTTCAGAAGAAGCACAGGAATCAAGGAATAAAGACTACAAGCGATATCGATACTCAAATACATGCAAAGTATCACGGAAACGACAAAATGAAGATTTATTTAATATGCTAGCTATATCATCAGATCCACTTGTTTCATCTTTAAGACACGTTAGATCAAAAAAAAAGACCTGAAAAAGAGTTACTGCCCAGAACTAATATGTCTATTAATTGTTGAAAATGATAACGATGCCGATGAATTTTTTTCTAAAAATTAGATCTATAGTAGTTACTTATAAACAAATATTTATAATGTATTCTATTTTATTTTGTTAATATAAATTTTATATTCTATTTTATTTTTTTTTCGTCCGTTTACTTTTTTCCTACACTGTTTCATATAAAATATATCAGTCAAACAGTTTATAGAATAAACTGATGCCCACAACATGAAAAAATACTGTTTTATAATACTTCTTAAAAAAATATTTCTGAAATTGGTGCGTTAACTTTAAGCATCCACTGTTGTTATGAATTCACTTGAATAGTCAAAAACTTTTTTTTACAAAGTTTTAAAAATTTAGGACTGTTTTTAAAAGGTTTACTTTCAGAATTTATTCTGTTAACTTTTTTTTCTAAGAAAATCTTACATCAACCAATTATTCTGAAACACCCTGTAAAGTAATTTTCTTAAAATTCACAATTTATATAGCCTTGGAAATTACCTTTAAGGGAAAAAAAAAATTGTTGCGATAGCTTCACGTGTTCAAAAGTTATGATTTTTCCCACGAAAAAAGTCATTTTGGACCACAGTGCGTCGGCACTACAGGGGCTCTCAGATCATTCCCAACGGATGCCCTGAACGTTATCCTGAACCTTTTACCACTCGACCTTCATATCAAATGCCTAGCGGCATGCAGTGCTGCAAGACTTAAAGAATCTAATTGCTGGTTCTCCAAGCGTACCTCCTCGCGACATAGCCAGGATCACAGCAATATACACCGGGCACTGGCCCTTAGGTGAACACGCAAGAAAGCTACGCATCCCCTACAACCCACACTGCCGTAGTTGTGGAGATCCACAAGAAAAAGAAACTGTGGTTAATTTTCTTTGCGATTGCCCCGCCTTAGCAAATTACAGGATGACTTCCTTTGGGAAAGCCTTCCTCGATGACCCCAGCGAACTTTCAGAGACGAAAATCAAAGATGTGATTATCTTTCTGAATGCGACAAAATGGCTTTAGCAATGTTCCGTTAAAGTATATAAAAGACATATTCTTCATTACTAAATCCTTATTAGGTTGACACGAGTAAATGGTATCAAAACGGCGCACCCCAGCGCTAATTGAGTCGCGGGCCCATGCTGGCGACTACCATCTCTACCTACCTACCTACCTAACCTAAGAATAATAATAGGTATCCTAAATGGAAACTGCAAACTTAGAAGACACTAAGTTTACTCGGTATGGTAAAAAATGGCACATGTAGATACTGCAATATGCATGAGGAAACACCGGAACACATACTAGGAGGATGTTATACACCCATGCACCAAAGGAAAAACCATCTGGGACAATACCTGGTAGAAGAAAGCGAGCTATCCCCTATGAAGGTGCCCCAAATACTAAGATTTATAAGAGCAAAAGATTTGGAGGAGGAACTGTAGGATGAGGAATCTCATTAATTTTTAAGTGGGGGCACAATAGATCCCCAGGTCGCACTGCAATAATCCAAATACAAATTCTTTCGATTGACGAATTTGTCATTAAATCAAACAACCTGCTGTGACGAGCTAAATTTAAATTTCTGGATAACTTAGCAGTATGTTTCCATGAATATTTTTAAAGAAATACTTATTGGTAATTGTGGAACAAAACCCAAAACGTAAACGACTTACGACTTGAAAGTTAATACCTGGAACTTGAGTAGTATAAACACACCAAGCGCAATCCAAAAGATAAAGTGTTTCATCACACGAAAGAAACCAGATATTACCATGATCTCAGATATATGATGGAAAGGATGGTATCAAGAAATTGCATACGAAGCACGCTCTCTTGGATAGTCTGTGAAGCTAGTCAAGAATAAAATATCTCCACAGTGTTCGGTTACTGGCGGCTATAGCGTACTTGCTGGACATAAAAAAAAAAAAACTTTCGACAACGTCTGGACACTTGGTAAAAAGAGTCAAACATTTCCTAGCCTATATACTTTCTTACGTATAGGTAGGAGAACATGTGTCATCAACTAATTAAATCAACGCTGGGGTCCCTCAAGGATCAAAACTTGGACAGCTTCTGCTTAACACTTATCCTACTGAACAACCAGCCAACATACCAGGTACAAAGACAAAGCTTTATACAGACGACTCTATCACACACGCCACTGCTTTTTCACCAGAAATTGCTGCAAGAATAGTGCAAGAGCCCATTAAAGCCAAAAACAAACAGCATCATATTCTTCAGATCACAAAGAGTGTCATTCGCAAACGAGCATTTACCCTGCGATATGATGAAACTAAAGTTTCCAGCCAACAATGAAGTAAAAGTCAAATCATCAACGAAGTACTCCAACCAACTGAAATTCAAAAAGCATGCAGACACGATTTTGAAGAGATCCAACTATTCTCTGCAATTGATCCATCCGCGAAATCAGGAAATGGACTAAATAAGAAGACCAAGCTGCTTGTGTATAAACAACTTATCCAACCCGTTCTGATCTACGCCTTCCACGTCTGGTTTACTATTTAACCTACAGGAATGAAGAAAATGAAACATTTTGAAAGAACGATGCTCCGCATTTGCTGTACCGTAACCCATTGACGAAGAAATATATAACAACTAAGACGCTGTACAAAGAAACAAAATTTATATCTCTGAACCAGTATTTGCTTCAGCAAGTGGAAAAATCCTTAGAAATTTGGAAGATCATCCCAACTTAGCAAAAACCAAAAGTATTTAACCTAAACCTGACTCAAGTTAAAAATAAACCTTGAGCAGAACTTTAACCAACTTCTTGTCGAAGATTGGAGACATCTTGCTAGAGATTGAGCGAGCTTGCTAGAAGAAGGTTGTTGTTCTTGGTTGAGGCCGGTAGTGGTGGTGGAGTGTAGTTCCTTCTTTAGTAAGTATTTCAAGAATATAATATTGAATTTGTTCGTAATGAGAAAAAATAATTTCAGATAGTGCCAACATGTTTCAAAATATATTCTATTAGAATGGCTTAGTGTAAACTTTAACTTAAAGTCTAAAATACAAGGATACCAAATTTATTTTTTGCATCCATAAATACAAGTGTTTTCCCCAACTTTTCAACCGAGTAACTAATAATACTCTTGGTTTGAATTTTTTCGATACCGAAATTTTTTTAATTTCGCCATAACTCAATCCGTATTGCTGTTTTATTTGATAAACAACAGGTGTGTTTTTTTTGCAAGTCCATAAAGAATTGTAAAAAAAACGACATCGGGATTTAGGAGCTTTTTTTCCACATAGCTGGAAGCACTGTGTACGCTATGACATTTGTCAGCTTATTGACGACTAGCATCAACCAATCCAAAAACTTCACTTTTGACGTTTCTGAGCAAATTATCGATAACATATAGATAATACTATTTTGGCATCACTATTTTTATCGGGTCTTAGATTAACTCTCGATAATTATCTGGTCTTAGCTAACTCTGTATAGATTTAAGTAGTTGTTGCATTTGCATGTAAAGCGCTTAGTCCCGATGTCGTTTTTTTTTTACAATTCTATATGGACTTGCAAAAAAAACACACCTAACAACATCGGACAGTATCCAGATAAAAAATAAATAAATAAAAATTCATGGATCACTGGAGGCGCATAGCTCATCAAGAAGAAATAACTTACGTTGTACCTGTATGAGATAACAAAAACTAAAAACATTCGCTACTCCTTCATAATCCAATTCAACAAGGACAGCAGATGAAAAATATATTCCCATAGAGTTTTCAGGTTGTTTTTTCTATCAAAAACTTCAACATGGAGTAAGGGATATGATACTGAAACCCAAACAAGAAACGATTCCAGAAGCTCTCGGTTTTTTTCAATTTTTTGTATGCACTGTTACAAAATTCATGGTTTTATTATGGCACCAAAGGGAATTGGGAACGGGAATGGGAACTGGAACACAACCCTACAAACAACTAAATTGAATGTCAGATCGGGAGCTCCGCGGCTCGGTGGCGCATACATTGCACAGTGGTTCCACTCCCGAACAAAGGCGGCCATAATTACTAGCTCACTTGATAAAATCTTAAAACGATTGGTGCTAAAATGTTTTGAGGTCTCTGATTTCGAATCTGCAATCAGTTTTAAACTATCTCGTCACGACTTCGAGATACGTTCGATAAAAGGGTTGAAGATCGGTTTAATATAGTTTTATTTAAATATAATTTTTTACTTGCGACTTATAGGTACTATAAGGCCAGTTATGTATTCGTAAAAAAATCGAACTCGGGATTTTGATCAAACATTACGATGATAGCGAAGACTAAAAAAATGGGTCTCGCAATTCTGTCTGTCTGTCTTTCTGTTCGACTACAGGCTAAACGGCTCGGCCGATTTTCTTTAAACTTGGTAGATATCACTTTTAATTTTTTCCCCCACACGTTTTTTTCTTTTTATTTTTTTAAGACCAAAAATAACGGTACCTGCCATACGATTTTTTTGAAATTTTATAAACATTTTTTTTTCTCAAAAATTGTTCGACAGATTTGAAAAATAAGAATACAAAAAAAATTCAAAAATTCATTTAATTAAAGCAAGGTCATGGTTGAAAAAAAAATTCCGAAAAATAGTTATTGAGGGTTCCCCCCATGGAACCATTTTTTTTTTTTTTTTTTGTTTTTGATTTTCTCAAAAACGGTACAACCGATTTTGATCATTTTTTTTTGCTAAAGCTCCCCAAAACCATAAATAGAATTGTGTACTCAAATTTTCAAAGAAAATTGTTTGGATTTTAAAAAAAAAACTTTAACATTTTTTTTCAAAACTCAATATTTCGAAAACCCCATGCTAGATTTTTTTTAAACTTGATAAATAAAAGTTTCTCAATATAGTCTACAAGATGTGAGAAAAAAAATTTACTTTACCTAAAAATAAAGGTACCCACCATGCAAATGTTAAAAAATTAAAAAAAAATGGTTTTCAAAGATCGTATTTTTCTTGAAAACGGCACCTAAAATTTTGATAATTTTTAATTTTTACGATCTTTAATTTAAGAAAAAAAAATTGAAAATAAGATATTACATTTCTCATTATCCACATTACGGATCTTAATGAAAATGTTTATAGAGAAGTTTCTAAAAAGTCTAAAACACATAGCATTTCAAAACTTTAAAAAAAAAATATTTTTTGCATTTTATTTTATATGCAATCTGTACGATACGTGAATAAAAAATTCAAAGAAACGAATCCATGAGTGGAGTGGGGAAAGACCGAATTCATATTTGCATTCATTAACTGGCTTCTCTAAACATTTTGCAATGTTATTCACTGCTCTTGGCAAAATCTTTCAAAGGTCGCCCTGAAGTTGCAGGTTGTTCCGCAGAAGTTGAAGGTCGCTCCGCAGAAGTTGAATATGGCAAATAATTGTTATTTTCGGAAATGATACATAGGTACTTACTTCCTTTGTATTAAGCCATCCTGAATAATTTTTAACAAGAAGGCATCTCTTTCGGCAAGTAAGTTTTTTATAAACATATACGATTCTAGTTTCCAATACTGCAATTGGAATGTCATCTAAGGACTTGGAAATGACGTCTAATATTGAATGGGACTTATTTTTTTCGGTTCCATCAGCATTTAACCAATGCTGAAGCAGAAACATTCTCGTAAATGAGACTTTAGTTAAAAGCCCTAAAGTACAAAAAATGAGACTTTAGGTGGCTCAAAGATTAATTAAAAGTGAATTCGCAAGTAATCGCAGCTAAGTCAACGTGCATTAAAAATTACATGAAATTACCTTTCTGGTAATATATAACTTTGTGGGGGCGTAACGGGGCGTAACAGTTAAAAGTTTAAAACAAACAACATTAAGCTAATTTATTTTTATTTTTATTTTATTTAGACCCAATTTATAGACTCTTATGCTTAGTCGAAAAATGAATCATAAAAAATAAATTACAAATATCTTACCTTCCACTAATATATCCATTATAAAAAAAATAACGCAAACAGATGAAAAAAAATTATTTAAACAAATGCAGTCGCACTTACTCTTAGAGCACTAAAACTCAAATGCCATGTGTTTGCAATGTTATTACTCTGAAGATAAAAATCTAACGGTTTTTCTTTTTCTATTTCTAATTAGTTTGGAATGTTCTCAGCTCATTTTAACCGTTTTTTATAATAATCGCTACAGTAATTTTTTTAGAATTTTGGCCTACGGTGGAACCACAGTGCATTGGTGCGTTTCAAGTAAAAAATTGAAAACAAATCCTTAAACTTTCCTTTACAACAATCAACCATTCTCATGTAAGAATGAAGCTGTCACTACTTAAGGGTAGTCTGAACCCCTTAAGTGCACGAGCATTTTAAAAATAAAACGGACATAAGGAGGAAAAATGGAGAAAATCTAAGTTCATTCTACATACCAGTAGTGCGGCAAAATAAAGAACCTCAATTTTTGACAGTATGTCTCTTGAGTCAAATGAAGGGTGGTTTATTAAGCTTGACAGATAAAAAAAACACAGCTATGTCTTCTTGTTGTTTATCTGATTCTTGATTGAATGTAGTTTATTTTAGCCTAGAGTACTTCAAGCCTAAAAAGTTTCGTCTGTTCATCAATCACCATGAGGGATATGAAATCGTTCCTACTCCTAATAGTTGGAAAGACCTGTTGAAGATAGTACTTTTCGACTGGTAAGTGTTCGCTTGAAATAAGTTGCCGCTTTTTCACAAAAATTCAGTGTGAAGATTAAGTGTTTGGTGAATTATTCGTGGCCAAGGCCACAGTCGTATTTGCAAAACAGCGCTGAAGATGTTTACATGATGCTTTGTTTTGATCTCGACACTCTTCGAAGTTTTTGTGCTGGCAGGTTGTGAATGCCATCTTCTTTCTACGCAGGATGTTCCTCTCCTTTTTTCTCCTAGCTCAATACTTTTTTCTCGCTTTTTACCGCAATACTGGAATATATGGCAGGTTATCATAGCGGATAGCTATTCGCTCAGGTGATCTTTGAAGATTCCGATAACAGGTACCTATGCCTATCCTCCACCATTTTATTCACCATCAAAGATTTAACGAGTAGATATAAAGGCCATTGTTCGTTTTTTTTTCAGATGGAATTCGTTGACTGACCATTTCCTAGTTTCGGAAAAATTCTAAGCTCGACTGTTGAACAAAAAGAGATTTGTACAATCTCCACATCTAGAAATCTCTTTTTGTTCAACAGTCGAGCTTAGAATTTTTCCGAAACTAGGAAATGGTCTGTCAACGAATTCCATCTGAAAAAAAAACCGAACAATGGCCTTTATATTACTCGTTAAATCTTTGATGATGAATAAAATGGTGGATGCAACTACACAATGGCGACGATGGCTGTAGAAGATGGATTTAGAAGGTTTTGCTGTCGCAATATGATTATATAGAATATGTAGTGCATCATAATATGTGGATGCATACCGCTTTAACAAACCCACTATCCTTTGGTGTGTGGAAAAAAAACGAACATCAATGCCATTCCAAGTCATCGCAAAACGCCATTAGCCATCCGATCACATTAGGGAATCTACACCATATGGCACCATATACGAGTAGAGGAGCCATAGAATGTTGCATACGTGTTTTGGGTCATTGTCGGTTAGCATATAGTCGATTTAGTTCCTGGGTCGACCTGTTCAGGGCGGCGGTTCGTTTTGTCGTATTTCAAAGGCTTTAAGCCATTTTTTTTTTTCAAACTGTGGGTTCCTTGGGGGGTCGCGGTCACAAGCCGGTAGGATTTGAAAACAAAAGTCCTGTGCTAAAAAAATTAAATAAAACAAAAAAATTTTAGTGCGACATATGTGCCTGTTTATTTTTTAATAAACGTTGAAATCTTGGATTAGTTTTTGACACTTTTAAGATTAAATCATTTTCCAAATTTAGTCTGTTTTGTTTTTTAGTTTTAATGTTAAATATTGAAGAGAATGTGACAGTAGCAACTTCAAAGCCTCGTTTGTGAGCTCAGGATACTCTCCTCTTCTCTTCTCTTTATCCAGAAATTGTCAATCGTTTTCAAAATGAATTCCATTCTCAGTATGCCATTACCAGCTAAATCTATAAGATTTTATTTCATCTTTGCCGATGGTAGATTGGCGAGTTTGACTGACATATTCAAAAAAGGATTTAATACCCATCTTTGTCCATCTCAACGTTCAGAATCAAGTTCCGGTAAGTACCTTAATAGTTTCTTCTCTAAATTATACAAACTCTGTAGCATGAGATGAATATAAGAGCTTAATGATATCGATTCATCTGATGAAATTTCTTCGAGGATCTTTTGAAAGCAGGGAAAATAATTTCTTCTTCAATCTTTTCCTCTGCTTCAAAAATGAACAAATGCCACTGCACAGTCTGAAACATCAGTAGATTCATCCGGTTGCAAGGCAAAATTTGGACTCTTCTTGAATTTTTGAATTAATTGTTCTTGAATGTCAACGGCCATGTCACTTATTCTTCGCTCAATTGTATTGTCAGAAAGTGATATATTTTTAAGTTTATCTGCCTCCTGTTTGCCCGCCCAAAATAGGGGAGAGTGGGGCACATTTGAACAATGCTTATAAAATTTTACTTTATTACTCTTTTTTAAAAGTAATTTTAAATTGTAACCACTGTTCAATGTGAGTAAAATATCAGGCCAATTGCTCGAATTTTCAACCATATAAAGGGCCGCAGCCAAAATAAGATTCTCAGCAATTCTATGAGGTTTCCCTGCTCTGGCGACTCGGTAATCTAGTTGATAGCTAACTAACAACGCTTTCTCATTGGCACTTAAAACAAATTTTAAAACAAAAAGAATGTATCAAACAAAACACTAAATCAAAATTACAATACATATGCACTATGTAGGTAGGTAGCAAAATAAAAAAAATGATAAATAAACAAAAATGACAGTTTTGTTGCGCACTTAAGAATTAAAAAAAAATGAAAATTACTGCAAGACATGCTACAATTTTTGTTTTGCAATACGGGAGAAAATTTCATCGCGAATAAGTAAAATCTTATGTAATGAGACCGGGCTTGGAAAGGGTTCAGTGTATGTAGCTTTTTAAATACATAACTGACACATTATAATGGAGGGTCGCCAAAATTTTGTTACTAAGTAAGGGGTCGCGTACTCAAAAAGTTCGAAAAACAGTGCTTTAACCTATCGAAACTAAATATATCTACTCTTGGCAATTTTAATCAACAAAACGATAATATTGCTCTCTAAGTTATCTTTTATAATCTTAGGAATGTTAAGGCAACATTCACCTAAACATGAACTTTTATTACAGTTCATGATTTCCTTTTCATATATTTACACATTTATTTTATAATGTGCTATGGTGGTTCACTCTCTCTTTTAAGAAACGGTTATCGAAAATGTCAATTTTGACATTTGAAAGTACTTTGTGATTGACAGATGAGTTTTCTGCTCAAAGTGCATGTAGCAGTTGGAGCATACCAATTATTGACACACAAATGCTTTGCTCACAAAGAAATCCAAAAAGTAACACGGATGCCACGAACTTATCCCCAAATTCTGTATAAGCAGGGTCTGGCAAACATAACTTACGAAACCTTAAGTGTTCATTATAAGTCTCACATTTTTTTAGACAACTTTCTCAAATTAAGGTCCACAACGACTAACCCCGTTGAGTTCGTACTTTTTTGCACTTCAGCGTTAGAAAACAGAAAGTCAGTCGACGTTGTCCTAACCAATTCCAGTAGGGCCTTTGACACAATTTCACAGACTTATCATTTTCAAACTGTTCACCCTTGGGCTTGAACTTACCATGTAAAGATAGACTTCTTCTCACCTAAAAAACACTGACTACAAAGTTCAATTCAGATCTACCTTCTCTGATGTACATACGGCGGTCCCACAAAGCACCCACTAAGGCCCTTTTCTTTCGAATCTATTTTAATTTGATTTCGACAGCTTCTCTGTCTGGTGTCTGGAAAATAGATTTAAATTTTGCCAAATATCAATCAGTCGCTTTGTTACGAAAACATATCCAACTTTCTCCCCATGTCTGCATTCTACCTAACCAAACATTATCAAAGGCTGAGTCAATGCGCGACCTTGGTGTTTTCACTTTCTCACGCATATTGACGAGACTATTTTTGAGCAAATTTAGCACTAGGCTTTGTGAAACGATGGTTCAAGGAAGTCTCTGACCCCTACCTTTCATCCGCATATCTACAAATTCATACATATATATATATCGAATCGAGAACATTCAAAGTAGTTTCTTATATTTTGCCCTTCGTGAATAATTCGTCTTTGAATAATTCTTTGATTCTACCTCCGTATCGGGATCGACTTCTTTTAAATAACTTGGATTTACTGGAGTAACGAAAAGAAAACAAAAGAAAACATAAATCGACTACTTTCAGGATCAGTTGACTGGACAACTTTCTACAAATGTAAGAAATCCTTGTTATATCTGCCTACCCACAGAAGCTCTAATGTCTTTAATTAACCTATTACTCGTATACTACGGAGGATTAATTGTAACATAAACTATTTCGATTTAAATCTTAGTTCTCCAAGCCTAAAACTTTAACTTCTTAGTCATCCTTCAAGTTCCCTATAATCCCAGATCTATACAAATCAGACCTATATTTAAGTCAGATTAATATCCGTGTCTTAAGCCTAATAAATGGGAATGTTGCCCCCAAAAAATTTAAATAACCACACTGAGGCAATGACCTCGGTGCTCCGTCGACCGCGTTCAATCAAGTAACAAGATACGCAAAGATAGAAGAGTAGACTGTGCCTACTAAAATCAACTTAGTTTATAGCTTCCTATTTCTTTCTTCTTCTAACACTAACATACCTACCATAATTATAAATACTATTACATACATCCGCTCAAAGTCATAAAAAAGCAATAATTGTTGAGGATGCAATGATAAATAAAGGTACCCCACCAATTAATAGCCTAATTAGTGGTTTGATTATAGTTCACATCACAGTTAAGATTTTTTTTATGTAAACTCATAATTTTTCAAGTATGCAAATGTTTTATTTTTTCATTCATGTAAAAATAACATAGAGTACCAAATCGAGCACTTTAATTCTAAGAAAAGTCATTAATTTTCAAAATGCATGTATAGTTTTAAAATGACAATAAAAAGACACTTCGAATGAAAAATCTTAGATTTTCTATTTTTCGCTTTGAATGTACATTAAGCATTACCACTCTACGAAATTTCATCATTCTACGGCAATCAGAAGTGCTCCATATAAATTAAACATTTTCTCAGAAAGTGGGCGGATACCACGCCCCCTGAATAGAAAATCTCAATTTTTAGTTTTGGTCCTTTATATGCGATTTGAGCCTTACCATTCTACTAAATTTCATTGTTCTACTGCAATCAGAAGTGTGCCATATAATTTACATCAGTTCTAAGGAAGTGGGCGGATGCCACCTCCCTGAATGGAAAACCTCAAATTTTATATTTTTTTCTTTGTATGCCATTTAAGCCCTGGCACTTTACCAAATTTCATCGTTTTACAGAAGTCGAAAGTGCTCCTTTCACCCAACACCAATTCGGAGAAAGTATGCAGATACCACGCCCCCTGAATGGAAAACCTCAGTGTTTATTTTTGGTCCTTTATATACAATTTGAGCCCTACCGTTCTACCAAATTTCATCAATTTACAGCAGTTGGAAGTGCTCCATTCAACCAACACCAATTCGGAGAAAGTGGGTGGATACCACGCCCCCTGAATGGAAAACTTGACATGACAAGACCTACCGTTTTGCAAAATTACAAGATTCTACGATTTCGGGAAGTGCTCCATAATTTTGATGATCTGTGAGTCAGTCAGTCAGGCAGTTACGGTTTTTGTGATTTTTGAGGCCTTATATCTCAGGATCCGCTTATGCTAGAAAATTGAAATTTGGTGCGGCGCCTGTGCTTAACTAGCTTAGCAAATATTCGGAATTTTAAGTTTCTGACTTCATTGGTACTTAAGATAGGGAGGGGTCAAAAATCGGCTGAGTTTGTTCCTGTAAAAAGGGTGTAGTGCCAGAGATTGGCTGGGCACTACCGTGCCCTTTGATAACAAATCCACATCATTTAAAGCGGTTTGGTTTTGTATGGAATGAGTGCGTTTAAGTGAAAAGGAGAATCGCTTACAATACTACTGATATTACTAACGTAAATCAGATTAACGAATGAATAGCGATCCAGAGATGAGTAAACATTTTGACAAAAATTCCTCACAATGAACGGCAGAATAGTGCCGTATAATTCATTCTTTCGTTAAACCAGAATCTAGTATAGTTTAACATATAATCTATTACATAATTTTGCCAGTCACTTTTAACATGTAATGTTCCCTTTTTTTATACTTTTTCTAGTGAAATAAATCTTTATGAATTAACATGCTTCTTAATCTGATCTCATAAAATAAAAGTAATCGTGTAGATTATTTGAATAATTTCTTTTTATTTAAATTGAACATTAATGGTCCTTCGAGCCGGATTTTCCTTTGCGCGTTGTGGTTCAAAATAAATGATGGGCGTGCGCTTACAAAGATGGAACATTTGGGGAAATATTCATACATTTCATGCAAATGGATTTGTTAGGATGGCTTTCATCTATTGTGGTTAAGGCTAAGATATTTATGCAAAAACTCTAAATCATTCCAAAGTTCATGGTAAAACTACATTAACTTACTTAGCGATCTATCCTTGATATCTATACTCCGATGGCTTGTAATAATTCCCCGTTCATTTGCATGGTCAATTTAAACATCAAAAACAAAAGTTACGCCAAATATGGGCTTGGAAAAATCATCAAAACGATGAAGACCTGTTAGAGTCACTATACCGCGGCTGTAAATTGACTGCAGCGCTATTACTTACAAGGCTCGCAAAGCAATTAATCTATGTTCCTGATCAACATGCATCTCCAATTCACCTTTGTACTGACTTTAGTACTGCGCTCTATTTGATTCAAGAGCCCTCGAGATGGAAGGATTGCGTCCGAAATCGAGTCAGCCAAGTTAAGGAGATTTTGCCAAAGGCAATTAACATCACATTTCCAGTGAGCATAATCCCATGGACCCCCCTTCTAGAGAGGTTTCATCTCGGCAGTTAAATGATAGTAATCTTTGGTGACAAGAAACACAATGACTCCGGTTTGCTCCAGATAAGTGGGCAAATGATATATATGTATGTACACTCCAGATGTTTCCGTAGATCATAAAGAACGACAAGATTTAGTAGCTGCAACAATAAAATGGCCACTAACATGGGATCTGCTTCAGCGTTACTCATCTTAATCAAGATTTCAGCTGGACCCATTATTTCGAAAACTTGGAGGGCAGGAGTAGATAGAACGTACAAGGCATATCTAATCGTCTGGAACCACAGCGGAAAGGTAAAATTTGAAAATTAAAGAAAGAATGGTGTGACTTGCTGTGGTAAAATTCTACCTAGTTTGTGTGTATTTTAATATAAGATATATTTTAATGAACTCAGAATAAAAAAGTCTATTTTTATTAATTTCATATTTTGTTCCTTTTTTTCACTTCATCACCACTGTATATCGGCAGTGGCAAAGAATATATAGAGATTAGGAGTAAAGTTATTACATCGAATGGCATTACCAAGAATAGGAATATCCTGGAATGCGCCACTGCGCATTCGTGGTTTTATCCTCCGGTATTAGATATGTCGGTAATGGTCAGTTTGATAGACATACTCGTTCACAACGTTTGAAGGTGGCTGGGGTGTCTTCTTGGGGGGCAATAGTTGCAGTATGTAGATTCAAATTGAACTTTGTTTTTAACATGCATGTTGCTTGGGAATCGGGATCCTCTGCTTAGCCATAAAATTGAAACACCATCGAGCACACACAAGCGGAAAGGATACTGCATCAATTTTATTTTATTTTTGTTTTCACCTTTTTGGCTTCAGGTTAGTATAGGAGAGGAGAGTAAATGCATATGTGTGCAGAAGGGCCCAAACAGAATTTAATTAATGGAATAGAGTGCAGGCTGCAGTCAGGAGTCCCTTAAGAGATAGTTTACACAATTCTGCATACACAATTTTGCATACACAATCTTGTTTGGACACCTTGAGCAAGAAACAACTTTTGGGGTGTTGTGCTTGGCAAAATGTTCATGTTACATTAGGTTAAAGTGGGTTCTTGGATTCTTGGATTATCCATATTTCGGTGTTTCGATTAATGTTTTGGTCTGAGCTGGGAATTTATAATAATTGATTTGATAGTTGATAGGTAAAGCGATTTGGAATTTTGTGATGTGAGCTAATTATTCCTATAACCAATTATAATGTATTTTCGTGTGGCAATGTGAGAGTATATAGATGTATAGTGTTTCACTATACCAAATAATATGAGATTTGACTTTGAGCCACAGAATTTCCTTACCGTACATACGACCTAAAAACCGACCATGGCAAATAACCAGATTTATCACAGAGTTACCATTCGAAGGAACGTTCCGAATGTTTCGTTAAGCTACGAATGCGAATGAATTCACATCATTAGCCCCGAGCGCAATGCCGGAAAACATTTTCAAGCAGAATCCATTAACTGTGTCTCGGTAACAGATGGCTGAACTAAAAATATGAAGAGCAAAATAAAAATAAAATTTATCATTGCCTGTTTGCCGTCATGATTTTATATATTTTGCTTAAGCGATTACAGTTTTCGAAATTCATTTTTACTTGCACTCAAAAGTTGTAGAATTTTCATAGTGATATTTCAGTGAATCTTTGGGTAATGTTTTTCTTTTGAAAAGTCTTCTTACTTGCGACTTATAGGTACTATAAGGCAAGTTATACATTCTAAAAAAAATCGAACTCGAGATTTTAATCAAAGTTGACATTACGATGATAGCGATGACCAAAAAAGTGGGCCTCGCAATTCTGTCTGTCTGTCTGTTCGACTACAGCTAAACAGCTCTGCCGATTTTCGTTAAACTTGGTAGATGTCGTTTTGAATTTACCCCCCCCCCCCCCACGTTTTTTTCTTTTTCTTTTTTAAGACAAAAAATAACGGTACCTGCCCTGCCATACGATTTTTTTCGAAATTTTATAAATATTTAATTTTTTTTTTTTAAACTGTCCCACAGATTTTTGAAAAAAAAAAATCAAAAAATTTTATTTAGTTAAAGCTAGCTAATAGCTGAAAAAAAATTTACAAGAAATTGTTATTTTTGGTACCCCCCTTGGAACCATTTTTTTGGTTTTGATTTTCTCAAAAACGGTACGACAGATTTTGATCATTTTTTCTGCTAAAGGTCCCCAATAGTTTGAATATTATTGTGAATTCAGGTTTTCAAAAAATAATTTTTTGGATTTTTAAAAAATATTTCAAAATTTTTTTTTGCAAATCTGAATATTTATGAAGATGTAAGATTTTCTTAAGACTTGATAAATAAAAGTTTTTCAATATAATCTACAAGAAATGAGAAAAAAAATTAGTTAAAAAATGGTTTTCGAAAACCGTATTTTTCTCGAAAACGGAGCCTAAAATTTTGATAAATTTTATTTTCTTTTGATTAATTCTTACGATCTATAATTTAATAGAAACAAATTTGAAATCAAGATATTACTGACTGTATCTACCATAGAACGATTTTTTCGAATTTTGAATTTTTCATTATCGGCATAACGGATTTTAATGAAAATTTTTGTAGGCAAGCTTCTAAAATGTCTAAAAAACATTGCATTTCAAAACTTTTAGAAAAAATATTTTTTTGAATTTCAAAAAAAAAATCTATTTTTTTTGGAAAATTCGATATCTCAAAAACGGATCAATATTTTTGTTTGTAAATTAAATTTTTATTCGTACACTAATAAACACTTTAAATTGGCGCTCAAATTTTTTTTCTTAAAAATGTTTTCAAAATTTTGTATAAAAAAGCTTTTATTTTAAAGCAACCACTACAACGAATTATAATTTTGTTCTTGCATAAACTACACTACGTGGCATCCTATACTTAGCTCCAACGGCTAAAGGATTTATTTTAGTTATTTAAAAAATGAATTTTATCCTTAAGAACAGTTTTTTCTAATAATATTAATTTTTGAAATTCTTAGTCGTTTACATAGGAGCAAGTTCGTGCGACCCAGTCGTGCATTTTTATTTCATTGGACATTACCCTTACGACATTGTTTTAATCAAGAGTAACAATATTTACAATTAGTTTTATATTTTTGCTTTTTTCCAATGTCTGATTTTGCTTAAATAATTGATTGAATGTTAAGAGTTACATATTGGTACGATATTGGAATAGTCCTTTACAAGATATCTCAGAGTGAAGCCAATTTTAAAAATAAAATCTTATGTTATTATTATCCACCTGTGCTTAAGTCAAATGATATTCCAAGTGATGACTCTAAGGTTATAACACAACTATTATACTCTGTTCAACAAAAATTGTCAGTACAGGCCTTTTTCCAAAGCAGTGGCACCAGATGCACCCTCACTACACTACATACGTTGGGAAAAATGCCACTTAAAAAAAGCAAGCCAATGACTTTCCTTAAAGAATTGTTGTTGTAATACTTCGCAAAAAGTTGTACACCCCTACGCTACCGTTGAAACCTACTGCTTATTATATACATCAAAACAGAGTTAGCATTATCATTAAAAATTATGGTACAAGCAAGGAGCCTATTCAGTGGATTTTATTAAGGAGCTTTTGGGATTTGAAGCTTTTGAGAACAAGTTTTATAAAGTTGATTGTGTTGAGTGTTGGCGGTTAATAATGTAAGCCAGGGAAACCCTGTGAGAGCTTTAAAAGTCGACACACTTATGGCTAAAACAGATGTGCAGCAAGTCTGCACGCAGCAATGCATGCAGCGCTGCAGCCAGAACACATGTGCATACTTCCTAACTTTAATGATATCTAGTTCTGTTAAAACAAAAATGATATCTGCCAAATTTTCATTCTTTTTGTTGGCTTAAATTGTTTTGTACTTAGAGTTTTATAAGTTTATTTTAAATTAAATGGATATTTCAACAAATAAGGACAAAATTTTGATTTTGATTGCCGTATTTGAAAAATACCTCAAGTTTTAAAATGCATAGATATCATTTGTCCCAGATCAAAACTTCAAGGCCGTGGACAAGATTTATTTATTCAGTAAGTGAAAGAGAATTCCACGGATACTTTCAAAAATTGTTCCTGGTGATAAGTAGGAAAAGCAAAAGAAGATACAAAGCCCAAATGAAAAACAAAAACAAAACTATACTAGATATGTAGTTTCCCTCGCGTTGATGTTGCTATGTATAGCTGAAGAAAATGTCCTTAGTTGGATACAATTTATATATCCCAAATAGGAACTGGTGAGAAGTAACAATCTTTTTGAAAATAAACAAAAATACGGGTCAGTTCTTGTTCATTGTACGGATTTGTTTTGTCATAAATGAATTTGTTTTCTTTGACTAATTCAATTAGTTTTTCTTCCATTATTATATCAATATCAAATTTTCCACCAAAGACAAAAACAAACTTTTTTTTTGCAAATATGACAGGCAATGGCAACAATCTGTCAATATCAGTAATGCCAAATAAAAATTATTTGGAAATTTTTGTTTTACAATAATTATGACTGCAATGAAACTAGGCAGCAAATTTGGAAATATAGACATCGTGCAGCGCAGCGCTGCATGCAGATTTTCAATGATTCTGCTCCCATAAGAATCTGTGCAATTAAATTTCGTTGCAAAAAAAAAACAACGAAATTTTTCAAATTTTGGGGTCTAACTTCATTTTTTGGAGTCTTTATCAGTTTTATCAGAGCATTATTTAATTATCAAATAAGACCCCTATAAAATAAGACCTAAACATTAGTTTTAGGGCTTAATTTTATTTTATTGAAAAAAAATTCGAGGTCTTATTTCATTTTTCTGTAAATTAAGAAAAATGAAAATAAATCTGTCTTTAACAAAAATTGTTATAAAAATCCCTTGATCGCGAACTGAGAGCTAGTAAAATATCGCTTATTGTATTACTGTATAGTGATTTCATGAGGGAATGAGGAGAAAAGGAGATTTTTTTCCTCATTCCCTCATGGAAAGATACAATATACTCGTAACAATATTTTTGTTCTACAAGGTTCCCAAAATCATTGAGAAGTCCTTATTTAAAATTCATGCATAGGGTTAGTATTCGATGTAATCATAATCAGACCAAAAACATAAATGTTAAAAAAAGACCCAAGTTCTTCTATACAAAAACCTTTGTGTAACAAGTCAGCAGTGAAAAGTACTGAGATCTAAAAGTACGCCAAGTTCTTACCTCATGAAGGTTTAATACCGAATATTTAAAGTAGAATAATATTGAAACAGCTGCAATGTAATAGAGAAATTTTATTATTTAATGATTACTGACTAAAATTTGATGGGTTCACTTGTCAAGTTTTTAAAACTTTTCGAATTGGGCATAAAAAAAAACTTGCCAAGTAAGCCCATCCAATTTTAGTCAGTAATCATCAAGTAATAAAATTTCTCTATTACATTGTAGCTGTTTCAATATTATTCTACTTTAAATATTCGCTATTAAACCTTCATGAAGTAAGAACTTGGCGTACTTTTAGATCTCAGTACTTTTCACGGCTGACTTGTTACACAAAGGTTTTTGTATAGAAGAACTTGGCTCTTTTTTTAACATTTATATTTTTGGTCTGATCTCACTCCTTTTTGCAAAGATTTTAATATTTTGCCATGTCAAAATCTTGAAAGATACGGAAAGCTAGAAGAGTGGACTCTACCTACTAAAATCAACTTAGTTTACAGCTTACGATTTCTTTTGGTATATTTTCTTTTTGTTATTGGTTGTTTTGATTTGCGCTTCAATTATTTCTTCTTGTCCTGGCAAGATACCTAACACTAACATACCTACCTTAATTACGGCAATCAGAAGTGCTCCATATAAATTAAACATTTTCTCAGAAAGTGGGTGGATACCACGCCCTCCGAATAAAAAACCCCAATTTTTATTTTTGGTCCTTTATATGCAATTTGAGCCCCACTGTTCTACCAAATTTCGTTGTTCTACTGCAATCGGAAGTGTGCCATGTATAATTTACATCAGTTCTGAGGAAGTGGGCGGATACCGCGCCCCTGAATGGAAAACTTCAAATTTTATATTTTTTTCTTTGTATGCAATTTAAGTCCTATCACTTTACCAAATTTCATCGTTTTACAGCAGTCGAAAGTGCTCCATTCAACCAACACCAATTCGGAGAAAGTGGGCGGATACCACGCCCCCTGAATGGAAAACCTCAATTTTTATTTTTGGTCCTTTATATGTATTTTGAGCTCTACCGTTGTACCGAATTTCATCGTTTTACAGCAGTCGGAAGTGCTCCATTCAACCAACACCAATTCGGAGAAAGTGGGCGGATACCACGCCCCCTGAATGGAAAACCTCGATTTTTATTCTTGGTCCTTTATATGCAATTTGAGCACTACCGTTCTACCAAATTTCATTGTTCTACTGCAGTCGAAAGTGCGCCATGTATAATTTGCATCAGTTCTGAGGAAGTGGGCGGATACCACGCCCCTGAATGGAGAACTTCAAATTGTATATTTTTTTCTTTGCATGCAATTTAATTCCTACCACTTTACCAAATTTCATCGTTTTACAGCGCTTGGAAGTGCTCCATTCAAACAACACCAATTTGGAGAGAGTGGGCGGATACCACGCCCCCTGAATGGAAAACCTCAAATTTTCGATTTTTTCCTTAGCTTGCATGACAAGACCTACCGTTGTGCAAAATTACAAAATTCTACGATTTCGGGAAGTGCTCCATATTTTTGATGATCTGTCTGTCAGTCAGTCAGTCAGTCAGTCAGTTACGGTTCTTGTGATTTTTGAGGCCTTATATCTCAGAAACCGCTTGTGCTAGAAAATTGAAATTTGGTGAGGCGCCTGTGCCTGACTAGCTTAGGAATTTGAAGTTTCTGACTTTAGTGGTACTGAAGATAGGGAGGGGTCAAAAATCGCCTGAGTTTGTTCCTGTAAAAAACGGTGTAGTGCCAGAACTTGGCTGGGCACTACTGTGCCCTTTGATCAATAATAACATTCAAAGATAGATGTAAATACAAAATTACTTGCAAACCTCTTCGAATCCTTTTGACAACTAACTTATAAATTCATTACATCATCCATGAATTTTCAAGAATTAATCACTGCAGGAGATGATTATTAACGAGTAGAAACAGTGAGGGTCCAAGGTGACTGTCCTGAGGAATACCATAATTACGAATTTCAAAAGCTAATTTCGGCATAATTTTAATAAAATTTGAGCGTTTCTATAAATAATTACTTGACCATGAGTGTAAAGTTAAATCCAAGAAGAAAAGTTCCGTTAGTAAGATTTGATGTCTACCCTAAATACACGCATTTGAAAAATCTGTGAAAACAACATCGGTTTGAAATTTGTTTTCCAAGAAGATTTCCCTTAGACAAAACTATCCAGGTTAACCGTTATATGATTTTTCACCGCTACATAAATACATGAATTCAAAAATCTTAGGAATCAGTTTAGTTTATGGGAGTAATATAGGAGCATTTATGGGCATCTAAGAACTCACTTCTGCGAAAATATAGGTTGAAGTTCCAACACTAATGTTTCGACACTTCGTAGCACCAGACCTAAGGTCAAACACGGATGATGCTTGAATCAAAAGTATACGAATTTTTTGAATAGGAATCATTGAAGGCAGATTTGAATTGTGTACTATAAATTTAGGAACCTACGAATTTACTAATTATTATTGGATTGCAACAAAGAAAAACCATCATACCAATTTTTTGTTGTACCCACGCTTTTAATATTAGACTCTGAAATGTGGCGATGATACCTCAGTCTATGAGCCCAAGGTTCATCACAAAATACCCAGCTTCAACTAGACGCCAAGAAGATAAATAATGTTCACTGTGTTTAGGAAGATTTTATTTTGTTACCATTTTTGTGTTAATGTAATTTGTCATTTGACAGTCGTAGAAAGTGGTCAATACAAATTTTAAGGAGCATCGAACGCAGCAATAAAGTTTTGAAATTATTATAACATTTTCTCACATCACTAACAGCTCGTCCTAAAATGCGAATCTTACGAGAAAATTTTCTCGGCCGAATAATGTCTACTGATTTGACATCACTCAATTTCTTGATGTGGAAATACTTGAAGGAAAAGGTGAAAAGCAACAAACCAACCATAACCTATATGCTTTAGGACAACAAAATGAAATGGCTGAAGTTAAAACAGAAATTGTAATGTTATAAATGGCTTGCGCCACGGCACCGATATAGTATATCAACAAAATATTATCTATAAAATTGTATGTTTTTTAAAAAAAATTGAGAAAAAACATCGACCTGGAACATAAAATGCACAAACAGAAAAATACGAAGTCAGAGAACTTTAATAAGAACTTGTTGCAAAGTAGCAAAGAGGTAAACTTATAAAAATGTGGCGATTCGAGTTGGAAGCATTCCATTCATTCTTTCTATGGTACCACTGGATACCAACTTCTCACCCGTTCTGTGGTATAGGAAAAGAAGCGAAGGAATTGTTATTCCAGCAATATCCTGACATAAATAAGTAAAGCGACTGAGCCAACTCCACTACCAACAAGAATATCACACAAAACTATATGAAACATGCGAAAGCTGTATACAAAAAATGGAGTCACAAAGGCAAGTCGTAGTAGTGGCGACCTATAGAGAGGCTCTCTATGCAGGGTTTAAATAATAAATATATTTGCTGTTCCATGGGTGTGGATACTTGACATGAATACGAATGAGTTACTCTCTGCTTAAAGAAACATTAAACAGTGAAATGTTGCCTTATGTTGTAACAATGCTTATGTTCGACTGATTAAAAAAAAAAAAAGAAAATTTCTTTTAGCTAAGGCTAGGTTATAAGTTGAAAAAGTTTTTCAGAAAAATGGTTATTAATGGTATCCCCCTTGAAACATTTTTTTATTTTGTTTTTGATTTTTCCAAAAACGGAACAAACGATTTTGATCATTTTTGTATGCTAAGGATTCCCAAAAGTTTCAAAAAAATTTTTTTTGTATTTGAAAAAAATTTTAAATTTTTTTTTTAAATTTAATGTTTCGAAAACCACACGGTCGATTTTTTTAAACCTTAAAACTAAAAGTTTCTTAATATAATCTACAAGATCTAAGGAAACTAAAAATATTTTACCTAAAAATAACGATACCCACCATACGAATGTTAAAAAAAAAAAATGGATTTCGAAAATCGTATTTTTCTCGAAAAAGGCTCCTAGAATCTTAATATTTTTATTTTGCCGATTAATTTTTACGATCTATAATTAAATAAAAAAAAATAAATTTAGATATTACTGACTGTACCTACCATAGAACCATTTTTTTAAATTTTGAATTTCTACTATACTATAAGGCAAGTTATGCATTCGTAAATTAAATCGTACTCGAGATTTCGATCAAAGTTGACATTATACGATGATAGCGAAGACCGTAAAAGTGGGTCTCGCAATTCTGTCTGTCTGTCTGTCTGTTCGACTACAGCTAAACGGCTCGGCCGATTTTCTTCAAACTTGGTAGATATGGGTTTTAATTTTCCCCCCGGATGTTTTTTCCTTTTTTTTAGTACCAAAAATAAAGGTACCTGCCATACGATTTTTGTTTTTAATTTATAAATATTTTTTTTTCTCAAAAACTGTGCCACGATTTAAAAAAAAATTCAAACAAATTCATTTAGTTAAACCTAGGTAATGGTTGGAAAAAAAAAATTCCAAAAAATTACTATTTTTAGTACCCCCCATGGAACCATTTTTTTTTTGTTTTTGATTTTCTCAAAAAATGGTACAACCTATTTTGATCATTTTTTTTATGTTAAGGGTCCCCAGCAGCTTCAGTATTACTGTTTATTCAAATTTTCAAAAAAAAAATTTCTGGATTTTTAAAAAAATTTTGATTTTTTTTTTTTTTGAAAACTCAAGATTTCGAAAACCCCATGCTCGTTTTTTTAGGACTTGATGAAAAACAGTTTCTTAATACATTCTACAAGATATGAGAAAAAAGGAATTATTTTACCTAAAAATATTAGTACCCTGCATACAAATGTTAAAAAATGGTTTTCGAAAATCGAATTTTTCTCGAAAACATTTCGGAGAATTTTGCTAAATTTTTTTTTCGATTAATTCTTACGATCTATAATTTAATAAAAGAAATTTTGAAAACAAGATATTAAGGACTGTACTTACCATAAAACGATTTTTTCGAATTTTGAATTTCTCATTATCCGCATAACGGATTTAAATGAAATTTCTTATAAAGACGCTCCTAAAAAATTTAAAAAATATTGCATTTCAAAACTTAAAGAAATATATATTTTTTTTTAATTTTTGGAGTCATATTTTTTAGGAAAATCCGATATCTCAAAAACGGCTTAGTATTTTTCTTGGAAATTTAATTCTCATTCGTACAATAATAAAAACTTAAAGTTGGCGTACCAAAATTTTTTCTTAAAAATATTTTAATAATTTTGTACATAAAAGCTTATTTTTTTAAGGAAAAAAAAAAATTTTTAAATACAAAATTAACTTTTTCTGAGCTATTGTGGTTAAAAAAAGGACAAATAGATAAAGTTAGTTAGTAAGACCGTTAACTAATGTAAACAATAAAGATTTGCATTATGATTTGAAGGTTGTAAATGTCTTTCTCGCGTGAACTAGTGTCCGCGTCGTGTTCTTTCTTTTGATACTCCATTTTGGATTTGTCATTCAAGTTGTAGTTTTTTTTCAATTATTTGCGAACAATGGATTACACTAATCAAGAATATCTGGAAATATTATTAATATACGCTGAAATGGGACAACTTTATCTATTTGTCCTTTTTTTAACCACAATAGCTCAGAAAAAGTTAATTTTGTATTTAAAATTATTTTTTTTTTAAATTCACTCAGTTTGTTTATTTGTTGTTAATTACATTTAGTATTCTTTTTAAGGAAAAATAAATTTTTTTTTTAAGAAAATGAACTGGGCTTTAATAATTAACGAAAAAAATTAATATTCATTAATGTGTTTTTTTGAAAAAAAAAAAAGATATCAAAGTGAAAAAAACAACTTAAAAAACGAAAAAAATTGGGTTTGATGCAAAATTGCGGAGAAACGGTTTCCCGCAGAAAAAAAAGTTTTGAGACAAACTAAAACTGTAATAAATTCTTGATTGGTTATAAAAAAAATCTTACGAATCGGACATAGTTTCGCAAAGATAAAGCCAGCTAAGGAAAAAGAGAGCAAAAATCATAAAAACCATTATAACTCGAAAACGGGACGAAAACGAGAAAATTACCTCATAAGTTTTTCGACTTAAAATGACCTCAGAAATCCATGGTTTTCGTTTGGGGCGGTGACTGTGGGACACCCTGTATATTAATACATTAGATTTACACTTCACATTTCAACTTAGATCGTCAGAGTTGTGTTTTGTTTGTTCCTGTCTTTTTGAAATGGTAGGGGCTATGTTGTGTTTTCCAATGTTCGTGGGCCAGTTTTTTTTCCCCTAGGCGTAATAGAACTTTGCTTACGTGATTAGCTGGAAGACATTTTTCTTACGCCATCACGGCCTTTTAGTCTATGTTAGATTATGATGTTCCTTGCCAGAGCATTCAATAAATCAATTTAAAACTAATTGAACTGACGACTAAAATACATTTATCCTCAAGGCAATCGGTTGATAAATGTCAAAGTTATTAAACGTAAACTTGGCAACATCATTCTACATAATAAGAACAAAGAACCCAAGATTTAAAATCAATGCCTGGGTGATCGAGCTTAAATTGGCTTCTTTCGTATCGAAATGTAGACTAAGACCGACAGTGAACAACAAATAATTGAAAATGCGTTGTCGTAGAATTTTTAAATATTTTCGATCAAAATAGTTATCAATTATTTATAGAAGGTGACTATGTGCAACAGATGTACACTGTGGCGTATACGTACTTTTTTTATTTTATTACGAAATGTTTTTCAATAAGAGTGGGTAGATGTTGAATATCAACAAATTTCTTGTTTTCTTTAATTTTAATCAGCTCCATGGAAAGTTCCCTTAGGCGTTTATATAAGGCAGCAGAAACGATCTTGTAGGCGATGTTAAGAAGACTTTTGCCTCTGTAGTTGACATAGTAGATAGGAGATCGGATAAACAATATTGGGGATCGTTACATTTTACCGAAAAACAGTTGCCCGTACAACGTTTGCCCGCCGATTTCATTGATACGTCGCATGATATTCAGTAGATTTCTTCACGGGATTGGCAGTACTAAATACTACTTTTAAGATAGTACTTTTTGGATTTATTTAAGCAGTAGTGCTTCCATAAAAATCCTCAGTTCTTGTCAGATCTCCGTAGAGGCAAGACCTCAAGAAGAGATAGGAACTTTGATTCAGTTGTGTTATGGGGAGATTGCTGATTGGGTGACTGGCTGGTTGGGTGACTGGCTGGTTGGGTGACTGGCTTGTTAAACAAAGAACTGGTGGGAGTGTTAACGTAACGTTTTTAACGTTAACTAGAAAAAAAGTCTTTTAAGTGTTTTTTATTTATTATTTTTTATTTATTTAATAAGAAACAACACTTTATACGATATATGTATACGAGACATATGAACCAACAACGAGTCGAAATTATTAAAATTTACTACCGAAATTCGGAGTCAGTTGCCTCAACGTTAAGAGCGCTACGTCCAATTTATGGTCGTCATAAATCGTCCTAGCAGATCAACAATTGAGCGTCTAGTGGAAACATTTGAATCCACAGTCGCTTGGCTGCCTCGGTCGTGCGATTTGGCACCATTAGACTATTTCCGGTGGGGCTATCTCAAGTCTATGGTCTATGCCAATATCGAACGTGAAATTGCAGCAGTATCGGCAGATTTATGCTTGAAAACCGTCGAAAATTAGGTTTAGCGTCTGGACTTCTGCAAGCGTCGACCGTACTTTCACAGGAATAAAGAATTTCATTGATATCCAAAACCGTTTTTGTTTTATTTAAAAAAAACTTTTGTAGCGCTCTTATTGAACAACCCGATATATCAACAATTATAAAGTCCCTTTTGCATTGGGGAAATGATATCAAAAATGATGAATAGTATGAATGATCGCATTGGGTGGTCATTATATAGGTTATATAGGAATATCGGTAATTTTATACCCCTCGTTTTTTGGCGAAAAAAATGACAAGCATGAAAAAAATGAAAACTTATATTAGTTTCAGGGCTTCAAATGTTCATGTAAGCGCACTTATTCACGTATAATTGTTGATAACTTTTTAACAAGCAATCGAATGAAGTTCTTATATTTTTGTCATAATCTACACAAAAAAAAAAAAAAACAATTAAAAAAAATTATACAAAAATGTTGATTTTTCAGGTTTTTACAATTCAACCCACAGTACTTTTATAGGTAAAAACATTGTTGACATAGGCGCCTGCGTGAGTGGGTGTGAGCTCCAAAAAGGGAGTATAAGTCCTGAGAACCAGCGAAGCGGGCCATCCAAGGTACTTTTGCCCAAGAGAACTGTTGCCAGAGGCGCCTGCCTGGCGACTTAACATACCCTAAGCGGAGCAATCCCAAACAATATTTTTATATGTACTATTACATAGTTACGCTTTAAAAACTTCTAAAGCTAGAAAAAATAAAAAATCATAATCTAAAACGTTTCTTAGGCTTAATAAATGAAAACCCAGACCATCTTAGGGATTACCAAAAATTTTTAAACGCATTTTAAGCTCTGAAATTCGCTCTAAGCCTCAACTGAAATTGAAAACAAAATACTTAAGCCCTTAAATAAATGTATTTATCTGTGCATTCTTTTGTTCATTGTTTCTAAATGTATCTGTTATTTAATTATTTAAATCTATATTTATGTAGGTATTTATCTTTTCATGTATTTATTTATTTATTTATTTTTGTTCATTTATTAATTTTTTAATTTAACTATTATTTTCAATATTTATTTATTTGTCTATTTTGCAATTGATTGATTTTTGATTAATTTATTTATATAAACTTATATACTTCAAATAAAATATTTACTATTAAATAATAAACATATTAATTATCTGCAAAATTCCATTATTTTTCTTCATACCTAGTTAACAGACTTCTAAAAAGAAGTCTATACCATAAATTATAAAACATCAAATGAAGGTTTTCTACGAAGTTTTTATTTAAAAATAAATTCCCTTTTTTTCGGCTGACAGCAAAAGCCAATGCTTGTTTGTGAACTATGTACACTTTTAAATTTAAAGAAATAATAAAATCACATATTACTACTATTACTACTAGATAAATTCCCTTTTCTTTTTTTAAATCCGTATATCATTTTGAATTTATTTTTCAGTTATAAGATAGGTATAAACTTAGTATCCCTGTGCAAGCTGTGTATGTACAAAATCATTGTAAATTGTAAGGCCTTTATTCTACGATAGTAAATATCTGTGGTGTTTCGTATAAACATGATAAGTCCATAAAATGATTTGCGGTTTAACATTCACTTTAATTGGCTGAAACGGGTTGACTGATTTTCTTTAAATTTGGAAAACTTTTGAAAATATTCTTTGAAAAATTATGTTTCAAATCTTAAGAAAATTGGTTTACCCGTTAAGGTTCGAGCTCGATATAAAGTGAATGTAAGGATGCAAATTATTTTATAGAGTTATCACGTTTCTACATAACACCACAGATATATTATATCTATCTATTAAACTCTTAAAAAGTATTGCAATCCTTGAAGGAAATTCTTCTATAGAATAAACTAACACCAACTAACATATTGTAAGCGATCACCACAACCGCCACCATCGACGCACTTCATCCACCAATCACTCCCTCCACCAACCACACCATCCATCAAGCATCCCGTCCACCAACTACCGTGTCCATCACGTCAGTCAACCCACCAACTTCACAGTCACGTCCAACAACCATGTACTCGGTACCAAGCACCCCAAACCTCCAGCAAGACATCTCTCAATGTCTTACTTCTATGCAGGTCAGGTCTAAGAAGAACTGAAGATTTTTTTCTAAATCCCTCCTGCCTTTTATTGTGCAACTTATTTGATTCTTCATCTTCTTCCTCCGCGATCTCTCATGTTAGAGAGAGCTGAGGTATTGCAATTGCAGTCGTTAAAACAGTGCGGTCTTCTGTGTATTGTTAAAATAGTCCTTGATTCTCATTGGTCAGTTCACCAAATAGTGATTAATACAGCGCTTTCGCTTTGTATCAAGAAAGGTAGGAATCGGCGGGCAAACGTTACACGGGAAACTTTATTCGAGATATAGTTTTACGGGAAAATGATTTTCGGGCAAACGTTGCGCGTTAAAACGTGAGGCGGGAAATCGTTTTGCGGAAAACGTAGCCAACCCACAATATTGAGCTTCCATTCATCGGGCATGCTGTTCTCAGTATGTAATTGGAGCATACTCTAACAATTTAAATATTTCAAAATAATCAAAAATATATTTTTCTTTAAATTTTTGTTGGTAATATTTTCTTTAAAAAAAAATCGATTTTTATGGTTTCTCGCAATGAACTCTATATTATAGACCAAGAGGCCACAGCAATTTTTGGGTGTGATTGCTAACAAAAAATAATAAGCATAACTAGATAGACCTTTTATTGTTATTTACAAATGTGAAAGTCTTGCATACTCTAGTGGGCGCAATATTGCATTATAATGCATCAAGTATGCAGTTCTTTCCAAATTCAAAAAATTGGGATACAAAATTTGCCATAACTTCAAAATGAATAGCTAAGTGCCCTGATTGCCAATATCGAGGTCCAAGACGTTTTGAAGGTGGCCTTCTTAGTGCAAGAAGTAGCCTATTCTTATCGCGTCTGGCAGGCAGAAAGCTGTCTGTAAAACGTCTTGGACCTCGATATTTTCAATCAGGGGGCTTAACTCTACATTTTGGCAAAGTTGTTATCACAATTATTTGGACTTGGAAAGAACTGCATACTTGATGCACTATTATGCACTATTGCTCCCACTAGAGTATGCAAGACTTTCACATTTGTAAATAACTATAAAAGGCCTATCTAATTATGCTAATTATTTTTTGTTATCAATCACACCCAAAAATTGCTGTGGGCTCTAAGTCTATTAATATTGCATAGGAAAATCCCCAAAAAACTTTCCTTGTTTCTGAAAAGTCAATGTTTTGAATACAAATAGGTGCGGTCTTAAGAATGAGTTAGGAATAAATATTTCAAAGTGGCATTTTTTGATTTCAATTTTTTTTTAAATATAGTTGAAAAAAATTATAATGTTCCTTTAATGTCTAAAGCATACATACAAATCAAAAAGAGCCCAAAATTAAAAGGTAATAAATTGCTGTTCATTAAAAAAAGCAATTTTTTAATAAAATTCATTGTGATATCTTGGGTTCCAAGGTTATTAAGTTAATTGGATCCATCAACTATTTAGAAAATGGGCTTCTGATTTTTGTTTTAGATAAATAACTAAATTAAATAAGTTTATATAAAGATTATTTCCATGAAACACATCGCTTTGAGAAACCTCTTCAATTTATTTAAATATTTATAACAAAGTTTTCGCTTACCTCCCTCTAATAACTCAAAAACCTCATTGTCAAAATATTTCCTTCTTCTTCGTTTATTTGGTGTATAAATATCGTAGAGCACAGCACTCATCTAAAAACATTGCCTGAAAGCCATACTTTGACTAAAGCAAGACTTTTAATAGCTTTTCGCCTCAAAACTCTGAACTATTTTCTGCTGCTCATAAAGCATACTCAAAGCACGGCAAGAACCCGCATTTGTGTCATTGTGGCTGATGCTGTTCTTTTAAACATTGCTACACGCTGCCTTCAGCTATTTGCATACGTAGTTCCACAATTTCACAACTCTGATGCAGTCGCCTAAGCAATATCTAACCAAAAGGAAGAATCAACCACCCATCAGCCAAAGACCTAGAGCCAAAACCAGAACTAGAACTACACCATGCACTACCTAATGGGTTTTTGAGTTATCTTGTTTGCATATTGCACTTACCAGGGACGTAAATATTTACTTTGTCCGACAGGCAAACGCATTGAAATTAATGTCGTCCTTGTGCCTTCATATATTCATTATCATCCTGATATCCTGTTGACCTTATTCTTGCTTTTAGGGCACAGGAAAACTGGCGCAACTCTACTTGAATTTACATAGTGAGTAAAAAAGAATCGTATGAATCCTTTTCCATTCAGTTTAGTGCCATAAGATGATGCACAGGCAGATATAAATGGAATATCACGTTTCGAGGACTCCCTAAGTGAAATATGGACGACGGAACGTCCTTTCATTCCATTAAACCTATTTTTTTGTTGCTTAGTGCTAAAATAGCTAACAGCAAAGTAATAATTGATTTCCGAATAACCACTTAAGATGGCAAAGTGCAATTTTCTTATTAGTTCCTTTTAGAGATGAGAAACTTCAGGGCCGCATTTGTGATTTTATTGAAAAAGGTATTCCGGAAAAGGATTTGTTTCATTCATACTCGTACCAACGAAATTAAAGCTCTTGTTCAAAAGCAGAAGCGCCGAAGAATTGTTATTTGTAGATATTTAGATTTAGATTTAGATTTTATTGGAAAATTAGAGTAATGGTTGAGAAAGATTTAAATCTTATAAAAGTACTTAATTCATGAATTTAATTTAAAGCTTAAATCAAAGAATATCCAAAACTACTGCCATAAAAGAATAAATGAAAAGTAAATATATATAAAAAAAAATATAATAACATACATATGTACATATGTAGGTAATTTATAAAAGTTTCATAAAACTGCTACTAAAATTGTAATTTTTTACGTGACCTTTTTCTGCGATATTTAATTGGATCTTTTTTAAAGCGGGCTGTAGGTCAATAATAGATGTTATATTTTGTACAACGTTTCGAACGTGTTTACGTTCTTCATCAGGTCTTTTTTATTGATCGAAATAGAAAAATAAACAAAAATAAATTTTACATTAATTCATCAGATAATTTAAAACGTCAGACTAATAAACTTACAGTACTTATGTAACTATTTTGATACAGCAGGTATCAATTGGCCACATTATAATTTGGATAATATTGTCAAGACTGAAACAAACAAAATTAGAACAAATGCGTAAAGTAGAGTTTACAAGTACAATTATCTTTAAAATTTACTTATTTTAAACAAAAACTGTGGAGAGCATATCACAAATTTAAGAAGGGGAATCGTCACAGTCCTCATCGCACACAGAAATCAACTTTAGTCAACCAAAAGCTCTTGGCCTTTTTATAATCTGGCTGTATGCGCTGCTTAAGTTTTCGCAGTCAGACTTTCGGTTAACTGCGTTGTCAGTATTGATGATGTGCAGCATCTCAAGTAGGTATCTCTTTGAGGTATGTTTCTCCGTCTGTAAAACCTTAACTCCGTCGAAGTCTTGTTTATGACTCTCTTTTAAACAATGCAGTGCCAGTGCAGTTTTCTGTGCGCTCCCGCTGTTTAAGTCAGACTTGTGCCCAGAGAGCCGTTTTTTTAATTTTTGTTTTGATGTACCAATATACACCGACGTACATGTATTCCCATTCCCACCTAGACAATTTATTTGGTATACAACATTAGATCTCTCCATGTTGTTTATTCTCCCTTTTGTATTGGTGAACAAATGAGTACGGAGCGGATTAACTGGCTTAAAGGCTATTTTCGTCTTTTCTTTATCTCTTATAGGTGCAGATAGTAGTCGGTTGGAGAGGCGGGGGATGAACAAAGCAGTTTTATAAATTGCCGGTAGTTGTATATTTTTTGCAGGTTCTTTCTCTTTACCGTGATTTAAAATTAACTTATTTACCAGTGGGAGCGGGAACGAATTGGAACAAAGGGTGTCTCGAATAATGTTGATATTTTTCTCATGAAAAATAACATCACTTATATCGAGTACACGATTAATAAAATTTTGTGCTGTGTTGTAAATAACTCCTTTCGGCTGTTTGGATGTAAAATTGATGAGTCTCCCCGAAGAGGTGGGTTTATTATACCAATCGAAAATTATTTTGTTTTGTTTTCTAATTACCTTCACGTCCAAATAGGGAAGTTCTCCGTGTTTTTCCACTTCCACCGTGAAATTTAACTTATTGTTGAAGGAATTTAATGCATTTAAGGTTTCGTCAACCTTAGAAGATTTTACCACCGCAAATAGGTCATCTACATATTTTGTTAAAATTTTCGGTTTTACATTTAGTTTGTCTAAAACGTCGTCTAATAGAGTCTCCATAACTATGTCGGCGAGAACAGTTGATGCTGGGCTGCCCATTGGAACACCCTGCTTCTGCTGGTATATTGAGCCATCGAACTGCAAATAGTTGTTATCGATGATGCAAAAACGCAACATCTCCATGAACATTGAATTTTTTATCAAGGTATGCTCCTGTATTTCCTTCCACCTCCTATCAACTATTGTTAACACCAAGTGAATAGGTATACAAGTGAACAAAGAGACCACGTCGAATGAGACTAGAATGTCATCTTCTTCTAAGCACAGTGGAGATACAGCGTGAATGAATTCACATGCATTCTTGACATTATAAGAAGATCCATCCGTGATTTTTTGAAGCAATTTCACCATAAATTTCGACAATTCATAGCATGGTACACTTCCTTTGTCTTTATGTTGGCGTAGGAACTTCCTAGTGTCTCCATATACCTTATGTATAAACTTATCAAAACATGGTGTGGACGCTGTTCTCATATAGTTTTGTAACAAGTTTGTGAAATTAGAGCGAGCAGTTTCTTGGTCACCCTGTACTATTGTTTTTATCATCTCTTCGCTATCTGCAATGATCTTAAGGAGAGGAATTTCTCCTTTCTTTATTGGCATCGCATATTTCGGACCAAGTGAGAGTAAAACTGCTACTGTTTGTGCTCGTTAGGTATTTGAGAAATGTTTTTCTTTTCAATCTACGTGGGTTATTTATTTGTCTAAGGGAAACTGGAAGTGAATTCCAGATTGTAATGGAATGAATAAAAAGTAATCTTTTGCTTTCAAAAAGTTATAGGAATGAGAAAACGAAATTTTTTTATATAAGTAGTACGGTTTCATTGAATTTACAACACTGTGAAGTAAAATACAACTCCGGCTCTTATAAAATGATTGTAAACTCATTTCTAAAATTCTATTTTTATAAGCAGATATGTGTTCAAAGCGTCGCAAACCGAAAACATATCTAAGCATTGCATTTTAAGCCATCTCAATGCTTCTGAATGAAAGAGCAGCTGGATTACAATAAATGACAGCAGTACTGATAATTAAAGGTACTAAAAGCGACTTAACGAGCTGTAGTCTAGAACAAACTGGAGTAAACATAGATGAGTTTCTCATACATCCGAATGCCATTACAAATGCATTTTACTGCAACGTTGATATGAGCTGAACTGTCTAAGCTAATTTTAATTTGTAAACTAAGTTTGTAGTCGGTATAATATTACACATCATTACTAATGGCGGAACCCATCATAAATCAAAACACGTTTTCGAAATAATAATCTGGTGGGATTTATTGGGATTCAGTTTCAAATTATTTCGGTTGCCCTATTTACAAATTGCACAAAGATCTTCATTGATTCTAAAAATAAAATCTTCCATCAAGACAGGGGGCCTCGAAAAATGAATTTGGACATCATCAGCATTAAGATAAACAGAAACATAACGACAAACTTCAGTTATCTCATTGACAAATAATGATAAAAGAAGCGGTCCAAGAACTGACTCTTGAGGTACACTGGTAGTAAAAGGCAAGAGTTGTGAATAACCTGACTCAGTATTAACTTGTTGTTACGTGTCACTTAGAAAACTCTTTAATAAGTTAGTCGATCTTTCAATAAAACCAAATAATGTTCCCAATTTTGTAATAAGCAATAAATGATTGACACTGTCAAAGCTTTGGAAAAAAGACATAGAACTGTGATATTGTTTTTATTAAATTTAAATCGAATGTCTTCAAAAATATTTACTATTGCTATTCAACAACTGTGCTTATCCTGAAAACCAGATTGAGTTGATATAAGCAAATTATTCTGTTCAATAAATAGGTTTATTTGGTTTCTTATAAGAACTTCAAGCAAATTCGATAAACAAGGTGATTTATGATGATTGGACGAAAATCACCAGACTCACTAACTTTTTGATTAGGAATAACATTCGCAAGTTTCCAGCACTTATGGAAATAAGTATGAGTAATACAAACGCTTATTATGTGAATTAGGAAATAGTACATCCAAAGGAGAATGATTTTAATAAATCGTAAAGATATTTTATCTACCTCTATAGCATTACTTATGACTTCAGGTTCAGAAACACAACTCAGTCCAAATTAATTAGGAAGGTTTCTACGTGAATCGTTTATAGTGACATACTGATGTGTTACCAACCATACTGCTCGCACGCATAAAGTAAGTATATACATAGATGGTTAGTGATGTGTCTTTAATAATAATTTAATTCATGATTGTAAAAATTCAAAGATAATTTTAACATAAAGAAACTTATACTATTTGGAAAGTATTAAGTAAGAACTATTGAGGTAAAGATGTGTATCGGATGGCGGCTCACGAAAAAAAAGAGGGATGTCCGGTCAATCAGTTCAGTTGTCAGATTTTGGGTTCTGTCCAAGTTGGTTGACGAGACATGTTCAGATGTCAGTTCACAGAACTGTTCATATCATTCCTCCACACCAAATTAACTTCCATGGCTATGGCTGGAAACGTACAACCGGACGTCGAGCTCGGTTTGACCGCCGCGGGCTGGTTAAATCTTGGAATTTCGTTTTGAGAATGGAACTCGATGGTTGTTCTGAGCTAGAATGGCTAAGAGGATTAGTATGATGAGGAGAGCTACTTGCCTGATTTGGTTGCTTGTTTAAATTATCCACTGATGCTATTGCTTCAAGAAAGTGATAGGAGGAAGAAGTCGGCACACTTCTTTTTCTGAGCTGGTTTTGATGGCGGTTCCATAAGCCACGACTAGTTTTAACTAGGTACATCTTGGTTTCTTTTTGTTTGATAATAGTGGCTTTAATCCAACGATGACCTTTCGCGAAGTTTCTAGCATAGACGGCTTGGTTGACTTCAAACTTTTTCCTTGTATGTGGTGGTGAAGTGACTGAATGACTTTCTGGTACTAGCTGGGATATAATACTACGATGTTGTCTTCCGTGCAGCAATTCGGCAGGTGATTTTTTAGTTTTTGGATTTGGAGTGGTGCGGTAAGTAGATAGGCATTGGGATAAAGCTGATTCTTTGTTGGCGTTTTCTTCTAAGATTTTCTTGAAGTGGGTTTTAAATGTACGAACAAATCGTTCTGCTTCACCGTTTGAGGCAGGGTGAAATGGTGCGGTTCGTAAATGCTGGATTCCGTTCTCTTTGCAAAAATTAGTAAAGGCTGATGAGGCGAATTGTGGACCGTTATCCGATACAAGTGTTTCTGGCAGTCCTTCTAAAGCGAATATCTTCGTTAGAGATTGAATCGTTGCGGTGGTGGTAGTAGAATTTTTCATGGACACGACAAACGGAAACTTCGAGTATGCATCAATACAAATAAGCCACATTTGATCTACGAATGGGCCAGCGTAATCAATATGGACTCTTTGCCACGGACGTTCGGGTAATGGCCAGGAGCTATATTCCTTCTGAGGATCTGCTGCGGATGTTTGACATACTTCACAGTTTGAAGCTCGTTCTTCTATAGCCTGGTCCACTTTTGGCCACCAGCAGTATCTTCTGGCTAATTGTTTCATTTGGACTACGCCCCAATGTCCTTGGTGGAGCATATCTGTTACCCTTCGCTGAAAAGCTTTTGGAATCACGAGTCGAAGATGTTCGGTTTGTAGCAAAATTAATCCTTGGTACTCTGATAGTGACATCCTTCTATTGAAAAATGGTGTAACATCCTGATCTTTCTCCGATAGTTTTTCCGGCCAACCTAAAAGTATAAAATTACGAACTTTCTTAAGGGTTAAATCTTTGTTAATAGCGACTATGATATCCGCCTTTGCAATGGGAAAAGATGCGACTTTTTCAGAATATCCCTCTAAAATTTCCATGCACATCTCTTCTTGCTTACGGTCAAACACCAAATCTGGCCCAATAGGAAAGCGAGACAAGGCGTCAGCATTGGCATGTTTCTCAGTTGACCGATATCTAATACGGTAAGTATAGGCCATAAGAGTAATGGCCCATCGTTGTAATCGGTTGGCGGTCATTATGGGCAACTTCTTTTCAGGGTTGAAGAGCGAAACTAATGGTTTATGATCTGTAATTAAGGTAAAAGTTCGTCCATATAAATACTGATGAAATTTTTTTACTCCATATACGATGGAAAGTGCCTCTTTTTCTATTTGGCTGTATTTTTGTTGATGAATGTCGAGCGTTTTCGACGCAAAGGCAATCGGCAATTCATTTCCATTTTCATCTATGTGTGCTATCACTGCTCCTATTCCATAAGAAGACGCGTCAGTTGCCAAAACTATCGGCAACTCCGGTTGATAATGAACAAGGCAAGTAGCTTCAGCCAACTGTTGTTTAAGATTTTCGAATGCCTTTATCTGTGATGAGCCCCATATAAAAGGTACGTTTTTCTTTCGTAGACGATTAAGTGGCGCTGCCACTTCCGAAAAATTCCGAATGAACTTTCCATAATAGTTTGCTTTACCTAGGAAGGTTTGTAATTCTTTTAGGTCTGTTGGATGACGCATATTCTTAATTGCCAGTACTCCTGATTGAGATGGGCGGATTCCCTTTGCATTAATCAAATGGCCTAGGTACTCAACTTCAAATTGAAAAAATATACATTTATCACGATTTATTCTTAATCCATTTTCTAGAAGTCTTTTGAAAACTGACTCAAGATTAAATAAGTGCTCTTTGTCATCTTTTCCAGATACTAATATGTCATCCAGATATATAGGACACTTAAGACCTGATAAAACCTGTTCAAGCGTCTTTTGATAAATAGCTGGAGCACTCGCTACTCCAAAAGGAAGTCTCTGGTACCTATAGAGTCCAAGTGGTGTATTTACTACAGCCAATGATTTGGAATCCTCATCTAATTCTATTTGTAGGTAAGCATCTGCCAGATCGATTTTCGAGAATCTTTGTCCACCTGCGAGCTTGTGAAACAATTCCTCTGGCCTTGGAATTGGATACTGATCTACTTCCAAATGCGGGTTAATGGTAACTTTAAAGTCACCGCATATGCGAAGACCCTTATTACGTTTAGCGACAACGACAATGGGTGCAGCCCATTCACTGAATCGGATCGGTTTCCAGATTCCAGCTTCCTCTAAGCGCTTAGCTTCTTCTTTGAATGCCTCTAACAAAGCGAAAGGAATAGGCCTCGACTTGTGAAATTTGGGTTTTGTGTGTGGTTTTAGGTGCAGATGAGCTTTCATAGAGTTACATAATCCCAAGGTCTTAGATGCTACCTCAACATGTTTTGAAAATAAGTTTTGTATTTCGTAGTCTACGTTCGTCTCTAAGTTCAATACAATGTTCGTACTTGGGGAGCTTATCTCAAGACCAAACGCACTGAACCAATCTAATCCAAAAATGTTGTGCCCATATGTAACATCGGTAACCAATAAAGGCAATTTTTTATGCTGACCACCAAATTCAACATCCACATCTAATTCACCTAAAACTGGAATGCTTGTATTACCATATGAGCGAAGTGTACGATTGGTTTTCTCCAGTGGAGGTTTACTTAAATCATCATAACCCGACCTGCCAATTAGGGAACAGCTAGCACCCGACATTCTACTTTTGCAAACCTACACGAATCCCTAGAGTGCTTGGTCCAACATCCTGGACATGATTTTGTTTTATGATTACTACCACCACGATACCGTTCTTTATCCTGCCACCTGCTTCTGCTACTACCTTTTGAACTCTTCCAACCGTCTGCCTTTACCTGATTTGTCTTCACCTGATTTGTTTTTACCTGATTTACTTCCAGTGATGGCACAATAGCACTATCTGACTTCATAACTTTAAGCGATTTTTGAGTCGCTTCATACGCTTCCGCAATGGACAAAATATCTGTTAAATTAGGGTTAGTCTTTTGAAGTGATGCCGAACGTACCACGTCATGTGGAGTATGTAAAATGATTACATCTCTAATCATTTCATCGACAAATTCGTTTTTGCAGTTGGATTTTTGACAACTGAAAGCACATGTGCGGGATAACCCTCTTAACTCCGCAACCCACTCCGCATACGTTTGACCAGTACGCATTCGACACTTCCAAAACTCATACCGAGCCATTGAAATATGAATTTTTTCTTTAAAATGATCTGTAAGCTTTGTTGTCAACTCTGGGTACTTCTTATCAGACACTTTTTCTCCCCCCAATAAGTTCTGAAGTAAATTATATATGTCTGGTCCAAGCCATGATAAAAAATAAGCTTTTTTGTCATCATCACTCACCACCTTGTATGCTACGAAATGTTGTTCTAGCTGCTGCATATACACGTCCCACGTGTTTTTCTCGGAAGAAAATTGCTGGAACTGCGGCACAGCTACCTTGGTTGGACTATTTGTTGACGAAACTTGTTGCAATACATTTAGGTATTCCTTTTGCGATTTATAAGTAACTCCTTAAGAAGTTCTTGTATTTCTGCCATTTCGAGATTATATGAATTCGATGTATCAAAGATTCGCAGAAGCACATGCGAAACAAGCGATTAAGTTACCTTCGTGTGTGTTTTTTTTTATGTGTTTTACCTCGTCGCCAATTGATTCATGATTGTAAAAATTCAAAGATAATTTTAACATAAAGAAACTTATACTATTTGGAAAGTATTAAGTAAGAACTATTGAGGTAAAGATGTGTATCGGATGGCGGCTCACGAAAAAAAAGAGATGTCCGGTCAATCAGTTCAGTTGTCAGATTTTGGGTTCTGTCCAAGTTGGTTGACGAGACATGTTCAGATGTCAGTTCACAGAACTGTTCATATCAGTTAGGATCAAGTGTGCAAGAATAGATTCGAAAATTACGATGCTCTTTGTACAAGTCCCAGTTATTACTGACTTTATTATCTCCAGCGTGCTTAGCACCTGTTTCTATGAGTATTGAACCATGGTGGAGATTTATTTTTAGTTCGAACAAACTTCAAAAAGACATCCAAGTTAAAAAGATCAAAACTATTATTTTGAAAAAAATATACCTATACTTGACATTAGCAATATGCATCACATAATTAAATGGCAACCGAGCTAAATCCTGAAAGATCGATATGTCATCAATAGAATTAAAATTTATATAGGTATAATTATTAGCAAGAGCTGATAGTGTATTGAAATTAATATTTATGATAACAAAAAGCAAGTCGTGGGTGTAAGGTATGCAGGGAATATATCATTGGTTAAAAAAAATTAAACATTTTCTCAGAAAGTGGGCGGATACCACGTCCCCTGAATGGAAAACCTCAATTTTTATTTTTGGTCCTTTATATACAATTTGAGCTCTACCGTTCTACCAAATTTCATTATTCTACTGCAATCGGAAGTGTTCCATATATAATTTACATCAGTTCTGAGGAAGTGGGAGGATGCCACGCCCCTGAATGGAAAACCGCTAATTTTATATTTTTTTCTTTGAATGCAATTTAAGCCCTACCACTTCATTAAATTTCATCGTCTTACGGCAGTCCATTCAACCAACACCAATTCGGAGAAAGTGGCTGGATACCATGCCCCCTGAATTGAAAACTTTAAATTTTCGATTTTTTCCTCTGGTTGCATGACAAGACCTACCGTTGTGCAAAATTACAAGATTCTACGATGTCGGGAAGTGCTCCATAATTTTGATGATCTGTCAGTCAGTCAGTTACGGTTTTTGTGATTTTTTAGGCCTTATATCTCAGGAACCGCTTATGCTAGAAAATTGAAATTACGGAATTTTAAGTTTCTGACTTCATTGGTACTGAAGATAGGGAGGGGTCAAAAACCGCCTGAGTTTGTTCCTGTAAAAAGGGTGTAGTGCCAGAACTTGGCTGGGCACTACCGTGCCCTTTGATTACATATAACAGGAATATTTTTATTTTTTGTAGGAAGTCGTAATATGCTTATTGGTTTGAACGACTTCATATTAAGAACTTTTCTGATTTTATCATGAAAGTATTATAAAAAAATCTTAGTTTTGAACAAAACAAAAAGTGATTGACCTCTTCGATTTCATCACGGTTACAGAGGTTACTTCTAGAATTATCACTTCTGTGCAGTTTGTAATTTAAATCTAACATTTAAGTACTTATTTACCTTTAGCAAAGTTCTTATTTGACTTACAGAAAGCTTTCTATGAAAATAATTGTTTGAAAGAGGTTATGACTCAGCTCTCTATAAGTATATCAATTTACTTGGGGTGTTTGAGTTCTTTTCAAGGATTTCAGATAAAGGGAGTCATCGACCTTAGCCATGCAGTCATTAAACCTTCAATGCCAAAGTAAAAGAGGTGTGTCATTAAGATTGAGATTGAGCCCATACAAATACCCTTCACATCATACCCTTCTTTAAACGGAGATAATTTCCTTTGGAATGTAAAATCCATGATTTGCATGTGAAGATTATCTTTGACCTTTGCATGACCTTAACTATGTAGTCTGCATTGGATTTGAGGTTTTTTTTTTTTAATTGAAGGCAGGCCTGATTCCACGTATATGGTATGTGTTCAGATTGGAAGAAAAAAAAAAGAAACATTGCACGGTATCAAATTCACCAAAATATCGATAAACAAAAACTTCGCCGGCATATACCTAGCATAGCCACAAGTTTATCTTGACATCGAAAACTATAAATTTGGTTGAAATTTGTTTTTATTTGATTTATTGCAATTTCTGCCAACAAGCTTTTTTCCTCAACATGAGGAGGGAACTCTAGATTGCTAGAGAATACATATATAGTATTTACTTAAGTTCTTATATTGGGTCCAGTGATTCCATTTGGGATTTCATCCAGTCCTGCTGCTTTATATTTTTTTTTCGAGTATAATTTTCACGCACTAAAGGGATTATGACTACCCTTAAAATGTTTGAGTGCATTTAAAAGGAAACACCGATGTACATTGGTTTTGAATGTCTGAATATTGTAATTGGAGGGAAACATATAATCGGGTAAAGCATTCGACATTCGTGTAGTGCGGCTAAAAATAGAATCTCGGAATTTAATTGTTTTTAACCTCGGTAATCAGACCGGATCTAACGTACGGTATGGCAGTATAGTACATATTTATGAAAAGGAATTATACACGAAGATTTTGTTTTTTTATTTTTAGTCTTAGAGAAAAATAATAATAAAATCTTAAAATTTTGGCTAAATTTTTTTCTAAAATATGTGTTTAAGAAAAATCGTATTAAAAAAAAAAAATTGAAACGGAATTTCAATCTTCTTATAATTTGTATCTAACAAAATCAAACTGGAGCCCTGATTTAATTTGTCTGCCATAAGTCCGGTCCCAGATAAAGCCTCGTACTTCATACAATTTTTGGTCCACCCACCAAAGTTATTACAACTTCGTTTATTTTCCGGATATCAGGCGACACATTTCTCAACCAGAAGCAAAGTTCCAGTTGAAGTATAACGAAGGATGATAAATGAGTTCATCGATAATACCGTTCGATTTTCTTCAGGAAAGTAGAATGATAGTGATGGAATGCTTTTAGAAGATTTTAGGGACGAATACATTCTCTTCACACAATGGAGATTGGACATGGCCTTGTAAGGGAAAAGGTAGGGAAATGATTGAAAGAGAATCAATATCTGAATAGATTAAGATTTTAATATCAAAAGTCTCACTCAAAACATGTCCTGAATATCCTTAATAAATTCATTTATGTATGAATTTTTTTCCTTTGATTATAATTTTTTTTTATATGCTACTCAGATTATAAAATTTAAATTATTCAGTACATAAATGTACGCGGCGGCTATAATAATGATGAGAAACTTTCCACCAAAGTTACCGCTGTAGCCATACACATATATGTATGAACCCTGTCTATCTAGTGATGTCCAATTCAATGGCCCGTCGTGTGATTGACGTTTCTTCGACATCGGCAGCCACAGCATCATCATCTTGGTGGCGGCCACGCCTTGAATGGTCTTCTGTGATTCTAGTTAGTTCGATTCGAGTAGCTAAGAGCCGGAATGTTTGCCCAGTAGTTGGCACGACACGAATAAATAATCGACGTTGAAATTCATGCTGCAACGCGACGGCCGATTATTATTTTTCAAAAAAATCGACGCAATTATTCCACGCTCTTGCGGAGTATAGTGCTCTATTGCTTGTCTGTTTTTATTCTGCAGCTGTCTAGTTCACAAATGTAAAATATGATTGACGTATGACGACATTTGCAAAAATTATAACAGTTAGATCTGCTTAAAATGAAATAAAACTAATAGTCTGATTTAGATTTTTGTGTTACAATTTTAGCTTTATTTTTACACACGTCACTGATTATATGGCTTTTTCAAGATTAATTTAAGTGCTGACATATTTAAAATGATGCAAAACGGTTTTTATTCGACATTTGAACAGTTTTTAGCTATACAACCTTTTAGACTCTCACCCAACCTAAGGTTAAGTAAAACCTCGCAAGAAGAATAATTATAATGTTGTCAGATCCCAAAAAACTGTCACTTTAAATCACTCGAGCAGAAAGTTCATTGGGTAATCAGCTGTGTAGCACGTAACGTTATTCAATCTAGCAGCTAGCATTTAAATTCATACATCCATGTCATGCAATTTGAGCAAACACAAATTCGTTATCATCGGTCATGCCTTCAGTAAATGGTGATGGCAATGCCTCGTTTGCATTAGTATCATCCCAACGCCACGAATTTGTTTCTCAACCTTCAAGTTCATTAAAAAATTAGCCCCATCTCCGGGCATAATTGTTTGTACCTATGTATGTACTCGTAAGATCTAAAGTTTTGGTTTATAAGACGCCTATCATCCTGGTCATTATATACGGTGCAGAGGCATGGACCTTGTTAAAGGTGAATGAGAACGCTTTAGGATATTTCGAGAGGAAAATAATTGTTGGTCGCATCTGCATAACAAGAAAGTAGAGGATGTAACCACAAACTGTACTGGAATTGTACAGTGGTATCAACCTGGTCAGGGTCCAAAAACTGAATTGGATGGGTCGTGTAGAGCAAACGGAGAGCCTTTGGAATGTAATACCGAAGGATGGACAGCTCTGCAGAGAAAGGCTCAAGTGGTGCAAACAATTGGGAGAAGAGCTCAACCAACTTGGTGCACAAAACTGGAGACAGCTAGATAGAGACGGTAGGGGCTGGAGAAGCTTGATGGTTGAGGTCCTAGCCCATCCCAGACTGTTTGCTCTTAGTGTATGTTCAATTAGAATTTAAAGAAGAAACTTATGATATACATAGATGTATGATCGTTGATTTCCATGATACTAAAAGTATCGAATTATTTTGGTTTAAATTATATTGAAACGTTAAAACTACATCTGTCAAATTGAATGTCATTTATTGAGTCCGTTTTGACAATTCAACATAGAGAGCTAAAATGTTCACCAACATGCGCAAATTATTAAATTGTTTTATGAAAATAGTTCGACTGTTCGATCAGTATTTCGCTTTTTACGGTTTTGTCATAATCGTCCTTCCGAGAGGACTATTCGCAAGTAAGTGAATTAATTCAAATCAACCTGTTAGGGTGACAGTCCCCCAATACTGCTCGTCAACGAAATGCAAGATCTACCGAAAATATCGCCCATATCCGTGAGAGTGTACAGAAAAATCCAAGGCAATCAATTCTGAGCTTTGTACATTAGCTCAGCCTTTTGCGTAGCGTACTTGGCGAATTTTGCGTCTTGACTTATGCCTACACCCGTACCAACTTCACCCGTTCCAGGAGCTTAGAGTTTACTATAATTAACAACGAGGTGTATTCGCTAACTAAACTCTCGGAAGTTGGAAGTTGATACTAATTTTCGAATTTGGGACGATCACAATCCATACGAGATCCATAGAATTGCTGTGCACACAGAAAAAGTCATTGCTTAGAGTGGATTTTGGGCTGGCGCGGCGGCATAATCGGTTCATACTTTGAAAACGGTATTAGCCAGGCCATCACCGACAACAGCGAGCACCATCGGTCAATAACAGATATCCATCCTCAACACTGTCCCAAAAATTTTCACAGGTGTTTTGCTCGAAAGACTCACGGATTGGGTACATAAAAACAATTTGTTGAGCGAATACCAAGCTGGGTTTCGGACTACTCTACGGAAGACTGCATCTTTGTCCTCACAAGGATTGCTCGCGCATACTTAGAAAATGGAAAAAATCTCTACGCTTTCTCAGTAATCTGTGAGTGTCAACAAAAATACTAAGAGTTCTTAAAACATTCTATGGTGGAAACATGACTGCTGTCTGGGATGGAAATATTCTTTCTGAATGGTTCCCTACGGGAACTGGAGTAAAGCAGGGTTGCCTACTTAGTCCGCTGTTGTTCTCTTTATATCTGGATGACCTTGTAGAATATCTTCCGGATGGAATAATTTTTACTGGGCTTAAAATAAAACTTCTTTTATACGCTGATGGTATTGTCATCTTAGCAAACATTGAAAATAAAATGCAGATGCTGATAAACCAACTTCCAAGATACTGTAGTATGTGGAATCTACAACTGAACACATCTGCACAAAAAAAGTGAAGGAATCCAAACGAGCGATAAACTGCAGCTGGGGAGGAGTCCCTAACAAAAAAGAAGCGCTAAATATAGGGTCTTCGAAGCAGTGATGAGATCAGTAATATTCTACGCAGCGCAAGTCTGTTGCATCTACCAATTCGAAGAAGGGGAAAAGCTGCTCAGATACTTCCTCAACAGAATTTTCAGACTTCTGTACAGCACCCCAAACTACATGCTCCATCTTGAGAAAGCAGCAATTCAACTTCAGCACCTTATGAATACGGTGTTAAGGCTTTCATACGTTCCACGCCAGTGGAAAGTCGCAGAAGTTTTAATGGTTCAAAAAACCAGGAAAGTCTCCTAACGAAAAGAAATCTTATAGATCGATTTCCTTCTTGCCATTGATCTTCAAGGTATTTGAGAAAATCTTATTAAAGCGACTGCTTCTTATTATCGAAGAAAAGCGGCTTCTTCATGACCATCAATTTGGTTTCCGGAAAAGCCACTCAACAATTGATCAGTTGCACAGAATAACCAATGAAATTGAGAAATCACTAGAGTGAAAAAATGTATGTTCAAGGACATTTCTAGACGTCTCTCAAGCCTTCAACAAGGCCTGGCACGATGGCCTTAAGTTTAAACTGCAACAGGTCTTTCCGGACCTTGAGTCCTACCTCGAAAATAGGCTATTTCGAGTTAAGCAAGTGAGGGAATACTCGGATTTTAAGGAAATCAATGTTAGTGTTCCCCAGGGAAGTGTTCTCGGTCCGATTCTATTCGTATCTACTATACACTAGCGATATTCCTCAAAAAGAAGGTACCATAATAGGTACTTTTGGAGACGATTCGGCTATACTAATACTTGCAATATCTGATTCAGTTGAATCTGCAACCGAGAAGCTCCAACGACTTCTAGATAAAAATTCGGTATGGACTAAGAAATGGAGAATTAGTTTTAATGAGTCCAAATCAACACATCATCATCATGTTACATTAATTCAGCGCCTAAAATAAAAAACTCACGTTTAAAAGAAACGAGATCAACTTGAAAATAACTTACGTGAAATGAATTGGCTTATTGGAAGATACTCTTAACTTAGTGTCTACAATAAATTGCTTATTTATAAGCAAGTGATAAAACCAGTATGGACGTACGATATACAACTTTGGGGTTGTACTAAACCAAGCAATAGACAAATATTACAATCTTTTCAGAGCAAAGTTCTCAGAGAAATCGTTAATGCTCCGTGGTACATTAGAAACGATTACCAACTGGTTGAAAATGAAATAGCAGTTTTCGCTGGGAAGCTACGAACTCACTTAAATGTCAATGGTAATAGAATTATTCGACAAACAATTGATGAGACGAATCTTTTGCGCCGACTTCAAAAAACGAGACCGTTTGACCAAGCGCCATAAAAAAAAATATTTATTGAATTTTTGAAAAAAAAAAACATTATGTATTTTTTGATAAATTCGATATCTCAAAAACGGCTCAATATTTTTTTTGGAAATTAAATATTTATTCGTACAGTAATAAAAATTTTAAGTTGGCGTTCTAAAATTTCTTCCAAAAAATGTTTTAAAAATTTGGTATACAAAAGTTTATTTTTTAAGAAACCACAACAACGACTTATAGTTTTTGTTCTTGTATAAAATAATAATTTCTTGAATTACATGGCATCCTGTTTTTAGCTACAACTACAAAAGTAGTTGTTTTAGTCATTTAGCAAAATGAATTTTATGCTTTTGAACAGTTTTTGTCTAATAATAATCATTTTTGAAATTCTTAGTCTTTTACATAAGAGCCAACTAGTCATGCATTTTATTCGTCTTCGCTATCATCGTAATGTCAACTTTTATCAAAATCTCGAGTTCGATTTTTCTTAAAAATGCATAACTTGCCATCTAGTACATACGTAAGTATATGTACGTATATCGCAAGTAAAAATAGTTTCAAGATCCTCAAAAATAGCTAAAAAATCAAAATTGTTAATATTTTTTCCAACACAATAATGAAAAACTGGTTTGTTCACCTTTCAACCGCTTATTCAATTTAATATTTTTGAAGTATACCATGAGATTTAACATTTAGTTCTAGATAATTATTTTGCTATAAATTGTTCTCCTGAACCGATTATGAGAACATCTATAAATCAATTCTTATTTCATTTGAAAATTGGTACGAACATGAATATAACCACTTCTCCATTAAACCTGCAATCACGAAACCAATTATTATAAATTCCTCCAAGCGAGTTGAATATCAATCTCTAATCCGAAAAGTCATCTGCTAAGAGAACCGCACGACATCTCTTATTAAAGATTGATTTAAGATGCCGCAGTAGCTTAAGACTTTAATTGAATCAAATTACCTTGTTCCGATGTGGATTTGCTAAATAAGTTTGAATCTGCTACATACCTGTGGCCAATGTTCGTGCAATTCAATCGTGCGTTTGATTTTTCTTTTATTTTTGCCCCCAAGCCCACAGAGCATTATAGGTTTCTTCTCACGATTAATAATTGTAATTAAAACTTAAAGCAATAAACCACCTCTTATGTAGTCGTCGTCCAATTATTCAATATTCCTCCATTTTGCCAACGGGTCTGTCTAGTTTTAGTTAAAAGTTTTTCAATTGCACAGCTGCTACCTGTGCCACAATAATAGCAGGTAGTTATTGGTAGGTACTCGAAGATAACTGCTACGATGAACTCGAATTAAGTGAAAAGTTTCACTTAAATAGTTTTTCACTCGTGGTACTTATACGAGCTATACGAGTTCAATTAATTCATTCACATTCGGTGAGTCGATGAAAATTGAAAGATTCCCCCTATCGCAGAGGGGTTGTTCCACTGTTCTCGAAATCAGCAAGCAACACGAATATTGAATTGCGAGCTGACTCGGGCTGGCACACAACCTTTCTATAACCTATAGTGATTTATAAGGCAACAAGAGATATCGGGGCCATAGCAATCTCAACTTTATAACTTGGTGTGGTACGGTGGGTCCTTATCCTTATTCCATCATTACACTCTGATTCTATCATCTGATTACTACACCGTTACAGTTCGTGCACGAATAAGGACGTCAGTGAATTTGCTCGTTAGATTACTCTCTTCCTGCTATCAGCTACTTCGGGTTACTGTTATATAGCGAAACAAAATAAAATGAAATGCACGAGGGGGTCGCACGAACTTGCTTTAAATAAGAGCTAAATAAGAATACAAATTTCAAAAATAAATGTTATTAGAGAAAAACTGTTCATAAGCTTAAAATTCATTTTTTAAATGACTAAAACAACTCCTTTATTAGTTGTAGCTAAAAATAGGATGCTATGTGATTCAAGCAAATATTATTTTATGCAACAACAAAAATTTTAAGTTTTCTTAAAAAGTAAGATTTTGTATGAAAAATATTTAAGACATTTTTAAGAAAATATCTTGGTACGCCAAATTTAAGTTTTTATTACTGTACGAATAAAACTTTAATTTCCAAGAAATATATTGACGACCGGCATTATATGAGAAATTTAAATCGATTGATCCCACCACGCCCGTGAATTCGAATTCAATGTTTAGGCAATTGTATTTTCGAGGAAATTTGAGACCAAGCCATTTCCCTGGCATCTTGATTTTTATAAGCGGGGCTCTTAATGTCCCATATATTGGGCTTTTCCTCAATTGCTGAAATCATTTGCAAAATTAATTCCGTGGTCCATTCTGATTTTTTATCACCTTCCATGACGAAAAACCAAAATAAACTACAGTTTGCAAGTTGCAACAACTGCAAGTTCATGGCAACGCAATAGTTCAACCAAGTAGACACATTTCACTGCAACCAACGCAACGCAACACAATATTACGTCAAGAAATCTCAAAGAAAATTAAAAAGTTGATCAACGCGTTGAACAAATAATGTGCAACACATTATCTTGAAAATGTTGCTCAACGTGTTGATCGAACATTTTTAAGGAGCAACACGAGCTCGTATAATACCCGTACACTTGTTGCGCAATTCGTTGAGCAACGGCCAAGAACTAGATCCAACCCGTTGGTTGAACAGAATTGAAGGCACCGTACATTAGAGTTGAATGCGTTGATAGCCTAGTGGACGACCGGCATAAGAGGTTGTAAATTCTTTTATCCAACGAAAGAGTTGAATAAAAAGTTGAACGAAGTTGGTTGAACTTATCGCGTACATAGTGGACGACCGGCATAATGAAATGATCAAACGAAACGAATCTCTTCGCTGTTTTCTCACTCGCACGCGCCGTCAAAATATAATACGTACCTAAGTACCTAGCTGTTTTTGTTTCACCTGGGGCACGCGCCGCACGGCACTTGTCTCATACTTGTCTGAACCTGTTTTTCGCGCCGCGCGGTAAATAGTAGGCATTGGATTAACGATTAACGGACTTAACGTGGATTCACGGATTTAACGTGTCCGTTAACATTTTTAAAAGTTAACTTAAAAGTTAATCCGTTAATCAAAATTTTAACTTCGTTAAATAACGATTAACGCATTAACGAGTTAATGCCCAGCTATGCCAGAGACACAGTGTAGGGGAAAACTTTAAAAATGATACATACCAAGTTTAAAGTAAATCGGCCGAGCCGATGAGGTTATAGTCGAACAGACAGATAGACAGAATTGCGTTACCAACTTTTTTTGTCTTCGCTATCATCAAAACCTCGAGACCGATTTTTTTACGAATGCATTACTTGCCTTATAGTACCCTGCCCATTCTAGAGATGGCTTTTAATAGCTGTCTTAACACTTTCGCTGCCGCCCGTGTGCCAATAGTGTTTTTTTTTGCATGAAAATGTATGTTAAGTGTTTATAAAGAGTTCTGTGTTTTTGTTTTTTGTGTTTCGTCAATTTTTGAGTGTTTCATGGGTATGACTACCGGCGGGTCACACGGCACCTGATGAAACTGAAATGCATGAGGTGCCACGTGGCGCTCCGGTGTTCACAGTTATTTTCGTGTATATTCTATCTCCTGTGAGGCTTTTTGCCAACAAGTTGTCACGGTAAGAAATCGCCGTGACAAAAACTATTCTTTTTGGCATTCCCAATCCTTGTTCCCACCTTTTTATTCTTTTCATACAAGTGTTTCCTTCAAAATACTGGGAGAGCGTAGGGCAACCATGGTCCATCAGCCATTGGTACACTCTCTCAGTACTTTGAAGAAACAAGATGGATGACACTTAGTGGCCCTTAAAGTGGTCACAAGTACAACCTAACGTGGATAAGAAATCGACCGACGTTCAACAACCTCGATCTGATCCCAATAGAAATGAAAACGAGAGTGGATTGCAACATACTGGATGATATTCGCTTACATAATGGCTAAACGCCCACCCTAATTGTGTTATTGGTTGTAAAAGATGGAACGCTAACGGCAAGTCCCTTTAGGTGTCCCCCAAATCTGCGCAAAAGTCAAACGAAGTAGAGTATCCGCGAAATAAAATATTATTGCCTATCTCGCCTTCCTCATTTTAGTTTTGAGATGGTTTTTCACTAAGTTTCCCCAAACAACTACCTAAATCTAAATTCGAGGGGAAAAATGCACGGCACTTGTGAAAATCCTCTTTTAATTCCGAAAGCTTTCTTTTTTAGTTTGTAGAAAAAAAAATCGGTCAGACAGCTGAATGCGTTCATCGGATTCGCCACTCCTGGATGGAAAACCAAGGGGCCGATTCTGGTTCTGTGAAAAAGTGAATCGAATAAATTGTTTTCACATTCGCTGTCATGCATTGCTTTCACTTTTGCGATTCACTTGGTGCAAATAAGCGATTCTGGTTCCGTGAATGAAATTGGTGTGGTGAATTCAATATCATTTGCCGTGGTGGATGATTTTTTGTTGTCTCTTATGAATTTATCTACTATTGTGAATGCTTTATTTCAAAACGAAATTATTATTTTTCATGGTTGTTTCAATTTTGCCAAACGTTTGTGTACTTTTGTCAATTTGTTTATAATATATTAATATATTAAATTGTTTGTATACGTTTTTATAACGCCTTCAATATATGTACATATATAAGAATTCTTATGGAAACAAATCGGATAAATGCTCATAGGTTTGATAATTATTTGTGCTTTATATAGATGTATTTTTGTATTGTATTAATATACATTTTTGTTTTGTAAGAGAAATATGAGGATTATTAGGCGAAATTTGAGAGACAACGAAAATCCTTTCGAAATGATACAATTGTATCAACTGAAACGTCAACTGAAAGAAATCTACAAAAAAAAAAATTAAGACGCGATGAAATAAATTTTCAAAACTTGTTTTCGTACCTATCATGAGCAATCTCCAAATTTATTTCCAAAAAACTAATCAAAAATTCTTTTTGTGTCTGTGTCACACTCTTTCCTTTATTTTTTTTTGAAATCTCCATATTTTCCGCTTTCACCTATTCACTTTGAACATTCAGACATTCACCATCGAATAAGAGCTTGAAAGCAAATTATTCATATGAATGTTTTTGACGTTTGGTTTCACTTTTTCACAGAACGAGAATCGCATTTATGCGTGAAAGAGTAAAAAGCTTTTCGATTCACTTTTTCACAGAATCAGAATCGGCCCCCAAGGGTCGGCGAATTCCATGATGACTGGCCAAAATTGTGGGTTTTTAAAGTGCGAGTAGGAAGGCCGCTGGGCTTCAACTGCGTTTGGCTCACTCACGCAAATATGCTGAGTGTTGCTGAAAGATGACGTGACCGAAACCCACGGTCGCTCATTGGCCGAAAGCACTGGGGTCGCTGAAAAATAAGAGATCATCCAGACACGAAAAAGTGTCTGGAAGTTCACTTTGGTTTTGATAAAGTTAGAGAGAAAAGGAAAATTTTGGAAAAGGAAGAGGATTTTTTTTTTTGAGATCATTTCTGGAACATTTGAGTCAAAAAAAAAAAAGCAGGACAAATACTGGAGTGAGGAAGATTAGTGGAGACGATTTTATTTCATTTTGAGGAAGGAGAAATCGGCATATTATAAGAGCTAAGTATAGTGAACATTTTTTTGGTGGTTAATTTTTTTGGTACAAATTTTTTCGCGTGTAAAGTGCATTTTTGTTGCAAAAGAAAAATCGTTTGGCTTTTGCCCCCCGTTCATTTCCGAAATTGCGGAACTCGCGCCCCGTTTCTTTAAAATTTTCCGTTTAAATAATTCGGGACCGAGCGTTAGCGGTTCATCTTACGTATTTTTTTTACTTTGTTCCATTTCTATTGTATGAAAAGATTTTGGGTTTTTACCCTATATTTAAAGGTTTCCCAAACTGTTAAAAATTAAATATAACTTTTTTTCAACTCCCTATTTGGGATTAAAACTTAGTGTTATTATTTCCTTCATAATAATTTTGCATCGTCGGTTTCCGGTTCAAAGCTTTGCAATTTCCTTAATTCAAAAAAAAAAAATTGCTGGCGCCTTTTTTTTATTTCAAATCGTGTATACGGACCTGCAATTAATATATTTATATTAATTCGATTGAGTATTCAATCGCAATCCAAAAACTTAATTCCCCACAATTAAATTAATTGGTGAACCCACCCCCGTTGAGCTAGCTGTGGTGGCAACGCCTATTGTCGCCGCTGTTACACTTTTAATTCGCCCTACTTCGCCGACTCGATTGACAGTTCGGCTATACCATCTCTCCCTAAACGTTCGTAATCGTTGTCTCCGTCGCGAACGATCATCTCGTTTCCTTTTTTTTTCTTTTTATAGTTTTTTGATTATTCGCGAATAAAAAGTGTAATAAAGTAGCTTTTTATCATTCACAGATGTTAATTGATATACCATAATAATTTTGGAAAACAACAATTTCGCAATGAATCCCAGTATGTTTTATAGAAATCGCAACCGAGACGAGGATTCCGATGATGATTTAGATTTTGTGGCTTCGGATTCAAATGAATACATCCCATCTGATGGAAATTCAAACGATTCTGAATACCTCGAAGATTTAGAATCGTCTTTTGAAGAAGAGATTGAACTTTCCAACAAGTTGTGATGCCAGGCGTCTCTTATGGACCTCCAACCGAGTGGTCAACAGTTAGTGGACAATCTCTGAAATTGATATTTTTGGGCTGATGGTTACTGAAGAGGTCTATCAACTAATTGTTACCGAAACAAATGCGAATGCCAACCAATTTTTACGGAGCACCACTATAACGCGTACTTCTCGCGTAGAGGAATGGTTAGACACCAACGTGCAGGAGATGCAAAATTTTCTTGCAGTCGTGATGTATATGGGCATTGTGAAATACCCATCTATTGCACACTACTGGAGTACTGACAAGTTTTATCAAAATTCATTCGTGCCACAAGTGATGTCGCGGAATCGATTCCAGTTGCTGTTGAAATTTATTCACTTTGCGGAAAACTCAACTATTAGTGGTAACCGTTTGGGAAAAGTAAGTAGACTTTGGGCCATACTTGAACAAAACTTCGTCAACGCTAGAAGCCCGAAAGAAATTTTGGCAGTTGATGAATCAATAATCCCTTTGCGCGGTAGGCTACAACTCTGGCAGAACAACGCAGGGAAATCTCATAAATATGGTATAAAAGTCTATAAACTTTGTGGTCCAGTCGGGTATACTTACGCAAGTGTCATATATGCAGGCAAAACTAATTCCAATAATCAAAGAAGAACCCCTACCCAAGCTACTTCACATTCAAATAAAATTGTCTTAGACTTGGTCGAAAAATATTTAGACTGGGGTAAAACCATTGCGACCGACAATTTTTATACGTCCGTTTCCTTAGCCAAAAAACTCCTTGCTCGTCAAAGGCACCTTATTGGAACTCTACGCGGTAACAGACAAGGCAATCCTTGAGATGTAACGAATGCCAAGCTCAGGAAGCATGAAATAAAAGGGCTTGAAAATTGCGGAATTGTATTTAATTTTGTATTTGTATTTATTTATTTACATCAATTAGAGATAATTAAATCTACAATTAGACTATAAAAAAAGAGATAAATAGGTATAACATTTAACATCTAACAAAATTACATTAAGTATTTAATACAATAATTGTGTAATCATAATTTGATTAATCAATTTGAAAAGAACAAAATTAAATTATTTTTTAAAATGTATCTGCTTTTATGAAAGTTAAAATCAATATAATTTGAAATGAGATTAGTTTCTCTGACACAACGAGTTATTGGTTCATTACGAGCATAGTTTACTCTGTGTTCCTTTTCTCGGAATAGACAACGTTCTCTTATCTGACGCGACGGAGCATACAAATCAATCAATGATAAAAGCATAGGGCATTTGATATGATGTGACAAAATATCACTAATGAACATTACAGACATCATTTTTCTTCTATTTTCGAGAGATTGAGCTCCAAGAAGTTTACATCTAGTTGAGTATGACGGGATTTCGATGTTCCAACCTAATTTCTGGATTGTATACCTTGTAAATTTTCTTTGGATCATTTCTATTCTGTTTGAATAAATCTCGACTGAAAAGGTAAAGTATCTTAAGTCGACTTAAGATATTTCGCGTTTTTTTGTTGATCCTTAGTGCCATTCTAAAAGGCTACAGTTCTGTGTTATCGGCTTCCTTCTATCTCACTCCTGTGCTTTTTAATAGACAAAAACAACTTCATCTTATGTTCAAAAGACACATCTCTACACGCGGTAAAATATCTTAAGTCCACATAAGATTGTGTGTTTTGCTTAATTTTAAAACCTAAAATAGACTTAAGATTATATTGGCTTAACACTTTTTTTATTATTGTGAAATCGTAAATCATATTAAGTTGACTTAAGATATTTTCGCGCGTGCAAACAGGAAAAAAAAGTCATCCTTAAGTCGACATAAGATAAAATCCTTAAAAAAATTCCAAAAAAGTGTAAAAACGCAAATCATCTTATGTGAAGATAAGATGAATTTTTAAATTTAAAACTGAAATTTTTCGCTCCCTAAGTAGTCATAGGATATTTTACCGTTTGCAAACCTAAAACAATTTCCGTAATAACAAGGACATATGATATTTTTAAGCGTATTTTGTTTCTAGATTGCCTTTTGTGCGACCGTTTTTCTTATTTTTTCATTTAGTGTTTCAGACAGTTTTGTTTCATACGCGATTGAAAAATTCTTGCAAATGAAACACATACGTATACAACAAAAAAGAGTTGAATTGCACGAACTTGGAATTAAAAATACATTTTATAAAAATAAAACATGGATTTAATGAGATAAAAATGTTCAAATGTATGAAATTGCCGTTTGATTTCCAGAAAACTAAAAATTTATTTACACAAAGCTCAAAAATATTTTTATTATTAAAAGAATTTTTATGCCAGAAATTTCTTCAAAGCTTTTCAAGAATACCATTTTGGGATACCAATTTTAAGTAATTACGTAGTAGTATTGACGAATAGTTATAAAAAGACTGGCGCAAAATGTCAAACAACCTATTATTTTTAATTTCTTTGTATGATACTACTTAACAATTTGCTAACTTTTAAGTAGTTTACTAACTCATTCTTAGTTTAACACATTTTCCAACTATTATCGTACTAAAGGAATTCTTAATAAATTGCTTCTGAACACACCGAAAACATTGACAGTTCGTGCAAAAAACTAAGTAAACAAACCTTTTGTGGCGTTTCTAAAAGCACGATATTCTTACGATGATTTTAACTTTAATAAAAGGGTAGATATAGATATAGTATGATGCTATATTCGAATAAAATTTGCTAAATTGTTGATTTAACTTAGTTTCATATTAAATCAGCTTTAACGTCGGTCGTACTAATTCAATTAAAATTTTGTGCCATTGATTGTAGGAAATAATTTCAAAAAATAATCGTTTCACTTGTTTTGAAGATATTGATTTTTTCAAAAAACAAAATTAGTTTTTTTTTTCAAAAGATCCAAAAAATATTTTTGCGAATGTTCCTATATAAAATATTATTTTAAGCTTCGGGGGCTCCTGCTTAAAAAAATGGTTTAAATCGTTAGAACCGTTAATCAGAAAGTCGAAAATAAAAAAAAAAATTTGTGTGTACTGACGTACTCGCGGTAGAAGTAAAACTTCCTTACATGTCGCTGTCTTTGACTGATAGCGTGTCGTTTTGAAACGTCACTGACAGCTGCATAGACATTTTTTTTACCCCCAACGCCGGAAAAGAAGTTATACTTAAAAAAAAAACGGTTCTATGACAGGTACCGTTAATAACATGTTATTCAGCCGTTTTCGAGATAAATAAGATCTTACATTACGGGTGCGATACCTATCTCCTATCTCCCCTTGGGTCCCTGATCAATTATTTGTTTTTAAATAATTTAATAATTTATTTTATATTTTATTTTAATATTTTTTAAATAAATTATTTGAATAAAACTAAACTGTTTCTATTCTGTGAACCAAATGTGAATTTATAGCCTTTTTTTTTAAAGAAATTCAAGTCTTTATTAGTTATTATTTTTTTTTATTATTAAAGCTCTATAGAACAAATGTGACTTTTTCATATACGACTTAAATAAAAACCACCAAATATCATCTTAAATCTCTTTTTTTCCACTTTTGCACACGCAACTCATCTTAAATGGACATAAGAATTGAAAACGTCCTTCGAAAACGCAAGGCAAACTATCTTATCTCAACTTAAGATTTTGGAAATTAATATAAAATTCAATTTATAAAAAAGCCAAATTATCTTAAGTCATATTTTTCCTCATAACGACCAAAATATTAAAAATATCTTTTTGAAAATAATTTCAAAAAAAAGATCATAAAATTTTACATATAAATGCTTTGTTGAATAAAGTCTATATTTGAAAGATTTTTTGGGATACAGCTTTGAAGTGTTTTTTTGCTCTCCTGAAAAATCATCAAAATTGACTTAAGATACTTTACCTTTTCAGTCGAGAAATATTGTAGTAAGGATTCCAAATCACACAGCAGTATTCTAAATTAGACCTAACATAGGCATTATAAAGAGATTTAAGGGCAAAAGGGTCCTTGAAGTCTTTAGTATTTCGTTTAATAAACCCTAGCATTGAATAAGATTTAGCTACAATAAATTCTATGTGCTTGGTAAAACTTAGTTTTGAATCAAATATTATACCAAGATCTTTTTTCTCCAAAACTCTTTCAAGAACAAACGTGTCAACTGTGTAATCAAATGTAATTTTTGAAAAATTGCGACAAAAAGCAAAAATTGGCATTTCTTAACGTTCAAGAGTAATTGGTTAGTTGAACACCATTCTGTCAACTTATGGAGATCGTCTTGTAAGAGAATACAATCATTTAAAGATTTAACGCATCTGAAAAACTTCAAATCATCTGCAAATAGAAGCCTACTGGAGTTCAGAAAGATATCAGCCATGTCATTAATAAAGATTAGGAAAAGAAGAGGGCCAAGATGGCTACCTTGGGGGACACCCGAGGTTACTATAATTGGATTTGACAGCACTTGATCTATAGATACAAACTGTATACGACCCTTTAGATAGGATTTTAGCCATTGCAACATGTTTGAGTGAAAACCAAATAGTTTCAATTTTTCAATCAATATACTATGACTGACTCGATCAAAAGCCTTCGCAAAATCAGTATAAATAACATCAATTTGGTAACCTTCTTCGAGTTTATTTAAGATGAAATTGGAGAAAATTGAAAGATTAGTGGCTGTAGATCTACCTGCAACAAAACCATGTTGAAATGGTGAAATATGCTCCTTAAGAAGAAATGTCAATTTTCCACATATAATTTTCTCGAAAAGTTTCGGTATACTCGATAGTTTACAAATAGGACGATAGTTGGTTACTTCCTGCTTTGGGCCAGTTTTATGAATTGGAGATAAAAATGATTTTTTCCAAACTGAAAGGAATTCACCACTCACAAGGGAGGTGTTGAAAATGTAAAAAAGGGGCACAGATATAGCAGATGCACATTTTTTTAAAATAATTGGTGGAATTTCATCAGGGCCTGGCTTACAATCACTATTTAAACTTAATAGACCTTCTTCGATTTCGGATATATTAATCTCTAACTGACTAATGTCAACCTTATAATTTTGATTATTTAAATCAGCTCTACTTAAATGATCTAAATTAGATTTCGTATAGTTTGATTCAAAATAATGGGCAAACGAATTACAAATATTGGGAAGATCCGAATATGTTGACCCAAGGTACTTCATACTACTAGGAATACCATTGGACATTTTTTTACTTTTAATAAATGACCAAAAACATTTTCCATTTGTTTTTATGTTCGATTCAATTGACAAAATGTAATTTTTATAAAGAAATTTGTTAAGAACATCGAATTCTCGCGCTAACCGAACGTAAACCTCTTTTAAGACAGTATTATTTTTGCAAGTGCGTATCCGTTTGTAAGCTTTGTTTTTTCTATTACTTAAGTTAGAAAGTCTTTTATTAAACCAAGGAGGCTTTGAGTTTTTATTAATGTTTACCTTTGGTACATTCATATCAATTGCCGCTTTCAGATTATCAATGAAAAAATTATAAAATTGAATTAAGTTCATATAACTATAATTTAAGTGCCACGGTATACCCGACAAATAACTCGCAATGTCTGAGTAATTAGCTCTAGCGTAATTAAACTTAAATTTACAACAATTTGTACTTTTGAAATAGTCATAGAATGAAAAATTAACATTAAGAGCCAAATGGTGAACAGAGTTAGGAAAAATAGGATTAAGTGATTCATCAACTGATATATTTAATTCTCTATCGACAAAAACAAGATCCAGAATACGATTTAAATTATTTTTGTAACAATTAAGTTGAATCAAGTCATAACTTGCAAAAGAATCGATTAATTCACATTCAAAATCTGTATTAACATTAAATGAAAACAGTTGTAGCTCTTCGGGATCAAAAACCCATTCAACATTTGTAAGATTAAAATCTCCAAGAATAATTATATGTTCATTATTTTTTAGTTTTGATAAATAGAAATTGCAATTGTTTACATGAATTTTATACAAGTCAAGTGAGCTTCTGGGTGGAATATAACTTACAACAACAAATAATACGTATTTATTTTCAAAGATGATTTTAACTATAATTTGGTCAATGTCGTACGGACAAGAAGAAGCAGAAGAAGGCAAACTCATTTCAATGCAAACATGTGTAGAGCAAACAGCAAGTAGCACACCTCCCCCTCTTTCCAAACCAGTTGTCTGAGAACAACGATCTTTACGAAAAAGAGCATAATGATTGTTGTTGCAGATTTCAGCATTAAGATGGTCAATGGATAACCAAGTTTCGGTTAGTGCAACGAAATCATACTGAATAGATGACAGAGACAAGAACATTTGTTGAATTTTTGTGCGCATTCCTCCAACGTTTTGGTAATAGCTGATTGTGATTACCGGAATGCTGATAAGAGTGCGAAGGAGAGCAATTTAGTTTAGAAGATGTTGTAGATTTTGATTGTCAATTGACATTGAGTGGCGGCTGTTGTAGAGGCTGTTGAGTTGATGGAGGGGGCGGTGGTGGTGGTGGTGGTGATGGTGATGGTGATGGTGGAGGTGATGATGACGATGGTGGCGACGACGACGGCAATGTTGACTGTGAAAATGATGATGACGAAGAAGTTCCCGTAGGCTGAGATGAGGGTTTAGTTATTTCATTATTGTTTTCTCGCGAGACAAATTTTTTTATTTGGACAAAGCATGGCCAGATAGAGGAATCCATGATAATCGAATATTTGGATGAACGAACACTCAATTTAAATGTTAAGAATTTGAGTTTTGATAAATCAGTTTCTTTTTTAATTAACGGATAGCATTTAAATTGATTTGATGGAATATTAGTTTTTTTTGATATGTGGCTAATAATATCTTCAGATTTTGTGTCTTTGTTGAATTTAGATAAGTGAAGCCATTTATAATTGGGTAAAGCACAGAGAGAGGTTGAAGTGTCAGTGCCAATTATTTTTTTTGTATAAATTGGCTTTGTTGACTTTTTATTCGAATGCACTGTTTTCCATTCACAGTTGTTTTTATTTAGAACAGGGAATTGAGGGTCGGAATTAGTTGGATTTTGCGGTTCAGAATTAAATTGAGATGAGGTAGATGATACCTTTGGTGGGTTTTGCACATTTTCCACTACCATAGGCAGGCTGGGGGCGGATGATGGCAGATCAGCCTTTTGGGAATCGTGATGGTGACTCACGTAGGGAGAAGGGGATTCAGTTTCTTTCTCAGTGATTTTAGAATTTTTTTTTGCAGTTTTTCGTTTAGGAGAGTTAATGGTAAGTACCGATTTGAGAGCACTTAGATCATTTTTTATCTCACTCACACTTTGGGAGAGCTCATGAAAATTAAGAAAGAAAGTGGAAAGGTTAATGTTCACACAAGAGTTACATTTCCAGAATATATTTGGATTAATTAAAGATTTAGAGTTATCGTCCGATAATTGAACACAATTTTTGTGAAAATGACGGCCGCAGTAAGAACCAGACTCGACGGATTCAGAACTTTGAGAACGTTTAATGGGTAGATTGCAATTTGCACAAATCTTAGACATTTTAGGAATTAATCTACAACCGACTCAGAGAGAAGCGATCGAGACAAGGTGAATAAGAAATAAAAAAAATGTCTATGATTGTGAACTATAATCATGCCAAGGAAGCTATTGACATATCTGATCAAATGGCTTGCTATTTTACACCTCTACGCAAAACCATTAGATTTAGATGGTATCATAAAATAGCATTTGAATTTCTTTTGTCAACATCAGTTGTAAACGCGTTGGTGCTTTATAAGGAAACTAAAAATTGTTCAATTTTAGAGTTCAGAAAGTCGATTTGAGAAGCTTTGTGTAAAACTGTCTTGGAAACACATGCATCATCATCCAAAACAAAGCACATTTTGAAGGAAACCGAGATAAGGGATGCAAGAAACAGGAAAGTAAGAAAACGGTGTGCAGATTGAAATACTAGTATAAGTCAAAGTGAAGGCAGAGACGCTGCAGTCAAAAGACAAAAAAAGTATCAACATTTTGTGGTACTTGTGACGGAAATACTACATTATGTTTGGAATGCTTTGGCAAGCATCAAATTTAATTGTAATTATAAGTTATACAATACAAATTTTTGAAGCATTCAAAATGAATTCCACTTTTATTTTTATATTATTATCTTTTCTTTGTTTATTTTTTTTTTTTTTAATAAAATCCCCAAAAAATTTGGAAAAAATTGGGTAAAAATGCGTTTTTTTTTTTTGGGTAATGATTATAATACTTTTATCTAGGTGCCGATGAAGAAAAATTGGTATTTTAATAACAGGACACGGAGAAAAAATTCATACAAAACGGTATAGCTTGAGACCGCCGGCGGTGCACACGGCCTCTCAGGGATTAAAAGTTATGCCCGCCGGCGGATCACATGGCGGTAAACATGTTAATATGATCAACATTCCTGTGCTATGGAGAGAAGATAGAGCTGTATTTATACCCAAAGCGGGCAAATGTTCGCATGTAGAAACAAAAGATCTCTAACTTATTAGTCTATCATCATTCCTTCTAAAACCTTTTGAAAACAATTGATACTAGACTTAATGGAAATCGGTCGAAATACCTCTTCATACACTGGTAAGAACCATCGATTACTCCCTCATAAAGAGTATAGGTACTATAGTTGTCTCCTTGATTTATAGCAGGGCACTTTTTAAAATGTTGATATACATCTATAATTGCTTTGGTACTGTCATCTATGAATCTAAGCGGACTTTCTGCAGAAAGAGACGCCGGAAAGCGGTGTACAACCTCCATTTCTTTGAAACTTGATATTTAATGAGCTGTTGAGATATCTGCAAAAAATCCATTGGGAATAAATGGGGGCTCCACACCCGCATAACACACTTGCAATACACTCGGTAATCAGACCGATTCTAACGTACGGGCGTGATATATAGCAGGGCATGGTAGAGAGCTCTAGACAAAACCACTCCTTGTTTAATTGGACCTTGCTAAGTCCAATGGTTAGCTTACCTATGCATAGGCGGAGCATTTCAAACGATTTCCTCCGCAGCACTGGAAATTCTGGTCCTAAAACCCTCCTCACAGTTGGTGAATACGGAAATTTGTCACTTCATCATTTTTAACTCATTCAGTTCACTTCCAAATAGCATCGAATACACCATCTTTCAGATACAATTTGATAAAAGCTTTCAGGTAATTATCACTTCTAGAAAAATCTGGGAAGACATGGAATTCCTGGAAGATAATTCAATCCATTTTACACCGACGGATTAAAAACTATAGACGGGGCTGGTGAAGACTAAATTAAAGTCTTTTTTTCGTTCCCAATCACTCTAGCGTATTTCATGCCGTACTTTGGTGATGAATTCAAAAACAGCTCATAACTGCCGATAGTCGCTGATGGAGACATTCACTTCTGCTGGGTGCTGACCCACAGGGACATTTCACAAAATTCTAAAGCTGACGAACTCACCAAAGTGGAACAATGATACCTCTATTGACAGATAAGGCAATAATAGGTATATCATCGCTACGTGTAAACTTATGCTAAAGCAAGATGCTGTAGAGAGAACAAATCTTAGGTGGAACAAGATCAGATTTGGCCAATGCTGGATCTGAAGCTCTCAAAAGGTTTGATATTTAAAAGCGGATCGCACATAAGCTCCGTAATAGGTGTTATAACAGGACACTGTCTGATGGGCAAGCACGCAACTTCTTGTAACGATTTCGGCAGAAGCTAAACGGACGAAGAAGAGGAGGAATCGATCTCTCTCTTTCTCTCTTCAAGTCCTGACTTATCCCAAAGACGAATACTTAAGATCTTAATTATCTGGTAAACATAAATATAGACAATCACGCTTGCTTCATAAGGAGCTGCAATTAGTTAAACGATTATGGATTAAGATCCAATGTGGAATCAAAATTGAACAACTCATGGTCGAAGTGTGTCGGCTCACCTAACGATTGTCAATAATGTCTTAGTATATATAAATTCTTTTCATTGAAATTAAGAGAAAAAAAATTACCAAAATTCGAGAAAAATACGATTTTTCAAAACCATGTTTTACATTTACATATATATGGTGGGTACTGTTATCTATCTTTACTATTATATATAAGCGAAACCATTTTAAAGTTTGTTACGCACGATCTCAGAAAGTAGTCAACCGAATTATTTGAAATAAATTTTATTATTTTTTATATTGTTATAAGAGTGTTTATGGCTATAATTTGTTGGTCCTTATTCGGAATTCCACCCCCCCCCCCCCCCCAAAATGCACTTTTTTTTTAATGAACCGATAAAAAAAAGTGTACTGTTGATAAAAAACATCAAATTATGGAAGAGAAACACTTTTTTATGGTAAAAAAGTGAAGTATAAAAAAATTAATATAGGCCATAGGGTAAATTCAAAGTTTCTTTAAATCCAGATTCTGTAAATGCAAAAGAAACCTTGCACACACCCAACCTCGCACCTATCCCAAATCCTGTAGTGTGTCCAAGCAGGGGGGTTGCAGGGGGGCAGCATGCCCCCCCATACATATTTCACTGTTTATACGCCGTAATGCGTAAGCAAACAAAAAAAAGCAAATATCCCATAATAAAAAAGTAGTTTTAGTTATAGTACTGTGGGTGGTCGGCTTATACTTCACTTTTTTACCATAAAAAAGTGTTTCTCCTCCATAATTTGATGTTTTTTATCAACAGAAAATATTGTTTTATCGATTCGTTAAAAAAAAAGTTCATTTTGGTGGGGGGGGGGGGAATTCCGAATAAGGGCCAATAGTACTGTGGGTGGTCCGTTTATACTTCACTTTTTTACCATAAAAAAGTATTTCTCCTCCATAATTTGATGTTTTTTATCAACAGCAAACACTTTTTTATCGATTCGTTAAAAAAAAAGTTCATTTTGGTGGGGGGGGGGGGGGAATTCCGAATAAGGTCCAATTTTTTTTTCATTAATAATTTGTCAAACTTAAATATTATTAATTTTACATTTTTTGTCCATTTTTTTTTTCATTAGTTGACTTATACCTATACAAAAATCGACAAAGATTAGCATTGCTTCATAAAGTCAATATTGTTGCGCAAATTTTAAGCCTAAAATTACTTCTTAGTTACGCATACAACCTGAGAAATAAATAAAAACAAATTATAAAATAATAAACTTTTTGAATTTATTTTATCCAGGAATTAGATTTCATCACAATCGCGAGGTCGCTGCTTTGTTTCATTTCAATATCATTCCAACATTTTTAATTTTCTTTTCTTCCCATGCTCTCTCTCTCTCTTAATATCTGTTCCATTTAATAGTTACGTTTTTTCTCTTACCTACCTACCTACATATTCAATTTTTCTGTATTGTAACTAACCGACACACACACATTGTTTTTACTTGCGATTAGGTACTAAGTACTATAGGGCAAGTTCTGCATTTGGAAAAAAATCTAACTCGAGATTTTGATCAAAGTTGACATTACGATGATAGCGAAGACGAATAAAGTGGGTCCGACAATTCCGTCTGTCTGTCTGTATGTCCGTATGTCTGTATGTCTGTATGGCTGTATGTCTGTACCTCGATCTAGGGCCTAAGCCACTGAAGCTATTTTCTTCAAACTCGGTACTTAAGGGTCTTCGGTGATTCCCTAGAGGAGAAATTGAATTTTTTTGTAGCTCTAAAACTAACGGTACCTCCCATACACCCGTAATGCATAATCTTATTTATCTCGAAAAAGGCTCTAATGATTTTGATAAAAAAAGTTAGGTGTAATATTATGGATATAGACTACATTTTGTTAAAAAAAAATTGAACGGTACCTGTCATAGAACGGGTTTTTTGATTTTCGAATTTCTCATTAACGGCTCTAACGATTTTAACCAAAATATTTGTGCAGAAGCTCCTATGCATTTTGAAATATAAAATCTAAAAATTTTTTCGAAAAAATAGTTTTTGGATTTAAAAAAAAATAATACAAGTTTTTTTTTTGAAAATTCAATATCTTGAAAACGGATACATAAATAAATTTTTAAATTACGTTATAAAATGCATTTTATTGAATATTAACAATTTGCACATCATTTTTTTTTATACAAATTTTACGAAAAATTTAGTACACAAAAAACATGTTTCAGTGTGTCTGTATGTCTGTACCACTCCCTACATCCTTAACCACTAGACGTTTGTTCTTCAATCCCCGTAGTTAAGGGATTGAAATTTTTTTTGTAGCTCCAAAACTAACGGTACCCCCATAGAGCCGTATTCCAAACTCTAATTTATCTCGAAAACGGCTCTAACAGTTTTGATAAAAAAAAATAGGTATAATATTATGGATATGGACTACATTTTGGTAAAAAAAAATTTGGAGCACAATGTTATTAACGGTACCTGTCATAGAACCGTTTTTTGGTTTTTTGACTTTCTTATCAAAGGCTCTAACGATTTTAAAAAATATTTTCAACAGGAGTCCCCTTAAGTTTAAAATAATATAGTATATAAAAATATTCGAAAAAAGCTATTTGCAAATACTATACTACTAAATACTTAAAAATTGGCATCCCATATTGTGTTCTAGAAAAATTTTAAGGAAATTTGTTATATAAAAAATACTTTAATATTAAAAAGATTAATCAGTTGGCAATTCCATACATTTGAACATTTTTATCGTATTAAATCCATGTTTCATATTTATAAAATGTATTTTTAATTCCAAAGTACTTTTACATATGAACAAGTTTGTGCGATCCAGTCGTGCATTTTATTTTTTAAGTTACTTCAATACACCCACAAACATGAACAAACTCTTTTTTCAAGTGAATCTAATTCGATACGGTAAGTATATACATACAAACTAAAATTAATATTATTATAGAAAATTTGCTCAGTCCCATTGAGAAATGTTTTCATATGCATGCTAAAATTAATATTAAAAAAATATTCGTAGTTACAATTTGCGAAGCAACGCGAGTACGGGTCGGCTAGTTTTTAATAAAAGCACAATTTCCTTAATATTGTAGATAATTCTTGAAGGCTGTCAATTGTAAGGTTCCAAAAGAAATCGATAAAGAATTTTTTTAAATTTTGAGTTTAAAAAAAGTCAATTTTTTTTTAAAGTCCAACAAATGTGTGTTCAAAATCTTAATACTGTTTAAACTTTAAACGAGCTTAAGTATTCGTATAAGCAAATTTATCAAAATCTGTTGAATCGTCTTTGAGAAAATCGAAAACAAAAAACAGGTTCTATAGGAGGTACTACTAATATGGATTTTTTGGAATTTTTTTCAACCATAAGCCAGTTCCTGGTAATTGAAATGTCTTGATTGATTTCGGTGGAAAAATTTAAGAATGATATCTACCACGTTTAAGGCAATTTGTTTCGACCAACTTATTTCGTCCTCCCAATAATCGTCATGTCAAGTCTGAGCAGATCAAAATCTCAAGTTGGATTTTTTTTTACTAATGCATAACTTTGCCTGTAGTACCTATGTATATATCGCAAGTAAAAAACAGGAGGAAGTAGCCAAAGTGGGTATGTTAATGCTACTTCGAGGTCAATACTAATGCTTTTGAAGTGAACATTAAACAAAGTCCAATAATTGAGACGATTATGGCTCTCCTAAGCAACATTATCATCATCGCTTGTATTGAAAGAAAACGTGAAAAGGAACAAAAAGATTTCATGAATGTATTAAGGAGATAAAAGAATGTTAATGGTATATAATTATAATCCAAGAGTGGTGGATGCAGAGGTCTGAGAAAAAAGTTTTATTTGAATAGTCTTACTTATAGAGTTTATCATTTGACTTTTATTCCAATATAAATAAATTTAATCAAACGCAAACCATTCATTTGAGATGTCACAAAAATTTTACTATTGGTTTCAAGTATACAATTATTTTGCCATACCTACTCATATTGCACATTTATGTATGGAATTCCCCTTTGTTCGTATATCCACTACGGGCATGTTTGGTAGCGATCGATTGGCAGAAAACTATTTTCTATGGGACACACATTTCGACGGAAAGGGCCGCTGTCTCTGAGCTCCTTTTACTACGTTGGCTTATTGGCTCACACGTCACACCTATGACGTAAAGTAGCGGCCAATCGATCGAATTCATTTTTCGGTAAGTCGATTGTTATACCTACTCCCTATGTTGCTTGTGGCACCGTCTTTTAGAAATCTCACATAATCTCAATGCAACTGACCAAAGAAATAACGTTGATAGATGTTTCTGTAGCGATTTCCATTGGCCGTCACGATTTTATTATCAAAGAAAAACGGCCATGAAAATTGAAAACCACACCTTACAGTCATTTTTTGGCGATGAAGTGGTGTTTCTTGAAGCACATGAGGGTTTTCACCTGGCCAATAATGCATATTTTGTTTTTGAGGAAGCAGTTAAGCCGAAATGCGTTTCATCACCAAAGAAAATAAAATGCACGACTGGGTTGAACGAACTTGCTTCTATGTAATATACTAGGAATATTAAAAACCAATGTTATTAGAGAAAACTGTTCATAAGGATCAATTTTTTTTTAAATTCATTTAGCAGAAAAAGATAAAAACAGAATATCATGCAAATATAAATTTATGCAAAAACAAAAATTATAAGTCGTTGTAGTGGTTTCTTTAAAAAAAGCTTTTATATAAAAAAAAATTGGTACGCCAACTTTAAGTTTTTAGTTTAGTTTAGTTTATTCATCAAACAAAGTTACAGTAAGTACTTTAGTGATTACTTGATACATTTTTTATAAACAAAATAAAATAATAATAATATACAATTAAACATTACCACCAGCAAAGTTATTTAAATTTAACAAAAGATTTGTTTTGAATAAGTATCTACTTAGATTAAAGTCGATCAAGTTGCAAACTGTATTCGTTTCTCTTAAACATCTAGATATTGGTTCATTGGCAGCATAAACAGTTCTATGATATGGGACATTAAAAAACAACTGGTTTCGAAGCATTCTCGCAGGGACATTAAACCCAATTAAGTATAAAATTTGAGAACAATCAATATGATCTGCCAAAATATCGCGAATGAACATAACCGCTGAGAACTTCCTTCGAGTGTTTAGAGGCAGAATGCCTAATAAACTACATCTCGTTTTATAAGGAGGCATATCTATGTCCCAATGGAGTCTTTTTACTACAGTTCTTGTAAAACGTTTTTGGATTTTTTCAATTCTAGATGAGTGAACTGCATATGCAGGATTCCAGATTACATTGCAGTATTCAAGATTAGATCTTACAAAGGCAAAGTATAGGCACTTTAATGTATGTGGATCAGAAAACTCTTTAGAGTTACGCAAAATAAAACCCAGCATTGAGTTGCCTTTAGCAACCAAAAAATCTATGTGATTTAAAAAGTTGAGCTTTTTGTCAAAAATTACACCAAGATCTTTTTTAGATGTTATTATGGAAAGCGATTCGTGATTTATTTTGTACGTAAAACTGATAGGTGAGCGGTTTCGGTAAAACGTTAGACTTTGACATTTGGAAATGTTTAGATTTAAGGAATTATTTCTACACCAATTCGATAAATTATCAAGATCATCTTGCAAAAGTAAGCAATCCTCTTCAGACTTTATGCAACGAAAGACTTTTAAATCATCCGCATACATCAAGCACTTTGAATTTAAAAATATGTTAGGGATGTCGTTTATAAACAACAAAAAGAGAAGAGGGCCGAGGTGGCTGCCCTGTGGTACTCCCGAGGTAGCATAAACTGGTGAAGAAAGAATATTATTAATACGAACGTACTGAATTCGGTTCTTTAAATACGATTCCATCCAATATAAAAAATTAGAGTGAAAACCTACTTTATTTATCTTCATTAGTAAAGCATCATGATTAACTCGGTCAAATGCCTTTGAAAAGTCTGTGTAGACAACGTCATACTGAGAACCCTTCTCAAGTCCATTCAATACTAAGTTACTGAAAATAGTAAGATTAGTAGCAGTAGATCTGCCAGCTACGAAACCATGTTGGTAGGGAGAAATTATACGTTTAAGAGAAGGCATTAATTTATCATATATCAATTTTTCAAACATTTTAGGAATAGTAGAAATTTTACAAATTGGCCGGTAATTTGAAACCTCTTGCTTACTTCCCGATTTGTAAATAGGTGTAATTGTTGAACGCTTCCAGGTATGAAGAAACTCACCAGTAAGCAGCGAACGATTAAAAATAATATTTAAGGGAACAGCCAGAGCTTTCGCACACATTTGTAAAAATATAGTTTTTATTATTGTGCGAATGAGAATTAAATTTCCAAAAAAAATATTAAGCCGTTTTTGAAATATCGAATTTTCCAAAAAAAAAATATTTTTTTTTTTAAATTTTGAAATGCGATGGTTTTTAAATTTTTTAGAAGCATTTCTATAAAAAAAATGTCACTAGGATCCGTTATGACGATAATGAGTAATTCAAAATTTGAAAAAATGGTTTTATGGTAGGTACAAGCTGTAATATCTTAATTTCAATTTTTTCTTATTAAATTAAAGATCGTAAGAATTAATCAAAAGAAAAAAAAATTATCAGAATTCTAGGCGCCGTTTTCGATAAAAATACGATTTTTGAAAACCATTTTTTAATATTTGTATGGATGGTACCTTTAGTTTTAGGTAAAATAAATTTATATAAATCGGTTGTACCGTTTTTCAGAAAATCAAAAACAAAAAAAAATGGTTCCATGGGGGAGGGTACCCCCATTAACCATTTTTCGGAAAAAATTTTTCAACCATTACCTAGCTTTAACTAAATGAAATTTTTTTGTGTTTTTAGTTTTTAAATCTGTCAAACAATTTTTGATAAAAAAAAATATTTATAAAATTTCGAAAAAAAAATCGTATGGCAGGTACCGTTATTTTTGGTCTTACAAAAAAAAAGAAAAAAACGTGTGGGGGGGGAAATTAAAAATGATATCTACCAAGTTTAAAGAAAATCGGCCGAGCCGTTTAGGCTGTAGTCTTCGCTATCATCGTAATGTCAACTTTGATCAAAATATCGAGTTCGATTTTTATTGCGAAGGCATAACTTGCCTTATAAGTCGCAAGTAAAAAAATGGCATTAACGCTATTATAATAGCCATCACCGACTTAAAACTTTGGTAAAAATGTTTAATTATTTGTGAACATTTCCGGGTTTTCCACATTAAGCCTAAAGGGGATGAGAAATTTGATCAATGTAAAACAACTTTATTTGTTAAAAAATACTCAAAACACCATATCCTCTCGGTTCCAAGGCTCGTCTTCAATGACACTGCCTTTGTTAGCCCCTTTACGAAAGATTTTCTTCTAGCGGTATATGTACATTCTAAACTCCAGGACTCCTTTAGTAGATGAGCGAGTTAACAGATCAATGGGATCAATCTTCGTTCGTGCTCGTGCTGTTGCAAGAGTCCTGAAAGATATTTACGTATATAAAACCACTGTCTCGGAGAGTATCTCCACAATTGTTCTGAAGTGGTGTTCTTCAACGATGGCAAAACCCTTGCGTAAGCTTTTCCATCTATCCTAATCTACTTGGCTCTTTCCGAATGGATTGAAAACAGCATTTGTACAGCCTGTCCCTAGGAAAATTGAACCTTCTTTCCCTTTAAGTTATCGTTCAATTTTATCTAAGGTCATGGAAACGCTGACAAATTATCAGCTCAAGAAATATCTTGAAGATGAAGACCTTCTAAATGACCGGCAGTATGGGTTTTGTAGTGATCTGATGGTATATCTCAGCGAACAGTCGCATAAATCTTTTGGAAAAAGTAAGATTATTGCACTTGATATTTCAAAAGCATTTAATAGAAGTAGGCATCCACCTCTCTTATCGGAATTGCAGGCATTTGGTATTGATAAATCTCTTTTTCGTTGGATAAGAGACTGCCTTTCGAACTGCTCAATACAAGTTGTGTTGGATGGTTTTAGACCCGAAGTTCATAAGATAAATGCTGGTGTGCCACAGGGCTTCATTTTGTCTCCGACTCTATTTTTAATATTTATCAATGACCTTTTGTCTTAAATTTCGAAATCATTAAATTGTTTTGCTAACTACAATACTCTCAGCTTCTCATATTCGGTTCCAGATGCACGTTTAACAAAGTTTCATAGCTGGTAGCACAAACACTGCTGCCACCTGGATAGCTCAGCGATGTGGTGGTATCAGCGATTCGATCAATTTAACCCCATAAAATTGATCGAATCTCGATCAATAAAATTAATAGAAAATCAATCAAAAATAAAATAGTATGAAAATATAGAACAGGGGGTACCTGAAATAAAATGGACGTGGATCTCGGTTGCCGGTCGCGTTATCATTAACCTACACCCCGCATATTTGCGGGAGTGAGCTAAAGCAGCACCGGCTATCCTACTGGCACTTTACCCTCTATGACTTCTAGTGTGCGACAATCTAATAGATGAAATCAGCCACCCTATGTATGTTCATCCACTCAATTTTTAAAAGAATGTTTCGGAAAATCAATAAGAAAGTCAAATTTTTAAACCGCTTTCATTTTTCCCCTGGAATATAAGATATTTTGGAAAATTGGTGAGAAGCGAACTTCAAAATTTCAGAAAGAAAAATGCTTGCTAGTTATTTATGCTTCGCAAACCCTGACTTACGATAGTCATTCAGCACTGGCATTTGAAAAAACATATGCTACCCTACAGATCCCGCTTCGTCCTATGGGACCGTGATTTTCTGTTGTATAGAGTAAAAGGAAACTTCATCTTCCATTTAAGAAAACAGTCGGATTTTTCTATGGCTTACGTCATTTTGACCATAAACTCATATAAGTGTGTATATAGAAAAATGGCATACAGGTATATTTGTGCATTTTAATTAAATACAAAAATTCAATGATATCTCGCAGTTTGTTTTATTCAAGTTTAAAGTTTAGAAACGCTTAATGGAACACCCTTTACCAATAAACCAAATTTAATTCCTGCAACATATCAGTCAATTTATGTCCCCAGTTTAGAAATATAAATAGAGGCACAACAACTCGTAGAACATCTGAACCTTCTGACTTTTTAACTCTCAAAGTTTCTGAATGAAATCAGCACAACCAAGTTATGACCTAAGTACTCGTAATGTGGTTTAAAGAGAGACAAGTGTGCAGCGATCTGATAAGTCAGTTGAGTCTCGTTGGCTTTGTGTTGGCTTTTGCAATAATTGCATCAATTTGCGGAACAAATAAAAACTTGAAGTCAAAGGTTCAGTTGGAGTTTCAAGCAGTCATAAATCAAATTCGCCTTAAAAATTTATTTAAGATCATCAGCGGATATGAGACATTGACTGAATTTTATTTTTCTACAAATGTCATCGATACAAATTATAAATCTGTGGTAGAAACATGATAACTACGTAAAATAATTTGCGTTCTTACCTTCACTTTACATCGAGCTAGAACCTTAACGGGTAAACCGATCTTCTTAAAGGTTGGAACATAATTTTTTAAATAATATTTTCGTAAATATTCCAAATTTGAAGAAAATCAGTCGACCCGTTTAGGACCTAGCTCCATGTGAAGTGGACGTAAAAACGAAAATTATTTAATGGACTTATCACGTTTCTACCAAACACCACAGAAATAAAAGTGGACCAAAATTACTGCTCTGAAGAACTCCTGAGATACATCTAATAAGTCTCGAGGTTTGATTTAATTTGACTTCTTGCACCCTATTGGTAAAAAAGAATGCTATCCACTGAAGAAGATTTGAATGAATCCTAAAAATTTCAAGTTTGCTAAGGAGTGTGTCGTGGCATACTGACTTACTAAAATCCACGTAGATAGCATCTACTTGCCTTTGACTTTCAATACAAATAACAACCAAAGAGGAAAATTATGCCAGATTAGTGGTAGTTGATTTAGCCGAAATAAAGCCATATTGTTACTTCATGAGGGCAACAGGAAGAACCCCTAAAAAAACGTTTCCTTTTATAATAGCTTTATGTTAATGCTTTTCGGCCTGAAAGTCTAATGCACTCACAACTATTATGTCAAGCTTGGACGAATTCACAGGTGCACAGATACATCCGAATGTAATCAATATCAATGTTCCCTCTCTGTTCCTCCAAATCAAAATTCCTCATTCCGTTTTCTTGGTGTCGATGTCCACTTTGAGTTACATACATAAATAATGAATAGTATATCAACAAAAGGACACAAGAGCTACGCCTATCCAGGAATTTTACATTTAATTTAAACATTCTTCAATTTAAGTACGGAACTCTCTGCATTACCTGGGCTCCTTGTAAATATAAAGTTGGAATGCCTTTTGTATTGCCTTTAAATATAGGCTCCCCAGTGAAATACATATATTCAGAGACTTCGTCTGTATCCTGTTTTTTTTTATTTTTACTTGCGACTTATAGGTACTATAAGGCAAGTTATGCATTCGTAAAAAAAATCGAACTCGAGATTTTGATCAAAGTTGACATTACGATGATAGCGAAGACTAAAAAAGTGGGTCTCGCAATTCTGTCTGTCTGTCTGTCTGTCTGTCTGTCTGTCTGTCTGTCTGTCTGTCTGTCTGTTCGACTACAGGCTAAACGACTCGGCCGATTTTCTTTAAACTTGGTACATATTATTTTTAATTTTTTCCCCCCACACGTTTTTTTCTTTTTTTTTTTAAGACCAAAAATAACGGTACCCCCCATACGAATTTTTTTCGAAATTTTATAAATATTTTTTTTTCTCAAAAACTGTTCAACAGATTTAAAAAATAAAGATACAGAAAAATTTCATTTAATTAAATCTAGGTATTGGCTGAAAAAAATTTTCCGAAAAATGGTTATTGAGGGTACCCCCCATGGAACCATTTTTTTTGTTTTTGATTTTCTTAAAAACGGTTCAACCGATTTTGATCATTTTTTTTTTGCTAAAGCTCCCCAAAAACATAAATAGAATTGTGTACTCAAATTTTCAAAAAATTTTTTTTTGGATTTTTAAAAAAAACTTCAAAAATTTTTTTTCAAAACTTAATATTTTGAAAACCCCATGCTAGATTTTTCTTAAACTTGATAAATAAAAGTTTCTCAATATGATCTACAAAATGTGAAACAAAATTTTTTATTTTACCTAAAAATAAAGGTACCTACCATACAAATGCTAAAAAATTAAAAAAAATGGTTTTCAAAAATCGTATTTTTCTCGAAAACGGTGCCTAGAATTTTGATAAAATTTTTTTTCTTTCAATTAATTTTTACGATCTTTAATTTAATAAAAAAAATTTTGAAATTAAGATATTACAGCTTGTACCTACCATAGAACCATTTTTTCGAATTTTGAATTTCTCATTATTCACATAACGGATCTTAATGAAAATTTTTATAGAGAAGCTTCTAAAAAGTCTAAAACACATTGCGTTTCAAAACTTTAAAATAAATATTTTTTGAATTTTTGAAAAAAAAATCTATTTTTTTTTTTTTGAAAATTCGATATCTCCGAAACGGGTCAATATTTTTTTTCATAAATTTAATTTTTATTCGAACAATAATAAAAACTTTAAATTAGCGTACCAAAATTTTTCCTTAAAAAGCTTTTAAAAAGTTTGTACATAAAAGCTTTTTTTAAGAAACCACTACAACGACTTATAATTTTTGTTCTTGCATAAATTCATATTTGCATAGCATTCTGTTACTACTAAAAGAATTTAAAAATTAATTTTATCTTTATGAACAGTTTTCTCTAATAACATTCGTTTTTAAAATTCCCAGTCGATTACATAGGAGCAAGTTCGTGCGACCCAGTCGTGCATTTTATTTTTATGACTGAGCAAAACCATGCATACACTCCGTATCACTTAATTGTGATTTATAATTTTTGTTTTCATAACAATTCTTCTAATTACTAACTGTATCTTGAAGTGACTTTAAATAAGATATCTAATAATAAAGTAGCTTCAAGTGCATTTTTTAAAATCCATTTTGTGTGACTTGTATTTGATGAATGGAAATCAATATTATCCTTATCTTTAAACTAGATGACCTGGTGATCATTGCAAAGGCCACACGGACGGGAAGTTGTAGACGCTTAAAATCGAATGGCAAATCCGTTGGAATCATCAGTATACGCGGGATCAAGACATCCTCTCCTTCGCATTTGTTCTTTATGATCTTGGCCTCGATAACATTATTGGTTAGTTTTTTTACAGCCAGTCTCGTTCCATTGCAAAGTCGAGGTTAATTAATGTTACGCAGAATAATCACAACTGATCCTAATTTTTATTGTAAATTGTGAGAGGCCAGGCAAATCCAGGGAATTTAAAAACTCTGTGGGATAGTTGTCTATGTCATGTTGGTTTGTAACAGTCTCAACTGATTTGTGCGAAAAGAGCTCTCCAGGAAAAAAAATTCTAAATGGGTGCATTTAGATCATCGACATCTATGTTTTTGGCTGCCAATATAGCTCGTTCACTCAGACAATTATGGTTTCTGAACTGTTGTTCTATGTCCGCAAAAACACACTGAATAAGCTGCTCTTTTGAGTCGACGAAGTAACAAAAATCATTCAGTTGCATAATAATCCGGCCGAGATGTCAACTGCTACCTTACCATTTCCAATATTTAATAACTGCTTCGAAAACATAATCGCAGTTTGATCTTGTTTGCAAAAACAGACATGTTAGTTGGTAATTGGAGTGTCTTTACATGCCGCCAAAAATTAGATGATTTTAAGCCTGCGTTTAGTTCGTCAGCAACAGTTGATCGGGGAATAATTGGAATAGTCTGACGAAAATCACATGATAACATAATAATGGCTCCACCAAAAATTTTTTGATTGTCACGAAGATCTTTTAACGTTCTGTTAAGTGCCATCCAGTGACCTCTTGTGGTCCATCGTATATTCATCCCAAACGATCAATTTGTACATATATCTGTAAAATCTTCGCCATTGCTCCTTTTTTGGCGCGATATTGCAAACTGGTGTTTCGTTGATTTGCGTGTTTAGTGGTAATTTCTATGCAGAATGTGCAGTTTGTTCACCTTCTAACAATGTTGCAGCTATTCCAGATGAAGCCAATGTTATGACTACTTCTGATCTTTGCCAACATCAATTAAATAAGAAACGTTTTTCCAATGTCCCGGGATCAAGGAAGTGAATTCCACCAGATCCACTGTTCACAGCTTCCATCAAAGTATCGTAAGCAGTTTTTTGTTGTTCGTACAATTGCGGAACATTTGAACGAACTGTTTCGGCCAATACTTCAGTATTGTATTGTTGTTCTCTTTGCAACTCATGGTTAAATGCCACGCTCATACGAGGATTGAGTGCTGTCATGCCCAAACACGACGAAAATTTATTTACCATCAAAAAACACATAAATTCTATCATGATGAACGTCTCATTGTTGTTTCTACGTTTCTGGCCGTTTAAACCTTCCCTGATATTCAATAGATATGTCAAGACCAAAATTAGCAAAATCGGTCCAGCCATTCTCGAGTTTTAGCGAGACAAACGAACAGCAATTGATTTCTATATATATATAGATAAATAAGGTTCAAAAAATTTTGTTGAAAATTATAGAGGCATTTGAAAGTTCTCTTCAATACCTAAAATTTTCGAAAGAATAATTAAATCTAAACTTTAATTTCACATTTCTAAATTCCAGCATGGTTTTGTAGCTGGGCTATCGACTTCATAAGACTTTGCCAATTTTGACTCAGGCAATAAAAGAATTCTCATTAAAAAATTATAAATTTCATTTCATTTCATTCTCCAACTCCAAATTGGATCTCTTCATTTTTAATTGGTAGAATCTTATGAGTATTAATCGATAATATAATTTTAAGGCCGGGTGTCCCATAAGGCAGTCACATCGGTCCTCTGCTATTTATCTTATTTAAAGATGATATTGTTTGTGTTTTGAAATGTTGTGATTAATTAATATTTGTACATGATTTAAACATTAATGTCATTCACGACTATGTGTTAGAAGCTTATCTACTACCTAGTTGGTGCGCTCAAAATTGCTTAATTTCAAATATTAATAAATTTTATGTAATAAATTGGTATAGATGTTCGTTGAAAATTTCTTATCTATGCCTATGTTCCTTTGTTTGTTTGTCCGTTTGGCTGCATATGTCAGCGAAACTAAGAAACAAACAAAAAGAAAAACACTCAAAATAATACATTAAATAAAAATTTTCTTATCTGTTATGTTAAAAGCCCCTTCTGAAAATTAAACATTTTATAAATAAACTATAAGCATAATATTAAAAACATACTATTAAAAAAATCTTATAGAAATAATTTAAGGAATTCCATTTTTGAGTGTTTTGACGTTTCTCTAATATTCTTCTTATGTCGTTTTTATTTGGCAATCCGGAAGCCTTCCGGACTCTTCTGAAAGTGTTCAATTGGGAAAAAATGACAGTTCTGATTCTGAAAAGAAGAGAAATTTGCTTCTGGATTTGAAATCAGAAGCAAAACCAGAAGCACTCACACATTCATATACTTAAACGTCAACATCAACAGCTGTGATTTTTGATATTCAAATTGTGCGAACCAGGGTTGGCCGAATTAATTACACTACATTTTCTACATGATTTACTACGTTTATATAAGGTGCTGAAGCGAGCATGAAGCACGCTTCGAACCTTTATATACCTGTATTGTGTTGAAATGAGCTTCGTTCGACTCGATCCCAATCGCTCAGCGGTGTCAAGTAGAAATGTGAGTCGAAAATCCGACCCTAATCCAACTCGATCTTTCGATACTGCATATAGACTAAGAGCCCACAGCAATTTTTGGGTGTGATTGATAACAAAAAATAATTATCATAATTAGATAGGCCTTTAGTAGTTATTTACAAATGTGAACGTCTTGCATACTCTAGTGGGCGCAATAGTGCATTATAGTGCATCAAGTATGCAGTTCTTTCCTAGTCCAAATAATTGTGATAACAACTTTGCCAAAACGTAGAGTTAAGCCCCTTGATTGAAAATATCGAGGTCCAAGACGTTTTACAGACAGCCTTCTGCCTGCCAGACGCGATAAGAATAGGCAATTTCTTGCACTAAAAAGGGCACCTTCAAAATGTCATGGACCTCGATATTTGCAATCAGGACACTTAGCTGTTCTATTTGAAATTATGGCAAATTTTGTATCCCAATTTTTTAGAATTTGGAAAGCACTGCATACTTGATGCACTATAATGCACTATTGCGCCCACTAGAGTATGCAAGACGTTCACATTTGTAAATAACTACTAAAGGCCTATCTAATTATGATAATTATTTTTTGTTATCAATCACACCCAAAAATTGCTGTGGGCTCTCGGTCTAATATAAACGTAGTATTTAACTACGCGTATTTTATTGAAGAGACTACATGCCTAATTTACTACAATTTGTTACGTCTGCTACATATTAGTAGTAATAAATTCATAAAAATTAATTCATAAAAATTCAATATAATAAAGGCAAAAAAAAACAATTTTGCACTTTTATGATCTAATGAAGGTTTGTAAAAAAAAAATTTCATTTACCATAAGGATGAAGAATTGTAGGAATAACTGAACGTTTAATTTAAAAATTCAAATTTCAAATGCATAACTGACAGTTAATTAACAGCAATGCTACAATTTCTTACATTACACTACAATTAACTACATTTAACTACATAAAATACGTAGCAGACGTAACAAATGTAGTTATTTCTAAAAAAGTGACAATTCGGCCAACCCTGCTTTCAACAAACATTTTTCTTGATTTTGATTATTGTACGCATTTGATGTTTCACATATACAATCAAACAAAACTTCAGAATCATCAGAAGCAAACAAAAGTGTTCAGTTGGGATTCCGGATCGGAGAGAGATTCCGGATTGCCAAATAAAAACGACATTACTTACGATCATCTTAACGAGAACAGCGCCAATGTTCACATTTGCCATCCGCATAAGGTGCGCTTACACGCGTTCTTATAATACCCTGTTTAGATTGTCACTTTTTATTTCGCCATCCTTAGGTTAGGTTAGGTTCTTGGGCTGACAATTGATGTTGCTATTGTCACACTTAGATCAATGTAGATCCATTGTGTTACCCGTGAGTGTTATCACTCTTTCCTGATAAAACCTATGTATTCTATTAATCAGTCAAGCCATTTTGAGGCATTGATGAAGTTCAATATGCGTATTCCTGAAATATTAGAAATATCTTCTTGATTATCAAAGAAGTAGCTACCAAGCCATTTCCTTCTCTGGTGGCATAGTGACGGGCAATGACGGAGAAAGTGTGATGTGTCTTCATGTACCTCTTCATCACCACATCCTCTGCATAGGTCATCTGTACTTAGTTTCATTTTAAATTTATGGTATTTCAATAAATTATGTCCGGTAATTATGCTCGTGAGAGAGCGAAGGGACTTCTTACTAAGTTGTATAATTTTGTCAGTTCTCCGCTTGTTAAAGCAGGGCCATATTTTCCTAGTAGTATCACAGGTGTCAAGTAGATTCCACCTTTCATTGGATTTCCTTAGGATTATGTCTGAAATTTTCTGTTTAATGTTACAGAGTGGGATGTTTACCATCTCTGCTTGACTAGCGTCGAACGCTGATCCCTGTCTTGCCAACTCATCGGCATTTTCATTACCTGGTATGCCGCTGTGTCCCGGTACCCAGCAGAGTCTAATATTGTGCTGCGTGCCAAGAACCTTAAGCTCTTCGCGGCAGCAGGAGACAAGCTTCGATTTTATCACAGTGGCAGAAATCGCTTTTATTGCCGCTTGGCTGTCAATGTAAAAGGTGATATCAGCCCGTGGTATCGCCATCATTGATACCTGTCTAGCAGCTGTTGTCACTGCCAGGACCTCCGCTTGGAAGACACTGCTAAGTGAGTTGTTTAGCTCAAGAGGTTCTGAGAAAAAGCCTGCACCAACACCTGTGTCCATTTTGGAGCCATCAGCATAGATTGCTATTTCTGATTCACTGGTGTAGGGTTGGTTGTTCAGCCATTCTTCTCTGCTTGGAAAGGCAGTTTGGAATGGTTTGTAAAAGTCAAGCTCGGGTGTTGTATAATCTGTAATGATACTATCACCCAAGTATTTCTGAAGAATTTGAGCATGTCCTATCGCGCTGTTTTTCCAGGTATTAGTCTGGCTTAGCCTTAAGGCGCTATATGCTGCGGATTCTTGTACGAAAAGGTCTAGGGGTTTCAGGTTGAGTATCGCCTCCAACCCTGCAGTTGGTGTGGATCTCATGGCACCCGTAATCCCAATGCACGCGAGTCTCTGTACTTTTGCCAGAGTTTTGAGGTTCGTGCTTTTTTCCGTTGCATTCCACCATACCAAATTACCATAGGTTAGTATTGGTCTGATTATCGCCAAATACATCCACCTGATAATTTTTGGACTAGGTCCCCAGGATTTCCCAAAGATTCTGTTATAGGAGTAGAATGCAATCATTCCTTTTTTCGCTCTTTCCTTAGTGTTAAGACTCCAGTTTAATTTCCTATCTAGAATCACACCAAGATACTTTGCATGATCTGAAATCTTCAGCGGGGTGCCTTCAATTGAAGGTATTCTGAAGTTTGGTATTTTCCTTTTATTTGTGAAGAGGACTAATTCTGTTTTTGACGGGTTAATTACAGGCCGCACTTTCTAGTCCATCTATTAACCTTAGAAAGGGCGTATTCAATCTGTTCAGTGATAGTGGGTAAGAATTTACCTGTAGCTAATAACGCAAGATCGTCAGCGTAGACTACTATCTTTACACCACAGTGTTTTAAATTAATGAGAATTGTGTTCATAACTAGCACCCAAAGGAGTGGTGAGAGAACTCCCCCCTGTGGGGTGCCGCTGGATGTGGATACTCTCATCTGTATCCCTGCCAGTTCCGAGTTAATTTGCCTGTTCTTTAGCATGCACATAACCCAACGTATTATCGAATTATCGATTTTATTGTCTACTAGAGCTGCCTTTACCGCTTTATTGTTCACGTTATTGAAGGCTCCTTCAATATCGAGAAACGCAGCAAGGGTATATTCTTTGGGTATATTCTTTTCGCCATTCTTGAAGAAATTCAAATTCAAATTCAATGTTAATACATACGGATTTAAGTTTTAATCTGGATCTATCGAGTGAATAATATGGCGGTGTGTCTGCTGTCATATTCATTTTACTGAAAAGCGCATATAGTGCGAACTGCGAAAGTTAGGTTTTACATCTGTAAAGAGATGCCACCCACCCAAAATCTACCGATGTGCCAGTTTCCATAAATCCACATGCACATCTCTGTTTCGATAGTCAAAACACATTTCCAATTCAAGTGAGTTATTGGAACACCTGCTCAAATATGGGCATTGTACTCGAGCTTTGGACAAATATAGATAGATAACAGTCAGATCAAAAGGGGTAAAACATTACTTGCAACGTCCAAGGAAACAATATATGGTCATTCCACACAAGGTGGTCTTTGATGCACATACCGAGAACTGAGAGCTGTTTGGTTTCCTCAATACAAGTGCCGCTCATGGATAGCGGCATGTGGGATGGGTTCCGCTTTAACGACAGGAGACAGTATTGAATTTTTTAAGCATTAAATTCTACACGGTTTTTCATTCCCCATTTGACAATGCTATCGAGATCAGAATTTAATATGATTATTTATCATACGCTGCCGTTCTAGATCCACATCCGAAGAACAATAACATGTATCTAGAAACGAATATGAGAAGCTGAGGGTACTGTCATCAGCGAAACAATTTAATGCATTAGAAGTTTCAGAAAGAAGATAATTAATGAATATCAGAAAGAGAGGCTGAGACTTAACGGAGCCCTGTGGGGCACCAGCATTTATTTTATGAACTTTAGACTTAAAACCATTCAGCAAAACTTGTATCGAATGGTTGGAAAGTCGAAAGGCAGTTTCTTATTCAACGAAAAAAAGATTCATCAATACCAAATGCACGCATTTTCGATAAGAGAGCTTAATACCAAACTCTATCAAATGCTTTAGAAATATCAAGTGCAATAATCTTACTTTCTCCAAAACGATGTAAGGATTTGTGCCAATTTACGGTGAAGTATACCATCAGAGTACCAGTGGATCTATTGCTACGAAAAACATATTGCCGGTCATATAGATGCTTTCGGTTTTCTACCTACAAAATTATTTTCTTCCATTCCAAGAAAAATTTGTTACAACTAAAAAAAAAACATTTAAATCTTTTTTAACTATCCAACAAAAAATAAATACCTGGAAAATTTACTTCTAAAATACGTCAAAGCAAAAGTATAACAATATTCAAACCCTCTTGCGATAATAAGTACTCGCACCTACAAACAAATTACAAGCAACAAATGTCTATATAAAAAAAAATAATTTGTTTCTATTTCCAAACATACGTCTCAGTCTGCTGTCTGCCTTAACTGTTCCAACTCTACACAACTCTACGAGAAATATTGTGAAATACGCCTATCTAGGCAGCGCGTCGCGGTCGTGCGTTGTTCCTCTTCATGAGAGTACTATTGGTTTTATATACAATGGCGGAACATTTTAGTTCAATTAGTACGAAGTTTGCAAATTTTAATCGAATACTCTACCTTTTATTCAAGTTAAAATCATAGAATAACTATTTTAATTTTTCGTATCGTGCTAACTTTATATGACTCCTTGGCATTTACAAACATCAAAAAAAGTCTGTTTACTTAGTTTTTTGCATGAACTGCCATTACTTTAGGTGTGTTCAAAAGTGATTGATTAAAAAATAGCCTTAGCACGATCAGTTAGAAAATTTTTAAATTTAAGAAAGAGTAAGTATACTCTACTTTATAGTTGGCAAATTGTTAATACTAGGCTGTTTAAATTGTTGCGCCAATGTCATGAGATCAATTTTTGTATAGTATCTATATCACAAGTAAAAATGATATTTCAAGTACAGCCTCTTACGAGGAAGTGGCAAATCAATTTAGATCACGAAAGAGAGCTTTTCCTCTTAGCCATCCTGCTTTAAGCTCAGGAGAAATTTGTAGTCCCATTCTTTTTCTACCGACAACATGCACACCGGAATGGTTGAAGATCACTAGGTCCACGTTCTTTGCAAAATTTTCAACAAAAAAAGTACTTTTGTATTTTACAAAACATATAATCGACTTGATGTGCTTTTTGCTAAACGCTCTGGTAGATCAGCAGGTACCGAAACCCCTGGTGCCAATTAGGACGTTAAACTTCGAATTGAGACCCCTTACCACTGGTAGGGGAAGCCTTAATAAGAAATAGCTGGTCAATTTCACCTACCTCACTTGTCTTTCCACGAAACCCCTTACCACTTTTTTTTTTTTTTTTTATAATTAGCACACACTCAAAGGTTTTTTGTTTACCCTTAATATGTCAGAGACACAGCGTGAGCATTAGGAAAAAAGGGAGGGGTTAGAAAGGAGGTGTCGGTGTACATTGGCTTTGAATTCTTGAACATTGCAATGACTGGGAAAGACAGAGCGTGGTAAGGAATTCCACATTCGCGTAGTACGGCTAAAAAACGAATCTCTGTACTTCACAGTACGACCGAAGTTGGGCTCGAGGGTAAATTGATGGGCATTCCTAGAAGTGCGAGTATTACGGTTGAATTGTTTAAGGGGAGGAATGCAACTGGCTATTTCACTAGAGCAAAGTCCGTTAAAATAACGGTAAAAAAGTGTGAGGCAAGAAACATTACGACGATGTTGGAGTGACGTAAATGAGCCAATGATGTTGTTGTCACCAATCATTTTAAAAGCTCTTCTTTGAGTACTGTCCAAGAGACTTAAGTAAGTTACTGGAGCACCAGCCCATAGATGGGAGTTATACTCAAGTTTTGGACGTATATAGGTTTTATAGATTGTAGCCAGATCATAAGGAGAGAAGAATTTCTTGCACCGTCTCAGAAAACCCAAACATCTTGCGGCATTTTTGGCAACATCGCGTATGTGATCGTTCCACAAGAGGTGGTTCCTGATGCACATACAGGAATATCGAGATGTTCAGTTTCGTTGATGCAAGTGCCACTCATAGATAGTGGCAAGGGGGGTATATCTCGCTTTAACGATATAAGACAGCATTGAGTTTTCGAAGCATTAAATTCGACGCGGTTTCTTATTCCCCATTGTACAATGCTGTTTAGGTCGTGATTTAATGAACTTATCATATGGTATTTTGTCGTTGCAGTTCCACATCCGAAGAGGAGGGATGTGAGTCTGAAAACGAATATGAAAAGCTAAGAGTACTATCGTCAGCGAAACAATTAATTGGATTAAAAGTTACAGACAGGAGATCATTAATAAAAATGAGGAAGAGGGTTGGGGACAAAACGGAGCCCTGGGGCACACCAGCATTTATATTGTAGATTTCAGACTTGAATCCGTCTAGTACAACTTGTATTGAACGGTTCGAAAGAAAATTTCTAATCCAATAAAGTAGGGATTCGTCGATGCCGAAAGCACGCATTTTCGATAAAAGAGCAAGATGCCAGACTTTATCAAATGCCTTTGAAATATCAAGTGCAATAATCTTACTTTCTCCGAAACAATGTAAAGATTTGTTCCACTTTTCGGTTAGATAAACCATCAAATCACCAGTGGACATATTGCTACGAAATAGGGCTGATGATTCTACCCGGGTAATCAACTACCCGGGTTGCTTGTACCCGGGTAGTAAATAACCCGGGTACCCGGGTATTCGGGTATTACCCGGGTATAAAAACGCAAAACGATTTTGTGGCTATGTAAATCGCTTTTTCAAAAACACCTACAAATCTTGGAACAAATTTTATAATTATATCGCCGCCTGAGTACTTAAATGCCCCATATCCAAAAAAAATGTTCCCCAGAAAACGAATTTTAAGGTTTAAAAAATAATTTCCTTACTTTCTTCTTGAGAAATATAATGTTTGAATTTTAATATACATTTTTTGAAAATATCTTTGTTGGAATTTGAAGACAAGAAGTCAAAAACTGTAACGGTTATTTTTTTAAAAATAAAAGTATGAACAAAGTCAGAAATGGATATAGGACCCTCTTCCATACGAATGCGAAATCGATGAAAACCAAATTGAAAATTTCCTATGGATATAGGAATTTTGTGCACTGAAAGGAGGTAATTCAATGTAATCAAGAAGAACCAAAAAATTCACAATCACTGGCATTATTTATTTTTTATAATTTTATTTTTATTGATAAGAACATAAAACAAAAAGTATTATAAATTTAGTGGGTATACCTTACTAAATCTCATATTGGACCATTTCTAAGTCAACAAAATAAGTAAGAATATGCTTAAGTATTTTAATACTAAAGTATGAAAAATACTTAAAACTAACTTTGGTCCTTAAAATTTTCCAGAAAAAGACGTCTTTTTTAATTTGGAATAGTTTATAAAAATTCGTCAACATTTCAGTGTATTAAGTATTATTTATTTTCAAAAGTTTTTTTTAAATTTAAATTTTTTTTTAGCTTTTTTGATTTTATCCACTTTAGTTAAAAATAAAAAAAATGCTTAAATTAAATCTTAAAAAAATCTACAAGACTGCATTGAATGCACCCATCTCTATTTACCCCATGGTTAATTGTTTTTTAACTTTAATGATTTCTTTTTTCTTTACCATCGTCAAAGCGAAAACTTACTTTTGGGTTATTGAAATAACCTCCGATAGAAACCTGGACCACATGTTGTTCTTGCATGTTAAAAGATATAAAGCATATAGAGACATAGAGGATATAGAGCACATAAGCACTGAAAATGTAACTTAGTTACGATAAATATGAGAGCTTAAATGCTCTATATCCCATTTTCTGTGGATATGGGGCACTTATGCATTAAATTAACGTTTTGAGAACTCTTCTACAAAGATTGCCCCACTTAGTACAAATTTTGAATATGCGGCAAATAAGCACTAAAAGGACCCACAAATAAGTGGTCTATGGAGCAAACTGGCTTTATGTAACTTCTTTAATAATGAAGATAGAGCAACGGGGATAGCGCCAAACGATAGAGAATATTCGAATTAGTATAACTGCATCTTTAACTCAGTTTCCCGAAAAAGTGGTCTGTGGGGCATTTAAGTACTCAGGCGGCGATATGTATGACACAATTAGGTACAGCGACAAAATTTCAGAAAAACTAAACATTTTATTCAATAGGTAGTCAAAAAACATAAAAACAATGCTCTGAAATACAATTATATTAATAATGAGCAAAGGAATTATCAACATTTCATAAATTGTTGATGAGGAAAATTTGATGGGTTTAAATTCTAATTTAACACCTTAACTGTCCCCATACAAAATGATTTAAAACCACCTATACGTCCATTATATTTATTATCAAGACATCAACGATAAGTCCCATGTATCATATATGATACACAAAATTTTCTTTTTCTACGTCCATGTATCATTTTTGATACATGAGCAAAATTCAGCTTCACTGTCCCCATACAAATTGATTTAAAAAAACCCATACGTCCGGTACTTTTTTTCAGAGAAAACATTATTATTTAGTAAGATTCAACATATAAGCCGTTGTTTACGTAAATAATTGGTCACTGCTGTTAAAAAAAGGAATTTGGTTTTGTGGTCATTTTTGATACATGGGCTTATGCTAACTTCATATCATGTCAATAAGTCCCATGTATCATACATATTTGATACACAAAATTATATTTTTGTCGTGCCTTCTAAGTCCATGAAGTGAAGGCTTCCTCAGGTTCCTCAGGTGAATATAGACCATCTGAAATTGACTCAGGATCTTCTTATGAGCTTTCAGAAAGTGAAAATGAGGAAGCAGGATAGCTCGTTTCAAACGCAGCGCATTCTGGTAATCTATAATATAAAAAATAAGAAATAAGAACAGAGGATGATTTAATACTTTTTATGTATAAGTATGTAAATTCAGGTAATGACAACCTCAACCCCGAGTACCAATACCAACAATCGGTCCCACGGCAAGTTTCAGAGCAACAACGACGAAAGCCATACTGACGGTCATTAAGAAGCTTTCGTTCTTCAAGATATTTCTTGAGCTGATAATTAATCAGCGTTTCCATGACCTTGGAAAGAAGGGACGTTAGTGCGATCGGTCGATAATTTGAGGGAGAAGAAGAGTCGCCTTTTTTTGGAATCGGCTGAACAAATGCTGTTTTCCATCTACTCGGAACGAGCTCAGAAGAATAAGATAGATGGAAAAGCTTACGCAGGGGTTTTGCTAGCGTGGAAGAACACCTTTTCAGAATAATAGCCGGGATACCATCCGGACCAGCGGATTTATGTATGTTGAGATCCTTCAAGACTCTTGCCACGGTACGAGTACGAAAAAAGATTTGTCCCATAGAATCACTAACGCGCTCAATAATTGGGGGAGTCATGACACTATCCGGCAAGGTGGAATTTGCGGCGAACTGCCTTACAAACAAGTTAGCTTTATCAATAGAGCTAACGAAAGGAGTGTCATTGAAAACAAGCGTGGGACCAAAAATTCTTACTGCCTTTGGGAGTTGGGGCATTGCAGTATTTTTTGCCTTGATTTTTGATCATGTAAAAATTTTTACCGTCGAATATGGGCGTTGCAGGCCTTCCTGGCTTGTTTGAACTTTTTCCGGTTTCCCTCAGTTGGGTTGGCTCTAAAACACCGGAAGCTTACCTCTTTTTCCTTGATAACCTCTTTACAGCTCCACCACTTGTGGGGGAAGCTCCGCAAAAGCAAGGAAAGCTAAATGACCAATTCGTCCGCACTTGTCTACGACTGGATTTTAAATGATTGATACAACCAATTACCTATGCCGCCTGACTGCATGTATGATCGAAAGGGTACCTTTTCATCCACCCGCAAGTAGGTCCTCATGATGACTTTTCAGTAAACACTGAATGTGAACTATATAAGTGGTGAACGAAAAATATTAACGTAGTTGATTTTCCTGTGAAGTCATGTGTCCATGGTGCTTGTGAATCGAAATTGGTAAATTACAATTTTACTTGTAATATCAAAATAATATGAAGTGGGGAAGCATGGAACGCAGTGTTTTTTTTTTAATAAAAAAAACGTTTGAAACAGAACATATCCTCAATCAACTGACGCAGAGTGTAAGTATTGTTTTCTGAAGACTTCCTTTGTTTACTCAACTAGGTTTTTCAATAATCACCATTCCATTAAGCACTGTTGAAGATACTCCTTCTTATTTGAAATTTTCTTATTGACATTCTTCCTTCACTTGTCGGAGCTTTGATTTGATTTCCTTCAGTGTTCCGGGCTTTGATAGACAAGTATTTTTGTTTAAAATTTGTTTGTATTCATATTTCAAAAACTGTTCCGATTCTTTTTTATCTTTCGTTGGCCTGGGCTACTTTTTTTTCCAGGATGAAATACATATGTATGTATTACACTTACAAGGGAAGGTAGTTGCAAATTGACTTGCTATTATATCAATCTTTTTGATCGAAAGACTTATTACATCATTAATGTATGTGCATTTATGAACATATAAATGTACAATATTTTAAGGTCGATAAGACTTAAAGTTCTTATCGGCTTTTAGGCTCGTTTCTTTGAACTTGATATGAAATAATGGACGAAAATGAATTATTCAAGAGGAGTAATAGTCTAAAAGCGACCATTAATTGCGGAATAAGGACTACATATTTAGGACATGATATCAAAATCAAAGGTCTGGCAGCCCAACAAAAAAAACATCAAACAAAAATTGCGTTTCACAAAAATGCTTTTTACTTTAAATTAGTTTGACAAAAAAGCACCCGAGCCGCAAAAAATGGTGTAAGCCAACATCTTAAAAAAAATCGCCAACATCTGGGCTTTGATTATAACTATGGATAATTGTCCCAGTGGGTTCACTCAAGTGTCTAATTGAAAGATTCAGCTGCCATACTGTTTTGAACTTAATTACTGTGCAGAGTAAACACCCAACTATAATAGGTGTAATCAAAAATAAGTTAATGTCAAAAAAAAAACAACGAGAATGTGCTGGTACACAGTGGCGCAAAATTAATCATCCAATTTTGTTTTTGAATTACTTTTTATTAAATACTAAAAAAATTATTTTGAGTGAGTGAGCTTTTCTGTCAAATATTCTCCTTAAGGTCTACGATTGTCTAAGGCTTGTCGCCACATGGTGGCATTTAGTGGATGTAATGGTTCTTTGTGCTTCACACGCGGATTTTCAGTGCCTCAGAAATGAAGATTTAGCTTATTGACGTATCCGCTTAAGTGGAAATGCGATTCGTCGCTCATGATGATTTTCGACACAAGATCGTCCTCTTCGTCGTTGAGATTGAGGATGGCTTGACAGTAATTCAGACGCAACGGAGACTTTGTACGGGAACATGTGAAAGTCTTTCACTAAAATTCACTGGTGGTTCTGTCTGGTGATGTCCAATAGCAAGGCCCGTCGTCAGATTAATATTTCTTTGTTCTCAGCAACATCGGCAGTCACATCCACGATATTCTCAGCCGAACGAACAGTCCGGTGGGGGCCACGTACTGCATGGTCTTTGGTCTTCTGCGGTTCCAGGCAGTTCAAGTCGAGTTGCTTGTCTGTTAACAAATGTCAATATTATTGACGTGCTACGCCATTTGCAAAAATTATAACATCTTCCGTATTCGCCAAAATTTCTTATGAGTGAAGAGACTATGATAGCTCTTGCACACAATTCAAAAAATATTTTTGGAAGCATTTTTTGACAAATAAGGGAGGATATCCGATGCTATCAAATTGATTGGATTCTATGCTTCAAACCTAACTTGAAATAAAATGCACGACTGGATCGCACGTATTTGCTCTTATGTAAAAGTACTTTGGAATCTAAAAATTGTTTATAAACATGCATAAAACATGAATTTAATTAAATAAAAATGTTCATAAAATGCATAAAATTGCCGCCCGATTTATATTAAAGTATGAATTTATGCAAACAAATCTTGAAAAATTAATTTTTTATGTAACAAATTTCTTTAAAATTACTCAAGAAAAAAATTTGGGATCCCAATTTTAAGTATTCAGTAATATGGATTTTAGGAAATAATTCCAAAAAATAAGTTCACACGTTTGAAGATATTGATTTTTCAAAAAAAAATATATACATTTTTTTGTCTCAAAATTTTATGTATAAAATTATTTTAAATTCAAAGGAGCTTTTGGACAAAAATTTTGGTCAAAATCACTAGATCCCTAAATGAAAAGCTCGAAAATAAAAAAAAACGGTTCTATGACAGGTACAGTTAATAACTTTTTTTTTAAATATAAACCTATAGTACCTATATCGCAAGTTAAAATGACCTAGGGCTTAAAAAAAAAATCCATAAGTATTTTTGGACACACATTAAAATATGTAAAAAGAAAAATTATAAGAAGTTATAGCGGTTTCTAAAAAAATATAAATTTTTATACAGAACGTTTAAAGAAAACATTTTGATAAGCCAATTTTAAGTTTTTATTATTATACTAATTAAAATTAAATTTAAAAAATCTTTGACCGTTTTTTAAGATAGCGAATTTAAAAAAAATGTTTGATTTCTTTTTTTCGAAAATCCAAAACAAAAACATTTTAAAGTTTTGGTATACAATGCTTTTTAAACTTTTAAGTAGACAGATAGACTCTTTTTTTTCATCAAATTTAACAATTTTTACTCTTAAGAATACGACATGGCAATACTGCAGTCTGCCTGTAAACTTTTAGGTAGCTTCTGTATAAAAAACAACGTAAAATTGCATTTGCCGATTATGCGAAATTCAAAAATCGAAAAAATATTTCTATGGTAGGTACTGTCAGTATAGTGTCTCAATTTAAATTTTTACGTGCGACATGTAGATAGGTACTATATCTTGCATAGCTTCGTAAGAAAATCTAACTCGAAATTTTGATCAGACTTGACATTACGATGATATGGAAGACGAAAAATGTGTGTCTGTCTGTTCGACTATAGCCTACACAGCTCAGCGGATTTTATTTAAACTTGGTGATAGCATTTGTAATTTTGTTTGCTTTAGATTTTTTTTGAAAACGGTTTCATTGATTTTGATCATTTATTTGAGTATTCAAATTTTCGAAAAATTTTATTTTGAATTAAAAAAAAAAACTTAAAAATGCTCTCTACCAAATTTAAACAAAATTTATCCATTCATTAGGACTTTAACGCTCGATGTACTGATAGCCCAAATAATAATTTTACTTCCATAAGGATCTAACGAAGCTATTTCCATATCAGCAGATTTGCTTTTATACGGCCTTAGAGAGACAAGCCCATTTGGTGCTATCGAGAAAGTGGAGAGACTGCCAAGTAGTCATATCCAGGTTAAAAGGAGCCACTCACAAGATTTCTTAGACCTTATCAAAATTACTTCATTATAAAATTGAAAATGTAGGTGGGTTATAGTTTCCCAAAAAAGCACTTTACAAGTTGTTGATACAATCTCTTACTTTTGTCAGGAAGCTCGGAGAAAGCAGATAGATGACTTCTTGCAATAAGCTTCTGCATTCACTTAGAAAGAAGTCATTCTTTGAAAATATTGCTTTTAATTGGAACATCTCAGAATACTTACTACACACCATAAAAGCTTAGTCAAAGCCAAATAGAAGCCTTTACGAAACAATCAAAATAGAATATAACAAAATTTAGCACTCCCATATTTAGTTTCATTTTTTCATTTTCACTTTTATTTCCCCACTCAAGTATAAGTTTATTCTGGAATTAAATATTATTTATTTTTATTAAGAGACAAACTTGATGCATTTTCTGGTATTTGAACTTTGGATGTGTCAGTTAATACTCCGAGTGGTTTAAAATCGTGATCAATTGAAACCGAAATTAGCATTCCTAGCACTTCGTTAAGACTTCCAGATAAATTTTTTTGTACATTAAGATTCTTAAACAATTTCATGGAAAAATGTTGTTTTAAATTGACATGAATTAATTATTGTTTTATCAAACAAATTGTTATATTTAAGATTGTAAATATTAAATAGTTTAGACATTTTATTTAATGGAGAAAATTTTTCATAATTGGTACGATAGTTTGAAATACTCGTAAGTATACTGTGCGGTATGTTTCTCAAAGTTCTTTGAGGAATATTAAAATTAATACGAGACAGAAGGTGCAAACAGTCTATGTTACCGTTGATTAATTTTACAATGAAAACGAAACATAAATAGGACTGTTCTCGAGACTAGGTAAATCAATAAGTCTAAATCTGTTATTATAGCCCGGTCAAATTAGCTTCAAAAATAGGGGTAAGGTTACATTAATTCGCACAAAGCTGAAAATTGACATGAATGTTGGGAACACTATTACAAACAATTTGTCGAAAGTCCCCATCGATCTGACGTGTGGAAAAAAAATTATTCAAGGTCAAATGTTGGAAAAATCTGTTTTTAGCATTTTTCAGCTAAACGGAAAATTTTATCATAAAATAGGTGACACAAAAATTATTCATCATGCAATTATCTATAGAAATTGTCTTAACACTTTTTCTCCTAAGAATCACCATTTTGGAGATATAGCGATGCAAAAAGTTGAAAAAAGGTGAAAGATCATAAGGATTATCCCAGCCAAGTCCCCTGAGGGCAAACCTAATGAATCTTTTTTGCACCTGTTCTAGTCTATTTTTATGACATTCGTAATGAGGTGACCAAACCTGACAAGCGTATTCTAGAATGGGTCGAACAAAAGATATAAAAAGCTGCTTTATCACGAAAGGGTCGGAAAATTGTTTCGACTCTCTTTTTATCCAACCAAGAATTGAATTAGCTTTATTTGAAATGGAATTTATATGTTGAATGAATTCGAGTTTGCGATCAAATGTGACACCAAGAATAGACATAACTGTTTCACGAGATATTGATATACCATTAAACAAATAGTTGAATGAAATAAATGAAAAATTTCTTGTAAAACACATAGTTTTACATTTATCAATATTAAGAAACAAACAATTACGAGTGCACCAGTCAAAAAACGAGTTAAGATCACATTGCAATTGTTCACAATCACGAGTACTTGAAATAGTTTTAGAGATTGTTACATCGTCGGCGTAAATGAGGCACTTAGAGTATTTTAACACCGATGGTAAGTCGTTTATAAATAAAATAAAAGGAATGGGGCCTAAATGACTACCCTGTGGGATTCCTGAATTGATTTTAAACTTATTTGATTCGCAACCGTTAAATAACACCGTATAAGATCTATCGAATAAATAGGATTGAAGCCATTTTACAAAATTTTCGCTAAATCCTAATTTTCTTAATTTAAAAAGCAAAACAAGATGTGACAGCTTGTCAAAAGCTTTACTGAAATCAGTAAATACACAATCTACTTGTTTACTGTTTTTAAATGAATCAATACAGTTTTCAGCTAATTCTATTAGAAAAGTAATAGTAGAGCGACCTTTTATAAAGCCATGCTGATTGGGAACAATAAATGACTTAACATAAAAACATAAAGCTTCACAAATAATAGCCTCAAAAAGTTTAGGAATCACAGATAATCTGGCAATAGGCCTGTAGTTTTTCACTTCGTCTTTTTTCCCTTTTTTATGTAGAGGGATAATGAATGAACTTTTCCAAATAGATGGGAATGAACATGAAGACATTGAAAAATTAAAAAGAATAGACAAAGGTAATGACAAGTGACGTACACAGTTTTTCAAAATAGTAGAGGGTATACCATCAGGACCTGGTATACAGCTGTCGTCAAGGTTAGATATAAACTTTACAATGTTGTCGATATCAATGTTGAAGTTCATATCAGTCAAGTAAGTAAAAGATTTCAAATGGTCAAAGTTTTGATCCGGCGCGCGGTCAGCCATCAGACGAATAGGGGGAATAACATGTAGCATACGAAAACATGCACGTGCCGTAACTATTCGGGACTGGTGGAAGTCTGATCATAGCCTCTCCGTGGCGGCCGCTAGAAACAAGCCTTTAAAAAGGTTTGGCTAATATGATCAGGCTGGTTCCTCAGGTTGGCGACAGGTTAATTCCCTGTCCCGTAAAACTAAAAGAATTTCGAGACCGACAACAAGCCTCGGAAACGGACTGATCACACGAAGACAACCAAAGCAACGAAACTGAAAAACGATTTACGAATTTTCTTATGGAACGTACGATCGCTCTATAGAGCTCGAGCTGCTCAGCAGCTAGCCGATGCCCTGTCAAAATATAAAGCTGACATAACAGCTCTTCAAGAAATCAGATGGACAGGGAATGGTATTCTACAGAAGAAAGAATATGACATATACTGTAGCTGTCATACAAAACACCATGTGCTCGGGGTAGGCTTCCTAGTCAGCGAAAAAATGAAGTCTACCATCATCGGCTTTAACGCCATAAGCGAAAGGCTATGCACCCTTCGCGTGCGAGGCAAATTTACGAACATCAGCCTCATTAACGTTCACGGACCTACGGAGGAGTCCTCAGACGAAGAAAAGAAGACTTATTACGAACAAGTCGAGAGGGCCCTCAATGCCTGTCCAAGGTATGATGTTAAAATCATCCTTGGGGATTTGAACGCAAAAATAGGTCGGGAGCCGGTATTCAGGCATTACGCAGGCACCCATAGTTTGCATGAGAACACTAATGACAATGGACTTCGAGTCTTAGAATTGGCAGCATCGAAAAACATGGTCGTTGCGAGTACCAGGTTCCCGTGTAAAGATATCTACAAAGCCACCTGGGTATCACCTGATGGAGTCACTCGTAACCAAATAGACCAAGTGTTGATAGACCGTCGCCACTACTCGAACTTGATGACGGTACGAACGTACCGAGGTGCCAATATCGACTCGGATCACTATCTTGTTGGTATGGTTTTCCGAGGGCGGATTGCCTTGCGAAGACGCATTGCATCCGCCGATCAGGTTCGAATCAACACGGCTGCCCTGCGCAATGAAAACACCAGTAACACCTTTGGTAATGCGTTAGGACTCGCCCTAGAATCACTTGATTTAGGGAGAGTAAGTCCTGGAGGAAGTATGCTGGGCGTAAATGAGAAGTGGACACGCCTTAAGAATATTGTCATTAGTACTGCCAACTCCATCTTAGGCAGCAGTCGTAAAACTCGGAACGACTGATTTGATGATGAATGCAAGCTAGCGACTGAACGTAAGAATGTTGCGTACCGAGCAATGCAACAATCTCATAGAACGCGGGCACGCGAAGAGGAATATAAAGAGCTCAGAAGAATAGAAAAACGGCTACACAGACAAAAAAAATCAGCCTGGGAGAAGAACCTAATCTATGAAATAGAAAATAGCCGAGAGCGAGGTCCGCACCAGGCGCGGAAGTTCTACCAATCCGTCCGAAACATGACGCAGTACACACCACGCTGCACATACTGCAAGGACGGAGAGGGAAATCTGATCACCGATCCTGAAAGCATACTGGAGCGATGGTAAGTGTACTTTAATGAATTGCTAAATGGTCAGCTCACTGCAGAAGTGGAGGCTCCACTACTTCAAGAAGAATACCCTATGTTGCCGCCACCAAGCATGGAAGAGGTTGAGAAGGCTATAAGCCGGTTTAAACAGAACAAAGTCCCGGGAGCCGATGGCATACCAGCCGAATTATTCCATCACGGCGGGCAAGTCTTACGTCAAGCAATTCATGATATTATAGTACACGTATGGGAGCAGGAAGAAATGCCAGAAGACTGGCGAAAAGGTTTAATATGCCCCATACATAAGAAGGGAGATGTCACAACGTGCAGCAATTATAGAGGTATCACGTTGTTGAGTACCGCCTATAAGATACTCTCCTCTATCCTACAAGACCGGATAACCCCATACGCTAAAACCGTCATCGGACAATATCAGTGTGGTTTCATTCAAGGCAAATCAACAACTGATCAGATCTTTACCCTTAGGCAGGCGATGGAAAAATGTCTAGAATTTAACATCCCAACATACCATCTGTTTATAGACTTTAAGGCCGCCTATCATAGCATAGCCAGGGTAGAACTTTACAAAGCCATGAGAGAATTCGGCATCCCAAATAAATTGACACGACTATGTAGGTTGACCATGACCAACGTAACAAGCCAAGTAAAAATAGCCGGATTGCTATCCAGACCAATCAAAATCTTTAATGGACTCCGACAAGGGGACGCTTTGGCCTGCCTCCTCTTCAACCTGGAGTTGGAGAAAGCAATCCGTGACTCTAGCACGGCAACAAGAGGGACCATCGTCAACAGGTCCAGCCAGTTACTGGCTTACGCAGACGACATTGACATCATCGGAAGAACCGAACAAGCTGTACACGATTCCTTCATCCAGATCGAGCTGGCGGCACAAAATCTGGGGCTGCACATTAGTGAAGGTAAAACAAAGTACATGGTGGCGTCGAATGCGAGAGGAACAGTTGGTCAAACAATCAAGGTTGCGGAGCACGAATTTGAAGTGGTGCAATCCTTTAAATACCTTGGGTCAATAGTAGTAGCCGATAACAATATAGAAGAAGAAATACGCGGGCGGCTTCTCAAATCCAACAGAGCCTACTATAGTCTGTCAAAGCTCTTCAAATCCAGAAATCTCACCATAACTTCAAAACTGCTGCTGTCAGGAGCATGGTCCTGCCAGTACTCACATATGGATCCGAGACTTGGGTGCTTAGCAAAAGGCACTCCGACCTCTTAGCTGCGTTCGAGAGAAAAGTCTTTAAGGAGAATTGTTGGCCCCATATGTGAGGAAGGACGATTCCGGAGACGGTACAATCATGAACTGTACGCAATCTACCTTGAAGCAGATATCGTGACAAAAATTAAGCTCGGTAGACTTCGGTGGGCAGGGCACCTAGCTCGCATGAGCGAAGAGGAACCTGCTCGGAAAGTTCTTTGTGGTACATTCTATGGTAGACGACAGCATGATAGACCATGCTTGCAATGGAGAGATGGCGTAAACCAGGACGCCCGAAGCCTTGGGGTGCGCAACTGGATGGCGTCGGCTAGAGACCGGGATAGGTGGAGAGACTTGTTGAAAGAGGCCAGGACCGGAACCCGGTTATCGAGCCGATGATGATGATGAAAGTTTTGATCCATTTCGTCAGATTTATCACAGATTGAGGAATCACAGTTAAAGGTATCACAGTTCGAAGTATCACAGTTGAAGGCACTTTGAAAGAAGTCAGAAAAAAGTTGCGTTATAACCCGTGGATCATGATTTGAAATGTAATTTAACTTGAGAACGGACGGGTAAGGACAAAATTTTCTTTTGCTGTTAATAAAATTCCAAAAACATTTTAGATTCATTTTTAGATCTCTTTGCACCTTCTGAATGTAATTTAGATACTTTAAACTAGATATCCTATTGAAAATATTCCTCGATTCACAATAAATTTTAAAATTGGTTTCTGTTGGATATAGTTTAAAAGTAGACAATAACTTGTTTCTTCGATTTCTCAGACTTTTGATTTAACTATCGTACCAAACTGGCACAAAAGATGTTGTTTTAATAATCGCTATGGGAACAGATTTAAGAAAACAATCAAACAATATATTGTAAAATTTAAGCACCATTAAGCTAACATTTAAGCAATTATTCAAACAAGACCAATCAACTTGTGATAACAAAGAATTAAGTTTTAAAAAATCAGTCTTTATAAAATTAAAAGAGTAAAAGTTATCACACAATTCATTATCAAAATTATTAAATTTTTTTAAAAAGTGAACAGATCAGTGATGGGTGATGGTTATCTTCAGGCACTAAAGGCTCGGTGGATTTTTGTATTATAATCTCATCGTTAATGGTAGTAAACACTAGATCCAGCAGTTTTCCATTAATATTTAAAACATCGTTTAATTGAAGAATTCCAAGTGAAGTTAAATCATCAATTAGCTTAGAGTCGTTGATTTCATCCTGGTATTCCAATAAGTCATAGATATAGCTTAAGTATTCGAAAGCTTTGGTATAAGCCTCTTGTGATGGGCTTCCAGGAACTAGATATATATAAAGTTATAACATACAGGTTCTTGTCTTTAAATGATACTTTTATGCAGAGAATTTCATTGTCAAGTGAAACAGGAACATTAACCAGAGAAGTTAACATAGAAGATTCTACAGCTATTAGAATCCCGCCTCCAACAGTGTCGATATTTGGATCACAATATCTGTCACGTCTATACACATTAAATATGTCGTCAAACATTTCAGAATCATTTATTCCCGGATGTAGCCAGGTTTCCGTGAGACAAATAATATCATAGGAGCAGATCGAAGAAGTATAATAGACCTTGTTGGTCTAAGTCCGAAGACCTCTTACATTCTGATAAAATATATCAATTAATTGCGAAGAAATGTTTGTCTTGTCAATCTTTTCTGAAAAGGATTACGAATATTATTCCTTTTATTCATGAATTCATGAACTATTATGCCTTCTGGCCAGTATTTCTTATCCAATAGAAGATTGAAAAATTCCTGTGTAATATACAGTTTAAATGATGCATAATCCATACTTTTAGTTTGCAATTGTTCAAGTTTGAATTTTGATTTGTTGAAACGTGAAGAAATATACGTTGCTATGTCATCACAAATTGTGTTGGGATCAAAGTTGGATAAAAAGATACATTTAAATCGCTCAGCCGCCTTAAGTTGAATTAATGGAGAAGAATCTTTATTTAAATTTGCATCAGGAGCATTATTTTTGATAACAATAGTGGCGAGGTAAATGTATGTGAAATTGCAGGAAGTGAGCAAATAGATGAAGACGTAAGAGATGGAAGAGATGTTGAGGAGAATGATAGCGATGATGAAGTTGAAGCTATAAGTGATGAAGGCAATATTTTTGTTGAAATAGATGTAGGTAAAGATGAAGATGATTCAGACACATATGAAATCGGTGAATGAAGTGAAGAAGTAGATGCCGTTGATGATTAAGATATCGTAGGTAACGTAGGAAGTGGAGTTGAAAAATTACACACAAGTATGCATTCACTTTGATGTATAATTTACCAACTTCAATGAAAATATATATATTATGATATTCAAAGTTACGGAAGTTTCATTAGCCTCATTTACAATAAATGTTAATGCGACATCACAAGGTTCAAAAGAAATGGCTTAACTGTGGCAGATGGTAATAAAGAGATGTATGTATGTAATCAAGAGAGACTCGATATGTCAAATTTAAAATTTATATCATATGGAACAATAAAATCCATCTAAAATGCCATAACCATGAACTAACTCATTCATGTTGTTTAAATAATGTGGCATATTCGTAATGAATGACATAAAATAAATGTCTCATTTGCATATAAACATCAAAGTTACCATTTGGGTAATGACATTTATGGTTTTGTAATTTACTTTTAGACACAAAGAAGAATCTGGTGGCATTGTGTGGGATCATTTCTATAAAAAAGATACCATATAGAAAATGTAATTTAAAAGATAACTTCAGTTATTATTGACAGATCCGTAAAGTTACCAAATACCTGATTATTACTTAACTTATTCAATTTTCGTGACCAGCATCAGTGTCAAACAAGCAAAAAGGAATTTGCGACTCAATTACTTTGACATGACGAAATTGTAAAATGGAAAATCTTTAAGAAGTTTTGCTTGGATTTCCACAAAAATATTTAATTAACCGTTATTCACCAGAACCCAAACGGTCACCATATTTATAGCGTATATTCTAACAATCTCCAGTGCGAAGCATAAACCTTTTATGTAAATGTTATGTGCGTCTGCAGAAACTGAGAAACGAATCCCCAGTCCATTTCTTGTTAATTCAGGTGTTCCACAAGGGTCGGTTTTAGGACCCCTTCTTTTCTGCGTCTTTGTAAACGATCTGCCTGATATAGTTAATAATAGTAATGGTTATATTTACGCAGATGATGTAACCATTTATTTGTCTAGAAGGCCTGGGTTGATCGAAGACTGTGTAGCTAGAGTTAATGTAGACCTATTACATATTCAGAATTGGTCTGATATGAAATACGTCTAAGCCCACTTAAATCTGTTAATATGGTGCTATCAAGAAGTGAAATATCTTTACTAGATTGTCCTACTCTTCATCTCAATGGTATAACTTTACCCTATGTATAAAGTGTTTAATATCTAGGTTTTATTAATGATCGGACAACGAGTTGTTTTGATGCTACCTCAGATACCATAAGATAAGTCTATGGTGGATTACGAAGTCTTAGATCATCTTCGATTTTACTGCTTCCGAATATGAAATTGCATCTTGTTACTACCATTTTTTTCTTATAATTGTATAGTTTATCCCTGTCTAGATTCTAATTGTAAACGCAAAATTAATGTCGCATTTAATGACTGCTTACTGTACATTCACATAATACCACACCATATAAGTGTTTCTAGGCCTAAATTCTTTTATTCACGGATGATAAAAAATGAAGATTTCTGTTTGTTTCATTTTTAAATATAATGAATAACAAATTTATTTTTAATTTTTGTTTTAATTTTAAAATTAACTATGTACATAAAAAAAAAATGCTGATGTTTATTAAGTAAAATTTAATCAATTAAAGAAAAATTTGTTTGGTTATGTTAAATAAAAAAAATTAAATCAAAATAGTTGTAGAAAGTTAATAAAAATATTTTTTTGACTAATGAAATTCAAGAAAAATTAAGAAAAATTAAGTTAAATAAAAAATAAAAGTAACAAATGTTCAAAATTATATGAAATTTAGAGTTATTTAATGTTAAAAAAATCAAACCTACTCAAACTATGAGGTCTTTTTTTTCTATTTATATTTCTGCTAAATATTCCAGACTCATATTTTTAAGTTTAAATGAATTGGTTTTGTTTCGTTCTAACAACAAAAAAAGAAAATAATGACTTACCAATACAAAATTGTTTATATTTTTTTTTTAATTATTCAAAAACTTCAAACCATAAAAAGGATGTGCACAACCTCCTGGTCTCCAAACTGCTGAACCTATGTAGTTTTACACACACAAAAGAAAGAAATTTATTTTTGTATTAAAAGGAAACAAGAAATCAAAATACACTAAACATGGTAATGGAAATTAAAAAAAAAAAAAAGGAAACTGGATAATTTGAGTATACTTAGCTTTTTTTATACTTAAGATTACAAAAAAACTATGTTGATTGGTGAATCTTGTTCCAGAAAGTTCGATGTTGAAAAATAGTTGTTGAATTTTGACGGTTTTCTTAATCCAAATATGTAAATATGTTTAATTCTTTTATTGTTCAAAAACCATCAATAAATTAGTTAGGCTTTATGAAGAGGAAACCGTTTTCTTTGTCCAAAACCAGGAACTCCATTGTTGGAAATGCTTCCACTGATTATATTAATTATTTAAACAACAGCCAGGGGAAAGCCTTAATAAATTTAATAAAATTGTTCCGAGATAAATGTTCTTGAAAGTTTTATATTAATGTTATATCTCTCTGAATGTTTCGGTTTTTCAATGAATTTATAATTGTAGCACGCACAAAGAAAGAAAAAAAAATTCTCGAAAATTCCAAATCATTAAGGAATTGCACAAAGCGAAAAACTATTTATTTTTTTTATATGCTACAAAAAAAACTTAAAACTTTCTTTACTTCCGAAAATTTAAGAAAATACTGAATAAAATCTAAACGTTTTGACTCCTTAAAGCCACTTTACACGATATTATAAGTCATATATGCTTTCTCATATGACCTGTCAAAAAAAACAAATCAAATCGTTTGAACGCACCCATTAAACGCATATCACTTCTCAAACGAAAAAGCATATGACATTTTTGACATTAGGACTGTAGCTAATTCCATTTGAGAAGTCAGACGAGATTTGTTGTTTTCGTGGAAAACATTGAATGGAGTTTTGACATTTGAATACAAAATATGGTAAAATTCTGAAAAGGTAACTATGTATGCGGTTTTTTTTTAACACTAGAGAGGTAATCATATTTTTTAATACGTTAAAGGTAATCATTAAATCAGTAAAATTTAAATGCAACTTTTTCGAAAAGTTATTAACAAATTCTTGTAGATGTTAATAATTTATTTTTATCAAACCTTTCTTTTAATAAAAACACACTTTTCATTTTATTTTTTTAGATTTGTTTTTTTATTCTCCTTAAAGATCTATGAAGAATCTATGAGAAATTTTAAAAAGAAAAAATGATGTTCGTCTAATCGACGAAGATAACCTTTCTAGGGTTAAATATATCAGATCTCATTAACGCATATATACTGTAAAATTTTGAATTAATACAGCTATCATTGTTGATAAAACCATCATGGAATAACGACACAAATTTTTTTTTCAGTTTATATTTTATATTTATTTTGGATTTTGGTGCTCTGAAAATCAAAGGGGAAGTCATAGACGTGTAAAGCATAGGTAAACCAAAACGGTATGACTTGACTCGAAATGACAGGTCATTTGATAAATCATACAGAAAATGTGATGATAGGTCATATGACTTCTATTATCGTGTAAAGTGGCTTTTATATAGTAAATCAAAGTCACACACACATCTTTAAATTTATTCATTAATTCAATTATTTTTAAATTTCAAACACGATATCCTAAAGTTTATTTTATTTGAATTGCCAGTGAAATACATTTCTGAATACTTGATCAAAAAAAAAATGTATTATTGAACAAAGTAGATTTTTGTTTAAGATAAAATTTTTAAAGAGGTCCCTTACATGCTTACAATATAAATATGCCAAAAATCACTTCATTCATTTCGAAGAAAGTTAAGAGAAAAATTGCGTGAATTTCTAATACAAGCAGATTTTTTCACAGAATATAGATTACAAGTTTTGAGAAAACCAATTAATTAACAAATTCGTTTCATTATTTCACCCTAAGCTTAAGCTAAATACCAACCAAGTTGCCTCGCTTAATCAAGTCGGTGATCCATTTAACAAAACTAATGAAATAATTTAATTGTTCACAAATATAAACTAAGCATTCAACCCTAAAACAAAGAAGTTCCTATCTTCTCTCATCTAAAACACCATCAGAGATATACATGTCACTTTTAATTACAATACCATAATTAAACTCTAAAACCCATTAGGTACTATTGGAGAAAACTTTTCCTCGAAAATCCATTTGTTTTTCCTCAAACTGTTTCCAACACACTTTATTATCCCTGTGGGTGTGTGAGTACATTTACATATACCTACTTCTTCACGAAGCTCATGGAACCATGTTTTCCTAATTCAGTTAAACTATAAAGCTCCCCCAAAAATTTACTTAAACCTTCCTTAAATGCATAGTTCTACTATAGCATCATGCACTCGCACCCAGGCACAGACCCAGACCAATATCCACCACCACCATAAATGTGAGGAAGATTATCCAAACTTTGGGAACCGAAAACCCGAGTCACAATTGAAACCCTATGAAGCAGTAGGTTTTGTTGTGTATAGCTTTACCGAATCCTCAACCTTTCTTTCACACCACACATGACCCATATGGCATTGGCGAACGTAAGCCAGTTTGAAAATCCTTATCCCTACACCAGCACGTGTTTCTCTCCACAAGAATACTAAAAAAACTATAAAAACTGTAAAAATCATAAAAACACAACCAACAAAAATTAACAAGAAGAAATGTGAGGAAACATTATCAGAATGTTGTTTTTGGACTAGGGTCTATCCTCACTGCAACAAAGTGATAGGTCCTTCCCACGAACAACCCACCACGTAGATACACAAAACAATAAAACGACTTCCATATCCCGTGGCGTCTCCTCCAACATGTAGCAAATAATAGTCCTTTGCGATGCGTTTAGGTTGTTTTCATAGGGTAGTGCCAGTGGCGAGCGAAGGACCGCTCCATTGAATGGAAAAACTCTCACAATACAAGTATCTGGGTTAGATTTAAAAGGTCATAAGTTATATTCTCTGAAATTCCAACAGACAGGGACAAAACGCAAAAAATCCTTCCCAACATTGACTATTCATCTTTGAAGAAGTCGTGTGGTGTTCCTAAAAAGTTTTCAACATAAACACTCACACTCGGACTCAGACCCTGGTTTCTGGTTGCAAACAAACCAGAACACAAAAAAGCAAAAAAATGGTATGCGAACGATGACGAAAGGAATATTTTACATTATGTCCCTCTGTGTGTCCTGGAATTGCCTCCGTTTCGAGTTATTTTTTTTTTTGCTCTCGAAATAGCTATATCTACTCTGTGTTCAGTTTTGTCAACACAAATGAAATGAGTCAAAAGAAAGACCAACAAAAGTTTTTGTAACATTTATTTTTCAACGACCACAAGTAGCCGGATGGAAGAATAGAGAGGAGGACATGGTGAAGAGATGGTTAATTTGGGACAATTTAGAACAGGAGCCAATCCTTGAACTCTCGAAGCTTGCATGCACACGAAAGTTATCTCACAGCAACAGAGGTCCCGTTTTTTGGACGATTTTTAATCAATACTTAGATTTATTAGCGTAAGGAGAAATGATGGCATGTTATCGGGGGGCTTGAAGGAATTGTGTAGAAAAACCATCAATTCTATTCCTGCATCCGTACTCCTTTCAACATAGTTTCCTCGTGTTCTCTTGCTCTTTGTCGTTAAACTTTCACGAAGAATGAATTACTATGCTTTGGCCGCATTTATAGGCAACTCAGATACAGAACCCGCAGAACTATACCCTTACCATAGTTACCACCAAGAATCCATCTGGTGCGGTGTGGAAATTCCTTGCGAAGTACGGAATTTCTCAGTTCGGATGGGAGGTTGGGAAGCATTCATCAATTTTTTGCCAACGTTTCCTTTACGACTCTTAAGAATTGTTTTTGGCAACTTTGTTTCTAATGCGAAGGTAAAAGTCACAGACCTGACAGTTTTCGCTGCAAGAATATGCACACTTAAGACTTTCCTTTCGAAAACATCAATTTATATTTTTTGCCATGAAAGATTGGAAAAAAAAATTAAAGCTTACAAAGCAGGAATTATGGTACGTGTTTCGAAAAAAAATTACAGATGTCCCTAGTTTACTAACTACCACAGAATTCTGGCCTTGCAGGTTTGCGCTCGCGGTGCTTCAAATATGAAGGATGTATTGGATAAAACACCAACAAAATAAACACCAATGTAAACACCCGCGCACGTCAAGTGTAAATGCGACAATCATGCGCTGACGGAGAATTTCGGGACGCAACCTAAATTTACATTTTTCTAACAACCCTGTTTATCCGTCGGCCATTTTCTGTGGCCGCGACGTGCTAGTGGTCTAGGTGCTTTAGATGAAACCAGTTTTCGCACCTATCACATCCAAAATTTTTGAGCTCAATAAATCGTGTGGATTATCATCTGCCTGAACACTGACTCCACTGGTTTGAGGTACTCTTATCAATGAGCCATCACAGGTAATTTCAATGACTTGGGTACCTTGGGAAATGTCAACAATATTTTACTTAGCCTGACGAATAACTTCAAGCACAACTTTATGGTCGATATTTCTACTTTGGAGATAATCTTTAAGGTGAAGTATTACTTTTTCGGCTTCTAAAACAACTTCCACGTGAAATGTCATTAGCATTACCGGCACCAACATCCACAATGTGGCCTATATCGCAATCGAAGTTGACCACAAAGTCCTCGTTAAGACCATTCCCAAGATCATTGCCTACATCAAAATCCAAATAACCAGCATCATTATCAGGACCACGAACAGACAAACCAAATTGGTTGCACCATGATTGCCCCGAGAATTTCCGTCTCCTCCAGAATTTTCGTCAGGACCATCTCGAAATCTGCCACCAGGATCGCCGCTGCAAACATCACCACCAAAATCGGAAATACTATTGCTAGTATATAAAGCTTCTAACTTATTTTTAATACATTTGGAGTAGTCCACGGCATTTGGATCGAATGGAAAGAGTCCACATTTTTTGAAAGCATTTTGTATAATGGTCGTCCTATCCTTGTAAGTCAGGAGCTCATCTAAAACATCACAAAAACTTTCTTTGTTCATTGTGCTGCCGTGGTTACCCGAACGTTTTCGCCATTCGTTCAAAATATTTTTATGGTCAGACTTCAAATCTTTAAAAGCACCCACATCCGCCGGCTGAAGCATATGGGTAGTGTTTGGAGGAAGTGCATATAAAATTATATTTTTGTTGCTGCAGAATTTAGTTAATTCAAGTGTGTCCGTCCACAAAAAATAGAACTGGACGTTTAAAATCATTGCTGGAAATCCACACGTTAAGACCTTCTTTCACATATTGAAGAAAAGTCTCTCCCCGCATCTCTCATCCACTTACCGTCTTTCCAAAAACCCAGTCAGGCTTCGTATTTTGAACCTCTTTCAACCAATTTGGCGATCTTTTGTAAGGCAAAACAACCATAGGAGGAAGTGTTCTTCCATCTGCTGAAAAAGTCATCAAGATTTTTGATTCCTTTTGGGGCAATGACATTTCCAGTCTTTGGAGACATACTGAATCCCGTTTCATCAGCTTTAAAAATTCTAGAAGAATCCTCAAGAACGTCTAAGGCATCTTCTTGTGCTAAGTATTCTTTAAGCTCTTTAAACCATTTTTTTATTCCTTCCTCCTAGAGACAGTTTCAGCGGTTTGTAAGCTTAAATCTGGATGGCGTCGCATAAAACCGTTATACGAGTACCATTTGTTACCGGTATTGCTGTCTTTGAAAGGGGTTTTGCGGCCTTCTTCTTGGAGAATGGCTTGCACCGTTTTCAAGAGGTTTTCAGAGGTCTGTGGAAATCCACATTACACTATATTTATAAGCCAGTTTTCAAGCTTATTTTCTTCTTCTGCAGAAAGCACAGGGCAGGAACCAAATTTCTCAAGGATATCTGCAGTTCTGTTGTGAACTCGGTCCTGAAAATCGTCCTTGGAATATTATACCTTCTTGCCGCTGCTCTGATTGGCAGTTTATTTTTACGGATTTCAAATAAGGCTTGTTCTAAATGTGTGTCTTTATATGGAATGACACGCTTTTTCTTATCCTTGGCATGTTTCTCATTTGACCGGGTCATATTTAGGTCGCTGAAGACAAGAATTTGAATATATTTATTTTGGAATCAAAAAGATAAAACAAGGGGTCGGAGTTAGGACACGTGTGTCCTATAGCCGGCCACCAAGATTTCTCTTTGAAAAGAGGGGGCCGAGCACTGGAAATCGAAGGCAGGTATTTATCATTTTGCGTACTCAGCTTAAAAAAAAAAACAAGAGTTGCGTATCTTCGGCCGGGGACGGCCGACAATAGGCGACGGCTATTTTTTTTGTGTCCTTTCTCCGGCCCCTTTAAAATCAAGAATAAATAGAAACGTTTTTTTACATTTAAAAGCTTATTTTAATGAGAAATAATATATTTTATAAGAAAAACAACATTTGAAAACCCCTACCCACAAAATTTGCACTCTAAACACTAATTCCAAAAGAAATTTCACTAACAATTTTGACAGTAAATTCACAAAAAACCTTCCCGACATACAACCGCAAATGTGTTAATTTCTTGAAAGCGACTACTGAGCACATGGAATAAGAATTTTGACAGATTAAGAGAGAAGATTAAGAGAACAATTTTAAACCAAAAAGTTAGAAAGAGCTATACGAATTCACTAGTTACATCCAGGGCTGTCGAAGAACTGCAATAATTGCAGTATTTGTACTGCTTTTTGAAGCTCCGTACTGCCGTACTGCAAACATAGCCGAAGTACTGCTTTTTTTTTCGTCAGCTTTTCCATACAAAATCTTTAAAGCATTATCTAAATGCACTTAAAAACTATTCTCTACGAACATACATACCTAAAAATCAAATTAAAAGCGAAAAGGCATTAGCCTTTTTTGTTTCTGTTTCTGTCGTCATATAAACCGTTATAATAAAGGGTGGTTAAATTTTAAGAACCGATGTTGAATGTGAACCACACCTAAACGTCAAGTTTTTTTCTGCATTTCATTTGACATTTCTCAATTTCAGACTAACTCAATTTGAACACTGGAAAGATACACAATCGAGCAACGCGTTTAAGTTATTCAGGCTTATTATGAAAATGGGCGTTCAAATCAAAATGCATATCGTGCACTTCGTGATTTTTTCGGTAAATTTAATCGTCCAAATGTGCGTACAATCGGAAAAATCGTGCAAAAATTTGAGCAAACCGGGTCTGTAGGAGATGTGAAAACACCATTGCATGCTCGTACAGCTCGTACTGCAGAAAATATTGCTGCTGTTCGCGATTGTGTGGCTGAAGAGCCGTCCACCTCAACTCGTCGTCGTGCCCAACAATTGCACCTCTCACACTCGTCATTGATAAACATCATGCATAAAGACTTGCATTTACACGCTTACAAGTTGCAATCGACTCAAGAACTTAAGTCTCTTGACCATTTCAAGCGTCGTCAATGGCCAGAATGGTGGCAAGAAATGGCAAATCATCTTCAGTGATGAGGCACATTTTCACCTCAGTGGATTCGTCAATAAGCAGAATTGCCGAATTTGGGCGAATGATAATCCAAGAGTGACTATGGAAAAACAAATGCACCCAGAAAGAGTGACTGTTTGGTGCGGTTTATGGGCTGGCGGCATCATTGGGCCGTATTTTTTCCAAAATGAGGCCGGTCAGGCAGTTACTGTGAATGGTATTCGCTATCGTGAGATGATAACGAACTTTTTATGGCCCGAATTGGAAGATATGGATGTGGACGATATGTGGTTTCAACAGGACAGTGCCACTTGCCACACAGCTAACGAAACAAAGGCCGTGTTATCTTACGTGGTGGCGATGTCAATTGGCCGCCAAAATCATGTGATTTGACACCGTTGGACTTCTTTCTTTGGGGTTATTTGAAAGAAAAGGTGTACGTCGATAAGCCAGCAACAATTCAAGAGCTAAAAGATGAGATAATTCGGCACATTAACGCCATAGAACCTCAATTATACCTCAGCGTCATCGAAAATTTGGACCATCGGATGGAGGTGTGCTGCCGAGGTCGCGGCGGCCATTTGGCCGATATTTTATTCCATACAAAATTGAACCATATACCAATATTATCAAAATAAAAAATGACAATAATTTCCTAAATAATTTGTGTCTTATTTAAAATCAACATCGGCCTTTAAAATTTAACCACCCTTTATTTCTTGAATAAACTCTTTGAATGAAACGCATAAAATTTAAAAAATCTACAACGTGCCACGCATGTATAGATACGCAGTTTAAATTTGTAAAAGTACTTTTAAGTACTTCAATTAAAAATTCTAATTCTAAAATTCTTTTTTTTTTTTAAGTTTTGGTATGCAATGTTTCTTAAACTTTTTGAAAGCTTCTGTATAAAAAATTTCATTAAAATTCGATATGGTAATGCCCACAATGAGGAATTAAAAAATAGAAAAAATGGTTCTACTGTAGGTACTGTCAGTAATGACTTAATTTGATTTTTTTTATTTAACTGTAGATCGTACAGACATTTTTTTTTATCACCATTCTAAGGGCTGTTTTCGAGAAAAATAAGATTTTCGAAAAAATTTTTTTTAACATTTCTATGGGCGCCGTTATTTTACTGCAATGGCTTTAATTGGTACCAAAATGAAGCTTATGATTAGTAGAATTTTTTTGCTCTATAAAATATAGAATTCTGAATAAAAAATTTCTTTTAAATCCATTTGTATTATTTCACTGATAGATATCAATTTCAATGAACAGCTGATTTTCGTTTCTTTAACTTCCACTGAATGTGTTCGATTCTCTTTCTATTCTCAAATGTCAGTTTTACTTTCAATGATCAACTCTAACCTCAAACACATAGAATTGGTTGTTATCAGTCCCTGACAGGATCCTTTACTGAAACCAATTTTTGAATGATTGCTATAACTGGCTTGCATAGCTGGGCACCGTTAATCAAACAGTTAACTTCGTTAATCGTTAATCCGTTACTAAAAAAGTTAGCTTCGTTAAACGTTAAAGCGTTAAATTTCGGAAGAATTAACGCAAGTTAACGTTAATCGTTAATCCGTTAACATGTGATAAAAATTGCATTTTTTATAGTTTTTTCTCTAAGCACCGGCGGCGGCGCTAAGTAATGCCGGTCGTCCACTAGGCGATCAACGCACAAATTTAGAATTAAACGCATTCAACTCTAATGTACGGTGCCTTCAATTCTGTTCAACCAACGGGTTGGATCTAGTTGTTGATGGCCGTTGCTCAACGAATTGCGCAACAAGTGTACGGGTAGTGTACGAGCTCGTGTTGCTCCTTGAAAATGTTCGATCAACACGTTGAGCCACATTTTCAAGATAATGTGTTGCACATTATTTGTTCAACGCCTTGATCAACTTTTAATTTTCTTTGGGATTTCTTGACATAATATTGTGTTGCGTTGCGCTGGCTGAAGTGAAATGTGTCTACGTCGTTGAACTATTGCGTTGCCATGAACTTGCAGTTGTTGCAACTTGCAAACTGTAGTTTATTTTGGTTTTTCGTCATGGAAGGTGATAAAAAATCAGAGTGGACCACGGAATTAATTTTGCAAATGGTTTCAGCAATTGAGGAAAAGCCCAATATATGGGACATTAAGAGCCCCTCTTATAAAAATCGAGATGCCAGGGAATTGGCTTGGTTTCAAATTTCCTCGAAAATGCAATTGCCTAAACTTTGAATTCGAATTCACGGGCGCGGTGGGATCAATCGATTTTAATTTCTCATATATTTCATTGAAAAAACAATTTTCTTCGCGACTGAAGAAAAAGTCATCTACCCAGAATCGTCTTGGCTGTTTTTTCTTCCTTTGACGTTCATTTTCTAATATTATTAATGCGGCAGCCACTTTTTTTTTGCTTAGAGGAAATCATACTCATACGGAACAAATTTAAGAATATTTTAAAGCGAAGGCGTGCGTCGACAATAAATGTATGTATGTACCGAACTGAAGTCAAAATTATTTTAGGTTTGACGTTTGAGTTTTTTGTTTATCGTTCAACGCGTTCCCCAACGAGTGATCCTTGCTTCCTTGGTTAAGTGTACAAAGGTATCAACTCGTTCATCAACTGGTTAAACAACAATAACGAAAACGCAGTTGATCAACTCGAAAAACTTTTTTTTCTGTCAAAATCGAACAATTTTATCAACTAGTGTACGAGATTATTCAACATTTGAGTAAGTTGGTCAACTAGGTGTATACGGAGCTATTCAAGTTTTAAGAGTTGATAAACTAGGTGTGCGAGGTTAATCAACATAATGGGAAAGGTGGTCAATTATGTGTACGGGGTTCCAAACGCATTTTCTTCAACTTTAGTTGCTCAACGTGAATTACGTAAGTTGCTGCACTAGTGTAAGAGGTTGTAAATCGTTTATCCAACGAAAGAGTTGAATAAAAAGTTGAACGAAGTTGGTTGAACTTATCGCGTACATAGTGGACGACCGGCATAATGAAATGATCAAACGAAACGAATCTCTTCAAAATATAATACGTACCTAGCTGTTTTTGTTTCACCCGCGGCACGCGCCGCGCTGCACTTGTCTCATACTTGTCTGAACCTGTTTTTCGCGCCGCACGGTAAATAGTAGGCATTGGATTAACGATTAACGGACTTAACGTGGATTAACGGATTTAACGTGTCCGTTAACATTTTTAAAAGTTAACTTAAAAGTTAATCCGTTAATCAAAATTTTAACTTCGTTAATTAACGATTAACGGATTAACGAGTTAATGCTCAGCTATGCTGGCTTGTCAAAAAAATTAAGTCAGCATTCCACTGATTTTTTCCAATCATGCATTTCAATCGGTACCCCTTGGCATAATGGTTAGTGCGTTTGACTGTCATGCGGAAGGTCTCGAGTTCGTTCTTCAGCCGCTGCTAGAAAGTTTTTTTTCGGGGGTGTACTGCCTCTTGCGAGGAATTGACAAATTCTCCAAGAGTATCTCTTGTCATGGAAAGTGCTGCTCATAAGCCGTTCGGAATCGGCATAAAATTGTAGGTCCCCTTTGTTCCTGGTAACACGCACACAGGAATGGTTGAGAGTTGTAAGTCACTAGGTCCTGGTTCACTCCGAGCTGTTGCACCACCAAATTTAATTTATTTAATTTTTATGCATTTCAATGATAGCTATAACTGGCCCCCAAGATAAAATAATTTTTCTTTCGGCATTTAGTTTCAAAAAAATCGAGTATGTGGCTTACGAAATTTTGAGTTTTAACATACATTTGAATCATGATCATCTTCTGTTAAGTATTAAAGACGTTTAAATTGGGCCTAAAGCGGAACTCTTGATAAGAGCAGAAAATATGTCTATTGCACGAATTGTTGAAATAAAATCGATTTTCCTAAACTATTATAAAACTCTTTGCCAGGCTATAAAAAAAGATTCGATTTTAACGATAAAAATCTAATAGTACTCGTAATACAAAACTAAGCCCAAGAAATGTAGGTGAAAGTTTAGTAGAACTCATATCTTTATTTCCAAACGTTGTGCTAGACATTAGCATTGAGGATCGGAACTTTACAGATTTGTCTAGAGAACTTGAACTAGAATGATTCTGGTGTGATGTATTTTCAGCCAGAAATGGTTTGGGAGAAGATCGTTTCCCTATTATAACAAATTTTTTATAGCATCTTTACTTGCTTTGCCACACAGTAGTGCTACTTGTGAGCGAGTTTTTTCAAACGTAAATTTGATAAAAACAAAAACTAGAGATTCCTTAAATGTGACTACTGTAAGCGGTATCCTTTCAGCCAAGTCCTTGTTGGACAGGTACCAGATACTTGAATGGAAACAATCTTCAAATTTATTAAAACGATACAAGAAGACTTAAATTTTTAAAAGTTGATGTGTACATTAATAATTTTGTTTAATTACATTTAAGCTTTATTTTTGAAATCGCGAGGCTAATAAATTATATTTAACATTTGTGCAATTCAAACATAATTTTGCTTATTATTTAAATGTTCTAACGCATGTATGTATATAAAAATATAAAACTCATTATTATTATAAGATTGAAATCCAAAACATATATGTATATATAAAAAATTCAATAATATTGTTTTTGTTTGTATAATTCTTTGTTAATGATGAAAAAAAAAGACTTATATTTTTCTCTTAAAGTACTGCTTTCTAAAAGAATGAAACGACAGCCCTGGTTACATCGACTTTTCTCATAGTTAGCCGGCCACTGGGGGAGCTGCAATTAGGCCAGGCGCGCACATTCAATTTTTAGTTTCGCAACTACTGTTTAGTTGCTAAAATGAAACATATGGGGTTATATGGGACACCGCGCACTTAGAGCAACTCGATTCGAGCAACTAAAAAGTTTGTGTTTTGACACAAACCACAAACTAAACGATTGCTTTCGCAACAGTTGAGCTGTTTTCTATAAGCGCAAGAGAGAAAAGAGTGTGAGCGTAAGTAAAGGGTTGCCAGTGCGCGGTTCCCTTTCAACTGGTGATTAAACTATTTGATTTCTATCACAGTTGCCAGTGCGCGACTAGCCTTAGGCTACTCTACTTTGTTTTATTTGAGGTGAAAATAAGGTCCATCCCTTTTAGAGAGAGACGAAAGGTCGCGGAAACGATTTGCGGCCCATACCCAAAATTATCTTGTTCGTAATCCAGACTTCCACAAGAGAAGCCAGCATTGTAGAAGTAAAATTTCAATTTATTAGAGAAAAGTTCACCAATTGATGTTTTGAGTTCAAGTATGTCTGAAGACTGAAGACCAGACAGCTGACAGCCATTACCGAAAAATAGATTTGAATTGTTCAGATCAAAGATAGGAATAATTGAAGTAAATACTGTTCAAATAATATGAGATTATATTTAAGGTAAAGTTTGTGTTGAAATATTTCATGAACTTATACTTGTTTAAGTTTTGATATTGTTGTTACTGAAAATATTCGTAATACCTTTTTCGTTCTATTCTATTATCGCAATCGGATAAGTTGTTGTTCGTTTTTACTCTGCTAAAAGGTACTAGGCACCTGCAGTTCACGGTTCACCGCTAGGAGATGAGAGTAAAGCGGCAAATACACACGACACTTGTGTGCACACCGGTGTGCCTACACCTGTGTAGCATTCCACTACACACGGCACACCGAATCGTGCACACTTTAGTTGTCCAAGAGATCTCATACTGGAGAGATCTAACCATAAGTGATATGGACGTGTCGTCCATTAGACGATGAGGTTGGCGCGTTGATGATGTCGATAATACTGAGTACATAATTCCAAATTTGAAAAAATGGTTCTATGGTAGGTACAAGCTGTTATATCTTAATTTAAATGTTTTTTATTTAATTAAAGATCATAAAAATTAATTGAAAGAAAAAATGTTATCGAATTTCTAGGCGCCGTTTTCGAGAAAAATACGATTTTTCAAAACATTTTTTAACATTTCTATGTTGGGTACCTTTTTTTTGAGGTAAAATAATTTTTTTTCTCACATCTTGTAGATTATATTGAAAATTTGAATACACAATACTTTTCAAGCCTTAGCAAAAAAAAAAAATCAAAATCGGTAGTACCGTTTTTGATAAAATCAAAAATAAAAAAAAATGTTCCATGGCGGGTACTCTCAATAACCATTTTTCGGAAAATGTTTTTAAATCTGTTGAACATTTTTTGAGAAAAACAAATATTTATAAAATTTCGAAAAAAATTCATATAAAAGGTACCGTTATTTTTGGTCTTAAAAAAAAGAAAAAAACCTGTGGGGGGAAAAATTAAAAATGATATCTACCATAGTTCAAAGTAAATCGTCCCAGCCGTTTAGGCTCTAGTCGAACAAACATACAGACAGAATTGCGAGATCCACTTTTTTAGTCTTCGCTATCATCGTAATGTCAAAATTTCGAGTTCGATTTTTTTTCCGAATGCATAACTTATCTTATAGAACCTATAAGTCACAAGTAAATGTTTCGACGTGCTTTACTGCACAACGATTCGGCTGCAACTGCAACTGAAAAGTGAATAGTGAATACTTAATAGCAAATTTGCGCGCACATCGCCATACACCATCACCAAAAATCAAAAACTTTTGATTTTACCCACACGGTGTCGGAGACACATTTCCGTACACCGACACCGGTGTGCACACAAGTGTCGTGTGTATTTTCCGCTTAAGACTTGGTAGCAGTGTTGGGACTTCTACCACTTAAGTGGTATTTCTAACACTTTTTACTGTTCATGAAAACCTACTACCTAAAAATCTAATTCTACTACTTTTTGCACTTTTAACTTTACCGTATACCATTCATACGACCAGAACCACATCTAAAATTTTATTAGGGCAATATGCCTTGGAAGACATTGAAAAAGTCTTAAGAATCAAAAAAGATACTCGTAGTATACTAATTGATGAAAGCACTAATATTTCATCAAAAATTTGTTTTGTTGTTCTTGTGAGGTATTTTGATTCAGTTGACGGAGCAGTAAAAGTTAAGTTTTTTGGTTTATTTGAGATAGAGGACTCAACAGCTGAATCAATCTACAATAAAATTGTAGAAACTTTGAATCTTTCGAATATTCCAATTCAAAACATGATTGGATTTGCTTCAAACAATGCTGCTGTTATGATGGGTTCTTTAAGTGATGCCTCACGTTTTAAAAATATTAATCCTAAAATTTTAACGATTGGAAATACATGTCATAATTTAAGTTTTTTTGCAAAATCATTAAGGGATATATATTTGTATTTTTGCCACATCTCGAAAAAAAACAAAAAGATTTTACTACTTTCCAAAAAGCACTTGGGGTTAATGACTATCAAATTTTAAAATTTTGCCAAACTTGTTGGCTGGAAATGGTCTTCAATAAAATCATTGAGCAGTGGAATCTCTTGTTTGATTTTTACTTATAGGTACTGTAGGGCAAGTTCTGCATTTTTCTATACTGCACTCATTTGAAGAACCTACTTCTAAGGCTTCACAAATTTTTGATTTTTTTAAAAATAAAGACAATTTAGTTTTTTTTTAATTTTTTGTCAATAAATCTGAAAATTATAAATGAGTTAAACACAATATTTCAATCTGAGAACACAAAAATACACTTTTTGATCGAAAGTATGAATATAACTATGTAAATATAATGAACAATTTTGTAAAGTCAGAAAATATTATTATAAACACAAATCTAAGAAGCCCTGAAAACTATTTACCATACTCTCAAATGTATTTTGGCCTTCACTTTGAAAGGTACTCATTAGAAAGTGACATCTATTAACAAAAACTAATGGAATTAAGAAGTGATGTACAGCTATTATGTCAATTTATGTTTTCAAATTGGAGAAAGACTTAACTTTTCAAACGATAAATTTTTGATCCTCTAGAAGAATTAGTAAAATATGTTTCTACCACTTTTCTACCACTTTTTTCACAACCTTTCTACCACTCTTCTGCTTCTGCGAAGTCCCAACACTGCTTGGTAGACTGTGGACGATTGAGTTCTCTTAGGCCGGTATTCACCGAGCGCTCATAACTTAAGAAGCTCATAAACGTATTCACCAAGCAATATTAGTGAAGATCTACGAGCGCTCTTAAAAGTTAGGAGTGGTCCCGACCACTCCTAACTTACGAGCGCTCTCTTCGAAAATTTGTTCGCTTGTGCGTGTGCCACGCACGCATTTGACTCGAATCCATGTGAGCAATGCCAAGTAGAAGAGTATCCATTTGCTGTCAAGACCAACATTACACAACATTTCACAGTTTGGGTATGCCTGAACAAGAGAGAGTGGCTCTCATTTTCGAACTTCGAAAAACACTTGCGAGTGGTTGGTGAATACCGCACAGAAATTTCAAGTTAAGAGCCTCGTAAAGTTAAGAGCCGTTTAGGAGCGCTCGGTGAATACGAACCTTAGTCTCTGTACCTGTCCTATTTTCGTTCTCTTATCTGAATATTCCGAGCTTCAAAACCGTGTTTACGCTTACACTCTGTCTGTCAAATTCTATTTTCTATTCTATTCTATCTTTTCAAAACTTCATTACTTGTTAGACATACTACCTACATAGATATTACATATTACATAGAAGCTGTAAAATTGCAACTGTTACTTGTTTCTGGACCGAATATTTGCTACAAAATCGCATCTCCGAAGAGGGAAATTTCTTGAAATATTTATCAACCAAGAGAGCCCAAGAGTATTGCATTTCATTCCTTTAGCGATTAGTATATTTTTTTTGTGCTGTAAGTTGGTCTGTGCAAGCTGTGGAACAAAAAGTAGGTTTGCCTGCAGTTTGGTTTTTCTGATGGGCAAGGTGGTTCAGCTGGTTGCCATTTAATGGTCAGAAGCTAATGGAGTCTTAATGCAACATTAATTGGAAGACATTTTCACTGCAGGAAGCACTGCTATTCCGGAAATATATGTACGTACATTATATTTAAAATTTTGCAAATGAGCAAAGGATTAAGAAATAGCTCGTTTTTGCCAGTATGATATAAACAAAAAAGGGGCGAAGCCACAGGGTAGTGTTGATACATTTTTTGTATTCTCGTAAGCAAAATAAACGTAAGGAATGTGTGCTTGGATTTGAAAACACTCAAACTTTTAATTGGGTTTGAACTCTCCTTAAAATAAAAATAAACATGAAAACGGATTAATCTTCCAACCCCTACCTTCTCAGCAGCTACACTGCTTCTCCATTTCCTACTTGGTCATTAATAATTGTACTTATACCACTTTAATTATCATGTGGCTCTGCTCTCTGTGAGCAATAAAGTTGTCCTCTAATTCGGATGAGAGTCGACTTGCTATCTGGTGTTTCACTTGAATTTTTGTATCTCAATCTCATTATGAACGATACCCAAGGGTGCTGTAGCTGTTGGGTACCGGCTTTTGGGCGAGGATACATTTTGGATGGCCATGGTTTGCGGGTAGTCTTATGAGCGGATACGAGCCGCCCCCAAAACTAAATGGAAACGAATGTTAAATCCTGGAATTTCTTCTAATGGTGTTTGTGTTTTCAGATCAGGATGGTGTGACACATGGAACATTGCCTCAAACCCCAGCTTCAGCCCAGTACTTCAAGTCATTTCGTTCTGTGTAATAGAGTTTTTTGTATCTTTAATTTAGAATACTATGTTTATGCCAGCACTGACGGAAAACCCAGAGTTGAGCTCCATTTAAGCATAAGAACACTATGAAGTGCCTTATCGCCTTGGCATTGTTTGCCTTGGTGTGATAATGTGTAATGAGAAATATCTCTGACTTCCACATCTTTCTTTGGTACTTAGATTTAAGTAGGTATCTCTTTTCTCTGAAGGGAAAAAGTCCCAAATTAATTGAAGGAAATTGAAATATATAACTGTAACGTTGGAATAGGGTTCATTCAATAAAATAATTTCATTTTAGAGGATTTGAAAATAAAAATAAAAAGTCAAAAAGGAAAATTCAAAGATTTATGTCAAATTTAATGAAATTAACTAAACTGTCGGGGGTCTTAGCTTATGTTTTCACAGAAGTTAGATATTTGAACTGCTAAAGAGCAGTTTACTTTTGAATTTAGTAGGCTAGAGTGTAAACAAGAAAGAAGCTTAAGAAACTTTTATTGAGAACCTTATTACCAGGACCAGTAAAGTACAATTTTTGTTTGAAGTTTGGCTAAACGATTTAGATAAGGACGCAGTTTTTTTTATTTGTTTTAGGTCCTGCGATGTCCAAAAAAGTTTTTTTTTACGATTGTTGGGAAGACAACAAATATGTCGGACTTGTGCAAGTATAATCTATTGAAAAAGTTCTGTAGTCGGTTAATAGATGTTTACGTCTTAGTCAAATTTATTCACTATGTGCTTACTGCTTAGGGATTTTTAACATATTTTTACATACATATTGACGAAAAGGAGAGAAAACGGGCTATTTAAGGGACTTTTGAATGAGGATGGGTAGATGTTGAAATGGAATAAAACAAGCTGTGAGTAAGGTATGTACAAAATTATTTCTTTATTTGAAAGGCCACTAAATATGTATGACATCGTTCAAAAATACTCGCCTCGGCTTTGTACGGAGGCAAGGATCCGATGGTTCAACGTTTAATTACTCTTTTGCACAGACGCAGCTGAATTTGACCCATGGTCTGTGTAATTTCCACTTTAAGGGCATCGGTTTATTGTGATTTATTCGCATGGACTTGGGAGTTCAGAAAAACCTTACAAAAAAGTATATCGGGTTTAAATTTAAATGACCTTGCTGGAACAACGTGTCGTATAGGTCCATAGTCGGTCCATATAAGTCAAATTTCAGGCCATAAGAAATTGATTACCATATCGTCATGTAGCGCTCGATATTGACCGCCTCACTTCGTTTTTGAAAAAGAAAAACTACGAGCCAATAACGCAGCTGTCCCAAAATCCACACCAAACGATAACTTTGTCACCTCGTCTGGGATGGTGTCGTCTCATATACGACAATTTTGATTGTTTCACAACCATTACCATTCATCCAGAACAGCGCCTTGGTGATAAAGATGATTTTTCGGCCAAAATTGGGGCCCTCTTCCAAACTCATTTTGATAATAAAGTTTTATATTTTAGACGTATTGTTGTATCGTTTTACTTATCAAGGTGATTTGACATCAGTAACGGAATAATAAGGATTGAATTTGACAGATTTTTTCCAAAACAATTTGGCCGCTACAGTCCACCAAAATCTATCTTAATCTTTAATATTAAGTCGTAAAACGTTCAAAACCGCTGGTCGGATAAGCCTTTTCAGGATGTTTTTTTATTAGTTTACTTATTTAAGGTACTAGTACGGTCTACAACGCCAAAAAACGCACGATTTTTGGGAATTTTTTCTCAGAAACCTTATTAGGTAATAACATAATTATTTTTTAAATAATGAATACATGCGTCAAGAGTACAATTTTTTTCTCGCATATGTTTCGGAACGCTCCCTTTCAGTTTCGCGTGAGTTTCGGAACGTTCCGTTTTAGTTTCGCGAGTCGCACGACAATAACGGAATGCTCCCTAAGATTCGACGGAAACGTTATTCTAGTCTCAGCCAGCTCAATATTTTTGCTCCCTCCCGCATCACAGAAAGTCATTTTGATTGTGTTGTTTATCGTTTAAATACTTTTGAATCTTCTAAAACTAAACACTTAGTACTTCACTCAACCTTTGAACTTGTTTTTGAAAATGAAAAGAGTCAAAGAAAGCGGTGCGGAATACCGCAAGAAAAAGGCTAAAAAAGAAGCAGATGCGAAGAAGTCTCAAGGTGCATTACTGAAATATTTCAGTTCAAGTTCTAGTTCGAAAGCCACGTTAACGTGTTTGGTGGCATCCAGCAGCAGCGGAATTGATTCCAATGTAAGTATATGATTCCTCCATCTAGAATCGTGCGTGGCCTAGAATTGTCTTCCGTCAAATATTCATGGGAATGCATAACTTATTTTACAGGCCGAAGGAGAAGACTTGCCTGTCATCGAAGTTGGAAGTCGTTCTGGTCCCACCATAGAGCAGGGTCAAGAAGAAGAATTCGACTCACCAGAAGTACCTCAAGCACCTAGTCACAAGCATTCAGAAGAAATGAACCCCGATGTTGCCAAAGAAGATATAATTGAAATCGGGCTTTCTGCTCTGCGAAACTTTTGGACAGCAAGTACGATCACCCATGTATTAGAAGACATCGACAAGGACGAGTTTAAGATGGAGTGGAAGCGTCTCCAGCAGTTTGTCGCCAGTTCTGAATCAGAGGAAGATATTGTAGCGTACGTGTAAACTCGGAAGTCAGCAGCATCGGCTGAACGCAGCCGCCTTAAATTGTCACCACAGCGTGACTGACTGATGTCATTCTGGTGTGGCGGCATTATCACAATCCCCGGTTCAACGCAATCAATTGTATGTGATACCTCATGCCAAGTGCCTCGCCCATTCATACCGCAGCCTTTTCGAAAATCGGTTTTCGAAACCATTCATGGGTTAGCTCATCAAGGTGTACGACCAACGGTCAAAGCAATGACTAGAAAGTTTGTCTGGCCAGGAATAAATAAAGATTGTCGCATTTGGGCAAGAGCTTGTATAGCCTGTCAAAAGTCAAAAATTTCAAAACACGTCCGGAGTTCGATTGGAAATTTTCCTCAAGTCTCCAAGCGATTCGATGAAATTCATGTCGACTTAGTTGGACCTCTTGCACCTTCCGAAGGTTTTCGCTACCTGCTCACTGCAATTGACAGGTACACCAGATGGCCGGAAGCAATTCCGATTCCCGACATTACAGCAGAGACAGTCGCGAACGCATTGTTCACAAATTGGTTTTCTCGTTACGGAATACCCTCCGTTGTCGTCACGGATCAAGGTTCTCAGTTCGAGTCCAGTTTGTGCAATGAACTCTGCAAACGTCTCGGCATCGAACACCACCGAACCACCGCGTACAACCCCAAAGCGAATGGTTTCCTAGAGCGTTGGCACCGCACTCTCAATGCAGCACTCAAATGCCACAATGATGTGCAATGGTCTAAAAAACTTCCACACGTATTAATGGGATTAAGAGCAACGTTTCGCGAAGAATTCGAAGCTAGCGCCGCTGAATTAGTTTTTGGGCAAAATATTCGGTTACCTTCGGACTTTCTCGTTGCTAACAATGCAGTCATTCCGCAATCTGAGTTCGTCAAGGAATTATATCGACATTTTGAAACCGTTCGTCCATCCGCGCCTACACGTCACTGTAATTACAAACCTTTTGTTTTTAAAGAACTCAAACATTGCTCTCGTGTTTTTGTCAGAGTCGACTCGGTACGCAAGCCTCTCCAGCAGCCATACGACGGGCCATTTGTTGTTCTCAGTCACGACGCTAAAACTTTTAAAATTCTCATTAGCGGCAAAGAATCTACCATCGGAATTGATCGTTTAAAACCGTGCTTTATACGGAATCAGAAGCCGAATATGTTATGGATCGGAGTAAGCCCCCACCAACGGTAGTAAAAAAAGTTTCCTTTTCTGATGCTCAAAGCCACACGTCCGCAGAACCCGGTCAAAGAACGCGAACACGGCGTACTATCCTACGCCCAAGCAGATATCGTTGTTAGCAAGAACCCTTGCACTCAACTGGCAAGGGAGTGATGTAGCGTACGTGTAAACTCGGAAGTCAGCAGCATCGGCTGAACGCAGCCGCCTTAAATTGTCACCACAGCGTGACTGACTGATGTCATTCTGGTGTGGTGGCATTCTCACTTCAGACGGTGTCACGAGAGGAATTAAATTCAACCGGTGTATAAAGTTTCATTTATTTAATCGAATATAAAAAGAACAGCTATAAATTATCAAGACGAGATACAACTAGGATTTATTATAAAAAGAACAACTGTACGAGTAAATTGTAACAACGCCATTAGGCCCAATCAATCTAGTGTCCAAATCATTCTTAATAAAAATTAGATTTCAACAAGTTGCAAGTGTTTCACTGGTGCTTCATCGGCGCCGTAAGGACAGTGGTCAACGAAGCAACAACTCGGCATCCGCAAGCTACTCGGCAGCTCCAAAATATAAGGGGCAAAGGACCACTGGAGCTCCTCCAGTTCATTCAAAAACTGAATCTGGGGATCTCGGTTCCAAATATAGTCATCTCGATTCGTATATATTTGACTTTGGCAATTAGTGTCACTAGTTGTGAGAGAAGTTTTGCGAAGTTTAAGCTAATCAAAAATTATCTCAGATCTACTATGAGCTCCACTAGACTATCAAACTTGGCTATATTGTCGATTGAACATGAATTGGCTGCAAATATTGATTTTGACAAAGTTCTATCTGGGTCTCCCGCCCCGAGCGCCGAGATGGCACGCTACGCCACTGCTTCTATAACCGGGTTTATTAAATGAAAGCTATAACTGTTATCTTTACGGAAGCAGCAGCTTTTATAGAGGCTTTTGTTTGTTGTTACCACAAGCTCAACTAAATGGTAAAACCATATTATTTTATATATCATCTTTGGGATATTTCAAAAGAAAATATTAAAAAAAAATTTCTGAAAATTCAATATCTTGAAAACGAGTGACCGATTTTTTTTTAAATATTTCTTTAAATGTCTGCTATATTTCTTGCTGGTTACATGGAAATGAAGTGAGATGACGTGATTTAGGATATGAAGGATTTAAGGATGCCGATACGTAATGACAAATGAAACGTCCAGGCTGTTGAAAAGACAATCAGGGGAAAAGTAGGTGTGGGAACTGGAAGAATGGGTAAGAACAGGATGTAATTATTGAGGAGGTAGCTACTCTAAGACAAAAGAAGGTTAAAAAGAATTGCGGAAATATAATAAAATGGAAAATAGATAAGTCAATGATTGATCGATTGATTTTTACAGTCTATAATTTAATAAAAACAAATTTGGAAATTAAGATATTACTGACTGTACCTACAACAGAACTATTTTATTTTGAATTTTGGATTTTTCATTATCGGCATAACAGATTTTAATGTTATTTTTTATAGACAAGTTTCTAAAAAGTTTGAAAAAAATTGCGTTTCAAGATCAATAATTCGGTACCTATCTTAAAAACTTTTTCATTGAATTTAATTCAATCACTCCACTTAAACAGAAATAATTTTCATTTCTCTATATATTATCTTAAAAACAGGTCAATTTTTATATTAAAAATTTAATTTTTACTCGTGCAATAATCATTCAGTTTTTACCAATATGGGGATACCTAAGAATGATTTACTTGAAGCTACAGTCAATATACATAGATCTGTTGATTTTATATACAATTTCAATTAGCATGGATGAAAGTTTTGTTTCAATAAGAGATATTCAAACTATAATATCTAGTTTAAAAACAAAAAAAGCTTTAGAATTTTATAACCTTAAAAATATGTAATTAAGAAATCTTCCAATATCTGGAATAAGGTTTTTAAAACAATTGTCTAACTGTTGTTATTTTCCACTGGAATGGAAGACAGCAAACATAATACTGATCTTAGAACAATACCACTACAACGACTAATTAAAAAAAATTAATGGTTGGTGGTTTTGTTATTGTTATATTCCCTCATCGTTCATAGCGTTCCATGCCTTTTTCACTCATATACCACATCCTTACACACTTACAATAAGTTAGTTATTTTTTTCTACACTAGAAATTCTCTAGAAATAATTTATATAGCACGACGTTTGCCGGTTAAGCTAGTTTGAATATAAAAAACTTGCCATGAAGTTGAATAAAATCAAGATTTTTGTCATCCCTCTTCTCTCATCTTATCACTGAATAGATGTAGTTTCCGATACTTAAGCTCCCAATTTTGCATGAATGATTCTGAAAGTAGTTTTTCCTTCGAATAAAAAATTTAATTCATAATTATTATTTTAACAACATAAATTTATAATTGACGTTAGTAAGGTAGAATATCACCATATCTATGTAAATTGTGCAATGCCGCCATTTTGTGAAAAAAATTATGAATATTTTCCTACAATATGTAAATATCAATATCAATATATAATAACAACTTAAAAAAAATTTCTTAAAATTTTTTAAGAACTTTGTATATACCACTACAACGACTTTATAATTTTTGTTCATTCTTGAGCTAATACTTATGCAGGGTTGGCCGAATTAACTACACTACATTTTCTACATCATTAACTACGCGTAGTTATTTGAATAAACTACATGCCTAATTTACTACAATTTGTTACGTCTGCTACATACGTAGTTAATTCATAAAAAATAAATAGAATAAAGGAAATCAAACAATTTTGCACTCTTTTGATCTATTGAAGGTTTGTAAAAAAACTGAAAATGTTTGATTTACCATAAGGATGAAGAATTGTAGGAATTTTTCATGATAGATTTGAAACTTATTTTTGGAGACGAAAAATTTACTTTGGCATATTTAAAGTATATGGATTACGAACACATGATTTAAAGATATTTTGTATGTATGTACATACATGGTACATACATATAAATATTACCGAAAAACTGTTTAAAAATAATGAAAATCAGGAATTAGTGTAATTATATTTAAACTTTAAACTGTTGTATTTTTAAGAAGCGCAGCACACGAGTCGCAGAGAGCTCCAATACGATCATTTTCCATTCGAATTGGAGTAAATCCACCTTCAGCTCACATCGCTTATTAAAAAATAATAACTGAACGTTTGATTTCAAATTTCAAATTCACAACTGACAGTAAAATGACAGCTATGACATTTTAAACTACGTCTGCTACAATTTGTTACATTAACTACATTTAACTACATTTAACTACATTACATAAATTACGTAGCAGACGTAACAAATGTAGTTATTTCTAAAAAGTGACAGTTCGGCCAACCCTGCTTGGGTGGTTTAGACCACTCCTAAACTTACGAGCGCTCTCTTCGAAAGTTTGTTCGAAAATTCGAAAACTAAACAAACGACGACGGTGAGTGCAAAACCAAAACCAGATATTGTCACCAGCAACGCTCCCCAAGCAAAATACGAAATTGACCGAAGGATTCTCACTGCCAGCTGTCATTCAAGTTCGGATACAGTTTGATTTCACAGTTTGGGTATGCATGAACAAGCCCAGTAGGAAATTTGCTCCTCAAGGAAAAATAAAGTTGAATTCCTCGTAGAAATCACGGGGCACTTTCATTGAGTAGAAGGTCTGCATTGGTTTCATTCATCGAAAGTCATGCAATGAGTCAGTAGTTTGCAATCCCAGTTGCATCTTGTGCTTTGTTCTCGAAAGAAGGTACAGAAAACATGAAACAAAGCAATAGCCTTCTTACACATCCTTAATGTTAATGAATACAATGCTGAACACGTTAAAATTATTCCTGCATCTTTTCAGTAGTTATTGTAATCCACAATTGAGTGTTTAATGCCTGCGATGTGAAAGAGAAAACAACCCTTTCTTTTCTTTGGAATTGAAAATCAGTAAACAACCTTTCAATAGAGCAAAACTATGGTGATCAGGTGATATCGCTAGGGAAAAGGAATGTATTTTTTCATGAACTTCGTTTACTGAGCAAAATAGTCTACAAGCTGAGAGGAAAAAGAGAGAGAGATTTTGACCTGCAATAAAAAACCCTTTTTTTTTTGGGTTTTTCCCGCGATAGGTCGGCGTCTCGGCGACGCAATAGGTCTTTTTTTGTCATGAGTTATTTCTTTTGTTTTGGAATGATTTAGTGTCAATTCTGTGATCAAAGAACACGGTTGTGCGGGGTTTTCTGTGTTTTCAATCAATTTACTCAAGATTAAATAACAACCATGGAGAAGGAAAACAATTCACCAACGGTAAATTCCCTATATTCTTTTGAATGTTTTGCCAAAAGTAAATATTCCTCTTTTTCTTAGATCTCAAATGAACAGGAAAATGAAGATGAATAATCCCTAAGATGCTCCCCAAATTCTACCAAGTGTCAAAGGAGAGTTTTTCGACCAACTGTTTGTGTTACGTCTTACAACAAGACAAGACAATGTAAGACATATATTCTACTAACCTCTTTAAAATGTACTATAATAGTTTATAAAATAAATACGTACATAACACAAATTTAATTTGTTTTTTTCATTCAAGCGATAAATTTACCTATACATTTCAAGCGCTTCTTCTATTAATGAAATAAGAAAAGAAATGGATAGTGATTTCATTCATATTCCTTCACTTAATAAAACATCGCCTAAATGCATTCCTTTTTTCAAAACTGAAAAAACGAGCTTCAAAAATATGTACACAATTCTGTAGTGAATAATAAGTATTTTCAATGCTTCTTTCCCTGAGGCAATTGATTAAATTTTGACTCACTTTTCATTAACTTATTTCCATTGAGGAAAGCATCACATCAATGGAACCAGTTTTTTCAGACACAAAAATTCCCTATGAAATCGAAGATGCCGTGAGCATAGTGATTTCACAACAAAATATGCATCGAGAAAGTGTGTACCTCCTTCCAATGACAAGCCTGTGTTAAATTCCTCATAGGATTCCGTAGGAAATTCATGGGTGCAGCTCCTTTTCCATGATGAAACACCTACTTCTTCATTAGTGAATTTTTGGAAATTTCCTACTGGGAGAGAGCGTGGCTCTCATTTTCGAACTTCGAAAAACACTTGTGAGTAGTTGGTGAATACCCCAAAAAAATTTCAAGTTAAAAGCCTCGTAAAGTTAAAAGTCGTTTAAGAGCGCTCGGTGAATACCAGCCTTAGTCATTTAAAAAATGAATTTTATTCATTAAACAATATTCATTTATAATTATTGGTGTCTTTTATATGTATAAGAGCAAGTTCGTGTGACCAAGTTCTGCATTTTATTTCTATTTACTGTTATTTAGATGAGTTTTTTCTACTTTTGACAAATAGACTTCTTTAGTGCACTACTTTCGCGACTGGATAATTAAGAATTCTCAAAAATATCCTCAATAGATAATAACACAAGGAAGTTTTAAGAGTACATAACTGTTGTGGTTAATTTCTATCGTACTAAAAAATAATCACCATCTGCTATTAGCGGTGCATGTGACTTGCGTATATATATATTTTGTGTATGTCACATAGAAACATTATCCAACAACGTCCGCCCGGGTCTACTAGTATGTGTAACGGGTGCGATATTCCTTATGTATATTGGTATGTAAACATTGAATAACTTTGTCAATTATCAACTGATTTAAACATGAATAAAAGAGTGAAGATGTTCATTCCAATATAAAAGATGGCATACTCGGTACAGCCGAACAATAAGCTGTTCAGTCTCCACGATGCAAGTGCCATAGAAAGTGGCACTGAGGGAGGGCTATTTTTTAACGACAGCATTGAGTTTTCCAAACATTAAATTCTACAAGATTTTTGATTCCCCATTGGGCAATGCTGTCAAGATCAGAATTTAATGAGCTTATCATACGCTGCCGTTGGAAGTCCACATCCAAATGACAAGGATGTGAATCTTAAAAGGAATATGAAAAGCTGAGGGTACTGTCGATGTCGTCAGCGAAACAATTCATTTAGTGGATTGGAAGTTTCAGACAAAAGATCATTTATGAATATAAGGAAGAGTGTCGGATACAAAACGGAGCCCTGGGGCACACCAGCGCTTATTTTGTGGATATCAGATTTGAAACCCTTCAATACTACATGTAGTGAACGGTCCGAAAAATTATTTCTAATCCATCGAAGAAGAGATTTATCAATACCAAATGCACGCATTTCGATAAGATGCCAATTTCTATCAAATGCCTTTGAAATATCAAGTGCAATAATCTTACTTTCTCCAAAACGATGTCAAGATTTGTTCCACTGTTCGGTGAGATAAACCATCAGATGACCAGTGGACATATTGCTACGAAACACGAAAGCCATAGTGGCGGTCATTAAGAAGCTTTCGTTCCTCAAGATATTTCTTAAGCTGAAAATTGATCAGCGTTTCCATGACCTTGGAACAGCATGGACGTAAGTGCAATTAGACGTTAGTTATGAGGGAAGGAGGATTCGCCTTGTTTAGGAACATGTTGAACAAATGCTGTCTTCCATCTACTCGGAAAGAGACCTGTAGAGTAGGACAGATGGAAAAGCTTACGCAGTGGAGGGATACTATCCGGGCCAGCGGATTTATAAATGTCAAGATATTTTAGTACTCTAGCAACTGCAGGAGTGCAAAGGAAAATTCGTCCGATAAAAACGTTTATGACCTGAAATACAGGATGAGTCATGTCACTCTCTGGTAGCGTCGAATCAACAGCAAACTGTGCTGCAAGCTAAGGGGATAAGAACCTTACAGTCTATGGCGTGTTTGTACTTATTGTACTTATTCCGGTTTTTCTCTGTAGGGTTATTGCAGCGAGAGGGTTACGGTGTCTACTACTTTGCGATCATGGCAATAGTTTCTGCAGAAAATCGACCCATTGCCATTTTGTCGAAGTGGAGAAGAATTTTACTGTTATAAGCCCTGCAATGAAAGATTGCATGATCCAAAGTACTTTCGAAAAAAAAAAAACAATATAGACTAAGAGCCCACAGTAATTTTTGGGTGTGATTGATAACAAAAAATAATTAGCATAATTAGATAGGCCCTTAGTAGTTATTTCCAAATGTGAACGTCTTGCATACTCTAGTGGCAGCAATAGTGCATAAGAGTGGATCAGATATGCAGTTCTTTCCAAAGTCTAAAAAATTGTGCTAAAAATTCGGCATGACTTCAAAGTGAAGAGCTAAGTGCCCTGACGTTTTGAAGGTGGTCTTCTTCGTGCGCTATTCTTATCGCGTGTTGCGGGTAGAAGGCTGTCTGCAAAACGTCTTAGACCTCAATACTTTCAATCAGGAGGCTTAACTCTACATTTTGGCAAAGTTGTTATTACAATTATTTAGACTTGGAAAGGACTGCATATATGATGCACTTTTATACACTATTGCTTCCACTAGAGCATGGGCTCTCGGTCTAATAGCGGAATTATTATCTCATCATCATCATCGGCTCGACAACCGGGTTCCGGTCCTGGCCTCTTTCACCAAGTCTCTCCACCTATCTCGGTCTCTAGCCGACGCCATTCAGTTGCGCAGGAATTAATATATATGATTAGAATAAAATGTTCGCCCGTTCCATGTTCAGTACCAGTCAAGTTGTTAAAAAACAGATGTTACTGGATGAACACTTCATGGTTCAACGAAAGATATCATATCCATATAATGGGTTACTTGTAATTGGATATTCCAGCCATCATAAGGGCTCTTTCGTCCGTGCCGTCGGGTTAACTTTCCTACGATTTAAAACAACATACAGTTCAATTAAGGTAGGTTAAAAGGTGTGGAAATTCTGACCACGATCAGTCTATGGGAAGTTATGAACATATTCTCACGGAGTCGCCCAATTTGGATTGAGTTCAAAAAAGGATTAAAACGTGTTAATTTATCTAATTGATTCAGAGTGAGGAGTGTTTGCTTTAACATAATCATCAGAAATCGGATCACTTACTCAACCAAACCCTAACCCGCACCCGAAACCATATACACTGTGTTAACTTTGTTAAACTAGACTAATTTTTATTGACTGGTGAATGAATAAATATGGGGTTTAAGCAGGGGTGAACGCAGGTAGGGGTTTTAGGGGTTAAACACCCCCGAAACAACCAAAAAATAAGAATTCGTTTTGCTAAAGAAAATAGAGACAAAGTGCTATTTTCGTGCCATATTAATATTAATGTAAGTTCAATTGATTATTAGAAGTTTTGTGTTTCCCTTTATCGGTTCTCTGCGTTTTTCTTACGACTTATAGGTACTATAAGACAAGTAATGCATTCGCAAAATAAATCGAACTCAAGATTTTTACCAAAGTTGACATTACGATGATAGCGAAGAAAAAGTGGGTCTCGAAATTCTGTCTGTCTGTCTCTTCGTCTACGGCCTAAGAGCATGGTCCGATTTTCGTTAAATTTTCCTTTTTTTAAGACCAAAAATAACGGTACGAATCATCTTTTGGAAGCCCTCTTGGAACCATTTTATTTTGTTTGTTTTTGATTTTCTCGAAAACAGTACAACCGATTTTAATCATTATGAAGCCCTTCCAAATTTCAAATATTGGGCGTTTTTCTTTTTTAGTTCAGAGTAGTACCTGAAATGTCAAACAAAATATCGTGTTTCTTTTTTAGCTCAGAATGTATAACAGTTCAAAGATTGTGTTTCTTTTTTCGTTGAGAGCGTGTTCAGAGATTCTTCAGAGCGCACTCTATGAGCGCCATATATTTTTTTTTTGGAAACTCAATATTCCGAAAACCCCTGCTCGATTTTTTAAACTTGAATAAATAAAATTTTCTTAATATAATCTACAAGATCCGAGGGAAAAAAATTGTTTTAACTAAAAATTAAGGTACCCATCATGCAAGTGTTAAAAAATCTTTTTCGAAAATCGTATTTTTCTCAAAAATGGTTCCGAGAATTTTGATAAATTTTAATTTTAATTTAATAAAAAAAATTAATTAAGACATTACTGAGTGTACCTACCATAAAACCAGTTTTTCGAATTTTGAAATTGTCATTATAGGCAGAACGGATTTCAATGAAATTTTGTATAGAGAAGTAACGGAGCAAGTTTGAGTTTTTGATGGGTCCAAGGTCGGAGTGTGTTGTATTGCAGCAAAAAAAATACTAACTCATTTCGTTTGTTCGAAAGTTCAGTTACTGATGAGTAGCACATAGCACCTTCTGGAAGCGTTGTGGTTATAATTATGTAGTATAGTAGTTAACGTAGGTAAAAGTTGAGTGTCCTTATGTTTTCGGATAACTCTTTTTCGTATGATCACAAAAGTACAACAAGATATGATTTCACGTATTAATAAATTCCGGAAATAATTTATTTATGAAAATCTCATATTTTTTTGAAACCTCCCCCCCCTCAAATTTTTTTCTGCGCCCGCACCTGGGTTTAAGTGCTCTGCGTCCTGTAGATCTATTGTGCCAGCCCAAAACCCACACAAAACAATGAATTTTTCTGGATGTGTTTTGCAATTTAGTGCATATATTGTGGATTAAGATTGTCCAATTTGGACAACTTTGCTTGTTGGCGAATCCTTTCAGCCAGAAATGGGACTCATCGCTGAATAAGAATTTTCGAACCAAGCGCTCAAAATGTTTTTTTTTTTTGTTTTTTTATAATCTACTCACGCTCAAGGGATTATGATTACCCTTTAAATGTTTCAACACAGCGCGGGCGTGAAGTTACGGAAGAGAAAGAAGGATAGGAAAGAAGAAGACCTACTAAACCTAATCATTTGCACAAGCTGTTAAATGCTAAAACTTTCCAATTTGATTTGACAAGACAGACTAAATAAATCAATTTGACAGATGTAGTGTAACGAAGTTACACCTTTTAACCTAATTACACCTTTTACCACCCAGAAAAGTCAGAACGCCAAAATTCTACTTCAATTAATATTCCGGATGAAATAGCCAGCAAGTATTGCATACCTCAGGGCGCCCACGCAAAAATGCAAAAGAGGACATACACTGATGGTGGGTGACGTCAGAAAATAAATTTCGTTCGTCAGTTAACAATCCACATTTGCTTTTGGCCACCGAGTCAAGAAGTAAGGCTTGGAAATTCATCGAAACTCAGATTTTCTTTGCCACCGTGCCTTTTGTACGAATCAAGTGCATAAAGTAAAGATCATCTCAATAAGTAGCACACTACTGTACTGGTCGCACATACCACGTAGTAGCTTCGAAACTTTTTGACTTCCGCTGTTAAATTCCCCTTCCGCTCTCCTCCTCCGCTCAGACTAGGGACTCTATAAAAAGTTCAAAATCTTCGCTGTCTGAATTTCCTCTCCTCCGCCGCCGTAGTTAAAACTAGGGTCAGGGGCTCCAGCTCCATCCCAATCTTCGCTGTCTGATTCTCCTCTCCTCCTACGACGTGTATAAGACCAGGGGCACCATCCCAAGCTTCGTTATCTGAACCTCCTCCACTTAGACTAGGGACTCTATCTCAATCTTCGCTGTCTTAACCTCCTCCGAAAAAGGTCAAACTAGAGACTCTATCCCAATATTCGCTGTCTGAGCCTCCTCTCCGATACTGTCGCCGTTAGTGTATAATGAAATACTCTGTAAGGCCGTGAATTTTGTTAAAGTATATGAAATACTTTGCTGGCTTTATTATAAGATCGTAAATATTTTAAAATTATATGAAATACTTTGTTAGCCTATTTATACATATTCAATAAATACAAATTGGAACTGGAGCTTTGAACTCTCTATTGGCCGAGTTTTACTGCTTTCTTCGGTAGACCCTGGACCCCACTAACCTACCTCAGCAGGAAACAAAAAAGCATCACAGTAGCTTCAACAATATAGGCGCAATCACTTGTCAAAGTTTGGAAATCGCTATAGAAGCGCCTTAAGAAGAAAATAATCCGCCGTGAATTTGCTGCTATTGAACCATATCTTTGCTTTTGCGTTTTCACAAATTTTAAAGTCCGATTTCAAGAGTGTGTTGTTGTTAAAAATAATTTATTTTATTTTTTTCTTTTCGGCTGAGATCGCAGAAACTCTCGTTTAATTTCAGTCCAGTCTAGTTTCGGGTGTAGTATCATCTTGGTCTCAATTCGGCTGGCCCCATTTCAATTCGTTTGTTGGCAATGTTGCCACTAGTTCTTATGCTAGCTACACACGAGGCAACCGTTGCAGCAACACAGCCATGTTGAAGCAACCGTTGCTTCGTGTGTAGCTATGTTGCCAATTTATTTTGTGTTGCTGCAACCGTTGCCAGAAATATTAAAACAGTTTTGATACTTTCGGTCGGTTGCTCCAACAGTACTGTGATTGCGGCAACAGTTGCCTTGTGTGTAGTATAAAAACGAAACACGTTGCTGCAACGGTTGCCTCGTATGTAGCTAGAATTATAGTATTTGAAGCTGATGGTATTTGGCTTTTAGTAGATTATAGGGAGTATTCCGGATTCGAAATCTCTTGCAGTTGTCTAACTTTTAACTTTCTCAAAGCATCCTGAGATATCCAAAACCATACCCAGCAACCGTGAGATGATTGTGGTTCCGAGTCAATGTTGTTCCCTTGGAACGTTTCAACATCCCCCAAAAGATACTGGAGAAGTGCACTGTACCGATCTAAATGCAGTAATTTTACTACGAGCGAAATTTTTTGACACTCAGCAAAATTTCACTACCTGCATTCTTTGTTGGGGGTGGTGTCATGTAGGCTTGCCTTTTCGAATGTTCGACGAAGTACATCATTTCGCTTCTGCTTTGCCATGAGATGCTCAATCACATAAATGAAACTCAAGGCTTCTCGCCAAAGTCTGCCTCCTACGTCTGTTTCCCATCCAATTTATTCATTCCCTAATTTCACGGCCATAAAATAACCTAGCATTCCACAAACATACAGCGTCAAGGTTCTTTGTCCTGATTTCGATTATAGACTTCGGCATCAGTTCGTCTGCAAGACATTAAACACAATATACTCCTCTTCCAAAATACAACCCTTCCAAATTGTTTTCAGAATCTTTTGAAATACATTTTTCGTAAACGGGTCTAAGTACACAATGGATTTATTTCTCTCCATAAAACCCTTAAAAAGACATCAAACCTCATTATCATTGTACCTCCAAAATGTTCTAGCATTACCTATGTAATTCACAATAAGTCTTCTTAATTACAAAAACAACTCCGGGGAAGATCCTAAGTTATTCCAATTGCGATAAAGCACTAATTAGTGTCCATCCAAATGCCTTGTAACCAACCAAAATCCACTCACCTTCCTCATGAAATTTGAATAATAAATCACCAAGGACTTACTCATTCTCTTTGCTTTTTATAAAAATAAAATTATTGAAAAGGAGACCAGCGCCCGACCGTTATACATAATTTAAACAAATATATTTAAGCTCTTTCACAGTTATCACTGATTTATAAATGTGTTGGATTAAAAATTTATAAATCAGTGATTACTGCTCTCAAAAAAAAAAAAAAAAAAATACAGTAAAGTTCCACCCCAGGCGGGCCTTAGAGGGTTTGCTATTTAATTATTCAAAATCAGGGCGCATCGTAATTTGCGAAATTCACTAGTTAACTTTAGCCGTAGGAATTCGTATCTACCTACGAATTCTTCGAGTATGTGTGACCTAATTCGCAAAGAGGATTTCACTTCATTTGCACTTTTTTTCTTGTTTTTCGGATTACTTCCTTGTCAAAGGAGTGTCGTCGCTTTATAGGGCATCTATATGGCACTCAGTCTGCATGTATTATGTAGTTGTGTTAATGAAAAGCGCCAGGAACGTGGTGATTTGTACACGGTCTGGCTATTGGCAAGGCAGAATATGATGCACCACCCCTATACTTAAAGGTAACATTACGTAGGCACGATGTAGTCGTCTTCGGCAGGATGGGCCTAGGCCTCGTCAGTGGCATCATAGACCTTTTCGTATCGTCTGTTTGTAGAACTTGCAAAATGATCCTTTTGTATTAGAAACGTAATTATCCGTAATTAATTTAATGCCACCGTTGTTGTCGGGCTAAGCCCACACATAGAAATTCATATATGCCTTTTGAAATAAACCTTTAATAATCCAAAGAGATTCCATATTCCTGTTCAATATTCCTAATCGGGATTCGAGGCTAAAATTACCATTTAATTATAGAGGGGGCGGGGGTAAATCCATTGATAGAGTAAAGTGAAAGGATTCTATCAATCCGTTGGCTTTGTATGGTCGGTGTGAAAAGTGAAACTTCGGCGTCACATTGCGATTAATTTGACATAATTGCTGTTAGGCGGGTGGTAATTACCGTCGAGCAGATTCGACACAAAACAGGTCACATGCTTTCATGAAGATCAATTTTGTGCTTCAAAGGCTCAGTATTTCAATTTTTGATTAACATGAATGACAAGTAATGTTAATTATGATAAATTATTATCAAAGGTACGTCCTTATTTGGAACAAAGTGTTGTATGCGCGAGACTCTAATGGTACTTTGATTAACGTGCTGCCTCTTGTGGTTAAAGTAGGAACATTTCTTAGGCCTAGTAATTAATGGAAGAAAAGCTAGTTTTAGATTATTACCAAACAGGAAATGAGTTTTAATCAAAACATGTATTCGGCCAGCGTGAAGAATGTTTCGTAAAATTTCAACCTGGTTTCAACTTTTTTTTAACTACACTCAAAAAATTTATTAGTAAAATGGCTACGAATGATATTCGTAAAGAAAATATTCGTGCATTGTACGAATATTCGTAAGATGTACGAAGTATTTGTACAGTGGTATATCTACGAATGCATTCGTAAAATTTTACTAAAAACTGTCGTACTATCTACGAATCTATTCGTTTAATACACTAATTTCATTCGTAAACAAGAAGTAAACAATTTGTTTGAGTACATTGTACGAATTATTGTGTACATATAACTAATAACATTCGTTAATTTCTCGTACGAATGACTTCGTACTTTAATCTTTTGCATTCGTAGTATTTACTAATAAATTCGTACTATTTACTAAGTAAAACTAATATTAGTAGACAGAATTCATTCGTAGGTTGACCGTACGCATTATGCGTAGAATGTACTAATAACTTCGTATTTTCATGAAGTGCATTAGTATTATTTACTAATCATGAGTAAGAAAAATAATATGTTCAGTTATAAAAATTAAATGTATTCCATTAGTCAACACGTTCAAACTTGATATTATTTATAAAGTGCTGCAGTGGTGGATCAGACTAACATCTGCTTTTTTCGAAAAGATGAGGTAAGTACCTAGACATACTCGTATGTACTTATATATGCTTTAAAGCTTATTTTCTATTTAATATACAGCATCTAGAAGCAGCAGAGCATACATACATGTGGGAATTTTATTCCTAAAAGAATTTCAATGTAAGTACAATTTTTTTCCGAAGTTTTCAATATTTTAAATGTTTAATTTATTTTCAGTGGCCCTTAGTACATAAAATGAGGAGTTTTTAAATATTCAATTGATTTTTAATTATATTTTTAATGAATTAATTAATTTTTAAATTTATTTATATATATGACAATAAAATGAATTAAAAAACTATTTTTAACTTACAACATAAATATCTTTTGTTATTATTTCTTACAATAGGTATTTAAGGAAATTTCAGAGAACATATTTAATGGTAGTAAGTTCTACAAAAATATTCGTACAATAAACAAATGGAGCTGTATAATTTACGAATGAATTACAAGGGCATTAGTAAATATTACAATGATATTCGTACAATATACGAATGGCATTGGTAAAAATTCGTACATTGTACTAATGGTATTCGTACAATATACGAATGGCATTGGTAAATATTAGAATAATATTCGTACATTGTACCAATAGTCTTCGTACAATATACGTTTGATTTTCTACGAATACTAATAAAATATTAGTAATATGTACTAATAAACCTCCATTCTACGAATACTATTCGTGGCTGAAAACCACGAATAAAATTCGTAGAATGTACGCATGAATTAGTAATATTTACACACGAAATTTTTTGAGTGTAACGAGTAATTTTTTAAGAGCTATCGGAAATTAAAAAAAACATAAAATTCAGAAAAATGCATGAAATCTTATTTGAATTGATAGTACGGTGGATATAATTTAATGTTTGCGCCTCAAATAGTGCATCCGTTTGATCCAATTTTGGCATACTCTTTCTAACATTTCGACCAGTATCTCACAAATAAATGCTTCAATGTTGGCTTCCAGTGCGTCAATCGAAGCGGGCTTGTTGCAATAGACATTAGTCTTAACATAGTCCCACAAAAAATAAAGGGCGGCTAAATTTTGAGAGCCAATGTTGAATGTGAACCACACCTAAACGTCAAGTTTTTTTCTGCATTTCATTTGACTTTTCTCAATTTCAGACTAACTCAATTTGAACCATGGAAAGATACACAATCGAGCAAAGCGTTAAAGTTATTCAGGCTTATTGTAAAAATGGGCCTTCAAATCAAAATTCATATCGTGCACTTCGTGATTTTTTCGGTCAATTGAATCGTCCAAATGTGCGTACAATCGGAAAAATCGTGCAAAAATTTGAGCAAACCGGGTCTGTAGGAGATGTGAAAACACCAGTGCATACTCGTACAGCTCGTACTGCAGAAAATATTGCTGCTGTTCGCGATAGTGTGGCTTAAGAGCCGTCCACCTCAACTCGTCGTCGTGCACAACAATTGCACCTCTCACGCTCGTCGTTGATGAACATTATGCATAAAGACTTGCATTTACACGCTTACAAGGTGTAAAGAACTAAAGCCTCTTGACCATTTCAAGCGTAGTCAATGGTCAGAATGGTGGCAAGAAATGGCAAGAGTGGATGATCAATTTTCGAAGAAAATCTCGCATGGCTCAGTGGTTTCAATTTTGAATGATCACTTGGGCATGAGAAAGCTTTTCGCAAGATGGGTGCCGCGTTTGCTCACAGTCGACCACAAACGCAATCGTGTAACAACTTCTTAGGAAGGTTTGGCGTTGTTTAATCGCAATATGGAGGAGGTTTTGCGCCGTTTTGTAACCGTGGACGAAACATGGATCCATCACAACACACCAGAGATCAAACAACAGTCAAAACAGTGGGTTTCTAAGGGTGAATCGGCGCCAAAGATGGCCAAGGTGGGTTTGTCAGCCAATAAAGTTATGGCGACTGTTTTTTGGGATGCACGCGGGATAATCCACATTGACTACCTTCAAAAGGAAAGAACAATCAATGGGGAATATTATGCCAACTTATTGGACCGATTCAATGACGATTTGAAAAAAAACCGACCTCATTTGGCCAAGAAAAAAGTTCTTTTCCACCAAGACAATGCAAGGGTGCACACATGTGCAATTGCCATGGCAAAAACCCATGAATTGGGCTATGAATTGCTCCCTCATCCACCCTATTCTCCAGATTTGGCTCCGAGCTACTACTTCTTGTTCCCAAACCTGAAGAAATGGCTTGCTGGAAAAAGATTTGACTCCAATGATGAAGTCATCTCGCAAACAAAGGCCTATTTTGAGGACCTCGACAAATCATTTTTTTTTTTTGGAAGGGATAAAAAAATTGGAGAAGCGTTGGACAAAGTGGATAGAGCTCAAGGGAGACTACGTTGAAAAATAAAATTATTTTTTTATCAAAAAATCTGTGTTTTATTCCAAAAGTCACGGACTTATTGACCCGCCCTCGTAATCAAAGAGTGACTGTCGAAAAACAAATGGACCCACAAAAAGTGACTGTTTGGTGCGGTTTATGGGCTGGAATGGTGTTCGCTATCGTGAGATGATAACGAACTTTTTATGGCCCGAATTGGAAGATATGGATGTGGACGATATGTGGTTTCAACAAGACGGTGCCACTTGCCACACAGCTAACGAAACAATGGCTCTTTTACGCCACAAATTCAATGGCCATGTTATCTCACGTGGGGGCGATTTCAATTGGCCGCCAAGATCATGTGATTTGACACCGCTGGACTTCTTTCTTTGGAGCCATTTGAAAGAAAAGGTGTAATTCGGCACATTAACGGCATAGAACCTCAATTATGCCTCAGCGTCATCGAAAATTTGGACCTTCGGATGGAGGTGTGTCGCCGAGGTCGCGGCGGCTATTTCCTAAATAATTTGTGTTTTATTCAAAATCAACATCGGTCCTTAAAATTTAACCACCCTTTAGTATAGAGACGTTAAATTGCGGCCAATTGACCAGCCCCAAACGTGAAATAAACTGTTCACCGAACTCGCCTCTCAATTCGTCAATTGTTATGCGTGCTGTGTGGCATGTGCCAACGTCTTGTTAATACCACATGTCATGCAAGTTAAGTACTTCCATTTTCCGCAAAAAAAGTTTGTTATTATCGCACGTTAGCGCTAACCATTCACAGTAACGTTGCGATTCGCATCATCTTTGAAGAAATACGGCCCAATGATTCCGGCAGCCCATAATCCGCATCAAACAGTGACTTTTTCTGGATGCATTGGTAGCTCTTGCAATGCTTCTGGCTGCTCTTTACTCCAAATACTGCAATTTTGCTTGTTCACGTATCCATTCAACTTTCAACCAGAAATGAGCTTCGTCGCTGAACACAATTTTTCGATAAGAAATTGGATCTTCCATTCACCAAATGGACGTTCGACTTCAATTCTTGCACCAGCTGTATTTTGAAAGGCTTCACACTTAAATCCTTTCGCAAAATTTTCCGCGTAGTGGAGTAGCGTCGCTTACACTGGCCGATACAGCTGCGATATTTTCCTCAGTTTGTACTCTACGTAAGCATGTTGGTGGCTTAATATCCAACAATGTAAATTTGGTGCGAAATTTAGTCACAATAGCCCGAAGAGCTCAGTAGGTCGATTGAACTGACCATAAAATGGAAAAAGCGCGCGATGAACTTTCTTAACAGAGCACGCATTTCGATAATAAAATTCAACAACTTGCAAGCGTTGTTCCTTTGTAAGATGATTCATGGTTAAATTATAGACCAACCTGAAGATGTTTGACAGTGACACAAGACACGAAACATGCGTGAGCTGTCAAAACCAGTGTTGCCAAAAAGAAAATTTTTTGACAAAATTATGTACAAATTAAAAAATTAAAAGTTTTATCATCGATTGACATTTATCTACTTAGTCCGAACATTTTTTAATTTGTCTTTTATATTTATATTGAAACTATATTATTAGATTAAGTTAGGTTGAAGTGGCTGCTAGCTGTAAAACTGACACTCCTTTTCTGAACCGAAGGGAGAACCACCTATACACTATTCTAACCCGACATGGTAGATTACCGGAATCGCAATTCTATCCTAGAGCAGCCCTCTACTGCCTAAGTACATGATTGGCTATCTTGTGGTTTCTTTCATAGGTTATTTTGACACTGACAGCTATTTCCCGCTCGAAATCTTGACACAAAGTCAGTGTCATACCTCCGCGGAACAAAATGATCCGTTTTACGCTTGCACAATGTTGGGAAATATTGAAAAGTTATTTTCAAAGTGAGTGCTGTTCGTTTTTTGAAAAGAAGTTTTGGGCCAAAGTTTGTGCAAAAAGTTCATGAGACTGGTATGCTAGTTTACAAGACTCATGGTCCCCGCCGTTGTACGGTGCGCACAGATGGGTATGTAGCTGCTTTAGCCGAGAGTGTGAGATTTAATCCACGAACATCAACAAAATTGACGCCTTTGGGGCTCGGAGAGAGAGTGACAGTTTATTCCATAATTAATGGGAATGTTTTCTCTTACTAATAAAGCCATAATACATGGAAAAACATTTATTTTGTTCATTGTATTACATTTTTAAAAAGAAACTCTTATTTGGCCCACCCTCTGCAAGAAAACCACCAAAGTGACTTTGAAAAACTCAAAGAGGTAATGATGTGCTACGTTGTTTATAGGCGACTTAAATGCTAGAATCGGTGAGGAAATAGGAGCCGAAAATGTATCAGCAGGATTTAATCGACAGTCTAAAGATGTAATTTATTTAATGTGAGGGGTAGTAAAATATTGGAACTCTGTTAATCGATTAAACATAATCGGACCAGCGAAGGTGATCAGTTTGGTGATTTTACGTTTGTAGGACACCAAGACACATTTTTTTTAATTTGGTCAATTCTTATTTTGTGGCAACTGTATAGTCCATACCTGGCAAGCATACTCTATAATGGGTCTGAAAAATGTGGTAAATAGTTGTTTGATAACATAAGGATCAGAAAACTGACGTGATTCCCTTTTAATCCAACCTTATATTGAATTGGCTTTATTATTACATGTCATATTGATATGCTGTGTGAATTCGAGTTTTTTTTATCAAACAATACACGCCACGATTTACGCCAATAAAACTATAGTCAAAAGATAAAACGGACTATTTTCTTGTAAAATTTATAATCTTATACTTATACAAGATTGTTAGAGATGGTTTTAAATATGTTAACATTGTCTGCATAGATACATAAGACAATTAGAGTAGGTAATTTAAAACTGAAGGAAGATCATTTACAAACAATATAAAAAGAACTGGACCCAAATGACTACCCTGTGGAACACCAGAATTTACGACAAGACTATTTGAATGGTAGCCGTTAAAATTCACTGAATAGGATCTGTCAAGTAAATAAGACTTAAGCCAAGCAATGAATTTTACGCTGAACCCCAATCTACTCATTATTAGGCGACAGTTTGTCAAATGCCTTACTAAAATCTGTAAGAACACAATCCGTTTGTTTTTCTATTTTTAAAAGAATCTACACAAAACTCTGCTAACTCCATGAGTGGGGTGACTGGTGACAGTCGAGCGGCCCTTTGAGAAACCATGTTGGTAATGAACAATAAACGATTTCGTGAATTTTGCAAACAATTGCTTCAAAAAGTTTGAGAATAGCCGACAGTTTAGCTATTGGACGGTAATTAATAATTTGATCCTTTTTACCTTTTTTCTTCTTTCTTCTTCCTTTTCTTCGGCGCTGTTATGATCTCGATGTCGAGGGGATCATAACTCTCCCACGTATCTGCTTCCCACTAGTGATCCGCCTGTGGGGTTCGCCGGGTTGATCTCAGAAATCGGCGGCAAGCCTCCCGGTTTTGTATTGTTCCATTTCTGAGGCCAACTGAATGCTGGTCTTTTTGCATTTGTTTGTACCAGGAGTGTTTAGGCCTACCTTTCTTTTTATTTCGAATTGGAACGTTGTATGATATTGCCTTTTTGACGGGGTTCTCAGGATCTCTCCTTTGAACATGGCAATACCAACTGAGTCGGTCGTGTTCAATTTTTTGGGAAATGGTATTCTTAACATGAAGGCTTCCTCGGATCTTCGTACTTCTAATTCGATCAAGCTTTGTAACTCCTGCTGTCATACGAAGCATCTTCATCTCAGCTGCCGTTAGCTTACTCTCATACTTTTTGTACATTGTCCAACATTGTGAACCGTATGTGAGTGCTGGACGCACAACTGAAGTGTAGAGCTTCCCTTTCAGCTTAGGGGGCATTTTTCGGTCACAGAAGATAGCAGAATTTTCCCGCCACTTCATCCACCCTACGCTTACGCGATGATTGATATCGTCATCACAGATAGCTTCGTTATTTATCATAGACCCCAGATATTTAAACTTTGCACACTTGGGAAGCACTATATTCTGTCTTTTTCGCGCTTATGCGGTACCCACTTCCTTCTAGAACATCCACCCATACGTCAAGTGCTCGTTGTAGGGATATCGGGTCTTCACTTATGATGGCTCCATCGTCAGCAAAGAATAACTGATGTACTTTTGGATCCGTCACTTTGCCTTCAAGCAGGTAATCAAGAACTGTAATAAAGAGCAGGGGACTCAAGACACTTCCCTGGTGTACACCTACTGTGATTTCGAATTCTTCGGTGACTCCAGCTGCGCATCTTACTTTAGTAACTGCTCCATCATACATGTCCATAATTATCCGCACATAGGTTTCTGGAACTCCTCGTTGCCTGAGGGCCACCCATATTAGATCTCGTGGTTGCCGATCGAATGCTTTTTCAAAATCAACCAATACGACATGCAAATCCTCCAAAGAATCCCGATGCTTTTCCATAATTATTCTTATACTCTGGATTGCATCTGTGGTTGACTTACCACCGACAAACTAGCACTGGTCATCAGATAGCCTAATTATTTTTCGCAGTCGGCTACCCAAGACTCGCTCAACGATCTTCATGGTGTGTGACATCAGCTTAATCGAACGGTAATTATCACAGCTTCGAGTATCACCCTTTCCTTTATAAATTGGAAGAAGGTAACTTTCCCTCCATTGATTAGGCATGCGATCACCTCGTATAAGTTTGGAGACAAGAATCATGAGCTATCTAAACCCGATGTCTCCCATCTTTTTCCAAAACTCTGAGGGTATTTCGTCTGGGCCAACAGCTTTTCCCTTTTTGGAGTATTTTACCGCCTCACTAACTTCTTCGACTGTGACGTCGGATACTTCGCTTAAGTTAGGTGAAGCTATTGGAAAGTATAGCCTTGGAAATTGTTCGTTTAGAAGTCCGTCACAATACTGTCGCCACCTGTGAAGAATTTCGTTGTCTTCCACAAGTAGTTGGCCTTGAGCATTGTTAATGAACTTTGGCGAACAAATCTCCTGGGCATTTCTTCTTCTTTGAGCGGCTATTTTGAAGATAGTTGCGCCCTTATTCGTGTTTTGCCGTAGCTCTTGAATAGCACCAGCTGTCGGGGTAGAAATTTCATCCAGCTCCCGATACAGGTTTTCTGTATTCTTTGCTTGAATTTGGGCGCACTTCTTCTTCGCTTCTCTCTTGCAGTTTCTATATTCCACTTCGAGGCGTGACTTTTGCTCTGTATTATTAGAGGGGCACTTCGACCAAGCCTTGAAAGCCATTTTCTTTTTACTTATAACTGATTTAGCTTCATCATTCCACCACCATGTTTCTTTGCCTTGTTGGTTGTGTCCTTTTGAAACCCCTAACAGTGTTTTGGCTTTTTCTTTGCAAGTTCTCTGTAGGAGATCCCACATACTTTGTGCTGTACTCTCTTCATTTCGAACTATATCGGTGTTGTTATACAGAACGTTTTGCATATTCGAAATAAAAGCTTCGCCTTTTTCCTTATCCAGATTATACCATTTGATCTTCCCAAAAGTTTTTGTATGTTTGTTGTCGTTCACTGTCTCCATAAAAAATTCTGTCAGTAGGAGACGGTGTTGGTGGGCGATCGCTTCTCCTAGTATCACTTTGCAATCTTTTACCAGGGGTTTCATGAAACTAGATACCAAATGGTAATCAATCTGGGTTTCATTTCCACCACTGCTGTAAGTGACCAGGTGTCGGCTTTGTTTGACGAACATGGTATTTAGTACGATAAGACCGTATGTTTTGCACATGCTCAGGATGTCTTCACCAGGAGGGTTCCTGGTGCCGTATCCGAGGCCTCCATGGCAATCTTCATAGTCTTCGTTTGTCTTCCCGACATGTCCGTTCAAATCTCCGCCCACGAACAAAAACTCTTCCTTTGGGATGTCCTTAAGTAGATTGTGAAAGTCTAGCCAAAATGCATCTTTTTGCACCTGCTCACATCCAATTTGGGGAGCATATGCAGTGACAATATTTCACAACTTTCCTTTAATCACCAATTTAAGGGACATCAAACGGTCGCTGGATTTCGAAATGGTCAATACGCTGCCTAATAGATGTTTTGCAAGGATGATTCCGATTCCGTTTTTACCCTTTTCCGTTCCATAGTAGAACATCTTATAGTTTTTTGTCCTCGTATCCAAGAAACGGGCCCTGTTTCCCGTGTTTCGCCATTTTGTTTCTTGAACACATAAGATGTCCACTCGCCTTCTTTTCATCATCTCTTCCAACTCGAAGCTTCGACCTGTCATACTGCCAACGTTCCAACTCGCAACTCTCAGATTTTGTATAATCTGCGGCATTACTTTGCTAGCCCCCGGAATCCGTCTAGCTCTGACCCGAGCATTGCTGCTCGGTCCAGGATCAGTACCATGTGTAACAATGGTAGTGCCTGGCGGGGTAGTGTCATTTTGGACGAGTACTTCCATAATGCTTGAATTCACAAAATCCGTTGTAAGTATCGACGTGTGCATGCTCCAGTTTTGTATTTGATCTCTCTTTTACGGCACCGGTGATCTCCAGTCGTGCCAACCCAGGGACTGGCATGCACACTTTTGGGAAAGTTTATAGGTGTTACGTGTCGCTAGGTTGACCTTGCTGTTTGTGGCCTAGATGTATTTACTCCTTTAGTCGCCTTTTACGACAAGCGGGGAGGCGCTGCAGGAATATTCTAACCCGTCCCTGCACAGGGAATTCTTTTTACCTTTTTTATGTAGAGGAATTATGAAAGATTGTTTCCATATCTACATGAGGAAACTTACAAGTAGACAATGAATAATTAAATGGAACAGAAAGTGGCATCGACAAATGATTGACACATTTTTTTCAGAACTGAAGCTGGTACCCCATCAAGACCAGACGCGTCAATATCTTCTAAATTAGCTACAAATTTCATAATATCATCAATTGTTATATGAAAATTTATAACAGTCAAGTGAGAATATGATTTCAAATGACCAAATAATTTATCTCTTTCGTCAAGATTATCACAGTTTAGGTTATCACAGTTCGAATAGTTATCACAGTTAGAAAAATAACAGATGTACGGACTTTGAAAAAAGTCTGAAAATAGTTGTGTTATGATACGTGGGACATGGTCTGAGATATTGTTATGCATAAGAACGGACGGATATGGACTAGATTTTCGTTTGCTATTAATAAAGTTCCAAAAGGATTTAGGATCCATTTTTAAATTACTTTGAACCTTTTGTATGTAATAAAGATACTTAATACTTGATTCTCTGTTGAAAATATTTCTAGCCTCACAATAAATATTGAAATCGGTAACTAATCCAGTTTATTTGTATTTAAACCATAGTTTATTTCTACGGTTTTTCATTCTTCGCACTTCACTTTCATACCAGCTAGGAGCAAGCGATTTTGATTTAATAGATATTAGAGGAACAGATGCTTAGAAACAATCAAATATTTTGTCATAAAATTTATCAATTAAAGATAGCAAATTATTTAATTTAGAATAATCAGTTTTTTTAAAGTTAAATTTAAAAACATTGTCAGGATATTGATTATTCATTTCAAAGTTTTGAATAGATATGGTGAGTGCTGGATGATGAGAGTCTTCGTTCACAAGAGGATCAGTTGATCTGTCAAGTGAAATACCGGCATCAAATGTTGTGTAAATGAAGTCGAGGATCTTGGCGTTAGAGTTTGTGATTTTGTTCATTTGGTGAAGACCAAGTGATGTTAGATTGTCAAAAGAAAAGAAGAACCATCTTTACCTATATGAGCTCTTCGTTCAGCCAAACAGGAACATTGACTAGTGACGTCACAAAACAAGAGTTAACAACATTAAAGCGTACGTGAAATTCAAAAATGTATGTAAACAGAAAAAAAAACATTCCTATGTAGAATCTGAAGCATTAAAGATAGCGTTCTCTTGAAACGCTACCTATTTTTGGAGTTTGGCCCGAAAATTCTATGGTTAAAGGTTCGTGATAAGCACTGATTCAAGTCCAAGAATACTGCAGTCTCATTTCCAAAAATCTTCTAAGTCTAGTATCTAGTAATACCACTGCAAAAGCGGACAATCGACATTGCCAAGATGGCTGATAACAAGATTTTAGAATTTGGTGAGCAAAAAATCGATTGTGGCATGGGCTGTCTGTGGCATAGCGCGCTATTCTGCATGAACCAGAGGTCATCTGAGTCCGTTAACGGAAACGTAGTTTCCAGCCTTATTTTCAAAAAAAATATTCTAATTATGCCACCACTTCATAATCCGCACCAAAGTTTCACTCTGTGTGGATGCATCGGCTTCTGGACAATAACTTCCGGATTTTCCGATCCCAGATGCGGTAATTTTGTTGATTTTCATAAATTGAGTTTCACACTCATTTTCTTCTGTGCGCACTATACGACGACAATAAGTATGGTCCACTAGCATACCAGTCCCACGAAATTTTTGCACAAACTTGCGTACAGCAGGCGCGGTTGGTCCTTCATTTCGGCCAAAACTTCTTTTCAAAAAACTCACTGTTTGGTCTACTCACTTCATAAATAAGTTCTCAATATTTCCCAACATTGTTCAAGCGTTAAACCACTCATTTCGTGATACTTACTTTCTGTCAAGATTTCGAGTGGGAATCAGCTGTCAATGTCAAAATAACCTATGTGTATCGAATGCCTCACTATATTCACACCATCAAATATCACATTTATATTATTACGCTACACCTTTATGTGTGAGTAAAATAACTATATCAATATAAGTAGTATATCCTGAGATACATACTCAGTCCTTGTATTGAACTCAGTCGTTAAGGAAACGTCTCACAGTACAGACGTACAGCATTCGAGAGTTAGTTAATAAAAGATATTAATAGTCGGGTTTTTACATATTTTCCCGACTCTAAACAAAATCCGTGTTTCATTTAATAAAACTCTATGGATTACAGGTTCGCGATTATACATTTGGTCGCATCGAGCCGGATAAAAAATCAGTGAAAAACCGCGAGTATAGCCGTGCCGCCCTGTGGTTTCTTTAATTTGTATTCTTTCCCACAAACAAGTCGCGACACGACGCGCCGGTACATAAAAATTCCCCTCGCTAATAATATGCATGTACAGACGGGTTTCGTATTCGTACAGAAAGAACAAGCAGCATATAACTCGCAAGTATATGTCTGTGTATGCGCACAACGAAATTCCAGCTGCGCGCTCACTCCTCAGTACAGTCTTTTTTAAGTATTCGCCGCGAAAGGTCGATCGAATGATTGTTAGTCAGTGAGTTCACGAAGAACAAACAAAATCAAAGAACAGTCAAAAATAACAATTAAAAGTGTACAGGAAATAATCGAATTATAAAATAAAGTGTACAGAGAACAATTAACTGAAAAAATAGATAATAAAATCGTACAGGAGGAAAACGAAGACACACATCAAGAAAGTACAGGAGACAGCAGCAAGTATACGTACAGGAGAGGTATAGAAGAAAAACGTACAGAAAACAACAAGTACAGAATTATCTATCGTACAGGAAAGGGTGAGTCAGTTATATTTGTTTCATTCAAGTGCCTATAGTTCGTTTGTATACCAAGCGCGAGTGTTAAGCGTAGTATATTTTTTCCTTTTTGTTTCTAAAAATAACAAAATGTTGCGTACGTGACTTGAGGTCGTCTCGTCTCGTTAAATAAATAAACACAAAACAACCCCCATCTCTCGTTCTCCTCCATGGAGGGATGCGTAGAACATCATATATGTCTACATTACGTTGCGTATGTGATTTGAGAATTTTCTCATCACATCTTGTTGGAATAAACAACAAAATCATCCCTAATTCTCCTACATGGAATATACAATGTGGCACATAAGTTTGTTGCACACAGGAGAGAGTCTGCGGTTGTCGGCCACCGCACAGTGTGTTCAAGAAGGAGAAAATATAAATATGGTAAATAAAAGCGGCGCGCGATGGTGCGCAATATATATGATAACTTATAGGTATAGCATGCGCTGAGCGGGCCATGCAAAAAACGAAAAAGAATATATCTGCCAGGGACGTCAATTTAGTTGATGCGTAGTAGGAATTTATTTATTTATATTTAGTACTTCGTAATATGCTTCTGCCTCTTGTATAGTACTATTATACAGAGGTAATAACTCAATACGAGTAACTCAGTGGCCACTGATAAAATCGTTTTATTTCACAAAATATTTGAATACAATAAAATAATGCGTAAAGAAAAATAATAATAAACAAGGTAATAAAGATTTACAAGGTAATAAAATAAAAAACAAAGTAAAGGTAAACAAATATAAACAATGCGTAAAATAATGCAAGTTAAATGGAAATTTTCAAAGCATTACATGGGGGAAGTGGAGACAACTTGTTGCGGGTTGTTCTCCAGGAAAAATATTTGAAACAATATTGAAACAATATGAAAGAATATAGAGTACAGATAATAGAGCTTTTGTTCAATAAGGTCAAGTGGAGGCCGAACAAGGCAGTACAGGCTATAGAGCTTTTGTTCAACAAGGTCAAGTGGAGGCCGAACAAGGCAGTACAGGCTATAGAGTTTTGTTCACAAAGGCTAGTGGAGGCCGAACAAAACAGTACAGAAAAGAGCATGCCAGTACAGAACAAATTGTCGTTCAAGGAGAGTCTTGAACAACATAAACAGAGTACAGAACAATTTGTCGTTCAAAGAAAGTCTTGGACAACATAAGATAAATAAACAAAATAAAATCGCAACAGTACAGAAACGGTACAGATCCACAAAGTACAGAGTACAGGTATAGATTGTCGTTCGAAGCAAGTCTTCAACAACAAATAAAGTAAATTCAGAAAGAGTATAGATTGTCGTTCGAAGCAAGTCTTCAACAACAGATAAAGCAAATTCAGAAAGAGTATAGATTGTCGTTCGAAGCAAGTCTTCAACAACAGATAAAGTAAATTCAGAAAGAGTATAGATTTGGTATAGATTGTCGTTCGAAGCAAGTCTTCAACAACAAATAAAGTAAATTCAGAAAGAGTATAGATTGTCGTTCGAAGCAAGTCTTCAACAACAGATAAAGTAAATTCAGAAAGAGTATAGATTTGGTATAGATTGTCGTTCGAAGCAAGTCTTCAACAACAGATAAAGTAAATTCAGAAAGAGTATAGATTGTCGTTCGAAGCAAGTCTTCAACAACAGATAAAGTAAATTCAGAAAGAGTATAGATTTGGTATAGATTGTCGTTCGAAGCAAGTCTTCAACAACAGGTAAAGTAAATTCAGTACAGGTATAGATTGTCGTTCGAAGCAAGTCTTCAACAACAGATAAAGTAAATTCAGAAAGAGTATAGATTGTCGTTCGAAGCAAGTCTTCAACAACAGATAAAGTAAATTCAGAAAGAGTATAGATTTGGTATAGATTGTCGTTCGAAGCAAGTCTTCAGCAACAGATAAAGTAAATTCAGAAAGAGTATAGATTTGGTATAGATTGTCGTTCGAAGCAAGTCTTCAACAACAAATAAAGTAAATTTAGAAAGAGTATAGATTGTCGTTCGAAGCAAGTCTTCAACAACAAATAAAGTAAATTCAGAAAGAGTATAGATTGTCGTTCGAAGCAAGTCTTCAACAACAGATAAAGTAAATTCAGAAAGAGTATAGATTTGGTATAGATTGTCGTTCGAAGCAAGTCTTCAACAACAGATAAAGTAAATTCAGAAAGAGTATAGATTGTCGTTCGAAGCAAGTCTTCAACAACAGATAAAGTAAATTCAGAAAGAGTATAGATTTGGTATAGATTGTCGTTCGAAGCAAGTCTTCAACAACAGATAAAGTAAATTCAAAAAGAGTATAGATTTGGTATAGATTGTCGTTCGAAGCAAGTCTTCAACAACAAATAAAGTAAATTCAGAAAGAGTATAGATTGTCGTTCGAAGCAAGTCTTCAACAACAGATAAAGTAAACTCAGAAAGAGTATAGATTTGGTATAGATTGTCGTTCGAAGCAAGTCTTCAACAACAAATAAAGTAAATTCAGAAAGAGTATAGATTGTCGTTCGAAGCAAGTCTTCAACAACAGATAAAGTAAATTCAGAAAGAGTATAGATTTGGTATAGATTGTCGTTCGAAGCAAGTCTTCAACAACAAATAAAGTAAATTCAGAAAGAGTATAGATTGTCGTTCGAAGCAAGTCTTCAACAACAGATAAAGTAAATTCAGAAAGAGTATAGATTTGGTATAGATTGTCGTTCGAAGCAAGTCTTCAACAACAGATAAAGTAAATTCAGAAAAAGTATAGATTTGGTATAGATTGTCGTTCGAAGCAAGCCTTCAACAACAAATAGAGAAAATTCAGTAAGAATATAGAAACGGTATAGATTGTCGTTCGAAGCAAGTCTTCAACAACATGAACAAATAAACAAAGTAAGATCATTAAAGTATAGGAACAGTACAAATTTACAAAATAATAGAGTATAGATAAAAAATTAAAACATAAATAGTATAAAATTGTAACAATAAGATACAGCATACAAATATACATGGTCATACAAATATTTTATCCGAACTACTCATAAAATCAAATTAAAATATTTGAAGTAAATCTCGCAGCTGGTATTGAACAAAATTACTAAACGATAGGGAGAACAAAACGAACTATAGAGCCAAACCATAAACATATAAGTACAGAGAGATAAGACTTAATGAATTGATTTAAGTCAAAATATTAATACAGTACAGACATTTAATTATATTATACATAAAACATTTTAGAAGTACAGATTCTAGGGTACAGATTATTTATGCCAAATACGAGCATGGAAAGTAAAAATAAAAATCACAGCATTAATCAATCGAATTGTCATTTATATATTCAAAAATATGTCAGCATTAGGTTCTGATACACAAAGAGCTGACAGCACAGAAAGCGACAGCCGTCAGATACAGGTACAAGTAAACATGCCATTTCAACAACATGATCTCCGAAACACCTGGGGAACGTTCGATGGCACATATACAGCATGGATAGGATTTCATGATCGTTTCAAGGCTGCCATCCACGACAATGAGAAAGTAACAGCTGCATTCAAATTTTCCTACCTGAAGAAGTCCTTGACAGGCCCAGCAGCTAGAACTCTAGGAGAATGGCAACTGACCGAGGAAAACTACAACGAAGCATGGGAACGCCTGAAGCAGGTGTATGATAAAAAATACTTGATAGGGCGTGACCATCTGCGTCAGCTGCTTTCGCTTCCGAAGATGCACGACCAACAAAAGGCTGGTGAGTTACAGCACATCGCCAATACTGTCCACGAAACGCTACGACAGCTGAAGTCACTAGGTCTGCCAGTTGAACACTGGGACTTCTTTGTAGTTCACGTGATTAGTGAAAAATTCGATAAGGAGACAGCTCGTCAATGGGAACTTCAGAGGAGCTCCGAGCAGCCGAAGTTATCAGATTTTCTGGCGTTTATAGAAAAACAAGCAGGCGCACTCTCCAACATCTCAGAAGCACAGCAGTCACGTACAGAAGCAGGAAAGAATCCATCTCGTACAGAAGAGCGAGCCAAGATTGCAGCTCAACCCAAAGCCTTCAAGAAGATACGCACCCGTGGAGACCGACTGTGCATAATATGTGCAGAGGATCATCAGATCTGGGGATGTCCAGACTTTGCCGCACTCTCTTTCCGTGGCCGTAAAGATTTTATCGATAGGAGAGCTATTTGCCCCAATTGCCTGAAGCAAGGACACAAAGAAAATAACTGCTACATCCGAGGATGCGTTAGGTGCCCAGGTAATCCGAAACACAACATCCTTCTATGCCCCACGAAAGAAGTTTTGAAGCCAGCAGTGTCAGCCTTGTCTATCGACCCTGAGGTTCCAAGGACTTCGACTGGCACACAGCGTAGACGCAAGGTCAAGAACAAGTCAGACTGACTAGTACATCGCAATAGTAGAGTAAGACGTCGTCAGCACAGCAACATAGCACGCAAGCACCGTACAGTCAGTTAAAACTAATAAAAAATTTCGTACAGGTAGGATTTATTCTAAAATAAATCCATTTCGCAGCACAAAAATAGAACGTACAGAAGTAAATAATCCTGTAAGCCAGGAAAGTACAGAACGTCAGACTTCAAATAAAAGGAAGTCAGAAAATAATAATCAGTCTATGTTCAACAACAAATTAATAAAACTTAACCATGAAAATTACGTACAGTCTATTAATTCAGTTTTAGGTAACACAAATTTAATTCCGACAGCTTTAGTTAAGATTCAAACAGCAGATGGTTTTATACATGGCCCCTTTCGAGCAATGTTAGACACAGGGTCACACTTAAATTTAATTGCAGGTAAGCTAAAACGCGATCTGAAATTACATACAAAGCAATTATCAGGGAAGCTAGTTGGCATTTCTGGCACACCCTTTGCCATAACGCACCAAACCATGTTGAGAATACTGCCATGGTACGCCTCGAATCCTACCAATGAGCACCAGACTGAATCTTTCTGGATTCTGCCAGAGGAAAGTCAATGGCGACCTATTTTGCCACAAGAGGTAATACGTATAGATAGTAAGTCAGATATATCACCGCGTAATTATGCAGATCCTCAGTACTTCAGACCAGATAAGGTGCATATACTGCTAGGTGTTAGTTTCTTCGCGAGATCAATCAAGTCAGTATATGAGAGACGCTCAGACGGTACAGTTTTGTTAGATACGACACTAGGCATAGTATTCCTAGGTCCGAGTCAAGACAGAGATGAGCAACCAAAGTATGCCTATTCGGCAATTGAATACTCGTCAGAGAATCAGTTAGACGAACTTTTAAGTAGACTTTGGCAGATGGATCAAGTGGGCACAGGTTCTAAACGTACAGAAGAAGAGGAATTAGTGGAACAACACTTCAAGTCAACCCACTATCGTAACAAGAATGGTATTTTCGTTGTCGAGATGCCACTAAAATCAGAATATACAGACATAGGTAGTTCACGCACGATAGCGTTGCGTCGCTTTATGTACCTAGAAAGAAAATTAGAAAAAGATGATCAATTAAGAACAACTTATATAGAAAAGATGCGGGATAGTATCAAGTTAGGTCATGTAAGACTAGCAACTAGTAATCCTCAAGCAGAAAATCTGGTATATTACATACCACACCACTGTATAGAAAAGAAATTTCGTATAGTATACGATGCAAGTTGTCGCACAGATAAAGGCATATCTTTAAATGATGTACAGATGCTAGGCGAAAAGCTGCAAAGAGATTTACATGAAATAATTATGCGTTTTAGAAGGCACCGCATTGCAGTTTGTGGTGATATCAAGAAAATGTTCAACCAGGTCAAGCTAAACGAAAGACAATGGGACCTCCAACGAATCTTCTGGCGAGAAGACAAGCATAAACCATTACTAGAATATTGGCTCACAGTGGTGACGTTCGGCTTAACATCATCAGCTTATTTGGCAGTTCGGTCAGTAGTTCAAGCCGCTATAGAAGCTGAAGAGTCCTTTCCAGAAGCATCCGCATCAATCAGGAATGACTTCTACATGGATGACTGCGCAACAGGCCAGTCAAATGTACCCAAAACGATTCAGTTAGCGAAAGACATACATAAAATACTAGGAGGAGCCGGTTTCGAATTATGTCAATGGAAATCGAACTCAGAAACGTTTATGAAGGAGATGAATGCTGGCACGAGTGATACCTCATTGGTATTTTCGGGGGAAGAGGAATCATCCATCCTAGGTTTAAAATGGCTGATAGCGTCGGATAAGTTCACGTACGAAGTGAAAACATCAAAGATAATCGGCACACTCACCAAGAGAAAAATAGTCGGATGCGTAGCCCAACTATATGATCCAAATGGCTATATATCTCCCGTCACCATCATTGGAAAGATCATGATTCAAGACATCTGGAGGTTAAGTACAGGATGGGATGATCAGATACCAAAAGAAATAGAAGAAAGATGGAAAGAATACTGGAATGGCATAAAATTCCTAGAAGAATTCCGTATAGACAGATGGCTAGGTACCGTAGGTATATTAGCAGTTCAGATCCATGGTTTCTCAGACGCATCAAGTACAGCATATGGGGCAGTTCTTTATGTTCGCACAGAACAGGCGGATGGTACAGGTACAAGCAGATTACTCATATCAAAGACAAGAGTAGCCCCCTTAAAGACAGTTACAATCCCAAGGTTGGAACTTGCAGCCGCAGAGTTGTTGTCAAGATTACTATTACAAGCAAGAGAATCAATGGAATGGCAAAGTGCACCATGTTTTTTATGGTCTGATTCTACAGTCGTCTTACAATGGTTAAATAAACTACCACGCAATCTCAAGACATATGTTGCTAATCGTGTTTCGTCGATTCAAACAAACACTGATGTGAGATACTGGCACTACGTAAACACAAAGGATAACCCGGCAGATTTGCTGAGTAGAGGAGTACAAGCGTCCGCGTTAGTAAATAATAAGTTATGGTTAGAAGGGCCAGGTTGGCTCAGGCTACCCAGTACAGATTGGCCTGAAACAGGTTTTAGTACAGATGAAACATTAGAGGTACAGAAAGAATTCAAGGTTTTGGCAGTCATATCTACCAAACCAATGTTATGTATAGGTTTAAAACGTACAGGTCAGAATGTTCCGCTTTTGGATTTTTCTAATAAGCTGGAACGGTTAGTTATTATAATCGGATATGCGATTCGTTTTGTGGATAACTGGTCAAAGACTCCAACATTTAAAATAAGAGCAAAGAGACGTACAGCCAGAATTCGTACACCGACACTGGAAGAAAAAGCAAGAGCAATGTCATATCTCCTAAGAAAGTCACAAGAAGCACATTACAGTAGCGAACTAGCATCGTTGGAGAATAGAAAAGGTCTTCCGGAGAAAAGTAAACTGGAACCCCTCAAGCCAATACTTGATGGCAAAGGTCTACTAAGAGTAGGCGGCAGGTTAGATAGGAGCAGCAACTCATACGAGATGAATCACCCAGTCATAGTTCCAAACAGCTCAAGGCTAGCATGGCTAATAACAGATCACGCCCACCGAGAGACAAAGCATGGCGCAACACAGATAATGATGCAGTTCATCAGACAGAAATACTGGATCCCGAAGCTTCGCAGCGAATTACGGAATTATCTACACAAATGCGTTACCTGTGCCAGGTACAGCTCCAGATTAGAGCATCAGCTGATGTCAGAACTACCTGCGGACAGAGTACAGATAGGCAAACCATTTCTACACTGCGGTATAGACTATGCAGGTCCATTAGAAGTAAAGATGATTAACAGACAAGGTAATCAGATTTCCAGAAGCAAATGTTGGGTCGCAGTTTTCGTATGCCTTAAGACTCGAGCCGTACATATCGACCTAGTGACAGATCTAACATCGTTAGCATTTATCGCATGCTATGAACGCTTTATTGCACGCAGAGGCAGGTGCGAACGTATGTACAGTGACAACGGTACGGCTTTCGTAGGTACCAATAAAGAATTGAAAAGAGCTATAGAGATGTGGACGAGTGAAGAAACAATCTCTCATCTAAACCACAAAAGTACAGAATGGCATTTCATGATCCCTGCCGCACCACATCAAGGCGGAATCTATGAAGCTGCAGTAAAATCAATGAAGTATCATCTGAAGAGGATTGTAGGACTGAAAGTCCTCCCGTATGAACAACTTACAACACTTTTAGTACAGATAGAGGCCATCCTCAACTCGAGGCCGATTCATCCCTTAAGCGATGACCCATCAGACGTACAGGCGTTAACTCCAGCACATTTTTTGGTAGGTGAACCAACAATATTACCCATTCCTTTTGATTTCAGCAAACAGCCAAGAACAGTAGGCGTCAGACTCTGGAAAGATCGTCAATTGATGCTCAAACATTTCTGGGACCGATGGAGTTCCGAATACCTAACTACTCTACAGCAGCGTAAGAAGTGGCGAAGAGAGAAAGAGAAGTTCAAGGTCGGTCAGTTAGTGACAATTGCAAGCGAAAACTTCCCACCAGCACATTGGGCGCTAGGTAGAATCTGTGAGCTCATCACCAGCAGAGACGGCCTTGTGAGATCCGTAGTCGTGCAGACTGAAACTGGAAAGCTGAAGCGACCGGTGCAGAAAATTTGTATTATTCCAGTAGAAGTAGAAAAGTTAAATATTTAAAGTACAGAAACACAAAAGAAAGTTGATGTACAGAGATTCAAAAGAAAGTTGATGTATAGAACAAAATAAGAAAAATTAAAGTAATTATAAGAAAGAAAGAATGAAGAAAGTATAGAAATAAAATTACAACACAGTTTGTATTTTGTAAAGTTATGAAACATTGTAAAGTAAAGATGAAAGATAAAACATAATTATTGTGAAATATTACGATAAATAAGTACAAAACGAAATCCTAAAGTATGTTAAAAATTTATAATTTTTGCTGGCACTGTATCGAATGCCTCACTATATTCACACCATCAAATATCACATTTATATTATTACGCTACACCTTTATGTGTGAGTAAAATAACTATATCAATATAAGTAGTATATCCTGAGATACATACTCAGTCCTTGTATTGAACTCAGTCGTTAAGGAAACGTCTCACAGTACAGACGTACAGCATTCGAGAGTTAGTTAATAAATGATATTAATAGTCGGGTTTTTACATATTTTCCCGACTCTAAACAAAATCCGTGTTTCATTTAATAAAACCCTATGGATTACAGGTTCGCGATTATACACTATGATTTAAATAGAAACCACTAGATGACCCACCACATATATCGAATTAAAAAAAAAACAACAACCACACGATCACGTTTTGATTTCTATAGTATCTCTCTCTCTCTAAATTGTATATGGTAACAACACCTGGGGCCAAATTACCGCTTCAGTGACCGAGTGAGTGATTCCCATCAGTGATCGAATGAAAATGTCAAATTAGTGTAATCGATTGCTCGATGATGTAAGCGGTAATGCCAAACTCAAATAATTCAGTCACGTATTACTCGAAAACTGATGCGGTAATTTGGCCCCTGATTCTTATATGTATCCTGTTGTCAGAAGCCTTAATGGTTACATACATATAAACATACAAATTAAATTGAACTTCGGGAACCATTCAAACAAACAACAAATTACGAAATTATGTTAATTATGTTATCAGTTAAAAAGGAACAGAAAAAACTTCAGACTTGAATTTATAGATTTAAATCTGCGTCACAAGGTTAGGACATCTAATTTAGCTTTTCTGATGATAAAATATCACAAAACAAAATAAACAAAATATGTTGGTGAAAGAATAAGTCTAAATCAGATTAATACCGCTTCATTGTGATATGTGTATGTTTGTAGACTTTCAGCCAAGGACAATAATGTTTTTTTCCTTTTTTTCGTTGGTTTTCCTAAATCAAAATGACAGGAAAATGAGAATTGTTCTTGATTTATGGTCATGAAGTTTTATTTTCACATGAGAATAAAAGTAATTTATTCCATTAAGATAATAGGGTTCTTATTAAACCAAGTTTTATATCTTTGGTTTTTGTTCAGATAAAATTCAATTAACCTTGAAATAGAGATAATGTTTGCAGCGTGTGTCTTTGACTTTTAAACTGAATTTTAATAAGTAAAGGTTAAAACTTTACTAAGTGAAGGTTAGAAAAGAAATAAAATTATATGAAGGAATCTCTCACAACCTAGTTGTTCAAATAGTTTGAGTGGTTCAACTTTTAAATTACCATACATTGAAAATACATTATTTTCCTCATCGTCATGAATCATAGTTGAATAGAAAAGAGATCTCCTCTTAGTGGAACACACAACCTGACCAACAATTTAATAGAAGAGGGTTGAAATAAATTATTCGGCTATCGTCTACCATTGGCTCATGACCGAAATTTCTAAATTATAATCCTTAAACTAAAATTGAAGCACGAATAACGGTAATTGCTTCAATACAATAGGGAGGCGTTTTTGTCGAAAATATTTTGCAAACAGAATTCTCGAATGAAGCTTCCCTCTTGTGATGCATTTAATATATTCAAACTCTAATCAACTGGATTATTGTCTAATTTGCAAGCATTAATGTTAGGATATAGTACTACTCGGGCACATCAAGGAATTAGATTATCTCAGTCAATTAAAATGTACGAGTAGATATGTTCATGCTTTTACATATTTGTGCTTCAGGGTGTTAAAAACGGCAAAAAAAACATGTATTAAAAATATTCCTTCATTTACAAAAGCCCATCTAAACAGAGGTGGCGAAAAATTAATTATCCAATTTTGTTTTTGAATTACTTTTTTACTTAAAAAATAAAAATGATTTTGAGTGACGGAAGTCTTTATTTGGACCTTTATAATTTTTTCTATTAAGTTATTAAGTGGAAAAGATGATATCTCTCAAGTGGCTACCGCCAGTGTTGATACGCATTTGTGCCCGTTTTATCGGATTTTCCATGACTCTGCAAGATTTTCGGTGATAACTGTTCGCATTCCTGTCAAATATTCTCCTTAAGAATTTGGATTGTCTGAGGCTTGTTGGCATTAATTCGCAACTTCAAGTAGCCTCAAAGAAAGAAGTCTGAGATGATTAAATCGGGCGATCTTGCTGGCCATACCAAATCGCTTCCTTCACATGGTTCCACCGTCTTGTTGAAACTATATGTTCACCAAGCCCCGCTCATCTTATTCCAGCAGTAAGAAGTCGTTTATCATAGCCTTGTAGCATTCGCCAGTAACAGTGGCCAGTCGCACCATACAGTGGATTTGAGTGGATGTAAGGGCATGGTAGATAGTGCCCAGCCAAGTTCTGGCACTACAACTTTTTTACAGGAACAAACTCAGGCGATTTTTGACCCCTCCCTATTTTCATTGCCAATGAAGTCAGAAACTTAAAATTCCGAATATTTGCTAAGTTAGTGCACAGGCACCTCACCAAATTTCAATTTTCTATCATAAGCCGTTCCTGAGATATAAGGCCTCAAAAATCACAAAAACCGTAACTGACTGACTGACAGACAGTGACAGATAATCAAAATTATGCAGCACTTCCCAACATCGTATAATTTTATTTTAGTTTTGCACAACGGTAGGTCTTGTTATGCAAGCAGAAGAAAAAATTTCAGGTTTTGCGTTGAGGGGGCGTGGTATCCGCCCTCTTTCTCCGAATTGGTGCTGGTTGAATGGAGCACTTCCGACTGCTGTAAAACTATGAAATTTGGTAAAACGGTAGGGCTTAAATCGCATACAAAGAAAAAAATATAAAATTTGAGGTTTTCCATTCAGGGGCGTGGTATCAGCCCACTTCCTCAGAACTGATGTAAATTATATATGGCACATTTCCGACTGCAGTAGAACAATGACATTTGGTAGAACCGTAGGGCTCAAATTGCATATAAAGGACCAAAAATAAAAATTGAGGTTTCCCTCGACATGGTATCCAGCCACTTTATGTTTAATTTCATGACATTTGGTACTCTATGTTATGTTTATGTTAACATGAATGAAAATAGAAAACATTTGCATACCTGAAAAAATTATGAGCTACCACGCACAATTTAACAAAAAGTATTGCATAACTTTAGATGTGCAACACATTATGTTCTAGTAAATTCAAGTAGCCACACTTTCAACAAAACACAAAAAATCACAAGGGCGCAATCTAATACCTGTTCAGGTTTTGCCAGAAAACACCAACTCATAATAAACGCATGCCTTAAGCTTAGATATGCCCCACAAGATTGGAAAATAGAAGAAGTTATCGTTGTACCTGAGCAAGGTAAACCACCCACAGAAGTTACATCTAACAGACATATATACGCATGTATACTTATGTCTGTATGTATTATTGCGGGGGACTTCAATCTACATAATTCTAGTTGGCTCCGCTTTTCAAGACGGACAAGAAACAAAGGAAGATATATTTAGATTTTTTGCTGAGTTGCATCAACTAACTCAGCTGTAGATGAACATGAGCCCACTCGAATATCAGATGTTGCTGTGCAAAAACGCCGTCAATCTCGATTTGTTTCTTACTTCTAAGTCTGATAACTATACCATTACGGTAAGATCTTCATTCAGCACTTCGGACCATTGTGAAACATCAGCCGATTTCTTGTGTCCTGTCCATCCAGTTAAAGAAAAACATGCTACTAGGACCGTTTGGGAATACGATAGTGTCGACGGTCTTATTACGAATCTTACCTGGACACTATGGGACGTTGATACAGGGTGTCGATATGATCACAGAAGTGATTTTTGTTGGGGTGCGTACTTTTATTACTTAAGAATTCAAAAGAACAGTACCTAAAGAAAATTATTGGTTCGGTAGATGCTGTAAAGAAGGTTGAGAAAAGTAAGTTTCCGCTCTAACAAAGCCAATCCCAATGAGGAAAATCGGAAAAGGCATAAAGAAGCCAGAAACCATTGCAACGCTGTTGTCGAAAGACCGACTTCTTCTTCTTCTTCTTCCTCCTTTGCTTCGGCGCTGTTATGATCTCGATGTCGAGGGGATCATAACTTTCCCACGTATCTGCTTCACACTAGTGATCCGCCTGTGGGGTTCGCCGGGTTGACCTCAGAAATCGGCGGCAAGCCTCCCGGTTTTGTATTGTTCCATTTCTGAGGCCAACTGAATGCTGGTGTTTTTGCATTTGTTTGTACCAGGAGTGTTTAGGCCTACCTTTCTTTTTATTCTGAATTGGAACGTTGTATGATATTGGCTTTTTGACGGGGTTCTCAGGATCTCTCCTTTGAACATGGCAATACCAACTGAGTCGGTCGTGTTCAATTTTTTGGGAAATGGTATTCTTAACATGAAGGCTTCCTCGGATCTTCGTACTCCTAATTCGATCACGCTTTGTAACTCCTGCTGTCATACGAAGCATCTTCATCTCAGCTGCCGTTAGCTTACTCTCATACTTTTTGTACATTGTCCAACATTGTGAACCGTATGTGAGTGCTGGACGCACAACTGAAGTGTAGAGCTTTCCTTTCAGCTTAGGGGGCATTTTTCGGTCACAGAAGATAGCAGAATTTTCCCGCCACTTCATCCACCCTACGCTTACGCGATGATTGATATCGTCATCACAAGTAGCTTCGTTATTTATCATAGACCCCAGATATTTAAACTTTTCACACTTGGGAAGCACTACTCCATTCAAATAAATGTCTGGAATAGGCCTGTGTGGATCAGAAAATGGGCAGCATAGGTATTCTGTCTTTTTCGTGCTTATGCGGTACCCACTTCCTTCTAGAACATCCACCCATACGTCAAGTGCTCGTTGTAGGGATATCGGGTCTTCACTTATGATGGCTCCATCGTCAGCAAAGAATAACTGATGCACTTTTGGATCCGTCACTTTGCCTTCAAGCAGGTAATCAAAAACTGTAATAAAGAGCAGGGGACTCAAGACACTTCCCTGGTGTACACCTACTGTGATTTCGAATTCTTCGGTGACTCCAGCTGCGCATCTTACTTTAGTAACTGCTCCATCATACATGTCCATAATTATCCGCACATAGGTTTCTGGAACTCCTCGTTGCCTGAGGGCCACCCATATTAGATCTCGTGGTTGCCGATCAAATGCTTTTTCAAAATCAACCAATACGACATGTCGAAAGACCGACATTCTAAGAAATTAAGGCAAACAATCCTGCAATATTCAAAAGGCAGTAGAAATATCAGGTAATTTATGAAGAACGTACAAATTTGTATACCTTCGAAGATGGACGCTTATCTAAAACGACAACCCGATAACTAGCTCTTCAGACAAATGTACTTGTAGCTTGTAGCTCATCTCGCTGCAAGCTCGATGTTGCCTGACATCAACATAGCCCCTCCTGTACTTGAGAACGTAAATCATTCAAGGACAGGTATATTTTCGCACTCGTATATAGTTGCCGCAGTCTTTCGAGATCTTGATATAAGCAAATCCGCTAATTCTGACTATATATATAGTCTCCCATTCTTCTGAAGAGGTGCGTAAGCTTTTCCATCCCTACTAAAGTTCTGGAGTCTTCCCTACAAGATGAAAACTAGCATTTGTCTAGCCTGTTCCTAAAAAAGTCGACCCTTCTTCCCCTCCTCCAACCGATTGCATTTACAGCCCTCTTTTCCAGGATTATGGAATTTGTGGATCAATCATCAGCTCAAGAAATATCTCGAAGTTCGAAGACCGAAACCGTTCCACTGGTTATATTTCTAAGGAATTTAATAGAGTTTGGCACTAGACTCTCCTATTGAAAACCCGTGCGTTTGGTACGAGTATCATTGAAACCCTTATTCTTTGTATTAGAATCTACCTTCTGGAATGTTCAATACATGTTGTATTAGACGGTTTCAAGTCTGATTTTCACAAAATAAATGCTTATATTCCCCAGGGCTCTGTTTTGTCTCCGACTTTCTTCCACATTTCTATAAATGATCACTTGTCTAAATCTTCTAATTCACTTCATTGTTTTGCCGACGACTCTACCCTTAGCTTCTCATACTCATTCTCAAATTCACGTTTAACTCCTTCAGAAGTGAAATTGCAACGATATCGTATGATAAGCTCATTAAACTCCGATCTTTACAGCATTGTTAAATGGGGTATACAAAATCGGGTGGAGTTTAATGCTTCGAAAACTCAATGCTGTCTATTGTCTTTGAAACAAAACGTAACCCCTATGTCATTGCCCTTAAATGGCACTTTCATCAAGGAAACCAAAAAGCTCACAGTACTCTGTATGTGTGTCAGCGACGATCTTCGTTGGAATTACCACATTCTCGAGACTGCCAAAAATTATACAATATGCTTACAATTTCTATATCGATACAAGAAATGTTTCAACCCTTCTGATATGTCTGACATTTATAAGGTGTTTATACCTCCAAAACCCGAGTATAACTCAAATCTTTGGGCAGGCACAACACAAACTTCTCTCCACTTATTGGATAGAATTCATTCAACATTGACAACTTCAACGGGGTATAATTGCATTTGAAGAAGAAAACAATGTCTTCTCCAACAGGGCAATGCCCCGATGGCGCACAGGTCCGCAGTTGCAACAACCTCCTCCCTCATCCAGCACATTCTCCAGATAAAACTTCCTGCAACTAGGTCTTGTTTTCAAACACGAAGAAATGGCTTGGATGTAAGAGATTTGAAACAAACACTTATTCTGAGGGTCTCGAGAAATCTTATTATTTTAAGGGCAACAAAATTGGAGAAACGTTGAATGATGTATATCGGGCTTAAAGGAGACTGTGTTGAGAAATAAAATATTTGTATGCGCTCTTTTCAGGTCGAGAGTCTTATTGACCCACTTTCATTGTGTTACAATTGTCAGTAAGTATTTGTCGACAAAGTCTTTAAAAGTTTAAGAAAAATCTTAAAAATTCCATCCAAGAACTTGACAAAATATTTTCATATTTTTTCCGACAGTTTTCCAGATCAATCAAATTATTTATGAGACATAAATTTATCAATTATTGTGAAGTTGTCAATTTACAAAGTGTCATATGTCACATTTGTTAATTTTTTGAAACAGAACCCTTTGTTGCAGCTCAGTTTCGACATTTTTCCGATAAGAGAAGAGAAGAACCCACTCAGTTCGAATTGTTTTTTCTTCATGACGAGTTTTTATACTTTTCAGTTCATTATTTTATTTAAACTAAAAATGGGTTCATGGTCCTTTGTATCGCTTTGACTTTATTTGCAAATTTTTGATCTACAAGAACCTTCATTTTAACAAAACTCTTAGATTTGTGGTTTTGTGCAATTTTCCAATTTGCTATTGATTGTAATGAAAAGCTTTTTTCACGCCGCTTTTTACTTTCGACATGAAGTCGTACGATAAATACGAATATCATAAATTCATAAGAACACATTTATTACCTGAATGCCTTCCGGAATCCAGCCCAACCTTAACTCGGTACATGTGGTTTTCCTATTATAAAAAGGGTATTGAAAATTCGAAAATTCAGAATTCCATGAGCTATTGTAGTGCAAGAACCTCTTCATATGTAGATAGGAAGCAATAAAAACTCATATTTACTGGAAAAACGAATGTCGACTTGCTATATTCGTATTTTAATGGAAAAGCCTTTTTTAGATTTCCAGCCCGGACAAGATATAAACATTCGATATTATTTAGAAATATCTCTGATATGTTGTACGTTCCATCGTTTGGAAAATTATTGTTATTGTTTTTTTTTTTATTTTTATAGCAAGGAACTTTCAATAGTTCTTATCTCGAAGATTTTCTTAAAATTATTACCAAGAATCACTTGTGAATTCTTGGTGGTTAGTGAAATAAACCGGAAGAAAACTTTTAGTAGTTCCAAAGAGTCCACCATCATTGATATTACCTTTCCTGTCTGAACGAAATGCACCTTGTGCAAAAAAAAAATAAAACGTACAGATAAAAATTTAATATCCCAGGTTATTTTATTTTTAATTTATTTCTTTGGTATCTCGGAGAATCTTAGCCAGCGTAGAGGGTAGGAGTCATCACGTTGTATGTTTACTACCGTAAGGATAGCTTCATTTTACACTTATTTTAAAGATTAATAAAAGAAGGAAGTTTGAAAGGGGAAAGTTATGGATGTGAAATAAATTTCGGCATCGAAGTTTTTTAATGGTGAAACTTCCCTAATCTTGTGTGTGAGTTAAATCCTACATTAACTAATGGCAAGCCAGTGTACTTGGTCATATAAATGTTAAGAGTCCTGTTAATAAGTTTGATGAATTTAAATTCAGCTTGGAAAAGAGTCTTGTAGATATTATTTGTATGTGTGTCTGAGTCGTGGTTTAAGCCTGCATTAAGGAATTACCAATTTATGTTTGACGGAAAGAAACTATTTCGTGCAGACCTTGCGAGCAGAGAAGGAGGCTCGGCTATAGGTATATGTGAGAAAAACTATTCAGTGCCACATTATTAAAAGCTGTAGTGGAAAGTCGTCTAATACTCAATTCTTATTCTTAGAAATTCCCAATGGAGTCGAAAAATGCATATTAGGAACCATTAATATGCCGCCAATGACTCTTCTCTTCTGTAATAACTGAAATTCTAGAAGAAATATGTCACATTTAACATCAACCTATTGAACCACCTTATAGCCCATTATTTAAAATGCGCCATGAGCGCACTTTGGTACCCACCTTCTCTTTTTAAGTAGTGATCACCTGTTAACGTATAAAAGCACAGCCAGTTGTCTTTTCCAGGTTTCTCGCGGCACGATCTTCTACAACGATTTTAACGATTTTTATTGAACATTTTATATACAATTTGTGCTAACTTACAACAAAAAAAAAATACATTGGAAAATTTTAAAACTTATGGCACATATAGGGCCTAACCTTTTACAATGTGTTAATTTTAAAAGAATATAAATATATATTTTACATGTCAACTTAATATTATAAGTCGGGTGACTTTGATATTCTCGGAGTGTTCCGTCCCGGTTGTCGAGTGGAGGTTTGGATTTGGTTTGGTAAAACTGATGGCATTTAGCCGCGACGGTAAGCTGACCCTGTGTCAGCGTAGAAGGGAACGGCTGCTTCGTCGTTGTCCGTGAAAATAGTGTCATCCAGGGTTTCCATCACACTGATGCACGGTCTTCTATACTACGCAAATATGTACTTCTCAAAAAACTTCTCATTTTATGTTTTAAAACATACAGGCGCAAAATTTTAAACAATTTTGTGATATGTTAAAGTCATTTTTTGTAAATTACTAAAGAATTTGGCTAATTTTTAACAATTTTAACAAATTACTATCTCTTAACATTTTACAAAACTTAAAATCACAAACTAGCCACCTTAACTTTTAGTAATTTGCGAAATCCATGACTTCTGTCATTTTTCTCGAAAAAAAAATTTCTTGGAAATTTTATTTGACAGCGTTAAATTGTATTAGTTGTATGAGTTAATTGTTTTTAAAAGTAAGTAAAATAATATAAAATGTGTTCGGAAGATGAAGATTTTGATATGTTTGAAGGCTTATCTTTATGCAGAAAAGTGCGATGTTTTAAGTCCTTAGCAAATCCTTTTGAAGAGCTGGACGATGGAGAATTTTACTCCAGGTATAAGTTTGACAAGACAACATTTCGGTTCCTGGTTGAAAACCTGAAAATCCAAGACAGAATTACATGCCGTGGGCTTCCAATTTCACCAGAATTACAAATACTAGTTACATCACACTTCTTTGGGAGAAATCAATTGTAGGTTGTCACTTTAGCTTGTGACAAATCAAATTATCAGGTCTAGTTTTGTTTGCTTTGTATTTTTCACGAACTGTCATTGTTTGAACGTGTTCAGATGCACCTTTTTTAATAAAAGGCAATTAGAAATGTACTAGTTAGTAAAACGAAAAAAAAGGATTAAGATTTTCAAAGAGCTAGTAAATTACAAAAAGTTTAACAAACTGCTAACAAGTAAAATGCTAAGCCCTTAATAATAGGTTGTTTAAAATTTTTCCCCACAGACATTAACTTCGGACGTTAATTTTCAACACAAATATTAAAAATCTTTTTAGGAACTACGTTCCACTTGAAACTGGTGTTGTAAAAAAATATCAACTGTCCATGGATATCTGATAGATTACAAAATACTAGCCGACCCAGCTCTCGAAATTCGAGTGCCAATTTATTTATTAAATTCATTATCATTCAATAAAAGACAGAGAATTCATGATTTTTTTTATTGTTGAATGTAATGAGAAGTACCTACAAAGCACTCAATCCTGGAGTCCAAAGGAAAACAGTTAAACTTTCAAACCTATACATATTTTTGACACATTAACAATTTTTGTTTCGATTCTTTCATGTCATTGTCCTTCAGCTGTTGTTATGGCCATAATATTGGAATCGAACCCACGTCGCTGGAGTGATGTCAACCTGTGAATTTTGTGTTACATACATGTGAATTTTTTTTTAAATTTCACTCTCATCATTTTTTCATAACGCGCCTAAAAAAAAATTTACCTACATAACTTCAAAAACATAAATTTAATTTTCTTTTGGACGGTGTTCACATTGGACTCACTCCGGCGACTTTTTTTGATGTCTCTGTGTTTTTTCTCGTTCGCACTTCATGCTTAGAAAGAGACGGCAAAGTGAGGCAAGATTTTTAAAACAAATTAAAAATTAATGGATTTTTTTTGACATTTGTCTTGGTGACACAATATGACACAGGAAGATACAGTGTATCACAAAAGTAAGTAAGCACTCATTAAAAAAAATATAATCAAACACTATTTGTAAAATAAATCGAAGTGCGAGAATGGTAAAATTGTCAACAAAAGTCCATCTACTATACACAAAATAATAACCAAATAAAATAACGTTGGAAGTTTGCAAAATGACCCTTGATCAATGACAATGACAAGCAGGAATACCGTATTATTATTAGGAAAGTGAAGAGGAATCCCAAAGTAAGTTTATCAAAGATATCAGCAGAAATAACCAAATAAAACAGGTAAGTCATGTAACCCTCAAACTATTCGACGAGTGTTCTACCAATCCGGTGATCATGGTCGAAATATTAGAAAGAAACCTTACATAAGTAAAATAAATCGCCAAAAGCGGCTCCTCTTTGCAAAAACCCATGAATCTAAACAAGCAGAATTTTAGAACACAGTTGTTTTATTTGAAATGATACTTTTTAGATCGACATACATATTAATTATAGACAAAAATATTAAGTTTTTTTTTTAACATTACTATCGATTGTTTGAAGGAAATGATCTTTAAACTAACAGGTGCTTACTTACTTTTGTAATTCACTGTATATTTGTAGTGGCATAGCAAATGGCCAACAATTATGACAACTACAAGACGTCAAAGTGAGTCTGGAGTGTTCACACTGCTTTTGTGTCTGAACACGACAAGGTGGCCTTACTTCGAAATAAATGAGTTGAGTAAGTCCAATGTGAACAGCGTCTTGTAAAACTTTTTTTGTTTGCACATCGATCGGCCAGCTGTTTATTGTCAACAAAAAATGACATAAATGGAAGTGCTCCAAAAATGAGGTAGGTTTGAGCCCATGGAAGGCATTCAGCCATTTAGATTTAAATTTGTATCGTAAGTCATGTTTGTCTGCATTTTCTATCTTCTCTCTTTCCCTGACAAATATATTTCGAGTATTTTATATTCTCTTTTTTCGCAAATATTAAAAATTCAAATGCAGACAAATGTAAATAAGTTTTGAAAATAATTGACTTATGCAAATACGCAGAGCTTACACTTTTGCATGAATACCCCTTTTATTGTAAAGCCATAACTGCAATGAACTTTAAAAGTGAAAATGTTAAAAAAAAAATCTGCTCTCCTTTTCCAATTCAATTTAAAATTTTATCTCCCATCTCAAAAAACCAAAAAGTAAATGTTTCACTTTTTGAAAACACTAATACATTGAATAAATTGCTTCAGAAAATGACCGATAGATGTCACCAAACTGAAAGCAACAGATGTGTTGTATGTGTATATTCTTTTTCATTTTTTCACTTATTGTGCTTTTTGCAAAAATTGGCAATTGTAGTTAGAGCTTGATGGTTTAAATGGTTCTACCTTTTTACTATTTCACTTTTTAAAAACACTATTACATGGAATACATTTTTTCAGAAAATCACCGATAGATGGCTGAACTGAAATTGTATTGTGTAAATTATGCGCCCTTTTCAGCAACAGATGTGGCTAGTGTATGTGTGTATTCTTTTTCACTTTTTGCAAAAAGTGCCGATTGTAGTTAACGCTTAATGTTTCAAAAAAAATAAAATGCACGACTGGATCGCACGAACTTGCTCTTATGTAAAAGTACTTTGGAATTTAAGATACATTTTATAAATATAAAACATGGATTTATTGAGATAATAATGTTCAAATGCATAAAATTGCCGTCTGGTTTCCGGAAAAGTATGAATTTATGCAAATGAACCTTAAAAAATCGTTTTATTGGTTTTAGGAAATAATTTCAAAAAATAATCGTTCATAGGTTTTGAAGATATTGATTTAAAAAAAATTTTTTTTTTTTTAAAAAACCCAATAAATATTTTTTCGAATATTTTTATATACAATATTATTTTAAACTTAAGGGGACTCCTGCTAAAAATTTTGGGTTAAAATCCTTAGAGCCGTTAATGAGAAAGTCGAAAATCAAAAAAACGGGTCTATGGCAGGTACCCCTAATAACATTTTGCCCCAAAATTTTTTTTGACCAAAATATAGTCCATGTCCATAATATCACACTTAATTTTTTTTATCGAAATCGTTAGAGCCGTTTTCGAGATAAATAAGATTTTGCATTACGGGTGTATGGGGGGTACCCTTAGTTTTGGAGCTAAAAAAAAAATTTCAATTTTTCCTCTAGGGAATCACCGAAGACTCTTAACTACCGAGATTGAAAGAAATAGGTCCAGTGGTTTAGGCTGTAGTGAGAGGTACAGACATACAGACACACTGAAACATGTTTTTTGTGTACTAAATTTTCCTTAAAATTTTTATAAAAAAAATTGATATGCAAATTGTTAGTATTTAATAAAATACATTTTAAAACGTAATTTAAAAATTTAATCGTGTATCGGTTTTCAAGATATTGAATTTTCAAAAAAAAAGTTGTATTATTTTTTTAAAAATCCAAAAACTATTTTTTCGAAAAAAATTTTAGTTCATATTTTTTCAAATGCAAAGCAGCTCCTGCATAAAAATTTTGGTTAAAATCGTTAGAGCCGTTGGTGAGAAATTCGAAAATCAAAAAAACCGTTATATGACAGGTACCCCTAATAACATTTCCCCCCAAAATTTTTTTTCACCAAAATATAGTCCATGTCCATAATATCACACTTAATTTTTTTTATCGAAATCGTTAGAGCCGTTTTCGAGATAAATAAGATTTTGCATTACGGGTGTATGGGGGGTACCCTTAGTTTTGGAGCTAAAAAAAAAATTTCAATTTTTCCTCTAGGGAATCACCGAAGACTCTTAACTACCGAGATTGAAAGAAATAGGTCCAGTGGTTTAGGCTGTAGTGAGAGGTACAGACATACAGACACACTGAAACATGTTTTTTGTGTACTAAATTTTCCTTAAAATTTTTATAAAAAAAATTGATATGCAAATTGTTAGTATTTAATAAAATACATTTTAAAACGTAATTTAAAAATTTAATCGTGTATCGGTTTTCAAGATATTGAATTTTCAAAAAAAAAGTTGTATTATTTTTTTAAAAATCCAAAAACTATTTTTTCGAAAAAAATTTTAGTTCATATTTTTTCAAATGCAAAGCAGCTCCTGCATAAAAATTTTGGTTAAAATCGTTAGAGCCGTTGGTGAGAAATTCGAAAATCAAAAAAACCGTTATATGACAGGTACCCCTAATAACATTTCCCCCCAAAATTTTTTTTCACCAAAATATAGTCCATGTCCATAATATCACACTTAATTTTTTTTGTCGAAATCGTTAGAGCCGTTTTCGAGATAAATAAGATTTTGCATTACGGGTGTATGGGGGGTACCCTTAGTTTTGGAGCTAAAAAAAAAATTTCAATTTTTCCTCTAGGGAATCACCGAAGACTCTTAACTACCGAGATTGAAAGAAATAGGTCCAGTGGTTTAGGCTGTAGTGAGAGGTACAGACATACAGACACACTGAAACATGTTTTTTGTGTACTAAATTTTCCTTAAAATTTTTATAAAAAAAATTGATATGCAAATTGTTAGTATTTAATAAAATACATTTTAAAACGTAATTTAAAAATTTAATCGTGTATCGGTTTTCAAGATATTGAATTTTCAAAAAAAAAGTTGTATTATTTTTTTAAAAATCCAAAAACTATTTTTTCGAAAAAAATTTTAGTTCATATTTTTTCAAATGCAAAGCAGCTCCTGCATAAAAATTTTGGTTAAAATCGTTAGAGCCGTTGGTGAGAAATTCGAAAATCAAAAAAACCGTTATATGACAGGTACCCCTAATAACATTTCCCCCCAAAATTTTTTTTCACCAAAATATAGTCCATGTCCATAATATCACACTTAATTTTTTTTATCGAAATCGTTAGAGCCGTTTTCGAGATAAATAAGATTTTGCATTACGGGTGTATGGGGGGTACCCTTAGTTTTGGAGCTAAAAAAAAAATTTCAATTTTTCCTCTAGGGAATCACCGAAGACCCTTAACTACCAATTTTGAAGAAAATACCTCCGATAGTTTAGGCTGTAGTTCGAGGTACAGACATACAGACATACAGACATACAGACATACAGACAGACAGACGGAATTGTCGGACCCACTTTTTTCGTCTTCGCTATCATCGTAATGTCAACTTTGATCAAAATCTCGAGTTCGATTTTTTTTCCAAATGCAGAACTTGCCCTATAGTACCTATATCGCAAGTAAAAAACACATGCCTAATATTTATATTGATAATATTTCTTCACTTAGGGGGGTTCACATTCAACAACATGTTCATCAACTTTTATCGTGTTGGCGGATTTGTTTAATGTAATCCACCTTAATGTTTCGGGTTCTTGCTTTGGGTTTTCGCTGAATGCTTTCATTTTTCATATTCTGGATTTAACATTTTAAGTGTCAGTCCATTTGACATTTGTAATTATGTGTCAGTCGATTTCTAATTGCTTTTGTTTTTGTTTTCCGGGCATTTTTTTGCAATTTTTATTTATTGTTTTAAACAATTTCTGTGTAGTATATTTAAATAATTTTGGCATTCTGCACATCTATGCAAAAAATGTAATTTATGCCCCTTCGGTTTTTTTGGGCCGCGAAAAGTGCACCACAAAAAACATGTTCGCCGTTTTATTATATGATTCTCCTATATCCAATATTATTCCTTCAGCATTAAAAATAAAATAAATAGCCCAAGCATTTTAACCAAGTGCCAGTGTCAGTGTTGTTCACTATCGAAAAAGTCCAAAGAAGAAAAAAAAAACACAGTTGCTTTGAGATTGTCATTGCATACAATGTTTTACCTCGCCATGCATTTTGTGTAATTGATTGAATCAAAGCTATGTATATCGGATAAATTGCTGTTATTAGTTTTTTTGGGAATTCAGGGGAGGATCAATAATAATTGACTATTGAGGCATAACACGAATAGTAAATTATTATTATTTATTATTTTTTGGGGTTCAAACCTGATATTAGCATAGATAATTGTCTGATTTGTTTTTTTTTTGTGTTTTGTTTTTCGTAATGGTGAGTGAGTTTATAGTCGACTACCGCAACATTCGGGGGCTTAGAAAGAACTTCTGTGCCGCATGTCCATACTGTGGAAAACAGGCCAGCAGTTTTGGCACTTAATGAAACCCTGGTGGGTGTAAATTCTGATCTCTCGGAATTCAGCTTACATGGTTACAGCTTGGTGCCTTTGTCTTTCCCTCACCATCATAGACTCGACGTATATGTAAGTAATGATGTTGCTTATCAGCTTCAACCGCAATACGGCTTGTGTTTAAATACAAACTTTACTTTCATGTGGTTTATATTCACCGTTCATAAGCGCATCATAAATACGTGCTTTATTTATCGCAGTCCAAGTTTGGATAGTAACTCGGCTTCTAATGAACTCGATGCGCTGTCTGCCTTTATCCAGAGAATTGTTTCCCTTTATCAACACAGTGAAAAAGTTGTTACGGACGATTTTAATGTATCCACACAATTCTTCGTTGCTGCACTATTCACTATTCACACTATTAGTTGAACAACCTGATTTAGCTCGTTTACGAGCCTACTGGTATTCCTGACATTGCAGGTCAATCCGCAATACGAGGAAGCCAACTGGGACTATTTAAACGATTTCTTCAGAAACTTTAACTGGTCACTATGCTTCCTCGATAGTGACGTGGACTCTAGTTCAGATATGATTACAAATTTAATTCTTTTCGGAATGAGAAATTTGATTCTAAATAGGATAGAATCTAACAAACCGAAAAAGAGTTCATGGTTTGATTGGAGCTGTAAAGAGGTTATTAGGATCAAAGAAGTAAGTTTTCGATTTTATAAAGCCAACCCTACTGAGAAAAACCGGAATAAGTTTAAATATTTGTTTCGAAAGATTTGTTTCTTATTGCTATAGCATGTTAGTTATGTTAGACCGCGTAATATTAATGCTATAGTTAGTGGATTGACAATTAATCAGTATTCTTGTATACTAGGCGATTTAACGGGGTGTATTGAAGATCGAAAAAGAGTTTGATTTTCTGAAGCGTTTCTTATACAAGCAATATACAATATGTATAGATACCACTGAGTCAAACAATCCAGTCATCTTGCGAACTTTTTGCAAAATTTCTTAAATCATCATACAATATGTGTATAAAATGTATTCAAATATCGATCCGCTGATCAGTTTTGTGCCCCAGCACTTATCCGTGGAAGAAGTTTTTGTTGTTTTATGTAAAATTGACATTTCCAAAAAAGAAGGCTATGACAAAATACCGCCTCTTCTTCTATCAAGATACTCTCACACAGTTTGCCTTGCCCTAACTCTTTCTCATCGGGTGAGTTTGTTGAGGAATGGAAAACATCATTCATTAATCCGATTTCTAAAAGTGGTTCCAAGAATTTAAATACAAATTATAGGTCCACTTCAAAGCTGTCGGCTGTACCACAGGTTTTGGAAAAGATTAAAACTAAATATTTATATTTTTCTGTAAAAGAGTCATTTTCGCCAAGTTAACATGGATATGTTAAGGGTCGCTCAACAGCTACAATTCTTTGTCTTTTAACAAACTATTGCTTGAACCAAGTCGATGTTCTCTACACAGACTTTTTAAAAGCCTTCGAGCGTGTTCATCATGGTTTGCTTACACAAAAGTTATTTGAGATGGGTTTTACTAGTTCTTTTTATTTGTATTGTGGTAAATTGACGTTATTCAAATCCAATTGATGTAGATTCGGATCTACCCCAAGGTAGTCACTTAGGACCATTGTTCGTCCTTTTATTTATAAATGATTTACCTTTAGTTCTTAAAAACGCCCACTGTCTAATGTTGGCCGATGACGTTAAAATTGTCTATGCTATTAAATCGATTTTCGACTGCTCTCGGCTCAAGATGGATATAGACTTATTTCTTGAATGGTGCAAATACAATCACCTTGAATTAAATTTTTCGAAATTTAAGATCTTCAGTCCAACCATATCACCTAACTTCATAAAATTTATTTATAAATTTGACAACGGTGACCTTTAAAGAGTCGAGTTGATAAAAGATCTCGGTGTCCTCGTTGATTCTAAATTGCCCATATAGGTTACAAAGTTTCCAATAGAAATTCATTGCTTGGATTTTTAAAACGTAACTCATCAGAATTTAAAGATGTTTAAACACTTTAAACATTAAATAACTCATTAGTACTTCCCTATCTTGAATATTGTTCTTTAATCCCATTCTACGCGAATGGAATACTAAGAATCGATCAAATTCAAAATAGAGTCACGTGATTTTCACTTCGCATATTCAATTGGTTAGACGATATACCGAATTATCGTTCAAGATGCTCCAAGATTAAAATGAAAACGCCCGAAGCCAGAAGAAATGCTCAAAGCGTAATTTTCATAAAATATATATTCATACCGAATAAATTCTATAGAATTACTCTATTTTACAAAATTCTATGTCCTAGATGGAATACTACGGAACCAAAGTGTACTTTTTTATATTTCTACCCACAGAACTAATTATGGACTTAATTAGCCCATTTCACGTTCATTATCACTGTTAAACTTGGTGTGCAATGAAATTGTCATTATAATAAAACAGATCAATTTAAAGAGAATGTTTTTCAGTTATTAAGCTAAAATAATATTTTAATATTATAAAAAGTAAATTTAGTTGATACAGTCCAATTTTGTATATATTAAATTTAATCAGCAGATGTAATAACCCATTGATGAATGAAATAAATAAATAAAATAAATAAAATCTGTAATGATCAAATTTTTACTTGACCAAAAATTACGGAAAAAATACTAAAATGTCCCAAAAATAGTAAACCTTTTTTTTCATTTGTAAAAATCTACAAAACACTACTTCATCTGCGGTTCCAAACGCTCATTTTCAATGACACATTCTTATGTCAGTATGCAAGAAAAGCGAAATTGCTTGCAGCACAGTTTGCTGTTAATTCCACGCTACCAGATAGTGGATATGACTCCTCCTGTACTCAAAAGTTATTATTAACTACCCTTACTGGTTGACAACATTAAATATCCTTCCAATTTAGTTTTTGTTTTTATTTTTATCTATGAAGTTGAAGTTACATTCTTTTGCGGGCTAAAATTAAATCAAAGGTTTTATTAGTTTCTTTTTTCAGCCACCAGAAGGTTGAATGAAAACTTGTGCTGCAAATTATTGTGGTTTCGTACGTGTGGATGTGGGTGGGTGAATTATGGTTTTCTGCTGCGAAATGCTGTATTCTCAATGGAAAATAAGAGAAACACACACAAAAAGAGATTAAACTGTAAACATTTTTCGAGAAAAACTTTGTCCTTTCATCATCATATAAGTTTGGAGAGAGTAACAATTTTCGTAATAATAATACACATACTCGTAACACCACACCACATAAATTGTGTAGTTAATTTTTTCTGGAATGAAGGTGGGATTTTAAGTCTAAGCTGGGTCATCGGATGTATCTATTAACTTTTTAACTTCAAAGGGATATGTTTAAAGGTAATGTTGATTACAGAGTTTCGTTTCAAGAAAAATAACTTATTATATAAATCGATTTATTTGAATCATTCAAACTGGTAAAAGCAGAGGGGAAGAACTGTAACCTTTAGAGTGATTATTTTATTTGAAATATTCCTATCGATTATTGTTATGAAATTATTCTTGATTAATGATTTAGGGCTTAGATGGAATTTTGAAAAACACTCTTCCCAAAACCTTCACAATTACACTTTATTTTAAATTAAAGATCTTATCATATGTAAGTCTTTTATTCATACCTTTTTGAAAAGTCTGAACTACGAGTATAAAGTGACTTACAACTATCCACCATTTCTACATGTTTGTAAAAATCAAGAATTTTCTCTCCGAGTCCGAGCGGTCTGAACAAAAGACAATTATTTTTTCGGAAGAAACAGTACCCTTACAAATTTGTTTTATGCTAACCTCCGGCATGACAGTCCAACGCACTAACCATCATATATGACTTTGGCAGGTAATTGCGGCCATTTAATCTTTCAAGTTGGATGTAATTTATTTAGTCTATGTTCCCAAATCAACATGGAGTTAAGGGGTTCAACAAAATGTGCAAGTCATAAAATTGTTTTATGAAAGTGGATCTTCTGTTTGAGCAACATTTCGAGTGCTTTGCCCATTTGCTCATTTTACGGAGGAGTATTCACAGCAATTTCAATTCAATTTTTCAATTTTGTTTTATTTAACATACTATTTACAATTTTCCTTACAACTAATAAGATATTACTCGTACATATGTATGAAAATTTACATTTGTTGGCTCATAGGGGGCCTAACTACGAGTATATACAGTGACTTAAGTTTAATTATTTTTATATAAAATTTACATGACGAAAAAAAATTAAATTTAAAATGTTGGTTGACAGTATTGTCCTCAGGGTTGTCAGTGGTAATTTTTGTGGGTTGTGGGCAGGGATGGCGTTTTAGCCGCGGTGGTAGGCTGACTCAATGTCAGCGTAGAACGAGACTACTTCCTCGTTATCCATGATTACGTTGTCATCCAGAGTTTCCATCACACTGAGGTACCTCGGCTCGGGATGTCGTTGTTCTGTGGTCATCCTTCTCATAAGATGATTCGGGTAGTCGATTATGTTCCTCATTAGTTTCTTCGTTGAATGAACTAGATATTTGTCCAGTGGGATTAAATTCGCTTCTGTGTAGAGATGCTCGTTCCTGTAGTGCTTCTGTCGTTGACGGTCGAAGTAGAGTCCAGTGCAGATCCTCAGTATCTTCCTTTCGAATAGTTGAAGTTCCTTCATAGCTGTCTTCGAGATGGAAAACCAGACTGGGAAGGAATAGCTGATCACTGGTCGCAGGAGCTGCTTGTAGATTAATATCTTTGTCGGTTGGCTAAGACCTGATCGGAGTATTCACAGCATATTGGAGGACTTTTCAATGTATTGGAACAATTCGAGTACCTGTCCCCGTTCGTGAAAGTGTGCAGAAGAATCCCTAAAAGATGACTTGCGACTACAATCTTCTACAGTACTGCATGGAGAAACTATTCACCCATAATTCTTTGGACGGACGAATCTCAATTTACAAGAGATGGTATCCGAAATTTTCACAAGCTGCATACTTTGGTTGGGGACAATCCACACGAAAGGAGAAAGTCATCATTTCAACACAAATTCAAAATCAATATGTGGGTAGATGTAATTGGAAACGATTACACTGACCCCCTCAACCTACCACCCATGCAGAATCCTACAAACTATATGGAGTTTTTGCGAATTACCAGAATCATTTAAGGACATTTCACTGATTCAACAAGCTTCATCATATTTCCAACATTATGATGCTCAAGTTCACTTTGTTCGAGAGATTAAGAATTGGCTAGATGAAAAATATGGTAACCTTCGGATAGAAACATGGACCAGTTCACTGGCCTGTAATATCTTCTGACCCTACAGTATTGGATTTTGAGTATTGAATTTGGTGAGAGATTTTATCCAACGCTTTACTGTAGTCATGGATAACATCTTCTTCTTTACTTACCTGTAAATCACAAAAGGACTTTAGGTACAAAATCGGTTAAGTTAGTGGTAACCTACACTTGAAAAACATATTATTGTCTAATAGTGAAAATATTTGGAGTTAATAATTTAAAAAAGCTTATTATTCATATTACTCACCTATCGGTTAGAAACGCATGAGACAAAAATCTTATGAATTTTACAAGGTTGCCAATTCTTTTGAATATCCCTGATCAAAATCATAAAAAATTTGATGAAAATCCCTGATCGAAATCATAAAAAAATATTCATAACGATTCCTTGTAAAAATGTGTACACTCGGGCGTATACGTACTTTTTATTTTAATTATTTGCACCTTTTCTTAACTTTCGATCTATATAGAGAGCCAAGCACCTGGCTGCTTCTTCAAAACAACGAAGATAAAGTAGTCACAACCACAGGGAATTCCAGCACCTGTTAAATGGGCATTATGCAGATTGGTTAATAAGGCACAAAGACAACCCGCTTCAAATCAATGTAGAACCAGATCCACCATCCAGTATAAAAAAAAAGGTAGGCCTAACTAAAAACAAACTTAAGAATAAAAATGCCACTGGACTAAATTGCAGAGCTCTTCAGATAAGGAGGTGATGTTTAGGTAGGGTGCATGCATCAAACCATCAACCAAATATTTGCGGAAGGGAACATGCCCAATGACTGGACCATCAGCCCCACCTAATAAAAAGGTTACACCATATCTTGCAAAAACTATCGATGAATATCCCTGCTAAATGTTGCATAGTCGTTAATGATCATCCAACGGGCTATGTGAACGCCTTAAACCGTTCTGTATTATTTTTATGCAAATACTGGAAAAAAGCAATGAATTTCAAGTCGAGACTCACCATTTTTTTAATGACTTCAAAGTCTGTGATGGTCCAGCTCGGGGAGTACGAATTGGAAAAAAAAGGAGCAATTTTCAACTAGAGAGCAACTTCTCTGAACTATTCTAAATATGCATAGGGCTTTGACAGGGAGATGCGCTATCATGTGATTTCTTCAATTTCGTTCAAGAGCAGATTGTGAGCAGGACAAGCATTATTAACATGGAGTTAACTATATAAAACCAAAAACATAAATGTTAAAAAAAGAGCCAAGTTCTTCTATACAAATACCTTTGTGTAACAAGTCAGCCGTGAAAAGTACTGAGATCTAAAAGTACGCCAAGTTTTTACTTCATGAAGGTTTAATACTGAATATTTAAAGTAGAATAATATTGAAACAGCTACAATGTAATAGAGAAATTTTATTATTTAATGATTACTGACTAAAATTTGATGGGTTCACTTGTCAAGTTTTTAAAACCTTTCGAATTGAGCATAAAAAAAACTTGCCAAGTAAGCCCATCAAATTTTAGTCAGTAATAATTAAATAATAAAATTTCTCTATTACCAAATTTGGTGAGGCACCTGTGCTTGACCAGCTTAGCAAATATTCGGAATTTCAAGTTTCTGACTTCATTGGTACTGAAGTTAGGGAGGGGTCAAAAGTCGCCTGAGTTTGTTCCTGTAAAAAGGGTGTAGTGCCAGAACTTGGCTGGGCACTACCGTGCCCTTTGATTCAACAAATTTGTCCAACTGTTAGGGTATGCCGACGATATCGATATCATTGGTCGTTCCCAAACCTATTTTTGTTCCTGAAGGAGAAACAAACATCTGTCCACCGATTAGGTCAATACGCCACTATTGTTAGCAAAAAGTTTCGAGGCAGTTAAAGAGTTCATCTACAATGGAATAAATATTAGCTCCACGTACTACACCTTAGTGGAGATCCAAAAAAACTACCAAAGAAAACCGCTGCTACTTCGGTTAAGCAGAAATAATAAGTTCAAAACTCCTCACCCGTAAGACGAAGTGCATGCTCCACAAGACCCTTGTATGACCAGCCCATGCTGGACTATAAGCAGAAATGGAGTGGGCTCTTTCCAAAGAAAAATTCTTCGACGGATATTTGCATGTGCGAGAAGTGCGAATGAAGGAGGAGATATAACCGCGAAGTCTATCAGTTGTACCAAGATGTGGATATAGTTCACGACGACTACATTGGCTGGGCTTCATTGATCGAATGAACAACAATGCCCCAGCTGAGAGAGTCTTCGAATCCCATTAACCCAGGTTTGCGGCAACAAGGAAGGCTGAACCTCCGGATTAAAGACTTAACCATCCCGAATGCGACAACGCTTGGTCTAGATGACCTGAAGCAGCGTGCTCGGAATTTCAGAGGATGGAAAGCTGCCGTGTCTCAGGCTGAGACCCTCATAAGGAGGTTAAGTAAGTATAGTATATGTACGAACATACTCGTAAGTACTATATGGCAAGATATTCATTCGTTAAAAAATAAACTCAAGATTTATATCAGGGTTAATATTATGACGATGATAAAGTGGGTCTTGCAATCCTGTCTGTGTACAGTTTAAACAGCTGGACAGACTTTCTCGAAACTTGGAAGATAGTATTTTTCAATCTTCCCCGAAACGTTTATTCTTTTTTTTTAAGACCGAAAATAACAGAACCTGCCATACAATTTTTGTTCGATATATTTTTTCTCTTTCAAATAGTTAAAAAAATCATTTAGTATAAGCTAGATCGCCTCATAGCTCTGGCTCCTTAATTATTTGAATAAATTGATAAACTTTTTTGATAGGAGTATGTTCTTGACGAGAGTTATACACCCTCATTAACAAACAGTTTATTTATTTATTTCCAAATAAGTTATATTCACTACATCATCTCAGCTGTGGTATTCTTTCTTCGAGCTTACGTTTTCGAAAGGAAGACCATTATATTTTAAATTCTTCTCATAACAATGCGTTATTTACTTCACATGATACTTTAACCACCCTAGTAACTTGGTAGCGAAGAAAAATTATTAAATTTCGAAAGCAATTATTAACATTAATGGTGCAGAGAGAACAATAAATATTTTCATAAGGATTTGCCTTGTGTGTACACTTAGATTAATTGCGAAAAAAATCATATACCTCAAGCAGACATTCATCCAGATTAAATTGAAATTGAACAATACCACTGCTATTGGCTCACAAGATTTTTTTTTTTTTTTGTATTTTCCCCTACGTTCTTATGATATCACATACGAGCATACGAGTATTTTATTTCTTGTAAATAAACCATTATGATCGGAGTAAATTGTACCTGTCACTAACAATATGTACTCTTGAATTTTAGTTCTTGATAAAAAAAAATGAAGATTTTACATCTTACCGGAAATCACATCTTCCTGAATCCCATATAAAGCTCTCAAGCTGAAGTTCAGCACCAGAAGCACTTCCTTTTCCCTTCCTGTGGAGAATGCACAAGTAAATCCTGATACTCCTTGATGGCTGATGGGGCTATAGCAGGATGGAATTTTGTTTTCCATTTTATTATTTTTTTGTTAATGTGTCTGAGAAATAAGAATACAATGTATTAGTGTCCAATAAAATCCTGTTAATGGAATCATAGCCACTTACCTTGTGAATATGGGAGTACACTTTCTTGCAGCAATTTTTATGACTTGCTGTCATCCTCGTGATTCCTCTATTTGGTCGTCTCTTTCTTATAATATATAGTTGTGTTATTTATTGAAGAAAAAATACTGTTCAGCCTATTTCACATAATATTGATTCATGTATTTAATGTTTCGTATGTAAGAAGTACATACATTTCTTCGAAATAGTATGGTTGTCAATTTGTATATTAAAATAAAACACATTGCTCAAAAAGGTTAACTTCCTAACGGCATTTTTTTTAAATATTTGTACTCCGAAGAGGTTTAAATAAATTATATAATCTTAGTAGCACAAAATTCAATAATTTTTTTTTTCAATCATCAAACTATAAAAGTAATCAAAAAAGCTTGATTTAAGCAAAATTCAAATACAATGCACGAAATTTTTAGTTATAAAATAAGGACATACACAAAATTTACTTAAAATTTTTCTTAAAACAACAAAATAATTTACATAAATATCTTACAGCAATATTTATAAACTCATTATAGTGAGTACATAAGGCTATACAGCCCTTATAATGCCTCTAAACGCAAGATTGTTATTTATAAAACTTATGTGATGTTGAATAGAGGCATTATAAGCTAAACGCGTTTGGAGGTTGAATAGTGCCTACATAAGGACATTTAAGAATTGAACTATCACATTCACTTTAACATCACATTAAATTATTGTGATTTTAAAAAAACTAAAATGCCTTTTACTTGTTCTTGAAACTAAAACTTTGTTATTTTTATTTATTTTGTATACACATATTTTTTATTAAAATCATTGCGTAAGCTTTTCCATCGCTCCTAATACTGTTCTGGAATCTACCATACAAGATGGAAAACAGCATTTGTCCAGCCTGTTCCTTATAAAGGTGTCCCTTCCTCCTCTCCTCCTATCGCCCAATTGCACTTACATCCCTTCTTTCCAAGGTCATGGAATCGCTGATAAATCATCAGCTCAAGAAATATCTCGAAGATCGAAAGCTTCTTAATGACCGGCAGTAAGACTTCGCAGCAATCGTTCCACTGGTGATCTGATGACATATCTCACCGAAGAGTGGAACAGATCTTTACATTGTTTTGGAGAAAGTAAGATTATTGCGCTTAATATTTCTAAGGCAATTGATAGAGTTTGGAACCAGACTCTTTTATCGAAAATGCATGCATTTGGCATCACCGAAACCCTTATTCGTTGGATTAGAAATTACCTTCTAGATCGTTCAATACATGTTGTATTAGACGGTTTTAAGTCTGATCTTCAAAAAATAAGTGCTGGTGTTCGCCAGGGATTCGTTTTGTCTCCGAGCCTCTTCCCCATTTCTATAAATGATCTTTTGTCTGAAACTTCTAATCCACTTCGTTGTTTTGCTGACGACTCTACTCTCAACTTTTTATACTCGTTCTCAAATTCACGTCCATCTCCTTCGGAAGTTGAATTGCAACGGTATCGTATGATATGCTCATTAAACTCCGATCTTCACAGCATTTTTAAATGGGGTATAAAAAACCGTGAGCAGTTTAATGCTTCGAAAACTCAATGCTGTCTATTGTCGTTGAAGCAAAATGTTCCAAGGGGAACTTGAACACCTTCGGAATGTTTCATGTTTAATCGCTTCTTTCACAAGCAATGCTCACTCGAAGTAGCCAGTTGCATTTCTCCCCTTTATCAATTCACCCGTGATACCCGCTTCGCTAGGAATGCTCATCAGTTCACCCTTGAGCCTAACTTTCGTATCGTCAAATATAGAGATTCGTTTTTTAGTCGCACAACACGATTATGGAATAACTTACCTGGCACAGTTTTCCCTCGCCATTTCAATTTGCAAACATTCAAAACTAATGTTCATCGCCAACTCCTTTATCTTCCCTCCTAATTTCCCCATCGCCCGTGATGTGTTTAAAATTATAAGGGTCTCTTAACATACCCTTCAGCGCGACTGAATTATAAAAAAAAATGTTATTACGTACTATTATATTAAAAACAAATTGAATTGTTTAGAATTAAATAGATAAATATACTTGTTGGTGATCTCTCTACGCATCCTTCTTCATCCGGTGTGTTAGTGTTGCAATTTTTATTTTGGATTATTGAATTTTATCCTCAATAGCTTGTCTGAGGTGTATTTCCAGCTAGGATAAAATGAATAACAATTCGGTTACCAGTATTGTGCTAGAGATAATGACATACCTTATCTGATAAATCAAAGTTAATTGTTCGAACTATTTTAGCATTTAGTATTTGCATTTTTGTTTATTAAATTGGACCGATAGACAAGATTTTTTTTTCTTTGGCAAACAGCTGAGTGTTATGAAGGCTTAATGTAATAGATTCTTACTTTTTGGTACTTTATTTGACACAAGCTCGTTATAACTATGATGGGTAGGAAATTGTTTTATGAATAGGAATTTCTATAGTGGATGAATAAGTCCTTATGCATTGCATAACTATTCACCCTTTTAGAAAATTCTAATAAATAAGGCTGTTAATATATACAAAAAAATTTGGATTGAACGGGCGTTAAGTACCTTTCAAATCACCGGGCGTAGATGGCATCTTTCCTGCACTTTTGCAGAAAGGTAAAGAGGAACTAATGCCCTATCTTATTAGATTGCTTCGAAGTAGTATTGCACTTGGGTACATACCAAGTCTATGGAGAAGAGCAAATTTAATTTTCATCCCCAAAGTGGGGAAAAAAGATACCACACATCCTAAGTCATTCAGGCCAATAAGCTTAACATCCTTCTTACTGAAAACTTTGGAAAAGGTAATTGATAACTTCATTAGATCGGAAGTATTAGTAAACATGCCCCTTAGTCACCGTCAGCATGCTTACAGAGCGGGTAGATCCACAGAAACCGCACTGTACGAACTAACTTATACAATACAGAGAGCTTTAGATAATAAAGAAACGGCATTATGCGCCTTCCTTGATATTGAGGGGGCCTTCGACAGCACCTCTCACGAAGCAGTTCATTCGGCTCTATCACTATAGTCAGATGGATAAGTAAAATGCTTAGTACAAGAATGGCGGAAGCATACGCAGGACTAAACGTCCAGAAAGTCATCACAACAAGAGGCTGTCCGCAGGGAGGGGTATTATCACCCGTGCTGTTGAAACTTGTAGTTGATGAATTACTAGAAAGTCTAACCTCCCAACGGATTCGATGTATTGGCTTTGCTGATGACATCGTTATAACGGCACTGGAGAAGTATGAAGAAACTTTTTGTGATATAGTCCAGAGAGGGTTGTCTATATAACTAGGAAATGGTGTATATCTGTAAGACTTAACATCAACCCTACCAAAACAACGATAGTACCATTTACCAGTAAAAGACTCTTACCTCGCATGAAACCCATTCGGTTGGCGGGAAAAGTAATCGACACCCATAGGGAGGTCAAATATTTAGGAGTTACATTAGATAGCAAACTCCTCTGGAACAAGCATGTCGAAATAACTGTCGGGAAAGCCACAAAGGCCCTTATGATATACAAGAGACTTGCAGGTAAATCATGGGGCTGCAATGCAAACCAAACATCATAAGATGTACACCATAATGGTAAGACCCATCATTACCTATGGGGCGATTGCATGGCATAAAAGAACCGAACTAAACACAACTAGGAAATCACTAGAGAAATTGCAAAGGCTTGCATGTATTGTATATGCATAACAGGAGCAATGAGAACTTGCCCTACAGCAGCGATAGAAACCATCCTTCATTTGACGCCACTACACATGGCCATTGAAAATGCTGCTAAGGGTGCCATAATGAGGTTTAGCAAGGAGGGTACTGAGACGGGTAAAATTATTGGAAACAGGGAAAAAGACTCGATATCTGGTCCGCAGTAACAAACCTTCTTGACATCCCAAGAGATGGTACGATCAAAAGATATAAGTTCGAAAAACATTTCAAAACGGATTTAAGTTGCAAAAAAGACTGGCTAGGCGAAACAATAAACTATGGTCTTAAAGAAAATACCATCAAATGGTACACTGATGGATCGAGAACAGCTGAAGGGACTGTTGCTGAAGTTTTTGGGCCCAGAACTAAACTCTCCTTGCCGATGAGACAGTCCACTAGCATATTCCAGGCAGAAGTAAATGCCATAGGCATATGTGCTGGAAGAAAACTCGATAGGAAATAAAAAAACCAAAACATTGCCATCGTGTCAGACAGTCAGGCTGCACTAAAAGCACTAAGCTCCTACGCCATTAGTTCCAAACTTGTTTGGGAATGCCTGATAATGCTTAATAAACTGGGCAAGAATAACACTGTCACACTTCATTGGGTACCAGACCCAGACCACATTGATGTCCAGGCCAACAAAGAGGCAGACTCCTTAGCAAAAATAGGTGCATCGGCACCCCTTACAGGGCCAGAGCCCTACTGCGGAATAGGAGAAAACGTGATCAAAAAAAAAATCAAAACAAAAGAGGAGACAAAAAGATCAAAAATCTGGAAAGAACTCCCTAAGCTGAGACAAGCAAGACTCCTACTCGAGGACTACAACCGAGAGCGTTTTGTAACCTGTATTAGCTTAAGTAGGAACAACCTCAGGAAAATCACGGGGCTTCTCACAGGCCACTATAAGTTGAGAAGACACCTCAACATCCTTGGCCTGGTGAACAACGCGACTTGCAGATTCTGCAACACTCACGAAGAGACACCTGACCATACACTGGGGAAATGTGATGCACTCATGCACTCATGAATAATCATCCCTTGAAATACTCCAAATACTTCGATTCCTCAAGGGAACAAATTTGGAGGAAGAACTGTAATGATGAGCCAACCTCATCCAGTTCTAGATGGGGAACACAATAGATCTTTAGGTCGCAGTGTTTTTATACCCCAATTTATTCATTCATTCATATAAAACAAAGTCGGGTTTGTTTGAACACTGATAAAATCGAGAACGGCTGGGCCGATTTTCATTTTTTTTATTTGTTGCATTTGTCTCTGTCCCGAATAGCAGAATAAGTATTAAAAACATTGGAAAATTGACGAAAAAATAAAATAAAAGAAAAAACATTTTCCCATACAATATGTTCATGGGTATCGTTACTGTCAAACATTTAATGTAAACCTCAAATTAAAGAACGTATTTGGACACGACAATCGCTGAAGCAATTACCTCTGCATCTCCAAGTCAGATACGCACATTATTTGCCATCAGCATTTCTGCATGCTTCCCATCTCATCCACGTGATCTGTGAAACAAGTACAAAGATAACATGTCAGAATACATTTTACATCGAATTCGGGTCAGTTCAAGACATCCTGATCTTGAGGCGAATGAGGAGATGCATAACCAGGCTTTGCTCTTGATCGAAGATATGTGTTACCTCATGTGCGGCAATTTATTAGTCAGGTTAGGAATGCCAACGCCAGATCGCTAATGAATGACGCATTTAATAGAGAATTGGAACGTGAACGTGAACCAATCAGTTCAAACGAATGTACCCCTGTTGAACCCAAAACAGAGGGACGTCTGTGATACATTAAATAATGCAATTGATGATCGAAATGATGGCTTATTTTTCCTGAATGTCCCTGGTGGAACAGGAAAGCCATTCCTCATGTCTTTGATTTTGTCCACTATTCGTAAAAGATCCGAAATTGCGGTAGCAGTTGCTTCTTCTGGGATAGCGGCCACGTTGTTAGAAGGAAGAAGTACGGCTCATTCAGTGTTTAAATTGCCATTAAATCTCCAAACTACTGAACAACCGACATGTAACATTGCAAAACACAAAATTTTAGTTTTATTCAATAATCATTATCTGGAATGAATGCACAATGGCAAACAAAAGCGCATTGGAATAAGCTCTTGATCGAACCTTAAACGATCTGCGCAATGACTCGAGAATTTTTTGGCAATTTCCGCCAAACACTACCAGTTATTCCAACATCAACAGCTGCCGGTAAAATAAACGCTTGTCTCAAATCATCAGATCTGTGGTGCTGTGAAGAAACTTTAACTGGCAGCAAATATGAGAGTTGCATTGTTGAATGACCCATCTGCTGAAGATTTCTCCGAGCAATTGCTGACTATCGGTAATGACCGTGTTCCTGTCGACGAATCGAGACTACCAAATCGTTGGTAATCTGCATTCATTAAAATCTATTGACTCTCACTGTGTTATAAACAAAGATGAAGTCACTAATTATCCAACTGAATTTTTAAACTCCTTGGATGTGTCTGGTTTACCACCGCACAATTTACAATTGAAGACGGGCTCGGTAGTCATCATGCTTCGAAACCTAAACCAACCAAAACTATGCAATGGAATGCACTTGGTGATAAGAAAACTGATAAGTAATGTGATTCACGGGGCGATAGTCAAAGGAAAATTTAAAGATGAGTTAATTCTCATTTCGAGGATTCCAATTATCTCAACAAATATGCAATTTCAGTTTAAACAAATTCACTTCCCGATTCGTCTTGCCTTCGCCATGACAATTATTAACAAATCACAAGGCCAATTCTTGACTGTTTGTAGTCTCAACTTAGAAAATCCATGTTTTGTCTCATGGTCAGTTATTCTTGGCATGTTCGCGTTACGACAAATGATCCGCTTTATTTGTTTTTGCGCGTAATAAAAAAAAAACAAAAACTGTCGTATATTTCAAGGTGCTTAAATGATGAGTTTAATTCAATCATGTCTTGCTGTCACGCGATTGATATACTTAACTTCTGTACTTTTGTATTCCTTTTTGTGTTATTATCTCGATAAAGTAGTGAACTTAATATTTATTTTGTATTCATTGTACTACTTTCATAAAACTATAAACTACTTAGCTCAGCTAATCTGTAACACGACATTCATTGACTATTAGGCGGTTTGAAGTTCGCCGGGTCAGCTAGTTATTATTATAAATGTACAAAATGTCGACTAAATAATGGATAACCTTGCAACCAGTTATAGCGCTTCCAGAAAAGGTAGGTTGGTAAAAATGACTGGTAGCCTAGCCTTGTGACGCAATCAGTCCCGAAGTGCGCCATTTTGATAACATAACTTGTGTGAACCTATGGATGAAATTGATATGGAAAAATGTGGACATTATCTTAGAGTCACGGAACTTCCATCACTCAATCAACCAGACCACCACACTCATCTGACACTATCTACACTGTGCCAAGCTAGGCAGCTTGTTGACTGGTGCTTAAACAGTACACACTCCAATTGAGTGGTTTAACTCCGCCCACACGGTAAACCACCGTCAAAGCCCACAATCCGCTAGCTTTGGATCTAAAGATTCAAACGGAGGGGATACTACCAATGTAACCGAAGTTCGTCCTAGAGCCATTTCGTTGCATTAAGAAAAGAGAATAAGTCTCCGATCTTCCTTTCCAAAAGTTCGTCAAAAAACGCTCTTTCTAATGATATTGGTCTACATTTGGACAGAGCACAGTATTTGCAGAGAACATGGAGCACTGTTTTCTTTTCCCACTGGTGTCCACAGCTATGACAGTGAGTGTTGTGAGGAATACCAATCTTCGCTGCATGCTCTCCTATTTGCCAATGTCCGTTGGATATAATGCAGTTAGTTAAAGTGCTCCGCCTACGATTTGATACTGGCTTCCCTGATAGCAAAGTCTCAGAAAAGACTCCTGAACGAATACAACACTCCATCTTTGAGCCATCAGTAAAGATAGTTGTGTCGAAGTCTTTCGTTACGATGTCATCATCCCAGTCAATTCTTCATTTTAGGGGTACAGTAGTAAGTGGGGAGTTCGAAAAGAGCTCCATTGGAATCAACTCCTTAACATTGCTGTGGCCATAAGGTTTGGCAATCGAAGAGTTCGATTCCTTTAGTCTTTTGCACTGAAAGATACTAGATACTTATAGCCCTATTAATAAGCACAAAATAGAGGCGAAACAACTTTAGCACGTATTTTAACTTATAATTCTTAATAATAAATGAGTGTTAGTCTTAAATGACGTTTGACATTGAGAGGATAACTTATCTCACCGATGCACAGAGGAGTATTCGACCCCAAAATCCAGTCATAAGTAAAAAAAAACAAAAATCGCATTCGACCCGTTAATTTTTGCTTTTTGCATTCCTCAATACCCATGCTAACTAAAACCGGTCTCAAATAATAACTGTTGACCCCCTAATCCTCAAGATCTTAGTCTAAATCTAGTCAATTTTATAAGCTCACGCCACATAAGCTTATTTTGTTTTCTAATCATTAACACTGAAGTCTGTTTTTTTTATTGTGATTTGTGATAATTGTGAAAAATGTCTAATGGATGTCTAATGTCAAGGTATGTACTTTATTTTAATACAGAAATTTCCATATATTTTATTGATAAAGTATTAAAAATTGAGATGACAAGAATGCATAGAAAAGCAAGAAAATTTATGTAATTTTCGGTGGAAAAAAAAGTGTTTTTGTTATAGTTCCGGGTACGATCGGGCAAAAATTTTTCTTTTATATTTAACTGTACATTTTTGTCATCTCATGTACTTAAAAAAAAGTCACCCATCTTGTCACATTTTTTTTTAATGGGGTTTCTTAGTCTTGAGGTATTTTTAGTCAATTTGCCCTTTGTTGTTTAAAAAATTATGTTTAATTTAGATATACAGGGTGTCCCACAGTCACCGCCCCAAAGGAAAACCATGGATTCCTGAGATCATTTTAAGTCGAAAAACTTATGAGGTAATTTTCTCGTTTTCGTCCCGTTTTCGAGTTATAACGGTTTTTATGATTTTTGCTCTCTTTTCCCTTAACTGGCTTTATCTTTGCCAAACTACGTCCGATTCGTAAGATTTTTTTTATAACCAATCAAGAATTTATTACAGTTTTAGTTTTTCTCAGAACTTTTTTTTCTGCGGGCAACCGTTTCTACGCAATTTTGCATCAAACCCAAATTTTTTCGTTTTCTAAGTTGCTTTCTTCACTTTGATATCATTTTTTTCAAAAAAACACGTTAATATGTATTATTTTTTTCCATTAATTATTAAAGCCCAGTTCATTTTCTTAAAAAAAAAATATTTTTTTTTCCTTAAAAAGAATACTAAATGTAATTAACAACAAATAAACAAACTGAGTGAATTAAAAAAAAAATAATTTTTAAATACAAAATTAACTTTTTCTGAGCTATTGTGGTGTGGAAAAGGACAAATAGATAAAGTTGTCCCATTTCAGCGTATATTAATAACATTTCCAGATATTCTTGATTAGTGTAATCCATTGTTCTCAAATAATTGAAAAAAACTACAACTTGAATAACAGATCCAAAATGGAGTATCAAGTGAAAGAACACGACGCGGACACTAGTTAACGCGAGAAAGACATTTACAACCTTCAAATCATAATGCAAATCTTTACTGTTTACATTAGTTAACGGTCTTACTAATTAACTTTATCTATTTGTCCTTTTCTTAACCACAATAGCTCAAAAATACTTAATTTTGTATTTAAAAAATATTTTTTTTTTAATTCACTCAGTTTGTTTATTTTTTATTAATTACATTTATTATTCTTTTTAAGGAAAAAAAAAAATATTAAATTTTAGAAAATGAACTGGGCTTTAATAATAAGTGAAAAAAATTAATACTCATTAACGTGTTTTTTTGAATAAATTGATATCAAAGTGAAAAAACTACTTAAAAAACGAAAAAATTGGGTTTGATGCAAAATTGCGGAGAAACGGTTGTCCGCAGAAAAAAAAGTCTTTGGACAAACTAAAACTGTAATAAATTCTTGATTGGTTATAAAAAAAATCTTACGAATCGGACGCAGTTTGGCAAAGATAAAGCCAGTTAAGGGAAAAATAATAAAAACCGTTATAACTCGAAAACGGGACGAAAAAGAGAAAATGACCACTTAAGTTTTTCGACTTAAAATGACCCCAGGAATCCATGGTTTTCATTTGGGGCGGTGACTGTGGGACACCCTGTATAACCAAATTACATTCAAATGATCTTTAAGGAAAGCAACAAACGAAAAAATTTCATGTATAAATAATTAAAATGAATTAAATAAAATTGAAAAAAAAAAGTACTTAATTAAAAAAATTTATTTTTATCTAAGCCGAAAATTTTTTTCAGTGTAACTTTTTAATGCATCATAAGTTATAAAATAATATTTTAGGCCAATTCCAATAAGAAAAACAAAAAAAAATATTTTTGACCGGATATTGAGGTCGAATACTCCTCTGTGCGATGGTGGCAATTAACGAGCGGATATCTTTAACTTGCTCGTCAAATTTGACAGAAAAATTTTATTTAATAATACACATTCCACCAAGTATGCAAGTAATGGCTACCATACGCTATTGTTTCAACTAACCTTGTCGCCAGAACTCAAATTTTCAGTCCTTTTTTTCTTTTCTGGTATATCCATTTTTTTACAAATTTATTTGAACTTTGACACAAAAAATAAATAACCGTTTAGAATTTGTTTGACAACAAAAATTATTTTGTATGACTGAGATGACATGCCGGCTTTCAATAATAAAAAAAGTACTAGAATATTTAGTTGAACTGAAGGAAGTGCTGCCAATTTTGCTTGTTATTCAGTGAATACATAAAATGAAGAAATAATAGTTTTATTAATATTTTAATTTATCAAAGGGATAATTTCACCATCTGTGTGTTGGAAAAAACGTGTGATAACGAGCAAATTGTGTGTTTTTATTAATACGGCTGTTAATGTGTTAATCTCTAATCAAGTGGTAAGAGGTACAGAAAAACGCTTACGTACCTTCTTTAATTTATCGACGTTAATGCTTTGTTAAACAGAGAAAATTAAAAAAAAAAAGCACGACTGGGTCGTACGAATTTCAAATATGAATGTTATCAGGGAAAAACTGTTCATAAGCATAAAATTATTTTTTTTTTAATGACTAGTTGGAGTTAAAAATAGGATGCCATGTGATTCAAGCAAATATAGGTTTATGCGAGAACAAAAATTATAAGTCTTTGTAGTGGTTTCTTAAAAACAAAGCTTTTAAATAAAAAAATTTTCAACCATTTAAAAAAAAAAATTTGGTACGCCAATTTAAAGTTTTTATTAGATATTGTTCGAATAAAAATTAAAATTAAAAATTGATTTTTTTTTTCAAAATTCAAAAAACTATATTTTTCTTAAGGTATTGAAATCCAATGCTCATTAAACTTTTTAAAAGCTTCCCTCTAAAAAATTTCATTAAAATCCGTTATGCCAATAATGAGAAATTCAAAATTTTAAAAAATCGTTCTATTTTTTTTTATTAAAAATTAATCAAAAGAAAAAACATTTAAGCAAAATTCTCGGAACCGTTTTCCAGAAAAATACGATTTTCGAAAACCGTTTTTTAACATTTGTATGGAGGGTACCGTTATTTTTAGGTAAAATAAATTTTGTTTCTCATATCTTGTAGATTATTTTAAGAAAGTTTTATTTATCAAGTTTTAAAAAAAATCGAGCATGGGGTTTTCAAAATATTGAGTTTTCAAAAAAAAAAAATGAAAATTTTTTTAAAAGTCCAAAAAATCTTTTTTTAGAAAATTTGAATACACAATAATAGCCGTGTTTTTTTGGAAAAGTTATCCGTAGTACAGTAGGATTTTATATGAATAACAACATCGGCAGCAGGATCACTGCCGATAACATCGGCAGTAGGATCACTGCCGATAAAAAGAGAAGTGAAATCCTGCTGCGGATAGAGATTTGACGTTTATTCGAGTATCGGCAGTGATCCTACTGCAGATGTTGCATTTGTTTTTCATAGAAAATCCTACTGTACTACGGATAACTTTTCCAAAAAAACACGGCTAATATTGAAACTGCTGGGAAGCCTTAACATAAAAAAATGATCAAAATCAGTTGTACCGTTATTGAGAAAATCAAAAAAATGGTTCCAAGGGGGGTACCCAAAATAATAATAATTGTGCATTTTTTTTCTACCATTAAGGTTTGACTAAATGAAAATTTTTGAATTTTTTTTTAAAAGTCTGTGGGACAGTTTTTGAGAAAAAAAAATATTGGTAAAATTTCAGGGGAAAAAAAATTAAAACCCATATTTACCAAGTTTGAAGAAAATCCGGAGCCGGTATTCAGGCATTACGCAGGCACCCATAGTTTTCATGAGAACACTAATGACAATGGACTTCGAGTCTTAGAATTGGCAGCATCGAAAAACATGGTCGTTGCGAGTACCAGGTTCCCGCGTAAAGATATCTACAAAGCCACCTGGGTATCACCTGATGGAGTCACTCGTAACCAAATAGACCACGTGTTGATAGACCGTCGCCACTACTCGAACTTGATGACGGTACGAACGTACCGAGGTGCCAATATCGACTCGGATCACTATCTTGTTGGTATGGTTTTCCGAGGGCGGATTGCCTTGCGAAGACGCATTGCATCCGCCGATCAGGCTCAAATCAACACGGCTGCCCTGCGCAATGAAAACACCAGTAACACCTTTGGTAATGCGTTAGGACTCGCCCTAGAATCTCTTGATTTAGGGAGAGTAAGTCGTGGAGTATGTTGGGCGTAAATGAGAAGTGGACACGCCTTAAGAATATTGTCATTGGTACTGCCAACTCCATCTTAGCACTGGTTTGATGATGAATGCAAGCTAGCGACTGAACGTAAGAATGTTGCGTACCGAGCAATGCAACAATCTCATAGAACGCGGGCATGCGAAGAGGAATATAAAGAACTCAGAAGAACAGAAAAACGGCTTCACAGACAAAAAAAAATCAGCCTGGAAGAAGAACCTAATCTGTGAAATAGAAAACAGCCGATAGCGAAGTCCACACCAGGCGCGGAAGTTCTACCAATCCGTCCGAAACATGACGCAGTACACACCACGCTGCACATACTGCAAGTACGGAGAGGGAAATCTGATCACCGATCCTGAAAGCATACTGGAGCGATGGGAAGTGTTCTTTAATGAATTGCTAAATGATCAGCTCATTGCAGAAGTGGAGGCTCCATTACTTCAAGAAGAATACCCTATGTTGCCGCCACCAAGCATAGAAGAGGTTGAGAAGGCTAGGCCGGCTTAAACAGAACAAAGCACCGGCAGCCGATGGCATACCAGCCGAATTATTCCATCACGGCGGGCCAGCCTTACGTCAAGCAATTCATGATATTATAGTACTCGTATGGGAGCAGGAAGAAATGCCAGAAGACTGGCGAAAAGGTTTAATATGCCCCGGTGGGCAGGGCACCTAGCTAGCATGAGCGAAGAGGAACCTGCTCGGAAAGTTCTTTGTGGTACATTCTATGGTAGACGACAGCGTGGTAGACCATGCCTGCGCTGAAGAGATGGCGTAGACCAGGACGCCCGAAGCCTTGAGGTGCGCAACTGGATGGCGTCGGCTAGAGACCGGGATAGGTGGAGAGACTTGTTGAAAGAGGCCAGGACCGGAACCCGGTTGTCGAGCCGATGATGACGAAAATCGGCCGACTCGTTCAGCTGTAGTCGAACAGACAGACAGACATACAGAATTGCGAGACCCACTTTTTTGGTCTTCGCTATCATCGTAATGTCAACTTTGATCAAAATCCCGAGTTCGATTTTTTTTACGAATGCATAACTTGCCTTATAGTACCTATAAGTCACAAGTAAAAAAAAGGTCTATAAGTTATGATTTTTTTTTAACAAATCTTAAAAGGGCGACTTACTTCCAATACTAAGCCCACGAGAACTTTAAAGAAATTCAGCTTTGTCGGAAGTTTTTTTTTAGATTGCTATGCTATTTTGTGTGTCTAAATTTCCTAGGTTAAATGCTAAAAATCCCTAGCAAATTTTATTGGTGATTAATGTAGACATAAGTATGTGTTGTGCCATTTTGGAAAGCTCATTAAATAGATAAGTTTTTATAGTCATAGAATAAATAAATTTTTTAAGTCATAGAATTTTTTTTTCAATTCCAAAGTTGGTGAAAATAAATATTTTATTTTATTCAAAAAATTATAATAAAAAAATACACACTACTTCCAGTGACTCTGGTATCCGTGATGGCTTGGTCTTTAAACCGTTAAACCGGAGATTCGGTGTTCCTTGTCGCCTCAAAACTCGGGGTTAGGATTCAAAGGTTTCCTTTGTTGGAGCAATTATACGAGTTTGTCTTGAAAACAAAAATCGTCCATCTACTACGAAGGGAAATATATTTATTGAAAATCCAAACTTAACCTTCCATCAAACTCTGACTAAAATCCTTGTTAAAAATGCATTTCATCCTCAAGTAACAAAAAAGTTCTCAGTAAAACAATAAAAAATTAAATTAGATGAAAATGTATAAATGCATCAACTTCGCAAAGAACGTGTTGAATGTGGGATCACAAAACCTTCAATCCCAACAGTAATCCTAGAACTTACTCTAAAAAGTTTTGAGTTAAATATTTAAATTTGTGGTTGCGTTGGCTTGGGTTAATTTTAGGGTTACTTTCCCAGTGTGTCGAAGAAAAATTGTTTTTGTTTTCTTATTCACTTTGTCGCTTCCTCGCATTTTTTTGTAAGCTGTATATATTCGACACAGTAGCACTAACTAATGCATTATGCATCAAGATTCAGGACGTCAGAAAGTAAAAAAAAAAAAAAAAGAACATGGATACAAAGTTTTTGCACTTAAAGAGTAAGGATGAACCCTGTTCTAAGGTATAAAGTTGTGGGTGGTTTGGTGGCGTTGAGTGCAAACTTTTTGTGTGCTCTTGATGGTTCCATCTGAGCGTTTTTATCGCCTTGCTTTTGCGGCAAAAACCAAACTTTACCACAAAGTCATGGAACGGAGGAGTTAAAATTTTGGAGTACCATGCCATTAATAAGAATTCGTAGAAAGGTTGCTGACTGAGTTGAAATAAAGCGAAAACACTCACAAAACAGACAATTTCTTTGGCAAGGGACACAAAGTTCTTTTGGCGGGAAGTTTGTTGCCTTAGAATAATAATAATTCTGCCATCGCAATTGTCGAATAATTTACGCGCCGGAAAAATACTGCTCTTTGGCTGAGGAGAAAATAATGTAAATGAGTCCGTAAATATTCCTAAAATGTTAATGTTGAAAATTATCCCCTCAATCATTTGTGAATTAATTTTGTGGATCTTTTTTTCTTCTTCATATTTAATGTGTACTATGTGATGATGACAAGTTTTATGGACTTTAAGTGATAGGGCCATTATTTTTCGACAGATTACTGATGAAAAAAGTTTGCCTTTTGAATAAATCGGTCTTTTTTATTTCTCTTTTCTGAATACAATTTTGAAAGGAACCTTAAATACAATTCAATTATTTAGAATTATTTGCGATTTATTTCAGTTTTTATCCCTTACAAGGTGAGATATGAGTCTTATAAAGTGTTGGAAGCATTTTAAAAATTGACGCCCAGTTTTAGGAAAATTGTTTCGGCGTAAAATAAGAGCAAAAGACCTTGTTGAATGAGAAAATTCAGCTTATCGTGTAAATAATCTGGCTATTGGGTTTGAATTTGTTTTAAATTGTTTAGGCTACAACCAGAAATCCGTACCGCAAAAGGGGATACAGGATCATAACGTGGGTCGTTGATTAGAGATAAAAAAAAAATTTAGTACTCTACAGCACAGTAGGTAGTAAATGGGATTTAGGAAGTAGCAGTTTAGTTTTTGTCGGGACGAAATATCGAGTGACTTTTAGAAGGCGGAGACTACCATAGACTTTACCAGCTGTCGTCTCGAATTAGAGTATGATTGATTAGTATTCTGTAAAATAAGGAGCAGATCCTCATTAATTTAAACTACGACATCATTTTTCGCCACCAAAGGTCTACTTATCAAGGGTTGCATTTCATCAGCATTAAAACTAGTGATGTGCCGGATATCCGCATCCGTATTCGTATCCACGGATATCCGAAGTAGAAGAAAGATCCGTATCCGTTTGTTTTTGGCGGATCGTTTACGGATCTTGTACCTTATTAATTTTAATACATATATTCAATATATATACATATATATATTTATTTATTCATTCTTGAAGCTATACATAATTAAGAATTAAGGATTAAGAATATTAATAACTTTAGTCATAAAAGACATATTAAACTGAATTAAGAATATTCATACATAAGTAAAGTATACTTATAAGATAATTTTATAACAATATATGTATGTAAATAAAAAAAGAAAGTAAGGAATTAAGACAGAAAGGAAATTTAGAAAGATGAAAGATAGAACTAGAAATGCATGTCATCATCATCATCGGCTCGACAACCGGGTTCCGGTCCTGGCCTCTTTCAACAAGTCTCTCCACCTATCCCGGTCTCTAGCCGACGCCATCCAGTTGCGCACCCCAAGGCTTCGGTCGTCCTGGTCTACGCCATCTCTCCAGTGCAGGCATGGTCTACCACGCTGTCGTCTACCATAGAATGTACCACAGAGAACTTTCCGAGCAGGTTCCTCTTCGCTCATGCGGTAGACCGGAGTCTACCGAGCTTAATTTTTGTCACGATATCTGCTTCTAGGTAGATTGCGTACAGTTCATGATTGTATCGTCTCCGGAATCGTCCTTCCTCACATATGGGGCCAACAATTCTTCTTAAGACTTTTCTCTCGAAGCAGCTAAGAAGTCGGAGTGCCTTTTGCTAAGCACCCAAGTCTCGGATCCATATGTGAGTACTGGCAGGACCATGGTCCTGTACAGCAGCAGCTTTGAAGTTATGGTGAAATTTCTGGATTTGAAGAGTTTTGACAGACTAGAAATGCATGTACTCCAGTCATTGTGCTGTTAGAAGATGCTTGCGAAGTATTCAAATAATAACTTTTTGAATGTCCCATCCGTGTTTGTGCTTCGAAGATTTTGGAGGAGATTATTCCAAAGGTGCGCATGGTGCATGTACAAAAAACTGCCTACTTCTGACTAAAGAACGATGTCTTGGTGGAATTATTTTAAGCGTTCTTTGAGAATTATTAAATTCAATTTTATCAAAAAGATAGTATGGCGTTCTGGTGATTATTAGTTTATGTAGTGCTAGGACTGTTCTATACTGTAACAGAGCATTAAGGTAGCAACCATTTAATTTCTTGGCGTACATTGAAACATGGTCATAATGACCCAGATTGAAAATGTATCTTCCACAGTTATTAAAAGCAATATTTAACTTGCTTAACAATTCTGAGTCTAGATTAGAGAACATTTCGCAGCCAATAATGTTGGGAAAAACATAAGACTTAATCAACTTAAGTTTAACATCTATTGGAAGATACATTTTTTAGGACTCAATCCGCGAAGAATACAATATATTTTTGACACTACCTGTTTTATATGATCTTTCCAATTCAGGTTTTGATTGAAGTAAATGCCAAGATTCTTTGCTTTACTTACAGACTCGATAGTTGAGTGATTTATTTTTAACGGTGAGGATTCTATATTATGATGTTCGGTCTTCCATAATACATAAAAGAGCTTTAGGTTTGGATGCATTGATTTCGATGTTGTTTCTTTGAGACCATATAAAAGTTTTGTCTAAGTCACTGTTCATGAGTTCAACGGCATCGTGCATCAGCATAAAAAATTAAAATTACTATTCTCGATGCATCTTGAGATATCATTAAGATAAAGCGTGAAGAACTACATTAGGCACAAACAACATATCTGAATGATTATCATTTATGTAGACCGCTTGTGTTCTATTGGCAAGATATGATACCATAAGATTGGAAACAGAATCTTCAAAGGCAAATAGAGTTTTAAATTTTGCAATAAAATGGAATGGTTTAAAGAGTCAAATGCCTTTGAAGAATCCAGCAAAACCATAATGAACATCAGATCTTCATTAAACCCTTCACGAATATCTGTAGCAGTTATAAAACTATGTTTGGATCTAAATCTCGATTGTATCTCCGTTATAAGATTTCGTTCTTGCAGATGGACTTTGATTTGGCGGCTGACAAGTTTTTCAAAAGCTTTACTAAGAAATGGAAGAATAGCAATTGGTCTATAAGCAGTATTATTGTGCGAGAATGATTTAGGAACAGGTAGTACTTTTGCACTTTTCCATTTATCAGGAAAAATAGAAGTAGTTATAAAAGTGTTATAATATATGGGTTAATATACATACGCTTCCCTACTAGAGGAAGAAGTGTTTTTATAATATTTGAGTATTTTTATCTATATAGGTGATTAGATAACAATAAAAAACTGCTAAATTCCATTCAGATTATTTTTTATTTCTTAAAATAGTACATAACTCAAAGATACTAAATCAACATCGATCTTTGGAAAGAGACAATCTGTTATTAGAGTTAAATCTTAAAGGGGTCAATTATCTGTTTATCTGTTTCCAAAGATCGATGTGCAATTACAGCTGACGTCCTCCATTTTGATACTAGTCATCTAGTTTTAATTTTGTTTAAAAAAAGGAAGGTTGGCTAAAATATCTCTCATTTTGTGTTTGCTCTTGCACAATTATTCAGAATTTGGATCACTCACTCAATCGGACCACCATACTAATCCGAAACCAACTACTCTGTTCCTAACTAGAAACCTTGTTGTTGACTGATGTTGAGATAATAGGATTGGCTGATCATTGCAATCCGCTAGCTAGCTGTTCATAGCTATCCGAAGTTCGCCTTAGAGCCATTTAGTCGCGTTGTGAAGAGAACAAGTTTTTGATCTTCATTTTAGAAAATTCGTCAATATCGCCCTTCCTAATGATAGTGTTCTAAATTTGGCCAGATCAGGTCATTTGCAGAGGTAATGGAGGATGGACGTTTTCCATTTCCTGCTGTTTTGCACTGCTATTACAGTTAGTGTTGTGAGGAATGCCCAGCTTCGCTGCATGCTATCATATTGGCCAGTGTCCGATACAGGTATGTAGCTACGATCCTGGCTATTTCTTTACTGGATCTTAATCCCAACGTTGTGCTACGACATTTACCTTCGGAAGCAGTGGACATTTATACCACGCTGTTTAACAACGCATTGAATAATGCATATTATCCGGTACGATGGAAGACAGCTGTGGTACATCCTCTCCCGAAAAAGGGAAAGGACAACTCCAATCCGGCGAATCTCCGGTCGATAAGTCTTCTACCGAGTATCAGTAAGGTATTCGAAAAAGTTATTAATAGAGCGCTGTCCAAGTGGGCGGAGGACAACAATATCATACCGGATACTCAGTTCGGTTTTAAGGCAGGACATGATACAATTCATGCCGCGTCTAAACTCGTTTCTGATATCCAATGGAACAAAACTAAAAGGCAATGTACTGGTGCTTGCCTGGTTGATTTGGAGAAGGCTTTCGACACCGTATGGTTAGAAGGTCTCTATCTAAAATTGACTAGACTCGGCATAAGTAAACCACTATTATATATACTTTATGACATGCTCAATGGTAGAACGTTTGTTGTCAAAAGTGGCAATGTAACTTCTACCGCAATCTTCGATATTAAGAATGGTCTTCAGCAGGGAGCGGTGAACTCGCCGATTCTATTCAGCATTTACACCAGCGATCTGATAGGTAGTCTACCTCAGGCAATTGCGTATGCCGATGATCTAATAGCGTACAGAACAGCTCCAAAAGTTGAGGTCATCAGAATTCTCTTGCAGCGTGACTTCGACAAGATTCAGCGATATTGTGATGACTGGAAGTTGAAAATCAACTTTCAGAAATGTGAAACTATTCTGTTCAGGACTCCGCTGGCTGGAGCCCCTAGGGATACTAGAAAGAACTGGCGCAAGCTGGTGATCGTTGGGCCACATAGACAGCCACTGGCGAGTAAAAGTGTAGTAAAGTACCTTGGCATCTGGTTGGATCAGTATTTGTATTTCGACAGACATATAAATGCTGCTCTGAACAGGGCTAGGGGAGCCTTTGCCTTGACGAAACGGTTGTTTTACAGCAGCCGGCTTGACAGCAGGGTGAAGGTGATTTGCTACATGGCCCTCATCCGGCCGATGATTGCCTATGGGTGTCCGGTGTGGTTCAACGTTGCCCCATCTCAAATGGAAAAGATTCGGGTGTTTGAGAGGCAGTGTCTAAGACGTTGCCTTGGATTACACAGAACACCAGAGTCGGAGTACAAACATTATTATTCCAACGGGGTTCTATACAACGGAGCCAATATAAACAGAATTGATAATTTTTTGATAAAGCTGATTCGGGGTCACATTGCAAGAGCGATGTCCTCGACCAACAGCCTAATTTTTGGGGCTTACTACCCTAACAGCGATTATTATGAGAGTGTACGTATAAGCGGCTTTATCCCACCCGATGCATTTCTCTACTTAGACAGTCGAGGGCTGATCCAGGATAGAATGGCGATTCCGCTAATCTACCACGTCAGCCGGAGGACTGTGGATAGGCGGCTCCTTTATAATCGAGACTCCCTCGCACAAGATGGAGCAGAGTGCCTTCGGTTCAGTAGGACTGTGTCCGATCGGGACCGGAGGGACAGGGAGAGACAGGAGAACCAGTTTTGGTGGTTGTGTAATAATAATAGGGAAAGTTGACGAGGACTTCTTGTATGTCTTGGCCGACTTACATAGATTTAAGTGTACTTTTTAGGTAGAGACAGTCGGGGTGGCACAAAAAAAAAAAAAAAAAAAAAAAAAAAAAAAAAAAAAAAAAAAAAATGCTGCTGTGGCTGTTCTAGTTTTAAGTAGTTTTAGTTTATTTTAAGTAGTTTTAGATAGTTTTAATTAGTCTACTTTAGTTTTAGATAGTTTTATTTAGTCTACTTTAGTTTTAAGTTTTATATAAAAAATTAAAAAAAAAAGTTAAAGAATCCGAGTTTTTTTACATTTTCTCGAGAAAACAAAAAAAAAAGATAGTTTAAATAAAAAATAGTTTTTAGGCCGAAAGGTATTACAATTAAGATAAAGTTTAGCTTAGAGCGCCCGCATAGGGCCAGTAAGTTAGTTTTAAGTTATTGGATAATTAGGCTAGTTTTTATGAATTTTTGTCTAGCTTTAAGATAGTTTTAAGATGAATGAAAATAAAAATGAATTACAAAAAAAAAAAAAAAAAAAAAACTGGATCTTAATATCAGATCAATTGTTCAATTGAAATAACTAATTTACAGGGGGGTCATTTCGTAACTTTCTAAACGATAATCGTCAAAACGATAATCGTCGACGATATCGTCCATGATTTGCTTCACGTAACTCGACTACTATCGTCTCGTCTATCGATCACAGTTTTAGAGTTTTGTATGCATTTCAGAAACTCTCAAACTGTAGTCGATCTGTCAATTCAATAGAAAACAATACAAAATGTCAATTTACAGTGGAAACTCAATCACTCAACTACAGTCACCTACAAAATTTAAAATTTAGCTATCGTCCAAACGCTATCGTTCATCAATGACAGATAATAAGGCGGATTTGGTGCTGCGTTTTGGTCGAAAACAAGACTGATAAGTACGTATTAGTATTTTCGTAGTAAAATCTTTTTGATCGTAATGGATAGAACATATTACGACAACCTGCATATTGCATATTCTGCAATACGATTTGTGGAAGTCCTAAAATTTGTAACACCTTCATTGCTTGTAGACGGCTTCTCGTAGTGACAGCAGAACAGAAAAGTTACGAAAGCAGACTTGCTCATTTACATTTTGCATAAGGTAAAGTGAGTTCCAGTCTTCGCAGTCAAAGTCAGCCACTAAGTCGGATGTGTTTACATTTGTGACGTCTCGATATTGAAAACTTTGTTGATCAACCAGAGAAACTGAATCTACACATAGAAAAAGCAAATCGTGCTTTGAGAAACCAAGTGTCAAAAGGTGGGTGTAAAGCATTACCTTACCAACATCCCTGGCAAGATATAGATTAAAATAGTGAACTGGACACTGGTGAAGTGGGTAGGGAAGGAGCAGTTAAACTGGACTCCGATTGGGTGCCTTAAATATATTTAGAAAATTTTCAGCTAACCGCTTATTGAACTGATTACAGTTGAAATCACCACATCGTATATTATAAAACTAACAAGAAGAAATTGACTCTAATGTCGTAACCAATTGAATAGTACTTATGTATGTGGTTGTATGCTCTGTAAACTGACCCAACCAAATTATTTTCAGTATTAATTACCTTGGTATATTAAACCTATAGTACTATCCTTTTATATATATCTTATATACAAAGGTACTATCAAGAAGACGAAAGATTGTGGCGACATCTTAAGGCTAGGGACTGCAATTGCTAGATTTCTCTTTGCTAAATTTAATAATAAAATATTCTCTTTTTTACCACTTGTTTTGTATGTTATCCTACTCTCCAATGAACTGGCTCTTTAGAGAAGAAAGTGTCCTAGGACCAACCCTATATTTGTTATATACTAGGGATATTCCAGTAGACATCAAAGCGATCATGATCACCTTTGCTGACGTTACTGCGATATTAATGCCTAATAAATCCGTTACTAAGGCTACAGAAAAACCGTAAAATGCAGTCGATAAGGTTAGAGATTGGACCCAACGATGGCGTATGAAACTAATCAAAAAAATGTATGGCTGACCAATTGCTGAAACTAGTTGCCCTTTTATTAGGATCTAGTGATTTCTTGGATGATTTATATTTTTTGCGAATATCCCACAAATGGGGTTCCAAATATCTTGCGTGACCTTCCAAAATTTTAAGCCTTGATTACAAATTTTCTATGGCTGATCAATTTCAAAAACTATTTGACCTATTTTGACCAATTACTGACCAACAAGATAACATACTTTTTTTTACGGATCTCCCAGGCTGCTTATATCCCAGAGCCGTCTTTTTAAGATTTCCAACGACAAAAAAAAATAATCCTTTTTGCGGATGTTTTTTAAAGGCATACTTTTAATTTTCAACACTGTTTTCTGTGATGGCGGAATTGATAATCGGTTCTTAGTTGTATTGAGGTTAGTTTTGTTTGGCAATTCATAATTAATAGATTCACCCGTCGGAGAAAGGTTTAAAAAAAACTGAATCTTGACGATCCGATTAATTGAACTCAAGATATATGTATGCCTTTAAGAGAGTCTGACCGGCTTTTTCTTAGAGATCTTATAAAAAGTCAAAGTCAACAAAATTGAACAAAAAAAGTCCCGAAAAATAGCCGATAAGGTTCGCTGAAATAGCGATTAATTCGAAAAACTGTGGATTCTTTGCGCAATACGTCAAAAATAGGCATTCCGTAAGAAGTCGGTTGTACAGTGCGCACAGAACAAGCGATTGCTCTGCACTTCAGCAATCGCTTGTTCATCTATTGGCTAGGTTAGGTAGAAGAGTGGCTGCCAGCTGACACACTTAGGTCAGAGTTTTGTCCATTGTGATACCCCATGAATTTTTAAATTTTCTCCCTTTTCGTTAAAACAATTGGAGCTTCTTATAAAGCGTGAGGGAATGTAAATATCTACCTATATTAATTAGATCACTATAGGTTCCTCGAAAAAATAACTCTCCAAAATGGAGCCTTCTATGGGGTAGAGCAGGGCATGCATGCACAATGTCATAGTTGAAGGAATGATGATTGATGACTAAGTAGTTTTTGCCGAACTCTAGTTCTGGGATAGTGTACTTAGAGCCATTTTCGTCTCTATAAGTTGACCTCAAGTTTAGGATTTTTATTCTCAACTTGTGATTTTGTTTTTCTTCACTCAAAGTTGACAGTTTCAACTTTCGATTCTCAACCCTCGAGTTGATCAACTTCTGGTTTTCTCAACTTCCGAAAATACTAGAAGTAGAGGGAGCAAACTTGAGAGTTGACATGAAACATTTTTTTTTTTTTTTTAATAAAATACATGCATTTTGCTTCAAAAGTTTGTTTGCTTGAGTTTTCACAACAAAAAAACATATTGGCATAATTTTCCGCAGCAATTATTTTTGGGAAAATTGGAGTTCAACTTCGTCGAGCAGTGAATGTTGCCGCTCATTGGAGTTGAAAAGTGGGACGACCGTGACTTCAATTATTGCTTTCGTTTTTCAAAACCGACAACAGTGATGTTGATAGATTTAATAAGGATTCACTTCCTTGCAACGCAAGACGGTAATAGTTTTGAATTAAAACCCAAGTTCCCCTTTAAATTAATCTCGTGGCCAATCACAGATTTTTTGTGAAGATTGTATGCTATCGGATCATTCCATTTCCAGCGTGTATCACTTTCTGAAACTAGTATCGAAAGCCATTGCTAATTCAGCACCACAATTTATTCGAATGCCGGAAACGCATGAGGAAATGCTTGAAGCAGAACGAGGCTTTTTCGCAATCGAAAATACGATTTTTATAGGTAAATTTGGTCACTTTAAATCCATGGTAACAAACACTGATGAGAATTTGTACAAAGAATTGCAAATAGGCACTCGCAATTGAGTTGAGCGTTCATATCATCATCATCATCGGCTCGACAACCGGGTTCCGGTCCTGGCCTCTTTCAACAAGTCTCTCCACCTATCCCGGTCTCTAGCCGACGCCATCCAGTTGCGCACGTCAAGGCTTCGGGCGTCCTGGTCTACGCAATCTCTCCAGCGCAAGCATGGTCTACCACGCTGTCGTCTACCATAGAATGTACCACAAAGAACTTTCCGAGCAGGTTCCTCTTCGCTCATGCGAGCTAGGTGCCCTGCCCACCGGAGTCTACCGAGCTTAATTTTTGTCACGATATCTGCTTCTAGGTAGATTGCGTACAATTCATGATTGTACCGTCTCCGGAATCGTCCTTCCTCACATATGGGGCCAACAATTCTCCTTAAGACTTTTCTCTCGAACGCAGCTAAGAGGTCGGAGTGCCTTTTGCTAAGCACCCAAGTCTCGGATCCATATGTGAGTACTGGCAGGACCACGGTCCTGTACAGCAGCAGTTTTGAAGTTATGGTGAGATTTCTGGATTTGAAAAGCTTTGACAGACTATAGTAGGCTCTGTTGGATTTGAGAAGCCGCCCGCGTATTTCTTCTTCTATATTGTTATCGGCTGCTACTATTGACCCAAGGTATTTAAAGGATTGCACCACTTCAAGTTCGTGCTCCTCTACCTTGATTGTTTGACCAACTGTTCCTCTCGCATTCGACGCCACCATGTACTTTGTTTTACCTTCACTAATGTGCAGCCCCAGATTTTGTGCCGCCTCCTCGATCTGGATGAAGGCATCGTGTACAGCTTGTTCGGATCTTCCGATGATGTCAATGTCGTCTGCGTAAGCTAGTAACTGGCTGGACCTGTTGACGATGGTCCCTCTTGTTGCCGTGCCAGAGTCACGGATTGCTTTCTCCAACGCCAGGTTGAAGAGGAGGCAGGCCAAACCGTCCCCTTGTCGGAGTCCATTAAATATTTTGATTGGTCTGGATAGCAATCCGGCTATTTTTACTTGGCTTGTTACGTTGGTCATGGTCAACCTACATAGTCGTGTCAATTTATTTGGGATGCCGAATTCTCTCATGGCTTTGTAAAGTTCTACCCTGGCTATGCTATCATAGGCGGCCTTAAAGTCTATAAACAGATGGTATGTTGGGATGTTAAATTCTAGACATTTTTCCATCGCCTGCCTAAGGGTAAAGATCTGATCAGTTGTTGATTTGCCTGGAATGAAACCACACTGATATTGTCCGATGACGGTTTTAGCGTATGGGGTTATCCGGTCTTGTAGGATAGAGGAGAGTATCTTATAGGCGGTACTCAACAACGTGATACCTCTATAATTGCTGCACGTTGTGACATCTCCCTTCTTATGTATGGGGCATATTATGCCTTTTCGCCAGTCTTCTGGCATTTCTTTCTGCTCCCATACGTGCACTATAATATCATGAATTGCTTGACGTAAGGCTGGCCCGCCGTGATGAAATAATTCGGCTGGTATGCCATCGGCTCCCGGGGATTTGTTCTGTTTAAGCCGGCCTATAGCCTTCTCAACCTCTTCTATGCTTGGTGGCGGCAACATAGGGTATTCTTCTTGAAGTAGTGGAGCCTCCACTTCTGCAGTGAGCTGACCATTTAGCAATTCATTGAAGTACACTTCCCATCGCTCCAGTATGCTTTCAGGATCGGTGATCAGATTTCCCTCTCCGTCCTTGCAGTATGTGCAGCGTGGTGTGTACTGCGTCATGTTTCGGACGGATTGTTAGAACTTCCGCGCCTGGTGCGGACCTCGCTCTCGGCTGTTTTCTATTTCACAGATTAGGTTCTTCTCCCAGGCTGATTTCTTTTGTCTGTGAAGCCGTTTTTCTGTTCTTCTGAGCTCTTTATATTCCTCTTCGCGTGCCCGCGATATGGCGTTTGGAAAAGCAGATTTCCCGTGTTGGCTTCCGACATTAGGTGCAAAATAGAGACGACAAAACTCATCATCATCGCTTGCGCTGTTATCCACAACAAAGCAATTGATGGAAAATTATAGAACCTGCTCCAGAAATTCCCAGATTTGCTGATTTAGCTGCCACAAATTTACCATGTATCTTTGGGGAAACGGCAACATCGATGACAAACATCCGTTCGCGATTAGTAACAACTTATTTTTGCCCCTATGTAGATCGAATGAATAGAATGCCAATGTTGGCCTTTTTGTATATTACGTTTCCAGATAAATTTTTAATCTAAAATTAGATTCAAGTATTTTGCTTCGTCCAAGAAAACTATTGGAATATCTTTGATAGAAGTAGGATCTACATGAGGAATTACATTTTTTGTTAAAAATTTTTGTACATGTAGATTTAATAAATCAATCTATCTATTTCCAAGAGAATATGACAAGTTCCGTTTTGTAATGGTTGACTTCCAGGACACACCGCTTTCCCCAGTCTGTTAGCTTATTTAAAGCGTCTTGTAGGAATTCTTTTAAGATTTAAGGACAATTTCCTGATACGGTAATTAAAACATTGTCCATATAAGCAATCATTTTATAGCTCGCAGCTTCAAGGCATGTTAGATGCTCATTTACTAACAGCATCCATAAAAGTTAATGGATTTGCTCCGCAACGTGTTTGACCAATTTTATTGCCTTTGTCGCAGGAGTTGATTTTATTTTTGCTCAAATAAAAGTCTACCTTCAAGTGTACAATACCCCGTCAGCGAACACACAACGTTACCTGTAAAATTAAATACAGATACAACAACATTGCCGCTATGAACTGTCAAAATCTAACCGGCGCTATAGCAAAACCCTTTGGTTGGAGGGAGAATACTCCTTAAATTGCAGCCACTTTGATTTTACAGAGTTTATTACCACAACCTGAACCTCAAAAATGTCTGTATTAGTGGTTTAAATGGTTTATACAAAATAATTTTGAGAAAATGAACTCAACTATGCACAAAACCAAATTTAAATGTGGTTTGTACATACACAGCTATATTACAAAAACTTCTCCCATCAACCAGTACCTATCTACCACAAAATCAAGGTAAAGTGAAGACTTCTGTATTTACATAAATATTTTCCCTTTGATTTTACAAAAAAAAAATAATTTACCCTTAACAAGAGTTCCTTTGAATTTAATTTGATTTAACTTAAGAGATACACCCATGCTGATATTTTCTAACCCCTAATATATAAAAGTCATGGTGACGAAATCTCTTTAAAAACCATTAGCAAATACTGTTCCCCGATAAAACCACAAACAACCCACAAATTCTCTGATGTATCTGCACCATAGTGCTTCCTTTCCATCTGTTTCCGTTCTTTGTTCGTATTTAGAATTTAAAAATCAAGGAACTGAACGATGGTCTTGCTGCAGAATCACTTAGGCATGCCATCAATGAACTTGCACTGTTTGTATGTCTGTGAAGGCAAAAAAGTCCCATGCCGATCCATATCGAGTTGACCCCAAATGTACAAAATTACCGCACTAAATCTCATATAGGACATGGCATTTCCCCCCACCCACTCGAAGTACAAAAGGTTCTGCTGCAAACATACATCGCAAAATGTAATTTAGAATCTCCGGTAGCAAGCTCTCTTGGCAGAACATTTCAGAGGGCCGCAAACTTCATTTTAAGTGAACTTCCGGTGCAAATGGCGAACTTTACTGTTCTGCTCACTGAAGTTTGATTCTTAAATAATTTTCAATTTGAATAATGTATATGCGTTCACGTCAAAATGACAGTTGATAGCCCCCAGAAGATCCACTGAGTAATCCCGGTGTACAAAACCATCAAAATGCATCTCCACTAATGTACATACAAAACGCCTTGGGTAAGTCGGAAGTAAATTTCGTTTTAATAATAAAATACCACAATCTGAGCGGTTGGAGCGAACAACAGGTTTTTGTATGCTTTTACCGTTGATTTTCCCATATTGTGCAAGTACCTAGGAAGCTGCCAGCGCGAGGATGTGGGAATTGGCTTCAAAAAGACGCACTTTAACTCCATCGGATATTAATAATGGGGAAGCAGAGCATGAAGCCATGTTGCAGTGATTCTCATATCCGGTGCAGGTACATCAATTGCATATGAACATGAAAGGCGTATAGTATTTAACTTGTCTGCATGCAGACATAATGAACGGAAGGGTTAAATAAAAATTCTTGGGTATGTGGTTTTATAAAATCAGAGTTGTTCGCCTTTGTGGAGATGAAGAGCATTATTCAGAAGCTTGTAAAATATATGTAAGTGAAATTTACACACCCACAAAAGAAAAAAAAGATAAAAAAGTATCATAACGGAACCGGAAGCTATGACAATTTATTACCGACAATTTACGTACTAATCGAATGTCAAAACCTTTGGAGAGTAACAACTAGTGGAGTATGACAACATACAAAACAAAGCATTTTGCACAAACCCTCTAGTTTATACATAAACCGCTTTGAATAACAGTAGAACATTATCAATAAATTGTTGACTCCGAATTAAATAATTTCTGTGTTTGAGGTAAAACAGTATAGCCCATAAAAATTATACTTTCACAAAGCTCAATTTTGTTCGAGTTTCCTTTTTATGTCGTGAAGGTTTTAATTATGATAATTACTCGTACAATTAGTAGAAAAATTTTAAAAATTACAATTTTGTTGGCTAAATTATTTCTATTTGGGTACATCTCTTCATTAAAAAATAAATTTGGTGGTGGAGTTAAGAGAAATACCGTTATTTTAAGAAAGGTGATGTTTTCGTTTTTATGAAATAACTCATTTGAATTTCAGCTCTGTAAGCTGTTTTAATATTTACATATAGCTGGGTCAGGTTAGCTGTGGAACTGAAACGGCAGCGTATGATAAACTCATTAGATTCTGATCTTAAAGGCATTATGAAATAGGGTACTAACAACTATGTTGAATTAAATGCTTCGAGAACACGAAACTGTCCTCTGTCGGTCAAGCCAAACATACCATTCATGTCTTTAACCATAAATGTGAATGGCACATTCATCAAAGAAACTGAAAAGCTTTCCATAGTCCTTATGTTAATGACCTTCTTTTATGGAAAGATAATATATTCAACGTAGCGAAAAACCCAGCGAAATGCTTAGGTTTCATTAAAAGATGCAATAAATTTATTTCCCCTTTCGATCTGGCTACGATCTATAAGGTATACATACATAAGCCCTTGAATATAACTCTCATATCTGGGCTGGTGCCCTCAAAACTCATTTGAACCTATTGGATACAATTCACAATAGAACACTTAGACTGGTATTCACCGAGCGCTCGTAACTTAAGAAGCTCATAAACCTATTCACCAAGCAATATTAGTGAAGATCTACGAGCGCTTTTAAAAGTTAGGAGTGGTCCCGACCACTCCTAAACCTACGAGCGCTCTCTTCGGAAGTTTGTTCGAAAATTCCTTGCCCCATTCTCCAAAGAGTGGGGAAATGCGCTTCCTTCCAATTTCAACACTCCCATACGGCCACCCTCACCACGCAAATCGGTAGATTAACATACCTCCAAGTTCGAAAACAGTTTGATTTCACAGTTTGGGTATGCCTGAACAAGAAAGAGTGGCTCTCATTTTCGAACTTCGAAAAACACTTGTGAGTGGTTGGTGAATACCATAAAGAAAATTTCAAGTTAAGAGCCTCGTAAAGTTAAGAGCCTTTTAAGAGCGCTCGGTGAATACCAGCCTTAAACTTATAGGAGACGCATCCATTACGGAAACTTTTGTTTCTCTTGAACACAGTCGTAAATCCTCCTGTGTTTCACTGTTTTATATGTAGCTTTTTCTACCAACAATGTTCAATTGAAATAGCCAGTTGCATTCATCCCCTCAAACAATTCCATCATAATACTCGTCTAGCTGAGAATGCTCATCAGTTTACCCTTAAGCCTAACTTTGGACGTAATTGTCAAATATAGTGTTACTTTCTTTAGCCGCACTATGTGGTATACTTTGCTCCCTCGATTTTTCGATTTTCCCCTTTATTGTGATGCACAAGCTTTCAAGACTAGTGTGCATCGAGATGTCTTCTCTCCACTTTAGCTAAACGATCGCATTGTATTTACATCATAACACTCTATTATTTCTGCCTCAGAAATATTGTAGCGCGAGGTAATTTCTTGCATTTCAATTACCATACATACCTATTAACAGATTCATTGGACTTTTTATCTTTTGGAATACTTTACTAATTGTGTAGTGACGACCAAATTTTTCCATCAGAGATTTTTTGAGGTTTTCATATGTGTGAAAGGCATGACAGATTTAATGTTCCACTTAGAACTCGTCATACGCTTACGAATTCATACTGATCATTGCATCCCTATACTACAAAAGAGTCTTCTATTTCTTCATACCACTTACGATTGTCGTAATTGTCATCGCTATTGAAGTGTTGAATAGCTTCAAATGCAAGGAAATCGAATATTTTGATCTCTTCATAGAGACCATTAACTTCCATGACTTCAGTTAATCTTCCTTGAGGTTGTTGGTTAGCATCGTCATCAGGATTAGAGTTTTCTCTCTTGGACACTAACTCATGGTATAAATAAAATAAAATAAATAAATTTGGTGGTGCAACAGCTCGAAGTGAACCAGGACCTAGTGACTTACAACTCCATTCATGTATGCGTGTTACCAGGAACTCATCATATAATGGCCTTAATTCACAGCCACAGATGCTGTTGTCTCAAACAGCACATTCCACATTCGCTGCGGTCAAAGCTTCTATCAAGACTTGGCACTAAATATAACCCATATGAATTATGAAAATCCAAATACAGAAATATTCCACAGAATATTTTAAAATACATATATTATTTTGATATACAATTTGATAATAATTTTTTTTGAATAGATTTTTAAAACAATATCTACGAACGCACTCCCTTTTTCATTGAGGTTGTAGGAAGGGAAATAAAAAAAAACACTAATGCCCGATTTCAAGAAGGACTTTTAAACATTTAACAGGCTTCTAAACCTTAAACTGGGATGTTTTGGTTTCGCCAAGAGCTTTTAAATTAAACAAGCTTTTAAACACCCTTATAAACTAAGGCTGGTATTCACCGAGCGCTCTTAAACGGCTCTTAACTTGAAATTTCTTTGGGGTATTCACCAACCACTCACAAGTGTTTTTCGAAGTTCGAAAATGAGAGCCACTCTCTCTTGTTCAGGCATACCCAAACTGTGAAATGTTGTGGAATGTTGGTCTTGACAGCAAATGGATACTCTTCTACTTGGCATTGCTCACATGGATTCGAGTCAAATGCGTGCGTGGCACATGCACAAGCGAACAAACTTTCGAAGAGAGCGCTCGTAAGTTAGGAGTGGTCGGGACAACTCCTAACTTTTAAGAGCGCTCGTAGATCTTCACTAATATTGGTCGCGTTCGGGTACGTATCCAAAGGTATCCGGATTTGTTGGTGTTGTTGTAATCCCATAGGAAAAAACAACTGATTAACGAAACAGCTGATGTCAAGCAGAAATCTAAAGCTATCCAAAAATTTTTGGTATACTTAACTATCCAAGGGGAATTTTGAAGAACAGCTGACATTTCAGCTGATTTATTTTCTTTTGTGTCGAGTACAGGGTTCGCCGATCTATAACTTTTTAACATTTGTTGCGTCTAGTACTAATTTACTAATTGAGAAAAGTAAAGTTTGTTGCATTAAAGATCTCATTCCTACTGCAAAGCTTTTATTCTTTGAACTTCAGATTGTTTCTTAATATAGGAGGTATTAAACTCAAATTCTTTTAGGATTTTCATAGACATAGACATGACTTGTTATGGGATTATATGGACATATTTAGAGCTGAGTTTTCAGAAAAGGATTCTTTTAAGACTATATAAGCTTATACAATCTTATTGCAAGAAGAGAAAATAGTTTTGCTATAAGATTTAAGTAAATTTAAGTAGTTTTAAGCGGCAAAAGTGTTTACCTCTTAAAATAAAAATGTTATGAAACCCAGGCTGGTCAAAAAGCTAAATAATTATTGGGCTGAAGGTGGATTTACTACACAGTTAAAATAGAAAATGATCGTACTGGAGCTCTCTTCGACAAGTGTGCTGCGCTCCTTAAAAATAAACAGTTTCAATATAATTACCAGTTCTTGGTTTTTATTATTTTTAAAAAGTTTTTTTGGTAATATTTATATGTATGTACGTACCTCGAAACGACAGCGTCTGCTCACCAAATGCGAACAAGCACTAAAATCTCAAAAAAAGAAACCTCGTTGGCGTGAGATGATTTGTGGTTAAAAAATCTGCCCTTTTCAATTTACCTTTCCTCATTGTAGGATTAAATTATCAAAAATTTGAATTAAAAACTTAATAGAGATATTGTCAGTTGTATATATTTATAAGGGCTATACCATATTATATTCTTAAATATTTAATGAATTATTATAATAAAAAAAATTCATAGGATTTGTAATCCAGTATACATACATATGTATAATATTAATTGTTTGTTTTGCAGATTAGCAAATGGTCTCTTGCTGCAACTAAATCGTCGCAACATACCTTGTACAATAAATTCAGCATTAAAAAATCCAAATCCTTTGATTATGCCAAAGAAAATTGTTTGTCTGCAAAAATAAACTTCCCATCTATCATGTATCATTCCTCATCTTTATGGTTAATGAAACATTTTCAGTTTTTGTACAAACCTTCATAAGATCATAAATGTGCAAAATTGTTTGGTTTTCATTATTCTATTTTTTTTTATGAATTAACTACGTATGTAGCAGACGTAACAAATTGTAGTAAATTAGGCATGTAGTTGAATCGGCCAACCCTGGACGATTCACGTCTTTTTTTGACTTTGACAGTAAATGGTACCTATCCGGTTTTTGTCGTTCGACAAACGTATCGGATACTAAAGTATCTTAGATACCCTATCGGACTACGAGGTGAACGCGACCATTGCTTGGTGAATAGGTTTATGAGCTTCTTAAGTTATGAGCGCTCGGCGAATACCGGCCTAAATGCATAGCTGGGCATTAACTCGTTAATCCGTTAATTAACGAAGTTAAAATTTTGATTAACGGATTAACTTTTAAGTTAACTTTTAAAAATATTAACGGACACATTAAATCCGTTAATCCACGTTAAGTCCGTTAATCTAATGCCTACTATTTACCGCGCGGCGCGAAAAACAGGTTCAGACAAGTATGAGACAAGTGCCGCGCAGCGCGTACCGGGGTTGAAACAAAAACAGCTAGGTACGTATTATATTTTGATGGCGCGTGCGATTGAGAAAACTGCGAAGAGATTCGTTTCGTTTTATTCAACTCTTTCGTTGGATAAACGATTTACAACCTTTTACACTAGTGCAGCAACTTACGTAATTCACGTTGAGCAACTAAAGTTGAACAAAATGCGTTCGGAACCCCGTACACATAATTGACTAACTTTCCCTTATCTTGATTAACCTCGCACACCTAGTTGATCAACTCTTAAAACTTATTCCAGTGTTGAATAGCTCCGTACACCTAGTTGACCAACTTACTCAAATGTTGAATAACCTCGTACACTAGTTGATAAACTTGTTCGATTTTGACAGAAAAAAAAGTTTTTCCAGTTGATCAATTGCGTTTTCGATATCGTTGTTTAACCAGTTGATGAACAAGTTGATACCTATAAGTTGAGTGGAATTGATTTGAAATCTTTCCTTTGGCTTTTTTGGTCACTGTAATATTGGCAATGAAACAACTATGTTACATTGACTTTCCCGACGTTTCGACAGGGTTTGCTGCCTTCTTCAGGGGAACTTTATTAACACAAAAAATACAGAGAAAAACATCAGTTAACTCAAGGGTATAATAACAATTAAAACAATAAAATAAACTCACTTGCTTATAAGTTATTTGTTTCTTTTAACATTAAATATAAATGATTGTTAAAAAAATAAAGAATAAAAGAAAAGAACACTTCAAATGAAGCTTAGTCTATGAAACTTATTTTTAAAATGTCATTAATTAAGAGACAAGCGAGCAATAGACGGCAGAAATGTTTTGTGTGTCTTGTTTTTTGTTCATGTTGTTTTTGTTACTCATTATGTGTAATGTTTCTAAGGTATAGCGTTTTGATGCATGTTGCTCGGTCTGCAGGATTTTGACACCTTCAAAATCTGGAGAATGACCGTTTTCGATGCTGTGACTCGCCAGGGCTGTCTTTGCAGGACTATTAGATTTGATGTCAGATCTGTGATTTGAAATGCGTTGTGGAAGGAATTGTTTTGTTGTTCCGATGTAGCACAAATTGCATGGTTCATTTGGTTTCCCCTTACAATTAATTTTGTAAATAACATCTGTTCTTTTGTCCTTGTCCGGTTTTGTTGATACCTTCGTACACTTAACCAAGGAACCAAGAAATTAAAATCGATTGATCCCACCGCGCCCGTGAATTCGAATTCAAAGTTTAGGCAATTGCATTTTCGAGGAAAATTGAGACCAAGCCAATTCCCTGGCATCTCGATTTTTATAAGAGGGGCTCTTAATGTCCCATATATTGGGCTTTTCCTCAATTGCTGAAATCATTTACAAAATTAATTCCGTGGTCCATTCTGATTTTTTATCACCTTTCGTGACGGAAAACCAAAATAAACTACAGTTTTCAAGTTGCAACAATTGCAAGTTCGTGGCAACGCAATAGTTCAACCACGTAGACACATTTCACTGCAGCCAACGCAACGCAACACAATATTACGTCAAGAAATCCCAAAGAAAATTAAAAAGTTGATCAACGCGTTGAACAAATAATGTGCAACACATTATCTTGAAAATGTGGCTCAACGTGTTGATCGAACATTTTCAAGGAGCAACACGAGCTCGTCCACTACCAGTAAACTTGTTGCGCAATTCGTTGAGCAACGGCCAACAACTAGATCCAACCCGTTGGTTGGACAGAATTGAAGGCACCATACATTAGAGTTGAATGCCTTGAATTCGAAATTTGTGCGTAGATCACCTAGTGGACAACCGGCATTACTTAGCGCCGGTGCTTAGAGAAAAAAAAATATAAAAAATGCAATTTTTATCACATGTTAACGGATTAACGATTAACGTTAACTTGCGTTAATTCTTCCGAAATTTAACGCTTTAACGTTTAACGAAGCTAACTTTTTTAGTAGCGGATTAATGATTAACGAAGTTAACTGTTTGATTAACGGTGCCCAGCTATGCCTAAATGCCCATTTTTGGCTCAGTAAATTTTAAAAGTGTCAATGAAATGTCATCAGGTGTAGATAACAACAATTGGATATAGCAGCTAAAATTATAGTTTTGTAATATTTTAGTTTTCAATTTTTTAAGATACAAATACTAATATTTAAATAATCTGTTTTTTATTTAGAATAAAATATAAAATAAATATTCATCCAATGATAAAGTGCAACACATAGTTATTCGTCGAGCAAGAGTATTCCTGGGTTCACAGGAATCGATTCTCCGACTATGACTACGAAATGAGGTTCCGATTTTCCAAAAGCATCTGTGGGTCAGTTGCTGAATTTGTTTGGTCGTCATTTGGAACCGATAAATACCCGTCAGTGCAATAAATAAAGTGGTTATTACTGAAGCATTTTATGCCACAGAATCTTTCCAAATATATTTGTTCTTGCATTTCGTTTTTTTTTGCATTTCTTGATATTTGTTTCAACATATAATGCTTTCTCATTTTTTCTCATACGTTTCGCTTGTTAGAATAAAGAACCAATTTCTTTTTTACAGGGATGTGAAGAGAAATCAATTTTAACAAAAAATTCCCCAAAATTTCTCTTTTATAGATTGGTGAAACTCGAATGATTTAAGAGTCTGATAAAATTTAAGAGGATTTTTGATAAAAGTGCTCTTATTGTTTGTTTATGAAATTGGCCATAAAAGCACTTTTATCAAAAATCTTTTTAAATTTTATCTGACTCGTGAATATTTTTATTTTCACCAATCTATAAAAGGGATATTTTAGGGAAATTTTTGTTAAAATTGAGTTCTCTTCACAACCCTGGAAAAAAATAAATTGTTTTTTTCTTTCTAACAAGCAAAATTTATGAGAAAAAATGAGAAAGTGTTATGTGTTCAAACAATTGCCAAGAAATGCGAAAAAAAAACGAAATGCAACAAAAAATTTTTTTGGAAAGATCCTGTAGCATTAAATCATCGTACAGTAATAACCACTTAATTTTTTTTTTATCGCACTGATGAGTTTGTTTCTGTTCCAAATGACGACCAAATAAATTCAACAACTGATCTACAGATGCTTTAGAAAGTCGGAACCTCCTTTTGAAGTCATAGTCGGAGAATGGATTCCTGTGAACCCAGAATACTCTTGCTCGACGAATAAATATGTGTTTTACTTTATCATTGGATGAAGACGATCAATACTTTATTCTAAATAAAAAACAGATCATTAAATACCTAATCATTTTGTATCTTCAAAAATTGAAAACTAAAATGTTACAAAACAATAATTTCAGCTGCTTAGCCAATTGTTGTTATCTACATCTGATGATATTTCAATGTCACTTTTAAAATTTAATGAACCAAGAATGGGCATTTAGTTTGTAAGGGTGTTTAAAAGCTTGTTTAATTTAAAAGCGCTTGGTGAAATAAAAACATCCCATTTTAAGGTTTAGAAGCCTGTCAAATGTTTAAAAGTCCTTACTGAAATCTGCCATTAGCCGACAAATCAAGATCAGGGATAGAATCGCGTAAGGTGATAGTTGATAGTTGACAATCAAAATCGATACTTTTGCTCCACGTAAGGTGATTATATCTTTTTATGATGATTTTAATAGACAGCTATTAAGGTGTTGTTTTCATACTTTTTGTCATTTCCAATTTACATTTTGCATTGTGGGTTTCAACTCCTTAAGAAAATAAAAGTTAAAATTAAATGCCTAGTGTTTATTATTGAAATTAAAATATATTTTGTGAAACAAATACAAAAAAATTACTGAAGTGTAATGTATACATTATTGGCAATTTTTAATAACGCCAGCAGAGGGAGAATTTCAGAAAATAATTATAAAAAAGTCCAACTGATTAGAACCAACCTTGGAAATAAAGCAAATATTCTGAAACTACCTAGCCCAATGTATGAATCTTTTTATAAATATTGTTTGATAATTATTAGTTTTTTAACATTATAATCTATTAAAGATTTTTGAAAAACATTCGTTTAACTAACGAAGATTTTCTACATGTTTCCCGGCTCATCGATTTACCATCTGGAACGAGATCAACACGTGTTCCACCCATCCTTTAATTCGCTAATGGGTCAAAGCACTTTAGCTGAAATCAGTTCCGCAGTTATTAAAAAAAGGAGTCTGTACTATGTAAACTCATGATTTATACCAATGGAGGCAAAAAAGGAGTATTTTTTCGAAAGTTATAAGATCCCTGGAGGTACACATAATTTCAAATAACGATTGATTTATCATTAATTAATTTAATCATTGCTTATTATTAATAAGATTCGTATTTGTTTTCATTAGTTATAGGCTCTTTATTGATGGAAGTTATATTATGATTCTTCAACCGACTGAAAATGAAAACATGTTCTTCAATCGAAAAGGAAGGCATAATTTTAATGCAATGATTGTGAGTAAAAAATAAAATAGAATAAACTATATCTCACTAGATTTGCGACGAAAAAACGCGTATTATGGCAATAAATGCAAGATATGGTGGAAGTGCTCACTACAGCTTTGTATGGTGCCAAAGTGCCGCAAATAAAAAGAGATTATGCATCAGGAATGAGATCATCATGGCTTCTTGGTTATATAAAATATATTTTTAAAAAAGGCATCGTACCTACTGCAACTTGTTTTTCAAGGTGACAGTGGCTATTCACTGAAACCTTTCCTTTTGACACCCTATAGAAACATCAATAAAAATTCTCGCGAATTGCATTTCAACCAAGTTTATTCGCAGGCCAGAAAAATTTTGTACTTGTCTTTTTTATATAAAGAAGTGAATTATGAGACATTTTTTATTTAAGGTCGCTGGCGTATAATTCTCGAAGAAAGAAAGTGCAGATATCCCCCGATCAGAGTTGTAAAAATTATAAACATTTGTGCTGCATTGCGCAAAATATGCTGCACCTACAATTCACCCGTTCCGGAACAGGGCATTAATACTTCGCCAAATAGTGAACCAATTATTTCGCAAACTAGAGATAATTCTAGCAATGGAGAAGCTAATAGAATACGCGATACCATCAGAGATACATTATTTAGAAAAAGGTCGTAAAATGTAATAAAAAGAACAACAAAGCTCAAAAATAAATAAATGTAACTTCTAAGGCTTTATCAAAAAAAAAAAAAAAACAAGAACAAAATTTAATTATTCAAAGAAAAAACAAACAAAAACTAATACATAATTCAATACAATACAAAAACAAAATAAAAAAAATTAAAAACTATGCATACATAAGTATCACACTTTTTATTAAACACATCGAATTTGAAGATTTTCTTTTTTCAGGCTGTTAGCAACCTCAAGCTCGCTACGCTTTGCTTTGCATACTCCCCGAATCTAATGGAAAACAAATTGCAAAGGAAAACAATTTGAACAGAGAGTCAAAATGACATTTCATTCTTAACTGAATTGTAAGTGATGCCAAAAAGCTAAAAATTTTTTGTGATTAATTTACACAGAGCAACCGAAAGTTGATAATCAAAAACGAAAATCAACAAAACGACAGTCAACTATCACCTTACGTGATTCCACCGTAGGTTTTGGTAGTACGACCATTTGCAATACAACAAGTGGAAATCCAATACAAATCGGAAATCAACAAAACATCGGTTCTCGAATTACGCATAATATTTAGAGTCGATTCCAATTTAAAAATTTGCGCCAATGCCAATACTTGAAATAGAGAGCAACTACAAATGAAATTCGAAGCATCCAATACGACATCCAGCAACCCTACAACTCCAATCAAATATTTCATAAGTACAAGTATGTGCTCAGATTGCTATATTTCATACACAAACCAACTCAACTGAGCTAAATTTGGTTTACAGAAGAGCTTAGCAAAACAAATTTTCCTCGGAACATTTTATTGCAAAGGCAACAATAAACATCACTCTATCAACATATTTCTTTCATATGTGTGTGTCAGTGTGTATCTATGAAAACACAACGTTGGTTTTTCGAGTAAAGTAAACGTTCGTTCGTTGAGAGCCACAGTGCAGCCATCCAACGAATTTATTAGTCCATGATTAGCGAGCAAGTAAAGAAGCGGAATAGGTTCGTTCGTCCGTTGATGTTGAGTTTCCTTTTTTTTGTTTCATAAATTAATTTTGTTGTTGTTGTTGCTCCTAAGAGTCATCAAGTGAATGGTTTAAAATTGTGGTGAATAGCACAATTATGTTCGCCGTTGTCGTCTTCGTCGCTAACTCCGCCGTATGCGTCGCCACCGCCGCGCGGGATTAAAACTGTATCTTCATCATTTTAACTAATTTATACCATCGAATTTTTTTGCAACAACGTTTTTGGATTACAATTAATCAACACAACACAAGAACCAGAATCACCAGTCATCAGTTTTTCGCCTCAATAGCATACAAAATGTAATAAATTAACTTAAGTTTAGTTTTTTTTGTATTAATTTGAATTTAAGAGTACAACTTCATGTAGCTAGATTCAAAATATTTTAAAGAAAAGATTAATTACAAAAAAAAAAAATGTTGTATACTTAACTAGATTGGAATTTCAAGTGAAAATTATTGTGTCACACCAACACTCGAATGGGTGTTTTACTATATTTGTGTGCACAAAAGTGTTTCAAGTGTGTAAGTGTGTATGTGTGCTTAAACTTTGTGTGTAAATTGAGTAGAAAATTAAAAAAAAAATTATACATTTGGTGAAACAAATTAACTTATAATAAACAAAAAGAATTTCGCTTGAAAAATAAAAATACAAATGGATTACTTTCGATCGTGATCAATATCAATACGATCGCTTGCAACATTATTAAGGAACATTGTTGATGATTGATCATTTATTTAAAAAGAAAAAAAGACAATACAATCTAAATTTATTTTGAATTTATATTTAAACAAAAATGTTTATGTACGATGAGATAGATCAATAGATACTTAATTTTTCATCTTTTTTACCGGATAGCTGGTGTTGCTTGAAAGTATTAGCAACATAGATACATCTGCGCGTATCTCTATGTATACAATAAAAAATATCTCTGACAAACAAACCAGAAAATATTGTAGAATAGATACTGATACTTTAGTTAAAGGGGAAAGAGATTCGGGGCACCAAGAGGGCAATGAAAGGAGTGGAAAAAATATTCATCGTAGCGCGATCGTGTTGCGCTGAACTCAGAGCTGAGCCGAGGCAATTCGAATTCGACCGATCGGTCTTTATAATTTGTTGTTGCCGAATGGAATTTTCTTGCGCGGCATAATATACAAGCAAACATACATTCTCTTGCTTTTGCTTCTCATTTTTACGACATACGTACATTTGGAATGTGCACAAACACATTAATATACAATTATTGTATGCCTACACATGGAAAGATGAAGTGAGAAATCTGTGTGTGCACATGCTACAGTTAGAAGTATGAGTGCAATGTGGTCGATTCACCCGACTGATCACGCATTTGTGGACTGGGGCGAGGAGAACTCGGCGGGGATATAATATGTATTGTGGTGCTGCCAGATTTCAAACTAAACAAAATAATATTAGTTTGGTTATATTTTGTTAAAATGAAATATCTCACGAAATAATTTAAAAAAAGATTAGGTTTTCTTGTATTGTAATCAGAGCTACATTTTAAGATACTGGGGCTTAGGTACCTGATTGCCTATTAATAAATTTTGAAACGAAATTCTTTGTCACACTTAACTTAGTTTAAAATGTCGGCAATCTGTGGATCAAGGCTTTTACAAATATGCCTTTCTTACTCCCTTTTTAATCTCGTGTTTTCCTTAACTACAGTTTAATACCAACTAACTCATATCCTTTACAATTAAAATTAGGCTTTGGAAACTCAGCTAAGCAATTAAACAGTCAATGTTTACCCAGAAACAGTTTAAAAATATCTTTCAAAAGTGCTAAAAGTCTTTTCGGTTTCGTATTGACATTTATCTTTTAAATAATGATGAACTTCATTTGGATAATTTAATCTCTTTAACTTCTTTATTTTTTCTAGTTCCCAGATCTGAACAAATATTTATGTAAAGGTCTGTTAAATGTAATGTGGTTTTTTCATTTAATCTATTCCTTCTCCACAGCTCAGGTTCATTGAACACACCTAAAAGTGTTCATTTTCATAAATGTTTCCAAACTGAAGAATTGACATTTTTGTTCAACTCATGATTTTGTTTAAATTATTTAGTCATAGATAGTATTTAAAAGATTTAATTTATAAAAGATCACGTTAATTTATAACAACTGTTATACTTTACTTGTTCACTTCTTTTAAGTTATAATAGTATCCGCAACTTTACTAACTGGTTTACTGTTCAACATTAATATAATAAACTTATATGTATGTGCATAAAGAGTTCAATTTCAAACTTTAATGTTCATTGATGAAGTTTGCTTTTACAACTTATAGGCTTCTTACACCAAATTTAAAGCTAGATTTTAATCAAAAAGTCCTCAATCTCATCAAAATCTAAAAAGATTTCTCATTGATGTTCAGTCTTCTATTTACTTGAAAATGTACGTTTGTGAAAACAAACATACTTAAAAACATATTTTTATGGTTGGTACCATAAGCAAAGCTTAAAAAAAGAACGATAGAGGTTTCAAAGGTCTTCGTTTTTCCAAAAATTTCAATATTTTTGTTTATATAAAATATAAAAAAAATATCTCTTAACATTTAAATAGCTTCTGAGCAGAGCATTTTAGGGAAATGTTTTTGAGGAATATTTTTAGAACAGATTTTTAAGTGTTTTGTGGAAATACTATGGTCATTTTTATATGAAGGTTTTTTATAATAAAAACTGTATAAACTACTGAAATAAATCAGCTAACACTTATTACTACGAGTATTTTTGTGGAATTATTATTGATTCAACATTGGCCTTTAACTCCGGCGATCACACATGGACTCATCCAGTTGAATGTAAGAGCGTTATCATTGTATGTTCAATTTTTGACACTAATGAGGTGGATTTACATAATGTAAACGTAGAAACTCAAATATTTTTTTGTTTCACTTGATGTATGACCCTAACAATTTTTATTGTGTTTCGCTTAGGCAGGCTCATTTTCACAAAATTTAAGCATTTTAGTCCATAATCGTGGTCAAACTTATATGAAAAAAAAATACAATGGTAATTTTTGACATTTATGAGGTGGATTTACATAATGTAAGCGTTTATCCCAAAATTCTTAAATTTAATCCACTTGATGCATGACCCCAGCAATTTTTATTATATATAGCTTATGCATGCTCATTTTCTGAAACCAAACTAAAGCATTTTAATTCAAAATCGTGGACAAACTTATGTAAATGTTAACGCTAAAGACAAAGTTTAAGTAAATTTTCGTTTTAATTGAAATTAAATGGGAACACAAGTTTTATTTCAGATAACAGGGCTATGAGAATCAAAGTTTGCTTATACCCTGGGTTTATAGTTTTTAAGCGAAATAATGGTGAAAATTTAAGTTTGAGGTGAATATAATTTCCCTTTTTAGAATTGTAAGCTGACCACTTAATTGTTTTGCATGCAAATAAAATTATTAAGGTAGATTTATTTATTATTGGGGTACGTGCAAGCACATATGAGAAGATAAACCTACCATTCAAAACAAATATTTGTTTTCACCTCAACTAATTTTATTGGTTTTCATAAAAATCGTCATTTGAAGTGCAAACTACTATATCTTCTAAGATATAAATTCAGACCACTGCAATAAAGATACTTAATATAAAACTTATTCCGTAAGACTGTGTGAAAATTACGATAAAATCACGTTAATTTGGATTTTCAGTCATATTTTTGACACTTGTGAGGGGAATATAATGAATATAAGCTTAGCCTTGATTTGTATTCACGTAATCACGTTAATTTGGATTTTCAGTCATATTTTTGACACTTGTGAGGGGAATATAATGAATATAAGCTTAGCCTTGATTTGTATTCTTTAAAATCTTTGTTTTTATATTTTAAATATTTAAAATTTTTAACTTAGTTCTGGCAATACCAACATTTTAGTTTGAGCTTCCTTTCTGATACCTACATAAATGGATGGATATAACTTACCACCAAACACATTTCAAATGGAATCACACATATGTATGTTTATTCTATTTGCTATTTAAACTATTTGCTTACAAAGAAGTATTATTCCTGACTAATAAACAATTTTCCTTAGGAAATCTCACCGCTTCTTCTCTTCTTTTTGCTTACCTTTCTCTTTTACATATCAATGTTTCCATTCCAACCCTTAAAGAATTTACAAAAATTCCCCGCAGTCTACCCACCTTATTATTTTTTTTCTTGCATTTTATTTTTATATTGCGTTTGAATTTATTTCCATTGCCATCGTTGACGTTCGTTGTTGGTATTTCCATTACGAATAAGATCAGTCAGTTGCTTATATTAGTTTTCTGTCTCTCGCTCTCTCTTGTGGGCTAACTGATCAATTCTATACTTCTGTCTCTGCCGTTTACAATGTTACCGTAGTTTTGTTGTTGTAGATCGGAATGTGCTGCCTGCGTACGGGAACGGGATATTTGTCATTCATTTGAGATCAAAAGAGTGAATGAGATGAGGCAACACAAAACAACAACCCCATGATGAAGGCTGATAAATTTTCTGTATTTTTTTTTTCGTTTGTATTGATATTGATTGAACAAGAGAGAAAAAAAAACACAACAACACGACTTCATTCCAATTAAATTGTACTTAGGTTAGGTACATTTGTGCAGTTTTTTGTTGTTATTTCTTCACGACAACTTCCCCCATAAACAGAAACAACAACAATAATAAAGCGTTGACTAGAAGAGAGGGACCTCAAACATGTTGTGTTTCTGTATGTTTATTTGTTTTCCTCTAAGGAATTTCCCAACATGGAATTCGTAAATTACCTTTTCTCTCAACATAGGCTTCACCTTATAGTGTTTAATTAAGAAACATCAATAGAGATTCGCGCAGATGTCCATACAAAAACTCCCTAAATCCTCTTGTTTAACACAAAAAATATTAAATTATATTTTTCTATGTTTCTAGATACATTCGAAAAAAAATAAAATAAAAAATGCAATCGTGCCTGCAACTTATCTATTGAACCGCAAACGAATATGAAACTCATGGATACAAATTCAATACCATCGAGTGAAGTACGCGTGTACGCCGTTACGATCGTGTGAATTAATTTAAAAAAAAAATCCTAAGATCTACAAAATAAAAGAAAAACAGTGAATTCGCAAAAAAAGAAATCAAGTCGCCAACTAACGACGGACGAGAAAAATTCGTAGGAAATTCTTAATTTGTTTTTGCTGTTCGAATTCCGAGCGAAATTATGCCAAAAATACACAATCATGGTGAATTTCCACTGCCAGATGGTTGGGATGTTGCTAAGGATTATGATGGAAAAATTTACTATATTGACCACAATACTAAGAAGACAACATGGCTGGATCCGCGCGATCGGTATGTATTTGTTTGTTTGTTGTTTTATCTTCTTCACGTTTTTAAGGTTAAATGTGTACCGTTAAAAAAGCAGATTATTTTTGTTTTGAATTTTGTCATTGTGAACAGCTTCAGGTTTTTTCTTTTTTTTTTTTTTTTGTCTCCCAAGTTGACGTTTCTTTTTGATAGTTTACCACAAAGCATTCCAGGCCGTTACCCACCTAATAAAAATAATTTATTTTCTTCTCCTCCCAACGAGACATGAATAATTGATAACTGAATTTATGATAAAACCAAAAAAAAAAATCAAAAATGATAATTTGTCCCCCTCTCCGGCCTTGCCTCGTTCGAAAAGAAGAAAACAGAAAAATTATGTGCACTGCATTATTTGTTATCAACATGTTTATGAGAAGAAATCAGTGAAATGTTTATAAATTGAAATGGGAGAGATTGAAATGGGTAGTATGTCTTTCGCTATGATACCGAGTGAGATAGAAGAAAACAATTTACGACATAAACTATGGGGGCTACGGACCGCATTCCAACAGGGCATTGCCAGAGTTGTATTGTTTTGCTTTAAATTTATCCAAACCAAATTGTATGAGAGAGGGGTTACCTTGAAAGTTAATTGAAGTCTGTATTCTGTTTGTATATGTGTATGTCTGGTGGTGAATTGGATTAAATAAAAGCCAGCATTCCGCATCTGTCGTGTTTTTATTATTATTTTTTTTTTCAAAGGAATTTGAAGGGATTGATTGAGTTTATTTTTTTTTTTAATTTTGTGTTCGCTTCATTTATTTTTGTTATTTCAACCAACGAGTGGGGATTTTTTTCTTCTCATCTGTTGGCTGCATGTTTTTTATTTGTTTGGAATGTTATTGTTGAGTTTGAACTTTAAACTCTGGCTTTTATATTAGTTTTAAGGGGGAGATTTGAAGTTGAACTGGGCCCTGGGCGTTAAGAAAGGCATTTTAATAGCCTTTCTGATGAGATTAGATATTCATAGAATTAGGTGGAATGTGCCGGAAACTTAAAAATAAGAATTTGTTTTGGGAAATGAAATTCGGGAAACCTCGAAGAAGCTCATGACATAGTAGTTACCTTGTTTTTTATTGTTGAAAAAAGCGAGATCGATAGATAGATAGACTAGATATAGAGACATAAGATCTCTTAAATGCAACCTGGAATGCAAGGTTTAAGAAAAGATTGACAAATAATTTCTATTTAATCATCAAAATGAGAAATATAGTGGCCAAAATATTTATATTCTATTTGGGTGTTTGTATATCCGAAAAAACAATCCTCTCAAGAGTTTCAATCTTATGCCTCTAAACGACCAATGAAGGAATAAATGTAGTCATTTCAGTTTAAGTTTTGATAGATAGATAGTAATGAATTAGAAAAACAATAGGTCATAGAGAACCCTCTATGCAACTCTTAACCATTTCCGTATGTGAATTGTCGGCAGGAATGGAGGGGATCTACAATTTTCTGTCGAATTACTCTTGGAAGATTTGTCACTGCCTAGCAAGGGGCAGCACCAACCCCTGAAAAAGCCCTGTATTGTGGTGGCATCAGGTAATGGCAAAAAATTTTAATCAGCCCAGTGTTACGGTGTTACAATGATTCTACTATTATTTACTAATTTTAGTTTTGAGATTTAAAGATGTTGGGGAACTGCTTCAACGCAGTACTTTCAACAAGATACTAGTCTAACTGTCAAAGTGAATATTACTAGTCGGTTTTCTGACTTATAGATCTGTACTTATGGATTTGTGGCAACCTTTTACTGTCGAGCATTTTTTGTTCTAATAAATATAGTTTCTAATAAATATAGTTTGGGCACTGTCCAATGCATATTTTCAATTCTTAATATTTGAGCCTTTCTAAGAAGAACAGTCAAATGGCTCGGTGAACATTATCTAATTTCGAATCGTTTAATCACACAACAGAATAAATTCTGTACTTGCAGACTTGAGAATAGACCTGCGATTTCCGATTTAAAAAAAGTTTGGACGATATTTGAACTTTTTCAATTGAAAATCAGGACATGTTAGCTTACATCGAATTTATCCTTTCAGTCATCTTGGAAGGGTTCTCCAGATATTATACCTGGTAATACCTTCTACATGGTCAATTACAAGTGGAAACATTCAAAATACCACACATATAAAATTCCAACAAAACAAAATCACAAGCAATAGCAATTGAACTCAAAACCAGCAGCAGGCAGCAGTCAGCAGCACCAACCAGCTCGCTCGCCGCACACAGGCCACAGAGTACAGAGAGTGTTTATTATCTCTATACTTGGACTGTTAATCATCGCATTGGAATTTAAACGTTCGCTTAAGTATACACAACCGTAAACGCGCTCATTAGATATCTCTATCTGACCCGTCCTACCACCACCCGTTCAACTGATCCCAATAGCTCACCCAATAGTCCCAACCAGCAGCGCCCGCCATGTCAGACATCTATCCTTTCACGGTTCATCACTCCGCCTTCACCGTATGCCACTTCACCATGTGCGCTATCTTGTATTATTTTACTTGAAAACACACCACTACTGGCACTGGGGGCATGTTGAGAGTCAAATAGAGAAGCCATGCGTTAAAACTTTGAAATAAACAGTGCGCAGCTCATGTTGTACTTAGCGTTTGGTTTGGTGTATTCATTTAGTTGGTTTGGTGCGGCACGGTCTGCACTCTATGGTGGTTCGATGTGGCAATATGGATGCTTTTATTTTTTTCGTTTTCATATTTAAAGCTTTTCAATGTATTGTCTGTGGGTATTAAATAATCATTTATTATTGGGTGTGTAAGGAATTTGCAGCTCGTTATTGCCGCATTCCACCTCTTCAATCTGTTCTACGCTGAGGCATTCTCAAGTATATTCGTCAACATTTTGTGGTCTTCAGTTGAAGCAAGTTTCATGCTCGAGTCATAAATTGAGAATTACAATATGCATATTATAACAGCTGGCATTGCATATATGCATGCATAAGAATTTTTAATTTTTATTTATTGTCTTTAAAAAATTGTTTTATCAACAAAAAAACGGCATTGGCAATTATAGTCTTAAGCCTTTGGTTTTTAATTTGGTTGGAATATAAAATAAAAAACGAAAAATTCTGCTTACCATCTGAACTGTCAAAAAATTATGAACTCTTAACAATCATGAACTGTTGTAAAATTATCTGTTCAAAAAGGATTGGAACTGCCGTTTCAAAAGGATTTTAATACTTTCGGTAACGCTGTGTCTGCACAGACTTGTTTCAGGCAATGAAATGAAAATTTTAATTGCGAATTGTCAAAAATGCGAGTACTTTAAACCCGTGAAGATTTTCAGCTTGAAAATCCTTCCAGTCATCCAGAACAAAAGTTCTTACATGACCAATGTTCTTATCTTTTAACCGAATGTTCGGTCTTTCTTGTCCTAGGGTTCGAAAACTTTCTTGACTGAACCGTTATTTTTCATTGGCTTGACCGAGCAAAATGTTGTCGTCGTGTTTTGACTGTTTTACTGCATTCTTACATTTTGAAAAAGTTCCCATTCTATCTCACAATTGTCCAACTCTCAGCTCTGTAATGTCGTTCATGGAGTTATTTTTACTCCGAGGAAGATGAACTCCTTTGTAGTAAATGTAATGCTTTTTCCAATAGGTAGTAGTTAGTACCACGTTTGTAGTAGGTCAATGCATGCAAGACAGCTTCATCCTCCAGGTGCTTTTTCTTGGATCATACTATATTGGGTGTGCTAAGACTGCTTTTTATAGGCTGTTCGCAAGTTGTTTCGTTATGTATATGAACAGTTTAGCTCTGAATTTCGGGGCAGCAATAAACTCTCGAAATGCACAAATGTCTTTTGTTCCATTGATGGCCGATCAGATGGTCGATGAAATGGTCGCATTTACACGATGGCTGTAAAAGATAGATGAAAACGCTGTCCTGTCCACGCTGAGGGCGGCGCAATATATTAACAATGAGTAGTAGGCCATCACTGGCCCACTTTGGTTTATATGTATGTGGAGGAAAAACAGACAATAATGCGATACTCAGGACATCGCACAACGCCATAAGCGATCCGACGCCGTTAACCTATCTACACGATGACCCACTAATATAATTAAAAAATGGGCGATTTTTTTTGGATATTCGCCGTCTGGAAAGTACCAAGTTGTTGTACTTCAGCGTTGGGAACCTAGTCTTCTTCACCATATTACGAACTGGCAGAGGTTCAATTAGTGGGAAGCCATTATCTCATACAGTTTTGAGGAGGCTGTTTTACAAACTTATCCGTCAAAGGTATTTTCCTTTCCTACTTAATACTGAAGTTTCTTAGCAGAAATTTCACCTTTTCAGTAAGGCATATATGTATGTATATATATCTCCATGTTAGACTTATAATTCGAAAAATTTCTATGTTGCGGATCGCAGCAAGACGATCAGTTTGAAAGTCAAAAAGTTTTACTTCAAAGCTGATCCTGATACCTGCGTTTTTAAGGGTTCCCAAATTTCAAGTACATACTTTAAGTCATCATCTATTCACGGTTAAGACCTTGTTCACATTTGAAGGTTATCATTATCTGAGGCTCCTTGTGTCTCTCTTAAAACGGGGCCTATCAACATTATAGGTAAATTCCAAATCAACATACAATTTTCAAAATTCGCCTAGCTCTGAAAATTATTAATAACACATTTGACGAATAAAAATCAATCCATAAAACTTTTCGGCTTCTTTTAAATAAATTTTTCTTTTTAAAGATCGCACTATGAAGATTATTTATAGAATTTTTCTTCTATGGAAATTTAAATTCCAGTTGCGCAAAAATTCTCCTGTGGCACTTTTTTTCTCTCTCTTTTGATTCTACCCGTATAACAACAACAATATAAGATTTTGCTAGGTATGTGTTGCGGCTTTTTGACGCATTTCGACAGAGAAAAAAGACTGCGTGCAATGCAGAACAGATATTTTCTTATGATCACGAAAATTATTATACGGAATGTGTATCTACCATACATGAGTGATCCATACAGAGATGTTTATTTTTTTGTTTTCTTTTTTTTTTAATCCACTCTATGCATATTTGTATTCAAATCAAATTCTTGAAACAGAAATTCAGAAATTTTAATATCAACGATTTGGTTATTTTAAGACAAGTAATCCTTTTTTTTTAATCTTACTTCTAGTAATGTGCTTTTTTTGGAATGTTTTTAGGCAAAATAAAAATTTTACTTAACTTTTTATAGGTACTCTCAGTGATTTATTAGGAAAGTAACCTGGGACATACGTCACAGTTTTGAATTTTTAATGGGAATTTATACAAGATTTGGGTCAGGGGGTTGCAAACTCATTCAAAAACGATCATCTCTCAATTAAGTTTTTTTATTTATAGTTTGCCAACAACCCAACCCAAGACTAACCTACAGAAACTAGGGTTTGTCGAAATAATTGCCCGCCCATTCTAGTACGATATTGTTACGTCTCCTCCATAAATATAAAAATACTAGAATATCATAAGAAAAAAAATTAAGAGTTTTGAAAAATAAAGTGCACAACGGTTAAAAGGAAACAATTTCGATAAACAGAATGACAGGAACAATTACACCCGTTTTCCCAATTATAATTGATTTATTATCATGTTTAAAAAAATATATCGAGTTGGATATTTATTACTTGTTTTTATTTGCTCTTATGGAACAAAATTATATAATAAATAGAATTGGAATCTTCAATATACAAAATATTTGCTCAAAATTCAAACTTCAGAGTGACATCTGACAGATCTTTTGACGTTTGAACCTACTGCTCTTTTCGCTTGGCAATTTAGAAGCTTCCGCGTGTAAATTCTTTTTGAAATGTTATATTGAAATTTAGAGTGACAGTTCCTATCATAAAAAGAAGAAAAATTTATCTGAACTAAATCAAAACAAGTTGTCACAAATTTGTCAAAATTCATTGTTAGTGAATACAAGTTTAAACTAAAATTTTAGATAATTTTGAAAATAAGTGGCAATAATTTAAATTTATCAATTCAAATAAAATCTAAAAGTGGTAATAAGAAAGTTTAGAAAACAATTACTTGAATTCGGTCTGTTTGTTTGTTTTATTGGAATCCCAGATTTGAGAGTTTTTCCAAAGAAGACCTCCTTCGAATTTGTATCCAAAGCTTTATTTCTATTTAATTTTCTTCATATCAGCTGTTTTGAGTCACCAAATTCTGTTTTGTTCGTTCGGAAACCTATCCCAGATAGCCTATCCTAGTGAAACGTGAACGCAGCATATTTTTAAGTCCGTTTTATTATCTGGATCTGGAATAATTATAAACAAAAATTGCAAATTCTAACAGCCGTATTAATAAAAAACGTTTATTACACCTACATATATTCCATGGTTTTGCTAAACCATGGAATAGGAGTTAAGCCATGGCTTAAATATTTACATTAATAAAAACAAAATGTTTCCGGAATAGTAAAATGACGTTTATCAAAAATCCTTTTAAGAAAATCTTCTACAAAAGTAAGCAATCTCTTTTTTATATTCTGTGGCTACCTAAATTGATTGTCAATTGCTTGTGTCTGACTGTGGACATTTCTATTACTTATTCCTTCGCTAAACCACCTACTTCGGTGGTTTAACTTAATCATAATTAGTAAACGTCACTTAACAGAAAATTTGTTTTATTAATGAAATTTCGCACTTAGTCTAGGACTTAACGATAAACCTCCACAAAACCATCTTTATTAATATGGGTGTGATTATTTCAAAGGTCTAAAAATTACTTCTTACTCTAGCTGGTACATCGTATTTTTATGGTAAGGTAGTGTAAACTGTAGTACAAGGAAAAAATAATTGGTAATACACAAACATAAGGAAAAAACAGATATTCATTTAGCACTGCTGTCACTATGATCCGTACCTATCGTTTAATTTCCAAGGCATGACCTGTATGGATCATATGCGATAGTAAAACTCGGGTTAAATTACTAGGTACATAACCAACATTTAACTGCGTAAACTACGTTGCCGATGTAATAAATTTATTAGTTAAATTAACAAATTACTTATAAAAATTTGTAGTTTTGTCATTATTATAATTTAGTAAAGGAGAAAAAGCTATAGTGACGCTCCTTTTCTTCAATTCAATTTGTAATTTATATTTCAGAGGATTTGACTGTTTACTTAAACCTCACTAATGTAACTAATTGGAAGTATTCGCAATGCGTTTGAAAAATTTAAAAATTACAGCGAGTCAAAAAACAAAAAAAAATCCATAATCCGAACAATGAATGAATGTAGAAAGTCTTTTAATCTGTCACACAAGATTAATCCTCACCAATCAACAGCAAAAAGTTATAAAAGTTCTACGTCATCACGCATTATTTGTTCAAATCTCCAATGGAATTCAAAATGAAACCTTGACTTCTCCAACTATACAACAAAACCAAGCCAACAATCAGCTTATCGTCTTTCATTTGTATATAATATAGTGTACCTATCTACTTACCTATATAGTTTTATAGAAACAAAAAAAAAATATTTATATAAAACCACATTTCTTAGTCCCAGAACCAGATTAGCGCCCACACTATCAATCTCAAACTACCTGTCGTAGACAATTACCATTCCATTCCCACACCTCATATGAGCTAGAATATAAATCTTTTTTTTATTCTCTCCCACTCTCCTTAGTGACTTTAATTAATTCTAGCTTATAATGAAGAAAAAAAATAAGAACGATACATATATGTTTAACAAATTACTGTAGCGTAACGATGTGAACATTTTTAAACATAAGAAGAAAAATGTCGAGAGTTGTTTAATGTTTTACGCATAGCTCATTGTAATATGGTGATATTAAAGTACTGACATTTTATAACTTTAACACAACCTGGTTTTGTCAAAATCATGGACCTTTTTCAAACGAATTTACATATCCTAAGTATTGACATATTTTGGAAAGAAAATATTCTGATGACCTGTCGGGCTTTAGTCAAGAAATCTCAAAAAGGAAAACGTGCTTAATTTTAAGTCAAAAATTTAGGAACTTCAGATAGCAAATGATACATCACCCATGTATTTCGGTATATGTATCTTTACACTTGATTTATTAATATATTGGTCGTGTTTTCTTGCAAGTCCGAATCGAATTGGAATAGCCAACGTCATCTGAGTCACGCGATTTACACGTAAATACAACAATCCAGCTAAATCTAAGCCGGGACTTGACTCTAGTCTCCATGAAAACTGTATTACCGGCACGAATTATCACTTGTTATCGATAATAATTTGTTTGTAGACGTCAAAATCAAGCAATTTTTTTTTAAATCGGGCGATAAATGTTTTGGAATTAAATTTATTTTCCAATAAGTGTCAGATTTCTCTTGTTGTATTCATTAATGGGATTAGTTTCCTGTATGAGATTTATTCTAATTTAATGTAGCATGTTTTGCTACAAAATTGAGTGTGAGCGATGGCATTTTGTGATGGTGACGGGTGTTTGTTTATCTGTTCTGATGCCGTACCTAAGTCTCGATGTCGTGTTTTTTTAATCGTATGTTATGTTAATAGATAATTTCTGTTAATTGTTCTGCAAGTACATACATATGTACATATTTACAATCAAATCTGAGACGAAAATACGAAAACTAACTGCCAATTGGCATGCGATTGGTAATAATCCTTAATCTAAAATATTTGATAACCGGTTAACAATCGTCATTTGAATTTGATTTTCAACAATCTTTTTTGAAGATAATTTCATAAGTTTTGGCCGCTGCTAAGCGTGTACATACATATATGGTTCATTAGAAGGGTCAATTTCGAATCACTTTTTCCAATATTGCAACCGATATCGTAACTGACTTATCAGTGATGACTTGATTTCACATAACTCCAAAGAATAAAATTCAAAGATTTGATATCACACGATCTATCCGGTTATTTGAGAAGACCGAAACGCGAAATTAGCCGCTCACCAAAATGATTTCTTAATGAAGTTGAAATAATTTGAAACTAAATGATTCCGATATCACGGAGTTATATTTTAGACAGCAAAAAGTTTAAGAATACCTAATAGTTTGGCAGCACTTCAACTGTCAAATGAACAAAATGTCTAACATTCTTATTCTTTCGCTTCTTGGAGCATTTTCGTTTACACAATACGACTTGTACTCGTAAATGAAGTAATCTTACAATACCTCAACAATCTTTTTTTATTTTCATCATGATACTCGCACTGATATGCTATCAAGCTCAGAGCATGGAACTGATATGTCAAAAAAAGATCTGTTTCTTTTTTATCTCAGATAAATCAGAGTGCTCAAATTGTGTTTCTTATTTCAATCTGAACTAGTTCGGAGTGCGCTCTATGAGCTCAGAATAAAAAGACCGAGAAGATGTAGTAAAAAGCTGAGCGCGGCTAACTTCAATATATTTTCGGCTGATATGACAGAGAAAGACTGCGAAAGAAAAAACAAACAAACAAATACAAATGGAGTTCGACGCCTTTGACAGTTCTGGAATAGACATGCTCAAGCTCTTCTCAGAGTTAAAAAAGAAAAACGCCTAATGTGAATGAAATTGTTCGTTGTTTACTTTTGTAGATCATCATACATCGATATGCGAGTGCATTATCTTCACAAAAGTGTATTTTTTGGTGCATCGCAGTCGTTTTCCAAAAGCTTATTCTCACAAACGATATTTTAAACGCATTAATCTCGAAAACACACATTTTGAGTTATGACGTTCATATAGCAAATAACGGAAAGCATTTTAGGATTATTTTTTTTTTTTTTTTTTTCAATTTTTGAGTGCACTAAATGACTTTATAATTGATCAACCTACACTATAAGACACACATCAACTTGAATTCTATTAAATTTAAAACTCCCGAAATTAACTTCCAAATGACACACGCCTACAATTCTTCAAGGTTTACATTCTTTTACAAAAACATTCCACAAATTCCTTACAAATCTCATCCGGTTGGGATTGATATTTTGAGGGGGAACCACTCACACATAAAAATCATATCTACAACAAACCTAGATACTACCTACTCCCAACATTTCATAGTCTTCCCTAATATGAAGCAACTAAAACCTTATTTATCCCTCAAAATTCCATTCAAATCCTACAATAAATTATCCAAATGCACAAAAGAATTCCTTTGCGATCGCATAGCATATGGCGGCGCAAAGTGTATACTTTCAATAGTATTGGTTTAGCATTTACACCGTGCATTTTGTTATAACTTTTTGTGCACGCGCGTGCACACTTCATTTAACTTTTATAAGGTTACCTGCCTGCCCCAAAGGTGAAAACCAACAGTAATAATAACATTTTAATCCATTAAAGACCTTAATGTTATTGGTTATCGAACACGAGGAATGTTCAAAAAAAAAAATTAATTTAAATCTTCAACAAAAATAAAAGAAAAAAAGTAGGTATCTTTACCCCGTGATGAAGTGAATATATGTATGTATCTCCTTCCTCTACAAACAATACAGCAAGATCACAACATGCATTGGAATTTCGGGAATCCACCAGATAACCAGCTTCCACTTAAAAAAGATCGACCGATCTTGCAACAACAAAAAGATTATTTTGTTTAGGTTAGCTAGGTATAGAGGTAGATAGGTACGCAAGTGCTAGTGTTTGGGTCTATGCTAAGGCACGTAGATACGGCCTACTCCTCTGCGGGTGCTACTTTCCATCTGGAGCTGATCGAATAAGAAAATACCATGAAATTCAAAAAAAAATTCAATTTGTATCTTTTCAAAGAAAAAAAAAATAATTCTTTTTAACAACTGGAATTCCATTGAAATCAATAAATTGTTTGTGCCAATAAAATAGTCAGCAATAATTAGCAACAAAATGAAAAAAAAAAAAAAAAACTTATCGTTGTATCTATAGATAAATTTAGAGGAAAGATAAATAGGTAGGTATACTATCTATGAATTATCATTTTATATTTCCTTTCATTTGAAAGAAATAGAGAGAGAAGGCAAGACACTCTAATGGGAAAAAAAAGACTTAAATTACATCAGTAGTCAGAATGCATAGATACAAATGCATATAATTACAAACAAAATGCCTATGTTTCCAGATACTAGAGATAGATAGAGTAAGAGAGAAGTCCGATATTGTGTTAGATGGGACGGATGAGGGCAATAAAGGTGGCTGAGGGAATGAGAAAAAATAGAATGGAATGCGGTCTTGACGGGTTCTTCGACATCAACCGTGAGTCGATTCGAATGAGTCGCCGTCGTCGTCGTCGTATTCGTTGTTGTTGTTGTTGTTGTTACTCGTTTTGCGTTGTCGTCGTCTCTATGCTTGACCGTGCTGGAAGTAAAGGTGAGGAGGGACTTTTGACTATGCGAAGAGTTTCGGAGAAGACGGCTTTCAGGCTGGTGCTGCTGCACTAACTTTACGCCTGTTTTGCTGCCTTTGGTAATAAGCGATATGTATGTACATACCTTGCTTTAGGATTGCCTTTTTTCCTTTCTTACCTAAAAAAATACATATAAAAATTGGCAGATTTACTTTACTATTTTATTCAACAACCGTCGATGAACATTTTGATCGCATATATTTTGTACTCGTATAATGGAAAAGATATCAAATGAAGTTATAAGGTAAATGCTTATTTGTTTTGCTCTTTATTTAGGTGGCAACTTATATATTTTATGTCATGTGACGTTAAATTAAAAACTTAGACTTGAATTATTAGATATAAGGGAAGCAGAATGTTATAAAACATTAGTTCAAATGCGGGCTCTGAAATTTCGTCAATAATTTAATGTCTTATAACTTAAAGTTAACTTGCCTTTTAACCTACGACGGTGAGTGCAAAACCAAAACCAGTTATCGTCACCAGCAAGAGCAACGCTTCCTTAGGCTGGGTATTCACCAACCACTCACAAGGTCACAAGTCTTTTTCGAAGTTCGAAAATGAGAGCCACTCTCTCTTGTTCAGGAATATCCAAACTGTGAAATCAAACTGTTTTCGAACTTGAATGACAGCTGGCAGCTGGCAGTGAGAATCCCTCGGTCAATTTCGTATTTTGCTTGGGGAGCGTTGCTGGTGACGATAACTGGTTTTGGTTTTGCACTCACCGTCGTTTGTTTAGTTTGTTTAGTTTTCGAATTTTCGAACAAACTTTCGAAGACAGCGCTCGTAGATCTTCACTAATATTGCTCGGTGAATAGGTTTATGAGCTTCTTATGTTATGAGCGCTCGGTGAATACCAGCCTAATAATCTGGTATCCACAATGCCTTGGTCCTTAAATTTGAGTTTCAGTCTTCCTTATTGCCTCGGAGGATGGCGTTCGAAGACTCTTGGCTGGAGCATTGTGTCAATCCACTAAATGTAGCCGATTAAAAATTGTCGACGAGTTTTGACCGATAAGTTCCACAAACATCTTGTTGGAGCTCATAGATTGAACGGTATCGGTTGTACGGATATATTATCCCCCATTCGACCTTATCTTCATCGCACACCGGACTAAATGTATTTCTCGAAAGACCCCAGTAGAATCAGCACTTACTTTCATCCTATCGCCCAACGGCAGCGTGTGGTTTGTAAAGTATACGGGTTTATAGGTTTTGTCTTTCGGGAAAAAAGTTTTGAATCAAACAGCAGTCTTATCGTAAGATAATTCATCACGGAATCTCCACTTAAAGTGTTATTCATTCATACCATTAAAAGCCAACTACTCGCCAGAGTAAGTACTAAGTCTTGAAGCCTTGAAATTGATCCAGGTAGAGAATAAGATCCCAAATTGTTTTTATAATACATGTTAAAAATTAATCCAGATCCGGATCCACATAGATCCGTAGATAATAAAACACACATAATATCAGTATCACTCCCAAGTAGTTACATAGATCTGTTAAAGTAAATGCCCTCTTTGACATCGCGTGTGTTTGCATTCAGTACTGATTGTTGGGGTCTTTGGTAAATGAATGCGCACTTCAGAGACTTTTTAGCACAGTTTATCTCTGTTGACTCTGATAATTCCAGGCATGCAAAGACATACATTTTTGAATTTCTTCTTCTTTTTGCAAGTTTTATTTGGGAAACAGTCGAAGCTCTTTGGCTCAACCAGGAAATAGTTAGAACTAACGATTTCCTCTTAAGAAGTATGCACGTTTATGAAGTTCGATACGTGCTTTGGAGAAATTAGCTGTTCAACCGTCTGGACCCTAGAGTGAACCAGGTTTCACCGTGGAAACCTAGTCTTAGAAACCTGATAACTGGTTTCACAGTAAATCTAGTAAGCTACTGCTTATTATAGTATCAAAGGATAAAGGTTGAGAGGACAAAATTGTTTTTGCTGAACTTTTCATGGTATCAAAACGGCGCACTTCATTGCTATTCGGGTCACAGGGCTAGACTGCAAGTGGTCGCCATTTCTACCCACCTACCTATATACATACGTATTTTGCAGAACGATAGATACATAACATGTTCGAATTGATAATAATAAGTACAAGCACAACAAAAAAAAGTTAAGTAACATCGATATGCCTCAAGGTTCTGGACTTTGTTCTGTATTCTAGTTTCGAGTTTGCGTATTTCTTTTGAGAGAAGAATTCTTTTCAACGCACCATTTTTGTAATTCAAGGTTTAAGAATTCAAATTTGAAGATACTTTATGATAAAAAATAACATATTTGAACGTCTGACTTATCTGTTCAAATGATCAATTGAAGTTTAAAGTTTTACTTTGATAAGAAGAACATGACAAGCTATGAGAAAATATCGTCGTCGTTCTATGAAAACTCCCTAAGTCCATTTTTTGTTTTTTGAGATATTTGCATTTAAACTTGGAAATTAATATAAAAAAATCCAAAAATTATCAGAATAGCATGATCTCAGGCCTCAATTGTAGAATGGGTTTGGCGTAGCCATTGTGCAATAAATTTTATTGCAAATGGTTTATCCGAAATGAATTAAATAAGAATTGAATCACATTTTTTTTTAAAATGGACATAGGGAGTTTTCATAGAACGACGACGATATAATAATGGGGAGGCTCCTTCGTTCAAATTGATATAACCTTTACAAACAGTTTCACTGAGTAAAATAACTTTAAAACTTTTCCCTGATCTGCGCTCTCTAAAAAGTGGATTTCGAATGGATTTTTGACATTTCCTCCAAATAAAAAAGTCAACTTTTAAGAACCGACTTAAGGTAAATTTACACTATAAAACTGCACACGGCAAATGAATGCCAGCTATGCCAGTCGACTTAAGGCAAGTTTCAGCAGTCTCAACGTGATTAGCCGGTTTCATAGATTTCCCTCCAACTTCATCAACATTTTACCTTATACCTTCTCTTCTGTGTGCAACCGAACCGGCAGTATAGAGACACCAGCTATAGCTGAGCTAAGCTGGCTATCAGCTATAGCTATAGCTGCAGCATGAATTCTACTATTTTATTGTTGTTGCACTCATATCAGACATTAGAGTAGGACTTTTGGAGGCAGACGTACTCAATAGAGTGGTGCAGTGCAGCGTGTGCATGAACGAAGGAATATATTGCAGATATGAGATTGTTGCTCTCCCATGCTGTCAATGCTATTGCGCTGATCCATGCTTGAGCGTTTTTTTTTACTATTATTTTTTTTTGTAAGAGTCGCCCCACGAGTTAATGCAACCATTCAACTTTGCTGTTGCTGCCACGCTGTTGCTTGTTCCTTAGCTTACATTATTGCTATTTGATGATAGTCGCGCAGCTCGATGCATTTTATGCCCACCATTCCAGTTATGTGTATACGATGACGGTGTATATCTATGCTGGCTGGGATCACGCGGAGGGGCAGGAGAGGTCGAAACTATTCAAGTATGTGGCAAGGCACATAGTGCAGTTGATTAGATATACAACTTTTGTATCCGCAAGGTATGAAATCAAACATTCCATTCCAATTCCCTCTTCGTCGAGGCCCTCTTTCGGTCTCAAAAGATGCGACAAACGGACGGTCGGACAGACGGACGTACACTATAAAACGACATCATAGTGAATGCATAAACGTCGACAGCGACGACGACGACAACGACGTCAAGTTGTGCACCTCGTTTGGGGGCTCGTATACACCCATTTGACAGGTATGCGGTGGTTGTTTGTTGTTGGTACTGTTTGACTCGTACTTAGATAGAAAATTGCACATATACGGCAATGTTGAGTATTTTGCAACAGAAGTTAGTTACCTTACTACAACAAAAATTAAATAAAATAAAGAAACAAAAAACTGAATACCTACGTATACCCACACTTGGTATTGGTGCTACGCGAATTGCGAACCCGTCGTCGCGCCTTTAGAGTTCTGGTTTTTTTATAAAGCAAAAATCAAGAAATGTAAAGGGGGATTAAAATTGCATTGATTGCTGCAAAGGAAAATTCAACAACGCAGCAATAAGTTTTTCTTGTATGTTTGTTTTTTTTTTTTTGGCTTTTTGAATTTGCAAAAGAATTCAAACGTGGAATGTGAAAATTGGGCGGAAATGTATAATACTTAAATGAGGTTGACGATGGGCTTTCTTTTTTTCGAATAGTAACGAAAATTGTCTTAGGTTTTCAATTTCAAAAGTAAAACGGAAGTAATAATGAGAATGGTTTGATATTTGAATATGTATATAGTAAGTAGGTACATAAGCACCTTCCTTCCACATCAGTCACTTGCTTTAAAGCTTTTTTCATAAGGTTGCAAATGCAACTTTTTGATTAAAATACATATTTGGTATTTTTTCATTAAAGTATCAGTTCCATAACATCAAACTCCATGTAAATTTTTGAGGCTTTTCCAAAGGCCACTTCCAAAGGTAATGCAATTTGAAGGGGGTTTTGTTTAAAAATACCAAATCTAACAAACCTTTAAATTAAATAACAATCCGAATTGTTGCACGATAGAATATACTACGGTATAAGACCGTTTCGATATTTTTATTGATGGATCCGTAACAATGTTTGAAAATGAGAAGCACTTTTCATGACAAGAGATATTCTTAGCGGATTTGTCCTCGCCAGAGGCAGTGCGCCGCTGAAAATTTTTGTTGCAGCCACTGAGAATCGAACCCAAGATCTTCTGCATGACAGATAGTCCAACGCACTAACCATTATGTCAAAGGACACTACCAGAGAATAATTAAGGACAATTTTTAAAATTTCTTTTGCTACAACACTCTTGAACATTTGCTCAGCTATTTATTGCCTAAATAGTTTAGCCAACAGCATATTTATAAGGGAATTCGAAATATGGCCTCAATTATCCCATGACATACCTGTTCTTCATTCATTATAGAATGAATTAATAAACTTGCGTGAACTTTTGGATACGTTCAATGAAAATTTAATTCATATACATATGTATCTCAGATAGGCAATCGATGAGTTGGACAAGTGTCTAAATTAGGACACAATTTGAATAGGGTTAAATAGAATTGTTTATGTTAATTTGTGGTGTACATATTCGATATTTCTATGAAAGCTGTGGGTTGCACACTCTTGCTTCTAAAAGAAAATATATGATATTATGTTTTTCTTCCCAAAATATTAGGTTACGATAAATCTTAATTAAAATCAAATTTGATGTACAAATGTTACTTGCCATGGTGATTTGACATCAGTAACTGAATAAACAACCGATTTGACAAAAGTCACCAAAACAACATGGACGCATCCACGCTACTCTTTAAAAAAAAATCTTTTTAGGCGTACTGCGTTTTGCGAAGAAGCGACAAATTTGCGAAGAGTATTTCTGTGCAAGCAGGAGAACTTCAAGCTTCAAGCAGAATGACAGAATGAAGTTTAAAAAAAAAATATATTTGATGTGTAAGGAACTATTCACATGATAGCGACGAACGACCGACTATGCTGTATAAATAAACAAATGGGATTTAAACCCTTTATAAGCTTAAATTCTCTACAAATTAATGTAAACATAATAAAATTTGCGTTTTAACTGCTTAAATAAGAGAAATTTGGGAAAATAAATTGATCGTCACGAATTGCAATCTGATTGTTACGAACTGTCAAACTCTATTCGAGTTCCACATACTATCCACACAGCAAAGAATGAAGTATTCGTGCGCGACTTATTTTGAAATCATTTTTGTTTCTGTTATCTTTGCTTGCTTAAATCTCAAAATAGACAAATGTTTGTCCATTCCTCGGTCGCTCTCATTTGAATTATCCTTAAGGTCTCACCTCTCCTTAACGATACCAACTACATACCTATTTGGTTCCTGTCCAATAATTTAACTCTCCAGTATAATACTACGTTTTCCCCAAGAGGTAATCCTGGATTTAAGTAGATTTACCATTAATCTTCTTTAAATCTCGAAGATTTACCATACAAATTTATTTCATAAATCTACTAGATTAGAAATTAATCTCGTTAAATCTTCATTTGATCAATTGTTCTACAGTTCGAACTGACGTACTTTCATATCATGCTAAATTATCTCGATGATTTTTCATCATTCAGCACGAATAAAACTTTCTTTCTCTCGCTTACACTTTAGGTTCGTTCGTTGAACTTTACCCAGGGTTGTCCCAGGTTTTCTTGACAACCCTCAGAGTTGTCAACAAAAACTGGGGTTTTCGGTTTTCAAAAAACACCCAAGGGCTTTCAACTGTTTTGTTGACAGCTAAAAGCAAGACAAAATAATTTTGTGATCTGATAAAACTTTAAATTTATTATAAATTAGTTTTAAAAATGAACGAAAACAATTTCACGTTGTTGCTGAATGTTTCATCCGATGAGTACAACAAACATTTAATTGCAAATACAAGCAATAACATGCAACTTGCGAATCGCCAAACGAGAACAAAAGAAATTCATATGAAATCTCATATGACTTTTGACAGTTTGATCGTTACCTGAACTCGCCCCAGCAAAATACCTAGATCTACTTCATGGCGAGTTCAGGGCGACCCCAGGTCTCAAAAAACACAGAATTTGCTCACCAGGGTGACTTCAAGTTTTTCAAAAAAACGATTTAGGGCGTACCCAGGGTGACTTCAGGGCTCAACGAACAAACCTTTTATAAGAAAAATTGAAACAGCTATAACATTTTGATAGGTACTACTGTCAAAGTATATCGACGGTTAACTATGAATACCTCCTAACATACATTTTTTGTTAAGTTCACTTTTTGATGGAGTTTCGTTGATAATTATTTCTATCTGCTTCGCTGAATTTTTAAAATTTAAACTATTTCACATCATAGATATTCAAAACTGATAATTATGTATAAAATTTTATTATTATGCGTTTCAATTTTGAGACTATAATCAGGTTTTTGTGTCCCCTTTAAAGTTTACAAAATGCGACATAGGAGGTATTCATAGTTAACCGTCGATATCACCTTTTCAATATTCTAGTGCAGGAAACACCACAAATAAATCTCTTGCCTTAAATCTTATCTTTTTAATGAAAACGTAGTACCTATAAAGAATATCAAATAAACTCATCACCACAATTAGATGTAATTTATTTAGGAATTCTTAGAAAGAATAAGATTAACTTCAAAGCAAAAAATATGACGACATATCATAATCAGAATGCAAAAAAATAAAGACAAATTTTAATAAAAATTCAATCAAACCAAATACAATAGGTATGTAGCTACGTAAATAAATTCCCAAACAATCTATTGGTAAATTAATAAATTAATTAAAAAGCAGTTATAAACACGTTCAACTGTTCAGAAGCAAAATTACCCATTTTCTCACATTAACCAATCTTTGAAAGCTCCAATCTAGAAATGAGGAATAAAAAATGTATACAAAAAAAATAACCCTGCAGTATAAAACGCGCGATCTAAAATAGCCGGACCATTGTGGCCGAATGACGTATGAGCCTAAGGAATTTATTTCTCGCATTTTTGCTTGTGTATTTGCGTCTGTGGCACATTTCTGTGTAGTATTTTTTTTTTTTTTAATTTTAAGTAGAATTTTTTTGTTTATTTTACAATTTATTTTTATAATAGGTATTTCTTTTCGCAAGAGGAGACCCAGAGGCGTATAGACCATTTGTATGTATGCCGCTTGGCTGGCTGGTGCTTTGACATTTTGTTCTGTGTGGACGGGGTGTTAATAATGAACGTATGCACGAATGTACATATATCTGCCACTTGAGCGATTAAAGAAGCAAGAATTCTAATTAATTAAAGGGGAAAATAGGGGTCAAATAGTAATAATTATTAAAAAAAAATATATTGGAATTTAATGCTGTTTTTTTGCCAATTTAATTAAATTTTAAATAAAAGAGAGGATCAAAATCAAATTTTATTGGATAAAATCAACTTGTTATTACTAGGGTTGGATATTATTTTTGTTTTATTTAAACATTTTGAAATTCCGACCTATATCTACACATATAATGATTTTAATTAATGGACACCCCTTTTAGGATTATCAATCGATAAATTGAAAAATGTTCTAATAATGAAAGTGAATGTAAATTGCGATTGATGCAGAACATTGTGAATAACAAGAAAATTTATATTTTATCAATTGACTTTTGATTAGTTTTTGCCTTAAATTCAGTTTGAGACACGAGAAAATAGATGAATTTATGGCCTTTACGATTGAAAGGGAATAATTTAATTGCTTATTCCGCATTTAACAACACTTGCACCACAGCGGAATTCCTCAAGGATCCCCTTTAGGCCCTCTTTTATTAACACTATCCATAAATGATATTTCTAATTAATTGTAAACATCATTTATATGTGGATGATGTCATCATCAAAATGTGTAATACATTTTCTAGAACTGATGAGTCATCAAATGTAGCAGCATTAAGCAACGATTTAAGATTAATTTTAACCTCCTGGTCTCTGCAAAATCAACTAAATTTTAACCCATAAAAAAACTAAACCAATCAAAAGGCAGCTGATATGACCATACCTAGTACCTACTCCTTTATTATAAAAAAATTTAAAAATCTGGGTACACTGGGTTTCAAAGTTCGCCTTAGCTGGGATAGTTACGTGAACGAAATTGTCTCAAAAATAACAGTATACAATATCTTCCAACAAATGTTAAATTAAAACTAGTTTGGCCCATGATTATCATCATCATGACTCAGAATCAATTAAAAAGTTAAAAGTGTGGCGTATTATAACTGTGCAAGATATATATTCAGCATAAGAAGATTTTATCATACAACTTTTCAACTTTTCGAATACTACGCAAACATTAGCAAATAAAATCTCTTTTTCTTCCCTACTGTATTCCTTTATATCCTCTCCTTCACTTTCTAAATTAAATTACTTAGTGTCAAGTTAAGAAACGTATTTTTATTAAACCTTAGGTAAATCCTGTATATGATTAAAGCCTAAGTCTTTAATGTACAGAATTGATTTGATAAATGAATAAATAAAATTCATAAGAACTCTCCGATCAGGAAAGTCATTAAAATAGACAGACCCAATTCGATTCTGAAGTCTTCGTATAGTAGTGTTTGTGAAACATTACATCTAGCAATGGGCGCATTCACTAATCTAGTCACTACGTAGTCAAAAAGTCAACTAGCTTTGTGAATGCAAAATTGCACTACAAAAGTACAAAGCTAGTCAATTCAAACTGTCATATTAATGACAGATATAAACATATAAAATAAGAAAAAATTTTTAGTTGTCTTTAGCCAATCAGAACGAGTTGACTACGTAGTGACTAGGTTAGTGAATGCGCCCAATTACTATAGGTTCGTTCGTTCAACTTTACCCAGGGTTGACCTAGGTTTCTTGACATCCCTGGGAGTTGTCAAAAAAAACTGGGGTTTTAATTCTCCAAAAAAAACACCCAAGGGCTATTGTTTTATTAACAACTAAAGCAAAAAACAAATAATACCGTGTTCTGATAAATTAGTTATTTTTAAATGAACAAAAAAAAATTTGTGTTATTACTGAATATTTCATCTGATGAGGATGATGAGGAGATGAGTACAACAAACTTTTAATTGCAAACATAAATAATAATATGCAACACGGAAAACGTCAAACGATAACAAAAGAAATAGATATGAAATCTCATGTGATTTTTCCAAATTTGGTCGTTACCTGAAATCGCCACAGCAAATTACCTATCTTAACTTTAGGGGGAGCTTAGGACGACTCCAGGTCTTGAAAACACAGAGTGAGTTCAGGTTTTTCAAAAAAAAACCATTTAGAGCTCAACGAACAAATCTATTCTCTCTTCTATTCTAAGAGACTGTCGTGCTAAATGCCAATGGAACACTCTCGGAAGAGTTTGCACGTATCTCGAAGGCTTCTGGATTGACAATCGTTCTTTTTCAAAATAACAATTGAAAATTAGAACTTTTTTACATGATGGAGGTTAGGAGGCAGTTAAAACTGTCTAAAATTAACCTTTATAGCTAAAAATGCACTTACAGTTTTTAACAGTTTTTGTAACCAAAAAAACCATTTCAAAGTAGCATAATTTTTTTGATGCGTTTATATTTTAACTTATATTTTCTTTTTATTTCTGGGGACTGAATAAAGTAGTCATGCAAATTGCAAATAGTCCAATCTTAACCGTTTCGCTTCAATCTCTCCACCACGTTTTAGGAAACTGTTATTCGAATGTAAAAATGTCAATAATCTCAGTTATTCCTCCAAAGTATTTTGTTATCTCTTCCCAGTGGAAAATGATCGGACAGAATCTCTGTAAACAAACATTTTCCAACTTGAAGAATATAACCTAAAGAAAAAAGATCTAATGCATTCTCTAGAAGTCTTTGTCCAAAGAGGTCGTTTACAGTGAATCTATTTGAATTCCAATATACACTTTTGCTTCAACTCATTTTCCATCGTTCAACATCAATAAGTATGACGTATATGTCAGATCAATTTTTAGTCAGAAAATACATCTGTTGTTAACATAGCCATAAGAATTTTTGACAAAAAAAAATTGTAGACTTTTACTACGTTTATATGCAGTATCGAAAGATCGAGTTGGATTAGGGTCGGATTTTCGACCCAGGTTTTTCGTCATTTGAGTTGAGAGCTCGATTTGGAGTTGAGTTGAAATGGTGTTGAGCGATTCTGAAACATTTTGTTAAGCAAACTCCTCGACCCAGGGTTTTCGTCTCATATTTCGACTCGACACCGCTCAGCGATTGAGATCGAGTCGAACGAAGCTCATTTCAACTCAATACCCGTTTACAAAAGGTCGAAGCGAGCTTCAAGCTCGCTTCAATACCTCATATAAACGTAGTATTTGTAAGCCATTATTATTTTATTACATAATAGCCATATTATTCAACAAAATAAGAGATACGAATCTTTCCAATATATGCTTCGTGTATGTTTGACATCAGTTAGTTAAATTCCATTCGATCGATTCAATCTATTGTAGTATTCGTATCTTAACTTTTTGATATGTTTTGTGGATAGAGCTTGTTTGCTAGGTATTGGATTTATTATTGTAGACATTTTTATTAAGAATGAATTAAATATTTTTGTTTAAAGAACAAGATTATACCTATAAACAAAAAAAAAAGAAAACATGATGGATATGATTTTTGTTGGAATCTATTAGATGGACCAAAACCTCTATTATAGTCGTAAGAACATTTGTTAGCGGAATATTTTGATAATTTCGATTAAAACGAGTTTATTAATATAATTTAAATTTCTTATTCAATATTCCATTGTGAATTGGAAATGAAATTCAATTTAAGCTGAATAGTTGTTCTGGAAGGAATTTGTGTCATAAAGAGATTCGATAGGAATTTTTTTTTGCCAGACCAAAAAAAAAACTTGATTTTACATCGATTTCTTTAATGGCAGTCTGTAGGGTTTTTGAAACGAAATGAGTCGCTTTATGCTTGAACAATGTTGCGAATATTGAAAACTCATTTCAAAGTGAGTGCTGTGTAGCCCAAACAGTGCGTTTTTTTTTTGTTTAAAGAAGTTTTTGCTGAAGTGTAGTACCCACAGCGCCTGCTATACGCAAGTTTGTGCAAAATTTCGTGAGCCTGGTATGCTCTTGGACAACACTCATGGTCCCCGTTGTCGTACAGACGAGAATGATGGCTACTTTTGCCGAGAGTGGAAACCCACGAACATCAACTCTTCATCGATCTCAACAGCTCAACATTTCACAAACTAGCCTGAGGAAAATTCTGCAAAAAGATCTCGGATTATTCGCTTGTAGTGACAGAATGCGCTACTACGAAGCCAGCCGAAGCAGCCCCTTGAATGACGCGTCATTGTGTTTCATAATTAATGGGAATGGGAATGTTTGCTCTTACTAATAAAGCCATTACACATTGAAAAAATAAAATTTTTGTTCATTTTATGGCATTTTTAAAAATAAACTTGTATTTGGGCCACCCTTTATATGTTTATGTTGTTGTTCAGCTGAAAATTGGGTGAACAAAAAATGGGGGGAACCTTTCCTGATGGAAATTTTATTTCATAGAGTCAGCCAATCAGAGTTTTGTAAGATGGTGAGATGCTGAGGCTCACATAATTCAGTCACGTATTACTCGATAACTGATGCGGTAATTTGGCCCCAGGTCTAAGCCAACGACTCATCGCGGAAAAATTTAAAGAAGCCAAAATTAAGTAGGCAGCTATTTGCGAAATATCCAAAATTATGGAAAAAAACATGAAAGGAGGAAGTTATACGGCCACATCAAGAGCTGATAGACGTGCTATCATCAGAGCAGCTAATTCTTATGATTCCGCGTCAAAAATAAAAATAAAAACCGGTGTAAATTGTAGTTTCGCGACGGTAAAACGCGTTATTAAAAATGCTTCTCATTTGAAAAGAAAAAAAATTCAGAAAAAAACACCACTTAACGAATCCAGGAAAGAAATTCGTCTCGAATTCTGTAAAAAATACATGTCGTGTAAGTTGGAGTGGCGAAAAGTGATTTTTTCAAATGAGAAAAAGTTCAATTTAGAGGGCCCTGACGGCTATAATTATTACTTCCACTACCTTCGAAAGGAGGAGCATTATTTAAGCCGGTTGCATAGCTATGAAGGCAGCGTTATGGTGTGGGGAGCTATTTCCTCTTCCACGGAACCTTGGAACTCCAATTTGTTACATCGAGAATGAATGCAAATTCTTATAAAGGTGTGCTAGAAAAGGCCTTCCCACAGATTTCTGACCTGTTTGGACCAATATCGTGGACATTCCAACATGATAATGCCCCTATCCATACAGAGAGTCAAAATGTGAAGATGCTGGTGTGGCCTCCATACTCCCCTGACCTTAATATAATAGAAAATATGTGGGGACTTCTCTCGCGTAAAGTATACGAGTCAGGGAGGCAATTCGAAGATAAAAAGTCATTAATCGAAGCAATTAAAAAAGCCTGGTCTTAAATTTCGCTTCAATACCTGGAAAAATTGTTTATCCATTCCAAACCGAATTTACGAGACTATATTAAATAAAATGCACGACTGGATCGCACGAACTTGCTCTAATTTAAAAGTACTTTGGAATTTAAGATACATTTTATAAATATAAAACATGAATTTAAAATTAAATTGCCTTCTGATTTCTAGAAAAGTATGAATTTATGCAAACAAACTTTAAAAAATCGTTTTATTATTAAATAAATAAATTTTTTATATAAGACATTTCTTTAAAATTTTTCAAGAAAAAAATGTGGGATGCGAATTTTAAGTATTTAATAATATTGATTTTAGGAAATAATTTCAAAAAATAATCGTTCATAGGTTTTGAAGATATTGATTTTTCAAAAAAAAATTTTTTTTTCAAAAAAACCCAACAAATAATTTTTCGAATATTTTTATATACAATATTATTTTAAACTTAGGGGGACTCCTGCTGAAAATTTTTGGTTAAAATCGTTAGAGCCGTTAATGAGAAAGTCGAAAATCAAAAAAACGGTTCTATGACAGGTACCGTTAATAACATTTTGCCCCAATTTTTTTTTACCAAAACGTAGTCCATGTCCATAATATCACACTCAAAATCGTTAGAGCCGTTTTCGAGATAAATAAGGGTGTATGGGGGGTACCGTTAGTAGCTAAAAAAAAAATTTCAATTTCCCCTCTAGGGAATCACCGAAGAACCGAGTTTGAAGAAAATAGGTCCAGTGGCTTAGGCTCTAGATCGAGGTACAGACATACAGACAGACAGACAGACAGACAGACGGAATTGCCGGACCCACTTTATTCGTCTTCGCTATCATCGTAATGTCAACTTTGATCAAAATCTCGAGTTCGATTTTTTTTCCAAATGCAGAACTTGCCCTATAGTACCTATATCGCAAGTAAAAAAGCGGCAACACTCATTATTAATTCCTGTTAAATATTGTATGAGGATAACGGTAAGCTTTAAGACAAATTTTTCTTCTCCCAAAACAAGCGCATAATGATGGTCCTTCATTACATATATAACAAAGATGCGTCATTGCAATACATATGAAGAGAGTCTAACAGTAAGGTGAAAAAATGTGTGAACCTATTCAGATGAGCGGCAGTGTATGTTGATTGAAATAAGAGGTTCGAATAAATAACATTCTGACATAATTTACGTCAGTTAATTAAAATTTTCACCAAATTACAGTCAGCAGATGCCCCTAACATACAATTTGTGATAACAGTCCTCAATAAATTACAGTTTATATAGCAGTAAATATCAGAAACAGATAACGGATGTCACTTTACTATATAGTAGACGTCACCAAATTACAAGGTGATATCAGCTGCTCAATAAATTACATTCTGCAAACGCCACTTAACCCTAACCTGATAAAGCAGATGTCACTAAATTACAGTTTGATATATTGGATGACATCAAATTACAGTGTAAGATATTAAATGTCACTATGTTAAAGATAGCAAACGGAACTAAATCACAGTCTGAGCATCAGACGATACTAACTTATGTAAATACTTTATACCTTCTTCTGTCACTTCTGGCAACTAAGTTAACTTGCATGGTACAATTTCAATTAGGTCAGAGCTCCATTTTGTTATATTCGTCTATGCAGTCTAAAATATATTTTGTTTCAATATTATTTGTACAGGGTCATTCCAACAAGTGTGTAATTATAATATACATTTTTTCATTAACTATGTACAGTTGGTAACACTTTATTCGAGAGGCTCTGTATAATATACTCGTAACTATAATGAACAACATAAGTACATAACTCTCATAAATGTTGTATATTTTCTCATTTCACATTTTTCATCTATGACGCGAGAGGTTTTGTTTTTGTTACGACATGATGAGTATTATCAGTGTGTGTAAATGTATATAAAACAATGGAATTCCAGATTACAATCAAAATTAGACACATTCCTCACATGCCGATCGGAAGTAATCACTTGACTTCAAGGTTAAAAATTGAGTATACTTTTGAAAGATTACTTGTTTTCCAAGTACAGTATTCCTCGGTTAATTGCACTAACCATTTTTTTTTATTTGTCTGAACAATTATTCGGGTGTCAAAAATGAACAAAATTCAATATAAAAGATTATAAAACATTCATTTAATTGATCGCTCAATTAATTGATTGTTGTTTTGAAAATCACTCTCTCTGTCTGTCTTTATTGATATGATAAAGATAGCTATATTCAAAACGACAATCAATTAATTGAACGATCTATTTAGTCTTAAGCGATACGGGCCCTGTTTTACACATTCTGAAACAAAATAAGAGAAAAATAGAGCAACAATGGTGCAAAATTTTAAACAGCTAATCTTAAAGCATTAGCATAATACTAATAAAGAATTTCCTAAGTTTAAAGTAGATTACTAACTCTTTTTTTAGTTTTAAACTTTAGTAAAATTCTTCTGAACATACCTTAAGTAATGACAGTTCTCGTAAAATACTTATTAAACAGACCTTTTTGACTTTTGTAAATGTCATTTGAAGTTAGCACTAAAAATATAAAATATACCCCGGTTACAAGAGTAGATTGGGGAATCGAATCGAATCCAAATTGAGATTTCGATCCAGGTATTATGGCGACACTGGATCGAGAGATTGAAATGACAATATGGTTTTGTACATACCCCGGTTACAAGAGAAGATTGAGGAATCGAATCGAATCCGAATTGAGATTTCGATCCAGGTATATGGTGGCACTGGATCGAGAGATCGAATTGAAATGGGATCGAAAATGACAATATGGTTTTGTACACACACTCGATTCTTCGATTCCTCGATTCTGGCATACAAACAAATTTTTACTTGCGACTTATAGGTACTATAAGGCAAGTTATGCATTCGTAAAAAAAATCGAACTCGAGATTTTGATCAAAGTTGACATTACGATGATAGCGAAGACCAAAAAAGTGGGTCTCGCAATTCTGTCTGTCTGTCTGTCTGTCTGTCTGTCTGTCTGTCTGTCTGTCTGTCTGTCGGTTCGACTACAGCCTAAACGGCTCGGCCGATTTTCTTCAAACTTGGTAGATATGGGTTTTAATTTTTTACCCCCGGACGTTTTTTTCTATTTTTTTTTAAGACCAAAAATAACGGTACCTGCCATACGATTTTTTTTCGAAATTTTATAAATATTTTTTTTTCTCAAAAACTGTCCCACAGAATTTTTTAAAAAAAATTCCAAAAATTTCATTTGGTAAAAACTAGCTAATGGTTGAAAAAAATTTTACAAAAAATTGTTATTTTCGGTAGCCCCCCTGGGTCAATTTTTTTTGTTTTTGATTTTCTCGAAAACGGTACAGCCGATTTTAATAATTTTTTTTATGCCAAAGCTCCTCTAAAGTTTGAATATTATTACATATTCAAATTTTCAATTTTTAATTTTTTGGATTTTTAAAAAAAAGTTCAAAATTTTTTTTTGGAATCTCAATATTTCGAAAACCCCATGCTCGATTTTTTTCAAACTTGGCAAATAAAAGTTTCTTAATATAATCTACAAGATTTGATAAAAAAAATTTTGTTTTATTTAAAACTAACGGTACCTTCCATACAAATTTTAAAAAATGGTTTTCGAAAATCGCATTTTTCTCGAAAACGGTTCCGAGAATTTTGCTAAAATTTTTTTTCTTTTGATTAATCTTTACAATTTATAATTTAATAAAAAAAAATTTTAAATCTAGATATTACTGACTGTACCTACCATAGAACGATTTTTTCGAATTTTGAATTTCTCATTATCGACTTAACGGATTTTAATGAAATTTTTTATAAAAAAGCTCCTAAAAAGTTTAAAAAATATTGCATTTAAAAACTTAAGAAAAAATATTTTTTCAATTTTTAGAAAAAAAAGTAATTTTTTTTTTGAAAAATTCGATATCTCAAGAACGGCTTAGTATTTTTTTGGAAATTAGACTTTTATTCGTACAATAATAAAAACTTAAGGTTGGCGTACCAAAATTTTTTCTTAAAAATGTTTTAAAAATTTTGTACATAAAAGCTTATTTTTTTAAGGAACCACTACAAAGACTTATAATTTTTGTTCCTGCATAAATTCATATTTGCATATCATTCTGTTTTTATCTCTTACTACTTAAAGAATTAAAAAAAATTCATTTTATCCTTATGAACAGTTTTCTTTAATAACATTCGTTTTTAAAATTCCTAGTCTATTACATAGGAGCAAGTTCGTGCGACCCAGTCGTGCATTTTATTTTGATTCGATTCAGCCCGTTTAGTGGGATCGGATCGAGAAATCCTATTTCAATCCGACCCAGGTATACATGGAGCTAAATCCTGACTCAATTCCGATTCAATTCTCCATATAAACGTAGTAATAGGTTTTCCATGTTTTAACTTTAATTTACAAACGTCAAAAAAGATCTGTTTACTTGGTATTTCGCACGAACTGTCTAATCTTAGATGTGTCCATTTGATTTGTGTTTGATGTGTTTGTGTAAATTTGGTAAGACGATTTTCATTATTTCTTCGGAATTGAAAAAAAATGAAACACTCCTAAAAGTAACCAATTGAAAAAGATGTAGTAGAAATAACTTGTAATGATCTCCCAAACCAATGAGCAATATTTGGAACAACAAAGAAACTTACGCCCGCTCGTCAAAATTAATTTACATTGGAATAGTAAATGAAATGATGCAATGAAATCTTTTCAATGTTGAGACCGTTGAGCCCGAGTCCGACTTTAAAAACTTTTTCAACAGCGAAAGTTTCGTTGTCGTTTCGAATGTTTTGTATTGGCTTAGGAGGTAGGGAAACAAGAAAAACCCGAACCCATTAAAGAATTTGTAACTCGTAGTCGTATGACACTTCGTCAATAATGGTGTTCTACTTCCTTTCTTCCATTCTTCGTAAGTTAAGAGCGAAGTTTACTAATGCAAAGTTGACAGTTGAGAACTAATCCCAATTGATGTAAAAGCTATTGTTCACTTAAGTTCCTCTTGATCGAAGTGTAAATTTGACATATGGAAAAATAATGTTCGTTCATTTATGACATACATATTATGTACATGTGTATTTGTAGCTTCCGACTAATAAAAAGTCTATGTTCAGACTTATTTCATTTTCCATTGATCGTCTAAGTCTAAACCATACTTTTCAGAAAAGAACTGTCATTTTGTGGGGCTCAGACTTTGAGTATATATAATATGGAGGGCTCGTTTCTATTCCAAATGCGTGACTATCATAGGGGGCGCTACTCAAATTTGTGTAAGATAAAGTTATTGCCGAGTGCTTCATATCACATGTGATGGAGAACTATATGCGAGGAGAAGGTAAGCACAAATCGGAGGACACTGACAACCAGGAATGAACACCCTGAGGGCAATACAACCGACATTTTAAATTTAATTTTTTTTTTTCGTCACGTAAATTTTATATAAAAATAATTAAACTTAAGTCACTGTATATAGTTAGGCTCCCTATGAGCCAACAAATGTAAACTTTTATACATATGTAGTATCTTATTAGTTGTAAGCCAAATTGTAAATAGTATGTTCAATAAAACAAAAATTGAATTGAAATTGACAAATCGGAGGATACGGCTGTATCCTTAACTTACAGAAAGTGAGACAGCGACCCCTATCACAACTTTAACTACAACAATGCATTAGGGATAGGAACGAGCCCTCCATATTATAGGTATATATACTCAAAGGGCTCAGAGCAGAAGGTTTCTGGGTGACCAACGGAAAACACCATTATTTAAAGTAACTTTCGTTAAACCCTACAGGATCAAATTAAAGTAAAAAAAATCTGAATTTCCAGGAATTTGTATAAATAAGATGAAAGAGAAAATATACCCGAAATACTTTGTCACAGCTTAAAGGTATAATTAATTCCGAAATAATGATTCTAATAAAATTATTACTAAGCAAAGAATTAAAAAAAAATATGGCGATCGCTAACAGTTTTTTTTTTTCTTTATTTTGTTGTTAATTTAAATAAATTGATTTTATTGTTGACTCTCTTGCCTTGCATATAAAATATAAAATTCTCTGTTATAAGAGATGGGTTGTCATAAAATAACACAACAAAACAACAACTGTTACGACCTTCGCATTCCAGAGCATACGAGGTTTTTTATTGGTTGAATGGCGACGAAACGGGCGCGAGTCAGGCGGCCGGCGCGCGGTGGCGGACATCTGAATTTAACACACAAAATAGCAAGTGTATTAGCTTTTTTTTGTATATATGTATTAATTTATTTTATTTCTTCGTATGAGTTTGGAAAATAAATACAAAAAAATCAACATAAAAGTATGTTTAGTTCTGAGTGTGACAGAGTGTGTAATATGGCACAGCATTGCGAACTACGGGTGGCGGAAAACAAAAAAATACGACGGAATGAGAAAGAGATCAACAAGCTAATGAAATATGTATAGATGAGGACAAAAATAGCATTAGTAAGAATACAAATATCTGTTCATTATGGAGAATATACATAAAAACATATGAACAGACATACATATTTTTTTTTATTTATTTTTGATTTATAACTCGGTACATATATACATGTATGGTCGAATTGCTTAACACACATACTACACAATGATATTAATTTTGGATGGAATGATTTTATTTATCAATGAGAAATAGCACGTGGGAAATTTTATTTATTTATTCTTTGGGTATGACCAAGGAAAAAAAGAATAAATAAAAATATGTTTGTTAATGTTTTTAAAAATATGGCTCCAATGGAATGTGGTTCTTCAGGGACTTTTATATTATACCTACTGGTTCATATTTGATTCATGAAAACGAAAAATGTAAATAAATTAGCGACTCTCGCGCAATCTGTTGCACTATAACCACCAAGCATCTACTTTACATCCATACAAAAACAATGCAAGTGTGATTTGACACTTTTTTCCTGAAATCCTTATTAAACTTACGTCATTTTCGTTAAATTTGGTCGATCAGCAAGTTTATCCACTTCTTCAACCATGAAATGAGGGATGATAATAAATATAACGTACTTTTTAGTTGTAGCGCAATTAACACACAATCTTTAGTGCACTTTTTGTCTTGTGATGTAAGTACCGCTTAAGAATATTGTAATGTCGTTTTTCATTGCGAAAAGATAAGCACTTTTTCTATTTTATTTGCTGTGGTTGGTGTTAATCAAAAATTTCGAGGATTTTTTTCAAACTGACATTCCTGGTATTACGGCTTATGACCTTTGAAGGCCATGTTATTTTGGTGGCATCTGTCAAACTTGTTAGGTATCTTTTATTAAGTTACTGATGCTAAATCACCATGTCAACTTACACGATTTAACAGCACATCCAAATAATAAGACTTAGGCTGGTATTCACCGAGCGCTCTTAAACGGCTCTTAACTTTACGAGGCTCTTAACATGAAATTTCTTTGGGGTATTCACCAACCACTCACAAGTGTTTTTCGAAGTTCGAAAATGAGAGCCACTCTCTTGTTCAGGCATACCCAAACTGTGAAATCAAACGGTTTTCGAACTTGGAGGTATGTTAATCTGCCGATTTGCGTGGTGGGGGTGGCCGTATGGGAGTGTTGAAATTGCAAGGAAGCGCACTTCCCCACTCTTTGGAAAATGGGCAAGGAATTTTCGAACAAACTTTCGAAGAGAGCGCTCGTAAGTTTAGGATGTGGTTAGGGTCGATGTCCTGTTGAAATATGAATCCTTCGCCAATATATCTTGACCAGAGGTCAAAGCGTTTTCTTCCAATATCTTGTTATACGCCTCCTTGTTCGTTTTTCCAATAACTCGAGTCAAATCTCTCACTCTACTTGAATAGAAACTTCCCCAGACTATCACTGAACCACCCCATGCTTGATGGTAGAAACCATACGCAGTTGGATAAAATATTTTGTTCAGTGCTGCTTCGAACGAAAACCTTCCGTTTTTCTCCGCTTTTGACTTTTTCATGTACGAAGTCAGTGGTCTCTAAGAACACCAAAAAAAAACATTTATGTAGGTACTTACCTAACCGGCTCCCGATGCATGTAGGGTCCCGGAAGCTTTCCATGCTCTGCGAATTTTTCTTTCGAAAAAGTCCAGTGTTTTTCTTCTTATAGTCGAACACCCGCCGTAAAGCAGGTTTTGTAGAGCGTTCACTTCGTCTTAAGAGTGGAGAGTTTTGAACCCATATCTTTTGCTAAACTGAAGTCTCTGCCGAAGTTTCTTAGGGTAATTCTTCGTCGGATCTCCACTTAGGTGTCGTTCGTGGAGTTACTATTAACTAGAAGTTTTTGCTTTTAATAGAAGTGACGTTTTACACTAATCGGTTGACAGATGTTGGTCTGTTTGTTGAAACCATATACTTGGTCTTGTCCTCATTTACTTCAAGAACAACATGTTTCGCCTGATCTTCAACAGCCGTAAAAAGACTATTACAGAACGTTAGGAACAAACGATGATGTCCATATCGTGCACATACCGCAACAGTTGGACAAATTTGTTGAATATAGTGCTGTCCGTATTAACGCCTACCCTGCGCACCATCTGCTCTAAAACGAGATTGAAGAAATCACATGATCACGCATCTTTTTGCTTATCCCTGTGCATGTTTGGAATAGTTCAGAAGAGTTTTGCACCCTAGTTGCACATTGCACGGCGTATTTTCCAATGTCACGCAACATAGTTGGATCAGTTTTCGCGGGATCCCGAATTCGGCAATCGCCATATAGACTTTCTGCGATGAATACTATCATATGCGGCTTTGAAGTGGAGAAAAAGATGGTGAGTCTCGACTTGAAATTCGTTGGTCTTTTCCAGGATTTTCCCCATTGTGAATATATGGTATATGGTCGATCTGCTGGGCTGAAAACCGCACTGGTACTTGTCGACTAAATTATAACAGAGCAATTATGAAGGTACATGCCTATATAGTTCACCAGTAAGATCTCAAGAATTTTGCTAGTCTCTAGTTTTTCTTAAAGCGTGAATTGAAAGAATACTTGAAAAGTTGAACAAAATTCAGCACAGGTTGGGTGTGTTCATCGGTCTGTCAGAAAACCGATGCTTAAGAAGAGATAAAGATCTTTTTAAATTCATCATATCGCGATACTAAAATCTACTCTTAAATTTAAGAGCAACATTTATGGAATCTTACTAAGAAATCGTGTCATAAAACATATACATACCTATTAGCATTAGTATTATTAATAAATTTTTTTTTAACAACAATTAAAATCTCTAAGTTGTTTAAACTATAAGCCTCCCTAAAACTGATATATATCATATTATTTAGGTAGGTATAACTTATTTCCATATAATATTGTTTGTCTGCTATGTTATCATGAAATTCCTTACCTATTTGACTATCTTAACCAAATATTAGGTATGTACTCGTACTTGTAGATAAAATGAATTCTTAGAATTCCACAATATATTTACGTAAAAAACACACACGTCCAACAACACCCTTGACGTAACTTTAAATACGCATACCTATAAACACCCTGGATTCATGTAAAAAGAAAACTACCTTGTGGATAAAAAAAAAGTTCAAAAATAGAACTTCCAAAGGTCAATGGCATATTGTGTGTGTTTGATTATATTATGCGTTTAAAAAAGTTGTGATTTTAAATTTAATTTAAAAAAAAACGTACTTAAGAAAGCATTTCCGGTGTGTATGTGGACCACCCCCAAGCCAAAGAACTTTTTTACGTCGCAGACACAGGAAATTCAACAGAATGTATTAATTTTTTTAAAGGTATGTACCTACCTACTTTACCTACTGCTTATTTTATATCTGTCATTAAAATTCTAATCTGAAGAATGTTTAAAAAAAACATTGATAAACTATTCAACAAAAAATTAAGAAAAAATTTGTTTTCAATGTGTTGGTTTAAAAATACACCCTTGATGAAGATTTATGTTTTGTTTTTTAATACAATTTACTTATGTTTAATTTTTTTTTTAAGTGAAGCTATGTCAAGGTGATGATATTGAAATGAGCAGTCAAGTCATATATCACGCGACTTATTTCCTTTCGCTGTTTTTTTTTTTTTTGTGTGTCTTACACATTTTCGAATGCGTACTTGAGAAATTCAATTACAATTAATGACAAGCGTACATTATGTACCTACGTATTTTAACTTTTGTTTTTATCAATCATTTTCGTCTGATTTTTAACAAAAAAACTGGAGAAGGAGCGCATACGTACATATATTTGGAAGAGGAAGACTGAATAAACATTTTTAAATGATCCCAAAAGTTGTTTTTTTTTTTAAGATCAGAATCTCACTATTTGTGAAGGCTTTTAATATGAGATATTTAAGATTCAAATACATACCTACGTTAAAAGCAGTGGCATAGCTACCTTGAGGCAAACATGGCCGATGCCCCTTGGCTCCGTGAGTTAAGCGCTGCCAAAGGAATAGGAGCTTTTTGTCGTGGCCTTTAAATTTATTTTGTTTTCAATTTTTTATTAGATAATCTAGCAAAGATGGGCTTGCGTTACTTCGCTTAATTTTAAAGTCAAATATCTACTTCCCACCTTCATAGTGTTAAAATTTGAGAAATTACAAAGAAATAGATCACAATATACCTAATAATTTTTGCTGTATAAAAAATTAAAATAAACTGATGGATCATGTTATGGATAATGGGCAAAACTAGAAATTTGAAAAATATTGGGATTGGGATTCTCAATGAAGCATTTGGAATAAAGGGAGGAAGTTTCCCAAATCTTTCAAATACAAAATTATAAAATTGTATTCTATTTAAAAGTTATTAAAAAAAAAAACATCGACCTGAAACATAAAACGCACCCTGTATATTTTAATTCGAAAATCGATAAACAAATGTGACGTTAACAATCAAAACGGTGCTAAAGGCACTTTTTTCAAAATATGGAGTGTGGTATACCAAAATTTGCGTATTAAAGAGAGCTATAGAATGGTGGAAAAATTGTATTTCAAAACGGGCTGGTTTAGAAGTTATTACTATTTTAATGTTTTTAACAATCAAATGGGTGCTATTTTTCATACAATGCTTGTAATTTTCAAAACAGCTCTATTTTTCTCTAAATGAAATCAAATAGATAGGATTGTTTTTCAAAAGGAGCTAAATAACTTTGGGCGCTAAAATTGTTGACACTTATAAAAGGATCTTTAGTTAACCTATCTTATTCTTTGTTATCATTGTTTAATAAGTTTTAATGAATTCCAATAAAAAGAACTTTTCCTTACTTAAATGTTCTCTTCTTTTTTAATTTTACAGGCATTTGAGAATCAAAATTTAAGAAACTTATTTTCAAAACGCGCTAAATATATTTTTAACAAACAAAACTGCCCTCCTGTCCCTTTAGTATTTTAATTGGTCAATCTAATAAAAAAGACTTCTACAAATTTTACAAAATTTACTGCATTAAATTATCTTAAATATTTTAGGAATTAGTTTTCCGCCCTTTTGCTCGGTTTCATGTTCATTTTTTTTAGCCTCTGTTTGATTGTTAACGTCACAAATGTCAGTCTTAACAAATTCAATAATTTGAAGTTTTTTTTTTTTTTTTCTCTTTTAAAAATGACATTTCACCAATATACAGGGTGTCCCACAGTCACCGCCCCAAATGAAAACCATGGATTCCTGAGGTCATTTTAAGTCGAAAAACTTAAGAGGTCATTTTCTCGTTTTCGTCCCGTTTTCGAGTTATAACGGTTTTTATTATTCTTCCATTAACTGGCTTTATCTTTGCCAAACTGCGCCCGGTTCGTGAGATTTTTTTTATAGTCAATCAAGAATTTAATACAGTTTTAGTTTGTCCAAAGACTTTTTTTTCTGCGGACAATCGTTTTTCCGCAATTTTTCATCAAACCCAATTTTTTCGTTTTTTAAGTAGTTTTTTCACTTTTATATCAATTTATTCAAAAAAACACGTTAATAAGTATTAATTTTTTCACTTATTATAAAAGCCCAGTTCATTTTCTAAAATTAGATATTTTTTTTTCTTAAAAAGAATACTAAATGTAATTAACAAAAAATAAACAAACTGAGTGAATTTAAAAAAAAAATAATTTTTAAGTACAAAATTAACTTTTTCTGAGCTATTGTGGTTAAGAAAAGGACAAATAGATAAAGTTAATTAGTAAGACCGTTAACTAATGTAAACATTAAAGATTTGCATTATGATTTGAAGGTTGTAAATGTCTTTCTCGCGTGAACTAGCGTCCGCGTCGTGTTCTTTCACTTGATACTCCATTTTGGATTTGTTATTCAAGTTGTAGTTTTTTCTCAATTATTTGCGAACAATGGATTACACTAATCAAGAATATCTGGAAATGTTTTTAATATACGCTGAAATGGGACAACTTTATCTATTTGTCCTTTTCTTAACCACAATAGCTCAGAAAAAGTTAATTTTGTATTTAAATTTTTTTTTTTTAATTCACTCAGTTTGTTTATTTGTTGTTAATTACATTTAGTATTCTTTTTAAGGAAAAAAAATATTTTTTTTAAGAAAATGAACTGGGCTTTAATAATTAACGAAAAAAATTAATACTCATTAACGTGTTTTTTTGAAAAAAATGATATCAAAGTGAAAAAACAACTTAAAAAACGAAAAAATTGGGTTTGATGCAAAATTGCGGAGAAACGGTTGCCCGCAGAAAAAAAAGTTCTGAGACAAACTAAAACTGTAATAAATTCTTGATTGGTTATAAAAAAAATCTTACGAATCGGACGTAGTTTGGCAAAGAAAAAGCCAGTTAAGGGAAAAGAGAGCAAAAATCATAAAAACCGTTATAACTCGAAAACGGGACGAAAACGAGAAAATGACCTCTTAAGTTTTTCGACTTAAAATGACCTCAGGAATCTATGGTTTTCGTTTGGGGCGGTGACTGTGGGACACCCTGTATATATGTATATCCGATCAGAAGTAAAGGCAAATGACAAAGTATAAATATATTTGATATTAGAAATCTAACATTTGTGAAACTTCCAAAAATATAAGCATTGGGATTATAAATGTGTCAAAAACATCTGATGAACCAATGGAAAACGATAATTATGCTGAACTATGTATGTGGAACGTTTGTGTTCCAAGTTAAAGAAACGAATATCAGCTGTTCATTGAAATTTATTTCTATCAGTGAAATAATAAAAGCGGTTTTAAAAGAAAGTTTAAATCAGAATTTTGTATTTTATAGAGTAAAAAAATTCGTCGGAAATGAAAATTTTCAATGATGCATTTCAATGATAGGTATAACTGGCCCTAGTTGTATTTTGTTGTTTCCAAAAAAACAAACACACGTAATTCCTTTTTCCAACCTTGTTCAATCAAAGAATTATTTAAGTTATGCTAATGGTTTTATACAAACGAAATTCCGCTATGTCTGCGTAATTTTCGCAATTAAATACCATAATTGCGTTTTAATACGAAGAATAAGTACAAAGTTGTAGAAATAGCACCAAATGGATCGCAAAATGAATGTTGACAAGTAAATCAATAAAAGGTGCAAATCTATGTGAAGTGTGGTCTCCAAATGTGTTCCAGTGATGCTGATGCACCGCTAGTCTGCGATCTATTCACATGAAGGCGACCAACGACCGACGAATGAACGAACATTCGTTCATTTTGACTTTTCTTTCTCATATACATATATCATTTTTGTATTCGTCGCGAATGACGTTTACGACTTTTAGGTACCAAGACTATCCTGGTGGTGGCGCTGAAATTAGAGCACGATTTTACAGTGGAGAGTAGGATAAGATACAAAACAAGTAGTAAAAAAGAGAAATTTTTTTTATTAAATTTAGCAGAGTAAAAATCTAACAGGAACTATCGCTATGCTTAAGATGTCGCCCAAATCGTTCGTCTTCACGAGAGTACTTTAAGTTTTATATACAAAAATACTCAGCCCTATCACGAATTCTATCGTAATCAGAAACTAGTAACGAATCCCGAAACAAACCATCACAGAATCAATCATAGTGGAAAATCTCATATGAATTGCTGTTATGAACGGATTTGATGATAGCTTTTTGTCGGGATTCATAAAAGTTTCGATTACGATGGAATTTATCATAATGCTGACTACCTTTGTATATATGTATATAACCTATAGTATTATCATAGATTTTGTATTGCAAACGCTAGCCTGGTGGTGGCGCAGAAATAAGCGCACGCTTTTACAGTGGAGAGTAGGATAATATACAAAACAAGTAGTAAAAAAGTGAATATTTTCTTATTAAATTTAGCAAAGACAAATCTAGCAATTACAGTCCCTAGCCTTAAGATGTCGCCACAATCTTCCGTCTTCTTGATAGTACTATAGTTTTATATACAAAGATACTACTGAATAATTTATTTAATAGATAAAATTTTCAGACAGAGAATATAAGAACATACAAAAAGAAAAATTGTAGCATAAATCCAGCTACCCAACACGAACTCAGATTTACATTACATTATTCTCATTTTATCATTGTTGCTTCTTTCTAATCTCTAAACAACTTTTCCGCTTTTTATCGATCCTATCGCTTATGTTTGAATATAACTTAAGCCTTTTTCCAAACCATGAGCTATACTGAACGAACTTTTTGTTTGTTGACGACAAAATTGTACATACATACTGCGAATTCCAATAGATTTAAATACCTTATATAGGTTTCCGGTTTAATCAGGTGATTGAATTCATTTGGTGAAAAAAAAGTTACTCATTCTTATAGGTAGATATGTATGTTTATACTATGTATGTATTTATCAATTTAAATAATAATCCAAGCATTTGCTGACAAAGAAACAAGGAGATTCCTTTTATTTGAATGTTTCTTAGATTTTAATTGTAAGTAGTTTGTAATCGAATATAATTTTACTTATTCCCAAACTTATTGGGATACAGATATGGAATGAATTTGGAATCACGTGGGTTAAATTAAAAAAAATCAATCTATTAAGTCGACATTCTCCTTATTTAAGTTCTTTATTTATTTACATCTGTACATTTATTTGACAGTCGAAAATGTTACCAGCACTATATTTTAGGATATTATAGATATTTTTAATATATTCTCTTAATGTCTTCGCATAATATTCTTTTTTGACGCAAATAATAAACGAGTTTTTTTGAAAAAAAAAAAAAGGTTACAAGAACAAGTGTGACGTTCACATTAGCCGTGTTTTTTTCGCGAGTCCATATAGAATTGTAGAAAAAAACGACATCGGGATTTAGGAGCTTTTTTTCAACATAACTGGAAGCATTGTGTACGCTATGGCATTTGTCAGCTGTTTTGACGACTAGAATCAACCAGCATCCAAAAACGTCACTTTTGACTTCTCTGAACAAATTATCGATAACATAGATAATATTATTTTCGCATCACCATTTTTATCGGGTCTTAGATTAAGGCTGCGGTATTCACCGAGCGCCCTTAAACGGCTCCTAACTTTACGAGGCTCTTAGCTTAAAATTTCTTTGGGGTATTCACCAACCACTCACAAGTGTTTTTCGAAGTTCGAAAATGAGAGTCACTCTCTCTTGTTCAGGCATACCCAAACTGTGAAATCAAACTGTTTTCGAACTTGAATGACAGCTGGCAGTGAGAATCCTTCGGTCAACTTTGCTTGGTGAATAGGTTTATGAGCTTCTTAAGTTATGAGCGCTCGGTGAATACCAGCCTAATGCCCGATTTCACGAAGGACTTTTAAACATTTAACAGGCTTCTAAACCTTAAAATGAGATGTTTTGGTTTCACCAAGCGCTTCTAAATTAAACAAGCTTTTAAACACCCTTCGGCTCGTATTCACCGAGCGCTCCTAAACGGCTCTTAACTTTACGAGGCTCTTAACTTGAAATTTTTGTGGTTTATTCACCAACCACTCGCTCAATTCTTCATCCAATGCTAAAGTGCCACGAATAAGTTATACGCCGAGCAAGAGTATTCCGGGTTCACAGGAATAGGAAAAGAAATCCATTCTCCGACTGACTTCGAAATAGGTTACGACTTTCCAAAGCATTTGTGAATCTTGAATCTGTTTGTTGAATTTGTTTAGTCGACATTTGGAACCGAAACAAATGCATCAGTGCAAAAAAAATAAATTAAGTGCTTATTATCTACGATTTTATCCCACAGGATCTTTCCAAATATTTTTGTTTACATTTTTTTTTGCATTTCTTGGCATTTGTTTCAACACATAACGCTTTCTCATTTGTTCTCATACATTGCGCTTGTTAGAAAGAAAGAACCAAATTCTTTTTTCCAGGGATGTGAAGAGAACTCAATTTTAACAAAAATTTCCCTAAAATTTCCCTTTTATAGATTGGTGAAACTAAAAATATTTAAGAGTCTGATAAAATTTAAAAGGATTTTTGATAAAAGTGCTTTTAGTGTTTGTTTATGAAATTGGCCATAAGTCTCGAAAATTATCTGGTCTTAGCTAACTCTGTATAGATTTAAGTAGTTGTTGCATTTGCATGTTAAGTGCTTAGTCCCGATGTCCTTTTTTTTACAATTCTATATGGACTTGCGAAAAAACACGCCTATGTACATTTAAACGTTTTTGTTTTGACAATTCAATTGTTTTGACACCAGCTCTTGTCATTCATTTATTTCTTGGTTTAAATGTATCGCATTTTTCTCTAGAAGTATTTTAGTTGATTCTGTAAGTTACTTGTCAAAAAAAAATCGTCGTCTCGTCGCGCCATCTACTTAATTGTTTAAGTTCATGGCATGACGAAACGAAGAATAGCCGTGTTTTTTTGCAAGTCCATGTAGAATTGTAGAAAAAAACGACATCAGGACTTAGGAACTTCTTTCCAAAATTGGAAGCACTGTGTACGCTATGGCATTTATGAGCTGTATTCGTATTGCTGCATCGCACCCGCTATATGCAAGAGGTAACATTTCTCTTGGCAGCATCCCATCGATTGTTTTTTTTTTACTTTCGATTTATTTCAAAAGCTGTGTTTGTATAATTCATCTCGGAATTGTAACTAGGCTCTGAAAGACCTTATCAAAAACTTGGGGATAAACAAAAGTAATAATTTTAATGTAGAGTTATGGTTTAGTCGAAAAAAGTTGTAAGCTTGAAAATCAGTTTTTTACTTAAAATTGTATAATATCACCTCACATTCGTTGATTTGTTGAATAAGACGCTCGACATCAGGTGACATAAATTAAGGGAAGGGGTGTTTTTTTAACTTTATTCCACGTTCTAAATATTTTTTTTACACATATGATAATAGGATAGGATGTTATTTTTATATGATTTAAATACCTTAACCTTAAAGATCCCATATATGTATAAAACATAAACTCATGAAATGAAACCATAATTCAAAACTTTTTTCCAATTGGAATTAGTTTTTTGTTAGAAAAAATTTTATAAGACTGCTAATGACTGCCATGTTCTACTAAATACTTTATAATCATTTTTTAAGATTTTGTGAACCCCAACCTGACGTTGGGCGTCTTTTAAGAGCATTGGGTTGTGCAAAATTTGAGTCGAATTATTACTGTGTTAAGACTTTTTTAGTATGATTAAATTTTTACCTAGTATCATTCTTAAACATACTATGATAGACGATTTTGTAAATTTTAATCGAATTTAGCATGATATAGAATATAAAAATATATGCAAATATTGAGATGTTTTTTTAAAAATTACTAAATTAAAAGTTAAGTTTATTTTTGGCTGTGAAACTTAAAAAACAAATCAACAATATTTATGGCGATTAGAAATCTTACATAAAACAATACTAAAACTTAAACTTCAGTATTCATTTGCATCGATTTCTACAAATAAAAGAGCATTTTACCTTTAAAATTCAAATACATTGATCTCATGCTGGGCGCCATTTGTACGTGTTCAGAATATTATAGGTTCGGAATATTTAGTGAAAATATTTGTTTTGTGTCCCAATCTCATCATTATTTTTCAACCTTAAACTTAAATTGTTCAAAGTACCTGTCTAATAAACGTGCACACATCAAAAAAACCTAATCATCAAAAAGTTTGCTATGGTTGTATAGCCTACCATAAGAGATTACCAATGGTTAACATATCAACCAACGGTAAGATTAGACTATTCTGTTAAATAATTCCCTGTCACCCTGCACATGCAAAACAACGCACAGTGGCAAAATAATAAAAGCAAATACAAAAATTGATGAAAAGGGAAAATTTATATTCCCATTCGTCCACCATTAAAATAACTATACCACAAGAAGCCACATAAGAATCGCAAAGCTATTCCTTGCCCCGATAGAATTTCAAACACATCACAAACTCTTTGTGACTTTTTAGTTCAGCCAGCGTGTCCATTAGAATGTTTGTGTGTGTGAATATTTATGATAAGCTTCGTTGCGGTTGAGTGCAGCCCTATAATGACCACTATACAATCAACTTCACCACCCACTGCCACCGCGCGTTGCCCGGTCAAGCGAACCGCACCCCTACCGCACTATTATGGCCGGGGCCTTCTCTTTGTGAATCCAATTTGTATTGCAAGGGTGCTGCACATTCAACACCTTCTCCCCTAGCGCCGCGGATCGTTGCCCCGGAATCAATGGGTCACACAAACACATACAAACTAATACCATGCTGGCTGACGATATGTAAAATAATTCCAAAGAATTTAATTATTATTCTGTTGTCTGTTCTAACCTAGCAGAAGTCAGCAACTTTTGCCATTTTGAGAGCGCGACTTGTGCACTTTTTTTTTTGTCTTCATTTTCTCCTATCCCTATATTGTCAGGCTATCCTGTTCGGGTTTTTTTTTACAGCCATTCTGTGGGAAAAAGCCGCTGATAAAAATATTAATAACCCGTATAATGTATTTTTAACTAAAAGAATTTGTATTTGTTTTATTGGGACATATAAAATGGCAGATAGAGAGAACGAATTGCTGACGTTCTTTGGTAGTTCAACATGGATGGAACGTGCTAACAGACATGGCTGCCATCTTGCTGCCTCTTAAGGCTCTAAAATGTTCGCCTTATCAGCAAGAAAGAATTATACTACCCGATTGTGTAATTCAATTATATTTTTTAGGAGCCTTTTCGAATGGAATGTTGATAACAATGATAATAAACAATATAATCTAGCATATGCATTCCAACCGAGGACGGTCACAAGAAATCAAAAATCTATACTTTAAGTATTTAGTTGATAAGATAAATACAGAAAGTCAAGTACCTTCGTATAGAAGCAGGCCATAGTCAAATGGACGAAAATAGATATGATGATAGGCTGCTTTAACTTAGTGAATTTATTGATTAAAGGAATTTATGTATTGCAATATAGCATTAACTTGCTGAACGCAATAGCGGTTTTCGAGAGTGGAAACTGAAGGCGAATTGAACTACTTTTTGTTATTGTTATTTATTGTTGATAAATAGCTTTTACACAAAGGCATTTGCTGTCAAGAATAAAATTCGTAGCAATGAAAACATTTTTGTTACTTATAACAGTTGTATAACAGCTGACTACAAAGTTCTTCAATCATGGTATAGATAAAAAATGCCAAGAGGTCTTGATTTTTAAATTATTATTAATTTATTGAGAATTCGGAATTGTTTTTTGTTTTTTAAATTGCGAACAATATTATGAACCTTAAACCTTATGAACCCGTTAAATAGCTATGACTCCAGTCAAAACTACACACTTGGTAATAGTTCAATCAGGTTATTGAATTGATTATTATTCCAAACTATAATATTCATATGAAGCTTTGCAGGCTAACTGCACGTATGTAATCATACAAAAACGCCCTTCAATCTTATGAACCCTTTCCTGAACTACTTTATGAGACATACAGAATGTTTTGAAGTGGCCCCTCTGAAAATTAAACACATTGAAAGTCATTGTATAGTTCAATATAGATTTATACTTAACTGGCGCCCAATACCAAGTTCTCATACGTTAACTGTATGCACTACTTTCTGATCTCTTTTTTTAGTAAAGTTAAGGTGGGAGTGACCCCAATAAAAATTCTTAGTTCTAACAAGAATTAAGGTTCGTTGTAGTATCACATGGATTAAAAATTACTTTAAGATTACATTTGAAAGGCGCCGAATGCGAGGTTCTCAGACATGAATAGTATATGTCCTACTTTATAAACTACGTTTAGTTGTGTAGGTACAAATAAGCTAGGTCGAAATGACCGCAATCAAAATTCTACACTCTTACCACAGTTTACGTTCATTGCAATTACATATGGATTTGAATTACATTGAAACTAAAATGGCGCCCAATGCGAGATAATCTAGAAGGAATGTCTAATAAATGTTTATATTTTATATTTTTTTTTGTATTGTGGCGAAATGAGCAACAACCATTGTATGGTCACTATTGACAAATACAGAAGTTGCTAAGTTAATTTAAGGCCAGATGAAAATTTAAAAGGCATTCAAAGTCAGGAGTTCTGATTATCTATAATTCTATATTTTACATAAAGCTTTGATCTGAATTTGTCACAGTTCTATTTTTAAGCTTTTCGTTAATTAAATCAACATAATGTTAATAAAAGACTTTTATCTGAAAGCAAATTATGTGGGTTTAATTTATCACCTGAATTAAATTTATTCAAACTTCGGAGGAAATCGTAAAATGCAGAGAAATAAATAAATTCCAATTAAATAAAAATTAACATCTTCTTTTAACGGTATGATGTAATAAAATGTGCTATTTTTGTGATTTAGTACATAAAACTTAAATTTTCATTGAATTTATTTAATAGTTTTGCCCCATGAAAGTTTTAATAAACATTTCTTATTTGTTTCTTTTTAGATACACAAAGCCACAATCTTTTGAGGATTGTATTGGCGATGAGCTTCCCGTTGGTTGGGAAGAAGCTTATGACACAAATATCGGTCGTTATTACATTAACCACATTAGTCAAACCACACAACTGGAGGATCCAAGACAAGAATGGAAGAGTGTCCAAGAGGCGATGCTTCGAGATTATCTCAACGCCGCACAGGACGTTCTGGAGAAGAAGAGAGAAATGTATGATGTTAAACAACAGCGTTTGCTAATTGCCCAAGATGAATTCAATCATTTGAATACGCTGGCCGCTAGTCGTAGTAGTTGTAAGTTTTTTTTTTATTTCTAATTCTCTTTGTAAATTTTTCAATTTTTTTTTAATTTTGAAAATCTAACGAAATGATCTCGTAGATCAATTTTTATATCTTTTTAAACATCATATTATTTAAAACCTGTCAAATACTATCTTAAAATTCAAACACAATAGACTTCATTACATACTAACAAAGTTTTATTGTTTTTGTTGTTTTCTCTTTAGTATGCTCTTCATCAAGCTCGATCAATACCCGCCATGATCCGGACCTTCTGCGCGCCGATCTAGTCCTCGCCAAGGAGCGCGTTCGTCGTCTGAAACAAGAACTCCATCACATCAATACTGACATATCGTACACACAACGTGGCGTGAACACTCTCTATTCAGTTGGTGAGAAGATCAATGCCCGCCAAAATGGTTGCTACGACATTGCTGAAGTTCAAGCCATTCGCGAAGAAATGCTCAAGGTGCAAAAGTCACTGGTATCTGGTGAAAAGGTACGCGAAGAACTCATGCAAAGTCTAGTACAAATCAAAAATGAGCTAAGTCGGCAACAGTACAGCGAAGAAACAGCCGCAGATCTACTCAATGCCACGTCACCGTTTGATCGGGTCTGCGTAGCGTCACAAACAGACCTCTGTGGAGCTGCTAATGATAGCATGAACAGTGGGGCTAGATTTGCTGAAATGTTCAAAACCAAACTGCAGTACAGTGAATGGCGCAAACGAATCAAACAACTGCAGCAGCAGTTGGCCGATCATGTGGAGCGCATCGAGCCCGGCCAACTCGAGTCAGACAAAGATCGTTTGCTTTTGATTCAGGAGAAGGAAAAACTGCTGACAGAGCTGAAGAGCATTTCGATGAAATCGAAATCCCAACAAGAGGTCCTCATGATCGCCCAGACGAGACGAAAATTAGAAGAGGATCTGAACGAAGCATATGAGGCTACCAATCAATGCATTGCCAACCGCTTGCGATTGCACGAAGAAAAGCAAACTCTTCTTGCTAAACTACAAGAGGCACTCAAGTCAACGAAAATGCTGGAAGAACGACTCAAGTCATTCTCATCTGAGAGCACCTTCTCTATCAGCAGTGGATCTAGTTTGGGTTCACTGTCGACTGCCAGCAGTAAGAGTGCCCTCAGTTTCACAGATATCTACCTAGATCCATTGTCAGTGGATCCACAAATCGACGTGGTAGATCTTCATCGAAGGTCACAAGGCCTATTCCAGATGCAATCTGCCATGTCATTATCCCCACGTAGCAGTTTGTCAATGGAAACACCACCAGCATCTCCAATGAAATACACTGATGCCCCGAAAGAGGAACCAACATATGCAAATGCAACAAATTTCAATTTGCCACAACAACCATTGAAACAAAAAACACCAAACTACGATCTAGATTCTGCGGTCTTGGACGTAATGATGTTGGAAGAAAAACTCCACGATCTAAAGACGGTGCCAATAAATCTAGCCGCTCCACTATCACCCATCTACGAGAAACCATCCCTGTTAGATCTGCCACAAGATATGCTCAGTCGATCTTCATCCACATCGAATACCCGATCAGTTTCCGCTGCCGTCAGTAATGAGTCTGTGGCTGGTGATTCTGGTGTATTCGAAGCGTCGCGGGCTCATTTGCCGCGAAAGGAACTTGCACAAGTTCAAATTGGTTTGAAATATTTTAAGAACGAGGCTATTTTTGTAGTTTCCCTTGAGAGAGCAAATAATTTAGCTGCATTGCTGACCACTGCGACGGACAATTCTCAAGTGTAAGTAATATCACTTTCTAGACGAATATTTAAAAAAAAAACTTTGAAACTTTTGTAAATCAATTAAAAATTCAAAACGACCACTTTATTCTATTTTGACTTAAAACGAGTATTATGTAGTTAACTTTTGAATGTTTTCTTCCGGACCGAGCTTATGAAAAATTTAATTCTTAATACCAATGCGTCTTAGTTTGGCCATCTGCTTTATATGCGCCTTTTTTGCAGACAAATTTAAGCTCAAAACTATATTTTCTTTGGCTCTTTGAACTAAGCAAAGGGCCCAAGTTTTCCATCTATATACCTCGCATTGGGCGCTATTTTTTAAAAAACATGTCTATGAGTTCATATTTTATTTATAAAAATATAATATTATTTCTAGTTCAATGTTTGATTTGGTCCAACTCTGAGTGTAACACATTTTTGTATTTTATTGTTTTAGGTACCTTCGTGCTGCTCTGCTGCCCAATTCCCTGCAATCTATTCGAACAAAGAACGTTTCCGACTTCCATAAGCCAATGTTTGGTGATAATTTTGCCGTGCCAATTTCTTTGAGTAAACTGCTTACGAAGAATCTTCATGTTACAGTTATCTGTGTCACCGGACAAAAAGAGGAAATTATTGTAAGTGTTCCCTAGGCGAAATGTTAGTTTGCAAACCCGTTTTAAAACACAATCATATTTTAGGGAACTGTTCACATAAGTTTGGCTGAATTCAATGCTGATGACTCAACGCTCAAATGGTACAATGTACTCAGCTCAAGATTCATGCCTAGCTTCGATGGTAAAGAGGAATCTTCTGACGAATCGACAATAACCTCATCTCAAACATCGACATTGACGAGAAACCAAGGTCCTCCGTTCGAAATGCAAGCACAGATCGCCGAAGAACTCAAAGAGTATCTAAATCTGAACGACGATGCAGAAGAAGAAGACGAAGAAGATGAGCCCGAAGAAGAGGAAGAAGATGCTACTGGCGGCGATTATGGTAAAATAATAATATCCGACCTCCATAGAGCCTTTTTTCATCTATTGTTTCTCTTCACAGCTGAATTAACGAGAAAAATGCTAGATGCCTACATGAATAACGTGAAACAAGAGTACGCCGACAAAGAAACGAATACCGAGTGTGCCTTCCCCCCAGAGAAATGCCGAGCCAGGCTCAGTGATCCCACCTCCCAACAGCAGCAGCAGCAACAACAACAATCCGCCGTTGACGACAGACCCGTCAAGCGATCACAAACTTTCACGCCCAGCGCTGCTGTTGGCAAAAGTCGTTATACCTGCCGATTAAATCGTAGTGATTCGGATTCTGCTATGCACTTTGGTGTTACACCACATCCATTCCATAGAGGAGCCGTCGAAAGGAGATCACTGCGATTCCATACAAAGACTTCAAAACCAGTCACAAGTAATATCCCATCACAAAATTGCATTTTGTGCCTTCCTTACTTATATTTCTTGTTTGTTTTTTTTTAGAACTTCATCATACTCATATCCCAAGAACAAGCTTAGATCTAGAATTGGATCTTCAAGCACAACATAGCAAATTAGATTTTCTTAATGATGAAATCATTAAGTTGCAGAATTTGAAACAAACGTAAGTTAAAAATATACCTATACATAAATATTAGAAACTTTATAATAATGTTGTTTTGTTTCGTTCTGCAATAGCCTTGAACAAGCCCGAGATAATCGAGACACAAAAATCGCCACATGGGCAATGGAAAATGAAGAATTCCAAAGATTAGTTGAGCGTGCTGATCCTGCTAAATGCCCTGAAGAGAAACAACTCCAACGATTGCTACACAAAACATCCAAGGAAATATATAAGCTGCGCAAGACCAAAGTTGCCAAGGGATCAGTAGATTTGGTGTCTTTCAAGTGAGTATTTGTTTTTTTTTTAAATTTAGATATGTATATCTTTCTGAACTGTACTAAAATAAAAAAGCATCTGAATGTATCCTATAGAAGATTTAACCGCCAGTGGATCTGTATTTTTATATGTTTGAAGGTCAAAAGGTCAAAAGTATCTCCTATAAATTTTTTCTGCTAGTTACTTGGAACACATTCGTTTTTAGTTTCCGATAGACTCTTAGAATAGGCTTATAATATAAAGTACAATGCAAAGCTCTTGAATCTTCGTTTAAATATTGTCAATTTTAACCCACAATATGTACACATATGTACATATCTCAAGACTGACTTCTTTTAAATGGAAATACAAAATGTTCATAAAAAACAATCTGCAATTACTCTTTACTACTTTAAAGTTGAAGCCAAACTTAAAAAAACACTGCAAAATACAGGATTGCGCAGATTCAAAATTTACTTTAAGAAGATATGTTCCTACCTTTTTAAGTACCTTAACTAAGTTCTTATTTCTTGATCGATTTCTTGCTCGAATAATTCTCAAAAGGATTTATTTAAACTTTCCAAACCCAATATTTCGAAAAACTGAGAATATTGTGCAATCCTGATATGGGATTCTAATTCAGAAATTCCCTAGAAAAATTCCATTTTCGGCAGCCAAAATTATGTTCACCAGTCTCATTTTGAGCTTATCCAATGGCAAGCATCTTGTATACAAATACACAGTTCTGTTTTTAAAAAACTTTTTTCGTAACTTTTTTACAAATTTGTAGCAGGTACCCCTCGACTCATTGGTTAGTGCATTTGCCTGTCACCACGGAAGTCTGGGATACGATCGTCGGCTGCTCCCAACCCAAACACAAAACAAATGTTTAATCTTGCGAGTCGCTAGGCGCTACTACTGTTGCGTCCCGATTTTTAATTTTTTTTTTTTACAAATGAACTTTGCACCATTTTGTTAGAAGCAAGAATTCAATATGATCCGATCCATTTTTCAAAAGGGGCAGTGAGAACTTCGTAAGAATAATCTAGGTTATAGGTATTGTCAAATTGTCAAGTGTTTTCTGTCACCAAATTTACTCCAACACCTATAACTTGTTATTTGATAGATGATTTCATTCCTCGAATTTAATTTGTTTTTGATTTGTGGTCGTCTTTTTTCTTCCATTCTATTGACATTCGACTTATTTGGTTGTCCATATAATAGATCCATGTCTCATAATGACGGGACTAAGAAATTAAGCAAACCGAAGGAATGACCATATATATTTTTTTGCCCGATAATAAACAACTACGAGCATGCACACCTGGGGGCAAGTTCTCGAAAACAAACATCAGAATTCGCAATCCACATATCGCGTTTCTAAATTCATCAATTTAACATGGGATCAGATTTGGCGATCACGCTACAATTTTTGACGATTATGCGGCTCATTTGACCAATGTTCCCAAGAAAAAAAAAAAAAAAACGATTAAAGTTACAAACTATCTCTCTTCAGCTTGATAAAGCTACTAACCAGCAAAATAGCAAAATGTTGGCTGAAGAGGTCAAAGGTCTTTCAAAACGAAGAATATCTGAGACGATCGCTTGGTTTTTCTTGTTCTCTTTATACTACTCGTTTGCGGTTTTTATAAGCCTGAGCCGCTATAAGCCTATTCTAACATTTTTAACAAGAATGTCTAATAAAATGCATTGCACGATACAAAATTTGAGGTTTACCCTTTGTTCAATAAGTTCTCTCATTGAAAAATTGTCTGCAATATTTAGTTTAAATCTGGAATCCTTCAACCAGCAACTGCAAAATAGTTTAAACTGTAACACTCGTACAGATTGCGCTAGTTTTTCAATAAAAAATAAGATTTTTATAATAAAAAAAATTAAATTACTTGTTCTTAGTACTTGCTTGACACTTTATGACTCTTTTTTAGCTATGTTTGAGTATATTTCATCCTTATCATTTTCTTTTTAATGTAAACCTGCCTAACTAATGTAATGTTGTTAATTTCTTAATTTTTTGTAGAGAAAAAATTGCCTTCTTCACACGCAAAGGCCTTTCTGTACCAGAATTACCCATGGAATTCATTGTAAACGAAGAAGATGTCATCGAAGAAGACGAAGCTGAGTATGAAAATGATGGCTACAGCACCAATCAACCACCCGCAATAGCCATCAATACAGCTCTTGTAGAAGCCAGCACCAAAAGCTCACCAATACAGAATCTCATAGCTTCAAACTCATTGGCAGCACTAGTTTCCTCATCAGCCCCATCTTTATCTGTATCAACATCCACTCCCAAAACTCCATCTGTCAATTGCATGACAAGGGAGCTACCAAGCTATGCGGCAGCAACAGCCGCATCAAAATCAAGAGCAACGATGGTTGCGGCTGCAGTCCTAGCTGCAACAAATGCTTGTCAACCATCAACATCTGCAGCTGCTCTTGCAGCATCTGCATCAGTCACAACAACGTCCAGCAATACAGAAGAAGCTTCCACCGAGAACAGTCGGTTTGACTATGTTGTAGATCGAACCTATGGCGTTGAGGTTTAAAAAGCTTTAAATTTTAAATTGTTTGGAATTTGTTTATACTTTTTTGATATTTTAAAAGCAAACTTATAAATTATAAATTAAAAAATTTAGAAAAAGATTTTCAAAAGAAATAATTCAATGAAACGCAAAAACTGATAATCTATTGTGCCTTAAAGAGGATTAGTTTTTTTATATTCTATTATCAAAGGACATTTGAATATTTAAAAAAATGAAAAAAAAATATAACAAATTTTGTAAATTTAAGTTTATTTAAATTAAATTATAGAAACGCTAATATTATGATATATATTTTTATACAAAACCTATATAACTATTCAAATATATACATATATAAATAAATTAAACTTATATACACGATATATATATAAAAACTATGTACATATATAAACACCATTTTATATTTTATAAAACAAAATTTTAAATTAAAGCTTGCGTTTTTGTTGAGCTGTATATATTCTAAAATATTTAAACAAAATATGAATTTAAATTTATTATTACTTTATTTGCTATAAATGTAGTTAGCGAAAAGATATTACTATGTAGTATAGCTGCCTATTCATTGTTATTTTATAGTTATATAGTTTGTAAAACATAAAACAATAATTATTAATAAATTATAGAACAAACAAAAAATTAAACAAATCTAACAAATTTGAGTATATTTTTATTTTCTCTTACATTTAACAATATTTTTATATTAAAAATAAACAACAACAAAAAAAAAAGAAAGCCCTTTAAACCACCAAAATTAATAAACTAAAAATATATAGATTAGATATATATTTTTTATATATAATCAAATAGGCTCTAAATGCCCTTATATTGTAATATATGTAAGTCTTCTTTCCTGTCTTTTGCCTTTATAAAGAACTAACACATCTTTTTAGCAATTGTGCAATAAAACAATGGAAACATAAACTAAAAACTAATTTAAACAAAATATTAAACACTAGATTTTAAAATATATATATATATATAAATATATAGACCTACTAAAGAGAACAATGTGTCTGTATTCAAATCAGAACAAATTAAATTAATTATTATTATAAACAAAAACTCCTTAATTTTGCTTATGTTTTAAGAATGAAATAAAGTGGAAAAGTATACTAATTTTGAAAATATATAATATGAGAGAGAACCAAACTGTTAAAAAAATTAATATAATGCAGTGGAAATTTGTTGAACCCTATTATATACACACATCTATATATGTACGTATACGTATTTTATTTGTCTATGCTGTGCGAGCAGCAGTTGAAAGGAAAGGATAACGCTCTAGAGTTTGTCCAAAATTGTTGTATTATATATTATGAATGAATTTATTTGATATGACATGAAATGATTAGAAATTTAAATAACATAATAATTAATATATATAAACAATACATATACATATTATGCCAATTGATGAAAAATATACAAGAATGACATAAAACCAAAACTAACTTTTGTTTGATTGGATTTAAATTTTGGAGAGATTTCTGTGGTTGACAAGATCCGTATGCAACAAAAGACAATGGCCAAATTCTGAAACGCCAAGTTTGCAAGGCTTTGCAGTTTAAGCAAATCTTGGCATAATTGTAAATGCGTTGGACTGTCATGAAGGGAGTCTAGGTTTGTTTTCCAGCCACTTCCACCTAATAACAAATATTTTCAGGGGTACTTCCAGGAAGTAATATATGGGTGATTCTACAAATACAATATTACAAATTTCGGCGCGACATTTTTGGAAGCAAAAAGACGTAAAAGTTGTTCTAGTTGATCATTAGAACGTCTCTTTGCGTTGTTGAAAGCGGCCAGTCAAAAAAATAAAAAATGACGATTTTAAAGACATTTTTTGAAAAAGGATGTTCAGGGGGCTGAGTTTTTTTAAGGGGACTGTATAAATCTTTATTTTTTTTGTATTTTCTTTTGGGAACACATTGAAATATAGAAATTAAATTTAATTAGTCTTCATAAACATACAAATTCATAGTTAATACATACATATAACTTAGCATTTTATTAAAAGAATATAATATATGTTAATCAACTATTTTTTTCTACTTAGAATTAATTTAAAATGAGTTATATTATTTTTAAAAAATTTAAAAATATTTCGCAATGAAGTTCGAAGTTCAACATAACTAAAAATTTCTCAGGTTTCTAAATAAAATATCATTTGTTCATTTATTAGCCAGGGGACTGAGGTTTTCAATGGTTTCTGCCCGCAAAAAAGATATTAAGGTTTTACTTAAAAAAAAAAAACAAAAAAATATATAATATTACAGTTTTATCAAACCTATATTATACTGCTAACAAAGATGCCTACTTACATATAAATTTATTTTGTAAAACCTCACCAGAGGACTGATAAACTAAACGGACAATGCACGACTTCTTGCACAAATGTCTTTTTCACAATACTTTAATAAGAAACAGAATCGAGTTGCACAACGATTTTATTGTAAGGAGACTTGGTACTTCAAATTGCTAGTACTGGAAAATCGATCGATATCCTAGATTTTGATTTTTTCGACTGTTTCAATATTCCAGGGGACTGATATGAAATGCGGAGGACAAAGTTTAATTAACTTTTTTTTTGTAATAAAATCAATTACTAAAAAATATTTATCTAATTCGTAGCAAAGATGTATTATTTGGCGTAACTTTGTTGCAATTCATCTTAGTATGAGACCTGAAACAATTTTTCTTTGCGAAAACGCACTGGGGACTCGTAAGGTTTACTAAGAATCAGACACTTTGAAGAATTTTTTGAGCAAAATAAAATAAGGTCACCCTAATAATATTGTTAGGCCAGGTAGATATCAATTAGATTTAGTTTTATAAAAAAAAAATCAGATTTAATAATTGAACGGATTTTAAAATATTTCTTAGGCCGCCGAAAATTCTATCGTTTGTAGAATCACCTATATCTCTTATGATGAAAAGTGCTTCTCACCTGAGACAGAAAAACGTAAGTCCCGTCCGACAACACGCACTCAGGAATACTTAACAGATGTAAGCCACTAAGTTCAAGTTCTCCGCGAGCTGTCTGAAGACAATGATCATACAACGTTGACTCTTTCTTTCTTCCTGAAGTCAGGACGTTTTCATAAATATTTGGAAATTCTTAAACTTTTAATTTTAAAAAGACAGACATTTTAAGTTATCACAAATAGACCGATCTTGCCTAAGTAATTCTTTAAATTTTAACTTTAAATGTTTTAATGTTGTGTGTCACTGTTTTCTTACTTCGTTAACTCCTGCAATTGTAAAATCGAAATCTACAAATCAATAATGGTACGATATCGAATTAAAAAGCCTTAAAAATAAGTAAAATAAGTTATGGTCTACATACAAGCCTCGGACATACATATATTTAAGTGAACTTATTTGGTGAAGCAATGATTTCTTCAGGAGCTTTAACTTATCACTATGCTTCCTCGATAGTGACATGGACTCCAGTGGCGAAATGATTAAAAATTTAATCCTTAAATTTAAATTTTATCTCGAATAAGAATAAATTTATCAAACCGAAAGACAATTCATGGTTGGATTGAGCTGTAAAGATGATATTAGAGGCAGAGAAGAATGTTTCCGATGCTATAAAGTCAATCCTACTGAGAAAAACCCCAATAAGTTCAAACAAGCTGGAATGACCTGTTATGATCATAATCGACGAACCAAAAATACAACAATGTCCCAAAGGTAGTAAGAATGTCGTCGGCTTCAACGCTCGTCTTCAATTACACTTATTTTTAAGCTCATAAGAAAAAGCGAAATTGCTTGCAGCACAGTTTGTCGCTGCCAGAAAGTCTCATGAGTTCTGCTTTACTTGACAGATTTAATAATAGATTTTATGAAACAAATTTTCTTTCGCACTCATGCAAGAGTACTGAAGGATCACGACGTACACAAATACGGAGACCACAGAACTCCGTTTTGTCTCCGACTCTCTTTCTGACATTTATCAATGATCTTTTGTCTTAAAACTTCTAATCCATTAAATTGTTTTGCTGACAACAGTACTCTCAGTTTCTCATATTCGTTTCCAGATTCATGTTCTTGTATCTCGGATGTGGATTTAAAACGGCAGCTAATGATAGCATTGCCAAATGGGGGACCTAAAACCTCTTAAAATTAAATGCTTTAAATAATCAATGCTGTCTCCCCTCGTTAAAGCGAAACGTTACCCCAACATGTCGCTATTAATGATACGCACTTGCATTATTAAGGAAACCAAATAGCTTTCAGTTCTTGGTATGTGCATAACATACCACATATTTAAAAACGCTGCTAATTATTTAGGTTTGCTTTGACGATGCAGGCTATAATCTATAAAGCCTCTATTCGTCCAAAGGTTGAGTATAACTGCCAAAATTGAAGTGGTGCTCCTATAACCACTTGAGTTTCTTGAATAGAATATAAAAAGGAAAATAATAGGAATAAGTGATAGAATTTTACCAGAACATTTGAATCTCTCTTGTCTTTCATTATATTACCTTGATTTTTATAAACAGTGTTCTATTGAAATAGCCAGTTGTATTCCTCCTCTAAAAAATTTAATCGTAATACTTGCCGTTCAGGGAATGTCCATCAGTTTAACCTTGAGCTCAACTTCGGACGTATTTTGAAATTCAGAGAATTTTACTTTTACCGCACTAAACGAATGTGGAACGCTTTACTCGGGTCAATACATCCCTCCTATTACGATATTCATACATTTAAAACCAATGTACATAGGATTCTCCTTTTAAATCCTCTCCAATTTTCCTAAACGCTTGCACTGTGCTCAATCATTTTAAGGCTAGTTAAAATCATTTCAGTGAGTGCAAAATATAAAAAAATATATATTCAGAAGGTGTAGAGGTCTTGAAGGGAATCTGAGATTTTTTTGAAAATTCATAAATATTAAAAAAAAAGTCTTATATCCTTGTAACCTGTAATCCAGCCAAACAATATTTCTAATCATGAGAATACAGAATAGAGTTATAAACCAACGAATTTCTGATTTCATTCAAGCTATCTAACATCTGTGATACCCTTGACTGTGAAACCTTAAACTATATTTCAAACTGTGATACATTTGACGAGTAAAATCCGAAACTTTGGGACCTTGTTGACTGAATTGCTGACATCATTGCAAAGTTTATATATAATCTAGACGATGGTCTTAAACATTCTATTATTTTGAAAAATGTGTGTATTTCTATCTTTAAAAAAAAGTATATTTTATAGTCCCCCTTTTTTAAGATGGACGAGACTATAATTCATTTATACCTCTGTTTCTATGTTAAAATATTCAAATCAACAGGGTAATACAAAAGACCGGGCGGGCGTGCTGTAAAGTTTCTAATGATTTGGCTAGAAGTTTTAAAGACTCATTTAAAAATATATTTACAAGTTGATTTTCTACTTACAAACTTCAGTGATGTGTTTGAAAAAATATCACACACAGAGTTTTCCTATTTTATTTAAAAACCGATTTTTTTTACACAAATTAAACGTTTTGCCTCTCTTCGATTTCATATGAAAAAATTTAACAATATTTCAATATTACTTACTTTTCAATAATTGTATAAGGAGCAAACAAAATAGGATAAGCATACGAGTAGCAATATATAATATAAACATACGAGTAGCAATATATAAACAAATTAGAGACAATGACGGCTCATAGAAAGCCTGTGTGCCTGTTAGCAGGAATCGACGGGAACTACAATTTCCTGCCGATTCCGATTGGCTAATGAGCGGCACTTTTGATGCCAAGAGATGCGAGTACTTTTGGATGATATATCAATTCCTCGCAATAGGTAGTACACCCAAGCGCCTGAGATTAGAACTCAAGATCCAATCCACTAACCCTTATGCCAAGGCGTACTACACGATTAACAATATGCTCAGCAAAATAGTTTCAAATTTTGTTCCTCAACTTTATTTCTTGTTCTGCAATAGGGACTAGAACTAATGAAGCTGTCACAAAGACACTATCGTTTAAATCATTTGAAAATATTCATATTTTTTCAGAAAAGTGTAGCATCCTTTTTATTTATCGACTCAAGGATCTTAATTTCATTTAAGCGAGCGAAATAATGCATCTTATTGAGGAAGTGGAAGCAGAAAATGACGCAAATAAAGTATCAAATTTGCAAATGTTTCATGATGGTGAACGATTTTCAGCAACAGAGTCAGCATATTGTGAAGCCTTATGAGTGCTCTTTCCAAGGTCATGGAAACGCTGTTTAATTTGCAGCCTAAGAAATATATTGATCAACGAAAGCTTTTCAATGACCGGCAGTACGGCTTTCGTAGCAATAGGTCCTCTGGTGATTTGATGGTTCTTCTCACCGAACAGTAGAACAAATCTTAACATCGTTTTTTAGAAAGTAAGATTATTGCACTTGATATTTCAAAGGCATTTACTAGAGTTTGGCGTCAAGCTCTGGGCGTTTTCCTAAATGCAGTGTTGCAGCGCATCGTGAATTTTGATGCTTTTTTTTTATTAAATTGCTTCAATAAAATAACGTTATTTAATACGAATTCTAAATTTTAGAGGTTTTTTAATGATTTGTAAAAATAAATATTGAATTTCAGAGTAAAGATAAACGTTGCGAGGGCATCAAAATCCACGATGCGCTGAAACACTGCATTTAGGAAAATGCCCTCTCTTGTCGAAAATGCGTGCATTTGATATCGATAAATCTCTCCTTCGTTGGATTAGAAATTACTTTTTGGACCGTATTGGACGGTTTCAAATCTGACACCCACAAAATAAACGCCCCAGTGCTCCGTTTTGTCTCGGACACTCTTCTTTATGTTCACAATTGATCTAATAATCCACTAAATTGTTTCGCTGACGACAGTACCCTCAGCTTTTTATATTCAGCCTTATTTTGAGATTCGAACGAATAGCTAATTCGTTAGAATAGATACTTTCATTCGAATGAACTATCCATATTTTGACATTCGAACGAAAAATGTTCATTGTCGAATGATTCCATAAAATGAACCTCAATTAAATTCATTTTCGAAATCAGCTGTTTGAAATTTACTGACATTTCTATCTGATTTAGTATGACCAAGCTGTTGTTTTTTTAATAATTTTTATTTCAAAAAAAAATATGGTCTAAAAATAAAACTTTATTATTTAAGAAAAATAAAGTAAAGATAAGTGATGCTAACGGCCCGGTAAAGTTTGAATTTGAATACATCAATAAAAACTGACATTTTCAAATTTTGGAGCATTTAGAAAACAGTATGGTAAGTTTATTGATATCAAAAAGAAGTTAAATAATAATAACTTCCCTGAATAATAAAATAATTGATTTATGTTTTAATTTTCACTTCAAAGCCACTTAATTTACACAAATCTGGTCACACTTGAATTTTGAACTACCATTTGTAAATTGTTTTATGAAAATAATTGATAAATTGAAGCCAGACGTTAAAAAATCAAAATGACATTTGTTTTAGTATGAAAAGAGAAAACGGTGAGGAGCAGTTGTATAGGAGAAGGATAATGGATGCATCACATCCATTTTATGCATCCAATACTACTAACATTATACTAAACTTACATGTTTTATGAATCTATTCGCCAGAAAAAATTGAACGAGAATGAAATGACATTTCTTTCGAACGATTCGAAAGTGAAAATTTGCTTAGTTTTCGAAAGATAAATGAAGTTTCCATTGATAAGGTGAACTTTCGAATCGTTCGAATCTCAAAATACAAATTATTCGAATTCGACATACTTTCTAATGAAATCGAATGTCAAAATAAGGCTGATTCATTTTTAGATTCACATCTTCAAACTTGGGATGTGTACTTTCAACGGCAGCTCATTAAATTCTGATCTTCATAGCATTGTCGAATGGGGAATCAAAAACCGTTTAGAATTTAATGCTTCGGAAACTCAATGCTGTTTACTGTTACTAAAGCGTAACCCTCCCTTAATGCCACTATCCGCAGATGGCACTTGTATCGAGAAGACTGAACAGCTTTCATTTCTAGGGTATGTGCATCACAGACTATCTTTTGTGGAGTGATCACATATTTGACGTCGCCAAAAACGCGGCTAAAGTGTTTAGGTTTTCTGCGCCGCCGATGCAAGATGTTCATACGCCTTCTGATTTGGGTGTAATATATAAAGCCTTTATTTTTCCGAAACTTTAGTACAATTCCCATATCTGAGCAGGTACTCCAAAAACCCACTTGAGTCTCTTGAACAGAATACAAAAGAGAGCTCTAAAAATGATAGGCGACCGTTGTCTTACTGAAACAATTGTGTCTCTCGAGCATCGCCGCAATGTTTCATGTCTATCATTTTTTTACCGCAATTTTCATAAACAGAGCTCTCGTGAAATAGCCAATTGCATTCCTCCCTTCAAACAATTCAAACGTAATGCTCGTACTTCTAAGAATGCTCATCAGTTTACTTTTGAGCCCTATTTTGGAAGTACTGTCAAGTACATATCGACGGTTAACTATGAATACCTCCTATGTCGCATTTTGTAAACTCTAAAAGGGGACACACAAAACTGATTATAGTCTCAAAATTAAAACGCATAATAATAAAATTTTATACATAATTACCAGTTTTGAATATCTATAATGTGAAATAGTTTAAATTTTAAAAATTCAGCGAAGCAGATGGAAATTATTAACGAAAATGCATCAAAAAGTGAATTTCACAAAAAATGTTTGTTAGGAGGTATTCATAGTTAACCGTCGATATGTAGATTCTTGTTTTAGCCGCACTACACGAATGTGGAATGCTTTGTCCGGCTCAATGTTTCTCACTCATTGCAATGTGAAAGACATTCAAAACCGATGTGAATCGTTATCTTTTTTCTTATTCTATCGTACTTCCCTAATTGCTCCCACTGTATTTAAGAGTATTCATAACCCCTTGAGACCATAGAATTGACCAACTATCTAGTAAATTCAATAAAATTTCGAACATCGAATACAGTTCTACTCTCGCAAATATTGAAGTCAATTTTTCCAAGAATTCAACTACCAACATTTGATGGCAGCTTTCAACAATGGCTAGATATGTATGTTTATAGCAGGCATATTAAATGATTTATCTCTTTCAAACCTGCAGCGCCTTCATTATTTCAAAAGCAGCTTACAGGATGAAGCCGAGACGTTCTTAAGAAATTTTTCAGTTAAAAACGTCGCAGCATCATTAAGAAAAATAGTAGATGGAGCTGCAAAAGCCGTTATAGATCTTTAACATTTGGGACAACCAACATCTGAATGGGATGATTGTGGAAACTAGATTCGATTAAGCTGAAGGACTGGGAGATGTCACTTGCAACACCTAACAAAATTCCAACTTATGAAACATTGGTTACATTTTTGGAAAATCGCATTCAAGGATTGGAAGCCACCAGCACTCTTAAAGAAAACTGAAACCAAAAGATACGAGTACCCTTGCAACATCTACGATATATTTACTACAAATACGATGTCATTAATAAACATTAGAAACTTCCAAAAATGTTCGGAGAAACATATTTTAATGTATTGCATTGAATTACATACGTACTTTATTTACTGTAGATGGCGCTTCCAGCCCTGGATGAATTTCAAAAACTAAACTAAATGGAAAAACTACAACTTGTCTTAAATATAAATTATGCTATTTAAAAGGTCACATGCAGTCTCAGATCTTCCGAACCTTTGCTTTTCTTAGTGATGAATTATCTTAAGAAACCCATATATTATCGTCTGCGTTCTATGAAAACTCCCTAAGTCCATTTTTTGTGTTTTGAGATATTTGCATTTAAAGTTGGAAATTAATATAAAAAAATCCAAAAATTATCAGAATCTCACGATCTTGGGCTTTAATTTTTTTTTTTTTTTTATAATCTACCCGCGCTCAAGGAATTATGATTACCCTTTAAATGTTTCAACACAGCGCGGGCGTGAAGTTAATGAAGAGAAAGAAGGATAGGAAAGATGTGAGGCACGATGTTCTGAGACTGTTGGTGGTTGTCTCAGATATTTTTTATCTCCAGGGATGGCGGCTGAGCTAAAGCGGAGAAATGCCGTGTCTTATTTCTATGTCGCTTATAATTCACATTATTTTATTCGTGTTCATCCTTGTTGTGCATACTAGTTTAACTCAATTACATGTTGTTAGTGTTATGCCTGAACAACATGTATTGAGTAAACCAGCAACCTATTGATGATAATTTTTAGAAGGTTTTTAATGGAATTAAAGCGACATAGACGACGGCAGGGATCGAACGGGTTTCGGGTAGCCATTGTGCAATAAAATTTTTTGCAAACGGCTGATCTGGAATGAATTAAATGGGAATTAAATCACATTTTTGCTAAAAATTGACTTAGGGAGTTTTCATACGACGCTATGATCATATGTATGTCCAGAGTCGAAACTATTAAAGACACTATCATTGATATTCCTAGTGATGATAATAGATATTATATTTACCTGATCCACACGAGTATTTTGTCAGTGTGGAAACTGGGTTAAGCTAGGTGGCCTAGGCACCATAAGTTCCGTTTTGTTACTATTATTTTATACTTGGGAATGAGGAAGTCGCATTAAAGCAAATTTAAAAAAGTGTAATATAGTCAATTATGTGCAAGGATAAGGAAGCCGCTTACTTTCATGGCAGTAGACACAAGGACCTCAAAACCAAATTAAACACTAGTACTTTTGATGTCTAGATAAACTCAGCTAATTTTATTCCCCTGCCATACGCAAAAAATTTTGATCAGTTAAGAAATATTTATTTTTTACCAGTTACATACCTACATTTCTATTAATTCATTATAAGATGTCTAGTTGTCTACCATTATAATATGATACATCAAACAATAGATTTACATTTGGAACAATTTTATTACAAAATATATAATTTTTCGCGAGTCGTGTGTTTATTACGCATAGGCATGATCCATACGCTCCATGTCTCTAATTTCCATGAAGTCTGTTTTTAGACGCTGCTTAACGATTTCTCGCCAAATTGCTTCCCGATCTCGGTAGTTGGATATGCCCATTCGCAGGAGCGAATGGTCGGTGATGCGAAGCAATGCCCGGCCAGTTATTTCGTTTTTCGAGAAATTGTCAATGTAGGAAAGATACTCACTGCAGTGTCGTCGATACCAAATGAGAACATCGGATGCACTCCACAGATATACGGGCTTGGGACGAGTAACCTTTACACGATGTTTTGTGTGGGTAAACATTTCGTTTATCATTTTTGGTTGTTTGGTTTGTTTATTTAATTCTTTGTTGACTATTTATAGTCATAATTAAATTATTTTTTAATGTAATTTTGGCACTTTACTATAGTTGAACTATTGTAAGATGGTTTCCTTAAATAGTTTAAAAATTATGTATTAAAATTCTTTATATTTTCCAATTCAATTATTTCCGATGTTGTCTGTTTCTGTTGTGTGCTTATCAATATTTTGACAGATTTCGAAATTTGTATAGGGTGTTGTGTCACTTGACAATTTGAATAAGTTTACGTTACGTTTGACATTGTATTTTTAAAGTGCTGCCAGTAGTAGTAAGAAAAAGAGTAAGAAAGAGTAAGCAAAATTAAAAATTGTTTTTCCATTGGTTTTCAGAGTTTCTCTTTTTTGGAAAATCTTTGGTATATTGGTAAGTGCGTTGGACTGTCATGCAGATGGTCTTGAGATCGGGGGTATTCTGAGCAAGTAAGCAAATCCTCCAAGAGTTTCTCCTTGTCATTTTATCATGAAAAGTGCTGCTTATTTGCAGTTATATTCTTGCCAAATCGTACACAGTAAGGCTAGCCGCGCACTAGCAATTTTTAGTTGCGAAACTGTTTGGTTACTTATAGAAAACAGATGAACTGTTTGGTTGAATGTCCGTGAATTTGCAAATAATTATATGTTCAATAAAATGGCGAACTTATTTTAGGCAATCGTTTAGTTTGTGTCAAAATACAAACTTTTTAGTTGTTCGAACCAAGCAGTTTCGCAACTAAAAATTGCTAGTGCGCGGCTAGCCTAATGGTTAAGAATAATAGGCGTGTTTTTTTGCAGGTCCATAATACTGTGTCTCCAATGAACGATAATCTGAGATTTACTCAAATCTACTTGAAATCTTCTTGAAATCACTAGATTTACCATACAAAAATTAATCATCTCGATTCGAGATTTCAAATAAATCTACTTGAAATCTACTGTACTGCACGGATTCACTTTTCCATTTCCAATGAATCTGACAGTTTGATGGAAGAAAAAAGAAAAAAAAAAACAGTCTGTTGACAAACTGCACAAAAAAAAACGAGAAATAATTGAAAATTTACAAACCCAAGGATAAAAGAGACGGACTTATAACTCTGCTGTCACTAAGATCCGTATCGTTTTATTATCAAGCGATGATCCAGATCCGGATCCAGATAGATTTGTGAATAATAAAACGCACCTACTATAGCTTAAACTACCTTACCATTAAAAGCCATCTACACGCCAGTGTAATAGCTAATTTTGGGATCTTTGAAATAGATCCCGATAGAAAACAGGATCCCAAATTGTTTTTGTAATACATGTTAAAACTTAATCCAGATCCGGATCCGGATAGATTTGTTAATAATAAAACGCACCTAAAGATAGCTCAAGTATAATGCACTATAAGTAACTATGGATTTTCGAAAACACCTAAATGACCATTCTTGTTCAAGACATAAGAGAAAATGGTTCTGGATATGAAAATAACAAACAAACCAGTAATTGCTGGAACAGATGTGCAGTATATCTACATGCATCCATGCGTACAGCATGGTTGTGTTGTGGTACTAATAAACTGCGCATCCATATTGAAAATAGAGACATCGTGCAGCAGTGGGCTATATGCAGTGCTTGAGGGAATGTTCTCACACAAGAAGCTATGTAATTCTTCTGATCTGGCTCCCATTTATGAGGCGTTTATATGTCCAAAACTCGAATTTAACTCACATATTTGGGCAGGTGCAGCACAAACTTTTCTCCATTTATTGGAGAGTATTCAGAACAGAACGTTAAAACTGATAGGAAACATAGATATGATGGATTCAATCCCATCTCTTGAACACCGTCGAAATGTTTCATGTTTTTCCTTGTTTTATCGCTTCTTTCACAATCAATGCTCAGTCGAAGTAGCCAGTTGATGCATTCTTCCCCTTTATCAATTCACTCGTGATACCCGCTTCCCTAGGAATGCTCATCAGTTCACCCTTGAGCCCTTACGTTTTATTTTAAATCAAAGTTCTCCGCCTTTACTTAGTTTCACCTTTACACTCAGGAGCCTTAGCTTAAAGACAGAATTTTGAAATTTTGCAACCAATAGTAAAAACGAAAATTCATCCAGTTTATATAAAAATTTATTTTAAAATAAATAATGTGTAATCAGAAGATAACAATTCACTGATAAATTAAATAACACCTAAGTATTGAAACAAGTAGAACCTTAATTAAAAAAAAAAAGATTTTCTGAAAATTGGACATTCATACTTATAAACATAAGTTTTCTTAAAAAAATATTAATTTTAATTTAACTAAAAAAAAAAACAATATGAAAAAAATTTTAACATGGAAGAGGGAAAAACTCGGCACCATTTACCCTTTAAACTAAAAAAAAAGGTTTAAGCTTGAAAAAACAAAATTGTGAAGGGATATGCGTATGCATACATTGAGACAGTGCAGTAAGATTATGTTACAGACTAAAGTGCTCAGGTGCATCCCTAGAATTCAGCCTGTCCGGTCTGGTATCTCAAATTTTCTTGTGTGTACGGATTTATACCATGATTGAGTGCTAAAACTTTACCAATTATATTTAGTTCAGGGGTATGATCAAATCGGATACCTGACTGATAGGCTGCTGCCACATTTTGTAATTGATTACTATTCGGAGATATCAGCTGCTGCCTGTAAAAGTTCTGATTCTGACTTGTCGTTAGCTGGTTTAACCCCAAGTTTCCTGTTTGGGAATCTTGACGAAATTGACGGGACCGATGTTGCTGTTGATTTTCTTGTTGTTGAAGGAAATTATTGGCCCCGCTCAAGAATGGCAGTTGTTGAAAAACTTGATAGTTATTTTGAGGAAGGTTTTGAAATGGTGAAAGCTCTGGTGGCTGTTGAACTAATGTTTCTGATAAGTTTGGCAGGAAAGGAAGTTGGTTTGACGGCTGAATTTGAACAATCGACTGCTGTTGGGCGCCATTTGACTCGAACACATTTGGATTTCTATTCGCTAAGAAAACTTGGTTCCCATTACTGCTGGCTCCAAAAGCATTGTTGTTTGCATTGAAATATTCATTGGAATTGAATTGGTTTCTGTTTGAAACGCTATTAAACTTTGATGGCTTCGTCAAAGGCAGCTGTTGGCTTGATGAAAAACCAAAACTATCTGGAGAGTTGCTGGTAGTAGCTATGAATTCTATTGATGGTCGAATTGTTAATCCACTGTTAAGACCTTGTTGATTGTTTGAAGTGCTTTGGGTTGGCAAAGTAGAATCTTGTGGTGGAAGTTGTTGTTGTTGGTGCTGTTGACGTTGCTGCTCAAAAATCTGAAGTTGTCTTCTTATTTGCTCCTGCTGTTGTTTAGCTTGAAGTTGAAGCTGGTAGATTTGTTGTTCCAAGGTGCGCTGTCTTTCAAGTAGGTAGTTATCCATTAAAGGGAATCCAGAACTTTGTTGGAGGTTCTAAAATGAAAAAATAAAAACGATAATGTGTTTTTTAAAGTGTTAATTTTATATAGAAAAGTATTTAAAACCAAACCGTATCCGAGTCGGGAAGTTGGGTATCTGCTGATGTCGGAGAAGCCGCCTTCGGCTGTAAGACTTCGTTTCGTGAATATTGTACAACATTTTGAGAAGCTAATGATGGGGGAAGGACTGCGCCAGCTGGTAGCACATTAAGTCTAGCTATGGTTGCTCCAAGCCTAGCGGCCACCTCTGGTTTCTTGGTTGTTGAATACCTTTCAATAATTGGAATGACGTTTTTAGCAGCGCCTCTTTCATCTAGGTCGACTGTAAAAGCAGTCACTAGAGGAGCTGCTTGAATTTTAATGTCATCCTTGGCGACTAGCTCAATGTTTTCACCATCTTCATTATGAGTAGGCCTCGGAGTGGTAGTTGTAGTGGTTGTCGTTGTCTTTGTGGTTGTCGGAACTGGCTTCTTTTTCACTTTGGTGATTTGAAACTGAATTTCAGCCTTAGTTTCAGACGAAATTTCATTTGTACGATCAGATGCTATACTTCGAGTTGCTTGAAGCTTATTAGATGAAATTAATGCAGTGCCATTAATAACATCTGGAGAACCAAGGTTTGTGGTAGCTTGGACTTTGTTCTTTAATTGTTTTTCTTTTCTGATAAACGATATTAATGGCTGTTCTTTTGACAATTTTTCGTCAAATGCGGCAGTGAAGAATTGCACAGTTGGTGCAACATCAGGAGTTGTACTTTCTTCGAGAATCTCTTCAGGTACGCTAGTAGATGTTGATATTTCAACAACTCTTGCTGGGACTTCCGGATCTTCATTGTTTGATGAATCTTCCTCGGATGAATATGTTTGTGCTACTTGCTTCTCAAGTTTATCTATGGCACGAAGAAGAGCTTGACGAACCGTATTGTCTATGTTCTTAATTGATTCTTTGGGAATAATTTCGTTATTTTCTGTTGAAGTATTATCATCTCCAATAGCGACTGATGAAAGGACCAAAAGGAGAAAACAATTGAAAGAATTCTGAAAACAATGAAAATATAGAATAGGTTAAGTAAACTTTTTTTACATTCAGTTAAAAAGAATATGCATACAAATTTAAAGTCCACTAAAATTATAATAAATAAGCCGAAATATCTTCAAAACATATTGCATTGAGGGTATGGGAGTACAAATATTTATCCAAAAATTCTAAGCAATTTAATGTGTGCGTTTTCCACCATTTTGGATTAGGCAGTTTTAGTTTAGTTTCTCAAATCGAATTAGTTGCTAACTTTTGTTAATAAAAATGTTTGATAAAATCTTGTAATAAAAGAGTTATTGTTGAAAAACTTTTGTAGATTTAAAAATAAAAACGTGTTTATAACGTTGATCTCACTACATCTTTATATCAACAAAAAACAATACATACATAGATTGATTTTTGTTAATCACTACATTTTCTGTTAAAGTCCGCCAAATAATGTTTGATGACAACAGGGTTTATAAAAAATCATCTTATCCTCGCTTTTGAATTTGTTTAGATTATTCAATGCAAACAAAAAATTTTTACGTTATGGCCGATCATATATTGATATCAGCTCATGGAATTTTCTCAAAGATTAAATAAAATGTACGGCTAGATCGCACGTACTTGCTCTTGTGCACAAGCACTTTGGAATTTTAAAAATTGCAAAAATGTTTTTTTCGAAAACTTTTATATACAATACGAACTCCGGTATACAAATTTTGATAGAAATCTGTAGAGCCGTTAATGAGAAAGTCGAAAAAAAAAACAGTTCTATGACAAGACCCTATCGTTAATAAATGTTAGAACAAGGGTCAAAAAGAATCAGATGACTTTGTTATCGGAGGAAAAAGTTGAAGTCTTATAAATTCGTTTCTTGAAAATTGTCAATGTTCCTTACTAATAACCAAACGCTACTGTTGACTATTAGTTAACTGTAAAGCCTAGTACGCAGATCGCGCTAAATTTTATCTCCCATACAAAATTCTCTCCAAAATTTAGCCAAGCTAAAATTATGTCAAGCATTTTAGCAGAGAGGTACGTTGCTCCAGCTAAAAAATCAAAATTTCTGTTCGAACTGTACATAACTTATCTGTCAAAATTTAGCGCACGAAATAATTGTCTGGCACATTTATTCTCGAGCAAATTTCAATTTGAAATGGAAGAATATTTGGTGACGAAAATCTTACAAGATTTTCCACAGCAAAAATTATTCATAATTCTCATTCATAATTTTTAAAAAATCATACTTTAAAACAAATTCTTTTAAATCTTTGAAAATATTTCATTTAGAGAACAGCTGTTTGTTTATCTCGGATTTTAGCTGATGTTTGGAGAAAAATGTGGAAGATAAAATTTTGCGCGATCTGCGTACTAGGCTTTCACTAACTACTATAGTCTCCAGACTTTCCTTTAATCTATTACAAAATCTGCAAAAAAAAAATTAATGAACTGTCAGAATTTCAAAGTTCAGAAACAGTCACAATTTGCTCTATACATTCAAAGTTAGGTATGGTCGTATTTTTTTTAAACAGAAAGTATTATAGTACTTAGTACTTCAAATGATTTGAAGTGTTGGAATAAGATTTTTTGAAACAGGTTCAAAAGTTGAAAGGTTTTCCTTTGAATATAAGTTTAAGCTTCATAAAACAACTTTTTAGCAATTTAATACGATATACTAGGCCGCAAAATTTTAAATAGCCTAGTAGTAGTTTAGTATCTCTTTCTTAATTTTCAACATTTTCTACTAGTTAGTATGTGATTAGGCTATTTTTTTAAATAAATTGCTTCTGAACACATCTAAGGTAATGATAGTTCATGCCAAATCCAGACCAGTTTTGACGTTTGTAAATTTCAAAGTGTCACACGAAGTTAGCACGATACTAAAAAATAAAATATGTATGTATTCGTTGAATTTAACTTTAATAAAAGTTTAGAGAAAGCATGATGCTATATTCGATTAAAATTTGCAAAATCGTCTTTTTAACCTAGTTTCCTATTAAAACAGCTTTACCATCGTACTAATTCAACTAATTCTCATTTCATCCAATCAAGACAAATACAATAAATACATATTTAAATGTCTTTTAAGTTAAAAACTTGGAAACAAATTAATTACGGGCTTGTCAACAGAAGCATTAGCTATTCATGAATATGTAAACTAGCTACATATGTTAGCTAAATATATAATAAAAGGTACCGGTAGACCATAAATCAATAAACTAATAAATTATTTATCCTTTACTGTGCTTATAATATATTAACAAAGTGTTGACAAGTATTGACGAAGATTTTATGTAAATATACTAACAACAACTGTACATATATACTTCAGGAAGTAGTGAAATAGAGATTATTTCCGATTTACCTTATTTTAACAGCTTCTGATAGTGAGAATCATTTTTAAACAATATTAGTTTTATTTTGTATTCAAACAAAGAAGGAATAAAGGAAAAAAAAGTAAGACTGGTGAGCACATGCTTTTATATACAAGTACCTTGGGACTTAAATGTGTGTATATAAAAATGTTCAAATCCATAAAACTCATTGGTGAAAATTTTTAGTTTTATTAGTACGTTGTTATAGCTGTATAGAACTAGGTTAAGAGAACTATTTTGAATTTTTTTATTTTTTTATTAAAGTTAAAATCATCGAATGCCTATTTAAATGTTTTAGTATCGTATTAACTTCATATGACTGTTTGACATATACAAACGTCAAAAATGGCCTGTTCACTTAGTTTTTTGCACGAACCGACATTGTTTTAGGCGTGTTCAGAAGCAATTTATTAAGAAAATTGCTTTAGCACGATACTAGATAAAAAATGGTTAAGATTAAGAATGAGTTAGTAAATTACTTTAAAGTCAGCAAATTGTTAAGTAGTACCATACTAATACCTTATTAATAGGTTGTTCGAAATTTTACTTAACAATTTGCTAATCTTAAGTGCCAAGGAAAAAGCTTCAGCAGTCAAGGTATACCCACCAAACATATATACAGACAGATAGATGATCGAAATCTTGGTAAAAAAAATGATACAAATAGTGTGTAAGAGGTTCCTTTTTTGTTGGTCGCCCATTTTAATTATGTAAGACGAAATATTTTGCTTAATCACAGCTGATTATGATAGCAGATTTGAGTTCAATTTGATAACAGACTTCGTTTTCGAAGTTACATAAAAGATTTTTCTAAAAGATCGAACCTCTGGAACCGAATCATAAAAGATCTTTTTATGTGAAAATCTTTTTATGATTCATAACAGAAAATTGAAAGCAGAATAACAGATGTGGCCGAATAGGTCTAAATATTTAAAAAACAAATGAACGATTGTTTTTTAAATTTATTTCCATAAATGTGTATAACTTAACATTTCAAATTTGCGTTCCAATGTTTTTCTTGGAAACATTTTAAATCAATTTTGTTTACAAAGAATTGATTTATTTACAAAACGATTTTTAAAATTTTTGTTTTCATAAATTCATATTTTTCCAGAAACCAGACGGCAATAGGCGTTTTTATTTTTTAGTTCAGTATAGAGCTCCGAACAGAGTCCGAGCATGTCGAGCATGTTCCGAACATCCTCTGAACCAAGCGTGCTCTGAGCTCTCTGAGTATTTTTTGAAACACACCTGAGCACATAGCTGTCGACATTTTTTTTTTTTAAATTTCCATCTGTCAAATGCCTGTGTTAAGCATTGTACTCTGTCTGCTCAGTTATTTTATTCTGAGCTTATAGAGCGCACTCTGAACACGCTCAGAACATGCTCAGAACGAAAAAAGAAACACATTTACGAAGCTCTGAACGCTCTGAACTAAAAAAGAAACACAATTTATTTTTTGACAACTCAGACTCTGTTCTGAACTAAAAAAGAAAAAGGCCTAATGAATTATTTGCATTTGCAAATTTTTCTCTAATTACATCAATGTTTTGTATGTAAAATTTTTAAATTCCAAATTCTTGTATATAGGAGCAAGACTGGATTGCACAGTCGTGAATTTTAATTTATTTCAATAATCCCAACTCAAGTGTATTTTATGTACTTGGCTGATTTACTCGTATTTCAAAAGTCTAATATACAATTTTGAATATAAAAATAATCTTAGAAAGACAATTGCTACACCAACAAAATTATTAAATTCACTTTTGACCTCTACTATAATAACTATTCCGGCAAGCTTATAACAACACACGTCTCTATAAAGCAAATAGTAAACGAAACATTGCAGAACCCTATGGTGACCCATTTAATTGATTTAATTGAATTCTGCCACTTCAGGTGGGAGTGGAATTTTTTTTTTTGAAAGCTCTACCACCTTACCACGGTTACTAAATTCCAACTATTAACTAACAGCAATTACGTTGAATTACAATCTTCTAGAGTTCATACCACAAGGCGAGACATCTAATACAGCAGGCATATAAATGAGTTGTTGTTTTGTAGGCAGGTTAGGTTCATATCTTTTTATTCAAAGAAAATCAAAACTCAAGCACCTGCTTTATGGAGGGAGTCTTGTAATGTATCTTTCTGAAGAGACCTTTGCCATATGCTACGAGTATCAAGACTCCACTCAATTAAGTGGGAATTTAAATTATTTTTTTTGCAATAATTGAGGAGGCGGTTTGAAACTGGGTAAAATGAGTGTTCAATTGTAAATCGAAAAAGTTTCTGAAGGCAATGCCTTTAGTTTGAATATTAAAAGTTAGTTTAAGGGCAAAATATGCAGTATGAGAATTATGTTCAATGATTACGTTTCCACGTAATTGTAATGTTGTGCAGTCAGTAAGGAAAGTACAAAATGTTTGACATTTAGAAACAGTTGGTAAAGTTGACAGCTGTTCTTAAAGGTATAAATGCATTGCTTATTCTTAAGGATTCAACACATTAGGACATTAGGTCTAAACAGAACAAATAATATAAATGTATTATGGTATGGATGTTAGACTCAATGCACCCTACAAGTCCAGAGCTTCCATATTTTTCTTGTCATATTTGAACAAATAAGGTTACCAAGCTAAACGGAATTAGAAACCTTCAATATGTTATGTAGCGTATATGTATAAAGACCTATTTAAAATAAAATAAATTTTGTGGTGCTAGAGTTCCGTGGAGAAACGGAGCCTAGTGACTTGCAATTCTTTACGATTCGATTACTGTATTCGTGTTGTTACAGGCTTTAATATTTTCTGCCGAGTCCGAATGGATGAAGTGGAGTTGCCCACTTCCTTGCAGGACGACTACTTGTAGTAGTAGGCAACTGGAGCTATATTAAACGATTTTATTATAAATGGATTTTACTGTTTAATCTTATTTTTATTATTATTCAAATTAAAACATTTCTGTGTATTAAAAAAATATACCCGGCAAGATCGCACAAACTTGCTCTTTCTGTTCAAGGCTATTTAGAGGCACATTAGAGCGCTCAGGTTGTGTTTCTTTTTTCAATCCGTGCTAGCTTGATGCGCACTCTATTATACCTACTACGTTTTTACCGAAAGATATTTAAGATTTAAGGCAAGAGATTTATGTGGTGTTTTCACCGCACTGAAAGATTAATAAGAAGATAACTTTGACAGCATCTATCAAAATGCTAATGTTGTTTCAATTTTTCTTATAAAGTAGAAGCGAGAGAAAGAAAGTTTCATGTGTGCCAAACGATGAAAAATCATCGAGATAGCTTAGCACGGTATGGATGTTAGGTCAGTTCAAACTTCAACCGATCGATCCTATGAAGATTTAGTAGAGATTTATTTCTAATCTACGAGATTTACGAAATAAATTTGTATGGTAAATCTTCAAGATTTAAAGAAGATTTATGGTAAATCCACTTAAATCCCGGATTTACTCTTGGTGAAAACGTAGTATTACCTCAGAATAAAATGACCGAGAAGATTGAGTAAAAAGCTGACGGCAGCTAACTTCACTTTTTTCCTGTGATATGACAGAGACAGACGGCGAAACGAGTCACTAAAAAACAAATAAAAATGTAGATCTACGCCTTTGACAGTTCAGTGCTCCATGTGTGTTTCATAGATATATCGGGAAGCTCTGATCAAACTCCTCTGAGGAGAGTACTGGGTGCAAGCTCTGCTCAGATTAAAAAAAAGAAGCCAAATATCTCCAAGAGAGTGATAGAGTACCAACCAATGTTAAAATATCCCAACGGCACTCATTTTCGCATTCTATGGGTTTTTTTTATGTTCTAGCACAGAGTGGTTCACAGAACAGGGCCTAAGCGAATAGAACTCGTTCGGAACCAAGAGTGACCTGTCCGCTGCGATCTATTTAAGAAACAAGTTAATAAACTGTCAATTTTGTTTGTGAAATTTTTTTTTTTTCAAAATTTGTTTCTTTTTAATAAATTTCGGGTTAATGCAAAATGGAGAAAAAAGAAATTAAGTTAGCCGCGCTCTGCTTTTTGTTCGATCTATGATATATGTATGTATGTATGTATGTATGTACTTTATTTAATAAAAATCTCAAACAAATTGGTATATCTTATTTTGCTAAAACATTTTTAATTTAATTACACAGTAAACATCGGGCAGATATGATATAATATTGATTTAAACTTTTCATTCCATTAGGACATATACATTACGAATACCTCAAATGTTTATGTGAAATACAGTTCGCTACGAATTAGCACGTCAGCTTTAAAGAAAAACACCACCTTTTTGCAAATTTCACTGCAATTGAGGACAAGGGTATTAGCGTATATATTTAAATACAACATGTTGTCAGTCAATAAACTGACCTGCCCATATCATAACCATGTATAATAATGCCATTAATTAATTCAATAACATAAAATTAAAAATATAATTGATATGCTACAAATTGTAGCAAAGCTTCATCGTCTGACATTATAATGTATACACAAGATAATCTACATAATCTAGGGACCGATACTAATTTAAATGCTTGTTTAATTCAAATACAAAAGTAAGTATACAAAAAGTTGCGTATTGAGGTGGATACTCGTAGATAGATGTACGAATTGGTTAACACAATGTGTCATTTTATAATTTGAATTAACATGTCAAATTCATTCATAAAATAGATAGAAATCGATAGCGCGATTATCAATGAATAATTGAAGAAGGAGTTGGTGCAATGACCATATTGCGGTAAGAAATGATATGCACCATCATTCCTAATGTATATGGCGAGACCATGGTGGGAAAAGAATAGTGGCACTAAGCTATACGCATGAACCTACTTGGGTTTTACTCAATGCCAAAACAACTGGCCTGTTTCTTACATCTCTACATCTTCTTAGCCACTAATTACAGAAATTCGGATCTATGGCAAAAATGTTCAAAATTCTTAGCTGAATACTTTTCTATCCGACCAATTTAGGAATTGAATTAAATTGGTTTGAATAAATGGGCCAAGATGGGGAACCTTTGTTTGGTTTAACGTGAGCACCTGTCTTTATGCCTTTATCACACGAAGGGCCTACCCTCATCGGAGTCAGATCGAGTCCTGACCATTAACCCCGACATAGCCGAAGCCATCTCAGTAGCAAAGTTGTGACATGTTGCAGCATGTGCACACCTCTTGCTTAAAGGCGAGGTCTATCTAACACCTCTTGAATCCAGGCATGCCTGAAAACCGTATGTTTCCGCATTTTGAATAAACCACAACCACCACGATACTCCCACTAGGGGGCCTACCTCACAGATAGTCTGATAAAGAGAGGTTGCACTACGCACCCCATCTCTAACTCCCTCCTGGGCACTATATCCCGTGGTGCCAGAATACAGCTTCTGGTCGAGCTTCGCAGCCGTGAGGTCACTTACAGATGAGTTACTGCAAAACTCAGGGCCTGTCCACCCCAGATACGCAAGTAGTAGAAGTAGAAACCAACAACTAAGAGTGTGCACCCCTCTGGTGAGTTGTTACACACTCATAGCGGATTCCTACTTTAAGGATACCGTCCAGACTGTTCCCATCTAGTTAGTTCAGTTACCTATCCACAGGCACCACGAGGAGGTCGATAGGAACCTGAGTGCAACAGCGCAACCATGGCAATACCGGCCCACCGATACAAGTACTCGACTCGTATCAGTAGCCTAAACCACTATCGCGTGAGCCTAAACCACTTTACGAACCTGTTACACTGCACCTGCGGGCCAAGATGGGGAACCGAATTTCGTTTAACGTGGACACCTGCCAGTTAAGACTTAATTCCACGGTGGGCCTACCCACACTAACGGAGTCAAGAATTAGTGCTGACCACCACCCTGAGTTAGTACAAGACCACCCGGTAGCAATTCTGCGAACATGTTGGGGCATTTCCACACACCTTGCTGAGGACTTAGGTCTATCTAGAACCTCTTGAATCCAAGTAAACTTGGAAACCATATGCTTCCGCGATTTGAGGCAACCACATCCACCACGATACTCCCACAAGGGGACCTACCTCATAGATAGTCTGAAGCAGAGGGGCCGAGCATCTTGCGACACAAGAAACCACATCCACCTCCTGGGCACTATCTCCCGTGGTACCACAATATAGCTTCCGGTGAAGGTCACTTCTAGATGAGTTCCTCAAAACTCGAGGCCTAGCAAACCTCGGATGCACACACCCAGCCACCAACCAAGGCAGAAGCCAATAACTAGGCATATACACCCATACACACAAACACAAAACCCTACCAGTGCTCCTCTGAACACTTGAACCTCTCGACGAAATCAGATAGAGAAAAGCACCATCCGAGTCGTTCAACACAGCACATCAGATCAGTGACCTGAAACAGGCGGCACACGCAGACAACACCTGTTGCCAACCCCACCTAAGAGCCAGCCAGAAACAAAGGCAAAACGGCCAAAAACTACTACAAGGACACATGACCAGCGATGAGTGAGTCAAGATGAGACCCGTTAAGGCCCCTGTCGCGCCCAAACATCACCAGCCATAGTTATAGGACGGACGGTGAGTGAATCAGGATGAGACCTGGGTGCCCCTGTCCCGCCCAAACACTCGTCGATCCCAGCCCAAGGGGTTGCGGACTTAAATGTCCAACCTAACAGTACACCCCGTCCTCCCGAAGCCCACAGCCGCGACCCACACTAGCCCCAGATTGACGTTCAGGCGATCCGCCCTGTCTCCCATGCCAACACGGTCTCCAGGCATTTGCCTGTCCTCCATGCCGACAAGGAATCCAGTCCCGCCGACAAACACCAATACTGACTGACTGGGTGAACTCCAAATCGCCGCGGTATCTACAAGAAGGACAGACAGATTGCCATTATTGCCTTCGAGTCTGAAAGACTCTGTCGGCAAAGCCGGCCAGATTATCAGCCGTCTCTCTCGTGAAGAGGATCCGACTGAAATCCCAAGCACCATCCACCCACACAACACCCATCGCAGGGAGATCTCTGAGTGAGCGTATCGCGGACACTCAGCTAGCACATGCCTCGAATCTTCCCTCGGAGCTCCACACGAACAGTCCGCCGAACCGGCCAAGGTCCTCTCATGCAAGAATGCATTCAAGGAACCATGACCCGTCAAATGCATGCCCGTGCAGAACTAGAAGTCCAAGCATTCCCTATCACAAGCTGGCCCTACCTCAGGGAGAAATTGGAAGGTAGTCCTACCCTTACCACTTTCTGTCCAACGAGATTGCCACCTAGAGAAAACACATTCCCTTAGCAAAACCTTTCGTTCCCGAGTGCTCAAATCATGAGCATGCCTGGCCTCGCTCCAATCGGATGCCGAGAGATGCCGCTGCCTCACCAACCTGCCGGCGATACCTCTCCGTATCACCAACAACTGTAGAGCCTCCGTAGAGACGGTCTTGCACACCCTAAGTGTACCGAGGAGCATGATTCTCTGACAAGAGATAATCTTGCTTCTTCCTGTAACGGTCTTGACGGCATCGTACCACACACAAGAGCTGCGCAAGCCACAAACAGCCCATTGTACACAATACGTACCGTCCGCCTAGACAGGCCCCAGTCTAGGGTAGCCAGATATGTTTAGATGAAACTAGTACTGGAGTTTCAAAAACCCGGACTTTCCCGGACAAATGAGGATTGAAAAAATAGTACAAAACAAGGACAGAATAAACACATTTATATTGTAAGAGGAAACAAAAAATTGTATTAACATTTAAATAAAAATAAATATTTAGTTTAAAAATCACATTTTTAAGTTACAAAACATCTTTGAGGTATAAAAAAAGGAACTTCATTTGTTTTTTTTTTTTTTAATAAATAGCCTTTACAGTGCTTGTTGTACTTTTCATTACATCTAATACTGTTAAGTATATCACTGTTGCTTTTTTGTTAAATTAATTCCTTTGTTAAAATAATTCCTTTGACGGAATCAGGTAACAGTTTGTTTCTATCTTTTGTCCACGTGAATTTAATAACGTTTTCTTTACAGCCGGAATCATCAAGCTTCTTCAAAATAGATTTAATTTTAAGTGGAACAAATTCGTTATCAATTCGCTCGTAAATATTACTGACAATATTTTGTAAAATCTCAACGGTTTCAATAATAGAAATGTCTTGTTTTTCAAGTTTTTGAATATTGACGTTGAATGTTGACATGAGAGAATGAACCAAAAATAAATACGCCTCGCTTAAGTCGTCTTTAAAAAATGTTTGCAATATTTTAGGCGGATTCTCGTACATAAGTAAAAGACGTTCAACAGCAAGATAGAGAGAAAGCCATCTGGTTTTCGAATGGTATAAGAAAGGCTTATATTCATTTTCAAGAAATTCAGAAAAATCTCGAAGTCTTTCCGTTCTGACTGTGTAGATAGAGAAATAGTTGTATATTTTTACATTTATGATATCGACGTCAACTGGTAAAGTATCACATCCATGGTAGATCGCATTGACTAATGTGGTGGACATCCTACACCTATCATGTTTTGGTTGACTAAAGATTTTAACTTCGAATAGACATTGTTCGAACCTTTCCATTGACTTCCACCAAAATTGGTATTGCAATAATTGTCAGCGCAAAATCCACTTGTTACGGTAAAATTTTCCGTAACAAGAATCATTCTTTCGGTCCCCTATCCTTATTCCTTTCTTTTAATAACTTGCTTCAAGCAGGTGTTTCTTTCAACTTACTGAGAGAGAGAAGGGCAGCCATGGTCCATCAGCCATCGGTTCACTCGGTCAGTAACTTAACTTGAAGAAACAAAATATCAGCATGTTCAATTTTGAAACTTAATGGACGACAGACGGGTGGTCTGTTCAAGTCTTTTTGCTAGTTACAGTTGGTCACAGAGACAGACGGGCGGTCTGTGTAAACTAGCGGAAAAAGTAACATTGGCGAAATTTTGTTCCCAAATGTTGAAGTTACTCCTTGTGAGAATGGCTGCGTGCCCAACCTAAAACATATTTTTATGTATGTAAAAGATGGAACGTTAACGGCTAGTCCCTATAATTCCCCAAATCTGCGCAAAAACCCAACGAATCAAGTAAATTCGCGATGTAGAAAATTACCACCAACTTCCTCTAAATGTAGTTTAAAAATTATAGCAACTTTCTTTGTACAGGTTTTCCAGTGTTTCTTACCGGGTTTTATGTTAGAAAAATTAAGTTCCTTTTTTTTTGTTTTCAGAAAATTTTGTTTATAAACTTGTATGGGGATGTTAGGTGGCTGAATGCACCCATTGAATTGCCCGCCACTGGAAAGTCAATCCGGAGGTCGGCGAATTCAATGATGATGACTGTGCATAAAGCTGGGTGTAAAGTGCGAGTACGAGAAGGCTGATGGGTTCCAACTGCGTTGGCGCTCTCTCGCCAATGTGCTGAGTGTTGCTGATAAATGACGCGATCGAAGCCCACGTCACTGATTGGCGGAAAGCACTGGGTTTTAAAAAGAGAAGAGGTCTTCCAGGCAAGGTGAAAGCCTGGAAGGACACTTCTTTACGGAGATCCAAGCTATCAAGAGTGTTAAAATTATTAGTAGCAAATTTTTTTGAAAACAAAAAAAAAGGAATTTTTTTTATCTTAAAATATCGAAAATTGAAGAATTAGGAAGGAGTTCGAGGAACAGAGGAAAACTGGGAAAAATATTTGCATAGAAAGTTGAAGTTGACTCGAGGACTAGAGAGGAATTTGGTGGTATAATAAAGCTAAGTATAGTGTTTTTAAAATCAAAATTGTAATTTTAAATTTTCATTGTTTGGTCGATACTTTCGTTTAAAAGTTCGTTCTTCATATTCGTTTGGTTTTTGTAATCGAAAAATTCCGATATTACGGAACGCGCGACCCGTTTTTCTTAACACCGTTTGTGCTTTCAGGACCGAGTGTTAACGGTCCATCTTGTTAATTTCATTTTTAACTGTGTTCTAATTGTTTAAAAGATCTTGGGTTTTAGCCCTACTTAATTGCAAGGTTTCCCAAGCAATTGAATAAAACTTTAAAATTCCCATTCGGAATCATAAACTTAAATCTTTTATTTAAAATATCTTTCACCGTCGGTTTCGCTCCAAAGGTTTGTGATTTCCTTATCTTCAAAAAAAATCACTGGCGCCCTTTTCATTTTTCAGCTACGCCTCTGCGTTGATTGAAAATAAATCATTTCATTTTTTTTATTGCATTAATAAATCATCAACATAAAAATAATTCACGAACCCACCCCCTTGCTGAGCCTAGTCGTGGTGGTAGCATACATTGTTGCTATCAGTTGCAATTTTTTTGCTGAACTTGTCTGTCGATAGTTTGACAGTTCGTCATCGGTTTCTTTCAGTTTCATCTTAGTAGTTGTTGTTCGGTCGCGTCGTGGTTCTTTTGGGGTCATTTTCTTTGACCTTTTTCATTAAAAATATAATTTTCGCGAATTAAAATTGTAACACACTTACTTTTGATAATAAGTTATTTTGTGTAAGAGCTTTAACAATAAGTTGGGCAGTTGTTCTATAATTTCTTTTCTCATATATTGGATCTGTTCGTTCACTTAATTTTAATGGGCCTCGGTTCATTTTTGAATAACCATTTAATTATAAGTAGCATAAAAGTAAATAGATACACAATGGATAAAAGGAGTACAATCCCGGACAATTATCAAAAACTATCCCGGACCTCCCCCACACAGTGAAAAAAGAGTACATGTCCGGGAAAATACGGACGGATGGCAACCCTACCCCAGTCGCACTTGAGAACCCTGCTAACCGCCGGCACAAGAGATCTGAGTCTCGCCTTCACCTGTAAGAGATGAGAAAGAAAACTCATCCTCTCCCCGATAGTGATCCCAAGATACTTGACTTTCGCCACATACCTTAGGCTCATCCCGCCAGCCCTAATAAGTGGTGGCCGGTTCAAGGACATTTTGCCCTTGAGCAACATAGTGGACGTCTTTTTCACAGCAACCTCCACCCCAACACCCGTACCCCAAGCACCCACCAAGCCCATGACGTCCGTACTCCTGCTTTCCAGCTCAGCACGGGACTGGCCTTCAATTAGGACCAGGAGATCATCAGCAACGGCCTCCAAGATAAAAGCTGCTGCATCACAGGATCCATCATTAGGTTCCATATATATAGACCCCTGAGGATATCCGCTCTCAACACCGATCGTCACGGAATGAACAGGACTCTCGACGCGAGCAGTTCTACCAGAGAAGTAACTCTTTCAGATAGCAATCTCGTGACACCCTACCTCACCCAACCTCCGCTCAACACTCGTCCAGTCAAGGTACTCGAATGCTCCCTTGAAGTCAATGAAGATGCCGAGCACGTACTTAGCAGTCGATCCATCAACAGTGTCCCTTACGAGTAACCACGCATTATCGACCCTGCGACCTTGTCTGAAGCCAAACTGGAATGGAGACTGCTCAGGAATAGTCTCCATCAACCTGTCAACCAGGAGTGAGAGAATTGCTGACTTAGAAAGCTGTTCTACTGCAATTGTTGATATTAAAAATGGTCTACAGCAAGGAGCAGTTAACTCATCAATTCTATTCAGCATTTACACCAGCGATCTTATAAGTAGTCTAACTCAGGCTATTGCGTATGCCGAGGATCTTATAGTAGGTGTGTTTTTTTTGCAAGTCCATATAGAATTGTAAAAAAACGACATCGGGATTTAGGAGCTTTTTTTCACATAGCTGAAAGCACTGTGTACGCTACGACATTTGTCAGCTGTATTGACGACTAGCATCAACAGCATCCAAAAACGTCACTTTTGACGTCTCTGAGCAAATTATCGATAAAATATAGATAATACTATTTTGGCATCACCATTTTTATCGGGTCTTAGATTAACTCTCGAAAATTATCTGGTCTTATACTACGTTTTCACCAAGAGTAAATCCGCTAGAGATTTAAAATAAATCTTGAAGTGTTTTCACCAAAGAAACTGAGATTTATTTGACGTTTTCACTCTGACTTGTCATTCAATTGTCAATTTGGACAAGCGAACAAAAATTGCATTGGGTAGTAAACAGGAAAAAAAACAGATATTTCTATTTTGTGTTGATTGTCAATGAAGAAAGTGGGTGTTCATAGGTGCGTTCTGCAAAATAAGGTTTGTTTGTTTTGCAAATCTTCTGATTGCGAGAAGATTTCAAGGAGATTTATTTTAAATCTTCATTTGAGGTGATTTATATTTGTATGGTAAATCTATGAGATTTAAAGGAGATTTATGGTAAATCCACTTAAATCCCGGATTTACCTTTGGTGAAAACGTAGTATTAGCTAACTCTGTATAGATTTAAGTAGTTGTTGCATAGCCCCGATGTCGTTTTTTTTTTACAATTCTATATGGACTTGCAAAAAAAAACACGCCTAGTATAGTATTTATTATCGCCAATAATCCATATAGATTAATCCTCGAACGTAAAACGATACGGATCATAGTAGGGACAGTTGTGTTGTATGCTTATATTTGTTGATTTTCAAATGTTTCTTGTCTATTTTCTTTACACGGTAGCTTACACTATCTTACCATAAAAAGCCAACTACTCGCCAGAGTAAGTACTAATTTTTGTATCTTTGAAATAGATCCAGATAGAGAACAGGATGCCAAATTGTTTTTGTAATACCTACATGTTAAAAATAATAAATAAAATACTAAAACGCACCTAGTGTATAGAAGAGCTTTAAAAGTTCTGGTCATTGGGCGACTAGAAGATAAAAATCAACGTTCGGAAATCTGAAACTATTCTTCCTAGGACTTTTTTTGCATAGAGCCTCAAGGGATAAGAAAAAAACTGGCACAAGGTAGAGATCGGAGGGCCACATGGACAACCCCTAGCGAGTAAAAGTGTAGTACATTATAGTAGTATAGTATAGTAAACCATCTAGTTGGATCAATGTTTGTATTTCGGCAGACATATAAATGCTGCTCTTTCCAGGGCTAGGGGCAGGCGCGGATCTAGGATTTCTTTCAGGGGGGGGGGGCAATTTTCGTGATATTTTGCTTAACTTAAAAAAACTGTCCATTTCTCTGCATTTCTGTCTTAAAATATTAAAAAGGTATAAACATAATCGAATATAAAAATAACAAATTATTAAATTGAATTAAGGAAAGCATGTGCAGGTACATAACATAATGTAGGTCGTATGTAAATAACTATTAAATAGTAAATCAAACATCTTCGTTTACATTACTTTAGCCTCTTTCAATAATGCTCTGTATGCATGTCTTAAAGTATTAAATAGGAACTCGTACGTATTAAAAAAAATGAATTAATTAATTTAAATGAAGGAATTATAGTGTTGTACATGATATACGAGTACATAGTTCTTAAATACTTAATTCTAATATTTTTGTGTGGCCGGTTTTTGAAAACCGTTTTTTAACATTTGTATGGTAGGTACCTTTATTTTTAGGTAAAATAAAACTTTTTTTCATACATCTTGTAGATTATGTTGAGAAACTTTTATTTTTTAAGCTTAAGAAAAATCTAGCATAAGGTTCTCAAAATATTGAGTTTTGAAAAAAAAATTGAATTTATTTTAAAAATCCAAAAATTTTTTTTTTTGAAAATTTGAATACACAATTCTATTTAAGTTTTTTTGGAGCTTAAGCAAACAAAAAATGATCAAAATCGGTCATACCGTTTTTGAGAAAATCAAAATCTCGAGTTCGATTTTTTTTTACGAAAGCATAACTTGCCGCACGAACTTGCTCCTATGTAATAGACTAGGAATTTTAAAAACGAATGTTATTAGAAAAAACTGTTCATAAGTATAAAATTATCATCATTTTTTAAATTCTCTTAGTAGTAAGAGACAAAAACAGAATGCTATGCAAATATGAATTTATGCAAGAACAAAAATTATACATAAGTCGTTGTAGTGGTTTTTTAATAAAATAAGGTTTTATATATAAAATTTTTAAAATATTTTAAAAAAAAAAAAAATAGTACGTCAACATTAGGTTTTTATTACTGTACGAATGAAAATTAAATTTCCAAAAAAAAATATTGACCCATTTTTGAGATATCGAATTTTCCAAAGAAAAATGATTTTTTTTTTTCAAAATTCAAAAAATATTTTTTTTAAAGTTTTGAAATGCAATGTTTCTTAAAGCTTTTAGTAGCATCTCTATAAAAAAATTAATTAAAATCCATTATGTCGATAATGAGAAATTCAAAATTTTCAAAAATCGTTCTATGGTAGGTACAGTGACTAATGTCTTGTTTTCAAAATCTTTTGTATTAAATTATTGACCTTAAAAATTAATCGAAAGACTAAAAATTTAAGCAAAATTCTTGGAACCGTTTTCGAGAAAAATACGATTTTCGAAAACCATTTTTTAACATTTGTATGGAGGGTAGGGTAGAAAATCGAGCATGGGGTTTTCGAAATATTGAGTTTTCAAAAAAAAAAATTTGAAAATTTGAATACACAATAATATTGAAACTGCTGGGGAGCTTTAATTTAAAAGATTATCAAAATCGGTTGTACCGTTTTTGAGAAAATCAAAAACAAAAAAATGGTTCCAAAGGGGTTACCAAAAATAATAATTTTTTGGAATTTTTTTTTTTCATTCATTACCTAACTTAAATCTTATGATTTTTTTTTTTTAAATATGTAGGACAGTTTTTGATAAAAAAAAATATGTATAAAATTTCGAAAAAATCGTATGGCAGGTACCGTTATTTTTGGTCTTAAAAAATCAAATCAAAAAACATCCGGGGAAAAAAAATAAAACCCATATCTACCAAGTTTAAAGAAAATCGGCTTAGCCGTTTGGGCTGTAGTCGAACCGACAGACAGACAGAATTGCGAGACCCACTTTTTTGGTCTTCGCTATTATCGTAATGTCAACTTTGATCAAAATCTCGAGTTCAATTTTTTTCCGAATGTATAACCTGCCTTATAGTACCTATAAGTCGCAAGTAAAAAGTAAAAAGTATTATGGTTTTTATAATTGTGAAACGAAGAACTGCCCAGGGGGGGGGGGGCAATTGCACCCATTGCCCTCCCCCTGTATCCGCGCCTGGCTAGGGGAGACTTTAACATGACGAAACGTTTGTTTTACAGCAGCTGGCTTGACAGCAAGATGAAGGTGATTTGCTAGATGGCCATCATCCCGCCGATAATTGCCTCTTGGTGTCCGGTATGGTTCAACGTCGCCCCATCTCAAATGGAAATGATTGGCGTATTTGAGAGGCAATGTGTTAGACTATACCTTGGTTTACCCAGAACACCAGAGTCGATATGCAAACCTTATTATTCCAACCACATTCTTTACAACGGAGCCAACATAAATAAAATTTAGAATTTTTTGTTAAAGCTGATTCACATTGCCAGAACGATGTCCAGAGCGTCTTCGGTTCATTAGGACCGATCGGGACAGGGTAAAACAGGAGAACTAGTTCTGGTAGTTATCTACATAAATGACATATCCTTTTAGGTGTCATCCTTGGAGCAAAAAAAAAAAACTACAAGAAACCGCTGGCTGGATTTCCAACCGGTACCACCTAAAAACTTGGGTTACGCCCTCTTGCTAGGGCATATTCTCCCAGATTATATCTTATCATTTCTGCCGTTCGGACTCAAAAGAAAATTATAAAGATAACGAATAAGCTTATAATGTTATGGTGTAACAGTGCGAGCATTTAAGTAGGTGGTGAATAGGAGATATATAGATGAATTAATAATTTGGAGTTTAAGTGTCCTGTGATCTTTAAGTTTTTTATGCCCCGGTCTAGAGCCCAGTAAAATCGTTCATACTACAGATCTTCCCCCAGATTTTCTTCCTTAAGAAACTTAACAATGTAGAGTATTTCAGAGATTGTAGTTCGCTCTCTTCTATCTGGTGTCTTCCCAGATGCCAGTGTCTCTGATGCACAATTGAATCATTGTTTTCTGCATGTGACACTATGTCCAGGAAAACTGAAGTGTGTCCTCAGTTTGTAGTGACTAGTGAGGTTACCCGTAATTATATTTTGATTTTGTGGCTTTCTCTTCGGTTTTCAATCTCAGGGACAGTTAGGGGTGTTGTTGCATCTACTTTAGCTTAAGAGTCCGCTTCTCCATTTACATTGACACCTACGTGCCTCAGTACCCAATGAAGTGTGACATTATTATGCTTACCAAGTTGGTTTAACCTGCCCACATACTCCATACCACCTTAGAACTAATAGCAAAGGTGTCTAACGCTTTGAGTGCTTCTTGGTTGTCCGACATGATGGCAATGTTTTGGTTGCGGTAGGTGATTTCTTTCGACTTTGGAGATGAAGATAAACATTGGTCTTAAAATCTTGCACATTACAATGAGGGGCAAATTGAGAAACGCAAGTATTTGAGTAGAGCTGTTAACGAAAAAACGTCTATTTTTTTTAAGTTAAGTCTGAAGTTAGGCTCAAGGGTAAATCTTATCCGCATTTCTATTGTTTTCAATATTTTATCTCTTGCACTGAAAATAATTTATTATTACATAAATTTAACTATACCAGGTTACAATTTTTCTCATTAGAATAATAAGTGTCATGGAGTCATCTTAAGAACATGACTTTACTGCCTTGCCAACTTCAAACCATTAGATTTTATCAGCACAGTTTTAATATATTCTATTACGAGTAATCACATACCCTAAACATATTGTACCCTCCGAAAAAGTGTTAATAATTGAGCAGTTTACTCTGCTAAATTATAATGAAATTTTCCTTAATTCCAAAGTCTATCGATGAAAGTCTTGTGTAAGGTGTTATTTTCATTCTTCACATATAAATCTGGCATTTTAAAATTAGATACCTAGTGCAAGTGAAGAACTGATGGACACAAATGTTTGTAAAGTCAATGTCCCTACCTTATTCAATATTCTCTTTTACCTGATGTGGTCGAGTGGTTGTTAGTTGCTAATCTATAAGAAAAGTATATTATTATTATTACTGAATGCACTTTGAATTTTTCGCGTGTGCATTCAAAAAATTGTGGGGGAATCAATTCAAAGAAATGCACCAGCATGTTCCGTACTTTGGGCTTCCAGCTAAAGGCTTCATATAAAGACACGGTGGCGTTAAATGTATACAATTCACGCTGCATGGAAATCGATTTTACTTTCGATTTTTATATTTTTAAGAAGATCTTGGCTCGAAAGTTGATTGAACAAGTGTATTAAGAAAAATGCATGCAATTTGAAAAGTTGTTGTACCTAATGCAGTCTTATATCACTTGAAATGGATGAGAAACACATAGACATATAGTATGGAGAGTTTAGGTGTCATTACATAATTTAACACAGTCTCTTAAAAGTGCGAAATGAAAGACTCAACAAAATCTTATTTAAAAACAAATTGCACCCGCGTTTCATTGGAAATTATATTTTATTGTTCCTAGGGGTTTATCTTTGATATTCCCAAGCTTCTTTCCAAGAAGCAACGAAATTTGGGTTTGGAAAGTCGTTATTCTGAAGAAAAATGTATTTATTTGTCTTTTATTTCATTTAGAATTTGTTTTGCTTTAAATAACTAACTTTTTGTTGCAAATCATATAATTTTCGGCTTTGACAATTCATATATTTGAACATAAAGGTCTTATCAAATCCCTCCCCGAGGACCTTTCTCAAAGGAGCTTTGAAGAAGAAAATCATTGGCACAATCTTTAGTCGAATAACTATGATACTCGTACTAAAACTGTTTTTGTTTCACCACCCTTTTATTAAAGTTAAAACCAGCGAATACCTATTTAATACCTATTTTTTTTAATCGAAAAGTCTGTGTACTTTGTGTTTTGCACGAACCGATCTTGTTTTATGAGTATTCGAAAGCAATTTATTAAAAAATAGCCTTAGCACGATAGTTCTTAGAAAAAACCCTTAAAATTAAGAAAAAGGTAGTATTATATCTTAACACTAGGCTTTTTAAGATTTTATGAAATCTAAGGAAACCAAGGGCGCATAACGAAAGTACGGGCAGGCATACCTTGTCTCTATTACGCAATCAACAAAAATCTCTGGTTGGAACCTTGTCCAAAGTAGCCTTTATGTCTGATATGAAACAATGTTGCCGATGTAAAAAATTTCAAAAACTCCTATTTTTGGACAGCACACTAATAGAAGGCAAGGGATGGTTAAGTGCTTTACACATGAGCTGCGAACTGCGAATGCGAATAAATCGTTTTAAGCAATTTTCACAGCTAATATCAACTTTTGTTTTGTTTTAACTTTACGACGAAGTCAATTAATGATCGAATCAACGATTTAAAAGGAAAACACTGCATAAAATAACTTTAAATTGAAATATTTTGTATTTTAATATTTTTTACGCGACCAACAACGTATCTTCTGCGAACTGTCAAATGTAAATTCGCAATCCACAACTAGTGAACGCATTCCACAAATCGGCGACTAAAAAATTCGTTCGAACCTAACCTCAAATGTATAACATCTCTACTGTGTTGTGTTGCTCGTTGCTAGACGGAAAATTAAAAAAAAATGAGTGAATCTATGGAAAAAAGGGTAAAATAATTTAAAATAATATAATTGGTAACAAATGAAACTGCATAAAAGCCACCTTTTCTTTAAATATTTTTTCTTAGCACTCATTTTACTTTAATTTATTTACTTTTGGTTTTGTTTTGTTGACAATTCGCACTGTTCGGCGACCAAAAAAATTACTCATGTGAAAGAAATGTCAAAATTCGCGACCATTCGCAATTCGCAGTTCGCAGTTCGCAGTTCGTGTCTCATGTGTAAAGCACTTTATTTATATTTTTGTTTGTCAGTCACCGACGATCATTCGAGCCGATAACATCGTTTTCCGATTGTTTTTTTCTCTGCTCTCTCACAGTTGGTGCTTTTTCATTCAATTATTAAACCCAAATCCCACTCCGCTTTAGTTATTTAATTTTTCGTGTCGCGCAAGTGAGTGACTACACCCAGTGCGAACATTTGAACTAACAATGGCCTCAGGGCCACAATTGCTTTCGGGCAACCGGTATGGTATACTTGATCAACCATCCGATCCTCCAAAGAGAAAAAAGAAAAAACCTTCATTTTCACCAATAGACCATAGTTTTGATCTGCCATGTAACTCTAATAATGCAAATCCCAAATTTATACTAATCTCCTCCTCCAATCCCGACAAACCCCTCACCACTTTCAGCGTTTTTCTGATCAAGAAGGCAATAGATAAGTACTTCTTATGAATATATCTCGCAGCTACGGGACGGTAATCTCCTCATTCTCGTTAAATCCCAAAAAATTGCCGACCTATTCCTGTCCAAAAATACACTTTCCAACCTCTGTCCGATATCTGTCACTCTACACTCTAGCCTTAATTCTTCTAAGGGAACAGTATATGCCCCCTGTTTAATAAACGTCTCAGAAGAAGAAATTTTGAGTGAAATGCAAGATCAGGGAATTACTGACGTTTACAAATTCAAGAAAACAGTAAATGATGTCCAGCGAGCTACTGGTCTGGTCCTATTTACATTTAACCGCTTCCGACCCCCAACCTACGTCAATATTGGATGGTATAACCTCCAAGTGGAAGAATATTTCCCCAACCCGATGCGTTGTAAAAATTGCCAACTGCTCGGTCATACTGCTAAAAGGTGTAACAGAAGCCCTACTTGTGAAACGTGTAATCTACCCCCTCACCCTGCTTTAAATTGCACACGTACCTCATGCGCAAATTGCTCAGAAGAGCATGCCGCTTCCTTTAAACAATGCAAACGATTCATACAAGCTAAAGAAACACTCAAAATAAAAACTATAAAAAAATGTAGCATGGCAGAAGCTAAAAAAATTTATAACGAACAAAACCCCGCAGCATTTTCATCAGCCGCATACTCTTCAGTCGTTAAAAATACTTCTCAACCTGACTCTGCAATCCCCATCCCCTCTCTTCAATCTAACCTTAACCATCCACCACTACCTAACGTCTTAACTCACTCCGAACCAACATTGCCCTCCCTCTCAAAAACTCAAAACCAAACATTTAATTCAACACATCATAACAATTCATTACAAAAAACCCTCTCAACTGAGCAAGCACAATCTACTTCAATCATTCAATCCAACACAACTCCTACATATTCATCTAAACCCAACACAACTGCAACCACAACCATAACAAACATTAGATCATTCGATCAAACTTCAAACATAAGCAATTCCCCTACACTTGTCCAATCCAATCACCTACAACACTCTTCTATTTCAAATGAAAACCACTCAAAACAAGCTCCTTTTACTAATTCAATATACTCAACTTCAAACACAAATTTTCACTCATACCAAAAACAATCAATTCCAATGCACACTCCCACACTAATGTCAACTGACACTTCAAAAAATTATTACGAAAGTATTGAAGATGATGACATTTAATGAAAATTTCCGTGCTCCTAATACAGACTCTGTCGTTCGAGAGTTGGAACATCCAAATTCCACATGTAATTTGGATGATCCAACACTGGTTCGGCAGAGTCAAATCTCTACCACCGATAATTTCTCATCCTCTGATTTTTATCAGTATAACGAAGATTATACTGGCCAAAAGTCTTTCTATCTTTCGAAATCAATCCTTAACGTTCTTCAATGGAACATGAATGGATATTATAACAATTACCATGAACTCGAACTTCTAATCAATGAATTCAAACCCCAAATCGTCTCACTACAAGAAACCCACATTCTCTCCATGTCGGTTCCAAAAGCACCAAAGCAATACAAAACATATTTCCACAATTTTGATAACAATCTCAGTGCAAAGCAGGGGACCGGTTTATTAATTCACAATTCTATTCCGCATAAGGTGATCCAAATACATTCAAACATTTCTGCTATTGCTGTGGAAATTCAACTTCAAATCAAACTGACTGTTATTTCAATATATATACACCCAAACCAAAATTTCTCGGCTAACGACTTGGAGCTCGGATTTATCCCTTTTGAATGATGGCACTCCCACTCATTTTTCTACCCACAAAACCCTTACCCACGTTGACCTTTCTTTAATTTCCCCCCAACTGTTTCCCCACAGTTCATGGAAAACGTGTAGTTTTCTACACGGAAGCGATCACTTTCCGATCTTTACATCCATAAACCTTGGTATTCAGAAGAAATATACCAAACCTGCTCTGAAATTCAAAACCGAACGTGCTGACTGGTGCCTCTTTCAAAGTAAATCAACTGAACTTCTCAACCTCCACCACCAATCTTTAAATGTTAACAAAGAAGCAGCTACTATAAAGAAATGCATAATCTCCGCTGCAAGCGTTGCAATTCCGCAATCTAAAAAAGTTCCCCATAAAAAGATAGTTCCGTGGTGGAACTCCGAACTCAATTTGCTACGAGCTAATAAGCAAAACTTTTGGAAAACTTTCAAAAAATATCCTAACGACACAAATCTTATAAACTTTCGGAAAGCAAACGCTCTGTTTCGTAGAAAGGTTAAAATTTCTAAAGTTGAAAGCTTCCAAAAGTTTACAGAAAGCATCAATCCCAACACCTCCAGCAAAAAAATTTGGTCAGACATAAAAACCCTCACTAGCAATTATTCCCCATATTCCATTAAAGTTATAACAACTGCATCGGCACCTCTGACCGATGAAAATAAAATTTCGGAACATTTTGCCAAATGCTGGTCATCTTACTCTAGCGATTCAAATTTTTCCCCCATATTTCGTGACTCCAAACTCCTAGCGATAAGCTGTTACTATTCTCCATCCTGTTTAAGTGCATCTGCTAATGCTATTGAGCTACCTATAAATACTATAGAGTTCGAATGTTGTCTTAGCTCGGTCAAAGGTAAGACACCAGGTCTAGACAGAATTTCGTATCCCATGCTTAAAAACGCTCCAAAAACAGTGAAACTACGCTTAATGTCCCTTTACAACAACATCATTAGCCAGGGTGTGATTTCACAGGCATGGAAAACTGCAATCTTAGTTCCCATTCCAAAACAAAAGAAGAATCCTACCGAGACGAACAGTTACAGACCTATATCCCTCCTTTCCTGCACCAGTAAACTATTAGAAAAAATTGTATCGAAGAGATTACTTTGGTTTATTGAGAGAAATAATTTTATCGATCTCAATCAAGTTGCCTTTAAACATGGTCGGAGCACAATTGATTCCTTACTTCACATTGACGAGTTTGTCTCCACAGCTTTATCTTGTAAAAATCACGTCTCCATTCTATCCATCGATTTCGAGAAAGCTTTTGACCGAATTGGCATCCACGTAGTTCTTAACAAATTAATAAAGTGGAAAATTGGACCTAAAATGTACAGATTTATAAAATCGTTCTTAATCAATAGAAAATTCAGATCCAGGGCAAATGACATTTATTCAGATATCTACAACCTGAATAATGGGATACCCCAAGGTTCTCCTCTTTCAGTGGTTATCTTCATTATAGCTTATAATGACATAAGTGATATCATTATGCAATTCAAAAGCATTAATCATACACTGTATGCAGACGATATCTACTTACTATCAAAATTCAACGATAATTCGCGTACACAATCTACTTTTAAAGAAATTTTAGAAAGCATCAATTTCTGGTGCACCCAATCGGGCGCTTCACTTTCTTTAAACAAATGTAAACATTTACACATTTGTAGAAAATTATCATGTTCTTGTCCAGTCACAGATTTAAATAATATTTTAATTCCTAATGTTAATAAGTTAAGTATACTCGGAATAATATTTGATAATAAATTTAGTTTTAAGGAACACTGTTTAGCATTAAAAATAAATCTAGCTGCCAGACTAAACATTGTAAAATATTTAGCTTCCAAAAATAGTTTAATCCATACTAACACCTTGGTTAACGTAACAAAATCCATTATTTTAAGTAGGATAGATTATGGTTTAGTTATATATGGAAAGGCTGCTAAATCTAGTCTTCAACTGCTTTACTCATCTTACCACGGAGCCATAAGATCCAGCCTTAAAGCTTTTAGAACGAGCCCAATAAAAAATATGCTAGCAGAAGGAGGTTTTTCATCAATCGAAGAGAGAAGAGATATCCTTACATCACGACTTCTTACCAAAATCTACGATTCATTCAGTTCGCCGATTCACTCCGACGCAGTCAAAATCCTCAATCGATCGAAAATTCCCAAAACACCATCTGCCCTCTATAACGCTTTAATGTTTGCTCGAAAAATAGGCCTTGGCTCATTAAAGGTTAAAAAAGCAGATATTGCAAAACATCCACCCTGGCTACTGTTGCGAGATTCAATAAACACAGAACTCTCCACATTTAAGAAAGACCAAACCCCCAAGGAAGAATATCGTCAGAAATTCTATGAATTGATAAATACCTACATCGATAACCACTGGGTTATTCTCTTCACTGATGGTTCCAAGAGCGATGAAGGCACTGGTTTCGCAATTGTTGACGCCAACACTCATTTACTTTCTGCAGAAAAACTTCCTTCATATTTCTCAATTTTTTCTGCTGAAGCCTTAGCAATTTTAAAAGCTACAGAAATAGCTTTAAAATCCAGAAAGAACATGGTTATTTGCACTGACAGTCTCTCAACCCTAACTACAATTCAAAATGTAAATAATCGATCAACTACCATCAGCAAAATAAGAGACAACATCATTAAACAAGGAAAACGTTTAAAACTATTCTGGGTACCGGGACATATAGGAGTCCAAGGCAACGAATTTGCAGATAGAGAAGCCAAAACTGTTTCTAGGAGCAACATTCAAGAAATTTCACAAAATCAAGCTACCAAAAAGGACATTTCTATGTTAGCTAATTCATACTGGCAGCAACAAAAACAATTAGATTGGTCTCAATACCATCATCACTACTCTTCACTCAACAAACATCGAAACCTTGCTATTTATCCGACAACTACAACTGCAACCATGAATAAATGCTTCATAAGATTGAGAATCGGGCACACTCAACTTTCACAGTTACCTACTCAACAAAGAACCACCTCCAAATTGTCATCTCTGCGAATTAAATGTACAGCTTTCCATTAAACATTTTCCATCTGATTGCCCTAAAGTTAACCAAATTTGTACTAATTTATTCAACAAAAACTTAATAGATCTTCTTTTGGTTCCTTCCGAACAAAACATAAAAAATGTATTCAAACTTTTAAAAATATTAAAGCTTACAAATTCTATTTAAGATTTATATAAAATTGTGGAAGGATATCGGTCAATTTCGTTGTTCAGCTGTATGGGCAAAATACTGGAGGCGTTGATATTGAAGAAAATCAACGTTTTCTGCAGAGAAAGAGGATGTCCAGTATGGCTTTCGAAATAAACACTCTACCTTACATCCCATAATGGGACTCCATACTTATGTTACACTTGGACTTCGAAAAAGATTTCGACAGCGTTTGGATAACAGGATTACTATTCAAACTCTCGGAACTTGGACTTCCTAATCACTTGGCAAGAATAATCAAAAATTTTCTAACCCATAGATTTTTTTATGTACAGGTATCAAAACAATATCATCAACCAAGAGAATCAATGCTGGAGTTCCTCAAGGATCAAAAACTTGTACCGCTACTGTTCAACATTTATACTACTGATCCAGGTACATAGACAAAGCTTTAGGCAGCAGACGAATCCATAGTAGCTTTTTAACCAGAAATTGCTGCCTGGAGAGTGCAAGAGCACATTAAAAACCTATGGGAATACTATGTCAAATGGGGACTTTCCCATCTGGTTTACTATTTCACCTACAGCAATGAAAAAGATGAAGCATTTTGAAAGAAAGATGCTACACATTTGCACTGGACTATAACATAATCCACTGAAGAAGAAATATATACAAACTAAGAAGCTGTACGAAGACGCAAAGTGAATACCACTGGACAAGTATTTGCTGCGGCTCTCCGGGTTCAAATCGCATGAACTTGGTGGCCAATTAAAATCATTTCTGTAAGAGATAATCTTAACCTCAAATCGTTCATGTAGATTGTCAGTCGTGGCGTACGTGGTTTGTAGGCGCCATCCTGTTCAAACCACATGTCGTCTATGGTTCAATTTTGGTCATAAGAAATTGGTTATCATCGTTCTCTAGCGTTGGCCATTGACAGTGATCGCCTCACCAAGGTCGTTTTCGGAAAAAAAAAACGAACGAAAAACACCGCCACATTCCCAAAATCCTCGCCAACCGGTAACTTTTTCAGGATACATTATTGACAACTGGTGACTTTTGTGTGGGTTGGTGTCATCACATACATGACAATTTTGCTTATTAAGACCCATTTATCCAAAAATGCTCCTCGTCCTAAAAATGGGTTTTCCGCCATGATCATGAATTTTAGCTTTTAATTTAGCTGGATCTTGTATGGGTATAGGCTCAAGTCCCAACGCAAAATTCGCCAAGTTGGAGTCTACTAAATGCCGAGTTCTTGAGAAATCGACTGTATCTGCTGTCTCGGGATATGCTGTATACTTTAACGGACCACGGCGATGTTATCGGCCTATCTTGAGTTCCCTTGACGTTCGAAATTTGACCGATTGATAACCGAAGTTTGGCCATCAAACGTTGAAGAACCGCTTGTGAAGAGCCACCACGTCTAACATAAAATGGTCGAAATTCTTGCACAAATGACCATTCATTTTGATAATAAGGTCTTATCATTTAGACGTGCCGTTCAATCACACAAATTGCCATGGTGTTTTTGCATTAACAATTGCATAATAAAGATCAGGTTTGAAAAATGTCACCAAAACAACATGGCCGCCACAGGTCGCGAAAAGCCCAATTCGCTTGATACATTAATCACACAAAAAACACCAAACATAATTTGTTTTAAATGATAATAATTCACAAAACAATAGGGACAATAACTCAAACGCCTACTGGAAGTTCAATAGAAGATAAATATCTTCCTACACGCACAATCTCATAAGTTATTATTTCCGTAGAAATGTTATCTTAATGCCTATTTTAAAACAAGTTAACACAATAATAAAAATGAACTTCAAAGACCCTTGGAAGCGATCGCAATCGAAAAGAAATCACCTCAATTCAGATGATTTTTTGAATCCATGAAAATGCAAATATAAATGGAACCTTTATCATGTTTTGATGTTTGCATTATTAATTCGGTTCAATATTTACAGCCAAACAAAGTGATTTGGATAGATATTTATTGGTTTATTTCAAAAATAAAAACAAATTAACATTTTGATTACTGATGAAGGAACATCGACCAAAGAAACTAGTTCAATTTGAAGATGTGTAGCGCGATTTTGTGCTTCGCAGATGGTCATAGTTTGCAATATGGGTAGAGGGAAAACCTTGGCTGAAACATCAAACTGCATGGCAGCTGGTTAAAATTTGATTAAAGTTGATTAAAGTTGTTTTTTGTTGGTTGGTTTTTTATTATGGCAATGATATCAATGTCTTCTACGGACACAATTCTTGATGAAACAAAAGTCGATTACAATTAAGTCCAAAATCAAGACTGATTTTAAACTGGTTTTAATTTTAAAAATGCAATAAGACCTTTAGATTTAATTGTATTCGACTAATTTCTTGTTCTGTTTAATGAAAATTATAAAAATAAAATGCACGACTGGGTCGCACGAACTTGCTCTTATGTTAAGGACTAAGAAAAACTGTTCATAAGCATAAAATTCATTTTTAATAGACTAAAACAACTCCTATAGTAGTTGAAGCTAAAAACAGGATGCCATGTGATTCAATCAAATATTAGCTTATGCACGAACAAAAATTATAAGTCTGTATAAGCTTTTATATACAAAATTTTTAAAACGATCATAAGAAAAAATTTTGGCACGCCAATTTAAAGTTTTTATTATTTATCAAATAAAAATTAAATTTACAAACAAAAATATTGACCCGTTTCTGAGATATCGAATTTTCCAAAAAAAAAAGATTTTTTTTTTTTCAAAAACTCAAAAATTATTTTTTTTAAGGTTTTCAAACTTTTTAGAAGCTTCTCTATACAAAATTTCATTAAAATCCGTTTTGTCGATAATGAGAAAGTCTAAATTTCAAAAAATGGTTCTATAGTATAGGTACAGTCAGTAATATCTTGATTTCATTTTTTTTTTATTTGATCAAGATCGTAAAAATTAATCAAAAGAAAAAAAAATTTAGCAAAATTCTCGGAACCGTTTTCGAGAAAAATACGATTTTCGAAAACCATTTTTTAACATTTGTCTAGAGGGCTCCGTTATTTTTAGGTAATATAAATTTTTTTCTTACATCTTATAATTTATTTAAAAAACTTTTATTTATCAAGTTTTAAAAAAATCGACCATGGAGTTTTCGAAATATTGAGTTTTCATAAAAAATTAAAAATCAAAAAAAAATGTTTTTGAAAATTTGAATACACAATAATATTGAAACTGCTGGGGAGCCTTAATATAAAAAAATGATCAAAATCGGTGCTACCGTTTTTGAGAAAATCAAAAACAAAAAAAAAATGGTTCCAAGGGGGCTACCAAAATTTTTTTGAAAATTTTTTTCAACCATTACCTAGCTTTAACAAAATGAATTTTTTTGAATTTATTTTTAAATCTGTGTGACAATTTTTGAGAGAAAAATATTTATAAATTCTCGAAAAAAATTAGTATTAGTATCGTTAATTTTTGGTCTTAAAAAAAGAAAAAAAAGGGTGGGGGAATAATCAAAACCCATATCTACCAAGTTTGAAGAAAATCGGCCCAGCCGTTTAGGCTGTAGTCGAACCGACAGACAGACAGAATTGCGAAGCCTACATTTTTGGTCTTCGCTATCATCGTTATGTCAACTTTGATCAAAATCTCGAGTACGATTTTTTTACGAATGCATAACTTGCCTTATAGTACCTATAAGTCCCAAGTATAAATAATCGTTTTCAATGAAAAAAAATTATATGCAAGACTGATTTGAATTAACTTACTCTTGCGATTCAATACTATATTGGGGCCAAGTATTGGAGTCCAGGTTTTTACGAGAAAAAGCTAGTTAGAGGCTGTGAAATTTGGCACGAACATAATGTACTGGGATTCTTTATAAACTGAGTGAATTTCTCACCGACCGCTAGAGCATCTAGGAAAGATGAAAGGTCATGAAAATGGTTTATTTTTGAAAATTTATCAAAAACGGTTTGCTTTAGAGAAAAATATGTCCTTCAAACTGGAATCTGAGTTAATTTTACTCAAACTTTTTCATGAGAACTTTGCCCATAGCACTAGCCATTAAAAAATGGAACTTATTTGACAGCAGGTGAAGTGCCAGACGCATTATTTAAATGTGGTATCCCATGTTCAACTGAGTTTATAAAACAAAATGTAGTTAACATTGGTAAACAATCTCTAAAAGGTGAGGTGAAAGGTTCCAAAATATTATTACTAAGGGCGGTACCAACAATCAAATTTAGAGACGACTTTAATATTTGAGCGAAATGAAGCATTATTTAATGGTCTCTATATAATTAACCATATATGCTAAATTTTATTTTTTAGGTTCCGTATAAAAAATGGTTCTTAATTTAGAGTTCACATAAATATTAAGTTCATAATATGTATGGCTAACTTTCTAGAGCTCTTTACATAATGGTCCATTTTACTCAAATATTAAAGTCGTCGGTCGCTTAATTTGATTGTTGGTAAGGCCCTAAATGTTTATCCCCAACTTTAAGCATTAGAGATATCTCTTCAATGAAAAGTTTGAACTCATTTAGCAGCAGCAGACGTTTAGACTGATCAATCGGAATAGCGTCGATATCGATGCAATCTCCTGGCTTTGTAAAACGCCAGAAATAGACAATTGATTTCTCAACTTTTCTGTACATATCTTGCTATATGTCTCTCATTGTTTATAATGATATGCACGTGGTCAAACGTTTGGCAATACGAGAAAGCCAACTGGGACGGTCTCAATAACTGTTTTGGAATCTCTAAGGCTAGCCGCGCACTAGCAACTTTTAGTTGCGAAACTGCTTGGTTCGAGCAACTAAAAAGTTTGTGTTTTGACACAAACTAAACGATTGCCTAAAATAAGTTCGCCATTTTATTGAACATATAATTATCTGAAAATTCACGGACATTCAACCAAACAGTTCATCTGTTTTCTATAAGTAACCAAACAGTTTCGCAACTAAAAGTTGCTAGTGCGCGGCTAGCCTAACTGGTCACTATGCTTCCTCGATAGTGACGTTGAAACCATTGTCGATATGATCACAGAAGTTATTTTTCTTGGGATGCGTTCTTTTGTTGGCCTTGGTTCGATACAAGCTGTAAAGAAGCTATCAGTCTTAGAGAAGTTAGTTCCCACTCTTACAAAGCCAAGACAGAAATCATTGTTGTTATAAAAATAAATTAAATTCCTACATGAAAAAAAGTTAAAGCAAACAATACCGCAATGTCGCAAAGGAAGTATAAATGTAAAGAATATAAGAAAATCATCATTCATTCATCTTCAGTTCCAACGCTCATCTACAACGACAACTCGATAACTAGCTCTTTAGATAAGGCCAATGCACTTGCAGCTCATTTTGCTACAAGCTCTAAGTTACAAAACAGCATCTTTCAATGTGACAGATATATTTCCTCACTCGTACAGTTGCAAGAGTCCTACGAGATCTTGATATAAACAAATCGGCTGGCCCTGATGGTATACCCCCTTTTTCTGGATAGGTATTTTGCTTCGCTAGAAAAACCATTGCGTATGCCTTTCAATCGCTCCTATTGTTCTGGAATCTCCCCATGAAGATATTAAACAGTATTTGTCAAGCCTTTTAGTACGTCTATTTTTTTCAAGGTAATTGAATAGCTGACCAAGTTTGAGCTCAGTAAATATTTAGAAGAACCAAATTTTCTTAATTATCGGCAACACGGCTTTCGCGGCAATCGTTCTACTGCTTCCAAATGGTATGTTTCAGCAAAGAGTGGAACAAATCTATACATTGTTTTGGAGAAAGTAAGATAATTGCGCTTGATATTTCTAAGGGATTTGATAAAGTTTGGCATCAAGCTCTCCTATCGAAAATGCATGCTTTTGGTATCAATGAAATCCTAATTCTTTGAATAAGAATTTACCCTCTGAATCGTTCATATATGTTGTATTTGAAGGTTTCTAGTCTGATATTCGCAAAATAAATATTGGTATTCCCCAGGACTCCGTTTTGTCTCCTCATTTTTATAAATGATCTCTGGTCTGAAACTACTAATCCACCTCATTATTTTGCCGACGAATCTACTTTCAGATTTTCTTACTTGTTCTCAAATTCACGTCCATCTCCTTCAAAAGGGGAAATGCAACGGTACCGAGTAATAAGCTCATTAAACTCCGAAAGTCAATGCAGTTTAATGTCGATGTAGTAAAATGTACCCCTATGTACTTGTCTCTGAATGGCACTTGCATTGAAGAAACCGAAAAGCTGTTAGTGCTCGATATGTGTGTCAACGACGATCTTCATTTGAATGGCCAGATTCTCGAGACTGCTTAATGATAAGAGTTTCTATGAAATTTGTTGACCCCTTTCGATCTGGATATAATGGCGTTTATTCGTCTAATATTATTTCATTGATCTTTAAATCCATCAAAAACAATGCCCGATTCTTTGAATTACTGTAACTTCTTAACGGTAAAAGCTACCAAAAAAATACTCACCTAACGTGAAATGAAAAATAAATATGTACATACGTTCCAAATTACACGTGAAGAATAAAAATGAAAATAGAATTAACTTTTCCACGTGAATTTTTGATACTCACTTTGAATGAAAAAAAAATGACAATTATTTTTAAACTGATTCGTTCTTTCTGTTTAAAAATTTTCAATTTTTTCTTTTGAAACAAAATATTCAAATCAACTGACAAATGTCACAGTTTTCCACGTTGTCTTAAACTTTTTCCTGATGGTTGTACATTGAGAAATGAAAATCATAGCGTGGAAAAAGTTGTGGAACATATTTGTTTTTCCAATCCACATTTTGGTACTCACCTCTCGTTGGGGATTTCATGCCAGTGAAATTCCCGCCTCATTTGTATGAAATTTTCATTTTCACAAGAACTGAGTACTAGGCTTAAGTCGTAACTGTAATCGGATCGGTGAGGAACGCTCTCAGTATATAAAAAGTCCTATTACCAATGCACATTCCAAACTTCACCGTTCAATTAATTTTCACGCCGATGTTCTTCGGTTGAATTCTCACCCGCTGTAAAAATGTTTGGTAATTATTAAGAATTGGGGCTCCAGACAAAAATCTCTCCAAAAAATTTTTCACTAAGTGGAAACTATTTAATTAGGTAGAATAAGATAATTAAAGGTGGGGGAGGCATGTTTTATGGGGTTTCATCGGAAAAAAAACCTTTTTAGGTATAGGTAGGTATAGCTTAAATTCGAATAATAAAGTGACAAGGAGGATTGAAGGTACGGCTGGGGGGGTCAGAAGGTTGGCGAAGGAGGAAAAGACGAGTAAACGTTAACCAAATTATAAACAATCCCCCCCTCGCCTCTTTTTGCCACGTTCTGAAATGTATGATGAACGATTTTAGAGAAATTCATTGATTTATCATATGTAAGTTGTACCATGTAATGTCTGAAAAAATGGAAATAATATGTCTCCCCCGCCTTAAATTTACTATTTGTACCCTCAGAAATGACCCCAAATGCATGAAAATTTTTTTTGGAGAGATTTTTGTCTGGAGCCCCAATTCTAAATAATTACCAAATGTTTTTTTGGGATGTACTGCATCTTACGAATAGAACTGTATCAATCGCGACCCGTTCACCAAAAAGATTGACTGATTGTAATCAATCACAATAGATCAAATCAATTAATCCTAATATCAATCTCTTTGCCACTGAAACCGATGAAAATAAATTGAACGGAACGAACGTTTTTTGCACAATACCAAATGGGAACGGTAATATATTGTATATTCTTTTTTTATGTTAAATGAAAGATGGTGTGAACAAAGTCGAAAAAAGTAGATAAAGCCAAACTTTAGGTCATTTTCACATTGTATCGGTCTCGATCAGAATGAAACGATTGGAAACAAATATTTTAGTTGAATGAACAATTAAAAACATCTAGTATTGGTCTTAATCTCGTTCGGAAGGAAACAGTTGAATAAAAAATGATTTTGATTGAATGAATTGAATGATTGATTGAAAATATCGAGTCCTTGAACCAATCAATCATTGATTTATTAGTTCTATCAAAATGAACGTTTGGCACAGTTCTACTAACACGCACACAGGAATGATTGAATGTTGTAAGTCACTAAGACCTATTGTGGCCCAACATCTCGTCGAGAACCAAGGATTAGTGAATTAAAACTTTTAACTTTTCCTGTGTGACAAGAGATGATCTTGGAAAAAAAAAATTAATACCATATAATAAATAAATAAATAAATTTGGTAGTGTAAACAGCTCGAAAAGAACCAGGACTCCAGGACATATAATGACTTACAACTCTCGACCAAAGTGCATGTTACCGTGAATGAATTGGACCTACAGTTTTCTGCCGATTCCGAACGAATAATAACCACCACATAAGAAGAAGTACCTATACCCATTTGCGAAATGGGAACAAACTCTGTGCCGAGCCATTAACGATATTTACTCTAAATTAATTTCAAAACTTTATTTCCATTGTTCAAATATTGTGGATAAAACCTGAAAACAAGAACGAGGTTAAATAAAAATAATTAGAGGTGTTTTCGAGAAAATTAATAAAAAAAACAATATCGTTGTATGGACGCTAACAAATCTTAAGAAATCACAAGGTATAATTAAAATTGTCACAGGAAAAATTAACAAAATTACATTAATCTTCTAAAAGCAATAAATTAAAAATCAAAGAGAAAATAAAAAGTTTAAAAAAAGAGTTTTTTTCCTTAAAATAAGTTCAAGTGAGCCCATTGGCTGAAAATAATAAAAAAAAACTTTCCTGGCACATCATCTTAATCTTGTTGATTTAAATTGCCACACCATATTACATAACTAAAAGACTGGTTACGCTTGTATGTAAGCAGATGAGAGCACGTTTTACCAAATGAATAAACCAACTATCAACCAAAACCAACAAAAAAAAGGCGCAACGAGGATACATTCCACTATAAACTTTCTCCCTGTCAGCAGCATCTTCAATGAAAGACGGCAGGAGTCCCAGCTCCAAAACATGCTTGAATACCGCCAACACCGACAAGGCGACAATATACATATAGCTTACATTCTGTAATGGTTTGTTATATCTGTCGTATTGGGTTTTGCCCAATTTACAAGGTATTTTTCCTCTAAAAAGGGAATAATAAAATTACCTGAATACAAAAAAAAAACAACAATGCCCAGATCACACTATATTTTTTTTATCTTGAAGAGCTAACCAGCAATCTTAAATTTAAGTTCGATTTATGAAAACATTTTATGACTGTGATCAAGCCAAAGGCTGGCAGATTGCCCTTCAATGAGCTTAAAGCTGACTTCGTAAAACCTCTGGCATTTTCATTCATTGCAATTTTCGGTTAGGTACGAAAGTTTTTACCTTTTTTTACTAGCAGCAAAATTTCACTGCGTCTAAAGATATTTTTGTTGGGAACCCAAACCACGAACATCACCAGTAAAGTCAATGGCATCTCAATGGATTGGGATTTCACTTTGCGCGGTTAAAACAACATAAAAAGAATAATATACTACATCAAGTGAGCATCTTCACCTTGCAACTTACCACTACGTGCAGGGTTGCCAACATTTGTATGAGCTGTGGGAGTCAGTTTAAGAAAATGGCAAAGTTTAAAAAGTTACAAAATTGATGTAGATTGAACTTGGAGCTTTAATTTTTTATAAACCCATTTTTTATATAGCCTTTTTAATTTGAAGCAGCAGGTCAGATAAAATATGTACTTGCTGGAGTTTTAAGAAAACTTTTTCAGGAACTCCAACCATAAATTCTGAATTTTAGATTCTAGACCACTAGAACCTTGATGCATAATTTATTGAAAACCAGAAACCTCATGGGGCGAACAAAAACTGTGCGTGTAGTCCTCAATGATTGCATGCATTGCATACCTTTGCTGGCAACCCTAACTTGAATTGCTGCTCAAACTGATGTAGCAGGACAAAAATAAGATGCTCGGTGATAATAAGTCAATGGGAGGTCTTAAATTAATTTCTCATTTAGCAAACGGAACATAAAAAAATCTATGATTTTTCCGTCAGCGATTTTTTCCAGATATCCGATCTGTGGCTTGATTGTGATTTGTGACCTCTGCGAATCCGCACATGATGTCGATAATGAAATTGGAATTTATTGCATAGAAACTACAACTCGGAACGTGCGAGGTGTACCTAATTATGATGTAAGACATCTTTAAGTTGGTCATTTACTTCCACTTTCTATATTGGATGCTCTGCAATGAGGAAAATACATTACGCGAAAGCAAGTTCATAATTTTGTGAATGTGAATGAAATATGTAATAAAGGAAGAATTAATGAAGTTTTGCGAAAGAAAAAGACGGGCAAATGTGTGGAATTTAACTTAAGAAGCAGGCAAGTATTTGTTATCTGATCCCAATAAGTATGTAGTTAAATTACCAACAACGTTTATAGTAAAAGTTGGGTTTGCATTGAGATGTTTTCTTGATTATTATTATATACATACATAGGTATGATATTTTAATTTAATATGGAACTTAAATTAATCTCACAATTATTAAAATAATTTTTAAAAATTGTAAATTTAATTGAAAGTTCAAGTGACCTCAAATTTATAATGTGTTTCATCCAGTTCCGACAGTTGAGCTGATGCAGTCATACCCATCTAAGACGATTTAGTCGATGTTTACCAAATCTAATAAATGCTTTGATTTTAATATGAATTGGTAAACATCGACCAATATTAACAACTTATGTATGTAGAAGGCTACGTAGTCATCTAACTGATGAGCTGAGTGTCGTATCGGGGCGAAACGCATTATGGAATGGAAATCACTTGAACTTTTAATTGAATTTAATTCAATCACTCCACTTAAATAAAAGAACTTTCTAGTTTAAAAGAAAAATAAAATGAGAATATCACAATGCATATTTTCAAATCTAACAAAAAAAAAGCTAAAATAAGGGCCAGTTATTCAGGGCGAACATCCAAGTTTATGGTTTGAAATCGATTTAACTCCTGAAACATATTTTTCAAGTAATCGTTAGTTTAGCCATCCAATTCTGGATCAACATATTTTGACCTATTATGCTGAAAAGATCATGAATACACTTAGTGACAAAATTTGAATTTTTGTTTATTACATAAACCAGACTAAATTAAAATCCAAAAACTAAAAAGTTTAGACAATGGATTCTACCCGAATCCGAAGGAATGACCAATCTGTACCTTCTGCTCTGAAGAAATAAAAGTATTGCGGCAGACGCTTCGAGAAAGTTAGAATAAATTTAAAGTTCCAACTGATGAGCACTTTATTCAGCTTTAGAGATTCCCAAAAAAGGTATGCTGAGACTTTGTAGAAGAATTTAATCCAATTATGAATTTAAATCTACGTAGAAGTCACGTCCAAATAATTTTAAAGTGTAGTGCTTGGAGGTAAAGTGAAAACGATCCAAAGTTTCTCAAAATAATCGCTGTGATGGACGGTTATGAGTATAAGAAAACGCACATAACGCCAAACCAAGCTTACCTCAAGCAATCGGCTGTTGTAATTTTAATTTTAACTTTCAGGTAAATGCGTATGTAAAGGTAAGTATTTCTTTTAATTTATATTTTTTTATATAGATTTAAAGGTAAGAATCTTCTTTTAAGTAATTTCTATTTTTAAAAAGGTAAGAAGGTATTTTCTTTTAGGATTATTCTTAAAAAGGTAAGTATTTTTTTTTGTTTTTTTTTTTTTTTTATAGGAAGTACAGAAAAAGGTTGCTTTATTTTTTACCACTCTAACCCGATCTTCTTGTCCACGATTTGAAATTAAACGAAAATGAAAACTAATCGGATTTTACTTTCACAATGAAAATAAACTACTTGTAACATTCAAAAGAGATACTTTTTTCTATGTGTAATTCTCTCATCAAATACTTTATTAATTCGCACGGGTTTCAAATAAAATTCCACGTGACGGCAACGAAAATGCATATACATGTATCTATCCGCGGATAAATTGAAACTAACAAAGTTTCTTGTTGAGATTCTAAATAGGATCTCTCAATTTCTCGTCGGGGTGAGGAAGTGGTTCAGTACAACGTAATTACGGCTTCCGAATTCCTTACTGGCTGAACACAATGGAGACGGAGCTGCAACTGGAACTGCAACTGGAATAGCTGTCAAAATATTCAATACACGTAAATTCAATGTTACGAACACAACACAACGCAACTGCAGTCGGTGCTGCAAGAGTTGGCGAACTTTTAACTTTTTCGGGCAGCAATTTTGACATTTCAAATTTTATATATCTGTCAGTGCTTTTAAGTGTTGTTTTGTTTTATTGTGATTTCGTGGTTAAATTTTAATTAAAATAATGGACGAAAATCTTCAATTTCAGTGTCCATTTTATAGTTTCAATTACTTAAAATATTTACAATTTGCCAAAGATTCAACACCTGACCCAACAAATGACAACAAACATGAAAGCTGTACAGCCTCATTGTGGGCGCATAAAAAAAAGTACGTACGACACTTTTGGACAGCTCTTCCAGTTGCAGCTGCAGCTCCAGTTGCAGCATTCTATTATGTTCAGCCAGTTATGCTCTCTAACGCTCTTGTTTTATGCGCGAAACAGATTAAACCAGCAACAGCACCAGCATCGTCAACAGCAAACAGCACGCTGACCAGCAAAAAATTCTCAAACACATTGCCACCAGCAACGTCATTTCATCTGCTTGACATTTCATATAGAAAAACAGTTTTTCATTGTGTTGCCACCGAATATTGCAGTGGGAAAGTTGACAACACCGCACCACCAACAGCAAATTTAGGACTTTGGCCTAACGTCGCTGGCTGTTGGCGTTGCTGTTGCTGTTCTTACGTGTGTTGAACTTTGAACAATTGAAATACATTGGTTCTAAATTAATGGCGGCCGCTGTTGCTGTTGACGGTGCTATTGCTGGTTCAATCTGTTCCGCGCTTTAATTTTTGGCAACGGATCGCTGAGTTTCGTTCAGTGAACGAAGGAAAAAATGGCGCGCCTTCGTTCAGTGGACGAAAGAAATACTGAGCATTGCCAGACATTTGTTTATAAGGGGCTCTATAGAATTCCTTCAAAATGACGCGGCTTAGCGAGGCGTGCAGTACTTGCGTTGTATTTCGGTGGCACGTTACACTGTCACAGAAAATAGTGTTGCCAATTTAAAGTTCCCCACCTCATGATGCTGTTTTTTTTTTCTTTGACAGAAAGCTTACATTTTGAAAAAAATATCTTAAAAGTTTCCTAAAAGTATGTAGTATACACTCTCTAGAGTCTAGACCAACGGTTCTTAACCTTTGAGAATGTGCGGACCCCTAACAACGAATTTATCAGTCGGCGGACCCCAAAAATAAAATTTGATGTATTGTTGTATATAAACTTTAAATAATTACCGTTACACCCACAAAGTTGAAAACATGTTGTTTTTATAAAAATATCTTTTATTAAAATCGTATTGAAAGTACATATTATGTACATATGTACATATGTTAGCAGTTAGTAAAATAATCAATGTGATGGCTGGTGTTGTTCTTTAGCTACCAAGTTATTTATATTTGGATCAAACGAACATAGCTGAATTCGTAAATCAGGTTCTACGTCTAATTTATTTCTATATTTATTTTTTGAAGGGGTTTTTGTATGATTACATACATGCAGTGTACCTGCGAAGCTTCATATATTTATGAATTTTTGAATATTACAACAACAACTTGAATGAACTCCCACCAAGTAGGTTCTTATTTGGCGAATTTACAACAACAAAACTTGAATGACTTATAAAAACGCTAGTCCTCAAGTGATAATTGATAAACGATAAAACCTAAATTGGTATGGACCTGATCATGTGGTCTCGGTAGCGTGATGCGTAGGGCATTGGCTTCTGACGACGCTAGGTCTGGGTTCAAATCTCAGGCAAGGCAAAAAGTTTTTCGATTAAACTTGATAGTATAAAGGCTAAGCACCACTAATAAAGGTGTCTGATGATCGGCTTGGCAACCGTGAAATAGCTATAACTCCAGCCAAATAAGAACCCACTTGGTGGTTCATTCAAGTTGTTGTTTTAATATTCAAAAATTCATAAATATATTTATTTTTCGTATAAACAAGAGTTGAAAAAGCTTTTTCACATAAATATGACGTAGAAAAGGGAATTAATACTTTTATAGCTCTTTCGGATATTACAGGATATTGCTTTCTAGCACTTAACCAGAATTCAAAAAGACTGATGTTTTTAAATACAAGTTGTAGAGCTGAATCACAGGATATATCAATAAGCTGGTTTTCTTCTAAAGCTGATAAACAGCTTATTTCACTAAAGTCAACTGAAAATGGATTTTTAATCCATAATTTGCTATTATCAGGAATTGGAAAGTATTCTCGAAAACTTTTTTTAGGTCCGTGAAATGTTTGAGAAAACTTTGAAAAATTGAGTCTGGTAAAATATCGTTGGCAGTTGTTAAAAATTCATGTAGTGTTGAAAATGATGAATATAATCCTTTTTCTCATTACAATTTTCTTAAATGTTGATTCTATTTTGTCTTCAAATTGGAATACAGTTACTGTCTTTTGTGAGTTTTGTAAATCCATGTTTAACTCATTTAAATAGCCAAAAACGTCACAAAGATAGGCAACTTGTGCACACCATGCAAAATCATTAAAACGGTCGCGCAATTCAAATGACAAATTAATTACTTTGAGGAAAAACATTCTTATTTCTTCGCGAAGCTCGAAAAACCGTTTAAGAATTTTTCCTGTTGATAGCCAACGAACCTCAGTCTTCTTCTTCCTTTGATTCGGCGCTGTTATGATCTCGATGTGGAGGGGATCATAACTCTCCCACGTATCTGCTTCACACTAGTGATCCGCCTGTGGGGTTCGCCGGGTTGACCTCAGAAATCGGCGGCAAGCCTCCCGGTTTTGTATTGTTCCATTTCTGAGGCCAACTGAATGCTGGTGTTTTTTCATTTGTTTGTACCAGGAGTGTTTAGGCCTACCTTTCTTTTTATTCCGAATTGGAACGTTGTATAATATTGCCTTTTTGACGGGGTTCTCAGGATCTCTCCTTTGAACATGGCAATACCAACTGAGTCGGTCGTGTTCAATTTTTTGGGAAATGGTATTCTTAACATGAAGGCTTCCTCGGATCTTCGTACTTCTAATTCGATCAAGCTTTGTAACTCCTGCTGTCATACGAAGCATCTTCATCTCAGCTGCCGTTAGCTAACTCTCATACTTTTTGTACATTGTCCAACATTGTGAACCGTATGTGAGTGCTGGACGCACAACTGAAGTGTAGAGCTTTCCTTTCAGCTTAGGGGGCATTTTTCGGTCACAGAAGATAGCAGAATTTTCCCGCCACTTCATCCACCCTACGCTTACGCGATGATTGATATCGTCATCACAACAAACAACGAACCTCAGTATGGAGTAAAAGCTGACTGTGGATGCTGCCCATATCATTACATATCTTATTTAAAATGCGGTGGTTTAGTGCCCTTGATTTTATAAAATTGATAATCTTCACAACTTCATCGAGAACAGCTTTTAATTCTGCTGGAATTCGTTTCGCCACCAATGCCTCTCGATGTATGCAACAGTGCTGCCATGTAGCTTCGGGCGAAACATTTTTAACAAAAGCGCGTAGACCACTTTTACATCCGGACATTGCTCTTGCACCATCAGTGCAAATTCCAACACATTTTTTCCAATTTATTCCATTTGATGTTATAAATTCATTTAAAAGATTAAAAATGGCTTCTCCGGTCGTATGGTCAGGAAGAGGCAGACAGAACAAGAAATCGTCATGATTAGTCTTGAAATTCGTACCGCACATACGTCATCAGATTGGCATTGATATGTCAGTGCTTTCATCCAATTGAAGAGCAAAATAGGAACTCAACTTTATTTTTTTTATAAGCTGTGCCTTGAGATCGCAGGACATATCAACAATTCTTCTCTTGACGGTATCATTCAAAAGAGAAACTAAGTCCAAATTTCGTGACTCTTTCTCACCCAGCATAGTTGCCACCAATACTTTTGCGGCCGGTAAAATCAAATCTTCACCGACAGTATGAGCCTTTCCAGCTTTGCCTATCAACAAAAAATAAACATGGATATAATACAAAAGCTAAATTTTATGTTAATTTCCAAACAACCAGAAGTTTGACTGTAGTTAACTGCAGTCGATTTTTTTCATTCGAATTCATTAAGTTGATGCTTTTTGAATCTCTCGTTAGGAACAATTTCCACAAACTTTTAAACAAATTTTTATACACATTTCAAGTTTAACAGTTTGGATACTTCTATTTGTGTTTTAAATAAATGATTTGGTCAGTACATGCGCACATGCATACATTCACAAAAAAAGATATGTAGCTAATTTTTAATTCAATAAATAGCCAAAAAAATCGAATTTAGTAGCCACTGAGGTCGACAACAAGTGCTTGAAAGGAGCTCGACATTAGATTTCTCAAACTTACCTATCAACAGGGAGACTTTGTAGGATGCAAGTACAGCATTTTCATTGATATTTCCAGTAGCAACTTTCCGTAGGGGATTCTTATTCCTCTGCAACTCCTGTAGTTTTATGTTGAAAAATTCACGAGGCTTATCTCTATATTCCTTGTGCTTTGTTTCAAAATGTCGCTTTAGTTTGGCAGGCTTCATAGATTCGTTGCTCAAAACGTCGCTGCACAAAACACACTGTGGCTTATCTTCGCCATTTAATTCTAAACACCCTAATCCAAACGAAAGATATTCAGAGGAATACTTTCGTTGTTTTTTATTTTTAATGTCATCACTGATTTTCGAAGTTGATGTTCCTGGATTGGAGTGAACGTCCTCACTAATTTTCCTTTTTAGCCAGTGATCCATTTGTTAAAAAAGTAATGAAAAAACTAATATTTTTAAGAACAAACACTAAACGCGAACGAGACACAACAAATTTGATTCTGAGTTTTCAGCTAAGAGAAGTAAATACGCATAACAATTAAAACGTTGCGTCGCCTACTGCAAACTTCGGATTCAAATTCAAATGCGCATACAATTTTCAAGAAAAGCAAGCATTTCAACAAAATTCTTCGTAATTACAGCCTACAAACAAAAAATAAGAGAATGAGCCAATGCTTTATAGAAAAGCTGTCGCGGACCCCTAGGGGTCCGCGCAGAATCTCAGGGGGTCCGCGACAGCTTTTCTATAAAGCATCGGCTAATTCTCTTATTTTTTGTTTGTAGGCTGTAATTACGAAGAATTTTGTTGAAATGCTTGCTTTTCTTAAAAATTGTATGTGCATTTGAATTTGAATCCGAAGTTTGCAGTAGGCGACGCAACGTTTTAATTGTTATGCGTATTTTCAAATTTGTTGTGTCTCGTTCGCGTTTAGTGTTTGTTCCTAAGGACGTTCACTCCAATCCAGGAACATCAACTTCGAAAATCAGTGATGACATTAAAAATAAAAAACAACGAAAGTATTCCTCTGAATATCTTTCGTTTGGATTCGGGTGTTTAGAATTAAATGGCGAAGATAAACCACAGTGTGTTTTGTGCTGCGACGTTTTGAGCAACGAATCTATAAAGCCTGCCAAACTAAAGCGACATTTTGAAACAAAGCACAAGGAATATAGAGATAAGCCTCGTGAATTTTCAAAATAAAGAGGAATAAGAAATTCCTACGGAAAGTTGCTACTGGAAGTATCAATGAAAATGCTGTACTTGCATCCTACAAAGTCTCCCCGTTGATAGGTAAGTTTGAGAAATCTAACGTCGAGCTCCTTTCAAGCACTTGTTGTCGACCTCAGTGGCTACTTAATTTGATTTTTGGCCTTTTATTGAATTAAGAAGTAGCTAAATAATCTTTTTTTGTGAATGTATGCATGTGCGGATGTACTGACCAAATCATTTATTTAAAACACAAATAGAAGTATCCAAACTGTTAAACTTGAAATGTGTATAAAAATTTGTTTGAAAGTTTGTGGAAATTGTTCCTAAAGAGAGATTCAAAAAGCATCAACTTAATAAATTCGAATGAAAGAAATCGACTGCAGTTAACTTCAGTCAAACTTCTGGTTGTTTGGAAATTAACATAAAATTTAGCTTTTGTATTATATCCATGTTCATTTTTTGTTGATAGACAAAGCTGGAAAGGCTCATACTGTCGGTGAGGATTTGATTTTACCGGCCGCAAAAGTATTGGTGGCAACTATGCTGGGTGAGAAAGAGTCACGAAATTTAGACTTAGTTTCTCTTTCGAATGATACCGTCAAGAGAAGAATTGTTGATATGTCCTGCGATCTTAAGGCACAGCTTATAGACAAAATAAAGTTGAGTTCCTATTTTGCTCTTCAATTGGATGAAAGCACTGACATATCAAACAATGTCAATCTGATGACGTATGTGCGGTACGAATTTCAAGACTCTATTCATGACGATTTCTTGTTCTGTCCGCCACTTCCTGACCATACGACCGGAGAAGCCATTTTTAATCTTTTAAATGAATTTATAACATCAAATGGAATAAATTGGAAAAAATGTGTTGGGATTTGCACTGATGGTGCAAGAGCAATGTCCGGATGTAAAAGTGGTCTACGCGCTTTTGTTAAAAATGTTTCGCTCGAAGCTACATGGCAGCACTGTTGCATACATCGAGAGGCATTGGTGGCGAAACGAATTCCAGCAGAATTAAAAGCTGTTCTCGATGATGTGAAGATTATCAATTTTATAAAATCAAGGCCACTAAACCACCGCATCTTTAATAAGATATGTAATGATATGGGCAGCATCCACAGTCAGCTACTACTCCATACTGAGGTTCGTTGGCTATCCCTAGGAAAAATTCTTAAACCGTTTTTCGAGCTTCGCGAAGAAAAAAGAATGTTTTTCCTCAAAGAAATTAATTTGTCATTTGAATTGCGCGACCGTTTTAATGATTTTGCATGGTGTGCACAAGTTGCCTATCTTTGTGACGTTTTTGGCTATTTAAATGAGTTAAACATGGATTTACAAAACTCACAAAAGACAGTAACTGTATTCCAATTTGAAGACAAAATAGAATCGACATTTAAAAAAATTGAAATGTGGCAAAGACGATTTGAGAAAAAGGATTATTCATCATTTTCAACACTACATGCATTTTTAACAACTGCCAACGATATTTTACCAGACTCAATTTTTCAAATTTTTCTCAAACTTTTCACGGACCTAAAAAAAGTTTTCGAGAATATTTTCCAATTCCTGATACATAATAGCAAATTATGGATTAAAAATCCATTTTCAGTTGACTTTAGTGAAATAAGCAGTTTATCAGCTTTAGAAGAAAACCAGCTTATTGATATTTCTTCTGATTCAGCTCTACAACTTGTATTTAAAAACATCAGTCTTTTTGAATTCTGGTTAAGTGCTAGAAAGCAATATCCTGTAATATTCGAAAGAACTATTAAAGTATAAATCCCCTTTTCTACGTCATATTTATGTGAAAAAGCTTTTTCAACTCTTGTTTATACCAAAAATAAATATAGAAATAAATTAGACGTAGAACCTGATTTACGAATTCAGCTATGTTCGTTTGATCCAAATATAAATAACTAGATACTCGTAGCTAAAAAACAACAACAGCCATCACATTGATTATTTTACCAACTGCTAACATATGTACATACATACATAATAATATGTACTTTCAATAAGATTTTAATAAAAGATATTTTTATAAAAACAACATGTTTTCAACTTTGTGGGTGTAACGGTATTAATTTAAAGTTTATACCCAACAATACATCAAATTTTATTTTTGGGGTCCGCCGACTGATAAATTCGTTGTTAGGGGTCCGCACATTCTCAAAGGTTAAGAACCGTTGGTCTAGACAGTTATTATTCATATACAAGATAAATAGTTACAAATTATTCTATTTGTTTAAGTCCAGAGGTGATAAACCTTAACACTCTCATCATATTGCATCTCAGATTAAATTATGCACTCAGATTAAACGGTATAAAGTAAACACTTAAAAGATGGGAGCGATCAAACGAAAATAGCTAAAATGTTGAAAATAATCTCCTCCACAGTTCAGCACATCATTGAGCATTATGTACTTGAAAATGGTGTCGTCAGCAAAGGAAGGGGAGCTCCAAACAAAATATTTTCTGACAGTGACCGTCGCGTCGATAGATTTTAAAAAAAGTGAAGGAGGGTCTTACATTAATGGCATCGAAAATAGCACAAGAGGTTGGAAAATATTTAAATAAAAAGAGCAGTGTTTAGAAAATACATCAAATGCTGAGAGTCCGATTTGCATGAAAAAAAGCCCGTAAAAAATCGTTTATAAGTACAAAAAACAGAGTTTCAAAAATTAAATTTGCTCATGAGCATATAAATATGAATGAAACGTTTTGGGACGCTGTTATTTACACTGATGAGAGTAAATTTAACCTTCATGGCTCGAATGGGAGGACATACGTTTGGAGACAACCGAACACAGAGATCTTGCCAAAAAATTGGCGTGGCACTTTAAAGCATGGTGGAGGCCAAGTTATGGTGTGGAGCTCTTTGTCTTTCTCTGGTGTCGAGAACCTTGTTTTTTATTGAAGAGCACATGGATACAAATAAGTACCTTGGCATTTAAAAACAACATTTTGGTAAAAAGTGCTGAAAAGCTAAACATAAAGGACGATTTCATTCTTATTTTTATTTTAATACTATGTATCATTTAATCTAAGGCATTGTTTTTCGAGTCAAAAAATGTTAAGTTATATAATATGAAACAAATGTTAATTTTTGTTTTTTTTTTTTTTTATAAGATCCTATTAAATGAACTTTAAAAAAATTAAAAATAAACAGGTATCTTTAAAAATAAAAAAATTGAGTGCATCTTTTAAGCTGAGAACCACTGTACATTGTATCAATTGTGATATTTTTTTTACACCTCCACTGCACGTGGACATGGCGGCAGCACAAATTGATAACATTGATATAACGACGAGTGTTTTTAAGAAAATCGAAAATTAAAATGGTTGTTCGCATAATTTGCAATTTCTCGAAATCTTTTAATCTTTCTGGCACCTAGCAGAACTTTAATTGTAAAAAACAAAAAGAATTAAAATTGGTCATTCGAAATTGCCAATTTACCAATTTGCGAGAAAATCTAAAATCATCCTAGGGTATATCTTGTCATGCAAAGTGCTTCTCATCAAAGACTTTTGATTTTGACAAAAGATTGTAGTTCCCTTCTATTTGAGCTAGCACTCAAACGAGAATGGTTCATAATTGTAACTAGATTAATGGTCTATGTGAGCCATTGTCCTCCAATTTAATTTAAAAAAAAAAATCTAATATTTTTACTAAAAATCACATGCTTTTAAACGGTATTTTATCTTCATATTAATTTCTACATTTAAAATACTGCGCCTACTCACACATCATACACACCTAATCAACTTATCATCTTTTATTCATACTATAAACATACATAATTGAATGTGCTAATCAATGTATTTTTATTGTCATCTTAATAATTTTATTTAAATTAAAGTGTTTTTTGTTTGTAATACAATACTATTGTGCATGGGTGTTTGGGTTTTGTCACTAATACCTAAATGATACCTATTTATGTGGATTTGAATAAAAGATACAAAACACTAAAGTCATAATAATAAAGAAAGATATTGAAACTTTCAGCCTTTTTATATCATGAGAAAATATTTACGTATGTACATAATTTATGTATGTATATAAAAAGTTATGTATAGAAATCATCAACCAGTTTTCAAGAAAAAAAAAACCTTTAACTACCGTTTACTGTTTATTCCAATTTATCAGACAGAGGATTTTAACTTGTCGGCTAATTTATCTTTGATGAAACTTTGATCGTTAATTAATAAATTAGTTACTGTTTTAGTTTAAGTACTTATAAGGAAACAATATATCGTTCTGTATCGAACTTAAACGAAATATTTGAAACGGAATACAGCACAGGTTGGTAATTTTTAAGCGCTAACAAATTATGAGGCTCATAAATCTATTGACTAAACAATATAATAGCAAACATTTATCACAAGTCACAACCAACGACCGCTCTTAAATTATGACAGTGGTCTCATGTCTTACCTAAAATTTGTTCGAACACTTTTGAAATAAAGAAAATAAAATTCACGATAGATCGCTCGCACGTACTCTTAATTGCTTATAACGGGTGATTTTTTAAGAGCTTGAGAACTTTTTTAAAAAAAAAACGCATAAAATTTGCAAAATCTCATCGATTCTTTATTTGAAACGTTAGATTGGTCCATGACATTTACTTTTTGAAGATAATTTCATTTAAATGTTGACCGCGGCTGCGTCTTAGGTGGTCCATTCGGAAAGTCCAATTTTGGGTAACTTTTTCGAGCATTTCGGCCGGAATAGCCCGAATTTCTTCGGAAATGTTGTCTTCCAAAGCTGGAATAGTTGCTGGCTTATTTGTGTAGACTTTAGACTTGACGTAGCCCCACAAAAAATAGTCTAAAGGCGTCAAATCGCATGATCTTGGTGGCCAACTTACCGGTCCATTCCTTGAGATGAATTGTTCTCCGAAGTTTTCCCTCAAAATGGCCATAGAATCGCGAGCTGTGTGGCATGTAGCGCCATCTTGTTGAAACCACATGTCAACCAAGTTCAGTTCTTCCATTTTTGGCAACAAAAAGTTTGTTAGCATTGAACGATAGCGATCGCCATTCACCGTAACGTTGCGTCCAACAGCATCTTTGAAAAAATACGGTCCAATGATTCCACCAGCGTACAAACCACACCAAACAGTGCATTTTTCGGGATGCATGGGCAGTTCTTGAACGGCTTCTGGTTGCTCTTCACTCCAAATGCGGCAATTTTGCTTATTTACGTAGCCATTCAACCAGAAATGAGCCTCATCGCTGAACAAAATTTGTCGATAAAAAAGCGGATTTTCTGCCAACTTTTCTAGGGCCCATTCACTGAAAATTCGACGTTGTGGCAGATCGTTCGGCTTCAGTTCTTGCACGAGCTGTATTTTATACGGTTTTACACCAAGATCTTTGCGTAAAATCTTCCATGTGGTCGAATAACACAAACAGACGCAATATTCTCTTCTGTACGCACTGTACGCATTCGTGTGGTTGGTTTAATGTCCAATAAAGTAAACTGAGTGCGAAACTTGGTCACAATCGCATTAATTGTTTGCTCACTTGGTCGATTATGTAGACCATAAATCGGACGTAAAGCGCGAAACACATTTCGAACCGAACACTGATTTTGGTAATAAAATTCAATGATTTGCAAGCGTTGCTCGTTAGTAAGTCTATTCATGATGAAATGTCAAAGCATACTGAGCATCTTTCTCTTTGACACCATGTCTGAAATCCCGCGTGATCTGTCAAATACTAATGCATGAAAATCCTAACCTCAAAAAAATCACCCGTTATATGTAAAAGAACCTTGGAACTTTAACAATTCCATGTACATTTTTTTTTTTCAATTGGTGGGAGAAGATTTTAGTGGCCAGTGGCGGCCATGTTGTGGCATCTGTCATATCTTTTGTTTATTATTTAGTGATTGATGCTACTGGAAAAATACACGATTGAACAGCATGTCCAAATGATAAAACCTTATTATCAAAATGAGCGTTCGTTAGAGCAAAAGTTTTTAGCGTTACGCCCAGGCTTCGTAGCGTTTAGAAGAGGACCCCAATTTTGGTGGAAAAACCTTTTTTGACGCGGCGCATTTTTTGGATAAATGGCTATTGTCTTATACTTATGTAACGGCACCAACATTGTTTGTGTTTCCTCAAAAAGTTTCCAAACCCAAATTGAACCTAGACGACATGTGGTTCCAACAGGATAGCACCACGTGCTAAACAGTGCACGCCAGGATTGACAATCTTAAAGAACAATTTGAGGCTAAGATTATCTGTGGCAGAGGTGACATGAATTGGTCACCAAGATCATGCGAATTTGACCCCTCTAGAATTTTTCTTGTGGGGTTTCCTGAAGTCGCAGGTCCACGCGAAAAAACTACAATCGACCGATGTCCGTTAGGTGAACATAACACAGGCCATCACTCAAATTCAACTGGATTTATGCTGATGAGTCACTCCACTTCCCGGATCCGTGCCACCGTAAGAAGTTGAGGAGCGCATTTGAACACTGTCATATTTCATACATATCGGCATATATGTATGGTCTTTCAAATAAAAAAAAAAACATTTTGAATACATCGCACTTAGCTTGTTTTATTCCATTTCAACCTCTGTTATTCGCCAATTATTCGGAGTTGTAAGGTGGGCGGATTCTGGGACAAGATCAGCATATCGTCAGCGTACATACTTTAACTGTCAGACCTCCCAAATATATCTTAACTGGGTTAAAATTAGAAAATTATGAAAAGTACTTTTTTTTTCCATAAAAATTTCTCCTCAAGAAGGAAAATAGATCATTCTCCAATACGATTTTTTCCTTGTCTCATCGCGATCAACACGCACTTGCTTTTTATAGCTAAATCTTAGCTCCCATACAAAATTCTATCCAAAATTTGATTAGCTCTGCAGTGCGCCATTTTGATACCATAACTCATATGGACAGGTGGTATGGGAAATTGTTTACATTCTCATGGAGTCATCCAGTTTGGATTAATTTCAAAAATATGGATCTATGTATCTTATTGTGCGTTTGCTTTTGCACAATCATTCGAAAATTGGATCATTGACTCAGCCGGACTCCCAACTAACATACTCTCCAGAGCTTATCTCTGGAAATCTGGAAAAAAAACTCTCATACAACTCTTTGATATCGTATTGCTATACTAAAGTATTAATATCTTGTTATGAAACTCAACTGGATGTCATAACACTTTTATTTTAAGAGTTAAACACTTTTCCAGCTTAAAAGAACTTAAATCTTATAGCAAAACTATTTTCTCTTCTTGTAGTTAGATTATAAAAACTTATAGTCTTATACGAATCCCTTTCTGAAAACTGAGCTCTAAATATGTCCAAATAATCAACAAGTCATATTTAAGAGTAAAGTTATTTGCATACCACTTTGAAAATTCTAAAAGAATTTTAGTTTAAATCCTCCTATATCAAGAAACAATTTGCAGTTCAAAGAATATAAGCTTTGCAGTAAGATCCTAATAAGAGCCTTAATGCAACAAACACAACTATTCACAAACTTCAGTTTTCTGATGTGAACATTCTCCTCTTACTCGCACGTAAGTTCACATAAATCATAAAGAAGCGTCTAAGATCCTATAGACAGAATAAAGATGTTACTAGAAGCGTTAGTGTCGCGTCAGCAGCAGCCATATTCCTATACACAAGCAAAGTAGTTGCCTGTACATTTGAGGGTTACCATAACTTAAAAAATTATGATCTCGATAAAATAACTTGGTTGTAGCACTGACTTAAAATTTATTAGGTTGTGATTACATAGAAAGTAATATAAAATATATTGTGTAACTTTTTTTCAATTTAAACTACCTATGTAAATACATTAACATCTTGGGATTTTATTGCTACTACTATCTTTTCATTCAAAATTAACAAAAAAATGTATTCTTTATGTTGCAATACACGAGTAGTAATTTTTTGTGACAAGAGTAATAGAAAATTACAGAGAATATGAGATTTTATTACTCTTGTAAATGCAGCATAAGACTCTCAGTGTGTAATTTGGAATATTTTATATTAAATTTGACCTTTTCTGTTTCCTATTTACTCTCACAAGCAAATGACCCATGAACTAAATAAAAACAAAACAAATTTCAAAGTTAATTTTGATTTTATTTGCTTACGAAAGAAATTACATGGTAACCCTATTTCCGATAAAAGTTATAAATAAAATAATTTAAATATGCATTATTTTGAAGGGGCTTTGTGTTTTTTCGACGTAAAATGTTAGAATTAGTAGATACAATTTCAACCGCATTTACATTTCGGTTCCCATATGTGCAAAATAATAAATATCATGCATCGCCATTATAATTATAATAGTTGATAGACTTACAAAATAAATACTATATCAAGCCTAACAGTTTGTTGGCATAGCAAATCATGTATACACACAAACTTAAAAAGTATTTTGTTTCATTCTTTATTAAGTTAACAAATATTCTGTTCTCTTTTTATCACCTCTTATTGGAAGAGACGCTTTCTCATAATAGGATTTTGCCGATCTCTATTAGAGCCTTAGAAGTGCCATTTTAATATAAACGTGCATCTGTCATCCCATAAAGAAACTTCTGTTGCTACTATGAGTAGGAAGAGCCTCTCATAACTAGGCCATTTAAGGCTTTTAACAGTTTTAAAAGAATCTCGTAGCATTCTTTAAGATTACTTTTAGCTCCTCTTAACTAATCTAGTTGAATTCTTGGAGCATCTTATGAGATGAAAAATGTTACTTGGGTCTACCACGCTCATCGGACACCATCTAGCTATCTACACTGTGTATGAAGCTAGGCAGCTTGTTGACTGGTGTTGAAACAGTATAGTCAATCCGAGAGAGTAATCATCTACCCCCCCCCCCCCCCCCCTCCGCGTATCCACCAAAGTCCTCAGTCTGCTAGCTCGGGATTTAAGGAGTCAAACGGAGGGCACGGCACAGAAGTAACTGAAGTTCATCCTAGAGCAGTGGTACTTAGCTCCATCTAAAAAAATCAAACTTTTGTTCCTTACTGTTCAGAGCTTATCTGTCAATATTAAGACCATGAAAAAAATTGTGCGGCACATTATTCTGGAATTAAATTTTGACACCCATATTAATAAAGATGGTTTAGTGGAGGTTTATCGTTAAGTCCTGGACTAAGTGCGAAATTTCATTAATAAAACAAATTTTCTGTTAAGTGACGTTTACTAATTATAATAAAGTTAAACCAAAAGAGTAGGTGGTTTAGCGAAGGAATAAGAAATAGAAATGTCCACAGTCAGACACAAGCAATTGACGATCAATTTAGGTAGCCACAGAATATAAAAAAGAGATTGCTTACTTTTGTAGAAGATTTTCTTAAAAGGATTTTTGATAAATGTCATTTTACTATTCCGGGAACATTTTGTTTTTATTAATGTAAATATTTAAGCCATGGCTTAACTCATATTCCATGGTTTAGGAAAACCATGGAATATAGGTGGAATAAGCGTTTTTTAATAATACGGCTGTGACAGATTATGTTGTTCTTTAACTTTATGTGGACTTTACTTTTTGAAAATTATCTCAAAAGCAATGATTCATTTTATTCGTCTGAATTCTCTTGAAATGAGTTCTATGAAAAGTTCGCATAAAATTACTTCTCACAGAACAACTATTTTATGTGACATATCTACAAAAATTATTATTTTAACTGATGTTTTGTCAGAAGTGCGAGTTAAAATTTAGCGCACTCTGGGTACTGGGCTTAACAACGAAAATAAAAACCTAAACAAAATACAGCAGCATTTTGTTTCCATTTTTAAATAGTTAAAAAAAATGTCGTTGATTTGATATAGCTTTTGCTGATCGTTGATGGAACCAATTTTCTCGGGTCTCATAGTGTAAAACTATTAATCGATTTAGTTCGCCGCTATAAGCCACCTAAATATCTAAGAATAATCAATGAAAATTAAAAAAAAAAACAAGAAGTCTCCATTTATTCAAAAAATTATCATAACTTATTATTTTGTTTTTAATTTCTTGAGGCTTTTTCGAGTCACTTATGTGTAAAAATTTATTACAGATGCATGGTTACACGATGAATATTCCCAATGTCTTTTAAATTTTATTGATATTTCAAAATAGAAATAAATTAAATTAACAGCAACTTATATTCAAAATCATTCCTGCTGAACATATTGATTCAATCTGTAATGCAATGAAAAGCATCAAATATTATGACCATAAATTTTGAAATACTAAAAAAAGGGGAGGTCTTAAATTTATTAATGAGCCATGTGTAAAGAAAATATAATTGTTGACATCTTTATTGGCATTTTAATGTACGAGTATAAATGTATCTTATTAAATATAAGAAGTCTTAGATCTTTCAATAATAACGTTAATTTTCACAGATTTGCAATTGACCTCAATAATAATTTAATTTGCTTGGACTTGGTGAAGGTTTTTTTGGTAGAAAAAAAAAATTAAATATGCACACAAGTTAGATAGAAGAATAATAATTTTAAGGTGTTAATTGTAGATGAAATTTACCTCACCCATTTCACTAAACTGAAGTTTGTTTAATGTGAAAGCTGGAAATGATTAACTTACGCTAATAAGCTGGTAGTCTTTAAGACTCAAATAAAATAAAACTTGTAGAAGTTATTTCCTGCTTCACAAAGTAATCTGACAGAAATAATATTTAATACGCATAGTTGAGGGTATTTAAATTTAAGCCCTAGATTAATTTTGTAAATAGTGTGAGAAATATTTTAAGTATATTTACATCTACATCTTTCTGCATATTTGTCACAAGATTGATCATAAATAACCGATTTTTCCTTTCAAGATCTTTAAAAAGACATAGGCCGTTACTATTTGAGGTTGCGAAGAGAACTTGTCATTACGTGAGCCTTTAAGCCTTTGTTGTATATTTTTCAATAAATTTAATATATTGAATATAATATAATTATAACGTAAGATATTAAAAAGAAATATTTTTAAGAATTTGTTGTTGGCTTATTTAACCCGCAAATATAATTCTAGGATTTAAGAATTTGTAATTTCGAATCTGTTGGGATCTATAATTTTCTGCTGATTCCGAACGGATAATGAGCAGCATTTTTTATGCCAAGAGATACTCTTGGAGGACTTGTCAATCCCATACATAAAAAACTATCTTTGCAGCGGCTGAGAATCGAATCCAAGACCATCTGCATGACAGTCCAACGTAGTAACCATGATGCTAAGGGGTATTACAACTAATACAAACCACGATCAATACAAACCTTTGTATATTTTGCATTTTTTGTATTAACAATATTGAACAAATTAAACAAATCGATGTTTTGCACAGAAATTTTTTTAAAGGCATTTTATAGACTACCCTATGCTCTTGTCCTTCAGAAATTGAAAAAATTAGTTTTTAATGACAACTTTATCAAATAGTTCAAATTGATGGATAATACTCTAATTTAACAGATGTTTTATCAGGTCCACCACAAGGAAGCCATTTGGGTCCCATCCTTTTTATTATTTTTATTAATTATTATTTTTTTTTTATAATTTGCACACACTGATTATGACTGCCCTTATAATGTTATGGTGTAACACAGTCTGAGCTGTTAGGTAAAGTTGAGAGAATTTAATAGGAGATGTCGATGCACATCAGTGTTGATAGCTTGTGTATCCCAATGGGGGGTTGGGGGTATTCAAGAGAGGCAACGTATTCCACATGCTAGTAGTGCGGCTAAAGAAATAACATATATATTTGACAGTACATCCGAAATTTGGCTCTCAAGGGTAAAATGTTAAGCACTCACAATTAGACGAGTATAATGGCAGAATTGTTTGAGTGGAGGAATGCAACTGGCTAATTCAATTGAACGAAAAGCAATAAGATAATGAAAGACAAGAGACGTTACGACGATGTTCAAATGCAACAAGTTTCCTCTAAGTCTTAGGGCTCTATTTTTAATTCTATCCATTAGGTCCAAATGAGTAATGGAGGCACCAGCCTAGCCATGGGAGTTATACTCCATTTTTGGGCTGATGTATGCCTCATAGGTCGTAGCCAGATCAGAAGGGGAAGCAAATTTTTTCCAACTTTTAAGAAAACCTAAGCATTTCGTTGCGTTTTTGGCTACGTCGAATATTTGATGGTCATTAACACACAAACCGCCTATGGACAGCTTTTCAGTTTCTTTGATGCAAATGCCATTCATGGATAATGGCATGGGTGGAATATTTTCTAAGCCGACAGAAGACAGCTTAGTGTTTTTGAAACAATAAATTCCACGTGGTTTATAGAATCCCATTGCATAATGCTGCCGAGATCGGAATCTAAAGAACTTAGCATATACGCTTTTGTTCTAGTTCCACAGCCAAAGAGCTGTGAGCAAAACAATAAAGTGGATTAGAAGTTTCAGACAAAATATCATTTATGAAGATGAGGAAGAGTTTCGAAGACAAAACGGAGCCTTGAGGCACACTAGCATTTGTTTTATTAATATCAGACTTGATCGTCCAATTTAACTTGTATTGATCGGTCCGAAAGGTTATTTCTAATCCAACGAAGAAGAGATTCATCTATACCAAATTTACGCATTTTCGATATAAGAGCTTTTTCAAAATGCAAAGTATTCAATACAACAATATCGCTGTTGTTAATCACATTTAATTACAAGTTTTGGGATGAACAACATTTACTTTAAGACCATTCCTTTTGAGGAAAACGGTGTAAGAATCAAGCAAACAGATTCTAACATGAGCTAAAAATTAGGAAAAAAAGGCAGTAAAACTTTCAGTCATTCGTTAAAAATTCAACATCTTCATCGGTTTCCACGCTCATCTTCTATGATAATATGCCTGTACCTGTACTTGAGAACGTAAGCATTTCCTCAGGGCCGATACATTTTCGAAGTCGTACAGGCAAAGTAGTACTTCAAGATCTTGACATTTACAAATCCACACGCCCTCAATGGAATAGTACCTATTGTCTTGAAGTTGAAGATGATTTTTTCCCAGTACACAAGACCGCTGCGTAAGCTTTTTTGTCTAACCTATATTCCTAAGGCCATTTTGTCTCTGGATGAAAAGCTCTAATTCAACCGATTCCTAAATAAGATCATTCATCCTGACTCACCAATTACCGACATGTTGCTCTGACATCTCTTCTTTCCAATGGCGTAGAAACGCTCATTAATCATTCGTGTATCAAATATCTTGGGGAACGAAGGCTTTTTAATGACTAACAGTACGCCTTTTGTAACAGATCCACTGATGATTTGATGGCTTTTCTCAATCAATCTGAAATTAATCTTAGGTCGTCACTATGAAAGGATTTTATAGGTGTTACCATCAAGTCCTCATATCAGAAATGCATTTTTTTGATATTAATATATCACTCTTTAGCTTTCCAACCGAGATTTTAGTCTAAAGTTCTAAAAATAAACACTGGTGTATCCCAAGGCACCGTGTTAAATCCAACACTATTTCTTATTTTCATAAATAATCTTTATTCTGAAAATATGTATCTAACTACTTAATTATTTCGCTAATGCGAGCACTCTTAGTTTTTCTCACTCCTGTCCAGATTCAAATCCCTGTTCTTTGAATGTGGAGCTGCAATGGCAGGATATGTTGAGTTCATTAAATTCAGATCTAAGCACCATTGTGAAATTGTGTATGTTAATAATCGAGTGTAATTAAATGCTTCCCAAACTCAGGGCTTTGTGGTCGTTAAAGCAGTCTATACTTACTTTACCATTGTACATGAATGGAACTTGCATCGTCGATACTAAATAGCTTTCGATGTTTGGTATAAGCGTTGCTTACTTACATTTGTGGAACGATCACATACATATATAAGATATGGCTTCAAATACAGCGAAATGTCTTTCTTATAAAGGATGGTTAAATTTTAAGGGCCGATGTTGAATGTGAACCACTCCTAAACGTCAAGTTTTTTTCTGCATTTCATTTGACATTTCTCAATTTCAGTCTAATTCAATTTGAACCATGGAAAGATACGCAATCGAGCAACGCGTTAAAGTTATTCAGGGTTATTATGAAAATGGGCGTTCAAATCAAAATGCATATCGCGCACTTTGTGATTTTTTCGGTGAATTTAATCGTCCAAATGTGCGTACAATCGGAAAAATCGTGCAAAAATTTGAGCAAACCGGGTCTGTAGGAGATGTGAAAACACCAGTGCATGCTCGTACAGCTCGTACTGCAGAAAATATTGCTGCTGTTCGCGATAGTGTGGCCGAACAGCCGTCCACCTAAACTCGTCACGCTTACAAGGTGCAACTGACTCAAGAACTAAAGCCTCTTGACCATTTCAAGTGTCGTCAATGGTCAGAATGGGGGCAAGAAATGGCAACAGTGGATGATCAATTTTCAAAGAAAATCATCTTCAGTGATGAGGCACATTTTCAGCTCAGTGGATTCGTCAATAAGCAGAATTGATGCATTTGGGCGAATGATAATCCAAGAGTGATTGTCTAAAAACAAATGTACCCATAAAGAGTGACTGTTTGGTGCGGTTTATGGGCTGGCGGCATCATCGGGCCGTATTTTTTCCAAAATGAGGCCGGTCAGGCAGTTACTGGTTACTGTGAATGGTGTTCGCTATCGTGAGATGATAACGAACTTTTTATGGCCCGAATTGGAAGATATGCATGTGGACGATATGTGGTTTCAACAGGACTGTGCCACTTGCCACACAGCTAACGAAACAATGGCTCTTTTGCGCGACAAATTCAATGGCCGTGTTATCTCACGTGGTAGCGATGTCAATTGGCCGCCAAGATTATGTGACTTGACACCGTTGGACTTCTTTTTTTGGGGTTATTTGAAAGAAAAGGTGTACGTCGATAAGCCAGCAACAATTCAAGAGCTAAAGGATGAGATAATTCGGCACATTAACGGCATAGAACCTCAATTATGCCTCAGCGTCATCGAAAATTTGGACCATAGGATGGAGATGTGCCGCCGAGGTCGCGGAGGCCATTTGGCCGATATTTTGTTCCATATCTGGTCTGGTATTTTTCAAAACATCACTGCACTTCTCTCGATGGAATCCAATAGAAAGCTTGAAAACTTTTACGTGACGGAAACATTTGTTTCATTGGAACATCGTAAAAATGTCACTTGCATATCACTTCTTTAAAAATTGCTTGGGAGACCAATAAGTATACCTTTGAGCCTAACATTACCGTTGCACGCACCGTTTAGTATAGACATTCATTTCTAAGCCGTAATGCACTAATGTGCAGTTCCCTTCATAGCTCTCTGTTTCCTTACCAATTCAATTCACTCCTACTCAATTCACCTTCTTCTTGTTTAACTTTCGCCTGTATTGAAACATTTAAAGGGTAGTCAAAACCCCTTGAGTACCCGTCAATACAATTTTAACATTGTAACGGACAACTTTACTCTTAATTGCAACGATATTGCGTTGTTTATATAAAGCCAGGTAGAAATCTTAACTGACATTTCTGAGCATACAAAATTAATTCGAGATAATAAAGAGAAGTTTTAAAAACCGCACTTCGAAACCCATACCCAAAATTCTCATTTTCAACGAATACATATATTATGTATTCCTAAAAGGTATAAGAGTAATGTATTGGATATGATCTTATTTTGACAATTATACCTTGATTCATAGGTAAGTTCACATTGCATTGTTGGCATCACCTATGAGAGATTTAAGTTATTTAATTGAAATTAATTAATGACTTTAGGGCGGCCCGAACGACCATTAGCTTCTGTCTGAATGCTATCTGTATTCTGTAAATTGCTAGGTCGACAAAGTCACTCAGTCTCCGTGACTTTGTATAGTAATTATACAGATCTTTTAATAAACCCCAAGAAAATGTAATGTTTGTGGGTACCTTCTTCTGCATTCCGTGGTTGTTTATCATGAGCTTATGTAGCTTTCGTGACACTCTTACAGAAGGTCGGTGTAGCATCCATCTGTTGTTTTTTGTTTATTGTTTCCTTTTTGATGCCATGAAAACCTTTGTTATGTTCAGCCAGTAATTGACGTTACTATTTGATATTCGAAAACAAAAAGTTTGCTGAGTGTGTTTTGTGCCGAACACGTTTTTTGTTTGTCCAAGTTGAATGAAAAATAGAAAATGAGATGAACGAATAGAGTCATCTCAAGATTCATCACGAACTCGCTGTCATAACATGAGGAAAGACGTACCTTTTTTCAAGTTAAACAAAAATATATATAAGACACTTTCTGCAAGTCAAATATTTAAACCAACCAATGGATATAAATTTCGAATCAATAGAGCCAAACAAAATGCCTCTACGCTCCCACAAGTTGTCCAATGCACTCTGATGAAATATGGACATCTTTATGACCTACGAGTAATCATTCATTCTTTATTAAAAGGCGGCACAAACGAAAAGATGTAGGTAGGTAGTAGGTACATTTATGTGTAGAGTATAGTGATTATAGAGGTAAGCATTGCGTGCGAAAAACCTTCGTTATACAAATTACTTTTCAACACATCTTTGCATACAAGACGAAGCTGCTGAAAGGCGATCAGACGTGCCGGAACAGATGATTATTGGTAAAATATTATAAGAGCCTATGTACCTAAGTAAGTTGTATAAGTTGAAGCATCATAATATGATTTTTTTTCTTTCGAAGATTGGTTACTTATGCTTCGTGCGAACATGAGGAAACCATACGCTAATGGCTTCGATAACACTTCATATATGAATATTTAAAATTTTTCCTTCGATAAGAGTCTCCTTTATTAGAGAACTATTTGGTTTGATTTTGGTTTCAGACAACCCGTTTTCTCAAAAATCAGATAATGCAACCAATGTGTTTCCACAGATCATTAATTCAAAGATAATTTGGGTACGATTGTTGCTGTCCATTGGCTGATCGATGAACGACTTTTTACAACTATCGATTGTCGATAGTTAAATTTCAAATGGGGATTGTCGATTGAAATAGACATTTTTCGAATTTGCAATATGGTTTGTTATCGACTGGCATTTTCTTGTCGACTTGCTAGGAAGTCGAGTCTGTAATATCTGGACGTTAAAAGTAGAATAAATAAGGCTCGTGCGTTGAGATTCTTCGAATCTAATATTAAATCCGTGCTATATGCCTGCAAAACCTGGAAAGTCTCGGCTATATCATCTCGAGGAAAATGCAAGCTTTTGTGAATCGTTGTCTACATTACATACAAACTATTTCTGACCAAGAATCGTAGCGCATGATAAGTCAAAATCGAGTGGACGTATACATTAGAAAGCGAAAATGGCAATGGATTGGTCATGCACTGAGGAAACCAAACGATGATATTGCAAAGCAGTCCTTTGAATGGAATCCTAAGGGTGCATGACGGATTGGGAAATTAAGAACAAAATGAAGATCAACGGTCTTAGCAGAAGCGGATTTCCAGAAAAAGACGTGACCACAGTTAAAATATCTAGCGGCATATTTGGTGGATTGGCATGATTGGTGGATATCACACAATCACACATTCAGCGAGTTAGAAGATTTTTGGGATCAGAGTCATTATCACTAAAACATATCTTGATTTCACGCATATTAAAATGTTAACAAATCTACTAATTTGTATTGAAAATGGTTAACAATAAATTATAGTTTTTGTTTGAGCACAAATGAACTGTCAAAACTGGAATATTCACGGTATGTTGTCAGTTAATTCACAATAGAGCATTGTTAATTCGATTTGTTAACACAATATCAAACATGACAAGCGATCGATGCAGTCGAAAGTTGTAGATTCGTTTGGTAATCGTAATCGGAACCCTTAACTTTCGTTTTTAAAAATTTTAAAAATGATTTTTTTTTTAAATGATGAAATAAATAAAGTCTAAGTATGATTCATAAATTATTTTCAACACACGTCAAAATATATAGATACACTTTTAGTAAGGCTAAACAATGTAAATTTTTAAATTTTTGAAGTAAATACGGAAAAAACTGAAGTAGATCCAAAATTTTCAAAGTAGTTTTAGGAAATTAAATTATATAAACATAACATATACATATATAAGTGAATTCTGATTTCAGACTTGTAAAAAAAAAATTTAATTAAATGTTACTATTTTAAAGTAAATTTACCATCAATGAACTTGTACTTTTGTATGAATTTTATCAATTCAAAAGGTGGCTCATAAATATCTTTACGTTTTTCTGTAAGTGTTCTCGAAAACATTAAATTAATACAGAGTGATCAGCGCTGTCCTTAAATATGTTGCCTAAGAATTTCAAAGAGAAGTAGATCATAAAAAAGAGAAGTACGGAAGAAGATTAAATTTTTTTCTCAAAATCGAAGTAGATCTACTTCGATCGAAGTAAAGTCCGAACCCTGGTACTCAGTATCTGGACGAGCAGCTCATACGAGTAAGTTTGGAGAAAAGTAGCTGGCGAAGTGAAATATGATTTCTTAAAAATCTCTAAGCTTTTAGAAAACTTCGATTACTTTAAACACATAACATACCCATTCTGTTACTTTTCCTATATTCACAAGTAAAAAGTCACGGCTTACAATAAATCGGTAAATTCATTGAGCTTATATTCTCTACAGAAAATGGATTAATCACCTTTTTCAAAGACGTTATAATTTTTGCAAATGGCGTCGTATGTTAATCATATTTGACATTTGTAAACTAGACAGCAGCAGTATACAAACAATGAAGCGTAGAATAATGTGTCGATTTTGTTGACCAATAATTGGTCGGTGGTGTTAGCGCTGTGTGAAGTGAATATCGATTACTGTCAAACCATCCTCAATCTCAACAACGAAGAGGACGATTTTGTATCGCGACGAGGCGCATTTCAAATTAAGCGGTTAAGTAAATAAGCAAAATCTTCGTTCCTGGAGCACTGTAAATCCGCGTGTGATGCACGAAGACCCATTTCATCCACTCAAAGCCACTGTGTGGTGGTCTTGTACTACTCAGGGCGTTGGTCAGCGCTAAATCTGACTCCGTTAGTGTGGGTAGGCCCGCCGTGGAATTAAGCCTTTAATTGGCAGGTGTCCACGTTAAACGAAATTCGGTTCTACCTTTTTCACCTCCCCCTCGACGGGTTTCACCTTGTCGTGGTGGGGGGGCTTACGCCTATCCTCCTGCTGTGAAGCATCAGCAGGTGGACTAGGTAACTAAGAAAACCCAGCAGGGAGTTCAGGGACAGTCAGGATTGAGACGATATGGGATGGTTAGGTTTCTGGTGACATGCCTAAGCCGGAAATTTAATGCATCCCGTAGTATTGATCTTGGTTGGTAAGGTAGGGTGGGACCGTAGGGTCTCTGGCTGCTTAGGCGGCTGGGGGTCTGAAAGTCCTACCAAAAAGGGTGTGTGTGTCGAGGAGTTAGTTGGATGGTTCTTTTGGTTCTTTGAGCCAGGGGAACCTTATTAATGATCTTGATGGTAGTACGGGTGGGACTGTGGATTCTTGACTGGGCATGCAGTTGGGGGTTCTAGGTCTCACTAAGGCAGTTAAGCTAGTAGCGTGTGCGAAAGTTTTTCTGGAGGATTTTGAGGAGTATAAGGATGTCTTGGGTGTCAAGGATGTCTAGAGGTGTCAGAAGTGGCAGATGTGGCAGCAATGTCATATCTGTCTTAGTATGCAAGAGGTGTCAGAAGGGACTGGCATGTCTGATTGCTGGACTACTGTTGAAGGTTGCTCACTATATACATGAGGCTTGGTGGCATGTCTCCCGTGTGTACCATGCGTAATTCCCAAGCGATCGTGTGGTGAGTGACTTTTGATGGTGGGTCTGGTGGTTAGATGTGTCGGATGTGGGAAGTTCTTCGGCTGGTCTGGGCCCGGCTGGAGTTCTTCAAAAGGATGAAAGAGGAGTTTTTAAGGTTGAAAAAGGAGTCAAGAGGTGTCAGAAAGGTTTTGGGGTTCCGGGTACTTGTACCTGGCGTCCTTCGTTAATAGCGTAAAGTGGAGCGTCATCCAGAGTTCTTCGGAACAAAGACCGGGGCGTCACCCGTGTGAACCGTAAAAGGGGATCAAAAGACAGGAGCGTCTCTCCTTGCCCACTAACTAGTGGCTAAAGACCGGGGCGTCACCCGTGTGAACCGTAAAAGGGGATCTAAAGACTAGGATGTGCATGAGTTGTTCGTTGACCGCCCTCAACTTACTTCTCAATATGTGTATCCTAGGGTTGCTAGGCCCAGGGTTTTGCAGTAACCTATCTGGAAGTGACTGATTCATATCCATAACCCCTAGGTTGAGTAGGAATTAGGCTTTGTCCTCTTTTCCGCAGTCGCCTAGGGGGGATTTGATGACGTGGCGAGGCTCCACCGGTAGCCTTATACTGGTACCACGGGTGATAGTGCCCGGGATTTTGAGGGCAATAGTGCACATCTTCGGGTGTGTCAGTTCTCTTTTTCCTGCTATCTTGAGGTCGGCCCCCTAGTGGGAGATCGTGGTGGCGTGGTTTACTCCAAATGCGGAAACGAATGGGACTCAGGATTCTATTCTTGGGTTCAAGAGGCGTTGGTAGGTCTCGTCTTAAAACAAGAGATGTGCATATGCTGCAACATATCACAACTTTGTTACCGAAGTAGCTTGCTACGGAGGGGTTAATGGCTAGGACTAAATCTGGCTCCTATGGTGGTAGGCTACCCGTGGGGTTATGGTATAATAACTAGGAATCCATGTAAAACATGGTTCAGTAATGTCGGAATTGGATGATATGAACATGTGGTTTCATCAAGACGGTGCAACCGCATACACAGCATGAGCCACAATGGATATTGTGAAGGAAGCGTAATCCATCCTTTTGGCGATTTGCCAGCAAGATCGCCCGATTTAACCATTCCATACTTCTTTCTGTGGGACTGCTTAAGAAGAATATTTGATAGGAATGCGAATAGTTATAACTGGAAATCTTGCGGAAAGTCATGAAAAATGCGATAAAATTGGCACAAATCGATATCAACACTGGCGGAAGCCTCTTAAGATTCCTTTTTTTTCACTCAACAGAAAAAGTTGTAAAAGTCCAAATAAAGACTTAAAAAAGTAAAATTGGATGTTTAATGTTGCACCATCTTGTACAATTCAACCTTAAAAATTGGTAAAAACCGGTTGTTTCTATTTTTGGAGTAGGAAATGACATGAGGCAATCCGGTAGTTCTGAGGTTCGGAACAGTGTTGCCCTGTGGCTGATAAATATTGTTTGATTTTTTTGTTTGCATAAGTGAAATAGACAATTGTTTCCATAAAAACATCTTCTAATTTTGTCAGTAAATTTGACGTTCATTGTTGAGTACTTCAACTATTCCTTTATATTCCTTTATTTTATACCCAAACCCTCCCCCCCTCATAGTTGTTGGATATTGCCTTGACGAATTTTTTTTTGTTTACTTATTTTCTATGCAATCACAGCATAAGTTACAATTTTTACAATTTAAATAGTACGCATAGGCCTCTGTGTTTATAATAAATAGTTACAGAAATTATGGAAAGGAGTATGATATTTCTAGTTTACATTTTAAATTATCAATAATTGATGATTTTCAGATCGTTAGAGTTGTCATAAGAACCTTAACTATGGTTTTTGGGATTCTATCCAATTTGTCTTGGCCAACATTTTAAATTTCCAATCAATTAGTTTTTTTAACTTTTTATCTTAACAATTTTTAATAATTTTTTGTATGCGATTTTTTATTTCGATTCGATTAAAAAAATTTTAAGTCTTTTAAACTAGAAACATTTTTTTATGAAATGAAATTCCCTTTGGTCTAAATAATTTTGACTAATGAAAAGAATACTAATAAATAAAAATAAACACTGTGGCGTATGAGTACTATTTTAATCATAATTCCTTAACAATTTAAATCTTATCTAAGAGTTGATATCTTGATTGGTGTATTAAATTCAAGCTCAAAATAAACAAAGAAATTACACTCATAAAGTTAAACAATAAAATAATTACCATTATCATTTTAAATAGGTTTAGGTTTAAATTATTACGCCAAAGGTGTAATAGTTTACCTTTACGATAAAAAAAAAAATCACATCATTCATTTTCCACACTCATCAAAAGCAAATACACCCGAAAATCATAAGAAACTTACCATCAACTGCATATTAAAGTTTTCTGTTTTAACTTGTTTTTGTTAGATACAATTGTAAACTAACAAATTATAGTAATTTCTTTTTCCACACAAAAAAAACTTAAAAATTTCTACAAACAATTTTGAGCGAATATACACACGAGTATAACCGTATCTCAAAAAATAACGAATCGAAATCGTGTCTCACAATAATTAAAGATCACCTCTAAACGAAACAATGTTTATCCACCAGGTTTCTTCTTTACAAGTAAACAAACCGTCAGTCACTCGTCACACGAATAAAACAAAATTTTAAAAGAAAAAAATAACGACTTAGAGTTCGCGGACTTTTTGCAATTTCTTAGGTTGAAAATCTTAACGAATCATTCAAAACATTGGGACAGCATTGGAACTCATGTGGATGATGTTGAGAAACTTTGTAAAAACTGTGATAGGAGCGCTCCGGTGTTTACGGTTGGAAAGTTATTTGCAGACTGTTTGTCTGCAGAAATCACAAGTAAACAGAAGACGTTTCATGTCATACTTACGAACCAAAAGCCCAAAAGATGTTCGGCTGCTCTGCGGTCGGCTTACCACTCTTGGACCTGAACCCCCATTGGTTGGTATGTTGGTGGGCTCCAAACGAACGCCAAGAAGTGTAAGTGAAGATAAAATGATTGAAAACACCGAAAAATTGTCCGAAGATAAATAAAAAGTTGGATGATGCTTACGAAAGATACTTTTTAGTTTTCACCTTGCTTGCAACTACGAGTACACTAGCAATGCGTTGTTGTTGTCGGTTTATCATTAGACCCGCACCCCGGTCTTATTTTTACTTTTGACATTAAAGACCCAAAGTCTTCCATGGATTTTTCTGTTTTTGCATCAAAAGTGACTGACATGGAATCGTCTGGGTGTGGTGGACAATGAGTATATTGCTGTGCGCACCTTTTGTCCGAACAAACCTAGAGAAGGTCGTGTGACTCAAAATTTAAGCTGATGATGCCTTAAGGCTATTAATGATATTGCACTGTTACAAGATGCATTGTATTTGATGATTTGTACTTTATTATTTGGTCAACGGGAGTTACACTTAAGCTGGTATCAGTAGTTCTGGGACGTAAGGTCTGAGTCTGATGATGTTTAAAAAAACATTAATTTTTGTTTTTATTTATTAATAATAATGATCAATATAAACTATAGTGACTATATTGTGGTGATGCAGAAAATTCATTATCTATACCTACTTGGTTTATCATAGAGAAAGTTAGAAACTGAATTTGTCAATACGTCGAGATATTTGGTATCATAATGTGTTTATAAAACGTCCGTTCGTTTACTTTGCAAAAGCAATAGTTTTAATTTCTAAAAACCTTAGTTAGACTGTCGGAGTTCATATTTATGTAAATAAAATAAGATTGTGTAGAATTTTACAGTTTTGAACAAAATACGAACGGATATGCATAATATTACAAAAGTAAGTAAAATAATGAATTTATTGGAAAATTAAGTAGAAGATTACTTATTAACTAGCCAGTGGCGTAGCGTACTATCTCAGCGCCCGGGGCGGGAGACCCATTTTGCCGCCCCCATTCAAAACTAAATTAAAATTAAATTTCGGGACATCATTTTACAGGCAATGAAGTATCTTTTATTGAAAGTAAAATAGAATTAGCGGTTTCATAAACGGATTCTACGGGCCTTACGAATGAGGCTCGTGAGACAAAGCTGCATCTGCGGATTCATCTCCATGCATGCGTTTTTTCCTGCGAATTATTCTCGTTTTGAGTTCGATTCCGAGTTTTTTCCAAAGAGTCTTAGAAAAGTCGATTGCGGCTTGGACGAAACGGTCTCTGCTCTCCACTAGGAGAGCTTTTAAAACGCAGAGTTTCTGAGCACACTTATCCACACTCAGTCCACATTGCTGCAGGTAAATCTGTGCGTCATCTTCTTCACGTAGCTCTGCAGCTCAAAGGCCAAGAAAAGTGAGGAAGTTGAATGACTGCATGACTATCAGAAGAAGACTGGCTACCGATCCGTCAATTCTTCCAGTACCTCAAGAACTTCCACAAACTTATTTTTAAGCGTCTTTACAGCTTCACGAAGTTCACTTTTTCTGCAGGCTTGTGACTAGATGCTTGAGGTACTTCTATTGAGTCGACTTCGTCTTGACCCTGCTCTGTGTTGGGACCAGAACGACTTCCAACTTCGACGGCAGGCACGTCTTCTTCTTCTGCCTGTAAAATAAGTTATGCATTCCCATGAATATTGGCCGGAAGACAATTCTAGGCCCCTCACGTAGATGGAGGAATCTTATTTACATTGGAATCACTTCCGCTGCTGCTGGATGCCGCCGAAGACGTTAACGTAGCTTTTGAGGCAGAACTAGAACTGAAATATTTCGCGTCTTCGCGTCTGCTTCTTTCTTAGCCTTTTTCTTGCGGTATTCCGCGCCGCTTCCTTTAACTCTTTTCATTTTCAAAAACTAGTTCAAAGGTTGAGTGAAGTACTAAGTGTTTAGTTTTAGAAGATTAAACAGTATTTAAACTATAAACAACACAATCGAAATAACTTTCTGTGATGCGGGAGGGAGCAAAAACATTGAGCTGGCTGAGAATATAGAATAACGTTTCCGTCGAATCCTAGTTATCTTATCATATCTCGCATATGCATATCATATGTTTCGGAACACTCCCTTTCAGTTTCGCGAGAGTTTCGGAACGTTTTGTTTTAGTTTCGCGATCAGCGCGACAATACGGAATGCAATCTTACGGCCCTACTCACCGTCTACGAATTCACGAAAATCAGCCAAGAGCGGTCAACGACGAACCACAGATTGGGTGGCAAATTTCAAATTTACATCATTGTTGTTTGTTGACTTGTTAAACGATCTGTCATGAAACATATGATTTCTACTCTACCTGCATCACCGGCGACATTTTGCCGCCCCCCTAGGCCTGCCGGCCGGGGCGGAACGCCCCCACCGCCCCCCTATGCTACGCCACTGTAACTAGCCTCACTCTGGGTCGAAATTCTGGATCAGGTTCTCTAAAAGCTGTTGGCTTCTAATTTATGTTTTTTTGTTCATTTATTTCCAAAACAATATTGTTCGAGCGGTTTCGTTTACCTGATGAATTTCCAGAATTGTTTTGTTGGAAAAAGTCATATATGTATGTATAAAGAGTTTTTCAATTTGCTCGAGCAGATTTTGGCAGCCAAGTTCTTTTGTTGACATCTGTTGTTTATTATGCAGTTACTAGGTTCGTTCGTTCAACTTTACCCAGTGGGGTTGACCCAGGTTTTCTTGACAACCTGTGCTTTGATAAAACTTTAAATTTGTTATAAACTAGTTTTAAAAATGAACAAAAATTATTTTGCGTTGTTGCTGAATATTTCATCTTATGAGTTCAACAAAAATTTAATTGGAAACTCAAGCAAGAACATGCAACATGCGAAACGACAAACGACAACAAAAGAAATAGATATGAAATCTCATGTGACTTTTGACATTTTGGTCATTACCTGAACTCGCCACAGCAAAATACCTAGATCTACTTCAGGGTGACGGTGACCCCAGGGGCCTATTGCACCAACTACAAATTACAAGTACAAATTTGTGATTAAAAAAAATTACATATGAAAAAAACTTGATTTTTACAAATTTGTTAAAAAAATGCTTGTAATCACAATTTTGTAAGATGGTGCAATAGGCCCCAGGTCTAAAAAAAACACAGAATTTACCCACCAGGGTGACTTCAGGTTTTTCGACCCCAGGTGACGTCAGGGCTCAACAAACAAACCTAATGGCATGCGTGGGTCTTTCAAATAAAAAAAGAACTTTGTTAATACCTCACACACAGCTTGGTTTATGCCATTTCAACATTTACCCACGGTATTTACAAAACCCTATACTACCAAGATACGGGTATATGTTAAGAAGGAATAAAACAAGTTGCGTATATGAGATATACATAAATTATAATATATTTAAGCCATTATTCACGCAATATAACCTTCTTAAAATGAATTACTAAAGTAAATTACTCGCCTCTACGTAAGTTTACCATACCTTCAAATCGCTTGTGCAGAATGTCCATTGTTCTGATTTGTATTTAGTGTCTTGAAAACAAAAAAATGGTATAATTAACAACAGATAAAATAAAATGGCCACCATGAACTGTCAAAATCTAACAGTCCCTTTTGGAAAACCCTTTATCTACAGTACATAGGCATAGTATTTCAAATTTGTTGACACAGCTTCGTTTTGATGTTTTTCTTTTTAAAAGAATCAGATTTATTTTGACGGATAATTTTTGGTCTACAGTAGGCATTTTTTCTTTTTTAGACCCGAGCGGGACACAGCAGGACCTGGGGCCGAATTACCGCTTCAGTGACGAGTGAGTGAGTCCCATCAGTGATCGAATGAAAATGTCAAATTGGATTAATTTATTGTTCGATAACGTAAGCGGTAATGCCAAACTCACATAATTCAGTCACGTATTAGGTTGCGCGTACAGTAGTGCGACAAAGCGATGCGATGCGAGAAGCGTTTGCGTGCGAGAAAAATATTTACATTGATTCTTATACACGTGCGCACAGTGAAGCGATATTAGATGCGAGTGTTGCGAGCTTCTCGCATGCCTATCGCAAGCATCTCGTACACAAACTGTTCTGACCACTTTTTGAAGCGAGTTCGTGCGAGAAAGCTCATATTGTTTGTTTTGAGGTTTCAAAAAAAAATTAAAAGAGTAAAATTTTGTTATTTCAGTGCTTTTATTGTGTGGTGCAACTTTTTACAATTTTGGTGGCAATAATTTTAAAGGGATTAACAACATAACTGCAGAAAATATCGCTTCTACTGTGCGCACTATCTCGCATCTAATTCTCGCATCTCGAACCGCTTGTCGCATCGCTTCTCGTATCGCATCGCTTTGTCGCACCACTGTACGCGCAACCTTACTCGATAACTGATGCGGTAATTTGGCCATTGAGTTAACGTGCTATGTAAACGTCTTAAACCGTTCTGTAATAATTTATGCGCGAAACAGATTAAAGCAGCAACAGCACCAGCATCGTCAACAGCAAACAGCACGCTGACCAGCAAACATTTCTCAAACACATTGCCACCAGCAACGTCATTTCATCTGCTTGACATTTCATATCGAAAAAAAGTTTTTCATTGTGGTGCCACTGAATATTGCAGTGGGAAAGTTGACAACACTGCACCAGCAACAGCAAATTTAGGACTTTGGCAAATTTAGGACGTTGCTGTTCTTATGTGTGTTGAACAATTGAAATACATTGGCTCTAAATTAATGGCGGCCGCTGTTGCTGTTGACGGTGCTGTTGCTGGTTCAATTCAATCCTGTCCCGCGCTTTAGTCGGCCAGTACCAGTGTGTCTTCCGACCTTGCAGTTTAACCATAGACCAAATATTCACATTAAGGCAAATTCTGAATAAGATTAAAGAATTTCAAGTCGAGAATCAACATCTATTTATCGACATCAAAGCCCCATATGATACTATTCATCGTCAGAACCTCTATATATGGCGTTGGCTAAACTCGGGATCCCGGGAAAACTGATCCAACTATGACAGGTGACATATGAAAATACGCGTCATCATCGGCCGTCACGAACGTTCTGAAATAGACTCCTTTACATCTGTTGAAGATTTTGTGAGACTTGTTAGTCTTGAATAGACAAACAATCACCAATTAGGGCAAAATGTAACTATTGATAGCAAAAACTTCGAGGTAGTTATGGAGTTAATATTAACTCCAGGTAGTTCCGCGTTAATATTAACTCCACGAACGAAACCTTAGTGGAGATCCGAAGAAGAATTACCCTAAGAAACCGCGGCTATTTCGGTTAAGCAAAACAAACGAGTTCAAAAATCCTCACTCGTAAGACGAAGCGCATGCTCTACAAAACCCTTATACTACCAGTCCTGCTCTAAGGCCCCCAGTGCTGCACTATAAGCAGAAAGGGAGAGATGATACTAGAGTCTTTCGAAAGAAAAAGTTTTCGACGGATATTTGGTCTTGTGTGCGAGGAGAACGAATGAAGGAGAATATAAATCCGCGAACTCTATCAGCTGTACCAAGATGTGGATGTAGTCCAGAAATCCAAAAAAAACACGTCGACTTCATTCGCTCGGCCACATTGAGCGAATGGACTGGAATGCTTTACCTAAGAGTCTTCGAATCTCAAACTCACGCTCGCGGCGACAAGGACGACCGAACAACCAGTTAAAAGACCAAGATGTCGCTTATGCCAGAGCGCTTAGCTAGATGAATGGAAGCATCGTGCTCCGGATCCAAGAGGATGGAAAGCTGTCGTGTCTCAGGCACAGACCCTTAATGGATCGGAGCCGGTTAAGTAAGTAACACAGTTTAAATGGCACTGATAAAAAATATTAACATTAAGTAAAAAGTACTTCGAAAAAATAAGATAAAGAATAAGATAATGAAGGTATATAATTGAAGCGTTGAGAGGAAGAAGCGGTTAAGCGAGAATTGTAAAGTTTCGAGATACAAGCGTTCAAAGTTAATCGATGAGAACTTTTTTATGGTTAAGAACTAAAAATTTTTGATAAGAATAATAAAATAAAGTACAAAACAGACTTTCTTAAAATATAACTTTTTATTCATTTAATTAGTTCAGAGGTATTTTTTTTACATATTCTCTCAAAAAGTTCGCTTAACCCCTTTTTGCAAACAAAAACTAAAATCGTTTTAATTGGTAAAAAAAAAACGAAAGGGTTAAGTGACATTTTTTATTTTTTATTAATATTTCCTCGGGAGAATCGGAAATGGCTTTTTTATGAAACCAGATATGCTCTTGGGGAATGAACTGAATTTTCTCCTTTAAATTTTGAATTTTTTTTCAGTTATAAGTTGCTTGTTTTTTTCCTCGGGGAAAAAAATCTTGGGTTTTGTCGAGAATCGTTTTTGACTTTTATTTTAATACTTCTGCAAATGGAGATTCTTCATTGAAGCATTCTTGTTTCTAGGTTTATAAGAATAGGGCCCATATTTGTCCATTCTTATCCATTTAACGTAGCCACGAAAGCTTATTTTTTCATTTAAAATGTTTTTAGTTGTGTTTTTGATATTTAGTTGTCTTGAAGATTGGATAGTGATCGAAAATGATCCTCCATGTTTATCACAATAGTATTTTTTTGCTGGCTCTTCTTATTATCTGCCTATTTTGTTCATCAGTACAGATAAGTTCATGCTTCCCTAATTCCTTTTCTATCCTTCCAAAGTCCCGGTCACTATCGATATATGTGTGCCCAACTTCTGGAAACTTGTGGTCGATCACTGCGAAATACTTAAAAGTGAAATAAGTACTTGATGAGAAAATATTAAAATAAAGTTTTTGTTTAGCCCAGGGCAAGTTGTTAGTGTCTTCTTGTTTTCCCAAATTCGTATTGCTGAAAAAATGTTATAAAACCACATCTGCCTCACGTAGAATGCCTTTGATGTTAGTTTGATCAAGGGCATAGTTTGGAGCAAATCAAAGTAATATTATGTATATAGGAAACGTTTGGATTAGATCGAGCCTTTTCGCGTTCAATTTGCTGTCCTTCGAATGCAGTCTTGTAGCTTATTCGATGTTTTGTCGAGTTTTTGCCGGAGTCACAGGTGCTACATGTATCACTTCTATTAAAATGTTCCTATAAAAATACTCGCTGACAAAAAATCCGGCATCTTTGCCTTCTACGGTGCAATGCTCAATGTATAGTTTATATAGCTTGAACCACATTGAAATACATTTAAAAGAAATTAATGGATCTATTTGCAAAAGGAAAACCTATTAGAAGCCAGGTGCGTAATAAAGTTGTTAAGATATATAATGACAAACTGAAAGAAGCAAAGAATTCGTTTCTTGAAAATCCTGTAAGTTATGCAACAACGCAAACAGTGGAAACTACTGGAATTTCTGAACGTTCAATCGGAAGGATTATTAAGGAATACGAAGAGACAGGAGTTGTGCAGTCACCAAATAAAAAAGTGAAGCATACGAAGTGGAAAACTGGACAAGCCACGGGCTTGGACTGATGACAGTAGCAGTGGGTTGAAGACGCCAATTTCAAAGCGAAAGAGGCTGATAATCGCGCCAGCAGGTGGTGAAAAAGGTTTCGTGAAAAACTCCTTACTTTTATTCAAATCTGGAACGAAAACGGGAGACTATCACGACGACATGAACTTCGAAAATTTCTGCAAATGGATCCAAGAACAAGTTTTGAATAACTTGGAGGAACCTTCAGTTATTGTAATGGACAACACCTCGTACCACAATAAATTAGAAGAAAAATAAATTACTTCTGCTAGCAAGAAATCCGAGATGATACAATGGCTAACCGAAAACAATATTCCGCATACTATACAGATGTTGAAACTTGAACTGTATGAGGTAATAAAACGACACCGAGCTACACACAACCCAAAGCATAAGATTGACGATATCATTCACGGCATGGGACATGAGGTTCTACGTTTAACACCCTATCATCCAGATCTCAATCCCATCGAAAATATTTGGGCAACTGTCAAGGCAAGAGTAGGTTCACGAAACACAACATTCAATTTATTGGATGTTCAAAAATTAACAGAGGAAGAATTTTCAAAAATAACGGCTGAAGACTGACGAAAAGTTTGTGAGAAAGCCATAAGAACTGAGGAAGAATACTTTTCTCACGACATGACCTGGCTTCTAATAGGTTTTGTAAATAGATCCATTAATTTCTTTTAAATGTATTTCAATGTATTATTCTTGGTTGTTTTTTTAAACTGAATTGCAAAATAAAGCAAATATCATTTAAATACGTTAATTCCCTCTGATGCAAAAATTTATTCTTAAAAACTCGTTGGCAAAAATTGTTCAAACTCGTAAGCACTAATCTAACTATTTAACAGTAATCTACAATTAATCCCAACCCCACAGGTCAAAAAAAAAAATATATCAAAATACACTAACACCATAAAATAAATATAAACACAACGCCCCCGGAACCTTTCTGTTACAAAGCCACAAATCCTAAAACATAGAAATAAACAATAATCCCTAAACTTTTTGTCATTAATCCTATGTCGCAGCTTGCAGGTAGTTTTTTTGTCTAACCCAATTGCATTTTGCAATAGACTTATTTTTTATTATAGGCGCACTGAAATTTGTCCTAATAATAAAAACAAAAATTATTAATTTTATTTTTTTCGAAGTAAAGTTTACACCTAAAAATCTTTTCTTTTTATCTCACCAGAGATGAAATAGTTTTTTAGACATCAAGCTATGAAAGAAAAATAAACCATGATCATATTATCTTATTCAAAGAAAGTCCATCACTGGAAATTCATTTCGATTTTACTGTGAGCGAAGCTAACGGGTGATTTTTTTGAGGTTAGGATTTTCATGCATTAGTATTTGACAGATCACGCGGGATTTCAGACATGGTGTCAAAGAGAAAGATGCTCAGTATGCTTTGACATTTCATCATGAATAGACTTACTAACGAGCAACGCTTGCAAATCATTGAATTTTATTACCAAAATCAGTGTTCGGTTCGAAATGTGTTTCGCGCTTTACGTCCGATTTATGGTCTACATAATCGACCAAGTGAGCAAACAATTAATGCGATTGTGACCAAGTTTCGCACTCAGTTTACTTTATTGGACATTAAACCAACCACACGAATGCGTACAGTGCGTACAGAAGAGAATATTGCGTCTGTTTCTGAGAGTGTTGCTGAAGACCGTGAAATGTCGATTCGTCGCCGTTCGCAGCAATTGGGTTTGTGTTATTCGACCACATGGAAGATTTTACGCAAAGATCTTGGTGTAAAACCGTATAAAATACAGCTCGTGCAAGAACTGAAGCCGAACGATCTGCCACAACGTCGAATTTTCAGTGAATGGGCCCTAGAAAAGTTGGCAGAAAATCCGCTTTTTTATCGACAAATTTTGTTCAGCGATGAGGCTCATTTCTGGTTGAATGGCTACGTAAATAAGCAAAATTGCCGCATTTGGAGTGAAGAGCAACCAGAAGCCGTTCAAGAACTGCCCATGCATCCCGAAAAATGCACTGTTTGGTGTGGTTTGTACGCTGGTGGAATCATTGGACCGTATTTTTTCAAAGATGCTGTTGGACGCAACGTTACGGTGAATGGCGATCGCTATCGTTCAATGCTAACAAATTTTTGTTGCCAAAAATGGAAGAACTGAACTTGGTTGACATGTGGTTTCAACAAGATGGCGCTACATGCCACACAGCTCGCGATTCTATGGCCATTTTGAGGGAAAACTTCGGAGAACAATTCATCTCAAGGAATGGACCGGTAAGTTGGCCACCAAGATCATGCGATTTGACGCCTTTAGACTATTTTTTGTGGGGCTACGTCAAGTCTAAAGTCTACACAAATAAGCCAGCAACTATTCCAGCTTTGGAAGACAACATTTCCGAAGAAATTCGGGCTATTCCGGCCGAAATGCTCGAAAAAGTTACCCAAAATTGGACTTTCCGAATGGACCACCTAAGACGCAGCCGCGGTCAACATTTAAATGAAATTATCTTCAAAAAGTAAATGTCATGGACCAATCTAACGTTTCAAATAAAGAATCGATGAGATTTTGCAAATTTTATGCGTTTTTTTTTTTTTAAAAGTTCTCAAGCTCTTAAAAAATCACCCTTTATAAACAAAACTCACCCTCCTATCCTAAGTGCTTCAGTATGATCGCAGCGACGCAGCAGCGTCATTGACAACAACGCCGGTGTGTACTGTACATGTATGTATAGCTTGAACCAATTCAGTTGGCCAACGCACATAGGTCAATTTTTCACATTTATGCGGCCAAAAACATTCATCCACTTATAATCTTTGTATTGGGTTTTATATGACGAAAAAAAATATAATTTTAATAAAAAAACTATTTTGAGGTAAATTTAGAAATATTTTGAGGTTTTTTAATTTATAATAATAACATATAGATATTTATAATTATTGATTTAAGAAAATGAAATTTTTTTAACTTTATTTTTTTACTTTTTTAACAATTTTTCAGCTCATAAAAAATAATAAAAATGATAATTATTTAAACTTAATTCATAATACTCGTAATTCAATAACAAATTCGTCTAGTGGTTCAATGCCTGAATCGGGTTCGGTGTTAGAATCTGCTGGCACAAGCATATTTCTTGCTTCAGGGCAAAATGATTTTAATATGGTTCGCTTTTTTGGCTTAATGCTGCTTATGAGTGGATCGGAACTAAGTAATATATACATTCAAATTGCACTGTTCTCTTGAAAATGTCCTTGCAAAATTTTCGCGATATAAGCGAAAATGTTTATTGTGGGCCTCTGCAGCTTTCTCTGGTAATTGGCCTATTGGCAACAACAAGTTTTCGATTATGATTGCACCGTGTATCAATATATTGTGCATTGTCGGAGTCATTGGGTGCCAATTATAAAGATTGATGTATAGCTGACCTGTACCTTTGACAAATTGGTCATATTTTTGTGAATCAATTTTGTGTCCACTTGAAATGGTTTCCAATATGACCTTTAATCTACGAGCAACTAATTAGAAACGAAATCTCAATGAATGAAAATGCACATGTAAAATCTAACGGTTTTTTTTTAAATTATTTAAATGTTAGTTTCTTGTTTACTTAGCTGTTGACTTCTAGAGTGGTAGGTTATGTGATATTGGTGCTTATACGAAAGAAATTTTAAAGGAAGTTCAAAGGTTCCGTTTAGCCACGACTCATTATTTTTCAAAAACGCCTCTTCTTTTCTATAGCATTTTGCCCATTTTTCCTTCAAAGTCGATTTAAATAAGGAAAATCTATGTTTCAAACTTTTTTATCATCCACAGTACTGCCATAGTTTGACAGTAAGCGATTTTCTAAATAATTAATTTTAGCTTCAAAATCTGGTAAATTTTGTTCTTTCTTAAACTCATAGAGGTACCTCCGACTCACAATTTTCACCCCTGATGTGCTCGGAGTTCCAACAGCAAGAAAACACAATGATTGTTTCACTATTCAGAATTTTAATTTTTTTGACCGAAAAATCTGTGCTGTCAAAAATGTCAATATTTTTGTCATCTGCAGTCTTCTGCAGCCAATTTTTATTACATTTGGAGATGAAAAGTTTATACTTCACAATTCAAAAAGAATTATCATCCGATCTAACGCGGAAATATAACAAATTCAATTTTGAAAAGTAAAATATGGTAAAAATATAGCCAAAAAAATACCCAAAGTTTAACAGCACTAAATTTTTAGAATCATGCATTTCAACGGAGCAAATTCTAATAAAAATAAGAAATCATAACTGAGTTATCGAAATCCATCACTATATTATTAATAACACAAACAGAAATAGAAATATTGACCTTACAACTTTATTCGTCCTGTAAACTATATGGTAAGAAAAACGTGTACTGCGGTTAGAGATCAAGTTAAAATTACACGTATTTGCAAACGGTGTGCTTTTGTGAGGTAAAAAGAGTAAAATTAAAAACTGGGACTATTCTCCTAACGATCGACAAACTGTTTTTTTTGTTTACCGTAAGTTTACAAAATCGACTTTTGGCCGCATAAAAGCTAAACATTGACCTATGTGCAACGGTCGGTTGCGCAGAGAGAGGATTTAAGAGAACAAAAATGGTGCGCAAGATATTTAATGAGTAAAGATTTTTCCTTAAATCTTACAGTGCCTAACTCAACTTTGCTTTGACAACTAGTTTAGGGATTATTGTTTATTTCTATGTTTTATGATTTGTGGCTTAGCAACTGAAAGGTTCCGGGGGCGTTATGTTTATATTTATTTTATGGTGTTAGTGTTCATTTGATATATGTATTTATTATTTTTTGACCTGCGGGGTTTTGGGATTAATTGTAGATTAGTGTTAATTAGTTAGATTAGTGTTTACGAGTTTGAATAATTTTTACCTACGAGTTTTTAAGAATTTATTTTACCTTTAAATAATTATTATAAACTTGTACTTCAGAAATAAATATAAAACATAATAATAAAATAAAAACAATATAAATAAGAATAATATAATTTAAATAATAAATGTTCATTTACATACACTTAGTTTTAAGAACTAATGTCGCTTTCATAGTCGGTTGAAGAATCGTCACCTGGATTATTTATAATTGAATCCGAAATTCTGTCCCACGTCAGGTCGTGAGAAAAGTATTCGTCCTCAGTTCTTATGGCTTTTTCACACACTTTTCGCCAGTCTTCAGCCGTTATTTTTGAAAATTCTTCCTCTGCTAATTTTTGAACATCCAATAAATTGAATGTTGTGTTTCGTGAACCTACTTTTGCCTTGACAGTTGCCCAAATATATACAGTTCAAGTTTCAACATCTGTATAGTATGCGGAATATTGTTTTCGGTTAGCCATTGTATCATCTCGGATTTCTTGCTAGCAGAAGTAATTTGTTTTTCTTCTAATTTATTGTGGTACGATGTGTTGTCCATTACAATAAGGTTCCTCCAAGTTATTCAAAACTTGTTCTTGGATCCATTTGCAGACATTTTTGAAGTTCATGTCGTCGTGATAGTCTCCCGTTTTCGTTCCAGATTTGAATAAAAGTAAGGAGTTTTTCACGAAACCTTTTTCACCACCTTGTATGTGAGCTATGAATATAGCTTTCGTCCAAATAAATGATATCAAATCCTTTTGTTCTGTATTCCCGGATTTTTCTCAGATACTTGACTCGCATGAGTTTAATATCATTTCTTTCACAGAGAAGTTTCCGGTTGTTTTGAGTTTTTTGTAGCTAAATCCGTTTCTTCTTTTTTTTTATAATTCACTCGCGCTCAAGGGTATGTTACGAGACCCTTATAATGTTTTAAACACAGTACGGGCGAGGGAGAAATTAGCAGGGGAGAGAAAGGAGGTGTCGATGAACATTGGTTTTGAATGTTTTCAAATTGAAATGGCAAGGGGAAACTGTGCCGGGTAAGTTATTCCATAATCGTGTTGTGCGACTAAAAAACGAATCTCTATATTTGACGGTACGACGTAATACTTAAGTTAAACTCCAGATCTTCCTGAACTCGTTGTCTCAACATTTTTAAGGATATCATCATTTTTTCCTCCTGGTGGAAGTTGTGCATTATACGCCGAATAGCTGCGATGTCAAATTTGCCTAGTCCAGTTTTCTACTTCGTATGCTGCACTTTTTTATTTAGTGACTGCACAACTCCTGTCTCTTCGTATTCCTTAATAATCCTTCTGATTGAACGTTCAGAAATTCCAGTAGTTTTCACTATTTGCGTTGTTGCGTAACTCACAGGATTTTCAAGAAACGAATTCTTTGCTTCTTCCAGTTTGTCATTATATATCTTAACAACTATCTTACGCGCCTGGCTTCCAATAGGTTTTCCTTTTCTAAATGGATCCATTAAAATTTCTTTTAAATGTATTTCAATATATTATTCTTGGTTGTTTTTTTTAAACTGAATTGCAAAGCAAAGCAAACATCATTTAAATACGTTAATTCCCTCTGATGCAAAAATTCATTCTTAAAAACTTAAAAACTCAAACTCGTAAACACTAATCTAACTAATTAACACTAATCTACAATTAATCCCAACCCCACAGGTAAAAAAAAAAATATATCAAATATACACTAACGCCAAAAAATAAATATAAACACAACGCCCCCAGAACCTTTCTGTTACTAAGCCACAAATCATAAAACATAGAAATAAACAATAATCCCTAAACTTTTTGTCATTAATCCTATGTCGCAGCTTGTAGGTAGTTTTTCTTGTCTAACCCAATTGCATTTTGCAATAGACTTATTTTTTTATTATAGGTGCACTGAAATTTGTCCCACTAATAAAAACAAAAATTATTAATTTTATTTTTTCGAAGTAAAGTTTACACCTAAAAATCTTTTCCTTTTATCTCACCAGAGATGAAATAGTTTTTTAGACATCAAGCTATGAAAGAAAAGTAAACCATGATCATATCTTATTCAAAGAAAGTCCATCACTGGAAATTCATTTCTATTTTACTGTGAGCGAAGCTATAAACAAAACTCACCCTCCTAAGTGCTTCAGTATGATCGCAGCAGCGTCATTGACAACAACGTCGGGATGTACATCTTTTTTTTCTTTTTTTCAGTGATTTTTCTGTCTTTTTAAGAATTAAAGAGTAGAGCAAAGAAATTTAAAGAGACCTGCGCAGTAGAATTGCCAACTGAATTGGTTCAAGCCAGTGTTACCCTTATGCGACTTTAGTCGCATTTTTGCGACCTTTTTTGTGCTGTGCGACTATGCGACGACCTTTTTAAAATTGTTTAAAATTGCGACTTTTTCTTTGCTTAAACATTTACCATCAAACTTTTCTGAGAATGTGTGAGTATGATTGTCTTTGATTTGTTCTTTGTTTTCTGTTCGCGTTCTCGTTTTCGAAAGTAGTTTTTGTTTTCCCATTCCCACCACGGGGGCGCTATTAGATTGTTTTTTGTTCTCTTACGTGTTTGGCACTGACGACTGACACTGACATTTCCTGGAATTTCTCCTTACCTTTGTGCTTTGTCTGTAACATGTAACATGCCGCATCGTGGAGCAATGGGTTGTTTTGCAACATTTTTTTATTAGGGCTAAATTTGAAGAAAGTACAGATTCAAAAATTGATTTTATTCTCGAAAATTTGAACAACGAAAATTTAGTTTATTTAAAGTTTCTAAAATATATTCTTTCAAAAATAAATATTTTAAACAAAGTTTTTCAGAGTGAAACATCACAAATTGCTTATTTGTGCTCTTATATAAAAGATCCTCTATTTATTATTTTTCAAAATTTTTTATTGAAAGAATGTGTTCTTGGAAAATCTATTTCTGAGATTGATTATCGAAACGAAAATTGTTTTAAAAAATTGAAGAAATATATATCGGCATGGAAGCCGAAAATTGCTTAAAGGATAAAAAACTCACAAATTTTGAAATTATTTGCATAAAAAAATGTACTTCAATATTATTTGACGCTTTGCTAAGAATTTTTTTCAAGATTTAATGTTAAAGATGAGAAGCTTTCTATTTTCAAACATATAGATCCAAAAATAATTAGGTCAAATCAGGATTTTAACTATTTTCGGTTGGTTTCAAATTTTAATAGCTTTACAAATGAGCCAAAAAAAGTGGTAGATCAATACAAACATCTAGAACTTCAAGCGTTTGACAAAAACTATAGCAAAATTTTTGAAATTAAAAATATAGAAGAGTTTTGGTACAAGGTTGGTACTTTAAAAAATAGTTTAGGTGATAACCTATACTTTGACCTTTACGAATTTGTTTGTAAAATTTTAACGTTGTCACACAGCAGCGCTTGCGCTGAGCAAGTTTTTTCAAAGCTTACGCTTATGAAAAATAAATTAACAAACCGTTTACAAAGGGAAACCTGCGAAAATATGTTAGCTTCCACAAATCTCATTGACTGTGATATAAGTGAGTGGGTTCCTGAAAACAACCTAATTAAAAAGTATAGAGAAACTTTATTAAGAAAACGAAACATTAATGTGATTTACATATCTTTTTAGGTATTTATTTTAACTTAAAACCTACATACATATTAATTTATGTAAAATGAAGTCTTTAAATTAGGTTTTTTTTTTTAATGTATGTATATTATTATTATTTTTTATTATTATTATTTTTTTTTTAATGTATACCTATTTTATTTTTTAATGTATACCTATCTAAGTGTTTAAATAAAGAAATTCAAAAAAATATCTAAATTGTTTTTCCTATAGTAAACAAAAAATAATATTTAGGTATGCGAGTTTTTATTTCAATTGCGACTTTTTGTTCAAAAATGCGACTTTTTCAAAGAATTCGAATTTGCGACTTTTTTTTGTAAAAGCGACTTTTTTCTGCGACTTTTTGAAAAATCCCAGGGGTAACCCTGGTTCAAGCTATACATCTTTGTTTTCTTTTTTTCAGTGATTTTTCTGTCTCTTTAAGAATTAAAGAGTAGAGCAGAGAAATTTAAAGAGACCTGCGCAGTAGAATTGTCAACTGAATTGGTTCAAGCTATACATTTTTGTTATGCTAAAAGATAAAGCTTATTTGTTTCGAGAGTCGGAAATTTAACTTTTATGCTGCGATATGAAATCCGTTATTTCGTTTGAAACTCACAACGTTTCATCTTATTTTTAATTTTTATTTTTAAAGAACTATAGGTCTAGGTACGTATATGTAGATAGACATTTAACTCCCAAAATCTACTCCAAGATGGTAAATAAGCATTTCATTATCGTACGTCATTTTCCTTACTTTAGTTTTATAAGTTGCAAAAAGGGTGTTAGTAGGCATTTAACTCCTTCATGCAAACAATATAATTTTATTTTTTGGTTGCAAAAAGGAGTTAAGTGATCTTAACGCCTTCTTCCACTAATTTAAAAAAAAAGTTGTTTCGTTTAACCCTTTTATAGCAAAAACGGAAGGACTAAATCGGAAACTAAAGGTCGTAGAAAAACGCTGATAAGACAGAAGTCTAAGCTTACATTTTGTTGTGAATACCCAAGTAAGGTTCCTCTTTTTTTTTTGTAACTATAAAGCAGCAAGTTTATACAGAGCGACGGATGTCACTTAAGACTATCTTTATACTCGTTCTACCCGTCTGAATAAAATTAAAGGCACGACATGAAATAGTTTTTGTTTTTATTTAGTTAAGCATTACATACAAACCAACTTTGGTACTTAGGGTTAGGTAGGCGTCGAAGCAGATTGCGTTGTTGTTGGTGGCCGGTACAAGGTACATCTGCGGCGCTGCAACATACAACTAAGGTTGATTCATGTGGAAGCAGTGCCGGTGGCAAATCTCCTTGAGTGGCATCCTCGGCACGTCCGCCTCGCGGAATTGGTCCTAAAACAAGAAAAGGAAAAAGAAAGGAATTAGCGGGATTCGTTTGAAGTAAAGAACAAGGACATCGGGTTAGGTACGGACTCTAATCCTCATCCGATGCCCCTGATTCGGAACTGAGGAGATACTTATCTTTTGTACCTTTTCCTTATGGTATCCTTAGTCCACTGCTGGTTTCAAGAATCTTAGTTAGGCAGTGAGTACTCCGGTTGAATTTGGCTGTTTTCGGATTTACCTTGACCCAAAATATATTCGTCCACAATCATAAAGCCGCGTGAAAACAATGGCTTTGCACTGGGAGCACGAGGGAAAGATTTACGAGGGTTTGACTCCATCACTTTCTTAGAATTGTCGGCAGGATTCACCAAACGATAATTAGTTAAAGACAATTTTACAAACGCGGAAGGAAAATGAATATTCGCGAAATTATTCCTGTAGCCCGAAGAGGACGCGATCGAATTTCGAACTTAAATAAAATAAATAAGAGTTACGATAGGGACAGATAGAAAAAAATTGGAAAGAGATAAAGGATGAATGTGTGCTTTTGACCAAAGAAATACAAAGAGAAAGTGAAACGGGCATCTATATGTAGGGTCGCAAGAAAAGGAGGCGGAAGCGAACTAGAGATAGAAACGAAATAGGTAGATAAAGTTTGAATTCATAGGTATTAAGAAATTAGAAAAAGAAGCTAACTCGGACAGAGAGGGAGAGATTTTGCGAAGGGAGGAATAAACATTAGAATAAAAGCTAAGGAAAATTCACAATAGTTTTATGGGAGGAAATAGGCTTGGGTACGAGATAGTATTTAAAATTCGAGCTTTTATGGATTAAACGTGATAGTAGTCGTTATTTTGTTTAATAATCACGAATACAGATGAATCTATTGATCACCTGTACCACTAAGGTTATTGAACTTAATTAGAGATTCCCCCAATCAGATGGATTGCAGGCAATGACAAAGAAGATGAGCAACGGTTGCAGAGGATACTGTAACGACTTCATCATCTTCGTCATTGTAAATCGAACCACGTTGGAATCGACATCGCTAAACCAAGTCTGGGTTAAGGGCCAATTTAAATTAAAAAAAAAAAAAATCTTTTAAATAAGTTTTGTTCCTAAATAAGTGAATTATAAATTTGTGATAATAGAAAGTTGTCTGGGTGAGTGAAGAAAAAGGACAAAGGGGATAGTATATAGTCAGATAGTGGATTTTTTTTTAAATTACAGTGAGGGCGAATATTGGCAGTTGGCAATTAAGGCTATAGGTCAGAGCCACCGGTCGATTCGTAAGACTTATGGGAGCAGCCTGTATAAAAGCGCGGTGAACAACGATGGATTAAAAGAACCCGGGTACGGTTTACCAGAAAAAGAGGCACCCGTTGGAAACGAAAAGGATCAAAATCCGTGAAAAAACCCGGATAACAAGTAACCCTATCCGGTTATATTGAATTTGTTCTCGATCAAGTGAAGAAAGAATATAAAAGGGTAAGCTGACCAGTCGGTTTGGGTGGTCGTATTTAACTTTCTTGTGCCCAGCGACTTCGCCCTCACCGTAGCAAACTTTATAACGTTTTCAATTAGAAAAACTAAATATCACATTAAAACAAAAAGAATAAATTCGAAAGCTGCGAAGTTGCATTGACAAAACCACTCAGCAGATAACGGTCATGGGAGTACGTCCGGAGGAGGCCCCAATCCCCTGATATATAATATGTATATGTTGAACAATCGGCGTGATATTGATATTGATTTTTGTTTTTATTTATTTATTTTATTTTTGTTTTTTATTAAGATTTTTACTCAGAATTGTTTCTTGTAAGTCGGTGAGACGGTTTCTTTTCTTTTGGTGAAAAGTGAGTTAGTGCATAGTCGAAAGCATCAATTCCGTTAGCATTTTGCGGATATAGGTTCCTCAGAGGTCCAGTTATTTAGCAGCAAAATTTTGCGAAACCCTTACGTTACCCACAAAGAGCCCTTTGTTGGTAAGAATAAAAGGAGGATAGTGTATTTTTTCGAGCCAGAAAGTCAAGGCTTCGGCATCAATAAGACTGGGACTTAAGGAGCTTAATCCTTGTACGAGCGTTGTTTTTTTTTTCCAACGGAAGAGTTTTTTTTTGGTTATATAACCACTTTAAACCACCTCAAAAGGATACATCCCATCGCCAATTTGTTTTATATTTTCTTTAACGTACTACTTTTGAATAATTATTTTTTTCTTTGATATGCGAGTTAGCCCTAAGACTCGTTAAAGAGGCAATTTAAGTTACATGTTTCTGCGCTAATATATTTTTGTTTCTTCAATCCAATTCAAAACTCCAAGTTCTTTTAGTATTTTTCGGTGTAATTTACGAACGTTAGTGTAGGTCTTCTTGTGAACTTGTTTTTTTTTTTTTTGTATGATTAACTTCCGTATAGAGTAAATAAAGAATCTTTGTAAATCACGTCGTCAATGATTGAAATAACCGTCTTTTTTTTAACTGAGCTCCCAAGAAGCTCAATGGAACTTTAAATTAATTTTCAGGGGGGCGGTACGGCGGACGAAAGTCCTGTCGGTGAAGTAAGTATGGTTCATTAGCGACAGAAAGCAATCCTTGTTTCAGGTTAGGGGAATTCGAAGTACAGCGCCGACCGAATTCCAGGTAGGGAGGGACGAGGCGACGACGCGACGTTGCGTCAACAGCAGCAGCGTACCCAAGGTGTGAGTCTTTAGAGTGAGGGTCAAGACTTTTTGTGTGGCATGTTTAAATTTTTTTTTGAAATAGGCGAGGTCCAACTACGGGGGCAAGATCCCCCCTTACATCCGGCGAGCGGAGCTGAGAGAACGAAGCATGCCATCGCCTCCGTAGCGGACATTCTACCCCTTCCAAATCCTCTCCTACCGTATCCTAAACCTCTTCCTACTTTCCTATTTTCCTTTTTCTCTTTTTTCTTGCACCCGTTCAGAATCCTACACCCCAAACACCCTCCCTTTGCCTCATTTCAATTTAGCATCATCATTTTTGCAAAAAAAACATAAACATCCAAAAATGTCACTTAACCCCTTCTTCTTCTCAACGTTTCAATTGTACATGGTAATGGATGAAGAGCAAGTTCTCAATTATCCTTCTGATTTTTTTAATTTATTGCGGAATTCCGCCGCAATTATTAAAATTGAATTGAAGCTTGGAATACCGGTGATGCTTATTCGCAACTTAAACGTACCAAAGTTGATTGACCATAAAGAAAATTGGTATCAAATTTAATCGAAACAACAATCATGGGTGAAGACGTGCTTATTCCACACATACTGATGGTCTTCAACAATTAACCATTCGAACTAAAGTGGTTACAGTTACGTTTTCTATTACCATTACCAAATCACAAGGCCAATTGTTGAGTATTGCTGGCTTAAATTTGGAAAATTCATGTTTTTCACTTGGCCAATTATACGATTTTACTACAATGCCTTAAATACATTGTTCCTATAGATATCTGCTAGAACTTCGTCAAATGCCCACCACATTTGTGCTCATGGAATGTGGTGAGAATGTTTTGTTTACAAATAAAATCAAGGTTCCATACAAATATCTGTATTCCAAGGGCATTTTGTTTTAGGGCGAGAAGGGAGGTTAAGGCGTTTTAGTTATTAAAATAAGGTAAAACTCTTCTTATTTAAGGATGAGTGTATTTAATGTTGATAAAAAAGATTATAGCATTATTTTCTAGTTTTGATCCTACTTATTAAACATTTTAGCCAAATAGATATAACTTTTTGTCGCAGACTGTAAGTTAAGCATACACTAATCTGTTCATTCTTTTATGAAGGATTGTTTTTTACAAACAAAATTACTACTTCTCAGTGCCCCTTCGATATGTTATTTGCAAGCTGATCGTGGATCAGATTATTTTAATTTGGTTTACAATTCTTACGAACTTGGCCAATGTATTATAAAAGAGGAAAGGAATAGGCAGTGCAAATTGTTTTTATATCTTATTTCTAAAAGCACCTCGAATGTCCATATATATTAGAGAAGATCTAATTTTTCCGATTTATGATCGTAATTTGCATTTTTTTAATTTTTACAACCATGTAGACTTTCCTTTCTATTAAAATATGTAGAAACTTGCCTACAAAAATCCCGAAAATATTTTCCAATTAAAATTAAAATATTGTTTTACTTTTTGTAACAATAATATTATTAATTTATTTCTTCCTTACTTTTTTTATATATAAATTTGTAATTGATCCTAAATGAACACTATAAAAATAAATGATGTTCTATAAACCATTTTTGGCATATCTTTTAAATTGTGTAAATATGTTATAATAATAAAGTCAATATTTATATCTTTAGATGTTTTTTATAAAATATATATTTTCTTTTTATTGCATTTGAATTAATACTAAGAAAATTAATATCTAACTTATATTTATAGTTTGAATAATATACAAAAATCAACAAATAATACAAACATAACACGAAGTCAAAAATACGTGCTGTAAATGGACTTTTTCATATCTAATTCAGAAATAATTACTGCTTGTTTTTTTGCGGTAAAAGTTATTGTCCTTAACATTCTTTAAGTATTAATGGAATATGTATTTTCTGTCTACTATGAATAATAATGATTATGTTTCTGGAATGAAAAAAAAATTCTTGTAGGAAGCCTCTTGCGCATAGAATTCAAACTATTTTCCATAGCTGGAAACGGACTGGGAATCTGATTTCGAGTCCGATGAAACTGAATTGCTTGATTTTGCGCGTTTTTTCGCCGCCCATTCTACAACGCAGAAACATGCTGTACCGATTGTTCCAAAAACTACTAAAATACTTAATTGAGCCCGCAATCCCAGGTATGGGGAATAGAAGAAGCTAATGGCTGCAGCAACAGACTGGAATAGAAATAAAATTGAAGATTTTTTTTACCAATAAACTCAATAAAGTGTACAAACCTGTGTAAATTTGAACAGAGCAAAAGCTCCAACGGAATTCTTAACGAAAACTCCTCCCAACATTGAGTAAATTTGTGTATTGAAGCAAGCATCCCCGAAACCAAGCAAGAAAGCGCACAGCAAAGCTAACCAAGGCTTTGGTGGATCCAAATAGGATATATCTGTTGTACTCTGGAAAGGAGCACCATCCGGCAGATTTAAGAAGATCAAGAAAAACGATATGATATGAATGATGTATCCGACAATGACAATTGGGTCACGACCATATTTCGTAGTTTTCGATCCCAGAAGTCCAAAGAGGCCTCCTCCCAAAACTTCACCAGCTCCAATGCATATTCCAGCTAAACCAACAATTTCTTTTGGAGTTTCTGCGATTGCAGCTGTGAATCCAATCGATGAACCATAAACTCCACTGAAGAATGATAGTTCAAGACCTAGAATTCTTATTAATATATACTCTGTTTTTTCATTTAAAAGGAAATTTCAATTTTTACCTGTATAGAAAAATGCTAAACTCAATAACAACATGTCTCTGGTAACAAACAATTCAGCAGCTGATTTCATAGCATAGACTGCACTTCCAAATCCAGATTTTTCTTCTTGTAATTCTGTGTCGGATGTTGAATTGTCCTCCACTGATCGCAAAGTAGCCAAGAAGGCAATACCCAATATCGCAACAGCAATAAGCACTCCAATGACAATTTGACGCGTTTCAGCATCAATAGTGCTTTTATCCTGGAACTGAAAGTAAACGAAGAGATTTCCGAAAAACATACTGCACTGTAGAAGGGCCCAGAAAATTCCAGAATTTCGTGATATATTTGTCGGATTGCTGCATCGAGCGAGGTACGTGCCCTGACCAGTCCATGTTATAGAAGCTCCAGCTCCTAGAACAGCACTAGCGACATACAGAAGCCAAGTGCTAGGCCATAAAAAGACGACCATAAAAAGTCTGGGAAATAAGAGGGAAAAAAGCACATAATTTGAAATTTAAGAAAAACATCTAAGGGATATACTTACGTATAGGTTAAGGAACCAACTAGCATGGCACATCTGGGACCAGTAAATGATAAAAACGATGGTGCTAACCAGTTGGATAGGGCAAATGCTGCATATATGACAGCCAAACTTGTGTAGCCATCACCCTTAAAGCTTTGGTCTTCTTCAGTTATACTGTCTAAAATGGTTTTCTGTAAATGAGAAGAATTGCAAACAGTATTAAAAATTAAACGCAGTTATTAATAAATATATGCGTGTTTTAAAATTTTGCATTAATGGCCTCTTAAAGTGAAGTAAATTCAAACTATAATACAACGACAAAAATTTGCAAACGGGAAAAGGAATACAAATGAGATTAAACTCTTTTTTGATTGATTTGATAAGTATTGACTTTTTAGTTTGTTAACTAGGGTTTTGATAACTAAATTAGCACTAACATTCCCACCACAAAATAATTTTAAGTTTGTAATCGTTCAATAGTCTGCCCAAGTGGGATCTTTACAGCACCAACACCTGGAAGTATGCTACGGTATTACGTGTGTTAAGGACTAGCAAATCTAGGAAGTATGCAAGAAAAAATCGGCAATAACTTGTTGGTAGCAATTTTGAATTAAGCGGCGGTTTTTGTTGGTGCGCTATTAGGTTTGGCACTTGGAAAACCACAAGTAAATCATTTTATGGGGGACTTAAAACATTCATTATCTGACATATATTAACATTCATTCCAATGAAATTGTTTTTCATACTTAAACTAACACTTGAAGCAATTTGAATGAACGAACAAAATTTCATCAAATCAAATAGCTGAATTAAGTAGAATATAAGGAAGTCATAGGATGGTATGTAACTTTTCGTTTAGTTTCGTTCACTTTTGCTTTCATGAGGTGCGCTCGAAATGTGTATTAATAGTTGTTGAAAAATGAATACAAAAAAGATAGAGGTACGAGTATCATTGGTCGTGTTTAGGATTCACTTGGATACGCAGAAAATTAAATAGAAATATCCTGGCGGCAAATTTGGTGCAGAAAATCAATTTTTTTTGAATAATTATAACGGGTGGACCATCTAGTTGTTTCTTTTCAAATTATAAGTTATTTTGACACTGACAGCTGTTTTCCGCTCAAAATCTTAGTCAGTATCATACCTCCCCGGAACGAAATGAAAATTTATTTCCTAAGTGAGTGTTGTCTAGCCTAAACAGTGCAGAAAGGTAGAAAGAGGAAAGAAGTTTTGTTCGAAATGAAGCATCTACCGCGCCTACTGTACGCAAGCTTGTGCAGCTTGTGCAAAAGTTTCGTCGTACGGTGCGCACAGACGAGAATGTGGATGCTGTAGCCGAGAGTGGAGACTCAGTTCATCAACCCACCATCGATCTCAACAGCTCAACATTTCACGCACTAGCCTCTCGAATTATTCGCTTACAAGGTCAATCCGATTGGATGACTTTGTGTTCCATAATCAATGGGAATGTTTGCTCTTACTAATAAAGCCATAATACATAGACAAACTTTAATTTTGTTCATTTTATTGCATTTTTAAAAAGAAAATTTTATTTATATACAGGGTGTCCCACAGTTACCGCCCCAAACGAAAACCATGGATTCCTGAGGTCATTTTAAGTCGAAAAACTTAAGAAGTAATTTTCTCGTTTTCGTCCCGTTTTTGAGTTATAACAGTTTTAGTTTGTGCTAAAACTTTTTTTTCTGCGGACAACCGTTTTCCGCAATTTGGTATCAAACCCAATTTTTTCGTTTTTTAAGTTGTTTTTTCTCTTTGATATCATTTTATTCACAAAAACACGTTAATAAGAATTAATTTTTTTCGCTTATTATTAAAGCCGTCAGCGCCAAAGGCCGATTTATGTATACGGCGAGCAAACGACTGCCTTGGGTTCTGCTGTATACTTTGACGGACCGCGGCGATGTTCTCGGCTGATCTTGCGTTCCTTTAACGTGCGAATGTTGGCTGATCGGTTACCGAACCGGTCGTCTCGAATTTGGCCACCAAACGTTGAAGAGTCGACTGTGAAGGACCACCACGTCTACCGTAAAATGGGCGCGACGAACTCCCATTTTGACAAATAAAATTTTATCATTTGCTGTTCAATTTTGGAACTTGTAATGGTGATTTGGCATCAGTAATTGAATAATAAACAACAGATTTGACAGATGTCACCAAAACAACATGGCTGTCAAAATCTTACTGCGCCAATTCAAAAACCCTTTATAATGTCGTTTTTATTTGGCAATCCGGAATCTTTCTTCGATCCGGAATCCCAACTGAACACTTTTGTTTGCTTCTGATGATTCTGAAGTTTTGTTTGATTGTATATGTGAAACATCAAATGCGTACAATAATCAAAATCAAGAAAAATGTTTGTTGAAAGCAGGGTTGGCCGAATTGTCACTTTTTAGAAATAACTACATTTGTTACGTCTGCTACGTAGTTTATATAGTTAATGTAGTTAAATGTAGTTAATTGTAGTTAATGTAACAAATTGTAGCATTGCTGTCAATTAACTGTCAGTTGTGCAGTACTTCATCCTTATGGTAAATGAAACTTTTTTTTTACAAACCTTCATTAGATCATAAAAGTGCAAAATTGTTTTTTTGCCTTTATTATATTGAATTTTTATGAATTTATTACTACTAATATGTAGCAGACGTAACAAATTGTAGTAAATTAGGCATGTAGTTTCTTCAATAAACTACGCGTAGTTAAATACTACGTTTATATGCAGTATCGAAAGATCGAGTTGGATTAGGGTCGGATTTTCGACTCACATTTCTTCTCGACACCGCTGAGCGATTGGGATCGAGTCGAACGAAGCTCATTTCAACTCAATACAGGTATATAAAGGTTCGAAGCGTGCTTCATGCTCGCTTCAACACCTCATATAAACGTAGTAAATCATGTAGAAAATGTAGTGTAGTTAATTCGGCCAACCCTGGTTCGCACAATTTGAATACCAAAAATCACAGCTGTTGAGGTTGACGTTTAATGTCATTTTCCATTGGTCGTCCAGAAGCGTTTGGAAGCGTCCAGAAGTCTTCTCAAACCGTTCCATTGGGAAAAAATACTCTTCTGAGAAGAGAATTTCGCTTCTCGATTTCAAGTCAGAATCCACTCAAGAAGCACTAATACTCATACCCAAATGTCAAAAGCAACTATCGCAGATTTTCACCAACACGACTATTAACTAATACAAAGGCAAAATTTCAAAGTTGAGTAGAAGAAGTTAGCACCGTTCCATTGGATTTCAGAATGAGTGGATCCTTGAGTGAAACCAATGGAAAACGACATAAGTATAGGAATGTGTGAGTGCTTCTGGATTTGCTTCTGATTTCAAATCCAGAAGCAAATTTCTTTTCTTTTCAGAATCAGAACTGTCATTTTTTCCCAATTGAACACTTTCAGAAGAGTCCGGAAGGCTTCCGGATTGCCAAATAAAAACGACATAAGCATTTTGATAAAATAAAATAAATGTTTTAAAAGTTCTTTAATTTAAAAAAAAAGTACAAACCCTATTGAATGAAAACTTAAAAGTGATATGAAAAGTTGATATAATTTCTATGCACTATCTTCGTTATAAAAATAAAATAATTAAAATGCTTTGTAAAAATTTGTTTGTCATAAAATCGAATCTTCCTGTTCTAACACTACAAATACTTCCGCTTATAAAAGTTGACGAGAAATATAAGCTGCTTCGAATACTAAACATGTGTAACCTTGTGAAGCCTCGTTTTAGCTTGAAAAAAAACTGCAATATCACAATCTCGTTAAAATCTTTAGAAGGAAATGATTGAGATACAAACACAATTTTGACCAAGAATTCACAAGGGATACAAAAACAAATGATAGTTATGAAGCGAAAAGGTTAATGTCCAGCTATAAACAAAAGCATTAAATATAAATCCGTTTGTCTTAACTCAATTAAGGTTAATAACTTGCACAGTCTTGTTATTGTCATTAGTAAATCCATTCACATAATATGCCTCATTTCGTACTCACATTAAATATAGGTTGAATACACTAAAACTACCTGATCACAAAACTTTTTATGTTTTCTTTTCAGAATAAAGTACGTTTTATTACTTGAGGAGTTAAATTTAAAGCAAGCAGATTATCTGATGATGATTTTTAATTTTCAAATCACGTTCAATGACAACATGAACAAGGGCGCGGATTAAGTTTTTACTATGATAATACTATAGTTTATAGGCCTTTTCCAGACATCAAACTAGGTTAAAGACTTTAAAATACTCTAAAGCAATCGAAAGTAAAATACTTAAACCTGACTTCTTTTTGCATTTGATATTTCAAAGGCATTTGATTGCGTTTGGCATCAAGCCCTCTTATCGAAAATGCGTGCCTTTGGTAACAATGAATCTCTTCTTCGTTGTTGGATTAGAAATTACCTTTCAGACAGTTCACTACAAATAGTATTGGACGGTTTCAAATGTGATATTCACAAAATAAACGCTGGTGTGCCCCAGGGTTCCGTTTTGTCTCCGGCACTCTTCCTTATGTTCGTAAATGATCTTTTTTCTGAAACTTCTAATCCACTAAATTGTTTCGCTGACGACAGTACCCTCAGCTTTTCATATTCCTTTTAAGATTCACATCCCTGTCTTTTGGATGTGGACAACGGCAGCGTATGATAAGCTCATTAACTTCTGATCTTAATAGAATTGTCCAATGGGGAATCTAAAACCGTGCAGAATTTAATGCTTCGAAGACTCAATGCTGTTTACTGTCGCTAACCCTCCCAAAATGCTACTTTCTATGAGTGGCACTTGCATCGAGAAGACTGAACAGCTTTCAGTTCGAGGTATGTGCATCGCAGACAATCTTTTATGGAGTAATCGCATATTTGACGTCGCCAAAAACGCTGTCAAGTGTTTAGGTTTTCTCCGCCGATGCACGAAATTTTTTACCCCTTCTGATCTGGGAAGGTGCTCCAAAAACCCACTTAAGTCTCTTGGACAGAATTAAAAACAGAGCTATAAAAATGATAGGCGACCGTTGCCTAACTGAAAAATTTGAATCTCTCGAGCACCTCCGCAATGTTTTATGTCTATCATTATTTTACCGCTATTTTCAAAAACAGTGCTCTAGTGAAATAGCCAGTTGCTTCTAGGAATGTACATCAGTTTGCCCTTAGTCAAATTTCCGACGTACTGACAAGTACAGAGATTCTTTTTTTAGCCACACTACACGAATGTAGAATGCTTTACTCGGCTCAAGATTTCCCACTCATTGCAATGTGCAGACATTCAAAACCAATGTTCTCGTACATCGGTATCTCCTTTCTTATCCCACCCTACTTTTCTAATTGCTGGCACTGTGTTTAACATTATAAGGTTATTGAGTTTGCAGTAGTTGTTAGATTTTTAAAATAAATCGAAATGGCTAATAAAAAGTTTTGCAAATAATAGTTGTGTTTTATTTTCCCCCAGATCTGATCCGGATTGGATTTTGTTTTCAAAATAACATGTAAAACAACAAATACAAACAAAACTGGGCCTTGTGTTGTTTTTGTTATACATACATGCAATTTTGAATGAAGATCAAATCCGGATCAGATCTGGGGGAAAATAAAACACAGCTAATAATAAAAAAAAATAATCTAACCAAGGACTTGTTCAGTGATAAGAAAACTTACATGGAACTTGGTCAAGATCTCAAGTAATCAATTTTTTATTAAATAAAAAGTCAATGATTTTAATATATTCATCTGTCAATTGACGTGATAAGAACTTGGTCAAAATGATGTCATATTTTTGTATTGATAAAACTAATCATTGTCATTATCTATTTTAAAACAAATAATTGAAAAAGAAACGATGTGAAGATTCACTAAAACTAAAAGATCAACAATTATTCAACTACATAATATACTTGAGTTGAAGGTAGGAAAAAGCTGGTTTGGTAGGTTTCCCTTAAAGTTCATCGTGTGTATGTTATTCGGTTGCAAAATGAATTTTTTTGTTGTGACTTTAGTACAAGAGTAGGACGGCCTTGATGGTTTCCCATAATATACTTTCGAAACGAGTTTCACAGCTTAAATTTTACAAGAGTATTGGTCATAAATTAAAGCAGTTGGATAAAAGTTGCTGGACCAAAAAAAAAAAAACAAAAGCTGCACCAACTCGAGAATTTCTCTTTTAAATTTAATTTGCCAGCGATTACATTTTTCAGCTGCGCAAAAATTCGATAATAAAATCATTGTGTCTCGGCTATATAAAGCAATATACATATCTTATAAATGCAGTTGTGCGAGATTTTTTTGTTATGAGTTCTACTGACTGAGTAATTGCATCAAACTAAAATCTACCAGTTGTAGAATGTGCCCGCAATGGTGGCGGTGATGGAGTGAAAGGTGGGTGCGGACTGTCGTCATGTAAAATGAGATACTAGATTACTGAGTCAAAGGAAAAAAAAAAACTGGTGCACACAATCAGCAGTTTAGTTTTTTAAAGGCTTTATGTCTCTATAATAGATATTCTATACAATCAACTCATTTAGTAGATACTATTGAATTTAAAATGGCTTTTTATGGGGCATGAATTGCCATCCGGGTCCATCATCATCATAAAATTAGTAAACAGTTAGGAATATTGGCAATGTGCTTTTCATCACAATTTAAAACTGTCGGATGTGACAGTTTGTCTGATATATTAATTCTTTGACAATGAGCTGCGAACTACCTTATAAATAATAAATAAGTTTTTTCGTTGTATTAACAACAGAGAAGTTGCGACTTATTTTGTTAAAATAAATTACGTCGCGATTCACTAAGTACTTAAGGGCAAGTTTTGGGGCCGTCAAAAATATCGAGATTTTGATGAAACTTGACATTACGTTTTTAAAGAACACAAAAAAGTGAACCAGGACCTAGTGACTTACAACTCTCAACCATTCCTGTGTACGTGTTACCAGGAACGGAGGGGACCTACAATTTTCTGCCGATTCCGAACGGCTAATGAGCAGAACTTTCCATGACACGAGAAACTCTTGGAGGATTTGTCAATTCCTCGCAAGAGGTAAAAAATAATACTACTTCGTTTTCGGTTCCTACGCTTGGCTACTCCTTTTGTCAGCTCACAAAAAAAAAGTAAATTTTCTTGCAGCACAGTTTGCTGTTAATTCGACACTGCCAGAAAGTGTCATATGGAACAAAACTTCTTTCACACTCGTACAGTTGCAAGAGTACTAAAGATATCGATATTCCAGATTCGCTGGCCCGGATTATATCCCCCTCATTGTTCTGAAGAGGCGTTCTTCAACGCTGCCAAAATCATTGCGTAAGCTTTTACATCTGTCCTACTCTTCTAGTCTCTTTCCGAGTGAATGGAACTCAGCATTTTCCCAAGGTCTTGGAAATGCTGATAAATTATCAGCTCAAGAAATATCTTGACGAACGAAAGCTTCTCAATGACCGCCAGTATGGCTTCCGTAGCAATAAGTTCCCTGGTGATTTATCTCACCGAACAGAGGCACAAATCTTTACATCGTTTTTGAGAAAGTAGGATTTTTGCTCTTGAAATTATTAAAGCATTTGATAGAGTTTGGCATGGAACTCTCTTATCGAAAATGCATGCATTTGGTATTGATGAATATCTTCTTCGTTGGATTAGATATTACCTTTCGAACCGCTCTATAAAAGTTGTATTGGGTGGTCTTTTATTCATAAAGTAAAAGCTGGTGTGCCTCAAGGCTCCGTTTGGTCTCCGACTATTTTTTCATATTCATTAATTATATTTTGTTTGAAACTTCTAACCCATAAAATTATTTTGTGATGACAGTACTCTCATATTTGTTTCCATATTTACATTCTTGATTTTACAGCAGCGGGGTATTATAAGCTCATTGAAATGCGATCTTGATATATTGTCAAATGGGGAGCCATAAATCGCGTAGGCTTTAATAAATCTCAAAATGTCTTCTGTCGTTAAAGCTGAACCCACCCACATGCCGCTATCCATGGACGGCACTTGCATTTGCATTAGAAATCGATCAGCTCTTATTATGTGCATCACAGAACACCTTGTGTGGAAGGAAAAAATATACGACGTTCGTCGTCAAAAACGATTCTAAGTATTAAGGTTTCCTTCGATCTTGCAATAAATTGTTTGCCCCTAATGATCTTGCTGTAATCTATTAAACCCATATTCATTCAAAGCTCGAGTACAATTCTCTATTTGGGCAGGTGCTCCTATAACCCACTTGACGGAATGGTGCTTCTTGCGTTTCATTATTTAATAGTTATTTTTATAAGCAATGTTCTAATGAAGTAGTCAGATGCATTCCTTCTCTTAAACAATTCAAACCTAATCCTCACACTTCAGGGAATGTCCATCAATACCTTAATTCTACATGTGTTGCCTTAAGTTTGGGAGAAATCTAAAATTATTTGAATTCCAAAGAACTCAAGTGGTTGAAGACTCTTTTTTGAATTCTTCTCATGCCCTCACTCTTTTGCAATCTGTGTTTAGAGAAAAGCGTACCGACATTACTGCCTTTTTGACAGATGTTAATAAAATTCAATCTACTTTTCTTTAACTGCAAGATTTTTCTCGAGGATTTGATATCGTTGATCACACTATTCTTTACAGTTAACTCTTAAATAGATTTGATTTTTAATCCTCTGCCACTAAACTTCTGTTTTCCTATCTAACTGCTCGCCAACAAGCTATCTTTCCTAATTATCTGTTATCTTACTTTATTGCTGTATATACGGGAGTACCTCAAGGTTCTATCTTGTACCCTTGTCTATTTTCTTTTCATATCAACGAACTAACACCTATTGATCTGTGTGCTGGTGATCTCAATTTCAAATAAGCTGTCCTCTCCGACAAATTGAAGATTTTCTAAGACGCATTAATGCCGATCTAGGAAAATAGCTAGCTGGTCAAAAAAATCTCTTTTTAATTAATTCAATGAAGTCAAAGTGTATTGTAATTTCCAAAAAACCAACGTCTACCTCTTACTTATTTTCAGTTATACTTAATAATAATCCCATCGAATATGTTTCGGGCGATAAGAACTTTGTAATGACTTTCAATTAAACTTTGAACTTGAGTTATCACATCAGTTTAGTCCTCGTCAAATCATATTGACTTACGGGTGCGATGTATACGAAGAAATTAAAATGTTGCATATAACAACTCCACTAAATATGATAGAGTATCAAACTTTTCAAAGAAACTATGAGTTTTCACCTTCGATAACTTAAGGTACTAGTACGGTCTAGAACGCCAAAAAACGCACGATTTTTAGGAATTTTTTTCTCAGAAACCTTATTAGGTAATAACATAATTTTTTTTTAAATAATGAATACATGCGTCAAGAGTACAAAAAATTTTTTTTTTTAAATTTGAGAATTTTGGCCGAACTATAGAAGGCCCAACGTTGACTCATCAAAAAATACATTGTCCCATGGCGGACAGTTAATCTCCGGATTGGCTGGACTGAAACAAAAAAACAAAGTGGGTTATTTTAAGGAAGGTTTCTTACGAGACAATTTACCACAATTTGTTTAAAAAGTCAAAACAGAAAAAAAATCTCGAGCTTTGAAAAAAAAAATTTTTTTTTTGTCAATTTTTTTGGCCATTTTTGGGTCGCATTTTTTGTATTCATAACTTTTTGGTCAAATTGTGGTAAATTGTCTTAGAAAACATAAAAACAATCTAGTTGCAACAAGTTTTTTGAAAATCGGTTCAGAAGATCCGGAGATTAACTGTCCGCCATGGGAAAATGTGTTTTTTGATGAGTCGACGCTGACGCCCTCTATAATTCGGCCAAAATTCGATAAACAAATTATTTTTGTACTCTTGACACATGTATTTATTATTTTTAAAAAAAATTATGTTATTATCTTAAAATTTTTTGAATATTACAACAACAACTTGAATGAACTACCACCAAGGGGGTTCTTATTTGGCTGGAGTTATAGCTATTTCACGGTTGCCAAGCCGATCATCAGACTCCTTTATTAGTGGTGCTTAGCCTTTATACTATCAAGTTTAATCGAAAAACTTTTTGCCTTGACTGAGATTTGAACCCAGACCTAGCGTCGCACAGTGGGCAGAAATCGTTGTTTAAGTGGTCAAAAATACATAACTTTTGAACCAGTTGAGTTTTTTAATTTTTTTTTAGTTAGTAACTGAATTTAAGTACCTTTCAATATATAGTGTTTAGTTTATCAAATATGTGTTATTTTGATTTTAAAATCAATAATAAAAAGAAGTTGTTTTTCTCCCGGTTAGTGTGGGAAGACAATTTTTTCAAAATATTGACTTAAATTGGATACAAAACTTATTTTAAAAGAACTTCCTTGAAGATCCAACAATTAGTGACCAGTTAACTATTTGTTTGAAATCCTTGGGCTTGCCCTTTGGGTCTTCACAAAAACACTCAAAAAGAAATTTGTAGTTCCAATTTTGTCCTTTTCAAGTCAACACTTTGTTTAAGAATAGTTACCAAAACCTTAAATAAATTTTGTCGTTTCCATCATCCAATTATTAAATGTAACGGAACAATTAATGATAACAACATAAATAGACCAAACCATTTTTTTTGGGCACAAAAAAAAGTGCAAGCAAATTTACTAACCGCACTAAATAAAAACAACATGGTATGTTAGGTTAGGTTAGGTTAAAGTGGCTGTGATTAAACAGACCACTTAGACCAGTAGAGGTCCATTGTGATACCACGATCTAATAGGGAACAAAAAGGTTCCCCTTCTAGTTAAAACCATGTTGAGCTTCTGATGAAGCGAAGGAGACTTTTAATGTCTGTATTTATGAGATCGCTTGGTTCGTTATAGAAATATTCTCCTAGATGAAGTTTGTGTTTGGGCATGTACAAAGAAGGTGTGGGATTGTTTCCTCTTCCTCTTCGTCCAAGCAACTCCTGCAAAAATCGTTTAATAGTACACCGAGTCTTGTCTACCTATAAGACAGAGTAAAGTTATGACACCTGTTACGGAGCTGATCTGAGATCTGCTTCCCTCAGCAATAAATACTTTGACCGCTTCAAATCCAGTTTGGGCCAGATTTGTTTGGTCGCCAAACAAGTGGTAGTGTTAAGCCATTTTGTTTTTGATTGTTCCAGAGCAATTCGCTTCATCATAAGTTTACTTGTAGCTACAGGCATACCTATGTTTACCCTATCGGGCAAGATATGCATTTCCGTTCCAATATTGGTGAGTTCATCGGCTTTACCATTCCCCGGAATATCCCTGTGTCCCGGCACCCATAATAGGTGAATATTAAACTGTTTGGCCACCTCCATTGGAGACGAACGACAGTCTTGGGCTGTAACCATGTACAACATTCTATACTCAATGTAAAATTTTGCATACAGAAGAGTCGCTATGTAAAAGGTTTTTTCGCTCTAACTCGTAAATGCGGATACATGCGGATATGAATCTTTCGAGTTTCGATAGAGCACATATTCAATTTTCAATTCGTAAATAAATTAAAGTTGTGAAAAGTTGTGAATTTTTGTATCGCCTTTATAAACTGGAAAATTAAGTAAAATTAAGATGGGTTTTTCAAAATCAAACGGTACTAAATACTGAACGTTTCTTTATATTTTTTTTTGCGTATTATAACATATAAATATGTGAAATAATTAGCTGTAATGAGTTCGATTACTTTCCAGAAGGATTTTCAAGAAAATCGGGAAATAAAAATTGTGCCAAAAATGCTTCATACATCCATTTGTAAGTTTTTCTCACTTTGAATATATTTTTCTCTCAACCTCAGCATATTTATTTTAAAAAAATGTCATATATTTTACGTATAAATATTTCTTTAATTAATTAAAATTAAACTTATGTGATTCGAAAACAAAAAAAAAATATTTTTGACCACTTAAATCACGATTTCTGCCCACTGTGCGTCTTCAGAAGCCAATGCCCTACGCATCACGCTACCGAGACCACATGATCAGGTCCATCCCAATTTAGGTTTTATCGTTTATCAATTATCACTTGAGGACTAGCGTTTTATTAGTCATTCAAGTTGTTGTAATATTCAAAAATTCATAGATATATGAACCTTCGCAGGCACACTGCATGTATGTAACCATACAAAAAACCCCTTCAATATTATCTTAAAAGTTTCCGAGAAAAAAATTCCCAAAAATCATGCGATTTTTGCGATTTCTAGACCGTACTAGTACCTTAAATTGAAACTCCTATCTTTAACTATGCCTTTTAACATTATTCAAAATCAACAACCTCACAACCTGTTCTGTGCTTTCGCTAGAACAGCGCAGATTCATTAACCGTTATTTTCATGTTTGACATCCGAACGTCAGTTCTTCTTTTATACCGTTCGACTCTGGAACTCCGTCCCACGGCATGCGAGAGAAGCTACGAATAGGAAAGGATTTTAAAAGAATCTTAAGTGATTTTTAATAAATTGAACTTTAATCTTTAATATACCTTATTTTATATGTACATATATTATATTTTATTATTATTACTATTTTCTTTTTCTAATATTTCGATATTTTGTAAATGTCAATAATTATGCAATTTCTTTGTATCTACTGATTTTCTTTTGATTCTATGTATGATGTTTCTTAGATTTTAAAAATCCTCTATATGTTTGTGTTTAATATATTAACTCTTTTTATAACTTTGCAATAGCGTATAAGATTTATTATCTTAACATACATATGTATATAAAAGTACTAAGAAAAAAATAAACGAATAAAATAAGTTGTTAAAAACATTTAAAATTTCTTTTGCTGCCAGCCATTTACATCGATTTGGTTTTTATCTAAAGATTGTTTTACAGATGTTCTAGTAAATATTTTTTTTTTTTTTCAAAAGTATACTATATTAGTTTGATAAAAAAATAGAACAAAGAAATACCGAAGAATGTCCTTAATCAGATTTTCATTATTATTATCATCAGTCACCTAAATAAAATTTGTTATCAATTCAATTAATCGAAAAGGTTTCTCCGTGAACATTAACGGTTCATTGATTCTATCAGTACATTGGTGAAGTCAAACGATTTCGTGTGTCGGGTTTTAAATACTTCAGATAAGAGATAACGTCCAAATGCACTTTGATTTCATTTAACAAACAAGTTATTAGCGTCACTTTCTAATATACATATATGTCATACGTAACTATCAAAACTAATGGCGCAACATTTTAAACAACCTATTATTAAGGGCTTAGCAATTTATTAGTTAGCAAATTGTTAAACTTTTAGTAATTAACTAGCTCTTTGAAAATTTTCAACCTTTTTTTTCGTTTTACTAATTAGTAAATTACTAATTGCCTTTTAAACAATGACAGTTCGGGGGAGAGTACGATAACTTGGGCGCCAAGATTTGATGACGGATTTTTGTAGAGGGGTCAAAAACAAGCACTTTTTAGTACGGGAGGGGGGGGGGTCTATCTCCCCCCGTTTAGGAGGTAGGGGCACTTTTAGAAAAAATGGTTTAAATTGAAAAAAAAAATATTAAAAAACAACGGCAACACCTACAATAAAGTGCTATACTGCGTTTGAAAGCCAGAAGATTGTTCTATAATCCTGCATTTAAATTAAATTAATCATGTCAATGGTTTTTGAGAAATTCGCATTTAAAGTCCAAATTTTGATAAGAAAACGTGAAAAAAAAGTTTAGACCGATTGTTTTCAAAATTGTGAAATGAAATTGTAAATTAACTTACATGTGTTTCACAAAACACAAAAAACCGCATGGTTCTATGTTTCTAGTTTTTGAGAAAATCGAAAATTACCAAAACTGCTTTTTTTGATTTTTGGTGGTGATGGTGATTCCATTTTAAGGATTAATGTTAATAAACATAATGAATCTTTGTTAGTTCAGTACGGGCAATTCATATAGCGTTACCCAGAATGCACCATGAGGAGGTAGAATTGCATCTGGGTCAGTTATTTTGTCAGTTAGTCAGGAGTTAGTCAGTCATAGTTAGTTAAAAATGGTCAAAATGTATTAAAAAGGTGTGTAAGTCTCGTCAATAAAGCCATCGTCCGTACTAAAACTCTCGAGTTCGTTGAGTTACTCTTTTATGGTGGGAAGCCGAGGATGTTTTGGCGGTAAAACACTTTCTAAATTTCCGCTCTGAAGGGTGGGAGGATCGATGTCTTTTAACTGTAAACCCTCACATATATCACCATCGGTATAACAAGGGTAAACTTTTTTTACATCTGATAAAAACTCTATTATTTGCGAACCCCAGTCGTCCTTATATTTCCTTTCTAGGCAGTATTTTCGATAGAAAAATAGTGGCATGTATTGGTGAACATGGTCGGAAGTTTGTTTTGGTTTTCAAGATCGTTTATTGTATTTTATATGTATTTAGTGGACATTGGATAAATAGAATAAATTTGAATTTTTTTAAATACAGATTCTGTGAATGCAAAAGAAACTTTGCATGCACCCAACCTCGCACCTACCCCAAATCCTATAGTGCGCCTAAGCAGGGGGGTTGCAGGGGGGCAGCATGCCCCCCCATACAAACTTTACTGTTTATATATTGTTGGAAGTTAGCACTGATTTATTTATGTAAGGAAGCAAAAAATATCAAACATTTTGTAGGAAAGTAGTTTTAGTTATTTTCGATTTTCTCAAAAACCAGAAGACATAGAACCATGCGGTTTTTTGTGTTCGATTAAGAACTGATAGATACATGAAACACATGTAAGTTAATTTACAATTTCATTTCACAATTTTGAAAACAATCGGTCTAAACTTTTTTTTCACGTTACTTTATCAAAATTTGGACTTTAAATGCGAATTTCTCAAAAACCATTGACATCAGTAATTTAATTTAAATGCAGGATTATAGAACAATCTTCTGGCTTTTAAACGCAGTATAGCACTTTATTGTAAGTGTTGCCGTTGTTTTTTAATATATATTTTTTTTTTTTTTTCAATTTAAACCATTTTTTCTAAAAGTGCCCCTACCTCCTAAACGGAGGTTTTCTCAAAAACCAGAAGACATAGAACCATGTAGTTTTTTGTGTTCGATTAAGAACTGATAGATACATGAAACACATATAAGTTAATTTACAATTTCATTTCACAATTTTGAAAACAATCGGTCTAAACTTTTTTTTACACGTTTTTTTATCAAAATTTGGACTTTAAATGCGAATTTCTCAAAAACTATTGATATGAGTAATTTAAATTAAATGCAGGATTATAGAACAATCTTCTGGCTTTCAAACGCAGTATAGCACTTTATTGTAGGTATTGCCGTTGTTTTTTAATATTTTTTTTTTCAATTTAAACCATTTTTTCCAAAAGTGCCCCTACCTCCTAAACGGGGGGAGATAGACCCCCCCCCCTCCCATAGTAAAAAGTGCTTATTTTTGACCCCTCTACAAAAATCCGTCATCATATCTTGGCGGCCAAGTTATCGTACTCGTGCCACAGTTCGTGAAAAAATCTGAGGAACGGACCTAATAATTTGACTTATCAGAAGAAATAGGCAGTTGCATTCCTCCCCTTAAACAATTCAACCGTAATACTCGCACTTCTAGGAATGCCCATCAGTTTACCCTAGAGCCCAACTTCGGTCGTACTGTGAAGTACTGAGATTCGTTTTTTAGCCGTACTACGCGAATGTGGAATTCTTTACCACGCTCTGTCTTTCCCAGTCATTGCAATGTTCAAGAATTCAAAACCAATGTACACCGACACCTCCTTTCTAACCCCTCCCTCTTTTCCTAATGCTCACACTGTGTCTCTGCCATATTAAGGGTATACAAAAAACCTTTGAGAGTGTGCTAATTATAAAAAAAAAAAAATATAATTCACCCTTTTAGGTACAAGAGACATCATCAGAGCTGCTTCCTATTCGCAATATTGTGCTCGAAGGAATAAAGCTACATGGGTGTGAAAGCTATTCTTGCCACTGTGAGTCAAACGAAGTGCTGATTATATTCGGAGATCCAAACTATATAATAAAAAAACACGTCCGTGAAAGAGCACGCCTTCTATTTTAGTCCACAAAACTAGGAAAAACGAATAGCATCGTGTTGGAAAGCCTTAACGGCTACAATTATTACTTCCACTATCTACGAAAAGAAAAACATAAAATAAGCAGTTTCCATTATGAGAGGGTGGGAACCTGCGAATAACTATTTTCTTTCTTCGAAAATGAATGCAAATTCGTAGGGATGTGTACTTGAAAAAGGGTTTTCACATTTTTCTTACACCTTTCAAGAAATATTACGAAATCATTTTTAACTAGGGCTAAAGTAATTTTTATTAATTTTGTAATTAATTTATTTAAATAATGTAGATATATAATTATGTATTTTTTAATTTTCCTTTTATTTTTACAACTTATCTTTTTGTTTTATTAAGTTTGATTCATTGCACCTATTCTATTCAATCAAATGAAACACTTTTTATCATCAAAGTTACAGGGTAGGCAATCTAGTGCTTTATTTTTAAATCATAGGTTATTTTGACACTGACGAAATCTTGCCAGTATCATACCTCTGCGAAACGAAATTAATGGCTTTACGCTTGAACAACCTTAGGAAATATTGAAAACTCATCTCTAAAGTGAGTGCTCTGTGGCTCAAAACACTGCGTTTTTTTGAAAAGAAGTTTTGGCCGAAATGAAGCACACACTGCGCCTGATGGACGCAGGTTTGTGCAAGAAGTTCGTTAGATTGGTATGCTAGACGGGAATGTGTCTGCTGTAGCCGAGTGTGTGAAACTCAATTCACGAGCATCGACTTGCCATCAATCTCAATAGCTCAACATTTCACGCACTAGCCTGAGGAGAATTCTGCACAAAGATCTCGGATTATTCGCATACAAGCTCCAGTTAACTCAGTAATTGAAGGCGCACCATCAACATCCGCTTGAACGACGTTGTGTCCCTTAATTAATAGGAATGTTTGCTATTACTAATAAAACTATTGTACCGGTTTTATCGCATTTTCCGTGACTTTTCACAAGATTTCCCGTGATAACTGTTTGCATTTATGTCGAATATTTATTTAAGGGCTGCGATTATCTGAGGCTTATTGGCATAAGCCCGCGACTTCTAGCAACCCCAAAGACAGAAGTCTGGGATGCCAAACCGCCAAAACGAGAGATTACACCACCAGGAATATCCATTGTGTTCGTACTGTGTGTGGGGTTTCTCCATCTTTTTGAAACCATAAGTTCACCAATCCCCACCCATCCAATTCCGGCACTCCGGCAGTAAGAAGTCATTTATCATGGCCCTGTAGTAGCTTTGACTGAACAAAATGACTCTTCGTGCATCTCATGCGGATTTTCAGTGCTACTTTAGTGGAAATGTACCTCGTCGCTCATGATGATTTTCGACCTCTTCATTGTTGAGATTGATTGGATGGCTTGACAGTCATTCACACGCGGCAGACGGTTAGCAGGCATTAACTGATGCACTGTTTGCACTTTATACGGGAACATGTGTCAGTCTTTTGATGTCCAATTGCGTGGCACGTCGTCATGTTGATGTTTCTTCGTTCTCAGCGACATCGGCAACCAGAGCCGCGATATTCTCGGCCGAAGAACAATAGTCCGGTGGCGGCCACGTCTTGCAAGGTCTCCTGTGGTTTCAGTCTGTTTGAGTCAAGTAGTTGTCGCAACACGATTAGGAAATCGACATCAAAACTCACGCTGCGCTAACACCACCGACCGATTATTGTTAAAAAAAAAAAACATCGACACAATTATATCACGCTCTTGCGGAGCTTAGCGTTCCATTGTTTTTCTGTTCGTATTCTACAGCTGTCTAGTTCACAAATATCAAATATGATTGACGTACGACGATATGAGTAAATCCAGCGTACCTTAAGATTTTCGTTGATGTTTTTATAATCAAAGTAACGTCAGAAATGTAAATCAAGTCGCTTTACTAAAATTCATCAATGCATCAAAAATTAATTGATAAAAATATGTCGAGTTTCTACACAGATGCACAAAAAAATAAAAAAGTAGTTAATTTCAAAAACCGAACCTGCATATCCTTACGTATTTTGACGCGCTGAATTTGAATTTCAAGTTAGAATTGGTCCACCACCCTCCAGTTTTTTTTTTCAAATCGTAAAAAACTTACGATAATTCCAGGTCACATTGCGGAGGCATAAATGCCTGGGTCGTCCGATTTGTTTTGTGAATTTCCTCATGCACGTATGTCAGAGAGTAAAGTATCACTTACTTTTTGCTATATGCCCTTATTTCATAACTTATACATCAATTTAATGTTTAAAATTATAAAATAATAAAATAAAATTCCGAGAAACGTACATGAAATAAGTTAAAAATTTTTATCAATTTTCGTTTAAAATAAAAATTCATTTTAAATAATCTATTTAGTGGAATAAAAAATGATACTTAATACAGTTACTTTTTCAGCACTCACTCTCTGGATAACTTCAGGTTTCTAGGCATTTCTAAGCTTTTTTTGAGTGTGCTCTTTAATTTTCTACATCTAAAATAAAAATTACGCTGTCGAACATTTTTTTAATTCCTCGATAAGTTTGTAAATTTTTGATGCACATTAACTTTTCTGGGCTGAATTTCTTCGTTTTTTTTTATATAGAATATGCACAAAAAATTTTATTACGATATATAAATGCATCAAAAAGTTATGAAAAGAAAAGTGTAACGATCTAATTTTCAAAAAGAGCGAGCCACGCGTTTTTCTTAGTTCACCATTTCAATATTATTAGTGGCACACCCAAATATCAACATATGTAGACTATACTTAGTGAAGTAACTACAATTATTATTTCAATTTTTAGGTAAATCAAACATTGCATCAAAAAGTTACAAAGTTTTGAAATAAAAAAAAAACATTGAAAGGGACAAATTAAATTACGTTGTTTTCGCGTAATAAAATAACTGTATATATTCAAAATTAAAACATTTTGTGTTGAAATATACATATTGTTTGGGATTGAAATTAATATTTTCTATTTTATTTCATGAATTTAAATAATATTGAATCATTTTTACTTGAATTATTAATTTTCATAACAATTTTCATATTTGCCAAACATTTGTACATTACCTTATTTTTTGCTTGTAATGATTCTTATTGTTTTTGGATTTAATTTAATCTCTTTGCTAATCCCTATTTAAGCGCACTTATTAGTGCTCATCTCTAATCTTTTAATGGGCTTGTCTTCTGCAACGCACCATAATACCGTTTACCTACATATGTAAAGTAAAGTAAAGATTTTGTATACATGATTATGTACATCATGGATTATGCCTATTGCATTGTAAATTTGAATTGTTCTTTCCTTTTTTATTCGGACTTTCAAGCTGTTCACATCTTTAATCTTGGTAATATTATTATTTAAAATAAATTGTATTAATATTCTGGTGGAATTATTAGTTTGCTTCAATCAAGTTTTCATCGTTGGAACTTAATAATTTAATTGAGGTTTCTTATTTCGTTGCTGCTTTTTTCGCGCTGGCTCTTTTAGTCAAAATCATATAGATCATCTTTCTATTTAAGTCCTATTTAAAAAATTACACCAATAACAACTATTTTAATGAACTATATTTTTATATCTGCTAGTGACATAAAATCCTAAAGTACGCTGGATTTCCTCATATATCTTGCGCCACCTTGTCATACATCCGATACATAAAATAGTTTAACTTAACATATTTGAATGCCTAAGAAAAAAGTTGTTTTTATTATTTCTATTTTTTTTTTAATTAATACAACCATCTGTTTTTTAATATTTGACTAAATATATAGACATTGAGTACTAAAAATAGCATTTTATTGCCTAAAATTTTGGTGTTGAAAAATTTTATTGTAACGCTCTAGCGTGATGCATCTTTTGCAAAACACTCTGTACAAACAACATGTAACTAACCATACAATTTTATTTAATCTAGGCCTTGATTAGATACCCCGATTTGTTGCTTAGTGTAACAAGGCACTTCTTCATTGTAAGGCCATCAAGTTAAGCTATACGGGTTTATATGTTGTAAATATGTAAATGACACTTAAGTCGTAAGTCCATGAGGCTAGAGCTTAGGTAATTTAAGAAATTAATCCGTAAATTATATTTACATTTTGATTTATAAAAAAATAATATATAAATCAAACTTAGTTTGTTACATAAATATATGTATGTACATATACATATATCCAACTCCGCAAATATATATAAGCTTCATGTTACCAATGCAAACAAAAATTAATATCGAAAGCACTTTCAGTTTGCACAAAATTCAAAATGATATTAATGATGCTCTATTAAGAATCAAATTATTGAAGGTCAATTGTTAGGCCATAAACTTTAGTTTATTTATAGCCTCCAGTTTGACAAGAAAAATTAAATTTATTTTTATTATCCATTATCCGAATAAATTTTAGTTTAAAAAAAAATATGAACAGTCAATAAACTTGTCTTGCTAATCCCACTGCCATTTATGGCTTTGCCTACCAATACGAGCACAATGACCACCAGTTATCATCAAGGCTGGTGGAAACGCTGCCATTCGGATTCGGATTCGGTTCGAATAGAAAGGAAATTAAGTATAGGATTAAAAATAAAGTTAAACTAAAACCACTGCAGTCAGAGCGTTAATTTTTATGGTTAAGTTTCATTTATAACCACAACCACCATCTCTAACTAAAGTGGTGGATAAAATTCAATCCGAAACCTGGACATATGTACATACATGTATGTGTGATGTTTATTTATTCACTATACTCGTAGGTTGATGAACTCACAGTACATTTGATACTTAATAACCCATTGTGTATGTAGTATTTAAATGTATTTTATTTTATTTATTTGTGTGATTTAATTAAAAGAATTGATTACATTGGAGTGATGAAAGTTTGTAAGATTATTGCACAGAGTATTGCACTGCAATTCAAAGTGAAGGTAAATCAGTCACGTTGAATAAGGTGCACAGCATGTTAAGATAATATAAATGCAAATTTTCGACATTAAACTTAAGCTTTCACATTGCTATAGACCGAATGCTAGCTGTATAGCACTTTAAAAATCAACTTATTTAATAATGAATCAATGAAAAATATTTTTACAGAATTCGATGGAATTCATAGCACCCTGTAATGTAAAAGAAAGATGTATGTATTATACTTCAACTTCTAGACACTACTCATATTGATTAGAGAAGTAGAAGACTTAGGCTGGTATTCACCGAGCGCTCATAACTTAAGAAGCTCATAAACCTATTCACCAAAAATATTAGTGAAGATCTACGAGCGCTCTTTAAAGTTAGGAGTGGTCCCGACCACTCCTAAACTTACGAGCGCTCTCTTCGAAAGTTTGTTCGAAATTTCGAAAACTAAACAAACGACGGTGAGTGCAAAACCAAAACCAGTTATCGTCACCAGCAACGCTCCCCAAGCAAAATACGAAATTGACCGAAGGATTCTCACTGCCAGCTGTCATTCAAGTTCGTAAACAGTTTGATTTCACAGTTTGGGTATGCCTGAACAAGAGACAGTGGCTCTCATTTTCGAACTTCGAAAAACACTTGTGAGTGGTTGGTGAATACCCCAAAGAAATTTCAAGTTAAGAGCCTCGTCAAGTTAAGAACGCTCGGTGAATAGCAGCCTTAGTCCTACTTCATTGGACTTATTAATTGATTATTTCGAAATAACTTTAAATAGTACAAAATAACTATTTCGTCAGAAATTAGATCTACGATTTCAATTCCAATTTTTGTGGACTTAGGCTTAATAAAGCTATTTTGCAACAATAATTCAACAAGTCTAATAAAATAGTGCTTTTTTTATGTTTTTTTTTTATAAACAATTGAAACAAATTATTTTTATTATAAAAGTTAAGTATATAATTGAAAACTTAAGAAAAAACAAACAAACATTGTTCAAAAAATAACAGTTAGTAAAATGTTTATTAATGGAAACCTCCATGTACTCAAATTTGCACGTTTCATAATTTTTTTTTGAATCGCTTTTTTTAGTATTTAGTACACAGCCCTTTATTGTGTATGACACTTCTTACTCTCCTGCGCATACCCTCGACTAAATTTTCGATATGAGCATGTGAAATATGTTGCCACTACTCCTAAACTTGCTCCCATAAGTCATTCAAGTTTCTTGAAGGATTATCGTAAGATGCCATGCGTCTTTTGAGAATTGCCCACAAGTCTCGATCTGGTTTAGATCTAGACTAGGTGCTGGCCACTTCATGGTTGGAAATAACTGCATTCCAAGCCAGCTCTGGACCATTCGGGCAGTGTGCTTGGGATCACAGTCTTGTTAGAAAATGATCTCCTCAGTGGAATAAGCGCATTCTTCTACAAATTCTGGTAAGTTTGTTACGGTAAAATTTTCCGTAACAAGAATCATTCTTTCGGTTCCCTATCCTTATTCCTTTCTTTTAATAACTTTCTTAAAACAGGTGTTTCTTTCAACTTACTGAGAGAGAGAAGGGCAGCCATGGTCCATCAGCCATCGGTTCACTCGCTCAGTAACTTGAAGAAACAAAATATCAGCGTGTTCAATTTTGAAACTTAATGGACGACAGACGGGTGGTCTGTTCAAATCGCTATTGCTAGTGACAGCTGGTCACAGAAACAGACGGGCGGTCTGTGTTAAATTTGCACAAAAAGTAACATTGGCGAAGTTTTGTTCCCAAATGTTGAAGTCACTCCTGGTGAGAATGGCTGCGTGCCCAACCTAAATCATATCTTAATATTTGTATTCATGTAAAAGATGGAACGTTAACGGCTAGTCCCTATAATTCCCCAAATCTGCGCAAAAACCCAACGAATTTTACCACCAAATTACCACCAACTTCCTCTAAATGTAGTTTATAAATTATAGCAACTTTCTTTGCACAGGTTTTCCAGTGTTTCTTACCGGGTTTTATGTTAGAAAAATTAAGTTCCTTTTTTTTTGGTTTTCAAAAAATTTTGTTTAAAAACTTGTATGGGGATGTTAGGTGGCTGAATGCACCCATTGAATTGCCCGCCACTGGAAAGTCAATCCGGAGGTCGGCGAATTCAATGATGATGACTGTGCATAAAGCTGGGTGTAAAGTGCGAGTACGAGAAGGCTGATGGGTTCCAACTGCGTTGGCGCACTCTCGCCAATGTGCTGAGTGTTGCTGATAAATGACGCGATCGAAGCCCACGTCACTGATTGGCGGTAAGCACTGGGTTTTAAAAAGAGAAGAGGTCTTCCAGGCAAGGTGAAAGCCTGGAAGGACACTTCTTTACGGAGATTCAATCTAGCGAGAACAAAAAAAATTATAAGCAAGAATTTTTATAACGAACAAATTTTTTTGAAAACTAAAAAGAAAAGGAATTTTATTTTCGAAGCAAGAAAGGAAAATATCAGAAAATTTGAGTTGGAGAAACACAGGAAGATTTGGACAAAGAATTTGCGTAGAAAAGTTGAAGTTGAACTCGAGGATAAGAGAGGAATTTGTTGGAAATTAAAGCTAAGTATAGTGGTTATAAAATCAAAATTGTAATTTTAAATTTTTATTGTTTGGTCGATAATTTCACTTAAAAATTCGTTTTTCATATTCGTTTGGTTTTTTTGTTCTCGAAAAATTCCAATATTACGGAACGCGCGACCCGTTTTTCTAACACTTTTTGTGCTTTCGGGACCAAGTGTTAACGGTCCATCTTAATAACTTCATTTTTAACTGTGTTCTAATTGTTTAAAAGATCTTGGGTGTTAGCCCTACTTAATTGCAAGGTTTCCCAAGCAATTGAATAAAACTTTAAAATTCCCATTCGGAATCATAAACTTAAATCTTTTATTTAAAAATATCTTTCACCGTCGGTTTCGCTCCAAAGGTTTGTGATTTCTTTATCTTCAAAAAAAATCACTGGCGCCCTTTTCATTTTTCAGCTACGCCTCTGCGTTGATTGAAAATAAATCATTTCATTTTTTTTATTGCATTAATAAATCATCAACATAAAAATAATTCACGAACCCACCCCCTTGCTGAGCCTAGTCGTGGTGGTAGCATACATTGTTGCTATCAGTTGCAATTTTTTTTTCGCTGAACTTGTCTGTCGATAGTTTGACAGTTCGTCATCGGTTTCTTTCAGTTTCATCTTAGTAGTTATTGTTCGGTCGCGTCGTGGTTCTTTCGGGTCATTTTCTTTGACCTTTTTCATTAAAAATATAATTTCTTATTCGCGAATTAAAATTGTAACAAGTTAGTTGCAGAATAGACAAATATTGTTCCTTCTTCATTATTCCTTCGATTTTAATCAGCGGACCGACATTCCACGACGTAAAGCATCTCCACACCATCAAGTTGCTACCTTCATGCTTCACGGTTTCTTTCACCTGTTCCTTTTGAAGAGTTCCATTCTGCCGATGCCAAAAATTCTCTTTACCATCTAATGGAAATCGATATATTTTAGTCTAGTCCGACCAGACCACCCGTTTCCGATCTTCAACACTCCAGTTTTTTTTTTTTTTTTTTTTTTTTGCAGAATTTAAGACGTGCTTTAACATTTTTGGTAGACAGTGCTGTTTTTTTCTGTTTAGCAGCTGCTACTTAACCTATATTTTGTAGGGTTCTCCTAGCTGTCCATTCACTCACGTTTGTATTAATTAATTTCGCCGCTGATTTCAGCATCTTGCAGTCTTTTATATGCATTGATCGCTCCATTAACCATGTGTCACCACCAGTAAGCATTTTCTGTATGCCTGGGCCATTGCTGGTGCAAAGCACATTTAACTTTTTTTTTATCAAAAGGACACTGCGTTGGCAGATTTTCATTCTCTCAGCACTTTTTCTTGAAGATAGTCTTTCTTCAAGTTGAGAAACTGTGCCTTTTTCCGCTTCAAGTAAAATTTTTTCATTTTTATTTATCTTTTCTGTAAAACAGTGAATATTTATTTTTTAAGCACTAACTAAATAGCGTAGAACTTTGAAAACAGTACAATTCCCTGCCACAATAAGTTATTTTTAAGGAAACGCAAAATAAACAAAGTAATTTAACTAAATAAGAGATAACGGCGAAACGTACAAATTTGAGTACATGGGGGTTTCCATTAATAAACATTTTATTAACTGTTATTTTTGAAGCAATGTTTGTTTTTTTTTCCCAAAGCCTAGTACTCGGTTCAAGTGAAAATGAAAATTTCATATAAAAGTGACTGCTGGTTCACTGGCATGAAATCCGCAACGAGAGGTGAGTACCAAAATGTAGATTGGAAAAACAAATATGTTCCACAACTTTTTCCACGCTATAATTTTCATTTCTCAATGTACAACCATCAGGAAAAAGTTTAAGGCAACGTGGAAAACTGTGACATTTGTCAGTTGATTTGAATATTTTGTTTCAAAACAAAAAATTGAAAATTTATAAACAGAAAGAACGAATCAGTTTAAAAATAATTGTCATTTTTTTTTCATTCAAAGTGAGTATCAAAAATTCACGTGGAAAAGTTTATTCTATTTTCATTTTTATTCTTCGCGTTTAGTTTGGAACGTATTTATTTTTCAGGTGAGTACTAGTAAAAATAATTTGTAGTAAAATTTATAGTAAAAATAATTTGTTTCATTTGTTTATAAAAAAACATAAAATTCTATCCTTTTGTTTCATTTTCTTAAAACATGTACTCATTTTTGCTCCCCACTGTATATAGATCTGATTTTATCGTGGGCTATAATTCAATAATTTTTTTAAAAATTTAACATTTCGGTTGTGACATCCAAAAAAATATCGGTATCGGTTTTCACGCTCATCTTTTTTTAGCTCAAGAGAGAAATCCAATTAGCTTTCAGCAAAGTTTATTCGTATTTAGACGCTGGCAGAAAATGTCATGACTTAACCCGTACTTAAGAGCATAAAGGGATTTTATGGAACAAATCTTTATTTTTACACGTACAAAGATCTCGATGTACGCAAATACCTCCCGTTGATCTGAGAGGTCTTCTTCGCTAAAGTACTAAGTAAGCTTTTCCATCTGTCTACTAGCCTCTTTTCGAATGGATGGGAAATAGGACTTGAACAGAAATCTTCTCCCTCCAACTATTGTCCAATTGCACTTACGTCCCTTCTTAACAAGGGCCCTTATTGCGAGTGTCGTTTGTTAATCGATCGACGACTTATGTCGAAAATCGATCATCGAAAAATTAAGATATCTGAAATTATTCTTGTACAAGATACCATAAGCTGTGTTTTTATACGTGGGTACAACAACATTTAGTTATCTAAATAGCTTTGGATACAAATTTTAACGCATCAAACGTTTTGGCACTATCGTCTTATCGAATCGAACGTTAACGACACTCATAATAAGGCCCAAGGTAATGTCATGGAAGTAATTAATTATTAGTTCAAGAAATATCTTAAACAAAGAAAGCTTCTTAATAACCTTCAATACGGCTCAAGTAGGAATATGTCTATTGATGATCAGATATTTCACCGAAGAGTTGTAACGAAGCGTTCCATGCTACTCCACTCTATATTACTTTCGTATTAATACCGAGAATTGTACTTCGCCAAATTCAATTCACAAGCACCATGAACACATGACGTCACAGGAAAATCAACAACATTAATATTTTTCGTTCACCACCTACATAATTCACATGCAGTTTTTGCTGAAAAGTCGATTTGTACCTGCTGATCAACCAGAGCTTTTAAGCCTGTTGTTCTAGTGCCACCGGGGGCGTATAGTACCTGCTGATTAGTGTCACCAGGGGTGATTTTTACCTGCTGATTAATGCCACCAGGGGCGTTTTGTACCTGCCGATTAGTGCCACCAGGGGCGTTGTACCTTAAGATCCAGTCATAAGCAGTGGTACCACTTTACTTCAATTGAAGTAGATCTACTTCTTTTTTCCAAAATATTTTAAAATCTACTTCCTACTTCGCACCATCAGCAAAATACTGAAATCTACTTCATTTTAAAAATCTCTGTTTCAATCTACTTCAATTTTACAAAATAAAGCCCAAATCTACTTCTTTTTCTCTATTGCACTCTAAGTAGTAGTATATAACCTCATAATTACCATAAGATAAAAGAACGTCAACACAATACAAATGAGTAATTTTATGCGAAATTTCTTTTAAATTAAAAGAAATGTATTGACAATTTTAAATACATATTTAATAGGTAATATGTATGTATTCATTTAAGGAAAAAAAATTTTGTATGCAACATTTTTTCTAAAAGCAAGTAAAAAGCCATTTTGAAATCTACTTCGATTTTTCTCAATTTACTTCACTTTTTTCTTTAAATCTACTTCGACTTTTTTTCCGGAAGTGGTAACGCTGGTCATAAGCCCGACAGCCGAATAGTGGGGCTAGCTTGAAGCCGAATTATCAGAAACCAGTATGCCCGTTACTAAGTGCCAGATTCGAATCATCAGCAACAATTACAACTAACAGCAGCAAGACCAGAATCCGGACGAGTTGATGCCGTGAATCATTTAATTACTAGAATTAAGTGAAATATTAGTAGCAGAATATTGTGTGTTATAGATTTAAGAGTTATTTTCAATAAAGATTTTGTAATAAGTTTCGAAGACCTTTTACTCTGAAGTTTCGTGTTTTCTTCAGGACGACTCTGGCGAGACCGGCGAGCAGAACTTCGTCTGGAAAGCAAAAAGCACATCACAGAGTGCGGCAAACAATTTTACAACGTTTTGGAGAAAGTAAGATAATAGGACTTGATATTTTAAAAGCATTTGATAGAGTTTGGCATCAAGCTCTTTGCATTTTGAAGTATCTGATATTTAAAAAATAAATGCTAATATGCTCCAAAACTTCTTTGGATCAATAATTTTCTGTCTGAAACTTATTATCAATTTAATTGTTTTTTTGACAAAAGTTTCCTAATATTTTTATATTTCACATCCTTGTCCTTAGATTTGGAACTAAAATGGCAGCATATGATAAGCTCATTGAATTCTGATCGCGATAGCAATGTCCGAAATGTCAAAAACTTCAATGTTGTCTCCTATCATCGAAGCGGAAACCACCTTTCAAGCCACTATTTCATTAACACACTTTCATTGAGGAAAAGAACCAATTTTCACATTCTCGGTATGTGCCTCTCAGGCAATCTTTTTCGGAAAGACTACATATTCGACGTTACCAAAAACGCTGATATCCTAAATGTTTAGATTTGCCTCAAAGATGCACGAATTTTTTCATTTCTTCATATCTGGCTATTATCTATAAAGCCTATGTTCGTCTGAATGAGAGTACTATAAGTTTTATATACAAAGGTTGTACTTATACAATGTTCATACATCAAACTAAAATATAATGGATGGCGGTCAGCCATCAGACGAATAGGGGGAATAACATGTAGCATACGAAAACATGCACGTGCCGTAAGTAAGTCCTGGAGCCAGTACGCTGGGCGTAAATGAGAAGTGGACACGCCTTAAGAATATTGTCATTAGTACTGCCAACTCCATCTTAGGCAGCAGTCGTAAAAATCGGAACGACTGGTTTGATGATGAATGCAAGCTAGCGACTGAACGTAAGAATGTTGCGTACCGAGCAATGCAACAATCTCATAGAACGCGGGCACGCGAAGAGGAATATAAAGAGCTCAGAAGAATAGAAAAACGGCTACACAGACAAAAAAAATCAGCCTGGGAGAAGAACCTAATCTGTGAAATAGAAAATAGCCGAGAGCGAGGTCCGCACCAGGCGCGGAAGTTCTACCAATCCGTCCGAAACATGACGCAGTACACACCACGCTGCACATACTGCAAGGACGGAGAGGGAAATCTGATCACGGATCCTGAAAGCATACTGGAGCGATGGGAAGTGTACTTTAATGAATTGCTAAATGGTCAGCTCACTGCAGAAGAGGGACCATCGTCAACAGGTCCAGCCAGTTACTGGCTTACGCAGACGACATCGACATCATCGGAAGAACCGAACAAGCTGTACACGATTCCTTCATCCAGATCGAGCAGGCGGCACAAAATCTGGGGCTGCACATTAGTGAAGGTAAAACAAAGTACATGGTGGCGTCGAATGCGAGAGGAACAGTTGGTCAAACAATCAAGGTTGCGGAGCACGAATTTGAAGTGGTGCAATCCTTTAAATACCTTGGGTCAATAGTAGCAGCCGATAACAATATAGAAGAAGAAATACGCGGGCGGCTTCTCAAATCCAACAGAGCCTACTATAGTCTGTAAAAGCTCTTCAAATCCAGAAATCTCACCATAACTTCAAAACTGCTGCTGTACAGGACCATGGTCCTGCCAGTACTCACATATGGATCCGAGACTTGGGTGCTTAGCAAAAGGCACTCCGACCTCTTAGCTGCGTTCGAGAGAAAAGTCTTAAGGAGAATTGTTGGCCCCGTATGTGAGGAAGGACGATTCCGGAGACGGTACAATCATGAACTGTACGCAATCTACCTTGAAGCAGATATCGTGACAAAAATTAAGCTCGGTAGACTCCGGTGGGCAGGGCACCTAGCTCGCATGAGCGAAGAGGAACCTGCTCGGAAAGTTCTTTGTGGTACATTCTATGGTAGACCATGCTTGCGCTGGAGAGATGGCGTAGACCAGGACGCCCGAAGCCTTGGGGTGCGCAACTGGATGGCGTCGGCTAGAGACCGGGATAGGTGGAGAGACTTGTTGAAAGAGGCCAGGACCGGAACCCGGTTGTCGAGCCGATGATGATGATGATGAAAACATAACATATTTCTCTTTCGGTTTTAACTTTTTTTAACACACGTCCCTCTTGACTTTAATCGTTAGAAATATATTTATAAATCATGATATACATGTGTAACTTTCAATAGAAGCTACATAAAAACTTATAAGTGCATAACAGTTCATCTGTTACGGCGGCGATTAAAATAAATAAAACGTGAGAGCCACATAATTCCTTGAAAAATAAAAACCAACTAGTTTACCCATCCACATTACACATCTTCCTAGCAGCCTCGAACTTAACGGTAAAATAAATTCCAGTTCACATATCGAATTGTTGCGTCATTTAATCATGTCCATTATCTTAAGCGTCACTTTTTGATAAAATTCATAAAAATTAATAAACGGACTTAACCGTAAACAAAATAATTGTTGATTGGAGGATACCCTCATTTAATGAACTTATCTATGAGTAGTTAGAAGATTTATTATTGAGATAACATGACATCAAGGAGTCATTTAAAATTTACCACAAAGCGTATAAATACTTTAATTTGTAAAGCATATTAATTTCAATCGCTGATAAGTTGAATCAAATATTTTGTATGAAAATGAAAACTGGAACTACCTACAAGTATTTTTTTTTTTAAATTTAATTAATACAAGTCTGAGAAGTCTTGAGCTTTCTAAGGTCAGTGAATTTAAATTATTGAGCTTTTTTGTTTATGTATTTAAATTTTCAGGTTCCTTGGCCGTATACTTAACAACTTTTGTACGAGTATATGGATGTAGCAATCATTTCAGGTTTCTGTGCGCTTTGACATTTTGATAAAATTTAGAGGTTGAAATTTATTTATGAAGAATATCTACACATGTTTAAAGAAATTTGTTGCAAACAAAATTAAATAAATTTCAGAACGTTCGTTAATTATTTAAAATTGTTTTAAATCTAAGCACCTATCGATTTCGATTGATAAGATTGGTAGGTATTATGTGTGCTAAGTTAAATGCGCGGTTAACTAATTAATATTTTTGTTTATTATTATTTAAAACATTTAGCCAACCTTGAACTAAATTTCGATCATAAATCTATTGTGACATTTAAAATAAGTAGAGGGTAGGCTATCTATTGGCCATTTCATAATTTTCATAAAGCCAATTTTTTTCAAAGTAATGAATATATCGCCAGAGTTTCGTTTAATTTTGACAACCTTACTGTGAATAATGCAATAGACATATTTTATAGAGAAATATTTAATTCTATTTCTCTCCATGCACCCGTTTCTCGTCGTAAGACTTCGTCTTCTTCCCCACCTTGGTATAATAACACGCGGTCGATGCGTAGTAAGAGAAATAAGCTTTGGTCAATTTTCCTTCATTCGCGATCTCCCACAGACTACTCTAATTATCTTGGTGCCTATTTTCAATTTACCGAACTCTACAACTCCCTCTATAAAAGCTATTTATTCCAAACCCAAAGAAATCTTATTAAAGACCCTAAATCCTTCTTCCAATTTGTCAACTTTAAACGAAAATCCGATGGTGATCCTCCCTCTCTCTCTATCGATAATGAAATTTCAAACGAACCACAGACTATCGCCAAATTTTTCCTGTTTCTTTTTAAAAAATCATTTACCGACGACTCTTTATACCTGATTGTAATTATTTCAATTATTTACCGAATTTCTCCCTCGGACCATTTCTCCCTCATACCATTGACTCATTACTCATCGAAATAAGCTGAATCAACTCAATGATGAGTATATTCCCGGCCCAGATGGTATCCCCGCCATATTTCTCAAAAAAATGCTCTTCAACACTCTCTCTTCCCCTTTCAAAAATCTTCGGTTTAACTCTATACAAGGAGTATTCCCTCAGTTATGGAAGACCTCTTTTATAACCCCAATACATAAAAAGGGCCCAAAGTGTGAAATTACAAACTATCGTCCAATCGCTAAACTTTCACATATTCCCAAAATCTTTGAAAGCATTTTGTATGTCCTTGTAAGTCTCTCATTTCCCCTAGACGATACGGCTTTGTTAAGGGTAGGTCCACAACAACTAACCTTGTTGAATTCGTATCCTTTAGCCTCTCAGAAAACGGAAAGGAAGTCGATGTTGTCTCAACCGATTTCAGTAAGGCCTTTGACAAAATCTCACATAAGCTTCTTCTATTCAAACTGTCAAACCTTGGCCTTGAACCTATCTTCTTAAGATTGATTTCTTCTTATCTAAACACCCGTTACTACAAAAATCGATTCAGATCTTCCTTCTCTAATGATTTCTTAGCTACCTCCGGGGTTCCGCAAGGCAGCTACTTAGGACCTCTCCTCTTTATTCTTACTTTTAACGATATTGAAATGGTCATTAAACATTGTCATATCTCACTTTACGCCGACGATACAAAGTTTTTCAAGACCATTTCTTCCACACATGATGCCACACTCCTACAACTTCATCTCGACAATTTCTCTGTCTAGTGCCTGAAAAATTGCTTAGAACGAAAACGCATCCGATCTACTCCCCGTCGATACCTTTTACATTGTCAGCCCATATCCACCGCTGAGTCAATTCGAGACCTTAGTGTTTTATGTGATAGAGAACTCACCTTTCTCACACATATTGACGAGATTATACTCAAAGCAAACTCTACATTAGGCTTTGTGAAACGTTGGTCTAAGGAATCCTCTGACTTCTACGTGACCTGTTCTTTATACATAACCTTTATTCGCCTTCTTGAATCTTGAATATGCCTGTCAAGTATGGTCCCCTTATCAACAAACTCACATATCCAGAATCGAGAGCATTCAACGTCGTTTCCTACGTTTCGTACTTCGTTGTCTGTCATGGAATAATCCTCTTATTTTACCCCCGTATCAAGACCGACTTCTGTTAATCAACTTGAATACGCTGGAAGAACGAAGAGCAATAAAGACATTCTCTTCATTCATCGATTACTTCAGGGTCTGTTGACTGCACAACTCTCTACAATTCCATCTCTTTCAACACTAATTCCCGTAATATAAGAAATCCTCGTCTCTTCTATCTGCCTACTCACCGTACCTCTTACGGCTCCAACGAACCTATTACTCGCAGGCTTCAGAGGATTAATTGTAACATTAACTGCTTCGACTTTAACCTTAGTTCATCCTGCATGAAACTCCGTCTTAATCATCCTTCCAATTCCCAACCCTAGATTTAAGAGCTATACCTTAAGTTAGATTAAGAATTAGCTTGTATTAAGCCTAATAAATGGGGGTATTGCCCCCACCAAAATTAAAAAAATATTTTGACACTGAAAGCTGTTTCCCCCTCGATATCTTCACAGTCAGTACCGTACCATTGGGAAATATTGAAAACTTTTTCCAAGTGAGTGCTGTATAGCCCAAACAGTGCGTTTTTTTAAAAGAATTTTTGGTCGAAATGAAGCACCCACCGCGCCTACTGTACGCAAGTTTGTGCAAAAATTTCGTGAGACTGGTATGCTATGCTATGGATAGCAATCATGGTCCACCTCGTCGTACGGTGTGCACAGACGAGAATTTAGCTGCTGTAGCCGAGTGTGGAATCAATTCACGAACATCAACTCGCCATCGATTTCAACTAGCCTGAGGAGAATTCTGCACAAAGATCTCGGATTATTCGCTAACAAGGTCCAATTGACTCAGCGATGGAAGGCGCTCCAGTATCCACTTCGTTATCGCAGAGGCAGCTATTTGAACGGCGTTGTGTTCCATAATTAATGGAAATGTTTGCTCTTACTAATAAAGCTATAACACATTGAAACAAATTAATTTTGTCCTTTTTATTGCAAACCAGTCAAAAGGTATTATGTTAAACTCATAGCTATAGGTATCTTTCATGCCCAAATGAACCCGCATTTCTTATAAATACACACGTATATTATGTACGAGCTAAATAATAGGTAAGTACCTATTTATACTGCAAAATATCGTTCATAAAGAATTCATCCTTAAAATTCTGCGGTTCTATGACAGAGCCCGGATGATGCAATTCAACATGCTCTGCGTTATCTCTTCCTAGTTCGTAGGTTTGTGTTGTGACCATAAAAACGACATTCTTATAAATTGTAATGAAACAGACGAGACGGACGCGGACGAGAAAATCTTGACACCGAGACCAACGGTTGAAACTTCCGATTGGGTTGATGTTTTTTATTGTCGCCTTATTTATATAACGCGAAAGCATGTAAAAAAAAGATTACACCTAGATATTAGTATTTTTGTCGCATAAATAATTAATTGTATCATAAATCATAACACAAATAAACAAGCAAGCAATAGATTTAGATACCTACCTCAATGTTGCCCATCGTTTGAAATGACGTGAAAACAAACATAAACCCGAACCCGAGGATTAGGACGTTTAGAAATTTTTTATCCATGTTGCTGGATTTATTTTAACAAAATCTTATAAGAAATATTTTACCGCCCAACACAGAGCGACTGAGCACCGTAGTCGGTACGCAGTTATTTGTATGTACTTTTCTTATCAACCGACAACCGAGTATGTACACTTTTTACTGAAGCATCACCAGATTAGTATACGTTGCACTGTATGTTCACAAATTAATAGACTAATTGAGTAATTCTTTTAATTAATTTAGATTTCCTCTCCAATAATAAATTCTGTTAAACAGTTAACTTTCTTTTTATTTGAAGAAAAACACGAAAATGATAACAAAAATGCAGGCGGGGTACAGGACAGGAAAATTAATCGACGTGTTCAAAAGACGGAATACCAAACGAATACAGACAATCAAAAAGGTCGAAAATTATGAAAGAAGAAAACTGGTCGTCCGATGTGATGCGAAATGCGATGTTCACTTTTCGAGGGGGAAAAATGCAATGAAAGCAAGAATTAAAACAAAAACGAAGAAGGGGTTTAAATTTGCTATTCGTGTTTGTGTTGAAAGAGTGGACAAAAGCGTGTGAATGGGATGTGGAGTGGATGTGCATAGGCGTTTTTTTCTTTGTCCAGTAGTTCATTCGAACTAAATGGCTGAAGGAGAAATAAATGCAAGCAACAAAAGAAAGAAGCAAACAAAGAAAATAAGCAAAACGTAACATAACATTACGCAAAAATTTAAAAAAGCAGGCAGGGCAGTCATGTCGATAAGGCAGAATTAAAGTAATTTGCAGTGTTAAGGGAATGTTCAAACTGGAAGCGGGTGAACGAATCGCTTCGCGTAAGACGAGCGATAATGTTCATATCATGATTTCATGAGGCCACGCACGAACAATTTCAAGTATAGCAACTGTTTGGTTGCTAAAATAAAACATGTGGTTTCATATAAGTCTCCGCGCACACAAACTAAATGATTGCTTAAAATCAGTTCGCTATTTGGTGTTACACATAATCATATGCAACTACGCGGTCATTCAACTAAATATTTGAGTTGATTTCCATAAAATTTTGCGTAAGTATTAGTTTAGTTTCTTGATTACTTTTAAAGTGCTGCATGTGCGCGCTTCTCTCTCATTTTGTATGTAAACAATTTGATTTCTATCTCAGTTGCCAGTGTGCGCCTAGCATAATACAAATTTTTTTTACAGAGGCCTGTTCAATTTATTATAAATCAATTGAACGAAAAAATGTTATATTGACAAAGACTTCACTATTGTCAAATAATAATAGGTGCGTTTTATTATTCACAAATCTATCTGGATCCCGATCTGGATCTTCCCTTGAAAATAAAACGATACGGATCTTAGTGACAGCAGTGTTATAAGACCGTCTCTTTTTATCCTTGGGTTTGTAAATTTTAAATTATTTCTTGTCTCTTTTCTTTACACTGTAGTTTACACTACCTTACCATAAAAAGTCATCTACTCGCCAGTGTAATAACTGATTTTTGGATCTTTAAAATAGATCCCGATAGAAAACAGGATCCCAAATTGTTTTTGTAATACATGTTAAAACTTAATCCAGATCCGGATCCAGATAGATTTGTGAATAATAAAACGCACCTAATATAAAGTTATTCCGAATTGCGGATACATTTACATAAGAAACATTGGAATGCATATTGAAACTCAAATACATTTCTTTTCTTATCCATTCAAACTAAATCAACTTATCATTCAACTAAAATGAAATTTCCGAAGTCCAGAAAAAGAAAAATATTAAATTAGTAGAGATTTTTTTAAAAACAAAAACTAAAGAACTTGTTATGTATGAAAAGAGTAAAAAATAATGCGTCATTCATTGACTTACTAGATATGGACTGCTAGTAGCCAACTTCACGATGGTTCCACTTTTAAGCTTTCTTCCTAGTGACAATGCGCGATCAAAAGATGTCACTTAAAAAAAGGAACTAATTTTTGACAACTCAACCCCAGCGGTTGTTAACAATTCAAAATGAACTGTCAGTATTTTTTTTTTAATTTTTCAATTGCAATCAATTTGCACATAATAATCAAATTTAAAGGTATGTTTTTGGTTTAAAAACATACTCGAAAAGGAAATGAAGACAAAAATATCGTCGATCTTTGACGACTATCGCTACCTCCTGCAAGTAGCAAACTTCAAGATTCCCAAGTCCCCCAAGGGAATGGTCAGACTGTGAGTATAGGTCGATGTATTCTAGAGAATACGGTGGTTAATTTCTTGATTTTTTTTAGACACCTGAAGCACTCGCTGGTGGACAAGGATGACGATGTGCTCCTGGTAGTTGCTGATTTACAACGTGGTAGCATCACTATGAAGATCTGCTACGACAGAAGGGTATTGAGGGCATCACAGTCATGCCAATTAATCAACTGAAACAGGAATACAGCACCTTTGATCAGAGGAGACGGCTAGGCGCCAGCTATGAGCACTACTTGTGCGAACGGCGTATAATGGGTTATGTCGGCAAGCTGGTGGGAAACGTAAGTTCTTCAAAAAAAACAGAAAAACGTATTAAGTCTGATTTCTCTTAAAGTTGGGCCAAAAGACGAAAAACACCTTCCACCCTGTGAATCTCAATGAGGACAAGGACATCAAGGCTGAGTTCGAGAAGTCGATGAAAAAGACTGCTATGGGGCAGTTGACCAAATGCTCATTGCAGAGTATTCCTGTGGGAACGCATAAGTTCACTGCAGAACAACTGGCCGACAATATCGAACTGATAGTGGCTCAGCTGAAGAAGAGAACACAATTTTCTTTAAGATCGATGAACTGCATGCAGTGCATACAGAATTCTTAAGTGATTTACGTTCGATCGTCCGGAATGAAGGTGGCGATGTCCTGGTGGGAGATGCCTTCAAACGTCTAGCTGATATGTTCACTTTATATAGCGCATTTCTTCATAATTACGGACTCTGGAAGAAAATTGACGGTATAACACGGGGTTGAGTTGCACAGAACCAAAAAGACCGACACTGAAGAAAATATTAATAAAATCAAAACGAAACAAATACGAGGCCCGATTGTTAGCCGTAAACACACGATTATAATTTAACATAATCGCATTTTAAATAAATTCCCGGTTTTGTAAAAAAAAATTCTTTTTTTGAGCCGTGAAAGTTGTCAGATTTAGCATTGGTCTATTTTAATAGCTGATGAACTCGCCAAAAGTTACACTACCTATTTCGCCATATAGAGCAAATATATGTATAAACATCGCTGCATACTAATTTATGCTGTAATAAAATGCTATTGAGAAAACAAACCTTAGATGGGAAAATATCACCGCTTGTCTGGCGACAAATCCAACCTGCCCATAGCTGGATCTGAAGAACTCTGAGTATAAGTTATCCCTAAGCAGATTACACAACGGCTTCGTTCGTTATAGGTGTCACAACTGGACACTGTCTAAAAGGTAAACATGAAACGAAACTCAGAATATTCTCAAACAATTTTTGCAGAAGGTACGAAGATGAATAGACTCCTTATCTTCTCTGTACATGTCCTGCTCTATCTGAAAGACGTAGGTTCTATCAAGGAGATTTCTTCTTTAACTATCCTAGTGCCGTGGCATTTGTAGTCTGGCACGCTTTGTAAAAAGCTCAAAGTGGTTCAAAGATTAGGAAGAAAGTCTACTTGATTCGTATGAATTCGCAATGGCCCAACTTATGCTCTAAGTGTGTCAAACGTTCAAGCTGACAGCCATGCTAACCTAACCATTCAATCACCAACGCGTTTAGTAAGTTATCGTCTTTTGACTTATTCGAGGCTTGAGCATTTTTCTAATTTAATTAAAAAATTGAAACTAATTCCTATTAATCATACATAAATGGGTATACGTATATTTTTCCATTTCGATAAAAACATTTTTTTATAACCCCATAGCTGTGTATAAAGTGTATTGGTTAGCCACAAATATTTTTTTTTGTTAATTTCAATGCACATTTTAACATAAATTTGTATAAGTTATATTATGCTGAGTTACACGTTATTCTGTACGTTATACTTTACACAAAAACGTTTGAAATTAGTGTTTCAAAATGCATGAGAGGACAATCAAAAGAGATCTAGTGTGTTTTGTAAAATTACTTATTGAACTAAAATCTTCCTTTCCACTTTAAAAAATATGCTTTCACATTCTGAATAAACTTATTAATTCCAAAAGATTTTTCTGCTCTGATGAACTTTAAAGTTCCTGTTATTTTTATACCAATATTTATATAGTTATGCAAAACAACGGGTTAAATATGTTTGCACAAAACAAAAACAAAAAATATTTTCTTATAAACAATTATCGTTAAAGTTTTATTATTATATGTATGTATGTTTAAGTATTAGGTTTTCGATAGAAAATTATTAAAGTGCCCCACACACACACATTCGAAAGAATTTAAGTGAATTTAATTTAGTGAATGCGTAACATAATATAAGTCTGGAGGGTGTGAATGTGTGTGTACATAAAAGAAAACTAAAATTAGCTAAAACAAAAAATAAAAAAAACTAAACAAAAGCCATGAAAGAAAACTTAGTATTAAAAATATTTCTCTTTTCCATTCTTTTTCACATCTCTCTTTCTTTTCGTTATTTTTTAAAACAATGCAAAAACATATTTATGTGAATTAATAAAAATTAAGGAAATCTATATTTAACAATATGTATTTTATAAAAAAAATTTAAAGAAAAAAACTTCTTGTTTTGTAAATTAGCTTACAACCGAAAAGTAAAGCCATGCTCTTCTTGAAATTTCAAACAATAATTTTTTAAATGTCCTGAGACATTGAGATAAAACCTAGGGAAAGATAGTTTTTCTCTTCAAGAAATGAATCTTAATTCAATAAATTCTGTTCTTTAAAATAGATTTGAAGCCTTCGACAGTTGTTGGACCCAGCTTCAGAATTCTAGCTTTTTCTTATTTAACCTCCTCAACAGTAGAGTTATCGCTAGCAGTTGGAGTGCCAGCTGCAGCGGCGGCAGTGGTACGTTTCCTTAATCCCTCATCAACGGCATCAGCTGCTGCGGATGATGGTGTTTCGTCGGTTTTCTCTTGTTTATCATTTGTTGCATCCTCATCTTCGTCAGAATAATTGGTTGGTTGTTCACCCTTCTTTAAAAGACGTCCAACATATTCATATTTTTCTAAATTGCAAAGATTAATTAATTAATTGCAATTACAAAAAAAACATTATCATTACCTTTGAATTGCATTTCCCACTCTCGGACGGAGTCCATTTCCAAGGCGTTAAGATCACTAAGGTCATCATATTCATCTTTGTCGTTTGCTGTTACACTAAATGTTGCCAAGTTTCTTGAAGCGTCTCGACCAGCAAACGAAAAATATGGTCCACCTAGAAAATAGTAATAAAGCTATTATTAATAATTTGTTTCCACATGCACTTATATACATACATTTTAAAATAAAACTCCAATTACGGCCCAGTGATGCGGAAAATACTTTATTTTTAAATTGTATGATGCACTTACTGATGAGGTAATGGGTATGAAATAGGCCAAGGGAAAAAATTCCTTTTATTATGTACCTAAAGGTGTATTTTTTATTTGCTCTACAGGGTTAAAAGTAAGAAAAAAAAAATCGTTTTTTTTTGTGTACAAAATCGAAAGGTACTAGGTAGATTACGTTTTCTAATAACTTCGTTTTTAAAGATAAATTTTAGGGTGGATTACAAAATTTTGGCTCGACCAATTTTCAAAAAATATGTTTCTAAACCATCTCCAAATGGTCCCCTTTCATTTAAAAAAAAAAAATATAAAAATCCATCCAGTCGGATTCAAGTTATAAGGTCATACACAAAAGTTAAACTCGTTTTTATACAACAGTACCTGTTCCTGCTACAGTAAAGGCATTATCTATAGCTTATCTCGCTTGATTACTTCTTCGCTGTTGCTAATACTATTGTTGTTTTCACTGTTGTTATTTTTGATTGATGTTCTGTGTTTGGGATGTAAACTGTTGTAATCCCATTTGCGTTTGGGGCGTTTTATTGGCATCGGTTTCACAAATGCCGTCACATAAAGTGAATCCCGAGAAACATTCTTATTCTTATCATCCTCGTCATCATAGTCAAAATCGACTCTATTGACGTTTTCAGTTGTTGGGCAGGTTCTTGGAGTTCTGAGTTTACGGATTGGCGGCTGGATTTTCGTTTAGACATGCGGCGGGATTTTATAAGCTGCTACTTTCCATGATGGTGCTCAATCTAAAATGACATGTCCACCTCTTCCCAGTCGGCGTCGTGCAAATCCTATACAACGTGGTCTGAAATAGAAAAAATTGTTTAGTGTTAATCTCTCAATTTCTGGTCATGCTGCCAAAATAAAACTACCGACTTTGGTACATTCATGGCCCAGCCAGCACAAAAGGTTCCAGGAAGACGAAGACAATGACAAGTGACATTTAAAACTGTATAAATAAAGAGATACAAATTAAAATTAAATTTATTTTGTTTAATGCAAGAACAGAAACTTACCACTTAATCTGATTAAATTTGCAAATTTATTGCAATTGCAATTCCAAAATTAAAAAAAAGTAATGACAGTTCATTTTGATTTGTCAACAACCGCTGGGGTTGAATTGTCAAAAATTAGTTCCTTTTTTTAAGTGACATCTTTTGATCGCGCATTTTCGTTAGAGAGAACCTTAAAAGTGGAACCACTTTTTTTGAGGATTTGTATGAAGAAAATAAGCGACTAGCAGTCCATATATAGTAAGTCAATGGCGTCATTATTATTAAGTACTTTATTATAACTAAATGTTAAAAAAGGAATTAATATACAAAATTTCTGCAAGGCATTCAGTCTGGGTAGGACGACGGAAACTTAATGAATCGGAAGAAACATGCTTTCTTAAAAATGACAGCTGATAGAAGATCAAAATGGACAGTCGGTGTCGTAGGTCTGTTCATAACTTGTTGTGGACACAACTCTGCCGTCGGTCTGTTCATAACTTGTCGTGGATACAACAGAACTGTTCAAAGTTGACGGGAAAATAAAACTAATGCATTAGTAAAAATAATCTTCAAAGCAATTACTTTTAAAGTGGTATGTCACCTAGTTCGCAATAAATTAAATTACTTAAATAATAGTATGTTGTCAACGTGGGGGCTCAGAGCTAGTTCAGCAAATGATGACTATTAAATTTATGTATATATTAATCATATGTATCAGGTAGATTGAGTAGATACAGAAAAATAATGCTAATTATGTTGTTTGTACCTACATAAACTTCCAAATCAATCAAGTTGTACACACTTTCCCCTCGGAATAGAGAATTTCTTCTGGATAAGAAATCGAAAATGCAATAGATAGATCTCTTTTGATTGAGAATAGTTTGTTGACCCCTTTCAGATGTAGAGACCTTGTTCTTAGGAGAGATACAAAAGACATATTTTTATCACTGAAAAACATCGTTCGAAACTTTATATAATTATTTCCTCCATCACGTTCTCTGGGTTGTAATTATACGGTGTCGTTCAATTTGAAGATTGCCAAATGACAATAAAATAAAGTGACGTTAAAATTCAGGTTTTAATTTTTTACACTTAACTTGATGACCAAAAGTGAAAAAGCATGAATAAGAAAACTGAAATTTTAATACAAATGAAATTCAAAACCTGGACGAATATATGTGCTGGCCCAAATCAAAATTTTAGTTTTTATTATTTTCCGTTAGTTTTTAATCCTAATACTAACGGAAACTAGAAACCGAACATTCCCCTAGCGTAGAAAACGCTATGTGTAACTTAACGTTCTGCGCTGGTGAGCGCTACTACTGTGTGGTGACACAGTAGAACTGTTATCACTACCACCAACGCTTGTCTTTGCTTTAACTTTTTCAAAAGATTCAATATCAATTTTCGATTTTTAAGCCCGTCGACAAGAACCATATCACCGCCTGAGTGCTTAAATGCCCCATATCCAAAAAAAATATTCCCCAGGAAACGAATTTTAAGGTTTGAAAAATAATAGGTGCGTTTTATTATCCACAAATCTATCTGGATCCGGATCTGGATTAAGTTTTAACATGTATTACAAAAACAATTTGGGATCCTGTTTTCTATCGGGATCTATTTCAAAGATCCAAAAATTAGTTATTACAGTGGCGAGTAGATGGCTTTTTATGGTAAGGTAGTGTAAGCTACAGTGTAAAGAAAAGAGACAAGAAATAATTTAAAATTTACAAATCCAAGGATAAAAAGAGACGGGCTTATAACACAGCTGTCACTAAGATCCGTATCGTTTTATTTTCAAGGGAAGATCCAGATCCGGATCCAGATAGATTTCTGAATAATAAAACGCACCTAATATCTTCACTTTTTCCTTGAGAAATATGATTTTTGAATTTTTATATACATATTTTGAAAATATCTTTGTTGTAATTTGAAGAAGTCAAAAACTGTAATGGTTATTTTTTTAAAAATAAAAATATGAAAAAAGTCAGAAATGGATAAAGGACCCTCTCCCATATGAATGCGAAATCGATGAAAACCAAATTGAAAATTTCCTATGGATATAGGGCTTTTGTGCACTGGACATTTGAAAATCAACGAAAGCGAAAATAGTAAAAAAATCTCACAAAAAAAAATTCCTCTCAGCCAACCCTGTTCAGCTTTCGCACTACCCAGCCGGCTGAATATGATGCCTACGTGATACACGTAACGTTTTTTTTTGAGCAGCTGCAAAAAGAAATATTTTTGATGGCCATCCAAACACCAGAATAAACTGACATTTCTTTTCGTCTTCGCAAATGGCGGATCTCTTTGTGTATTTTCATACGTGTAGTTTTTTGTGCCCGAGTAAAAATAGCTAATTAAATTTTCATTCATAAAAAATAAAAACAATCTTTAAAAAGTTACAAAATAAGTGAAAACTATCAAAAGACATTTTGTGTGTTGTTTTTTCTTAATAATATTTACCATATAATGTCAGCTACGCGCCTTAACGCAGCTGAAAAAGATCTCGAAAAATTCATCAAATTCTTGGCCATTAAATCTGTTCAAGTTGTGGTTCAATCGAGACTGGGAACGAAAATCCAAACACAATGTAATCCACTAGCCACGGGCAACGATTGGTTTAACATTGTTATTGAAGACTATCCCGATGTTTATGCTGAAACAAAGCAGGCCCTTAATCTAGCTCCAGGTGAGACAATAATCAATCGATTGCCAGTTTGTGTAGAGATTTCGTTGCGAACTGTCGATGGTGACCAGATGGTCTTGGAAGTTTGGTCGTTAGATCTACAATCGCCCGGAGAAAACAAAACCGAACAAGTGTTGAAAGTTGCCCATCAAATCTACAATCGCATGAGTATTTTATTAAAATCATTGATTTCCCTTACGCGTGCCACACCCGCATATAAGCTATCTCGAAGACAGTGCCCGGACTCATATCGGATCTTTTACAAGGTCTACGCGGAGGAAAAACCCCAAGTTCATGCGCTCGGCGAGGGTTTTAAGAACGTAAGAGTTGGTCAATTAAATACTATTGTTGGTAATCTCACAATGTCGGTGGCATATCGCACTAAAATGACCTTTTCGCCCACGACCCAACACTGTGACAGTGCTATCATGTTGAAGAGCGATCATTTCCTGAAGGACCAAAGTCCCAAACACATTCGCTACCATGTGAAAAAAGCGGGTGAAAAAAAATTCATCGACATCGACAAGCCTCTCAGACCTGGTGCCTTTGTCGACCTGTCAAAAATCAAGCAGTATACTGAGGATGACTTCATCCTTCCAGAGACGCCCCCATTCGACTGGCTGATTAAGAAGAACCGCACAGACAGTACTGGCAGCTCGGTCCACGAAGACCGAACGCAGTCGCCTCTAGGGAACAACAACAACAACAATGTTGATTTCAAGAACTACGAGCAACAACAATCGCCCATTAAGAGCCTACTGGTGCCTGTCCCGTTGGAGGACACGAAGAACAAGAAGCCACCACGGACGACACTCCCGCCCGAGGATGATAATCTCCTAAAGGAACTCAATTTCCCCTTCGCCAGCCCCACTTCGCATGTCAACGATTTGGCTAGATTCTATCGTGACTGCTATCACGCTCCACCCCTACACTCCTACGAACTAAACTCGGCGACGGAAAACGAAGGTGTCGCCCTAGATCCAGTCGAGGATCTTTCCAAGCAGCTTGAGTTGTTCGAGACATCATTGGAGAACTACGAAATTCTTGTGTCGCAGCTGGGCTGCTCGACGGCGTCCTCCAAGAGTAGCAGCACGAAGAGCAACTAAAGAACACGTAAACATCTTAATTAATGAAGCAGGAGAGAATCGCTGATATTGTTTAAGTAGTATCGTTAAGATATCGCTTTCTATTGACTATTTTTCGATGTATTTATCATTAGATAGGAATATTTTATTATATTATTATCATATACACATACATACATACATACAAATTATAATTATTATCGCGTTGATTTTTTTTACACTAAAGTATTTTAATGAACGTTATTCGAAGAAAACAAAAACTAAAGAAACGATCCATAAATAGGGAGGAAAGAGAGGTGTGTCGGCGGGACCTCCCACTTAAAACAAAAAGTCTAATTAAAAACAAGATTTAAAATAGTGAATTAGATAACTTTAAAGATCTAGTAATTGAAAAATAAAAACAATAAACAAAACTAAACGGAAAAACAACAAACCATTTGAGCGAGTGTGTGTTTAACGATTAGCTGACATTACGTCTTCTCACTCAAACATGCACCCAGAATCGATGTTTACTTAATAATTAAATTTATATATTTTTTTTTTGTTTTTTAAGAAAAAATCTGTTTTGGCCATTTAGATTAGATTTTGATGAGATTTGTTATTTAATCTTTGATATACACCGTTGTGTTGTTTTTTTTTTGAGAATTAAATTTACCAGATGATAAGTTACAAATAATATTTTTGTAAATAATAAAAATTCACAGCTAATTAACGAACGGCTTAAAAAAAATATGTGTTTTCTTTTGTATTTTAGTTTGGGTTTCGATGTATTTTCTGAGCATTGTTGTTAATTACAAACATTTCAGCTGACATCACGTTTTTTTCGTTTTTTTTGCATTTAAATTTCCTCATGTATTTTTTTTTTTCGTTAGTAACAACAACACGTAAGTCAAGCTAAATTATTGCACTTGACTCTTGGGTTGTTTATCTTCATAAACACAATTTGTAGTTGTTGTTGCTACTAGACATGAGTGAAAATAAAATGAGAAGAAGAAAAATTGAATAAATGTTTACAATGAGCGAATAAATTTAGATTTTTATTTTCACTTGAATGCGAAGAGGAGAATGCGGGGGTATACAGGGCCTTGTTGTTGAGCAGCAAAAATAACAAGTTTAGTTGTAAATTTTGTGTTACTAATAATAGCAAGAGCTATCAAGCTACATACATATATTAAATTTTAATTAAGGGAGTTTCTCAAATGTAAATAGGTATGTACGAGAAGGGAATGGCATATTTAATGTGAACTTGTGATAATGTGTTGGCAAATACAACCTTAAGAAAAGTTGTTGGCTCACAAAAGTTTATTTAGAGAAAAACAACTGCAGTAGAATCGGCTAAGGTGTTAGCTGATAATCGAAATCATGGCTTTTGCTCTTTGTGAGGTGATTTTCAAATAATCAAAATAATCGTTTTGCTGATTTGATGTGACAACTATTTAGGTGGGATTTGTCTCTTTTTGGGAATTTTTATATGATTTCCACTTTGACTGTGTAGAAATAAATGACTTGGAATTGTTAATGTTGAAAATATTTGTACTGCAGGCTATATTAAAAAAATTAAATTTGGTGGTACAACAGCTCGGAGTGAACCAGGACCTAGTGACTTACAACTCTCAACCATTCCTGTGTGCGTGTTACCGGGGAACAGAGGGGACCTACAATTTTCTGCCGATTCCGAACGGCTAATGAGCAGCACTTTCCATGACAAGAGATACTCTTGGAGAATTTGTCAATTCCTCGCAAGAGGCAGTACACCCCTGAAAAAAACTTTCTAGCAGCGGCTGAGAATCGAACTCGAGACCTTCCGCATGACAGTCCAACGCACTAACCATTATGCCAAGGGGTACTACTGTACTGCAGGCTGTGATTTTCTAATGAATAGTACACAAAAGATTTAACACATCCCAAGTGTTAAGTGAAAAAGTAGTTTTATAGGAATACTTTACTCATTAGAAACATAGTTTGGATAGTAACTCGACTTCTAATATGATGCGCTTTCCGACTCTATCCAAAGAATCGTTTCTCATTTTCCGCACAGTGAAATCGTTATTACGGGCAATTTCAATGTTCAGAATTCTTCGTGGTTGCGCTATTCCGAACAGACATCAACTGAAGGAAGGTTTGTCGAGATTTTTTCTGAGTTAAGCAACCTGACACAGCTCGTTCACATGCCTATTCGAACTCCTGATGTTGCGGGTCAATCCAGCAACACTAGCACCCCTATTATGGTTGTCAATTATCAATTGATACAAATTAAAATTCGATATTTTATAACCCAATTAAAATAGTTGGTCATTGATAATGATGCTTACCGTTATGAACAGAAAGAAAATTGACTAATATTGTCAGATAGTTGAAAATTTCTTAAATAAAATTGAGTTTAAAAGTACAAAATTTCAATATTTATTAAATATCAATTGATGATTGACAACCATAATAGGGGTGTAGGCTTTTTTCTTACTCCTGACCCTGACAAATACACTATAAATGTATTATCCACATTAGGCACGTCCGACCATTGTGTTATATCTGCAAATTTCTCAAAATAATGGTTGTTGGAGAAACAAACCCTAAGAGAACCGTTTGGCAATACGATAAAGCCAACTGGGACTGTCTCAATGATTTTTTCAGGAACTTAAACTGGTTGCTATGATTCCTCGATTGTGACGTGCACTCCAATGCAGATAGTCACAAATGTAATTCTTTTCGGAATGAGAAATCTTATCCCAAATAGGAAAAAAGTTATCAAACCAAAAGAGAATTCATGGTTTGATTCGAGCTTTAAAAAGGTTATTAGGGTTAAAGACCTAAGTTTCCTATGTTATAAAGCCAATCCTACTAAGGAAAACCGGAATAAGTTCAAACAAGCTAAAAAGACCTGTAATGATCATATTCGACAGACCAAACTTTTGCATGAGCAAAAATTAAGGCAACATATACTGCAATGTCACAAAGGTAGTAAAAATTTTTGGTCATTTGTAAAAAACCTTGGAAATACTACTTCGTCTTCGGTTCCTACGCTCCTTTTCATCGACACTGCTTAAGTCAGCTCTCAAGAAAAAGGGAATTTGCTTGCAGCACTGTTTGCCGTCAATTCGAGGCTGTCAGATAGTGTCATGATTCCTCCTGTAATTGAGAGCATTAATGATTTTATGGGACAAATCTTCTTTCGCACTGGTACAGTCGCAAGAGTACTGAAAGATCTGGATATACACAAACCCGCTGGCGCGGATAGTATCCTTCCAATCGTTCTGAAGAGGTGTTCTTCTACGCTAGTAAAACCATTGCGTAAGCTTTTCCATCTGTCCCATTCTACTGGTCTATTTCCGAGTGGATTTAAAACAGCATTTGTCCAGCTTATCCCTAAAGAAAGGCGAATCTTCTTCCCCCTCTAACTATCGTCCAGTTGCACTTACATCCCTTCTTTCTAAGGTCATGGTTACGCTGATTAATTATCAGCTCAAGAAATATCTTGAACCGCATTTTTGAATTGCAATTAGCAATAGAAGGCTTATGTTGATATAACGCTATCACAACTAGGGGCACTAATTTTTTTCAGGGAATTCACAAAACAAAGGTATTTTTAGGTGCATTTGCTTTATCTATTCCAGTGGCACGAATGTTATTACAACCAAGAGCTCTGGAGTCTATTAGTTTGGATACGGCACCTTTTCTGAACCTTTACATGTCTCGTAGAAAACTTTTTTGAAAGAAAGATTGAAACAAATTTTCAAAATAAAAACAAAAGGGATTTTAAGAATTTAAGAGCGAGTTAACGAAAAGAAAACTTGCCTTAATGGCGGCAGATTTAAGAAAAAGTTCATAACATTGTCCCTTAATTTTTTTATGTTGAATGAACATTTCGTTGTGAAGATGAAATCCCAACAAGTTAAATCTTTCACAATTCTTGTGTCAGGTGATTTGAATTTAAAATAAAATAGGAATATACAAAATAATTATGATAACTAATTACAAAATAATAATTGAGGTATGCAAAAAGTAACAATGACCTATTCTGTGTCCAATGTCCATATGAAGGGAAGGAAAAAACCCCCACGAACTTGGTTTATTCATGCATTTCTTGTCGCTCTATGTGTTGTTTATAAAACGTTATCGTTGGTGTTGGTCGGCATCGACAGTGTCTATCGCGAATTGGCGACAAGAAAGCGACTGCGAGACGTGAATGGAGGTCTGTTTTTTTATTTTTATTTGGAATTTTGTATGAATATTTTGTTTTGTGCTGCACTTTGCAATTTACATGCAGCTGAGTTTTTTTCTTTTAATTTTAATATTAAATAGTCTTCCGGCTGATATGTGGTTTGTGGACTCTGATGTAGGTTCAGAGGCTTAAATAGTAGGAATGTAGGCGAATGACTTTTGTGAAAGGAATTTTATTTTCGCCTCTCATTCTTCAATGAAGTATAATGGCTACAGTACACTTCAAATAAATACGAGTACGTATAGCTTCAACTGTATATACATACGTATAGTAATATTTAAGGTCGTTTTATTAATAATACAGCATATTAAATGGTAATTTAATTTCTACTTTTAGTATGTATCTAAAGGTCGTTTGCTTAATATCGGTTGATGACCCCTGAGAACGAAAGTATTTCTGTTAAATAATTCGACCTGAGAATGTCCATCATTTCCAGATTTTTGAGCTATAAATATGTAAGTATGTCAAACTATTGTGCAAATATCTGAATGAATATATGTACATATGTATATAAGTAATTATTTGTATGATAATCTGAACAAAATTATGAAAACGTACACACTCCCGGTTAATTGAATAGGTAAACACTTTTTGAGAGCCAATTATAGCTATTGCTCCTCACTTAGTAAACTCAACACTTTTTTTTAAACTGTATTAGAAACAGCATACATTTTGAAAAAGAATATAGGTATGTAGTATAAAGGCAAACCCAATTATGCTGTTACTTTTCGTTCTAGTCAGATTTGCTAACTCACAGGTTTTAATTGAGTGATTTTTTACTGGTTCATTGGAATAGGTAAATGGGCTGAATTGTAAAACAATAAACCAACTAGTTTTGTTTAAATAATTTAGTAATAAGTAACTTTATTTGAAATTACCTCATGAATTTAAAGTAGCATTGAATCATACAATTGCTTGATGTAGTTTAGGGAAATTTCGCTCCAAACTGTCTAAATCGCAATAGTCAAAGATTTTGTGTCTTCGAATTGCTTCCCGGATTCATAAGCTTTGCTTGCCAGAAGTCCCCACACGATGTGGACTAAAGGCCATAAAGGCTATTTGGAATCAATAATTCAACAAGTCAAATAATAGTGCTAAGGGTGATTTATTTCAGTAGTATATAGAGTTTGTATTATAAAAACCTTTATATAATAAATCCATTGAGTTAACTTAAGTTGGGAGCAATAGCTATAATAAATTTTTATAATTGGCTCTTTTTACACCCAATTTAGATTTTTCTGCTCATATTAATAAAATCGTGAATAAGGCCAATTCAATGTTAGGGTTTATTAAGCGCTGGTCTAAAGAATTTGTTGATCCCAATGTCACCCGGGCTTTATACAACTCCTTGGTGCGTCCCCATCTTGAGTATGCATCGCAGGTTTGGACTCCTCTTTATGATATTCATATTGAGAGATTAGAATCTGTGCAAAGAAACTTTACTCGTTTTGCCTTGAAAGGACTTCAATGGAGAGATCCTTCGTATGTCCTCTCTTATGACCAACGATTATCTATTGTTCAGATGCAAACTTTGGAACAAAGAAGAACAAACAATGATTTGGTATTTTTCCACCAATTAATAACAGGTGTCACAGATGCACCAGATCTTTTATGTTCGGTTTATTTTAATTATCGGGGAGGAGGTTATAATCTTCGAGGCCTCGATATGATTAAGGTCCCAACACATAGGACCAACTATGGCATGCATGAGCCCTTGACACGTATGGGTAGACTTGTAAATTGGAATTCAAATATTTTTGATTTTAATATAAATAAAAGTAAATTAAAAAACAACCTCAAAACCAGTGGTCCACGCTCCTAAATGTTCTTTGTTTCATGTTTTGTTATTGTTTTGTTCTAACGTAATATTATGTGTTTATTTTTCATGTTTTCTTTTGTCAGTGTAAATTGTAATAGAGTTTGCCTACTAACAACAAACACTGCACTAAATGATGAGCCGGTGGTATAACACAGTTCTCTGTGTTGGAAAACCATTGATCGAAAGACGGAGCTTGCTATAAGCTTTCTTCGACCAATTCTGATAGTGTAAAAAAAAAAAAAAAAAAAAAAAAAAAAAAAAAAAAAGTGTTTATCTATTCAACTCAACGGGAGTGTACGTATTTCCAAAAGAAGACTTTAAACAACTCAAAATAAAATGCAAGGCTGGTCAAACCTGCTTTTATATTTTGTTCTAGTGGCTTTTTTTTTAAATATAAAAAAATTGATGTAATAAGACCAAATTTTAAAAATTCACTAGCTTTTTTTATTTTTATTATTATTGAATTTATGTATGCACACATCATAATTAGAAGGAAAAAAGAGCTGTGAAGATAATTACACATTCGTGTAGTACGGCTTCAGAAAGAGCTCTATAGTCCGAATTTGGATTCGAGGGTAAATTGATGATCAGAAGTGCGATTTTTGTTTCTGCCTATCTGTTTGACTTGGTAGATAATAATTTGAAATTCACCGACAGTACCTGCCATAGACCAATTTTTTGATTTCTGACTATCGTTATCGGTTTAACGGAATTGAAAAGAATTTTCTAAAAAATAAACAACATTTTATATGTAATTTAACTCAAAAACAAATATTTTTTTTTGGACTTTTAAAAAACTTTCAATATTTTTTTTAATTTAATTTCAGTGTAGTTGCTCATACAGCAGGCATACATTTTCGATATACCAGCTTTTAAAATATCAATTGCAATAATGTTACTTTCACCAAAACGATGTACATATAGATTTGTAACACTATTATGTCGTTTTTATTTGGCAAATCCGTAAGCCTTCTGGACTCTTCTAAAGATGTTCAGTTGGGAAAAATGACAGTTCTGATTCAGAAAAGAAGAGAAATTTGGTTCTGGATATGAAATCAGAATCGAAACCAGAAGCATTCACACATTCAATTTTGCGAAGTGATTTTCTTTCAACCAACACTCCTATTGTCTTGAAAAATTTGTTGGCATCCTCTTCCTCGTCTTCGTCGTCATCAAGTGATGATGATGATGATGATGATGATGATATGATTGCAGTTGACTAAAGGAGTATGCCAAAAAATATAAAAGTGTAGAACTTCGTGGTGTTTATATCTTCAAGATTTTAAAGTTTTAAATATTTTATTTTGTATTCTAAATAGTTTCGCTTATTAAGGTTATGATCTTTTTAGTTTATGAGCTTTTGCTAGGTTTGAAACTGGTGCCGATCAGTCACTTCAATTTTTTTTAAAACAGAAAAAACCATCTTCACGCATATCCAGCAAATATTGCACTGAATTTAATGGAGCATTGATTATTCGTCTCTATTGTGATGTTTCAATATTTTCGGAAGGCCGGGTCTTAATTTTGGCCCATATGATTGTGGGGCTTGTAAAAAATAAGAAAAGATCGATGTCGATTTGATGTTCGTGAATTGAGTCTTACACTCTCGGCTACCCGCAACCTCATTCTCGTTTGTGCGCACCGTACGACGAAGGGGACCATGAGTGTTATCCACTAACATACCAGTCTCACGAAATTTTGCACAAACCTGCGTACAACAGTCGCGGTGGGTGCTTCATTTCAGCCAAAACTTCTTTTCAAAATATGCACTGTTTGGGCTAAACAGCACTCACTTTGGAAATAAGTTTTTAATACTTCCCAACGTTATTTATTCAATTATTCAAAACTGATGTGCATTTATTTCTCATTTTAAATCCTCTCCAACTTTAATAAACGCTGTGCGGGTAGTGATAATCATTCAGTGCGCTCAGAATTGTAAAAAAAATACCTTTGGCTGCTATTGTAACTAGATCCGTCTTGGAAATTCAAAACCCGGTTTGTATTGTGCGACTCATTCTACTAATTGATAGCTTCTGAACGAGATACGTTGCGAATTGAAGACGTTGATTCGTTTTTGAATTTCATATAGAACTCAAAGATTCTATGGATGTGTGTCTATAGACTCATCGATAGTCATATAAATAGTGGCATTGATGTGACGTAAGCGAGGTAGTCATATCGATAGGAAAGGTTGTGCCTATAGAGCAACGGACTTAGTTTCGGGCCTTGTTGATTTGTAATAATTGTTATAGGTATACGTAGAATCATATTACATACTACGAAAACGACATACATTAGTAAAATTCTCAAATGCCCAAATACTAACACCCTTGACTTTTAAAAACAGACTCTCTTTCAAAATAAAGTAAATTGTGAACCTTTTCATTTGAGGGGCTGCTGGTTAAACATAGTACGTCATTCTCATTGATTAAAGTTATGTGACCTACGCCTAGAAACATACCAAAGATTAGTATAAGGATATGTTAATTCCGATTTTTTGTTTTATTTCTACTTTAATGGTGTTTTATTACGCTAAGGCACGAATATATAATGAAATGCTTTATTGTAACTGTAAATCATTAAAATACATACATATTAATAGATGAACGAACTATATATACATATATAATATATAATTTAAAACATACACATGGCGTTTAAAATTAGCAAAAAAAGAAAAGGATAACCTTAGAAAAGTTATTTATAGAAAAAGCATTAGGTATAACCTTACCATTATAGAAAACGTCTTTTAAACCTCATTAAATTAGATCTGATTAAAACTGATTGACACGCATACAGTCAATGAAGTGATTGGAGACATTAAAATCAGAAGGGTAGCCCAGTGCCGAGAAGCCTTTGATAAAAATAAATTTCTTTAAGAAGTGCTTTATTCTTTTTTTAGTGCTGTACAAATAAGATAAATAGTCTTTAATAGTACCCAAGTTAATTATATAATTAAATAAATCCAAATAATTAACTTTACTTTAAAAATTATCATATAAGCTTCATAGATCAAGATAAATTAAATTAACATACATATTTAAAAAAATTAGGAGATTGAAAAGAAAAACTTTAATTAGAAATTTATTTATTTATTTTTGAAATTGAAAATACTAAAAAAATACTAAAAATGCCTGTCTTGAATTGAGAAATTCCTATTATTTGTTTTACCAATGTTAGAGAGTTTCAGACTTTAATTACATACATGGGTACACAAAAATAGTCTTAATCAATTCAAATAAACAAATAAGGGAGTTGTCAGTTGAGATTCAAGGTTTGGTCCAACTTAGCAAAGCGGAGCCTATAAAACAGATATGGCGGAGTTTTTCTTTGAATAAAACTAGCCAGCTCATCCAGACTTCCTGATTACCAGTAGTGTCTTTCGAGCCGAGGTACTGGCAGGGACGAAAGCTGCTAGACAAGTCACAATGATGGCAATACCACAAGCTGATATCACCTTTTTCATTGATAGCCAAGCGGCAATAAAAGCGATTTCTGCCATTGAAACCAAATAAAAGCTTGTAACTTGCTGTCGGAAAAAGCTAATTGCTCTTGGTAAACAGCACAACACAAGGCTCTGTTAGTTTCCAGGTATCAATGGTGTCCCAGGTAATAAATGTGCTGGCAAGAATAGGGTCAACACTTATACGCTATTCACACCAAATCAAAATCTAGATTTCGAGCAAAATTCTCAAAATCTCATCCAAATCTACTAGATTTCCCATACATTTTCAGATTTCCAAATCTACTAGATTACGACAAAATCTCCTCAAAATCTACTTTCAAACACAAGATTGCCAAAACAAACAAACCTTTAGAAATGTTCTGCTTTATCAGCAAATTGTCAGCAAGAGAAAAGGTAGATAAAAAGCAGATAATGGAGTCGAGTCTCGCGTGACTATTTGAAATTTGAATTGTGGGGAGAGAAGGAGAGAAGATAAATTATATGCGAGAAAGCAGGATAAATGGACAGAAACGTCAAATGAAATCCTGGTTCTGTTCAGTGTGAACGCTTCAATGAGATTTCGTAATCTTGTTGCTGAAATCCGAGATTTTAATTCGGTGTGAAAAGCCTATTAGGCTTGTATTCACCGAGCGCTCCTAAACGGCTCTTAACTTTACGAGGCTCTTAACTTGAAATTTCTGTGGGGTATTCACCAACCACTCGCAAGTGTTTTTCGAAGTTCGAAAATGAGAGCCACTCTCTCTTGTTCAGGCATACCCAAACTGTGAAAAGTTCTAGAATGTTGGTCTTGACAGCAAATGGATACTCTTCTACTTGGCATTGCTCACATGGATTCGAGTCAAATGCGTGCGTGGCACACGCACAAGCGAACAAACTTTCGAAGAGAGCGCTCGTAAGTTAGGAGTGGTCGGTACCACTCCTAACTTTTAAGAGCGCTCGTAGATCTTCACTAATATTGCTTGGTGAATAGGTTTATGAGCTTCTTAAGTTATGAGCGCTCGGTGAATACCGGCCTTAATCAGGCAGACAAAACAGTCAGGCTCCACCCTGTCCTGTAACCTTAACTAGTTTCAGCACAAAAAAGACCGACATTATCATACAAAAGTCTCTTCCCCTTCTAGTGAGCATCACCCATGGCCGTAGCTAGGGGAGGGCATTAGGGGGCAATGCCCTACCTTAAAACCTCCAATGCCCTACCTTAAAAAAATCAACTATCATATCGTAATGCCACTGATTTAAAACAAGAAAAATCTATATTCCATATCCAAGCTATGGCTTGCCCCATCGGCAGGACAAATTAAAAACAGTCTGTACAACTAGCTGTGTTGAAACGTTGATACATCCAAAAGCTTTAGAGAGACATAGGTACTACGTTAGGTCTATTATTGAGGTTATACAATTTGTCAACAAATTAGCTTTGCGTGGAAATTATATTTTGTAGGAAGAAAAAGAACAAGGATTATTTCAGAATTTGTTTGAATACACCTGCATGAAAGATCCAAATTTGAAAGAGTCTCATACTCATATACACAAAGTGCAAAATACCGTTCACCAGTACCAGTACGAAGTTCCATTGTTAAAGATAATAATGAATCGCACCTAAACTGGTTTACTATAATGGAAGTAAAATAACCGCGAAAATATTGCAATAGCAATACGCTACGTTAAAGATGGAATTGTCAATGAGTCGTTGCTGACAGTTACTACTACTGAAAATAACATTGACCACTCTTGTATGCTAAGCCAATGCTATGATGGCGCAAGTGTAATGAGTGGGAAAGTTTTGGGAGTTGCGACCAGAATAGAAAATAAATTGGTCCGAAAAATCCCTTACGTCCACTGCTTTAACTATCGCTTCCATTTGGTAATCATTATGGTTATCTCGGAAATGACTTTCATTCGTTTATTTTTTGATCCATGCATCATGTTACATGAATTTTTTCAGCATGGAAAAATAGCTGCCTTGCATGGTAGAAAAAGGATTTGCCGGCTCCTAGAACTGAGCTGGTCAGGACACTTGGCCGTAACAAAACTTGTACATGATAATTATTCATTGATTTTGACAATTTTAGCACACTAATTACTAAATTACAAAGGAGATTTTCGGACAACGACGATCTACTAAATTCAGTAGCGAGTATCGATGAGTAGGATGTAGACAAAATGGTACCGTTGAAAAGCTTAAGTAAGTGTGAGAAAACAAACCTATTTGTAAAATGTACAGTTTCACCAAGCCACTTTGAAGGCCAATAAACGAACCAAAATAGATAAATTTATCATGTCAACAAACTTTAAATCTTTTAGCGAAAACCCATTTAATTGCAATTTGGTGCAACTGGCCATAAGTTACTGCAAGAAAATCAAGTCTTTTTGATTGTTCCTCTTCATATGACAATAAATAAATACATACTTTTAAATTTGACATAAGACCTATTTACTGAAAAGAAACATAAATATTTATTTTCAACTTTAACGCTTATGTCTCAAAAAAGTTCTTAATGAAGATTAAACTTACAAAACTTGAATTATTGATTAATCAAACGGGTCTAAGTAATTTTTGTTGGAAAAGAGCAATACGTTTTTAGGTCTTACAATTCCATCAAGGAAAGAGGCTGCTGTGGTAAAAGAATAAAAAGGAAAACACAATTGATGTTTTGTACCAGCGAGAGACGTTCAAAGATACATATGAACTTTTTGCATCTGTGGCGAACGTAGGATATAGCACTGCTGTGTGAATCTACGTTTTCTACTTTGACTGCAATCAATAAGCCTCATGGCCGATTTCATAAACAAACACTAAAAGCACTTTTATCAAAAATCCTCATAAATTTTATCAGGCTCTTAAAAATTTTTAGTTTCACCAATCTATAAAAGGGACATTTTGGGGAAATTTTTGTTAAAATTGAGTTCTCTTCACATCCCTGGGAAAAATAAATTGCTTTTTTCTTTCTAACAAGCGAAATGTATGAGAAGAAATGAGAAAGCATTATGTGTTCAAACAAATGCCAAGAAATGAAAAAAAAAAGAAATGCACACAAATTATTTGGAAAGATTCTGATACTGACATTAGGGGTATTCATGTAAGCGCGGAAAACCCTCGTAAACCTCGTAAACCAGATAATTTTATCTCCGCAGAAACGAGCTGTCAAAATTTGTATGGGAAAAAGTTTCTGCAAATCGCATAAAATTATCTCACAAATTTGCTGCGGAAAGTGCAGAAATAAACCTCGTAAACTAAAGAAGTATGAATTCTGACGTTTAATTTGACATTTCACAAAATATTTCCCACATTTACGCAAGTATTTCTTAGGGGGTGTTCATGAAAACATGCTGCGGAAAGTTATATCTTTCTACAAAGCGGAAAATTATCTCGTTACATGAATACCCTTATTATGTGGCATAAAATCGTTAAGTAATAACCACTTAATTTTTTTTTTTATTGCATTGTTGGATTTGTTTTGGTTCCAAATGAAGACCAAACATATTCAACAAACTCATCCACAGATGCGTTGGAAAGTCGGAACCACATTTTGAAGTCATATAATGTATTTCTGTGAACCAGGAATATTCTTGCTCAGCGAATAACTTTGTGTTGCACTTTATTATTGGATGAAGACGATCAATATTTTTTTCGAAATAAAGAAACAAATCATTTGAATATTTAGTATTAATTTATTTATTTTGTATCTTCAAAAATTGAACACTAAATCCTTACAGAACGATAATTTCAGCTGCTATACCTATAACCAATTGTTGTTATCTACATCTGATGACATTTCAATGACACTTTTAAAAAGGGTATTCATGTAACGAGATAATTTTCCGCTTTGTAGAAAGATATAACTTTCCGCAGCATGTTTTCATGAACACCCCCTAAGAAATACTTGCGTAAATGTGGGAAATATTTTGTGAAATGTCAAATTAAACGTCAGAATCCATACTTCTTCAGTTTACGAGGTTTATTTCTGCACTTTCCGCAGCAAATTTGTGAGATAATTTTATGCGATTTGCAGAAACTTTTTTCCATACAAATTTTGACAGCTCGTTTCTGCGGAGATAAAATTATCTGGTTTACGAGGTTTACGAGGGTTTTCCGCGCTTACATGAATACCCCTAAAATTTAATGAGCCAAAAATGGGCATTTAGTTTATAAGGGTGTTTAAAAGCTTGTTTAATTTAAAAGCGCTTGGTGAAACCAAAACATCTCATTTTAAGGTTTAGAAGCCTGTTAAATGTTTAAAAGTCCTTCGTGAAATCGGGCATCAGAGGCTATCAATGAGTCACGAAAGAAAGGCAGACATGGTATTTCTGGGCTTTAAATGAAAAGAACCAAGTCAGTTGATCTGGATGAAATCCTTCATATTTATAATATATGGCGAATCAAAGAATTCAGTTATTCTAATAAAAGAACTTTGTATTGTTATCTACATATTATGTAGGTATACTAAACATAATATGTTAAGAGAAATAATAATATGAACCATTATATAAATGAATGTTTAGGACTTATCTATCACCTCCTCCCGAAAATTGAGTACCACCTTTACCAGATTCATATTAAGTAAAATTTTTACCTCCGCCCTACATATTATCACCGATGCCCTACCTTAAATTCAACTCTAGCTACGGCCCTGGCATCACCACCGCTGTCACAACCAACTGGAACAACAAAAAATATGAAACTAATGGCCGATTTCATAAACAAACACTAAAAGCACTTTTATCAAAAATCCTCTTAAATTTTATCAGGCCCTTAAAAATTTTTAGTTTCACCAATCTATAAAAGGGACATTTTGGGGAAATTTTTGTTAAAATTGAGTTCTCTTCACATCCCTGGGAAAAATAAATTGCTTTTTTCTTTCTAACAAGCGAAATGTATGAGAAGAAATGAGAAAGCGTTATGTGTTCAAACAAATGCCAAGAAATGAAAAAAAAAGAAATGCACACAAAATATTTGGAAAGATTCTGATACTGACATTCTGTGGCATAAAATCGTTAAGTAATAACCACTTAATTTATTTTTTATTGCATTGTTGGGTTTGTTTTGGTTCTAAATGAAGACCAAACATATTCAACAAACTCATCCACAGATGCGTTGGAAAGTCGGAACCACATTTTGAAGTCATATAATGTATTTCTGTGAACCAGGAATATTCTTGCTCAGCGAATAACTTTGTGTTGCACTTTATTATTGGATGAAGACGATCAATATTTTTTTCGAAATAAAAAAACAAATCATTTAAATATTTAGTATTAATTTATTTATTTTGTATCTTCAAAAATTGAACACTAAATCCTTACAGAACGATAATTTCAGCTGCTATACCTAGTATAACCAATTGTTGTTATCTACATCTGATGACATTTCAATGACACTTTTAAAATTTAATGAGCCAAAAATGGGCATTTAGTTTATAAGGGTGTTTAAAAGCTTGTTTAATTTAAAAGCGCTTGGTGAAACCAAAACATCTCATTTTAAGGTTTAGAAGCCTGTTAAATGTTTAAAAGTCCTTCGTGAAATCGGGCATAAGTTTGGAAAACTTATGAAGAGACAGTGACAAAACCTGTATCACTGCCCTGCGCTATATCATCTGAGAAGCAGACACTTAGGGAAACACTTCTTCAACGACTTGGAGGAGCTCTCTGACATTCCAAGCAAAAACATATTGAAATTTACTAACGCCAAATCGCTTAAAAAATCATAATCACTATCAACCGACCCCACTAGGTTGGAAATCGCTTCCTACAACAGTCAAAAGACATACAAATGTTCTAGGACGACAATGATAGAACGAATGAAAACGACTGAAACGGAGAATGAGTACTTCGCCTATACACCAGCGATTGCCACTCCTCCGGTGAGAAGCACGAGCGTCGGTGACTTGATGGGACCCCTCTCCCTAAGATTGGTAAAATCCTCTTGAGGAAAGGAACAGACCCTTCGACTTATTCGGCAATCCTGACCACACATATGAACATATACACCAACCACTAACCTAACAAAATCATCTACCAAAGGTTGCAAGAAGGCACATGCTCCTACGGGTCTGGTGGTTGATGATGATGATGATGATTGGATGATTTCTCAAGTGGGGGTAAAGGAAAACATCACGCCAACTTACACAACTTATACTCAGAGGACCACTTCAAAGTCAAATTCTCTAGAATCATTAAAAAGTGTTCTGTTTCAGGTTAAAAATTTGTGTGTTTTATTTTGTTAATTGTTAATGTGTATTTTGAGAACTGGTGATAGAGTTTTGTATATAAATCATATAGTACTCTCATGAAGACGAACGATTGGGGCGACATCTTAAGCATAGCGATAGTACTTGTTAGATTTGTCTCTGCTAAATTAATAAAATATTCTCGTTTTTACTACTTGTTTTGTATCTGATCCTACTCTCCACTGTAAAATCGATCGCTAATTTCGGCGCCACTACCAGGATAGCATTGGTAACACAAACGCTCCATGATAATACTGTAGGTTAATACAAAGGTAATAGGTATATACATAAGTATGTAGGTCTCAACAAAATTAAGTATTTAGCGAGTTTCTAAGTATTTTTTAGAGTGCATACTTTGGTCTTAATTTTAATGATTTTAATTATTTAAAACCTATATATATATCTACCAGTGGCGTGCTATGAATAATTTAAAATCGTAAGTCGAAGAAAAATTATTCGCCCGAAAACGTAAATAAGGAGTCTACTCAAATAAATTTATATCAAGTATTCCAGTTCTGGGGCCAAATTATAGCTTCCCGTGACCGAGTGAGTGAGTTCCATCAGTGATCGAATTAAAATGTCAAATTATTGCAATCAATTGCTCGTCACGTATTACTCGAAAACAGATGAGGTAATTTGGCCCCTGGTTTCTACGCCAGATCGCTTAGGTTATGTTTCTTTGTTCAATAAGAGATAGCTCGGAGCGCAGTCTTTTACCCCTAACACACACCACGAACTACTGCATCGAAGCATATTGTCGATAAGGTTTTTGGTTTGTGTGAAATGAATATGTGTCGACATAGCAGCGCGAACTCTGGGAATCGAAGTAGTATGCCGACATGGCGTGTAAAAAGGACCGAACTAGTTCGTCGACACAGTTTTTTATGATGTTATTCGTTTTTAGTTGTTAAAATTTACAATTCGCCTGAAAAGGCAAGAATAAAATTTAATCTCCTTAAGCAACAATTCAATGAAGCTATGATCAACACAAAAAAGTGGTTCTGGAGCATTAAAATTCAAATATTTTTCGGTGATTTTCACTTTTCATTTAAAATTTCACAACTCTACCATTTAGCAGATGATTTTTGCATGTACTTCTACGTATTGGCGTATTGGCGTGTAAATGCCCATACAAAAGCGAAGTACTTTGTCGATTAGGTTGATCGATGTGGCGTGTGTGAGGGGTATATGAGCTCAGAACAAAATGAACGGTCAGATGGAGCAAAAAGATGAGCGCAGCTAACTTTTTTTTCGTGTGATGACAGAGACAGATGGCAAAAAAATAAAACAAAAAAAAAAATAAAATAAAAATGGAGTTCGCAATTTTGTTGGCGATACGCCATAAATCGCAGTTAACTGAGGGGTCCGTTATCAAAAAGGAACCATGAAATAAATAGGAAACTCATAAGGAACTATGTCAATATAAATACCAAAGTTATAATTTATTATAATAAATTATGATACGTAATCTGTAAAAGTACATAAGTCAGAAGCTAAAAAAACACTACCCTATATAACAAAAAAAAACAATTTTTTTTTAAAGTGATCAAACACACCAACCACTCAACGAAACCTCAAAATTATCCCAGATATTGCAACCGAGTTTCGAAACCACGAAACATTCGGAGGAAGATTTTTTCGAACCCAGATCCGAACTACTAGAGCCTATAATCCAACCAAAATCTATGCAAAACGAACACTCGACAAATGTATAGTCTAATTCGAGGAGTTCAATTTTTTGAAGGTTGATATTTTAATTATTTAAAAATTTTAATACTATTTTTTTAAATTTATTGCTTTCATTTTTTTGAAGTAGAACTTCTTTTTCGGCGTTGGGGATAAAAAATTTTCTATGCAGCTGTCAGTGACATGTCAAAACGACACGTTATCCGTCAAAGACAACTACATGTTTTTAGAATACAAAATGTTTGTACGTTTATAGGTTAGAATCTTACGGAAGCTTTGCTTGAGAGAAAAGAAATTTTACTTCTGACTGACTTCCTCCGTATAAAATCGCGACGAAGATTGTTACGAAAGTGTGTAATCCCCTATAGAACGCTCGATAGGCTGGTCAGGTTAAGCACTGTTGGTCTTCGTAATAAAGACGACGGAAGATGCTAGACTCGAATTTTAAATTGATAGTAGGTGGGCCGTGTGCGGTAGCCCTTTCGTTTACGAAAACCAGAGGCATAACAGACCTAGCGCGACAGAAAGGTACGCCGACGAGAATTACATTCCTTTTTTTTTTTTTTTGATTTTTTGGTTACCTGTTTCTCTTTTTACATGTATTTTTTTTTATCAATACAGAGTCAACAGAAAAAAGACATTAATAAATCCTTTATTTTTTACTTGTTATTTATCATTATTTTTTTTTGTCTTATCTTGCATCGTTAACACTTTGGGTTTTGCCCTGAGTAAGACAAACGAAATCTTTTTTTTAATTTAAATATCCTCAAAGTCTGTTGTATCACGGATTATTGTCATGTATTAAGTATTTTATACTAGATAATCAATTTTTTTTAAATAAATGAAATTTTGTGAGCCACGCAAAGTTTCGATGTTTTACTAGATCTACCAAAAGTCCTAAGTATGTTCTTTAGGTTTTTAAAATTTCAAGAGGTGTGGAGGATGAGCAAAAAATTAACGGTGACGTGTGACGTAGAAGCGAATCTGACGCAAAATAGGCCTCGAGATTCAAGGTATGGTGAAGAAAGGCCTATAGGCTATAGGTATTGAAACCAACTGATACTCTGAGAGTGGTAACTATACGTATGAGAGGAAATACGACATTTCCGCATGTTAGTTATTTTTGTAATGTAGTGAGGTTCAGTGGAGGAGCAAGATTCCCCCTTTATCTGGCGAGCTAAGCCGAGCGTCACTAGCATGCCTCTTCCCCTTCCTCTGATCATTCGAGCCCTTCTATTCCTATCCTAATCCACTTCCACGGGTTTCCGATGCCAATTCATCCTATACGAGTTAGGCAAGTTAGTTCCTTTTCTGCTTCCGGTCCCGATTCCCTTTTCCAGTCCTGAATATTGTTCCTTACCATTGCCCGAATCATAATCATAGGTCCTCATCATATTGCCATGTTACAAATAGGACGAACATACATATACCTGAATTAAATCAATTTTAGAATAAGAATAAAACAAACTTATTATAGCTCCATATGCATATATACAAGTAAATAATGAACTTTCTATAAACATGAAAAAAGATTTTCGTAAACGACAGTTTTTTTTGTCAATAAGTAGCTTAAACAAGCCAAGAAGCTCAACATATGTTTCTCAAGCATTCTTAAATAATTTCGGAGATCGTCTGGCTGTAATCTTAATTCTTCTATTATATTTGTATGTGATAAACGTTTCCTTTCCAGAAACCAACCCTTCGTCCAACAGGATCTTCTTTTTTTCAACTATTAATAGTGCCGCCACTGCCAACAATATGTTGTTATCCATTTTGTTGTTAAGAACGAATTGAAAAACAAAACCGAATTAATGTAAATTTTGTATATAATTAAAGATGTAAATGCGTCTTCGTTCTTCGCTGTTGAGAGAAGAACGAACAAGGTACAATGAAGAACGAAAGTCTAAATGGGGCTTTAAACACAGCGGTCAAAAAAGAGTCATCTCTTAGCACTCTTTATGCTGGTCGTCCACTATGTGCGCGATAAGTTCAACTAACTTCGTTCAACTTTTTATTCAACTCTTTCGTTGGATAAACGAATTTACAACCTCTTACACTTGTGCAGCAAATTACGTAATTCACGTTGAGCAACTAAAGTTGAACAAAATGCGTTAGGAGCCCTGTACACATAATTGACCAACTTTCCCATATGTTGATTAACCTCTCACACCTAGTTGATCAACTCTTAAAACTTATTCCAGTGTTGAATAGCTCCGTACACCTAGTTGACCAACTAACTCAAATGTTGAAAAGTTTTTTAAGTTGATCAACTGCGTTTTCGATATGGTTGCTCAACCAGTTGATGAACGAGTTGATACCTTCGTACACTTAACCAAGGATCACTCGTTGGGGAACGCGTTATACGCACCACGATAAACAAAAAACGCAAACGTCAAACCTGAAATAATTTTGACTTCAGTTCGGTACATTCATTTATTATCGACGCACGCCTTCGCTTTAAAATATTCTTAAATGTGTTCCGTATGAGTATTATTTCCTCTAAGAAAAAAAGTGGCTGCCGCATTAATAATATTAGAAAATGAATTGTTGCCTCAAAAGTCTCCATTTGTCATTTACTTCCGATTTAGGCAATTGCATTTTCGAGGTTGTTCTGCGTTTGGCCGAATATTTGAAACAACAAAATGAAGACCCGGACATTTTCGTCTTTGAAGCTGACGCTGAGGAAGCAGACGTAAGTAAAAATGTAGATGTTTCAAATATGATTAGTCTTCTGCTTCAACAACAAAAGAATGTTCTCGAACGTCTCGAAGAGCAACGAAATGAACAAAAGAAAGAACAAAAGAATGTTCTCGAACGTCTCGAAGAGCAACGAAATGAACAAATGAAAGAACGAAATGAACAAAAAAAAGAACAGAAGAATGTTCTCGAACGTCTCGAAGAGCAACGAAATGAACAGAAAAACGAACAAAAGAATATTCTCGAACGCCTTGATAAACAGCATAGCGAACAAAAAGACCTTCTCGAAGAGCAGAGAAACATGCTAGAAGGCAAGCTTGTTAACATCGAGAATAATGTATCTACCCTTGATGGACGTGTTTCATTGCTGGAGAATCAAGCCGACAACAAAATGGAGACGTTTTCAAAAGTGTTAGATGAACGTGTTTCATTGCTAGTCGACAACAAAATGGAGACGTTTTCAAAAGATTTAGACCGTGTTCGAAACATAAAGATTCGGGAAAGTTCTGGGGAAGCTTTGAGAAAAAAAGAGATGCAACCTCCAACCTTTGATGGACAAACTTCTTGGTCTATATACAAGAAGCAATTCGAGGCAGCTTCCATAACAAATGGCTGGGATGAGGCTGACAAGTATATAGCCTTAACTCTTGCTCTTAGAGGAGCAGCTGCTGAGTTGTTGCAAACCATACCAGCAGATAAGAGCGGCGACTTCAATTCCTTGGTTTTAGACAAACGCTTTGGTAACAGCCACATGAAAGAAGTCTTCAAAGTGCAACTCAATTTCAGAGTTCAGAAGAGGAGCGAAACTCTACAACAACTGCAAGCGGACATTGAAAGGCTTGTTCATCTTGCATATCCAGATGTTGGAGAGGAAATTTGTAACCAGTTTGCAGTTGAGGCATTTGTTCGCGCCATTTCCGACATACATCTTCAAAGGGCCGTGCAAACTGCTGGAAAACGAACGCTTTCTGAAACATTAGCGTTTACCTTGACAATGGAAGCAGCTGAGCAAGCTTCTCAGGGAGTACATCGACTTAGAGAAGCCATCGTCGAAGAATGCTCATGCCAAAGAACTGATGTCCAAAGGAACCAACGAAACGGACTTGCAAGGTGCTGGAATTGCAACAAGACCGGACATTTACAGCGTCAATGTCGATTACCACCAAGAAGAGCTTGTCAACATTGTGGACAAACCCAGAACAAGGTAACAATAACACCAGTGTTACTTCCCGAACAGTTTCCCAACAAGTAAGAACTAACTTCGAGGGGCAGGAGCTGATTTCTGGTATCGATGGCCCCAGAAACACCATCCAGGTCTCCCAGACTAATCGAGACAATAAAAGTCTGACCGTCGAGGCAACTTTAAATGGCAACAAACGTGTGGTCACCATCGACACCGGTGCCACAGCCTCCATTGTGCGAAAAGACCTAGTGCACCTGAATTGGCTACACAACACCAATAGCTACCGTTTGCGAACTGCCACAGGAGAAGCAGCTAGGGTTTATGGTGAAGTCCGACTTAGAATTCGAATTGCAGATCTAGAATTCTCACACAAATTTTTGGTGGCAGATATATGTGACGAGTGCATCATCGGAATGGACTTCATGAAAGAACATCGAGTAATTTTGGATTTTGGCAACCAGGTACTCAAATACCAGAATACAGAGATTCCAATGATCTATGGGCACGAAGGAACAACAACTCTAAGGACTGTCATCAAAGAAGATGTGGTTATTCCTACTTCTTCTGAGGTATTCGTTTGGACAAAAGTAGAAGGTGGGTGTGGACGCCATCGATACCTAATGGTGGAACCAGGCCCAGATTGTTCTTCATCATCATTGGGAAGACACTTGTGACTCCGAAGAACAATATGGTCCCCGTACGGAGACTCAACACCAAACCGTACGATGTAAAGTTAGTGAAAGGAGAAGTTATCGGTAAGTGCGAATCTGTCGCAGCCATAACACGAATTGACGCTGAAACACCGAGAAAGACATTAGACCCTGAGGAGCTCAATAGCATCAAGGCAAAGATACTCAATTCAGCTAACCTAGACCAACATCAGGTTAAAATGGCAGAAAGCCTTCTGAATGAGTATGCCTACATTTTCGCTTCACCAAACGGGAAATATGGAAGGACACAAATGGTGCAGCATCGAATAAATACAGGAGATGCAAGACCAATTCGTCAGCCCGCAAGACGTCTTCCACTGGCCAAACAAGGTGAAGCTGAGGAAATGATTACCACCATGAAGAAGGATGGTTTGATTGAAAACTCCAAAAGTCCTTGGGCGTCGCCAGTGGTCCTAGTCAAAAAGAAGGACGGAAGTACACGGTTTTGTGTTGACTACCGAAGGTTGAATGATGTAACTAAGAAAGACAGTTACCCCCTGCCAAGAATTAGTGACACCTTAGATGCGATGGAAGGAGCACACTGGTTTTCAACACTGGACTTGAAAAGTGGATATTGGATCGAGAAAAGACAGCGTTCTCCACAGGTAATGGGCTGTGGCAGTTCAACGTGATGCCATTTGGTCTTTGCAACGCTCCGGCAACCTTTGAGCGTTTGATGGAGTGCGTCCTTCAAGGCCTGACGTGGAAAACTTACCTTTTCTACTTGGATGATGTTATCGTTTATGGAAAAACATACGACCAACACTGTAAGAACCTAAAGGGTGTGTTCCAGAGACTTCAAGAGGCTAACCTTAAACTGAACCCAGAAAAATGTGCACTGTTCCAGACTGAAGTAAAGTATTTGGGACATATCATCTCGTCCCAAGGAGTCAAGACCGATCCTGAAAAAGTTGACACCGTCAAAAATTGGCCAACACCACAGGACAAACATCAACTACGAAGTTTTCTTGGTCTTGCTACTTATTACAGAAGTTTTGTAAAGAACTTTGCCGGAATTTCGAAGAGTTTGCATCAGCTTACGGAAAAGAACAAGCAGTTTAGATGGTCAGGTGAGTGTGAAAAAGCCTTCCAAGAACTGAAATACCGTCTATGCAATGCTCCGGTGCTGATCTATCCGACTCCAGGCAAGTCGTTTATCATCGATGCTGATGTAAGCAATGTGGGAGTCGGCGCTGTTCTGTCACAAGTGCACAATGGCGAAGAAAAGGTTGTCGCCTATTTCAGCAAAGTACTGTCGAAGACCGAAAGGAACTACTGTGTGACCAGAAGAGAACTCTTGGCACTCATCTTGGCAACGAAACACTTCCACAAATACATCTATGGACAGAAGTTTCTTCTACGAACCGATCATGGTGCTCTTAACTGGTTGTTGAACTTCAAGAACCCAGAAGGACAAGTCGCAAGGTGGATAGAAAGACTGCAGACTTACGATTACGAAATTCAACACCGAAGGGGAAAGCTGCACTCAAATGCCGACGCACTATCCCGAAGACCTTGTAAAATAGATTGCAAGCACTGCAGGCGACAAGAAGAAAAGGAATCCATCAACATTCTGCGAATAAGGGCTGACCCCATTTGTGGATGGAGCAATGAGGAAATAAGATCTGCTCAACAAGAAGACCCCGACATTGAACCTCTTCTCGCATGGAAAGAACAGACTTCACAATATGATGATGAAAGATTTTGTTGGTACTTGCTTTAAAATAAGAAAATCACACTGGAGAACGAACACTGGCGCAAACTTTTAAACAGGCTATTATTAAGGTATTGGTATGATACTACTTTACAATTTGCTAACTTTATAGTAGTTTACTAACTCATTCTTAATTTTAAACATTTTCTAACTAGTATCGTACTAAAAGAATTTTCTTAATAAATTGCTTCCGAACACACCTAAAACAATAACATTTCGTGTAAAAAAGTAAGTACACGAACCTTTTTTGATGTTTGCAAATGTCAAAGAGTCTATTATGAAGCTAGCACGATACTACAAAAATAAAGTATGTATTTGATGATTTTAACTTTAATTAAAGGGTAGAGAAAGTATGATGCTATATTCGAATATTTGATTAAAATTTGCAAATTCGTTGTTTTAACCTAGTATCATACTAAAACAGCTTTAGCATCGTACTAATTCAATTAAAATTTTGCGCCATTGTTTTTAGGTTATATGATTTTTTTCGTTTTATACACTATACAGTCACTGGCAAAATTATTTACGCATTGCATTGCTCGCACTTTAATCAACCTTTAAAATAACAACAAATTGTTTATTAACTTTTCCCATTTTTAATGTTCGCAGTTTTATTCAAAAAGTAAATAAAAAAATTAATCAAATTCCAACAAATGACTGTTAAAATCATACAAAACAAAGCGGCATTATTATTTACACATCCATTGAACACAGGCAAAATTATTTACACAAGTGCAAGGCAAGTTCAAGACTTAATAGACTCAATGCCCAGACGGGACGCCTTGCAGAAGAAATAATTCAAATTGAAAGCGAAAACACCATTATTTTTGAGATTACACACACGGATTTTAATTTCTTTATTAAAAATAATTTGTTAACATGAAATAAAAAAATTAAATATTAAAAAAACTAAATTCAATAGCTTGAATGCATTTCGGCTAGTCTACTAGCTATCATCCGTAACACGACATGACATGTCAAGTTAATAAATTACAATACAATAAAAGAATTACATTTTTAAATAAATAAAAAATAAAAAAAAAAAACAAAAACTGTAGTGTTTGCCAAGAGGGCAAAATAAAACCAGATATTTAATAATATTAGGCTAGCCGCGCACTATCAATTTTTAGTTGCGGAACTGTTTGGATACTTATAGAAAATAGATGAACTATTTGGTTGAATATCTGCGCAGCTGCAGATAATTATATGTTCAATAAAATAGCGAACTCATTTTAGGCAATCGTTTAGTTTTTAGTTGCTCGAACCAAGCAGTTTCGCAACTAAAAATTGCAAGTGCGCGCCTAGCCTTATACACTTTTTATTTCGGAGCTCGATTTTGCATGAGCCGTTAAATTAGTATTTTAAAGCAATCAACTTAATGCTAACGTAATTTTATACATTGGTATTTTTAGATCTGTTCAGCTTAAAGTCATTGGCGCAAAATTTTAAACATACTATTATTAAGGTATTAGTATGATACTACTTAACAATTTGCTAACTTTATAGTAGTTTCTAACTAATTCTTAATTTTAAACATTTTCTAACTAGTATCGTATTAAAAGAATTTTCTTAATAAATTGCTTCTGAACACACCTAAGGCCAGGCGCGCACATTAAATTTTTAGTTTCGCAACTGTTTGGTTGCTAAAATGAAACATATGGGCTTATATGGGACACCGCGCACTTAGAGCAACTCGATTCTCGAAACTAAAAAGTTTGTGTTTTGACACAAACTAAACGATTGCCTTCGCTACAGTTGAGTTGTTTTCTATAAGAGCAAGAGAGAAAAGAGTGTGAGCGTGAGTGTGCGGTTCTCTTTCAACTGGCGATCAAACTATTTGATTTCGATCACAGTTGCCAGTGCGCGACTAGCCTAAAACAATGACATTTCGTGTAAAAAAGTAAGTACACGAACCTTTTTTGATGTTTGCAAATGTCAAAGAGCCATATGAAGCTAGCACGATACTAAAAAAATAAAGTAGCTTTTCGATGATTTTAACTTTAATAAAAGGGTAGAGAAAGTATGATGCTATATTCGAATATTCGATTAAAATTTGCAAATTCGTTGTATTTAACCTAGTATCATACTAAAACAGCTTTCGCATCGTACTAATTCAATTAAAATTTTGCGCCATTGTTAGGTTGTGTGCACATGGCAGCTGCACTACATCCCCTTTTCTTAGTTACATTACTCTTCAAAGTTTTACCAATTCAAATTAGAGGTAATTATTTTATTTTTCTTACAAAAATAATAATCATAGTTATAACTATTTTATTGAACTTAAAAATAAATAATTACATATTTTTCATTTAATTCAAATCTAATTTAAATTATGTATATAAGCTAAGCTTTAACATTTTTATACATTACTAGTTTTCGCCCACGAGTTTGGGTTTTGGGTGCGTATATTATTGAATTTCGAATCATTTTTTTGGAACAGCCAATAAAACGTCGAACTTCTCCGTAAGTTTTACCTTCTGAAATCATTTTTTTAATAATTTCACGTTTTTCGTTTGTGCAATGTTATCCACGGCCCATTGTCTTTGAAAAACTGTAATTTTTTTTTGTTTAAAATGAAGAAACCTATTCAAAATTAACAAATCTTAACATTTGGTTACTTTACCTTGAAATATGACACCAAAAGATGTTTTTTTCTAGCGAAAACTGCAATCAGTGCTATTATTTTTACCGCAATAAAAAAGGGTTTTTCTTCAATATGGCCTCGTAAAAAAAGAACCGTTACCATTTAAGTGCCAGAGATACACAATACAGAAAGTTAACACTTCAAGCAATAACAAAATACAGTAGAGGCTGGAAATATGTGTCCATTTACTAATTTAAAAAAGTTAAAATGAAACTTGTACCGGTGGTGCTATTTTTTTTACCGGCACTGTATGTATGTACATCTTTTTATTCTAAAAAATCGAATAAGCAAGATGTAATTTTGTGTTGTTGGTGTGTTTTGATAGAGTTTCGATCCTTTTAGGTAGGTGTACAAAATCGAGAGGTAGGATACCTTTTCTAATTACTTCATTTTTTAAGGAAAATTTTAGGGCGGATTACAAAACTTCGGCTCGACCAATTTTCAAAAAATTTGTTTCTAAACCATCTCGAAGTGGTCCCCTTTCATTTGAAAAAAAAAATATAAAAATCCATCCAGCCAGATTCTAGTTATAAGGTCACACACAAAAGTTAAACTCGTTTTTATATATATACATAGACATAGATATACATATTAGTTAATTTTATTTTCATTCGAATTAATTTATTTCTATATAATATATATTTTTTTTTTATAAATAATTGTATTTTATTAAAGTGAAACCAATTTATGTTTGTTTTCAATTACTGTACATAATCCTTCATCCATGAAGGTACATTTACTTTTAGTCCGGTTCTTGTTGAGGAACTAACTTCTGGAATTACTTCATTTTCTACAGAAGGTAGCACTTCTGGACTTATTACATCAATGTCATCATCTGTATTATTTTCATATTGATTTTGAGCTACAACTATGCAATTCTTCAGAATCACGGAAACTATTGGAATCGATATTTAGAGCTGGAATTAAATGCCACCTATTTCGTCTATACTTTTCTCTATAAGCTTGAACTAAATAAGACCGTGGTTCATCCAATTTTTTCACAACTCTACCGTATTTATGTAAATCTGTTATCCATACAGCATCTCCGTTTTTTAATTCTGGAAGATCTTTTGCCTTATGTCTTTTATTATAATTTTCAATTTACTTTGTCTTAATTTTTCGTTCCTTTTCAATTACTTTTTTATTGTTTTCTATTTCTAATAAACTGGGCAGAATATAGGTACTAAAGATTTAAATTTTCTTCCCATTATTAACTCTGCAGGTGAAAAACCGTTTGCTAATAGGGTTGAACGATAGCTTAAAAGACCTTCATGTATATTAATTAGTACATTTTTTGATTAATTTTCTTTGCCATTTTGACTGCTGCTTCGGCAGCACCGTTTGATTGACTGAAATACGGACTACTTGTTACATGTTTAAAACTATAATCAAGCGAAAACTTTTTAAATTTTGATTGAAATTGAGGACCGTTGTCACTTCTACAAATAGAACAATTGCCAAATCGTGAAAAAAATTCTTTAACATTTTCTATTATATCTTCTTCAGTCATAGAAACAAGTGGAAAAAATTCGAAGTATCGTGAGTAGTAATTAGTTATTATTAGATACCACTTATTCCATTTAAAAAAGTCTAAACCTATTTTTTCCATAGGTCGTGTCGGAGGATCTTCCTATTGAAATGTTTCTTTATTATTACTCCGTTCTTCAATGCAATTTGGAGATTTTTTTATTAAGTCCTCCCTCTGAGAACTAAGGCCTAGCCACCAAACTGAAGTCTGAGCCAACCTACGACATTTTGTAATGCCTTGATGTCCAGAATGAATGAAGTTAATAACCTCTTTCTGAAGATCAAGAGGAATTACAATTCGAGTATCTTTTAATACTAAGCTTTCCGTAAAGGAGATATCAAAACGGTATTGATAATATGACACCATAAAATCAGGTGCTTAATTTATTTCGAGATGGCCAACCGGTCCGATGCATATTGGACTAAAAATTGACAAACTGGATCCTTTTTTTGAACATTTATTATTTTTTCCATATAGTAATCTTTTACAGGAAGATTATGTACTACGAAGCGTACGAAAGCTTCAGTTTCCATTTCTAATTCCTGCGGTTCGTTTACTCTACAAGGAACTGGACTGTGAGACACCGTGTCTGCTATTTTTAAATCCTTTCCTGGTACATATACCACTGAGTAGTCATAACGCATGAGGCGCATTCTAAATCGCTGAAGTCTCGGTGTTAAAGTATCTAAATTTTTTGATTGTAAAATCTGAACCAAGGGCTTATGATCGGTCTCAAATATAACTTGAATTCCAGTTATATATTCAGCTAATTTTTCAGCTGCCCATGTTATACCTAGGGCCTCGAGCTCAATTTGAGCATAATGTCATAGTTCTAGAAATATGTGAAACTACCTGTCTGTTTCCTTTCTCGTCGGCTTGAAAAAGACATGCTCCAATTCCGTAGCAAGATGCATCTGAGCTGATAATTATTTGTTTTGATGGGTCAAAGTAAGCCAAAGTTGGAGTTTTTGTCAAACTGTCTGTTGCAGCGCCGAAATAAAAGTTCAAAAGATTATAAATATCGTAATCCAAATTACAACACGCTGAATGAGATACTTCTGCCCGACTCGAATATAACTAAGAGGGAAATTCTTAAGATGGTTATGAGAATTTTTGATCCTCTTGGTCTGAAATCTTTTTACATCATTCGAGGTCGTGTCATCCTCCAGGAAGTATGGCGTGAAGGTTTTGATAATTGAATTGCACGGGGGTGGCCGTGGCGCGATGGATGTGTGCTCGCCTGTCAACCTCATGATGACAGGTTCGATCCCTGCCGTCGTCTATGTCGCTTTAATTCCATTAAAAACCTTCTAAAAATTGTCATCAATGGGTTGCTGGTTTACTCATTACATGTTGTTCAGGCATAACACTAACAACATGTAATTGAGTTAAATTAGTATGCCCAACAAGGATGAACACGAATAAAATAATGTGAATTATAAGCGACATAGAAATAAGACACGGCATTTCTCCACTCTAGCTCAGCCGCCATCCCTGCAGATAAACAAATCTGAGACAACCACCAACAGTCTCAGAACATCGTGCCACATATCTTTCCTATCCTTCTTTCTCTTCATTAACTTCACGCCCGCGCTGTGTTGAAACATTTAAAGGGTAATCATAATCCCTTGAGCGCGGGTAGATTATAAAAAAAAAAAAAAAAAAAAAAAGCTCCTTGCAGTTTTTCGCATGTTTTTTCTGAATAGTTTTCTGGTAGTGTTGGTTTTAATTTGAAGTTTTTTATAACGATTTTCTTCACATCGCCAGGCTTCGACATGTTATTTATGGTGGCCTTGTTCAGAAAGGTAGACCTATTTTCCGCCACCTGGGCGTTGTTGAGCATCGAGAAATTTGGACGTCGTTCGCCGTTGGCCGAACCAAATGGAACTTGCTGGGAATTGCTCATGTTGTTGCTGGCGTTGTTCTGTCGAACGAAGAACTTGTTATTGCTGCCGTCTTCCCCGGAGGTGAGTTTACTTTGCTTAAGGTTTTCTGTGTCCTCGACTGTTTCCATTTGCTTGTATTTTTTCGAAGCGCTCATAGTAATTTCCCCTGCCTTTTTGCCTTTTGGGGAAATTGGGTACTGCACGGGTAATCCTTCCTACTATTGTTCTCGTCTCCCTTTCTTCTAATTGTTTTTGAGTATCGCCAAATGTGATTAATTACATTAAGTAATAACTTTTCTACTTAGTTAATAACTGGTTTTATTTGAATAATTGTTGAGGATAAAATAAGAAATATGAGAAGGAAGTTCTTAAACAAAAACATACGACTACCATTTAGAGGGTGCTTAGGGTTTGCTCCACTTAACACAAAACGAATGGCTCCCTTATCTACCTGCTGCATCGTCACGAAGAATGGAAACTTATGGAGAAGTTTCTATGTTGGCATCCACTGACCGTCGCGGTGACGGAAGAACACCTGATCGCCAATGCCATTGAGCAGGACTTCGATGTGGTCGTGGCATTTCGCAATCCCGAAGGAATCCTTCTTGGGCAGAATCTGGTCGATGTGCGATTCCAGCTATGGATAGGCTTCCAAGTCGACGGAGCAAAGGTTAGAATTTGTTAAGGACAAACGAATTTGTTTTTCTTGTCTGGACTCGTCAAAGCATAACTGGAGTTCGTGCAGAGAGAAGACAATATGCGGGATTCAAGGTTGTCCAGGACGTCATCACCCACTCCTATCCCAGCAAGTTGCAGCTTAAAGATCCCAGTTGAACGATTCTGCAAATCCTTTTGTGTCTACACATCATATTCGCTCTTCCCATGTTGGGAAAAATTCATCAATTTTGTTCAAGATTGTGCTTATTCGCATCTATGGTGTCGACGACAGGTTTGTGGATACATATGCGTTTCTTGACGATGGTTCATCCTTATCAATGGTTGAAAGAGATCTTTTTGATGACCTATTTTTGGCATTGGGAAATAAGGCTTTATCACAGCTTTGTTAAGATGAGTGTAATCAACACAAAGTCTTATTTCACTATCCGGCTTTGGAACAACTACTATAGGACTGACCCACTCAGTCACGTCCTCCATTGGTTTAATAATGTCCATGTCTATTGATCTTTCAATTTCAGATTTTAATTTTGACAATAACGGAATTGGTACTCTTCTTGGTACCGTTTGTACAAAGGGGGTTACACCGCTTTTCAATTTTATTTTTATTCCCCCTTTAAACTCTCTACTGGAGGCTGTAGAATATTCAATTCAACTATAGCGTTACGACTTAAAGTAGGAGTATTAAGTTCTTCAACTATGTATACGTCATCAATATATTCCCTATCATTACAGATTAAAGTTACTCTAGCAAAGCCTAAAACCTAAACTAAACCTAAAACTAAAAAAGTGTATTTCCATCTGGTCCCTTTAAACTAGCTTTTGATTGACAAATAGATAGCTTATCTATCTCCACAGAATTTTTTGAAATACAGACACAGTCTGCGCCCGTATCTATGAGGAAATTTAATTTTGTTTTTAATTCGGCAATCGTACACTATACGTACCAGGATTCTACACCTGATATTTTAATATTTCCCGTAAAAAATTCCTGTGTTTGTCCTATACCGTGCTCAAAATTCTCGTGATTCTCTGAATTGCTAGTTTTAATTTCTGTTTGTAAATTGTTAATTTGAACTGAATTTATTTTGTTATTTTTGTTTGACTTTTTGTTATAAAAGTTTTCATTTTTCTTTGAGCAAACATTTGAGAAAGGTCCACGAACATTACAAAAATTACAATTTTTATCTTTAGCTGGACAATCTATTCTATTATGTGGTCTATTGCCACAGTAATTACATTTGGTTTTGAATCTACTATAGTTATTACTCTTACCCTTAATATTCATACTTGGACCATCTCGTTGACCACCATGACCATGACCTCGTTGACCACCACTCGACTTAACCGCCTGTATGCTGTAGACATTAGTTTCTTCCTTTATAATTTTCGTTTGTTTAATCTTTATCTCCGCCTGCCGTGCTGTATCCATTGCCATTTTGAGTGTTAAGTCCGATTTAAGTTGCATTTGCTCACTAACTTTCGTGTTCAGCATGCCCACAACTATTCGATCACGAATCAGTTCATCTTTTAAGTTGCCGTAATCACATTTCTCGGCGGAGGTATGTAGGTCTGTAATGAAACTATCAACAGGTTCACCTTGCCTCTGTACACGTGAGTTGAATTTGAATCTCTCAAAAATGATGTTCTTCTGTGGGTTGAAATATTTGTCGAACCTATCTAAGGCATCCGCCAAGGTTGTTGGAGTAGCTCCTAACTGCAACCAAACTTCTTCACTTTTTTCTCCCATCAAATAAAACAGCAAGTCTATTTGGTCTTCTTGTGGTTTGGTTGACTGTCCGGAAACATTTATGTATCGCTCGAACCTTTTTCTCCACTTAGCCCAATTTTCTGCTTGTGAGAAATTAAATGGTTCTGGAGGAGCGATGTTTGCCACAAAAATGTTCTCCTTTTTATCTTCTTTGGGAGGCATTTTTCTTTTATTTCTTATCGAATTATTGTTCTTACCGCTGCCACCATGTAGTGTTTGCCAAGAGGGCAAAATAAAAGCAGATATTTAATAATATTATACACTTTTTATTTCGGAGCTCGACTTTGCACGAGCTGTTAAATTAGTATTTTAAATCCAAAAGCAATAGTCCTGTTCAACTTAATGCTAACGTAGTTTTATACATTGGTATTTTTAGATCTGTTCAGCTTAAAGTCATTGTTAGGTTGTGTGCACATGGCAGCTGCACTACAAAAACGAAATCATTTAAAATTAAGTGAGAAAAAGAAGGAAAGAGAAAGGAAAAATATTTTAAAAAAATGTAACTTTAAAAATAACCGTTAACAAATACAGATACAAATACAGTTACTCGTATTTGCACTTGTGTAAATAATTTTGCCTGTTTTCGATGGATATGTATGTTTTGTATTGAATTTGATCAATTTTTGTATTTACTGTTTGAATAAAACTCATTCACGTATCACGATGAACGATGCTCCACACAATGAATTTTCTGTTAAAAATGAATTAACCGCAATTTCATAAGAATACAAGATGAAGACATTGTAGAGTCCGAAATATCGACTAAATCGAATGCTACTTGTAGTAATTAAAAGAAGATGTTTTAATTCAAGGATTACAATGATTTATTTAGATTTAAATAAAATATAAGTAAAATTGTGAACATAAGCAAAGGTAAGCTAGATATAAAATGAGGATGAGGAGGTTTTATACAGACTGACAGTTTTGTAGTATTCTTGTGGAATTATTCTAGTCATGCCAAAGTAATTGAATGTGCTAGAATTTAAGAATGTTGTTGCTTCGCCACTGGCACTGACCTTAAATGGAAAGAGGTTACAATTCTTATTGTTACAGGGTTTCGGCCGATTGCCATTCTTCGCTTTATCTCAAAGGTTAATTTTGAAAAAACCGTCCTGCATCATATAAAAAATTATCTATAGATCAATAACTTGTTAAGAGCAGTCACAAATCCGCTTCACTTTTTGTCGCAGATAAAATAAAAACCACAATGGGCCGCAATGTCCTCACTACACTACTAAGCTAACACTCTTTGACACTGTTAACCATTAAATTTTCCGTAAAGAAAACTGCAAAACTGATATTAATCAGTCATGTTAATTATTTCGTTCTTAGCTTAGTGAAAGGCAACAATGCGTGGTAACAAATAAACAATCTTCTGTTTTTCTGAATTCATTAGCTGCACTCCCAAACGAATCTTTCCTTGCCCAAATCCACCTATAATGAACTACTACTATGATTTGTTTGATTCATCTCTGTAAACGCCGGTGCTATGTAACTGCTGAAGACAGTCTTTTGTTTCTGCGGATTCCGAACGGTTAACATGGGAGGCTGTTACATCTTCTCAAGAGCAGCTAATCGAATCCAGAGCTCCGACACTAACAGTCGTTAGAAAGCAAAAACAAAGGTATATTTGTCTTGTTTGGAATTAGAAGCTTTATTTTGAGGAAAGGGAACTTCTAGCCTAGAGTACTTTACTAATCATATTTCATTCCTTGTATAAAACTCCATAGACCTGCAAACTGACGCACACATTTGCCTCTGATACATGATTATCGCAATTGCTTGCTGTTGAACATTATCATGTTGGCTTAAGAAGAACGTAGGAATAGGTAAATATGAAGATTGAACGAAATATTATTTGAATGATAGGAGATGAAAAGTTTTTTGATAAGATACTCAAGCAAACAGAAAAGCTAATCCTCGGCGACGCGACATTTAAACGTGTGTTTGCTTTTGTTTTGTATTTATGTATTTATGTATTTATGTATTAATGTATTTATGTATTAATGTATTTGTGTCTTATTTAGCTGATTGTTTCAAGCTATAAAAGAGAATACAAGAGTTCAGTTAGTTGTCAGTATAGTTCTGTGGCTTCGAATATGAACTTTTCGGGATATTTTTGTTTGATTGCTACTGCGATCTTTATTGTTTTTGTCCAACAATCAGAGGCTGATGCCGTTTTTGATAAATTCACCAATTATATCGAAGACGGACTAGATGCTATCGAAAACAAGTTAGTTCCAGGAAATAAGAGATGCCGTAATGCTATCAATTTTATTAAACAACGTGCCCAACTAAATATAAACGCCAATACTTATGTTCATTCATCAATAAAACTTAGCGAAAGCTTAATCAATGCTACAATAATTATAACAAGTTCTAGAAGCACAATGTTGGATGGAGTCTTAGAAGCCGAAAAAATTGTTGGTAAGAACCCTGAAGATGCCAGAAAACTAACGCAGCAAGCATATGTGGATGGCTTATCGATACTCTACAGTGTCGGAACACCCTTCTATAAAGCACTTGGAGAAGCTTTGCATCTTTCAAATGATGGAACTAGACAAGGTCTTTTATCCGCAAGTCAAATTATTATAAAAGGAGGATTGGCATTATTAGATATAATTGGATCCGGTGAGAGCTTATTCAATGACGGTAGTGAAGTTGGAGGCAGAGCAGCTAAAGAGTCACTCAGTGTATATTATTTAGCTATCGAAGCTGGATTTGCTGCTTTTTTTTACAATCTTCAAAAATCTACCAATGAATCATTACAAGCACTCACATATGCTCAAAGCAGCCCATTCCAACTAAAAATTAAAAATCTAAAGTGTGGAGCTACCGCAAAAGACGATTCTGAGAGTTCAGATGCTTTGGAAGATATTAATCAAATTGCTAAAAATTCACTAAGGAATGGCGCTAATCCTGCTTTAGTGCAAGAGTTGGAGGAAATTCTTAAATGTGCACTTGATTCCTTAATTCAAACTACAGCTGAGGTCAAAAGAATGTTACAAAATACTAAAATTATTGCAAGAATTAATACCCTTGCTGCCACGACTATGGTCTCTACAAATGTCGCAACTTTAAGAAAAAAAACAAATCAACTATTTGCCCAGCTCTATTTAGAAATTGCAGATGTATATGTTAGATCTGGAAATCAATCAGACAAGGAATTTCAATCAGGCTTTGTGAACTTAGAAACAGGATTTATTAGAATCCTTAATGTAATTAAATCTTCTGGACAGATATTAAAGAACGGAATAGAAAATGGAGGTGATGCATCTATGTTAGCTTTTGAAAGTGTCGCCAAGTCTGTATATTTAGCGAAACTTGTTTTCATCCAAAGCATAGACGAATGTGCAAAGATTGTATTTAGTCTACTCTAGTATATTTGCTTCCTAAATATATTTGCTTTGCAGTAATGAGATCGTACTCTTTCTGGTGCAATTTATTCTTTGATGTTAGCTTATTTTTTAATAAAAGGGACACAAAAAGGAATATTTGTATTTTAATTTTCAAGGAATGCCAACAAGATTGCACCCTTAGTTTTGCCTTTTTGATTTTTCGTCATTGTGCATAGGTTTTGAATTGGGACAATAATATGTTCTTAAAAATACAATTTGAACAAAAAACATCTACATACGAGTATGTAAGCCCAATCAGGGGCCTATTGCACCAACTACAAATTACAAGCACAAATTTGTGATTAAAAAAAATTACATATGAAAAAACTCGATTTTGTACAAATTTGTTAAAAAAAATGCTTGTAATCACAATTTTGTAAGATGGTGCAATAGGCCCCTGGTCAAACTTTGCCAACTTTACACGCAATTTTCAACTTGTATTTGTATTTCGTATCGGAAATTAGATGTGGGAGGGCTTCAAGGAAGAAAACAAAACTGAGGGCCTCCAAGCAGTATATATGTATGTTTATAATCGTTTGTTGACGAACCCATTCAACCAGAAATGGGCTGTATATGATTTTTCAACCGAAATTGAAATCAGTTTCCAACTCCCCGAAAGTCTAGTTAGAGGACACACGTCGTTGTCTATGGTCGTTTACGTTAGGCTCCCGCCCTGGGTAAGGCCTAAGCGGGTGAAGTTGTGGTCTTGAAAAAGGTCGATTGACCATGGCGCGGAATTGACTGCTTGGGATTTTCCTGAATTGATGAACTTGAATATTCACCATGTTCCGAAAAGTAATAAATGATAGCCAATTTGACAGATGTAGCTTCACCTTAAATGTTTTTTTTTTTTTTTTTTTTTTTTTTTTTTTTTTCTTTTTTTTTTTTTTTTTTTCTGAAGTCGCCCAGATCTCACCCTAAAGTAAATCTAGGTATTTTGCTATGGTGAGTTCAGGTAAAGACCAAACTGCCAAAAGTGACATGAGATTTCATATCTATTTGTTTGTCGATTCGCATATTGCATGTTATTGTTTATATTTGCAGTTAAAAGTTTGTTGTACTCATCATCCTCATCAGATGAAATATAAAGTAACAATCCGAAATTGTTTTTGTTCATTTTTAAAACTAATTTATTACAAATTTAAAGTCTTATAAAAGCACACAATTATTTGTTTCTTGCTTTTAGTTGTCAACAAAACAATTAACAGCCCTTAGGCGTTCTTTGAAAACCGAGCACCCTAGTCTTTTTGACAAATCTTTGTTTTGACAAGAAAACCTGGATCAACTATGGGTAAAGTTGAACGAACAAACCTAGTATGGCCGCAGTCACCTGTCGGAAATCTGTATTGGAAAACCCTTTATACCAACATCAGGTAACCAGATATATGCAATGACTTTTTACCTGCAATATATAAGTTTTATGTACATAAATATATGGCAAGTATGCCATTCGTAGACGAAAAAGTGATTTTACTCAACTTTTGTATGCTAAAGCTTCTAAAAAGTTCGAATAGTTTTGTGTATTCAAATGGGATTCGACAGCATATGCTGCATTTTTTCGATTTTGACAGTTAATGTATTAAGACGTAGGAAAGCATTTTCATTTTATTTGTAAAGAATTATACCCACATTTCAATTAAAAAAAAAGGATTCTAAAATCATATTTTTCTCGATAGACTTTTGATAAATTCATTTCTGTTTCGCTTTAATTTTACGATATGTACCATAATTCATTAGAAAAATAATTGATTTTAGACATTATGACTTTCGACAAATAAAATAAAATGCACGACTGGATCGCACGAACTTGCTCTTATGTAAAAGTACTTTGGAATTTAAGATACATTTTATGAATATAAAACATGGATTTAATGAGATAATAATATTCAAATGCATAAAATTGCCGTCTGGTTTCCGGAAAAGTATGAACTTATGCAAATAAACTTTAAAAAATCGTTTTATTATTAAATATGTACATTTTTTATAAAAGAAATTTTTCAAGAAAAAAAAAGGTGGGTTGCGAATTTTAAGTATTTAATAATATTGATTTAAGGAAATAATTTCAAAAAATAATCTGTCTGGTCATCAACCGATGACCGAGAGAATAAACCCTTCATCAGGGTCATCGCTGACACATCATTTGTGTCTACCAAATACTTGGTGCCCTCCGCACCCACCACCAGCCGAGCATCATCATTTCATAAATTCCATTCGATGGCCATCGAATTGCGACACATTTTGATGCCACCTTCGGGTATATCTATAGCTATAGATATCACCATGTAAGCCAGCGACGATATATACTTTTCTATCGGCTACACATCACCCAACAAAATCGTCACCCACGGGCCAGTGACGATAAGAGATACTTTTCTGTGCACAAGGTACACAGGCACACACACTCCGTATAGTCATATGAGGGATCGTATACAGTGGATAGCATAGCATGGCACCATGGGTTGATAACAGTCTGGGCTATGGATACCAGATACTTATTGTCGCCAACCGATCGTTGCTGCCCTATATTTTGCATGGATAAAAATATAGCAGTACACTGGAGGTTCGAGTATAGTTCTTGGAAGAACAAACAAACAACTCAACGTTGATGGCTTACCCTCAGATGACTATCCCACGGATCATGGCAATAGCTGCTGGTGTCGGCACATTCTTTCTGGTGTGCCGTTGGATATCGAAGGCGTGGGCATGGTACCAGCTACTGGACTCCCTTCACCTATGGGAGCTGTGGTGACGCTGCATTTTTGGACACTGGCTGGTGGCTTCGAGGCCATGACTTGGACTTGGTCTTGGCAGTCGATTATTGGCATTCGTATCGTCTCGGACTTGGTCTTATTATTATCGTTTTGGATTTGGTCTTTGGTCTTTGTAAATAATTAAATCACTATCGCTTCGAGACTTGGTCTTTGGTCTTTGTAAATAATTAAATAAATATCATTTGAAGTAAATTAACTTGTGTTGGCAGAGTGCCCTTTCGTTCTTGGAACCCCTTTTTGTACCCCGACCCCTGTGTTCGGAAGTTTAATTCCCCGACATAATCGTTCATAGGTTTTGAAGATATTGCTTTAAAAAAAATTTTTTACTTGCGATATACATATGTAGGTACTATAGGGCAAGTTCTGCATTTGGAAAAAAATCGAACTCGAGATTTTGATCAAAGTTGACATTACGATGATAGCGAAGACGAAAAAAGTGGGTCCGACAATTCCGTCTGTCTGTCTGTATGTCTGTATGTCTGTCAGTGGCGTAGATAGGGGGGGGATCAGGGGGATATATCCCCCCCCATTGGGATCGATAATTGTTCAACATAACCAGTCATGAACCAAATAAGTTAAAGAAACGCACTCTGAAAATTTTTTTTACGCCTCTCACCAATTGATAACACTAGTTTACAAATTTTCGGTTTGTAGCGAGTACCTCCAAAAAAAGTATTTCCTAGACTAATTTTGACTCTCTGAACAAGAAAATGGCACTCATTTATTTTTCCAAAAAAGCGTTTTCGAGATATGTGAAAAAAACCGTTTTTTTTGCTTCTTTTCCATGTATGAGCCTAATTCTCAAAAAACGGTCGAACTAATTAACATATACTTTATGTTTTCGAACAGATATTTTGTTTGTCTTTTCAGCAGTATACGACTTGTGTAAATCGGCCCAACAATCATCAAGAAAAAGCGGTTAAAATTTTCGCCGTTTTTAGAAAATCACTTGTTTTAAGTCATTCCGTAAGGATATAAAAAAAAACTGAAATGGTCTGCCTTCACGTACTGTTTCATAACTTCCACATTTATTATTCGATTTCATTGATCTTGTGCGTTTTAGCTTTGTTAAAACAATATCTTCCACCTGAGATCTTAAAAGTATTTTAAATATTTTTTTGTCTATCCTTACGGAATGACTTAAAACAAGCGATTTTCTAAAAACGGCGCAAAATTGTGTTTTTTGAAACTTTGAACGGCTTTTTCTTGATGATTTTTGGGCCGATTATAATTGTTTTATCTAAAAAGAACTGGATTTTATTTTGTGATTTATTTTTTTAAATTAATATTATTTTACTTACTACAGTGCCTTGCAATAGTAAAACCGCACCTGTAAAAATGTGTTTTGTAGAAAATTAAAATGGGAATGACACCCTACTATTTTTTATTGAATGGTATCACTAATTAAGTAAATTGAGAAGAAAAAAAGTTCCGTTAGTTTCTCTTTTGGTGGTTAAAAATTAAAACAGATTTTTTTTTGTATTGCAAAAGTATAACCGCTTTTTTATTTTGATCTGTTTTTTTTTTTTATTTTAAGTAAATTTTTCCGGCTAAATTAGTAAAGGACATTGCTGCCCCTATTTTCGACCAATCTAAAATTGTTTTTGACATATTGTTAACAAGGTTATTTAATATAGAATCGTCTATACAGTTCCATTCTTCCACAATCGCCTCTCGCAGCTCAGCAACACTGTATAATTGCCTAATATGGGCATAAATTTTGCGGGCCAAAATTCCCCAAAGATTTTCAATAGGGTTACAATCTGGAGAACGTGCCGGGAAAACCATAAAATGTATGTTATTCGATTCGTATCTACCATCCCAAACTTTGACGACTAACGTGAATTGGGGCATTATCATGCTGGAAGACATGCCGAACTCGACGAAATCGTCTTAAGTACCTGGGTGCAAGCTGAACTCTTCATCTTTGCAGAGGTGAAGGCAAGTGTAACCTTACCACGGTCGCAGAAGGCCCCCCAAACCTTACAACTGCCACCGCCAAAGTTGCTCTTGAAAACAAACTTTTTTCCTTTCTCCGATCGTGCCAATATCCGTTAAAACCACCTGACCCATCAAGATTAAACTTTTTTTCGCCACTGAAAATAATCTTAAAAAAAAAACATTCATTAGATTATGCCATTTGGAATAACAAGAGTTAAGTGTAAATTAATGGAATGTTACTTATGGTTTTCCAATTCCGTTTCATGTTTTGCTGGGTAAATTCTTACTTTTTTTTGTAGACTGTTGTCAAATTTGGAGCTGGCATTATTTTGCACCGAACAATCACTTTACTGCTTTCTTAGGCACGAAAAACTGTTGAAACCGAAATTCCTAAGCCCAATTCGTCACGAACGTCCGGCAAAGAATGCGCCGAATTGGATGCAGCATTTATTAAAAGCCTCTTATCTCGACGTGTCAGCTTCTGCAGATGCCCGGGTCTTATTTTCGTCTCATAAGATTCTGGATCTTGTAAGAAATTTCGGACGACACGATCGGATCTTTAAATTTTCCTAACAATAGCCCTTAAGCTTAGGCTAGTTAACCAAAAAGCTTGAATTTTGACTTTTTCCGTTGCTTGTCATTTCGAAGCACATAACTGAATAAAGCTTGAGAGAGGTTTGCATTGTGCGGTTATATAAAAATCTGTTTTAAATTTTTAAACACCAGAAGAGAAAATAACGGAACTTTTTTTCTTCTCAATTTACTTGATTAGTGATGCCATTCAGCAAAAAAAATAGTAAAGTCTCATTCTCATTTTAATTTTCTACAAAACGCATTTTTACAGGTGCGGTTATACTTATGGAAGGCACTGTATATCAATATTTATTCCAATTCATATTCAAATTAATGCGTATAGTATATTATCTTTAAAAAATATAATTTTTTTATGGCATACATAATGAATTCAATGAATTCTTGTTATTTTTTTTTTTTATTATTAAAACTTTAAAAAAAATTAACGAACCAGATCTATCCCCCCCCCATAGCGAAAAGCTATCTACGCCACTGATGTCTGTACCTCGAACTACAGCCTAAACTACCGGAGGTATTTTCTTCAAACTCGGTAGTTAAGGGTCTCCGGTGATTCCCTAGAGGAGAAATTGAATTTTTTTTTTAGCTCCAAAACTAACGGTACCCCCCATACACCCGTAATGCAAAATCTTATTTATCTCGAAAACGGCTCTAACGATTTTGATAAAAAAATATGTGTGATATTATGAACATAGGCTACATTTAGGTCAAAAAAAATTTTGGGCAAAATGTTATTAGGGGTACCTGCCATAGACCCATTTTTTTTTTATTTTCGACTTTCTCATTAACGGCTAAGGATTTTAACCTAAAATTTTCAGCAGGGGTCACCTTAAGTAAAATAATATTGTAAATAAAAATATTTGTTGGGTTTTAAAAAAAAAATTTTTTTTTTTTAAATCAATATCTTCAAAACATATGAACGATTATTTTTTGAAATTATTTCCTAAAATCAATATTATTTAATACTTAAAATTCGCATCCCACATTTTTTTCTTGAAAAATTTTAGAGAAATTTCTTATATAAAAATGTATTTAATAATAAAACGAGTTTTTAAAGCTTATTTGCATAAATTCATACTTTTCCGGAAACCAGACGGCAATTTTATGCATTTGAACATTATTATCTCATTAAATCCATGTTTTATATTTATAAAATGTATCTTAAATTCCAAAGTACTTTTACATAAGAGCAAGTTCGTGCGATCCAGTCGTGCATTTTATTTTTTTTTTCAAAAAAATCCAACAAATATTTTTTCGAATATTTTTATATACAATATTCACCCTTATTATAGTAGGCGTTTCACTTGAACGACACCCGTCACTTTTTCTGTCGAGTCACTTTTAAGGGGTTTAAGAGTCGGTATTACGATACTTAAACGCCAGGCGTTTTGAATCAACATGCGTTCCACATAAAAATCTGTCATCGGCAAATATGTAGATATTTTAAAACAATTTGTGTTTTTTTTTAAATACATGGTGTCCTGTAATTCGTGTGCCACACTTTATGATGTGATTCTTGATCATATTCGAAGAAAAAAATTGTTCATCAGTAAACTCTGATTTTCAACTTTTACATCACTTTTGACGATTTAAAAAAAGGCTAACTTTGGTGTTCCCCTTGCCCATGTTAAGGTCAATTTCTCTGTCAATACTAATAGTAGGGACCTCATTTTAGATTTTATTTTGAGTAGAAATACTAGCCTTTAAAACTACGTTTAAATTGAGCTGATATGTTTTAGGGTTGCCAGATATTCAATTTTCAATGTTGTTCAATTTTTCTTCTTTGAGCAAAATTTTGACTTTGGGGTCAATTTTTTTTTCAAAAAATGCGTAATAAACATAAAGTTTTCTTATTTTTGCCTGATGAATAAAACAATAATAAAAACAAAATTTTTTTGATTAGTGCACTCAAAAACCCATACATTTTATGATACTTGGGAAAATCTGAAACAGGTACAAAATCGAATTTTGGGTTTTGTTACCTACTTTTATTGCAGCACTTAACAATTGGAGTGGTTTTCCAAGAATTAATAGTTTTAAGGGAATTTTTAAGACTGGTGCACTCATGAAAAGGGTTAAAAGGGTACTTATGCCTACTTGACTTGCTGTTAAAACCCTTATTACCTTACCTCTTCTCAGGGAGAGTTATATTTGGGGTATGAATGATTAATGGGTAAATTAACTAAAAAAGTGGTATAAAAGAATAGAAAAACAAATTCATTAGATTATCAAGCTAAGTCACGAATACAGTTGGATAAGAGCGGTTTTTGAAATGCCTTCATTTACGAGAGAAGAATACACAGACATTTTATTCGTTTATGGGTTGTGCAATGAAAATTCAAGAAGGGCACAACGAAGATACCAGAAACTTTACCCTAACAGACGACTTCCTTCTCGAAATGTTTTTGGAAATATCATTTGAAGGCTTTGAAAAACTGGATCAGTTTCAACTACAAGACCTAACGCGGGAGCTGCAACCACAAGAAGAGTTTCAGTGATACACTTCATCTGTTCTGGGTTAGTTATTTTCACCCTTAAATAAAACAAATATAATAAAAATTACAAATTACACAATACTAACATGTAAAACTTACATCTTTATCCAATTTCGACAATGAGTCGTTTGAAAATTTATATTCGACAAAAAATAGCGTTCTGAGAGTCGTAGAAGGCGAGTAAAACGACAGTTATAATACATATGAGTGACATTTCTCATACGAAAACTTACGTTCCACTCAGAGTATGGCGTTACGACTCGAAAAATAATGATAAAAGACTCTAAAACGCCATTCATAATACAATTTTTTGAAAATAAGATTTGTCGTTCAAGCGAAACGCCTGCTACAATAAGGGTAGTTATTTTAAACTTAAGGGGACTCCTGCTGAAAATTTTGGGTTAAAATCCTTAGAGCCGTTAATGAGAAGGTCGAAAATAAAAAAAACGGGTCTAGGGCAGGTACCCCTAATAACATTTTGCCCCAAAATTTTTTTTGACCTAAATGTAGCCTATGTTCATAATATCACACATATTTTTTTTTATCAAAATCGTTAGAGCCGTTTTCGAGAAAAATAAGATTTTGCATTACGGGTGTATGGGGGGTACCGTTAGTTTTGGAGCTAAAAAAATTCAAATTCAACTGTGATCAAAATTTCGAGTTCAATTTTTTTTTCCAAATGCAGAACTTGCCCTATAGTACCTATATCGCAAGTAAAAAATTGTTTGGTGTTTTAGAAAAAATCTCAAAAAACGGGTTGATAACTTTATTTCGTAAATTAATTTTTATTTACACAATAATAAAAACTTAAAATTGGCGCACCAACATTTTTTCTTAAGAAAATCAGTTCAAAATTATGTTCGAGCGTATGAAATCTGAGCATCTGGATATAACACCAAGAAAGTAAAATATTTAATTGAAAGTAATCAATCTCGTAAATATTTAATAAGTTTAATGAATGCTAGGATTTTTGATTTCATATTTTCTTAAATTGCTAACGAGGATATTTCTGATAAGACCATTATTATGGGTGTAAACTCCATTATCAGTCGGTATCGGTGAGCTGAACATGTTTTTATCAGCGAATTAATAATTATACTACTAAAAATTAAATACGGGACATCTTATTAGAAAAACGGACTGTCCACGTAAATACAGGGCGGTTTTTAAGCTTGGTTAACAAAATATTGAAGACATATCTTACAGCAAAATACTCAACATTGGAAGATAACTCACTAACACATGAGACTGCCTGTGATTGATTGCAGTGAAGTGAAACGTTCGTTAAAAATGGAAATAACCCTGGCAATATCGGGTATATTTTATAAGATAACTTAAAGCCGAATTTGTTTCTGCTGTGAGTCGAAAAGTTAAAAATTCCAGAGCAGAATTAAATATAAAATATGTTTCATTCAAACCCCAGATTTTATATTTATTTTTTTTAATAAGATCTTGCAAATGCTGCTGGAATGCTGGAACCTAAGATTTTCTCATGATTCCCTAAAGAGGAAATTGGATATTGATGCATTATTTACCATTGTTGACATGACCTACAATTAAGTACGAACCATACATTCCTAACAACGAGCACACAGAAATGGTTGAGAATTAGGCTTCGACTTTCTACGTTTTTTACCTACGTTTCATTAGCTGTCAAAGCTGTCTAGTACAGCACCGTTTAGATTGTTTCAGATGCGAATGGCAGTCCAATTGAATGAGTTTAATAAGATCCACCTCCTAATAAATATTGTAATAATACCACGAACATAACTCACATCCTTTGAAACTAATCCAGAAGATGTCTGGATTCATCCATTATTGACCTCACATCCAAACATCATCATTCATCCCCAAGTCAAACAAGTTTTGTTTTTAAAACTCCGGCACTATTCAAATCAAAAACGGACACTCACCAACGAAGTTTTGGACGGAGCATCAACCTAGATATATTATGGTACGGTGGCTGCGTTGGCATGGATCTTGTCAAAGTTGGTTGAGCACTATTAAAATAGTTTTGAGATGAAACTTTTCGGTCTGAACTGTATGGACCTCAATCAACTTTGATGTGGGAACCAAATAGCTGGGGAACGAGCTGGCTAAAAGAAGCTTGTTGATTTAAACTCTTTTCTACATGCGCGAAATTGTAAGAAAGTTGAGTTCTGTGTTATTCGCCATACTGATTAAAATTCCAAGCAATCAGGTAGATACACAACATTAGACCCCTTTGAAGCCGCCGTAACAGAATCTTTCATGGTTTGAGGGAGAGTTCTTTCGAACTATCGCCTATTAACCTAATTTAAAAATTTGTGATATAAATTCTTTTTTATTGAGGTTCGTAAAATCGTTATCGTTGTTTCTTTGTAGTTTTCTTTGTTCTTTGGGTTTGATTCATTTTCTATTTGGCATTCGCGCATTGAACTGTACTAAAATACTTTACCTTCATTAAGTTATAAAGTTTCTTAAGCTATTCACTGAATCCCATCTACCATAATGATTCACTATTTTCTACCTATACCTGTCGCCTTCTTTGGACAAATTTAAAAAATAAATTCACCTATCGCGTTTTTTCCAAGTCGCTCAGCTTTTCCTACGTCAATTTGAACGACACACTAAGGGTATTCATGTAACGAGATAATTTTCCGCTTTGTAGAAAGATATAACTTTCCGCAGCATGTTTTCATGAACACCCCCTAAGAAATACTTGCGTAAATGTGGGAAATATTTTGTGAAATGTCAAATTGAAAGTCAGAATCCATACTTCTTTAGTTTACGAGGTTTATTTCTGCACTTTCCGCAGGAAATTTGTGAGATAATTTTATGCGATTTGCATAGCTGGGCATTAACTCGTTAATCCGTTAATCGTTAATTAACGAAGTTAAAATTTTGATTAACGGATTAACTTTTAAGTTAACTTTTAAAAATGTTAACGGACACGTTAAATCCGTTAATCCACGTTAAGTCCGTTAATCGTTAATCCAATGCCTACTATTTACCGCGCGGCGCCAAAAACAGGTTCAGACAAGTATGAGACAAGTGCAGTGCGGCTCGTGTCACGGGTGAAACAAAAACAGCTAGGTACGTATTATATTTTGACGGCGCGTGCGAGTGAGAAAACTGCGAAGAGATTCGTTTCGTTTGATCATTTCATTATGCCGGTCGTCCACTATGTGCACGATAAGTTCAACCAACTTCGTTCAACTTTTTATTCAACTCTTTCGTTGGATAAACGAATTTACAACTTCTAACACTAGTGCAGCAACTTACGTAATTCACGTTGAGCAACTAAAGTTCGACAAAATGCGTGTGGAACCCCGTACACATAATTGACCAACTTTCCCATATGTTGATTAACGTCTCACACCTAGTTGATCAACTCTTAAAACTTATTCCAGTGTTGAATAATGCTCCGTACACCTAGTTGACCAACTTACTCAAATGTTGAATAACCTCGTACACTCGTTGATAAACTTGTTCGATTTTGACAGAAAAAAATTGTTTTCGAGTTGATCAACGCGTTTTCGATATTGTTGCTCAACCATTTGATTAACGAGTTGATACCTTCGTACACTTAACCAAGGATCACTCGTTGGGGAACGCATTTAACGCACCACGATAAACAAAAAACTCAAACGTCAAACCTGTAATAATTTTGACTTCAGTTCGGTACATACATTTATTGTCGACGCACGCCTTCGCTTTAAAATATTCTTAAATTTGTTCCGTATGAGTATTATTTCCTCTAAGAAAAAAAAGTGGCTGCCGCATTAATAATATAAGAAAATGAACAAAGGAAGAAAAAACAGCCAAGACGATTCTGGGTAGATGATTTTTTCTTGAGTCGCGAAGAAAATTGTTTTTTCAATGAAATATATGAGAAATTAAAATCGATTGATCCCACCTCGCCCGTGAATTCGAATTCAAAGTTAAGGCAATTGCATTTTCGAGGAAATTTGAGACCAAGCCAATTCCCTGGCATCTCGATTTTTATAAGAGGGGCTCTTAATGTCCCATATATTGGGCTTTTCTTCAATTGCTGAAATCATTTGCAAAATTAATTCCGTGGTCCACTCTGATTTTTTATCACCTTCCATGACGGACAATCAAAATAAACTACAGTTTGCAAGTTGCAACAACTGCAAGTTCATGGCAACGCAATAGTTCAACCACGTAGACACATTTCACTGCAGCCAACGCAACGCAACACAATATTACGTCAAGAAATCCCAAAGAAAATTAAAAAGTTGATCAACGCGTTGAACAAATAATGTGCAACACATTATCTTGAAAATGTTGCTCAACGTGTTGATCGAACATTTTCAAGGAGCAACACGAGCTCGTACACTACCCGTACACTTGTTGCGCAATTCGTTGAGCAACGGCCAACAACTAGATCCAAATCCAACCCGTTCGTTGAACAGAATTGAAGGCACCGTACATTAGGGTTGAATGCGTTGAGTTCGAAATTTGTGCCTTGATCGCCTAGTGGACGACCGGCATTACTTAGCGCCGGTGCTAAATACAATCTTTATCACATGTTAACGGATTAACGATTAACGTTAACTTGCGTTAATTCTTCCGAAATTTAACGTTTTAACGTTTAACGAAGCTAACTTTTTTATTAGCGGATTAACGATTAACGAAGTTAACTTTTTGATTAACGGTGCCCAGCTATGGCGAGAAACTTTTTCCCATACAAATTTTGACAGCTCGTTTCTGCGGAGATAAAATTATCTGGTTTACGAGGCTTACGAGGGATTTCCGCGCTTACATGAATACCCCTACTATGATTAAATACAACACAAAAAATGCGACTGGCAGAAATTATTAGCGGAATACCATCTGCCATTTCATAATACAATTCACTCTTTTCTATTTGTGCTCGTAATCTTTGTCAAAACCCACAACTTGAAAATGTCAAATCCTTGCGTTGCATGCCGATGAAATGTCAAAATGACAGCAATGCAACGTAAATTCATGCGATGCATGAAGATATTTGATTTCGATTTGGAAAATATTTGATATATTTCTTAAGAATCTTCTTTTTGCTTTATTTAATGTTCTTTGTTCATATCTTTCCGCTTCCAAAAACACTGCGCAACTATCCATGGTTCTTATTTGCTTATTTGACACGAATCAACACTTAATTAATTTATTGGCGTTTACGTTAAATGCACGCGTTGGTAAACGTCGGTTTTTCCATTTGTCTTAGTAACAATAAGAAAAAAAATTGTTTACACTCCTTTTTGTAATTTTCACATGATGTCATGTCAAAGAGGTTGGTCATTGTACGTCGTTGAGTGCAGACGTGTTCTGCGTCTGCACTCTCCATAACAAAAAAAAAATAGTAATCATAAACTAAAGTAAAAACGTGGCGCGGTTTAAATTAAAATTATTCCGTTTTTAACATGTCTTTTGACGAAATAGTACTCGCTTACATCAAAAGCGAATTTCCTTAACACCCCAAAATTAATTTCATCGCCGGATGGTGCAGTGATTACGCTGAAAAAATTGGATCACTTTAACATAAAGTGCACACTAGCTCTATGTGGTGTAAATCTGACTAGGGGAGGAAAACCCGAAAATGGGAAGCTTGATTCAACCAAAAAAAAAAAATAACCAACGCCAAGCTTCAAGCAACAGTGTTTTACACAAACACAGAAACCGATGACGCCGACACATGGCTCATTTACAGCAGGAAGCGTACCTGCTCAAATAAAATAAATCCGCAACTACAGTTCTGCGGGCATCAGTCCGCCGAACAGCAACCAAATCTCAATCCCGGGCCTGGGATTGAAGATACTACTTAACCGAGTGACCTATTCATGTCGTCAAAACTGAAAATCAAATCCCTTCAAAAAATCTGGATAAATTCCCGACAAACGGAAACTGACCGCCGCTTACCAACATATGGCGCGCATATTCAAGATTATAACAACATATAAATTTTAACATTTAAAACTAAGTGACATCATTAAAACCGATATGTGATAATCTTTTTATTATTTTAAACAAAAAAAAAAAAAAAAAAAAAAAAAATGTAACATTAACTTATTTTTTCTGTCACGTGATAACAGTGTAACAGCATATACATGTAACAGTACAGAGCTATCGCTCATTTCTGACGTCATCATTGTAACCGATATAATTATGATAATCTCTAATATCATAATAACAACTGTATATTCAACTTGTATAGTGAGCTATCGCTCTATTTTAAACAAAAATGAAAGACGTATATGTTAATATAATATAACTATCTCTCTTAATATTCTTACTTAAATGTAACTTCAATGATAATAATGTATAACAGCGCTCTCGCGCTCAGATCTAAAAAGAAACCTCTTCTTTATATAAGAATATCTAATGTTACAAGATACAAATTTATTTTCTGAAAAAAAAACAAAGTGATATGTAGGTCTCATTTTTTTTTTTTTTTTTTTTTTTTTTCTCGTTATTTAGTTTTTAAGCTAGTGTTAGTCTTTGTATATATGTATAAATGTAAATTCTCATATTTTGATGCCATGCCATCTTAGTAAAAGTATATATAAACACTCTCCTGAGCAAGAGCAGTCCAACTACATAACAAAAGACAGCCACGAGGCATTCTATTCAAGCAATTTTAAAGCAGGCAATACATTATAGCCGCAGTATTACTTACTTAAGATATTGACAATTATACACCTTTGTAAACTATTTTCAAGACTCAATAAAGAATTCAATTCAATTCAATGTCATGTCAAAATGACATCTAGATACTATACACAACTTTAGGCCTCCTATGAACCAGTTTTAGCTTACTCCGCCTACTATATTCCTCATGTACCTATAGTTTGCTTTTCAGGACTAGAGTCGTTGTAAAGTGGAAGTAACTTTACTACGTCGCTAAAACGAGTTAAAAAATAAGGCTGCATATTTTCATGTATTTTTTTTTTCTACTTTCACTTCGAAAAAATCTTAAATTGATCTTAAATTGCATGTTTAAGTATTTCTTAAAAAGATGACTCGTTTTCGCTTAAACAAAGTTAACTTTAATTAAAAATCGATATGTTCGAAAGCAACCATGCAATCAAAAGGAAGTCAGAAAGAGAAACAAAGATTTAAAATCGCTTTCGTGTAAAAGCAGTCAAAGAAAATATTTTATAAATAAGAATTTGCTTAACGTGGAGTAAACTCGAAGAAAGTGCTCCGACTCGGTTTAACAATTCCGAGGTTGAACCGAGTCTTACACACCGTTTCTCATTCCGAGAGCACTATCAAGTCTTTCCCACATAAAGATTGCGTTGTTGCAATCGGAACACCAAGAATTTCGACAAAAGACATCACCCCACGCAACATCTCACAAAAATATGCTCCTACACATATACATATGAAATACATGGTAGCGATAGCGATATAAACACAGGAGATAAGTATTGTTCGGACGCCGAATTAAAAATAATAATACGCTATTCACACCAAATCAAAATCTAGATTTCGAGCAAAATTCTCAAAATCTCATCCAAATCTACTAGATTTCCCATACATTTTCAGATTTCCAAATCTACTAGATTACGACAAAATCTCCTCAAAATCTACTTTCAAACACAAGATTGCCAAAACAAACAAACCTTTAGAAATGTTCTGCTTTATCAGCAAATTGTCAGCAAGAGAAAAGGTAGATAAAAAGCAGATAATGGAGTCGAGTCTCGCGTGACTATTTGAAATTTGAATTGTGGGGAGAGAAGGAGAGAAGATAAATTATATGCGAGAAAGCAGGATAAATGGACAGAAACGTCAAATGAAATCCTGGTTCTGTTCAGTGTGAACGCTTCAATGAGATTTCGTAATCTTGTTGCTGAAATCCGAGATTTTAATTCGGTGTGAAAAGCCTATAAAACTGTTTTAAACAACAAAGAAAATCAGAACGATAAAACTGCGATTTTAACAAACCTAAGCCCGACCTCCACAGAGACAAACATCTCTTGCCACCATGTTTTTTTTTAAAAACTTGTTGATCTAAAATATTGTAATACTGGCATCACTCACCAATCACCAGAACTGTCAGCAATTTAATTTTGACTTTAGTTGTCAATCTTTTTTAAAGTAGATATACTAGTAGAATTAGAAACATTTGTCGAAAACGATTCTTTTTATTTTTAAATTACAAATTACTTATGTTTTAATTATAATTAGTATAAATTAAGGTAAATAACAAGTGCTGTGAAAGTTCTTTTATGCATTTAAAAAGTCTGTATATTATAATTCTTACACTTTATCAATTTATTCTTAAATAGAACCTACGTAAGAAAAAACCAAATTTCTATCCGCCTAAGTCCAAATTAGGGAGAGGCTTGGTCGTTTGTGTTGTGTCTTCGTCGACATCTAGGCATCACATCATCATCAAATTCTTCAAGAGGATTTTTTTTTAAATTGTCAATTGATTATGCCACCCATCGTCCAGTAAGCATAATTATCATATTTTTGACCTCATTCTAATCCAAAATCATATTTCTTCCTAACGTTTTTGTTTGGCTTAATTATTTGGATTTAGAATCAGAAAGTAGTTATATTCCTTCCGCTCGTTGTCAAAGCGACATTTTTTCATATCTTCTATGGAGTAAAAAAACGCATTTCTTAACATAATTCTTTCTCTACATCGTGTTGATTAAATAAAAATAACAAATTATCTATTTTTAAATCAAAAACTACTTACCTTATGTTGGTTTTGGGCTTTGGCATCATCATAACTTGCCTAATTGGAATTGTTGCGTTGAGAAAAAGTTTATTTGATGTACATCATAGCCAGATGTTTTCTTATCGTCGATGACGTCAACTTTGTTTTTTTATTAAATCAATGCGTAATGCTTATATTTAAATGGATTCTAGTAAATCGGGTGGGATATTATGATTTTCTTACTAAAGCGGCTTTTAGAAAGGCATAAAAAGGATACTCCCTACTTTTATGTGTCCCTCTTATACACGATAAAGTCCATTGTTAGATAAATAAATTTATAGACGGAAAAACGTATGTATTAGGTCAGCGATGGCTGTTTTTCGCCCACAGAAACGATTAATCTGCGGTCTCCAATCTCAAAAACAAAATCAATACATATATGCGGGTCACAATTATAAATACACTGGATGTAATGCTTGACTGCTAAATAAGAAGTGTGGGTCCGATTTTCATTTGTGCGACCAGCGGAGTCGCGGTCTTCTGTCATATCACGCAGTTGATTCAAAGATTTGCCAGGTCGTAGCATTAATGTAATTTTGGTCTAAGGTAACTAAATCAACCTTAATCTTTGGAATTTATCTTTGTTGGTCTGTATCCCTGTACAGCCCTTACTTTCATTGTTGTGTATTCTCTTGCATTCCTCGACCAAGCAGAGGTTTCGCATAATTTTCCTAGTAAAATAGCTTAAAGTGTCCCCATCCTCCATGGCCATGCCTCTGCACCATATATCAGGTGCAGGATGATTAGTGCTTTATAAGGGGATGCTTTAGTTGCTCCAGAGAGGGCTTGGGTGTTTATGCTACTAAAGCAGTGATTGGATTGAAAGTAAACACCGACGTCAGAACAAAACTGCCGCATGATAGGCCATCGCCTTGTCTAAAACCTTTTTTGTAAAGGTATCAGTGAGGTTTTTTCGAACTTCATAGAGCAACGTGCATTCTTCATCGTCATCCTGAACAGACTAGTTTGGTTATTATATAGGACCAATCAATGTAAAGGTTGTCGATGTCGATTTTAAGTTCTTTGGTTTTTTTTTTAAGATTTGTCACAAAGTGAATATTTGATGGTGGACCCTTCTGGCCTAAAACCAGACTAATATGGATATAACGTCGTTAATGAAGCGCTTTCGGCGTTCACATAATACGGCGAAAATAATTTGAAGAGCGATTTTGAAACATGCTAATCACCCTAATTCCGATAGTCGTTTTAATAAAACGCCTTTAAAACGAGAAGGCTCCAGAGACCACATTTTGGGTTTAAATAATACAAAAAGGGTAGCATTCTCTATGTTCTTCACTTTTCTAAGCATTATAACGATAGTCGTTTCAATAAAATTCCAATTTTCGTTTCTAGAGCCTTGTCGTTTTACTGGCGTTTTAGTAAAACGACTATCGGAATAAGGGTGAATGCCTCTGTAGTTCATGCAGTTGTCAGGGTCTCTTTTCTTGAGGATCGGGCAAACAATGCCATTTTTTGGACATGCTTATCTCCGACCATATTTTGTAGATGAGCTGGAGCATAATCCTAACTAAGTCATCTCCTGCCGCTCTGATCAACTCTGCATGAAGGTCCTCAGTTCCAGCATCTTTATGATATGAACCGATATTTTCACTTCTAGAGATCGGGTGAAGGGAATTGTTGCTTTACTTCGATTCAAGTTGCCAGTGATTTTATAAAAGTTCTTCACTAAGTTGTTGAGCCTGGCTGGAATTGTAGAATTGTTCCGCTGCCGCCTGTCGAAAGGGAGAATTAGTGGAAAAACACCTCCCTATCTCTCGTTTGCCAGTGCAATCTTCTTCAGGTACTGAAACCTCAGCTTCGGTTGAGGTACAAAGTATCCAATGTTCAGCTCGGATATGTGAGAGATGGAATTGATAAACGAAGTTCGTTTAGAAAAAAAATAGTAGACTGAATTCCATTATGCCACTTATAAGGAACTTCAAGAGGACAGCCGATGTACTTCCGATTATCATCAGAAAGAAAAAATATGCATTGTAACTTATCATATTTTATATTTAAAGAGTTGATTTCTGGAAGGCCTGATTTTTTCTAATCGAATTTGTTAATCCCAAAATGAAAAATAAATGCGATGTAGATTGGATACAACTTATTTGGAATTTTAATTAAGTACAAAGTAGGATTCATATAGTTCAAATATAACACTGCACTTTATTGTTTTCCTATAAATTAAATTCCTCGAAATAAAGTTTGAAAACTACTCTTTTTTACTTGCACTAACCACACTACTGCCTTTCGTGAAATTGATAAGATTATTTTAAGTTGGCTTATTTTAATGTAAACCTTAATTCTTACGGCGTATGTTTGTTCGAATAGCTTGGTAGACCAACTGTTTTATTATTGCTCACATATCGTCCAACGCACCCACTTAAATATGCTATCATCAATTCTAAATCAACAAAAAACCGCATTTCCGAAGTATTGTGTGATAAAATTTAAGCATTCGCAATCACTGTAGGTGTGATTCATGTTTTTGAAAATATTTTTAAGATAAGAAATTATTTGCTTGGGATTTGAGTTTTTCAATATATATGAGAGACAGTCGATGGATAAAGCCACATTACAATAAACAGCTTTTCTTTTCTAATTTTCATAAATCACTAATCAAGATGATGTACTCACGAGCCGAAGTGTAATAACTCACAGATCATCCTTAATATCAATTAAATAATCATAATTTTGTATCGCAATTCTTTGATTGATATTTTCTTACAGAACTACGGCAGCTAACATGTCCCTGGATACAATGCAGTGCGCTCGCTGCGCTGAGGGATTTGAACCACGTGAGAAGATTGTCAATTCGAATGGTGAACTTTGGCATACCCAGTGTTTTGTGTAATTTTTTCGCTGAATATAAATAAAATGAAATTAAAACATTTCTTCTATCGACAGATGCGCCCAGTGCTTCCGTCCATTCATCGATGGTATCTTTTATGAATTCGAAGGTCGAAAGTACTGCGAACATGATTTCCAAGTTCTATTTGCTCCGTGTTGTAATAAATGCGGAGAATTCGTCATTGGGCGTGTGATTAAAGCAATGTCGGCTAATTGGCATCCGCAGTGTTTTAGATGCCAGATGTGTGCCAAGGAATTAGCTGATTCTGGATTTATAAGGAATCAAAATCGGGCATTATGTCACGAGTGCAATGCCAAAGTGAAGGCAGTTGGAACTGGAAAATATGTTTGCCAGAAGTGTCAGTAAGTATATCTAGTTGAGATAATTTTTTTTTGTAAATCCTTGATATATGTATGTATGCAAAAGAAGTTGAACATAAATGGCAAGTTGATTGTGTGATGTAGTTCATCATTGAGAATGAACTTGAATTTTGAATAGTAAATTATTAAGATTATAGTTTATTCAAGCTTACTAAAAGACTATCATATCGGAATCTATATTAATGTTTTTAATCTATGATTTCAATATTGACTTTTTCAATCTTACAAAAACCATTTTCAACAAAAACGTGCTAAATGCATGTATCAGATCCGACTTACCCCCTTTCGTTTCCTAACTTTTAAACAATGCAATATTTTTTTAGTGGCCTTATTGATGACGAACCACTTCGATTCCGTGGAGAAGTTTACCATGGATATCACTTTAATTGCACATCATGTGCTGTTGAATTGGATTACACTGCCAGAGAAGTCAAGAGTAGACCTGGTTTTGCAGCTAACGATATGGTAAATGCGTGCAACTTACACTTTTTTTTTAACATGGTAGAATTAAATATTTAAATTTTGCAGAACGAGTTATATTGCCTTCGTTGCCATGATAAAATGGGAATTCCCATTTGCGGTGCTTGTCGTCGTCCAATCGAAGAGCGGGTTGTTACCGCTTTGGGAAAACATTGGCATGTTGAGGTAAGCTGTTTTTCTTACAGTCATCCTTGACATCGGTCGTTCTATGATTATTTTATTTTTATTTTAGCATTTTGTATGTGCCAAATGCGAAAAGCCGTTTTTGGGACATCGTCATTACGAGAAACGTGGTCTGGCTTATTGTGAAACTCATTACCATCAACTTTTTGGTAATTTGTGTTTCGTTTGCAATCAAGTTATTGCAGGAGATGGTAATAAAATAGATTTTCCTGTTAAATTTAAATGAAACTTATTTCTGGTTTTTATTTTAGTTTTTACAGCTTTAAATAAAGCTTGGTGCGTTCATCATTTTGCATGTTCTGTTTGCGACATGAAAATGACCCAAAAATCCAAGTTCTATGAATACGATGAGAAACCAGTTTGCAAAAAGTGCTACGAACGTTTTCCCAATGAGCTGCGTCGTCGTTTACGGAACGCTCATGAAATGACAATGAAGAAGAACATTTAATTTGTAATGTTGTTTTTTTAACAGCTTTAGGCTATTGTTGTTGTTTTTCTGTTAACTTATACTCAAGTCTAGACAAATCTAACAGAATATGTAACTCTGTTGTGCCTCTCGAAAGTGCCCTTATCAATTATTTTTTGTGAAATAATAATAAAATCAAAAGTTAAAACAATCTATTTTTTATATAAACTTTACTTTTATTTAAGTATATATGTATATGTATATGTATTTTTCTTAAAACAATTTTTTTAACATATTTCATTATTGTTTTGATTCTTAACCACTAACACATTTTGTTTGTTAGTGAATAGGTTTTTGTTTTTATTTTTTTTTTTCTTGTCTTACAACTTTAAATAAGTTTTTCATTAAACAACAAATTAAGCATTTTTCAGCTTATAATCTTAATGATAATTTAACTACATAATCTTTTATAATAATATACAAATTTTATGAAAAATAATTGAATCTTTAACTTTTTATTAAGAAAATAAAGCGAAACTAATAATATTATAAAGAAAAAACGAATGACTAAAAATATAAATTGTTGATTTTGGTTTGATTGGAAGACAGAATGTTGAGGTGGGTAACAGATTCTGTTCGAATTTCATAATAACTAGGTCGTTGTTTTACGTTTCGCAATCAAATTTTCGTCTAAAACCTTTATCTGGACTAAAATTTGAAAATATTGGATCTGTATTAAATACAAGTATTAAATCTGCCGGATCAAATTGTGAGTAAGATAAGAATACATACTTTCCCTGTCACACAAGAAAACGATTAATACATTTAGAGACAAGCAATCTACAAAAAAATACAAAGAGGATTGAATACGAACAAAACAAGAAGTAGATCGAAATGCAACAACAAATTTTCCTTTAATGATGAATTCACAATAATTGGAATGTAAAACATGGTAGAAAGAGAGCTAATAAAATCCAAAAGTAACACTGTTTATCCCTGCAAAAGACAATACGTAAATTAAGATGCAGATACACTTTGCATTACAGTTATGTTAATGAAATGAAATAAGGCCTTGATAGTCAACAATTGTTAGAATTTGACAAAATAATACAACAAATAACAACTAAATTTCGTAAGATATTCGACAACAATGGGAAGAGACAAACACTGCACTTCCGAACAGAGTGATCTTATTATAAATTTGATTTTGCAAGCCAAGTCTTATTCGGAGATTCAAAACTTAATTAGATGCTTACCAGCGACGGTAAAGAATGCCCTAATTTACTTGGTAAAGATATAAAATCGCGGTCGAAAATCGGTAATTTCACCAATTTCAACGATTTTTCGGGCATTCCAAAACCAATTCATTAACGCCAGCTTCTGAAACTAAGAACCTGTTTTGCGATTTGAATGATCTTGAAATTGTTCGTAGACGTTTACGCGTGGTCAAGTACCAAGTAGCCCCCTGTATCTTTGATGACAAAAAACACTTTTACAAAAGATTATAATTCGACATCTTAAGTGGCATGTATCAAGGTGGAGAAAGATTCTATGGTCAGACGTGTCCAAAATTTGTGAATTTGTAGGAGGGTATCCGAACACGGAATTTAATCTACAATTTACAGCAAAGAAAGTTAAATATAGAGGTTCAAGCATATTGGTTTGGGATGTTTTTTTTTTATGGTGTCGGTGCCATACACTGAAGATCCTGTAGGAAGTTATGTTGCCATATGCTAAACATGAAATACTGCTGAAATGAGTCTCTAAAGAAAACAATGATATGAAATTATACAAGTAAATTTTCGAAACAGTGATTCTAAGCAAAAAGATTTGATGTGATGGTATGGTCACCTCATCGCTATAGAATAACTTTTGTGTGATGTAAGAAAACACGTTGCTTGTGTCAATTATACGAATTAAAATGTCCTTTGGGAAGCGATACAGCAATCATGTATACCCATAGAAAGGTGTTAAAACCTAATAAACTCTATGCATCGTCCTTGCGTTGTATAATAAAGTTACAATACAGTACAATGAAAGTTGTAAAACATATTCCTCCTACAGACAACAAGGAGAACGAATGTTATTTTTGCCATCATAAGAAATACATTAAAAAGAATTGCCGTCAGTATCAACAATGGAAGAAGAAAAAAAAAGAATCTGCAAACGTTGTCACTAAGTCCAAAGAACATTTTTCGCTAGTAACATCTTCGAGCAACATTTCTGGTTGGATTCTGTATTCTGGTGATACCTACGTATCACATCACCAATTAAAGCTCTGCATGAATACATTCATTTACCTTCTCTGAGCATACACAGCACTTCGGTGTATTCTGTTTGTTGCATGCAAGTTAAGGCACGTATTTGCCATTCAAACATAATTGGAAAACCGCTGTCAAAGTACTTGGCGACAACCACCAGCATCTTAGGAAAAAGAAGCTTACTAAGCACGTTCCAAATACTAAATCTAGAACAAGTTCAATCATGCTTGTAATTGAATACTCCAGATTCCCGAAGATGACATCACCCCATCCAGTTATGTTATTATTACAAACTAGCTTAAGAAAGATATTGTACTTCAGAATTTAGTCTTAACTAAATAAACTAGCTATATATAAAACATATCTTTTTTTTTTCGCATTTATGGACGTTTTTTAAGCGATGGACATAGTAGCCATCATTCGATGTAATTATGGCTTATTTTGAGTAGAATATTTTGTGAGAAATGTCAGCAGAAGATAAAACTCAAAACTTATGTTTAATTGCAATGTAGAATGCAATTTTACAAATGCTTACTTTTCATAGCCGGAAGTCAATCTTATATAATATTTAGATTTTTACAAACATTTTGGTTACAACAAACAATGGATATTTATTAGGTGAGGTGACCATTACGGGAGGTTTACGTAATACGTTGATTTTATATTACCAAATAAAATATACTTTATAACAAATAAGAAAGGTAGGGTTAATAACAATTTTTTATTTTTGCCTTCATATGACCCTTCAGTTTTTAATTTAAGCTTATTTTTATAGTGATTATACCAGAAATTATGCGTCCAGGATTAAAACGGTCCCTTGTATGGAAACATTTCAAGAAATCTGGGGAATCTGTAATATGTAATCTATGCAAGAAAACTTTGAAATTTGTAGGAAACACTTCAAATTTAAATGACCATTTACGTCGAAAACATACAGGATATTTGAATGAAGGCCCTTCTGTTTCTCAAAGTAGAAGTGGTGAGACTGAAATGCCTTCTTCCTCAAGGCAGACCAACGTACAGACCGTACTTGCTCCTCCACAATCGGGTGAAGTGTCAAACGGCGCACAGCAAAAAAAGAAAACTTTACAAACAAGATTGGTCATTGCAGATAAACGTTCAGAGCTATCTGAGCTTGAAAACAAATATATCGATGACGCACTACTCAAATTGATATCTAAAGACTTGCAACTATGCTGCAAGGGAAATATATGCAAGTTGTCGAAAAACTTAAAGTTATACTACAACAAAATGTCACACATGTTGCAGTTACAACAGATATGTGGACTTCTGACAGCAACAGGGCATTTTTAACGGTGACGAGTCATTATGTTTGCAACGACCAAAAATATGCTCAGCTGTTTTGCAAACCAAGGAAATTTCAGAAAAACACACGGCCGAAAATATTGGTCACGTTCTATTGAATATATTGCAGGAATGGGACATTGCAACAAAAGTTGTAACTATAGTAAGTGACAATGGTGCAAACATAAAAAAGCAATAACAGAGGTTTTAAAAAAACATCACCATCCATGTATTGCCCACACTTTAAATTTGTGTGTATTAGATGTAATTAAAGCAAATGAGCAATAGTTTCACATTTTAGCCACAGCACACAGAAAAATTAAAAAATATGCAAAGGCAAATGGGTTTGACGGAACTTAAATTAAAACAAGATGTTTCGACAAGGTGGAATTATTCACTTATTATGATTGAGCGTTTACTCTTAGTTAAAGAGCCACTTTTTGCTATAACATCCTTAGCAAGTGCTCCTACATTTTTGAATGCTGAAGAATGGGAGATAATTCCCGATTACATAATGTATTCTCAAACCAATAGAGTCCATGACAATAGAATTATCTACAGAAAAATATCCGACCATGTCACTTATAATACCGTTTCTTTAATATTTCTTAAAATTATTTATTATATTCTTGAGAAAAAAAATAGAATAAATATAAATATGAAAAATTCCTGTCTTATTTTCAAAGAAACCCATCAGTATTATTCCAGTGTAAGCATTTAGTTTTACTTGGACTGAACGATTGAATGAATGAATGAATGAATTCGTTCGATAAATAAAATTAATTAGTAACTAACTATCGATAGTTAAAATCGTTCGATAGTGCCCAGCACTACTATTAATAATACGACGCAAAGCTCTACAAAGGAGTCACCTAGTGTTGCCAACTTAAATGTCATTGTGGGCAGAGATTAATGGTGAGGGAAAAGGAACATGCCTAACGAAACGATCAGCCTAACGAAACAAACTTTCTAGAAACATATTAAGTTATAATTATTATATACGAAGGATTTATCAAAAGGTTTATTTGATTATTAATTCTAAATATATTTATTTTCCTAATAAAATGTATAAATGTTTTTGCAGAAAAATAAATTAAGCAATGTAAGCAATAGAATCAACAAGTTGCTTTATTTATTTTCAATCAAATCCTGAGTCAGCCTGTCGCCCACACCTAGCAAACTACTCTTTGGAGTGGACCAACGTGGCAAGGTAATCGATGAGCTCACCGAATACTTAGACGATAAACTAAATAGTAAGGGAAGGTCTGACCTTAGTGAAATTCGGGCACAAGCCTCGGATGCAATCAAGAAATCGCAGGAATATAATGAAAAATATTTCTTGAAACACAGTGTGTCGGCGAGGTTGTATCAGATTGGTGATTTTGTAGTGACGAGGCACATTGACACCGCTGTAGGGACAAATAGAAAATTTATACCGAAGTACCGAGGACCGTATGCCATTCACAAAGTTTTACCAAACGACAGATACGTCATCAAGGACGTCGACAACTGCCAGATGACGCAGTTGCCATATGATGGTGTAATTGAGGCAGTACGATTGCGAAAGTGGGTAACGCCGATGGGTGATTCGGGGGGTCAGGACAGCTAACTGCCAAGGGCGCACCTTACCGATTTAAAAATTTTTAAGATAAATGATTGAGGTCAATCATGGTCAGATTGGCCGAGTTGTAATGTATTTATTTGTACTAGGTAGGTTATGTTATGTTACTTGTTAAACTATAAGAATTGCTAGATGTAATACGAGGCTTAAGCTATCCAATAATGCCACCTCGCGGTCAACACTTGAACAACTATGAATCGAATCAACACCAACTTCAAGTAAAAGAGATTCAAATTGGATAACGCCGATTAAAAACCAACTGCCGTTGAAGAAGGACGCCTCAGCAAGTTTCTCCGTGAAAAGTTTCATTTTATTATAATTCAAAGTCGAATAAAGTATTCATTTTTGTTGAAATTTACCTATTACAATTTATTGTTTAAAAAGTGTCATATTTTGTGATAAAACTCTTTTCTATTCCAGGTTAGTTCAATATGTGTTCTAGTTTTTCAAGTTTAAAACGTTTTGTGTTATGACGTTATAGAACAGAGAATATAATAGATAAACAAACGTAATATTTAAAAATATGACAGTCTTTAATTAAAAGAAAAAGTTTTTAGTCGTATTACTTTGTCTTGTGACGTTATTGATAGAAAAGTGTTTGTCTTAAAGAAATATTTTTTTTGATCATGTCATGATATGACGTTCTTGTTGTAAATAATATTACATTATTCATAAATTCTTTGGAATTATTTTAATTTATGTCATTTTTTTTTCACAAAAAGGAATAGCTTTTTTGAATAATACCTACAAATGCATTCCCGTGGAAGGCAACTAGTTGAGCTTGCAAAAGCCCAACTATTAAATACAAATAATCAAAAACTATCTTAAGAAGATTTTAAAGATCCAGCCGATATATGTAAGTAATATTCCATTACCTTCAAGTGAGCCTAGCATGTGCATTCAAAATGATTTTTAAGCAAAATTTGTTCATATTGATCTTATCTTTTAGAATATGTAAATCAAAACGCTTCGACAACTTGTGTTGATAAGACTCTACCATCAAGACCTTCCTCTTCTAGTTGTTCATCATCTAGTTCTTCATCATCTGACAGTAGTGGATCTTCAACTGAAGATTGCGAAGACATACTCAACGACAAACCATATAAGCCCTCCGAAAGAGATACTTCGTTAGAAATCACTGCTAGTCCTAGAAGTTCTTCATCTAAAAACAAAAATTTTAATCCTAGCCCACAAATCGCGTCTTCATCTAATCAACCAGATGTTTCAATTTTGGTAAGTCCCCCAAAAAAAGGCATTAAAAGGAGAAAAAAATTTGAAAACTGGAAAAAAAATATTTTAAAGAAAAAGAGAAATCTTGGAGAGAAATACCAAACCCTCTTAAAAACTAAAAATGTAAGGGTTAAAAGAGAACAAAAAGCTGCTTGTGGGGAAAAATGTAAGCTTAAGTGCTCCTCTAAGTTCAGCCAAGAAGAGTCAGCGAATCTTTTCAGATTATTGGTCCCTAGGCAACTTAGAAAAGCAAAGACAATTTATAAAGAACTCTATGACAGTCATAGCTCCAAGGTACAGATATACCCGTGAAGGGGGAACACGAGCTCCAAGAAACAACAACAATGCGTACTATTTTTCTACGCCTGAAGGTGAAAAGTTCGAGTCTGTAAAGTTTTTTTCAAAAACACTTTAGATATTAACAATCGGACAATCCGAACTGTTCATGAAAAAAGAAATAAAATTGTTGAAGGTTTGCTCGAGCCAGACTTGAGAGGTAAGCATCGGAACTATAGGTGTCTAGCTCCGATGGCTTCGGCGCAGGGACATAAGTCCCACCGTACTGAGACATAAGTCCCGAAAAAAATTTGGGACTTATGCCCCACCAGGGCTCAGGAAAAATATGTAGTTGTGTTCTATATGTTATTAATGAAAAACAATTGTACGTGCAAAAAAGTGTATACAAAGAGAAAAAGAGATATACTTGTTATATCAAATTTTAAGCAAGCATATTATTTGATGTGGTTTCCAACAAAATAATTTAAAAAAAATGAAGCATTACATATTCATTGTGATCAAGAAGAGATGATGCAAAAACTGAAAATTTCTAATGCAATAAAAAATGAATGCTCGGTTTCACAAAAAAGAGGAACAATAGCCAAAGAAATTTTTGATGCTAAGCGAAAAAATTTCCAGACGCAGCACATTTGGTGCAGTAAAACGACACATGAACAGAATTAAGAGTGCCTCACTACCAAAACCGCCACTTAATTTGAGGGAAGTTAAAGACGTATTTTGCAACGAGAATGTTCTGTCCAATTTCGACATGTCCAGATAGGACAAAGAAGCTAAATTTAGTAACACCATATTTTTAGGTCCTAAAATAGCCGAATTAATTGGAACATTGCCTCAATCTGAACGAAACTTTTTGATTGATGGCACGTTCCATGTCCTTCCCTCGATTACACAATTTCATTTCTGATTAAACGAAACTACGTACAACGTAAGGTTAATCTTCTAGGATGAAGAATCAAGAAAAATATAGAAGTAGGGTAAATGCACAAGACGAGGGTAACCGTCTTTCGGAAATTGCGGCAAAGTATAAGCTCTTTGAAACTGATGATTCAAAACAGCTGGAATCAATTGCAAATTCAGTTCAACTGACAATGCAAAAGAGAGTAGTGCCACTATACGTGACTACGCGTGCTGTAGGATTCTCTACAGCTATCTTCTATGATCGAGCAGCTTCAATTTGGACACTGAGCGCAATCGCTGAGATTGCAAACATCCACCAAGTTTACCGTGTGCACTTATGGTTAGCACATTATAAAGTATTCTTGGTTCAGCAGATTCAGGTAACTCTCGACAATGCAACAATACGCATATTTGTTGGAGATGAGCTACGCGAAGTATTGCATACTATATCAGAAATCCCAAGCCTTATTTCTATGCTAATGGATTCTATAGGTAAGATCGAGCTTTGTGAAAAGGTGTTTAACATGGGTTACGCCTGTATGCTAAGAGTAATGCAGGACGCATTAGAGTATTCTACTCTTTGCGTTAATCCTACAAACATCAGGTCGATCTAAACCTCCCTTGCCAGTCCGGACACCTGCTGGTAAACGCAGATAATATATCTATCCTGCTAACTACTCAGTAGTGAATTTGCGTACGGACATCCACGCATACAAGAACCTTCTGACAAGAGTTCAGCCACGTCTACCAAAGCATATTCGACCACTTTCATCATACAGCCCAATTCAGGTAAATCGCGGCCTCGAAAATATTTTCAAAGACATTCTTGAAGTAAAGGCCATGAGGTCAGGTGATCTTCTCCTTAAAGTCCTAAATGTGAGTACAGCGGAAAAATTCCTCAAAGCAAATTGCATTGACTCCATTCCAGTCAAGGTGTCTAACCATTTGAGTCTTATCACCGAATATAAGATTAGAATACCTATAGAATATAAGATCATTAAAATATCACAACGAAATTCGATAAAGAAGACATTTATTTAAGATTTAAAATTTTTAATAATACAAATTTACTCCGTTAACTTCTATAAAATACCAAACATGGCTAACCAAAATAATCTAGCTAGACCTGTAATTAACCCATCAATTCCCACTCCAGCTAACCAACAAAATAATTTACCTCTTACTCGTCCTGAGTTACAAAACATGTAACTCATCCATCGTGAAAAATGTACTTAATACCGAAGGCAGGGACATTATTCAGGGTATTATAAACCCAAATTCTGACAGATTTCGTAGAATCGATCAAACAATATTGATCCCACACTTAGAGCGAATCTCACAGACCTTGGAAAAAGAGCGCAGATAGAATAATTCACCTTTATGAACCTGTCAAGGGTTCACCGAAATATTTCGGAGTTTTAAACGTAATCCGGAACAAAATAGTAGGGAATGCAGACATCGCGCTTGACATCCAAAGTAAAAGAATATAAACAATTGTCCGAAGAAATAGTTAAAAATAATATACAAGAAATTGATGTAGGAGAATTAGAATCAGAAGAAGAGAAAGAAGAACAGGAACAGGAAAATAAGACAAATACACTATTAACAATGGCAGAATTTGATTTAAGTAAGGCACAAAAGTTGTCTGAACTTAATTGCGAGGAAAATGACAAACGTACTGAAAACATTAGAGATTTTCTGAACAATATCGAATTTTACTATGATATATTAAACGAATCTTCAAAAGCTATGCTATGGAGTAAACAATATCCATACTCTTTTAGTGCAAATAGTTTTGTCAATAAAGAAATAAGAAAACTTTTAATGAATGAGACAATTAGACTAAGCAAGAGTCCGTATAACTCACCAGTCTGGGTTGTTTCAAAGAAAGGTTTAAATGAAGATGGACTGGTGGATGGATAGACTGGTAATTGATTTCAAGAAGTTAAAGGAGCATACAATCTAAGATAAATTCCTGATACGTGATACCAATGTAATATTGAGTAATCTCGGAAAAGCTAAATATTTCTTGACAGTTGACTTAGAATCAGGATTCCATCAGATTAAAGTTAAAAATAAAGATATGGAAGTTTTTCAGTAAATAATGGCAAATACGAATATACGAGAATGCCATTTGGATTAAGAAATGCTCCAACTATCTTCCAAAGGGCAATGGATGACATTTTGAGACCATATATTGGAAAATTTTGTCGTATGTATAAGTTAACAACACAAGCTCAAACTGCTGATGTTTTTGCTTTTTTCATTCTCATGAATCAAAATTTAACAAACAACATCGAACACCATCGTAAGAACCAAGGAACAACTGTAGTGCTGATTAAGCAAAATCGCTGCCAGTTTGAAATTTAAATAAATTTTGTTTTTAATGAAATTAAAGAGCAGGTAAGATTGCGTTTGAATCAAGTCCTTAAGAAGTGCAAGTTAACAACCTTTTTTTTAATTTTTAATACCGTACTTGTAGTGTAAACATAACGAACTGGCCACAAATATATCGAACTTGGCAATGCCACAAGAATGAAATGTATAAATGAATGAAGAATGAAAAGAATATTAAAAGCGAGTCAGTCGAAGACGCACACGCGCACAGTCTTATATATAATTTTAAATTTTGTTATCTATAAATGTAGTATTTAGTATTTAGTGAATTTTAATAAATAAGTGAAATAAAATTAATCTGCATTTTATTATTATTACTACCTATATTACCAAGTACGCATTAAAATCTCAAGAAAGTGTTAACGGGCGGTAGAAAAGTGAAATAAAATATAAAATAAAAAAAAAAAATAAAAAAAAATAAAAAATAAAAAAAAAAATAAAAAATAAAAAAAAAAATAAAAAATAAAAAACCAAAGACAAGAACAGTGCTGTGTTCAAACCGTTCAAATTTAAAAGTGTAGAGAAACCAAAGGGCCCCCTAGTAGCTGTCGTTAGTTGACAACTCAACGGCGGAAGAAAAGGCAGCAAAAAATAAGCTAGCCGCTCCAACAAGATCCCATCAAAATTTCGTCGAAGGACATTATTATTGTAATTTTATCTATCCTCACATTAATCAATGTGGAAATTCAAATACTGGACTATACTAACTCACAAATAATGACAACACTAAGGACAGGGACAGAAAAGTTACAAACGGGGACTTTTAGAATAATTCATACTATCGACCTTAATCTGTACCAAAAACTTATTGACGACATCAGAACATTAGCACTAGTGAAACACACTATTACTACTTCTCCCATTAAATTTCCTTAATCGAAAACCATTTTACACGATTAAAACCACCAATGAAAACCAAACATTTAGTCTATGAACGCCAAGTCGATCGGACGTGTTTCAAAGTTGCTCGCTTGTCTGTTGATTTTTATTTCGTCCATACCAGTGGAGTGTACCCACTCTCAAGTTCGAATTGACTAATAATTATTTTCGCGACCCCATTAAAGTGTATATTGACAACCTGTGCAGTATTTTCAGTGACGCATTTGTTCACCTCCAATACTGAACAACTACTGTTCTGCAAAAAAAAAAAACAAAAAAAAAAAAAAAAAAAAATAGTTTGTTGTTTTGTTTCTTTTCTTTCGCCAACCTAATTTTGTCCAACAAATTTTTTTTGAAAATATGTCGTGTGCCAAAGATATTTGTGTCAACGTCGATGTTAACGCGGATCTTTTAAAATGTAGTGGTCTTTGTGGTAAATCTCTCCACCCTTCCTGCGTTGGCCTCAGTAAACGCACATGCGTTTACTTGAATGATTATAAAAACAATTTTTTGTTTTATTGCGAAGAATGCAAAATTATTTCAATTGCTGATATAATGATAGCAATAAAATGCCTCAGAGAAACATTATCTAATAACAACACTACAAATCAAAAAAAAAAAATCCAAACCCTTTCTAAAAAATTCGATCTCCTATTTAAAAGTGTTGAAGAATCTAACTCGCAATCCCAACAATCGGCTACACAATGTTTGACCAAAATGTGTTCGATCGAAAAACAATTTATTGTCATTAAATCCCAACTCCCTTTTCGTGATAACGCGACGGTATCTGCAAATGATTTTAACCTGCTTCGTTCGTATATAGACAGTAAGCTTAATTCCTTAAGCAGTTCGCGAAAGAAATTAACAAAAACATAGTAGCCAACCTAAGCCAAATCCGGTCCGATATCGATCTACACGTGCAGAGCTCCTCGTCTCGCATAACCCCTTCCAACCCTGATATTCTTAAGGAAATCAAAAATATGAACGATATGCTTTCGCAAGTTTCTTCCGCTCTTATAGTCATCGCGTACGAAGTAAGAGACCAAGAACAAAAGTCTGCGTGTGTACAACGTGATATCGATCATTAAATGAATACTCGCGAAAAATAGAATCTCTTCTTAATGAAGTGGTTGATGTTTCAAATGTTCCTATTTCAAACAAAAACGACTTATCAATTCTGGATGAAATTCTGTCTGTCGACGTGACCCCCGCCGCTATTCACTCTACTAGCGCGAACCTAATCCCTGAAATTTCTTCAACCGAAAATCTCTCTGCTGATGCTATTAACTCCGCCGTGGCGAAGCCAACCGCTTCTATTCATCCAAATAAACCGCAACCTAGTACCAACACTTTTGAAAAACGCATTACAAAATTTGGTGCCTGGTGGTCCACTACAGAATGGAAGCAAAGACTTGATAAAATAAAAAAATCCAATAAATCGTCATTCTTCCTAAGCAACACTACTAGAAATGCAAGTTCTGCATGGGTTCAAGCATTCTTTGTGAAGAATTATTCAATCCCGGATGTGGAATGTCATCGAATTCTGCCCAAAAAATTCAAGGTGTCGATACTTATCAATTACGAGTGGCTTTTCCACCGGCCTGGAAAAAGGATTTTCATAAAGAATAATATGAGGATGTCAAAATAGGTAGAAAATGATACATTACGCTCAACACGGAAGACCAAAACGTCCAGAAGACCACAACTGGAGTTTCAAAATGGGTGTATTTTCGATTTTACAATTAATATATTTAAGAATCTTAATGTAAATGCCCCAGAATTTAAAGCTCCCACAACCTCCCTAGGTGTCCCTTCAACCTCTCATAGTGTTTCCGGACCATCTAAAGTAACAGAACGAGTCTCTTTTAAACTCAATAACACCCCAACACCACCGCCACCGCCGCCGTCTCGATCTCCCTCTCCAACTCTTCCCAACTTCGACCTAAGAACAGGAGCTAAATATCCTAACTTTATAAGCTCTCATATTTTAAACCCCGCTCAGTCAACTAATCCATCTCCCACATGCAAAGTCCCTTCTGCACAACATAATTCAGAAAACTCTTTTGACCCTCTTTTACCACCAGTAGTCAAAGTTACTCAGCTAACAGCATATTCCACTGAATGTCGCTATGCTCTATTTAGGCTCAGAGACAAAAAGATATTATGAAAATGTCCGCATTTTCCTGGCCTTTCTGCACGGTAAGTCAGACTCTGTTTGTTACGAACTTTCTAAGCTCATGAAAATTTTCATCAAATATCATGACAATTTTAACTTACCACCACAAAAAGTAAAGGATGATCTGGATACTTTCCGTCAATACTTACAGGCTAAACGAATATCACAACCGCTTTTTTCGTTCCTAACTTAAACTCCATTCAAACAAGTACAACAAATGTATGGTACTTTTTTTTTATCGGAGGGGAAAAGTTTCGAGAGAGATTCACGATTGACGAAAAAAATTCCGTGGGAACAAAAAATTCCAAGGGAAACAAAATTTCCAGGGAGATTCCCGATAGGCCCCATTAAAAATAGTAGATACTTTAAAGCAAGCGAACATGAAAATTTCATTACAAAAATCTATATTTTACAAATAAGAAGTAGATTTTTTGGGTTATGTTATAGCTCAAAACATAATTGAAACAAATAAAGAAAAGGTAAGAATTATAAGAGAATACCCCGAACCGAAAACTCTCAGGCAGTTAAGATCGTGTATAGGAATAATAGGATATTACAGGAAGTTTAAAAACAAACTATGTATGAAGAATAGCCAAACTTTTAACAAAAAATTGTCAAATTTCAACCCACATGGCTAAGAAAACCATGATAACTTTAGACAGTGACGCAATAAAAGCATTTAAAAATTAAAAGATCATTTAATTCAAGAAACTGAAATAACTCATCCTGATTATATTAAAAAAAAATTGTGTTAACCACTGACGCAGTTTTGTCTCAGGACAACAAACCCATCACTTTTAAAAGTAAAACTTTGAAAATTATATGCTATAGTATAAGCCTTAATGAATTTACGAAATTACCTTTACGGTGTAACGGACTTGAAGATTCATACGGATCACCAACCTTTGATTTTTGCAGTTTCAAAAGGAAATCCCAACACAAAAATTAAAAGATGGCATGCATTAATGGAAGAATATGCACCAAAGATCATAATACAAACCAGGAACTACTAATGTAGTAGCAGATGCTCTTTCTAGGCAGTTTATAAATAATCTTATAGATAGTTCTTGATCAGATGCAACTCAACACTTTGCATACTATTGGCCTGTTATGATAAAACAATAATTAAAGGAATACGTTAGAAATTGTGTTATTTGCAACAAAAACAAATATGATAGACATCCACAAAAAATACCAACTGAAGAGGCTCCAATTGCAGAGAAGGCGGGGGAACATATACATAGATATATTTTTTGCCCAAAACTTAATATTTTTAACTTGTATAGATTCATATTAAAAATTTTTAGCTTTAAAGTTAATTGAGGATAAAACTAATTTGGATGAAAAAGTGTTCAAGTTCAAGTTTTTCCAGAAGCCAAAAGTATTATGGTTGATAATGAGCCAATTTAAGAGTTTGATGCAAAGACTTAATATTGAAATATTCTATTGTGATCAAAAACATACTTCAACAAATGGACAATTAAAAAGAGTTCATTCAACTTTGATAGAAATAGCCAGCTGTTTGAAACAAGAATTACGAATTACGATATCGATTGATGTATTTTTGATTACTCCGTGTGAAGTCGCTTGGGTGCGACTTCTGGCAAGATAATTTGCTACACACGCTTCGGTGATATATGAATACCTATATGAATATATATGGGAATGATCTTTTATTTGGAACCTTGGCTGGATGATTGTTGGGAGTCGGGTATTCAGTTTGAGATCTTCCGTCCTAGCCGAAACACTAAAATCTCTGCTTTTTATCACTTATTAAAGCAAAATTATAACTGGTGGCAGCGGTAAAGATCGGTAAAGATCAGCAGTAAAGATCGGTAAAGATCGTGAAAAAAAAAATTAAAAGTAACTTCGGCAGTGAAAAATAAAATAAATTTTCTGCGGTAAATGTGGAAAAAAGAAAAGTAACTAGTAACGAGTGAATAAACATTTAAAGACGGAAAACAAAATTCGAGAAGACCAAGTACAAAAGATTATTGGGTCTTGGAAAGCAACAGGCAGTTTATCGAGAAGACCAAGTACAAAACATTATTGGGTCTTGGAAAACAACAGGCAGTTTATAAGGACCAGGGGTCACTTGCAACTTTAGGGCGTGAAGCTTACCTGGCAGAAAGAAGAAAATGAGCAGCGGACAACACAATTTAAAAAAACATCAAGAAGAGAAGAAGCAGCGGACAATACAATTTCAAAACAGCAAGAAGAAAAGAAGCAGCGGACAAAATGATACTTGTTCCGATGATTTAGTAAGTTAAGTTTTATTGGTGAACTTTAGATAATTTTATTAAAAAAAGAGAAAGAATTTACTAAATTCTAATTTATTAAAAAAAAAAGAAAAGAAAGTTTTTATGTTATTTAAATAACTTCCAAATAAACTAGGTCTTCAATATAAATTGAATAATTTTGAATTTTAAGATTATGATATTGTCCTTTTGATAAATCCTTTAAATTGTGTGATTTTATAAGTTTTAGTTTGATTTAATTCTTTCCTTTGTTTCTTTGCGGTAATGGATTACCGTTTAAATCGGTTTTGATTTACGAACATACGAGTAAATCAAAGTTTAAATTCATTCACTCATTGTGTAATTCGATTGAGAAATAGGCACCGATTTCACTTCATTTATAAAAATGCCTGAAATTAATGAAAATAATGACGCGTTTGTAAACGCCACAGGTGACAATAATGTCTTTAAATGAGACATAAATACCTAACTCTTCAGAGTTATATTACTTCATTAACGGATGTGAGGATGCTATGAGCCTAGCATCCGAAGAACAAAAAGATTTTTTGTTTAAATTCATTACACTGAAAAAAAAATCGTACATTGTGACAATGATCGTCGATGTTTGACTACATTTTCATTACGACAATGTAAGAAATTTTGCGACAATGTAAAAAAACATTTCGACAATGCAAAAAAAATTATGAATTTTTCTGGTTTTCAATGCACCGTTCTTTGAATAAATGAAACAGCATTCTTTGAAAAAATCTCCATAGGAAAGTTGAAAAAGAAGTCAAGCGATCAGATTTCAATGCACTTGTTTAGAGATCAATGAACTTTTTCATTGAAATTAAAGGTAGGAAATTTGATAGTGAAAAATATTTAATTGAGACAAGGCGTGCAACCTCAGCTCAATGAAACCGTTTTCATTGTCGCAATATAAAGTTCATTGAAATTTAAAAAATCTCTGAATGAAAAGTTCATTGAAACTTTACATTGCCATAATGAAAAGTCCATTGAAATTTTGCATTGTCAAAGTGAAAAGTTCATTGAAATTTTGAAATGTCAGAATGAAAATTTCATTGAAATTTTTTCATTGTCGCAATGAAATAAATCATTGAAATTCTTTGATTGTCACAATGAAAAAATCATTGAAATTTAAATTTTTCGAATGAAAAATTCATTGAATTTTTTCCATTGTCAGAATGAAAAGTTCATTGAAATTTTACATTGCCATAATGAAAAGTCCATTGCAATTTTTCATTGTCAAAGTGAAAATTTCATTGAAATTTTAAAATGTCAGAATGAAAAGTTCATTGAAATTGGCAAGAGGTTTGCAAGCAAATTGGGCTGGGATACACTGATTAAATTTCCACTTGGGTTTAACCACTTCCCTACCTGCTTTTATTTCCTTTAAATAGCGGATTATTTTCTTCTTCGCCCCAAACATAATGAGAGCAAAAACATTAAGAATTTTTCTATAATTATGGAATAAGCGATTCAAAACTTTTGCCAAGTATCTCCATATCTTACTGGAGAACGTTTTTTGTATCCCCTTCAAAAAAAAAAACGCCTAACTGCTCGTCCTCTTCATCAGATCTACGAGCGTCTGGAATTCATTTCCATTTGTTAATTACAACATTTTAGTATATAGTGTAGTATAGTACAAAAAATATGGACAAATATGTACTTGTTTTATTTATCGTAAATAAATTCGATAAAATAAATCATTTAACAAGAATACTTGCAGTTTTGCGACCTTTCATTTCTCTGTCGTGTGTAAATTTGTGAACGAGAGATATCGTCGTTTTTTTCTTAGTCGTCGTATTTTTTCGTCTTACAGAATGCAGAACGAAAGTGTTCAACGACGTTTGACTTTTACAGACGACAACAAAACGAGTGACAAAAGATGGAAACGACTTATGGAATGCAGATCGTGTCAGGTCGTATATTTCGCTGTCGTTTACGACATCGGTAATCGGGGTGATTGTTTAAACAGATTTATTCTCGGCCGGGTCGCTCTGATTATTACTCCGCGAATTTGTGAATTAGTTAAAAGTTTTCATTTTGTTACTGTAACAAATTTAATTAAAAAGAATAACATCAGTGTCAACAATATTGAAGACAATTTGTCTTCAATTTGTAAGGAGAAAAAAGTGCAAAACGGTAAAAACAAATTTAGAGCAATTTCGAACTAAAAACCACACAAATTGGTTAGTTATTTTACATTAAAAAACATTGTGTGAATTTTAATATATTATTTTTCCAAGCGTGAATATGAAAATATTAACGGCTTAAAAAAAACCTTGGATTTCGCAAAGAAAAAAAAAATTATTGGTGGTGACGCTCTAGAATATATCTACCTATTTTTATTTTAATGCAGAGCCGAATGCAGACTTTCAAATTCATATTATTATAAAATAATTAAAACAAAGACAGCATTGAGCACTGGGAAAAATTACAGTTTTAAAGTACATAACGGGAAAAATTGGTGTAGTATGTTTTTTTTTTGTTAATTCACCAGTTTGCGTTAGTTCCATTCCCATTCATTCTTCATATTTACTCATTGTTTGTTGTTTCGTCAAGTAAAGCGTAGTAGTTTTTAACAATAAAAATGTTCACTTGTTGCAATTTTCTTACATTTTTATAAATTGAAATTCACTATAAGAAATTATGAATTCGTACAAAATAAAAGAGGTAATTTCATTCATTACGATTCATTTATTATAATGGCACCTTAATTGCATGAAAGCTGATATGTGGTATTCTGCAGCCGAAGCTGTAGAAGAATTCTCCATAAAATTGTAACCTCTTGGGGACTAATTGCCATCTGTATTTGTTGTCATATTCACGTTTTGTTGGCGCCCTAACACCCGATTATGAATTTCACATCATATACATATATGATATTTTATGTGCTATAGGTATCTATTATAAGAGTAATCCAATTGGTCGCAAAAAAATATTTCGAAAATTTTCAAGTTCAAATAATAAAGTATTTAATCACATTTCCAATATAATGGATTCTTAAAAAATTAAATTAAAAATAACTTCGTGTGTCAACAATATTGCAGCTACCCTTCGCAAGGTTTTTAATAAGGGGGTTTTTTAACTGGGTTTTATATTTTCGTTCCTCATATTAAAAGTCGACATTTCCATTTTTATCCAATAAAAAACAAAGGCCTTTATCGTCGGCTTGAAGTGTAAAACTGGGGTCTACCACGAAATCTAGAAAATCAAAATCTAGAAAGCAAAAATCTAGAAAGCAAAAATCTCGAAAAAAAATCTAGAATAAAAAAATCTCGAAAAAATAAATCAAGAAAGAAAAAAATCACGAAATACAAAAATCTAGAAAAAAAAAATCTCTAATGCGAAAATCTCGAAAAAAAATATTAATTTTTGAGACAATGTTTCTATTCGCGCGCGAGTTAACATTAGCAACTAATGTCAACTTCATCACAAACCAATGTCAACATCATCGCAACGAAATCTAATTAAATCCTTCAACCAGACATAAACAAAAATTTAATTAAAACGTTTGGTTCACACGACTTATGAACAAAGGAGAAGATAACAATATGCGAACGCAATGAATATGAAAGAGAATATCAGGAGGATATAAATAGCACCACAGCGGAAGATGGACCTCACCATAACATCGGCAGTTGATCAGTACAGACCATCAGTTCAGATCATTTAACATTAAATATAATAACTTGTGAATATAATAACTTGTATATTATTTAAGTAAAATAAAGATTTTTTTTACATAATGTGTAAATAAAAATATAATTGGGGGCTCGACCGGGATGCTCAAGTTTAAATTCGAAAAGGAAAAAAGTATCGAAAAACTTTAAAAAAGAGCATCTATGCCAAATCAACAAAAAAACGTGTTACTTGAAAAACATAAAGTAAAGTGAATAAAAAAAAACGCGTGTTGAACACTAACAAATAAGTATCCTAAGTAAAGGAGAAAAAAAAACATTCTGTGACAAAAAACTTCATAAATAAAGTGGACTCTGACGAATAGAAGCAGGAAAGCAGCCACCTTTAAAAAAAGAAGACACTACAGGATTATTAGTAAGAAATATACAAAAAGTGAAAAATATATATAATTATAAAAATGGCAACTAACGTAGAATTATTGGAAAGTGCTATCGAAGTAGCTGTAAACAATCTTTTAAGCTCTCAGCTTAGTGAACTGCATAATGAAATAGCATGTCTAAAAATAGATTTAAGTAAAGTCAAAAATGAATCTAATGTAATAGATTTTGAAACACAAAAAATAGATCCAAACTTAACGGACAATGAACCACTAGAAATTATTAAAAGTTTGCCAGAATTTCACGGTAATTCAAATAGTTATGTTAGTTGGCGCGAAGCAGCCCATAACAGTATGATTTTATATACACCGGGTAGCAAAAGATACTTTGCAGCCTTAACTATATTGCGAAATAAAATACAAAGTTCAGCAAATTCTGTTTTAACGAATCATGGAACAGTGTTAAATTTTGACGCGATAATTTCAAGATTAGATTTCGCCTTTGCAGACAAAAGGCCAGTTTACATTATAGAACAGGAGTTGAGCATATTAAGACAGGGTCAGTTATCAATATTAGAATATTACAATCAAGTTAATGAAAAATTAACTTTACTCATTAATAAGACCATAATGACATATGGCAATAAAAATGAACTAACGATAGAAATGAACAAATCTAATAGAAGAAATGCTCTAAGAGTATTTATAACAGGTTTAAACAATCCTTTAAACACTATATTATTCAGTCTACAACCAGAAGACTTACCCAGTGCATTATCTAAAGCACAATAGCTAGAAAGCAATAACATACGCTCAAATTTTGCTTTACAGTTTTCTCATAGGAATAAAATAGGCAATTCCAATCATTTACGCTTTGCTCAAAAGCAAAATACTATTCCCCATTTTCAACAAAGAAAACAACCTACACCAATGGAATTAGGGTCATCTGCACACAGACCAATAAATAATCATGATGTTAATAGATTTAAACAAATACATCAACAAACGAATCCTAATCCATTCCGACAACCGAATCAATTTTACCCTCAGAATAATAACTTTCAAAGAAACTTTACTGCACAGCAACAACCACAAAGACCTCTGTTTAAAAGGGATAGGGAACCGAGCGCACAACATAGCTCACAACCGCCAAATAAAGTCAGATTAAATAATTTAGCGGAAGATCATTTTTTAGACGAAATAAAGGACTTCCCCACATCTACAGAAAATTAAATGGGAAGTTCTTAAAAATTTTAATTGATACCGGCGCAACTAGTTGTTACGCTAGTCCCAATATCTTAGAAGGTAGAGAAGAATTAGTAATTAAGAAAAAAGTAAAAACAATAAACGGATTTACAATTATTACACACTTTTATGAAGTATATATATTTCATAAAATAGTTAGATTCTATGAGATAGAAAATCTTGAAGAGGATTTATTAATAGGATTTAACCTATTAAGATCAGCAGGAACACAATTAGACTTAAAAAATAATCTTTTAATATATAGAGATAGAAAAGAAAAAATGTTTATGGAACATGAAAAGCAACCCGATGAAGTTGTATTACAAGATAGGAAATCAGGTATAACAGAAAATTGTGAGTCAAGCAATAGCAATCTAGACACACAATCCATTATTAGCAGGGACCAGAGCGGAAATTAAAACACAAAATGAGACAGCAATATGGAGTAAGCAATACCCTTATCCTCTGTCAGCAAACAACTTCGTAAATAACGAAGTAAAGAAATTATCAAAAGAAGGTGTTATTAGACCATCGAAGAGTCCATATAGTAGTCCAGTATGGGTTGTGCCAAAAAAGGGTCTCAATGAAGACGGCACAACAAAAAATCGTTTAGTGATAGATTTTAAAAAATTAAACGAGAACACAATTAGTGACAAGTATCCTATTCCAGATACGAATGTCATCCTTAGCAATTTAGGAAAAGCAAAATTCTTTTCCACCATTGATTTAGAAAGTGGATTCCATCAAATACTCATGAATGAACCAGACATAAAAAAAAAACTTCATTTTCAATTAATAACGGTAAATTCGAATACATCCGGATGCCATTCGGGTTGAAGAACGCTCCTTCAATTTTTCAAAGGGCAATGGATGATATCTTAAAACCATTTATTGGAAAAATATGTCACGTCTATATTGACGACATTTTAGTATTTTCAAATAACATGGAAGAACATCAAAACCATCTAAATCAAATTATAAAAACGCTGAAAGAAGCAAACATGAAAATATCTTTAGAAAAGAGTAAATTCTATGAAACGCAGGTAGAATTTCTTGGTTACATAGTAAGTGAAAACGTAATCACCACACATCCCGACAAAGTAAAATGTATAAATGAGTTTCCGGAACCAAAGACACTCAGACAACTGAGAAGCTATTTAGGTATGACAGGATATTATAGGAAGTTCATTGAAAACTATGCCCAGATAGCAAAACCACTTACAAAATATCTTAAGAATGAGAACGGAAGAATATCCCAACACATGAGTAAGAAAACAATTGTGAACTTAGACCAGGAAGGGCAAGAAGCATTAAAAAAATTGAAACTACATTTAAAAGAAAATATTAAACTAACACAACCAGACTTCAACAAGAAGTTTGTACTGACTACAGATGCGAGTAATGACGCGATTGGCGGTGTGTTAAGTCAGGAAGAAAAACCTATAATATTTATTTCAAAAACTCTGAGCAAAACAGAGCAAAATTACGCAACTAACGAAAAAGAACTATTTGCAATAGTTTACGCCTTAAAAAACTTAAGGAACTATCTTTACGGTGTTAGGAACCTAGAAATACATACTGACCACCAACCGTTAACATTTGCAGTTTCAAAGCGCAACCCTAATATTAATATGAAACGTTGGCATGCGATTATTGAGGAATACGCCCCAAAATTCATATACAAGCCAGGGAAAGATAATGTAGTCGCGGATGCGTTAAGCCGACAAAATTTAAATCAAATAACTGATGCTAGTAGCACTAGCAGTACAATCCATTCGGCAGAAAGTAGTGACAATACTGTCATACATAAAACACAACAAGTTCTTAACGAATTTAAACAGCAAATAATACTAGCTAAAGGTAACTATACGATACATGAGAGAGTAGAAAATTTTAATGGAAAGATAAGACACATAATGGAATACAAAGAGGCAGGAGAGCTCGTGCCAATACTTAAAGAATTTTTACAACCAGGGACAGTGTGCATATATTGTACAACAGAAGATTTGTATGATATTAAAACAACGTTAATAGAAACGTTCACTAATAAATTTTTACATACAGAAACATTAGCTAATGATGTAACAAATAGGGAAGATCAACTTAGTATAATGGAAGATACCCATAAACGTGCCCATAGGGGATGGGAAGAGAATATTAAGCAAATAAAGAAACAATATTACTGGCCAAACTATAGAAAAGATTTTAAAGAATATGTTACAAATTGTGAAATTTGCAACACAAATAAATATGATAGGCACCCACAGAGAGTACCAATTGGAGGGACTCCAATTCCTATTAAAGAGGGGAGACAGCTCCACATAGATATATTTTACGCTGAAAATTTAAAATTTTTAACAATTATAGATGCATATTCAAAGTATGTATTAATAAAACATATAGAAGACAAAACTAACCTTTACGATAAAATACTAGAATCATTACAGGTATTCCCAGAAGTAGAAACAATATGTTCAGATAATGAAACCACATTTAAATCAATCATATTCAGATCTTTAATGGATAGGTTAAAAATAAAAATATTTTATGTTCCAAAAGGTCACAGTACGACAAATGGACAAATAGAAAGAGCACATTCTACGCTCATAGAAATTGCAAGGTGTATTAAGAAAGAATACGCATTAACAAGTAATCTAGAAGCTATAATCAGAGCAACAATCCAATACAATAAAACAATACATTCCTCAACAGAGAATAGACCATATGAAATAATGTTTAATAAAGTCAAACATGATTTATCACTTGCATTAGCTATCACACAAGAGAAAATGTTAGACAACCATAATAAGAAAAGAAAATGTAAGGATTACAAACCTAATGATACAGTTTACATAAAAAACAATAGGAGACAAATTTCCCAAACTTAGACACAAATACGTTAAGCAGAAAATTCAGGAAGATTTAGGGAAAACAGTAAAAATAAATAATGAAATTGTCCATAAAGACAATATTAAAAGTTGAAATATTTTCATTACAGACAATGGAAACCTTTAAATTACTACTTACGTTAATAGGAATAATATTCCCGATAGCAAACTTAGAAATTATAGATTATACAAGGGAGAACTATATGCTCATAGAAAACGGCAACACAGCAATATCTCTTTCAGTCTTGGTGGTTAGTGTCAATAAGTTCTATCTTGTTCTATGTCCATTTTTCAAAATGTTGGGAAATCGATTTTTAAAGTTCAGATCGAAAACTTTTGTTTATTTTACCTAATTTATTTTTGGAAGTGATGTTTTTCTGAATGCCTTAACAATTTTGTTTTAAAAACAATTCACAAATTTCTTTTTTCTTTTGTTTTGAAATAATGATAAATAAAAAACCACGCAGAAGTCATTTTGGATATTGAACAAAGTTATATGGAGTGAAGATAGTTTGATAAAATTGGTGGATATTGAACAAAAAAACTTAATACTGAACAAGACAGAAATTAACAAGGATACTATAGGAAACCAGATGTATTTTGTATTAAATTGAACAAAAACATATTTCATTATTCAAATCAGATTTCATTAGGTTCTCTGAATGGTACTATGAATGGGGACAACAAAATTTTGAATATCTTGGTATGTTTTTATCATCTGAAATAAAAAAAAAATTATGTACGTTTCATAACTAAAAGTTCCATGTATTTCTAAAACAAAGGGTAGAATAATTTATTTTTCTTAAACAAAAAATAAAGGAGAAATTCTTAAAAAAAAAAACGTTGATCTTGTACGTTAGGCATGTACGGCCACATTGCTTAAATGTCTTTTTTTCTTTTCCTTTGTTAGCTTTATCTTAAAAAACACTTTGTAAGACAGTAGGAAAGATATCACACTTCGAGTCTTAAACAGAATTTCTATTTTACTGTAAATTACTGAGAAAACAAATTTTAGAGATTTTTGAGGGAGTTACATTTGTGAGATCTCATTTTTCTGAACGAAAAAATGATTGTTTATATTACCTTAAAAGTGTTTTCAGATACTGCTCTAGATCTGCGCTCTGTTTTGAATTTACAGGAATACAAACAGGATTATTTGTTACGATTTCATTATTATTTGCAACACTGAAATAAAGGGTGGTTAAATTTTAAGGGCCGATGTTCAATGTGAACCACACCTAAACGTCAAGTTTTTTCTGCATTTCATTGGACATTTCTCAATTTCAGTTTAACTCAATTTTAACCATGGAAAGATACACAATCGAGCAACGCGTTAAAGTTATTCAGGCTTATTATGAAAATGGGCGTTCAAATCAAAATGCATATCGTGCATTTCGTGATTTTTTCAGTCAATTTAATCGTCCAAATGTGCGTACAATCGGAAAAATCGTGCAAAAATTTGAGCAAACCGGGTCTGTAGGAGATGTGAAAACACCAGTGCATGCTCGTACAGCTCGTACTGCAGAAAATATTGCTGCTGTTCGCGATAGTGTGGCTGAAGAGCCGTTCACCTCAACTCGTCGTCGTGCCCAACAATTGCACCCCTCACGCTCGTCGTTGATGAACATTATGCATAGAGACTTCCATTTTCACGCTTACAAGGTGCAATTGACTCAAGAACTAAAGCCTCTTGACCATTTCAAGCGTCGTCAATGGTCAGAATGGTGGTAAGAAATGGCAACAGTTGATGATCAATTTGCGAAGAAAATCATCTTCAGTGATGAGGCACATTTTCACCTCATTGGATTCGTCAATAAGCAGAATTGCCGCATTTAGGCGAATGATAATCCAATAGTGATTGTCGAAAAACAAATGCACCCACAAGCCACAAAGAGTGACTGTTTGGTGCGGTTTATGAGCTGGCGGCATCTTCGGATGGAGGTGTGCCGCCGAGGTCGCGGCGGCCATTTGGCCGATATTTTGTTCCATACGTAATTGAACCATACCAATATTATCATAATAAAAAGAAATGAGAATAATTTCCTAAATAATTTGTGTTTTATTCAAAATCAACATCGGCCCTTAAAATATAACCACCCTTTACATTTAAGATTTTGTCGAAACTAATTATAAAAATATGCTATTAAATTGTTTGAAAACTTACTTTAAGGGATTGGTTGTATTGTTTTGATCTGGAGAGCTTATATCAATACGAGTATCATTCAAAGTCCTGAAATAGGTATAAGTTAAAAAAGGCCCAATAGTTATTTTAACATTCAAATTTCGTTTGACACTTCTGGTTCAGGGGAAGACAAATATTCGGTTCCCTCCATCAAACAATGTATAATATGATAAAAAAAATGCGTCAAACTTCAATCATTTAAAGGGTAATCATAATCCCTTGAGCGCGTGTAGATTTAAAAAAAAAATTATTGGTACATGTTTTCAGAGTTCATCTTTTATAACAAGGCACTGCAATTGCACTGACGTGCTTACTCGATGAGAGATCAGAACTGATCATAATATACCCAAATCAAGTACAATAATGCTGATCTCGTATGATATTGAACAAGATAGAATTCTTGTTCTTAACCAACCAAATTCATATCTTTTTGTTCATTAAGGTACAAATTGTAACCAAAATAATTTGAACATTGAACAAAAAAGAAATGAATGAAGTATATAAAGATATTGAACAAAAAATCCATAAATGTGGATATTGAACAAGAAAGAAATAAGAAGATATGATTTTAAAGATATACTATGAATTGTTCAATATGATACAAAAAGAATTAATAGTGGTTTATTGAACAAAAGTGACACTCAAACTGGTCAGAAAAGTGGTTTATTGAACAAAACAGTTATCCATAACTTGAAAACTAATTGAGATAGAACAAAATGGTTTGCGCCAATCGAAAGAGCACTCTCGAATTATAAAAACTGCATTTCTAACTCAATTTCGTTAAAAATGGTCTATTGAACAAGATAGAACTCAGGTGACGATATGAGTTAGGCATGTAAGTATTCATGTATTTTTATATTTATTTCAGTATGCCGCGCAAGCTAAATAATAGACAAATCGAAGAATACTTTTTGGAAGATATTCCTTCAGATAGCGAGAGTATTTGTAGCGATGAGGATACAGAAGATCAGCCAAATCCGCTGGTGTTAGGCGATTCGATTGGAAAAGTTCAAGTGATTGATTATGACAACTTTGATTCCGGTGATGACATCCCTCTGTCTAACTTAGTACTTCGGAATCCTGAATCTACAGAGTCTAACACCGTAAACTCAAACAGATCGGCTACAATAGCTCCAAAATGGAAGAAGAATTATAGAATGGACTTACCTGGTGAGTTTACTCAAAGTGTGGGAATAACCGATCAAATTCTTAGAATGGAGAATGTGCAACCTCTTCTACTATTTCGCCTTTTTTGGACAGAGCATTTACAAGATATTTTATGCTTTCAAACTAATCTTTACGCTACTCAATCAGGAAAGCTTTATACACCTACCACTACAGAAGAGCTTGATGTTTTTATTGCTTTGAACTTGGTAATGGGTATAAAGAAATTGCCGAGCTACAGAGATTACTGGTCATCAGCACCTGATTTGCATGACGGCTATGTATCGAGGTTCATGAGCTTCAATAGATTCAGTTGGCTTTTGAATTACTTACATGTAAATGACAATAGAAATTGCCCAGATTTTGACAAACTTTATAAAATTAGACCACTACTGGACATCATGCGAACTAATTTTAAAAAAAACTACAAACCATCAGAAAAAGTTGCGATTGATGAAAGTATGATAAAATTCAAAGGGAGGAACTATCTGAAACAATACATGCCGAAAAAACCTACTAAACGAGGGTACAAGGTTTGGATGATGTGTGCAAAGTCAGGTTATTGCCTAGATTTTGATGTTTACACGGGAAAGCAGGGTGCTACCGTTGAAACTGACTTAGGTGGTAAAGTTGTAAGAAATTTTTGCGAAAATTTGAAACACAAAAATCATAAGGTCTATTTTGACAATTATTTCAACAGTTATCCTTTGCAAGTTAAATTACGAGAAGATAATATTTTCGCCTGTGGAACTGTGAACTCAAATAGAAAGTTCTTACCAACGCTAAAAGAAGACAAGCATTTGCAAAGAGGTGAACATGATTACCGGATGAGTGACACAAAAATAACTTTTTTGAAATGGAAAGATAAGAGATCAGTTTTCATGCTATCAAATTATCATGACCCTAAGGATGTCGGAAAAGTTACCCGCCGAGAGCGTGATGGTACCAGTATTGAAGTATCGTGTCCGGAATCAGTGAAAGATTACAATGCGAATATGAACTTCGTTGATAAATTCGATCAACTGAAAGGAAGTTATGCTGTTGATAGAAAATCCCACAAGTGGTGGCACAGGATTTTCTTTCATTTCCTTGATTGTAGTGTTGTCAATGCTTTTTTAATTTATAAAGAACTACAGTCCTCTTCACGCACGGACCTAAGCCCTTTGACTTTGAAAGAATTCAGACGAAGCGTATACCAGGGTCTACTGGCCCCAGCATATGTCAGAGACAAACGAAGGCCCGAATCAGTGAACAGCAACCGCAATTCTAAAGCTTCTTCTCCAGGCCCTGCATTTATAAAACGCCACAAGCCAACAGTCCCTTCAGAAATTCGTCTTGAATCCAGTCGCCATCAACCTGAAAGAAGCACATCAAGAAGATGCTGTCTATGCAGCACTAAAATATCTCCAGTCCGTACTGTTTGGCAGTGTAGTACATGCAAAGTACCTCTTTGTCTACGCAAGGGAAAAGCTTGTTTTTCAGATTTTCATGAAAAAAATAATTAACCTTAGTTTCCTTGTGAAAAATTTCATCATAACATATAATATTAATAAACAATATAAGTAACTCATAATTGTTTTGTTTCTATCAATAGTCACGGTGGTTAGTGCCACTAACCACCTCATTCCTCGAAAGCCTTCATACCTAGATTTTTTGTTCATACTTTCAGTGATATTTTAGGTGTAGATAATGCCAAAACAATAATTGAAACATTCAACATATTCTTAATCTAAAAGCGTGACTGAAAGAGATATATAACGAATACAGTAATATATTTCATGTAACAAATCTCACATTTATCAATGAAATAATGGATAAGTTAGAATTTAACATAAAATCAAAAACATTAGAATATCAAGATACAGGAATAGTCGTAGAAGAGGATACAGATACAATCACAGATATTAATATAATCAGAAGTTTATTAAATCAACTCAGAGTAAAAAAATATAAAAGAAGTATTGATATAATAGGAAAAGTAATTAAATGGATCGCGGGCAATCCAGATCATGATGATCAAATTTTAGTAGAAAATAAGTTAGACGAACTAACAACTAATAACAATAAACAAGCCGTCATAAACTCTCAGGTATTCGAAGCAATTCAGAAAATGACTCAAATAATTAACTTAGAAAAAAAACTTTTTACAAATTAGGTTATTACAAGAAAGAAATAAACTAATTATTATCGAGCTACAAAACATGATTCAAACTATTGCCTTAAGCAAAACAAAAATATTAAATCCAATCATACTTAATGAAAAGGATATAAAAGAAATTAGCGAACATGAACATGGAACTATGTCCATAACAGATCTAATTGATGTTTCGGAGTTTAAGATAATGCAGACACAAGATGTCATTGTAGTTTTAATTAAATACCCAGTTGTTAATAAAAATTGTGAAATATACGAAACAAGAGCGATAGCACAGGAAGATGGAAAATTAATTATAGAAAAAGAAATTGCAAAATGCCAGAATATATTTATTAGTATAAATAACTGTAAAACGGAAATAAACTTTAAATTTTGTAAATTAAGTAAAGAACAAACATGCTTATCAGAATTGTTAAACAAAAGAAAAACCACTTGTAATAAAATAAAAGAAAAACAAGCAAACTTAGAAATAATTAAGGACGGAACAATTTTAGTATCCAATACACACAATGTAAACAATACCATTATAAATGGGACATATTTAATATTATTCGAAGACATACAGTCACTCAACTTATTGATCACGTGATCAATATAAAATACATCTTTTTGTTGTTACTTTATAGTTTTAACTGTTAGAGCAACTTAATTTGTACTCAAAACAAATTGAGTCATTAGGAATTAGTGTAAAAAAGGGAAGTCAAAATGCACCGTTATTTCCTGAGTAAAGTGAAAAGTTTTGAGGGAATGCATGTGATCAATTTGTTGACCTTATTGCAATTGACTATAAATGTGACTCAAGTGTAGTGAAAATCGAAATTTTCTTATTGTTTCTAATTAAAATTAAATAATTTATTTATTATTATTAATAAATTTATTTTGTGTATATTGAAATTAATATTCTGCAGAAGGTATTATAACATTTCGGTTTCTGAAGGCATTTTATATTTTCTTTATTTTAATGGTAGATGAAAGAACTCAGTAGCTTCACAATTAAAGAAGTGCAAAGGCTTATTGTTTCTAAGGAAACTCATCGAGACATTTCTCGAAAACTAAAAGTTTCATTGGGAATGATATCAAAAATACGAAAGAATATGGAGGTCCAAGTTGAAAAAAATCGATCTGGAAGAAAACCAATTTTGAATTCCACCTTTCAAAGGCGTATTGTGAGGCAAATAAAGTATGGCGTACATGATAATGCGGTTCAGATCAATAAAGGACTTAACCTCAATGATGGGATTAATGTAACAACTGAAGCTGTGAGAAAAGTTTTGCGCAAGAACGGTTTTCATGGACGAGCTAAAATAAAGAAGCCACTTTTGACAGACCGTCATAAGAAATTGAGGTTGGACTTTGCAAAAAAATACAAAAATTATAGTGTAAGTGATTGGGCAAGGGTAATTTGGTCGGATGAAACAAAAATAAACCGTTTTGGATCTGATGGCCGTCAATGGATTTGGAGGAAACCTGGTGAACGAATAAGCGATCGCATCGTGAAACCAACACTCAAATTTGGAGGAGGAAATCTTATGATTTGGGGGTGCATGTGCACGGAAGGGGTCGGTGAATGCATTAGAGTGGTAGGTCGCATGAATGCGGAACAATACATCACCATTTTGGGAGAAGGACTCCCAAGAAGCCTGCAAAAATGGAACAAAAGTGTGTCGGACATCATCTTCCAGCAAGATAATGATCCGAAACACATAGCCAGAATTACTAAAGCGTGGCTGGAAAGCAATCAGTTTGAGACACTTGATTGGCCACCACAATCTCCTGACCTCAACCCGATCGAACATCTTTGGGTTGAGGTTAAACGTGCGATATCGGATATGCCCGGAGATTGTGCAGATTTACAAGCATTATGGCAAAGAACTCAAACTGCTTGGCAAAGTATCAGCTCGACTCAATGCAAAACGTTAGTTGAATCCATGCCCAGAAGAATAAAAGCAGTACTCAAAGCAAAAGGAAGCCATACAAAATATTAAGCAACCTGAATTTCACAGAGTCAACAAATTGATCAAGTGCTCTTTTTTTTCATTTTTTAATTAATGTAAGTAAATAGATGAATTTTGATGTTCTTAATTTTTTAATTGAACTATTATGCTGTTTCGTTATCTTGTAAAAAAAATCGTTGAAAAATCTGGATAAATAAAAAAGTTATAAACAAAAGTCGAGCGTTCTGAAAATTATCAATAAGATCAATAAGTTGAGTGACTGTAGTTATAATTGATAATAATACATATTATAACCCTACACAAAAAATTATTAATTATATGAAAACACATTCCGTTGATCAATACAATATTGACAACTATTTTGAAAGTACTAATGTTGAACTAAAGTTTAAACTTGAAAATATAAATACTATTGAACATTTAACTAATATCGTAAAAAATACACCAAGTATTCCAATAAGTATAATTTTTATTATTATTACTATTACAATCATATATATTGTACTTAAACCAAAACAAATTAAAATAACTAATAATAATATACCATTATAAGAAGTTAAAACTCCATCAGTAAAGGAAACCATAACTACATCAGAGTCCACTCCAGAGATAAACGAATCATCACCATTAGTAAAAGATAACGCAGACATTGTAGCACGTATGTGTAGCGATCTAAAGGAAATGTCACGGGACGTATAACATATCTAACAAAGAGGGGAGTTAACATTAGCAACTAATGTCAACTTCATCACAAACCAATGTCAACATCATCGCAACGAAATCTAATTAAATCCTTCAACCAGACATAAACAAAAATTTAATTAAAACGTTTGGTTCACACGACTTATGAACAAAGGAGAAGATAACAATATGCGAACGCAATGAATATGAAAGAGAATATCAGGAGGATATAAATAGCACCACAGCGGAAGATGGACCTCACCATAACCTCGGCAGTTGATCAGTACAGACCATCAGTTCAGATCATTTAACATTAAATATAATAACTTGTGAATATAATAACTTGTGAATATAATAACTTGTATATTATTTAAGTAAAATAAAGATTTTTTTTACATAAATGTGTAAATAAAAATATAATTCGCGCGAATAGAAACATTGTCTCAAAAATTAATATTTTAACTCATGGTAAATTATTACACTCTTTGCGATAAAAAAAAACGACCTCTCTGAACTGTAGGTATAATGCAACTGTAAAAACAGGTTGCAGAGATTAGTTAAACTATTTATGGTGCTGTGTTCACATCGTTACTTGAAGAACAATAAAAAAAAAAAAAAAAAAAATGAAGGTGAACGAAATAACATCGAACAAAGGGTTTACAAAAATTGAAATCGATGGATTTATTTATCACTCAAATAAAAGTTTAAAAAATAAGGTCTATTGGATCTGCGAACTTAACAAAACTCACAACTGTCGGGGAAGAGTGATTACGGTGAATAGTGGTACACACAGTGTTGTTAAACTTCCCAGTGAGCATTCCCATACCCCAACTGCATATAAAAAACACGTGTTGAAATGTAATTCATCTGTCAAAAATAAAGGAAAGTCAACTTGTGATGCACCATCTCAAATAGTGTTAAACACGAAAGTAGAAACCCCATCAGAATGTAGGGTCTATTTACCTCCTGATGTCGCTCAGAAACGAAAAATCGCTCGTGTTAGACGTCAAAACGATAGAGAACCTACTGATCTAAGCGAAATCAATGTACCGCAACGCCTACGGTAATTCCCAACAAAAATTAAATACAAATTATAAAAACAAATCTTGTCTTCGTCTGTAGAAACTAATTTATATACATGTTTTTTGTTCGTCAATATTGTTTATGTCTAATACATTTTTTTAAATATATTTTAATCTGCTAGTAAATGATTCTTATTATTTTTGTCTTCAAGGTACGTTGATGGGAAGCTTTTTGTCCTTTCTGAAAAAGATTACGAGGGAAACGAACTCATAATTTTAGGAACAACAGAGAGTCTAAACCTTCTCGGCTCTTCAAGAGTTTGGTTGATGGATGGGACGTTTGAAGTAGTGCCATCGATTATGAGGCAACTATTTTCCCTACACTGCATGGTGAAGGATGATATTGTCCCAGTAATATTTTGTATCATGAGTTCAAAATCACGGGCTTCATACGACGTTTTTTTTTTCTGAAATAATTAAATTGTCTGCCGAAAACAACATAATCCTTAATCCATCAATGATAATTTCAGACTTCGAAAAAGCAAGTTACAAATCGGCACAATCTTTTTTTCCGGAAGCCCAGCCTAAAGGCTGTTTTTTTCATTTAGGCCAAATTCTCTATAGAAAAATTCAAAAAGAAGGTTTTGCCAAGAAATACGGAAGAGATGAGAACTTCAGCTTACAAATGCGAATGTTAAAATGTTTGGCGTTTGTTCCAGTACACGAAATTCCTGACTACTTCAATTCGTTGAACTTTCAATTTTGCGTAAGTAGTCGAAAAATTAGAAAATGGTTTGATAAGAACTATTTTGGATCGACAAGATGTAAGCCCTTATATTCCCCTTCATTTTGGTCTTGTGCTGACCAAATAAAGCAGAACTTACCCAGGACACAAAACAAAGTTGAGTCGTGGCACAGAAGGCTGAAAGTCTTAGTGGGAAGGTCACACATTGGCCTCTATAAATTAATCGAAATTTTGGGCAAGGAATCAGTGCACGTCCTTTGCCAAGTTGAAAAGATGCACAAAGGAGAAGAAACAAGAGTCAGGCGAGAGGTTATAAAAAAAGAAAAACAAATATTGAAGGTTTTGAACGAAAAAGAAGAGAGAAGTCATGTGGGATATTTAAAAAGTCTTGCATACAACTCTCATTTATAGTTTTGTTGGCTATAGATATTTATATTTACATATATAAAACTGAATAATATTCTTGTGTTTTTTGCTTTTTTATATTGAATTTTTTTCTTCATTTTAAGTTCAGAAAATAAATAATAACTACCTAAAGAGCTGTGTTTAACTTGAGTATTAACTCTTAATACAAAATCTCGAATCTACAATTTATTCGAGATTTTCTCTTTCGAGATTATAATTCATTCGAGATTTTTGTGCATTCCAGATTTTTGCATTCTAGATTACAAGCAATTGTATTCTAGATTTTTGTCATTCGAGATTTTTATCCTTCGATATTAAGACATGCTCCCGTAAAACTGCTAACTCTAGTTTTCAACATTTTACAGAAATAGGTACTTAATGATGCCAAAAATTCAAAGAGTAGTGTTTTAGAATGTTTTTGTGCTTTTAAATTTTTTTTGAAATAATCAATAAACGTAATCGTAAAAATAAATAAGAAGTTAGCAGGTTATCATTCTAGGCTGAAAATATGCAAAAATAAATTAATTATAGGATTAAAAGATATAAATAAGATTTTCTTTAGTGACAAATTATAAAGCCAAATTTTAACAGTTCAAAGACTTTAGTTCCAAAGCACATATTAATAAACAGCCAAATTACTATGTTTAGCTGCAATTCGGAAGTTTTTTACTGTGGTGATTTTTTAACAGGGCTTCATATCAATTGATAATAAAACTTAGCTATTGAAAGTTGAAGGCGCTAAGTGCAACAATTTTGCTTATAGCCGCAAGGCAGTAACTCAACACTTCATTTTAGTTTAGTTACACCTTCAACTTGAGTACTAAAATTTCAATACAAAAATAAAATTATAAAGCTCTTAACTATTACAGGAAACTTTTGAGCTGTTAAATACAGTTCTGTACTCGTATGTATGTATGATAATAAAACATTCTTGCAGAGCTTCATTTGAACGCTTTGGAAATGGAAACAAAATTTTACCACTAGATTCACACTGATTCACGAAGTTGAATTTGTCTTTTTTGAATACTGATTTACCCACGAGTATACATTATAAAACGTAAATTTTAAAATAATATTAAATTAAATATTTATAACTTAATAGTTATTAATAATTCATTATCAACACTGGAAGGGTTTTAAAATAAACTATCTCTTAAATTCCAATTTAATTTGCTGTAAAGTTATCGTATCATATCAAACTTGCAAATGTGCCTATCATATCTTTTGATTGAGCCTTGAAGGTGTTTAATGCTTCAAAGCACCTCAAAACTTCAAAAATGTTACTTCAAATATTATTACAAAAATAACAATAAAAACTTTTATTATTACAGGAAATATTGTTACTGTTTAATACAACAGATCTTACAAATAATGTATAGAAATACATAGTCTGACACATTCCTTGGAACACTTCAGAAATTTCGTCCTTATACACAGTTAGTTTCTCAAGTATGTAGTTACATCTTCGACTCCACCTGAACCCCAAGTCCCGTTACCCCGGACACTCCCCTTTTGCCTAACGGCATAACCATAAAATTCCTAACAGTTTCCCACCATTTTTGCTTAACTTGCAAAACGTGTCCATAATGGAAACACCCCCTTTTTCCCCTGCACACAACAAATGAATAAAACGATATTCATATTTCAATTGACTCAAATGAAATATGAATATCTTGTCAACAGGTGCATTCCTTTCCCACGAGACGCACTTCGCGATTTATGTTGGAAAGTTTACAAAATCATTTTATTTAAGTTAGTCTAATTCTAATTCTCAAACTGACAACAAGTGCAGCAATGCTAAGGACAGCGGCTTGTTTGTCAGAATAATAAATTAATTAGTAATAATAAATAATTTGACAAATAAAGAAATAAATGAAATAAAGAAGAAAAAAAAAAAAAGAAAAAAAAAGGAAAAACAATTAATTTGTTTTTTTTTAATTGAACGCGAGGCAACGCGACATTATTGGCGCAGTCGGTAAACATACGAAAAAGTGCATATTTCGTAAAAACAATTCGATTAAGAATTATAAAACGAAAAAGTGTATATGTTCGATTAAGAACTAAAACAAAAGTGCATATTTCGTAAAAACAGTTCGATTAAGAATTATAAAACGAAAAAGTGTATATGTTCGACTAAGAACTAAAACAAAAAGTGCATATTTCGTAAAAACAGTTCGATTAAGAATTATAAAACGAAAAAGTGTATATGTTCGATTAAGAACTAAAACAAAAAAGTGCGCGAAAAAGTGCAACAAAATAAAATTTTTCCAACAAAACAAAAAAAAAATCAAAGATCAAGTGCGAATATTATAAAGAACAAACAAGAAATTAGCAACACGAAGAAAACTGGAAGATTCACTGAACGAGCTATTTGAAAAACTATCCATCAACATGTCGACAGGAAACAACAACCACGCAGGAAAACTACTAACCATTTTACTGACAATACTGACAGTAACAACAATGACAATTGGACAACAAATTGACATACAAAATTTAAATATGGGACAGGGATACATTTTAATAAAAGGCGAAGAAATTAAAATAATTGAAAGTTATTCCAAAATTCTACATGTTATAAATTTGACCTTATGGACGGACAATCTCGAACTAATAAAACACAATGTAGACAAACTTGACGACAAAAACGAATATCCAAATATCATTCATGGACTAAACCAATTAACACATGAAATCGGTAGCCTCACCGAAAGGAATAGAAAGAAACGAGCGCTATTTAACATCATAGGTAAAAGCTTAAAATATTTAGCAGGGACTATGGACTACGAAGATGAACAAGAAGTAAAAACAAGACTTAGTTTAAACGAACAAAATAATAAACATTTAATAGACAGACTTAATGACCAAATTCAGATCAATACGAAATTTTATGAAACCATTTATAACGTTACAAAACATATCAACATACAACAAACAGAAATAAAAAAGCAATTCTCAACCTTAAGCAACGAAATAGATAAAGAAAATTGGAAAATAACAACAATACAACATGCATTTCAGATTCAATATGACATCCAACTATTAAACGACCAAGTCAGGAAAGTAAAAGAAAGTATATTATTGAGTCAATTAGGTTTACTAGGTAAAGATATTTTGTCGCCGAAGGAAATTGAAAAGTATAATGTAACCCTTGAAAAACTTAAAGATATAAAAAGTTCAACAATTATTCATGAAAACCAAATAATATTTATTGTAATGATTCCCAACTATGTTGATAGCTAATTTCATCGTGTATTTGTTGAACCAATCCCAAATCTAAACTCTCTCTACTAATAACTGATGGAAAAACAAACTATGAAGATAAGAATAAAATTTTAAAAAAGGAAGATTTAATAATTATAGATGATAAATGTATACTAAATATTTTTGAAAAAAATACAACTTGTAATTTTATTAGAAATACAAATATAGAAATTAAACAATTAACCAACAATATTGTTATTTTGAAAAATATACCAAAAACGTATATAGAACACAATTGTAATGATTTTAGACTGGAAATATCAGGAAACTATGCTCTAAGGTTTGAAAATTGTATAATTAAAATAAATAAAATTAGATACGAAAACTTTATATACTATGATAACTTTATTATACCAAATTTAAGCAATGTAAAAATTAAAAACATTGAAGTAAACTTTTCAACAACGGAAATACACGCGAAACATATGGAAAATCGTAAATTAATTGAAGAGCTCAAATTTAACTATAAAACAAATACGGGTATCAGTTACAGTTTTAATATCCTTCTTTTCAGTTTTTGTATCGTGTTTTTTATAATTTTTCGGAAAAAGGTTAAAAATAATAAAACTAATGTCATAATCGATATAAAAAAATCGGATTCTCCGGAGCAGAATCTTAAGGGGGGAGGAGTTACATCTTCGACTCCACCTGAACCCCAAGTCCCGTTACCCCGGACACTCCCCTTTTGCCTAACGGCATAACCATAAAATTCCTAACAGTTTCCCACCATTTTTGCTTAACTTGCAAAACGTGTCCATAATGGAAACACCCCCTTTTTCCCCTGCACACAACAAATGAATAAAACGATATTCATATTTCAATTGACTCAAATGAAATATGAATATCTTGTCAACAGGTGCATTCCTTTCCCACGAGACGCACTTCGCGATTTATGTTGGAAAGTTTACAAAATCATTTTATTTAAGTTAGTCTAATTCTAATTCTCAAACTGACAACAAGTGCAGCAATGCTAAGGACAGCGGCTTGTTTGTCAGAATAATAAATTAATTAGTAATAATAAATAATTTGACAAATAAAGAAAGAAATGAAAAAAAGAAGAAAAAAAAAAAAAAAAAGAAAAAAAAAGGAAAAACAATTAATTTGTTTTTTTTTTAATTGAACGCGAGGCAACGCGACATTATTATGTACTTATACCCTTGCATGATAAAACGTAAGTTTGAAAAATATTAAATTAATTATATAATAAATTAAATTAATTAATACATAATATTTTATTACCAAGCTTCTAAGGGTTTTGTATTGCATGTACTCGTATTAAACAAATCGCTGGTTTATATAAATGTTCATATAATTTACAATTTTATTGATTTTTGAGTTCTTAGTTGGAATATTTTGGCATAAAAGATTTGTAAACCATTAAAAAACACTTACTCATTTTTGTTAGCTTAGTTTTAAACAAAAAATAGAAACATGATCTGTTTCATATGCAAAAAAATATATAATTCTATTAATCTACTCATAATGCATTTTAAAAAGACTCATGATCTGAAAACGAACAGCATTTTAAGATGTGTCGAAAAATCTTGTTATACAAACTTTTCAAGACTTAGGAAGCTTCAAAAGGCATTTCATTCGAAAGCATACGCATGAGAATAAAATTGTTAATCAGTGTTATGAGCAGGTCGTCTCCTCTTACACCGAAAATAACAATGAAAGTAACGTTGTCAATAATATAGTAGAACCGAAAAAAATTGCAATACGTGCAACGAAGTACAATATAAAAAGTGATCTTAACGCATTTTTTTAGATCTTCTTCGGTATTAACTTTGAAATTGCACAGCAACAACAATTTCAACCGAAAAGATGTGTATGATATACAAAGAAATATACAGGAGTACATCATAGATCCACTTTTAAATATAATCAAATCATTTTCTAGAAACAAAATCAATGTAATTAATCCTTCAATACACAGCGAAATAGAAGACTTGCTCTATGAATGTAAGAACCCATTTAAACTTTCAAGCACTGACTATCGATTGTTTCAATGGCTTAAAGAAAATCAATTAATAGATAATCCTAAGGAAATTATCATAGACGAATCCATTGAAAAGGTATTTCGCAATGGTGTACTTGATTATAATGAGAACAAAGTTAAAGGTATAATAATGCCGTTACATTTTCAATTTAAGAAGGTCTTTGAAAGAAAAAGTATATTAGTTAATGTTCTAGAAAACATTAAAAAACATTCCTTAAATACAAATAGCATTAAAAATTCTATTCAAGCTAAAGTATGGAAAGAAAAATGTGATTTGTATCCTGGAAGACAACTTATTCCATACTTTTTATATAATGATGAATTTGAGGTCAATAACCCTTAAGGTTCACATAGTGGTCAGCATTCAGTAAGCAATGTGTATTACTTATTTCCATGCTTTCACAAAAAAGAATCAAAGCTTGAAAACGTTTTTTTAGGAGCGGTTATAAAGTCTAAAGATGTGAAATCGTTCGGAAATGAAAAATGCTGGAAAACATTAGTTGATGATCTAATAGATCTTGAAGTTAACGGAATCGATATTGCAACAGAAAATGGGGTGGTTCGAGTACATTTTATTTTAGGATTAATCTTGGGAGATAATTTAGGATTGAATTCATTCCTTAATTTCAATAGATCATTTGTTAGTACTAGCTTCTGCAGATTCTGTAAAATGAATAAATTACAAACTTACAGAGCAATTTCCGAAAATGTAATCCTCACTTTTTAGCCTATGATATACAACTAGAACAATTAGGAGAATTTTCAATCATAAACATGCAAGATCTGATCGGACCTCCTTTAAATAAAGTTAAAACCTCGAGGGGTAGAACAATGATCAGAGTCAAGGAATATTACTTTGTCAATATATAATATTGAAATATCGTCTCCCCTATGCCAGAAATATGAGTGAAAGTTAATTTTTGTTTTGTTTTGTTTTCCGTATCATATCAGTGGGTATACTTTTTATGTAATTCTAAACCTTAAATTTTGCACCGCCACCACAAGGGTCAGGGCAACATTAAAATACTCGTCATAATACGAGTAGTACTATGCTTTTCATATATGTACAAGCAATATGGAGATAAATCCCGTTTTACAAATCAACCATAATACAATTTGCCTAGCCAAAACAAAAAGAAGCTAAGTCAACTTAAAATTAATACACCAAAAATATGGAGTCAATTGAAAACGACAATACAGTGCCGAGTTCTCAACCTTTTTTACAAAGCCCAGTCACAAGTTCAGAGGAATTTTCAAATGATATGCTACAAAATTCGTTAGGCGACAATAACGAAGGATTAATTCTAATTATAACATCAAAAACGGGGAAAGAATCGACTCTTTAGGCGATGAAAACACTAATGCATTGCTCGACAATGAGACAAAGAAGGATAAGGAAGAACTACGGTCACTTCTTAAAAGCTGGGAGTTAACTGAGCTCTTAGAATATTTCGTTGGTAAGAATCTTATTGACTTTATATAAAGTTAGAAACACGCAGTCCGAGAGCAAGTGATGAATTTAATATTAAAGTCATACTTCCTTGGTTTCATGTATTTGGGAGCAAGTGCTTTTTCGATCTTAATTTCATTTAGATTTATTTAGATAAGTACTGCCACTGGCTTCCGGGCTTTTGAAATCCTAGATAGAACTTATACTCACTTTTTACATCTCAAAAAGTTATAATACAATTTTTTTTTTATTTTAATAGAGCAAAAGATCTTCGTAAATATATTAAAAATAATAAAAGCATGCGATGTTGAAAAGATAGTGAGAACGTTTCCTCTGGATACTCAAATTCTGTTCAAAGACTGTTTGGAAAAATGGCGAGAATACATAGGATGTTCTTTTACGTCCTCCGAATCGATAGAGTCTTTAAAATATAGCAATATATTATCGTTAGACAACATTTCAAGATGCTCAACTCCTAGCAGTCCTACATTCAGTGACATAACTGGAATTGATGGGGCAAATGAAGATGGTGTATCACTTAACAAAATTATAAACTGGTCGAGTAAAGGCCAGTTATTAATTGAATTTTACGAAACCTATGAAAAGTTTGAAGAAGAACAACGGATGAATTTAATCAATATGGTTGCAAGCTATTTTTTAGATAATAAGAAGCATTTATGTCTATCAACAAGTCATGCGATTAAAAAACAAATCATAGAAGGATTTCCGACAGAAAAAATGGTGAATTATTATTTCTTACAAGCCTTTTGAAATCTTTTTGAATTTAGACTTTTCGGAATACTTTTTAGGAATACTACAGTAATGCGAAAAGTGGAAGAATTTATGTCAAATATTGCAATTTGCGATCTGTCCTCAATAGATCCTTTAAGAATAGTCCATCTTCAAAAAAATCAAAAAGTAACTCAAATTCAACCAAAGGAAGAAAATTATTTGGTAGATTGTTCTCTCTTATATAAAAATATTGTAATCAAAATCAAATTATATTTAAGTTCCAGAACAAAATGCCGAGGAATGCATTAAAATACTTAAATTTGACAATTTGACAGCTGAAGAATTCGATAGCTACTGGATGGCATGCTCCAAGCATCGACTCAATCATATTCAAAACGCAGACTCAACCACAGAAATTTTAAAGGAGTGGCCAAATTACAAGAAACCGCTTGGTCATAGATTGGTAATAATATACGAGTACATATGGTATGTGTACATAATTTAGTTTTTGACATGGTCAATTTTTTTTAATTTTCACATAGTAAAAAGACTTAGATTTTTTTTTTTTAAATTTTCACATAGTAAAAAGATTTAGATTTTTTTGGAAAATTTTTGAAAGTTTTTAACATAGTAAAAAGGCTAAGAATTTTGTTTTAAATTTTCACATAGTAAAAAGACTTAGATTTTTTTTTTAAATTTTCGAAAATTTTTGACATAGTAAAAAGACTTAGAATTTTTGAAAATTTTTGACATAGTAAAAGGATTTAGAATTTTTTTTAAATTTTCACATAGTAAAAAGATTTAGAATTTTTTAAAATTTTCGAAAATTTTTGACATAGTAAAAGGACTTAGAATTTTTTTTTAATTTTCACATAGTAAAAAGACTTGGAATTTTAGCTGGAGCTATGTAGCCATTTATCTTAGCAGTCGGTGAAAATATTGAAGAATTAAACGAATTTTATGTTTTTTTGATGGTATTAAATTTCATTTTAAAAGCTTGATAAGGGCGGTTGATATTTGCTTTAAAATTTTTCATCTTTTTAATTTGCACTACCCAATTGACTGTGCTTCATTTTAGGGATTTATAGTAAAAAGACTTTGATTTTTTTTTTAATTTTCACATAGTAAAAAGACTTAATTTTTTTGGAAAATTTTTGACATAGTAAAAAGGCTAAGAATTTTTTTTTAAATTTTCACATAGTAAAAAGACTTTTTAAATTTTGACGTAGTTAAAAGACTTAGATTTTTTTTTTTAAATTTTTGAAAATTTTTGACAGTAAAAAGACAGAATTTTTTCAAAATATTTGACATATGTACATAATTAAAAGACTAAGAATTTTTTTTAAATTTTCATAGTAAAAAGGCTTAGAATTTTTTTGAAGAATTTTGAAAATTTTTGACATAGTAAAAGGACTTAATATTGTTTTTAAATTTTCACTTAAAATTTTTTTTTAATTTTCACATAGTAAAAAGACTTAGAATTTTAGCTGGAGCTATGTAGCCATTTATCTTAGCAGTCGGTGAAAATATTGAAGAATTAAACGAATTTTATGTTTTTTTGATGGTATTAAATTTCATTTTAAAAGCTTGATAAGGGCGGTTGATATTTTTGCTTTAAAATTTTTCATCTTTTTAATTTGCACTACCCAATTGACTGTGCTTCATTTTAGGGATTTATAGTAAAAAGACTTTGATTTTTTTTTTTAATTTTCACATAGTAAAAAGACTTAATTTTTTTGGAAAATTTTTGACATAGTAAAAAGGCTAAGAATTTTTTTTTAAATTTTCACATAGTAAAAAGACTTTTTAAATTTTGGCGTAGTTAAAAGACTTAGATTTTTTTTTTTAAATTTTTGAAAATTTTTGACAGTAAAAAGACAGAATTTTTTCAAAATATTTGACATATGTACATAATTAAAAGACTAAGAAATTTTTTTTTTAAATTTTCATAGTAAAAAGGCTTAGAATTTTTTTGAAGAATTTTTAAAATTTTTGACATAGTAAAAGGACTTAATATTGTTTTTAAATTTTCACTTAAAATTTTTTTTTAATTTTCACATAGTAAAAAGACTTAGAATTTTAGCTGGAGCTATATAGCCATTTATCTTAGCAGTCGGTGAAAATATTGAAGAATTAAACGAATTTTATGTTTTTTTGATGGTATTAAATTTCATTTTAAAAGCTTGATAAGGGCGGTTGATATTTGCTTTAAAATTTTTCATCTTTTTAATTTGCACTACCCAATTGACTGTGCTTCATTTTAGGGATTTATAGTAAAAAGACTTTGATTTTTTTTTTAATTTTCACATAGTAAAAAGACTTAATTTTTTTGGAAAATTTTTGACATAGTAAAAAGGCTAAGAATTTTTTTTTAAATTTTCACATAGTAAAAAGACTTTTTAAATTTTGACGTAGTTAAAAGACTTAGATTTTTTTTTTTAAATTTTTGAAAATTTTTGACAGTAAAAAGACAGAATTTTTTCAAAATATTTGACATATGTACATAATTAAAAGACTAAGAATTTTTTTTAAATTTTCATAGTAAAAAGGCTTAGAATTTTTTTGAAGAATTTTGAAAATTTTTGACATAGTAAAAGGACTTAATATTGTTTTTAAATTTTCACTTAAAATTTTTTTTTAATTTTCACATAGTAAAAAGACTTAGAATTTTAGCTGGAGCTATGTAGCCATTTATCTTAGCAGTCGGTGAAAATATTGAAGAATTAAACGAATTTTATGTTTTTTTGATGGTATTAAATTTCATTTTAAAAGCTTGATAAGGGCGGTTGATATTTGCTTTAAAATTTTTCATCTTTTTAATTTGCACTACCCAACTGACTGTGCTTCATTTTAGGGATTTATAGTAAAAAGACTTTGAATTTTTTTTTAAATTTTCACATACATAGTAAAAAGACTTTAATTTTTTTGAAAATTTTTGACATAGTAAAAGGACTTATAATTTTTTTTATTAATTTTCACATAGTAAAAAGACAGATTTTTTTTTTTATTTTCACATAGTAAAACGACTTAGAATTTTGGCTGGAGCTATGTAGCCATTTATCTTAGCAGTCGGTGAAAATATTGAAGAATTAAACGAATTTTATGTTTTTTTGATGGTATTAAATTTCATTTTAAAAGCTTGATAAGGGCGGTTGATATTTGCTTTAAAATTTTTCATCTTTTTAATTTGCACTACCCAATTGACTGTGCTTCATTTTAGGGATTTATAGTAAAAAGACTTTGATTTTTTTTTTAATTTTCACATAGTAAAAAGACTTAATTTTTTTGGAAAATTTTTGACATAGTAAAAAGGCTAAGAATTTTTTTTTAAATTTTCACATAGTAAAAAGACTTTTTAAATTTTGACGTAGTTAAAAGACTTAGATTTTTTTTTTTAAATTTTTGAAAATTTTTGACAGTAAAAAGACAGAATTTTTTCAAAATATTTGACATATGTACATAATTAAAAGACTAAGAATTTTTTTTAAATTTTCATAGTAAAAAGGCTTAGAATTTTTTTGAAGAATTTTGAAAATTTTTGACATAGTAAAAGGACTTAATATTGTTTTTAAATTTTCACTTAAAATTTTTTTTTAATTTTCACATAGTAAAAAGACTTAGAATTTTAGCTGGAGCTATGTAGCCATTTATCTTAGCAGTCGGTGAAAATATTGAAGAATTAAACGAATTTTATGTTTTTTTGATGGTATTAAATTTCATTTTAAAAGCTTGATAAGGGCGGTTGATATTTTTGCTTTAAAATTTTTCATCTTTTTAATTTGCACTACCCAATTGACTGTGCTTCATTTTAGGGATTTATAGTAAAAAGACTTTGATTTTTTTTTTAATTTTCACATAGTAAAAAGACTTAATTTTTTTGGAAAATTTTTGACATAGTAAAAAGGCTAAGAATTTTTTTTTAAATTTTCACATAGTAAAAAGACTTTTTAAATTTTGGCGTAGTTAAAAGACTTAGATTTTTTTTTTTAAATTTTTGAAAATTTTTGACAGTAAAAAGACAGAATTTTTTCAAAATATTTGACATATGTACATAATTAAAAGACTAAGAAATTTTTTTTTTAAATTTTCATAGTAAAAAGGCTTAGAATTTTTTTGAAGAATTTTTAAAATTTTTGACATAGTAAAAGGACTTAATATTGTTTTTAAATTTTCACTTAAAATTTTTTTTTAATTTTCACATAGTAAAAAGACTTAGAATTTTAGCTGGAGCTATGTAGCCATTTATCTTAGCAGTCGGTGAAAATATTGAAGAATTAAACGAATTTTATGTTTTTTTGATGGTATTAAATTTCATTTTAAAAGCTTGATAAGGGCGGTTGATATTTGCTTTAAAATTTTTCATCTTTTTAATTTGCACTACCCAATTGACTGTGCTTCATTTTAGGGATTTATAGTAAAAAGACTTTGATTTTTTTTTTAATTTTCACATAGTAAAAAGACTTAATTTTTTTGGAAAATTTTTGACATAGTAAAAAGGCTAAGAATTTTTTTTTAAATTTTCACATAGTAAAAAGACTTTTTAAATTTTGACGTAGTTAAAAGACTTAGATTTTTTTTTTTAAATTTTTGAAAATTTTTGACAGTAAAAAGACAGAATTTTTTCAAAATATTTGACATATGTACATAATTAAAAGACTAAGAATTTTTTTTAAATTTTCATAGTAAAAAGGCTTAGAATTTTTTTGAAGAATTTTGAAAATTTTTGACATAGTAAAAGGACTTAATATTGTTTTTAAATTTTCACTTAAAATTTTTTTTTAATTTTCACATAGTAAAAAGACTTAGAATTTTAGCTGGAGCTATGTAGCCATTTATCTTAGCAGTCGGTGAAAATATTGAAGAATTAAACGAATTTTATGTTTTTTTGATGGTATTAAATTTCATTTTAAAAGCTTGATAAGGGCGGTTGATATTTTTGCTTTAAAATTTTTCATCTTTTTAATTTGCACTACCCAATTGACTGTGCTTCATTTTAGGGATTTATAGTAAAAAGACTTTGATTTTTTTTTTAATTTTCACATAGTAAAAAGACTTAATTTTTTTGGAAAATTTTTGACATAGTAAAAAGGCTAAGAATTTTTTTTTAAATTTTCACATAGTAAAAAGACTTTTTAAATTTTGGCGTAGTTAAAAGACTTAGATTTTTTTTTTTAAATTTTTGAAAATTTTTGACAGTAAAAAGACAGAATTTTTTCAAAATATTTGACATATGTACATAATTAAAAGACTAAGAAATTTTTTTTTTAAATTTTCATAGTAAAAAGGCTTAGAATTTTTTTGAAGAATTTTTAAAATTTTTGACATACACTGCCGGTCATAAGGTTAGAAGCAGGCATTTTTGAGAAGTAAAATCGACATTTCTCCCGTTACATGATGGATTAGAAAAAAACAACTATGGTAAACGAAAGACTATTTTGTTAAGAACAAAATATAAAATTTGGGTATAGGAAAGATTAAGCTAACGGAGCTTTTATGACAAATTGTAAAGTGAGTCAAGAATATGCGAAAATAAATCGGGTCATTAGATTAGAAGCACATCAAATAAATGAAAATAAAATGCAGTTATTTATAATTTGTTATTTATTTTAGCTTTTATTAGATTTTTAATAATGTGTGCTGCCACCAGCCTTCAAAATAACTTCAAAAATTCTATCTTTTAAGGATTTATAAAGAGATTCCAAGTAGTCCAGTGAAATCTCACTCCAGGCCAATTTGATACCATGAATTAGCGCTTCCTTGTCATCGTATTGCTTCCCTCCCTCATATACCTTACGTGTAAGCCAGCCCCACACATTTTCAATTATGTTTAGGTCCGGGGAATATGGTGGCCAAGGCAGCAAGTGCACGTTTTGGTTCGCAATGAAGGATTTTACCTCTCGGGCTGTGTGTATGGGAGCGTTGTCCTGCTGAAAAATCCATGGAATTGGTCCAAACACCTCGCTAATTTTGGGGAATACTGATTCAAGCAAGGCTTTGTAGGTTTTCCCAGTCATTTTGGTATCTTGGACTACCAAGTCTATAGCGCCATAAAATGAAATTGAGCCCCAGACCATAACGCCTCCTTCTCTGCTATGGTGACGGTTTAAAAACCGCTCCTCTTTCCTCAGGTCATGGAAATAATAATTATAACCATCTGGCCCATCTAGGTTAAATTTTTTCTCGTCGGAAAAAATAACCTTCCGCCAATCATTTGTGGTCATTCCATTTTGCACATCCCAGCTCATGTGATCTTTCGCGAAACACAAGCGTTGCTTCTTCCTTGCGTCATTAAGTGGTGGTTTTTTTTTTAAGCTTCAGGCGCTTTAAGTGCTTAGCATGGCGAATCGTGCGTTTAACAGTGGACAAGCTGGCCTTAACACTAGCTTTCTCCCTTATTTTAGCTGCCGATAAAGCTGAATTTGACGCTATTCTAAGGATACTTCGCGTTTCGCGAAGTGTTAAGGCAGAGGAAGTGTTTCCTTTATAATTTTTTGAGTAAGACGATGGATTTTTTAAATAATTGCTGACACAATGATCACTTCGATTTATTTTTCGGGCTATAGCATGGCATGAAAGACCTTCAGAGCAATAAACATCTATTCTTGCCCTTTCCTCCACTGTCAAACATTTTTTCTTGCCCATTTTTACTAACACTCAATCAAGAACAATTAATTTATAAAATGTACCGTTTAAACCGAACAAAAATTTATTCACTTCACAAAACAACGTTGATTTGTTCAATGCTTCTAATCTAATGACCCGATTTATTTTCGCATATTCTTGACTCACTTTACAATTTGTCATAAAAGTTCCGTTAGCTAAATCTCTCTTATACCCAAATTTTATATTTTGTTGTTAACAAAATAGTCTTTCGTTTACCATAGTTGTTTTCTTCTAATCCATCATGTAACGGGAGAAATGTCGATTTTACTTCTCAAAAATGCCTGCTTCTAACCTTATGACCGGCAGTGTAGTAAAAGGACTTAATATTGTTTTTAAATTTTCACTTAAAATTTTTTTTTAATTTTCACATAGTAAAAAGACTTAGAATTTTAGCTGGAGCTATATAGCCATTTATCTTAGCAGTCGGTGAAAATATTGAAGAATTAAACGAATTTTATGTTTTTTTGATGGTATTAAATTTCATTTTAAAAGCTTGATAAGGGCGGTTGATATTTGCTTTAAAATTTTTCATCTTTTTAATTTGCACTACCCAATTGACTGTGCTTCATTTTAGGGATTTATAGTAAAAAGACTTTGATTTTTTTTTTAATTTTCACATAGTAAAAAGACTTAATTTTTTTGGAAAATTTTTGACATAGTAAAAAGGCTAAGAATTTTTTTTTAAATTTTCACATAGTAAAAAGACTTTTTAAATTTTGACGTAGTTAAAAGACTTAGATTTTTTTTTTTAAATTTTTGAAAATTTTTGACAGTAAAAAGACAGAATTTTTTCAAAATATTTGACATATGTACATAATTAAAAGACTAAGAATTTTTTTTAAATTTTCATAGTAAAAAGGCTTAGAATTTTTTTGAAGAATTTTGAAAATTTTTGACATAGTAAAAGGACTTAATATTGTTTTTAAATTTTCACTTAAAATTTTTTTTTAATTTTCACATAGTAAAAAGACTTAGAATTTTAGCTGGAGCTATGTAGCCATTTATCTTAGCAGTCGGTGAAAATATTGAAGAATTAAACGAATTTTATGTTTTTTTGATGGTATTAAATTTCATTTTAAAAGCTTGATAAGGGCGGTTGATATTTTTGCTTTAAAATTTTTCATCTTTTTAATTTGCACTACCCAATTGACTGTGCTTCATTTTAGGGATTTATAGTAAAAAGACTTTGATTTTTTTTTTAATTTTCACATAGTAAAAAGACTTAATTTTTTTGGAAAATTTTTGACATAGTAAAAAGGCTAAGAATTTTTTTTTAAATTTTCACATAGTAAAAAGACTTTTTAAATTTTGGCGTAGTTAAAAGACTTAGATTTTTTTTTTTAAATTTTTGAAAATTTTTGACAGTAAAAAGACAGAATTTTTTCAAAATATTTGACATATGTACATAATTAAAAGACTAAGAAATTTTTTTTTTAAATTTTCATAGTAAAAAGGCTTAGAATTTTTTTGAAGAATTTTTAAAATTTTTGACATAGTAAAAGGACTTAATATTGTTTTTAAATTTTCACTTAAAATTTTTTTTTAATTTTCACATAGTAAAAAGACTTAGAATTTTAGCTGGAGCTATATAGCCATTTATCTTAGCAGTCGGTGAAAATATTGAAGAATTAAACGAATTTTATGTTTTTTTGATGGTATTAAATTTCATTTTAAAAGCTTGATAAGGGCGGTTGATATTTGCTTTAAAATTTTTCATCTTTTTAATTTGCACTACCCAATTGACTGTGCTTCATTTTAGGGATTTATAGTAAAAAGACTTTGATTTTTTTTTTAATTTTCACATAGTAAAAAGACTTAATTTTTTTGGAAAATTTTTGACATAGTAAAAAGGCTAAGAATTTTTTTTTAAATTTTCACATAGTAAAAAGACTTTTTAAATTTTGACGTAGTTAAAAGACTTAGATTTTTTTTTTTAAATTTTTGAAAATTTTTGACAGTAAAAAGACAGAATTTTTTCAAAATATTTGACATATGTACATAATTAAAAGACTAAGAATTTTTTTTAAATTTTCATAGTAAAAAGGCTTAGAATTTTTTTGAAGAATTTTGAAAATTTTTGACATAGTAAAAGGACTTAATATTGTTTTTAAATTTTCACTTAAAATTTTTTTTTAATTTTCACATAGTAAAAAGACTTAGAATTTTAGCTGGAGCTATGTAGCCATTTATCTTAGCAGTCGGTGAAAATATTGAAGAATTAAACGAATTTTATGTTTTTTTGATGGTATTAAATTTCATTTTAAAAGCTTGATAAGGGCGGTTGATATTTTTGCTTTAAAATTTTTCATCTTTTTAATTTGCACTACCCAATTGACTGTGCTTCATTTTAGGGATTTATAGTAAAAAGACTTTGATTTTTTTTTTAATTTTCACATAGTAAAAAGACTTAATTTTTTTGGAAAATTTTTGACATAGTAAAAAGGCTAAGAATTTTTTTTTAAATTTTCACATAGTAAAAAGACTTTTTAAATTTTGGCGTAGTTAAAAGACTTAGATTTTTTTTTTTAAATTTTTGAAAATTTTTGACAGTAAAAAGACAGAATTTTTTCAAAATATTTGACATATGTACATAATTAAAAGACTAAGAATTTTTTTTAAATTTTCATAGTAAAAAGGCTTAGAATTTTTTTGAAGAATTTTGAAAATTTTTGACATAGTAAAAGGACTTAATATTGTTTTTAAATTTTCACTTAAAATTTTTTTTTAATTTTCACATAGTAAAAAGACTTAGAATTTTAGCTGGAGCTATGTAGCCATTTATCTTAGCAGTCGGTGAAAATATTGAAGAATTAAACGAATTTTATGTTTTTTTGATGGTATTAAATTTCATTTTAAAAGCTTGATAAGGGCGGTTGATATTTTTGCTTTAAAATTTTTCATCTTTTCAATTTGCACTACCCAATTGACTGTGCTTCATTTTAGGGATTTATAGTAAAAAGACTTTGATTTTTTTTTTAATTTTCACATAGTAAAAAGACTTAATTTTTTTGGAAAATTTTTGACATAGTAAAAAGGCTAAGAATTTTTTTTTAAATTTTCACATAGTAAAAAGACTTTTTAAATTTTGGCGTAGTTAAAAGACTTAGATTTTTTTTTTTAAATTTTTGAAAATTTTTGACAGTAAAAAGACAGAATTTTTTCAAAATATTTGACATATGTACATAATTAAAAGACTAAGAATTTTTTTTAAATTTTCATAGTAAAAAGGCTTAGAATTTTTTTGAAGAATTTTTAAAATTTTTGACATAGTAAAAGGACTTAATATTGTTTTTAAATTTTCACTTAAAATTTTTTTTTAATTTTCACATAGTAAAAAGACTTAGAATTTTAGCTGGAGCTATGTAGCCATTTATCTTAGCAGTCGGTGAAAATATTGAAGAATTAAACGAATTTTATGTTTTTTTGATGGTATTAAATTTCATTTTAAAAGCTTGATAAGGGCGGTTGATATTTGCTTTAAAATTTTTCATCTTTTTAATTTGCACTACCCAATTGACTGTGCTTCATTTTAGGGATTTATAGTAAAAAGACTTTGATTTTTTTTTTAATTTTCACATAGTAAAAAGACTTAATTTTTTTGGAAAATTTTTGACATAGTAAAAAGGCTAAGAATTTTTTTTTAAATTTTCACATGGTAAAAAGACTTTTTAAATTTTGACGTAGTTAAAAGACTTAGATTTTTTTTTTAAATTTTTGAAAATTTTTGACAGTAAAAAGACAGAATTTTTTCAAAATTTTTGACATATGTACATAATTAAAAGACTAAGAATTTTTTTTAAATTTTCATAGTAAAAAGGCTTAGAATTTTTTTGAAGAATTTTGAAAATTTTTGACATAGTAAAAGGACTTATAATTTTTTTTATTAATTTTCACATAGTAAAAAGACAGAATTTTTTTTTAATTTTCACATAGTAAAACGACTTAGAATTTTGGCTGGAGCTATGTAGCCATTTATCTTAGCAGTCGGTGAAAATATTGAAGAATTAAACGAATTTTATGTTTTTTTGATGGTATTAAATTTCATTTTAAAAGCTTGATAAGGGCGGTTGATATTTGCTTTAAAATTTTTCATCTTTTTAATTTGCACTACCCAACTGACTGTGCTTCATTTTAGGGATTTATAGTAAAAAGACTTTGAATTTTTTTTTAAATTTTCACATACATAGTAAAAAGACTTTAATTTTTTTGAAAATTTTTGACATAGTAAAAGGACTTATAATTTTTTTTATTAATTTTCACATAGTAAAAAGACAGAATTTTTTTTTAATTTTCACATAGTAAAACGACTTAGAATTTTGGCTGGAGCTATGTAGCCATTTATCTTAGCAGTCGGTGAAAATATTGAAGAATTAAACGAATTTTATGTTTTTTTGATGGTATTAAATTTCATTTTAAAAGCTTGATAAGGGCGGTTGATATTTGCTTTAAAATTTTTCATCTTTTTAATTTGCACTACCCAATTGACTGTGCTTCATTTTAGGGATTTATAGTAAAAAGACTTTGATTTTTTTTAAATTTTCACATAGTAAAAAGACTAGATTTTTTTTTAATTTTTGAAAATTTTTAACATTGAAAAGTGCTCAAGGACTAGAAGATCACTTCTATAACATATCAATTTTAGTTTTCCTTTAGTTTTTTTAATAATTTACTACAAAAATTGTTGTCTTTTTCTGTAGATCAATATCAATATCAGAATATGTTTGGGACAACGTATTCTTTGTTGGACAATTTTGAACATCATTTCCCACATATCCTGGAGTTTCTATGCATAGACAACAATGTTAAGGAGAGAGAAACCAAAAAGCTGTTAAAATCTCTAAGCTCAAAGAGTGATCTTAGCGAATGTAAACTTTATATAAATATGAATTGTTATAACATATCAAACTAAAACAATTATATTTTAATTTAATATAGCTTGTAGCCTTTAGTCCTTTAAAAAATTGGCATTTCGTCAAGGTGGATCTCACATGGACTCATCAGTTGACTGAGTGAGGTACCATATTTAATTATATTTTAATTTTTGAACAACAACTTAAAGGTGTTTCCACCAATTGTTTTGGCTGCAGATATGGCTATTTCGTGCTTTGCCATTTTTGCACTCATCTGTCTCTTTTTTGTTATGGTGCTGAGCTTTTAATCCAATTTTATTTGAAAGAAACTTGCTATACAAACAATAGGATACGACCCCACACATATCAGATTTGCTCAGTCTTAGAAGTCATGTGCACTGCGCACTCCACGTCACAGGTCGAGATGTGTTACAACTATAGTTTTTTAACTTTGTGAGTGGATTTACAACCAACAAATGTGTATGAGCTAAAATTCAAAGTAGTTTTTGGTTATAAATCTTCTCATTTGATCCTATTAACACACTGAAAATTACAACAATCTAAAAATTAAAGATTGGTTGTGAAGGAAGCTGTTTGAAATTTACCATCAAGGACTCACAAGAAGCGTTCCTTTACATCGGAAAATCGCCGCAGGAAATTGAGGACCATTTGCTACATCTTCAACAAAGGTCTGGAGCTATCCAGCTATTTATCTTAGCAGTCGGTGAAAGTATTAAAGAATTAAACGAATTTTATGTTTTTTTTTGTGGTATTAAATTTCATTTTAAAAGCTTGATAATGGCGGTTGATATTTGCTTTAAGATTTTTCATCTTTTTAATTTGCACTACCCAATTGCCTGTGCTTCATTTTGGGGATTCATTCAAATATGTTTCTATAAAATTCCATTAAATCCTTTATGCCCAAAAGTACAAATTCTTTTAGATTACATTTTAAGCAAACAAAAATTTGTAAATAATACCAAATATGTAATATAAAATTGATTTTAAAGAAAGAAAGAACAAAAATAAAACATACCTACAAAACAAATAATTAACGTTTTTTGTTCATCTTGTTGAAGATGATCCGGCTTAAATATTTTCCGCTTATATTTTTCCTCTTGGTTGAAGATGGTTGCAGCTTTTTTGTTTTAAGAATTTTAGCTTATAGCGATGTCAAAAAGATGTGTCGATATCATAACCTAAGCTTTATACTAACATTTCTTCTTAAACCAATTAACTAATATTTTTTTGGTTCCATGGATTTAATGGAAAATGTACTATAGGTCAAAGAATAAAATCCATTGAGGGAATGAATTTCATTCACAAAACCAACGAACAGAGTTCCTTGGTTAAATGAATTAGATTTATTACAACAATGAATTAATATCATTAAATTAATAAAATTAATTCATTGTTGTAATGAATCTAATTCATTGAGAAATTGAAAATAGTTCATTGAATCAATGAATATAATTCATGATATCAATGAAATTAATTCATTGAACCAATGAAAATATTTTATTAAACCAATGAACAAAATTCATTGATCTCAGGTATATTATTCATTAAGTCAATGAAAATATTTCATTGGAGCTATGAATATCCTTCATCAAATCAATGAAAATAATTCACTGAATCAATGAAAATAATTCATTGAATCAAGAATTATAATTCCTTGAATCAATGAAAATATTTCATTCATCTAATGAAAAAAATTCATTGATTGAATGAACAACATTCATTGAATCTTTGAAAATAATTCATTAAATTAATGAAACTAATTCATTGAATCAATAAAAATTATTCATTGATCCAATGAAAATAATTCAATGAATCAACGAACTTATTTCATTGACCCTATAAATGTGTTCATTGATTCATGGAAAAAAATAATTGAAAAATGTAAATTAAAAAAATATGAAAAAACTTCATTGACTCAATGAAAATATTCATTGATTCAATTAACTTTTTCTCTGTTCCAATGAAACAAGTTCATTGAGTGATGATAATTCAAAAAATATTCCATGATTTCAATGAAAAAAAAAATCATTGATTCAATGAACTATATTCATTGTTTTAATGTTTACTGTTCATTGAGTTCATGATAAGTTCACTAATTGATTCATATTATATACTTTGATTATATACTTTTTCAATGAATTTTTCAATGGCACAATGTAACTTTCATTTCGTGATGAAACCGTTCATTGAAAGAGTTACGTCTGAGACGTCACCCGCAACGATAATTCCGTTACCCTTTCACACACCCTTTGCCAACAGTTTAATTCCCTTCACCTCTCATCACGCGCCTCTTGCCTAACGGCATTTTAACTTAAGCCATAACGGTTTCCCACCATTTTTGCTAACATAGCAAAACCTATCCGCAAACGGATACACCCCCTTTTTCCCTATAGCCAACAAATGAAAAAGAAAATACTCATATTTCATTTTATTCAAATGAAATATGAATATTTCGTAAACAACTGCATTCCTTTCCCACGGGAAGCACTTCGCGCTTTGTTATACATATATGTGGTAGAATTAATTACTAGGTAGAATTAATTATTTTGTAAGTCAATATAAGTTCAATCAAGCTATTGGAAGGTGCAGCCTCGCTTTGGACAGCGGCCTCACTCTAGCTTTTAATAAATGTAACAAATATTATAATAATGAAAATAATAAGCAATAAAGAAATATAAAAAAAAAAAAATTAAAATTAAAAAACGTTAAAGTTTTTTTTACTTAACCGTGGCAACGGCATACATAAATGGCGCAGTCGGCAGTTCACAAGTACGCGTTGATTATTTGCGAAAAAAATAAAAACCGTGTTGAATTTTTTAATTCTTTAACTCGTGTGAACCTTGACAATTCGATCAAGGAGTAATGTTTTGAAAATCCGAATAAGGATACACAAAAAAAAAATCTCTGAACTTTGCGATAGAAAAAATTACTGAAAGTGCCAACAAGTGCGATTTAGAAAAAAAAAATTTACTGAACAGTGCGAACAAGTGCGATTCAGAAACAAAATAACTGAAGTGTGTGAACAAGTGCGTTACAAAAAATCTCTTTGAACAGTACGAACAAATACAAATCAAAATTACATATTTAACGATCTATCCTTAAAAAAAAAAAAAAAAAAAAAGTACGAACAAGTACAAATCAAGGTTACATATTTAACGATCTATGCGCGAAAAAGTGTAAGATCCCTTAAACAAGTACAAATCAAAGTTACATATTTAACGATCTATGTGCAAAAGAGTGATCCGTTGAATGATTGAAAATCAAATCTACAAAAAAAAAATATACATATCTATATATTACAACTTTACTGAAGTAAAAAAAAAAAAAAAAAAAAAAAAAAAAACCTAAGTGAAAATACAAAACTACACAACAATGAGCCCACCAACTACTAGATCAGCAGAAGCAGCAACAGGCGCAGTAGGCGTAAGTCGGCCTTTAGTGTTAAATTTAGATCCTGTTAAATATCTTAATAATTTACCCATATACAATGGGAATCACGATAATTTAATCAATTTCATAGAACTCCTAGATAGGGTTAATATACATCTTAGTAAATTCGACAGTAACAGTCAGTTTATTTTTCTTGACATTATAAGAAGTAAATTAATAGGGAAAGCTCGGGAGGCAATTAAGATAAAAAATTGTGCCCAGAGTTGGGAAGAAATAAAAAAAGTACTATTACAATATTTTGGAGATAAGAAGAACATAGAACAACTATACGATGACTTAAGAGGACTTAGATTTTATGACAACTGTCAAGAAAAATTAAGTTCCGCAACTAACCCAATAGTTCTGTTTGACTGCCACTGATGTTGAAGCTAGGTAGGGATCCATTTTTTTACTTCCCCTTTTGTTTCCATTTGGTCTCCGCCATTTTTAATCGAAAAAGAAGAAAAAATATCCTGATCGGCTGGACCGTTCTTTTCTTTTTGGCTTGCTGGTGGGAAGGCAACGTGGACACGAGGCGAATAAAAATTGTTTTTTTATACTAAAATTTAAGCCAATTGCTAAATTAATAAAATTAAAAGTAAAAGTAAATTGTTTGTGCTTGAGTTTAAAAAGTTTATGACAACAACTGTCAAAATTTTTACGACAAAATAAAAATGTCGTTAAGAAGACTGAACAATAAAACATCACAAGAGAAAACTACATGGCGCTAAGGCTCTTCACCAATGAAAGGTATCCTAATTTGCAGACAACCAAAAACCTTAGAACAAGCCATGGATATTCTTCACGAATATGGCTATGCTTACACAAAAATTAGCAATAATAGTTTCAATAATATAAATAATTCTAGTGCATTTAGGAATAATTATTCTAATAATAATTCAGGAGTATTTAGAAATAATTCCAACACTAACAATAATACGGGTACAATTAGTAACAATTCTACACAATACAGAGACTCTAGAAACTCAAGACAGACACGAGACTCTTCAAATTATAACAACAACTACAATAACAATTCTACACAGTACAGAAACTCTAGAAACCCAGGACAAACACGAAGTTCTCCAAACCATAACAATAACTATAGTTACAACAATAACAGTTCAGGTCAGTATAGAACTAATCAAAATAACAACTCAGGTTCTTACAGATACAATAACTCAGGTATGAGTAATAATAATATGTAATAGCAATAGCCAGGAACCTATGGATACACTATCCGCGTCATATCAGAGACAGGTCAACACTTTCAATGATATGGCGGATTTTCGGGAAGAAAGCCGAGAGGCAGACTTCCCTATATAGTAGTGAAAACAAAAAATAAATATAAATTAAGAATACTCGTTGATACAGGTTCAGAAACGAGTATCCGTAACTCAGGGCTATGCCACCCGAAATGGCAAACAACATTACAAAACCCAATAAAAATTAAAACTGCGGGAAACACACCAATATATGCATTTTGCAAAGTGAAAATTCCATTATTCGAAGAATTTGGCATGCCAGATAAAACTGCCGAATTCCTTGAACATAACTTTCACAACATTTATGACGGGTTTTGGGAATAACATACTATTTCCCCTAAAATCAGTAATAGGGGAGAGGGGGGCACCTTTGAACGCGGGGTAGCTTTGAACATTGCTAATAAAATCCTAAAAGAAAAATATTTCCGAGCCTAAACCAAATTTTTAACTTGGCAATACTGTCTTCTTTAAACGTCAATGGCTCTCGTTGTTCCTCTCAGTAGTCGCGTCGAAGTAGGCCAGTAAGGAGGTTTTTGTTAGTAAATTGTATTTTTTCTTTTTTTTCTTCTTAAGATTGTAAAACTTTTTTGGTGAGCTTTTATAACTGGGAAAAATATATTTTGAAGGTGCAAGTTTATTAAGAACTGTATAAAGGTGAGTTTTTTGATAAATTTGAATTATAAAATTATTTACGATACATTTTGTGTAAGTGAGCATGTCGGGGCACGTTTGAACAAATCGGTCGGGGCACGTTTGAACATGTTCAAAGCTACCCCGTCCATTTGGTTTCAATTGCGTTCACATGTGAAGCTGATTTTGAATTTTTATACCTATGTATACATAGGTATGAACATAATTAGGTTATATTTACATTAAGTTTCATTTAATTTTCAGGTTAATACAATGGTGCGTAACTACAAAAAAAAAAGATCTTCGGAACTTAACGAAGATGACGTGAAAAGCGCTATCACGGCAGTCATGAATAAAACAATGACCCTTAGAGGGGCTGCCAGTGCCTACGGTATTCGGCCGAATACTTTATTTTATAGAATACAGAACCATAAAAATAACAAAGCTGTCCAAAATCAAGTTCATTCCACCAAATTTTCAACAAGGCAGATTTTTACCACCACTGAAGAAAATATGCTTGAAGTTTATTTTCTCCGAAGCTCAAGAATGAACTATGGTTTGACATATGTACGTTCAAGGTCGAACTTTAGCTTTTGAATATGCCACTAAACTACAAAAATGTCCTAGTTCTTGGATTGAAAATAGAAAAGCTGGAATAGATTGGATGAAAAGTTTTATGAAAAGGCACACTAATCTTTCGTTACGGAAGCCGGAAAATACAAGCTTATCAAGATCAACAAGCTTCAACAAACACAATCTTGAGGAATTTCATACCAATTACCAGAGAGCTCTCGGTAAGTTCAACTTTACCCCTGATCGTATAATAAACTTAGATGAAACGGGTGTGACTACAGTTGTGCAAGCGCCAAACGTCATCGCTCAAAAAGGACAGAAACAAGTAGGCCAGTGTGTTTCTGCTGAAAGAGGCCAGCTGATAACTATGTGCGCTATTGTAACTGCAGTTGGGAACACAATTCCTCCCGTTTTCATATTTCCAAGGGCCAGATATCATGACAACATGCTTTTTGGAGCGCCAGCTGGTAGCGTAGGTTATGCTAATAGTCCCACAAGTGGTTGGATGACGGGAATTCTATTTATTAAAGTTCTTGAACATATTCAAAAACAAACAAGATGCACAAAGAATGACATGATTTTACTTCTCCTGGATAACCATGAAAGCCATTGTACACTAGATGCTATAAACTTCTGTCGGGAGAATGGTATAGTCTTGGTTACATTTCCCCCACATTGTACGCATCGTCTTCAGCCTCTTGATGTCGCAGTTCTAGGACCGTTTAAACAGAAGCTGTCAGTGGCGCAGAATGACTGGCTATTAAATAATCCTGGTAAGACTATAAGGATACACGATCTTCCGGGCATAGCCAACAGTGCATATATCGCTGCATTTACACCGAAAAATATCGTTTCTGGGTTTGAAAAACCAGGCATTTATCCATTTTCTAGAACTGCATTTGTAGAGGAAGATTTTGAATGTGCGGAAGTCACTAATCGAGAACTGACAGAGGACTCTGGAATTCCTGTTGAGACTGACCCAATCTCCATAGAAATTGAAACTCCGCAAGATGTTGAACCGTTAACTGAAAGTAACGAAACAAATTTTCAGCATTCAACTGAAGGCGATACTTTCAAGGAAAATGTTATTTCTCCAGAAATTATAAGGCCCTTCCCGAAAGCTGCTCCCAGAAAAAACGTAAAAAGAGGAAGAAAGAAGGGGAAGTCTCGTATTTTAACAGAAACACCTGACAAAAATGAGATAGAGGCTGCATACCAAGACCGTCAGAAGCGCCTAGCAAAATCAGCGATGAAAACTTTTAATAAACGTTTAAAGATTGAAAAAAACACCAAACGGTCTGTCAAAGCTAAAAAGTCAAAAATATCTAGTTCGGAATCAGATGAGAGTTCCTTTTCGGTTAATGATGACACCGATCTAGACTTTGATTTTGCTGATGACTCATCCATTGATGCAGAGCAAGAAGAAAACGTGTGTGCCGATCTAAGCTTCGAAAATTTAAATCCAGGCGATTTCATTTTGGTTGAATGTTCCAATAAAAATAATAACAAAACGTTGGCTTTTGTTGGGAAAATAAATGAGAAAGATGGCAACATGTATATCGTCAGTTTTTTAAAGAAGAAGGCAGGTTCCGATAAGTTTTATTATCCTGATCTGGAAGACAAGTGGTCTGTAAGTGGCATTGATATTAGAGCTAAATTGCCACCACCAATAAACGCTCCTGAAACATCGAGGACAGCTACTACAATAACTTTTTCCTTTGACTTCTCCAAATTTCAGTTGGGCTAGAGAAGCATATCTCTACATTTCACGTACAAATTTTCTTATATATAAATTCTTTTATTCTTTGTTTACATAAATATTTGTGTCCTTACTGTAGTATACTTAATTTATCCAATTTGTGAATTCTAGACATACAGTGTTGGAAAAAATAATAGAAACAGATGTCGTAGCATGTTAAAGACCTAGAACTTTATAATTAAAAGTGGGTCTATTCAAACGACATTGACTGTAGGTAACAGTCATCTTACTGTTGTTTATTAAAGAGCAATATTACTCTTGTTATTTTGCTAATTCTTGTCTAGAATGCAAATAACTGTTAATTTTATACTTTTTGGTTGGAAAAAAAAATAGAAACAACATGAGTACGCATTTGATACGAGTCATTTCTAAGGTAACGACGGCTTTGTTTTATTTAAATTTACTTACTAAACGTGTTATATACATTCTTTAAATATAATCTACACAATTTTTAGCGTTTTTCGTGCACTGCTTTGCAACAAAATTGATTCGCGAGTTAGGAAACAATGGGAAAAAAATGGACGAAATCGCGAAATTAATAAAGTGCTCCAAAAAAAAAGTATTTTCTGCTCTCCATTCTCTTCCAAAAGAGGAAACAAGAGTTAGGAAAAGAAAATCAAGTGCGCGTTTCGATAAGATTGTCATTCGCGAATCCAAAAAGAATCCTTTTTGTTCATCGGAGGACATAAAAAATAAAACAAATGTAGAAGTAACAAGTCGAACAATTAGAAATCGTTTAACTGAAGCCGGTCTGAAGGCTCAAAGTCCAAGAAAGGTTCCTCTTCTAAGTAAAAAAAATATCAAACAGAGGCTTGCTTTTGCAAACAAACATCTCAACCGAGGAAACTGGAAAAATGTCCTATGGTCTGATGAAACAAAAATAAATTTATTTGGTTCCGACGGGAAAATGTTTGTTAGAAGACCAAAAGGCTCCGAGTTTGATCCTAAGTTTACCAAAAAAAACAGTAAAGCATGGTGGTGGCAGCCTTATGATTTGGGGCTGTTTTTCTTCATCCGATGTAGGACCAATTTTTTGGATAAAAAACAAAATGTATGCTGTGGACTACGTTCAGATCCCCAATGATAAAATGCTGCCATATGCTGAGGAAAACATGCCTTTGAATTGGGAATTCATGCAGGATAATGACCCCAAACATGCGTCTAAGCTAGCCAAATCATGGATCCAAGCAAACAAAATAAGCGTTATGCATTGGCCATCACAATCCCCGAACTTAAACCCTATAGAACACCTTTGGGGTGTTTTAAAGCGCAAAATTGGAGGGTTTAAACACAAAAATCGAGACCAATTATGGAGAAACATACAGGATGCATGGTACTCTATACCAAACCAAATTTGTGAAAAGCTGGTTGGTTCAATGCATCGGAGATGCGAGGCAGTTTTAGAAAAAAAGGTGCTACAACAAAATATTAAAAAAAATATTAACTATTTCACAATATGATACCTAATAAACTTACAAAAAGGGTACAAACTGATTTTGTTTCTATTTTTTTTTCCAACCAAAAAGTATTAAATTAACAGTTATTTGCATTCTAGACAAGAATTAGCAAAATAACAAGAGTAATATTGCTCTTTAATAAACAACAGTAAGATGACTTTTACCTACAGTCAATGTCGTTTGAATAGACCCACTTTTAATTATAAAGTTCTAGCTCTTTAACATGCTACGACATCTGTTTCTATTATTTTTTCCAACACTGTATGTTATATTTTTGTTTTGTGTTTTTTTTTTTTTGCCAAGAACTTAAGTTTTTTGGTTATACATAATGTATAATGATTTGTTTACTTTTTAATGTATAATTTCAGTTATTTGTGAATTCAGGTTTATCTATGTTAAGTTTTTTTTTATTCAATAAAAATAATTAATTTATTTTACTGAAAAACAAACTTTATACTCTTTTTGGTTACTGGTCAAAACTCTTATAAAATATGCCGTTCAAAGGTGCCCCAGCCTTGTTCAAAGCTACCCCACATGAGGGGTACCTTTGAACATAAGAGGCTGCTTCGTTTAAAAAATAATAATTATTAAAAACATGTATTTATTTAACGTTGTTATGGGCTTTAATCAAAGTTTACTTCCATATTTCAAAGGTAAATTAATAACCAGGCTAATTATTCAAATACATAGGTGTTTATGAGACTCGAAAGGAAAAAGTGTTCAAAGGTGCCCCCCTCTCCCCTAGACTTTGATAAAAAATTATTAGTACAATTAGATAAAACAGAATTCTTGAAAAAAGAAACGGAATTCCTTGGACATATAGTTACATACAACAGAGGGTATTAAGCCCAACCTTAACAAAATTTCAGTTATACAAAAAATCAAATTACCTACCACAACAAAGTAAATAAAGTCATTCTTAGGCATCACCGGATACTACCGGAAATTTATTAAAGAGTACGGTAAAGTAGCAAAACCTATGACTATTTTCCTAAAAAAAGGAGCAAAAATAGACACAAAAAATCCAGATTATATCAATAGTTTTGAAAATTTGAAAACTTTGATTACATCCGATCCAATTCTTATATATCCAGACTTTGAGAAAAAATTTACACTAACTACGCACGCATCAAATTACGCGATTGGTGCTGTCCATGTCCATGAAACAAAATACTCTCCCATCGAAAAAGAGTTATTAGCTATAGTGTGGGCGACAAAATATTTTAGACCTTACCTATGTATGTATATGGAAGGAGATTCTTGGTCAGAACTGACCACCGACCCTTAGTTTGGCTTAGTTCGGAGTAAGGCTCTCATCGGCCGAGGTGCATCGCAGGCTCCGATTACGACAGAAGAAACCAACCGAAACGTTGATCGAATTTGTGTATGCAATTTTAGAGTTGGGAAATCTTGTTGCACTCGACGAGGAGTGTTGTAGAATATTTTGTTGAGGGTGTTCCAGACTCCAGGCAAAACAAGGCTGGACTTTATCAGGCAAGAACAATCGAAGAGCTGCAAATCCAGATTCGAGCTTACGAGAGAGCAAAAGGATCCGCCTCGCAGTCGTTAAACTCAAGAGGAAACTCGCGCTACGCGTATGCATCGAGCAGTAACGCTCCTGTTCAGCAGCAGATGAAAAACGAAAAAAAATCATCCTGTGGTGAGAATTCACACTATGCCAGAGATTGCCGAATGTGAAATGTTTTAGGTGTAACTAGCTGGGGCATAAGGCACGTGATTGCAAAGCCGAACAAAAATTCAACCAATTCAAGGGCGTGTAGAGCACGGTAACGGACAACCTGCACCAACGGGAAGCCGTCATTCGTTGCCGGAGGCACCAGGAGCGTTGAAGAAAATCTGAACCAAAGACGGGACAAATTTGGAACACATGATCAGGGATCGGAGGTGTTCGAGCTGGGAGCGATGTTTGAGCAGAACTGTTTAGCAGCAGAAGAGGGCATGTTTACCAGAGATTTAGATCTCAGTCATCTTGATGTCGACAAACAAAAGAAGCTGTTACAAGTCATTGAAGGGTTCAAGCCGGTTCATCGCCTGTTACGATGAAGTTAATTTTGAAAGACGAAATACCTGTTTTCCAACGACCGAGACGAATGGCGTACGCTGACCAAATTTTAGTACGAGACCAAGTGAAGGCATGGCCGGATGAAAAGATTATACATCGAAGTAAATCTGAATACGCATCACCCATCGTACTGATAGCGAAGAAGGATGGAACGAAAAGGCTATGTTGTGACTATAAATAGGTGTTTGAATGAGAAAATAGTCAGCGACAATTTTCCAATGGCGCAAATGGACGAGGTGATCGAACGTCTTCAAGCGGCAAAAGTGTTTACGAAACTGGATCTGAAAAATGGATTTTTCCATGTTCCAATGGATCCTGAGTCGCGGAAGTACACAGCGTTCGTCACTCAAGATGAACAATTTGAATTCCTGTACGTTCCATTTGGAACACCAAATTCGCCAGTGGTATTTACTAGGTATATACACGCAATCTATAGGACGCTAATTCAAGATCGTGTTGTGGAAGCGTATATGGACGACCTTATCATACCATCCCAAGATGAGGAGGAAGGAATCGAGAAATTGAAGCTTGTGATGGAAGTAGCTGAGAGGTACGGGTTAAAGCTGAATTGGAAAAAGTGCCAACTTCTACAGAGGAGAATTAAATTTCTCGGATATATTATCGAGAATAGTACCATCAAGCCATCCGATGAAAAAACAAGAGCTGTTGCAGATTATCCGTTGCCGAAAGACCAAAAGACGCTTCAACGCTTTTTAGGACTAATGTCATATTTTAGAAGGTTCGTGGAAGGGTATGCAGCAATAGCAAAGCCATTGTTAGATTTGTTGCGGAAGAACGTAAGGTTTGTGTTGGGAGATGAACAACTGATTGCATTTAAACAACTTAAGGATTCGCTCGTTAAATCACCCGTACTGAAGTTATTTAATACACAAGCAGAAACCGATATTCAGACGGATGCATCTAAATTCGGCTACGGCGGGGTATTGTTGCAGAAACATGCAGAGGACCAGATGTTACATCCCGTTGAATTCATGAGTCAAAAGATAAGTGAGACGGAAGAACAATTTCATTCATATGAGCTGGAAGTGTTAGCGATTATATTTGCGCTAAAGAAGTGGCGAATATACGTGCTTGGTACTCGATTTAATATCATCACCGACTGCAACACGTTCGCACAGACCATGAAGAAAGAAGATGTTCCTCTTAGAATTGCTCGATGGGATTTGTTTCTTCAAGAGTTTAATTACGAGATCGAGCATCGCTCAAATTCCAAGGTGCAGCACGTCGATGCTCTGAGTAGAGTGTACAGCCTTATGATTGAAGATTCGTTAAGTCACCGAATAAAGGAAGCACAGCAGCGTGATGAGTGGACGAGAGCAGTCCGAAAAATTCTAGAAAAGGATCAGTATGAAGATTTCTTCATTAAGGCAGGAGTGTTATGCAAGGATCCAGTTAAGGAACTTGTAGTAATACCTTCGGGCATGGAAAGGGAAATAAACGGAATTGCGCATCAGCAAGGGCATTTCTCCGTCAAGAAAACCCAATACTTACTAGAAAAGACATTCTATATACCAGGTGTTACACAAAAGGTAATCGAGGCAGTTCGAGGATGTGAGGTGTCCAATTTCTGAATCTAAAGCCGGTAAAAAGGAAGGTTTATTGCGGCAGATCAACAAAGAGGACAAACCGCTTGGAACATACCATATTGACCATGTAGGACCGATGGAACAGACCCACAAGTTGTACAACCACATCTTGGTAGTTGTAGATGCCTTTTCTAAATTCGTTTGGCTCTATCCAACGAAGAGCACAGGAACAGCGGAAGTTTTGGACAGGTTAAGCAAACAAGCGAGTATCTTTGGTAATCCGCAAAGAATCATATCAAACAGGGTTACAGCTTTTACGTCAACTGCGTTCCAAAGCTATTGTGAAGCTGAAAACATCCAACATCTGGCAATCGCAACGGGTGTACCGCGAGGAAGTGGCCTGGTGGAAAGGATACACAGGATCATTGTGCCGATGCTGGCAAAAGCCTGTTTAGGGAGTCCAATCAACTGGTATAAACATGTAGATCGGGTACAGCAGATACTTAATAACTCCCCGTCAAGAAGCAAAAGATTTAGTCCGTTCCAGATTCTAACCGGGTTAGAGATGAGATTGCCAGAATGCACAGAGCTGAAAGAGTGGTCGGATGAAGAAGCAGTTCAGGAATTGCATGCATAGCGAGATGAAATAAGAAAAGAGGCTTGTCAGAACATCGCAGCCGTCCAAGCAGAAAACAAGAAATCGTACGATAAAAGCCGAAAGCCAGAGAGAGAGTACGAAATAGATGAACTAGTCACCATTAAGCGCACACAGTTCGGCACCGGAATGAAACTCAGACCAAAACTCATGGGACTCTATAAGATCGTAGGCACAAGAAGTCATGGAAGATACGATGTCGAGAAAAATGGCGAGCACGAAGGTCCTAAGAAAACAACAGCAGTCACCGAGAACATGAAACCCTGGAGCCCTTCATTCGGGGCGAATGATCCGTCAGGATAGCCGAATGTGGGATGAGAAATGACAGCGACAACGTGCGACCGACACAAGACCTTTTATTACAGCGACAAGACAATACACACATACTGACATACTAAGAACGAACGAAAGACAGTGAATGGGAGATTGCGCCCCTTTTCAATCGTTAACCAGTTGCGCATTAATTTAAAGGCAGTCGTCAAACGGTCGTTTTGCTACAAATATTATCATTAAAATAAAGTCGAATATTAATCTAATTTAAAACAAAGAAGTCTTTCATTTTTAAAGGAAATTATCATTGGATAAGAGAGCCATTATCCTACATGAATATGCCCCATGGTTCGGAACCAAAGACAAAAGATCCGAGAACATCGTTCTTCAATAATCCCATTAAAGCAGTCTCAGCTCAAGTCCCCGAAGTGGTTTTTCCATGAGGAGTGCTTCGGTTTTGACTCCAACGACATCCAGAAAGCTCAGTTTCTTGGAGTTTAATTTTCCGTGGGAATGTTTACCAATTGATGTTCTGGAAAAGTTGGAGAACAAACAAAGATTGGGACATCGCCTCCATGCCTTCGTCAGAGTTTGTGAAAGAATTGAGAAGAATTTCAACAACCATTACAATAAGAGTGTTCCGTGCAGTGCAGTATCAACGTCTATCATATGAAAGTATCCAGATTCTTTTGTCCAAAAATATAAAGAGAATAAGGTTACTTCGGATTCATTGGATCTACTAGTAACTATGATGAGGAACCACAACAATTACCTGAACTCCAGATGCAGCGAAAATAAGGCTTTGAAAGTTCCCATCAGAAAACGGAAAATCGTAGATGCATTTAAAAATTCCGTAAAAAACTGGGACTCGCCAATTGATGACAAAGAGGATACGACTCTAGATGCAAAACAATCATTCCTACACAAATGACAGAGGATCGTGAAAAAACTCCTCTATATGGAAGATTGCTTTCCAGCGCAAAGGGCATATTTTAATAATCAGGAGTCGTATCCATCGATTGAAATGATTCAAAGTAACTGGCCCTATATTTTTACTAGAAAATGCATTTACAAGCATTTTTCGCAATTAACCGAAATAAATTTCCAAAAATCGACTCGAGCTGACTTCGTCAATGAAAAAGCATCTCTAGCTAAATATTTTTTCTAAAAAGAATGAGGCATCTTTAAGAGATAATGACGATTTAGAAATTCTGAAAGCTATTAGCAATCATTTCAAGAAAATATTAGCTTTCTTGTTCAACTAGTTCCGGCAACAAATATAACAAAGCTCGAATTCATTTTTAATAATTTTCAAATTTTGTATTTCAGATTGGAACAGTATTGAATGAAATAAAACCTCCAGTGGCTGCGCCATGGATTGCTGTAGTTGGTATGTAAAATACTTATTTTTTGTTTGTAATATTTTTTTCGAGAGAAAATTTGGAAAAAATGTGTAAATAATTTTCTTTTTAGTTGCGATATAATGTATAAATATTGTTCACGTTGTGGATTTTGATCAAACTTGCTATTACGAAGTGGACCTCACAATTCTGCCTGTATGTCCGTCCGCGAACCTGCAGCCTAAACGGCTGGCTGGATTTTCTTTAAACTTGGTATCTAGTTTTTCTTGGCTAATATGTCCAAACGTTCTTTTTTATTTGTCGCTTAGGACCAATAATAATGGTTTCCACCATACAATTAATATTAATCTTAAAGGAAAATCTTATTTTACGATTTTGATATAATAAATGTGGGAAGGTGACCTGATCCACAAACACTACAACAATATACATACAACATACATAAGTAGAGAACGAGACAAAACAAAAGATAGGACAAATGGTGCAAGAGAAAACCGAACGACTAAGGAAAACTTAATTATAAGAGTAGAGTCTAGTTTTGGCCGTTAAGCCATTAACAGGTAGAATAGGCCGCTATGCCATAATATTAACCACCTTAATTATCATACCTAGTTAAGTAAGTTAAGCGATCTAGTTTTAAGTTAATGGAAATAAAGTGTTAATTAAAATAAACGTTGCGTGTTATCAGGTCCTCAATTCCCGGGAATTTCTACTTTTTTACCCACTAATCGGGACATCATTCCCACATAAATTAGTTAATTAATATAGAAAAATGCTACTTTTTGGTATTTTTTAATTTCATTTATATAAAAAAATATTTTTTTTTTAAAACGGCACCAACGATTGTTTTTTCATAAATTCATATTAGGTCATGAAATCAATTGGCATATTTTTGGTTTAGCTCAAACTACTATAGCTAGTTGTAAACTACAAGGGCAAGTTTCTGCGATCCAGTCGTAAGAATTATTGAATTTCGTTTAAGGAAAACATTTGCTATTTCTAAATTGCAAACAAAAATGCATTCTTTTTTATTAATAACAGAATTATTTTGTTTTCGATAGTTTTATTGTTATTACTTTTGCTTCAAACCGAACTAACTATTGTCATCACTATTATCCTCATCCGTAGATTTTACATCCATTTCACATCCCATATTGAACCTATGCCTGTCCTTTTCATATCTCATATTCCTCTCTCCTTATTAATTAGAAATCAACTGCGACACTGCGAGTCTTATACGAGCGGTCGAAGTGATAAGTCGCAATAAAGAATTAAAAGTTAATAAAAGTGTTTGTATTTAATTAAACAAACGTCTAAAAGAATCGGCCTGACTCACAACTCAGAAGTGGGATCTATAGACCAAAAAAATATAAAAGAAAAACAATGGATTTAACCACATTAAACAAATTGACGGTGAAAGAATTAAAAAACATTCTGGGACAATTAAACGAAAAAAACGACGGCAACTTAAAGTGAATTACTAACTCGATTGTCTAAATACGAATTTGAAGAGTTGCAAAAAGTAGCAGAATCGGGTTCGACGGGTAGCCAAATAGAGCAGGGTGATAACGGGGACGTAGGTAAGTTGAGGGACGATGTCGGTGCACTCCAACGGTCAATGGAGGTGCTGACCCAACAACTTGCAAAAGTCATCCATCTGTCGACGCAGCTACAACACGAAAACGCTAGGCTGACGAAGGAAATCTTACATCCAATTCCAGTTGTTTCTATACCAGAGTCCGTCACTAAGTCGGCAATTGTAACGGTCGTCGGTGGTGACAAAACGACGCAAACAGATGTCTCATCCAATTTTCTCGCTTTTTTACCACCAACACAATTGCAAATAACTGCACAAGATGATAGGCAAAATTCGATAATACAACCTTCTCGTTCTAATGACAAAATGACAAAAGCTTTGTCTCTACCTCTTTTCGCGACTCAATATGTAGCTACAACTACACCGACATATACACCCAACGTTCATTTTACCGAAAATATACCTGTCTCTCCATTGTCGGACGGAGTAAATAGAGGCGCGAGGGATCTGTTCTTTGAAAGTAGAAACGAAAATTATAACCAAGTGTCAGCTGCAAGGCAAACCGAGTTGCCATCGGTGCAATATAGTAACATTCGTATTCTTTTATATGTAATGCCGGAGTTCGACCCGTATGTTGGTATTATATCATCCATGCAAATCGTTGACCGCATTGAGCAATTAATAAATGTGTATCAATGGAGTGAAACTTCTGTGTTATTTGCGGTACAGTGCAAAATGAAAGGGGTCGCCAAATTGTGGGTGGATGGCCAAAAACGTCTTTAGCTCTTGGTCAGATTTTGTGACAGCATTATTATTATTTAATAAGTGCTGCGATTTATTGAATACACTTATCCCAGTATGCGCGAGTGAAGGTCCGTATGCGGGGGCACCACGTTCTGCTCCAATTTTCCAACCGCAAACAATGGAACGTCCTTCTGGCCCTATGTGTTACAATTGTCGCAATAGTGGTCACGTGTCCAGAAACTGTATGCAAACGCAAAGAAAACCTCGATGTGAAAAGTGTTCGACAACTACACATGAAACTAAAAATTGTCCATATCTAAATAGAGCACCGGTAACTGTGTTCGAAAACAATTTTCGACAAGAAAATGAAAGTTAAAAGAAATCGATATAAAGGGTGTGAAGTGTTTGGCAGTTCGCTAATTACAAGAAACCTGGCCCAAAATCTCGCTGGCGGTGAATTTAAGTGCCGGGAAATGCTTTGCTTACCAATAACCATAGACCGTCGTGATTATGAAAGCGAATTGATGATAGTTGACGATGATGTGATGGCTTACGATGTTCTGATCTGCACCGATATTCTGTGCAAAGGGAGCGTTATAATAGAGAACGGAAAATGTAACGTGGTCGCGTTGGACAATACAAAAATCGATATAGGTAATCAATTGTCTGCTGACGAAAAACACCAGATATTTGAGCTGCTTAACTCGTTCTCTGATTGCTTTGGCGAAAATTTAAAAGAGCTAGGAAAGTGCGCGTCGGTTAAAATAGAAATAAGGCTAACGTCAGACAAGCCAATTGAAAAAAGCCATATGTCATCCCATTCCCCAAGCAACAATCAGTTAATCGAATTATCGGGAAGAAAGATTATGCGTCGATTATCGCTAATTGAACGCGATCACTAAAATACGACCATGGTCGATGCCGACTGTAGAAGAAGTTCTAGTAGCCATGGCAGGTAAGTCATTCTATTGTACTTTAGACATGATGTCTGGTTACTATCAAATAGAGATTCAAGAGGAATGCAAAAAATATACGGGGTTCGTGACGCGCGACGGGCATTTTGAGTTTAACCGCATGTCATTTGGGCTGAAATATGCCCCGTCCACTTTTCAAGAAATGATGCAGCGACTAAAACAACAACTACAAGCAAAGGTATCGATATACGTTGACGAAATTGGATTGGCCTCAGAAACTTTCGCGGAAGGGCTTCAAAATTTGCAAAATCTCTAACGGTCGTAAAACACGAGGGGCTCACATTACGTTTGTCAAAATGTGCTTTTATGAAAGGTAGCGTCAAGTTTCTCGGTCATAAAATTGATTCCAATGGTGTCAGAATAAAACAAATGCTATTCGAGAGTTTGCAATTCTTTCCAACTTCACCGAAATAAGAAGGTTTTTTTTTTTCGAAAATTTGTAGCTAATTATGCTCACATTGCCTCACCTTTGACGCGTCTCACAAGAAAGGCCGCCGAGTTTCAATGGTCGACCGAGTGTGACGAGGCGTTTCGACAACTAATTAAAATCTTAACAGAAAAACCGGTCTTAAGGGTTTACGATGTGACAAAAGAGCATCAAATACATACAGACGCAAGTAGTGTCGGTTTGCAGGAATTCTTGTTCAAAAGGACCTTGGCTTTCCATATTTTAGCAGAGCTTGCAGTTATTCCGAGAGCCAGTATCATAGCTATTAGCTTGAAGTTATAGCAGTAGTGGAGGCGTGCGAACGATTTAGATTGTATATACTCGGAAAACACTTTACAATAGTTACTGACTGGTCTGCGCTTTCGAGCTTGAAGTCAACAAAGCTACTTATTCCTCGCATAGCCCGATGATTTTTGAAGCTACTCGAATATGACTACGACATCGTACACCATTCCGGGGAAACAATGAAGCATGTCGACGCCATGAGTCATGCCCCAGTTGAATCATCTAGAGAGTCTGAAGATGTCGGAGCATGCATATTGAATATAAGAACTTCTGTCGATGACTGGTTGTGAACAATGCAGAAACAAGACCCAAAACTACAGCAAATAATGGACGCTATGAGTGGGAAATCAAATTCAGATCAACGAACAAAATATCTATCTGAATATATTTTGAAAAATAATCGACTTTTTAAAAGAGACAGCGAGAAGAGACTTCAGCTAGTAGTTCCTCGTGGCATGAGATGGCGGGTTATTAAATTGTGCCACGACGATGTTGGACATCCAGGAGTCGACGGTATTGTCAAACTTTGTTAAAGGATACATCAAATCATGTATCAAATGCTGCTTTAGCCAAATCCAAAGTAAAAAGAATGTCAGCTGTACGGTATGGATATCCCCAAGGTAACGAATATATCCTCGTCGACGCTCTTACAAGATATTCGATTTTAGTTGCCGTATAATCAACAAAAACTAAACCTGTCATTGAAGCAATAAGTCAACTAACCTTAACCTTTGGGGTGCCGAAGAAAATTGTTACAGACAGAGGCACAGCATTTAACTCAGCCGTGTTTGCAGATTTTTGCAACGAAAATGTCATACAAAATATTAAAGTAGCTGTCAGAACGCCACGGGCTAATGGACTTGCTGAACGAATGAACCAGAGCATACTGGCCTATTTAAATTTAAAAGCATCACCAACGAACATAAAGGACTGGGACGCTTAACTACGCGGACTACAATGGACTATAAATATTAGAGCCAATGCAAAGACAAAATATTCGCCTATAGAACTTATATACATATGATTTTCCGCTCCGTGACATTGGGAGTAACAAATTACTGGCGGCACTGCATGGCGACAACATAAATCTCAACGACCCCCCAGCTAATGAAAAACGTGAAGAAGCTATTAAAAATATCGAGGCAGCTCGCCAAAATTTGGAAAACTCGATTTGATGCAAAAAATAAAAGCCCACATAAATACGAAGAAGGAGACCTGGAAAAACTATCATATGCACCAAAAGTTAGATATTAAGGAATATTTAGATGATTTATTTTTAATTATGAAATCAAATGAAGTAAATTTAACTTTAACAGAACTAAATTCCTTTTATCCCAAAATCAAATTTACATTTGAAGTTGAAAAACAAGGAATGCTCCCCTATCTTGATGTTAAAGTTATAAGAAAAAATTCACATCTAATTTTTGATTGGTACAAAAAACCAACATCTTCAGGCCGTTTGATAAATTTCAATTCAAAACAACCCAAACTAGTAATTATTAATACAGCACAAAATTTCATAAATAGAGTTCTAGATGAAAGTGATATCATATTTCGACAAAAAAAAATATTGGAATAATAAAAGATACATTATACTCTAATTCATTCCCAAAGGAAATAATCAAATCACTTATTAACAACTATTTTAATATTACCAGACGATCAAATCAAAATACAAATGAACTACAAATAATGTATTGAAGTGCTTTATACGTTCCAAATTTATAATAATAATTTATAATAATGGTAGTACACATAAGACTGCACTAGCTCTCCATTGCATAGATGAAAATCATCGCCCTGATTTCAAAAACGTTACAATTTTACAACCAAAAAGAATTATACTAAAAGAATGTTACTAGAAATGTAACATATTAGAAACACCGAAAATAATATTAATAGACGCTCAGATTGTGATAGTCTTAGTAGTATTTACGGTCAATTTATTAATCATCAAACAATATCTTCATAAACAAAACTCAACGATTGAATATATTATACATATGTACATACATTTTGAATTTATTTTCAAAATTAATTATTTGAATTTTGAAAATTTAAATAATAAAACTTCATTTTGTTTGAAATAAATTTTCAAACGAATTTAAAAACGAAAAAGAGATATAAAAATATACATATTAAAAACTTTTGAAACGTCTTATAAAGATTTTTAAAAAAACACCACGGATATAAAAAACAACCAAACAAATAAAAAGTATATAATGTGTAATGTTGTTAAATTAAAATTTTATAATAAATAGGTCTGAAGAAGGGTGTAATCACATCCGAAACGTCACAAACAAAGAAAAAATCCGTAGATTTTACATCCATTTCACATCCCATATTGAACCTATGCCTGTCCTTTTCATATCTCATATTCCTCTCTCCTTATTAATTAGAATCCAACATGCGAGATGCGAGTCTTATACGAGCGGTCGAAGTGATAAGTCGCAATTAAAAGTTAATAAAAGTGTTTTTATTTAATTAAACAAACGTCTTAAAGAATCGGCCTGACTGACACTATTTTATACTTTTCAGACATTTCTTATGTTACCAAAACTGTGTACATTTATATCGAAGAAAAAATAGCTTGGTCCGGAGATACTCAAAATATTTTTGACATGGTGGCCCAAAGCACTGGGTATTTTTATGCTTTTAATATCCAATATCTAAAGGAGGTATCGCAAACAGTGGATTTTGTGGTCCGCTTTTTTTTAAACCATTATATGGAAAAACCTCGTGGGCTCAAAAAAAATGCAACAAATTTGACTAAAATAATTTAATTCGAAAATTAAATGCTGGTCTAAAAAACCGGAGGTAAGTTGTTCCTTGGAATTTATGTATATTTTAGCTGATTTGCCTTAAGTAAGCCATTCTTTTTTAAGTATGTGAGATAAATCATTTCACATACATAAAAATTTATTTCATGACTTCCATTTCTAAATATTTTTCTTTTATTTACAGAGAACGTGATTGTGTGCTGTGAATGAATTAATGTATTATTTATTATTTAGTTTTTTTTTTTACTTTTTGAATTAGTTTTTATCTATGTATATTTTAATATCTTTTTGTAACCTTCATGTTGAAAAAAAAAAATAAAAATAACGATTTATGTAAGTTAACTATTGAGTCTTTCTTTTTTATGATAGCTTCAATATGCATTCAAATTCAGCTTTTTTTTTTTCAATATAAGTACTTTGTCAAACGAATCAGCACGAGTTGAGTTTTAATCAATTAATAACAGGTTTTCAACAAACTTAAATAAAAACTTGCAGTTTTTGCTTATCTTGCATGCATGCCATGAAACCAGCACGATCATATGTTGATTGCATAAGTTTTTACTTCAGCACCTAACTAATTATGTTTAAAATTAAGTCAAGTAGTTGAAAAATCGGACCCGTAGTTGAATTCTGGTCACCATTTGTTTAAATTGAAGTATTTTTTTGGGAAAAATAATTGAAGGTTGCTAGACATTTAACACCATATGTTGAATTTTTTCCCATTGAATTTTCAACCTCGGAAGTTTGTTTTTTAGTATTTATGGTATATTGAAAAGTTTCGAGAGTTGTGTTGATCTATGACCAAAAACCATGGAGTTTTATTAAATAAAAATTACATTGTAACAATTTTTTATGAAAATTTGAAGTTTTTTCTTTTTTTTATCATGATTGCTGAATAACTAACAACTAGATAGTAAATTATAAAATAATTATGTTGTAAGCTGAGTTAAGATGTTGAAAATCTAAACTAGAAGTTGAATTCTAAACAAATTTGATTTTATTTGTGCAAATTTTTGGAAAAATTAATGATTTTTGCTACTCCTTCAACATATGATTTTGAATTCTGAGCTTGCAAGGGTTGTATTATTATATTATGATGTGAATTTTTTATTTTCATGTTAAAATTTAGAAATTATCGTTCAAAAATCACCAACACAAGTTGAATAATAAAAAATAAAAATCGCTTTGCAACTAATTTTCTGAATATATTGTTTACTACTAAACATTTATGTTGAAAAATGTGATATTTATATATTAACAACGATTATATTTGTTGGATTTTCAACGAATACATAGTAAATTTCATATTAAGTATGTTAGTTTTTCACCGAATATTGATATGCGATATACGATTAAATGCTTACTTTTTATGTTGATGAAAATTCAACTTTTCAACAAGATGTTGAAAATTAAACACCGAAAATTTCTGTTGAAAATGTCTACAATTATTGTAACGGACCGGTTGCCTACAATAATTTTAGTAATTTTCAACAGAAATTTTTAAGAGCGTAGATAATGATATGTTAGGAGAATATGATGGAATTTTAGGGACAGATTTCCTCAATCAAGGAGGATTTTTAATAAACTACAAGGTACAAATTTTCGTCAAGGATATGAAGCAGTTTGAGTTAATTTTTGAAAACTTTAATGATTTTATTAAACCCAGAAATCATAGAAAGGGTACTAATATAGTGGCGCAAAGGTATGAGAATGAAAGTATTGTTATAGCAGAATGTATAACAAAGGTAGATACACAAGTTTGTTGTATTGTGTCAATCGTGAATAAAAGTGATGCGATGTTAAAAAATGATATTACAATATCAGCAGAACCTCTAGAGAATTTTATGTCTGAAAGCACAGAGACTTTCAGAAATCAGAAAAATGTAATGTAATAAAGAAGTTCAGAAGTTGATAAGAACAGAATGACACCTTCCAATTCAAACTGAACCTCGACACAAGCATTTCCACGGAAATACTTACAAAATGAAAAACCTTGTCCGAAATAACTAAACTATTGGACTCTTTTGGATTGTTACCTCCAGTTACAGTCAGTGTGAGAATTTTAATGCAGCGAATATCATAGTAAAAAAAACAAACACCCCATTTCAAGGCAAAAACAAGCAAAAACAAAACAAGAAAAAAGTCATTGAATACACACACACGAGATACACAAATAACCAACTTCTCGAGTTATCGATTTTGTGTGTTTTCGTTTCTTTCCTTTCGTTCAATATTCGCTTCTCGGTACTCGGTCTCGAATATGCACTCAAGTATCGAGTGCTCATTTCGCTAGAGTAAGTAGAGAAGAAGAATCATTCGAATGATTTGTGTGAAGAATCGAGATATCTCGAGATGTTGTCTGAATCGATTATTCATTCGAATGCGCCCACCACTACTCCTAAGCAATATGTCACGATCGACTCGATCATAAAATATATTCTCTTATAGTTCAGTATAATCACGAAGGAACGTGCTATTCTTCATTTAAGTTATTCATAAGTTTAGTTTAGTTTAAGTTTTATTTCACATAAAATTCAGTTTTAAATATTTACAAAATTGAGATACAAAAGTAGTTTAAAAATTATAAAAAAATTAAATGACATTTTGTATTTTAAATACCAAGGTATAAAAAAATAGTGTCAAATGCCACTACAAGTAGTTAAAATTAAAAATAAAATAAAATATGAATACGGGTGGGGTGACCCTCAGAAATATAAAAAAAAAAAAAAAATAATAATATATGTACATAATGCAAAAAGAAAATAAAAAAAATCATAAAAATTAACAAAAGATTTAATTCAATAAATAAACCAAGAAAAAATTAAATGAAAACAATGAAAGAAAAAATAAAAAATAAGATGAAAAATGAAAAAAATGTAAAATATAAAATAAATAAAAAATCAAACTAAATTTAGATTTAGATCCCGGAACCATAAGTTCTTTTTTCTAGCATATGTATTGTACATTGACAGTTTACTTGCAAGTAAGAAATTATTCTAAGAGTTAATCCTTAAGAAGTATCCGAGAAGGATAGTTGGAAAATAGAAAATCTTTTTAAAAACTCCTATGCTTGAAGGCTAGTTTTAATTCGCATGCCTTTGGTTTGAGAAATGCGCCAGAGTTACGTATGCAAGATAAAAATTCTGAATTAAATAATACAAGGGAATCAGAAGATTCCGAAGCTCTTTTGAAAAGAGAAATAGAAAATAGTGAAAAATAGTGATTGAAAGAATCCATTCGGATATAAATTTAAACTCAGTATTTCGGACTGATGTTAGGGCAGAAATTAGGACTACAGTCGATACTCATATATGGAGTAAGTCATATCCTTATCCACTGTCGGTAAACACCTTCGAAATAAAAAATCTGTCGAACGAGAAATCAAATTAATAATTGGCGCCCAACGTGGGACAGGCTTTATTAACCAAAAATATATAATTACTTCTTAAAAAGTCATAGTTGTCCTCACTGAAAACCAACAGAAAAAGTGTGTGAATAAAAATATAAAACAACAAAATTTATAATGAACTAAGAAAAAACATATCTTAAAGATACACCATTTATTCAAATGTAAAATGGCACAAAAAATAATAGAAAAATAGTTGTGAACACCCCCCAAAGAAACCCTTCTCGTTGGGACAGAAATTTTTGATTCTAAAAAATATTTGTGAAGCACAAAATAAAAATTGAAAAAAAAAAGGAAAACGAACAAAAATAAACTGAAATTGTGTTTGAAAAATAAGTTTCACTAAATCAAACAAAAACTGAGAAAGCAGGAAAAAACAAATCAGCAAAAATATATAAATTAATGAGTAAGATTTAATGAATTATTATTAGCATTTTATATCAAAATTGTGAATTTATAAAACAAGACTGGAGGATTTAATTTTAAAGTTTAGCAAAATGGCGACAGCAAATGAGGAAGCAATTTGTAGAATAGTAGCAACGAACACAGCCTCTTTGAGGAGGGAAATTGATAGTTTAAGAAACCAACTCTCTGTTCTGACCACAAGTTGTAATGTCGCAGAACATAAAACTGAAATAGTTGATGACAGTATGATTTGCGTTGAATCGGTTGTGTAATGCGTAATGCTGATCATATTAAACATCATTCCGATTTCCCACGAGCAGATAATTTGTTCGTCATACGAAGCCACACTGACGCTTTCTCACGAACGAATTATTTGCTCGTCATCAGAAAATTACAAATGTACGATAATAAAGTTAGCGGCAGAGCCGCATAAGAATATTCTTCTTTTGATCATTAATAAAAGTACCTTTAAACGAAATAGACGTCTTTTCATTTCATGGCGATCTTGCCAGGAGTATTTTAAAGAATATAAAAAAAAAAAAAAAAAAAAAATTAAGTTGTGCTTTTCATTTTTTAATTAACACGGGTGATATTGTGCGATAATGTGCTGGAGCAAATTGCTATACTGTTGCTGCCGCTTGTTGTTGCTACCGCCACTCATCGTTGTGGCTGTTTACTAATTATCGCCATCGTAGTTACCACCGCCATCGATCGTTGTTGCCACCAGAAGCATATGCAACCACCAACGATCATTGCTACTACCAAACCAAATCAAAAAAAAAAAAAAGGAACAAGCAATTCGACACAGTCGACAACGGCTTACGTGCCCACACAAATAAAGGGTGCTCGTGTGTTCATGTGCTCTGCTTACATTCATAGTCGCTAAGGATTTCGACGTGAAACGTGTCTCATCCGACAAAAACAGTAATCAGCAATTATTCCGACACATCGGTCCAACAAAATTTCATCTCAACAACTACAAGCTACATCAAAGCCATCAGCGCAAACACCAGCAAAATCATCAGCGCCCAACCAGAAGACCAGCTCTACAAAAGCAGCCTCATCTTGAATACCTGCCAAAAATTTATCAACTTAAAGAAAGGATCCTGGTTCCTGGTCTCAGTTATTAATAATTTCTTCAAAATAGAATGTACAGGTGAGAGTTTTTTAGTTCCTTCAAAACATTTTAAAACAAATAAAATTTGATTTTCATTTTTCGTGATTTTAATCCTCGTGTTTACTTTCATCGAAATCGAAAAAGCAACATAATAAAATTAAGTTAAAAATATTCATGTTTTGTCAAAAAAAAAAATAAAATAAAATAGTGAGTGTTTGAAAGGAATATATATGTACACATATGTAAGATTAGTTTAGTGAATTTGCGAACTGTAATTTAGAGAAAAAAAAAAAGAACAATGGGCAAGCAACAATCGAAGATACAAAAGCCAATGGCTAATGTTATAAATGAGGTAGATGTAACTGAACAGAGAGATAATAATGAAATTTACCTCATTATAATCATTCTACTGTTGGCTGCCCATTTGGCAATAAAGATATATAGATGGCACAAAAAGACACTAAAAAAGACATATATGACAAGAGCCGCATCTCTTGCGCAGATCTAACTAAATCACAAACTGACTTCGTACATTTACTGACATACACGACTTAAAGATCCAACTAGATTTTCAAAATTAAAAAAAAAAAAAAGTACGTATAACTAAAGAAAAGTTAATTGTTAATCATCAAATTAAATGGAATGGTTAAAAATTGTAGACAAAATACGTGAATATAAAGACATACTCTACAAATCCTATAAATGCCTCAATACAGATAGACCTATAGGTCAAGAAACTTTAAATAAACATATCCATGTATTGGAAAAGAACCTAGAAAACATTAGAATAATATTGAACGCAAATTATTCGAGGCTGACTAACCAACATAAGGATCAGGCCAACGAAATATTCACTGATTGTAGGGACAAAGTATTAAGAGCAGCATCCCGACAGTCTATTAATCTTAGAATACCTGTTACACTCCACGAGAGCTTAACAATTAATGTTAAAACTACAGAAAGTATAAAAGACCCGAACAAAGAATCAAACATAATGCCACAAACACCTGTAGAATTTTTAAATATTGCATCGAAAATCCTACCGGATTTCGAAGGCTCAGCAGAACATCTTCAGAGTTTCTTAGCTGCGTTGGAGTTAGTAAATAGCATAAACGATAATAACGATGTCGTTGCTATTAACCTTATAAAAACAAAGCTAAAAGGTAATGCTATAAATCTCATCTCTGGGTCAGAAACAACAATAGCACAAGTAGTGCAAAAATTAAAAACAACAGTAAAAGGCGAATCGGTAGATGTCATTACCGCAAAACTGATGAACATACGTCAAACCTCAAAACCAGCGAATTCATACGCACAAGAGGTTGAAGAACTTACCAAAAAATTGCAAAGCGCATACATTTCAGACGGGCTTACATCTCAATTGGCTGAAACCTACTCCACTAAGACGGCTATAAAGGCCATGATCAAGAACTCAAACAATGATAAAGTAAAACTTATTATGGAGTCCGGTCAATTCAGCAATATGAATGAGGCAGTGGCCAAATTTGTAAATTGCTGCACTGAAACTTATGGCCAGCCAAATTCAATACTGCATTTTAGAGACAACAGCCGAAAACATAACAATTTTCGTGGACGTGGACATGGCCGGGGTCGTGGACGCAGACGCGGAAATTATAATAACCGCTACAATAGAAATTATTATAATCAATACAGAAATAATAACAATAATACGAGTAATGGCGGTTATGGAAACATAAGGATGACTCAACAAGGTACGGAAAACGAACCAACCCCAAGTACTCAGTAGGAAATGCAAAAACAAACAGTAAAATCTTTAATATAAATTTAAATTTAACATCATTCATAGCATTAAAAACATCGTTAAATAACAACACAACATCATTTATAGTTGACACGGGGGCAGATATTTCTATAGTAAAAGTAGGACAAATTGAACACTTAAATACACTGAACACATGTGAAACAACAAGCCTAAACGGCATAGGTCAGGGAATAATCAAAACTTTAGGAAAAGTCTATACTGACTTAAAATTTAAAAATCTATTAATAGCACATACATTTCATGTCGTTTGTGATGATTTTCCAATTCCAAGCGACGGAATAATCGGTCTGGATTTCGTCAAGAAATACCATTGTCTACTTAACTACGATACGAACCAAGACTGGCTGATACTTAGGCCAGACGATTTTTACGACATTACAATACCTATGTCATGTTCACCAAAAATTAACACAATAGCGATACCTGCAAGATCTGAAGTTATTAGACAAATCAACATCCAAAGTCAGGCGAATGAACTGCTTATTCCACAACAACAACTTCAAGACGGAATATATGTTGCAAATACTATGGTAACAAGCAAAAGAGCATTTGTGCGCATAATTAATACAACACATGAAAATGTATTGTTACAAAATGTTAAATTGGAAACAGAAAGTCTAAACGACTATGAGAATATATCAATACAAAACCACCAAGCCAGTAGCGTTAAATTACAAAAACTGTCCAACAAATTTCCAGATTTCATAAAGTCTGAATTACACAAACTCTGCTCGGAGTTCATTGATATATTTGCGCTCGAAACAGATAAAATAACTGTTAATAACTTTTACAAACAAAAACTTCGTTTAAAAAGTGACGAGCCAACATATATTAAAAACTATAGAATTCCGCACACCCATAAAAGAGAGATCACTCAACAAGTTGACAAACTGATACAAGATGATATAGTGGAACCATCTGCATCTGAATATAATAGTCCAATACTTTTGGTACCGAAAAAACCTTTACCTGGCAGTAGCCAAAGTCGGTGGAGATTAGTAGTGGATTATAGAAGTATAAACAAAAAACTAATTGCAGATAAATTTCCGTTGCCAAGAATAGACGATATTCTTGACCAACTAGGAAAAACTAAATATTTCTCTTGCCTAGACTTAACGTCAGGATTTCATCAAATTGAATTAGATGAAAATTCAAGAGACATTACTTCATTCTCAACTGACAAAGGTTCATACCGATTCAAGCGCCTTCCCTACGGCCTAAAGATCGCACCAAACTCATTTCAAAGAATGATGACTATTGCGTTCTCTGGTTTATCCCCGACGCAAGCATTCTTATATATGGATGATTTAGTGGTATTGGGCCGTTCAGAATCGCATATGTTGAAAAATTTAAACGATGTATTCAAAACGTGCCGAAAATACAATCTAAAATTACATCCTGATAAGTGCACATTTTTCAGTCATGAAGTGACGTATTTAGGACATAAATGCACAGACCAAGGCATTCTTCCAGATGATAGCAAATTTCAGATTATATTAGACTATCCAATTCCCAAAAATGCCGATGAGGTAAAGCGATTCGTTGCATTCTGCAACTATTACAGACGATTTGTTCCAAATTTTGCTGAACATTCAAGGCTCTTAACCAGACTCTGTAAGAAGAATATCCCTTTTGAATGGACCATAGAATGTGACAATGCATTCCAATACTTAAAACAGTCACTATTAAGCCCTAACATTCTGCAGTATCCAGACTTTCAGAAGCAATTCTGCATTACAACCGATGCAAGCAGATATGCATGCGGTGCTGTACTAAGTCAAGAGTACAATGGATACCAACTCCCAGTTGCATATGCCTCACGATCTTTCACCAAAGGTGAACGCAATAAATCCACTATTGAACAAGAATTAACCGCTATTCATTGGGCAATTAAGCATTTCAGACCCTACATATACGGCACTAAATTTTTGGTTAAAAGTGACCACAGACCACTATCGTATCTATTTACAATGAAAAATCCGTCTTCTAAATTGACGCGCATGAGAATTGATCTCGAAGAGTATGATTTTACTGTAGAGTACTTGAGGGGAAAAGAAAACTACGTAGCAGACGCATTGTCGCGCATAGATTTTGAAGATATTAAAACTATAAAAAGTTCAATCAGCAAAATACTAAAAGTTACAACTAGACTACAAGGTAAGAAAAATAAAGTCAAATTGACAACCAACACCACAGAAAAGTCATCAAACAAAATAAAAATCTACGAAGCGTTCAGTAGCAGAAATAAGAAAAACAGCGCCAGGCTAGCTATAAATGACGACTGTTTGAAAATTATGAAAAATAAAAAGGTGATCACTAAAAGAATAAATAACCTTATTACTAATGGAAAAATTGACTTGTATCAATTATTTCCAATGCTTGAAAAAATAGCAAGTGATAATGGAATAATAAAGCTGCAGCAGTCACTGAGTGACAATATATTTAAAAAGATCCGGATCAATGAGTATAAAGAAATAGGAAATAGAGCTCTAACGAACATACGTATTTCACTGACGCCAGTAGTAACAAAAATTACGAATGATGACGAAAAAACAAAGATTATACAAAAATTCCACATGGATCCAACCTGCGGAGGTCACTCAGGGATCACACGTACATTAAAAAAGATCCGACAGAAATATTATTGGAAGTATATGACGAAAGACGTTATGAAATACATTAAAAGCTGTGACAAATGCCAAAGAAATAAATCACAAAAAAAACATAAAAGATCCGATGATGATAACCGACACACCAGCAACTGCGTTTGATGTGGACGTCTTTTCATTTCAGTTGAAATAATCAAGTCATTGCATGAATTTTCTGGCGATGAAAACACTTATGTTAGTTGGCGAGAAGCCGCTAATAATTCAATGACTCTCTACACGAGAGGTAGTCGTAGGTACTTCGCGGCATTGACGATATTAAGAAACAAAATAATAAAAAAAGCTAATGATACTTTAACGAACCATGGAACGGTTCTCAATTTTGATGCGATTTTGAGTCGTCTTGATTTCGCAAATGCGGACAAACGTCCAATCCATATGATCGAGGAAGAGCTTAGTATCTTAAGGCAAGGCTCTTCATCTTTGATCGACTATAATAATATAGTAAATAAAAAATTAACACTATTAGTCAATAAAACTATAATGACACACGGTCAAGAAAGCTTGAACCATGATTTTTTAAAGTCATAATTTTGAACCATGATTTTTAAAGTCATAATTTTATTGACTATCTTGATAGGATACGGGGAGAGCGTATAGGAGATGTTAAAATGAAGGACGGGGTGATTACTTTACCAGAAAGCTATTCATGTAATGTAACTATTAATGGTATTGATATGGGAAAGAACATTACAGGGACTATGACTGGTTTATACTTTGGGCTTATTAAATACAATTGTGGAAATTTAACTGGAGTGTTAATATCTAAACTTGAATGTAAAATGTGTGGGTTGTTCTGCAACTACAATCAATTAATAGTTGGATGCCAGCAATATTGGGGGCCCTTTCTAGTAGGTATGTTAATTGGTTTGTTGCCAATAGTTGTAGTACTATTGGTATTTAGGCACATTATCAATGGATTATTAACAAGGCTGGTTGAATGTGTTATCTATAAATACAACAAGTTTGTAGATAAAAGGGAGCAAAATAAGATTAAATCTATTGAAATGAGAACTGGTATCAAAGCTAAAGCTATATACCGTGAACCAATGAACACTAAAGCTAAATATATAAACAAGACCATCAACAGAAGGGAATTAAATGATCCTTCTTATATTGAACTTTATACAAAAGGCAAGTTAATTGACTCAGGAACTGCACCGTCACAGGATGAGTATTCTTTAAACAACAAACCTGAAGTACCGCCAAGGAATGCAAATGATTATGAAACTAACAAAAGATCATCTCAGGTTAAGAAGTACCCTATTTTAACAAACTTAGCTGTTGGAGCATTGCTGGTTACTTCATCAATTCAACCAGGTAATTGCTGTGATAATACTCTTTTCATATTTTCTGATGGCCAAGTTTGTGATCCCAATAAATGTGTCAAATCAGGTATGTATGATATACCATTAATCACTGGATCTGTTATAATGCTTTAAAGACTTTGATGGGGAAATAATGAAAATTAAAATTTCAGAGTCATACTTTAGAAGTAGGTATTACTTACAATATTATACGTAAGATTATGGTGTCGATTCCATGTCTTCATCTAGATGTAAAGGAGCAGGTGAATGCTGGAATGGTGGCTGTTTGGCAGATAGTGAGAACCAAGAACTTAAACATGAAAAGAATGGTACGGTAGATGGATACGGTTGTGATAGTGATACAATAGGTTGTGATGATTATTGTTACCATCATGTTTCTTGCACTTGGTACAAATGGTCATTAAGAACAGTTGGTCCTATTTACCCAGTATATGCAAAATCTTCAGAAATCTGGGAAGTTGTTGTTGGAGTTGAATACAAAGGTGTTATAACTAAATACAAAGTTCATGTTAACAACCCAAGGCTGAATTTGGATGGAATTATGAGTGCAATGCCATTATATATAACTAGTTTTAGTTCAGAAACTGTCACAATGAAAAATGGGTTGATAGTGAAGGATGGACAAGGTTAGCAAGCAAGAATTTCTGACCTTAATATGCCTCAAACTGACATAATGATTACCAGATTAGCTTAGATAAGAAGTCTTATAGTTTCAATCAAGGTAGTATAAAGTGTCAAGTCAATAGTTGCAAGGTTAAATGTTCTGGTGAACAACCAAAGCTAGCTAGGTTTATGAGCAAGATATCTAAAATGGAAGCACTTCATATAATTGCAGTTGGGAACAAATATATAATAGAAACTATTAGGCACACTAAAGCAATCACTAAAATGTTAATAGGAAACGTCGAGTTCAATAATTTACAAGTTGAACAGGCACAATGCAAGATAGAAGTGGTAACAACCTATAGCTGTACAGGCTGCAGTTCTAGACCATTTGTTGTCTTACAATCTTATGATATCAAACAAGAGGGAATATTACCAATCACCTCAAACTGTAGCTTTGACCAGAAATTCATATCTTGCAACATGGATCCATATGAGCTAACATTAGCTGATTATGCTTCTATTTGCCATATTAATGTACCAGCACTAAACATGTCCTTTAATGTCAACTTTGAGTTTTCTTTTGTAGGACAATTAGATCCGTCTAAGCCAATATAATATGCTGTTGAGACTCAAATGGAGGTCTTGACTGGTCTGGTTAAAAGCAAAGGATTTATTAATGGACTATTAGGCGTCAGTTTAATTGGAATAGGGTCAAATTTGATACTCAGGATTGTTAAGGTTTGGCAATATTCAAACCTTGCAAGGCAACAAAATCATAGCAATATAATTATTTAAATTACTACTTTTATATAAACAATAAACATAATTAATCAAAAGTATATTTACACATTTATTATTAACCACTGAAATACATTTATCATATTATTAATCAAACATTTCTATATATTTAGATAAGTTAGGTTTAGGTTTAGCTTAAGCTTATATATGTATAATCTTTAGTTATAAGGTTAGTCTCAGCATGCTTGACCAGAGAGCTCAACGAAGCTCACCGTAAAAATGCCTTACGTGTTTTTATCACGGGTCTTAACGCTCCACTTATTTTCACTCAGTCCTAGTGATTTACCCAGCGCTCTTGCAAAAGCGCAGGAATTAGAGTCGAACAACCAAAGGGCTCAGTTCGCCCTTCAATTTAATAGAAATACTCATGATAATACCAATAACAGTCGTACAAGTAACGATAATACTAATAACAATCACTTGCAATTCCCCAAAAGATGTGTTTGGGAGCCAAATTCAAACAATTACTGCCATAAATACCAACAATCTACCCCAATGGTATTAGGAAGTTCAAATATGAAAATACCCAACCACAGGGAAAACCATAATAATAATAATAAAAAATCTGTCGAACGAGAAATCAAATTAATAATTTGCATCTTCTCACCCTAATCAATTGCACAATTCAGATGTTTACAATAAGCCACTTGAGACCGAACCAACGCCGACGCTCAAATTTCAATAGCATTCTCACATTCCTGATAAAGTAAACATTGGTCCACCAACACTTCATGCATCACATCTCAGATTTATATTAACATTGGACAATCTCCGATGTGACCAACAACCACCACTTCACATCGGATAACATAAGCGTTGAACGATCTTCGATGCGACCAAGATCACCATCTCAATCTCGGTTCCAGCAACCAGAAAACATTTCTAGATTCACCATCATCGTGTCCAGTCGACTTTCTCTGCTTTTTTCTGAATAAAGTTTATTATAGTTTTTTTTAAGTCTTTTATTAATTCACAAAAGTTATTTCGCACTTATTTTTATAATTTTCTTTCTCCCTAGGACCTAACACCAATATTGTAGAAATTTAACTTACATAAGCAATATAAATTATCGTGATTAAATACCACTATTGAACCTCAAGCATCAGGTGAACGATCGTGGGAAGAAGAAACTGATGACATCATATCTACGATAGCTAGCGGTAGAAGTAACTTAAGTTCAGGTGTAATTAATTATTAAGTTCAACGTGTTGAAGTAAAATAAAAGTTTTTTTTTTTTTGTATAGAAAATAAGAAATAAAATAACTGGCGCCCAACGTTTGTTTCTACGTCAAGTGCAACAAGTCGAAATAAAAAAAGTTCGCCGCGTGTATCCATAAGCCTTAGCCAACCTAAATTAGCTCACCGCGAGTGAAACGTAGTAAATAAACCTACAAGCAAAATATAATCAATCTATAGAAAGACCACGAGGGAGTGTGAGTGTGTTTTTTCAAGTAGCCGCAGTAAAACGGATCCAAAACCCTTACCAGTGTCGAATGATCTTCAAGACCTTTATGTACGATCAATTTAACAGTAAATAATTGTTATCTTAAGTGAAATAATAATTAATTCTATTAAAAGTGAATTGATAATCTAAGTAGAATTTTCTTTTAAACATTAAAAAAAAAAACATTTTCATTCAATACAATTCGAAGTAATAATTTAACAAAAAAAAAAGTGAAAGAGGAATTAAGTATGATTCAGATTGAATCAATATTTTAAATAAATAAATTTTTAACTTTCAAATAAATTTTAACCCATTAAAGCCCTGCGATGCCAAATGGCATCACAAAAGAAACGGAAATATATCCGTTATTTTTTCCAATTCTTTTGACCCGGTTGATCTAATTCCGTTATTTTCTTATCAGATGAGTATGTAAGAAGTGTTATTTTCAACATTAATAGTTTGAAAGTGATTCAGTGAAGTGTAAGCTAATTTTAAAAATGGAACAATGTGTGGACCTAGAGTCTCTGCGAAAATCGCTTGCGTAAGTAACCAAAACTTGCATCTACGGTATTTTTTTTCATTATTTTATTATCTAAATATATTATTTCACCTAACACAAGATAAAAACATCGAGTATATTGGTTTTTGTGTCGTGGGGAAGACCACATTTATGAGTGATGCCGTATGGCATCACTGGGCCAATATGGATGTGCTATTATTTTGCATGTTTTGTATGAGAATTTATAGGTATTATTCCAATAAATCTTTGCAGACCTGGATTTTCGCTGCAGGATGCACTGGATATCTTATTTTCGGATGAACCTGAGAGCAATGCTCCTGTTGATATTTATATCGAACCTCCTGAACCTTGTGTTCTCACCGATGAAGAGTCCGGCAACGAGGAAGATGAGGTCCAGGACATTCGACACTTACCTGGAAAACAACTGCTAGCCCCAGCGGAAATACATTTTGCTAACCAAATAGTCGGTGGCACGGATGAAATTATCCAAACAGAATTTCAGGATGAGCCATCAACGTCAACACCGGTGCAAAATCTCTCTGATCAGAGTTCAAAATGGTTGAAAACTCGGATGGAGAAAAAGGAAACGGGACTGACTTCCTCGTGGGTAGAAGGTGATTTTGAAAACTCGGAAAGCACCGAATTTCCGGTGCCAGATTATGAAGCCTATAAAAACAAAACACCAACTGAAGTTTTCGAGGAGTTTTTCGATGAAAAAGTATGGGAGCATTTACGAGAAGAAACACAAAAATACATGTGTCAAAAAAATGTAACTGATGTTGCTCCCATAACAGTCGAAGAACTCAAATGTTTTGTTGGAATTTTAATTCTAAGTGGCTATAATGTTCTGCCTTCCTGTCGTCATTATTGGGATCAGGAGTCTGACATGTATAATGAAATGGTCAGCAACGCTATGCGCCGAAATAGATTTTTATCCATTTTGAAATATATACACTGTGCTGACAATGATGCGGATTTTGATTCTTCCGACAAGGTGTGGAAGCTGCGTTCACTAATCAACACCGTCAAAAAAAAAGTGTATGACACATTTCGTGCCGAGTCAAGATATTGATTATGACGAAAGTATGATCAAGTATTTTGGCAGGCATCCAATGAAGCAATTCATCAGAGGTAAGCCAATCAGATTCGGATTCAAAGCCTGGTGTGTAAATTCTCCCGACGGGTACCTGGTAAATTTTGAAATCTATCAAGGAAAATTACAGAAGGTTGATCCAATACATGCATCTTTGTTTGGAAAAGCAGCCGCACCTCTGACGAAGATGCTCACAGAATTACCAAACAGTGTCCGCGATCTTTCTTTCAACATTTTTCTTGACATCTTGTTTTGCGGGCCAAGCCTTTTTTGTTATTTGAGAGCACACAATTACTCTGCTACTAGAACTTTTCGAGAAAATAGAATATACAAATCATCATCCGGGAAAAGTTTTTCAGAAAAAAAAGTAAATTCTAAGCTCACTAAAAATAAGAAAAAAAAAAAGCTTTCCTCGAAACAAAAACAAAAACAGCAGCTTGTTTTTCATAAGAAAACTTCACAACTTACCCTTCCTAGTAGATCTGAGTTTGAAAAGCAGCCAAGAGGTACCATCGCCAGTGCAATGGAACAAAACGATGAGATTTTGTATGTTCGTTGGAGAGACAATGGTGTTGTTACGGCCGGGTCTACAATATTTGGAGTGAATCCAACAGTCCCTGTAAAACGTTACTCTCCGGAATTGAAAAAAAAACGTTACGGTTCAAATGCCTTCAATGATACACCGCTACAACAAAGGAATGGGAGGAACAGATCGAATGGATCAAAATATAAATGTATATCGCATCAACATCAGAAACAAGAAATGGTGGTACGGGATTTTTTCTTGGATGATCGATGCAGTCATTCAAAATTCTTGGATTCTTTCAAAAAAAAACAAACAAAATAACGCAACTGAATTTCAGACGTGCTATCGTCGAAACGTATCTGACAAGGTATGCTGTGTCACGAAAAAATCCCGGACCTTCTGGAAGGTTTATTTCATCGGCCAGGGTCTTGGATGATATTAGATTTGATCGTTATGACCATTGGATTATTTCCACACCAGACAAAAAAAGGAAGAGATGTGCTGCTCCAAACTGCAAGTCTCAAACCAGAACAATGTGTAAGAAGTGCAAAGTTGGTTTATGTGTCGAATGCTTCTTAATTTTTCATTCCAAAATGTAAATTCTTTTGAAAATAAACTTTATTTGATTTATTGTAACATAATTTGATTTTTTTGTTCAATATTTATTTTCCGTTTTTAGCGAAAATCTATAGGTAGCAGATAAATGGATTGCTACCGATGCCATATGGCATCGGGCATTTCCAAAAAATGGATGAGCATAAATTTTTTTAAATTTTTTTTTAGGTTCTAGAACCTATCTACAACACTATGACCAAATATTATACAAAAATTTTAACATAAAAAAATACGGGCGCTAATGGGATCATAATTTTTCATTGTTTTTTTTTTGAAAATTTCTTATTTTCTTTAAAACCAATATCACAAAATTTTTCAAAATTCCCAAATTTGAAAGAGACAAGAAACATAAAAAAAGAACCATGACAGCAGTCTCAGGTTCTAATAGTAATATTAATTTACCCAATATCCAACTTCCAAAATTTAACCTACCCCATCCAAATTCAAACGCACCCGTTTTAAATCAAAGTTCAGTAAGTGCCACCCCTGAATTCGAAACACTCGTGACTTGTATTGTCACAAAGGTTTGCAATGACCAATGCAAATATACAGTGCTAACAATAATAAATCCTCATGCCATTTTCTACAAATGCATAGAACAGAGATTTGATGCGCAATTATTCGCGAGTCTTAGTGAGCTCGACAAAGTACCTGATGTGGTACGAACACTTAGGGAATTCTCAGGAAACCCGGGCGAATATAGCTCCTCATATAGAACCTATGAATTAGAAGATGCCATGCGCATAGTGATTTCACTACAAAATATTCATCGAGGGAATGGTAGGTGCTTCCTTCCTTAAATTCCTGTTAAATTCATGATAGGATTTTGTAGGAAATTCATATGTGCAAGTTAACGTCAACGTTCTATATAATTTAATTAATTTCTTTAATTACAAATGTTGTTTATATCTAGAACCAAAGTATGATTAATACTTTATCAAATTTCAATTATGAGGTGTTGCTATAAGTTTTACCACAACAAGGTTTACCAGCCCATTCGTTTCCATTTTGCCTCACAACCCTTCCATTTGAATTGCGGCTCCAAAATGCTGGCAGAGTTTAGTATGACCCTGGACCATCAGCCAAGGTCTACTCCTAAAGCAACACAAAATAGGAATTCCACTCTTAAGATGGCAAGACATGGGACAGACGGTCCAGTTCCAACGACATGTGTGACAGGTGGTCCACAGAACTTCAAATAACTTTTGACAGACAAGTCAAAACGAGGAACGCCAAAAGAAATGGCCAAGAGCCCAACGCTTAAAACAAACAGTCGAGAGCCCACCATAGAGTGTCTAAGCAAGATAAACGAAGATGACTTTGCTAGGTGATTTCTCCCATCCCCCAAATCTGTAAGAAGGTCTACGGTTTTAAGGAATTGTAACTTTTCGCGTGAAATGGAACTTTTCTCACGATTTAAGAATGATAAATGGTAGAAGTGCAGCTGTCGAAGATACTTTTCTCCATCTTAAACTGGTCGGTATGGCACGGGGCATTGCTCGTGTGAATATGATTTTTTGTTCTTCGATTAAACTGTAGAGAAATTGGACGGAGGTGAGCTGAATTCGTTCATTGAGCTATTTTCATTGTGAATGATCCCTTTCAGTATTAGAAATGAGACAGTGGATTCGGTTCAACAACGGAGCAAGCTGTCAGCCAATGGACGAAGTTTTGCGTTATAACCGAACATCGCTACTACGGAGAGAGTTAAAAAGAGAGAGAAACAATGAGAGGAAGCGAAAATGAATGCAGGAGGATGCCATGACGGCACTTTTTAGCAAGATTTAGTTTGAGACAGAACGCCAGAAAAGTTTTATTTAAAAGAACGAAAAATCAGTTATCGAATCGTGTGAATTTTATTTAAAGAATTAAAGATTTTTTAATAGTCTTGTGAGGAAATTTTGAGAAGGCTCAGATTATTTTGGATTATTTTGCGAGGAGAAAATTCCATTCCTTAGAACAAGATAAGTATCTTTGTGTGTAGAAGTCTTCAAATCGTTGTTTTTTTTAGTAAGCCAGTTTAGGCAAAGAAATACCCCGTTAGACCTTCTTTTTTTAATCTTTTATTTCCCGAAAATACGGTATTTTCAAACCCAGTTTCTTTTTTGTGTTTCGGAAATCTTTAACAAAGTCACCCTCGGTTTCTCTTGCTTTTTACGGCACATAATAACGTTATCATTCAACCACAAAAACTGTTTTCAATTTAATTTCTTTTTTATAATTTATAATCGGCAAAAAGCCCAATTTTATATACAATTGTAAATTTATTTGTTGAAAAAATTTAAGGTTTTTCACCTATAATTAAAAAGGTTTCCCTAATAAAATCATAATTTTTTTTTGAAAATTAAATCGTGCCTACCTACTTATTAAATTTAGAAGAGGAAATTCATTTATTTCAGGTTTTGGTAAGTTTCACTATTGACAAGAACTTCCTGGCGCCCATCGAAGTACGCCCCTGAACTTCCTATTATTGATTCAACATTTAATCAAAATTCATTTAATTTTAATTAATCCAGCGCTTGATCAATAATTAATTGCCCGCTTGTAAGCCATTTTGATTTTGCCAGCAGCGGAAAAAGATAGTACGTTAAAATGTTAAAAAGAAAACGTAACTTGTAAAAATTAATGTGTTTCTGCCCAGTGCTCTGAATGTCAAAGTGAAGAAATTCAAGTAAGCGCGGGTAAACGGTCGTGTGTGAAATCGGTCCGGATAAAAATTGAAATAAAATTGGAAATAACGCGATTTCGAAAGTGAAAATAGTTTTAAAAGTAAGATAAACTCGGACTGGAAGTTTTTACATACGAACATAAATGCATATGTTGTTCGTATCCCACTGAATTAAATAGTTATTTGCATTTAAATATTCTGAAATTCGCGACGGTGAATATATCTTGCCAGAGATATACTTCGATATACTTTGCATAGATGGACTCCCGTCGCAGAACCTAAACAATTCTGTCAGAAAGTGTGGTTTAATAAAACAAAATTAATTCACTGGTCTTGTGAAATTTCCATAATGGCCACGCCACACTCAGAGGAAAATGCCGCTATCACAGATTGGCCCTGCAGCTTTTGTGGTAAATGCTATGCCACCCAAGCAGGCGCACGACAGCATGAACGTCGGTATTGTAGCCGTAGGGCAGCTCTTCCCGTGAAGCCTACGAACGAATGCCCGACTTGCCACAGAGCCTTTGGCACTTATGCCGGTTTGGGACTCCACCAATCAAAGGCGCACGTGCCTTCTTACAATGCAGAGCTGCAAGTACAAGCGGCTACGGTGAGATGCGGAGAAGGGGCTGGCGATGATTGAAGCAGGTCTCGATGGATTTACTGACACCGCGATCATTGATCGACTTACTGCGAATTTGGATAGATCGAGGGATGCCATAAAGAACCGAAGGCAATTAGCGTCGTACAAAGAGCTTGTCTCCGCCTACAAGGCCCCTCTAACGGAACCAACACCGCCATCGTCTCCGTTTGGTTTAGAGGATAATTCCAAGATGAACCTAAAAAAAAATCCTACTTAAATAGTCTACCTAACAACAACATGGAAGCTGAGGATCGGGAAGTCATCAGGTGTATCGATGCGGATAGTAATTTGCAGGGCGCTATCAGCAGCTACTACAACAGGGGGCCGATTCTGGTTCTGTGAAAAAGTGAATCGAAAAGCTTTTCACTCTTTCACGCATAAATGCGATTCTCGTTCTGTGAAAAAGTGAAACCAAACGTCAAAAACATTCATATGAATAATTTGCTTTCACGCTCTTATTCGATGGTGAATGTTCAAAGTGAATAGGTGAAAGCGGAAAATATGGAGATTAAAAAAAAAAATAAAGGAAAGAGTGTGACACAGGCACAAAAAGAATTTTTGATTAGTTTTTTGGAAATAAATTTGGAGATTGCTCATGATAGGTACGAAAACAAGTTTTGAAAATTTATTTCATCGCGTCTTAATTTTTTTTTGTAGATTTCTTTCAGTTGATACAATTGTATCATTTCGAAAGAATTTTCGTTGTCTCTTAAATTTCGCCTAGTAATCCTCATATTTCTCCTACAAAAATGTATATTAATACAATACAAAAATACATCTATATAAAGCACAAATAATTATCAAACATAATATGAACATTTCTCCAATTTGTTTCCATAAGAATTCTTATATACGAGTATGTACATATATTGAAGGCGTTATAAAAACGTATAAAAACAATTTAATATATTAATATATTATAAACAAATTCACAAAAGTACACAAACGTTTGGCAAAATTGAAACAACCATGAAAAATAATAATTTCGTTTTGAAATAAAGCATTCACAATAGTAGATAAATTCATAAGAGACAACAAAAAATCATTCACCACGGCAAATGATATTGAATTCACCACACCATTTTCATTCACGGAACCAGAATCGCTTATTTGCATCAAGTGAATCGAAAAAGTGAAAGCAATGCATGACAGCGAATGTGAAAACAATTTATTCGATTCACTTTTTCACAGAACCAGAATCGGCCCCCAGCATAGCTAATATGTTCAGTAGAGACCGCCCAACTTTTCGTCAAACCTATTCTGGGCTCATCAATTCGCTTAATAACACCAGAAGCAATCGTCAGCGGAAGCGCATTTTATACCAACTGGCGCAGAAAGAATACTACTCAAACAAATCCAGCTACGCGGAGAGACTACTCGACAATAAACCTTGGTCCACGCACGAAATTATATACCCTTGCCGACGAACTAATCCGTCAATACCGAGGCACTTTCGGCCTTTTTGGTGAATCTGGGCTGCCGAACACTACATCCATTCGGTATGAGCCCACGGTGATAACGCACCCCATCACCATTGTGGAAATAAAGGCTTCCATTAAATCCCTCAAATCTAAAGCTTCGGGACCTGATGGGATTGGAAAACCCGATTTGAGTAGCATTCTCTTAATTAAACTAATGCTCCTCTTCAACGCCATCCTGGTCGCCGAGGATATCCCGAATGGTCTGAAAGAGCACCTCACAACCAGTGGCGGCTGTACCTTAAGTGCGCTCGTGCGCTGAACCACCAATTCAAAAGATTTAAAAATTACAAAATATTACTGTATTTTTTTTTTTAGATTACCATATTAATATTTATTTTTTAAACACACAAGAACATAAACAAGTAAAATTTCCAATTATGACAAAACAATGTAAGCGCTTTGCTTTACTATTAAGGCTTTCTTTCCCTGCAAGTGAAAATTCTCGTGCGCTTCGGCGAGCGCACGAGGACTGCTAATATAACTTGTATGAGGTTCAAGCTAATATCCCTGACGCGTGACACAAAAGATATTTCATTGAACTGTATCCAGAAATTTGCCTGCTCTCGTGCGCCGCACGAGCGAATCGAAAATCGGAAATCACCGAGAGCACCCGAAGGCATGGGTGGTGGGTGACCGGCGACGCGAGGCGACAAGCTACGACGGCGGCCATGATGGATGACTTCTCATTTATCAGTTTGTCTGCCTTTGTAACTTGACTGTATTTTTGAAGTGTTATTGTTTGTTTATATCCTAATTGTTTTTTTGATTTTGGTTCTGGTTCGATTCTATACGTGTGTACAGTGTTTGTTGGGAGTTAAAATGAACCTGGATTATATTAAAAATAATAACAAAACTTTTCAAAATAAAGTTGATATAAAATTGGCCGGACCGCCAAGGCCCATTTTAAATTTAAAACAAGAGTGCAAATCGAGAAATAAAGCATTTACGCGAAGTTTTAAAAGTGAAATGTATGATAGAAAGAAATGGTTGTGTGGATGTGAACGTCTTAATGCACTCTTTTGTTTTCCTTGCATTATTTTTGGCGGAGAATCGATTTGGACAGAAACTGGAATCAAGGATTTGACGCACTTGAGTGAAAAAATAAAAAAACATGATTCTTCGCAAGTACACCTACAAAATGTAATGAGTTTGTCTGTGTTAGGCACAGTCGACATTCGAAATCAGCTAGATTCTGTGTATAGAAGTAATATACAAAAGTATAACGAACAAGTTGATAAAAACAGGTATATTTTATCACGTCTTATCGATTGTGTCAAGTTTTGTGGTGCATTTGAGTTAGCTTTGCGAGGTCACGATGAAACAATTGAATCAAGTAATGCTGGAGTATTTCGTGGGTTAATAGATTTTGTATCAGAGTTGGATACAGTCATGAAGGAGCATCTCACGTCGTCTACAGTCTTCAAAGGTACGTCAAAAACTATTCAGAACGATATTTTGGACTCAATTTTGTGTGTATACCACAATGAGCTGTCGGATATTATTAAAAAATGTGAATACGTAGCAGTTCAAGCTGATGAAACTACCGATGTATCGACTACTATGCAGATGGTAATGATTTTAAGATACGAAAAAAATGGACAGGTTCATGAACGGTTTTGGAAATATCTTACGCCGCATTCCCATACTGCTGAAGGGCTTAGTTCCGTTATTATAACAGAATTACGGGCACTTCAAATAACTCCGCAACAATTAATAGCACAATGTTACGATGGCGCCTCTGTGATGAGCGGGAATGTTGGTGGAGTACAGGCTAAAGTAAAAACCGTCTATCCAAATGCTTCATTCGTTCATTGCTACGCCCACCAACTAAATTTAATAATAGAAAAAAGCGTAAATCAAAACAAAACCGTACAGAAATTTTTTGCCAACCTTCAAGCTTTTCCAAAGTTTTTTTCGCGATCACCGAAGCGTACAGAGATATTGAAAACTATTGTATCAAAGAAGATTCCAGCTGCTCCGCAAACGAGGTGGAACTTTAATTCTCGAACGGTTGACTCAGTACATCGATACAAGGAGCCTTTAAAAGAATGCATGGCCACCATTATAGAAACGGAAAATGATACAAATTCTATAAATCAGGCTGATATGCTTCACAGATATTTGAACGACAGTACTTTTTTATATTGGCTTGATTTTTTTCAATCTATTCTGCCACATAGTGAAATTTTATTCAAGCAAATTCAAAAAAGGAATATTGATTTGGTTCATATAAAAAACTGTATTAATGATTTTGAAACCAGTATAAGGAATGTACGTAACACCATCGATCAATTTGAAGAACCTCCTCAAAAAAGGTTTAAATCGTCAAGCTCTGTCATAGCAAAAGAAGTGTGCGATATAATTACTACTCAAGTGAAAGACAGATTCAATTTTTGTAATCATTTGATAGCAGCCAAATTATTTTACTGCGAGAACTTTACAACATACCGTTCTACTTTTCCCGATAAAGATTTCACGATTACAGTTTCCACTTACACTGCTTTGGACAAATACAAATTGAAAAACGAACTCTCTGCAATATACAATCGCGACGATTTCATGAATGCAACATACAACAACAACATTAGCTGACTATCTGATATTTTATTTCTTCTAAATTATTATTATTTATTCAATTACATTGACTTCTCCATAAAACATTAGCTGACTATGTCATATTTTATTTTTCTAAATTACTTTATTCTTTATTATATCAAATTACTTATTTCTCATGCATACTGCATTTCCGCTTACTATTTCTCACTCAGTAAAATTCCATTAATTATTTTCCCAGCGAATAAAATGTAAACATAAGCAAATAAAATAGATAAATGAGAATGTAAATCAGTTTTAAGTGTCTTTTGATAAATAAACATCAATGGGCGAAGTTCTGCCTAAGTAAAAAAGTGTTTTTTTTATATAAACCGGGAAAGCCATATCATAACTGGCGCAGTCGGTAGTTCGGGACGTACACAAATAATAAACGACGGTTCATCGTTTTAAAAAACAGTCAAAGGATAATTGACAAGAAAAAGAAAACCTATCTGAAAGTGTTTTGTGTGTTAATAAACGACGGTTCATCGTTTTAAAAACAGTCAAAGGATAATTGACAAGAAAAAAAAAACTATCAGAAAGTGTTTTGTGTGCTGTGTTTTTACACTTAAGTTCTGCCCGAACCTAACAACAACAACGAGAAAGCTGATTCCCGGTAGAAGACCAAAATCATGAAGATAAGATTAATTCTAAGGCATATTAGCGTGTAAGTCAAAAGTAAAAATATTTATCCTTAAGAACTCTCAATCCTTTCCTCTATCCAATCCATGTCCAGTAAAAAAAATAGACCAAGGAGAACCCCATATTCACGAGTAAATTTAGATTTAGAAAGCATAGTGAAAGTTCAGAGGAAGAAAAAGAATCGAAGAGTGACGTTGATAAAAGTGATATTTTGGCAAAGCAACTAAATAAATTAACGCATTATAATACATTAAGTAACCTTGATAATCTCTTTAATAATCTCACGTTAACTGACTTTGACAATAATTTTCTAAGTAAAAAAGTACAACAAGAAAATAAACAAAAAATGGCAAACAGTGGTGACGACCGAATAAATGACGGTAATGACATTTTTAAAGCACTCAGGGTCCCTGATGCTATTAAGGATTTACCGAAATTTGATGGTAACCCCAGACTCCTTTTCGAGTTCATTCAGAACGTAGAAGAAATTTTATCTTTAATTCCGGAAGTGGACGGCACATCCCAGGGAAGAATACTTCTTCGTGCCATCCGAAATAAAATAATCGGACCTGCCAACGAAATTCTAAACATGTATGGCACTCCACTTGCATGGACATCAATTAGAAGCAACTTAGTTTTACACTATAGCGATAAAAGAAATGAGACCTCTCTCATTCGTGACCTCCATAGCCTTAAACAACAAAACAATACTGTTGAACAATTTTATAGTAAAATAATCGAAATTTTTGCTACTATAAGCAACCACATTAAAGTTCACGATACAGACTTAAATGTAATTAAAGCCAAAAATGAACTCTATGAAGAAATGTGCCTTAACACCTTTCTAGTAGGTTTAAGAGAACCCCTTGGTTCAACTGTCCGTGCAATGAAACCCACCTCATTGCCAAGTGCATTTGCATTCTGTATCCAGGAGCAGAATATATTTTACTCGAAAACAAACTTGTCACTTTTTGATAACAAGATGTACAAGAAAAGTTTTGAAATTCAAAATCGACAACCCCAAAATTTTAATTACCCATATAATTCATTTTCATTTAATCAACAGAAACCACAACTACAACATTTTAATTCCCCATATAATACGTTTTCATCCAATCAACAAAAACCACAACCCCAATATTTTAATCCCTCACACAGTACATTTCCGCTAAGTCCACCAAGAACACAACCCCAACAATACTATCAACAACGGGTCCCACAGCAACATATGAATCCTCAACTTCAACCCCCAAAACCTCAACAGAATTATCAACCACAGTTTCAACAACAATCACCTTCCCAACGTTATTCTCAAAAACCTCAGCAGTTTTCACAAAACCAACAAAGAAAATTCGATCCAATGGAACTTGGTTCCACTAGAGTTACTCGTTTGACTCAACCATCTCCATACAATTTTACTAAACCAAATGAACTTCAAAATTTTAGAAAACAAGAACTACATAATGTAATTGTACCACAAGAAGCAGACAACTTCTCAAATAACGTAGAATACCCTACTGATGTTATTGATAATTACCAACAGTTAGATTCCTACTATGATTATAATGATCACCCTGATCAACAAGATCTAGAACTTTTAAACGCAATGCATGAACTAGATGACGAAAATTTTTCCATACCTGCCCCGACAGACCAATTGGGTACGTAGACATTAACAAACATGGTACTGTTCTTCCTTATATCAACATTTCCTCACCTTTTGGCCGTCCATTAAAATTTTTAATTGACACAGGAGCCACCACTTCTTTCATCAACCCCGAATTTGTACATCCTGATTATTTAGTTTCAATAGAACCGACATCTATTAAAACAATTCTAAGTACACATAAAATAAACAAAGAAGTTTATCTTCCCAACTTCTTAGAGTTTAATAAACCTGGAGAAACCAGATTCTTAGTTTTTCGCTTTCATGGATACTTTGATGGTTTACTAGGACTCGACGCCCTTACGGCACTAGGAGCAAACATTGATTTAGTTAACAAACTCATTATTACAAAAAATTCGAAATTACCCTTAGAACTAAAACCCAATTTTATATCCCAAAAATATATTCTTTCGGCAAACTCTAAAACAATCGTAAATTTACCAGTTGACATAGAAGAAGGAGACATTCTTATTAAAACAACATACATTTCACCTCAGTTATATATTCCAGAAGGTATATATAAAACAATTAAATGGTACACCAATTGCATGGTAATTAATGCATCCAACGCTGAAAAAACACTCTTTCTAGAACAACCTCTCAAAGTCACAAAATTCAATAAACAGGAATTTTACGAGCTTAACAATTTTGAAATCAATAGTGAAATTCCTCAAACAAACCCTATAACTTCTGATGACGTAACAAATCTTATTCGAACTTCACACCTTAACCTTGAAGAAAAGAAAGTTATTTACAAATTATGCCGAGAATACGATGATATTTTTTTTAAAGACGGACAAAAATTAACATTCACTAACAAAATTAAACATGGCATCAATACCAGCGATGACATCCCCATCTATTCTAAATCTTATAGGTATCCTCATATTCATAAACAAGAAGTCCAAGCACAAATTGAGCAAATGTTAGAACAAGGTGTAATAAGACCCAGTTATTCACCTTGGAGCTCACCAATCTGGATTGTCCCAAAGAAAATGGATGCCAGTGGAAAAGTCAAATGGCGACTTGTGATCGACTACAGGAAACTGAATGAGAAAACAGTTAGTGACAAATATCCCTTACCTAACATTAATGATGTGCTAGACAAATTAGGCCGAAGTATATATTTCACGACACTCGATCTGGCTAGCGGTTTTCACCAGATTGAGATGAAACAAAAAGACATCGAAAAAACAGCGTTCACCGTAGAAAGTGGGCACTATGAGTATTTAAGAATGCCCTTCGGGTTGAAGAATGCTCCATCGACCTTTCAAAGAGTCATGGACAATCTGCTCAGGGATCTACAAGGAAAAATCTGTCTCGTTTATTTGGATGATATCATCATCTTTTCTACCTCACTCCAATAGCATACAGAAAATTTAAAGAAAGTTTTTGATAGGTTACGAGAAGCAAACTTCAAAATTCAGATCGATAAATCTGAATTCCTCCGTAAAGAAGTAGCTTTCTTAGGTCATATAGTTACAAGTGAAGGTGTAAAACCAAACCCCGATAAAATTTTCGCAATTCAAAATTTTCCAATACCTAAAACCCAAAAAGAAATTAAATCTTTCTTAGGCCTTCTTGGATATTACCGTAAATTCATCAAAGATTTCGCGAAACTTACAAAGCCACTTACAGAATGCCTGAAGAAAGGTAGGAATATTGACTTAAATGAAAAATATGTTAAAGCATTCGAAATGAGTAAAGAATTACTAGTTAATGATCCAATACTACAATATCCTGATTTTACTAAGCCATTCATATTAACCACCGACGCGAGTAATTTTGCACTAGGCGCGATTTTATCCCAAGGCGCTTTAGGTAACGATAAGCCTATTTGTTATGCCAGTCGGACCTTAACAGATTCAGAAACCAATTATTCTACCATCGAAAAAGAATTATTGGCGATCGTTTGGGCAACAAAATATTTCCGCCCATACCTATTCGGTCAGAAATTCAAAATTGTAACCGACCATAAGCCCTTGCAATGGCTCATGAGTTTAAAAGACCCAAATTCCAAACTAATCAGATGGCGTTTAAAGCTCGAGGAATTCGATTATCAAATAATCTACAAAAAAGGAAAACTAAATTTAAATGCAGATGCGTTAAGTCGAATTCAAATACAGCCCCCAAATAGTAAAATCGAATTAAATATTAATGAAACAACTGCTGCTACCATTCATTCTGCAGCTGAAAATTTAGATGATCGCATTTTTATTTCAGAACGACCCCTAAATGAATTCAATATACAGCTTATTTTAAAGAAAAATGACAGAGACAAACCACCAAAACTTGAAATGCTATTCAAAAACAAACAAAGAAGAACTGTGTACAAACAAGACTTTACTGAAAATAACATTACAGACATTTTTAAACAACATTTACCCCCAAACAAATGCTGTGCAATATACACAGACAATGAAACATTCAGAATTGTACAAGAAGTATATTCAAAATACTTCTCTAACAGCAAGACCTTCAAACTTATCCGTTGCACCGACATACTAACAGATATAACAGACAATGACGAACAAGACAAAACTATTACTGACTACCATAATAATAATAACCACAGAGGAATCAATGAAACACTCCTACATCTAAAAAGACAATATTTTTTTCCGTATATGAAGACAAAAATTACAACAATAATAAATAATTGCGAAACCTGTCAACTTATGAAATGTGACCGAAACCCTCCAAAAATAAAACATGAAATCCCGCCAACTCCAAAGAAACCACTCGATATAATCCACATAGATGTCTATAGTATAAATAATAGGAAAATTCTAACAATAATCGACAAATTTTCAAAATTTGCAGCGGCATACACACTCGCCGTGCAGAATAGCTTAAATATAATAAAATCTATTAAGCATTTTATTAGCCTTCACGGCATACCCAATCACTTAGTATCCGATCAAGGATCAGAATTCACAGCCATAATTTTTAAAGATTTCTGTGCACAATATAGCATTAATTTGCATATTACGTCTTTTCAACAGTCCAGTAGCAATAGCCCTGTCGAACGATTACATTCAACACTTACTGAAATTTATAGAATAATCTACAACAAAAGAAAGGAAAGAGACCATAGCTCTATTTTAAGCGAAACTATAATTACTTACAACAATTCCATTCACACATCTACAAATTATACCCCATATGAATTATTTTACGGTAGGACTTATAAGTTTAACAAAGAAGTAAATTTTAATAATGAACATGAGTATCTTCAAAAACTCAATGAATTTCAAGAAAAATTATTTCCCACTATAAAAGAAAAATTAGAAAAAGTAGTATCTAAGAACATTGAAAAAATTAACACGAATCGAAAAGAAGCCGTAGATTTTAAGGAAAATTCAATCATTTATAGAAAAGAATTTAGACGAAACAAATTGACACCTAGATTTAGCAAACATAGAATTAAAACAAATAATAAAGTTACAGTTATCACTAATGACTACAAAAAACTACATAAATCAAAAATAAAACACAAACGAAAATTTCAGGCTCATGACGATGACAACACTGACGACAATAGCCAAAGGACAACAAATGGAACTGCAAGAACTTAATGGAAACATGGGAATTCTTCCTATGAAATTAGGAACAAGTAGAATCATAAGCAAATACGATAACCTAGTACACATCGTCAGGTTAAACTCATATAAACAGAACATAAACAAAATAACTACATCATTACTAGCCTTCAAAAACATAAATGACTTCAAAGACTCATTGACCGTTATAAACGTCAAAGTTGACGAACTGAGAGCCAAATTAGAAACGTGGATGCCAAAGTTTAGGCATAAAAGAGGACTCATTAACGGACTTGGTTCGGTAGTCAAAAATATTACTGGAAATATGGACGCAGATGATGCCATGCATCTGAACAACCAAATAGACCAATTAACACAAGACCAACTGCTAGTAAAAGATAAAATAAATAGGATCACTCAATTAAACAACCAAATGACACAGAGATTTACAAACATTACCGACCACATAAACAGACAGCAAGAAATTATAGAAGGTTATTTAAGGTATTCCCAAAATCAAATCAGAACAGATGAAACCGCAATCAAGTATTCCCAATACCTGAACCAAATAAACTATAACATTGATTTATTAAATAGTCACCTTTCTAATATAGCAGAAGCCATAATTCTCGCCAAACTTAACGTCATTTCAAAACAGATACTAAATTCTGATGAACTTGATTACATATATAAAGTCTTTGAAAATAAGTCCATACAAATAAATTCTGATGAACAAATTTATGAGCTCCTAGGTCTACAAGCCTACTACAATGATACAAACATTATATTCAACATAAGAATCCCACAAATTTCCAAAGAAACTTTCTCCTTTTTTCATATCATCCCCCTCCCTATTAATAACACCAAATTTATCATTACCAAACCCTATATCATATCCAATCCTAACAAAATATTTTACTTTGACAAAAAATGCCAACAAATCGAGGGAATATTCTACTGCAAAGAAGCGGACAAACATCAACCGAAACTCAACGATAGCTGCATCACCAACCTCCTAAAAAATCTCCCTGCTAATTGTGATCTCGAGGAAAAATCAGGAAAAGCCGAAATACTTCAACCAGAACATAATTACATACTTTTGATTAACATCCCGGAAACAAACATACAAACCACCTGTGAACCACACCGTCGAAAAATCAAGGGCACACAATTGATACACTTCCAAAATTGCGAAGTCGAGATAAACGAAATCATATATGAAAGTAACGAAAGAATATACTGGGAGGATATCCACATCTTTCCATCACAATTTAACCAGTTAAACTCATCATCAATAGTTCATACACCAAATCTACAAAAACTTCAGTCTTACCAATTTAAAAACATTGAACTCATACAAGAATTACACAGAAGAACGTCATGGACCAGCACATGGATGCTCAGCTTGACAATCATATTCAGCCTATTCATCCTCATCATATTGGTCTACTTAATCGGATTTCTTAGATCACCAACAGCATCAGCAAATATTCCACTCACACAGCAGCTTCCGGAACCCACACCTATAAAAATCATCGCTCCTGCCAACGGAACAACAGGAATGCAGTTCCTTTGGCCATCGCTCCATTCTCAGGGGGGAGGAGTTACATTGACCTCTCCATACAACAACAACATTAGCTGACTATCTGATATTTTATTTCTTCTAAATTATTATTATTTATTCAATTACATTGACTTCTCCATAAAACATTAGCTGACTATGTCATATTTTATTTTTCTAAATTACTTTATTCTTTATTATATCAAATTACTTATTTCTCATGCATACTGCATTTCCGCTTACTATTTCTCACTCAGTAAAATTCCATTAATTATTTTCCCAGCGAATAAAATGTAAACATAAGCAAATAAAATAGATAAATGAGAATGTAAATCAGTTTTAAGTGTCTTTTGATAAATAAACATCAATGGGCGAAGTTCTGCCTAAGTAAAAAAGTGTTTTTTTTATATAAACCGGGAAAGCCATATCATAACTCGTTGCAATATTACAATTGTTTTATAATAATGACCTCACTGAACCATTTTCAGAGTCAATGAAACTACTGCGAATTCTGTGCACTATACCAATGACTTCGGTAGAGAGCGAGCGATGTTTTTCGACATTGAAAAGAATCAAAACTTTTCTGCGAAACACCATGTCTCAGGATCGGCTAAATGCACTTTCTGTGCTTAGTATTGAAAAAAATTTTATACAAACATTACCCGATTTTAATAAAAAGGTGATTGAACATTTCGCTTCAGAAAAATGTCGTCGCATTGATTTAATGTATAAGAAATAATAAAAAATCTAAATATTTTATGTAAATTGTTTTTTTTTTTTTTTGCAATTTGTAGTCTTTATACTAGGTGAGCAAGTAAAGTGCACCACCTGTGCGATAACCCACCAGCCGCCACTGCTCACAACACTTATCCCGAAAACATCTGCTGAATTAGAACAACCAAAGAAGTGGCTCCCCATTACAATCTCATCTATAATTCTTCGATGTTTCAATAAAATCATGGCGTCTAGGGTTAGCAATATCGAGCTTGCCGATTGTCAACGTGGATTCTCAAAAATTGACGGCTGCTTTGCCAACACCTGGTCAATTGAAAGTCTTATAAAACACCATAGGCTAAAGGGAACCCTCCTAACCCTCATTTCTTTGGACTTGACCGCCGAATTTGATTCTGTACCCCATGATGCAATTGCTCTTGACAGGGTTAAAACCGACAAAAAATATACATATTAACCTTGTAAAAGCATGTAACTCAGGATGCAGTACCAACATCTCCTGCAACGGTAACCCAATTGAATTGGTACGAATTCTTAGGGGAGTTAGACAAGGCGATCCAGTGTCACCTATACATTTCAACATATTTATTGAAAAGCTAATCTGCTTACTAAAGGAACAATTTGAAGGCATTAGCATCAACGACAACAAAATATGCTGCTTAGCCTACGCCGATGATTTCGTTTTAGTTTCCAAGACTCCGGACGACGCTAGACGAATGCTCAACAAAACTTCATCGTTCTTAACAAGCATGTGTATGAGCCTTAACGTCAAAAAATGCTCTGCCATCGTCATACGCACCGTCCCAGCCATAAAGAAGGTTTTCATTGACACCAGCACCCGTTTTTCTGTCGGCTCTGAAGTTATTCCCGTAATTACCACCGAGAAAACCTTAACAAATTTGAGTCGCCACTTCCATTTTCGTGGTCTAAAACCTAGTAATTGCGGTGAGCTGTTCGAACAATTAGTTAGAGTTAAAAGGGCTCCTCTCAAACCAGCTCAAAAGATTAAATTATGTTAATTTATGTTAAGAATTCCTAATTCCAAGATTTATCGACCACCTCCAGCAGCCCAACATAACTGTAAAGATCTTGAAGGACGCCGACAGAAAGATACGAATGACCATTCGGTAGCATTTTGTATGCACTCATAAGGAACGGCGGCCTCGATATTTTAACGAAAACATCGCCAAACTCTCATGAGCCAACCCATTACTGAACGCTACTTTCAACCTCGTCAGTAAGCGCTAAGCAAATATAAGATCGATGATAAAACCAGGATCGAGGAGCAAAGCTAAAACTCCTGGACGAATCCTTCTCTGGAAACGGTCTTCGTCAGGTCATCCATTCGAAAGCCAGTACAAATTTCTTATTGCATCCACCGAAATTTTGGACTGGCGAGGATTATATACGAGCAATCCAACTTCGATTTAATTTGCTCCCTTGCGCGGGAAGACCATCTAATCCCCCTGATGCTCGTTTTTGCCGTTCCCGCTGTGGCAGAAGGGGAACAGTTAGCCACATCCTGCAAGGATGTCCTATATCGCACAGCAAAAGGATATCTCGTCATAATTATGTGGTAAAGCGGATTACCGACCACGTTACCCGCCAAGACTGGGCGTACATGTTGGAACTAAACATCCATAATTCTGCTAAAAAATAACAGCTTAATCGTTTGCGAAGTGGGAATCAACTGGGAAGGTCCATTAAACCTTGGATACCAATACAACACCAAACTCGCGACATACAGCTCACCAGAAGAATTCATCACAGCAGTGCAAGCAAGATTCCCTAACTTTTGTAATATACACGTGCTGCCTTTTATTATCGGCGAGGAGTGTGGTGTAAGCATAACAACTTCCTCAACTTCCACGACCATAAAATCATGAGATTTATATGGAGAACACGGCTACCGCAACACCGATAGTCGGCTTTTTTCCTCTGTGTATTTTACAAGGTGTGACTCCTCGGACGAGCTCCATATGTTGGCACTGCCAACCTTAACACCTGTCATCAAGCCGCCAATGAAATAAAAATGTATGTAATGTAAAATAGGTAGCTTGTTTAGTGCATGATAAAATCTAACATGTAAATATTGTATTAATTTGTATTAGTTTTAAGCTTTTTTCACAAATCAATAAATGGCTGTCTTGGCTTACCAGCCCATATATTTTCTAGCCAAATGCCTCGTCGTATTTATTAGAGAACAAACCTTTCCACTATTTTCAGCAGCGCCCATAGCTGCTTCGAGCCGGCCGCCAGCAGCACCCACAGCTGCTTCGAGTCGGCCGCCAGCAGCGCCCACAGCTGCCCCGAATCAGCCACCACATCTCCCGCAACCAGCACGCCACATAGGCGCACCGCATGAACCACCAGACCTCCTGCCGGCAACGAATGCAATAACATCAGCTATGCCTCCATCATCAGCCTTAGTCGGCGACGAAACGCCACCGCACCTGGCACGTAATTTTGCACGTTCTAATAATTATATTGTGGCAACACTTCCAGAAGAACAAAAGAGAATAATGAAAAATTGTATATACGAATAAGGAGAGACTATACAATAGATGGATAGACTGCCGGTTAGGTAGGGGAAATATTAAAATAAAATGTTCAGTTGTTGTGTAAAACCGAAAGAAAGAAACGTGTGTTTGATTTCAGTGATGATCGGACTTAAGTAAAATTCAATGAAAGATTAATTAAATTAATATAAAAGAGTGATTATTATTACTGCTTACAATTTCAGAAGTGGGATAAAGACCCCCCAAATCCGATATTAAATTACAACCGAAAGCCCATCGCGAAAAAAAAGAGAGAAGAAACAAACGAACCAACAGAACCTGTATTGACTTTTAGTGTTGTGGTGCATACCTACTGAAAACGAAAAAAAAAAAAAAAAAAAACAAACTCCCTAGCGATACAAAATTCATAAAACGCAACAACAGCCATGTCCAACAACGAGTCGCACATCGACGTATACTAAAAATATACAGCTATCCAGCTGCGATCATGGTTGGAAAAACTTAAACAAAAAACAACAGGCACCAAAGCCGAACTCATCCTACGATTGCTATCGGTGCCAGAGGCAGTACGCGGCGAACTTCCACCACTACAGGGAAAAGGGTTGCAAGCAGATGACGACGCCAACAACTCAGATGACTCGGATACATACACTGATAGTGTGAGTGATGTAGCACAAATGATTGCAAAAAGGGGTAAGGAAAACGACAGCACACACACAAACGAGAGACAGCAAGCAGATGAACGAACTAAGGAGATGACAAAGCCAACAAATGTGAATAATGAGCGCCAAGTTTATGCTGAGGAGAGTGCTGACGACGATGATATTCCAGTGGATGGAAATATGGAACAACTCAAGAGTGAATTAAATTGTTAAGGAGAGAAATCACATTGTATGCAAAGGAGCGAAATATAATGAAGAGAGAAATTGAAGTCCTAAGGAGTGAAAAGAATAATGCAGTAGACAGTGCTAGCAACGCATCAATCTTGTTACTTAAAGATTTATTGCCGATTTTTGATGGAGAGTGTTTCACTCATTGGAAAACACAATTCCGAAACTTGGTGCAGGCATACAGACTGGATGAGAATAGTGCACGCGTATTAATTTCATGTCGGCTGAGTGGAAATGCGCTCAAATGGTTCCACTCAAAAACTGATGTAGCACAAATTTCTACCAATCAGCTGATGAAGGAGATGGGTGAAATGCTCGTCTCTAACGAAAGTCGTTTGTCACTAAAGAGAGCGTTTGAATGCAGAATTTGGCAACCGGTGGAAACCTTCCAAACCTATTTCCACGAGAAGATGATAATGGCCAATAAACTAGGCATAAATATCGAGGAGGAGTTAGTTGAGAACCTCGTTGACGGTATACCGAACACTCAACTACGGGCGCAGGCGCAAATGCAACGCTTTGCCACCAGACAACAACTGGCTGAAGCATTCAGACAAATAGAGTTGCCCAAGGTCAGGGTGGCTCCGACCAATACTGGTCCATCAACGTCGCGACGAATTGCAGCTCCTATAAAGCAGGAACCTAAGACGACTAGATGCTACAACTGTAACTCTGTTGGACATTATGCATCGGACTGTCGTAAGCTGAAGCGTTTACCAGGAGCTTGCCATGTGTGTGGTCAGCTGGGGCACTTGGCAGCCGTATGCCCGGACCGAAAGGCACTACAACCAAGAGCCATTCATCAGGTAGCAGACGATGACGAAGAATACGAATATTAATTGACACCGGCAGTCCCGTCTCTCTCATTCGGGAGAAGTTTTTACCTCCCATATTTGATGATATAATTAGTTTTAAGAATGATGTTAAACTCTTTGGTATAAATAAAACTAAGTTAATCTGTAAAGGGACCCTATAGAATAGCGAAGGTTTTGTCCAATGATAGATATCTATTGAGGGACGTAGAAGGTTTTCAACTTAGTCAAATACCGTACGAAGGGATATGGGAAGTGGCAAATATTAAACCTTGGATAAATTCAGTAACTGGTATAATCGGGACGATTAAGTGTCAGGAAGGCCGAGTTGTGGCAACACTTCCAGAAGAACAAAAGAGAATAATGAAAAATTGTATATACGAATAAGCAGAGACTATACAATAGATGGATAGACTGCCGGTTAGGTAGGGGAGATATTAAAATAAAATGTCCAGTTGTTGTGTAAAACCGTAAAGGAAAAAGACGTGTGTTTGATTTCAGTGATGATCAGACTTAAGTAAAATTCAATGAAAGATTAATTAAATTAATATAAACAAAAGAGTGATTATTTTACTGCTTACAATATATATAAAAGCGATTGAGAATCGCAATCAGTCGCAATGAACAACAAAATTATTGAGATGCGCTATGAATTTAGTAGCCAAATTGAAGGCATGCAGGCATTGATTATCTCAACCAACGAAAGTATCCAGAATTGTGTTGCTGATTTGAGGAAAGAGATAAGAAATCCGCCGCAGTATTCTGCACAAACCTCTACCCCAAACCACATAAAACTGTCTCAGCCGCCACCGAACGCACCTAGCCATCAAACTACTTCGCAAACTTTGCCATCTCACACGATACAACGGCAATTTTTGCCACAATGCGAAATATAAATTTTTGCCCCATATGCGACGGAAAGTATTGTAAAATTGTAGTATTCGTAGTTGCCAATAGACGAACTTTGGAAAAAAGGTTAAAGCACTAAAGACTTGTTTTTGTTCTCTTAAAACTGGTCATCAACAGCAGATCGTTCTAGTGACGCCTGCCTCGTGTGCATCCGCAACTTCATTAATAGACGAGGCGTGCCAATCATGATTAGAAGTATTGGTGTTGCTATAGAACTTCAAGGTATTCAAAAATTTATCGACCAAAACACTATTAAAGCGGGTCTATCGCCTTTGGGTATTATGTGGAAGTTCAGCACACCCTTCAATCCTAGTGAAGGCGGTGAATTAACACCCGCATTTGATGACTAATCATCAAAGCAAGCCACTTCAGATAATATCTGAATTTCTCATCAGTAGACATAAACAAAAACATCCCTTTGGATGATATACACTGCCGCTCATCTGAATAGGTTCACTGTTTTTCGTAACTTACTGTAAGACTATCTGCATTTATATGGCAATGACTCGTCTGTGTTATGTATGTAATGAAAGAGCATTATTATGCGCTTAGTTTGGGAAAAAAAGTTTTCTCTTAAAGCTTACCGTTATTCTCACACGCTAGCTAAACTTAATTCATTAAAAAAAACTAAGTGTTTTTTTGGCTCATCTGAATAGGTTCAAAAGCAAAAAATGAAGGAAAACAAGAAAAATAACTGTAATTAAATGATTTATTTTGCACATTGAATAGGTAAAGACATAATAATTCATATTAATAATGTGTATCGCCACCTTTTTTTTGAAACTGTTTCGAAAATTGGAATTGGAATGAAGTCATACAGTTTTTCTAGATATTGCAGCGAAATCTCTGCCCACGCTTTCTTAATTCCCTCGATTAAGGACAACTTGTCTTCATATTGTCTCCCCGACTCATACACCTTACGGAAAAGAAGTCCCCAAACATTTTTAATTATGTTAAGGTCAGGTGAGTATGGAAGCCATTCCAACACCTCTACATTTTGGTTCTCGATCCATTGTTTTACCGACCTCGCTGTATGGATAGGGGCATTATCATGCTAGAATGACAATGGTATTGGTCTGAAAAGGTCAGAGATTTGTGGAAAGACCTTTTCAAATACAACTTTGTACACATTGATATTCATTCGCGATGTAAGAAATTGCAGCTCAAAGGTTCCATAATATGAAATTGCTCTTCACACCATGACACTGCCTTCACAGCTACGCAGACGGCTTATATAATGTTCTTCTTTACGAAGGTCATGAAAGTAATAGTTGTAGCCATCTGGGCCCTCTAAGTTGTATTTTTTTCATCTGAAAATATAACTCGCCTCCACTCCGATTTCAACATGTATTTTTTTTTTGCAGAATTGGAGACGATTTTCTTTTCGTTTTTCGTTCAAAGGTGTTTTTTCGGTATTTTTTTCTTTTTGAATGCTTAGTACTCTTAATAACGCGTTTCACCATCACCAAACTACACTTAACACCAGTTTTGAGTCTAATTTTTGACGCGGAATCATGCGAATTAGAAGCAGCTGTTATGATTGCGCGTCTATCGGCCATTGATGTGGCCTTATAAGTGTAACCTTTCATATTTTTCCCGTAGTTTTCGATGTTCCGCAAATATTTACCCACTAAATTTTGGCTTCTTTCTATTTTTTCTTGCGATTTTTCTTTGGCTTATCCCTAATTCAATAAATGCTTTTATTTTGCCTTTTTCTTCCTATTTTAAGGATTTTCCGCGACCCATTTTTCTTGTTAAACGGTTTAAAACAATTCGATTTACCAAAAAACTTAACTTTCAGTACACATCCGCCGCGCACATCAATTAAAAATGATTTTTTTGCTTTTGAACCTATTCAGATGAGCCAAAAAAACACTTAGTTTTTTTTAATGAATTAAGTTTAGCTAGCGTGTGAGAATAACGGTAAGCTTTAAGAGAAAACTTTTTTTCCCAAACTAAGCGCATAATAATGCTCTTTCATTACATACATAACACAGACGAGTCATTGCCATATATATGCAGATAGTCTTACAGTAAGTTACGAAAAACAGTGAACCTATTTAGATGAGCGGCAGTGTATGTATATTAAACAAAACCAAACTGAGGAATTTGCCTACGAAGCATTATCTCATCACCACAGAAGCTATTGACATTATCATTGGCTATCGATCTCATCATCAGTGGACGATATGTACAAGTGGATCTTCTGTTAGCAACACTCTTCGTTTGTCAGGCAATGAGACCGGTTTTGAATTATCTTTAATAATTTTGTATATTATAATTTTGAATAAAGTTTTTTAAAACACCAAATTAGGAGTGAAAATATTAATTGGCGCCCGAGTAGCAGGGACCTGAAAATTTATTTAGAACCAAGTGCTTTAATACGTCATACGGTTAAATTAAAATTAAAAAAGGGTAAAATTAAACCCAACCGGTAAAGTTAAAGTCGTTCAAATAAAAAGTGCATTCAAAGTGGTGAAAAAGGAAAATAACACATACAAAGTAACTGCTAGCACCAGGAACCAGACCAAAATATTAAGGCCATAAGGTTAAACCAACCAGTACTGTGGCAGATAGGAAGTTTAAAAAAATAAAAGATTTTTTATAACTGAACATCAACAGTAGACCTACCCAACATAAAACACTAGGAGGCAAACGGAAAGAAGTTTACAATTTCCAAAGATCGAGAGAAGAACGGTTATAAAATCCGGAAAATCCATATAGAAGAAAAAAAGGAAAACATACAAAGTCAAGTGAAAATAAAAATAAATGAACAAATTTTATGTAAAAAGAATACGAATTAAGTGAGATAAGCAGAATATTATGTGGTCAAGTGAGGACCCAAGTGAAATAAAAAATATCAAAAATAAATTGAACGAACAGATTAAAGATAGTGATCAAAAAAGTATCTTCTAACAAAGGCAAATAAAGTAAAGAAAGTGCTAAGAGTATGGAAAAAGAAATAACAATAAAAAGACAGTAGCAGAAATAAAAGTGAAATAAAGAACGAGGAGCGGAGAGAAAAATCGAAAGCAGGTAGCGGAAAAGCAGTAACAAACAAGCTGGTAGCAGACATTATTTTAGTAAGAAATTTTATAAATATTCAGCAAGTGCACACGATAATTGCGACACGACAGTAGCTAGGAGAATAGAAGAATTGACAGAAACTTTAGGGAGGATAGCTCCATCAGATAGCATAGAACCGTATACAGATGTTACAATCGATCCTTCAAATACTACAAGGGAAAGTTTGGAATTAGTTAAAAGTTTACAACAATTTGATGGTGAAAACTACATTAGTTGGCGAACGTCAATTATACATTGTATGAAAGCATTGATTATTTTACTGCTTACAATGTATATAAAAGCTATTGAGAATCGCAATCAGTCGCAATGAACAACAAAATTATTGAGATGCGCTATGAATTTAGTAGCCAAATTGAAGTCATGCAGGCATTGATAATCTCAACCAACGAAAGTATCCAGAATTGTGTTGCTGATTTGAGGAAAGAGATAAGAAATCCGCCGCAGTATTCTGCACAGACCTCTACCCCAAACCACATACAACTGTCTCAGCCGCCACCGAACCCACCTAGCCATCAAACTATTTCGCAAACTTTGCCATCTCACACGATACAACGGCAATTTTTGCCACAATGCGAAGTAAAAAAGAAGAAGGTAAAAAGTATCTTCTAAAAAAGGCAAATAAAATAAAGAAAGTGCTAAGGGTATGGAAAAGGAAATAACAATAAAAAGACAGTAGCAGAAATAAAAGTGAAATAAAGAACGAGGAGCGGAGAGAAAAATCGAAAGCAGGTAGCGGAAAAGCAGTAACAAACAAGCTGGTAGCAGACATTATTTTAGTAAGAAATTTTATAAATATTCATAACGATTAAGACTTATATAAATACATTTTATATTATAAAAAATATATATAAAAAAGACAAAATGGCAATGACAGAAAGCAAGTGCACACGATAATTGCACAGACAGTAGCTAGGAGAATAGAAGAATTGACAGAAACTTTAGGGAGGATAGCTCCATCAGATAGCATAGAACCGTATACAGATGTTACGATCGATCCTTCAAATACTACAAGGGAAAGTTTGGAATTAGTTAAAAGTTTACATCAATTTGATGGTGAAAACTACATTAGTTGGCGAACGTCAATTATACATTGTATGAAAGCATACGAACACTGCAAGGGTAGTTCTAGTTATTTTACAGCAGTAAATATACTAAGAAATAAGATTGTAGGAAAAGCAAATGACGTCCTGACATCACATGGCACACCGTTGCATGTAGACGCAATTTTAGGTAGACTAGATTTAACATATGAAGATAAAAGGCCAGTCCATATGTTACAGACCGAATTATCAAATGCAAGGCAGGGTAAACAGACTCTACAACAATTCTATGACCAGGTCAGTAAACTTCTAACATTAATAACAAATAAGACAATTATGAGTTACGGACCTAGAACGGCTGAGACAAATATTCTCATAACAGTAGCAAGAGAAAATGCTTTAAGAGTTTTTGTAATGGGATTAAACCAACCCATTAGTAACATCGTGTTTTCACTTAATCCAGATGATCTTCCTAATGCTTTAGCGGGAGCCCAGGAAATTGAGGTAAACCAGTCCCAAAGATTTAGGGATACTAACGTTAATCTATATAGAATAGATTATAATCGAGTTTTACCACAAGTTCAAGTACAACGACCAGTGATTCCGGTTACCCCAAGATATCAGCAAAATTACGCACCACGAGAAAACAATTACAACACGCCACCTCAACAACGAATAGACTTAAGGAGTGGAAACTACAATCCTAAGCCAATTTAATAGTAATAATTATAATATAAATTATAAATATAATAATCAATATAGGGATCAACGTTTTAATAACAAAATAAGAAACAATACGATCTGTTTAAAAGAGACAGGCCAAATAGCGAGCAACAACCCCTTAATAAAAGTTCCAGATTAAATAATCTCAATGAAGAAGATACTGACCCCGAACCACTTTCTTCTCGGTAACTCTAACTCTACTCAAACGCCAGCGCAGTGGTAAGTTAAAAAGAAAACGTAACTTGTTAAAATTAATGTATTTATTAGAGAACAAACCTTTCCACCATTTTCAACATATTAATTCATCTACCGTACTACCCAATAAAGAATTTTTTTTTTTAATTCTTGTTGTATATCACTTCACTAATGGGGAAGGAAGTTTGTTCTGGAGTTGTACCGGAAAGATTTCACGGTTGCTTTACCAGCCGCAACAAGAATGCTATAAACAATCATAGAAATCTGTTTACTCACAGTTTGGTTCTTTGTTTGAAGCAATATAAGTACATAAAAGAGAAATGTGAGTAGTCTTTAGTCTTAATAGCATTTAGTCTTAAGTCAGTAGTAATCGGCAGTAAGGAGTAATCTTTATGAATAAATAAAAAAACATTTTAAAAACTTAATTACCTTATGTTATTAATTAAGTGGCGACCGTGAGAATTTAATTTCATTTATCCCTAAAAATAAAAAGTAAGGGGAAATTAAGATTGCCTCGCGTGTGAAACAAGTAATTCAACGCAAACTAAAAAAAAAGTATTCTTCATCGAAAGGATGACAAAATCGAAATTTTAAAAAGTATCCTTAATATAAAAGAAGATCAAACTTAAAATTTGAAAAAAAGTATCCTTAATATAAAAGGAGAACAAATTCAAAATTTAAAAAAAAAGTATACTTAATTTAAAGGAGAAACAATAACTTATAAAAAAAGTGAAAGGACATAAGAATAAAAATAAATAAAATAAAACAGAAGAAGAGGAACAGCCAAAGTCGACACACCACCCAAGGGATCATTAAGATTATAAGTTAGACATTAAAATATTTATTTAAGTCATTTAAATTAAATTGAAATAAGTAAAAAAAAAATAATAAAAAAGTATTACAATTACATCTTTGAATTTTTATGAAAATTCAATCAGACTGAACGAACTTTTAAATCAATTCGGAAAATTAGCATAACCAACTTTCTGCAAGAAAGCTGTAAATGAATGGTCTCCGTGTCACATTTCAAAATGGTTATGGAATCGTAAGCAAAAGTAACTATACAGTAGCAGTAGCGACAAGAAATGATTTTCAACTGTACAAGCTCATATTCAGTCAACCTCTTTTGGCAAATTTACGTGCACTATCTAAAGAATATAAGCTATGGCACAAATGTTAAGCCATCTTTACTATGAAGGCATAAGGAAAATGGCATGTCAAACCATCGGAATGAAAATTATGTCCTCAAATCAATTATGTATGTGGGATGGGGCCTGACCCTTGAAGCAGCCTTTTACAAAATGACGAAACGAACAGAACTAGTACTTGAACGTGACATAAACAGACCTAACAACTTAACGAACGAACAACAAAGTAAGAGGAACATGCACCCCTCTCTATTATTTCTCTCTTTCTTTTAATCGTTTTTTAAATTTGGTCGTTAAGAAAAAGATTAATTCCAAGCAAAATTAATAATTGAAACCGACTCATTGTGTGATCAATTTAAAGTGTTTTGTTTGTTTTTTCTAATAATTGTTGTCGTGTTATTAACTTATACATTTCTTTTGATTTTTTCTGTTTTTGAAATTAACAACATCTACGTGAAAACATCCATCGTATCGTATCGTAATGCACTTCCTATTAACTCGCACTACGATCGTTTTCTTAAAATATAACTTTTCTCTATTCAATAAAGATCTCATTTATTTAAAGCACTAATCGTTCTTTTTTTCCACCATCCTCAACAGTTTGGTTTGGCAATTCTTCATGAATAGACTCACACCGGAGCAACGTTTGCAATTGTTCGAATTTATTTTGAAAAACATGATTCAATTAAAAAAAAAACACATTGGGCGTTACGTGCCTTTTATGGTGCTCATAATCGAGCGATTACGATTATACGCTTCCCGTACAGTGAACACAACATGCGACTGCTGTGCTGTAACTGTTAACACACTCTAGATTTCTTTATATATTGAATGTAAAATATATCTAGCTTCTGCCTCTTTGTCTGGAACTTTTTCGAACCAGATTACCAGATTTCAAGCTCTAAAAGAAAATTACCACACCTGGCGCTTTGCGGTCCAAACCTCCAGATGGAGGTTCCGATTCCAAGAAAATAACCATGGCGAGATCCAAAATCATTCTTTGAATTGATCCAATTAATTATGTCCACGTTCAAGGTACCACGACGGCAAAAGAATGTTGGAACAAGTTGAAGTCAGCCTTCCAGGACGATAGATTATCTCGTAAGGTGGGTCTGCTCCGCAAACTCATCAATACGAAGATGAAAGACTGCTCTTCCGTCGAGCAATACGTGAATGGTGATATTTTAACTGCTCAAAAGTTGAACGGCGGCGTTGGACTCGCGGTTTCAAAAGAATGGATAGCCACTTTGTTGTTGGCAGGATTGAGTGAACGCTATAAGGCTATGATGATAATTGGCATAGAAAGTTGCGGCATGGCGATTACTGGTGATGCGGTAAAAACAAAACTCAAAGATGTGAAGATGGACGAGTCAGATCCGGTAATGGTGGCAAGCGAAGATTCCAAAAGAAGATAAATAACAACGCAGGTATTGGAACGAGTTTTCGCGTTGGAGGTGGTGTTGGTAATGTTGCTGTTGGCGGAGCTGTTGGTGGTGCTGGTGGTGGCAGCAGTCGTGGGAGTGGACCTCGGTGTTATGAGTGCAAACATCTATGGGCACTTCGCTCGAAATTGTCCTTCGAAGAAGCTGACGAGTTTATATACAGCATATTCTGTGTATTCGGTCAGTCCAGGTACGTGGTATATTGATTCAGGTGCATCCGCACACATGCGTAAAGACCCTGAAATGTTGTCAGATATTAATTAAAAAAGAGGTAAAGAGCGAAGTAGTTGTAGAAAACAACATGTCCTTGGATGTTCTCAGTTCGGGCAATGTTTATTTTCCCATAAATGACTCCAAATTTAAGGTAGAGAATGTTTTATGCATCACACAGCTCTGTGCTAATCTTCTATCAGTATGTCAGATTGTTCGAAAGAAAAACAAAGATATATTAGATTCGACAGGTCGTAAGATCATACAATAATTTGTTAGCATCGGCTTCATCTCTTGATGGGCTGGACAGCCCTGGTCCTGATAAAACTTTTGCAGCAAATTAAATTGTAAACGATATTAATTTATGGCATAGAAGGATGGGTCATTTGAACTAGAATAGTCTCAGTAGGATGAGCAAGAATTTTGGAATTTCAGATAAATTCCCAGTTTAACAGTGTCGAAAACCATTCAACCAAATTGGTACAAGAGTCAATGAGGTGTTACAGCTCATACATTTCGACTTGTGCGGACCGATAAGTATTCCGAGCATGGGTGGTGCACGTTTCATCTTAGTTGTTGATTATACGAGAAAGGTATTTGCATATTTCTTGTATGCTAAATCAGAGACACTGAATCGTTTCAAAGAATTTAAAGCCCGTGTAGAGAATGAATGAATACACCTGAAAATAATGGTCTGATTGACAGGATGAATATGACCATCATCATGCTCATCAGTGTAATCGGTCGGGAGAAAATTGAAAAGCTACATATGTCTTGAAAACAAAGAGGAGTATAATTTTTCGATTTATCGTACTAAAAAAACCTCAAGAAAGGGCGGTAGAAAATTGAAATCTGTTATAAAAAAGAAGCAAAACTTAAAAAACTTAACTGATAACTCAACGGCGCAAAAAAAAAAAAGGAAGCTTATAAATTAAGATCGACATCATTAAAAAATTGAATTAAATCAGTCATCATGTCAAAAGACGATGTTAAATCAGTTGAAAATCTTTTAAAGAATATGTCGCTAGGACCAAAGGAAAATCTCCATTTCAAAAATAAAACTCGACTTTTCAACTAACACAAACAATATTGACAAGGAACCATATATTGGATAAAATTGCGACCCTAGATTAAGGCGAAGATTAACGGCAGTGAATAATTCGCACATTCGATGGTTATTGAGTATACGTAAGCCAACTTCCTTACCTCAAGCCCTTCATATGTGTCTTAAACTCGATAATATGACATACAAAATGCATTACGCATATAATATTCAAGCAAATTTCAAAGGTTTAACTAATATCTACACTAGCACCCCAAATTTCGATGATAAAAAATTTTCTCTCGAATTAGCACACATTCTCGTTCACCAACGATTAAACTTTCTGCGAGTTCAATATTATTTCGAAAGCTGACAATTCCAACAATATCCGTACTCCGCTTACTCCACAACAATCAAATAAAGAATTACGATCTTTTATACGCAATAACAATATCAATTATCAAAACCTACCAGTTTTTGAACAAATTTTCAACAAAATAACCAACAACCACTTCATCCTCAAAAACTCGGAAAAATTAAAATCCAGCCGATAAAAAATTATGATATGCATAGATCAAACTATTAATTATTATCTACTAGAATAATTTGAATGATGTAGATAAAATACCCGATGTTGTAAAAAGTTTGAGGGAATTTTTCGGGCAAACACATGAATTTAATTCATGGAAAAAAAGCATCGACAGAATTCTTGAAATTTATGAGCACCTTAGGGATACTTGTCATAAGGAATAAGATAACAGGACATGCCGACGACGTGGTACTCGAGCCCTATAACATACACCTTAATTGGGAAAAAATATCAAAATGCCTTACTCTACATTAGGATAAATTAGGATCAATTGAAATGACTCAGGATTTCATGAATAACATGACTCAGTGCTACGGTGACAAAGGTCTAGATACCTTTGTCAGGGGTCTAAAAGGAGATCTACCTCGGTTACTCAGTATAAGAAAACCAGTAGATCTTCGGCTTTACATTTATGCTTAAGGCTACAAAATATAGACCTTAGAGCACAACATGCAAACAATTCACAAATTTCTATCAGAAAAGTTTATGAACAAGCACATCCAGTTCCTCCTAGAAGAGAAAACGTTCAAAAACCTACAGCTACACCAATACCGGCTCCAAGACTTGACATCACCTGCATCTTTTATGAAAAGTTTTGTATGGACTACAGAGCTAAAAAGGGGAACTTGGCCCAATCTGGATATAACAGGTTTAAGAAAATATAACGTGATCAGAAGAGCATATGAGTCAAATTCAGCATTGTCTCTTGTTTCCAAATATTATAATCGACGAGATTGGATTAATGTAAGGTTCAAGAAAACATTTGAAATAACAGACAAATTGAATATTGCAGACCTAATTTCTGACAAAGCCTTATCATTGGAGATTGATGAGTTGTTTAGACAAATTAAAACTCATCATAATATAGGCCTTGCCACAGAGAAGTCTTTTATTGTACAGTGGCTTAAGTCTACCATGCATGATCCAATAGAATTTTTAAATGACATAGACCGTAATGGATTTGGATTAAATGAAACAATTTTTGGTGTGTGTCCCAAGGAGCGTGAATTAAAACTTATGGCTAGGTTTTTTGGATTGGCAACGTTGAAGAAAAGAATGTATATTGTCTTAACTGAGGCCCTGATAGCAGAATACATAGTTCCACATTTCCCTCAAATCACTATGATGGACGATTCTATAACCCTGTCAAGAAAATTCTACGACAAAACCAGGGATATGACAAAGGATGGAGCTCAAAAGAAGAAAAAATCCATTAACATTGTAACAAATATGTATTGACTTCCAGAAATGGAACACTTATATGCGTGAAGAAGAAACAAAGCCGATATTTAATGCTATGGATAATCTTTTTGGCTTTTCCAATTGCATTTCCAGAACCCATGAGATGTTTAGCAAGTCCCAGCTATATTTAGCTGACGGAACCTATATACCTCAATTTGATCCGAAGTCTCCCACTTTAAGGTTAATAGATGACGATTATGTATGGTCAGGGCATTTAGGAGGAATTGAGGGTTTAAGACAAAAAGGTTGGACAATCTTCACGGTCTGCATTCTCATCTCGGTTATGGAAAAGTTCAAAATAAGATTTTCCTTAATGGGACAAGGAGACAATCAGGTATTAATGGTTCATTTTCCCACAGGGATGATGGCTTCAGAAATCAGAACACTTCATCGATCTATAATTGACCAATTAGAAAAAGATCTTGAGCTAATTGGACCCCCCTCTCAAGAGAGAAGAAACCTGGTCTTCTTCATGTTTATTTGTGTATGGAAAATTTTTTATACTAAATGGATGTCCTCTCTCCATGTCGCAAAAGAAGCTATGTCGAATGTTCCCTATGAGTAATGAGGGATTTCCAACAACTGAGACTGCAATTTCGTCTATAGCTGCCAATTGTTCTGCTTCGTGGGCCTCAGATTTATGTCCTTTTATACCCTTCTTAATCCATTCTTTATGGAATAGTATAGTGTTTTGCTATATGTTATCTTTTTCTTATTTAGGATTTTCGGTTCATATGTTATTATATGAAGATCATCACTCTATTTTTAAAGTTCCATCTAAATTAGGTCTCAAAGAATACTCAGTTCCCATTTCCAAGTCTCAAAAGCAGTGGATTGCATCATGCCCTGTCGATCTAATTACTGTCCTAAACCTGACTCCCAAGATATTAGGAGGATTTCATGTAAGCTTTTTACATCAATACTATGTTAAAGGTTTTCCTGACCCTCTAACAGAGTATCTTTCACTGATTAAAAAGATCATTCCGCATGCCTCTTCTGTTGAATCAAAGTTGCTAAATAATTTATTGCATATTCATATCAATTCCGAGATTAATTATGAATATCTCTTTTCCAACCCTACAGGAGTCAATCTTTTGAATTCTACAACACCAGGAGATATAGTTAAATCAACTGTAACAAGATTCTTATCTCATGTTTCATGGATAAAAAACCCTTATGTGAAGGAATTTTTGTCTTTCTCAGAATTAAGACAAGAAGAGCTTGTAGTTCTATTGTCTCAAATGAAACCTCTAAATCCAATTATAGCTCATGCTATTTTGGAAGCCACAATCATAGGAAGATCTAAACAAGTCATTGATCAATTGAATAAAACAGGCACTATGATTAAGATTACTGCAAAGGGCGGAGATGATTTACTCAGTAGAGTCAAGAATTCCGAGAAAAATTACCTAATAGGATGTTTTTTCCATCTATTATTCAAGGGAGAATACTGTATCAATATTAAAAATTGCTCAAGAATTGAATCTCAATCTCTGAGAGAATTTTCATGGAAAAACAATTCTTTCACAGGTGTTACTGTGCCCCATCCTTTAGAGTTCTTAAAGCCATTTAAAGGATCTGACTGCGAGTTTCACATCAATAAAGGTCAGGGATATATCCTGGCAAAGCAAACAATTTATCTTCACTTACTTCATAACCCCTGTACTCTTCAGTCACCGCAATTTAATAGGGACGTGCAATATCAACCCATTGACGATAGCCGAGAAATATTCGATTCCAGAAATTTATGAAATTCTTGCTAACCTTAGTAAAAACCCATGGTTCTCTACAATAGACTTATGAAGTGGCTTTCATCAGATTCCACTGAAAGAGTCTGATATAGAAAAAACTGCTTTTTCAGTGAACAACGGCAAGTTCGAATTTACTCGCCTTCCATTTGGTCTCAAGAAAGCTCCATCCATTTTTCAGGGAGCTTTAGATGACTTGGAAAATGTTGTTACGTCTATATTGATGACATTGTGATTTTTGGGAAAGACAAGGACGAACACCTCAAAAATCTCCAAAAAGTCTTTTTCAGCTAACAACAGATCCCTACGACTACGCCATCGGTGCAGTCCTTTCCAAGGTAGACAAGCCTATAATTTTTCTTTCTAAATAGTTGAGCAAATCTGAAGAAGATTATGCCACCAACGAACAAGAAATGTTGGAAATAATTTGGTCACTCGACTCTTTAAGAAATTTCCTGTCCGGATCCCGCAAAGTTAACATTTTTACAGACCATCAACCCCTTACTTATGCTCTTAGTAACAAAAACAGAACTCCAAAATGAAGAGGTGTAAAGCCATTTTGGAGAAAGATAACTATACCATAAGCTTAAATAAAAACCAGGGAAGGAAAATGTCGTTGAAGACTCCCTCTCTAGATCTCCAAAAATAGAAGTTAACTCAATGACTCCAATAAATCACAGTGCTGACAGCTCAACGTAAAATCTAATTCCCTCCGTTGAAATCCCTATAAATATTTTCCGAAATCAACTTCTATTAAAAATAGGAAACGAAAGTAGCTATCAAATTAAGAAACCCTTTATCCGTTAAAAGCACCCTATGTGTTCTATAACTAATCTGTACAACAATTACATAAATGAACAGATCTATTTCATTCTTGTACTACTTCTTCCAATGGAATAATAAACTCTCTTTTTACTTAACCTCCGAACAGGTAACACGCGTTTTTTTATTTCGCTCTGCTATAAATTACACTAGACATATCGTAATACGACTAGACTACTCAAAGACTGACATTATCGATCTTTAAAAAATACCTTAACCCAAATACTATAAACGGACTTCTTACAAACGAAATGACAAAGGGACGTGTAGAAGAAATCTACCCTTTACATTTTAAAGACTATCGCATCCGATTCACACAAAAAATCGTTAAAAACATACCCAACCAAATCGAACAAGAAGAGAAAATATTAAAGATACACCGGCAGGACGGGCGTGCTTATTGCAATGCTGAAGAAAACCGAATTCAACTGTTAGAAAACTTCTACTTTCCCAAAATGGCTTCAAAAATCAAAGTCTTAGTTAACCGCTGTATTACTTGTGTGGCAACACTTCCAAAATTAAGAATAAAAAAATAAATGATTGTCCAAACACAAAGAAAGAGATAACTACTGTATTGAATAAAAGGAGACTGCCGGCTAGGAAGAAGCAAATACTTAGAGAATAAAGATATGCTCAGTTGTTGTGGATCTATTAAAGAGGAAAGACCTTTTATTTGTTTAACCGAATATTGTTTTAGTTTTGTATTAAGCAAAGTTTAACTGCTTACAACTTCAGAAGTGAGATTAAATACCTCGCATCGAAAAAAAAATAATGTTTACCGCAACAATCTAAAATAAAGAGTGAACAATAAAAAAAAAGTTTTATTTTTGTCGTTGTTATTCGGTTCTCTCTCCCTCTGGTTAATCTCCTTATAGCTAGCATCAATATGGACTTGTCAGCAACAGAGAACGGACGATGACAACAACGAGAGCAGCAACAACGGACAACCAGAAGGAACGGTAGTGTTGTCGACGGCGGCGTTGGCGACTCTATGGATTATTATAACGACAAAATAATTCTCACCCACGGTCTTGATTTCGACAAGGATGAACTGGTTGAGTACATCATCGAAGATATCACTGATGAAAATCTTCGTTTGCATTTTCATATTGTTATAACTGTTGAAATTTTTAAAATGTTAAGACGTGAGTTTTTGTTCGACAATAGTGAAGACGCGATTATAACAAGAAATTATAGAGATTGAATTAATTTTTCGGGACTACAAAACTTTAATTTTAAAGAGTGCTTTCGTTTAAATCAAATTCAAGTTGATTTCCTTTTAAATGAAATTGTAGAAAAATAAGAGCACAATACACAGCGCAGTCATGCTTTGTCGGCTGCTACTGTGCTTATATTGACTAGGAAATGGTTGCCAGTACCATGGAGTTGCAGCTATGCATTGTGTTGCAAAATCAACAGTTTGCAAGGGAAAAGAACGAGAAATGTCATCTGGTATACATGTGAAGATGAAGAAGAAAATAAAAAAAAAAAAAACTCAATTGATAGAGGGAGACAACAGGGGGTTGCAGGCAGCAGTTATGTTCATCTTTATATTATATTCAACCAGTTTTTAAAAAGATAGCGTCGCTTCGATTTCAAAAGAAATTAACTTTTATATACCACATACTTTTTATATTCTAATTAAACTCATATAATTAATGAAATAAATAAAGTTTTATTTAAACGATTAAGATATTCTTTACAAACTTTGGGGATCGTCCGAGAAAAACCTGAAGAAAAAAAAATATTGTGTTGGTGTCGAGTTGTGTCCTTAATTTATAGAAGGCAGTTTGTTCTTTGGTGGAAGACAATTATTTTTTTTGTTTGGTGATAATTGCGAGAAGTCGGTGGACTCGAGAATTGCGATATACATATGTACATTTTAATTCGCTTTCGGTGGTGCAATTTAATTCTTGCTTTTTCAAACCGTTACTTTTATTTTTGGTGGTGTCTGTTCCGATCGAGTTTGAGTGAGATAGTGGCCACGGGACTTGGCACGATAGATAAAATAAACCTCACTCAAATCAAAGAGGAATTGGAAAAAAGAAATGAACGCACCGAAGGAATGAAAGCAGAATTAAAATTCCGTTTGATGACTATAGTACATAAGGAAGAGTGCGATGGTGGTGGTGGTGGTAAACTTGACGAAGTGAATGACAAAGAAAATGAAAATGCGAGCGATGGTGATGAAGAAGAACGGGATAACGAAACAACTATTTACGAGAGCTTTCACTCATGTGCAAAAATCGATACAGTGGCCACAAAAAGAACGCAGTTCGGCAATCACCTAAAGTTGCGAAATCGTTTCTATGGCCCGTACGAAGTCATCAAGCTGATGGGCAATGATCGATGCGATTTAGAGAAAATCAGTACCAGCGAAGGCCCTTATAATACTTGTTCGTCGGCAGACAAACAAAGAGAAACTTAGCTACAAGATTAACTGAACACGAAGCGGACATAAGGAAGAAAAAAGAAACAACAGGGCTTTCGCAGCATACAGCACAAACTGGACACTCGGTGAGCTTCGAAGAGAGAAAAGCAAATACAAGGCTTACATTAGAAAGCTTTCGTATTCAACAAAAAATTAAGAGGACAATGAACACAAAGAAAGGCACCGATAACATCAAACAAACCTATGGTGTAGCACTTTAACAAAGTACCTGCCTAAAAACTGTGATATAAATGTCATTTCTTGTCTAATTTGATAGTTTTATTTCGTTTAAATGGTTGTTATTTATTTTCAATTTGTGTCTGTGCCGAGAGTATGCAATAATGGGAGTTAAATAATAGACATGAAAGTACAAAAGTGAGAAAATGTAAAAGTCATTGTTGAAACAGATTTTAATATTGTACATAATATTATTAGATTAATTAAACACAAATCCCCTGAAGAAGTAAAGAATTCTTACGAAACGTTGGGTGAAGAATGGAATAGTCTTTTACCCGCATTCAAAAATCAAATGGACCAAAAGAGTCTAAGGAAATAAATACATCAATAAACTTTAAAAATGCCGTCATTTCAATGTTCACGTTATAAAAAAATTAAATTCATATTAAGTTTTAAGAATTTCAGTCTTCTTTAATTAACGGTCAAAAAGATATTCATGAAAAACGGTAAAAAACGGTGTTTGAATTTTTAAAACTTGTTTTAAACATTCAAATTTTTGACAAACTGTCAAGGGCAATAACCTCAATAGCCTGTTAAGATTTCAGAGTTTTTGAACCACTCCTTAAAAAGATAAAAATCAAAAACCTTACAAAATCGAACCAAAAAACGAATATGGTTCTGAACTTCACTTACAAATATTGATATTTCTATCATAAAACTAACTCAGAAATAATGTATCTTTTTATTAGTGAAAGAATTTTACGAATCGGTCCAGTAGTTCTAGAGATTACCTATTACATATACATAGATAGTTGAGTTTTAGTTGAATTCTTTTATTCATTGTAGAAAAGATCCAAAGCCAACATTTATTCAGTGTGTGAAAAATCAGAGGTCGAGATTTTGGTTCTTGCTCCCCAAGCCTCGTTGTCGCCTTTGCGACAACATCGCCACTTACCAATATATACACATATATATAATTGAATTATATGCTGCAAGGAGCATATACAATTTTATATACACATATAGACAAAATTGTACGCAGTTTTCTTCGTCATCAATCACCAGCGTCGCCAACTTGAAAACGCCGCCATCGTGAAATACGTCCCCATTGTTAATTACATACTCATATTATATATATACACCATCAACATCGTCACCAGCGTTCATCATCATCATCAGTGTCGTCAAGCAACCATCATAAAAAGCATTTGAATTTGTACAGGTACTTATTCAGTTTCTTTATTGGTGCAGTTATTTTAAAGTTTAATAATTTTAAAATCCATTTATAGTATACATATAGCATATACGTATATATTTACATATATGTTATATAAGAGTCTACTTGTACGCTCCCTCAAACACTTGACTTTCAATTCAATGAAAATCGATCTTGAGCAAGATCTTTCTTGCACAACAAGGAAATGATCTTTGCTGACTTAACAAATTTAAAGTATATAAGGGATCGATTGGTCTCAATAGAGGTTAGTATAATTGTCAAGTCTCTACGTATAGCTGAAGATTTCCCCCCCACCAGTGGAAAGGAATCCGAAAATTAGACATAAGAATTAAATACTCAAATAAAAGATACTCGTTTAAAAGAAAATTAAAAGTTTTTTTTTTTTCTCTTAAAAAGCGGGAGATCTATTATAAATTATACACATTGGCATCAGCATTGTTTCATAGTCATCATCATCAACATCGTCACCAGCGCGCGTTCATCATCAGTGTCGTCAAGCAGCCATCATAAAAAGCATTTGGATTTGTACAGGTACTTATTCAGTTTCTTTATTGGTGCAGTTATTTTAAAGTTTAAATAATTTTAAAATCCATTTATAGTATACATGTGGGATAGGACAGACCAAGGCATACGAAGAACGAGACAAACTAAGACATACGCAGAACGAGACCTCCAAAGACACACAAAGGACAAACGAATCAAGACAAAACAGAATATGCGTCCCTTTCATATCGATTCACCTTTCCTTGAACAACGCAGTCAGTCGTATTCGGACCGTAAAAGAGTTGAGATCGGCCAGAGAAGAATTGTTCCTTTCCTACATAAATTCCTATTAAATTCATTTTAATTTGTTATAAACAATTGAAACTTGTATTAATAAAGTAGTGTTACACGGCAACACTGCAAAGAAGAAGAACGAGGAATAGGCAATACACGGGCAGTCCTGTCGAAGCGTTAATCAAGAAAGGTTCATAGTTCGTGTGATCCCGATATGTTTAAATAAGTTGAATATAATTTAATAAACTATAATTAAGTAAATATAGTGAGTTTTATTGATGATTGCAATAATCATCATCGGACTTTATTAGTACCTATGTATAAGTATATGTGAACCGGGTACTATTATTTTCCTACATACATATAGTATATATAGTTACGGCATCGACATCCGTCAACCCTCCAACAGATACACATAACATACTTGATGGCTACAGTAATCGTAAGTCATCAGTCAATGTCAGCATTTGTTTATACAAGTGTGCATCTCTAATGCAATTCAAATGCATGACTCACAAGTTGCATGATCATAGAAATCAAGGTCAGGATTTAATTAAATCCTAATGTTTATTCAAGTGTGCATCACTCCACACTATCAGCAATTTAAACGGATGACCATATCCAATATCAAGGCTTTGTTTTGTCAAAAAGACAAAACCGCCAAAATTATAAATAGAATATTGTAAACCATAATCAAGGTCACTGCAATAACTATTTCACCATAATTGAGTATAAATACCCGATCCACATTAGATTTCACCTCACTTCCATCCAACTTCCCCCCACCAGTGGTAAGGAGTTGGCAACCTAATATTTTATTTATCAAAGAAAGTGCTTGTAAATAATTATAATTTGAGAATTGAATAAAATAAAGTTTGTGAATTGAAATAAGTGTTTTAATTAAAAGCCCAGTGGTTGGGGATAAAAACATTTTTTTTCAACAAACATTACGCTCGGCACGTAACTATATATGTATGTACATATATGAATATTTTCAATAAATACATAGATTTATATTATACATAAATAACTACGGCATTTAATTACTGTTTTTTTCTTGAGCATATTATATACATAAGTTAACAACAGCAGCATTGCAAAATCCATAATAAACATTCCGGGTTCATGAATTCTCACAGTGGTCACCGGATACACACGCGCAGGCAACGATTAAAACTATGGGAAATGCAAACTTGCATTTTGTCATTTCATGCTAATAAAATATTTTATGTTCAAAGTTAGTTCTAAGTTATTTTCCAAATTGTTAAGACGTTTTGATGAAATAAATAAAAATTATTTTTTTAATGCAACTAAACGTGTAAAATATTTACTAATATATTAACGTAATATATACAACGGTAAAAATTGGTACGTTAGGATTTGTGGTGGCGAAGTTAAATTTATATTATAGAATATATAATACAACGGTAAAAATTGGTACGTTGGAATTTGAGTTTTGTTACTCAATTTAAATTATATTATATATTGATAATACGGTTTTGTTTAAAAACTCTAGTTTTATTTTCTTTTGAAAATGAGTTTAGACGATGTTATTTTGGCATGCGATGCGTTATCTACTGTTTTTTTTCTTGAGCATATTATATAAGTTAACAACAGCAGCATTGCAAAATCCATAATATCAAATATCCCGCAACTTCCCACGATTTGTTCCATTGCATCAGCAACATTCCGGGTTCATGAATTCTCACAGTGGTCACCGGATACACACGCGCAGGCAACGAGCAAAACTATGGGAAATACAATCTTGCATTTTGTCATTTCATGCTAATAAAATATTTTATGTTCAAAGTTAGTTCTAAGTTATTTTCCAAATTGTTAAGACGTTTTGATGAAATAAATAAAAATTATTTTTTTAATGCAACTAAACGTGTAAAATATTTACTTATATATTAACGTAATATATACAACGGTAAAAACTGGTACGTTGGGATTTGTGGTGGCGAAGTTAAATTTATATTATATAATATATAATACAACGGTAAAAATTGGTACGTTGGAATTTGAGAGTTTTGTTGCTCAATTTAAATTTATATTATATATTGATGATACGGTTTTGTAAAAATTCTAATTTTCTTTTATTTTGAAATTGAGTTTAGACGATGTTATTTTGGCATGCGATGCGAAACTCGATTTTTATGCCACTTTCAAAGAAAAGAAGAATATACGCAATTGGATTTAGAAGCGTATCGTTTAGAGTTAAAAGAAACATGGAGTTTCATAAAAAAAGAATATAGTGAGTTTATTTATGAAGCTGGCCAAGATAGCGACCTCAAGAAGTCACTCGTTGAAGTTAAGGCTAAATATATTATATATATATTGAATTTTTAAGTAAAATTTTAGAAAAATCGCGTGTGTACGAAAAAAAGGGCTAAATTATCGGAAGAAAGTGAATCCATGGGCAATGGGAAACAAACATAGCATACATGTTCTCTCTTGTGAAACTGAAATTTTCAGTGGAAGTTTTTTGAAATGGACGGCATTCAAGTATATGTTTACAGCATTGTATGTTAACAATTCCAAACATGTGAATATGATAGAACCAATCCCAGTATGTAATGATAACTTAGATCAGTGTGAGACTAGCCTTCAGCCAGTGCATATGATAAAGAATGCATTGTCTGTTCAAAAGAAACGACGGAAGCTCATACTTGTAGACAATGCGGATGTGCACTCCACGCAATTTGTTCGGTTACAGAAGAAGCAATTAAAGGAAATGAGTCCAAACTGCTTTTTCTATTGTGCTCAAAAAATTTAGTCTTTCTGCTAAGGAAAATCTACAACAACAGGCAGGAGAAATGTTAAAAACAACAAGTGACAAGAAGTTTCCTTCTGTGTCCATAGGAACTTCTGTGAGGGTTTCCGTGCCAGAAATCGACAGAAGACGTGGTGACGGCCGAAATATTATAGGTGTAATCTTGAGTAAAACAGATGACGAGCTTTATCAGATTGGAACAAAGAATGGAATCATAAAACAATTGTTTTCTAGATCAGAGTTCAGTGTGCGCCCAAGAGGTATTCTGGATACCAAAGAAGTACCTAGTACCAAAATTTCACTACGCTCTTAAAGTTTTATTATAATAAAGTGATTTTAAAGTTTGCTCGTTCTTGTTGTTTTTTTTTTTTTTGTAATTTTTGTGGTGCAGTTTGTTTTTAAATTAAATTTTTTTTTTGTTGCTATCCTGCCCTTCTTTTTTAAAAGTGGTAAGCCTTTTTTTTTTTTTTTTTTCAATTTTATTTGGTGCAATTTGTGTTTTAATAAGTTTTTTTTTATTTTGTTACTAACCTGCCCTTCCCTTTTATAATTGGGAAACATTTTGTTGTATTTTTTTTTTCAATTAATTTTATTTTGTGCTTTTTTTTAAATAAGTTTCTTAATTTTGTTTTTATCTTCCTTTCTCTTTTGGTTTTCTTATTTTTTTTTCCTTTTGTTAATGTAAAAAAAGCCTTGAGTTAATTTTTCTCGCGTCTTATTTCCTTAATACTGCTTTCTTTTCCTGTTCTTACAAAATTTTTCTCTATTACTAACAAAATTAGGTTATAAGATCAAACAAAGGTGGCATTGAATTAGCTAAGGATGGGTACATTTTCCACCTGGAAAAGAAAAAGAAAAAAAAGAATTTAGGTGTTGTTGAAACGGATTTGAACTATGTCATCGTCGACATTAATAATGACCACAGCCATGCTCCCCTTGCTTATGAGAAAGAGGTGGCTAAAAGCAATTTGTTGGTGAAAACCCTTGATAAAGGTCCTTTCCCTCCGAGTGTCATAGCAAGGGAAAGCGTGGTTTTGACACCTGAGATTGCCCGACCCCATTTGCCATCGAAAGCCGCCCAGAAAATGAAAATTCACCGGGTGCGAGAAAACGAATTGAAGGAGCCGACTACCTTAGAAGCAATCAATATACCCGAAGGTATAAAAAAAGAAGACGGGGAACTGTTTGTCCTCAAAGAAAGTGTCCACTCTTCCGGGTCCGGCAAAAACATATTGATGGGAACCAGAACCAGCTGGTGGATGGGGCACGGCAAAATTAAAGGCACGGTGGTCCCCCTCATCTATTGCTTGATGAGCAGCAGAACCAGGGAGGCATATGACATTTGTTGGCAAGAATTGCTGTCAATCGCCCGGGAGAACGAAATATCCCTGCTGCCAGAAGATATTGTGTCAGATTTCGAGCAGAATAAAATCTCGTCAGCAACAGCCTTTTTTCCAAAGGCAAATAACCACGGTTGCCTATTTCATTTCGGCCAAATAATTTAGAGGAGGGTTCAAAGCCTCGGATTTGCAAAAAAAATATGGGTGGGATGAAAACTTTGCTGTGGAAGTCAGGATGTTGAAGGCCCTCACATTTGCACCAGATGATGATATTGGAGAATACTTCAAAGAAGCAAACGACTCATTGGTAAGTGTGGAGGCAAAACCAATTTACCAGGTTTCGAAAGAATTATGTAAGAACAGCAACGCGATATCAACCATCATTTTGGACCATCGGTGCCTCTGCTACTGAAAGGGATTTCCCTAAAACGCAAAACAGCGTGGAGGTATGGCATCGACGCTTAAAGGTAATTTAATTTTAAAATCAAAAAATTTATAGTTTTCTTATTGTTTCATTTTTCCCCATTTAAGGTTGTTGTAAGCAAACGTCATGCTGGCGTCTGCAAAATAGTTGCTGACCTTGGTAAAGAGTCGATAATTGCCAAGTCAACCATTGGAGGCATAAGAAACTCTTGAATTCAAGAATACGAGCCACATTTCAAATTCATGGTCAAATTCCGGAACATAACCATCAACTTGAACGGAATCCCGTACATCTCCAAAGAAGGTTCTGTCATAACACCCCTCCCGGCAATATTTCAAACAAATCCTAATAAAAACAAATACCGTGAATTGTTCTCACTAGAAATGTTGAAGGATTTTCATATTAATAACATTAATGAAATTCATCTAATGCAAATAGAAAATAATCATCATCACGTAACAACATTCTTTTCCGTCCTTGGATTTCTTTTCATAATATTGTAGTGATTGAACCTTGCAACGCCGAAATAAACATAAACTCAACGAACAATGGTTGCCTTCCGGCATTTCGATTATGCACAACTTCATTAACTATCAGCCTTTACAACAAGTCAGTCGTCGTCCGCACCGCCGCCGACCACCATTAGTATAACTTTGTATAGTCTTTTATTTAATTGAATAAAACATTTTTTATGTATCTTTGAACGAAAGAAAACGAAAATGTGCATCGTTAATTTTATTTGCGCTCGAGTTTTCAAAAAGAGGAAAACTAATGGGACGGCAGCAGCAAGACAAGATTTTTAACCAACGATCCAACTATCGAATGGTCCAACGAATCGACCCAAGTTTTTAATAAAAGTAATAAAAGTTGATACGAGTTAAAAATTGTTTAAGCATTTTCTATTTATTGAACAAAGTCAAATTGAAAGTCACGAAATGTTGTGACAATTGCCAAAACGTCAAAATAATTAAATCGTAATAAAACAGCCAACACCAGAAACCAGTGGACCAATAGCAATAGTGAATAAAATTCTAATCATTTCCGTTCGCATTAGAATACGAAACGCGAAACAAATAATAAATTTAATGTTAAGCAAATATTAAATTGCAACCATGGGAAGCTAAAGAAAATCCAATTCCCACATTGCAACACCTTTTATAAAATTGAATTGCTATCATTTTGTCATTTTTGTAACCTTATGAAAAACAAATAAAGTTCAGTTTAAACAGTACTCTTCATTAAAACAATCGTTTTATTATTGGCGCAGTCGGTAATCGAAAAAAGTAAAACGAAACGATTCAATTGTTCACGGGGCCGTTTCTCAAATCACATTTTAGTGAATTATAACAATTTTGGTTCACGGGATCGTTTCTCAAATCACATTTTAGTGAAATATAACAATTTTAGTTCGCAGGACCGTTTCTCAATCAACATTTTAGTGAATTATAACAATTTTAACAATTTCGCAACAAACAGCATGACATAGTTTATAAAATTGGGTGCAGTAGTAAGGAAGAGGAGACGTGCAATCGGATCTACATTGGGACAACTAAGAGATCATTGGAGACGAGATTAATGGATCATAAAGCGGATATTCGGAACAAAAGAGAATCCACTGGACTATCACAACATATACTGGGAACTGGACACTCTGCAGACTTTGATAATAAATGCAATAACAATGGAGAAAGAAAAGAGAAGAAATAATAGATACACACTTGAAAGTCTACGTATAAAACAAAATATAGACAAAACAATGAATACACAGGAAGACAGAGACAACACAATAGCTAGTTATTCTCTTGCATTAAGAGCGATGTAATTCTTATTAAATTTATTGTTTATTTTCATTTAGTTTTTCTAAAGTGCTGTGCTGTAGGTTTTTATTTAATTTTTCGTTTATTTATTTTCAAATAATGTTAAATAATACATTTTTATTTTAGAAAATTTCAAAGTTTAAAATTATCATCTATCAATAATTATTATTAAATGTAAAACCTCAATATAACTTCATATATATTCATCTTACTTAATTAAAATTAATTTAACTGGCGCCCGAGCAGGGACCGAGCAGGAGTTTCGTCAGAAAATAAACTGAAACCAGTCGCCTCAAGTAGCCGCCCTGTTAACTGAAACGTCAATAAAGTGCTAAGTTCTTCAAAAAATTATAACCAGTCGCCTAAAGTAGCCGCCGTGTTTAATTAAGAGGACATCGAAGTAACTGAAATGTGCTATCCGGTATCTACCAAACACATAATACCCACTATAATACTGAATAATTCCAAATATATTCTAATAATAAAGTGAATTATAATTTTTGAAAACATTAAAACAATAAGTGCAAGTTTGGAGAACGAGGACCCTTAGTATCCAGATCTTGAAAAGAAAAAAGGACGATATAAAAGATTATCAAGCCGCTCTACCGAGATGACCAATATGAAAGTCATGTATTTTATGTAAGTTAGATTTAAGAATTGTGAAGAAAAAGAATATTTTCTAACAAACAAATTTAAAATAACAAAAGGAAAAAATATTAATTAAAAAACAAAGTAAGTAATACATTCATTAAAAGATATGGCACAAATAATAACAGAATTAGTAAAACTAGAGCCAAAAAATATACAATAATGAATACTTTTTGCACTAAATGTCTAAACTCTATACCTAGTGCTAAATACATGTGGATTGTACGGTTAACCATCCCATAGTGAATGTACTGATCTCTCGATTTTCGATTGAATATAATCCAATTAATATTTGAAACAGATAACATTTTCTATAAATGTGATAAATGTAAAACAAACCGACTTGATGTGTGCTTACAAAAAATTAATGATCATTTCACACTCTTGCAAGAGAGTATCGGGTTGCTTAATATTCATGTAAAAACGCTAGCCCATAAATGCAAAGATTCAAATGAAAGTCTAAATATTAGCCGTGACATTCGTGATACGACTCGATTGCAACGAAAACCTAAGGTCAATGAACCTCCAAAGTCTAAGGTTGCAAAAAAAGAAACAAATAAAAACGCAGTTTCGTCGTCTGCTTTGTCTCGTTTTTCGTTATCTAGTAGCAAGGGATCCCCAGTTGTTCTTCGTTCTGGTCATGACTTAACTAAGATGAATATAAATAATTGTCGCAGGTCATCATCATACCCAAATTTGAGCAATAACAATGAAATAGACAGTAAGAAAAAGAAAAAAAATATTTCTGATGATGTTGTTGTTGCTTCAAATGCTAATAAGGTGAGTGATGGTGCTCCTGTAAGTGTTGTTGTTTCCGATTCCTCTTCTAATATGGGTGACACTGTAGCTGATGAAGTTGCTGAGACAGCAGCGAATTTGATGGGAAATATCGATGGTGTTGTTGTTATTTCTAATGCTGTTGTGCATGATGCTGATACTGCTGCTGCCGCCTTCGTTTCGGCTGTGAATGCTGATCTTGTTGCTAATGGTGTTGTTGTTTCTAATGCTGGTGCTGATGGGACTACGATGCGTAATGATGTTATCAATGGTGATGGTGTTGCTATTTAAGCTATAGATGTGGATGGTGCTAATGCGGCAGTCGCTGCCGATGACGATATACTTTGTGGTACCTGGTCAAAAATATTAAGTTCTAAGGTCCCACGAAAAGGTGTTGACCCTGTTGACTCAGAGGTACAGAAAAGTTTGTCAGTTACTCACAATAATTTAGACAATAAAATTATCGTCGGTACTAAGTTTCAATGCAATGACCTTAAAATTGTGAGAAATATAAAATCGGATGCTTTCATCCCTCCACCACCACTGATGGAATTGTTAACTTCGGATCCACCAATCTTGGAATTGACCCAAATGAAATTTCGTGCTTCAAACTTGTGAAACAACAAGAATCTGATCGTAATTTGAGATTCATCAACTTTAAACTTGGTGTCACTGCAGAATGGTCAAAGAAAATCTATGTTGATGCTTTTTGGCCTAGTGGCGTCAAAATTCGTCCCTTCGGGATCATGCCAAGAAACTAATAAGGTTAGAGGGATCTCTAAAATTACAGGAAGAGCAGAAAGTGCTCTTGAATCTTATAACATACCCCTAGAATGAAAGGCAATATCTGGCTGCCTTACCTTACATTACGCTGACTAAAGATATCTTGGTAGCTTAAAGTATCAAATGACCTCATTAATTCAAGGAAATTCACCTTTCAAGAATTTTATCAAGCAGTTTACACACAATAAATTATCATTAATTTTAAATAAAATATCCTGTATGGATATTTCTTCAGAATCCACAAGCCTTTTAACAGCAACTTATCGAGATAAAGCTCCCGATTCTTTTATTGGTGGACTTAAGGGCGATTTGCCAAAACTTCTAGGAATCCGTGGCGGACCTGCCACCAGCATTACATTTATGTCTTAAACTGGAAAATCAAAATATCCGGTCCTCATATGCAAATAACCAACAATTTATAAATAACTTTAGGTTATATTTTCAGTACAACCCCAAATTCCACCATGTCGATTTAATTCTCAACCTCAAAGTCCAATGCAAAGAGAATCGTTTTTTCCAGTTAGCTCACTTCTCTTATCAAAGTCGACAATTCCGGTCTACTTGGCCAACACGAAAAACAAGCAGGCTTTCAAAGATATAATAAGCATAATCAATATTATTCCTTTCTCAGAGACCGCCAAGATCTAAACCTAGGTCAGTGCCAATGAAAAAATCAACTATACAAATGGCCCCAATAAACTATTTGTGGCAACCTGCCTATGACAATGTTTGTTTTTTTTTTATTATTGATTTAAATCTAAATTAGTAGAAAATAAAACATAATATTTGATTGGAATCAAATAATTGTGAGTAAAGTCTATGTCATTCAATTGGAATTTACATTAAATTGTAATTGCATTGCACTTTTTGTGGGTCGAAAGAACGAAAGCATTAAATTGCAAGAAATAAAAACTAAAATTAAAATTTCATTTGTTCAAAGATGAGCGAACCGGCCATAAAACCATTTTTGTGTGAGACGATGGAAAAATCGGTGGTGAGTTTAGAATGGAAAAAGTGGTTTCGATCATTTTCTCTTTACCTGAAGGCAGAGGATATTACCAACGTAATAAAGAAAAAGAATAAACTTCTACATTTGGGGGGACCACAACTACAGGAGGTTATTTTTAACATTCCGGGAGCGTTAAACAACTAAGAAACTGTTGGTGAAGGGAATGTTGATGTGTTTAATATGTTAGTAGAAAAGTTAAATACTACTTTTCGCCAAAAAGGAACTCGACCTTCGAGAGGCACTTGTTAGACAGGTCAAGCCTGAAGAGGGAGACAATTTTAATAAATTTGTGTTACGACTTCGCCACCAAGCAACGAAATGATATTTTGGGAAAACATTTCAAGAAGATATCGACATAAACATTAAAGATAAGGTCATTGACTCATGTGTGTCGAAGGATTTGAAGAAACGGTTATTAGAAAAAGAGCATTCCTTAGATGAAGTTTTAGATATATGTCAAGTACATTGGTTATCCCAAGTCTATAAAAGCGGATAACGGTCAGCAATTCGTGAGCGAGAAAAGGGGGAAGACTATTAGAAAGAAATTCAAAGATTTAGCTTAATGTATAACGTGACACCACATAGTACGACTGGAAAAACTCCTTCCGAGCTGCTTTTTTTTCAATAGACAGATATGAGACAAAATCCCGTCTGCACAAGATATTTGTGAAAATATTTTGGACTCAGAAGCGAAGGGAGCAGATATTGCAGTCGGTGATAAAGTTGTTCTTTGAAACCTGGTTAACCAGCACAAGTTGACACCAACTTTCAACGCCTCAGAGTTTGAGGTGATTCGTGTAAATGAAAATGAAGCTGTAGTACGCGGAGCAGATGGAAAGACATTTCGGCGTAATTTGAGCCATCTTAAGAAAATTACGAGTCCAGTTCAATCTCCGAAGGACGCAGAAGCACATTCTGAGACTCGTCAGAATTCATTACGGGAAGAGGTTACCATGGAAATTGCGGTTGGGGATCGCCCTCAGAGTTCAAAGCCAGAGTTAAAATTGAGACTTAAAAATATAGAAGGGATGTGGCAACCTGCCAATTACATCTGATCGACAGAGGATACACATTTATGTATATCTTAAAATAAATGATCTCAAATACAAAAACAAGAAACAAACAACTCAAATCATCTACAGTCAATTCTCTAGAACAAAAACTAGATCACATGTCAGCCTCGCAAAGAAATTCATTAATTTTCATTACAAAAAGCAAAAGCCTGTTTTCAGAACCTGACGAAGGTCTTACATATACTACAGTATGTATATACAAAATCATACCCTTATCCTTCTTCACTTCGGGACGAAATAGAATCTCAAGTTTACAAACTTTCACAAGATGGAATAATTCGTCCATCTAGATCCCCTTACAATTCACCCGTGTGGGTTGTACCAAAAAAATGTGATTCCGAAGGTAATAAACAATTCAGAATGGTTATAGACTACAGAAAATTAAAGTCACACAGTCACAATAGCCGACCGCAATTTGGAAGAAGAAAATTCTTCACAGTTTTTGATTTAAGAAATGGATTTCATCAGATACCACTAAGAAAATCTGACATTGAGAAAACAGCGTTTTCCATTAACAATGGAAAATTTGAATTTTCAAGACTTCCTTTCGGATTGAAGAACGCCTTTTCAATATTCCAACGTGCCCTTGATGATATTCTCAGAATGTACATAGGAAAGTCATGTTATGTTAACATAGATGAGAACGAAAAACAACATCTCAACCATATTTTAGAAATATTTGAAACTCTTAACAGTGCCATCATGATGGTCCAATTGGACTAATGTAATTTGTTTAGACACTAAGTCGAATTCCTTGGTTTCGTCGTTTCATCCGAAGGTATTCGAACAAACCTCCAAAAAATAGAGGCAATCCTAAACTACGCAGTTCCTCAGACTCTTAAGCAACTTCGATCTTTTTTAGGCATTTCGGGATACTATAGACGCTTTATTGGAATCTATGTATCTAAACATTGCCAAACCATTAACTTCCTATTTAAGAGGAGAAGAAGGACGAATTTTGGCGGGAGTAACTATGACTCTCTTAATCTGATGAGCGACCGTCACTGATTACGACGCTAGTAAAGCAAACCGATTTTTGACAAGCATGAGGATTTAACAGCCGAATCCATATTATTAATATGCCAGAACAGAACTGCTGAAAAGAGAAGTTGTAGAGGATCCTTAGCGACTCACATGTGAGGAGTTGTGGCCTTGACCGGATGACCGTCTTCGTATTCATACATGTGCAAAAAAGCACATAAGAATGGTCGATGGCATTGTCAGGTCTTGGTAATGACAAATCATTCGTTTGGAGCAAGGTTTCTTCTGCGACTCTCATTCTGGTAGAATATGCAACGTCGAGAATTAGTGTCGTCTTCATTGCATGAATGGTTTTTGATGGGAGCGAGTCAGATTGAGAGACCATAGCTACATGTCTTAACAGCCTCCTCGTGGCGACCGCTGGACATGACCAAAAAGAAGAGAGATGGATGTATAACATCCTGACATACCTCTTCTACTGGGACTACTAATAGTTAAGACAAAGCGGATCTATGGTGTTACCAGCTCCATAGATCTTTAATATGTTGGTCCATTACAAAATAATACGCCTCGGATACATTTAAACCCAGTACCCACTGGTTCTGGGAACCAACTAGTTCCACCCCCCTCCCTCCCCAATCTTCTGTGATTTGCCCCTATTGTCAACGTACCTTCGCTAAAGCTTCGGGTCTAGGTGTCCATAAGCGAAGAGCTCACCCAATGGAATATGACGGAGAGAAATTGAGGTCAGACATCAAAGCCAGATGGTCTGACGAGGAAATTAAAATGATGGCTAATAAAGAGGTGACGCTTGAGCGTATGGACATCCGCTTCATGAACATCGAATTACACAAATATTTTCCTGAACGCTCCATAGAGGCGATAAAGAAGGCTCGTCAGAAGTCGTCTTATCGCCAACTTTTGGTTGAGTTCAGACTAGAGAGAGAGCAAGACCCTACTAATTCACCGGAAACGGCCAATCCTCCCTTAACGGACTCGCTCATATTCCTTGATTTTGTTAGGTCCCTTCCATGCCTGCGATCCCCTGACTTCGATAGAGACTTTCTATTAAGGATCATTGATCTAGCCCCTGCTATTGGTAAGGATGAAACGGCTACACGCCTTGGATGCTACCTGAGAGAGTTGTTTCCAGCACCCCTCCCCCCTTTTCGACCACGTCATTCCAGACCTTCTCCACCTACAACTAGGCGGCAACGAAGACGTGAGGAATACAAATCAACTCAGATTAACTGGAAAAAACATCAGGGAAGATGCATCAAGACAATTCTAGAGGGCCCATCCGTATCCAAGATGCCCCCAAAAGAGATTATGGAACCATTTTGGATAAGTATAATGGAGCAATCCACTAATACCTCTCCACGCGATGTGTCTACCACACAGAATCTTGAAGCATTATGGATCCCAATCTCTGAGGAGGAAATCTTAAATTCTAAGCCCGCTAACAACACCTCTCCTGGGCCGGATGGTATAACACCTCGACAAATTAATTCCCTACCTAAAGGAATACTCGTCAGAATATTCTAAAACTAAATTTAATAAAAAACTCATTGTTCTAAACACTGAAGCTTTCAAAAGACTCCAAAATACTTTAGTTTCACAGGATTTGATCCTTTCTTACCCAAACTTTAAGAAACCATTTGAACTTACAACTGATGCACAGGTGCAGTGCTATCCCAAGATAGTCGACCCATAACATTTATTTCTCGAACACTGAGAAAATAAGAAGAGCTATGCAACAAATGAAAGAGAATTGCTTGCAATTATTTGGGCTTTAAATGTTCTACGAAATTACCTATACGGTACAGCAAAGGTGAAAATTTATACAGATCACCAACCATTAACATACGCATTGAGCTCTAAAAATCACAACGCAAAAATGAAACGCTGGGAAGCGAATACGATTACGTTGCCTTAAAACCGACCAAACTCATCGAACGTTTGAAGAACTTCTTGACCGCTCAGTATAATTATGAGTATAATTTTTCAATCCACTCTGCAACAAAGAAGTCTTCTTCTTCTTTGAAATAACTCTTGTAGTGCACATACAACTCCAATATCACATTAATTTTTATTACTGGTCATTGACGCTAGATTCAGGGTACACTTCACAATGACCAGTCTATTTTAATGCACTACAAACTACACTCGCATTTCATTTATGGCCATGAGAATCAACCTCATTGGAATTATATTTCCAATGTCAATGACGTTTCAGATTACTTTTACTCTGGACAGATGTATCTTCCTACTTACTAGGTTCAATGCACTGCATAGTGTTTATGACTGAAGGTATTTGGATACATTTGTGCATTGTGAAAGGAACATGCATATTGGCTATTAATTTGATGACATAGCAAATATGCTGCCCGACATTTGAAGATAGAATATTGTATGTATGTTTAAGTGAAAATATGTGTAGGCTTAAGTTCTTAGTATGTAAGTAAAAAGTTTTGTATAAATAGTCTAAGTTTTGTCAAATAAAGTTACTTTCAATCTTGAAGTAAAAAGATAAACATCGGCTCTTTAGCCTTCTTTTTCATTTCTATTTGGAACAAACAGATCGGCTCTTTAGCCATCATTCATTTCGGCTTAGAGAAGCCTTTACAATATCCCTCATAGCTTCGTAGGTGAGGCAGGGCATTTTTCCAGTTAGAACCTTTATTACATGGCGATCTTGCCGGTATTATAAATGCCGTATAAGAAAGAAGAGCTGGACCATCTATTCCAGCAATTAGACAGCCCGTATCATCCGGGCCAGCCTACAAAGGAAGCACCGAGATATACCGCGACTCCAAAGTCGGCGGGACCGAGACCTCTAACAATTGAGGAGTACAAAAAGAGGCAAGCTGCTATAAGAACGCAGCCAATACAATCGGAGCCAGAGCACCACAAGAAGAAACGAGCCGGGCGCAAGGTGAAGCTCAGGCAAGAAATCGGGAACCTATACAGGTTGGCTGGGTTAACCAGCAACGAACAGAAAAAACATTTTATCAAACAAGCAAAAAATTTGCAACAACAAGCAAATATAAAACATAATATAAAAGAATACAAAAAATAATATATTTTTTTTTATAATGGGAGGAAAAACCTCCTCAACAGAGGAACAGACCCAGAAACATATGAAAAATCCAAACAATCAAACATTAAGAGAAAAACAAGCCCACGATCTAAATTATCACAATAAAAATCGAGATCAAATAAAAATCTTAGTTAGTTTAACAAGTTATTTTACAAAATTCATCGAAAACTATTACCTGATCGCTCAATGGACATCGAAAGAGAAATCTGCTTTTCAAAACCTTAAGAAATGCCTAATGAATAAACCAGTATTTGCGCTGTAAGCCCGTTCGCAGAACATCAACTTCACACGGAAAAAAGCGCTCAGGGAGGGAATCGTTGGAGTACTTTTACAAACGGATGATAAACCATTGCGGCCTGTTTCTTTGTACAGTAGAAAGACAACAAAAGAGGAGACAATTTATCATAGCTATGAGTTGGAGGCGTTGGCGGTAGTTTAATCTGCAAAAAGGATTCGCCGGTACCTTGGCAAGCACTTCTTGATCGTCACCGAGTGTGAATCCCTCAAAACTACAATATAAAAAAAGGAAAGCAACAGGTACAGTCATTGCAGCAAATAAAGGGGTAATTGACGTCAAAAATACTAGAAAAAGCGCAGACGAAGTAATCGAAATCAATGACTTTCAATTTATCCCAGATCTTAGCACCAATTTGTTGGCTGTTAGCCGCATCGTGAAACGAGGTCACACAGTTGTTTTTCAAAACAGGGGCGTTCAAGTGATTGATCGAAATCAAAAGGTAATTGCAACCGGATTACATTATAATGATTTGTTTAGGTTAGATACCGCATCCCCGAGCAATGCACTGTCGTGTAGAGCAACTGCTACTCGCGAACTTTGGCACCGGCGAATGGGCCATCTAAATCACAACAGTCTCAACCAGTTAAAAGAAGGTTTGGCAACAGGAATCAACTTTACAAACCAATCCGAATGAGATTGTAAAATGTGTCCCATTGGAAAACAAATAAGACTTCCATTTAGTAAGCAAGGTAAAAGAGCTACTGATCTTTTAGAACTCGTCCATTCCGACATTTGCAGCCGATGGAGCATAAGTCTCTCGGAGGTAGCCGATACTTCTTATCTTTCGTCGACGACTACTCGTGAAAGAAATTTGTTTTCTTTCTTAAATCGAAATCAGAACACGAAGTATATCGATGCTTCTTAGAATTCGTAAATTTCGCAGAAAATCAAAGTGGTAAGAGGTTAAAGAAGTTCCGTACACACAACGGAAAAGAATACTTGAACTCGAAGATGCGTCAAATTATAAAAAATAAGGTAGACATAATGCTAATTTTATTTTAAAGAATAAAGGGTTGTAAAATTAATTGATTGTTTACTAAATTGTAAAAAAAAATCAGAAGTGGGATTGCCCAAGTTAAGTACTTTCAACAACTCATCTATAATCAGGGAATTTTTTGTTATTATTGTTTTTATTTTTCCCTTTCCCTTACTATTTTAATCATGTCTCGTCTTCAAGATAATCCTCAATTAAACAATCCTGCCAATCAAGAAACTGTTTACTCCCGTAATGATCCTGAAAGATCGATAATCGTCAGAACCATTGCCAATCAAACTGCTGTATCCTATCCATCCACCTGGTTCCAAGCCAATCGTAATTCAAAGCCAAGAATCAATATTAAAATACGCATGACTGGAAACGCTGTCTCCGTATCACTCGCCGCAGTCAGAAATTCCCTTTTTCAAGGAATTCTGTCTAGCCAACCGTCCTTCTTAGAAGCCATGGCCTTTCTCTATCTAAAAATGAGAGAGACAGTGGGGATTCTAGATGAGCCGTGGATTTCCTATAACACAACTATTGGACTAGCACAATCAGAAGTCACTCCTTTATCTTTGCTTGATGTCACTCTTCACCCCGATCTCATGACAGACCTCCTTATAGGCGATGATGTAAACGAAGAGAATGATTTATTCATTATGGCCTATTTGACCTCCATATATCGTTACGCTCGGGCAAACTCTCCAGAATACCGCACTCATCTCACCAATGTAATAAGAGAGTTTTTAAGAGGATTGCCAGGATCCGAATCAAGATCGGTACAATTTCACTATCCGGGCGCAGCCAATATCGGAAAAGGATGGGAAAATAATCCCGATTATTGTCGATTGATCTGCGCTATTGACATGTTTTTTATACGTTTTCCCACACATGAATCTGCCTCAATTCGATTTGGCACACAAGCTGCAAGACACAAAGACTGTGCAGCTTTAACCATCTTTTTAAAGACACACGCTCAGCTCGGATTTAGCCAGCCTGCCGGATTGCTTAGATGGCTATTCACGGAAGACTTAGAGAATGATGTATTGCGATTATTTAGGGCGGACGAAGAATATGATCAAAACTATTCCTATTTTCCTTACCAAGTAGATATGGGATTGGTCACTAAGTCAGCCTACTCAACTGTTGCGTGCCCGAGTATCTATTTCTTTTGCAGTTCTATTCTAGCAATCAATAATGATTTCCGCGGACTTAATGCCCGTTTTACCTTGCAACGAAATGTCAACAATGTACTTTGTAACGCAAAATTGCTCACCTATGCTTTCAGAACCACTGCCGATTTGGACATACGATTCGTCACAGAAAGACCAGCACTTCCTCCTTCAACAGAAGGAAACAATGAAGATCAAATAGAGATAAACATTCTGGACCGTCCATTGACGAAAAATCCTAATGATTGGTTAGTATATTACACTACCAATGAAGATGTCCGAAATGCAATAGACTCATTTGTGAGGAACCGTCTCAACCAGAATCAGGTACTCCGACCGAATTCTGTTGGATTATATATAAGACAGAGCACTACCGACATTTAACGCTCCCTAGCAGTGAATGAAAACCTTATCAAAAACAATCGTTGTTCAAAAATTTCAAAACAAAATATTATAAAATTTTGGTTAAGGGCCAGTTACGCCGCGAAGGGAAGCGGCAGTAAACCTAATGGAGCTGGTAGTGGACTCACAGGACTACGAAATGGAAGGATGGAAGAAAGTGGCGGCAAAAAAGCGAAGAACATCGAGTCATTCTATGTTATCAGAACCTTCAAGCAAAGACTCTTCAAACCAGAGATACGGTGAGAATAGATTCGAAATTCTTATCTTCAGTAACGGTGGGAAGTCACCTAGTAGTCAAACTATAAAAACAAAAATTATCAATAAAAATAATGTAAAAGTAGATTGTACTAAGAACACAAATAAATTTTGCCCCCATATAATTTGGTATAAAGCTGATATTAAAAAAATAGTTGATGACTTAAAATCACAATTACTTGATCTACAAGTAAAAGTTATTAATATTAATAGCTCTAAAAGCAAACTTTTTGTGAACGATGTTGGGACACACTCCAAACTAATGGATATACTTAGGGAGTCGAAAGAGGTTGAAGCCCACTCCTATACTCCTAAAGAATTAAAAAAGAGTTAATTTAATTTTAAGAGGGTTAAATTTCCAATACGATTTAGATGAAATAAAAACTGAAATTGAAAGCCAGGTTCAAAACGTAGTGGAAAGTGTCATGAAATTTGAAACTATACGTTCCAAAGAAGAACAAATTGAATATAATTTGTTGTCAAACTTAAACTTTTGCCGAATAAACAGACTAAAGAAGTAATGGGTATTAAATATATCTATTACTCCAAAGGCCAAGAGGGAATCGTGGGGTGATGTAATGCAGAAGGATATAGTCGCATTGCAAAAAATTGAGCGCGCAATTACAATTGCGTCAAATGTGAGCGTGATCATAAGCCTGGAGAATGTAAACTGGAAAGAACGGAGGATTCCATTCCATATTGCGTAAACTGTAAAAAAATTTACCTTTCTGCTAACTACAGAGGGTGTCCCTTTTACGAAGGCTATATCAGTAAACGGAAGACTATGGTGAAGAATGCGATTACAAAAAAAAAAAAAAAAAATAGATAAATAGATAAATAGAAAAAATACTAGGTACATTACATACAATGTATGATTTTGACAGGTTTGATGTATCATTTCTGTTTCACAGAATTGTGTTTCAGTGTTGGACCTGTTTAAAATCATTACAGTCAAAGGACGGACGCTTAAAGATTCAATGGTTTTTGAAATGCTGATACCACTAGCACAAGATCAAGAATTTCAGGTGTTTAATCTAAATCCTTTGCCTATCAGTCACAACAACATGAGTCATCTAGTGGATATATCTAAGCCATACCTTGCAGTAACATTAGCAAGAGTCAAGTTTTTTGGACTAAATGAATACCACCTCAAATGAAATACCACCTCAAAATCGGTGGCTCGCACTTAAGCAAACTAATAGCTGGTTATTTTCATTGATTACTAATTCAACAGGTCTTCTCATTTGCAACGGAGTAACGAGCAGCATAGCCTTATCAGACAATGGCGTGATAGAGTTCAAAGATATGTGTACTCTCAAAATAGGAAACACCATCATAAACGGACACTCAAACTACAAAACAATTATTGCCAAGTCGTTCATTCCAAGTGTAAAAATCAGCAACTGGATTGGAACCCGTAACCTGTCGAAAGACCTTGTCCCCCCGTTGAAGGTAAGCAAAATTAATTATGACCAATTTAAAAATCTTACACAGGAATTAGAAGACCTGAAGAAAGACATAACATCACCTGAAGAGCCCCAATTGAACATACAAGATAACCACCATTATGGTTTGAGCTCTTTGCTGCTAGTGACTGCTAATGGAATGATTATCATTTATTGCCTGCGGCAGAAAAGACCAATTCCAACACCAAGAAGAACAGTTCCTCGCTTTGCAGCCACCTGATAAATTGAAGGTTAGGAATCTCCAAGGAGGTGTGTATGTACAAACTCATAAATGTTTGCAAACGTTTCAATGATTTTTTGTCTTTTATGCATAATTGTAAATATATTAAGTTTCTTTCTTTGTAGCGAGAGTTCCTGTGTGAACGATTTATTTGAATGGTTCACCAGACGAAATACATACTTTTGTCTTTTTAATTAGTATGCATATTCCCACGTTAGCGTGGGATAGAGAAAATATCACACAGTAGCTCATCGAATTATAAGCGTTGTACATTAGTGTATGTCTAAAATAAAATTATTATAATTTCACCTTTCAAGAAGATCAGTCGTTTTAATTTTGTCGTCCAGAAACTACTTCGCTCTTACTTCGTTTTGTTTTCGTTATGCCACTTTTTTTTGTATTGAATAGTCTATATTTGAAGGCCATCGGAAAGTCGATGCATTGACCTATTGCAAATAAGCTTAAATTAATTTGAGAACAATAAATCGACCGGCAGTCGAAATCGACCCGGGAAACATTGATGAACGTTTTATTACTACCTATAATCGAATATAATATAACTCGCGCGACGACCGTAGTTCTAATTTGGAAGAATGATTGGTCATACATATGAGGCATGAAAACCAAATTCGAAACGAGCAAATAAATAAACGCGACAAAACCATTGATACATTAATCGAACAAATCCAAAATATGATAAGAATTAGACCCAACGCCAGCAGTACTCCTAGATTGGATGAAAACACAACATTTAATTACAACGTAATGCCTGACATCACGAAAAATATAGTGCAGTTCGATGGCGAAATAGACGGAATGGCTGCGCAATCCTGGATTAACACCCTAGAAAATATGCGCCAAAGTCATCGTTGGTCTGATGCGAGTTAAGGCACATATTTTCCATTCAAACATAATTGGAAAATCGCTGTCAAAGCACTTGGCGACAACCATCAGCATCTTAGGAAAAAGAAGCTTACTAAGCACGTCCGAAATATTAAATCCAGAACAAGTTCAATCATGCTTGTAATTGAATATTCCAGATTCAAGTGAGGACAATTCCAAGGAAGTAAAAGAACAAAAAAATAAAAATAAATATTTGCTAGAAAAAGTGAAAAAAATTTAAATAGTTTTCAAACTTGCAAAGGAAGACATAGAAAATAACAAGTTTTCAAACTAGCAAAGGAAGACATAGAAAATAACAACCTTTGAATATCTACAATATAAAAAATAGACTCTTAAAAAAAAAAAGAAAACGAACATTTAAAAACATTGTGAACGAGTAACCAGCTGCACATTGAGGGAGAAACATCATTTCAAACGTCGTGGGAACAACCAATTGTGTTAATAAGGAAATATTATTGAAAATATATTGAATTGAATTTATTTTATTTAAGAAAATATAAAAAGTGTAAAATTTATATTAAGAAAATCAAATATTAAAAATTTTGAATATTAAAACTATTTCGTCATGCTGGACGAACTTCTCGACAAATTTAATAAATTAATACTGACAATGCCAAACAATACAGATATGGAAAATTTGGTCGCAAGACTAATAGCAGCTAATACTGCTTCACTGCAATCAGAAATTATTTCTCTGAAAGCAACCCTACAATCCGTTACAAGTTCAAGTCTTGGTACAGAATATACCACACAAACAATTTCTGATGAAATAACTTGCAATGAGACATTAAGTAGATGTTATCAAATCCTTGCCGGAATTTTCAGGCAATAATGCAAATTCATACGTAACCTGGCGAGAGGCAGCACATAACTCAATTTCGTTATACCCTAGAGGTAGTAGAAAATACTTCGCTGCTCTCACAATCTTTAGGAATAAAATAATACAAAACGCAAATGACACATTGACAAATCATGGTACAGTTCTATATTTCGAAGCTATTATTTTTCAAGGTTAGACTTTTCATACGCTGACAAACGACCAGCCCATGTTATTGAACATGAACTCAGTATTCTTAGACAAGACAATACTTCAATTATTATAGATTACTATAATATTGTTAACCAAAAGCTTACACTTATAATTAATAAAACTATAATGACACATGGCACAGATACTGCATTAACAAGAGAATTAAATCATGCACATCGTCGAAATGCTCTTAGAATATTTATCACAGGACTTAACACTCCATTATCTAATATAATATTCTCACTCTCTCCAGAGGATTTACCAAGTGCACTAGCTAAAGCACAAGAATCAGAATGAGACTAAACTTCGCATTACAGTTTAATAAATCTCAATTGAACCCTGTACCAAATCATTTAAATTCATTTAACAGGAATCAGAACAATCTTAAGTTCCCAGTTAAGAATTATTATAATAATAATCAGTACGCAAAACCAGAACCAATGGAATTAGGCAGTTCTGCTTATAGACATACTAATTTTGAAAACAAGAAGAGATTCCATAATAACCAGTTTCAAAGACCCACAAATGCATTTCAAAAACCCCAATTTTCAAGGCCACAATTTCAAAGATCACAGTTTCAACCTGAGAAAAAGACCATACGAAAGTATGCAAAGAAGCGCACAACCACCAGTTAAAATGGAACGAGTAAATAACCTCAACGAAGAAGCTTTTTTAGAAGAGCTCCAGGACTACCCTATATATAGAGGAATGGTCCAAAAAGGAAATTAAAAATATTGATCGATACACGAGCAACAAGTTGCTACTGTAGCCCAAATATTCTAGTTTATACTCGTAAACAAGAATTAATTATAAAAAAACGAGTTAGAACAATAAATGGTTCAACGATAATTACCAATTTCTATGAAGCTTTAATTTTTGATAGACATGTTAGGTTCTATGAAATAAACAATTTGGATGCAGATTTACTGATAGGCTGCAATTAATTAAAAAATGTAGGAATTATTATTGATTTTGGAAACAAAAATATTAAAATACGGAAATAAATCCGAAAAGTTATACATTCCAGAAGAAGAATGTAATAAAATCAATAATATACAAGATAAATCAAGTCAAGAATAGTTGATAGAAAACGTTAAAAATAGAGTGAAGCAAATACACTCAAACATAAACCAGAAACTACCTTTCAGAACAGACGTTCAAACTCCTATATGGACGAAACAATATCCATACCAATTTTCCGCAAATACATTCGTTAATAAAGAATTAAAAAGATTAATGAATGATGAAATAATACAACCATCCAAAAGTCCATATAATTCACCAATATTGATTTTTTCAAAAAAAAGGAATAAACGAAGACGGTTCCCAAAAATGAGACTCGTCATAGATTATAAGAAATTAAACGAAAATACTATATCGGATAAGTATCCCATACCAGATACTAACGTTATATTATCAAAGTTGGGAAAGCCAAATACTTTTCCACTATAGACCTCGAATCAGGATTTCATCAGATTAAAATGAAATCTGAAGATGTAGAAAAACATCTTTTTCCTTAAACAATGGAAAATATGCTATGGACAATATATTACGCGAATTCGTAGGGAAAATTTGCCATGTTTATATAGAAGACATAATTATCTATTCTAATACCAGAAAGGAACATACCGAACATTTAAACAAAATAATTGATGTATTAAAAAATGCAAATATGAAAATTGCACTAGAAAAATCTGTATTTTATAAATCTGAAGCAGAGTTTTTAGGATACATTGTAGGACAAAGTATTATTAAAACAGCCCCAAGAAAAATCGAAAGTATAAGAGATTTTCCTATGCCTAAAACATTAAGACAGTTACGAAGTTATTTAGGATAAACAGGATACTATAGGAGGTTCATTAAAAATTATGCCGCAATAGCGAAGCCTTTAACAAAATATTTAACGAGAGAAAACGGAAAAGTATCCAAATACGTTTCAAAAAAAAACAGAAATACATCTAGATCAAGATGGAATCAAAGCATTCCAGGAATTAAAAAATTATTTGATAAATGAAGTAGAACTTTCACAGCCAAATTACGAGAAAAAATTCGTTCTCACTACTACTACTACTACTGCTTCAAATGACGCAGTAGGCGGGGTATTATCTCAAGACGATAAACCAATTACATTTATTTCAAAAACCTTAAATTCAACTGAAAGAAATTATGCAACTAACGAAAAGAAATTATATGCCATTGTATGGGCATTGAAGAATTTAAGAAACTACCTTTACGGAGTAACAAATATAGAAATCCATACTGATCATCAACCATTAACATTTGCAGTTTCTCAACGAAATCCTAACCCAAAAATGAGAAGATGCATTCGATCATAGAGGAATACGCTCCTAAATTAATTTATAAACCAGGCAAAACGAATGTGGTAGCTGACGCTCTTTCCAGACAAAACTTAAATAATTTAACCGACGATTCTTCAACAGATGCAACTCAGCGTTCTGCAGAAGGTAGTGGAAATGGTCTTCAGACAACAAATATTATTAGCTAAAGGACTTTTCACTGCACATGAAAAATTGCAGAGTTTTTCAAACACCAAATAATTTAACAATTATCCTGAAACAATTTTTAAAACCAGGAGTAGTCGCAATACATTGCACTCCAGGAGATCTATACGACATTAAACCTAAAATTTTGCAAACTTCTAATAACAAGTTTTTATTTACTAAAATATTTGCAAATGACATACCAAATAAAGAGGACCAAGCCTCAATTGTGCTACAAACTCACACTAGAGCAGCACATCGAAATTATAGAGAAAACATTAAACTAATTTACCAAGTTTATTATTGGTCTAATATGCGAAAACAATTTAAAGAATATACTAGAAATTGCGATATATGCAATAAACTAAAATATAATAGGCATCCACAGTTAGTACCAATTGGAGAGGCTCCAATTCCAAAACAAGAGGGGGAATTCCTTCACATTGATATTTTTTCCGCAGAAAAAACAAAATACCTTACATGCATTGAAGCATACTCGAAATTTGTTTTAATAAAACCCCTAGATAACAAATTTAACTTAGAAGACAAAGTCTTAGAATTATTACAGAGTTTTCCTAACTGCAAGAAAATAACATTGGATAATGAAAGAGGATTTAACTCAGTTGTATTTAAAAATTTAATCGACAGACTTAGGCTGGTATTCACCGAGCGCTCATAACTTAAGAAGCTCATAAAACTATTCACCAAGCAATATTAGCGAAGATCTACGAGCGCTCTTAAAAGTTAGGAGTGGTCCCGACCACTCCTAAACTTACGAGCGCTCTCTTCGAAAGTTTGTTCGAAAATTCAAACATAGTCCTTAAAGAGACTACACCTTTAAACAATCAATTCGATAGCAGCAATGATTATTTCGATGAGGTATGTAAAATAGCTAAAATAGATATACATATGTATGTATATCGTCGTCACTGTAGTTGTAATACCTCGTAATCCCAGAACACAAATTATTTTTGAATCTTATAGTATAAAAAAGGTTTAGAATCTAATGGATAAAGTTTCGAGAGCCCTGCAGCTATGAAAATATTTATATGGTGCTTTCGATACTTAAAACAAAAAAGACTTTCCTGCGGTTACCTACAATGTATTAAAACTAGTGACGAAACGTTATTTTTGAACATAATAATTCTTATAAATATTTTCCATTCAACAGCATTTATCCGACAGCTTCATGGAAGATCAAAACCTCAAGTTAACACCATCTTTAAATGCCAGAGGGTCTACCACACCACTAACTCTGCAAAGCATTGAAATTCAACCCATAGGAATTAATATGGAAGAATATAGACGACCTTCAACTTCCCAGCAGTCTTGTGCCACTGCTTCATCGAGGCCAAAAAAAGAACACACAAAGAATTTGTTCAAACAATGCTAACAGAGTTTAGTGATTAAAAGAAAGCTAAATATAAGACAGATGTTGATTTCACAGTTTGGGTATGCCTGAACAAGAGAGAGTGGCTCTTATTTTCGAACTTCGAAAAACACGTGTGAGTGGTTGGTGAATACATACCCCAAAGAAATTTCAAGTTAAGAGCCTCGTAAAGTTAAGAGCCGTTTAAGAGCGCTCGGTGAATACCATCCTTAATATACAACTTTATTTTTGTGACCCAGGGCATAGCACCACTAACGGTCAAATTGAAAGAATTCATTCTACATTAATAGAAATGACGAAATGTCTAAAGGAAGAATACGAAATAATAAATACAACAGAAGCATTACTTAGGGCAGTTCAACAATATAACCAAACTATACACTCAGTTACAAATGGCAAGCCTTTTGAAATTTTATACAATAAAATTAATGATAATGATGTTTCAAAAAAGCTAGAAACAGCACAAGTAGAAATGTTAGAAAGATATAATATTAAAAGGAGAATTAAAAATTATAAACCAAAAGAAGTTGTTTATGAAAAAATACTTCAATTTAAAAATAAGAATAAAATGATGAATAGTTATAGGAAGCAAATAGTTGAAGAAAATTTAGGAAATAAGATGCGAACAAAAAAAAAGAGTTGTCCATAAGAATAATATTAAAAGTTAGATTTTTTTTATTTATTTCAGAAAAATGAAGACTATTACAGTAATTTTACTAGTATCAATTACTCTGACTACCGCTGATATAGTTGACTATACGAGAGAAAATTGTTTACTACTAGAAAATGGTAATACAGCATTATACAATGACTACGGAACTATTTTTCATATTACGCACCTTACTTATTTTGAGAAATTATGAAAAGAAACCGAATCAGAAATTGAAAGAAATTATTACAAAAACGTGAATTACGATACTGAAAACAATATATTAACTACCAGTAGAGATACAGACATAACAATTATTAAAACTCTTTTAGGACAACTTCAAATGACAAATAGATATAGACGAGGTATTGATGAAATAGGGAAAGTTTGGAAGTGGATTTCAGGATCACCTGACCATGACGATTTATTATTAATTAATGACAAAATATCAGAACTAGTGACAAACAATAACAAACAATTTGTAACAAACTCAGAAGTCTTTGATGCGATCAAAAAATTATCAGAATTTTTACATAGAACTGAGAACGATTCACAACTTAGATTAACTAAAGAACGAAATAAATTAATAGTAATAGAATTACAGAATTTGGTACAATACATTGCCTTAGCAAAATGAGGAACCTTAAGCCCTGCAATATTAAACTTACATGACATTAGGGAAATAACCATGATAAACAGAAAACAAGGTATGCTTATTGTATCTGAAATGTCGCCATCTTGAAAAGTGATGACGTATGAATCATCTCCGATTTTGACATTCTAGTTTTAGTTGGAAATTTCTATTGGATATTATATTTTGTATTAGTTTGCAGTTAAATAAATAAAGTTTAAAATTTGAAAAATAAAAAACAGAAGTTTAAAATGGTTGTATGTGCTGTTTTGGGTTGTAATAATTCCCCAGGAAGAAAAAAACAATGAAAAAAAAACTTAGATTTCACTACTTCCCAAAGGACAAAGAATTGTGCCAAATGTGGATCAAAGTTTGTGGAAATAAAAACAAATATTCCTTGATAAATAGTCGGGTTTGCTTGGGTTTGATTATAGACTTCAGGATATACTTTTTAAAGATAAAAGAATTTTGAATATCGGTTCAGTTCGATCCAAAAAATTGCCAATTGAGCATAAACAATCGTCTAGAGACAAGAGACAAGAACTCAGAGGAAACAAAAAGATCGTGAATGAATGTTTGGATGCTTTTGAAAAGTAAATAAATTGAATTAATCATAAACTATTCTTTATAATTCATTAACTTTGTTTTAAACAGTTCTTTAAAACCCTCAACAGAAGAAGATTGTGATCAGAAAAATCTGGAGAATTGTGTTTGTTCCAATAGCATTACAACTATGATCAACTTGTAGCACAAATGCTATCCAAAGTGTTTGCATCAAGAATGGACCCGGAAGCTAACGATGATGAAGACCAGGAGATCGATCTACAAACAGAAGAAGAAATATCAGAATTTAAATACGACGAGTTAAAAAAAGGTGAAGGTGCCCTTGAATACCACGCATGTTTCCTTATAAAGAAGTGGAAAATGATCAACAACCAAAATACTTCTTAAAGTTTTACTTGCGTGAACGAAAAATCTGAAGGAGGACTTAAAAAACCAAGCACTATGTTCCTTAAAAGAGTACTAGAAAGTATTCTTATGATAAATAATAAAGAAGTTCTACATACACAAGGAAAATTTATGGAAACTCACTTAAAAAAAGCAGAAGCTGTGTCTCTACATAGATATAAGGGTAAAAAAAATTACTTTTTAAATGTAGACTTTATTTTAGGATAAAGCATTTAAACAAATTATTTTCAAGAGACATAAACTGTAAAAATTAAAAAATAATAAGAACTATCGCATGAAATGAATTTTTTTTCTTCTATCTAATTTCCCAGCGAGATGATTGTGACGTCAGAGCAGAACTGTCAAAAATCTAATGAGCATACCTTGTTTTTTGTTTATCATGGGAAATAACTAAACATGAACATGGTAGCATGACAATAACAGACCTGTTGGACGTATCTAAATTTAAAATAATCCAGAATGAAGACGTAATAGTTATTTTTATTAAATACCTAATTATAAACAAAAATTGTAAGCTTTACGAAGCCAGGGCTATAAGCCAAATTGATGGGAAATTGTTAATTAATAAAGAAATTGCTAAATGTAATAATGATTACATCAATGTTAACCAATGTAAAATACATAGAATTAAGATACAACTTTTTTAAACTAAACAATAATAATACATGTTTATCAAATTTGCCAAATAATCAAAAATCTAAATGTAATAAGATAAAAGAAAAGAATGTAAACTTAGAAATAATAAAAGATGATTCAATATTAATATCGGGAGAGTATGTAGTTGACAAAACAACAATAAATGGTGTCTACTTAATAACATTTCAAAACCAAACAATCATAAATGGAATAATGTACGAGAATCCAACATATGCAATTCAAAGTTATTTAAAAACCTACACCATAGATAAATACGAAGCAGTGGCGATTCCTGATATTTAGTATTGGGTTAGCTCCGTGGTATGAGGAAGTTTAAAAAATTTTTAATTTTACTAATAAGGACAAAAACACAAACAATATTTCATATATTAATAACATCAGATAAAAGGTTTAAGAATGTATCGATACATAAATTCGTTTCGTCGTTCAACGGTAGCAAAATGACTTGATTAAAAAATTCGTCACTTTCTTTAAGCTCTTTTTATCGTCTTCAATGCAAAAAAAAAGCGCTCGATTGCTTTTGGTCAGCTTGTAATTAAATAGATTTTTAATTATTTCTTCAGGAAAATTGTTTTTTTGTGATATTTAATAAATTTGTTACCGTTCAATAAATCAAAATATTTCAGTTTTACAAAGGATGGAAACCATTCTGATATCTGCATTCTTAAATTGTCAACTACATATTTCAAAGAAAATCTCCTGTATTTTTTTTTATTTATATCAAATTGATCATTTCCAGCTTTTCGTTTTTCAGCATGTGTTAAACAGTCTGCAAGGTTGATTTCCAAATTTCAATCGATGCAGCATTTCGATCATTGCTTTCCCATGTATTTTTTTCATCATTTTATATATACATAATTTCAAAATATTGTAGAATGCTTTCGGTGTACGAGTAGAATACATTCACAAGTCGTGAACTAAGGCACCGCGACCGTTGCAATCCCATTCAAAGTGCTAACAAAATCTTGCACTCTCTTATGTTGGTTAATCCTTGGGACAGCACCAAATTCAAGACGTGTGCATAACAGTTGACAAATTCTGCATTGGGACATACATTCCCAACTTGTATTTGAATTACATTCAAATGACAACTAAAAAAGGAAGCCCCATCGTAAGTCTGGACTATAACTTTATATTTAATGTCATATTTTTCCAATAGAGCTGTAACTAATTGAAACAAATCTTCTACTGTTAGCCCAGAGCTTACATCAATAAGTCAGAAGACTCATCAAGTATAATAACAACAAAATCTGACTGTTTAATTTTTTTAATGTATGACAGCTTTGATCAAATAATTTCACCATTGAGGTACCTATAAAACCCGTTGCCGTTTCGTAGGTATTGTTTCAATACATTTTAAAACTCAATGTAGTTTCCTCGGTTTAAAGACGAAACAGACTAGTTTTGGCCTCTAAATGGCAAGCAATAAAATTTAAAAAAATCAATTAAAGGACCACCCTGAGATACATAGATAGATACAAATAAAAATAAATAAGCAAGATCAGTGGCGTCTTTAGGCATGGGCCCGGTGGGCCAGGGCCCAGGGCTCCGCAATTATTTGGCCCCCAGTTCCACCAACTCAAAATGAATGAATCTATACAAGAATTATATAACAAAACGAAATAAGGTTAATAGACAATAACAGAAAAACTAGTTTCATTGTACTCTCTGTTCCAATACCAAAATTCAACGTGAGTACCTACAAGTGGCGAAGGGTCCATATAAGTCAATTTTATAACCGCCTTATCTTTTGAAATTCTCATCCTCAACATCTTAAACTTCTGGCAATATGAATCTAATTTCATCATACACCTGCACACGCAGGTGGAAAAATGTTCTCAAAAGAATTGTTGCAGTTATTCAGCCCTATCGCCAATATCATGGGAACTTTTTTTCCCCGGAAATAAAATGTTACCCGGGAAAAAAAGTTTCCCATCGGGAATCTCCCAAGAAATCTTTTTTCCCACGAAACAATTCATACCAACCTTCAACTGTTTAAATCAATTTCGAAATTATCTTGACAGCACCAAATCGTGTTTTTTGTAAAAAAAAAAATTGTTTTGTGTCCTTAAAGGAAGAAAATATCAATTAAAATGATAAATAATATTGGTTTTGTGGTAGCAGTCGAAGATGTAATGCAAGATGAGAGAAATAGGCAAATATCTTTCAGAAGATACTTGAGGGATATATCAAACCCTCTTGAGTTACCAGAATCCATGTAAGTATCTCCGCAATCGAAGTTCCAACTCATATTAATTATTCATTTTGTATCCTTAAGATTCCATCAATACTATCGCGTTAACAAGCCAATGTTTAGGTGTTTGCTTGATACCTTGATCGAGTCGTTACCAGAATCCAAAAAACCATTTGCAGTACCCCCTGTTGTGAAGCTAAGCGCATGCTTGCGCTTTTTTGCTGAAGGAGCGTACCAAAAAGGTGTAGCAAAAAACTACGAAGTTGGCTTAGCACAGTCTTCCTTTTCAGAAGTTCTTCAAATTTTTGAAGCTAAGCTTTGTCCAACATGGATTCATTCACAAACAACTGTTGAACAAAAACGACGTACCAAGTTACGATTTTATAAAAAAAAAACAACATACATTATGTACATGGAGTAGTAGGATGCATAGACGGAACGCACATTCGGATTATTGCCCCTAAGGAAAACAAGCATCTACACTACAATCGTAAAGGATATTTTAGCTTAAATGTTATGCTTATAAGTATTAAATCTATATTTATATTTTTTTATTATTTAATTTCACATTTTTATAAAGAAATTCTTACATTTTGCCGTGCTACAGGTTTTTCCCCGACAACCAACTTGGGGAAATTTTCGCACTCAAATAAGAAAAAAGTTCCCTGGAAAAAATTATTCACGATAGCTATTTGCCAAAAGAAATATTTTTCCCTCTTTTCGAAGATCATTCACGATAGCAACTTTCCCAAAATGGGAAAAAACTCCGGAGGAATTTTGTTCGCGATAGGGGTGATTAAATTTTTGGCATCAAGAGGGCTTCCATTTTGTGGTAAGAACGAAACCATTGGGTCACCCAACAATGGAAGTTATTTGGGATGCCTGGAACTTCTAGGTGAATTTTATTCATTCCTCGCAGATCATTTAAAAAAATGTGGGAACTCAGGAAAGGGATACACTTCCTTTTTATCAGCAAATATTTGCAACGAGTATATTGATATAATGGGAAAACAAGTCCTAATGAAAATAATTTTAGGTAAAATTAGATCGGAAAAATATTTTTCCATAAGCGTTGATAGTACACCTGACATTTCTCATATCGACCAGTTGACTTCTGTAATTCGGTATGTTAAAAATTGTGTTCCCATCGAAAGGTTCTTTAAATTCATACCTATTAAAGAGCATAAGTCTAATAATTTGGCTGACACAATAGCCGTGTTTTTTTTGGAAAAGTTATCCGTAGTACAGTAGGATTTTATATGAATAACAGATGCAACATCCACAGTAGGATCACTGCCGATAAAAGGAGAAGTGAAATCCTGCTGCGGATAGAGATTTGACGTTTATTTAAGTATCGGCAGTGATCCTACTGCGGATGTTGTATTTGTTATTCATATAAAATCCTACTGTACTACGGATAACTTTTCCAAAAAAACACGGCTATTCTTGACATTTTTGGAAAATCATGATATTCCTATATAGGATTGTAGAGGACAAAGCTATGATAATGCGTCAAATATGTCGGTCAAATGTTCTGGTTTGCAAGCAAGATTAAAAGGAGAAATGCGAATTTGCTATCTTTATACTATGTGTAGCACATTCTCTTAACTTAGTAGGCCTTCATGCATCTTGTTGTGTGTAGGAGGCAACAAGTTTCTTTCAAGTGGTTCAAAAAATATACAATTTTTTGTCTGCTTCTACCCATCGCTGGAATAAATTAAATGAATGTTTAGGTCCACATAGAGTTCTTAAAAGTCTTTCTGAAACAAGATGGTCTGCACGAGCTGATGCAGTTAACGCGCTCCATCGTGGTTACAAACAAATTACTGAAGTCCTGAAATCTATCTCTAGAGATCCAAAGCAAGCTCCAGAAACAAAAAGCGAAGCGCTAAGCCTGTCTAAGAAAATGTCAAAACTAGAATTTCTTATTTTAACAGACACAATATTAGAAAGAATTCATAAAACCAGCAAGAACCTTCAAAAAGAAACAATAACGATTGAAGTTGCTGCTAATTTGCTTTGTTCACTATGTTCTTTCATAAATGATCTAAGGGAGAATTTTGATAAATTTGAAGCGTGTGCCAAAATTCAGAATCCGGATGCTAATTATAAAGACTAAGGCTAGGCGCGCACATTCAATTTTTAGTTTCGCAACTGTTTAGCTGCTAAAATGAAACATATGGGCTTATATGGAACACCGCGCACTTAGAGCAACTCGATTCTCGAAACTAAAAAGTTTGTGTTTTGACACAAACTAAACGATTACCCCGCAACAGTTGAGCTGTTTTTTATAAGTGCAAGAGAGAAAAGAGTGTGAGCGTGAGTAAAGAGTTGCCAGTGCGCGGTTCTCTTTCAACTGGTGATTAAACTATTTGATTTCGATCACAGTTGCCAGTGCGCGACTAGCCTTAATGCAACGAAAAATAGTACGAAGTTCGCGTGCCACATATTTTGATGGTCCTGCACCATCCGTCCAGCTAATTGGGAAAGAAAAGTTTAAAATATCAACTTTTTTCCCAATTACTGACACTATTACTTTGCAATTAAAAATACGATCCAACTGCTACCAAGAAATTAATGCATTGTTTGGCTTTTTTTTGTCGATTGCAACATTTGACTTCAGAGGTGTTGCAAAATTCTTGCGAACGATTTTCAAAAAAATACCATAGAGATGTTAATGCAGAAGAACTTGATGCAGAATGCCTGCACCTCGTACAGTATTTAAAAGAATTCAATAAAGATGTAAATGAAGATCTTATTACAATTCCAAAATTGTACAGTCTAATTACAGTGGATGAAATTGAAAATGAATTACTGTGGGAAATTGAATTTGATGACTTAATTCATGATTTTGCTACTGACAAAGGCAGAAAAGTATGTCTTCAATAATATTTTCTTGTATTAACTTACATACCTATCTAAAAAGGAAACCAAAAAAAAAAAAGAAATAAACTTACAAAAAATCTTAACAAAAAAAATATAAAAACATTACAAATCAACCAAAAAAACTATAAAAATTATCAAAAATAAACAAAAAAAAATGTTCAACTATTAAAGGTAACTAAAAATATTATAAAACTATAAAAAAATTATCTGTTTATGTTTGTTTTAGTTCTTTATAAAAAGTAAAAATATTTTTGAAAAACAAATTCATTTTGAAATAATTTTTTTTACCTAAAAAATAAAAAAAAATATACTCTTTTTGGCCCCCAAAACCTGTTGGGCCCAGGGCCCGCAAAATTATAAAGACGCCCCTGAGCAAGATCACACTCTCGTACTTCGTATCTATATTTACTCAAATTCAATATCCACGCAAATACAAAATACATACTTAATTAATTTTACATTGATCTTAGATCTTAGGACTCGATATCAATGTTAAATGCTTAAATGTTTATGTTTATTTCGCACTAAACTTTTGGGATTTAATATCCAACTAAATAATAACAACACAAGTAAGCAGACGCATTCCTTGTTCTTTCAACTGCATACAAGTAAACAAAAAGAGAACGCACACAAAATGTACCTGCTTACTATACCTACTCCTCGTTCATTCAACCTGATATGTCTCTTGTTTTATCGCATGTTTTTGCGCTAAAGCTTTCATATTATTTAGCTGGACTTTGCTTAGGACATGTTGTAGTCAAACCATCTTGTATTGTATAAATTGTAGGGAATTTGGTAGCGCAAATTTTCACGCTATAAATGCTTCAAGAGAGACATTTTTGTATGAGAGTTTTGTGTTGCCTTTGTGCAGGAAAATATGATTTGAGAATAGGAGTGTGGGTAGGTTAAGTAGTTTTGTGTATTTATGTCAATGTATATTGTATTGAATTTGGTATCGCAAATTTTAACGCTAAGGTATACTTTTTGTATGGTAGTTTTGTGTTGTGTTTAGTATGATTTGAAAGTTGCGTTTATTTATTTAAATTCATTTGAATTCTTGATTTAGCGCCGATAAACCTGCTAACTGAGAGGAATCGCTACTGATACGAAGTCGAAAACTATTTCGAAACATTTAACGAAGATCTTAAACTGGAGAACATAAATTTAATTGAATTTCTTCAAGATGAAGCTGCAAACAGTCCTCTCATCACATAACTTACTTTAACGATCATTGTAATAGCTGCAGCATTATGTATCACCTACTATTTCAAGATGAGATCATCAAAAAGAATTCCTGCAATAGAGTTACAGGAAATACGATTTAGTAATCTGTTAAAACGAGAAGAAGAACTCACAGAAGAAGCGGGACGCTCTTCCTAAAGAAAGGGGGGAGTTAACATACAAAGATGTAATGGGAAACGCATAAGAAAACTACTTGTCAAAACATCATTTGACAAAGGCACAGAAACAAAGCTTTCTATGATGAAAACATAATTATGCCGAATGAGCACCTCCGAGAACAGGATCGATCATGCATGAAATTGGATGCTAAAGAATCCCAATATGACATCATCTCTCGCCGAATGTTAATTGTTTATTATAAGTTAGAATAAGAATTTTCGTATTAAGATAAACCAGTTCTTAACCAGACCTCCTTCGATTAAGATTGTTTTTTAAGTTGAATAAAGAATTAAATCTTTTTTAAAACTCACTTGATTGAAGTAAATAATTAATTTACTATAATGTAACAACCATTGAAGAAATAGATGACAAAACTGTATTACTTAAAAATATATATAATGAACTAATTTGGCAAAATTGTGATCAAAGAAATATTACATTAAAAGGGAATTATTTAATTAATTATAATAACTGCCAATTAAAAATAAAACAAAATAAATTTTCCAACAAAGAAATTATCATACCAGACACATATTTTTATCAATCAAATAAAAATAATGACATTTTTGTAAAACCTATCAATTTTAACAAAATTATAATGTAAAATGTTCAAAGTTTAGAAGAAATACGAGAACTACATTAACATAAGAAAATAATATATGGCTCAAATATAAGCCTAACTTTGTTATTAATATTAAGTATAACTGGTGTTGTTATTTTTACATTATTAATATTAAACAAAGAGACCATCAAAATTGTAAATAATATGAAGCAGGAGACTTTTAATTTAAAGCAGGGAGGAAATGACGAGTCTACTAATCAAGACACAATGATTATAACAAAGAGTTGAGTTGAGTTTGGAACGCAGAAACAGATGGTCGTTTTTTTATTTTGGAATCCACGAAATTGTTACTCACGTCGATTCCATGTGAAAATTTAAAACAAACTAAAGTAGTTAACATGGCAGTACTAAAGGTAAATATCGATGAAACTGATTGCCTTTATTCTTTAATATTACAAGATAAAGGGGTTGCTGATATCATCAAAGTTCTTAAAAAACAGCTAAGCTGTGAATCTGAAAAGCAGATATGTATAGACTACACTCTATAACAGCCCTATTATAGCTATCAACTATCAACTAGATACTTGATACGTATCAACAAATTGAATGAGTTGGTATTATGACTATCAACTATCAACATTTTTTATCGACTGTGAATTTTATTAGATTTTATCATTACTGTGAATGGTTTTTTTGATAGACATGGTATTACGGATATCAACAAAATAGATACACATCAATTTTCTTATCAACCACGAATTCTTGATTGATACAAATTTATTCGGGATTTTTAAACGCGAAAAAAATTAAAAAGAATAATGACTTCGATAGAATTGTTTTTTAAGGGAGTTATGATGAATTTTTATAAGAACAATTAACATTTTCGCACAAAGAATTTTCCTTTTCGTGGCCGACAAAAAACAAATAAAACACTTCAAACGTGAAACGTCAAACAAAATAAACAAAACTCATTCACAATGAACTTTTTATAAGTAGATATTCACAATCGGTCTAAAATTTCCAGTTGATACCCATAATACCAAATTATCAACTAATTGATAGAAATTATCGACTATCAAATTGATACTCATAATAGGGCTGTAAGAAGGACGCCTATGTCGAAAATTTAATGGTGAGTTAAGACTTTTTGTTCCTAAAGGAGTTAGAAATCGAGTTCTGAGTTCATTTATCTGAAAAGAAAACGATGGAACACGTAAAAGCAAGATACTGGTTCCCACGAATGATTCAATTTGTAAGAAAATATATTAAAGAAAGCGTTGAATGAGCGTATAACAAGAAGGAGATGCAACCATGATTTGAACTCCATGTTATTGATAAGATCTCCGTTAGATGCTATACACATAGAGCATTAGGACCTTTTGTAAAATCAACCAAAGGTAACACATATTTAATTGTGCTTGTTAATTCACAAGATATGTCGTCATTAAGCTACTATCTAGTACTCAAAAAAAGTTCATCTTAAATTTTCTCAGTAACATTTTACTTATTCGGCACTCCACGCCGTTTGGTGTCCAACAGAGGAACTGTTTTTACCACAAAGTCATTCCTTGAATTTCTGCAAAATTATGGCATCTCACACGTTCTCAATGCAGTAAAGACTTCGCGAGCAAATTGGCAAATCGAAAGATTTAATAGAACCATCATAAATGCTCTTTTGGCCACAGATGGGAAATAAATAAGACAGGGGGAATAAATAAGACTTATAACCCTGCTACTGAAAGAACAGTACATCAATTGCTAATTCCTCGAGATGGGATCAGAGCGTTAAATTAAACCAAAGTTTTCATAACGTAGAAGATATAAGAAAGAAAGGAGCCAACACAATAATTAAAAAAAAAATTAAACAAAAACAACGACAGAATTCAAAATAGACAGGAGCAAAACACTACAAGATAGGGGACTTTAGGGCCATTTGCTGATACGAAACTTAAATATTTATGTTCAACTTAAGCGCTTTATGTTCTACTTTTTCCTCTACGTAAACTGTCACATAAGAGTTTATGTGGAACATAAGTACTTATGTTCCGTATCAGCAAATGGGCCTAAGGCCCATAGAGAAAATAAATACTTATGTTTCAAATAAACTCTTATGTGACAGTTTACGTAGAGGAAAAAGTAGAGCATAAGCGCTTAGGTTGAGCATAAATATTTAAGTTTCGTTTTAGCAAATGGCCCTTAGTCATGTCTCTCAACGACTGTCCCAGTTGTTCCGGAACTTCAAAAAAATTGGAAGTTAAATATCGACATCCTTACATCGTTTAATATGTGCTTCCTCATTGCAGATATGTAGTAGCAGAACTCAGAAGTCATACTGAGCTGTTTGGTCAGCAGACCAATGAATATTAATGAAAAAATGGATTGAATTCCACATGGATTTTGACCAGGACGACGAAAGCGTCAGGATAGACAAATCTGTAACAATTCAGGCAGACGATGAGGATAATAATGTTCCAATTCCGATCTCTTCAAAATCAACAATTATTCATAGTAGGCTACGTTTTTCAAAGGTTAGATTAACTAAACTGAAGCCAGAACTCTTCACTTAGCTTTGATTTATTAAGTGGAGTAGTCATAAAGCTAATTTTATTTTATAGAAAAAAAAAAGTTATAAAATTAATTGGTTATTAATAAATTGTTAAAATAGTAACGCTACTATGAACACACTTGTCCCTCATTTTCATATCAAATTGAATATTAATAAAAGTTGATAAACTATAATGTGCTTAAATTATATACTTCAAAGAACTTGCGTTACTTCATTTAAACTATTCTATCTATCTGTTTATTCAATTAAAACACCTCTTTGTGTTCATTTGGAGTTTGAAAATCAATTATGTATAATTTTGATTTGAGATCATTATAGTTTAAGTATGCCATAAAGTAGAAGACTTTAACAATTTCCTGAGATTCAATTTTCTTATAGCAACATAAAAAATCAAAACTTAACAATAGTGTACTTAACTTATTGGCTTAGATGTTTAATAAGAGGAGCAATTAGTTCCATATTCCTTACCACAATCAGACCGCCAGAATTGCACTTTTCCTCTTCGTTCAAATAAGAAACAGGAACTGGCGCCTTAGCATCTAAGCTCTTTCGATAGTCGAAGATATCACCACCAAGAGATTTTAATATTGCATGTGGGCCACAAGTGTCCCATTTGAATGTCGATCCTTTGCTCAATAAATACAAATCCACTTCACCTGTAATTACTTTTAATGCCTTGTGTCCAGCTCCAGCTGAGAAAGCAAATTCATATCCCAGACCCATGATTTTCTGCAGAAGATCTGAGTTCTCTGAGCTGGAAAAAATGCCCAAATTATTTGGTCGCAATGTTATATCTTCAGGGCAGTTGTGTGCTTCCATGGAGTCTAGAGAAACACCCCAAAAAAGTAAACTTTTGTAGACATTCGTATCGATTTTGTTATGGAAAGGTTGCGAAACAACTCCAATTATCGGCTGACCACTAGAAATACTGTAGGCTCCTATTAAAATGGTTACGCAATCTAATCCAGTCGATGTGATGCCAGGAAAATTCGTAAAAATAGAATCGCCTGATATGTATTCCGAGGTCGCATCTATGAACATCCATGAGCTTGAGAATACAATTGATTGCTTTCTATTTCAACTTACCAATTGGATCGATCCAAATGCCTATGTCGGGATAGTTCAAGTCATCTGGCATATCGGGAATGTCTCCAACTTTGTCTGAATAGTTAACGAACCTGTGTACTTCCTCTGCCAGGACTTCAGCTGCTGATCGATTTCCATCGAGAACCTTTTCCAAGCAATCAGCTGTGTTTGAAGATGTGTCTCCAATTTCAACAGTCACAGTCTCTCCTAGTTTATTGGTGAATGACGATGATTCTTCACCCTTTATGTGATCTCTGATTTCTGGAAACTATTTAAAAAAGATTTAAAAAAAGAAGACCCCAATCAATATTGAACCAATTTTACCTCATTCCCAATATAATGACGGACAGTTTCTTGAATTAGGACATCTGCGAGGGTCTTGAAGTCATGTACGAATCTGGGATTAGCTTCGTCCGAGGATTTTTCTTGGACAAGCAATGCCAAGAGATCTTCATTTGCCCGACATGCTCTTGCTATATTGGCAGCCCTTTCAGTAACATTGATAATACTCTTAAGTAAATTCTTGGACATACTTGGAAAACTAATTTAGTGGCTTTTGAAAGAACTATAATTCACTAACTGCTGGCAAGTTTTTCTGTAGAAGCCCGACCGAAATAATTTTTTTTCAAATCTAATTAGAAAGAAACAAAAGAGAAGGCACAAAATGATATTGCCCCGCTTGGATGGAATTTTACTTTTCTTTTTTGATTATGATGAAATGCAAATGACGAAAGCAAACTAAAAAAACTTTTTTATTCGTTTAGGTAGGGCTAGTTTTGATTTTGTTTATGAGGAAAAGGAATGCAGCAGGCTATTGTTTTTGTGTTAAAATGGAAGACAAAAATAGAGATTTATCATTTATGACAAGTTTGGCCAAAATCGGCATTTTTATTCCAGTTTCCAGGCGTTCAAGTAAGTTCGTTCACACATTCAACTTTTTTCAGTTTTCCTCGGATCCTTGTAGAACGAATCAACTACACCTGCATACACAAATTCTTCATAACTTGTAAAAAGTGAATCAGACCAACACCTAGTCAAAATAGTACCATGTAAAAAAATGTTAGTATGTCCCTTTGAGTATATATAATATGGAGGGCTCGTTCCTATCCCTAATGCATTGTAGTACTTGAAGTTGTGATAGGGGTCGCTGTCTCACTTTCTGTAAGTTAAGGATACAGCTGTATCCTCCGATTTGTGCTTACCTTCTCCTCGCATATAGTTCTCCGTCACATGTGATCTGAAGCACTCGGCAATAACTTTGTCTTACACAAATTTGAGTAGCGCCCCCTATGATAGTCACGCATTTGGAATAGAAACGAGCCCTCCATATTATATATACTCAAAGGTATGTCCCCTATTACACGATGTCTTACGAGACGAGGCTCACGTAAGTGCGAAAAAGAAAGCAGATATGAGGAAAGAAGATGCAAAAAAATATTCCCGGTGAGCACCGGGCTGATTTTTAGTAGTCTCATTTTGACGTTTCTTTTTCTCATATTCGTTTTATGTTGTGTTGTGCATTAAAAAATACGAACAACAGTCAAATTTGAGACATGAGTCTCATGAGACATGAGTCAATGTGTAATAGCTTTTGCCTCACGGGATACAAACTTAAAACGAAAGTCAAAAATGGGACATGTCTCATGAGGCAACGTGTAATAGGGGACTATGATACTATAGGCGTGTTTTGTTGAGCTTCTTAATGTACACATTAAGGCCGGTATTCACCGAGCGCTCATAACTTAAGAAGCTCATAAACGTATTCACCAAGCAAGATCTACGAGCGCTCTCTTCGAAAATTTGTTCGCTTGTGCGTGTGCCACGCACGCATTTGACTCGAATCCATGTGAGCAATGCCAAGTAGCCGAGTATCCATTTGCTGTCAAGACCAACATTACACAACATTTCACAGTTTGGGTATGCCTGAACAAGAGAGAGTGGCTCTCATTTTCGAACTTCGAAAAACACTTGCGAGTGGTTGGTGAAAACCGCACAGAAATTTCAAGTTAAGAGCCTCGTAAAGTTAAGAGCCGTTTAGGAGCGCTCGGTGAATACGAACCTAAGAAATGTTACATTAAAATTACTGAAGAGTGAATGTGCTGTTAACTTGTTGTTGTTGTATTTACATGTGCAAAATAAGCTTAATGTGTAACATTTCTTGATGTGTACATTAAGAAGCTCAACAAAACACGCCTTATAGGGGTATTCCCGATTTGGTACAACGAGCCTAGTAAAAATGCGAAATTTTACTATTTTTTAGTAGACCGTGAACGCACTTTTTCTCACCTGTTTGCAACACTTACTTACTACGTTTATATGAGGCTTGAAGCTCGCTTCGACCCTTTGTAAATGGGTATTGAGTTGAAATGAGCTTCGTTCGACTCGATCTCACTCGCTCAGCGGTGTCGAGTCGAAATATGTGACGAAAAACCTGGGTCGAGGAGTTGGCTTAACAAAATGTTTCAGAATCGCTCAACACCATTTCAACTCAACTCCAAATCAAGCTCTCAACTCAAATGACGAAAAACCTGGGTCGAAAATCCGACCATAATCCAACTCGACCTTTCGATACTGCATATAAACGTAGTTACTACGTTTTGGAGTTGAGTTGAAATGGTGAAACATTTTAGCCGCGTTTTATTATTCCCATGATCTGATCTGGATCAGGTCTTTAAAATAAAACGATACAGATCTTATTTTTTTTTACTTTTATAGCCAAACCACATCCTCGCGTTTGGTCGGTCGGGCTTTGACATTTTGAATAAAAACAATAGACTCTTATGAGGCAATCTGAAATGTTACCTCCGGCGTTGCGACCGCTTTATATCGTAATATCGTAAACGCCAGACCAACGCCAGGCCAAAGCAAAAGTAGATCTATTTTCTATTCGGTCGGGCGTTTGACAGTTCATTGTCGGCCGTATTTTGTATTTGTTTTGAAAGTTGAAAATTGAAGTGAAATAAGAAGTAAGTAATTGAAGTTCTTTTTTTATAAATATGTAATTAAATCAAAAAAAGTGTGGTTCTGTTTTTATTTAAATAATTATATTGTTTCAGAAATCTTTAACCCGGCTGTATGAACCCTATTAACTTTGAACCACCAAACTATCAACAATCGGCGGCGCCGGCGTGGATAGCGGCACGGTGCACCATCATGAAAGCATTGGAAGCACATCTTGCGATTCTTTTGAACAGTTTGTATAATTTATTACAGCAGATAGAAATAAAGACAAAAAACCATAACAAAGCAAAGCTGGCCAAGTTCTTTGTTTTCAATTAAAAACTAACCTAACTACCTACTTATCTTGGCCAGCGCACCAAGGAAGGTACAATATATTTCTTTTGTTTTTCAAACATATTATATTTATATAATAATTTGTACGGTGCATATAAACATAAATGCAGTCTTCATTCTGTCTGCAATAAAGATGTGCTTCCAAGAGCAAAAAGTTTTTCTTTGTTGACAAAGCCCTGTTTTTTAGTGCATTTTTAGCTTTGCTTAAGAAAAAGTAGCATGTTAAATACAACAACAATTTGGTATAGCTCCGTATTATTGTTGTATTTAACATGCTACTTTTTCTTAAGCGAAGATAAAAATGCACTAAAAAACAGGACTAATGTTGTTAAAATACGCAATATTATATACCTTGTAAATTAATAAAAAGTAACAAAATTCATTGGAATATAACAATTAAGTAGGTACTTATCAAAGATGTAATGGAAATGTCAGTCAACGCTCGAGGTTTGAAGCTAAATTTCGTTTTACAAATGCTACGGTCGCGCTTTTTGACACACAAAATCGTATATACGATCAAACGCCTATTAAACGCCGGACCGACGAACGCGAGATTGTGATTTGGCCATTAACGTTTGGTATTTCTGATTGATTTTTGACGTTTACGATTTTTTTTTATGAAAAAAAAATAAATAGAAGAATACGAAGAAGCTTTTGATGTGAGTATAAAATAAAATTTATTTTAAACTGGAATATTAAAAACTAATATCAATAAATCTTTCCTTAGTTCTTATTTAATATCGAAGATGATGACTCATGTGCCTCGAGTTCAACAGAATGGTCATTATCTACCACCACAAGCACGAATTCATCTTCTGATCCAGAGCATCAAACCAGACACCAGACAGTTCAAGACTTCCAAGGAGTAATTCAAGCCTACAGTAACTTGGACTTTAAACAGCATTTCCGGTTAAATCGACCAACTGCTCAGATTTTAATAGGTAAGAAAATAAGTGGGCAAATTTCTAAACATACTAAAAAGTCATAAATATAGACCACAGTGTCAAATTATTGCACATACAAACTAAGTCAGTTTGCTTGTACCTAAATTTATATTTTATTTTCGTTTTTCAGACCGGTACACAAATTCAACACGTTTCCTAATAAATTCCAACAAAGGATTGCCAAAAACAATGCCTGAAAAAGAAATATATATGTTTCTGTGGTATATGGCAAACACAAACAGCTTCCGAGAACTTGGCAATTTGTTTGGTGCGTCAAAATCAACCTCCTGGCACGTTGTGAACAGGGTTTCTACTTGGCTTATTTTTATAAGTCATGATTTTGTAAAATGGCCTAACGAAAGCGAGGCTATGCACAACGCGGCTATCTTTGAAGAACGCACAAAAATCCCAGGGATTTTAGGATGCATAGACGGATCCCATGTAAGGATAAAAGCGCCTACGTCAAATAAGGAGAGCTATTTTAATAGAAAGAAAGACTACAGTGTATCCTTACAAGGTGTGGTTGATTCGAAGAAAAGATTTATAAACATATTCGTTGGAGAGCCAGGAAGCTTACACGATAGTCGCGTTTTGCGAAGATCAGATTTGTATCGGGATGCTTTTGAAAATATGACTGCAGTTTTTCCAAACAACGCCTATTTGCTGGGAGACTCAGCCTATGCATCTCTTGACTGGTTGGTTCCACCATTTAGGGACAATGGAATGCTGACGAATGCACAAAAACATTTTAATACTTTGCACTCCACTGGGCGCGTTATCGTAGAGCACACATTTGGACTGCTCAAAACCCGCTTCCGAAGACTTTTGCATTTCACCGAACAAACCCATATAAATTTGGTTGTGAATTTGATCGTCTGTGGATGTGTACTGCACAACATGTGTATCGAAGCCAATGACGAATTCAACGTCGATGAAAATGAACCACATAATTTTCAATACCTTGATGAGACAACCCCCATAAATACGGAGAGCACCAGACGACAACGATTATTCGAAGACTTATTAAGACGAAATATAATAAGAAACTAATTTTAGTAATCATTGTTATAAATGTATTTACAATAATAGTCTATCAAAATTTATTAAAGGAAAAAAAACTAAATATTCTATCTTAAAGCTTATTTAAGACCAGAAGCATTCTGAATCGTCTCTTCTGATGATTCTGAGAAGAGAATTTCGCTTCTCGATTTGAAACAGAAATCACTCGAGAAGCATTTTGTATTTTAAATGATACTTGTTTATAAAGCTTAATAATTAGGCCTATTCTGCCAGACCTGTTATTCTGTTATAAATTGTCTGTTATGAATCATAAAAGATTTCCACCTCAAAAGATCTTTTATGATTGGTATTCAGAACTTCGAACTTTTATAAAAATCTGTTATGCAACTTCGAAAAAGAAATCTGTTATCAAACAGAAAAAATCTGTTATCATATAATCAGCTGTGATTAAGTAAAATATACCTGACATAACAAAATGGGTGATGGGATAACTTCCATCATGTAATTAATGAAGTAAAGGTAGCACATCTAGCAATTTCAAGAAATTTCTTAAAGTTGTTGAAAAACAATTTAGTAATTTCAGAACTAATTGATATCTGAGTTTTAATTTAAGTCCTCTAGGTGATTCTAAAACTGGTTTTCAGATTAAACAAAATAAAAAAATTTCCCTGTACGACTAATTTTGGCATTTCATACGTAATTGTTGAACATGATGAAAATCGTTTCATATGAAATTTTTTTGAAATATTTGTTGAAATCTAAAATTGTTTTTTAAATTCAGCAAAACACGAAATATGTAACTCAGAACCGTTTTAATAATCCAAATAATGCAAATGGTTTTAATCGTTTAGCTTGTGTCAAAACACAAACTTTTTAGTTGCTCGTAACAAACAGTTGCAAAACTAAAAGTTGAATGTGCGCGCCTAGCCTAATTGTTGTGAATTTGTTATCTTTTTCTTTTACTCTTTGCTTACACTTTGTTTGCTCTTTTTTTCTTTGAATTTGACTGATTGTAAACAGCTATACCATATTCTTCCTTTACTCTTTGTATACACTTTTTTCACTCTTTGCTTTGAATTTAAGTTTCGATATCTTATTGTGAAGTGCTTAAGATATTTTAAAGAGTTCTTAACAAATGGATGGCATATCTGTATAAAATACATATATTTTGTAAAGGGTGACATTGTTAAACGTATAAGAAGATAAAATTATTATTTACTAGATTTTTATGTTTTATCGTTTACTATACGAAGTCATCAGTTTCTACGGATGTAAGTAAATGAAAGAAGGAAATGTTGTTATTTGAAGAATTTTGGCAGAATATAAAAGAAATGTTGAAATAAAATTCAAATTCAAATAAAATTGATAATGGGTATTATTTTGATTATGTATAATATCAAATTTGATATTATACATAATCACTGAATTTTCAGTGATTTTTTAGTCGGTTGACAGTTGAACTCAATACTTTGTATCTTGATAAAATGTTGACGCAACAATGAAATGTCAAGTTAGCATATCTTTTTTAACAGATTTTTAATCCAGGGATTTTGAGACTTTGTGAAATAAAAATTAAGGAATGACATATATTTTCACTTATTTTCATATAGTATGTCTTTTTGTATCTTTTCTCTGTAAGATGTACGTATAAAACCTGTCAACTTACATTTAAATTTTGAAAAAAATGCAATAAAAATCCGGAATCATTCTTCAAACAATTATTATGTTTCTTCGTGTTTTGTAGTATAAAGAAGATCTTAGCATCACCATATACAATAAAAAAGTTGATTTCATTTTATTTCATACAAAATTCTAAAGACGTAAGTGCTAATATGTCGCTCAGTTTGTAAACCTTTTGAATTGTATTTATTTGCTGAAATTATTTTACATTTTAAAATTATTCAGATCGAACAAAAAAAGACCGTTCATAAAATAAAGCACCCTGTAGGTAGGAATACCTTCGATACATACACAAACATGAATCGGCCATATCTATTGCATACTTAAACGTCATTTATTTTTTTATTCTGAGGGCATTTTATTTTTATAACATTATTTTTGTGAATATTTCTTTGTAAATACTATTCTATTTGAAGGCGCGTTAATTTCAGGTAGGGTAGAGTATTCGGTTTCAAATTAAATCTTCTCTCGCAAATCAAAACACACAATCATAAATGGGTATACAATGAATAGCGTAAATCCAGTCATAAATTATTGAAGGAAAGAATTCGCCATGTTTGTGTATTTATATTAGTCAATCCATTTTGAATTGCATTAAATTTGTATTTGCGTGAAAGAGAAAGACATTTTGTATATATTTTTCTTCTTCGCAGTTCAATCTTTCTACTCAAAAATATAAACATCTTGAAAACCACTTGAAAGTCTCTTTATAGATTAATCAAAAAATGATCTTTATGAACTCTTACAAATACTTAACTTAGAACTCTTTGTTCAATACAATAGACTCCTCCCCTTTAGGCCTTTTTGGGTATTACAGACCTCTTTAAGATTGTTCAAAGAGTTGAAAACACTTTGAAAATAACTTTTCAAGATATCTGTAAGAGGCAATTGTGTTGCTTGGGTTATTTCTGGTCTCTTCCCAAAAATCTCTTCCATCAGGTCTTCGTAGGGTGCTTTACTTGCACCCTCGCCCGTTGCCTTCTGGTTGTCACCTTGTTGCTTAAAGGCCCTCAGTAAGTTTTTTAACTTATTTTCGAGCATGACGCATGTTGTTGGCTGAGTCTGAGAGGGAATAAGTCACACAAGTAAAAAATATGTATTCAATTTCAAGATTATACATGTACTCACAAGAACTCCGTCTGCTTCCAGATCCTCCAGAATATTGGACATGGCGATTTTTTTCGTCCTTGGATGAATAAATTCTCTTTGCCTGTTTATATAGGCATGGAGAAATGCAGTCACTTCATTGGAGGTCCAATCTCTTCTTGGTCTAAAAAGAATTTTTTATTAAAAGCATTTTGTTATATTTCGTTTATTAAAAAATGTATAACTTACAATTTATTTCCGTTGCTCATCTTGGTTCATAAACAAAACTGTATTCAATTGTTTTCGTTTTAAATGAAGTTGCCAGTTGAATGTATTAAAAATAAATTATACTCCGAAAAAGTTGGAACTGGATCACATTTGGGTTTGATCCGCTAGGTGAATAATTTCGAAATTTTTAGATTTTATTTTTCACTCCGGAAGCTAGTGATTTGAGAACACAAGAAAACTTCAATAGTTTTTCGTTTTCTGTACACTAACTTTCACAAAAATATTCTGTTTTCAACTCGTTCAACAAATTTTTTTTCATCCACTTCATAGATTTGCTTTGATTTTATTGTTTGTTTTATTTTTATTTGTCTTTGAGGCTTTTTGTCACTTACGTTTGGTGTGGAACTTAAATATTCCGCATGCGAAAGATAATGTTCGCCTACTGAACGAAATGCGATAACGATTCCGAAGCGAGTTAATCATGAGTTCTGGCAACACCGTGATTAATAACTCCGAACAGAGGTACCAATGTCTGCAATTAAAACATTTCCCTGGTAGTCAGTGCTAGAATTAAATTTTGGATCACAAAAATTGACCCAGATAAATATCAAGATCTTGTAGTGTTGTTGTAATACATGAAAAGCACTGATCTAATTTAGGTCTTCATGGTTAATAAAACGCAGCTTTTGTTATGCGAGAAACAGATTAACACAGCAACTTCAACAGCAACTTTAACAGCAACGAAAACTTCAACATCAAAAGTCTTGTGAAATAGATTACAACGTGAACAGTGTTTTTGACAGCATATATAATCAAAATAGTTTCAAATGCGAAATGAATTTGCCGTACATAATTTGATAAAAATTAACGTAAATTACATTAATGTAAACGACTTGCAATTTCTCGTACTAAAATTAATTTGTTTTTAGTAATTCTTCCATTGTCAAAACCAAAATAAATAGACAAAACAAAAAGATGGTTCTCATATTTTCATTTGAGTGTTGATAATACTGGCAAATTTCACCTTAAAAGTTGGTAGCATTTGCACAGCGACAGCAAATTTAGGGTTTAGGTCTAACGTTGATGTCGATGTCGAAGTTGCTGTGTTAATGTAATCAAAGCCATTTAAAACTACTGGCTCTAAAAAGAGTGACGCGGTTGTCAAAGTTGCTGTTGAAGTTGCTGTGCCAATCTGTTTCTCCCATTAAGCAAACTCCTCGACCCAGGTTTTTCGTCTCATATTTCGACTCGACACCGCTGAGCGAGTGAGATCGAGTCGAACCAAGCTCATTTCAACTCAATACTTACAAATAGTCGAAGCGAGCTTCAAGCTCGCTTCAATACCTCATATAAACGTAGTAAAACTTAAGTAAATTTCAAAATGAGTTTGGCATTTGTTTTTTGTTTTGAAAATTTAATTTTTAAAAGAATTGAAGTTTGTTCAAGTTTGTTAAAGATACCAAAAAAAAAAAAACAGAAAAAGAAAATATCACAGAATTTTTAATAGAAGATGCTGCAGATAAAATTATGTGGATCGAAGTTATCAAATAAAATTCAGGCTAAAAATCATAAAAAAGCTACATACATAGATGCATGTATGTATATTTTATTTTCAGAAAATGGGGTTAATTTAATAAAATGAAAGAAACAATAAGATATTTCTTTCGGCTTCCAAAGACTTTTAAATTTTAAAAGCTAGTGGCTCTTGCTGGGCTGTCAAAAATGCGACTGCAAATTTTACACCGTTGTATTTTACTGTTGCAATAGGTTTCGGCTATAGCTAAAGTGCGACATCATTGCAAAATTGCACTCCGTATATTTTGTTGTTGTAGTGTTGTAAGATTTTACACTTCTGCATTTTTACAATGATACCTAGACCTGTTGCATTAGATCGTGAATACCCCTTATGTTCAAGAAGTTAGTTAGAAAGGCGCAAGACTTGAATCGAATTAGTATTAGTAGTTTAATGTCAAACTAGGTTAAAACGACATTTTGCAAATTATAATCGAATTTAGTATCGTATTTTTTTCTAAAATCATGAAATACTTAGTTTATCTTTTTAGCAATCGTGCTCACTTCATGACTCTTTGACATTTGCAAGTGTCAAAAAATGGCTGCTTACTTGTGTCGATTTGCTTTACACACTAGGGATTTCGATCCCTTGTCAATTTTTTTTCTTTTTGTGTGCGTATTTCGTATACATGTAAATCCCTCTTCATATACGGACTCGAGGGATTTGATCTCTGTCAAAAAAAAAATGGATTTTTTTGTGTGAAGGAACGTAAAATCTGTCGAGATCGAAATCTTTACATAGAAATTGATTTTTCATGTTTAAAGGAAATCGACGTTAGTTAATTCCACGAACTATCATCAAAGTAGGTGTACTCAGAAGATTTATCAAGAACATACCCTCAGCACGATACTAAGTAGAAATTGTTTAAAAATAAGAAAACGTCAGTAAACTACTTGGAGCAAATTATTAATTAATTTAATTTAATTAATTAATAGCTTAAAGAGTCTGCTCAATATTTATTGACAATAATTATTATCGAACACTTTTTTGTCAACGAACTTTGATGGAAAATAGTCACCATACTTTACAACTCAGAGCTCACATGTTCAGAGCTCGCTTGCATCAACCCTCTCAAATTCATTAAAATATCTTCAAAAACTTCAGAACTAAAAAAAGCACATTAAAATCAAACTTGTTTCAGGTTTGGAATGGTGGCTAAATGAATCGACATCTACGCTAATAATACTACATGCAGTGCGTGCCGCTGACATATACTGTTCATCGTTTGTGAATGAAAATTTACAAAGAGGTTTTCATCAACAAACAACAATTCCTGCAGGTAAGTCAGTGGCATTGCTTTTGATTCAGTGTTCAAAATAAATAAGCTCCGTACCGATTTTTTTAATAGAGTGTGGGATATTCCTATACACATTTACGTTACTCGAAATGTCTTCATGATCGTTCCAGAATCTGCACTTCTTCTAAAAGGACTGCATGCCATTTTCGTTTGGATGTTCAGTTGGCTGCTCTGAGGATCGTAACATGATTCATTAGCTGTGTTTTTTTTTTGAAAAGCTATCCGTAGTACAGTAGGATTTTATATGAATAACAACATCCGCAGTAGGATCACTGCCCATAAAAAGGGAAGTGAAATCCTGCTGCGGATAGAGATTTGATGTTTGTTCGAGTATCGGCAGTGATCCCACTGCGGATGTTGTATTTGTTTTTCATATAAAATCCTACTGTACTACGGATAACTTTACCAAAAAAATACGGCTATTGTTCTTGAAGAGTGATTACAATTACAAATGTTGCATTCCAATTAAATAATAAGATAAAACAATTTTTGTCTGAATCACCCTGTCCGGAACTGTATGAAATGAGTGCATTCAAAGACGTTTTTGGCCTGAATTTTGACAGTAGCTTTTTATTGATCAAACAAAAATAATTCAATTCAATTTTCAAACAAAAATATTTTCGAATTTTCAACAACAAAATGTCTAAAGACAAATCTAGAGTTTCTTTCGAAGGAGCGAAACGCCAGAATAATTCCAAGAACAATAATTTCATACAAAGAGTAACTGAAGAAGATCGACGAGACAAAATTATCGAGGATGTATTCTTGCGAAGCACCGAAGAGAATCCTTATACAAGGCAAGTCAACAATTCTATTCAAATTTGTAGTGAACTCAAGGAAGATGCACGACAAAGATTTCTCGAAGAAAAACGCCGGCAACAGCTGCGTGAAAACAACCAGGAACTAAAGCAGCTGGAAATTCAATTGCGGACAGCTTACATCAAAAAAGCTGTAGCTGCTCAGATTTACGAACAGGAATCTCTAAAAGAAAAACGAAAAGTCGAAGAAAAACAGATAAATCTCGAACTAGAGCAAGCTCGTCTAAGAAGTGATGAAGCTGCCAGGAAGGTCGAGGAAGAAAAACGTATGAAGAGTGCTTCCCTCAAGATAGATCTTCAGGAGCAAATAGCAATGTCCAATGCTCAGCGATTGACTAAATACGAAGCACTCTTAAAAGAAAAGGAAGTCATTGATGAGGTTGTAAGGAAGTGCAAAGAAGAAAAACTGAAAGAAGATCGTGAAGCTGCTGAGAGAAAAATTAGAGCCAAGGCCGAGATGGAGGAGTGGAAGAGAGCTCAGGCAGCATGGAAGGCAGCTCAAAATCAAGCCTCTGAGAGTGAGAACGAAAGGATCACAGAGTTGCTCAAGGAACGCGATAGGGAGCAGCAGAAGCTCAGAGAAGAAAAATTGAAGCAGCGTTTGCGTAAAGAACAAATCAGCGAAAAAATTGGACAAGAAATTCATGCGATTCAGGTAAGTTACCCTGAAAATATTTAATTTTGCTCATTGATTTAATATATAATAACATTCATAGCTCGAGCAAGAAAAAGGTAGAGAATGTCTCGTAGAGCTTCTTATTGACGAACGCCAAGCCAAGGAGGAGCTTGAATTGCGCGAAAAATTGGAGCAAGAAATGCGACAACGAGCCACCGCTGCATTGCAGTTACAAGAAGATCGTGACGAGAAAGAGCGGCGGAAGCTTGCTGAACAAAAGCTAGAGGAGCAGTACTTTAAGGAGGAAATGCGTGTCCTTGCTGAACGGGATAAATTGGACCAGTTATCGGATGAAAAACGAAGAAGGAAGAAACTCGAACATCGCAGGGCCCTCCAGGATGCCTTGAATGAAAAGAAACGACTTAAGGCTGAGCAGATGAAAGAATTTCTTAGCGCAAGAGAAAAGGATCTTAAAGATGCTGAAAGAGCGTATGTTATATTAAAAACTATCAATATTCAATCTCTTCAACTTAAACGTTTTTTTGTAAATTTTTTTTTAGTCAACAACTTGTTGAAGAGGAACGTAATCGAATGATAAAGCAACACGCACCTGGTCTTTTGGGCTTTTTAGCGCCTGGAGTATTACGGGATTCAGACAGAAATCTTGTATCCGTACCTCCAAAATAGTTTTTGTATTGAAAAGAACATATTTTCTATATATTTTTTAATTAAATTAGAACATAATGGCAACGGAATAAATTTTTAAATTACAATTAAAATTGATTCAGTTGAGCGTTTAATGATCAAAGTTTCAGATGCCGGCATTTGCAATGCTTTTAGCTGCCATAAAAAGTTGGCTTTCAGGTTTTAGGACGTAATTTTCGAAACGACAAGGCGACATTTGTACGCGTAAAGGTCAATGCAAGAGCGATAATGTTGACACCAAGGAAAGTTTTGTTTTCGTTCAGAATAATTAGCGTTTGTTTGGTAGATGGCAGAGCCTTATTAACACTACGTTTTCACCAAAAGATAATCTGAGATTTAAGGCTTTTACCGCACTAAACCTCCTATGAACAAGTTTTAGCTTATTCCATTTCCATTCCATTATTTATTATTTTTCACTAATACTGTGTTCAACCTCGGAATAGTTAAACCGAGCCGAAGCACTTAAGCACTTAAGTTTGTGAATGCGCCCATTCTGCAAATCTGATAAAATTATAGGTATCAAGAATTTGATGCGGAAAGTGAAGAAATAAGCCTGATAAACTAATGTCGATTTCCTTTACACATGAGAAATCAATTTCTGTGTGAAGATTTCGATCTCTCGACAGATTTCACGTTCCTTTACACCAAAAAAATCGATTTTTTTGTGACAGAGATCAAATCTCCGAATCCGTATTTGAAGAGGGATTTACATGTATACGAAATACGCACACCAAAAGAAAAAATTTGACAAGGGATCAAAATCCCTAGTGAGTAAAGGAAATCGACATAAAGAAATATGGATTTTGACTTTTAATTTGACATTTAACAAAATATTTCCCACATTTACGCAAGTATTTTTTAGGGGGTCGAAAGTTATTAGGGGTATTCATGTAAGCGCGGAAAACCCTCGTAAACCTCGTAAACCAGATAATTTTATCTCCGCAGAAACGAGCTGTCAAAATTTGTATGGGAAAAAGTTTCTGCAAATCGCATAAAATTATCCCACAAATTTGCTGCGGAAAGTGCAGAAATAAACCTCGTAAACTAAAAAAGTATGGATTCTGACTTTTAATTTGACATTTCACAAAATATTTCCTACATTTACGCAAGTATTTTTTAGGGGGTCGAAAGTTATTATCTTACTACAAAGCGAAAAATTATCTCGTTTCATGAATACCCTTATTATAAATAAGGATTTGTTTGACGTGGCGTAAACCCAAAGTAAAGTGCTTTACACATGAGCTGCGAACTGCGAATGCGAATAAATCTTTTTAAGCAATTTTCACAGCTAATATCAATTTTTGTTTTGTTTTAACTTTACGACGAAGTGAATTAATGATTGAATCATCCATTTAAAAGGAAAACACTGCATAAAATAACTATAAATTGAAATATTTTGTATTTTAATATTTTTTACGCGACCAACAACGTATCTTCTGCGAACTGTCAAATGTAAATTCGCAATCCACAACTAGTGAACGCATTCCACAAACCGGCGACTAAAAAATTCGTTCGAACCTAACCTCAAATGTATAACATCTCTACTGTGTTGTGTTGCTAGACGGAAAACTAAAAAAAAAATGAGTGAATCTATGGAAAAAAGGATAAAATAATTTAAAATAATATAAATTGGTAACAAATGAAACTGCATAAAAACCACCTTTTCTTTAAATATTTTTTCTTAGCACTCATTTTACTTTAATTTATTTACTTTTGGTTTTGTTTTGTTGACAATTCGCACTGTTCGGCGACTAAAAAAATTACTCATGTGAAAGAAATGTCAAAATTCGCGACCATTCGCAATTCGCAGTTCGCAGTTCGTGTCTCATGTGTAAAGCACTTTAGTCACTACGTAGTCAACTCGTTCTGATTGGCTAAAGACAACTAAAAATTTAGTTAAAATTTCCCCTCAAACGTAGTGTAAAAATTTCTGCTTCAAAGCTAAAGGATAATGATTTTGACATTTCACAATCAGCTGTTCCTTTCAAATACAATTTGATACAATTTGAAGATATAAAGTGAGATAATTTTCAAAATGAAATTAATAGTCCAATACGAGAATATAAATTATGAAATTGACGATGAAGATGAAATTTGCAATAAAATTGTATCAGGGGCCTGTTTCTCAGATCATACACATCATACATTTCATACAACATACAACATTTTCATACATCATACACATCATACAATTTTCTGTTTCTCAGATTTCACTGGAAGTGTTGTATGATATTTGTATTGTTGTATGATGTGTATGATTCTGACATTTCATTATTATTTGAGTGTTAGGTTAAATCTCAACTTTGTTTTTTTGCGAAAGAAAAAAGTTAATTGTTAGATAAGAAAATTAAAGTTTTACTAATTTAAAAGTAATATGGGAGATAATTTATGTATAAAACTATGGAAATACTATATTCATTAATAAATTAATAACTGTAATTAAAATTCTTGAAAGAATCAGAAAAATGCTTCGATGGTTCATAAATGAACAAATTAATTATAAAAACTAACAGCACTAGCTTCATGGCTTAAGGCTGGGGGTTCTATTTATTTTGAGTCTTCTAGGTGGATTTCACTTCAAACATGAAATTCTCTTGTTAAACTACGAGATAATTTGGATTTGTAGAAAAGAAAACAATGAAAATTAATTCAAAATTGTTATAATTTTATTAGTTCAAAAAATACTAACTTTTGTATATTTCCTTTTCATGTTGTACATGCAGTTTACAACAGAATTTTGTGTTGTATTAAATGTATGAAAATTTGTAGGTTAATTTGCTGTATGATGTGTATGATAAATTTCTGAGAAACAGAATCATACAACATTGTATGATATTGACATTTCTGCTGTATGATTTCTGTTTCTCAAATTTGTTGTATGATCTGCTATCATACAACAATGTATGACCGAAGATTACACTGGAAATATTGGAATGTTGTATGATTCTGTTTCTCAGAAATTTATCATACACATCATACAGCAAATTAGCCTACAATTTTTCATACATTTGATACAGCACAAAATTTTGTTGTAATTGGCTGCTGCACATGAAACAAGATGAAAAGGAAATATAGAAAAATAAGTAGTTTTCGAGTTAATAAAATTATAACAATTTTCTTAAGATTAATTTGTACATTTATGCTCTTATTAATATATAATAATATAATTCAATAGAACCTTAGAACCATTTTTCTGATTCTTCCAAAACGGACCAATTAATTTTTGATCAAATGTTTTATGGAAAAGTTTGGAGCGTCGATATTCTGATTCTGTTAAAAATCCAAGAATGATTAATTTAGCCATATATTTAAAATTTTAATTTTGTAACCAACTAGATATTATAATTATTAATCAAAGAAAATGGTTTATACTATTGTAAAGCAATTACATAGTTTTCTTTATAAATTATTACCCATATTACTTTCAAATCAGTAAAACTTATCTTTTTTTATCTAACAATTAACTTTTTTTATTTCAAGTTGAGATTTATATTAACCTAACACTCAAATAATAATGAAATGTCAGAATCATACACATCATACAACAAAACAAATTTCATACAACACTTCCAATGAAATCTGAGAAACAGAAAATTGTATGATGTGTATGATGTATGAAAATTTTGTATGTTGTATGAAATGTATGATGTGTATGATCTGAGAAACAGGCCCCAGGTATGTTTTTTCTTTCAATGCAATAAGTAAAACTCATTTACCAACCTTATTACAGATTCAGTGTATGCCGTGTCTTATCTTCAACAAAAATTGGCTACCCAACCCACAAACAATTCGAAAGAAGGTAAAATTAAATTATTATTTATTTTATAATAAGATTTGTTCTCCTATTTAGCTTTATTTTCAGAATCTCGGTGGGAACACCGCAATGTCCTTTTGTTCTTGGAGGAATGTCGGAAATTTAAAGAAGACTTGAGGAATCCGAAAGGCACAGGACTTTTTTCACCAAAATCAAGAAGGCGATGCAGGAAAAAGGGTACAAGTTCAAGGAGAGCTCACTTGAAAAAAAATTGGCAAATTTAAAGACCCGTTGCAACAGAATTTTAACAACAATAAAATTACTTCCACAGGTCGGGGGCGCATATCTTGGCCTTATTTTGACCAAATGTGTCTCATATATGAGGACGAATTAAGTGTCAGGGATGCACCAACAGTGCGAGCTCCCTTAACCCGCCTGCATCGTCTGAACTGGCATGTGTTCCCTCCACTTCAAAAACAGGAAAATCCACCAAATCACCAGGCGTTCGAGCAAAATTGGTAGCTCTTGAAGAGGAAAAAGTTGCTATTGCAAAAGAAGTTTTGCAGGAACTAAAAAAGAACTGCGAATTCTAAGGCAGCGAAAATTTGATTTTGAGGTTCAGAAATATAACAAAGAAAAGGAGAACAGAACACGTGAGTAAATACCTATAATTTGTTAAATTATGTTATGCTAAAATCATTGTTTCTTTTAGATCATTGAGACTGATGATTTTCCTGATGTGAAGACTTGTTTTGTGAGACAATCGTTTTTGTTTTTTAATGGTTTGTTTTTGTTTTGTGAATTAATTGTTGTGTTTTTTATTTTTTTTTTGAAGTAATAAGTAATGTTTGTCCTTTTTGTTTTAAAAACATTCTGTTGATATTAGCTATTAGTAAAATAAGTGTTAAGTTTAGTAATAAGGTATTTTGTAAGCGTTAAAGTTCAGTAATAAGTTTGTTTTGTTGTTTTGTTTTTTTTTTAGAAGAAATGGAAAAGAATTCCTTTTATTTATTTAAATATAATAAAAAATGAATTACAAAAATTGGTTTACTTTCAAAAATTGTTCAGCAAAAATTTCTTTTTCTTAACACAGCTGTTTCTTTCTTGCATTTCGATGGTCTGATTGGATGTTGAATCATCATGTTGATCGTCGTTGTCTTCAGGCTCAATATCTGAGAAATCTTGGTCACCTTCATTTAAGAAATGAATATAATTGTGTAAAATGCAACAAGCTGTAACAATTTTATTCGCAATAAAAACAAAAAAGCAAAAAGTTAGGTTAAAACTGAAAAATAAAATATTTTTTTTTATGATTTACCGGTGTTTCCTCACTTTAATATTTTAAATCTGTTCTATTGAGACCACTAGCTAACTGTAAAAAAAAATTCAATACTATACGCGTGCTACTTTGAAGGAAAGTCGCCCCGTAATTTTTGCTGCATTGCCTCTGATTCATAAATACTACGTTTATATGAGGTATTGAAGCGAGCTTGAAGCTCGCTTTGACCATTTGTAAACGGGTATTGAGTTGAAATGAGCTTCGTTAGACTCGATCTCACTCGCTCAGCGGTGTCGAGTCGAAATATGAGACGAAAAACCTGGGTCGAGGAGTTGGCTTAACAGAATGTTTCAGAATCGCTCAACACCATTTCAACTCAACTCCAAATCGAGCTCTCAACTCAAATGACGAAAAACCTGGGTCGAAAATCCGACCCTAATCGAACTCGATCTTTCGATACTGCATATAAACGTAGTAAAAATTTTTCCAAATAGAATACCACTTTGTTGCGAAAACTACGCGAACAGACCTAATGATAACAACTCGCTGCTCCTTGGCTGAATTCAACCATCATTTAAAAAAAAACAACAAACGTCATTTTTTATTTCTCAATTTACAATTTGTCAAAATTAAAAGGTTTTGGCCTCCGCACGTGTTGTTTTCTGTTTAATCCCAACAACGGTTTTGGATTTCTCAAATATTAGTTAAATTATACTCTTCTGTTTCGAAAATACTTAAGAAACAAAAAAAAAAAACAAAAATGCCACCAGTTAAGAAAAATAAAAAACAACCCAAAACATCGGTTGCTCCAGCAGACAGTACCTCAGCTGAGCCTGAGGAACAACTTGCTATTTCTGGACAGGTAAGCCTCCAAACTCCAAAGTAGTTATTTTTTTTCAATTTCCAACTGTTCAATATTGCAGCTGCATAAAAAAATGAAAAAATCAATATCTCGAATCAATAGACAGCGTGGTGTTGTATTGATTCGGCATTTGCCTCACGGTTTCTTCGAAGAGCAACTAAAAAACTACTTCGAGCAGTTCGGCAAGGTAACGAATTTGCGTTTAGCTCGTTCCACTCGTACCGGTGGTAGCAAAGGTTACGCTTTTATTGAGTTCGAATATCCAGAAGTAGCTGAAGTTGCAGCCCAAACTATGGACAACTACTTGATGTTCCAGAAAGTGGTTAAGGCTCAGTTCATACCCCCTGAGGCCCAACAATACAACTACTTTAAGACGTCAGTGAGGAAGGTTTTAAATAAAGTAAGTATTTCGCTACGAATTAACATCCTTTCTAAACTATTTACTGCAAATCCAAGTTGAAAAAATATTTCTTTGCAAATGAAGGTCTGAAACGCTGGGATTATAATCTGCTTTTAAATCGCATGCGCTCAACTATCATTTCAACACATTGATCGCAATTCACATTTAATATTCCAATCAGCCTTAGGTAATACTGCAGTGCATTATGTTTTTGGACAATTGCTTTTCCCATGTTTCTTGTTATCTTTTGAGTTGGTTTGAGTTGCTTTGTGTCAAAACCCAAAACGCAACATCTTATGTATTCGAATCGAGTTTTCTTTTTGGTAGGTTCTACAGTTTATGCTTTTGCACTAAGACAAAAGCTTCTGCTATATGATAACTTGCGCAACCATTTGTCATTTTGCGCGCAATATTAAAAATGTTTGGTTCGTATTGGATAATTGAGGGAAAATTCAAAAACGATCCGTACTCAATTCCATAATAAGGGTTCAGCGTTGCAATATAAATTTATGTCTTTACATTCATGCAACAACCCGAGATAAAAAATTAAATAAGTTTCATTAACAGAGTTTGTCTAAAGCTTTTTAACAACTTCACTGTCCAATGAATCATATATGATTCATGAAATCTGTTTTGTTCCGCGTTTCCAATTTCCATGAATCACATATGATTCAAAAATATTATCGAATGAAAACTATTCTACGTCCCATACAAACCGGTCAAAACATCTCTACGTTCATATTTTTTGTTTGTTTAAAAAAGAAAACAGTATCACGTTCTATAAATCACATTTGATTCATAGATTTTTGTTGTACCGAGTTTACAACGTCCATTAATCACATTTGATTCAAGAACTTATGCTTTTAATAACGTTTTGTTTTTTTTTATAATTAACGCGCACTCAAGGGATTATGACTACCCTTTAAATGCTGGTTGAACACAGTGCGAGCATTAGGAAACAGTGGGAGGATTGAGTATGAGAAACCGATGTACATTCGTCTTAAATTTCTGGAAATTGAAATGGGGAGGAAAAACAGAGTCGGTTAAGGAATTCCACATTCGAGTCATACGGCAAAAGAAAGAATCTCTGTACTTAACTGTGCGTCCAAAGTTTGGCTCAAGGGTATATTGATGAGCATTCCCTGCGGCACGAGTATTACGGTGAAATTTTTTTAGGGGGGGAATGCAACTCGCTATTTCAATGGAACATTGTTTATAGAAATAACGATAAAACAGTGATAGACAAGAGGCATTTCGACGATGTTCCAACGAAACAATTGTTTCGGAAATTACTCTGTTACTTATCAGCCTGAAAGCTATATTCTGGATTCTGTCTAGTAATTGTAAAGATGTTTTTGATGCACCAGCCCAGATATGAGAATTGTTTTCTAGTTTAGGACGTATATAAGCCTTATAAATTGTGGCCAGATCAGAGGGGGAGAAAAATTTTTTACATCGTCTTGGGAAACCTAAGCATTTGGCCGCATTTTTAGCAATATCCAATATGTGGTCATTCCACAAAAGGTTGTCAGTAATACACATACCAAGAATTGATAGCTTTTCAGTTTCTATGATGCGAGCTCCATCCATGAATAGGGGCATAGGGGGAATATTCCGCTTTAATGACAAAAAAAAGCTCCGAGTTTTAGAAGCATTAAATTCAACACGATTTTTAATACCCCATTTAACGATGATATTTAGATCGGAATTTAATGAGCTCAACATATATTGCCGTTGCAATTCAACATTCAAAGAACAAGGAATTGAATCAGGAAATTAATATGAAAAGCTGAGGGTGCTGTCATCAGCAAAACAGTTAAGTGGTAAAAAGATCATTTATAAAAATGAGAAAAAGAGTCGGAGACAAAACAGAGCCTTGGGGGACACCAGCATTTATTTTACGAACTTCAGACTTGAAACCATCCAAAACGACTTGAATTGAACGGTCAGAAAGGTAATTACTAATCCAACGAATAAGAGATACATCGATACCAAACGCACCCATTTTTGATAAAAGAGCAGGATACCAGACTCTATCGAATGCCTTAGGCCTCGGCCACGCACTGAGCGACGAGCGACTGAGCGATTGAGCGATGAGTCGCTGAGCGACGCAAAAAAATTAAAACACATGAAATTGTATGGAGGTGGCCACGTAAACCCTGAGCGACTTGTCATTGTTTTAAGCGACGTCGCTCAATCGCTTAGTCGCTCGTCGCTCAGTGCGTGGCTGAGGCCTTAGAAATATCAAGCGCGATGATCTTACTTTCCCCAAAAAGATGTAAGGATTGGTTCCACTTTCCAGTGAGATATAACGTGTATATTATATGAAAAAATTGCCTTAAAGGCATTACTTATAGGTTAGATATAGCCCTTAACACAACTGTAAAAAAAAATTGGAAAATTGTTTAAGAAAATGCATTTTTTCATCAATGAATCTTTATATTTTTATGAAGAAATTAATTTAAAAAGAACCAGAAAATAATACAAAAATGGGATAAAACTAAGCAAAAAGTAATAATTTACATTTTTTAAAGCTTAAACATTTGTCCTTTTAGGTGTATAGTTAAAACATGTTAAGCATAATGCCTTATTACATGGTTTGCATTCTGTATGCACCTATTTTGCTTTCAAGACAGCTACATGACCGTCTCTCATCAGGTTGTTATAGCACATAGCGCTACGCTTTCGCACAATTCTACCATTGGGCGTGGTAGTTCCGTGGGAAAGAGTTCGCTTGGCCGTAATATTGTTGGAGGAATTCTTGAAATAATTGTTGCATATACGCAAGATCCGACCAATACTCTCAACAGCATTTCTTGAACTTGCAACATTGAATTGAAATTGGACCCTCGTCTCGTTATTTAATATATATGCATCTCACATCAATAACTATGCTACTCCGAAGGTCTACAGCAATGTTTTTATACCAGGTGAGGCTTTTTCCTAATGGTGAATGAAAAGCGGAAAATTCATTTATTTACATTACAAGCAGATAGCATAAGGACATAACGTTTATCACGCCATTTCAGCACCGTGATACATCCATCTTTTTTTCGAGCAATGTTTTAATTTTTTTTCAACTTGTGATGAAATATTGGACCGATTTTTTCGTACTGTTTCACATAAGTCCGTGTTGTGATTTGTTAAGTATGTTGATAATGGTAAACTAGTATCAGACTAAAAACACAAATGTTAAAAAAAGAGCCAAGTTCTTCTATACAAAAACCTTTGTGTAACAAGTCAGCCGTGAAAAGTACTGAGATCTAAAAGAACGCCAAGTTCATACTTCATGAAGGTTTAATAACGAATATAAGTAGAATAATATTGCAAAAACTACAATGTACTAGAGAAATTCTATTATTTAATGATTACTGACTAAAATTTGATGGGCTTACTTGGCAAGTTTTTTTGTATGCCCAATTCGAAAGGTTTTAAAAACTTGACCATCAAATTTTAGTCTGTAAACATTAAAAAAAAATGTCTCTATTACATTGTAGCTTTTGCAATATTATTCTACTTTATGTATATATTGATTATAGTTCACATCACAGTTAAGATTTTTTTTTTATGTAAGCTCAGAATTTTTGCATGTATGCAAATGCTTTCTTTCTTTTTTCATTCATGTTAAAATAACATAGAGTACCAAATCAAGCACTCTAGTTCTCAGAAAAGTCATGATTTTCAAGATGTATGTATAATTTCAAAATGGCAATAAAAAGACGCTTCGAATGAAAAATCTTAGATTTTCTATATTTCGCTTTGAATGTACATTAAGCTATACCGCTCTTCCAAATTTCATCATTCTACAGCAATCGGAAGTGCTCCATATAAATTAAACATTTTCTCACGCCCCCTGAATGGAAAACCTCAATTTTTATTTTTGGTCCTTTTATGCAATTTAAGCCCTATCATTCTACCAAATTTCATTATTATTTTTTTCTTTGTATGCAATATAAGCCCTGCCACTTTACCAAATTTCATCGTTTTACAGCAGTCGGAAGTGCCCCATTCAACCAACACCAATTCGAAGAAAGTGGGCGGATACCACGCCTCCTGAATGGAAAGCTTCAAATTTTCGATTTTTTCCTCTGCTTGAATGACAAGACCTACCATTGTGCAAAATTACAAGATTTTACGATGTCGGGAAGTGCTCCATAATTTTGATGATCTGTCAGTCAGTTACGGTTTTAGTGATTTTTGAGGCCTTATGTCTCAGGAACCGCTTACGCCAGAAAATTGAAATCTGGTAAGGCGCCTGTACCTGACTAGCGTAGCAAATATTCGGAATTTTAAGTTTCTGACTTCGTTGGTACTAAAGATAGGGAGGGGTCAAAAATCGCCTGAGTTTGTTCCCGTAAAAAGGGTGTAGTGCCGGAACTTGGCTGGCCACTACCGTGCACTTTGATAATAATAGTCAGCGACAGAACCCTTCCTTGCCGAAATTGTGCACATTTTATATACTATTATGCCGTACCTACTGGCTTTTGAAGGGTTGTATGTTTTTATTTACAGTCGATAAGGAAATTTGAAAACCGATTCATCCATTACAAGTATTTCGTCAGGAGTATATAACGACGAAAGGTAGCCAATAATTTTCTTATAAGATGACCATTTTATTAAGTTTTTTGTATTCTTTCTTGAAAAAAAGGAAAGTAAAACGCCAGCAACGCAATATAAGGGAAAATCAGTTGTACGACATTTTTTTATCTGATGCATAAGCGGTTAGTTGTACAATGAATCGAGTTTCCAATAGTGTTCAAGTGTCGGAAATTTACGACACCCATAAGCATTAGAATACCAAAAATTCTCTTTATTTCGTCAATGTCCACATCTTGCCACCTACGTAGTCGCTTAAATACCAACGTTCGTGATGCTCTTAAGATGATATCAGCTGATAGCAAATTTTCAAAAATTTTATTAAAATCAATTTTTCCATTTTCATTTGTAATGGCCTCAATTCGATGAATCCTGAAAAAACTATACTCTGTCCAGTAAAAATATGCAGTGTGGGCAAGATAGGACGTTTGCCTCGCATTCTGGCTACAGTGGATTACATAAATCTGTCCTTCAGGGTTGTCGTAGTATTGATTTTAAATGGACCCTTTTTTTAAAGCTCTAAAATCAAAAGCACCTCAACAGAAACCCAAGGAAAAAAAACTGAACAAGTTAGCAAATGAACAAGGGTAACTCTGAATGCACATCAATATTTAATGGGGGTTGAAATTGAATATCACCAACAGCCATAGGCCACAGCAATTCATTGCACACTCAGATGTGCGATCAATAGGACGTCGGGTCTGCGTCAGATGCAATCGTAAATTTACGGGCGCGCAAACACTTTTAATGGAGGAGTTCTTTCAATTTAGTATGGTGCAAAAATATAGCACGCTACTGATTTTTAAAAAGCTCTCCCATAAGACGTGTACTGCATATTTTTATTGGACAGAGTATAGTGAACTGTTCTCTTCCAATTGGTAAAATTTCTTCATGCTAAACTGTCTCAGTTGGATTGAGTAAGATTTCATTCCCTGATTTTTCATATAAAAAGTATTATACTCCATGAACCATGAGCATAAAATAACAGTCTTTTTTTAATAACAATAACAAATTATTTATGGTAAAAAAAAACAATTTTACTCTAAATCCCAGTCAATCTTAATGCTTTCTACCAAAAAAGGCTGGACGTTGAGACGATTTTGAATCAATTTGTTTAGGGACGTAGAATACATTTTATATTTTTCATATTTTGAATCATATAAATGATTCATGGACGCTGGAAACACGATACAAAAAAGTGTCTATGATCAAATGTGATTCATGGGACGTGTAGGTAATGTCTTTATTTCTGATAGAAAAATATTGAACGTAGAGACTTGTTTCAATCAATTTGTATGGTATGCAATATAAAATAATTTTCTTCTAACAGGGAATTGGTTTTTCTGCATAAGTTGAGTACGACGGGTAGATTTTGTTTTCTGTTTGCCTAAAACCATAAACTTAATTTTGGCAGTTCTAAGAATTTCCCGCCTTCAATGAGGAATTGTTACGGACTGTTGTATTTTTTGTGAAAATTAAATCCTTGTGCTTGAACTTGAAGTTGAAGGTATTGAGATATATGATCTACCAAAATCAAAATCTTAGGCTTAAACTCCCAATCTATTCTTGTTTTTAAAACACTTTATAATATTTTTTTTATATTTTCCAGGTTGGTAAGCCAATTTATGTTTCCGGGAAGACAGCAGCAATTCAAAAGAGAACAGCTCAACAGAATAACTGGTCCGATGAAGCCTACCAAAAACGCATCGGTTCAAATCTTCGCAAACTAAAAAAACTAAAAGAAAAATACGCTCATTTGGGTATTGATTTTGATAATTTCACAGTTAAACCAAATATTAAGAAAGTCGATAAAAAAGAAGAAGATGAAAAAACTAAAAAAGAACCGGGTAGCATTCTTCTATTGAAAAAAGCCAAACAATCCGAAGACACAAAAAAATCCAAAAATCCTAAGGTCAAAAAAGAAATTGAACTAAAAGACCTGCTCGAAAAGACACTTGACGAAGAATCTTCGTCAGATGATGAAGAATTTGTGCCCATGGATGCAAATGATGATGTATCAACATCCGATGAAGAAGATTATGGGATAAAAGATGAAGACGAGGAAGATAAATCGCAAGTTTCGAAAAAAGTAGTTAAGCCTATTAAAATTGATCGCGCCGCTAACCTTCTTAAGCGAAAGCCAAATGCGGGAGGAATTCAAAAGCTAAATAAAAACTTAAAAGACAAAAACTCCAAAAAGCCAAGTAGCGTGATGAAGAAGTCTTTGAAAGTTGAAGCAGCGAAAGATATCAAGCAGCTGGGAAAAGCGAAACAGATAAAGAAAACAGATTTCAACAAGTCAAATAAGAAAAAGAAGGTGTAGGGTCTAAGATTTCAGTTTTTAGGGTTTGTAAATACAAAAGGTATACAATTCTTTTTGTTTTTTTTTTTTTTAATATTTATGTACTTCAACATTTGAAAAGCTAAAAATATTAAAGAAATTTGTAAACGCAGTAATTTTTTTTAAATAAAATAAAAAATAAAACAATTATTTAGTTTGTTTTGAAAATCTCAAGGAAAAGTAAATAGGGTAAACATTTTGGGATTAACTATGATCTGTTATCGCGTATTTTCAAGGTTTATATGCCAAAAGGCTATATGCAGCGAAATACATCAATCGGCGGCGGGCAAACAGTACAAAACTTGACACTTGTCAGCTAATCCTAAGAACCCAGGAAAATGAAGCAACGACATATATGACTGTGAGCTCACCGAATCAGAAGTCCTTATTGTTGGTGTATGTCAATATTTGATTCCATAAAAGTCGACCTTATTCAATCTTTGGATGCGTTAAAATTTGTAAACAAAACTATCTATCTGGAAAGATTATGTTGCTGTTACCACTTGTGAAAACACAGCTGATTGCATTCCATACAACAACCAGTTAAAATATCTTCCATTTTTGATGGAATACTTTTTACAAAAGTTGTTTATCGATTAATAAACGACACTCGCAATAAAGGCCGCATCTGATACAGATTTTTTGAAAACCCGTATATTCCCAAACAACTCAATGGTGGTTCCCTTATCATAGGTTCCCATGAAAGCCTATGATTGACGTAATCCCTATGACTGACAATGTTATCAATGATAGAGATGAAAACTAATTTTGATAAGGGGCCTATTGTACGGAGCATTCATTATCAGGAGCTTGATATTGTGATGGCCGAACTCGGGATTCCGGAAAAATTGATCCAACTATGTCGCGTGACATTTGAAAATACGCGATGTTATGTGCAATTAGGGAGCAACTATTCTGAAGTATTCAAAACATGGACAGGGTTTCGGCAAGGAGATGTTCTATCATGTGATTTCTTCAATCTCGTCCTAGAGCAAATGGTGCACAGGGTATGCGTTAACACAGAGGGCAATATATTCAACAAATTTGTCGAATTGTTGGGCTATACAATATCGACATCATCGGCCATTCCCAACGTTCTTTAATAGAGTCCTTCACGGCTGTTGACGATCAGGCGACACTTGTTGGTCTTGAAGTAAATGAGGACAAGACCAATTTGTGCTACCAGCAAACAATGCATAATGCTACTAGTGATAGCAAAAACTTCGAGGTAGTTAAGGAGTTCATCAAAAATTCCAGAAAGCCAAAACACATCGACTACATTGACTCGGCCACATGGACAACAATGCTCAAGCTCGCGGATACCAAAGCGCTTGACCTAGATGACTCGAAGCTACGTGCTCGGGATGGCAGAGCATAGAAAGCTGCCGTGTCTCAGGCAGAGACCCTTCATGGATCGGGAGCCGGTTAAATTAGTAAGTATACTATTGTAGGGAGAGCAAATACAAATTTCAAGTCTACTTTTATTAGTCATGTTCTTTCATAAGTAATTATGTATCTTGTTTTGTTTTTGTTTGCATTATAAGTGAGTTGTTACTGATATTGCGTAATAAAAAAAAATAGACTATTATCAAAACTATGTTAACATTAAAAATTAACTGGGCTCTAATTTTCAAGACATTCTCTGAAACAGTTTTTTTTTTATAATTAAGGCTCAGGCCCTTATTGCGAGTGTCGTTTGTTAATCGATCGACGACTTTTGTCGAAAATCGATCATCGAAAAATTAAGATATCTGAAATATTATTCTTGTATAAGATACCATAAGCTGTGTTCTTATGCGTGTTTACAACAACATTGTTATCTAAATAGTTTTGGATACAAATTTTAACGCATCAAACGTTTTGGCACTATCGACTTTTATCGAATCGAACGTTAACGACACTCACAATAAGGCCCTCAGTCAAGGGGATTTGAATACCCTTTATATGTAAGACAACACAACACAGTGCGAGGGAAAAACAAAGCTAGATAGAGCATTTTACAGTCGAGTAATATGGCTAAGGAACAATCTATGTACTTAACACATATTAAAATTGGGCTCGAGAGTAGATGAGCATTCCTAAAAGCTCAAGTGTTACGGTTGAATTGTTTAAGGGGAGGAATGTAGCTGACTATTTGACTGGAGCGCTGACTATTAAAGAATGTATAAAATAAGATAAGACAAGAAAACGACGTCAATCAAGATAAGTAAATGTTTCAAAAATGTGTAGTTATTTCTTAATAATGAGAAGTTGACTCTTTGAATTCCAAATTAGAACTGATTTTTATTTATTTAAAAAGCACTATTCATACTAAAAGTTTGTTTACATTCGATAAACAAAATTAATAAATTATTCTATGAATGATGTAAAATATTATTATTTTTAAAAGTAAGTGGGATATAATATTTAAAGTAAGTTAATGGATCGCCACAGTACTCGCCGTCTAGTCACAACGATATCTGTCTGGAATATAAACTATTCTTCTAGATTTTGTTTGATGATAGGTAGATAGATAAATCTTTTCTTTTCGTGCCCTCGGTCATCATAAAGTTTTCAAATCTCGAGTTTGTTTATTTAACTTATTTTATTTAACTTAATTTTTGTACCTATTACAAGGTAATAAAAACAAACAAAAATTACAATTTTTCTTAATTTTTTAATTTATGTATGTATGTAGTATGTATGTGAATTTGTTTATATATTTTGAAAACAAGCATAGATACATACAAATGTGAAATAAATAGTCGTTCCTTATATCAAATAACATAAATAGTGTAGGTTTAAGTTTTGTTGTTGTTTTTAATGAGATGACTTGCGGCCACATTTGGTAGATCTATGAATTCCAGTTTTTTCTTCAAATACAATACGTTTCCATTTCATCCTACGATTTTGGAACCACACTTTCACCTGAAATTGTGAGAACAAATTTATTAGTTAATAATATTTACATAAATCGAAAATATGAAGTGTAAGAGATAAAGATTTTTATTCATTGTTTTTTTTTTAGAGGCGAAAGAAGTTAAAAAATTATTTTAATAAATTTTCATAAATATGATTACTTTTATCAACGTCATTTGACTTAAGATTTTCATAAGGGGATGTAGCTCAGATGGTAGAGCGCTCGCTTAGCATGTGAGAGGTACGGGGATCGATGCCCCGCATCTCCAAGTGTTTTTTTTTAAATTATTTTCAGTTTACTTTAACAACAAAGGGCCAAAATTGTTGTTGAATTAGTAGGTTGGTAAAGACGTTTCAGTATGAAACTTATTTTGCAAATTTTATTAAAATATAGCATCGTATACTTTCTTTATCATTGACATTTACAAACGTCAATAAAGGTCTGTTTACTTAGTTTTTTGCAAGAACTTTCACTGTCTAAAAAGTTCATAAGCAATTTATTAAAAAAATAGCCTTAGAACGATACTAGTTAGAAAGGCGCAAAATTTTAAACAGCCTATTATTATTGAGGTATTAGTATGATACTTGATGTAATATCAGCCTAAGAGATCGTTCACATCTTACAGTTGGCAATACGAGTTTCACTTTTCCTCGACCATCTGTCAACTTGTCTTGTTCTTTCTTCCGGCTTAAACTTTTGTAACCTAACTTACCTTTGTAAATTGATTAGTGAATTTTATTATTGAATTAAATCTTAGTAATCCTTACATCTAATGTGTCTTTTGAATTACTACATATTGGCGACGAGACTGATAAATCGAACTAATTAAGTATGGATGCCGCACAGCTTGAAAAACTCTTAAAACAACTTCAACTTTCCAACCAGGAATTGATAAAGTCCATGCTGGACCAAAAACCCATTAAACAAAATTTTATTCCTCCATTTAAAAGTTTCGACAAGGCTAAGGAAACGTGGGAAACATATTGGCTCCAGTTAGAACAACACTTCATCGCAAACAACATACTCGAAAATGACACAAAACGTGCTTGTTTGCTAAGTTCGATCGGAGGCGAATCACTGGAACTTCTTCAAAAATTGTACGGTGACAAAGTATCACAGCAAACATTCGTCAAATTAATCGAACAACTCACAAATCACTTCAAAAAAAACCCCCACATGTTGGCATCTAGGTTCAAATTTTATAGAACGTTCATGCAGCCTAACCAAACATATGCAGACTGGGTTGCAGAATTGAGTGGAAAGGCCAAGGAATGTAGCTTCGTTTGTGGGAAAGAGGGCTGTGGGGAATCGTACGTGGATTCAAAAATTCGCGATGTGATTATTCTTTACACTTCCCACGACAAGGTTCGATCAGCTACTCTTCAAAAAGAGAATCCAACATTAGATGAAGTTCTTCAAATTGCTCAGTTATACGAAGAAACAACGAAAACATGTAGTGAACTTAAAGGTGAGCAAAAAACTGGAGCAGAGGTAAACTCCATCTCTCAATCAAGAAAATATCGAAAAGGTAAGCAGGTACTCCGTAGCATTGGAGGTAAAAGTACTCTTAGAGAGAGTAATAAGTCGTGTCCGGGATGTGGAGAAAGTCATCAACGATCCCAGTGTTTTCATTACAAAAACAAAACAGTTTGTAAAAAATGCAAAAAGGTTGGACACATGGCAGCAGTTTGTATGTCATCAAAAATAGAAGCAAATCAACGTTCTACACACTGGTCCCAGCAGACACAAGATGTACAAAAGCACAAAAACAGCGAAAATGTAAATCTAGTTAAGCAATTTGAAACCGTAAGTACCATCGAAATTCTGGAATCAGCTTCCTCTATTCAAATTAATCAAAGCCAAGTTGTTTTTAATTCAGAGAAGCTTTTCGTTGATGTGAGTGTCAATAATCAGATTCTTAAGTTTCAAATTGACACTGGAGCTTCGTGTTCTCTAATAGGCCTTGAAGCATATCACCAGCTCAATAGCCCTCTCTGCACACCAACGACAAAAATCTTAAAAGCTTACGGTGGAAGTGTCTTGCCTTTGAAGGGAACACTTTCAGTTAATGTCAAAATTGGCAAACGTAACCTTAGTTTGAATCTGACAGTTGTCGATAGTCAATTCGCAACCAATATTCTTGGCATGGATTGGTTCCATAAAATGGACTTCGGCATACAAACCCCTCATAAAATTGCACCAGCTAATCAGCACATCAATTTCAGCTCACAATGCTGCAGTGTGGACCAACACTCACTCAAAACCGAGTTGGAGCTCATTCAAAACAAATTCCAATCTACATTTTCATCGGAACTCGGTCGTTGTTCAACGTACAAAGCAAATATTGTTCTAAGACCGAACGCTCAACCTAAGTTCTGCAAACCCTACAATTTGCCGTTCGCGCTATACGAGGACGTTCGAACCGAAATAAACCGTCTGGTGTCGCAACATATTCTTAAACCGGTAAACGCAAGTGATTGGGCAGCCCCAATTGTGGTTATAAAAAAACCAAATGGCAAATTAAGAATTTGCGCTGATTTCAAGGTCACAGTCAACCCTCAAATCGAAATTGATCGTTACCCAATTCCAAGAATTGAAGAGCTTTTCAATAAACTTAGTGGTGGACGGTTGTTTACAAAAATCGATTTGAGTGATGCCTATTTACAAATCGAACTGACAGAAGATTCAAAAAAACTTATGGTCATCAACACTCCATTCGGTCTTTTCCAGTATGAAAGAATGCCATTTGGAATCGCGAGTGCACCAGGAATCTTTCAAAGAATCATGGAAGGTGTTGTTGCTGATATACCCGGTTGCGCAGTGTATCTTGACGATGTCATAATCACGGGCAAAAATAATGAAGAACATCGTAATAATGTCCGAGCATTGTTAGAAAGACTTACAGCCCATAACCTCAAATGCCGAAAAGAAAAATGCTATCTCGCACAAGAAAAATTAGAATACGTTGGACACGAAATCGATTCAAACGGAATTCAACCATCCGAAAAACGAGTAGAAGCAATAAAGTTAATGCCTCCCCCAAAAAACATAACAGAACTCGAGTCTTTCATCGGAAAAATTAATTATTATCATAAATTCATTCCCAATTTCTCATCAAAAGCAGCTGCGTTGAACAAACTCCGTCGACAAAATGTAAATTTCAAATGGGGAAATGAACAGAATGCCGCATTTAATTTATTAAAGGAAGACATCATCAAAGCGGTTCAGCTAGCTCATTTCGATGATCAGCTTCTAATTATTTTGGCAACAGATGCATCACAAACCGGTATCGGAGCTGCTCTCTCGCACCGTTACCCTGATGGTTCAGAGAAACCGATCTCGTTTGCATCAAAAACACTTAATTCGAGTCAATCAAAATACTCTCAAATTGAAAGAGAAGCCTTATCAATAATCTTTGGTGTTACCAAATACCATCAATACCTGTATGGTAGAAAATTTGAACTTCTCACCGATCATCAAGCTCTCATCACGCTTTTTCATCCATCGAAAAAACTTCCCGTAATGACATTGCACAGGCTTCAACGTTGGGCGATAATTCTTCAAGCATACACTTATTCTATTCATTACCGTAACACCAAACAGCACGCGAATGCCGATGTTCTTTCTCGTTTGCCTATCGGCGAAGACATCGAGTTTGATAATAAAGAGAAACAAATGTGTTCCGTTGATTACATCTACGAATCAGTCATCGACAATTTACCGATCAGCTCAGACGTAATTGCTGCTTATACTAAGAGAGACAAAACCCTCAGCCAGGTTATTCATTACGTCGAAAACGGGTGGCCTCAGTCGCTGCCAAAATCGCAGGTAAACTTATTGCCTTTTTTTAATCGAAAGTTTTCTCTTTCACTACAGAGTAGAGTGCTGCTTCTACAAACTGAATATTCCCGTGTGGTGATACCTAAAGCTCTCGAAACCAAGGTTCTACAAATGCTGCACGAAGGTCACTGGGGGCAAACTCGTATGCAACATCTGGCTCGCAGATATGTTTGGTTCCCGAACATCACCCAAGCAATCAAGACATCAACAGAAGCCTGTTCCACCTGCAGTATGAACGCAAATAATCCCAGGAAGCAATTTTCATCGTGGCCTGAAGCTACTTATCCCTGGGAAAGGATCCACATCGACTATGCAGGTCCTTTTTTCTCACGTATGTGGTTAGTAATAGTGGATTCCTTTTCCAGCTTCCCATTTGTGCTTGAACTTACCTCGACAACGTCGGCATCCACAATATATGCGCTTCAGAAAGTTTTCGCAATCGAAGGTCTGCCGAAAACAATTGTCAGCGATAATGGACCACAATTCTCTTCAGCCGAATTTCAAACATTTTGTGAACTAAATGCCATCGACCACGTAAGGACTGCACCGTTTCACCCGGCCTCAAATGGATTAGCAGAGCGCACAGTTCGCACTTTCAAGGAGACCTTCAAGAAAATAATGCACGAGGAGAATGACAAGGAGAAAGCCCTGTACAAATATCTAATTACATTTTGAGCCACTCCTAATCAATCGTCGAAGAAGTCACCATCAGAATTGTTACATGGCCGACAACCTCGTACTGTTTTCTCAGCCATGTTTCCAAAAGTTGAGCAGTGCCAGCCGTATCCCACAAAGTTCCAGATTGGACAACAAGTGTACGCAAGGTTATATGCAAGAGGGATTCGTTGGATCGCTGGTGTAGTCACTAAGATTCTAGGACGTGTAACGTACATTATTAAGACATCCACAGGCACCATCAAACGACATCAAAATCAAGTTCGAGAAAGACAACAGAAAACCACCACAGAGGATGAGGAAACTGAAGATTTTGAATTCAACTTTGACGAAGGACCTACGCTCCCAAATGAAGTACCTACTACCGTGGAATCTCGAGGGAGTGGAGCAGAAACCAGAACATCAGCGTCAAATGAACATTTATCAGAATCACAGATGAATGCACCGACTACTTCCCAAACCACAACGGAGTCAGTGACAGTACAAGGCCCTAGACGCACCGAAAGAAAACGTAAAAAACCTGTTTTATTTCAAGCCCAGTAAAACAAATAAGGTCCGAGGGAATGATGTAATATCAGCCTAAGAGATCGTTCACATCTTACAGTTGGCAATACGAGTTTCACTTTTCCTCGACCATCTGTCAACTTGTCTTGTTCTTTCTTCCGGCTTCAACTTTTGTAACCTAACTTACCTTTGTAAATTGATTAGTGAATTTTATTATTGAATTAAATCTTAGTAATCCTTACATCTAGGCCGGTATTCACCGAGCGCTCATAACTTAAGAAGCTCACAAACGTATTCACCAAGCAATATTAGTGAAGATCTACGAGCGCTCTTAAAAGTTAGGAGTGGTCCCGACCACTCCTAACTTACGAGCGCTCTCTTCGAAAATTTGTTCGCTTGTGCGTGTGCCACGCACGCATTTGACTCGAATCCATGTGAGCAATGCCAAGTAGAAGAGTATCCATTTGCTGTCAAGACCAACATTACACAACATTTCACAGTTTGGGTATGCCTGAACAAGAGAGACTGGCTCTCATTTTCGAACTTCGAAAAACACTTGCGAGTGGTTGGTGAATACCGCACAGAAATTTCAAGTTAAGAGCCTCGTAAAGTTAAGAGCCGTTTAGGAGCGCTCGGCGAATACGAACCCTAATGTGTCTTTTGAATTACTACTTAACAATTTGCTAACTTTAAAGTAGTTTACTAACTCATTGGCGAAAAATTTTAATTGAATTAGTACGATGCTAAAGCTGTTTTAGTATGATACTAGGTTAAAACAACGAATTTGCAAATTTTAATCGAATATAACATCATACTTTCTCTACCCTTTTATTAAAGTTAAAATCAGCGAATACCTACCTACTTTATTTTTTTTTAGTATCGTGCTAGCTTCATATGACTCTTTGACATTTGCAAATATCAAAAAAGGTTCGTCTACTTACTTTTTTACACGAAATGTCATTGTTTTAGGTGTGTTCAGAAGCAATTTATTAAGAAAATTCTTTTAGTACGATACTAGTTAGAAAATATTTAAAATTAAGAATGAGTTAGTAAACTACAATAAATTTAGCAAATTGTTAAGTAGTATTATACTAAAACCTCAATAATAATAGGCTGTTTAAAATTTTGCGCAATGACAATGACAGTTCGTGCAAAAAAATCAAGTAAACAGAACTTTTGTGGCGTTTGTAAATAGCACCATGCTAAAAAAATAAAATAAGTATTTGATGATTTTAACTTTAATAGAAGTGTAGAGAAAGTATGATGTTATAGGTATTCGAATAAAATTAGCAAAATCGTCACCTGATTAAACTAAAATTTTGCGCCATAGATTTTATTAAATAATTGTAAAAACTAATCGCATTTTAATAACTAGTAAATTTATTAACTAGTAAAATACTAATTTCCTTTTATTAAAAACGGTGCATCTAAACACCTTCAAGTCATGGCAGTTTGTGAAAATTAACGAAAAAAAAATATAACTAAATATGGGGAACTGACCTTATAATTTGGAATTTCGGAAGCTCGAAAGTCAAAATAGACGACCTACAATTTATTTTATTATTTGTTTATTTGTGACAACGTTTTTCGAAATGTTTTTTATTTTTTTTCGCCAATGTGGACTAGACTATTGCATGTAATACTTTTATAAGATTAATTGGTGTAAGAGTATAAAACCAAAAGAAAAGTCTTGGTTCGAAACAAGCTGTAAAGAAGCTATCAGGTTGAGATACAAAGCCAACCGAACCGAGAAAAATCGAAAAAAACTATAAACAAGTCTGAAACCAATGCAAGATGCAACGCTGTTATAAAAAGAACCAAATTCTTACATGACCAGAAATTAAGGCAAAAATCCTGCAGTGTCTCATAGGGAGTAGAAATTTGTGGCCATTTGTCAAGAACGTAAAAAATTCACCTCGAAAATTGTTTGAGACCATAAAGGCTCTTCTTCAGCATACATACTCGGTCCGTTTTATCTTGAAAGCCAATAGGTTCTCGCATATAAACTTTTTTTTTTTTTTTTTTAAAGACATATTTTTCTCAGCCGCAACGTTTGGAACCAGGGCTAAATGTTTCCTCATAATCAATCCCATGTTGCTGTGAAAATCCTCGTACAACTAACCTTGCTTTATACCTTTCTGGTTCATTACTGGTTTCATGTTTAATTTTAAACACCCAACGATTTATCGATGACTTTCTTTCCCAATGGAAGTTTGACCAGTTCCCATGTGTTGTTTCGTTGAGTGCGTCAACTTCTTCCTCCATTGCCGCTTGCCACTTGTACTTACATATCTTCTAATTCAAGAGCCTCTTGAAAATTTCGTGGTTCAGAAGTTGTAGCCACAAAAGCCCCGCTTCCAAAATACAAACTAAAGAATTTTCCGGTTCAGTAAAAAACATGCAAAATTGAATGCTTCTGCCCATAATCTTAAGGATAAACCTCTTGCATGAATCATAGTTCGGGCTGCCTCAACGATTGTTCTCAAATCCCTCTAAGCTCTGCCATTCTGCTGTGGAGAATAGGGTACTGGGGCCAAATTACCGCATCAGTTATCGAGTAATACGTGACTGAATTATGTGAGTTTGGCATTACCGTTTACGTTATCGAGCAATAAATTACTCCAATTTGACATTTTCATTCGATCACTGATGGGACTCAATCACTCGTCACTGAAGCGGTAATTCGGCCCCTGATGTTTGATGCCGAACACATTTTTTATCGAGAAACTCCTTGACACCTGAATTCACAAATTCTAAGCCATTGTCTGCAGTGCCGGATTAAGCCAGCGCGGGGCCTGTAGCAAATTCTATCAAGGGGCCCTGAGACTGTTTTAGGTTAGGCACTTATCAAGTTTATGGTATTAAATAAAACAAAACTGTTAAAAACAAACTTTTCTTGATTTAATTTGGGAAAATTTATAAATAATGCTGTTTGTATCGACTTCTCGGAGTAAATCATGTTCAATATTCATTAAAGTGAGGAGATTAAGACGTTGTTGGCTCATCGTGTTCCTCAATTCATTTTTAACACGTTTTAATGTTGAGAAAGATCGTTCACCACTGCCACCACTGCAGAGAGACAAATAAATGCGCAAAGCAATTTCAACGTTCGGAAAACTAGATTGTAATGAATTATTTATCAACAGCTTGTAAACCTGCATTTCCAGAGCCTCATGATTCCTGTTGTCAATAATACCAGCCACATCAAAATTGAGCATTGAAGCGAATTGCACTAATTCGTTGCCCAGACTGTCCTCCAAATCATCTGCGTAAGCACTTACTATGGTTGCAGATTTTTAATTTCTTCTGGTGGAAGAGATTTTATATGAAGGTTTTTATAATACAAATTCTATATACTACTACTGAAATAAATCAGCCAAGTAGAAGACTTAGCACTATTAATGGATTTGTTGAATTATTGATTCAAAATAGCTTTTATGGCTTTTAGTCCACAAAAATTGGCGTTTCGTCCGGGTGATCGCACATGCACTCATCAGTTGGCTATGAGGACCTTGTCAACACGCAATTTTTATTAAATTCAGTTCATCTTACATCGATTTTTTGACAAAAATCCAATGTGAACTATATCCAACCAAGATTAAAATTGTAATCATTAACGTTGAAATATTTTGCTATTTTCAACAAATTCAACAAATCCATTAATAGTGCTAAGTCTTCTACTAGGCTGATTTATTTCAGTAGTATATAGAATTTGTATTATAAAAACCTTCATATAGAATCAATGCTCGGCCACGGGCAAAATATTCCAACGTTAATGATTATAATTTTAATCTTGGTTGGATAGAGTTCACATTGGATTTTTGTCAAAAAATCGATGTAAGATGAACTGAATTCAATAAAAATTGCGTATTGACTAGGTACTCACAGCCAACTAATGAGTCCATGTGCGATCACCCGGACGAAACGCCAGTTTTTGTGGACTAAAGGCCAAAAAAGCTATTTTGAATCAGGAAGAGATTTTAGCTCTCGGAATATTCCGAAAATCCCAGCAATTTTATGATAACCGTTCATATACGTTTACCTAAAGCAGTGAGTACGTTATCAATGGTGATAATAACTGTGGCAACAATCAATAACCGCTTAAGTCGACTTAAGACAAAAATCGTTTTTTTGCTGCATCATAATCTGCATGTTCCGTTCTGTTATAGAAAAAAATCCTGGATTTGTAACTCTTTTTTTCGTCAAAATAATCCAAAAAGAAAAAACCGCTTAAGTCATTCTCATAGGTAGAAGCATTTGCAGTACCCGCTTAACTCACATAAGAAGTTGTGAATTTCAAAATTTCGTAATCCAATAATAGCTTATATGGACTTAAGATACTTTTACAAAATAAAAAACTATTCACAAATCAATCAACCATATTGTACTGAAAACAGCTTAAACCGACTTAAGCGTTTATTGCAAACTTAACAAAGTATTTTCGCTATAGCCAAACTGAGATAAGTCGTTATTGCAAATTTCTGTTTGTTACTTCGATGAAGACTATGTAGAGTAAGCGGTTTTTAAAAAATGTATTTTCTACGAACTACAGAATTAAGTTGATTTAAGTCGTTATTATTAATGCAAGGATGAAATGTCAATTGACTTAAGAGATTTTAACGGCAAGTTCGTGAATTAATTTAGTTGAGATAAAAGTCTTTTGAGGATAATTAAAGTCAAAATAATTAAGAAAGTGCAACAAAATGAGCTCCTGACCCTTAAAAATTTTTAATACAGCTCGAAAAGGTGTTTTAGGCAACGTGAAGTTAATATATTTCAAGAACGGCAACGGCAGAAGACAAGCGATACATTTTAAAAAGAAAGTGATCTGAGTGAATTTTGTATATCAAGTTTTATGAATGTGTGTTTTTAGGTTTTCGTTTTTGAATATGGAAAAAATTGTTTGGCTATAGCCCACTTATCTGTTTCATACTAATTAATACAAACGTCAAACAATAATTATAAATTGTGCTTTTTGGCCAATTATGATATAATTCCAAGTAGTTATCAACGAAATAAAGTGACCTGCAAATGAAGTTTGTTATGAAAATCTGAAAATAATTTTTGAATAGTTTTGTATCAACATTAGCAAAGAATCTGAACATAATTCAGTACAGATGACTGTACGCGATCCCTATTTCAAGCTTGCAGACATGGACATTTCTTCAGATTTTCCTGACGAAGAACTATTGCAGATTGATAGGCAATTTGAGGACAGTTAAATTGTTTCTCTTCCACATAAAACAGTTAAAAACGAATCGGAATTTGATTCAAGTAAAGTGCTTCCAATAAAAAGAAACAAAGATGAATCCTAAACTCGAAAAACGGGAGTGATTGAGGCAAGAAAATGTGAGCATCTTAAATCTTTAAATCATATTGGGAACTAGGGACGTTCCACCAAAGAATTATTTTTATCGGAGCTTTAATAGAAATAGAAGATAAGAAACAGACATTGAAAGAAGTCATATTCGACCTCGAAACCGACGACGGCTTATACAAAGTACTTCTATTACCTTCTAGTAGGTAAAAGAAAAGATTTGTATCCGTCAAAAGTGCTTTAAACAATGCTTCGATGCTACTGAAAGTTTTCTAGAATCCCATCTGACACATCTTGTAAATATTTGTGTGTGGTTTTTGGATTCAACAGTGTCTGCAAACAACGTATACCTCCGAAATTCAGTAAGCTTTTACAAACAAACGGCCGTTGGCGGCGACGTCAAACAACACATTTGCTTTTCCATAGTTAATTTGGCGGTCAAAATAAGAATTTATTTGTGAGCACGATGTTGTTAACATTTTGAAAGCCAAGTCCAGCATTGAGGTTGTAGATCACAAGCTTTAATAGTCATGCCAAACTCATATGGAGTGTAACGTAGATCATGAATTACAAAAAAAAGAAACCAAAAAAGGTACCGATTCATCATCCTCACGATTGGTTTAATTTTGTCCGATTTTGACTATGGTTGTGCTTCAAAAACAAAACTTTTGTGCAGCAGCAGAGACAATTTTGTATGGAATAACGTGAACAAAGTTGGTAAAATTGAATACAAAACAACTCTGGTAAAAATCTGCATTTTTCAACAACCACTGTTGTAAAACATGGTATTGACTCACTCAAATGGTGTGAAATTCCCAACTCACCAGCTATCAATGTAATAAGCGTAAAAAAGCTGCGCTTCAAAGACTTCTTCCGTTTATTGATCATTCGTTTCATGAATTTTATAATAACCTAGACATAGAAATGCAACCCGAAGCTGAAATACATCCTGACTTAATGGATCTAGACAAAAATTTAGTTTAAATACTTTTTCTTATTTATAAGTTTTTTCAATTAATTATTTACTAACTTAAATTGGCTATTTTTTACTTAATACGAGTTTTTGCATTTTTGTTACTGTGAATTACGTTTTTAATACATTTTAAATTATATTCTTTTCGAAAAGAAATATCGCTTAAGTTGATACAAATAAAAAAAACGATGACCAAAAACAGCTTATCTTATTTAAGAAGACATGGGCGAAAAGTTTCAGTTTGCAATAACAGCTTAAGTGACATAGGCAAGCAACAAAGGTGTTTAATTACTTTTGGAAAAACAGCTTAAAAATGTTTTTTTGCAATAAAATTAAAAATAAAGAAATTTAAAAGAGAAAAAATAGTTTAAACAAATAAGATTGAAGTCTTCTATTATAATCTGCAAGGTTTTTGTTTTTTAAATGCGTCATTTTTTCCAGACTTAAAAAGAAGTTTCAAAGTGCTCTCGTCGAAAATTGAATTTTTGGACTTAAGCGGTTTTTGCTTGTGACCACAGATTAATACCTGCATTTCATACCGTTGTCAAAAGAAGGTTGCGTGAAGCTGGACTCTTTGGACGCATAGCTAGGAAAAAGCCATTACTGACTGAACGTCACAGAAAGGCCCGCTTGGCTTTTGCTAAAAAGTATAAGCACTGGACAGTCAATCAGTGGAAACATGTGCTTTTTTCGGATGAAACAAAAATTAATAGGATTAATTCTGATGGAAAAGCTTGTGTTCGCCGTCCGAGATCTCAAGAATATAATCCAAAGTACACTCGCCCCATTGTCAAGCATGGTGGTGGCAGTGTTATGATCTGGGGAGCAATGTCTTGGTGTGGCGTTGGCCCGATTAAAAGAATTGAGGGTCATATGGACAGGATTCAATATTGCAGCATCCTTGAGAATGTTATACTGCCTTACGCGGAAGAAAACCTACCCGTAATATGGAAATTTCAGCAGGACAACGATCCAAAGCACACGGCCAGTTACACTAAAAAATGGTTCGAAGACAACTCCATCACTCTTTTGGACTGGCCGTCGTGCAGCCCGGATCTAACCCCAATAGAAATCCTGTGGCAACATTTAAAAATAAAAATGAGCTACAAGAAAATTGGAAACATGCCTAATTTATTCCAAGAAATTCAGGATGTTTGGAAATCGCTTCCAAAGAAAGTTTGTGAGGATTTGGTTAGCTCTATGCCCAGAAGATTACAGTGTGTAATTGATAACCGCGGTTATTCGACAAAATATTGAAAACAAAATTAGTAAAATATTAAAATTAATATTATAATACTAAAATATTAATAAATTAAACAATATAAACGTGTGTTTCTAATTATGTGCCCTACTAGTTTCGGTTATTTTTTCAAGTTTTGGTTTTATTTGTTTTTATCTTTCTTATAAATTCAAAACAAAAATTGATAAAATGAAATAGACACGAAAAAAGATGTTAAGCAAAAAAAAAATTACAAAAATATTGAAGAAGAAAGCAAGACAGACAAGACAAAATGACTATGAGAAATCGTTTCTAATTATTTGCACGCCACTGTATATTTTAGTGAAAAAAAAATTTGGGGGGAAATGTTATTACGGGTACCTGTCATAGAACGGTTTTTTTGATTTTCGAATTTCTCACCAATGGCTCTAACGATTTTAACCAAACATGATTTTTGGTAAGACCAGCAGATAGAAAAACAAAATTTTAGTTGATCATTTTGATGCAAATATTTTCTTCTTAGTAATTGTGACTAAATCTAATATGTAAATAATACTTTTTTATGGTCAGAAAAGGTTGGTGCGCGGGGCCCCCAAATGCGCGGGGCCCGTAGCATTTGCTACTCTTGCTTCGTGGCTAATCCGGCACTGATTGTCTGTCCGAATCGTCTTTAGAGTCATTCCAGTTTCTATTTTTAGTTTACTTACAAATGTTTTTAAACATTCTAGAACCTCACTTTTCTCTTTTAGGAAAAAAAAACAACTCTATACTTGGAGAAATTGTCCTTAAGTAAAAGAAAAAACTTAGAACCACCAACTGAAATATTCTGTATATAGGGCCGCACAGATCTGCATGGACTAACTCCCCTACGGAGCTTGCTCTACTTCCACTTTTTTCGAAGGGAAATCGATGCATTTTTCCTATAGTACATGCCATGCATCGCAAAAGGAGTTACTTGAGTCCCGAAAATCTATGCCACGCTCTTTCAAAATACTGCGGACATAATTTAGATTCTGGTGTCCTAATCTTTAATGCCAAATTTGTACATATACATATCATCAATTTTATCGCTCACATTGGCTATTGCAGGTGCATTAATCTTGAACATCATCTTAAAAAGTGATGATTCCCGCACTCCGCACTCCCCACTGCCACAATACGATCACCCTGCAAAAGGTGACATTTAAATTTATTTGATATTAATTTGGGGTTTTTGTCCATAGCTGCATTTGACGAGAATAAATTTATGTGAATAGCGGGAACATACAGAACATGCGTGAGAAATTTAGGTAACCAGATTTCATCGTTGTATGAAAGAATGTTAATTTTACCGCTACCAAGTGCATTAAGTGTTTCTCCGTTACCAACGCGAACAAATTGCGGACTTGCAAATGGAACATAATCTACCACCCAATCTTGACGAAATGTCATATGGTCACTGGCCCCGAAATCCAAAAACCAATCACTACACCTGCTTTCAGTTGAAGTGACCATAGTGTATGTACAGTGGCGGCGCAAGACCTAAACTTAATGTGGGCAAGATACATTTCGCGAGGCCCTCTGATGGTGCAAGTAGAAGGCAAAATAAAATAAAAAAATCACTTAATTAAACACCTTTTTTATTTATTAAGAAACAAACCTAAATCTGTACTCATACTTCTTTGGAACATTAAACAAAAACTCCTCATACAACTCATAAGGTTGGAAGCCACTGCTCTCACCTTTTTGCAGGACTGCGTGTAAATCCTGACAGTTTTTCAATATTTGCTCTTTTCGAATTTTTTTTAACTTGTTTAAGTCATAGAGAAAACCAAAACTTTCAAAATGTTGATTTAAAGACATAGATCTCGATTCTATGTTACTTATCGCAGAATCAATCATGATGGTATTAAAAAAATCTGTTTCATACCGGCTTTTAGCAGACTTCGTATGTAGGTTGATCGCTACCTTCATAATCAAACGTTCTTTTCTTTTATTCTTCTCTTTTATTTTTAAAACCTTTTGGCAAATCATAACTGCTTTTCTCACTAAATTGACAAAAAAAACGTCTCTTTTAGTTATTTGTTTGTGTATTTTATTGGACGAAAAAGATTTGTTTCCCGTAAAAATGTATTTAGGGACATTTTTAAATTTGTTTCGTCAAATAAAATACACAAAAAAAATAACTAAATGAGACGTTTTTTTCGTTTTCTGAACAATTTTAAAAATGTCGCTTAATACATACACACTACACTTAATACATACACACTACACGTACACTAAAACCGAATCATCTGCCGATGTCGGGTCGAAACTATTCGGACGACTGTCTCGGACGTTCGTCTGCATACACTCCTTCCGTTCTCGGACGGTGCCGATCTGGAGTCTGACTGTGAACATTGGATATGAAAGTAATAATTTTTTTCATGGAAAATTTTTCTTAATATCTGCAACGTTTAGTTCCATCTATAATGAAATTTCGGTAAATAGTCTTTTAGCAATGTCTCAGAGAGGTGCACTGTTATACATGGAATTAATTAATTTTCCAGTATCCATATTTTATTTTTACTTGCGATATAATAGAGGTATTATAGGGCATGTTCTGCATTTGGAAAAAACCGAGCTTGAGATTTTGATCAAAGTTGACATTACGATGATGACGAAGACAAATGAAGTGGGTCTGACAATTCCGTCTGTTCGTCTTTTTTTCTGTTTGTCTGCACCTCGATCTACAGCCTAAAAGCTACTGGAGCTATTTTCTTCAACCTTGGTAGTTAAGGGTCTTCGGTGATTCCATAGAGGGGAAATTGAAATGTTTCTTAGCTCTAAAACTAACGGTACACCCATACACCCGTAATGCATAATTGTTTTTATCTCGAAAACTGCTCTAACTATTTTGATAAAAAAAATTGTTGTTATATTATGGACATAAACTACATTTTGATCAACAAAAATTTTGGGGCAAAATGTTATTAACGGTATACCTGGCACAGAACGGTTTTTTGTATTTTCGAATTTGTCATCAACGGCTCTAACGATTTTAACCAAAAAATTTTAGCAGGAGCCCCTTAAGTTTAAAATAATATTGTATGTATATAAAAATATTCTGAAACATTTGTTTTTGAGTTTTTTGAAAAAAAAAACTATTCCACGTTTATGTATTTGAAAAATCAATCTCTAAAACGTGTTAGCGATTAGTTTTTGAAAGTATTTCCTAAAATTTATACTACTACTACTTAAAATTATTGGCATGCCAAATTTTGTTCTCGAAAAATTTTAAAGAAATTTGTTATATAAAAAATTACTTTAATAATAAACCCATTTTTAAACTTTGTTTGCATAAATTCATACTTTTCTGGAAATCAGACGGCAATTCCATGCATTTGAAGATTTTTAGCTCATTAAATCCATGTTGTATATTTAAAAAAATGTATTTTAAATTCCAAAGTACTTTTACATAAGAGCAAATTCGTGAGATCCAGTTGTGCATTTTATTTTTGCAGGAATTTCATCGCAAGAATCAACCGGACAACCGACAAAAAATCCAAACATGTTGGGATATGCCGGTTGATCGCTTGTTATCGGGCGTCATCGGACGTTGTCGCTTTCAGTGGTGTACGCGCTCTCTTTCCTTTCTATACGTTTGGTTCGATCGGCCGAGTTCGGCTGACAACGCACAGTGTGAAATTTTCCGATTCTAGTGGAACTTAATGCAAAAAATAAAGTTAAGCTCTCAAGTATAATTCCCTTCGTGTACCCGCGCTAAATTTTGCATAGATTTATTCTGTAAGCTTTTCTTAACCACAATCAAAGGTAAGTTCTTGCAACCATTTGCTGCTCCCATACAAATATTTACCACTTACAGAAAAATGAATAGGATGACCATTTTTGAACTTTGGTACCAAACTCCAAAAACCGAAAAGTTTCGAAAAGTTGTTGAGTACATTGCTGCAGAAAATGGAATTGAACCTTCCTGCCGAGAGTTGGCGAAGTTTGTGGGTAGGCTTGTTGGTATTATAAAACGAAAATGGGAGCAGAGCTACAGAATCCGTTCCAAATTTGTAAAAAAAAAAATCAAGAGTGGTTAGAACAGCCTATTATTTTACCAACTGCTTGCCTGTACCAAGCTCAACCAAGTATAAGTGCAGAATCAAAAAAACAAAATTTGGAAGGCCCCAGAAACTATTTGAAGAATGCAACATAAAAGTACAAAAACGAAAAGTCCGTGATATAGTGGTCACCAAATCGCCTGAGGAAATTGCGCTTGCTCATGAAATGAGCCTGAGGTCTTGTGGAAAGCATGACACAGCCAATATAGTTCGAGAGCGTTCCTCTTCTTCACCAGCTCGTGGAACAAAATTGAAGAAAGCTAGAATTGAAAAAAATGAACCAAAAATCTCACCTGAAGGAGCCTTAGGCCTTATTATAGATGCCAAATTAAGCTATCAACAATACCAAATAATAAGACACAATGCTAAAGAGGCTGGAAGTGATTTATACCCCCCTTATTATCTGGTCATGAAAGCAAAAGAACAATGCTATCCACCGGAAGTAAATATTACGGTCACAGAAACATCTGCGGAAGTCGACTTACAAGCCCTAGTCGATATAACATCAAAAAGATATGCGAAGCTCAATCCAATGTTCTTGAGTCTGATAAGTTCGAAAAGCTAAGGCTTATTTATAAATGTGACGGAAGTTCTGCACAAAGCCGTTATAAACAAGTTTTGACTGAAGGCTTCAGTGATGAATATATGTTCTCTGTAAACTTGGTCCCTATAAGGATGGTATGTGAAACATCGAATAACATCATTTGGCAGAATCCCAGACCTAATTCTACAAGATTTTGTAGACCTGTTGGTTTTACTATGAAAAAAGAAACAAAAGATGTCATAAGGGCAGAAACCACCAAAATGCAAACAAAAATTAAAAACCTTTCTTTAAGTAGTATTGAAATCAACGGTTTGAACATAAAAGTAAGCCACACTTTTATTATGACTATGGTGGATGGTAAAATCTGTAGTGCCTTGTCACAATACGACTCGTCACAAAGATGCTACATTATGTGGGTGCAGCCCTAAAGAAATGAATAAGGAACAAGACACCTTCCGCTTCCGTTCATCCAACATAGATGAAGATATGTTTACGTTCGGAATATCACCGTTACACTCATGGATTAGAGCTTTCGAATTTATGCTGCACATATCCTACAAATTGAAGATTCAAAAATGGCAAGCCAAGTCACCACAGGAAAAAACTTCAGTGGCGGGAAGAAAGTCGTACATTCAAGAACGATTTCGACAGGAAATGGGTCTTCTTGTTGATATGCCGAAACAAACGGCAGGCAACACAAATGACGGAAATTCTGCCAAAAGCTTTTTAAAAATTCAGAGCTGACTGCTTCAATTACTGGCATTGATCTTACACTTATTCTTGTCATTTTGGAAGCATTATCTTGCGATATGGAAATTGACGCAGAAAAGTTTGGAGCTTTTTCTCAAGAAACGAAAAAATATTATCTAACATTGTATCCTTGGTATTATTTGCCTGTAAGTATTCACAAAATTCTTGTTCACGGAGAACAAATCATAAAGTCTTGTATTTTGCCATTGGGTCAGCTCGCTGAAGACGCTCAAGAGGCAAATAATAAAGAGTATAAACGAAATCGGGAAAACTTTAGTCGAAAGACGAGCAGAAAAGATACAAATAGAGATATCTTAAACCGATTTCTGTTGTCATCATATCCTCTTCTTTCCACTAGATCAAAGCTTTCAAAAACTAAAAGCCATAGTCTACCAGACGAAACTATTTCATTGCTAAAAACACCGAAGATGCCTTTGTCTGACTAAAGATTTTTTTTTATTAACTTCCCATAGGGAGTTATTGTAATCGGTCCGATTTGTCAAATTGGAAGTTTTGACATTTCTCAACGTTTCAAGGTCCCTAGAGGCTATATCAATCATTTTTAGAGAGATGTCTGTGTGTGTGTGTGTACGTACGTTCGTACGTTCGTACGTGCGTACGTTCGTACGTCCGTACGTTCTGGTACCATTTTTCGTCGTCGATATCTCAAGAACGAGTAAAGATATCGACTTCAAATAAATTTTGTTTAATAGATAATAACTTCGAAAGAGGCTGAAAGAGCCTTTATTAAAATTCAGTGAGCAGTTTTTCCACTATAACGGTTTAAAAAAAAAGTAAAAATTTTCGTTAGTTTCAAATATCTCACGAAAAAATAATGCTATTGATTTCAAATAAAATTTAATGTACTCATTATAAGGTCATACAGATTTGGTATGAATTTGGAAAAAAATGAACGTACCGTTATTTTTTTAAATAAAAAAAATGAAAAAAAAATTTCATAACCCAGATATTCTAAGAACGGAAAACAATTTGAAACTCAAAATAATTTTATTTTACGAAAAATAATGTGTTTGACAACTGGTGAAAATTTCAAAAAAAATCAGTTTACAGTTTTTTTTACAAAAAATAAAAAACTATATAAAATTCTATTGAAAATTGGTAAAAATTGTTTTTCGACTCAAATTTATCGAGAACAAGTAGTGATATTGACTTCTAATTTAGTTTATTTTATACATAGTATAATTTTGTACAATTGGTAAAATGTTGACAAATATTAAATTAATAGTTTTTTTTTTTAAACAAATGGGAAGTTATCAGTGTGGGTCGCACCCAGCCTCTTTTTTTCATATTTTCTTTGAACATGATTTTTTAAAATGAAAACAAAACAAAAAATATTTCAAAACTGCTAAATACAAAAATTAAATGTTTTGCAAAATAAGTTTTGTTCTCTTATTTTTTTTCGTCCTGACTTATTCTCTAGTTTGGAAAATGTAAAATTTCAAAAAGAAATCAAGCATAACAAGATGACATACTCGTAACTAAGATTCAGACTTAAGTTCCACTAGAATTGGAAAATTTCACACTGTGCAACGCCCGCGCCCCAGTATACTTCGGCCGATGACGGATTAGGTGTACGCGAGCCGTTACGGGAAGGTATCGATATAATGTCGATTTCCTTTACACATGAGAAATCAATTTCCATCTCTCGACAGATTTTACGTTCCTTTACACCAAAAAAATCGAATTTTTTGACAATTATTTGAAGAGGGATTTACATGTATACGAAACACCACAAGAAAAAATTTGACACGGGATCGAAATCCCTAGTGTGTAAAGGAAATCGACATAATTAGTTTATCAGAAATATCGATTATGACATTGACATTCATTTCGTGCGCCGAATGGTGGAATATCTTTAAGTTGAAAATTATGTAATTCTAATTATTATAAGAAAAACCTTGTGGCGGGCGTGTACTTTTGGATTTTCCATACTTTTTCAAATTTATTTTCGGCTGTGAGGCGCGAGGCTCTTTGCACCGCGAGGCCGTGGGCGGTGGCCCACACTACCCACGCCTTACGCCGCCTCTGTGTATGTACAAGTAAAAGCATTGCTTTGAAACTCCTTCTGTGCAACATGCCCATGTCCATTTCCATTTCCCCTGCCTTGATGGACAATCTTTTTTCCAATGGCCTGGTTTCTTGCAGAAAAAACATTTCCCTGACTTGCCCTTCGATTTATGATAACCCTTTGAAAATGGTGCTTCCTTTTTGGCAACCAATGCACTTGTTGCCGCAGTCACAGTTTCATCATGCACATGTAAATTTAAGCGTGACTCTTCCATTATCAAACTAGCCGTTAAGTTTTCTATAAGTAGTCTTTTCACTTTGTGCCGTTGACTCCTAAGCGGTAAAAAATGGTTATAATCTTTTGGAAAAGTCATGATTATTTTTGTTTGTTATCAGTATGGTCTCTGAAATTGATTCACCGCAATCTTTTAATTGATGTGCAATCGACTCAAGCTTCGAAATGTGAGTAGAAACGTCATCAGATGCATTTTTCGAAAAACTATAAAACTTTTCTTGAAGTAGGTGCACATTAGTTGCGGCTTTTTGCTCATAAACTGATTCTAATTTCTTCCACATGGCATGCGATGTTGAGCAGTTCATAAGATGGATAAGTGCTTGAGAACCAACACCCATCACTATAACCTTTTGTGCTTTTCTATCAAGCTTTTCCCATTCCGCAGATTTTGCAGCCTCGGCTTCAGCGGGGCTCCTCATCTCCCCAGTAACAATATCATACATATCACTGGCGCATAGCATAACTCTCATTTGAAATTTCCATGTAACCCACTGGTCTGCACTCAAAAGCTTGTCGATTTTTATTAAATCACTTTCCATTTTTTTATGTTTTGTACTACAAAAAAAAAATAAATTACTGCGTTTATAAATAACATGCAATAAAACAAATTTCCAAAGTAAATTCTACGCTTTAGTATAACCGACTTAAAAAAGAACCGTTTACACAGTAGACTTGGGTCTGGGCACATAACCTGTTAATTTAATAAAAAAGACAACCGACTTCTTTGGAGTACAAAACTAGAGTGAGTAGTTTATTTCATGTAATGTATATAGTTCACTTAGATTTACATTACAATAACTGGCTTACAAAAGAGTGGATAAAGTATATAACAAAATGTAGGATGAAGGTAGTTATGTATGAATGTTTGTTAAGTAAAAATATTGCTGAATGTTATCAACACTACTGAAATAAATCAGCCAAGTAGAAGACTTAGCACTATTACTGACGAGTCCATGTGAGATCATTCGGACGAAACGCCGATTTTTGTGGACAAAAGGCCAAAAAAAAGCTATTTTGAAAACCCTTATTCTTTGGATTAGAAATTACATTCTAGATCATTCAATACATGTTCTATTGGACAGTTTCAAGCCTGATCTTCATAAAATAAATGCAGGTGTTCTCCAGGGCTCTGATTTGGCTCTGATTCTCTTCCTCATTTTTATAAATGATCTCTTGTCTTAAATTTCTAATCCACACTCAGCTTCTCATACTCGTTCTCAAATTCACGTCCATCTGCTTCGGATTTGGAATTGCAACTGTATCGTATGGTTAGCTTTTTAAACTCAGATCTTTACAGCATTACTATGTAAATAGGCTATACAAAATCGGGTGTAGTTTAATGCTGCGAATACTCAATGCTGTCTATTGTCGTTGAAGCAAAATGTACCCCTTATGCCATTGTCCTTGAATGGCACTTGCATCGAAGAATCCAAAAAGCTCTCAGTATTCGATATGTGTATGTCAACCGCGATATTCTTTGGAACAAACACATTCTCGAGACCGCCAAAAATGCTGGTAAATGCTTAGGATTTCTATATCGATGTATGAAATGTTTCACTCCTTCTGATCTGGCTACCATTTATAAGGCGTTTATACATACTTCCAAAAGCCAAAACTCGATTATAACTCACATATGAATAGAATTCAGAACAGAGCGTTAAAACTGATAGGAAATAGAGCTATCATAGATTCATTTCCATCTCTTGAACACCGTCGGAATGTTTCATGTATTTCCTTGTTTTATTGCTTCTTTCACAAGCAATGCTCACTCGAAGTAGCTATAGTTGCATTCCTTCCCTTTAACAATTCCGTAATACCCGCTTCGCTAGGAATGCTCATCAATTCACCCTCGAGCCTAATTTTGGTCTTATCGTCAAATATAGTGATTCGTTTTTCAGTCGCACAGCACGATTATGGAATAACTTACACGGAAGAATTCCCCTTGCCATTTATATTTGCAAACATTCAAAGCCAATGTTTATCGACACCTCCTTTCTCCCCCCCCTCTAGTTTCCCCCTCGCCATGCTGTGTTTAACATTATAAGTTTCTCTTAACATGCCCTTAAGAGCGTGATTTATAAAGAAAAAAGGAACATATATGCTACGTTTATATGAGGTATTGAAGCGAGCTTGAAGCTCGCTTCGACCCTTTGTAAACGGGTATTGAGTTGAAATGAGCTTCGTTCGACTCGATCTCACTCGCTGAGCGGTGTCGAGTCGAAATATGAGACGAAAAACCTGGGTCGAGGAGTTGGCTTAACAAAATGTTTCAGAATCGCTCAACACCATTTCAACTCAACTCCAAATCGAGCTCTCAACTCAAATGACGAAAAACCTGGGTCGAAAATCCGACCCTAATCCAACTCGATCTTTCGATACTGCATATAAACGTAGTAATAGATGTATCCTTTGTGTTCCATTAGGAAGTAAACTTACCAGGTACCCCATGGATAATTCTCGCAAAGGTCGTCCCTTTATGGGGGTTCACATGGAAGAACATGGTTGTACAACATGGTTCCATGGGAAAATAACTGTACACACTACTTTGCGTTCACATAGGATACTGATGTTGTCGAACATCATTATTTTTTTATCTTAGAAGTGAACGGAAGCAGTATGGCGATACAAATTTTGGCAGCCGTAATTATGAACGATATTCTTGAAGAGGAAGAAAGCATGAAACTTGCATTTTCTTCCACTTCTTTATATTTTGTTAGGAGTTTTATTCTTATAAAATTTATTCTTTATAAATTTCACTTTTTATTTTCCACAATCCTGTAAATTTCTTATTATAAAGTTCAAAAATCTTTTTGAAACTCATTATTTGGTATAGATGCCATTTTTCCGTTAAATATTTTATGGCCGAGACAATTTACAGAATGAACAAAAATATCAAAGTTGTCAACATCTGTTCACACAGGTTGGTTGGTTGCACGAACCACCCAGGTTTTCAAAATATTTTGAAAACCATGCAACATTGCTCGGTTTTGCGTTCATATGATAGAACATTGATGGTTATCGAACCATGTTGTACATGATGTTCTTCCATGTGAACACCCCTTTTGAGTTATAAGTTTCCGATATTTCAAATTATTATGGTCCGTTCCCCAAATTTGGTTTTGTTTGTTTTGTTAATTTTCACGAACTGTCATGATTAAAACGTGTTCCGATGCACCGTTTTTAATAAAAGTAAAAGTTGTATGTATTTAACTAGTTAGTAAAACGAAAAAAAGGGGAAAATTTTCGAATAGCTAGAAAATTACTAAATGTTAACCAAATTGCTAAGCCTTTAACAATTAGTTGTTTAAAATGTTTCCCCCTTTTGCCTCCAACGTGTTACACCTTAATAAAGGGTATTAATAATCCGAGTGTGTGCATATAATACAAAAAACTATCGTTATATAAAAAAGGTCATATCTTCATAATTATGTTTTATTAATAACAATGGGAAGATTCTTCTATAAAATTTCACTTCCCAAAAAAAAAAAGGTAGTTATCGAACATTTTGATTATTGACACCGCAGTACCTATCTATGTATGTATGTATATTTTGCAAAGTCAAAAGTTAATTAATCTACCTGTCTCTCAGATAAATCCAATGCCACAGCTATTTCATATCTCCTTAGTCTAGTCAAATAGTTTGAATGCAAGAACTCCGCTTCCAATTCCGTGATTTGATCTTTGGTGAAAGTGGTACGTTCCTTCCGGTTGGCAGATGTTAAAACTCTACTTTGCTTTTTTGATGCCAGCATGTCTGGTGTTTTAGTTATGGTTCCTGAAAAAAAAGGAAGAAAACAATAACAAAAGATTATCTTTATTGCTTAGAACTTAATGACCACACAAATAGTTTTTGTTTATGATTGCGATGAGTCCCAATTATGAGCATGCCAAAACAACCACTTGAAAATATTGAATTCATTCATGGTGCATGATCAGTGATAAAAGGTTCTAGGGCTGTCCTCGAACTTAAGCCCATAAATTTATGAGTCTTGACATAAATATCTATTATTATATCTGAAAATAGAATGATTTGAGTATTTATGTATTGAACCTACTACATATGGGCTTCGCTATGATATGATAAGTCGAGACTTTTGTAAGTCTTGCCATTGGCAAGTGTTAGGCTAGGACCGCACTTGCGATTTTTCGTCGAGGCGATTAAAAAATCGTAGTCGCTACAAATTATTGTCATGCACGCACTTGAGATTTTTTTGCGCGCTATTATTTAATCCCAAAAAATGAAACACACTACTTCTTATGTGAGTGCACGCATTTGCTACAAATAAGTAGCGACAGAAAAATCGCTTGAAAAAATAGAACTTGTTTCATTTTTACAATCGCTACGATTTTTAAGTCGCATGTGCGTGCATTCACATTTAAGGCCATGTGTCTTACTTCTTGCGACTAAAAAATCGTGGATTAAAAATCGCAAGTGCGTCCATGCCAATTTCTCTTCGCGACTACGATTTTTAAGTCTTAGTAATTTAAATCGCAAGTGTTTACGACAATCGCATCGCAAGAAAAATGAAACAAAATGCGACTTTTAAATCGTCATGATTTGTTGGTAGCAAGTGCGTTCATTCTCATTTAAATACATGTGTTCTATTTTTGCGACTAAAAAATCGTGCGATTGAAATCGCAAGTGCGGTCCTAGCCTAAGATTTGACGGTGTAAATCATTTTCCTGATTGGGGATCCGAAAAATCGTGTAAATTATGTAAAAAATCCGAAACACTCACGTTTTGTAACAAATGTAACATCACGAATTATCACGCAACTCAAAAATTCATTGCCTTTCACTATTTACCTGTTTTAATCAGTGCTTTGTATAATTATTTTGAATTTATTACATTTTTTTTCACCTAACTCAATAATCCATTCCACAGACTGTCTTTAATTTTTCCCACCACATTAGGTTAGGTTAGGTTATTGGGCTGTCAATTAATCGGTATCAACGTCACACTTAGATCAATGTAGATCCGTTGTGGTACCGTAGCGATTGTGTTTCCCACGTATTGAAACCTATAATAATCCTAAGTCATTTAAGTCCGTTAAGGGTGTTGATGAGTTTCAGCAAGCTATAGCCTGAAATGTCAGATTGTACTTCTAAGGCAGTGGTACAGTGGTGAGACAAAGCGATGCGATACGAGAAGCGATGCGACCAGCGATTCGAGATGCCACAGTAAAAGCGATTTTGTGCGGTTGTGTTATTAATTCCTTGATAATTATTGCCACCAAAATTATAAAAAAAGTTGCACCACACAACACAAGCACTGAAATAACAAAATTTTACTCTTTAGATTTTTTTTTGAAACCTCAAAACAAACAATATGAGCCTTCTCGCACAAACTCGCTTGAAAAAGTGGTTAGAACAGTTTGTGTGCGAGATGCATGCGATAGGCATGCGATAAACTCGCAACACTCGCATCAAATATCGCTTTACTGTGCGCACGTATATGTATAAGAATCAATGTTAATATTTTTCTCGCAGGCAAACGCTCCTCGCATCGCATCGCTTTGTCGCAACCTATGTCATTAAAAAAATGTCTTTCGTCACATAATCACCTATACTCTGTCCAACAAAAATTGTCAGTACAGGGAAGATAGGACGTTTGTCTCTCATTCTGGTTGCATTGCCATGCATAAGTGTGTCGCCTTTTAAAGCTCTCACAGGGATTCCGTAGTTTAAATTATAAATCGCCGCAAATGAAAGTAAAAAACGCGTAGGGCTACCGTCTGCCGATTCAAAACGACTGAAAACAATATTCAATTTACCTTTTCCCACAACGCCAAGCGGTAATATAATAGGCGCGTTTTTTTAAGTTGAAAAGCAATACGACAACACTCAATATACTCTTCTTCTTAAAATGTGTTCTCAAAAGCTTCAAATCCCAAAAGCTCCTTAATAAAAACCACTGAAAAAGCTCTTTGCTTGCAATTGAGAATGATAATGGTAATTGGTAACTCTGTTTTGATGTAGATAAAGAGCGCACGATCGTATTGAGTGACACTTGACCAGCGTTACCACTTCCGGAAAAAAAGTCGAAGTAGATTTGACGAAAAAAGTGAAGTAAATTGAGAAAAATCGAAGTAGATTTCAAAATGACATTTTATTTGCATTTAGAAAAAAATTGGACTCGAGATTTTCATCAGTTATTACAAAACGAAAAAGTGGTGATTCAGTCTGTCTGTAGGTCTGTTACTGTTGCTCAACCTGCCGTCTAGAGGAGAAATTATGTATTTGTACTTGTGTTGACGCTCATATTTTTGTATGGAAAATCTGGGCTTACATACTACCTATAGTGAAAATAGAGAAAATGAAGTAGTTTTTAACTTTTTTTGTAAAATTGAAGTAGGTTTAAGCAAATATTTTTAAAAGGAAGTAGATTTCAGTATTTTGCTGATGGTGCGAAGTAGGAAGTAGATTTTAAAATATTTTGAAAAAAAGAAGTAGATCTACTTCAATTGAAGTAAAGTGGTACCACTGCACTTGACACTCTTGTCTTGATCTCGACTTCTCGACAGTATCTCATCAGCAGTGGGATACGACGGTCGTGTTGGGGTGTACAACTTTTTGCAAAGAATTACAACAACAATTCCTTAAGAAAAGTCAGTGGCTTCCTCTTTTTTTAGTGGAATTTTTCCTAACGCATTGTAGTGAGGGTGCATCAGGCGCCACTGCTTTAGAAAAAGCTCTCCCATAAGGCCTGTACTGACAATTTTTGTTGGACAGAGTATAGTTGAGGAGAGGTAGACGCCTTTAAAGTGCGTGATCCTTTCCTTTACCTCCACTTGAGAAAATAATCCTTCCACCAGACCCGTAGGAGCATGTGTCTTCTTGCAACGTTTGGTAGATGAGGTAGATAGGTTAGTGGTTGGTGTAGTCCGTTTGTTTGGTCAATATTGCTGATTAAGTCGAAGGGATTTTACCAATCTTAGAGAGAGTGGGCTCTCTCAACTTACTAAAGCTCGTGTTCACTGGAAAGTAGCAATCGCTGATGTTTAGGCGAAGTGCCCATTCTCCGTTTCTTGCCACTCCTGCAAGAAGCACGTGCATTGTAAGGTCATTTTCGTTTGTTCTTTCACTATCGTCTGTGATCATTTTTAGGCGATTTTCAGAGTATAGGAATTATCATGCCATTTCGTATCGTTAATAAATTTCAATATGTTTTTGCTTGAAATGTTAGAGAGCTCCTCCAAATCGTTTTAGAAGTGACACAGGTAGTGTGGAGTATCTTCATGTATCTTCTAGTCACCGCATCCTCTGCATAAGGCATCCATACTGAGTTTCATCTTTTTCTTGTGGTAACCCAGTTGGTTGTGACCGGTGGTGATGCTCAGGAGAAGAGAAAGGGACTTTTAACTCAGTTGGATGATAACGTCGGTCTTTTGTTTGCTGAAACAAGACCATAGTTTTCTGGTTATAAGACAGGAATGGAGCGAGTTCCATTTCTTGTTTGTTATAGCTAGAACTTTGCTCTCGATTACCTGTTTAAGATTACAGAGTGGGAACTTAACAGTTGTGTTGATCCTATTCTTGCAAGCTCGTCAGAGCTTTCATGTCCTGGGAAACCACTGTGACCAGAAACCCAACATGGCATGCTGTAAATTTTTGTATGTTCATGATAACCATCGACTTATATATTGCGTCTAAGAAGGGTATGACAGCATCTAACTGATAAGCCCATCTGTCATGCCTGGGCGAAACACATTTGAACTAATAAAGTTCGCAAAAATTTTCAATTCATTTTTATAACATTGGATTCTGTATTTTTTGTTTCTTACAGTCAACTCCCCATAACACTTATGACTTTTTGAATTTTCTTATAAACAAAATCAGCTTCTTTCAATTGGTAAAGATTTAAGTTTGATTTAAAAAACTACACAATGTTCGATTATATTTTCTTGCACGTCAAAATCTTTTGGAGAAAATGGTCATGAATATGAAGATTTCAATCTAGATTCACAATTTACTCTTCATTTACAAGACTGAGATTTTATTATAAAATAATAGGATTGTTCTTTTATTTAACTTATGGAAACTACAGAAAATGAAACCGTTAGGATGATATAGTTGTTAGTTTTATCATTGTTTAGTAAATGTTATCATGTAAACCCTGAATGATCTTAAACATGCCAGCCTATCAATATTCCTTCTAAAAACTCTTGAAAGTCTGATTGATATCCATTTGTGATCAAGTATTGGTAAGGCATTCTTATCTAATGCGCAACATGCTTATAACAAAGGTGAATTGGAGAGCTACATACCATGTTGCTATAGCTGTATCTGGAAAACATCCTAGTAATTTAAAAGAACTCTTCAAATTGCTCTTAACAAGCTGATTCGATGTGGGGTCTGTGTAAATCCTCAGAAAACTGATCTTGTCATCTTCTCTTAAAGCCTAAACCTAGTGACTTACAACTCTGAACCATTTCTGAGTGCGTGTTTGGAAAATGGAGGGGAACTACAAATTTCTGCCGCTTCTGAACGGCGAATGAACAGCACTTTTCATGAATATAGATATTTTTGGAGGATTTGTCAATTCCAGATGTAGTAAAGCGCTCTTCTCCTCTTCCTCTTCTCTAGGAAATATGAAATTCCGCACATATGTATACTCGCATGTACCCATTTTGTTTTTAAAATATATCACTAACATTCTCAGAAGAAGCAAACTAGCTGGGTCTTATTCTTACAAACAAGTAAGAGTCAACATCAAGGTCACTGTGGCTCTTTTCTTTTGCAAAAAAGCCATTAACAGCAAATTCTCAATTTCACATTACGATAAAGCGATAAACTTGTAGTAAGGTCCAACAATCAGACTGTCTGTGCACAAACGGAGCACTTCGCTCAAAACCTATAGCTACACTACTGGGCACTTCTTTTCATGTGATACCCCTCGACATATTTAGCATACAAACGGATTGGATTGGCCACTCTGTAATTCTGAATACATCTATTGTCCCATTGACAGCACAAACCCTCGATTGCAATTTAACAAAAACTTTCAAGTTACCATATCTACCAGATCTAATTTGGAGGATGCGAAAGTCTTTAAGGATGATTCGGTTCATTTTTATATTTATCAGTTCAAAACGGTGCGCGTTTACAGGCTAAACTTAGGTTTTCCATTTCTTGGCTTAAATAAAAAGTTGTTGTGAAACGTGATGTCTACAACGGATATCTGCTTCTACATCTCCACTCGGATCTGGACTCTGTCTCTACAAACTCTATAGCTGCCCTAAACATTCACCTTTGCTAGGTGCCGGGTCATAGGGACATCCCAAGAAATTGGAAAGCTAATGAACTTGTTTAAATTGAAACAGCAATACGTAATTTAATTATTGCTAAACTTATGCTAAAGCAAGATACGATAAAGAAGAGAAACCTAAGGTTTGAACATTAGCTCCTTAATCGGATACTGTGTAATAGGTAGCACGCTGTGCTGTGTGACATGGCATATACTCAAACGATTTCTGCAGAAGCTTCATGAGTAAAGAGAGGAAAGAAACATATCCTATTCTATCCCAAATACGTAGACTCTTACACCCATATTAATAAAGATGGTTTAGTGGAGGTTTATCGTTAAGTCCTGGACTAAGTGCGAAATTTCATTAATAAAACAAATTTTCTGTTAAGTGACGTTTACTAATTATGATAAAGTTAAACCACCGAAGTAGGTGGTTTAGCGAAGGAATAAGAAATAGAAATGTCCACAGTCAGACACAAGCAATTGACAATCAATTTAGGTAGCCACAGAATGTAAAAAAGAGATTGCTTACTTTTGTAGAAGATTTTCTTAAAAGGATTTTTGATAAATGTCATTTTACTATTCCGGGAACATTTTGTTTTTATTAATGTAAATATATAAGCCATGGCTTAACTCCTATTCCATGGCTTAGCAAAACCATGGAATATAGGTGGAATAAGCGTTTTTTATTAATACGGCTGTTAGACTTCTAATACAACGATCCAAGTGATCTGGGAAATACTGATATGCGATAGTAACCTTACGCTTGTATTTTCTGACAGTCAGTTTTCCAAAAGTGTTAAGGTTGAAATTGCATATGAGTTAAAAAATTTCATTTTGCTAATATTTTTGAAAATAGAATTTTGAAGTTGAATTTTGTTCAAAACTTTAATGTGCAAAAATTTAAATTACAAAATTTTAATCATAAGGAATATTGTACAACAAGAATTTTGACATAAGAAGAGGGTGAAATGTGGGATAAATAATGGAATTTTGTCAGTTGTTTAAATCGAACATACCTAAAATATAAAACTAACAACATCCCGAATGACTGGAGAAATAATGGTCGCGTTCACCTCGTAGTCCGATAGGGTATCTAAGATAATTTAGTATCCGATACGTTGGCGAACGACAAAAACCGGATAGGTACCATTTACTGTCAAAGTCAAAAAAAGACGTGAATCGTCCAGGGTTGGCCGATTCAACTACATGCCTAATTTACTACAATTTGTTACGTCTGCTACATACGTAGTTAATTCATAAAAAAAATAGAATAATGGAAACCAAACAATTTTGCACATTTATGATCTTATGAAGGTTTGTACAAAAACTGAAAATGTTTCATTTACAATAAAGATGAGGAATTGTAGGAATGATACATGATAGATGGGAAGTTTATTTTTGCAGACAAACAATTTTCTTTGGCATAATCAAAGGATTTGGATTATGAACACATGATTTAAAGATATTAGTTGCAGCAAGACACCATTTGCTAATCCGCAAAACAAACAATTAATATTAGATATACATTATGTATGTATACTGGATTACAAATCCTATGAATTTTTTTTATTATAATAATTCATTAAATATTTAAGAATATAATATGGTATAGCCCTTATAAATGTATACAACTGACAATGTCTCTATTAAGTTTTTAGTTCAAATTTTTGATAATTAAATCCTGCAATGAGGAAAGGTAAATTGAAAAGGGCAAATTTTTTAACCACAAATTTTCTAACGCAACGAGGTTTCTTTTTTTTTTTGAGATTTTAATGAGCGGTGAGCTTTAAGCCGACAGAGTTAAGCTACAATTTCTTTTAGTGCTTGTTCACATTTGGTGAGCAGACGCTGTCGTTTCAAGGTACGTTCATATAAATATTACCAAAAAAACTTTTTAAAAATAATAAAAACCAAGAACTGGTAATTATATTAAAACTGTTTATTTTTAAGGAGCGCAGTACACTTGTCGAATAGAGCTCCAGTACGATCATTTTTTATTTTAATTGTGTAGTAAATCCACCTTCAGCCCAATAATTATGTAGCTTTTTGACCAGCCATTTTCACTTCGCTTATTAAAAATGAATAAGCCCAACTAACATACTCTCCAGAGCTAAACTCTTGAAATCTGACAAAAAAAAACTCCCATACAACTCTCTTATATCCCATTGTTATTAAATTTCATTAATAAAACAAATTTTCTGTTAAGTGACGTTTACTAATTATGATAAAGTTAAACCACCGAAGTAGGTGGTTTAGCGAAGGAATAAGAAATAGAAATGTCCACAGTCAGACACAAGCAATTGACAATCAATTTAGGTAGCCACAGAATGTAAAAAAGAGATTGCTTACTTTTGTAGAAGATTTTCTTAAAAGGATTTTTGATAAATGTCATTTTACTATTCCGGGAACATTTTGTTTTTATTAATGTAAATATATAAGCCATGGCTTAACTCCTATTCCATGGCTTAGCAAAACCATGGAATATAGGTGGAATAAGCGTTTTTTATTAATACGGCTGTTAGACTTCTAATACAACGATCCAAGTGATCTGGGAAATACTGATATGCGATAGTAACCTTACGCTTGTATTTTCTGACAGTCAGTTTTCCAAAAGTGTTAAGGTTGAAATTGCATATGAGTTAAAAAATTTCATTTTGCTAATATTTTTGAAAATAGAATTTTGAAGTTGAATTTTGTTCAAAACTTTAATGTGCAAAAATTTAAATTACAAAATTTTAATCATAAGGAATATTGTACAACAAGAATTTTGACATAAGAAGAGGGTGAAATGTGGGATAAATAATGGAATTTTGTCAGTTGTTTAAATCGAACATACCTAAAATATAAAACTAACAACATCCCGAATGACTGGAGAAATAATGGTCGCGTTCACCTCGTAGTCCGATAGGGTATCTAAGATAATTTAGTATCCGATACGTTGGCGAACGACAAAAACCGGATAGGTACCATTTACTGTCAAAGTCAAAAAAAGACGTGAATCGTCCAGGGTTGGCCGATTCAACTACATGCCTAATTTACTACAATTTGTTACGTCTGCTACATACGTAGTTAATTCATAAAAAAAATAGAATAATGGAAACCAAACAATTTTGCACATTTATGATCTTATGAAGGTTTGTACAAAAACTGAAAATGTTTCATTTACAATAAAGATGAGGAATTGTAGGAATGATACATGATAGATGGGAAGTTTATTTTTGCAGACAAACAATTTTCTTTGGCATAATCAAAGGATTTGGATTATGAACACATGATTTAAAGATATTAGTTGCAGCAAGACACCATTTGCTAATCCGCAAAACAAACAATTAATATTAGATATACATTATGTATGTATACTGGATTACAAATCCTATGAATTTTTTTTATTATAATAATTCATTAAATATTTAAGAATATAATATGGTATAGCCCTTATAAATGTATACAACTGACAATGTCTCTATTAAGTTTTTAGTTCAAATTTTTGATAATTAAATCCTGCAATGAGGAAAGGTAAATTGAAAAGGGCAAATTTTTTAACCACAAATTTTCTAACGCAACGAGGTTTCTTTTTTTTTTTGAGATTTTAATGAGCGGTGAGCTTTAAGCCGACAGAGTTAAGCTACAATTTCTTTTAGTGCTTGTTCACATTTGGTGAGCAGACGCTGTCGTTTCAAGGTACGTTCATATAAATATTACCAAAAAAACTTTTTAAAAATAATAAAAACCAAGAACTGGTAATTATATTAAAACTGTTTATTTTTAAGGAGCGCAGTACACTTGTCGAATAGAGCTCCAGTACGATCATTTTTTATTTTAATTGTGTAGTAAATCCACCTTCAGCCCAATAATTATGTAGCTTTTTGACCAGCCATTTTCACTTCGCTTATTAAAAATGAATAAGCCCAACTAACATACTCTCCAGAGCTAAACTCTTGAAATCTGACAAAAAAAAACTCCCATACAACTCTCTTATATCCCATTGTTATACCTAAGTATTAATATCTTGTTATGAAACTGGACTGGGTTTCATAACATTTTTATTTTAAGAGGTAAACACTTTTGCTGCTTAAAACTACTTAAATCTACTTAAATCTTATAGCAACACTATTTTCTCTTCTTGCAATAAGATTATAAGCTTATAGTCTTAAAAGAATCCTTTTCTGAAAACTCAGCTCTAAATATGTCCATATAATCCCATAACAAGTCATGTTTAAGAGTTAAGATCATTTCATATTTCTATGAAAATCCTAAAAGAATTTGAGTTTAATACCTCCTATATCAAGAAATAATCTGAAGTTCAAAGAATAAAAGATTTGCAGTAGGATCCGAATGAGATCTTTAATGCAACAAACTTTACTTTTCTCAATTAGTAAATTAGTACTAGACGCAACAAATGTTAAAAAGTTATAGTTCGGCCAACCCTGTACTCGACACAAAAGAAAATAAATCAGCTGAAATGTCAGCTGTTCTTCAAAATTCCCCTTGGATAGTTTAGTATACCAAAAATTTTTGGATAGCTTTAGATTTCTGCTTGACATCAGCTGTTTCGTTAATCAGTTGTTTTTTCCTATGGGATTACAACAACACCAACAAATCCGGATACCTTTGGATACGAACCCGAACGCGACCAATGAGTTAGACAATTAGAACTCAACACATCATGCTTGGCAAGACTTAACAAATAAAAACACATGCTTAGCACTGAATGAGTAATAACTTGTCCAAAAAGAATATAAACTTTCTTTTTAACTAATGGCGTTTTCCATTGGTAAAATCATTTTATTTTTGATGCAATCTGTCAAAATGCCGATTATGATAGTTTTTGCATTCCATTGGGCAAAAAATGATTTATTTTTCGATTTAAAATCAATTTTGCAAATCTAAATTTTTCAGCAGATTAATGGTCGCGTTCACCTCGTAGTCCGATAGGGTATCTAAGATACTTTAGTATCCGATACGTTGGCGAACGACAAAAACCGGATAGGTACCATTTACTGTCAAAGTCAAAAAAAGACGTGAATCGTCCAGGGTTGGCCGATTCAACTACATGCCTAATTTACTACAATTTGTTACGTCTGCTACATACGTAGTTAATTCATAAAAAAAATAGAATAATGGAAACCAAACAATTTTGCACATTTATGATCTTATGAAGGTTTGTACAAAAACTGAAAATGTTTCATTTACCATAAGGATGAGGAATTGTAGAAATGATACATGATAGATGGGAAGTTTATTTTTGCAGACAAACAATTTTCTTTGGCATAATCAAAGGATTTGGATTATGAACACATGATTTAAAGATATTAGTTGCAGCAAGACACCATTTGCTAATCCGCAAAACAAACAATTAATATTATCTATACATATGTATGTATACTGGATTACAAATCCTATGAATTTTTTTTATTATAATAATTCATTAAATATTTAAGAATATAATATGGTATAGCCCTTATATATATATACAACTGACAATGTCTCTATTAAGTTTTTAGTTCAAATTTTTGATAATTAAATCCTGCAATGAGGAAAGGTAAATTGAAAAGGGCAGATTTTTTAACCACAAATTTTCTCACGCCAACGAGGTTTCTTTTTTTTTTTTTGAGATTTTAATGAGCGGTGAGCTTTAAGCCGACAGAGTTAAGCTACAATTTCTTTTAGTGCTTGTTCACATTTGGTGAGCAGACGCTGTCGTTTCAAGGTACGTTCATATAAATATTACCAAAAAAACTTTTTAAAAATAATAAAAACCAAGAACTGGTAATTATATTGAAACTGTTTATTTTTAAGGAGCGCAGCACACTTGTCGAATAGAGCTCCAGTACGATCATTTTTTATTTTAATTGTGTAGTAAATCCACCTTTAGCCCAATAATTATGTAGCTTTTTGACCAGCCATTTTCACTTCGCTTATTAAAAATGAATACGCCCAACTAACATACTCTCCAGAACTAAACTCTTGAAATCTGACAAAAAAAACTCCCATACAACTCTCTTATATCCCAACTGGGTTTCATAACATTTTTATTTTAAGAGGTAAACACTTTTGCTGCTTAAAACTACTTAAATCTACTTAAATCTTATAGCAACACTATTTTCTCTTCTTGCAATAAGACTATAAGCTTATAGTCTTAAAAGAATCCTTTTCTGAAAACTCAGCTCTAAATATGTCCATATAATCCCATAACAAGTCATGTTTAAGAGTTAAGATCATTTCATATTTCTATGAAAATCTTAAAAGAATTTGAGTTTAATACCTCCTATATCAAGAAATAATCTGAAGTTCAAAGAATAAAAGATTTGCAGTAGGATCCGAATGAGATCTTTAATGCAACAAACTTTACTTATCTCAATTAGTAAATTAGTACTAGACGCAACAAATGTTAAAAAGATATAGTTCGGCCAACCCTGTACTCGACACAAAAGAAAATAAATCAGCTGAAATGTCAGCTGTTCTTCAAAATTCCCCTTGGATAGTTTAGTATACCAAAAATTTTTGGATAGCTTTAGATTTCTGCTTGACATCAGCTGTTTCGTTAATCAGTTGTTTTTTCCTATGGGATTACAACAACACCAACAAATCCGGATACCTTTGGATACGAACCCGAACGCGACCAATGTACTAATACCAAAACAATTTGCAGCTGTCAGTTTGAAAATGTGGTTTTAGGTTTGTTTCATTTAATTCAATTTCTTGTAAGAAGTGGATTGAATTGAAATGACATTCCATTGGTCGCAAAAAAAATTAAATTAATTTCTGATTGAAATCTTAATTTATGAATGGAAGAACCCAGATTTTTTCTTCATATTCTGGTGTCCAATTTTAGATTGAGTTTAAACACAAATCGAATTGACAACAGTTAACAGGCTCTTACCTGGAATCGTATGGACAGACATTCACAACATAGCTTCATTATGTTCAAATTTGAATTTTTTGATTTTCCGAGAAAGGGCTAAAAGATTGCTTATGTCACAAGCACAACCCAACTGTTTTTGTTTTTAAATTAATTTATAAGCCTATTTTTCTACTAACCTTTTAAAATACTATTGCTTTCGTCCTCAATAGCTCCACTCCAATTCATTTTCTCGCAATCCTGATATTTTACAAAATTTGTGTCGGTTCCATTGTTGTCACTGCCACTCACAGCACTTAAGAACTCCCATTCTCCCCCCGACAAACGGTCAACATCACTCAACTGGGCTGAGCAGCTGTCCTTACATTCTTTTGGGCTATCCTCACTGCCCAATGTACTCTCATCGCTGCCACTTTTTGAAGGACAATTTTTATTTTGGAACATGTCCAAATAGTTCCTTAAAGTGGAATTATCCGGGTAAATGTAATTCTGATTCGAATTAAATTGGGTTTGTAGTTCTCCGGGATAGGAGCATTGATTTGGATAAATAACCGATGCCCCCGTGGGCGGATAAGTATGATAATCATGTGAATTGGTATAATCGTTTAGTTGACACTTCCGTTGTTGTGGGTGTTGGTTGAGATGAAAACCGTTATCAAAGTTATTTTGAACGAATTTTTGATTAGCCCGTAGATAATAATCAAAGGTTTCAAACTTGAAACTATGATGACTAGTCGCAGTTGAATACATATTATTTGCAAAAAATATTTCAATAATAAGGAATAACCACAATCGCTCCTTCCGCAATCACTCAAATTAACCAAACTAACTTATGTACTTCCACTTGAGATCAGAAACGAAACTGTAAGATCTCTTAAAATTCTATGAATGGATGACGAGGCAGCAGCCTCCAAGAAGAGATATATCTTTTCATTTTTGTTTTATTATTTCTTGGATTGTTTTTGTTAGCCAATCCGAATGGAGTATCTTGTGCGAAAGGGACTTTGTTTTTATTTAAATGAACGCTCATTGGTCCGCATGGTATATCGATCAGTGTTTTGGGGTTGGAAGATAATGTTGTCATTATTGTCAATGGGCATGATATTTATGATCTTGTTGAAGATCAACAAATGTGATTGGAAGTGTTTTGGTTTTGGTTATATAGTTGTTTTCATAAGGTTTCGATGAATGAAAAGATTTTCTATTTTCGTTCTAATAGCTGGTTTGAGGAATATCTTTTTTTTTTAGTTTTTGATTATTGGATATAAATTTAATGACGAATGCTTCATTCAAAAGCACGGAACTTATTATTTATTAATTTGTCTTACAATATATAGGTAGATATAATTAATAGGTACCTATATCTTTTATTTTATGAAACTTAATTCATCCAGTAGGTGGTGTCTTGGGTTCTTATTTCTGTCTGTCATTTTTTCACATCTGTAAGCAACCCGATTTGTAGGTATGTATGAATCTTAATGGATGATAATTTGAGCTTGGGAGAGATAAATAGAAAATACCTACAAGTAATTTTGAAAATAGAAGTTCTAATTTGACTCTTTTTAAAATTATTATTATTATTATCCAATATTATCCAGTAAAATTTAATTTGAAAAACAATATTTTGAAAAGTATACCTACCACACGGCATTCTATGAGGTTTTTGCAAATGACTTTCGTCGATCGTTCATTGATACCCCACTTCCATTATTTAATTTAACCCCAAAACCCATTTTTAAAAATACCAATCTTAAAATTGACAAAGCTTACATTAACTTCAAGACGAATACTCACAAGAACCGGATAGTATACCAACAATAGTTTTGAAAAAGTGCAAATCAATTTTAGCTTCCCTCTTCTATATATTTTCGAGTAATCTCTAAAGTCTGTTAATTTTCCAAATGTATAGAAGACAGCATTTATTACCATACATTTTAAAAAAGGTAAAAAAGTAGCTAATTACAGGCCAATTTCTAAACTATTCTTATCTTGTATTCCCAAAGCTTTTTGAACAGGTTGTGTACGATAGTATCCTAGCTTAGCATTAAAAATCAAACAGAGTGTCCCTTAATTCGTGCATAATATCAAATTAGGGCGTGATTCTTGGTTATACAAAATTCCAGCGCTTAAGCAAATTTGGTAACTTAAGTCGGTATTGAGATATTTAGTTTCTAGCATGCTCCATTTTTCCTTCCCATGCTAATTTTTTGACTTTGGGCTCAACTTTCTCGAGGAAATGCGTAATAAACACAAGGTCTTAAAATTTTTGAATTTACGTAACAATAAAAAAAATAAAACTCAATAACATGTTTGCCGAAAAACATATAGGCGCAAAATTTTAATTGAATTAGTACGATGCTAAAGCTGTTTTAGTATGATCATCATCATCATCATCGGCTCAACAACCGGGTTCCGGTCCTGGCCTCTTTCAACAAGTCTCTCCACCTATCCCGGTCTCTAGCCGACGCCATCCAGTTGCGCACCCCAATGCTTCGGGCGTCCTGGTCTACGCCATCTCTCCAGCGCAAGCATGGTCTACCACGCTGTCGTCTACCATAGAATGTACCACAAAGAACTTTCCGAGCAGGTTACTCTTCGCTCATGCGAGCTAGGTGCCCTGCCCACCGGAGTCTACCGAGCTTAATTTTTGTCACGATATCTGCTTCTAGGTACATTGCGTACAATTCATGATTGTACCGTCTCCGGAATCGTCCTTCCTCACATATGGGGCCAACAATTCTCCTTAAGACTTATCTCTCGAACGCAGCTAAGTGGTCGGAGTGCCTTTTGCTAAGCACCCAAGTCTCGGATCCATATGTGAGTACTGGCAGGACCATGGTCCTGTACAGCAGCAGTTTTGAAGTTATGGTGAGATTTCTGGATTTGAAAAGCTTTGACAGACTATAGTAGGCTCTGTTGGATTTGAGAAGCCGCCCGCGTATTTCTTATTCTATATTGTTATCGGCTGCTACTATTGACCCAAGGTATTTAAAGGATTGCACCACTTCAAATTCGTGCTCCGCTACCTTGATTGTTTGAGCAACTGTTCCTCTCGCATTCGACGTTACCATGTACTTTGTTTTACCTTCACTAATGTGCAGCCCCAGATTTTGTGCCGCCTGCTCGATCTGGATGAAGGAATCGTGTACAGCTTGTTCGGTTCTTCCGATGATGTCAATGTCGTCTGCGTAAGCTAGTAACTGGCTGGACCTGTTGACGATGGTCCCTCTTGTTGCCGTGCCAGAGTCACGGATTGCTTTCTCCAACGCCAGGTTGAAGAGGAGGCAGGCCAAACCGTCCCCTTGTCGGAGTCCATTAAAGATTTTGATTGGTCTCGATAGCAATCCGGCTATTTTTACTTGGCCTGTTACGTTGGTCATGGTCAACCTACATAGTCGTGTCAATTTATTTGGGATGCCGAATTCTCTCATGGCTTTGTAAAGTTCTACCCTGGCTATGCTATCATAGGCGGCCTTAAAGTCTATAAACAGATGGTATGTTGGGATGTTAAATTCTAGACATTTTGCCATCGCCTGCCTAAGGGTAAAGATCTGATCAGTTGTTGATTTGCCTGGAATGAAACCACACTGATATTGTCCGATGACGGTTTTAGCGTATGGGGTTATCCGGTCTTGTAGGATAGAGGAGAGTATCTTATAGGCGGTACTCAACAACGTGATACCTCTATAATTGCTGCACGTTGTGACATCTCCCTTCTTATATATGGGGCATATTATGACTTTTCGCCAGTCTTCTGGCATTTCTTCCTGCTCCCATACGTGCACTATAATATCATGAATTGCTTGACGTAAGGCTGGCCCGCCGTGATGAAATAATTCGGCTGGTATGCCATCGGCTCCCGGGGATTTGTTCTGTTTAAGCCGGCCTATAGCCTTCTCAACCTCTTCTATGCTTGGTGGCGGCAACATAGGGTATTCTTCTTGAAGTAGTGGAGCCTCCACTTCTGCAGTGAGCTGACCATTTAGCAATTCATTGAAGTACACTTCCCATCGCTCCAGTATGCTTTCAGGATCGGTGATCAGATTTCCCTCTCCGTCCTTGCAATATGTACAGCGTGGTGTGTACTGCGTCATGTTTCGGACGGATTGGTAGAACTTCCGCGCCTGGTGCGGACCTCGCTCTCGGCTATTTTCTATTTCACAGATTAGGTTCTTCTCCCAGGCTGATTTTTTCTGTCTGTGTAGCCGTTTTTCTATTCTTCTGAGCTCTTTATATTCCTCTTCGCGTGCCCGCGTTCTATGAGATTGTTGCATTGCTCGGTACGCAACATTCTTACGTTCAGTCGCTAGCTTGCATTCATCATCAAACCAGTCGTTCCGATTTTTACGACTGCTGCCTAAGATGGAGGCAGTACTAATGACAGTATTTTTAAGACGTGTCCACTTCTCGTTTACGCCCAGCATACTGGCTCCAGGACTTACTCTCCCTAAATCAGGTGTTTCTAGGGCGAGTCCTAACGCATTACCAAAGGTGTTACTGGTGTTTTCATTGCGCAGGGCAGCCGTGTTGATTCGAACCTGATCGGCGGATGCAATGCGTCTTCGCAAGGCAATCCGCCCTCGGAAAACCATACCAACAAGATAGTGATCCGAGTCGATATTGGCACCTCGGTACGTTCGTACCGTCATCAAGTTCGAGTAGTGGCGACGGTCTATCAACACGTGGTCTATTTGGTTACGAGTGACTCCATCAGGTGATACCCAGGTGGCTTTGTAGATATCTTTACGCGGGAACCTAGTACTCGCAACGACCATGTTTTTCGATGCTGCCAATTCTAAGACTCGAAGTCCATTGTCATTAGTGTTCTCATGCAAACTATGGGTGCCTGCGTAATGCCTGAATACCGGCTCTCGACCTATTTTTGCGTTCAAATCCCCAAGGATGATTTTAACATCATACCTTGGACAGGCATTGAGGGCCCTCTCGACTTGTTCGTAGTAAGTCTCTTTTTCTTCGTCTGAGGACTGCTCCGTAGGTCCATGAACGTTAATGAGGCTGATGTTCGTAAATTTGCCTCGCACGCGAAGGGTGCATAGCCTTTCGCTTATAGCGTTAAAGCCGATGATAGTAGACTTCATTTTTTCGCTGACTAGGAAGCCTACCCCGAGCACATGGTGTTTTGTATGACAGCTGTAGTATATGTCATATTCTTTCTTCTGTAAAACACCATTCCCTGTCCATCTGATTTCTTGAAGAGCTGTTATGTCAGCTTTATACTTTGACAGGGCATCGGCTAGCTGCTGAGCAGCTCGAGCTCTATAGAGCGATCGTACGTTCCATAAGAAAATTCGTAAATCGTTTTTCCTTTTTCTTTGCGTGGGTTGTCGTCGTGAGATCAGTCCGTTTCCGAGGATTGTTGTCGGTCTCGTAATTCTTTTAGTTTTACGGGACAGGGAATTAACCTGTCGCCAACCTGAGGAACCAGCCTGATCATATTAGCCAAACCTTTTTTAAAAGGCTTGTTTCTAGCGGCCGCCGCGGAGAGGCTATGATCACACTTCCACCAGTCCCGAATAGTTACGGCACGTGCATGTTTTCGTATGCTACATGTTGTTTCCCCTATTCGTCTGATGGCTGACCGCCAACAACGAATTTGCAAATTTTAATCGAATATAGCATCATACTTTCTCTAGCCTTTTATTAAAGTTAAAATCATCGAATACCTACTTTTTTTTTTAGTATCGTGCTAGCTTCATATGACTCTTTGACATTTGCAAATATCAAAAAAGGTTCGTCTACTTACTTTTTTACACGAAATGTCATTGTTTTAGGTGTGTTCAGAAGCAATTTATTAAGAAAATTCTTTTAGTACGATACTAGTTAGAAAATGTTTAAAATTAAGAATGAGTTAGTAAACTACTTTAAACTTTAAAGTTAGCAAATTGTTAAGTAGTATCATACTAATACCTTAATAATAGGCTGTTTAAAATTTCGCGCCATAGATTTTAATGATAACTTAGAAAAATCTGTAATCATGTAAAATTAAAAAAAAGGTTTTTTTCCTTTGTGGAATGGGTAAATCGGGGGCGAACTTGTTGCCTATACTAAATCGCCAAAGCAGGATATTACGCGAAAAGGAAATACTTCCATCACAATATCCATCAATGTGACTCATGCTGTGTGTGAGGTTTCACCGTCTTGTTGAAACTACATGTTTAACAAGCCCCACTCATCCAATTTCAGTAGTAAGAAGTCATTCACCATGGCCTTGTAGCCGTAGCGTTCGCCAGTAACAGTGACGGTATTGCCCATGGCGTCCTCAAAAAAATACGGCTCAAACACTCCTCCCGCGTGAACGCCGCATCACACAGTGACTTTGAGTGGATTTAATTACTCTTCGTGCCCAAGGAAAAAAAATATTATGTCCCAAAAGCAGTAAACATTTTTGCTCATTTGTAAAAAAACGTACAAAACACTTCAAAATCCTCAGTTTCAACGCTCGTCCCGGATCAATGTTTCAAAATCACTGTAATGTGCAGACCTTCAAAACCAATGTGCATCGGTATCTCCTTTTTAATTTTATCCTACTTTCCTAATTGCTCGCACTGTGTTTGACATTAAAAGGGTATCTATTCATAATCATAACCCATTGAGTGCACGAATTTTATAAAAAAAAAGGAACGGAGATTTTGCTTGCTGACTCGTCACTCATGATGATTTTCGACACAAAATCATTCTTTTCGTTGTTGAGATTGATGATGGCTTGACAGTAATTCACACGCGACGGACGGTCAGCAGGCATTAACTGATGCACTGTTTGCACTTTGTACGGGAACCTGTGTAAGTCTTTCACTTAAATTCACTGTAGGATCCGTTTGGTGATGTTCAATTTGGCCCGTCGACTGGTTGATGTTTCTTCATTTTCAGCGACATCGTCAACTACAGCCGCGATATCCTCGGCTGAACGACCAATCCGCTGGCGGCAACACCCTGCCTGGTATTCTGTGGTTTCAGTCTGTTCGAGTCGAGTAGCTAGGCCCCAGAACGTTTTCCCAGTTAGCGCGACACGATTACGAAATCGACTTCGAAATTCACGCTGCTTTAACACCACCGACCGATTATTGGTGAAAAAATCGTCACAATTATTCTACGCTCTCGCGGAGTATAGCGCTCAATTGCTTGTCTCTTGTCTGTTTGTATACTGCAGCTGTCTAGTTCACAAATGTCAAATATTATTGACGTACGACGGCATTTGCAAAAATTATAACATCTTTCGATAGGGTGGTTCATTTTGCGCCATCTGAGTCTAGAATGGGAACAGAACATAATTATGTTTGGGCTAAGAAGACCATCAAAATAATTCTTGAAGATGTCACTAGTTGTTGTGTGTGATGTCCTTTTACAAAATTGACTGACTTTAATTTTCTTGCTAGGTTCCAAAATTCTTGAATATTTTTAACTTTTTTGAGCTTTGAGCCAATAGCTTCATAGTGGTCTTATTTCTTATTTTTGCAGAGTTCCTTATAAGCATTTTAGGAACTTAAATATATCATTTTAATTGCAGTTTTTTAAGCCAACAATTTTTTTTTTTTTTTTTTTTTTATAGCCCGATCGCATGCTCCAACGTACTATTTCTGCATCGTTTTTCGAACCAAATAAATAATATACCTATAAAAACTAATTAATCCAGCACAATGAATAATTATAACTTTCAGATTTTGTTTTTGGAGACGCAACGCCAAGTAAGCAATAATAAAGTCCCTCTCATATGCCATTCAAACTCACGACAATCTTTGACACTTGCACTGATGGTGATATAAGATGCAAGTTGTATCTTCTCCTAATGCGCCAAAATAAATATCACGCGGCCCCGGCAAGATGATACACATCCGTTTAAGAAAAACAAATCCGCAAAATGAATGAATATATTGTTTTGTCGAAAGTCAGATACTTTTCCTAAAACATATCCCATCTGGCAAGTATACTCGTATCTTCTATAAGGTGGTGCCATTGTATGAAGTGCCCTTGTTGCCACAAAAAATATGGAACAAAAGGGCGTTCGGCGGCGATGTTTTACATTCAAATAGCTTCGCGTGGCGTTCATGAAGCGACAAATCGTACATACAGATCTAAATGCACTTCACAGAAAGCTTGCATGGCCTAATGGTTATAAGAAGGTGCCGCAGTGGTTGGGTCCTATTTAAAATTATTCTTGTAGATGCATTCTCTCTAGACAGTCTGGAAGCATCTCCTGTTCCGCCTTTTCCGGGTAAGCAATGTAGAAATATGGGTTATGGATAATAATGCTTTTTTATTTGTCGGTAGTATTTCAACGGAAGTTGGACGTAAAAATTAAAGAGATTCCGGAAAAGGAAGCTAACGTGGATCAAATACTAAAGATGCACATTCCTAATTGGGTAGATAACTAGGGGATTATTACACTCGAGCTCATATGGGATTACGATCCTGTTAAACAATAAAGTCTTATTCTAGTCATATAATATTTTGGTTCTTAAATAAAAATAATGAATGTATGGTAAGTGTGTTTGAAAGTTTTAACGATCGATAAAATTGATCGATGGTGATCGATACAATAGAACGAATAAAATGATTTTAACGAAAGTGTACTTGACGTTTATGCTGCCGGCAATGACATGACGATGCGAATTGTCGTTCCATAAAAAAACGTGAAACGTTCGTGACTCCTGTGTTCTATTGTGAAGAAAAATTTCGCAGTGAAATATCGGTGCAATGAAGCAAGGACCCAAAAACCCATGCGGAGATCTCAAAGAAGTGAAGGTGAATTAATAAGTTTGAAACTGAAATTGTGCTGTTGTTGTGTGTCGCAGTTCTGTTCTAGGAATTTTTCGGTCCCGATTTCAGATGCAGTGCTGTACCGAGCCGATTACTTCAAGACAGAGCTGAATTTCGATTAACGGGGACACGACGACAGAACCAAAATTTTGTTTTACGTGGACACCTGCCGTCAAATCTACTCACACTAACGGAGGTAAATTAAGCATTACACTACTCCATGTTAAGGCATGTTCACACCCCTTGCTGAGTAGCGAAGTCTATCTAACGCCTCAGTTGCTTCCATGATTTTGGCAACCACAGCGACCACAATACTCCCAAAAATGGTTCTACCTTATAAGTCTGAAGCAGAGAGGCTAAGCGTCTTGCGACATAAGAAACCCAATCCACTTCCTGGCAACTATCTCCCGTGGTACCAGAATACATGTAGCCTCCGGTTGAGCTTTGCAACCGTGGAATGTTACTTCTATATGTGTGCCTCAAAACTCAAGGCCTAGCAACGTCCGATGTGCACTTTTAACAATCGACCAAGGTAGAATCCAATAACCAATTTTACCACTTATAACACTAATACAACAACTACTAGTGTGACTGGTAAATTCGCGGACGAGTCACTGTCGCTATGAGCTTCCAGATTGACGTACCTTATACAGGGACGTAGTCGGGAATAACCAGCACACATGCCAGGAACCCCAAGCTCCACACAGCACCTCACCACAGGTCAGGCCCCAACACCATCGAGTCAACGATAAAGGACAAAGGGCGCCATAGCCTAGCCATGGAAAGAAACAGCGTTAGAGAGAGTCCATAACTTATGATGAGTGAGTCGGGTTGATACCAAAACAGACCCTCTCCCGCCGATTGGCGAAACACCACCACCTATAGACTCATGAGTTTGTGGATTCATGAGAGCACCCGGGCCCCAGGAAGTAGACAGCTGCAGCCCACACTGGGCCCCATCTTAGTCTCAGGCAATCAGCCAGGACTCCATCTAAAGAAGTAGTCATGTCCTGCCAACAAAGTCGAAAAATGGGTGAACTCCAATCGACAGCAGTGACTACAACAAGGACAAAACAGAATGTTATTAATGCCGCCGATCGCGGACACGAAAAATCCACCGACTGGACACGACGACTGTAGACACAACTTATTCACCGTTGAGGAAAGATCCCACGTAAATATCGACCAAACACGTTAAGGTTTGACCGTTTTTGGCATTGTGCCGTTGGAAAATGGTCTTCGCAAGCCCGAGTATGATGATATGTAGTCCATTCTTTGATAACGATAAAACGGATATGTGGAGATGGGATCTATGACAGAAAGAGGAATGGAGCGCTGTAGACGTTGACCGCCGATAGAAGTAAAAAAAACACCAACGATTCATTTCCTTATAAGTAACTTTCCAATTGTCGTCGTTCAACCCATGCGTAATACTCGTATGTACGCAACTGCGAAATGTGCTCACGTCAGCACATTTTCGTTATATTTTTTGGTTTGTTCGTTTGTTCTGCCTGCTCTACTGTTTTGCATGTTTGTTGCTTAATTCATTAATGGGTCGGCTTGCGTCCTGCTGGCATTGTTCATTGTAACACACACACACACACACACACAAATAGACCAAATAGTTGTACTTACTGATGAAGATAGGTTCGCCGATAATGTATTTGTTCTTTTAGTATTTTACAAACCTTTCACAGTCACAAGCCACGTATGTAAATTGAAAAATATCGTGCAAAATTTTACACTTGATACATGTAATATCAAATGTCAAATGCAGAATGAAATGTCAAAGTGACGCGTCACTTCACGTCAATGACTTGCGCATGTGTGGATGAAAATTTGATGAGGCGGACGTAGCGCCATCTGTCATTCAACAACATAAATAATTTTGTTCTATTAAAAAAAATATCCATTGTAAGCTAGCACGGGTTAAATAAAATCAATTAATGTTTGTTTTCACGTATCTAAAACTTAATAATATACATAGCATGGATTCCATGAACTTGCTCTTATTTCTCAAGTGGTTTAGAATTAGAGATTTTGTACATATATAGAATTCTCTATAGTAAATTTTGGAAGTATATATTAATAACAAAAAAAAAATAAAGTAAATCAGCGATACCGGGTTTACCAATAGGGATTTTCGAAATTTGATATCTGATTGCAGCCATATTGTTGAAGCTACATTTGTCAAATTTACTGTCATTTATTTTCAACAACATGAGGAAATGATCAAATTGTTGTACATATGTTCGAGCCACATTTCGCTTGCTTCGCTTACGGTCACCATAATCTTTCTTCCGAGAGGACTATTTTCAACGTTTTGGATAATTGGAAAAAATTAAGCGGTTGAGTGAACAATCCGCCAATACCCGTACGTCAACGAAACGCAAGATCTGTCGAAAATATCACTGCTGTCTCTGAGAGTTTACAGAAGAATCCGAAGCAGTAAATTCATCGCGGTGCACTAGAATTCGGTCTTTAGCAGACCACAAATTGGCGAATTTTTAATCAGGACTAAAGTGCTTTGCACATGAGCTGCGTCCTGCGAATGCGAATAAATCTTTTTAAGCAATTTTCACAGCTAATATCAATTTTTGTTTTGTTTTTATTCTACGACGAAGTGAATTAATGATCGAATCAACTATTTAAAAGGAAAACACTGCATAAAATAATTATAAGTTGAAATATTTTGCATTTTAAAATTTTGTACGCGACCAACAACGTATCTTCTGCGAACTGTCAAATGTAAATTCGCAATCCACAACTAGTGAACGCATTCCACAAACCCGCGACTAAAAAATTCGTACGAATTCAACCTCTTTCTAGTTGAGGTATCAAAGTGAAATGTTCTCCAAATCTATGACGATTCATATTTAGAAGATGCAAATATAAGTTTTCTCTCTTTTTTAAATTTTGGTAACAAATTAAACTGCATAAAAGCCACCTTTTCTTAAAAAAATTTTGCTTAGCACTCATTTTACTTTAATTTACTTGCTTCTTTTTTTTGACAATTCGCACTGTTCGGCGACCAAAATAAATATTCATGTGAACGAAATGTCAAAATTCGCGACCATTCGCAATTCGCAGTTCGCAGTTCGTGTCTCTGTCTCATGTGCAAAGCACTTAAGGCCTTCACCCGTAAATACTTTAACTGACCGAACTCAGAGTTAGCGACGAAAGACAATGACTATTACTGGGTTTCCAACCAGTTGGAAGTTGATCACGATTTCAGTCACTTTTGCATGAAAGGATTCGTCAATACAAACGAGATCCACCAAATCGCAATCCATCCAGAGAAAGCCACCGTTTGGAATGGATTTTGGCCTGGCGGCATTACCGGTCTATACTTGATAATGACGTTATCGTTCGATGATAACCAATTTCTTTTGGCCCAAATTGAATGACATGGACACCAACGACATGTTTATTAAACATCTGACGCGGAGACGATGTGAATTGGCGACCAAGATCGTTCGGTTTGATACCTTTAAGGACTATTCACATGAGAGCGACCAACGACTAACGAATAAAAAAGCAAATGGGATTTAAAACAAATTCTTTAAAACAAATTTTTCACAAAAACTTTACAAAAGGATAGAAATCTAGTTTAATTTAATGTTAATATATTAAAATTTGCGTTGTAATTGCTAAAATGAGAAAAATTTGATAAAATAAATTTGTCGCCGCGAATTGCAATATGATTGCTATGAACTGTCAAACACTATTCGCGTTCCAAATACCATCCACACTTCAACGAACGAATTCTAAAGGACTATTCATATGAGAGCGACCAACGACCGACGAATGAACGAACATTCGCCCATTTTGACATTTCATTCACATGCATATTTTGTTTTTATTCGTCGCGAATGGCGTTTACTTAGGCTAGGACCGCACTTGCGATTTCAATCGCACGATTTTTTAGTCGCGAAAATAGAACACATGAATTTAAATGAGAATGAACGCACTTGCTACCAACAAATCATGACGATTTAAAAGTCGCAATTTGTTTCATTTTTCTTGCGATGCGATTGTCGTAAACTTAAATGAAACACATGTACTCAAATGGATATGCCCACACTTGCGATTTAAATTACTACGACTTAAAAATCGTAATCGCAAAAAGAAATTGGCATGCACGCACTTGCGATTTTTAAACCACGATTTTTTAGTCGCAAAAAGTAAGACACATGGCCTTAAATGTGAATGCACGCATATGCGACTTAAAAATCGTAGCGATTATAAAAATGAAACAAGTTCTATTTTTTGCAAGCGATTTTTCTGTCGCTACTTATTTGTAGCAAATGCGTGCACTCACATAAAAAGTAGTGTGTTTTATTTTTCGCGATTAAATAATCGCGCGGCAAAAAAATCGCAAGTGCGTGCATGACAATAATTTGTAGCGACTACGACTTTTTAATCGCCTCGACGAAAAATCGCACGATTTTTTAGTCGCAAAAATAAAACACATGAATTTAAATGAGAATGAACGCACTTGCTACCAACAAATCATGACGATTTAAAAGTCGCAATCTGTTTCATTTTTCTTGGGATCCTATTGTCGTAAGCTTAAATGAAACACATGTACTCAAATGGATGTACCCCCACTTGCGATTTAAATTACTACGACTTAAAAATCGTAGTCGCACGCACTCGCGATTTTTAATCCACGATTTTTTAGTCGCAAAAACTAAGATACATGGCCTTAAATCTGAATGCACGCACATGCGACTTAAAAATCGTAGCGATTATAAAAATGAAACAAGTTCTATTTTTTCAAGCGATTTTTCTGTCGCTACTTATTTGTAGCAAATGCGTGCACTCACATAAAAAGTAATGTGTTTTATTTTTCGCGATTAAATAATCGCGCGGCAAAAAAATCGCAAGTGCGTGCATGACAATAATTTGTAGCGACTACGACTTTTCAATCGCTTCGACGAAAAATCGCAAGTGCGGTCCTAGCCTTAGACAACTTAGAATGATTTTGAGGTTAGCCGCGCGCGAACAATTCATTCGTTGCAGTGTGGATGGTATGTGGGACGCGAATAGTGTTTGACAGTTCGTAGTAATCATATTGCAATTCCCGACGACTAATTTATTTTCTCAAATTTCTCTCATTTTAGCAATTACAACAGCGCTGCAGAAACAGGCACTTAAGTGCCAAACTGGCACTTTCAAGGAAGTTTGGCACTTTGGCACCTTTTGGCACTCAAAAATTTTAAATTTGGCACTATTTTTTATCAAACAATAATTTCAATTAAAAATGAATGTTCCTTATAAAAATTACAAGCGCGGATAACGCTAGCTTAATGATGGGGAAAATAGTGGGGTTCAAGCTTTGTTTAAACAAATAAATCCATTTGTTTTTGCCCTTGGATGTACGTGTACCAATTCAAAAAATTCTAAAAACATCTACTACTAGATGGTTGTCGTAAGAAGGATTTGCGAATCGAATCTTAGAACACTGGCAACCACTTCAACATTATTTTATACTTTCTAAGTTCGAAAGTAATTCAGACTTAGCCTCAGATATGTATATCAGAAAATTTAAATGATTGTAATAAGGCATATTTTTATTTTCTATCTTATATTTTAAAATTAACCAACAATGTATATAAGGAATTCCAAAGTGAATCACCTAAGATTTATAAATTACTCCCTACAGTTAAAAGTTTTTTGTTAGTTGTTTTGCATAATTTCATTAAAAGCGAATTTATTGATGAGAACAATTTAAACGATATTAATTTCAAAAATTTAAGTTTTGTACAAGATACAAATACATATTTACATAAATATTTGGGCCAAAAGCTCAAATGGTTTTGAAAAATAACGAAAAAATATCTGTTGAAGAAATAAGTAATATAAAACTACACTGTAAAAACTATAATATTAAGTTATGTAGTGACATTTTGAAACGATTTAATTTTAAGGATGAGACTTTAATTCAGGTGCAAAAACTAAATCCTAAAAAATTTGGTGACAGTATGGTTCCTCTGTTTCATTTGTTTCCCCAATTATGTGAAGGTAAAATTGATGAAATTGAAGAAGTCTGTCCTTCATCAACAATTTATTTCGAATAATGAAGACACCGTCAGCGTTGCCGCGAATGAAAAAGCAGAGAGGGCCATTTCGAAATTTGTTGGGGGCCATTTGACAAAAGTTGGGGCCAAATATTTTACTTAAAAATCCGTCCTTAAAACATTAAACTACAATTTATTAATATTTGTATTTATTCTTATTTATTTATTATTAATGCATTATTTATTTAATGCCTTTCTGAAATCTATGTAGTAGGCAGCAGAAGCAAATCTTGACTCTGTCGTCTGATTTGATATCTTGGGAATTACCTTAAAATATCTTTAAAAAATATAAATCACTCCAGTAATATTATTTAAATATTTATATAACTTTTCCATATTTTAATGCAATATATGTATGAATGGACAATGAACGAATAAACAGCAAGCGGCGAAAAAAAAAACAAATGTCTATACGATTTATTTATTTATTTTTATTTCATCAAGCAGATTTATACAAACTAGCCTTTCGCCTTGTGTCGAAATTCGACAGAAAATGAAATCTAAAAAACCTATGTAGTTTAAAAAATCTAAATTATTTGAAATTTAAAGTAAATTTTTTGTTTAATTTTATTTTTTTGAAATGTGCACAGTGTTCGACAGTGCAAAAACAAAAATGATTCTCTAATGCATCGAGTTAAAGGTTCATTTAGATTATAGTTTACCCGATGACGAGGTTCATTAAAAAGGAAACGGGATCGCAGATACATTGACGAAGCATACACATTCACAAGAAACAAAAGAAAAAGGCAATTTATATGGGATGTAATAATATCGCGCAAAAATATTATTGCAAAATTTTTACGACGAACGACAAGAGATTGTAGGTCAAGAAGTTGACACCGAGTTTTATAAGTTGGGGTGTGAATATTGGCTCTTAAAACATGACAAATATTGGCACTTTGATACGTTCAAGAACAGCTGATTAGCTAAACACCATTCAGGCAAGCGATGAAGATCAGATTGGAGTAAATGACAATCATTAATTGACGTAACACGACTGAATATTTTATTGTAATCCGCAAACATCAAACAAGAAACATTTTTAAGAAATCAGTGATATCATTGATCAGCAGCAAGAATAGAAGAGGGCCCAAGTGACTTCCTTGTGGTACTCCTGATGTGACCTCAATTACATCTGATAGTACGTTATTAATACGCACAACCTATTTTCTTCCGTTTAGGTAAGATGCAAACCACTTTAAAATATTTGAGTGGAAACCAATGGATTCCAATTTTTCTATTAGTATATGGCGGTTTACTCTATCGAACGCCTTAGCAAACTCGGTATATATGACATCTGTTTGGAAACCATCTTCAAAATTACTAATAATCTGATTACTAAATATTGCGAGGTTGGTCGTTGTTGAAATAGGGAAATAATTTCTTTAAGAACAAAAGTAAGCTTATCAGAGACAATTTTTTCCAAAAGTTTTGGTATCGTTGATAATTTGCTAATGGGGCGATAGTTAGAACCATCTTGCTTGGATCTTGATTTATGAATAGAATAACGTACGAGATTTTCCAATCATCAAGAAAATAACCCTCTTCAAGAAAACTATTAAACAAGAAAATTAATGGTCCCGATAGAGCAGCTGCCCAGTTTTTCAAAATGATCGGAGGAATACCATCGGATCCTGGTTGTTTATCATGAACAAAAAAGTTGCAAATTGTTGAAATGTTAGCAGATGTATTTCCAGAATATTGTTTGAAATTGGGGTTAACATTTGAAAATTGTTTATCATTGATAAATGAAAAAAAAAATGTATTGTTAAGTTTAAGACTCGATTCAGTTCGAATTAAGTAGTCCTTATACTAAAATTTATTTAAAAAATCAAATTCTTTTTACAAACGCAAATATTTTATCAGAAGATCTTCATTATTAGGAAATTTACGATATAATTTGTAAGATTTATTTTCTTGTTATTTAAGTTAGATAAACGCTTTGGTAGATGACGAAAGTAAATTAAGTGAGAAAAGTCAACACGCTGGACGAAATTGACGTGAAAAAAGTCAAATCATTAAACGAGATAGATGAATGAATTCAGTTTCATTTTAAAAATTGTTATTTGTATATGGTGGAAACACATTGTAGAGGCGATGCATCGCGATGGTTTATATTTAATTTTATAAAGCTTTTTAATTATTACTAAGCACGATATGATGTGAAGTTAAATCTTCTAAAATTTAGATTTGGGGGCCATTTCTAACTGGCCCGGGCAAAGGGCCAAAAAGTAAAACAGTGGGCCAAATGGCCCGATCGGGCACTTTGTGGCAACGCTGGACACCGTAGACTTTTGGGGAAGCATTTTTAAGTTGAAAAATAGTTTGATTTTTTTTTTTTTTTTTATATTATACGCGCACTCAAGGGGTTATGACTACCCTTATAATGTTAAATACACAGTGCGAGCAATTAGGAAATTAGGATAGGATTAGAAAGGAGATACCGATGCACATTGGTTTTGAATGTCTGCACATTGAAATGACTGGGAAATACTGAGCCAGGTAAAGCATTAAACATTCGTGTAGTGCGACTAAAAAAAGACTCTGTATTTGACAGTACGTCCAAAGTTGGGCTCAAGGGTAAACTGATGGGCATTCCTAGAAGTTCGGGTATTACGGTTGAATTGTTTAAGGGGAGGAATGCATCTGGCTATTTCACTAGAGCACTGTTTATGGAAATAGCGGTAAAATAATGTTAGACATGAAACATTGCGGCGGTGCTCGAGAGATACAAGTGTTTCAGTAAGACAACGGTCGCCTATCATTTTTATAGCTCTCTTTTGAATTCTGTCCAAGAGACTCAAGTGGGTTTTAGGAGCACCTGACCATATATGGGAATTGTACTCGAGCTTCGGAAGAATAAAGGCTTTATATATAACAACCAGATCAGAAGGGGTAAAATACTTCTTGCATCGACGGAGAAAACCTAAACACTTAGCAGCGTTTTTGGCAACGTCAAATATGTGATCACTCCACAGAAGATGGTCTGTGATGTACATACCTAGAACTGAAAGCTGATCAGTCTCCTCGATGCAAGTGCCGTTCATAGAAAGTGGCATTGGGGGAGGGTTGCGCTTTAACGACAGTAAACAGCATTGAGTTTTTGAAGCATTAAATTCTACACGGTTTTTGATTCCCCATTGGACAATGCTGTCAAGATCAGAATTTAATGAGCTTATCATACGCTGCCGTTGGAAGTCCACATCCGAAGAACAAGGATGTGAATCTAAAAACGAATATGGAAAGCTGAGGGTACTGTCGTCAGCGAAACAATTAAGTGGATTAGAAGTTTCAGACAAAAGATCATTTATGAATATAAGGAAGAGTGTCGGAGACAAAACGGAGCCCTGTGGCACACCAGCGTTTATTTTGTGGATATCAGATTTGAAACCGTCCAATACTACTTGAAGAGAACGGTCCGAAAGGTAATTTCTAATCCAACGCAGAAGAGATTCGTCGATACCAAATGCAAATGATGTATTCAAACCTAAAAAATTTTATCGGTGCCCTTCTTAATCTTCCACACAGCAGTGCAGCGGCGAAAAGAATATTTTCCGATCTTAATAATATAAAAACAAAAAACTGCAATTGTTTAAAAATCACAACTGTTAATGCTTTATTAATAAAAAACAAATGTTAAACAATGAAAGTTTGAGTAGTTGAAATCCATCAAAATCGCTTTTGAAAAATTATAAATTGACTTATTAAAGCCATTTAAAATAAAACATGTGTATTATTTCTGATATGGGTCGTTTTAAAAAAATTACATTTTTAACGTTATAGCTTCTATGTTTTTTTTTGCATTTCATTTTAAAGACTTGAAATTTGGCATGGAACTGTGTTTATATGTCAGCATTATAAGAAAAAAATTTCAGATCGATTGATGGTAACGAATAGCCATGGTAATTAATAATGTGTAATCTCCGTGGCCTTTTTGAGATGTGTTCGAATATTGATTTTTTTTCTTTCGCACTCTTTGGCACTTTTTGGCACTCCAAGAACTAATTGGTGGCACTGATATTTTTTTTTCAGCTGCAGCGCTGATTACAACGCAAATTATAATAAATTAATATTAAATTAAACTAGATTGCTACTCTTTTGTAAAGTTTGTGTAAAGAATTTAGGCTTATATATGTTTTAAATTCCATTTGTTTTTTTATTCGTTGGTCGTTGGTCGCTCTCATGTGAATAGCCTTTAAGTTGTCTAAGTAAACGCCATTCGCGACGAATGAAAAAAAATGCATGTGAACGAAATGTCAAAATGGGCGAATGCTCGTTCATTTCGGTCGTTGGTCCCTCTCATGTGATAAAAGATAATCACTTGGTCAATTTCACACTGATTTATGCGCCAGAATTATTGAAAATTGAACGTTTCAGATGCGCGTAACCCAGCGAAGTCGCGGCAAACATTTGAATAATAATGTATTTCAAACATAATGGAATACATGATTTATTTAAATGAATATAAAAATTCAATGATTCAATAACTCATAGTTAATTTTATTCAAATTTAAAGTTAGAAAACTCTTAATGGAAAACACTTTATATGCACATAGAAATGTACAACATTACATTACATCATACTGAGACTATTTTCAATATGCGCCTTAGATTATGCACACATACTGGTCGACATTTTCACGAATATAAAACATGATAAATTAATATAATATATTTATAGGCGTCACGTAGGTTCCACTGTGTCTAGTAATTATTTGGCTCCCCAAAATCAATATGCCCGGCTAGCTCAGTCGGTAGAGCATGAGACTCTCGTCAGTCGATCTTTGACTTTCGCTCAGGAAAGACTACAGTGCGCCAAGAGTTACTTTTAAAGTGTTAGAAATAAAAAGTTAGTAGAGAAGTTACCATTTTGACATTCATTTTACCAAGTGTGCTATAGCGCAGAGGTAGTGGCGGCGGCTGGTGAATCCGAGGGTCGTGGGTTCAAATCCCGCTCGGAACAAAATAAATTTATTGAAGCTTTTTTACACAATAGTGAAGTGAGCGAGATAATCTATTGGGAGAAAAAGCAGATGGAGAAGGAGAGAAGGGCGGGGGGGTCGAAAGACTCCTCCGCAAAGTCGGATGATATTGCTGTTGTGTCGTCAGCAGCGGTACAACCAAGCAATACTGCAACTGCAATCAAGCAGACGAAGAAGAGAAGGAGGACGTTGCGACCGCAACCAAATCTGAACGTGCGGAGAGCCACCCCAGGTAAGCTGCCAGCTGGGGTGGGAGACAAAGAGCGGGCAGCAACAACACCAACAGCCAGCAAGGTACAGGTCGGGGACACTGACGAATACAGTGACTCGGCCGGAACAGAGTACATGTCTGAGGAAGGAGAGGGGCTCTATAGGTCTCCTGGCACAAATAAATTTGCACTACTGTCGGAGCCAGAGCCGTACACCGACAGGGAGTTGGAAGGGGAACAAAACCCCCAAGAAGAAATTCATGTAAGCGAGCTGGAGAAGGCCCTCCAGGCAAAGAAAGCTGAGGTAGACAAATACCAGCAACATCTGGACAAGCTGAAGGAGGAGATGCAGCCCCTTCTCAGCCAAATAAGAAAGAGGATGGAAGCGCTCCGTCAAAAAGAGGCAGACGAGAAGCAGGCCCAGAGACAGCTGCAAGCAAAGAAAGCAGCAGAGAGGCAGCAACAAAAACAACAACAACAGCAGCAGCAAGCCCAAGCAACGAACCAGCAGGCGGTTCAGGTTGCAAAAAAACAACAACAACAACCACAGCAGCAACAAGTACAAAAACAACAGCAGCCAATGCCTGCAAGAAAAACGGCAGGAGTGGAGCAAGGCGCTCAAAAAGTGTCATCAGAAGCAGGCCCATATACTGAGGGCCCAACAACGTCAGCAGCAGCAAGACAACAACAGAAGCAGGAACAGGAGCAACAGCAACAGCAGCAGCAGCAGCCACAACAACGACAGATGAAGCAGCAACACCAGAAGCAGCCACAGTCGAAAACGGAGAAAGTGCCACCGATAAGAACTTTTAAGATCGACCTGAAGGACATAAAACAGGTATGTAAGCGGGCCACAAACGGCCACTTCCTTATAAAAATTATTAATGACAAAGAAAAACGGTACTCGGTACAGTGCTTCTCACTGGCCGAATATAAAACAGCTAAAGAGCTATTAAGAGAAGTAACAGCTGAATTCTTCAGCTTCACCCCTAAAAGTGAAAAATTGAAAACGGTCCTCCTGAAGGGCATAAGTTCCTGCACGGAACCGGAGGCGCTCTTAGATGAGCTCCGTCAGAAAGCCAGCGACGATCTCGAGTTTATCGGGGTCAAGCCTTTCACCACGGTGAAGTCAAGACGAGGGGGTTACGGATTGCCAATGTTCCTCGTAACATTATCGCCCCGGAGCAAGATTGAAAGTCTGAGGAGTATTTCCCGCCTCGACTTCCAAGCTGTACGTTGGGAAACACTAAAAAGACATAACGACATGCTTCAGTGCATGCGTTGTCAGAGGTTCGGCCATGTCGCAGCCAACTGCGATATGCGGATGCGCTGTGTCAAGTGCGCAGAAACCCACATGAGGGGGGAATGCCAATTAGGAATTGAGAGGGTTGAAGATTTAACCCAGCTCAAGTGTGTCATCTGCGGAAACGAGGGGCACCCCGCTAATTATAGGGGCTGCCCTAAGGTTCAGCAAATAAAACAACAACAGGCCAGTCAAAAAGCCGAAGTTCGACAGGCTCCAACAACAAAATTCGTGGTTCCTAACTTCTCTTACGCCCAAATGGCGTCAAGAGATAGGATTACGAGACAGGCCCCACCAACGGTTGCCCCAAAGGCCCCCGTGCCTAAGGCGCCAGAGGTGCAGGCCGACATTGTAGCTTTGTTACTGAGCATTCAAGGCCAGCTAGCAGGACTGCAAAGTCAGTTAAAGGAGCAAGGCAAAAGGGTAGACCATCTCTACTCTTTGTTGCCTGGCCTAGTGCAACATAGACCATAATGGGCGCGCTACCGGAGACGCGCTTAAAAATCCTGGCTGTGAATGTAAATTCACTGATTAGGATTGAACGTAGAGCTAATTTGTTCCAATTGTTGAAAGACCTCAGTCCAGATGTGTTTTTGGCTAGCGAAACCAAGCTAAACCTGAAACATAAATTGACTCATAAAAATTACAATATCGTAAGAAGAGATCGACCCGACTCTACTCAAGGAGGCGGTGTCGCCATCTTCATACGAAAAGGCATTAATTATAAAGTCATATACAGCAATGATCTTCGAAAGCTCCAGACGCTAGAGGTTTGCGTCATATGCATCTCTCTCACTCAAGGGAAGCGGATGTATGTGATTGCGGCCTATGCGGCTGAAGCTCCGCAGGCTATTACTTTTGACTCAGAGCTCGAGATTCTTTTGAGAACACTTAAACTGAGCTTGGAAGAAAACTACTATATTATGGCCGGTGATTTGAACGCAAAACATGAAGATTGGGGAAACCAAACAAATAATCTCAGAGGTAATCATCTTTTTAATTTGATGAATCTTTACAGCGTTGAATATGGTATTGACCTGCTGACTACTGAAAGGCCGTCGTATCCAAGGAGCGGTTCCTTTCTGGACCTTTTGCTGTACGATACCAGACTGACAGTTACAGACAAAGTGGGTAATCACCCTCGAAACTGCTTACAGACAATCGAGTACGACAGTGATCACTGCGGACTGGCTGCTGTAATTCAGATTCCGAACGAACGCGTGGAGTTGGAGGAATACGTTGCAGTGCATTCTTACAATTACAGTAAGATGCGCTGGCCTCGTTTCACCAACGCCTTAGCGAGAGAAATTCGTTCGAGTGACATAGCCCCACCAAATAACAGAAACCTTACAAATACGGAAATCGACCAACATCTACAACAGATGGACGAAACGATTAAACGAACAATGGAACGGACAATACCCAAGTACAAAGAACGCGACCAAATGGACGTCTACAGAAACGCGACCATAGACGCACTACATAGACATAAGAGTGGTATACTGACAAGACTGAAAAACTTATACAGACAATTCACAGACCCACACGACCTGGAGGTTAGGACACTGAAGTCGTCAATAAAGAATATCAATATGTTGATTAAGGATAACTACAGGTTATCTATTAACAGGTTCTGGGACAACAGAATTCGTTCTGTAAACTCCAGCGACCCTAGTATGTTTCCTGAAATCAATAAGATATTTAGGAAAAACAATCAAAATGACCTTCCGTGTCTTAAACTCCAGAGAACAGTAGAGAACACAGACGTACTATTGACAGCGCAAATTGATCCAGAGGAAGCCGTCTTGGACGACGACTTCTTTATAGTTGAGGATCAGAGGGAGAAGGTGGAGGCAGTGGGGGCTGCGTTTCAGCAAGTGTACAAGGTGAATGCTTGCATTCGCCCGAACCACGACCTGGAAAACAGAGCACTACTGCATCACTTCTATCTTCGAAATGAAATAACGCAATGGCGATCTGAGAACCCTGGTTTCCTGAGGTTCAATGACGATCTTTTGGCAAATGCCACAATCGCCGAGCGAATAGGGACAAGTCCCTTGTTAGTGACGAAGATGGATCTCCAGCTCATCTTCAGTTCTATTAAGAATAAGAAGTCAGCGGGTGTCGATGGTATATCTAACGTTGTACTAAGACATTTACCGAATGAGGCAATTGACATTTATGCCACACTCTTTAACAATGCGCTGAATAATGCATATTATCCAGTGCATTGGAAGACAGCGGTGGTACATCCTCTCCCGAAAAAGGGAAAGGACAATTCCAATCCGTCCAATCTTCGGTCGATAAGTCTTCTTCCGAGCATTAGTAAGGTTTTCGAAAAGATCATCAATAGGGCTCTGATTAAATGGGCTGCGGACAACACAATAATTCCGGATAACCAGTTCGGGTTCAAGGAGGGACATGACACAATTCATGCCGCGGCTAAGCTCGTTTCTGATATCCAATGGAATAAGTCAAAACAACAATGCACGGGTGCTGTTTTGGTGGATTTAGAAAAGGCCTTCGACACCGTATGGTTAGAGGGTCTTTATCTGAAACTGAACAGACTTGGCATTAGCAAACCATTGATGTATATGCTTTATGATATGCTTAACGGTAGAAAGTTTGTTGTCAAAAGTGGCAATGTAACTTCTACCACAACTTTTGAAATCAAAAATGGTCTACAACAGGGAGCGGTTAATTCGCCAATTCTCTTCAGCATTTACACCAGCGATCTGATAGGTAGTCTTCCGCAATCAATAGCGTATGCCGACGATCTAATTGCGTACAGAACGGCCCGAAAGGTTGAGGTTATTAGAATTCTCTTGCAGCGTGACTTTGAGAAGATTCAGCGATATTGCGATGACTGGAAACTGAAAATAAATGTCCAGAAGTCGGAAACAATTTTGTTCCGGACTCCGTTGGCTAGAGCCCCGCGGGATACGCGCAAGAATTGGCGCAAGATGGTCATCGTTGATCCTCACGGGCAGCGATTAACGAGCAAAAGTGTAGTGAAGTACCTCGGTATCTGGTTGGATCAGTATCTATATTTCGACAGACATGTAGATGCTGCGCTGGCCAGGGCCAGAGGAGCCTTCGGTCTGACGAAACGACTGTTTTACAGCAGTCGGCTTGACCCCAGAGTGAAGGTCATTTGCTACATGGCCCTCATACGGCCGATGATCGTTTATGGTTGTCCAGTGTGGTTCAACGTTGCTCCATCTCAGATGGAGAGAATTCGGGTGTTCGAGCGGCAGTGTCTTCGACGCTGTACTGGTTTGCATCGGACACCCGAATCTTCTTATGTTCACTATTATCCGAACGAGGCTCTATACAACGGGGCTCGGATCAACAGAGTTGACAATTTCGTGATAAAACTTATTCGGGGTCACATTGCGAGGGCTCTGACTTCGACCAATAATTTGATTTTCGGGGCGTTCTACCCAAATGACGAATATTTTGAAAATGCACGCTTGAGTGGCTTCATTCCTCCAGAGGCATTCCTCTATTTAGATAGATGCGGTCTGATACAGGATAGATTGGCAGTACCGCTAATCTACCACGTCAGACGAAGAACCGTGGACCGGCGGCTCCTTTACGCTCGGGACGTCGTGGCACAAGACGGAGAAGAGCTCCTACGGTTCAGTAGGGCTGTGTCCGAACGGGACAAAACTGATAGGGTGAAGCAGGAGAACCAGTTTTGGTGGCTTCAATCGGTATTTGATAATGGGTAGTCGGGGTGGGGTGTTAGAGCCGTGGCCGGCTTGCATACCTGTTTTTTAGTCACAGGTTTAGTTTTAAAAAGAATAGGCACAGTGGCAAAAAAAAAAAAAAAAAAAAAAAAAAAAAAAAAAAAAAAAAAAAAAAAAAAAAAAAAAAAAAAAATTAAATGTACAAAAAAAAAAAAAACCTCCGCTGTGGTTGTTCTAGTTTTTAAGTAGGTTTAGTTTATTTTAAGTAGTTTAAGTGGTTTTAGGTAGTTTTATTTTAGTTTTAGTTTATTCTAAGTAGTTTAAGTGGTTTTAGGTAGTTTTAATTAGTTTAATTTTAGTTTGTAAGTTTTATATAACAAAATAAAAATGATAAAGAATCCGAGTTTTTTTTTTTTCAATTTTCTCGAGAAAACAAAAAAATATAGATATATGTAGTTATTGAATTCTAAATAGTTTTTTAAGCCGAAAGGCAGTAGTTATAAGAATATTGTTTAACTTAGAGTGCCCGTATGGGGCCAGTAAGTTAGTTGTAAGTTATTGATAAGTAGGCTAGTTTTATGAATTTTTGTCTAGCATTAAGATAGTTATAAGATTGAATGAAATAAAAATGAATTAAAAAAAAAAAAAAAAAAAAAAAAGCATGAGACTCTTAATCTCAGGGTCGTGGGTTCGAGCCCCACGTTGGGCGAGTTTATTTTTGAAAAAAGGAACTGCTCTCGATTTATGGGCACGATACAAGCAGGTTGCCGAAAATAATTTTATTTAAATTATTAAATGTCCTTGCTTTTGGTTGGTGATAATTTGATTAAATAAAAAAACCTGTTTGTGAACAATATAATTTGAATGAATTTCAATAAAAATAAAAAAAAATATAATTTTCATCCTATTTAAAGGTGTGCAGTGCGGTTCATATGCTTAGACGCAACATTTTTGTCTAAATAAAATGTAGTTGTTCCTTTTATTTTGGCATAAACTTCTAAGCTATTGCATTTATTTCAAAGGTTAATAAATTCTGTGAAAAAAAAACATAAATGCAAGATTAGTTAGAGAAAGTTAAAGGTTATTTTGATCTCTTTCAGTTAACTTGTTTGGACGCACCTTCTAAAATTTCGAAAAAATATAATTTGAGCGATTTCTACCATTTTCTTTTTTTTTGTTATTATTAATAATATTATCTATCACATTTACGATTTAGAATAACGTAACGTCAAAATTACTTTAAATAATCTAATAAAATCTTTGATCAGGCTTCTTTTATTGTGACAATCAGCCACACACAGTTTTCATATTGCTTGCTTCCTTCATATAGGTACGAGTATTATACCCCCAAGGGTTTTCATTTTTCAATGATGCTAAGATCAGGTGAATACGGTAGCAAGAGTTCCATTTTACTTGCGATATAGGTACTATAGGGCAAGTTCTGCATTTGGAAAAAAAATCGAACTCGAGATTTTGATCAAAGTTGACATTAAGATGATAGCGAAGACGAAAAAAGTGGGTCCGACAATTCCGTCTGTCTATCTGTCTGTCTGTATGTCTGTATGTGTGTACCTCGAACTACAGCCTAAACTACCGGAGGTATTTTCTTCAAACTCGGTAGTTAAGGGTCTTCGGTGATTCCCTAGAGGAGAAATTGAAATTTTTTTTTTAGCTCCAAAACTAACGGTACCACCCATACACCCGTAATGCAAAATCTTATTTATCTCGAAAACGGCTCTAACGATTTTGATAAAAAAAAACTTGGTGTGATATTATGAACATAGGCTACATTTTGGTCAAAAAAAATTTTGGGGCAAAATGTTGTTAGGGGTACCTGCCATAGACCCGTTTTTTTTAATTTTCGACTTTCTCATTAACGGCTCTAAGGATTTTAGCCCAAAATCTTCAAGAGGAGTCCCCTTAAGTTTAAAATAATATTGTATATAAAAATATTCAAAAAAATATTTGTTGGGTTTAAAAAAAAATTTTTTTTAATCAATATCTTCAAAACATATGAACGATTATTTTTTGAAATTATTTCCTAAAATCAATATTATTTAATACTTAAAATTCGCATCCCACATTTTTTTCTTGAAAAATTTTAGAGAAATTTCTTATATAAAAAATTTATTTAATAATAAAACGATTTTTTAAAGTTTATTTGCATAAATTCATACTTTTCCGGAAACCAGACGGCAATTTTATGCATTTGAACATTATTATCTCATTAAATCCATGTTTTATATTTATAAAATGTATCTTAAATTCCAAAGTACTTTTACATAAGAGCAAGTTCGTGCGATCCAGTAGTGTATTTTATTTTCACTGGCAAGAAATGCGCGACGCATGTGGGTGTTGTAGATCGGCGCGTTACTTTGTTGTGAGATCCAGTCGGCAGGCCTAAAATGCTCTTTTAATGCTGGAAAAGCTCATTGCAAATAGGATTAATAAAAAAATTTCCGTTATTTTGTGAGAAACAAAAACCAACTAAAAGCTACCAAGTATGAAGTAGCTAATACTTAAAAAAAAAATATTTTATAAGATTTCAAAAAAAAAATCGTATGCAGGTACCGTTATTTTTAGTCTTAAAAAAAGAAAAAAAAACGTCAAAAAAAGATCATCAAATCGACTTTCTCGTTCTGAACCTATCCGATCTCGATCGCAATTGCTATAAGCGAGCTCATTCAAAGTTTAACTAATATTGCATAGGTACTACACAAATTTTCAGATTTTTTTTTTTTTTAATTCAATATTTCAAAAATAACTGGTAAATTGATTTTCTCAAAATCATTTTTAAAAACTTAAAATTGGCATTCTAGTTTTGTGTCCTAAATATAAAAGAAACGCTTCTACTATGCTCAAAACTGTTAAGGGTAGTCATAATTTCTGTAGTATGCCCAAAAAAATACATTAAATAGTATAGAATGAATAAAGAACATTTTTCATGTCCAATAGTCTGCATAGCTACTTTAACATCATAGTGCCCAGTCAAGTTCGAAGCACTACACCAGTGGCGTAGCGTACCATCTCGGCGCCTGGGGCGGGAGACCCATTTTGCCGCCCCCATTCAATACTAAATTAAAATTAAATTTCGAGACATCATTTCACAGGCAATGAAGTTTCTTTTATTGAAAATAAAATAGAATTAGCGGTTTCATAAACGGATTTTACGAGCCTTACGAATGAGGCTTGTGAGACAAAGCTGCATCTGCGGATTCATCTCCATGCATGCGTTTTTTCCTGCGAATTGTACTCGTTTTGAGATCGATTCCGAGTTTTTTCCAAAAAGTCGATTGCGGCTTGGACGAAACGGCCTCTGCTCTCCACCAGGAGAGCTTTTAAAACGCAGAGTTTCTGAGCACACTTATCCACACTCAGTCCACATTGCTGCAGGTAAATCTGTGCGTCATCTTCTTCAGGTAGCTCTGCAGCTCAAAAGCTAAGAAAAGTGAGGAAGTTGAATGACTGCATGACTGTCAGAAGAAGACTGGCTACCGATCCGTCAATTCTTCCAGTACCTCAAGAACTTCCACAAACTTATTTTTAAGCGTCTTTACAGCTTCACGAGGTTCACTTTTTCTGCAGGCTTGTGACTAGATCCTTGAGATACTTCTGGTGAGTCGACTTCGTCTTGACCCTGCTCTGTGGTGGGACCAGAACGACTTCCAACTTCGACGGCAGGCACGTCTTCTTCTTCTGCCCGTAAAATAAGTTATGCATTCCCATTAATATTGGCCGGAGGACAATTCTAGGCCACTCACGATTGTAGATGGAGGAATCTTACTTACATTGGAATCACTTCCGCTGCTGCTGGATGCCGCCGAAGACGTTAACATAGCTTTTGAACCAGAACTAGAACTGAAATATTTCGCGTCTTCGCGTCTGCTTCTTTCTTAGCCTTTTTCTTGCGGTATTCCGCGCCGCTTCCTTTAACTCTTTTCATTTTCAAAAACTAGTTCAAAGCTTAGTTTTAGAAGATTCAGCAGTATTTAAACTATAAACAACACAATCTAAATAACTTTCTGTGATGCGGGAGGGAGCGAAAACATTGAGCTGGCTGAGACTAGAATAACGTTTCCTTCGAATCCTAGTTATCATATCATATCTCGCATATGCATATCATAATGTTTCGGAACACTCCCTTTCAGTTTCGCGAGAGTTTCGGAACGTTTTGTTTTAGTTTCGCGATCAGCGCGACAATACGGAATGCACTCTTACGGCCCTACTCACCGTCTACGAATTCACGAAAGCGGTCAACGACGAACCACAGATAGGGTGGCAAATTTCAAATTTACATCATTGTTGTTTGTTGACTTGTCAAACGATCTGTCATGAAACATATGATTTCTACTTTAACCGCATCACCGGCGACATTTTGCCGCCCCCCTAGGCCTGCCGCCCGGGGCGGACCGCACCCCCCGCCCCCCCTACGCTACGCCACTGCACTACACCCTTTTTACAGGAACAAACTCAGGCTATTTTCGACCCCCTTGCAACTTCAGTACCAAAAAAGTCAGCATCTTAAAGTTCACAGTATTTGCTGAGCTGGACAGGCAACTCGAATGCAGAAATTTAGCGCAAACAAATCAGCCTTTCAACTGTCAAAATCGTGGTTCCTGCATTTTCCATTTCTTCTTTTCTCTTACAGATGTTTTCTTAATACACTGTGATAGAAAGATGGGCACGGGAAGCTATGATCCATCAGCCATTGGTTCTCTCTCTATCAGTGTTTTAAATAAAAAATTGATGTTGTCAATTTTTACACGAAAATAAGATGGGTGATTCACTTCTTTGTAATCGACTGGGGATCGGTCAAGCTGGTCCCCAAACGCCAACATTATATTAACAGACGAGCAGTCTGCTCAAATTAAATACAAAATATGCGCTACAATTGCAACCCGATGCCGAAATTACAACTTGTGAGAATGACTGCTGGCCCCCAACCTATCTTACTTATCTATAAAATTGTTTTATTGAACAAAATGGAACGTTAACTTCTAGTCTTCAATGTTCAATCATTCACTAAATCTGCGCAAAAGCCAGACGAATCAGTGTAAATTCGCGAAGTAGGAAATTACTGCCAAATTTTTCTTTCTTACTTCCAATAATTATAATTGCTTTTACACCGATTTTCCACGAAACGAAATTAAGTTCCCTTTTAACTTTCTAGACCTTTCATTTAAATTACAATGGGTGAGAGCGCTCCTCAGGTGGTGTTTTTTTTTTTTCAATCAGAGCCAGCTCGGAGTGCGCTCTATGATTTTTTACTTGCGACTATAGGTAATATAAGGCAAGTTATGCATTCGGAAAAAAAATCGAACTCGAGATTTTGATCAAAGTTGACATTACGATAAAAGCGAAGACCAAGAAAGTGGGTCTCGCAATTCTGTCTGTCTGTCGGTCTGTTCGACTTCAGCTAAACGGCTCGGCCGATTTTCTTTAAACTTGGTAGATATGGGTTTAATTTTTTTCTCCTGCCATACGAATTTTTTTCGAAATTTTATAAATATTTTTTTTTCTCAAAAACTGTCCCACAGATTTTTTTTAGAAAAAAACTCATAAAATTCCATTTAGTTAAACCTAGGTAATGAATGAAAAAAAAAAATGGAACCATTTTTTTTGTCTTTGATTTTCTCAAAAAAGGTACAACCGATTTCGATCATTTTTTATGTTAAAGGTCCCCAGCAGTTTCAATATTATTGTGTATTCAAATTTTCAAAAATTTTTTTTTGGATTTTTAAAAAAAATTTCAATTTTTTTTTTGAAAACTCAATATTTCGAAAACCCCATGATCGATTTTTTTAAAACTTGATAAATAAAAGTTTCTTAAAATAACCTACAAGATATGAGAAAAAAAATTACTCGTATTTTACCTAAAAATAACGGTACCCTCATACAAATGTTAAAAAATGGTTTTCGAAAATCGTATTTTTCTCGAAAAGGGTTCCGAGAATTTTGCTTAAATTTTTAAGATCTATAATTTACTACAAAAAATTTTGAGAACAAGACATTACTGACTGTACCTACCATAGAACGATTTTATAAAATTTTGAATTTCTCACTATCGACATAACGGATTTTAATGAAATTTTCTATAGAGATGCTTCTAAAAACTTTAAGAAACATTGCATTTCAAAACTTTAGAAAAAAATAGTTTTTGAATTTTTGAAAAAAAAAATCATTTTTTTGGAAAATTCGATATCTCGAAAATGGGTCAATATTTTTTTTGGAAATTTAATTTTCATTCGTTCATTTTTGTTCTTGCATAAATTCATATTTGCATAGCACTCTGTTTTTGTCTCTTACTACTAAAATAATTTAAAAGATTATGATAATTTTATTCGTATGAACAGTTTTTTCTAATAACATTCGTTTTTAAAATTCTTAGTCTATTACATAGGAGCAAGTTCGTGCGACCCAGTCGTGCATTTTATTTTTTTTAATTTTCAATGTTTTTTTCATTTTTTTACAACTTTATTAGAACATATTTTTAATTTTTAAGCGCACATTTTTCCTTTTTACGTGCATATTTTTAAATGCGCATATTGTGTTTTTAGTGCATAAAAATCCTTGCCCTGGTGATTACTGTGCATAAAGCTGGGGTTTATAGTGCGCGTACGAGAGGGCAACTGCGTTGGCTCCCTCTCGCCAATGTGCTAAGTGTTGTTGATTAATGACGTGACCGAAACCCACGTCACTGATTGGCGAAAAGCACTGTGGTTTAAAAAAGAAAAGAGGCCATCCAGGAAAGGTGAAATCCTGGGAGGACACTTCTTCACCGTACTTAAGACGAATGAGAGGTTCAAAAAAAAAATTGTATATTAATTTTTTGCTTAAACGAAATATTTGAAAAAAAACAAGAAGACAAATTCAAAAACGAGGAAATCGAACAGGATAAATTTTGTGATTTCAAAAACGAACTAGGAGACGAAAAACTTAAGAGAAAGTGGAAAATTGGAGGACTTGAGAGGAAGAAAAGTTGGTGGTTTAGGACGCAGAAATTGACAGTAGTTGGATAAGAAAAGTAGAGTGATATTCCTAGGATTATTAAATAGTAGTATACTCGTAGCTTGTTTAATATTGAAATTTCAAAGACTTTGAAGCAAAAGTCATTATATTCGTTTGGAATTTGCTTCCACACAATTTCGAAATTTCGGAACTCTTGACCCCCGTCATAAGTCCATTCAACCTTTTCGGGACAAAGTGTTAACGGTCCATTTTAATCTTTACTTTACTCGTTGCTTTCATATTTTAAAAGATCTTAGGTTTTAGCCCTCCATTTTGCAGGATTTCCCAAGCAAATAATTTTTTTTAAAACTCCTAATCGGAAATAAAATCTATTCTTAAAAATACAATTACCTAAACCTTTCAGAAAGTTTTTCAATTTAAATAATTTATAAAAAATAAACAAAAAACCAAACAGCATGAACAAATAAACTCAAAGAATTAAGGTACTCCAAAACTGCGGAGCAAAAATCTTTGTTAATTCGACTGAGGATTTTGGTTTTCTAAATTTTGATTTCTTGTGATATCTATTAAATCTTAGATATTTTAGGATTTTCAGAATTTTGACCAAAAATAAGTCTCTAGTGATATCTTGATTAATTTGAAATATCGATTTATTTTATTCTTTCTTTCCGACCATATCACAATACAATCATAAGAGTATCAACCTATTTGGGATAACACAATTCACAAGGAAAAAGACAAAGTTTCCAGAAAATGAATTGGCTCTAGCTGTCATATTTGTTTGTCTGTTTACATATCCCCAAAGTTTGACCTAAATATTTTTAAAATATATGTTTTGTCGTTTTTTCTTTTACACACAAACGTAAAGCTTTCATAGGAAACTATTACAATATTTATGACGTTCAGAATTAGCCTAGTTTTTAACAAAAACTCCATAACTCCAACTTCATATTTATCTACATAACAACTTAAACGATAGTAACCCTTCTTTGAAGTTCATTCAGAAAATATTTGTTAACTTAATTATGGTCTTCATCATTTCAGGATTGCGTGTCGTTTGTCGTTCACAGAATTTAATCAATAGATAAAGAGGCTCTCGTGACCTTTGAAAGAATTTATGATGGTGGGACAAACATACCCCTGTTTCTTGTTAGACGTATTCAAATTTCTTTTCGGAAAGCTAATTCGTTCGGCCAATAATGAAATTATATTGAATAGAAAATATTATTAAAGGATGGCCCAATGTCGGTATGTTAATTTTTATGAAAACGATTATGAAGACAATGTTCCAGCAGAAAAATGAAATCGGATATTTATTGTCTTCTATTATAATTTATTGAAAGATTGCATAAGTTGGTACATTTAGTTTATTATTTATTAATCACTTCGTGATAGGGAGACTGACTACCCATGCATGCGCTAGAAAAAATATGGTGAAGCGCTGAAAAGCGTGAAAATAATTTTAAATGATTAAAATGTCTTAAATTTGATTTTCAAAGCCTTACCACTGTGTGAGCTCTTAGATTTATGACACAGCACAAGATGGTAACAAATACAAAATCAAATAAGCCCCTATTTCTTAAATTCTAAAACTTAGTTTTTAAAATTGATAACTATTTATAAAAAGCAAGAAAACTTTAATTATTATAATGAAAATTGTCAGCAAGATGGCGCCACTTAACACATATAGCTAGAGCTTCAATGGAAAACTGAGATAAATTTTCAATGTGTACGTAGACATACATATCTTGGGCACTTCGGTCATCGGACGACTTTGTTGAAAATTGGGGAAATTTTTAGTCGCGAGGGTTAACAGAAAGAAGATTTTTCTGTACAAATAAGGGTCTAAAAAACGATTTTAAGCATATAACCTTAATTTTTAATACTTTTTAACTAAAATCGTGATAAGGCTATTTTTTTTAATAAATTGCTTCTGTGCACACCTAACATGATGACCGTCATCTTTCCTTCGTCAGCGTTTTCAAGCATATGAATAGCTGCCTTACTGTCGATAAATAAATCAGTACACTGAACCAAAAAGGTGCATGATTTTCACGAATAATTTCCTATTTTGCACGAATCTGTACATCGAAATTGAACCAAACATCGCGTTCGTGTGATCTAGGTATAATTGCATGAATGTATTCATAGGAGTAGGAACGAGTCGTACGGGCGCATGATTCGTTCTTAAAATGTATGTATCTTATGTTCATAAATCCAATGTTTGTATGCTTAGGTTATATGAATGAATTTCATTAAAAGTGAATTTTTTGTCAGTTACTATACATAGAATTTATGAATATGTTCATGTATGCTATGAAAACTTTACCTAAAGTATATGGTGTCAGTCATTAAAATTATGTAAGCATTTCATGAAATATATGAATCGTTCATAACTTATATGAATACCTAGTCATAAAACGCATGAATTTTTCATAAAAATTATGAAATCAGTACATAAAACTTATAATTCTGTCCTTAGATTTTATGAATGCAGACATTAAAGCTATGTACAGTTTTCATGATAAATATGAATCGTTCATTATTTTTATGAAAACCTAGTCATAAAACGCATGAATAATTCATAAAATTTATGAACTCAATACATAAAACCCATAATTCTGTCCTAAGATTTTATGAATGCAGTCATTAAAACTATGTACACCGTTCATGAAAAATATGAACCGTTCATTATATTTATGAAAACCTAGTCATAAAACGCATGAATATTTCATAAAATTTATGAACTCAATACCTAAAAGCCATAATTCTGTCCTTAGATTTTATGAATGCAGTCATTAAAACTATGTACAGATTTCATAAAAAATATGAACCGTTCATTATATTTATGAAAACCTAGTCATAAAACGCATTAATAATTCATAAAATTTATGAACTCAATACCTAAAACCCATAATTCTGTCCTTAGATTTTATGAATGCAGTCATTAAAACTATGTACAGATTTCATAAAAAATATGAACCGTTCATTATATTTATGAAAACCTAGTCATAAAACGCATGAATAATTCATAAAATTTATGAACTCAATACCTAAAACCCATAATTCTGTCCTTAGATTTTATGAATGCAGTCATTAAAACTATGTACAGATTTCATAAAAAATATGAACCGTTCATTATATTTATGAAAACCTAGTCATAAAACGCATGAATAATTCATAAAATTTATGAACTCAATACCTAAAACCCATAATTCTGTCCTTAGATTTTATGAATGCAGTCATTAAAACTATGTACAGATTTCATAAAAAATATGAACCGTTCATTATATTTATGAAAACCTAGTCATAAAACGCATGAATAATTCATAAAATTTATGAACTCAATACCTAAAACCCATAATTCTGTCCTTAGATTTTATGAATGCAGTCATTAAAACTATGGACAGATTTCATAAAAAATATGAACCGTTCATTATATTTATGAAAACCTAGTCATAAAACGCATGAATAATTCATAAAATTTATGAACTCAATACCTAAAACCCATAATTCTGTCCTTAGATTTTATGAATGCAGTCATTAAAACTATGTACAGATTTCATGAAAAATATGAACCGTTCATTATTTTCATGAATACCTAGTCATAAAACGCATGAATATTTCATAAAATTTATGAAATCAATACATAAAACTTATAATTCTGTCCTTAGATTTTATGAATACAGTCATTTAAGCTATGTACAGCTTTCATGAATAATATGAACTGTTCATTATTTTTATAAATATTTAGTCATTAAACGCATATGAATTTTTCATAAAACGTACGTTTCATGGCTAAATATTTATGAAAATAAAAAAAAAATTATATTATTCTTAGAATGCTCACAAAGCTTTAATGACTGATGTCACAAAAGTTAAGAACATATATTTTGGGTTTGATATATTTCATAAAAGTTATAAGAAGTTTAATAATATTTATAAAAATTCATACGTTTCATGGCTTAGTATTTATAAAAATAAAGAAAAAATTATATTTTTCATAAAATGCTTACGTAGCCTTAATGAATGCGTCCTACGTACATATGTATCCATATCTCCTAGAAGTTTTGTATCAAAAGGTTGGGATCGCCTAAAATTTAAAGCAGAATTTCATATTTGTTAATACACGATTATATTGTTTCAATGAGAATTGTCGAAACATATAACGAATCGCTCAAGATACATATATATTATTATTATTTTATTTTCTAAAGTAGATTCTTTTTCCAAAACTATACTTACTTTTGTTTCTCAAATGCATCTTCTGAATCTATAATTTGGACCTTTTTCAGTATGTGTAAAGATTCTTGCCAAACCTGAAACTTTTTCTTCAATAATTTTAGTTCAATTAAAAAAAACATTTAACTATTTAGGTACATCTTCATCTATTTGAGCCATACTTAAGTTTATGAGCCTAATACAATTTTTATAATGAAATATGAAAACTTTGTTATATGTATATTATAAATTATATAAACAAATTAACTTATGTGATTAAATTAAATAAACAAAACTTAATTATATACAATTTTTTTTATTATATTATTATATATTATTATATACTTAATTAAGAAAACTTAAATTAATACAGCGGCTTCATCTGCGGAATCTCCATTCGAATGTTTTGCACTGTTATAATGAAAAGAAAAAAAGAAGAAACAAATTTGTATCTTAAATAGTCATTTTAGTTGAAGTTTATTTATTTGGAAAGAACTAAATATTTTTTTTTTATTTTATTATTAATTAATATATAATAAATTACATATTAACTTAAATTATATAGCCCTAACCACCAGGCTTTCAGCTAGAAACAAGAACTTAATATGTATATGTATTATAAAGAAAATTTAGTGTTGAAAATAGATAATTTATACATATGTATAAATTTTGTCCATCATTACTCAAGAATGTTTAAAAGAATTCTTGTTTAAGGATTGTTATGAACTATGAAATGACACTGAGATTTACATCTGGTTTTAAAGAAAACAAAACGTAATCTCTCAACTGTGCTCTTCAGCTTTTGAAAAATGTTAAGAAAAAATTATAGAATGTATATAAATATCGCAAGAAATTGCCGAATAGAAAAGTATTGCACAATAAGAAATATTATTTTTTGTTAAATCAACTCAATCATGGCAATACAAACATACAAATTATAAAAATTTAGTCTCGTTATGAGTAATGTGGTATTTTTTAATTCTTCTCTACCATGCTATTTTGGATTGATAATTTTCCGTTTATTTCCTTAAAAAATCTCTCATAATTTTAGAGAATTATTTTTAAGAAGTTCTCAAGAAAAGTAATTAATAATTCAAAATTGCTCACCTTGTTTTTAACGCTTCTGTGAGTAGAAACATTTTAGGGGATTTGAGCTTAGAAACATTGATTTCGTAAAAGTAATGCTCAATAAATGTCCATAATTGTGAGCACGCCAACGGATACTCCAAATTAAACAAGTTGAAGCACTTGAAACATATATCAAGTGCTCTTAAGAAGCTTGAAAACATAAACTTTATGCCATCAAGGTAAACGTAATAGCTCGAAAATTTTTCAAAGTCCTTATCCCCAACGGCAAGAATAAATGGTTGTATATTTTCTGATTTGCTTTTTAAAAAAGATATATGGTCATCGAGCTCTTGTACGCTTGACCCAACAAACATGAAAGCCTCTTGAGAGCTTTTAATGGTGAATCTAACAGTGCTACTCTTGCCAGAGTTATCTTTTCGGCTGGCCTTTTGTGTTGGTATCAAATACCCGTGGAGACACCAAAATAATTTAACTGCAGCACTATCTACAAAAAAAAATTAAAAAAAGTATTAAATCGTAAGCCACAACTTCGTGTGAACAATTATTTTGAATCTACTCGTAAAATAGCCTCAATAATTATAATTAAACGGATTTTTTCTAGTGAACTGTATACACTCGGGTAAAAATCGAAGAAGACAAATTGAATTAAACTTAAAAACATGAACTTGTTGCCATCAAGGTAAATACAATAGCTCAAACAATTGTCTACGAGTATAAATAGTTGTGAATTAATAAATATTTGACGAAATATTTAGATAATGATTATTTATGTATGCTGAGAAAAGATAGTTTTAACGGATAGTGGCATAATTGCATCTTGAAAAATTTAATAAGATCGCAGTCTTATTTCATTAAAGCCCATTTCTCTTTAAAATGAAATAAGACCGTCCGAAAACATTAAACGTACCAGTTTTAATAGCATTTTCATCAATTCTTTTTACTATACATCTTAGATTTTTGTCTCGCAGGTGGTCTTCGTCTAACAAAAATGTTCTTATTTTGTCAGCCTCCTCTGGCCACTTTAAAAGAACACCTGGCTTGTTTCGGAAAAGAACCCCAAAATCCTTGTCAATCTAAATTTTATGTTTTTTTTTTTCAATTTGAAGTTAGAATTTAATTTCTTAAAAATAAAGCTTACCAAGCGATATCCCCCGGGCTTCTTATATTCCGGCCATTCCTCGAAAATATTTTGCAATGTTGTCTCTTTAAATATTTTATCCAGCCTGAATTGGCTACAAGCTTGCCAACAGCTGTCTAATTCTAAATTTGATAAATTATCATACTTGATGCTTCTTATACATTCCTCTGCATCAATTTCCGGAGCTGATGGCGAAATAAAGGTGAAGAAAAGAAAATTATAAGAAAATTATTGTAAAAATTGTAAATAAAAGCTGTTAAGCTTAATCAGTCTTAAGATTAACGTTGAAGTGAAGGCATGATTTTCAATTTCGGTATGATTTCCAAAAATCGGGATGATGTTATTGTTGATTTTGATTTTTAGAAAGTTACCAACGAAAAACGATGTCATATAAATGATCTTGTTTCTATGTTCCTTTATCAAGCCCCATTTTACGAGACTACTACCGATTCATAAATTTGTGTGTTGAGACAAGAATCCTAAACTTTTAATCTTTTACCAAAAATTGTATTCTTGTGTGGGTATTGCGTAACAGTTTCCACACAATTTACAATGAAACAAGAATTTTAATAGTTATTTTTTTTTAATTTATTCAAAAAAAAAATCATTCTCTTTTATAATCAAAATTTAAAAAGCTTGAGAGTGTTCCGGAGTGAACAAAACCAATCATTTGCGAACTTTTTTTTGGATTTTTTAACTTTCATTGGATGCAATTTTATATAAAATATTGCGTTTTTACTAAATGGTAGCTTTTAACTTTAAAATTAAAATGCATTTTCTGTCAAGTGTCTTTTTGAAATTAAAAATTTTAGTATCAAATCATACAATAATGATTAAATAACTAATGAAAAAGGTTAATAATAAATTGAATGTACTTAATAAAAATTGTAAAAAATATTCACAAGCATTTTTATGTTGAATGTATGAAGCTATTATCAAAGGTTTTAGTAGGTAAATTTGCAAAAAATGCTACATTTGCTTTGAAAAAAAACAGTTCCTAAATTGTTTCGATTGTTTTTTAAGTTGTTTTTTAAGCAATAGAGTAAAAAAATTTACTTTCTTTAAAATGATTTTGTTGAAATTTCGTTTCTATACACGCTTTACAATCTTATTTGAAAAATCGTCATTTCACTTCAGAACACTTAAGGAAAATAAATTAGGCTTTCATTATAAGAAAGATACAATCGTAGATACTACTCGTAATAACTAGTTATTTGAATAAAATGATAGGATTGAATGAAACAAAAACAAATTCAAGAATCCATGATAGTTTGGCAAGGGTATAGATAGTTAAAAGAAATTGACAGGGTTGTAAAAATGCATTTTTACTTACTTACATTTCGCAATTAAAAATAAAATGCACGACTGAGTCGTACGATATTGCACTAGCAACTTAAAGCTGCATCGTAAGAAAGTATTAAAAATGTTTTTTTCTTTCAATCCTGAGTTTTAATTTGTTTTTAATAGAAATGTAGAAAAAAACACTTACTGAATTCCCTTACATTTTTTTTCTTTGATTTCTCAGCTGGCACAACAGACGTAGGCAAAATGGATCTTTTAACAGCCAATCTAGAGCTGGTTTTCGCATTACAATACTTGGTGTATATTTTACCTCTTTTACCGGTGCGATAAAACTCAATCTTTTCGCCTTTGAATCTTTGCAATATTTGTTCCTCTAGCATGTGACTAGTATATAAATGCAAATGAAGATCGTTGTCGATGAAATAGTCACATATTAAAGTGATTAAAGCCTGTCGATGGATGTCCTGAAGCCTGGAGTTTTCTTCATAGAATTTTTCTATATCTTTTGCCCTTGGCGAGCTTTTTAAAATTGAAGAAAGAGATATACCAGGCGCAGTGTAATCTTCTGTTATTGAAGAAGTAGGCGAAGATGAAAATGATTGCCTAAATGAATTATCCCCCAAAGTAATGATATCGATTTGCTGTTCGTCGATACCTAGAGAGGTTCTCCACTCCGCTAGCTTGTATTCAAACATTGCAAGATCCCCAACAAAACTGTTTTTGAAAAGCAGAGGAAAATGTTTTTCCTTTATAATTTTAAGCACTTCAATTGTTATTCGCTCAGCTGTTGGAATGTCAATAAAAGTTATTTAATTTCGTTTTAAGCCTGGTCTACAGTAAAATGTAATTTAAAAATTAATTATCTAATCAAAATTCCACCGAAGTTTTATGTTCTTTACTGTACTTGCGCGTATAAGACACCATTATTCAATCTAATTGCATATAAACAATTTTATTGCAGGCAAAAAAATCGGTTTTGCATGTTGTGGTGAATTAGTTTCTTTTTTTTGCACGCCATCAGTTTATTGAATCATTGTAAATTAAGTACCTATTCGGAAACTTGTTACGAATCCCGAAAAAAAATATCACAAAATCCATCGTAGTGGAAAATCTCATACAAATTAACATTACGAACGGATTTGGTGATAGCTATTTTTGGGATTCCTAAAAGTTTTCGATTACGATAGAATTCGTGATAGGCCAAATTACATTTTTTTTTCCAAGCTAAATATTTTTAACATGCAAACAAAAAATACATATAACAGACATAAAATCGGTTTTGAAATTTTAATTTTTGCTATTTTTCAAATGATAATTAAGAAAACAATTCTCTCTTACAAATAAACAGTTGTGACAGGTGTCCGAGATTCCAACTGCTCAGGAGTTCTTTTATTTCGAACTGGGACTGGGACTCGTTTGACATAGTTTCTGTTTCTGGAACTATGCTATATACCATTTGTCCGGCCGAAACTTGAGTACTTGTTGATGGTTGTACCAATGTTATATAATTGTTAGTATCCATTCTGAAACTTAAGGTATGTGTCAGAAAATATCCTCAGGTTTGGAGAAAAGGATATGGAAATGTATATCCCCTTTTCTCTTATAGATCTTAGTTGTTCAATTAATCATTGTAAAATTGCAGCTCAAAAACTCAGAATATCAATATTTTTCACGCTCAAATCATGCCCGATGTTATTTATAAGTTATTTTTTAATGATGTTTTAGGTTTTTTATTTAGGAGAACAACTGTGGAAGGGGATATACATGTCTTTGATGTTATATTAAGTTTTTTTGGTGGTAAAAACACAAATAAGCAGCCTTACACTTAAATATTCATATAGTGTTTCCGAACCGAGATTAACTAAATTAAAATTAGCATTCAATTTCAGAATCAAACTATGTATGTAATGGATAAATAAATTAGATAATTGATCCACCAAAATCGATACAAAAATAAATAATAAAATAAATGATATAATAATATATATATTTCAAACGATATCATATTCTTGTAAATTCATTTTTGTCTTTGTTATAAAGTTTAATATTCAAGTGTTATAAACTTCAAAATCAATTAGAAAATTGTCCAGTATTACTTATCGCTAAGTTTATAGAGTGTGTTTGTTATTTCGATGTACCTACCTTCAATAAATTTCTATCTGACATTTTATCTAACGTGTATTTCATTGAAAAAGATTAGGCTCTATATTTTACCATTAATTTTGTTGAAGTAAAGTAGGTATTAAAATCTCAGACCAGGTCTGTGGTCAAGCAAATCTATTTTATCTATTGTAAAGTGTAATCTTTTATTCGAATCATATTTCTACCTTTAGCTGTTTTAATAATGGTTAATGGTGGCCCAACGATTTCATCGGGATCAAGAATAAAATATTCACCTAAAATAGAAGGATTTATATCATATGCAGTAAAATGGGGATCGTAAAATACTTCATTCAATTCCTGGCAAAAAAGAAAAAATTTGTTTAGATGTTGGACTAAACATACTATAGAAAAAATTTTATAATCATTAAACAATTTGGATACGTAATAGCCAGTTTGAAATTTAAAGCCGTTGATTTCAGTCTTACTGAAATATTCTAAGTATTCCTCCTGGACCCCCATCTTCTTGCTTATTAAGGAAGAAAACCCAGATGTTATTGCATTCGTCTTAAAAATTTCAGGTTGTTCGTTTTTATTATTTGAATTTAAAATCTTGTTTGCAAAACTTAGTTGAAATTTTTTGGCCAATGTGAGACAAATATTTTTTCTGGAAGTAATAGCACGTGAGTAAATCTTGAAATTTTTGTGCTTCGCTTCATATTTAAAGCACCAAAAATTTCTAGGTGGACCTGATTTTTTTAAAATAGTTGGGTAATGAGTAAGAATATGAAATTTGGGCTTTAAACTATCTTGGAAAAGTAATAGATACTGCTCGTGGTGTGTCTTTATTTTGTTCTTCAAAGAAGAAATCGAAGATTCATTTATTTCAAAACATAACGTTAAATCAATTATTTCTATTAAATTCAATAGAAAATGCCAAACTTCATCATCTAATGGAACTAAATCCCCTACCATGATTGGAAGGTATTGAATAAAAGTAAGCATTTCTCTTGCAGACATGCGTAAATGTCGCTTTTGGAGATGTGTTTGAGATATTTCATTTGATATATTGCCTATTTCATGTGGACCATATTCAAAAGTTTGTTTTCGTTTGTTTAAAACTTCTAGGGAAAAGTATTTTTTTATTTGTATAAAATTTAATAAAACGTGGCAAAGATCATAGTGGCATATACCCTCAAACAAGTCATGCATTACGTCAACACTGTAGTTTTCAATAGCATGAAATGAAGGAATTATATTAAATGGACAATTACTTGAAATGCCAGTTATTTGGCTGTTATTTTGTATGACATCTTCATCATAATTACATATACTTCGCATTTCATTGGGATCCTCAAAACACATTGTTCTACATTTATCCTTTTCCAATCGACAGAATCTACAAAATACACCAGAAAACGATTTGTTAAAACCCATTAATGTATTGAGTCCTAAGTTATCACCTAAAACCAAGCCTAAAATAAAATGAATGCGGTATACTTGACCATCAGATGCTTCAATCTGAAGCCCTTCTTCTTCAAGAAATTTCAATTCATTTACTAGAGGATCTAAGCATTTACTATTACCAAACGTTTTCATATCTCTTGTTTTTGTTACAGCAGCTAAAAATATATTATCCAATTTAGACTCCTTAATAGGCATACAAGAAAAGGAATAATAAAAATTACATACTGAATGAACTGAAGAATGAGATCCAAGAGGATTATTTATTTCAAAATCATCTCCATATAAGAAATAAGGAACCAATACCTTATTTGGGTACATTTTGACCTTTTCCTTCCATAATTCTCCATTGATAAAGTTTATGATTCTATTACTTTTTTCCAACATTCGCATGTGCTCTAACATACTAACAAGAAAATTGTTTGTCTCAAACAAAAGTTTAAACTGGGATCGTAATGGAAGAACGACGCCTCTAGTTAAGTTTTCGTCCAGTGATAACTCTCCACGATGGAAAACCGTTTTCATTTCGTTATTGATAACAAAGTCGTTAACGTCATTCATAAATCCACCGTTTTTAAGTTTTTGTAATAAGAGATAATCGGATGCACATTCCTCAAACGGGTGTTTACAAGAACTAATTATACTTGAAATTTCATTTAAAACTTCATGGTCATGGGAAAGTCTAATTTTAGAGAAGCTTTCAAAGATTTGAAGCAATGGTGCGACTATAAGTGTGGATACACTTTTTTGAATGTTGACTACATCTTTTCTAGAAAAATTATCGTTTGCATGTAGTGATAAAGAAAATTTAAACGCATTTTCGAGCAAATTTCTTATTTCTACGTTGAAATTGTCTTTTTTGGCGTGACATGGTGATAAAAAGGATGGAAGAACTAGTTTCTCTTCCATGTTTATATCGTTTACTTTGATGAAACTAGATTCTTCTAACAAAGTAGTAACTTTCTTTGAATCTCCTTCATTAATAATATACTGTTGTGACTGTTGTGCTTGAATTTCAGAATTTGAAAATTTTGAAGTGGAATGTAATCGTAGCATATGTCTTTTAAAAGTTGAGGAGCTACTAAACAATAGGTTACAATCCACACAACGATAATTACTAGAACAATTTAAATCATGTCTTTTTTTGAGGTGATGCATTAGCAATGTAATGTTGGTACATTTAGTGTGGCAAATAAAACAAATCATTTTGACTAAAGAGTTAAGGAAATATATAAATACGAGTATAAGATAAAAGATGTATATATATATGAATGGAAATTTATTAATTTTCTGACATACCTTCAAATACCAGTTTGATATAACAGCCTCCAACCTGGTAGCAGCTCAAAGTTACCAACAAATAAAAGCAACAACCTTGATAGCAGCTCACAGTTACCAATTAATTAAAGCGAAAATCTTGATAGCAGCTCACAGTTACCAACTAACTAAAGCGACAACCTTGGTAGCAGCGCACAATTACCAACTAATGAAAGCGACAACCTATTAGAATAAAGGAAATTTAAAAGAATTTTGGATCATTTTTTCTTCGAGATTATGTTAATTGTTTTTAAGCTTTTGAAATTGATTATTCTCATAAAATTTTTTTTTGAACATTTCATAAAATTTTCGAAAACAGATATTATTGTTATTATTGATTGAAAAAAAAACTGATATCTAATAATTTTGGAAAATCTCAAACAATATCTGTTTTTGAAAATTTATTTATGCACATAAATTTCTTGATTTTCTGACACACGAGTAGGTACCTTCGAATACCACTTTTATAGCAGCCTCCAACCTGGTAGCAGCTCAAAGTTACCAACAAATAAAAGCAACAACCTTGATAGCAGCTCACAGTTACCAACTAATTAAAGCGACAACCTATTAAAATAAAGGAAATTTAAATGAGTTTCGTTCATTTTTTACTTCTGGATTATGTTATTTGTTTTCAAACTTTTGAAATGGAATATAGTCATTAAATTTTTTTTAAGTATCTTTTTTTGAACATTTCAAAAAATTTTCGAAAACAGATATTATTGTTATTATTGATTGAAAAACAAACTGATATCTAATAATTTTGGAAAATCTCAAACAATATCTGTTCTTGAAAATATATTTATGCATACAAATTTCTTAATTTCCTGTTACCAACTAGTTAAAGCAACAACCTTGATACCAACTAATTAAAGTGACAACCTGTTAGAATAAGGAAAATTTAAAAGAATTTCGGAGTATTTCTTATTTTGAGGTTATATTTTTTTCATAAAGGAATACATATAGTCAGCTAGTTTTTGAAAACTTTATGTCGACAATCAGATTTTTGTAAAATTTTGTAAAATTTTCAAAAACAGATGTTATTGATATTCGATGAAACAATTAGGTATCTTCTATTCTATGTATCATAGAAAAAATGATTTGCATTCGCTTAAATTCTGATTAGAATCTTCTGATAGAATATTTGATACCTACTTTTAATATTCATTTCAACAAATTCTGAATTAAACAAAATTTTGTATCGCGAAAAAACTCGACATTGAATATTTGGCTCCTCTTTATATGCATTGGAATATCTAGTTTTTCATAAATTTCAAATAAATACCATTAGTGATTAATATAATCTTTAACAAAAAACCTATAAGACAACTAACCTACGAGTAAATAGAAAGTAGGTTTGTAGAGATCTCCAAGAAATTTCATTTTAAATTTTTCAATTAAATTTTTTTAAATTAAATTTTTTCAATTTGAGCAAGCGGTTAAAAATCTAAATTTCGAATCGATTGTATATAATTGCATCGAGAATACCAACGAAAATGCATTTTTTTATTATCTCCTGCTGTATGTATCCTAGAAAAAATATTTGCATACGCTTAGATTCTGATTAGAATCATCTAAAAAGTGTGAATTACCAATTTCCATTTGAGCAAGCGGTTCAAAATCTGAATTTGAGTCAATTTTATGTAATTGGAGGTAATCGAGAATACCAACAAAATTCCACTTTTTTTTAATATAATCTTAAGAAAAACACACTTACCTGAATACCAAGTACTTATGTAGGTTCCAATTATTATTTCCAATTATTTTTGTTTTTAGTTTTAAAATTCACTATTTCACGCTATAAATTAAATTGGATTATCTCCTGCTGTATGTATCCTAGAAAAAATATTTGCATACGCTTAGATTCTGATTAAAATCATCTACAAAGTGGCCTTTACTAATTTCAATTTGAGCAACCTGATCAAAATCTTACTTGTGGGTGGAATGTATGTATGTATATAATATGTAATTGCATCGAGAATATCTACGAAAATGCTTCTTTTTTTTGGATTATCTCCTGCTGTATGTATCCTAGAAAAAATATTTCTAGACGCTTGGATTCTGATTAGAATCATCTAAAAAGTGGGGTTTACCAATTTCAATTTGAGCAAACTGATCAAAATCTTACTTTTGAGTCGAGTTGCATCGAGAATACCAGCGAAAATGCTTCTTTGTTTTTTGGATTATCTCCTGCTGTATATATCCTACAAAAAATATTTATACACGCTTAGGTTCTGATTAAAATCATCTACAAAGTGGCCTCTACTAATTTCAATTTGAGCAACCTGATCAAAATCTTACTTGTGGGTGGAATGTATGTATATAATATGTAATTGCATCGAGAATATCTACGAAAATGCTTCTTTTTTTTTGGATTATCTCCTGCTGTATGTATCCTAGAAAAAATATTTATACACGCTTGGATTCTGATTAGAATCATCTACAAAGTGGCCCCCAAGTAACATTTTTCATCTCATAAGATTCTCCAAGAGTTCAACTAGATTAGGTAAGAGGAGCTAAAAGTAATCTTAAAGAATACTACGAGATTCTTTTAAAACTGTTAAAAGCCTTAAATGGCCTAGTTATAAGAGGCTCTTCCTACTCATAGTAGCAACAGAAGTTTCTTTATGGGATGACAGATGCACTTTATATTAAAATAACACTTCTAAGGCTCTAATAGAGATCGGCAAAATCCTATTATGAGAAAGCGTCTCTTCCAATAAGAGGTGATAAAAAGAGAACAGAATATTTGTTAACTTAATAAAGAATGAAACAAAATACTTTTTAAGTTTGTGTGTATACATCATTTGCTATGCCAACAAACTGTTAGGCTTGATATGGTATCTATTTATTTTGTAAGTCTATCAACTATTATATTTATTATAATGGCGATGCATGATATTTATTATTTTGCCCATATGGGAACCGAAATATAAATGCGGTTGAAATTGTATCTACTAATTCTAACATTTTACGTCGAAAAAACACAAAGCCCCTTCAAAATAATGCATATTTAAATTATTTTATTTATAACTTTTATCGGAAATAGGGTTACCATATATTTCTTTCGTAAGCAAATAAAATCAAAATTAACTTTGAAATTTGTTTTGTTTTTATTTAGGTCATGGGTCATTTGCTTGTGAGAGTAAATAGGAAACAGGAAAGGTCAAATTTAATATAAAATATTCCAAATTACATACTGAGAGTCTTATGCTGCATTTACAAGAGTAATAAAATCTCATATTCTCTGTAATTTTCTACTATTACTCTTGTCACAAAAAATTACTACTCGTGTAATGCAACATAAAGAATACATTTTTTTTGTTAATTTTGAATGAAAAGATAGTAGTAGCAATAAAATCCCAAGATGTTAATGTATTTAGTTTAAATTGAAAAAAAAATTACACAATATATTTTACACTTTCTATGTAATCACAATAATGCTAAATGTAAACTTGAAAATGCCACCTAATAAATTTTAAGTCAGTGCTACACCCAAGTTATTTTATCGAGATCATAATTTTTTAAGTTATAGTAACCCTCAAATGTACAGGCAATTACTTTGCTTGTGTATAGGAATATGGCTGCTGCTGACGCGACACTAACTCTTCTAGTAACATCTTTATTCTTTCTATAGGATCTTAGACGCTTCTTTATGATTTATGTGTACTTACGTGCGAGTGAGAGGAGAATGTTCACATCAGAAAACTGAAGTTTGTGAATAGTTGTGCTTGTTACATTAAGGATCTTATTAGGATCTTACTGCAAAGCTTATATTCTTTGAACTCCAAATTGTTTCTTGCTATAGGAGGATTTAAACTCAAATTCTTTTAGAATTTTTAAAGTAGTATACAAATAACTTTACTCTTAAATATGACTTGTTATGGGATTATTTGGACATATTTAGAGCTCAGTTTTCAGAAAGGGATTCTTATAAGACTATAAGTTTTTATAATCTAACTACAGGAAGAGAAAATAGTTTTGCTATAAGATTTAAGTTCTTTTAAGCTGGAAAAGTGTTTACTCTTAAAATAAAAGTGTTATGACATCCAGTTGAGTTTCATAGCAAGATATTAATACTTTAGTATAGCAATGGGATAAAAAAGAGTTGTATGAGAGTTTTTTTCAGATTTCAAGAGCTAAGCTCTGGAGAGTATGTTAGTTGGGGGCCTTTACTAATTTCAATTTGAGCAACCTGATCAAAATCTTACTTGTAGGTGGAATGTATGTATATAATATGTAATTGCATCGAGAATATCTACGAAAATGCTTCTTTTTTTTGGATTATCTCCTGCTGTATGTATCCTAGAAAAAATATTTATAGACGCTTGGATTCTGATTAGAATCATCTAAAAAGTGGCCTTTACTAATTTCAATTTGAGCAACCTGATCAAAATCTTACTTGTGGGTGGAATGTATGTATATAATATGTAATTGCATCGAGAATATCTACGAAAATGCTTCTTTTTTTTGGATTATCTCCTGCTGTATGTATCCTAGAAAAAATATTTCTAGACGCTTGGATTCTGATTAGAATCATCTAAAAAGTGGGGTTTACCAATTTCAATTTGAGCAAACTGATCAAAATCTTACTTGTGGGTGGAATGTATGTATATAATATGTAATTGCATCGAGAATATCTACGAAAATGCTTCTTTTTTTTGGATTATCTCCTGCTGTATGTATCCTAGAAAAAATATTTATACACGCTTAGATTCTGATTAGAATCATCTACAAAGTGGCCTTTACTAATTTCAATTTGAGCAACCTGATCAAAATCTTACTTGTGGGTCAAATGTATGTATATAATATGTAATTGCATCGAGATTATCTACGAAAATGCTTCTTTGTTTTTTGGATTATCTCCTGCTGTATGTATCCTAGAAAAAATATTTATACACGCTTAGATTCTGATTAGAATCATCTACAAAGTGGCCTTTACTAATTTCAATTTGAGCAACCTGATCAAAATCTTACTTGTGGGTGGAATGTATGTACATATATAATATGTAATTGCATCGAGAATATCTACGAAAATGCTTCTTTTTTTTGGATTATCTCCTGCTGTATGTATCCTAGAAAAAATATTTCTAGACGCTTGGATTCTGATTAGAATCATCTAAAAAGTGGGGTTTACCAATTTCAATTTGAGCAAACTGATCAAAATCTTACTTGTGGGTGGAATGTATGTATATAATATGTAATTGCATCGAGAATATCTACGAAAATGCTTCTTTTTTTTGGATTATCTCCTGCTGTATGTATCCTAGAAAAAATATTTATACACGCTTAGATTCTGATTAGAATCATCTACAAAGTGGCCTTTACTAATTTCAATTTGAGCAACCTGATCAAAATCTTACTTGTGGGTCAAATGTATGTATATAATATGTAATTGCATCGAGATTATCTACGAAAATGCTTCTTTGTTTTTTGGATTATCTCCTGCTGTATGTATCCTAGAAAAAATATTTATACACGCTTAGATTCTGATTAGAATCATCTACAAAGTGGCCTTTACTAATTTCAATTTGAGCAACCTGATCAAAATCTTACTTGTGGGTGGAATGTATGTATATAATATGTAATTGCATCGAGAATATCTACGAAAATGCTTCTTTTTTTTGGATTATCTCCTGCTGTATGTATCCTAGAAAAAATATTTATAGACGCTTAGATTCTGATTAGAATCATCTAAAAAGTGGGGTTTACCAATTTCAATTTGAGCAACCTGATCAAAATCTTTCTTGTGGGTCAAATGTATGTATATAATATGTAATTGCATCGAGATTATCTACGAAAATGCTTCTTTGTTTTTTGGATTATCTCCTGCTGTATGTATCCTAGAAAAAATATTTATACACGCTTGGATTCTGATTAGAATCATCTACAAAGTGGCGTTTACGAATTTCAATTTGAGAAAACTGATCAAAATCTTACTTGTGGGTCGGATGTATGTAAGTATATATGTAATTGCATCGAGAATATCTACGAAAATGCTTCTTTTTTTTGGATTATCTCCTAGGGTATTTATCCTAGAAAAAATATTTATACACCCTTAGATTCTGATTAGAATCATCTAAAAAGTGGGAATTACCAATTAGAATTTTAGCAAGCGGTTCGAAATCTGAATTTGAGTCAATTACATATATGTAATTGGAGGTAAGCGAGAATACCAACAAAATTGCACTTTTTCAATTTCAAATAATATAATATAATCTAAAGAAAAACAAACTTACCTGAATACCAAGTACTTATGTATGTAAGTTGCTCCAATTATTATTTCCAATTATTTTTGTTTTTAGTTTTAAAATTCACTATTTCACGCTATAAATCAAAATCAACGACCCGGACACTTTGAAGACCGAACACCAAATGAATACTGAACGCCACATTTTTGATACAATGCGATCGCGACCACACAAAAACACCAGACGAAACGGTAAAGTAGAAAAAAACTCTAAAGAATGCTCTATCGCGTCCTAAAAATAACGGGATGTTCATGAAAAATATGTATCAATACATGCACGAAGGGTTTCGCATGAATATATTCTTGCACTTAATATTCCATTCCTGTGTTTTAAGACTGGAAGCATAAAATGTATGTATTGGTTCTTACGTTTTATGTATGAGTATTCATAAGTTGCTAAACTCACCACGCTGAACTAAACACGTTCAGAAACGTTTACAAAAATTACAAAAATATAAGGCCATGTTTAGATGATGATTGCTCATGCTCACTAATGCCAAATGTGAACCCGATGCTGTGAAAAAAAAATATTATGCAAACAAATTTAAATTTCATTTTGCTCTAACATTTAATTGGCCGATCAAATAATTGTATGCGAAAAAGAGTTGATACTTCTCCAGTTAATATCAATTTCGTTCGTTAAACAGCGTACTGCAAAAAGAAAATCATAATAAAATTTTTGGTTTATGATTTCCTTGTGTTATTTTTGTAGAGGATTTCTGTTTCCGCATCAGCAACGTGCTAGGTTTTAATATAATTTATGTAAAAATACATACATGAATATTATTGTCAATTATGTTTTACCTTTTTGTTTTTCTTCATTTAAATTCAATAAAACGCATTTCTTCTATTTTTTTAGCTATATATATATTTCGAGGACCTATTTGCCTCATCATCAGTATCTATAAAAATAAAATATGTAGATGCGTTTTAATAAAATAAATACATAAGACATTTAATTATATACAAAAATTGCCAGAATTATTTCTAATGAATAAATTACCAGAATTATTTATAATAAATAAATTATTTTGGTAATTTTTGTATTTTATTTTTATAGGTACTGATGATGAGGCAAATAGGTCCTCGAAATATATGTATAGTTAAAAAATAGAAGAAATTCGTTTTATTGAAATTAAATGAAGAAAACCAAAAAGGTAAAATATAATTATATAAAATTAATTGAGCAATACAAAAATCCTAATACATTATTTTCAATGTACCTACTGAGTGATATTTATAAAAGTTGTCTATTCTTAGACAACAACTATCCAACATTAGAAAATGTGGTCAATTGTTGTCTTTTAACTGCAAGACACAAGAGTAGACTGTCTTAACCGTGAATAATGATATTTATTTTTATTTTGAAGCATATTTCCACCAATTTTGAATATACAGTACAAACTCGATTTACACAACTAATAGAAATTAAGGCAGTTGCAATAACCGAGGTTGTTGCACTTACTGGGTTATATTTTTTAATACAAAATTATAGTTGTAATGGCTTACTTTGTTTTAGAGATAACGAAAATGTTATTAAAGAAGATTATTGAAACCAAACAAATCGTTTTTGTTGGTTTGATGTCTTGATTTTAATGAACAGATGCATAAACACAAAAAGTTGCATTAATTGTTGTAACATTTTACAAAAGTAGCACTTATAGAATAAAGATGTGCTTCAATTTTCGTGTTGCGAAAATCGAGGAGTTGCGCGAATCGAAGGTTTGCGTTAACCGAGTTCATACTATAGTTAGACAGTGTCAGTGACAATAATATATAATAAATTCGATTGACTGTTTCTACAATCTAGGTAATTTTTATCTTTATGTGCACAATTTAGCGTTAGTTACATTTTCCAAATAAAATCTTTCGTATTAATTTCCATTTCTTAAAAATTTAGCTTTTTAATGTGTGCATGTGAAGACGACCTTATTTTGCATTGTAGGCAATTCATACATTAATCGTAAGACTGAATGCCTAGATTTTATGAATCTTGAAAACAGTGCATAGAATTCATGCAAAATATGTAATTCAATCATAAATTGAAAGATCGAGTACATAAATTTTATGAATACATATGATGCGTATGTATAGCATTCATAAAATGTATGTATTCAGTCTTTTTATTTATGTATGAAATACATTTTTTACATGAATTCAATTTACAGTTTCTAAGGCCTGTACCACACTGTTCTCGTGTGGTTTATTGATATTAGTGGTGTTTATTTTTCCAAACCCCGAGGGAAATTGACGAAAAAAACTACCACGGCGGTAAAAATTTTGCATGTTAAATCCAACAACAACCAATCCCTGGGGGTGTTTAGCAAAACCCAGATAATTCTCAGGGCTTAAGTTAACCATGTTAAAAATGGACTACAAGCGATTATTTTATACATGTTATGGACAGTTTGTATGGAAACTGCATTTTTCTTCTGTCATGGCCCAGCGATTGTTCTTTTTGTCCATTCCCGCGGGGTTTTAAAAAACATAACAATTATTTCAGTTTATTTCATCGATCAATCATAGATCGATAAAATATACTTAAAAGGTATCGACACATCACATGAGAACAGTGTGGACCTGACTTAAGATTAAATTGGTCAATTATAAAATCTTATTAATAAAAAAATATGTTATTTTAAGTCCATTTTCAAATTACTCGTACCTCATCTGAATTCAATTAGAACAGAACTTTTAATCCAAAAACAAATCCAATTATATTAATCTGACATAACATCTTACTGCCTAACTAAGACATAAGAGTAAGTGACAAAAGTGATATATTTATTTTTATTCAATACAGCATATTTCCATGAATTTAAAGTAGTTAGAAAGTGTCTAAGTAGACCGATTTAAGGATCTCCCAAACTAAAGCGGAACATTCGCTGATGATTCGAAAACAACAACAAGACCCTGTTTACATCGTGACTGCTCGTTAAGCAGTAAGCCCCCTATTACACGATGTTTCACGAGACCAGGCTCACATAAGTGCAAAAAAGTAAGAAGATATGAGGAAATGAGATGTAAAAAAATATTTCCGGTGAGTACCGGGCTGATTTTTAGTAGTCTCATTTTGACGTTTCTTTTTTTCATATTCGTTTTTTGTTTTGTTGTTTTCAAATTAGATTAAGGCCAACGAAAAAAACCATAACAAAAACGAACAACTATCTCACGTCAACTGCCTCACGGGATACAAATTTAAAAAGAAAATCAAAAATGAGACATGTCTTATGAGGCAACGTGTAATAGGGGACTAAACAGTCACGTCGTATCTACATTTGGTAGATTTCAATCATATCATTCCGTTCAAAACTGAACAAAATGGAGCAATTCCAAAAACAATTTTATATTTCCTTCTTATGTCTAACAACATATTGTTAATATTATTTTCGCGTCGTCAGTGAATGTTCCGTTTTTGTTTAGGAGAGCCATTATGTATGAATTACATACTCTGGAAAATAAGACCGAGTTCGTATGACGAGCGGTTGAAAATGGCGCTATCGAAAAAGTGGTTAACTAAACTACTAATCTAAAGGCCGATTCAAACATAATGCACTGGCAGTCTCTATAATGCCTCAACTATTATTGCTTCTGCTCACTTACGTCAGCTTAAGCAACAGAGCCAAAACAGTGTTGATTTGACATGCACATAGTAGTCGCTTTGCTTTATGAACTCACCAAATTTTTATTTTTGAACGCAATCATTCCTTTGGGTGAATTTTATGTGGTGATGTGGTGAAGGTGAAGTTGGTCTTTCTAGAAAAACTTTATCTAAGACTGGGATCGTAGTTTTCATGAATGGTAATCATGTAGGTAGTTAAATATGAAAAAAGCAATTTTCTAAGACTAGGATCGTAGTTTTCATGAATGGTAATCATGTAGGTAATTAAATACAAAGTTCATGAAAAAAGCAATGTTCTTAAGACTAGGATCATAGTTTTCATGAATTGTAATCATGTAGGTAGTTAAATACAAAATTCATGAAAAAAGCAATTTTCTAAGACTAGGATCGCAGTTTTCATGAATGGTAATCATGTAGGTAGTTAAATACAAAATTCATGAAAAAAGCAATTTTCTAAGACTAGGATCGTAGTTTTCATGAATGGTAATCATGTAGGTAATTAAATACAAAGTTCATGAAAAAAGCAATGTTTTTAAGACTAGGATCATAGTTTTCATAAATTGTAATCATGTAGGTAGTTAAATACAAAATTCATGAAAAAGCAATTTTCTAACACTAGGATCGTAGTTTTCATGAATGGTAATCATATAGGTAGTTTAATACGAAATTCATGAAAAAAGCAATGTTTCTAAGACTAGAATCATAGTTTTCATGAATGGTAATCATGTAGGTAGTTAAATACAAAATTCATGAAAAAAGCAATTTTCTAAGACTAGGATCGTAGTTTTCATGAATGGTAATCATGTAGGTAGTTAAATACAAAATTCATGAAAAAAAGCAATTTTCTAAGACTAGGATCGTAGTTTTCATGAATGGTAATCATGTAGGTAGTTAAATACAAAATTCATGAAAAAAGCAATTTTCTAAGACTAGGATCGTAGTTTTCATGAATATAGTAATCATGTAGGTAGTTAAATACAAAATTCATGAAAAAAGCAATTTTCTAAGACTAGGATCGTAGTTTTCATGAATGGTAATCATGTAGGTAGTTAAATACAAAATTCATGAAAAAAGCAATTTTCTAAGACTAGGATCGTAGTTTTCATGAATGGTAATCATGTAGGTAGTTAAATACAAAGTTCATGAAAAAAGAAATGTTTCTAAGACTGGGATCGTAGTTTTCATGAATGGTAATCATGTAGGTAGTTTAATACGAAATTCATGAAAAAAGCAATGTTTCTAAGACTAGGATCGTAGTTTTCATGAATGGTAATCATGTAGGTAGTAAAATACAAAATTCATGAAAAAGCAATAATTTCATGATCGGGTAATGTTTTTTATGAATCTGGATTCATATACAAAAATTGTATCGAAGAACTTTATCTAAGAACAGTGATCATAATTTCCATGAATGGTTCATGCTCTTGCCACATAAAAACTTAAAAAATCCAGGTTTATGATTCATACAATCTAGGAATAGGCATTAAATTCATGAAATTGATACATGCAAACCAAAAATCCAGGTTTATATGAACCATCCATAAAACTAAGGACTGTATTCCTAAACACTATGAATTTTTCATAAAAAAGTGCACTTTTTGGAGCATGAACCGTTCATGCTCGTATGAATAAAATCATGAAATCTATGATCAGTGATTTTAGACGAAAATTTCCCATACAAAAATTTTCAGGAATAGTGATTCATAAAAACAACACCCAGTCATAAAATCTACGACCGTTTTTTCATGAATTTTCGGAGAAAATCGGCGATTTTGGCTCTAACATCGCCGTTCATAGATTTTATGTACAATTTTTTTTTCAGTGTAGGTTCTTTCATAGAGATTCCTAGCTCTTTCATTATCCTTTGAATCTTGTAAGCCAGTTACTGCTACACTGATGAAACAGAAATTACTGCTTGTTTCTGACCCATCCAAACTAGGTACTCCATATTCCACAAGTATATCTGGTTCTGTTCTACTATAGTTTGAATCCGTGTTGGGTTTTTAGCTTCGCTTCATCTTCAAAAAATATTCCAAAATTGCTTGTTCCATTAAAATATCTTAAAACACTATCTATCATTTTCCAGTGTCATCTCCTAGTATTGCTGACTTGTGGACTCCGGTAATTTATAGTAAAGCTTATGTCTGTTGATAAAAAAAGTAAGCTTCCTATAATTTCACGATAAGGCTTGTTCTTCAATGGACTGTCATTTATTACTTTTTTTAGTTAACATTCCTGCTTCATTTGGTGTTGTTACAGAATAAGATTTTTTGAATCCATAAGGATCTAGCACTTTCTGAGTGTATTTTTGCTGTCTTACTATTAGTCCATTTTGTTTTACATAAAATAATCCTTTTTCTTTTGGTTTCTAGTCCGACAATAATTATTTTGTAATGTTTTCATTTTGATTGATAATAATTCCATCATTAACGATTTTTCGAAGAATAATATTGACCTATCCTCATTAAAGAAAATACAAGGATCATTGTCCGTGTCTTTTAATTGCAGTCTTTTAAAGGTTTTTGTAAATGCGCATTCAAGAGACGAGCAACTCTTACAGAATAATCATCAAATCCTTCTGGTTGTAAACATGTATATTTCTTCCGACAGCTTTCCGTTAAGAAATGCTGTGTTTATTTAGAAAGTACGAATCTTAACTCTTTTGTTGGCGGCATTACTCAATATTACACAAATACTTGCATATCTTGCGACTGGTGGAAAAATTTCGGTCTAATCCATGCCTTGAACTTGGTCGAAACCTCTTTCAACAGCACGTGCTTTCAGACAGCCATTTTCCCTTTCACATTTACAAGTAAGAGTCTTACGGTTTCTTAGTAAGTTTATTAGCCCCCATGATTCCATCGGATTTAGTGCTCCAATTTGATCTTCCATCGCTTTCCTTTATCCAGTGTATTTAAGTCCAGCCTGTTCATAAAAAAAGCGACGCATCCTACCCCTCCTACTACCGAACAATTGCACTTACGTCCCTTCTTTCCAAGGTCATGGAATCAATCATCAACCATTAGCTCAAAAAATATCTTGAAGATCGAAAGCTTCTTAATGATCGGCAATATGGCTATCGCATCAAACGTTCCACTGGTGATCTGATGGCATATCTCACCGAAGAGTGGAACAGATTTTTACATCGTTTCGGAGGCAGTAAGATTATTGTGCTTGATATTTCTAAGGCATTTGATAGAGTTTGGCACCAGGCACGCTTATCGAAAATGCACGTGTTTGGTATATCAACGAAAACCTTATTCATTGGATTAGAAATTATTTTCAACATCGCTCAATACATGTTGTATTGGATAGTTTCAAGTCTGATCTTCACAAAATAAATACTGGTGTTCCCCAGGGCTCCGTTTTGTCTCCGATTCTCTTCCTCATTTTTTATAAATGATCTCTTGCCTTAAACTTCTAATCCACTTCATTATTTTGCCGACGAGTCTACCCTCAGCATCTCATACTCATTCTCATTCTCTACTTCTATTGGATAGAATTCAAAACAGAGCGTTAAAACTGATAGGAAACAGAGCTGTCATTGAATCATTTCCATTTCTTCAACACCGGGTAGGGGTCTTTCGGTGGAGTTTTGTTTGGCATCATCTATTTTGCGAAACATTTTATTTTGCAAATATACATAGTAACTTGACTTTTTGTTAATTCGCTGTCTGTTGTTTCGGGTTTTTGTAAATAGTTAGAAAGAAATGATGGTCACGACCAGCCTTGCTCAGTGCGCCGGCTGCCGGCTGTTTTAATACCATAAACTCGTTTGACTTATGGATTTAATGGGATATGAATAAAGATTTATGAGCCTTAAGGTCGCTAGCTGGTTGTCTTAAGATCGGGGAATTAATTACAGAAGTCGTTGAGGTTCGTTTCAGAGCAACTTCTCGGTGTTAAGATAAGAGATCAAGCATTTAAAAAATTTGACCTTCAGTTCGGATAGTTCGTTAAGGTAGTTGAGGAATAACTTTTCGAAAAGTGTACCCCTATTGGCCAGTGCCCAGGGCATGTTGCAACTACCCTTACTATGTCTTTCCTGAGTCTGCATATTAGGTAATTTGTTCAGGACTTATTATAGGTGGGCTACACCTTTTTAAATACAATGCACTTGGTTAAAGTGCCCATCTACGGTTGGATTCTATGAGAAAAGTAGAAAAGAAGATTTTGTCCTTTATAGCACCAAGAAGAATGATGACTCTTTCCGCAAGAGAGTTATGAAAAGCTAATCCTTGCCTGGGTAGCTCATTGGCCCTTTCATATCCCTCTATTCCACTGTGAGCCGGAACCTAGATAAGAGCTAATGTTAAGGCTCCCAGTCTCATCCTGGCATTGCTAGAACAATTAAAAAGACGAAAAAAAAAACAATTCAATGGCCTTAACGGACACCTGGCTGTTTGTTAAAAAATGGTAGCATTCCGGTTTTGATTTGGATCGCTTACGTTATTTTTATGCTTCCCATATTACCATTACTTCAGTATGAAAGACACTAGCAAAACCATGTAGCCGAAAAGATCTACAGACATTTAAGGACGCAGAGAAAATTCCGAACTGAAACCACACTCTACCGGTTTTTGTTATTTCGCTTTTTGTTATTTAACTTTTCATTTTTGAAATCTTCAATAAAATTTTAGCAAATATCGAAAAATCATTGTGGTTCTCTCGTACCAGGTACGCTTATCGAAAATGCATGTGTTTGGTATCAACCAAAACCTCATTCTTTGGATTAGAAATTACTTTCAACATCGCTCAAAACATGTTGTATTGGATAGTTTCAAGTCTGATTTTCACAAAATAAATGCTGGTGTTCCCCAGGACTCCGTTTTGTCTCCGATTCTCTTCCTCATTTTAAAAAAAATAATCTCTTGTCTGAAACTTCTAATTAATTGTTGTGCCGACGACTCTACCCTCAGCTTCTCACACTCGTTCTCGTCCATCTCCTTGGGAATTAGAATTGTAACGGTATCGTATGGTTAACTCATTAAACTCAGATCTTTACACCATTACTGTATAAATGAGCTACACAAAACCGGGTGTAGTTTATTTCGAATACTCAATGCTTTCTTTTGTCGTTGAAGCAAATTGTTGGAATGACCACATTCTCGAGACTACCAAAAATGCTGCGAAATGCTTAGGATTTCTATATCGATGTAAGAAATTTTTCACACATTCTGATCTGGCTACCATTTATAAGGCATTTATACGTCCAAAACTCGAATATAACTCACATCTTTGAAGAAGTTCAGAACAAACTTCTCTGCATTTATTGGATAGAATTCAGAACAGAACTGCTAGGAAACAGAGCTATAATGGATTCATTCCCATCTTTTGAACACCGTTGGAATGTTTCATGTATTTCCTTGTTTTATCGCTTCTTTCAGAAACAATGCTCACTGGAAGTAGCCAGTTGTATTCCTCCCCTTTATCAGTCCATCCCGTGATAACCGCTTCGCAAGGAATGCTCATCAGTTCACCCTCGAGCTTAATTTTGGTCGTACCGTCAAGAAAATATCACCAAATATCTTTATTATGCTGCCCATTCTCTGTAAGGGTACCCATAATTTCATATAATTAGGTGTTCCTGGCTTATATGCATTCCCATAGAATCAACTTAACATTATTGTAAATTCATTTGCAATACACCGGATTTTAACATTTACGGGCAGAATTTAATGGATCAAACATTTTCAGATAAAAGGCTTTAAATTTATAGTATTTTCTAACCATTTAAAGTCCGTGATGTTATAATTTGTCGCTGAAATAAAATTGGGTACCAAGCAACTGTTCATCACGTATCTACTAATAATGCTGTCATATTTCGAGGAACAATATTTATTAAGAACGCTTTTTAGAATGACTGACGGAATGAAATCAATTTGCATTTCAAAGAATTATTCTTGATTCATTTAATGCAAATAAATGATTTAATCAAAGACCACAACCACTACCTCATCAGCCCATTACTCATTGTTAAGTATGGTATCATTGGTATAATTTTGAGTTTTGCGTCTTATTCGTAAGTTAACTTCATTTGCATACGATCTGTCACATAGTAGTTTTGCCAATAAACCTCAATTGCAAATTAATTCCAACTGAAGACCAGATCATTTCTATGTTAATAAAGGAGTAAGTAGCAAAATATAAACATTGCATACTCGGCAGTCTGCGCAATCATATGATTCATTTTGTTACAAAAATACAGTCATCCTGTGGTAAATATTAGTTTTTATAGGTAGCAAAACAAACAGAGCTTGTCATCCTCGTCGAGAAAAAGCTTGCTTTTATAATGAGGTCATCCCGATTTGATTTGATAAGATTCTATATTGTTTATATTGAACAAATAAAATCTTCATACAGAATAAATTGTGGTCTACTTTAGTTGATGATAGGAAATGAAGAACCGGAGTGTTGAACAAACAGTGAAGATGTCTTGTTTATTTTTAAAAGGCTTGCAAATAAATTTATAAGTGTGAGCAAAGATTAAGTCATTGAACTGGTCTGGCCATTGATACCTTTGTAATGTTGCAACAGTGTTCAGAAATGCATTAATCTTTAGTAATGTTTTTTTTTATTATAAAACTAAACATATTAGTTTGGAAAATTGTGACGCTTTGTCCACATTTTAAACTAAGGCTTACATAACCAACTTCTGTTTTTTTTTGGATAATGTTGCATGCACTAAAGGGAATATAATATATAATTACCCTTAAAATGTTTGAGCTCAGTGCGAGCGTTTTAGGAAAGTTGGAGAGGATCTAAAAGGAGATACCGATGCACATTGGTTTTTACTGTCTGAATATAATAATGGGAGGAAAACATAAAAAATGAATATAACATTCGTGTAGTGCGGCTGAAGAAAAAATCTCTTGATTTAACAGTAAGTCTGAAGTTAGGCTCAAGGGTAAACTGATGGGCATTCCCTGAAGCGCGGGTATTATAGTTAAATTGCTCAAGGGGAGCATTTTAAGCGTTATTACAGCCAGATTAGAAGAAGGGGTAAAACTATTCTTGCAACGTGGAAGGAAACCTAAACACTTAGCAACGTTTTTGGTGACGTTGTATATGTGGTCTTTCCACACAAGGTGGTCTGTAATGCACATACCTAGAACTGAGAGCAGTTCGGTTTCCTCAATGCAAGTGCCAGTCATGGATAGCGGAATGGGGAGTGAATTACGCTTTAACGATAGAAGGCAGCATTGCGTTTTTGAATCATCAAATTCTACGTGGTTTATGGTTCCCCATTGGGCAATGCTATTGAGATTAGAATTTAATGAGATTATCATACTCTGCCGTTCTAGATCTACATCCGAAGAACTATTTAATTTTATGAATTAGAAGTTTGTACAAAATATTGTTGATAAATATGAGAAAGAGAGTCGGAGACAAAATGGAGCCCTGTGGCACACCACTGTTTATCTTTTGAATTTACCATGCAATACAACTTGAAATGAGCGGTTCGAATGGTAGCTTCTAATCCATAGAAGAAGAGATATTTTTAATAAAAGAGATTGATGGCAAACTCTTTCAAATGCTTTTGAAACATCAAGTGCATTAATCTTACTTTCTCTAAAACAATGTAAAGATTTGTGCTACTGTTCGGTGAGATATATCAGTTCACTGGTTAACCTATAAGACCAATACTGCCGGTCAATTAAGAAATCCTTCAAAATATTTCTTGAGCTGATAATAAATAATTAGCGTTTCTATGATCTTAGAAAGAATGGATGTAAGTTCAATTAGACGATAGTAAGAGGGGGAAGATGATTTGCCCTCTGGACAAATTCAGTTTTCCATACACTCGGAAAGAGACCAGTAGAATATAACAGATGGAAAACATCACTTTAGAACTATTGGGGGGATACTTTTCGGGCCAGTGAATTTGTATTTATCGATATCTTTCAATACTTTTGCCACTGAACAAATGCGAAAGAAGTTGTCCCATAAAATCATTCATGACACTAATCTAAAAGCGTCGAAAAAATCTTTAAAAATCCAAAATCTGATTCTTAAAGCTTTGTTTTTTTTGGGATATTTATGTATGTACATAAATATGCAATTCCTAAAGGCAAGTTTTAGATTCGTTTAAAAAAAATAAAAGCGAGATTTTAATCAAACGTCACGTTGCGATGAGAAAGAAAATTAAAAAATTTGGTTTCCACAATTCCGTCAGTCTGAATTTTAGTAGAGATTTTCTTAAACTTTGGTCTTAAGGATCTTAAGTAATTCCATAGAGAAGACATGAATTGCCTTGGTTCTAATATTTTAAGCTTGTTTTGCTTGATATTGACAAAAAATGTATGCCTCTTCGTTTGGTAAAAACAATTTCACAATATAACAGTTTAAACAGGTCTTTCTAAATGTCGATTTCTCTTTAGCTGCTGCACCTTTTTCTATTCAATTTGTAATACAGATATACGCGTAGGGTCATGTTTTTGAAACTGATTCCATTTCTCGAATACTTCCAAATAATTTTCACTACTATTAAGTCTTTGTTAGGTGGGCACTATAGATGAACAGCCCATACACGTAAATAATGTCTGCGTATTCTTAAGCCCCTTTTAGACGATCATTTCAGTTTCAGTTTTAGTTGAGCTATCAGTTAAGCTTTCAGTTAAACTGATGTCTAAATGCAAAAACTAAAGCGTTTAACTGAAACTGATGAAATTCCCATAAGTTTTCAGTTCAGTTATCAGTTAAACTGAAGTGTAAATACTTTTCAGTTCAGTTGTCAGTTCAGTCCTCATTCGAGTTCATGTTTTTTTCAATATGTATGTCGAAACAGAATGATAATTTGGTCGATTTCATCGAAATTAATCGCGTGTGTCCATGTTTATGGAAGAAAACTGACCCTTTTTATAACAATTCAGTTAAAAGAGAAGCAATACAAGCTCAACTGAACATCGGACTGACGGTTAAATACACTGCCTTTTTTAGCTGAACTGACAACTGAACTGATAACTGAAGGAACAACTGATCGTCTAAAAGGGGCTTTAGTTTGTTAATACAGGCATTTCAAATAACCTTTCTAAGCAACACTAACCTTGGTGTGAAAAATTGAACTGATGAATTATTTTGTTTTTATCTTTTATACAATTTTTCTTCCGTAAATTTTCTTAATAATGCCCTCATACCCCAAACCTATCTCTTTCTGAGAACTTTTAAGAAACAAGGTTAGAAAATTAGAGTTTTGAAAAGTAGTCACATAAATGAAGGAAATAAGGACTTTGCAGGTAGTCAAATAAACAAAAAAATTGAATTTATATCATCAATGCAAAATTATGATAAGTAAGGGTCCAAAGTGGCTGCCTTGGGGGACCCCTGATGCACACTTAATTTCATTCGAACAAGTATCTGCAATCTTAACTTGTTTTCTTCTACATGATGATGAATAAGAAGATAACAATTGAACTTTTTGTTCAAAACCTTTGGTGACGTACGAAGTGCAATAGGTCAAATTCGTAATAGTAGATCTACCGAACACAAAACCATATTGTTTTTCTGATAAATATTCGCTTGTTAGAAAATCAAATCCATACTATACTATATTTTTCTACATCGTTCTTAAGGTACTAGTACGGTCTAGAAATCGCAAAAAACGCACGATTTTTGGGAATTTTTTCTCGGAAACTTTATAAGATAATAACATATTTTTTTTTTAAATAATGAATACTTGTGTCAAGAGTACAAAAAAAATTTGTTTCTCGAATTTCGGCCGAATTATAGAGGGCGCCAACGTCGACTCTTCAAAAAACAGATTTTCCCACGGCGGACAGTTAATCTCCGGATCTACTGAACCGATTTTCAAAAAACTTGTTGCAACTAGATTGTGTTTATGTTTTCTAAGACAATTTACCACAATTTTACCAAAAAGTTATGAATAAAAAAATGGCGACCCAAAAATGGCCAAAAAAATTGCCAAAACAAATTTTTTTTCTTAAAGCTCCAGATTTTTGTTTTGTTTTGACTTTTCAAACAAATTGTGGTAAATTGTTTCGTAAGAAACCTTCCTTTAAATATCCCACTTTGTTTTTTTTTGTTTCAGTCCAGCCAATTCTGAGATTAACTGTCCGCCATGGAACAATGTATTTTTTGATGAGTCGACGATGGGCCTTCTATAAATCGGCCAAAATTCTAAAATTTAAAAAAAAAAATTTTATTGTACTCTTGACGCATGTATTCATTAGTTAAAAAAAAAATATGTTATTACATAATAAGGTTTCCGAGAAAAAAAATCCCAAAAATCGTGCGTTTTTTGGCGTTCTAGACCGTACTAGTACCTTAAAACCTGATTTATGAATAGGAACCAAGTAAGAAATTTTCTATTCTTCTTAAAAGTTCCCTTCTTCGAGGAACTTGAATATAGTGACAATGCAATACAATACGATGATAGAGAGCACGCAATGTCACTTGTCTGTATGTCTGTAACTCGACCTAAACTGCTAAGCGATGTTTTCCAACCTTTGTATTAAGATTCTTCAGTGATTATCTAGAGCAGAAATTGAATTTTTTTGTTAAGCTCTATACAGCTGATCTTATCCATCTCAAAAACCGCTCTAACGATTTTGACAAAAAATATTATGTGATCTATTGCAGGCACGAACTATATTTTGGTCAAACAAAAATTTATTGAACCGTTTTTTTTTTAAAGTTTCTCATTACTGCTTAAAGAATTTTGACCAAAAAATTTATTCAGGTGTTGTTATTGTTTGCTCGATAACGCTCGGCCAAACTGGAATATGTAAGACCTGGCGTTGAACTGGGTTCACTTTTATAATGAATTATCTCCTATAAAGCCACATGGGGTTTCCTTATAGATGTTTTTAAGAATATAATATCAGTATAAATAATCGTTATTAAGATAGGTACATATTATCTTACAAAGCTTGTTCGCATAAGCTGTGACTAAAAGCTAGAGAAACTATATGATCAGATCAAAAACATAAATGTTAAAAAAGAGCCAAGTTCTTCTATACAAAAACCATTGTCTAACAAGTCAGCCGTGAAAAGTACTGAGATCTAAAAGTACGCCAAGTTTTTACTTCATGAAGGTTCAATACCGGATTTTTAAAGTAGAATAATATTGAAACAGCTACAATGTAATAGTGAAATTTTATTATTTAATGATTACTGACTAAAATTTAATGGGCTTACTTGTCAAGTTTTTAAAACCTTTCGAATTGGGCATAAAAAAAACTTGCCAAGTAAGCCCATCAAATTTTAGTCAGTAATTATTAAATAATAAAATTTCACTATTACACTGTAGCTGTTTCAATATTATTCTACTTTAAATATTCGGTATTGAACCTTCATGAAGTAAGAACTTGGCGTACTTTTAGATCTCAGTACTTTTCACGGCTGACTTCTTAGACAATGGTTTTTGTATAGAAGAACTTGGCTCTTTTTTTAACATTTATGTTTTTGGTCTGATTTCACTCCTTTTTGCAAAGATTTTAATATTTTGCCATGTCAAAATCTTGAAAGATACGGAATGATAGAAGGGTGGATTCTACCTACTAAAATCAACCTAGTTTATAGCTTCGTATTTCTTTTGGTATATTTTCTTTTTGTTATTGGTTGTTTTCCGTGCCCTTTGATATTTTTCACATAAATTGCAATTTATTTTCAATAAATTGGCTTTTTACTTGCGACATAATGTAGTTCTTATATGGCAATTTATGCGTTCGTAAAAATAAACGAGATTTGATCAGACTTGAAAATATAATTGTCGTCGATTCCTTGACGACAAGAACTTCAAGGCTTTTCCAAGTTAAAAAGAGTGTTTCGTTTATTGAAAACTCAGTTCGTCTTCCAATGTGAAAAACTTTAAAAAACTTTATTGAAAGTAAAGTTAATAAATATATATAAAATAATGATTTTGATTTTGTACTTACTCTTGGTCTGCCGTGGCTGCTGCTCGTGGGTTGCTTTAAAATATAAGTCAAGTAAAGCCGTTTCAGAATCGTGAAACGACTTGTTCAAAATTCTAAACATAAAAATGTTCTGAACATTCTAGAACAATGAACGCATCCAAACCAAATTATAACGAACAGCATTCACGGAGACCGAAGAATGAGTTTACACAGGCGTTAGTAACAATGAGTTTACACAGGCGTTGGTAACATTCTCCCCCCCGTATGGCGATCGGAGTGAGTAAATACTGATTCAACTAAACCAGCGCCTTCGTCTTCTCTGCGTATGTCTAAAACTGCTATCTTTGCGGCTGGACGGTGGTACTCTCCATTTGCTGTACGTACGATGGCACTTCGTACTTGCCCATCTTTTGCTGAAACCGCCTTTACTACCACTCCCTTTGGCCAGCAATGTCTGGGTAGGCTAGGATCGACGATAACCACAACATCTCCTTCTTTGATTGGTTTGACTTTGTCGAACCAGTTGGTTCGTCGAGTTAATGTCGGTAGTAGCTCTGCAACCCACCTTTTCCAGAACATGTCAGCAAGTAATTGAGAATGGCGCCAAGATGATTTGACATATTTATCTGTAGCTTCGAAAACGCCTGGGGGCTTACAGCCGGATGATGACCCAAGCAAGAAGTGGTTGGGTGTGAGGGCTTCTTGTTCCGCTGTGTCAAGTGACAAATAAGTAAGTGGTCGACAGTTCACAATACTCTCCACTTCAATAAGCAGATTGTTCAGCTTTTCATCATTCAATTTAGTGTCACCGGATATTATCTGGTACAATGTGGTTTTGATGGAACGAACCATACGTTCCCATGCACCTCCCATATGAGGACTGCCTGGTGGTATAAACTCCCATTTGGTGTATGCGGTAGTGAACTCAGCTTGTATACCGTTGAAGTTTATTTGATCATAAGCCTCTCGCAGTTCCTTTTCGGCTGCCCTTAGGTTAGTCCCATTGTCACTGTAGAATTGTATTGGGTTACCTCTGCGAGCGATGAAATTTCGAATGACAATAACACATGAGTTCATTGTAAGGCTATGCGCAACTTCAACGTGTACTGCACGGCAGGTTAAGCATGTAAAAACAGCACCATATCTTTTCTCTGTGCGTCGCCCAACTGTTACTAAGAAGGGACCAAAGAAATCCACACCAACATAAGAAAATGGCCTTGTATATGGAGAAAGCCTCGCTGTTGGTAGAGATCCCATCTCTGGAGGACTTGGTTTGGCTCGCTGCAACTTACATTTCGGACACTGACTTCGGATAGTTCGAAAAAGCGTTCGTAAACCTGATATTTGGTATGTTTGGAAAACTTCGTTGATAACCGTTTCATGATTAGCATGTTTGAACTTTCGGTGATACCAGTCGACAATAAGTGCAGTAATGTAGTGTGGCTTTGGCATTATGATTGGATTCTTATCTGTGTTACTTACTAAAGTCATTTTTTCTAAGCGTCCTCGCATTCTAATTATTATATTTTCGTCTACAAAGGGGGACATACGACGAAGAGGACTTGACTTAGGCAAAATGCAATGGGGGTTATCTATCAAAAGGCGCTTTTCTAAGCTATAGGTTTGGGACTGAGCAAGGCGGTAGAGAGTTTGGTGTCCCCATAGTAATTCTTCGTTGGTTGGGTAAGGCACTTCATTGATGTTGGCATTAACTTGAGTACGTCTGATTGATTTACCTGTCAATCTCTTCTGTGATACGCGATCCTTGAACCTTTTCACGTAGGCCATACAATAAAAGAGCCGTTCCCATTTTGAAAAGCGGCGATAGTTGACGATTGGATCATCTTCATCGATTTGTACTGCTACTTGTTGAATCTCATTATTTCTTCTAAGTTCTGGATCAGCTGTTTTCTCTGGTGGTAGTTGATTCGACGGCCAATGATCTGGTGACTGATGTAAAAATTTAGGTCCGGTGAACCAAGGACTTTTCGGATCGAAATCTGGTTGATGATTCCACTTCGTGGCCAAATCAGCTACATTTTGTTTAGTTGGTACATATTTCCAGCTTGAAACATCTGTTAACTCCTGGATTTCGCCCACACGGAACATAACGAATTGCTTGTAGGCTCTGGGGTCCGCTTTTAGCCATAGTAGTACAGTTTTGGAATCAGACCAATAATGCGTTGATTCGAATTCCAGTTCATGAGATTTGGCAACAATATTCCCAAGGCGAGATCCTAATACAGCTGCCAATAGTTCCATTCGCGGTATCGAGATTGGTCGGAGAGGAGCTACTTTAGTTTTAGAACAGACAAGTACTACCTCTGTGCCCTTTTTCGAAACTATTCTGAAGTATGCAACCGCTGCGTATGCTGTCTCACTTGCGTCTACGAAAACGTGTATTTCCACCTTACTTGAGTCACTGTTTGCCAGATTGAAGTAACATCTGGGGAATTTAACTATTTCAATCCGTCGAAGTGAGGACAGCCACCTGTTCCACGCATCCGAAAACTCTTGAGGGATAATGTCATCCCATCCGATTCCACTTCGCCAGATGTCCTGCAGTAAAGTTTTCATATAGACCGTAAAAAAGTTTAATATGCCCAGTGGGTCAAAGATGGACATAAGTAGTCTTAACAGCTGTCTTTTAGTTGGCAACTTCTCCCCACGCAAAATTTCTTCACTCGCCTTCGTAAATTTCAAATTAAATGTAAAAGTATCATTGTTTGTCTGCCACCACATTCCGAGAACTTTCTCCACCTCCATGACCTGCTCCACAGTTTTTCCAGCTCGACAGAAATTATCTGCAGTTCCGGCATCACCCAATGCATCAATGACCTCCTTTGAGTTGGATATCCAGTTGCGAATGTGGAAATTAGCATGTTTATGAATCTCTCGAACTTCTTTGGCGAGATCGATTGCTTCCTTGATACTGTTGACACTGTCAAGCATATCGTCTACGTAGTGTCTCTCGATAATAGACTTTGCTGCCCTTGGGAATTGCTGACTGTATTCCAATGCATTTGAATTTTTGACACCCTGGGCGACAGATGGTGAGCAACTTGCTCCGAAACTCATGACTTTTAAGATGTATGTATCTGGGTGACGATGGGTTTCTCCACTTCGCCAAAGAAACCGTTGAGATTGCTGATCGTTTTCATCCACTGCTATTCGGTGAAACATTTCACATATGTCGCCACAAATTCCCACTTTTCCAACTCTGAAGTTAAATAAAACTTCTGTCAAAGAAGTCATAAGATCTGGTCCTTTTTCAAGGCACCCATTTAGGGATATGCCATTGCATTCCGCTGCGGCATCCCATACTACCCTGATCTTCTTGGGTTTATTTGGGTTCCTGACTGCAAACATCGGTAGGTACCACTTACGAGGATAGTTGATATCGACTTCATCCCTTCGGAGTTTTCGTATATATTCTTTGGCTTCCATATTTTGAATGTGAATATTCACCTGTTCTTTCAAATCTGGATCCTTCTCAAGTCTTTTTTCGAAACAACATAATCTTCGATACGCCATTGCATCATTATTTGGAAGCGTCATGTTTTCGGATTTCCAAAGTAATCTCGAAATGAACCGATCACCCTCACGTTTGATACTACTTTGTAGAACCTCTTTCGTATCAAGATTCAATCTATCTCGTGGCGATAGTTCCAGGCCTTCATTCTCGATCTTCATGTTATCTATCATCAGCTTTTGTAACGCTACATCATCCTCACATTCGCAAATATGCAGGTGCATGTTGATAGCTTCAGCAGTTGAACGTGTATTGGAACTTTGCCCGAGTTCACCGTATATCGTCCACCCTAGACGAGTCTTTGTAGCGGCTGGTTCATATATTTTTCCTTCACGATGGTTCAAAGGCATGGCTAAGCTTCTGTTGTTGAGACCGATTATGACTTTTGGAATTACGTTTTGGTAAGATTCTACTGGAAGCCCCTTCAAATGTTTATACTCCTCCGTAAGTTCTAACATTTTTAGAGTTTGACACGGTAGGTCAAGTCTTTCAACGGATCTCACATTTCGTAGTGAAAAACGCTTGTTGTCCTTTCCCTTGGGAGCAATCTGCAAATCAAGATGGTGTGAATTCGCCTCTATGCGCACCGTTCCATCCGTCCACCTGAGACATAAGTCTGATGTTTTACCCTGACTGCCTATCTGTACCAAGATATCTTTCTCGATAAGAGTTGGACCCGAGCCATCGTCCAAAAATGCGTAAACATCCACGGAGGAGTTTTTCCCAAAAATTGTTATAGGCACAATTCGGTATAACACTTTTGAAGTCTGCATTCTGTGGACGGCAACTACACCTTCGTCATTGCATCCTTCAGTACCTACTGCATTTATCTTATGCAGCAGTGGATGATGCTTCATGTGACATCCACCAACCTGGCATTCTTTTCGATCTCGACAAAATTTCGCATCATGACGTCTTAAACAAGAGCGACACAGTTTGTTGGTGTTCACAACATTCCATTTTTCATTACAGCTCAACTTTTTAAATTGCTCGCACTTTATAATGCCGTGGGTCCCTTCGCATGCATAACACCTAATGCTCGATGATGAAGCACCTTGACTTGGCATGTCTTTGTGAAAGTTTAGACGATGTACCCTACGCTTTTCTGATTCAGAACTACTTGCGACGGGAGCAGATATCACTCTACTTGCTGCCTCAGCATATTTAAAAAGCCAGTCGCTTAGCGTTTTCAAATTTACGTCATTAATATTTTCAGAATAAATTGACCAGTCAATACGCTTTTGAACTGGAAATTTTTCTATTATATCCTGAATCAGCGAAGGATTATTTAAATACGAAACTAATCCGGACGCTTCCATGGCTGCAACAATGCCTTTCACCTCAAGAGAAAAGTTAATTAAAGAATCAAGTCGATTTGGGTTTATTGGTGCAGTAGCACGAATTTTTGACAAGAGATTATTAATAATGTGCTCTGGTCGACCGAAAACCATGCGCAAAGTTGACATAATCTCGGGAACTAATGCAGGTAAGGTCAAACTATGACTCACGTACTCAAGTGCTTTCCCTTTTAAAGATCGCTGCAGTCGAAGGAGGTTCTCATCATTACTCAAACCACAAATGCGAGTTGATGTCTCAAAACTACTAAAAAATAGTGGCCATTCCTCTGGCCTGCCACTGAATACGGGAAGCTCTCTTGAAACCACCTGACGAGCGCAAAAATTCTCGTGACTCGGTGCATTTAATGTAGCAATAGGAGCTACGACATGAACATCTTGCTTTTGTTCACTTTGCTTAACGCTTTGTGTATTTTTCGCCTCAGTACCATGTCCTACCTCACTCACCTTGCCCTCACCCAGTCCTTTACCTAAGCTATCATTTGCCTCTCTCCCATTTATTTGTTTTTGCATGCAATCATCTGAGTCGGAATCACTCTGCATAGCAAGTAACTCGAATTTCTTTTTTACATAATTTAATTCGGCTTGCCTCTCTTCTTCTAGACGCATCAGTTCTAATTTGACTGCTCGACGCGATCTAGATGGCACACCACTACTTTTGGAACCATTGTCTTTACATGTACGTACCTTTTTCGCTGCAGCTGTTTGTTGGCAAATTGTTTGGTCCACAACTTGGTCGTCACCATTCTCATCATCCTCAACTTCTTTATCGACGCAGCCCTCACACATCCAATCCTTGTCCTTGATGTCAGCACCTACTTTGGCGCAGCTGAAATGGTACCAGACATCGCATACATCGCACTGGACCATCGCTTCCACCGAATCCTCATTAGTGCACGCAGCACAACTACTTCTTGGTGCCATGATGATTTATTTAATTTCACGAATGATTGGCATCCAAGTATTCAATTTGCCAATAAAATTGGAGTCCACTCGTGTAGCGCCACAAGATTTTTTAAAGAAATTGTCGTCGATTCCTTGACGACAAGAACTTCAAGGCTTTTCCAAGTTAAAAAGAGTGTTTCGTTTATTGAAAACTCAGTTCGTCTTCCAATGTGAAAAACTTTAAAAAACTTTATTGAAAGTAAAGTTAATAAATATATATAAAATAATGATTTTGATTTTGTACTTACTCTTGGTCTGCCGTGGCTGCTGCTCGTGGGTTGCTTTAAAATATAAGTCAAGTAAAGCCGTTTCAGAATCGTGAAACGACTTGTTCAAAATTCTAAACATAAAAATGTTCTGAACATTCTAGAACAATGAACGCATCCAAACCAAATTATAACGAACAGCATTCACGGAGACCGAAGAATGAGTTTACACAGGCGTTAGTAACAATGAGTTTACACAGGCGTTGGTAACAATAATGATAGGGAAGACGAAAAAAGTGGATCTTGCAATTCTGTATGTTCGACTAAAGCCTAATTTATTTTAAACTTAGTAGATAGTGTATTTAATTTTTTCCGCACGTGTTTTTTTAATACCAAAAATAACGGTACCCGCCAAACGATTTTTTTTTTCAAAATTTTATAATTTTTTCAAAAACTGTTTAACAAAAAAAAATCAAAAAACTTCGTTTAGATAGAGGAAGGTAATGCTTGGGAAAAATTTCATAAAAATGGTTATTAGTGGTACCTCTCCTAGAAACATTTTTTTTGTTTTTGATTTTCTCAAAGATTGTTCAACCGATTTTCATCATATTTTTCATAAAGAGCAAAATCGTTCGACTCAGTCCTGAATTATATTCATACAGACTGCAGTACTCATTATTGATTTATATGAGCATTTCAGAAATAGGAAGCAATTTTGTTATAGTTGGGCGTGGCAGCCACTTGAACGACGTTGTGTTCCATAAAAAATGGGAATATTTGCTCTTACTAACAAAGCCCTAATACATGCACAAAATTTAATTTAGTTTACTTTGTTGCATTTTTGTGTTTGGCCCACCCTTTATGCTTTCACGTTTTTAAGTTCTTTTGCAGCCTACTTTTAAGTCTTTATCTTCTGAACGTTAGTATGAAAAAGAATGCCCGTTATTTTAAGAAGACAGTATGTATTATGTATGACTACTCATTTCCGTAGTGAAAAATTGGTTTACAAAATTTCTGGATTATTTCTAATTATTTAAATTTTGTGTATGAAAAGAATTTGTCTAGGATAAAGTTAATTATAATATTTAATTAATCTTCTAGCTTCATTGCTTAATTAACTTCCAAATTATATACTTTCATAACGTTAAACATTTAACAATCTAATGTAAAAGATTTTAATTTATAATAACATAAAATGATAAAAAAAAATTAAGTTTATTCGTTACATTTAAATATAAAGGTTTTTTCTTTAAGAAAATCTATTGAATGAATGGCAATGTCAATGTCTCAATATCATCACACTATAAAAACAACGTAACGTAACGTATTCCCAATCTCCATATACTGTTAGGAGAACCATTGCCGCTAGGTCTTGTCTGCAGAAAAATCAAGCAAAATAAACAAAACAACGTCACATTGAACTCTCTCAAAAAAATGTAAACAAACCGCCCGCATTCAAAACCCCCCCAAGCCCCATGAAAATAATACTCTCTAACCGGCCTTTTTACCCTTCCCACGCATAACAATTCACACAGCTCACGAGCAAACTCATTCTTTAGAGATTGCGCTCTGTTCACCCAAGCAGACAAGCACCACCAAAGACCAAATCCATTCCAACCAAAGAGATGTGCACTAGCACCCGTCAAATATCCAATTCGATTCGAACCGAATCCAACTTGGCGATTATGCTATTCAGAGGAGCTCGCATCCATTCGAACAAATATATTTCATTCAGTTTAAACCTAGACTTTGCGTCCGTCGGTCGTGTGGTGTGTGTGTGTCGGTAAAGAGTACGCTATTTCTAGAATACTAGTGAAACCACAACTTGTAGTCTATGCGATTTTTTGGTTTATTTTTTGTTTAGATATACTTCCCTGCAATAACCTTTTTGTGCGGCACAAGAGTTGACCTCCGTTCTCTAATTTGAAGTTTTTTTAGTTTTGTTGAAAATTAAAAAAAAGCAATTTTTCCTCAAAAGCACTAAAACGAAAAAAGCAAGTGATGCTTCCTAGTGCACCTAACTCTCACGTCTGTGGAAATTTTTTAACATTTTTGATTTTTCAATTGTGATTCGGGCAATTAGTTTCTTTCCCGTTCAGGTTAGTTAACTTTTTGTGTATTTGTGTTGAAAACATAAAATATTCACAAATTAATCATTGACATGAATGTAATCACCTGAGTGCGTATCTGCTTGCCCCATATTTCGCGATATTAGTTTTTCATGGTCATTTCCTCAATAAAGTTTATTTCGGTAAAGTGAGGGCTTTCCTAATTCAGGTGAGGTAATAACTATGATAATATCTTTCGTTTTAATTAGATATCTGTTCTAGCATACTTAAAAAAAACAAAAAAAAAGTTATTTGGCAATGATATATTTAATGATAACTATAAGTACATACTAATTTAAACATTGCGGAGCTTTGACCGGTAATAAGTTCAAACTAAAAATATATAAATTGGAAAATTCAATAAACCATGACAGACTTTTGAGTTCGTTCGGAAGTGGAGTAGGTATTTATCGATTTGAAAAAAGGACAAGGACACATAGTGCTGGTGCAGTACACCAGGAGCAAAGGAGCTACGTCATGAGTGCCAACTTGTTGTTGCTTTGTGTTGTTTTTCTGTATAAACAAGTGTGGTATACTCAATCTTCTTTTACATATGTACATACATTTATGTAGAAGGAGCTGCTTTTGCAGATTTTATTCCGAGAATGGGTCGCTTAACACACCCATGGAAATCCTCTTTATGCGTTTGTTTTCTTTTCGTTTTTGAAGAATACATTATGAAAAGTTCAGTGTTGCCTGCATAAGATGTGCTGGTTGAAAAACGGTGATATTTTTTTTTTTTTGGAAATTGAAAAATATAAAGGTGTTATTTGTACCCAAATAAAATGTAGTTGCGTTATGAGTGGATAAGTACCTTGAGCAACGCAACTCCAAATTAGATCAAAATTTTTATTAAATACAACTCCAAACTACCAAACAAACTTTGAACATAGATTCATGTGGACAAGTTTTGCATTCTCTAAGAAGTAAATCTATCTCTATATTTCCATAAAAGAGAACACAAAAAAGTGGATCATCCTGAACGTACAAAATTCAACTTCAACTTTGACTTCAACGCTCATCTGACAACTCTCAAAGACAACCCGATAATTAACTCTTCAGATACATGGCAAATATCTTCGCGGCTCATGTTTGCTTCTAGCGGTACTTTGCCAGACAGCAAGATCGTCCCTTCTGTATTTGAGAACCTTAATCGTTTAATGGGACAGGTACATATGTACATATATTTCCGCTCTTCGAGATCTTGATATAAACACTAGTCCTGATGGTATTATCCCCATTCTTCTAAAGAGGTGTTCTTCATCACTCGTCATTGTGTAAGCTTTGCCATCGCTCCTACTGTGCTGGAATATTCCCTAGAAGATGGAAAATAGCATTTGTCCAGCCTGTTCCTAAAAAAGGCAATCCTTCCTCCCCCTCCTCCTATCGACCAATTGCATTTACGTACCTTCTTTTCAAGGTCATGGAATCTATCATCAACCAGCAGCTCAAAAAATATCTCGAAGATTGAAAGCTTTTTAATGATCGGCAATATGGCTTTGGCAGCAATCGTTCTACTGTTGAGCTGATGGCGTATCTCACCGAAAAATGGAACAGATTTTAACATTGTTTTGGAAAAAGATATATCTAAGGCATTTGATAGAGTTTGGCAACAGGCTCTCTTATCGAAAATGCTGCTTTTGGTATCATTCAAACCCTTATTCTTTGGATTAGAAACTACTTTCTAGATCGTTCAATACATGTTGTATTGGATAGTTTCAAGTGTGATCTTCACAAAATAAATGCTGGTGTTCCCCAGGGCTCCGTTTTGTCTCTGATTCTCTTCCTCATTTTTATAAATGATCTCTTGCCTTAAACTTCTAATCCACTTCATTATTTTGCCGACGAGTCTACCCTCAGCATCTCACACTCGTTCTCAAATTCTCGTCCATCTCCTTCGGAAGTGGAATTGCAACGGCATCGTATGGTTAGCCCATTGAACTTAGATCTTTACAGCATTAGCAAAATGTGCCCCTTTTGGCATTGTCCTTGCATGACACTTGCATCACAGAAGACGAAAAGCTTTCAGCTTTCGGTGTGTGTGTTAACGATGATCTTTGTTGGAATGACCACATTCTCGACCACCAATGCTGCGAAATGCTTAGGATTTCTATATTGATGTAAGAAATTTTTCACCCTCTCTGATCTGGCTACAATTTATAAGGCGTTTACACGTCCAAAACTCGAGTACAATTCACATATTTGGGCAAGTGCAGCACATACTTCTCTCTACTTATTGGATAGAATTCAAAACAGAGCCTTAAAACTGATAGGAAACAGAGCTATAATGGAATCATTTCAATTTCTTCAACACCGGGTAGGGGTCTTTCGGTGGAGTTCTGTTTGGCATCATCTATCTCGCCAAACATTTTATTTTGCATATAAATAGTTACTTCACTTTTTGTTAATTGGCTGTCTGTTGTTTCGGGTTTTTGTAAATAGGTTGATAGAAATGAGGGCCACGACGAGTCTTGCTGTTTTCATACCATGAACTCGTTTAACTTTTGGATTTAATGGGATATGAATAAAGATTTATGAGCCTTAGGGTCGCTAACTTGCTGTCTTAAGATCAGGAACTATTAATAACAGAAGTCGTTTGAGGTTCGTTTCAGAGCAATTTCCTCGTGTTCAGATAAGTGATCAAGCAGTTGATCTTCAGTTCGGATAGTTCGTTAAGGTCGTTGAGGAATAACTTTACGAAAAGTGTACCCCTATTGGCCAGTGCCCAGGGCATGTTGCAACTACCCTTACTATGTCTTTCTGGGTCTGCATATTAGGTAATTTGTTCAGGACTTATTATAGGTGGGCTACACCTTTTTAAATATAATGCACTTGGTTAAAGTGCCCCATATACGGTTGGATTCTATGAGAAAAGTAGAAAAGAAGATTTTGTCCTTCTAAGCACCAAGAAGAATGATAACTCTTTCCCCAAGAGAGTTATGAAGGGCTAATCCTTACCTGGCTAGCTCATCAGCCGTTTAATATCTCTCTATTCTACTGTGACCCGGAACCAGATAAGAGTTAATGTTAAGGCTCCCAATCTCATCCTGGCATTGCTAGAACAATTAAAAAGACGAAAAAAAAAAACAATTCAATGGCCTTAACGGCCACCTGGCTGTTTGTTAAAAAATGGTCGCATTCCGGTTTTGATTTGGATCTCTTACGTTATTTTTATGCTTCCCTTATTACCATTACTTCAGTATGAAAGACACTAGCAAAATCATGTAGCCGAAAAGACTTACAGAGATTTAAAAACTCAGAGAAAATTCCGAACTGACACTTCACTCCACCGGTTTTTTCTTATTTCGCTTTTTATTGTTTAACTTTTCAAACTTTGTTGTCTTGCGATCTATTAATTTTTGAAATCTTCAATAAAATTTTAGCAAATATCGAAAAATCATTGTGGTTATCTCATACATTCTAAAACAAGTAAATAAATGTTAATCAAATAATTGATTCATAATTTTTGTAAGTGAAATGTGCAATAAGTTCATTTTAATACTTGACTAGTTTTTACAATCTGAACAGTAAGTGGCACTTAAGTTGTTTATTTGTCAGAAGCAAGTGTCACTTATCACGGCACAATGAATGAGGCCCTTAAGATTTAAGAACTAATAACTAACTCTAGTATCTCAAATCGCTTAGTATTTTTTAAGATTAAATGTACATATTAATATAAAATACTCAAAATATATTGTAATTACAAAAATGTGCAAAAAGCATGAAATTCGATCTTCAAATTAATCTAGAAGGTACTTCTGCAGTACAGACCTAAACACGGAGGGCATTATTTCAATCAAATTTGAACAACTATTGGGATGTATGATATCGACATCATCGACCGTTCCCAAAATTCTGTAATAGAGTATTTCACACTGGCGGTTGAAGGCCGAGACTTGTTGGTCCACAAGTAACGTACTATCAACAAACACGTACTATCAACAAACAAAATCTATACATCGAATTGGACAAAACGTCACGATTGATGGCAAAAACTTGCAAGTCTTTTGAAGATAAGACAAATGACAGTTATTTTTTCACATATGAAAATGCCATGTCATCAGCAAAGGCTGTAATAAATCTATTACAATTTTGTTTAAATATGAAAATAAAGTAATTCCGAAACAAAACTGGTCATAAGACTGATCCTTGCGGTAAACCAATATTTATTGGTATTTTATTATTATTACTAAATCTACTACCAAGCCTTACACTTTGACTTTTTCCTGATAGAAAGAAGGATGAAAACCAATTATAAATTAAGCCTCTCAATACCGCTTTGCATAGTTTGGTCAAAATTATTCTGTCATTGACTATATCAAATGCTTTAGTCATATCTATGAACATATACGAGTAGTTAAATAATTGGAATTATTATTCAAACTGTCGTTTTAAATTTGCGTCTTTGGGTGATCTTCCTTCACGAAAACCAAACTTTTCGTCACTAAAAAACTTATTTTTGTCCAAAAACCATATTATTGCTTTTTTATTAATTTTCCAAAATGCCTTAGAAAGTGTAGGAAGTAATGCGATTGGTCTGCGCTAAGTCAATAATGTTCGATTTCCTTTTTTGATCAGCAGAATAATTTTAGCGATCTTTAAAGATGACATAATTTGATTGTGAATTTCCAGCGCAGTAAACTGATCGAAAATAAAAGTAATTGGTTGAAAAGAGTCATCAATAAGGTCAATATATACATAAGTTACATTCGCAATCAGTTTGTGGAAGAGAAGGGTTTAAATTTATAGCAATTTGTAAAGGTTCCGAAATTACTACACTTTCAACTTAAATTTTAGTAAATCTATTGTGATTTTTCAATATTTAACATTTTAAAAGTAAAGTGTAAAAAGTAAAGGATCATACTCGTATCTATTAAGTGTGAATAAGGTTTTTTTTAAACCAAATGGAAATATTGAAATTAAATTTACGTGTAATCCGAATTTTGGCCGAAAAATCATCTTAACTTTTTGGATGAATGGTTGTGTTAACAAACAAAACGTCCGTATATGGGAAGAAACCAACTCACACGAGGCTCACCAAATGACAATGCACCCACAAAAAGTTACCTTTTGGTGAGGATTTTTAGACGGCGCGGCGGTGATGCGGTCACAGTCAATGGCGATCGATACAGTACGATGATAACCAATTCCTTATCACCCGATTTGAACCTTATGAACTTAGATGACATGGAGTTCCAGCAGGACGGCACTATGTTCTACACAGCAGAAGCCACGATTGATATTCTGCATGAACGATTTGAAAGTAAGGTGATATGATTTGGCCACAAAGGTCATGCGATTTGATCCCGCTATACTTTTTCTTGTTGGGTTTCCTGATGTCGCAGTTCTATGCGAATAAATCACAATCGACCGATTCCCTTGAATCAATTATGTATTGTGGGTATTGCACTGCGAACTGGAGATCTATTGTGCCCCCACAATTCATCCATATTCAAGGATGAGTTTGCTCATCTTATAGGTAGTTCTTCCTCAAAATTTATTGTTCTTATCTAAGTATTTGGGGCACCTTCAGAGGGAATAGGTCGCTCTCTTTCAACTGATGCCTAGTAGTAGTTTCATCTTCCTTAACTTTGGGAGTTGTTTCCAATGCTTGGATTGTTTTATTTTGTTTTTGATAATATTTTCTCTTACTACGCAATAGGGCTCAGGTCGTGTTAAAGGGGTTGGTGCGCCTATTTTTGCTAAGGTTTGCCTCTTAGTTTTCTTGAACACCCAAGTGACCTTGTATCCAGTGAAGTGTAACCCTGATCTGTTTTCCAAGTTCGATTAATGTCTACTGTCTAGATAACACATGCCATCGCTAAAATTCATGCGGATCTATGCGGAAGAGTCATTGAAAATTGGACCACTACGGGCATTTGAATGATGTCATACTCGTATTTCATTCATAATGGCATACATGGGACTTTCAAATAAAAATAATTTTATTAATACCTCATACACAACACAGCTTGTTTAATTCCATTTCAACATTTACCCGGCCTTACTGAAAAACTGTTTATTTGAAATCAATACGCTTCGATCATTTAATCAATCTTTTATGAAATTTAATTGAAATGAAAAATCTTACAACCCAACCAGTTCAGCTGGTGAATATTTTTGAGACTTTTAAATTCCTATTAAAATGGTTACAATGGAATTTTTCACAAGCCTGTTTTTATTTCAGCTGCTCGTTATAAACACTTTCTACTTCTCGCCATTAGTGTATCTGTGTACCGCCTTCACTTCTTCCCCTATCTGCAATAACTATCTGTAGCATCCTTTTCAATTCGATTGTGTCTGGCCTGTCTAGTGTTCAGATTGTTTGCAAAACTACTGCATTGAATCTTAGGGCATGTGCGGTAGTGTCAGCAATTTTACCGCAATCGCCTGATATGTTTATAATCTTTATATTTAATGCTATGTTGATGCGTATCTTCAAAGTGCGTCCATTGATGACAGATGATATTAGAATGAAATACCATAGTTGTAGATACCTCCCCTACACGATGCTTTCATCCTCACACATGGTGTTATATTATTTTTGTTCCATTTCGAATTTTGTTTGTATTGTTCATTTCAAATAAATTATAAACTAGATTCCAGATTGATATGGCCTTGATTGAGTGTTTCAATGTTTGCTAATGATTTGATCTAGAAATTTATTCTATTGAAATGGAAAGTGGAATTTTAATATATTTTTTTTTTTGAATTCATTGAATTGAGGAAGATTGTTAAGAAGTGGTAAGAAATTTGCGAAAGCTAAATAAAACTAAGAAAAAAAAAAACAAATTTACATATAAGGAGATATAACATTTTCATTGTATATGGCAAACTTGCTCAGTAAATAGGTACTGTCCACAAGAGTGATATATGAATAGGTATAATAAACATATTTATAAGATAGAATACATATATATAATGTATGTACATAGTATATGTTGTCAAATATATTCTGTCATATAAATATCTATACCATGCCTATATGTCACTTGTGGACCGTATTTATATGGCAAGTGTGCCATATGCATATATCTGACAATATAAAAAATGTATTTTGTTATAAAATGAAATGCACGACTGGATCGCAGGTACTTGCTCTCATGTAAAAGTACTTTAGAATTTCAAAATTGCTTATACATAAATATACTACATGGATTTAATAAATTAAAAATGTTCAAATGCATAAAATTGCCGGCCGATTATGAATTTATCGTTTTATTATTAATTGATTTTTTATATAACAAATTTCTTTAAAATTTTTCAAGAAAAAAATTTGGGATGCCAACTTTAAGTACATATATTTAGTAATAATAGATCTTAGGAAATGATTTCAAAAACTAATCATTCACACATTTTAAAGATGGAAGCGGGTCAAAATGCTGTATTTTAAAATACTGTATGGTTAAAATTCTGTTTGATACTGTATGGTCATAATACTGTATGGTTAATATTCTGTATTTCAAAATACAGTATTTCAAAATACAGTATTTCAAAATACCGTATGTACAAAATACTGTATGATCAAAATACTGTATCTCATAATACTGTATATATCAAAATTTTTCCTCTCAAAATGCTGTATGAGCGCATGAACACCTGAAAGTTTTGACAGATCAATTAGTTTGGTGCGATTATTTATGCAATTGTTGATTATAATCAAAACGATTGTAAAAATATGCCGATGAGAATCAGCCTTGATAACTCCTTAACAAATATCTTATTGATCTTATGTTGGTTATTTTCCAGATTCTTTTAATGCTAAAGAAACTTTGCATACACCCAAACTTGCACCTACCCCAAATCCTATAGTGTGCCCATGCAGGGGGGTTGCATACCTTACATACCTCACTGCTTATACGTCGTAATAAGAAAAGGGATTATAAAAAACGGGATTATAAAAACGTTTTTACATTTTGAAATACAGTATTTTGAGATACACTATTTTAAATACAGTAATTTAACCCATACAGTATTTTGACCCCAACCCTTTAAAGATATTGATTTTTCAAAAAAAAAAAATGGAACTTTTTTTCAAAAACCAAAACGCATTTTTGGAATATTTTTATATATGTACAATATTATTTTAAATTCAAAGGAGCCCCTATGTACATATACAAATTTTGGTTAGAATCATAAGATCCGTTAAGGAGAAACTCGAAAATCAAAAAAACTTTGATGCTTAATTTGTATGGCTTAGTTCATTTTGAAGTATTGTGACGGTGTTTGGATTCTCTATTAAATCCATCTGTCACTTTGAGAATTGAGAATTCTAGTTGTGATGAACACGATCGATTGCGGATCGATCTTCTTCTTGATATAGTTTTTCCTCAAAACAGTGCAAATTTTATTTTATGTTAGAACTGTTATATAGTATCATACTTATTGGTTAAAACGATTATTTTTCAAATTTTAATTGAATTTTGCGTCATACTTTCTCTAACATTTTATTAAAGTTAAAATCATCAAATAGCTATTTTATTTATTAATTATCGTGCTAACTTCATAAAACTCTGACATTTACAAACGTCAGAAAAAAATCTGTTAACTTTGTTTTTAGCACGAACTCACATTGTGTTTATTTATTGAAAGAATAGTACGATACTAGTTACAAAATGTTCAAAAATTAAGAAAGAATTAATTGATACTTTAAAGTCCGCAAATTGTTAAGTAGTAGTATCATACTAATACCGTAACACTAGGCTGTTTTAAATTTTGCGCCATTAACGCGTGCAAAAACACTTTCAAAGTGCTATGCAACATACAAGAAAAACCATCTACTTCCGTCAAGAGAAAAACTGGGTCAATTCAGCACTCTTCTTTTCGAGCGACGGCATTTGTCGCCAAAATCACGTTTATTTATAATTAACAAGATTCTATTTATATTAGTTCAGTGGTTTCTTTTTTGTTGTTGCGAAGATTACTCATGATTACTCATTCGCGTTTGAGCAAAAAAACAAAAGTAAAAGTCAATGTTTATGATCAGAATAATCAAATGATTAATATCGAGGATTAAAAATGCCAAATCCCAAGTAACACATTTATACAGAGGTACATTTATTTACCTGCTCCTGCATGTGTTAATTTCTGCTGCCACCTAATCACTTGTCATGAGCAAATTGTCAAAACACAAGCCAAGGACATCAGAATTCTTACAAATTCGAACGAATGTCAAAATTAATCCGTTAGCTTGTACGGCTTCCCACCCGCCAATGGATTTGGATTAAGTTTGTGGTGTTCATTTTTATTTTTATTCTGTAAACAAAAAAACAAATTTCTCACATGGGGGAGACACACAAAAAAAATGTTTACACGCTTGGTTGACGTTTCCGATGACGACAAGAGGTTATGTTTCATTTTCATTGGGATTTAATTACGAAAACCAAAACTCTGGTAATTCAGTTTTGCCTTTTGTCCCATCTGGTCGATGACGACGTAGAATTATATACCTACTAAGTGATATTAAAGATTTTGACCGTAGCGGCGGCGTAGCCCATTTTGTGTTTACCTTGATATTCTGTGAAACGGTATCTTTTCATTAATAAGAATTTATGTGACAGTTACCCAACTTTTTGAAAAGGAATCATTTTCGGAACTCTTGTTACCTACCTGTATCGTATTTTGCACACGTAGGTAAAGATTAGGTAGAGCTATACCCACGGATATAAATAAAACGAAAAAATGCGAAAGAATTTCAATGATTTAATGTGATCTGGGGATTACCTGATTGGGGGTGTGCATTGTGCATGCGGTTATATCTTCAATTTTGATCTTTTTCTTATTAAATACAATAGAATGAAAAAAATATATTTTATAAAATTTGTGTAGGTATGCAGGTATGCTGTGAATTTTAATTCAAATTATTCCTTTTAATTTTCTTCGGGTTACAAAAAATAAAAATATCACAATCAAGGTGGCGAGGAATCAGTATAATATTAATTGTTGACAATCATGACAAATAAATGTGATGGTATTATGACAGATCACGTATGCCAGTTTGAAGCTATTAGGAGTGGTAAAACTGACATATTATCATCGAATTGATCGGTTTTCTAGACTGAACGTTTTTTTATTGTTGTCTAAAGCATAAAATATTCAGAAACTTCAATGCATTACATTACATTACATAACAATACAATATTCATAATTATGTACATACATATGTATGTATGTACCTAGATAAAAAGTCTGTTTACTTACTTTTTGCAGACAAAGGTAAAACCTGTCAAAATAATGAAATGAAAAAAAGTGTTCTTTGAAAGAGTAGAGTAGAGGGAAACTTGGTAAACAAAAATTAAAATAAAGCGCTGGATAACATTTGTGCGTATAAGACCTGGAAAAAGATACATAAATGTATGTAGGTACATAAATATGTACCTATATATTACTAGACATGCTGACGTTTTGGGCCTTGTTGACATTTGAGCGTAATCATAACGAGTGTCTCCTTGTGTAATAAGACAAACCTGGAAGTGATTTATCCTAGGACACCTGCAGATCGCATAAACCGTTTCTAGTATCGCCCTTCGGATAATATGAGGTCTGCCACTGACATGGTGTAAAGTTAGCAAAGCAATATTCATCGATCGAAAAGAGATAAGTTTGATAAATAATTGGTTGAGAAAACTTCAAATTTGTCGTTCTTTTATTCTACATAATGTATGTATGTATTTTTTTTAAATTTCAAAAAATGTAGTCGAAAAATGTTCAGTTAATCAAATGACATTTGAGCAAAGTTTTAGTGGAATTAGTACGATTTTAAAGCTGTTTTAGTGTGAAATTAGGTCAAAACAAGGATTTTGCAAATTTTAAGCTGCACTTTCCATGGCAAGAGGTACTCTTGAAGGATTTGTCAATTCTTCGCATTGCTATATTATATCATATAATAAAACGGCAAACGTTTTTTGCGGTACACTTTACGCGGCCCACAAAAACCGAAGGGGCATAAATTACGTATTAAACGAAAGCATTTTTTGCATAGATATGCACAATGCCAAAATTATTTTAATATACTACACAGAAATTGTTTAAAACAACAAATAAAAATTGCAAAAAAAAAAATGCCCGGACATCTGTTGCTGAATAGAGCATACATTTACACTACACTGATACAGTTTTAGCACAGATAATTATCGACTAGCGACATCTGTTGCTGAATAGAACATACATTTACACTATACTGTCATACATTAAGGGTATTCATGTAACGAGATAATTTTCCGCTTTGTAGAAAGATATAACTTTCCGCAGCATGTTTTCATGAACACCCCCTAAGAAATACTTGCGTAAATGTGGGAAATATTTTGTGAAATGTCAAATTAAAAGTCAGAATCCATACTTCTTTAGTTTACGAGGCTTATTTCTGCACTTTCCGCAGCAAATTTGTGAGATAATTGTATGCGATTTGCAAAAACTTTTTCCCATACAAATTTTGATAGCTCGTTTCTGCGGAGATAAAATTATCTGGTTTACGAGGTTTACGAGGGTTTTCCGCGCTTACATGAATACCCCTATTATATACATAATTATCTGTGGTTTAAGTTTAGTAAAAGTTAGAACCATTTTAACTTTTGCTTTTGTTGTTGTTTGGAAAAATACAGCACATTTTTTTCACTTTTCACTCTTTGAAGTTGAATGTAGTTATGTAAGTCTTAGAGTATTAACTACATCTATCGGGCAATTTCTATGTTAGGCTAGGCCCGCACATTCAATTTTAGTTGCACAACTGTTTCGTTGCTTATAGAAAACAGATGAACTATTTGGTTGAATGTCCGCGGAGGTGCATATAATTATATGTTACACAAAATAGCGAACTCTTTTTGAGCAATCGTTTAGTTTGTGTCAAAACACAAACTTCTTAGTTGCTCAAACCAAGCAGTTGCGAAACTAAAAATTGAATGTGCGCGCCTAGCCTTAGTGTTTTCAAGAAGTGAAAAAGTGAAATTTAGAACTATTTCAACTTTTACTTTTTGTGTTTTTCGAGATGGAAGATAGAAATTTGAAATGAGTTAAAAAAAGAGAGCATGTAGTTCTAGCTTTATTCTATGCGTTACTGTTTTCAAATCTTCCCTGAAAATAAAATATCCCCCTGGTTTGACAAGAATGCGTTAACAAACAAATAAAATATCAATTTCGAATTAGAGCTGAGTAAATCGTTCATTTCAAATGATTGAATCGTTAAACAATCGATTACGAAAATGATCCGATCATTTTAACCAACCGATCATTCGATCATTTTCATTTCACTGAAATGATTCAATACTGTTCCTATTCGATTTTAATTTTGATTTCGATGATAAGATTCTCACAAAATACTCTATTATTGTAAGCCATTATTGCTAAATAACATCGAATGATGCCTACTTTGTACATGGATTAAAAAGTGTCAAAACAGTTTTCGGCTGACATTTTGTACGAAATACACTTTGTACGTCACAACTGAATTCGTCCTCTATCAAGTCATAAACTGTCAAATTCCATCAAAGGATGGCTACGATGTCGATGGATTAAGAAACGTCCAAAAATCCACATTAAACATACCGGATTCTGATACATCAAATAACATCAGCTCAACCCAACAATTGATTTTGCGGCCTACAACATCAACAACCAATCTGCAACGTGTCAAAAATCTGCAATGTGTCAGAAATGTGTATAGGTTTGAAATTTTGTTTACCATTAACTGTTTTCCTTTGGACTCCAGGATTGAGTGCTTAGTAGGTACTTCTCATTGCATTCAACAATTTAAAAAAAATCATGAATTCTGTCTTTTATTGAATGATAATGAATTAAATAAATAAATTGGCACTCGAATTTCGAAAGCTGGGTCGGCTAGTTTGATTATGAGCAAGTAAAATAGTAAAAGGAAGAACTTATTCTAAGGTACTCGTAGTAACTGAATTAATTTCTTTCCTGATAGTTTAGGGATAACTCAAAAATTAAATTACAAAGTTGACCAAAACATTTTGTTAATTTTTGTTCTTTTGTTTTGTTTGATTATGATTTCATAATTCTTATTTTAGGTTGATAAGTTCATATATAATATGACACAGTGATTTAAATATAAAACTAGCTTCTGTGGAACTAAACGTGCTCGTGAAGGTATTTACTTAAAACCAGGAAAGGTCGGTGTAATTTTGTTTAACAATAAAGATAAGGTGGAACGTAGGTATACAATACATTCATTCTCATACGAAGGTATACGGTGGAAAATAAAACCTAATTCATTTCCGTGATAAAAATTCATTAAGACGATAAAAAAAGGAAATACATATTTCCTTAATATGCAGCAATAAAAAATGTTCTATACATAGTATAAGCCTTGGGTTGGCAACAGCATTTTTGTTTAAGAAAAAAAAATAAAAGAAAACATCCACTGTTGTTTTAATTTTGTTCCCTTAAATCCCAGATTCTTAATGTCAACAATACATAATTTTTGAGTCTTGCAATAAACTAAAAAGACATCTGGATTTTCAGATATATGTAGTAAAAAAAACTTATGTAGCTATCACAACAGCTGTTTTTAATAGCCCAAAATGTTAAGCAGGCTAGTATTAGGATATTAGTATCATACTATTTAACAATTTGCTTACCTTAAAGTAATTTGCTAACTCTTTCTTAATTTTGATTATTTTGCAACTAGTATCGCGCTAAAGCTATTCTTTTAAAAAATTGCTTTTGAACAAAATTATTTGCACAACGTAAAATTTACACGTCTTCTCTTCATTGAAGCCTTATAACTTTCAAAATAAAAAAGATATTTATTTTTATTAATAATGAATATGTACATATTCTCAAAACGGTACACAAAACAACAAAATCGAATTTCTAACGGTTCGTTTTAAAAACATAAAAACAAAAGTGGCAAAATTATTTGCACATGTTTGAATTACTGCATTTAACACCACTGGAAGCCAATAAGTAATTTTTTTTTTAAATAAAACGAAACGTTGTTATATGAAAATAGCATTACCTAGTAAGTTGTGCTTCCAAAAAAAAAATGATTTTTTTTCAAAAAATCAAAATTTTTTTTTTTTTTAAGTTTTGAAATGCAATGGATTTTAGACTTTTTAGAAGCATCTCTACAAAAAATTTCATTAAAATCCGTCATGTCGATAATGAGTAATTCAAAATTTAAAAAAATAGTTCTATGGTAGGCACAAGCTGTAATATCTTAATTTCAATTTTTTTTTTATTAAATTAAATATCTTTAAAATAAATTGAAATAAAAAAAATTTTATCAAAATTCTAGGATCAGTTTTCGAGAAAAATACGATTTTTGAAAGTCATTTTTTGACTATTGTATGGTGGGTACCTTTATTTCTAAGTAAAATAAAACTTTTTTTCATACATCTTGTAGACTATGTTGATAAACTTTTATTTATCAAGTTTGAAAAAAAAATCTAATAGGTATAAGGTTTTCGAAATATTGAGTTTTGAAAAAAAAAAATTGAAATTTTTTTTAAAAATCCAAAACAATTTTTTTTGAAAATTTGAATACATAATTCTATTTAAATTTTTGGGGAGCTTTAGCACAAAAAAAAAATGATCAAAATCCATTGTACCGTTTTTGAGAAAAATTAAAAACTAAAAAAATTGTTCTTTGGGGGGTACCCTCAATATCCATTTTTCGGAAAAAATTTTTCATTCAGTACCTAGCTTTAAATAAATAAAATTTTTGTGTATCTTTTTTTTCAAATCTGTCGTGCAGTTTTTGAGAAAAAAAAATTACAAAATTTCGTAAAAAAATCGTATGGCAGGTACCGTTATTTTTGGCCTTAAAAAAAAAAGAAAAAAACATGTGGGGGGGGGGGGGGCGGAAATTAAAAATAATATCTAGCAAGTATGAAGAAAATCGGCCGAGCCGTTTAGGCTGTAGTCGAACCGACAGACAGACAGACAGAATTGCGAGACCCACTTTTTTAGTCTTCGCTATCATCGTAATGTCAACTTTGATCAAAATCTCGAGTTCGATTTTTTTTTACGAATGCATAACTTGCCTTATACCTAGTACCTATAAGTCGCAAGTAAAAATGCCGTGTCGCAGCTCGTAGAGAACCAGGAGCAGGACCTAGTGTCTTACAACTCTCAACCAATCCGGTGTGTGTGTTACGATGAATGGAGTGGAGAGTATACAATTTTCTGACGATTCCAAACGTCTAATGATGAGCACTTTTAATGACGAAAGATACTCTTGGAGGATTTATCAATTCCTCGCAATAAGCAGTACATCCCTGAAAGACTTTTTTGCAGCAGCTGTGAATCAAACCCAAGACCCTCTAAATGACAGTCCAATGAACTATGGTTAAGATGTTAGTCAAGTCAATAAAGGCTTCCACCACAATTAAATTCAACAGTTTTGAAACTTGGCTCAATTGCTCGTTTTACTGACGACGAAGTGCCCTCTAGTGGCAGTGATTTGGAACGTGGCATTATTTCGGTTTTGTGTCCCTCTATATTTTAACATCGACTTCATACAAATCTCTACACAGCCCCATTTCACAACTTTTAAAAGAAGTAACAGGAAAAGCATTGTGATTTAGCATTGTGGTCAAGTTTTTTCAAGCTTGTCCAATTACTACTTACATCGCTGTCTTCAGTTTCGTACGATATGTTCGTTGAGTTCCTCTTCAACTTGTGTGCGCCACCTGAGTCACGCTTATCTCTGGTGCTCCCACGTCGATGAATTAAGTTTTGGGGATTGATTCAAGAGGCCATTGTAAGAATTTATCTGATACCATTCGTAAACTTGACAACTTGCCTTATTAAAGAATCCGATTATTAGATTCCTTTTGTTACTTTCACATTATCGTAACATTTGTATACAATTTGACAAACTCTACTCGTTTACTTATCAAGTAAAGTGTTTTCACCACATTTATCATTTCTTCGACTTTAAACTAAATTCTTTTGAACAAAAACAGATGTCATGTGCTCTTCAGGTTGAATGAATAAAACTACCTTTATGGTTACAATAGAATTATGCGGGTGGTCAAGCATGACAGCAAAATTATGAATGACAGTGTCATAAATAGAAAAGAAATACTGTACTTCTTATGTATACATTATATTCTGATGCCAAAAAATGATATTTTGTTGTTTGTTTGAAATATGTTATATGTAGTTCGTAATTAATTTGTTCAAGTGACGGAAACGTTCGTCACACAATTTCAACATTATCCATCACGAATGAATTGGACGTGAACGACACAGTTGATGAGAATGAGTGGAAATAAGACTCTTACTCTTACACATTCATCATTATCATTTGACTTATGTCACCTGTCAGTCAGTCAAGTGTGAGATGTGTCATGTGCAAAATGCGTTACACTCACTCTAATGATGGACACTCAAATTAGGTTTTAGATTTGTGAAAAAATTTTGATGGGATTTCCATAAGTTAAAAAAAAAAAAAGAAAAAAAAATCATTGATGTTTAGAATATTGTCTTCAGTTTATTTTTTGTTTGTTTTTATACTTTGCGGGGAATAGAGGGATTTCGACTGCCTTTAAAGTGTTTGAGCACAGTGCGAGCGTTTAAAAAAGTTGTAAAGGATTTTAAAGAAAATACCCATTGACATTGGTTTTGAATGTCTGAACATCGTAATAGGAAGGAAATATTGATCCGGGTTGGTTATGTTAAAGGGTCCAACACAACCAACTATTTTACAAGAACACTGTTTATAAAAATATAAAGCAAGGAACATTGCAGTGGTTCTTAAGATCAGGATTTAATGAGTTTTTCATACACTGCTGTTCTAAATCCAAATCCTGAGGAACAAGGACGTATCATCAGCAAAACAATTTATTAGATTAGAATTTTCAGACAAAAAATTATTGATTATCGGAGACGAAACGGAGCCCTGTGGCACACCAGTTTTTTTTTATGAAATTTAAACTTAAAACCATCCAACACAACTTATATTAAACGGTTCGAAAGGTAGTTTCAAATCCAACTAAGAAGAGATTCATGAACTCATGAATACCCAAAAACAAGCATTTTATAAGGCTCGATGCCAAACTCTATCAAATGCTTTTGAAATATCAAGTGCAATAATCTTACTTTCTCTAAAACGATGTTGAGATTTGTGCTACTGTTGGGTGAGATATACGATCAGATCACCAGTAGACCTTTTGCTACGAAAGCTATATTTCCGGTAATTGAGAAGCTTTCGTTCTTCAGGACATTTCTTGAGCTGATAATTTATCAGCGTTTTCATAACTTTGGAAAGACCCGGTGTAAGTGCAATTAGACGATAGTTAGAGGAGGGTGAAGATTTGCCGTTTTTAGGGACAGACTGGACCAGTAGACCTTTATAAGTTTTGTGAATGCCATTTAAAGGGAACTTAGCGGAAGGATGCGTGTAGGAAGGAGAATCATGGTGTAGTTTTGTTTTGTTTATTTAAATTAATTAATATTAATTTTGGTATAAGGTTTTAAGAAAATTATCATACATTCATGCAATATTAGAAAATGATGACCTTTAAAATCTTTTAAAGTTTCTAAAACAAGTAGTTGAGCAGAGTTTTCAAACAAAATGGATCAATTTTTTTTTTTTTAGCAAGGTAACAATATGAAATCCGAGCAGCATAGACCAGTGATTAATCTTCTCAATAATGAATCTCAAAATAAATGTCTTGCAAACCAGCGATTTGTCAAATCAAACAAACTTCATTTTAAAGAACGCACCCATTTAAACAAAATATTGACAAATAGAAATGACAATCAACAATAAGAAAATCATTCAAAAAAAAATGTATGTATGTTACCGGGGAAGAAATAAAATATTAAATATAAAACAATATGTGTATACCATATATAATATTTTTAAGTTACTAACACTATATATCCATCGAGCACTTAATTGAGATTTAGTGTGATTTAATCTTCTTTGAATCTCGAAAATTTACCATAAAAATTTATTTCATTAATCAAGTAAATTAGAATTAAATCTTATTTCAATGTTCCAATTGTTGTACAAATCAAATTGATCTACGTATATCCATATCGTGCTGAATTATCTCGATCAGTTTTCATCGATTGGCACAAATGACATTTTCTATTTCTCACTTCCACTTCATATTCATAATAAAAACGAAACACTAATTTTTTATTAATTTTTGTTTATAAAATAAATAAATTTTTTGCTTAGAAATAAGTTTTCTCCTTGCTCAAAAGAGCATAATATTAACATTTACTCTTTTGCTCTTTTGCGGTCAGCCATCAGACGAATAGGGGGAATAACATGTAGCATACGAAAACATGCACGTGCCGTAACTATTCGGGACTGGTGGAAGTCTGATCATAGCCTCTCCGTGGCGGCCGCTAGAAACAAGCCTTTAAAAAGGTTTGGCTAATATGATCAGGCTGGTTCCTCAGGTTGGCGACAGGTTAATTCCCTGTCCCGTAAAACTTTTGAATTACGAGACCGACAACAAGCCTCGGAAACGGACTGATCACACGACGACAACCAACGCAACGAAAACTGAAAAACGATTTACGAATTTTCTTATGGAACGTACGATCGCTCTATAGAGCTCGAGCTGCTCAGCAGCTAGCCGATGCCCTGTCAAAATATAAAGCTGACATAACAGCTCTTCAAGAAATCAGATGGACAGGGAATGGTGTTCTACAGAAGAAAGAATATGACATATACTATAGCTGTCATACAAAACACCATGTGCTCGGGGTAGGCTTCCTAGTCAGCGAAAAAATGAAGTCTACCATCATCGGCTTTAACGCTATAAGCGAAAGGCTATGCACCCTTCGCGTGCGAGGCAAATTTACGAACATCAGCCTCATTAACGTTCACGGACCTACGGAGGAGTCCTCAGACGAAGAAAAAGAGACTTACTACGAACAAGTCGAGAGGGCCCTCAATGCCTGTCCAAGGTATGATGTTAAAATCATGCTTGGGGATTTGAACGCAAAAATAGGTCGGGAGCCGGTATTCAGGCATTACGCAGGCACCCATAGTTTGCATGAGAACACTAATGACAATGGACTTCGAGTCTTAGAATTGGCAGCATCGAAAAACATGGTCGTTGCGAGTACCAGGTTCCCGCGTAAAGATATCTACAAAGCCACCTGGGTATCACCTGATGGAGTCACTCGTAACCAAATAGACCACGTGTTGATAGACCGTCGCCACTACTCGAACTTGATGACGGTACGAACGTACCGAGGTGCCAATATCGACTCGGATCACTATCTTGTTGGTATGGTTTTCCGAGGGCGGATTGCCTTGCGAAGACGCATTGCATCCGCCGATCAGGTTCGAATCAACACGGCTGCCCTGCGCAATGAAAACACCAGTAACACCTTTGGTAATGCGTTAGGACTCGCCCTAGAATCACTTGATTTAGGGAGAGTAAGTCCTGGAGCCGTATGCTGGGCGTAAATGAGAAGTGGACACGCCTTAAGAATATTGTCATTAGTACTGCCAACTCCATCTTAGGCAGCAGTCGTAAAAATCGGAACGACTGGTTTGATGATGAATGCAAGCTAGCGACTGAACGTAAGAATGTTGCGTACCGAGCAATGCAACAATCTCATAGAACGCGGGCATGCGAAGAGGAATATAAAGAGCTCAGAAGAATAGAAAAACGGCTACACAGACAAAAAAAATCAGCCTGGGAGAAGAACCTAATCTGTGAAATAGAAAATAGCCGAGAGTGAGGTCCGCACCAGGCGCGGAAGTTCTACCAATCCGTCCGAAACATGACGCAGTACACACCACGCTGCACATACTGCAAGGACGGAGAGGGAAATCTGATCACCGATCCTGAAAGCATACTGGAGCGGATGGGAAGTGTACTTCAATGAATTGCTAAATGGTCAGCTCACTGCAGAAGTGGAGGCTCCACTACTTCAAGAAGAATACCCTATGTTGCCGCCACCAAGCATAGAAGAGGTTGAGAAGGCTATAGGCCGGCTTAAACAGAACAAATCCCCGGGAGCCGATGGCATACCAGCCGAATTATTTCATCACGGCGGGCCAGCCTTACGTCAAGCAATTCATGATATTATAGTGCACGTATGGGAGCAAGAAGAAATGCCAGAAGACTGGCGAAAAGGCATAATATGCCCCATACATAAGAAGGGAGATGTCACAACGTGCAGCAATTATGGAGGTATCACGTTGTTGAGTACCGCCTATAAGATACTCTCCTCTATCCTACAAGACCGGATAACCCCATACGCTAAAACCGTTATCGGACAATATCAGTGTGGTTTCATTCCAGGCAAATCAACAACTGATCAGATATTTACCCTTAGGCAGGCGATGGAAAAATGTCTAGAATTTAACATCCCAACATACCATCTGTTTATAGACTTTAAGGACGCCTATGATAGCATAGCCAGGGTAGAACTTTACAAAGCCATGAGAGAATTCGGCATCCCAAATAAATTGACACGACTATGTAGGTTGACCATGACCAACGTAACAAGCCAAGTAAAAATAGCCGGATTGCTATCCAGACCAATCAACATCTTTAATGGACTCCGACAAGGGGACGGTTTGGCCTGCCTCCTCTTCAACCTGGCGTTGGAGAAAGCAATCCGTGACTCTGGCACGGCAACAAGAGGGACCATCGTCAACAGGTCCAGCCAGTTACTGACTTACGCAGACGACATCGACATCATCGGAAGAACCGAACAAGCTGTACACGATTCCTTCATCCAGATCGAGCAGGCGGCACAAAATCTGGGGCTGCACATTAGTGAAGGTAAAACAAAGTACATGGTGGCGTCGAATGCGAGAGGAACAGTTGGTCAAACAATCAAGGTTGCGGAGCACGAGTTTGAAGTGGTGCAATCCTTTAAATACCTTGGGTCAATAGTAGCAGCCGATAACAATATAGAAGAAGAAATACGCGGGCGGCTTCTCAAATCCAACAGAGCCTACTATAGTCTGTCAAAGCTCTTCAAATCCAGAAATCTCACCATAACTTCAAAACTGCTGCTGTACAGGACCATGGTCGTGCCAGTACTCACATATGGATCCGAGACTTGGGTGCTTAGCAAAAGGCACTCCGACCTCTTAGCTGCGTTCGAGAGAAAAGTCTTAAGGAGAATTGTTGGCCCCGTATGTGAGGAAGGACGATTCCGGAGACGGTACAATCATGAACTGTACGCAATCTACCTTGAAGCAGATATCGTGACAAAAATTAAGCTCGGTAGACTCCGGTGGGCAGGGCACCTAGCTCACATGAGCGAAGAGGAACCTGCTCGGAAAGTTCTTTGTGGTACATTCTATGGTAGACGACAGCGTGGTAGACCATGCTTGCACTGGAGAGATGGCGTAGACCGGGACGCCCAAAGCCTTGGGGTGCGCAACTGGATGGCGTCGGCTAGAGACCGGGATAGGTGGAGAGACTTGTTGAAAGAGGCCAGGACCGGAACCCGGTTGTCGAGCCGATGATGATGACTCTTTTGCTCTGGTCAAATATCAATGAGCGTTTTTCTTTTTTAGATCAGATTATAGCTCTGAACAGAGTCCGAGCATGTTTTGAACATCATCTGAACCAAGCGTGCTATGAGCGCTCTGAGTTGTTTCTGAAACACATCTGTCAAATACTTCTGTTAAGCATTATCTGTTCAGTTATTTTATTCTAAGCTCACAGCACTCTGAACGAACACGCTCAGAACATGCGCAGAACGAAAAAAGAAACACATATTCGAATCTCTGAACACTGAACTCTGCTCTGAACTGAAAAAGAAAAACGTCTAATGAAAACGTCAAATTAATCTATTTTTCTTTGTTGGAATAACTTCAAAATTAATTCTAAGACTACGTTTTTACTAAGAAATAATCTGAGATTTAAAGCAATAGATTTATGTGGTGTTCCACCGCACTAAAAGATTAAAAAGAAGATTAACTTTGACATCACCTATGTATGAAAATACTAATGATGATTCACTTTTTTCTATAAAGTGGAAGTGGAAGAAAGTAATTTTCATTTGTCCCAAACGATGGAAAATCATCGAGATACTAAAGCACTATATGGATATACATATGTACATACATATGTACATATGTACAGTCTTGTGCATATTAATTGGGACAAGCAGATTTTTGAGCATTTTTTTCATTTATTTTGAATAATGTTTATAAATAAGTATATAAATATGAAATTAGTACTTTAAATGCCCCCCTTTAGCATCTATGAGTTCTTTAACTCTCTTCGGCATTGAAGAAATTAACTTCTCGCATATATTTTTCGTTTGTTGGTCGTGGAACCATACCTCAATAATTGCTGAAATTAGTTTGTTTTTAGTCATACAGTCTTTTTTCCTGAGTCTCGCTTTAACAATAGCCCATAGATTCTCAATCGGTTTGAGATCAGGTGAGTTGCCAGGCCACTCCAGCACCTTAATATTTTCCTCCGCGAAGAACTGCTTCATTTTTTTGGACGTGTGACGCGGAGCAAGATCTTGCTGAAAAATGGTTTCCTGCATCGAAGTTCTTCGTTGGATAGCAGGAAGGAGCATATGCGTTAGGACATCCGCGTACTTGGCGCTGTTCATCATGCCTTCGATGGGCTTCAAGCTTCCAGGACCCTCAGACTAAAACAACCCCAAAACATAAGCTTTGGCGGGTGTTTAGGGGTTTGAACGATATATCCAGGTCGGAGTTTTTCTCTGTCACTTTTCCTCATGACACTTACCCTGTATTCTTGGACCTAGAAATGGCTCTCTCCCGAGAAAATTACTTTTTTCCAGTCCTCTGGAGTCCAATTCGTATGCATTTTGGCCCATATTTATATTTTGTTTTGCGCATAGCGTTTGTCAAAAGCTGTTTCTTTAATGGTCTTGGAGCCTTTCGGCCCACTTCAAGAAGACGCCTTCGAACTGTTGATGAATCCACATGTACTCCAGCTGTCTCCAAGTCCTTTTGAAGCTCACCACTTGTCTTTCCAGGATTTATGACGCTGTTTCGGACCAACATTTTGTCGTCATTGGCCGTTGTTTTCCGTTTTCGAACACATTTGCCCTTTCTCTATGTTTCAATTGATCCTGTTGCCTTGTGCAATGCAATTATCCTACCGACGACGCTTGATTTTGCTACACCTACAGCAATCGATATCTCTCTAATGGTTTTTCCTGTATGTCCATGTAAAGCGATGTTTTCCACCAAGATATCTATATTTTTCTTGAAGCCGAAATATTGATAAATAGAGTACCTAGTAACATGACTTCTAAAATATTGCCAATCTTTCCAAAACCCTTAGAAAAAATGCGGCCTACCTTCAAAAAGTCAACAGTAATATTTAGATAAAACTAATTCAGGGAGCACATGCCAAAATAATCAAAAAGTTAACGCAAAAATCAAAGCCTACTACCAAGTTCATTTGAAAATTTGTTTGTCCCAATTAATTTGCACAAGACTGTAGATCAGTTCGAGTTATAAAACAATTGATCCAATGAAAGTTTATTGAAAACGAGTTATGTACATATAACGGTTCACAATTCAATTGCAATCCTGATGAACAAAATGTTAACAAGCTGACAGTAAGATGTCAGACAAAGGAATACTAGGTCAGTTCGCTTTCGTAATTCTTAGTGAGTCCCCCTGTCTAGTTCACATTAGAGAAAAAAAGCTGGAAATTTCTTTTCATTGAGCTGAATTTAGAAAACCACAAATAGACATTCTAAAATTCAATGAGAATTTTTTTTTGTAAACCTCATTACTCTCTTATTCCTATTTTTTTCTCACGTTTTACTTTTCTGCTTTTGTAAAGTGGGAATCTCAATGCATCCATTGAAATCCAAATGAGATGACGCGGTTAACCGAATCTCATCTCCTAAACTTACTTGAATGATGCATCATTCCCCACAGAGGCCATGTTATATCCTTCCACATTACCGGAGTCGACTTCAAAGCGATATCGTCGCGTTGGCGAAAAAAAACAAGTCTTTGATCTTCTTTTATCACTAAAGCTAATAGACTAATAATACCTACAGTTTTTTTTCTATCTAATTGAAGATTGCAATAGGAAAATTTGTTTATAATTATAAGAATGAGTACAAAGACAGAACAACGCTTTCTGTAAAATAAAAATGAATTGTTTCATAAGTGATTTTCAAATAGCAGCTACTCTCCACAATACAATCCGCATATTGTGCGAGTGTAGAGTCACACCGCGAAACAGCTCGTTCTCGCAGATTAATACCAAGGTGATGACCGATTTATTTTAACTAAAGTATAGCCTTATCCACCCACATAAATGTGCGAAAGCCAATAATTTACTTCGAATCGAGAACAAAATGACGATGAAATCATATTATTAATGGCTAATCAATGACACACCACATGTGGACCTAACTTCACACGAGGGCGTTCTATCTTTTGTATACTTTTTGTTATGCTATTAAATGGTCTTAATTTCTATATCATGCGATTTATCCATTCATACACGGATATCAAGCAGAAAATATATCATCACTCATTTATTAAATGCTAACTGACAAGCATCAATTAGAAGCACTTAATGTGAATAATTCTGTAAAAAAAATACGCTCTTAATGTCCAAAAAAAAAACCTGCGATGAACTTTTCTGTGACATTTTGGTTATGGAAATAATTTGTGAGGAAACCGCGATCAAATAGACCAATATTTCTGAAAGTTCCTGGAATTTGTAACTTTGACATTACATTACGTTAATTGTTCGAGTGTTGAAATGTCATTTATTTAACCTCGAAAATCTTTTTGGAGGTCGTTGTAACATCAATTTTAGCTTGGGGTGACAGATGTAATTTCAATCTTTAATTCGATGATAAACTATACATATACGTATTTTTTTTTATAGTTCAATCCGGTACTAGAATGTCTGTACTCAGATATCTACTGAACAAAAAAAAAAACTATTGACATATACATAAGATTCGACTTCGAGAGATGTAGGGCGAGAAGCCACAGTAATTAATCATTGTTAAGATGAAGTAGAGTTTGTAAGCATCAATAGCATCATGAAATCGATCAATTTCTAACTAGCTATTGGTGTCAATTTAAGTATAATTTTCTTTTTTATTGCTCTAATACGTGGTTTCAAAGAAGAGTTTGTGTGAGGTTTTTTTTTTTGTTTAAATCGACAATGAACTTAGAGAGCTTGAGTCTTACCTAATATCACGTCAAAGCGAAAATAAAGAATACAAAAATATGTTTTTCTTACAATTAACTTTATATGTGTAGTCTTAACTTTGCTTAGTATACGTTTTCACCAAAAGATAATCCCAGATTTAAGGCAAGAGATTTATGTGCTGTTTATACCGCATTAAAAGATTAAAAAGAAGATTAACTTTGACACCACCTATCGAAATTCTAAAGTTAAGTTTCTTATAAAGTGGAAAAGAGAGGAAGAAAGTTTTGTTTGTGCCAAACAATTAAAAATCATCGAGATACCTTAAAATGATATGGATATAGGTCAGTTCAAATTATAAGATAATTAATGCAATGAAGATTTAACAAAATTAATTTTTAAGTAGTACCCCTTGGAATAATGGTTAGTGCGTTGAACTGTCGTGTAAGGGATCTTGGGTTCGATTCTCATTCATTCCTGTTAATACTAATATAGGAATGGTTAGGAGTTGTAAGTCACTAGGTCTTGGTTCTCTTCAAGCTGTTGCACCACCAAACTTACTAATTTCAATTTCTAATTGACGAACTAAATTTTTATAGTAAATCTATCTTTATTTGAAGAAGATATATTGTTAATCCACTTCTCTCTCACTTTCCCTAGACAACACGGCTTTGCCAAAGACGACTAATCTCGTTAAATTCGTATCCTTTGACCTTTTAGAGGACGGAAAGAAATTCGACATTATCGTCGTCTCAACCGATTTCAGTAAGACCATTGACAAAATTTCACATAAACTTATTCTATTGCTTTAACCTTTATTCTTAAAATCGATTTCTTCTTACCTGAAAAACCGTTACTACAAAGTTCGATTCAGATCTTCCTTCTCTGATGATTTCTTAAATACCTCTGGGGGTCCCTCAAGGTTGCAACTTAGGACCTCTCCTTTTTATTCTTACTATTAACGATATTGAAATGGTTTTCAAATATTCCCATGTCACACTTTTCGTTGGCGAAATGGTTTTCAAGACTATTTCTTCGACATTATATATTCTACTCTTCTTCAACTTGAACAGTTTCTCCGTTTGGTACCTGAGTTGGTCAGAGCTAGATATTCAATCACTTTTTCACGAAAACATACCCAATCTCATATCCACCGCTGAGTCAATTCTCGACGTTAGTGTTTTCTGTGAAAGTGAGTTTAACTTTCTCCCACTTATTTACATGATTATTCTTAAAGTAAACTCAGCTTTGTGAAACGATGGTCAAAAAAATTCTCTGACCCCTGTGTGGCCATCCATAACCTTTGTTTGACCCCTTCTTGAATACGCCTGTCAAGTACGGTGTCCTTATCAACGAATGTATTTATTCAGAAATCAGATGAGAATCCTCATCTCTTGTATCTGCCCACCCACCGTACCTCTAATGGTTCCAACGAAACTTGTACTCGTATGCTTCGTAGGATTAATTGTAACATTTTCAGTTTCGACTTTAACGTCAACTTCCGAGTTTTACAAGCTTTTCCCACAATAAATATCTTCAAGTTGAGCACCAAACAACATTTACGTGCTTTTATGTTCTATGATTAGGAGCTCCTGATATAGCATTCCCTCGTATAAATAATATAAGTTTTTGACTCTTACCCCCTTCTTTAACATTAAACATTAAAAAGAATAATTCTTATAAATAAATTTACAATCTATTGCCTATATTTCAGCCATTTAATCTTTAATTAATTAATATTAAATCATATATTCTTATATCATTTCTATTAATTGCAACAATGATTATTTTCAACTAATCACAAAGATATTGGTACTTTATATTTCCTATTTGGAGCTTGAGCAGGAATAGTAGGTACTTCTTTAAGTATTCTAATTCGTACAGAACTTGGTCACCCAGGTGCTTTAATTGGAGACGATCAAATTTATAATGTAATTGTAACTGCTCATGCTTTTGTTATAATTTTTTTTATAGTTATATCATTTGAAAAATTTTTGTGAGCATTATTTTGACACAGAAACATATAGCTCTGATAAAAATTGTTGCATTGGCTGTTTTAACATTGAGCGGGTTGACAGTTTTAAGTATTTAGGTATCCTTTTAGATAATAGGTTGAATTGGAAAGTTCATACAACTAGTTTAACACAATACTTAAATATCGTCATAAGACATATCTACCATCTCAGCCTTTATTGTAGTCAACCTGTCCTAAAATTAGTTTATAATGGTTTATTCAAATCCAGGCTGCAATATGGGTTGACTTGTTGGGGTGGTACTCATTTTAATAAAATTGAGCTCCTGCTCATCAAACAAAAGCATGCAATTCGTATTTTGTGTAAGGTTAGTCGTAGAACGCATAGCTTTGAGTTGTTTAAAAGCCTTGAGATTCTGCCACTAAAGCATTTATACTTTTACAAAGTCTTAAAAACATTTTTTGTATGTTCTGGGTATTCGGCTTCGAGACTGTATGATTCTTATAATTTACGGGTGAACAACCGAAATCTTGTAACTATACCCATTGTTAAAAAAACACACTTTTCTCTTTTCTATAATGTAACCGCACCTCGCTTGTTTAATAGTTTGCCTGAAAGCTTAAGATGTGAGAGAGTACAATCTGTTTTCTTAAAAAATATTAAATCGTTGTTATTTACTTTTAACCACACTGAAATAAACACATTTATGAATATAATTATTTGATTTACTCTTTTCGATCATCTTTTAAACTGCACTAATATTGTACTTATATATTTTTGTTTATAATATACTAAACATTTTTTTTTATTTATTTATTAAAATCTATATTTATATTGATCCCCATCAATATTATAACTAATGAATTTTTTCAATTAATGGTGCATTCGACTCTTACCTTTTGGTAATTGAATGCCCCTAACTATTTCATTTTCCTAATCATAGTAAGCATTTATTTTGTAACTGAAAGTTTCTAATTAGACTTAAGATAAATGTTAGCTTATAAGTTTTGGTTGTATGAAATAAAGTTATATGAGTTATTATTATTATTATTATTATTATTATTATTATTATATGATCTTTCGGTTCTTTCTTTGAAAATATACATTTTTGTGTGATGGATAGACTTTGGACAATTTGATGATTTGTTTTGCAAAACCTGTATAATCTTTCTAGCAGTATTCGGGCACTCTGTGGGTTCTTAAATTGTTTAAACATGTTGAAAATTAGTATTTCTTCAAGCATTATGCATGTATAAGAAACTACTACATTTATATTCAGTATCGAAATTGGATTAGAGTCGGATTTTTGACCAAGGTTTTTTTGTCGTTTGAGTTGAGCGTTCGATTTTGAGTTGAGTTGAAATGGTGTTGACGAAATGATACCTCGTGTATACTTATTTCATTACAAAAAAGCTAGAGCTTATTATTCAAAACTACTGTGCTTTATACACATTCGTTCGAAAGATAAACACCTACATATACAATATACATACATTTAAAAACACACATATTAATCTACAGTTCTGTAAGTATTTGTCAAAAAGGCGAATCTTTCTCCTCCTACAATTACCGACTAATTGCTACAGAAAGAACGAAAGCTCTTTTATGACTGGCAGTACGGTTTTCATAGCAAAATGTCCACCGGTGATCTGATGGCATATTTCACCGAAAAGTGGAACCAACCCTTACATTATTTTGGAGAAATAAAGGTAATTAAACTTGATATTTCTAAAGCATTTGATAGAGCTCTGTAGGAAGCTCTTTTACGGAAAATGCGTGCATTTACTATAGATGAGTCCCTTCTTCGTTGGATTAAAAATTACCTTCAAATAAAGATAAATGCTGGTGTACCCGAAGGCTCTGTTTTGTTACCGACACTCTTACTTTTCGTTATAGATGATCTCTTGTCTAAATCTCCTAATTTTCTATCTCGCTTCAACACCTCATATAAAAGTAGTAAATGTGGTCCGCAGTCCACACTGTGACTGCTCAAATACCTTCTCTAGAAAACTTTATTGGTATTTAGTCCTACTTTCTCCTAAATGTTCAGTACGAAAAAAAAAACACAATTTTTACACAATTAATTAGTGAGACTTATAAATTATAAATAAATGCACTAGGAGAACGTTTGTTTTTTTTCTGCTTCCATTTTCGCCAAACGATGCGACCTTCCTCCATAAACTTGGAACAAACTGTGGGCTAAATGTAAACTCGTGTCGTAGGTATCATAAAACCGAAAACAAAATGCAAATGTCAAGGCAGACCCAGACATGATTAGCAGCAGCTCTCTAAATATGAACATTGAATACACAGTCACAGTCAGTCCCAAGTCCTAAAAATAAATCCCGCGAGAAATGTAGGTACTTGTAAGCGCAGATATACTCGTATTTTTATGAATGTCTATATGCACGGAAACGATCTTGACAGAGAATTAATGTTTGCATTAAAAATCCGTTTCTAGATAAGTAGATGGCGTCCTGTGTTTGCTACAAAACGAGTTGCATCAATTACTATACAAATAATTAAATGCACAACATTGTCGCACTTATTTGGTCGTAAGACTCAACAGGCCTAAGTCTTCTATATTCAAAAACTTTAGGTTGCCTTTTTGGATTTACTAACACCGAAGTTTTTGAAAAGTAAAACTTTTTCGTTGACTGAGCTAGCTAGAAGATGTGAAGTAGTTTTTCTAAAATCTAATGTTTTTTTTTTCAGAAAAATGTAGTTCCTGGGTCAGTTGGATCTTGAAAGGGCCTGATGCAAAATTTGCCAAGTTGACGTCTGCGAAAGAGCGGGCTCTAGTGGACGACGAGAAAAAGACTCTCTAGGTTCAGCTGTAAACTTTCACAAATCGTGGCGATGTTATCGACCGATCTTGCGTTCCCTTGACGTTCGAATGTTGGCTGATTGATTACTGAAACGGTCGTCTCAAATTTGGCTACCAAACGTTTAAGAGTCGACTGTTAAGGGCTGTCATGTCTATCGCAATTAACTTTTTAATTAACAAAAGCTTTGTTTTGATATTAAAGTTTTATAAAGATTGGAAGTGCTGTTCGATCGTGTTACTTGCCATAGTGATTTGGCATTAGTAATTAAATTATAAACAACAGAGTTGACAGATGTTACCAAAACAACATGGCCGCCACAGGCCACCAAAATCTACCTGCGCCAACTCAAAAATCCCTTATTTTAGTTAATTAAAACTCTCAGATATCTGTATTCTCTTACTTCTTCTATTTCCTTCGTCCACATTTTCTCCATCTTTTCTTTTAGATTTTTTTCAGATTTATAGACAGGTCTTAAAGTTTACAAAAAGTTTAGAAATCAATAATCATTAGCTGTATAGACTGTATTTCGCAAAAAGTAAACCTGGAATCTTTATCCACCCTAACCAGCATATGTGATGTTATTCATGTGCTAGGTGAATAAAAGCGGACTAGGAACGTACCCTTGCATTATTCCCATCGATTTCTTTCAAATTCAACAAATGAGCTTTCCATCCCAGAAACTCGCTTTTTTTTTTTGGTGTAAAGCTCTTAGTACACTTAACATTTTGGATAACACTCCGAGCCTATACAATTTCTAGCGGAACGGTTAACGAGATATGGAGTCGTATATATTTATTTGTAAAATACTCAGACTATATGGTGTTTACAGCCGATTAGTTTTGACTTCGAAATGTTAATATTCAGATCCTACAAATCGAAAAATTTGTTCAGCTTATTGATTTGAAGTTTCAAAGTAAGTGAAAAGTGGAATAAGATTTTCGACATAGCTAATAAATAATGCAAAGATCAACGGACTCAAAACACAACCTTATGGGACACCGATTTCGCGTTTAAAAAACTTGAATATGTAAGTGTTTACCATTTTGTACGGCTGTGGACATACTTCCTGAGTTTTTCTTAGTCTGCTATAAATATTTTCGAAATTCCGATTCCTGCAAGCTTAGAAAGCAGAGAGCTTCATTTAATCGTGTCAAATGCAGCCTCAAGATCAACGATAAGAACGAAAATTTTATCAACTGTTGAAAGATTGGCTCGAAAGCCCGTCTGAAAATAACTAATTATATTGTTTTGTTCAACTCTGGCCACGAGTCTCTTATAAAAAAGTTGCGTGAACACTTTTCTAAGAGAGTTCAGAAATACGTCTTTAATTTTCTAACAGATACTGTTTCCCTTTCTTAAAAATTGTAGAAATTCTTAAAAAAAGTAAATTTGTCGGAATTGTCTCTTCATAGTAGATCTTGTTGAAAAAAACTAAAACAACCTCCAGGAATTCAGTTGCTGCATTTTTTAGAATTTTATTGGGATAACATCGATACCTGAGGTTTTGTTATTTTTCATTTTATTCAAAGAAGACATTTGTTCCATCTTTGAGAATGAGCAGTCGATTATCTGGGATAGGAAGGTTTGGAAGAGCAAAACTAAAAATAAGATGTGCGAATTAAGACTTCTCCATGTTCTTCTGTCAAACGCCTTTCCCCAATATAGGCAATGTTTTTCGGATGTCATTCTTCCTTTTCATACCTAGTGGCACTCAATCTGTTGCTAATTTTCTACTACATACTACTGCTTCATTATTCGAAAAATTTAAAGAAAAATCAGTCCTTTTCGGACTCGTGACTTGAAGTTTATAGACGATGGAATAGTTCTAAAATTGTTTTTAGGTTCAATGTATGTATATAGTAGATATATCGTGCCAGATCCAACTGACCTAGGAGCTTAGACATACGTCTCCGTTTGTTCGCTGACTGGGCTTCGGAGCGTTTGGTCGTAAAAAAAATCTTTAGCGACGTGTCGCATTTTTGGATGAATGGCTGTGTTACCAAGCAAAATTACCCTATATGGGAAGACACTAACCCACACGAGGTTCACCAGGTGACAATGTATTCTCAAGAAAATTCGGTTTGGTGAAAACGAAAACGATGTTAGTTATGCGGTCACCGTCAATGGCAAAAGCTACAAAACGATGATAACCAATTTCTAATGACCGAAATTGAGCCATATGAACCTAGACGACATGTTGTTTTAGTAGGACGGTGCTACGTGTAACAAAGCGCAGAGGTGTCGTGTGATTTCACCCCGCTAGACTTTTTCTTGTGGGCTTTTCTGAAGTCGCAGGACAATCCGAATAAACCACAATCAACCGATGCTCTTTAATTGAACTCATAACACAGATCATAGCTCAAATGCAGCTGGATCTACGCGAAAGAGTCATTGAAAATTGGACCACTCGGGGCATTTGAACGATGTCATATTACATACATAATGGCATACATAGGCCTTTGAAATAAAAGAAGAATTTTGTTAATACCTCGCACACAGCTTATTTTATTCTATTTCAACATCTACCCACTCTTATTGAAAAACCGTTTAAAAAGTTGTATTAAACGTTGTGAAAGTAACACAAGACGTTAGAGTACTATAGAATTTGTAAAAGTTTTTCAGTTCCATTTTTATTTTTATGAATACAATACATGTTATCGCTTTTAAATTGTCTCATAGCAGAGAATCTCTAAATAGCTACAATAATATTTTGTCGCCACAGCAAAAATATTAAACATTTCCTTCTTCTTTTTCCAGGTTTGATTACTCTGCGTTAAAAAAAAAAAACAAACAAAACCGCAAATACGCCACTGCATCGTAAAAAAAGATACATTTTTACCATTGGAATTGAATTACATTATCTCGAAAACCACTTTATCTAGATACTTGTGCCGCAAAGTATCAGAATCATCAGAATCAGCATCATTCAAAAGACTTATAGCATCAGCGCGCGTTTTGTATATCTCGCAAAGAAATTTGATCAAATATGTCAAGTATCATAGTTCTGAATTAAAATTAAACATTTTTCCGCGAATCTATTCATAGTGTCTGTCTGATTAATTGAAAAATATATTTTTAAGGTATACACGTGTTTCGGTGTTGTCGGTGGTAATTTGTGGTACCTGTTGTATTTAGAGCAGTAAATTTTTAATTTGAATAAAAGTGTTTTTGAAGTGTTTCAAAGTTATTTCGGATACAATTACCCTAGTTAGGTGATTTTTCAATAGATAAAAATAGTGTGTGCGTTTTATTCCGTGTTGTGCTATAAGTGTAGGAAGTACTGTTGTTGTTGTCGTCGGGGTTTTATGAAGTTGTATCTTGAAGTAAGTCAAGCAGAAAGAAGATTTTGATATTGCTTATTACAACAATAACAAAAAACACACAGTGGGCGTGCAAAAATATCTGAGGAGTACATTTTAAACAAAAAGGTCGTAAATACACACAATCACAATGGACGGAGGATACATAAATGAAGGTAAGCTACATAAAGCCGTTGACAATATTGTTTTTTTTTTATTCTTGTAGGTTGTTTTTTTTGTAATGTTTATGTCATATTTACTGGCTTTTGCATGTTCCGCAGTTTCAAGAAATGTTTGCATTGTTAAGTTTGATGAAGTCATTTGCAGAGGAAGAGAAAAATGAATTCTTAACCTTTTTACGAGGGCTTGCCCGATACACATAATTCATCTGCTTATATGTATAGTAGGTACACAATACACATTAAGGTAGGGTCGATATGATCTTTTTTGTTGAAATTTTGTATTTACCTTTCTTAAAAATACATTTGCTGATCTAAGTGCTTTGATTATTTACTGCACTGCATATCTAAGATCTATAGTTTTTGTTGAAATGCTTAGATTCTTATTTTTTTAGTTGTTTTATCCTTTTCACAAAAAAAATTGCTATTAGTTATTATTAGTACAAACAAGAAAAGTAATATTTGATAAACGTAGTACAACAAATGCATTCAAAATGAGGTTATTACACTATATACAAAGTAGGTATATACTATACACAAAAACAAGTTAAAACAAGGCTTGACGCCAAAATTTAAACTATAACTAACTTCTGGAAGGTATTGAGCAACAATGAAACATTTTTAAAATTGAAGAAGGTGCAAAAAAATTTGACATTAACTTTTAAATTTAAAAGATAAATTGAAAGCTACAAATTTTCGCCAGCTACTCTCTGTCTGTAAGTTTTTGCAGTCGTAACAAAGGAGAAAAGATCGCACCATCCAGTTTTTTTTTTTCGGTGGAAATCTTTAAAAGGCACCAAGGTGCGTGGGACTTTTACAGAACGAAAAGTACCAGGATCAGAAACAATATATCAAAAGATAGCTTTTAGACCATCAGCTAATGAGGCATGGTTCTTCTAAGTCTCCGAACATTGTCGCTTACATTTAAGATGGTTTTCATCTCGGAATAATTGTGTGATACAGCTTGTTTTTTAACCACTTCTGTGATCATTTCTTTTATACCAAGGGCCATTTAATATTCCACGGAGGAATTTGTTTTGGAATTTTTGAACGTTAAGACACCTCCTTTTTATATCTTTCAAAATTGGACAAATTGAGATGAAGTAAAAGATATCTTCTTACGTATTCATGTTGCATAGTGAGCGATGGTAAGATGATCACAATGTGGGATGATCTGAATATGGTTTCAATGAATTTTGTTTTGAGTCCGATGTTAAAATAGTTTAGTCCTTAAAAGTTATAATCTAACTGCCTGTATTAGTTTCGATGAGTTAATGATTAAGCTTCTTCAATAAATATTTCTCTTAATTTTAGGATCTCCCTACATTCCTCTATACGAAAGGGATTTAAGTTTAACTGTATGTTATGACCCTGAGCCAAGAACTCCATTTTTCAAAAAATTGTGTATTGAAGCTGATTGCGGATTACGGAAAGGGGACAATCGTATTTCTAAAAGCAGCGTATAATTTGCGGCATATGCGACACGTTTTTTTTTTAAATCCAAAGAAGCTTTTAAACTTCGTCAAAATATTGTCGAGGTCATTGCGACCTTTGAAAAAGGTTGTACCTTGCTGAGGGATGAAGTCTGTAACTGCACATACATGCTCTCTATGTTGAATTGAGGGTTTTGTTTTGGAAACGCTAAGTGCTCAAGTTTGATCAAATAAGTATGCCCAGATATTCATATTCTTTCCTAATCTCGATTTATTCACTATAGAAGTCCATTTTTACTTGCGACTTATAGGTACTATAAGGCAAGTTATGCATTCGTAAAAAAAATCGAACTCGAGATTTTGATCAAATTTGACAATACGATGATAGCGAAGACCAAAAAAGTGGGTCTCGCAATTCTGTCTGTCTGTCTGTTCGACTACAGCCTAAACGGCTCGGCCGATTTTCTTTAAACTTGGTAGATATCATTTTTTTTTTCCCTCCACACGTCTTTTTTTTTTTTTAAGATCAAAAATAACGGTACCTGCCATACGATTTTTTTCCGAAATTTTATAAATATTTTTTTTTATCAAAAACTGTTCCACATATTTAAAAACTAAAAATACAAGAAAATTTCATTTAGTTAAAACTAGGTAGTAGTTGAAAAAAAATTTGCGAAAAATAGTTATTGAGGGTACCCCCCATGGAACCCTTTTTTTCGTTTTTGATTTTCTCAAAAACGGTACAACCGATTTTGATAATTTTTTTTTTGCTAAAGCTCCCCAAAAACTTAAATAGAATTGTGTATTCAAATTTTCAAAAAAAAAAATTTTTGGATTTTTAAAACAAACTTTAAATTTTTTTTTTCAAAACTCAATATTTCGAAAACCCCATGCTGGTTTTTTTTTAAACTTGATAAATAAAAGTTTTTTAATATAATCTAAATTTTTTTATTTTACGTAAAAATAAATGTACCCACCATACAAATGTAAAAAAAATTTTAAAATGGTTTTCAAAAATCGTATTTTTCTCGAAAACGGCGCCTAGAATTTTAATAAAATGTTTTTTCTTTCAATTGTATTTTATGATTTTTAATTTAATAAAAAAAAAATTTAAAAATATTACAGCTTGTACCTACCATAGAACCATTTTTTCGAATTTTGAATTTCTCATTAATGAATCAATTGAAAGCGTTTTGTGACCTCTAGTCCAAATGCGTTTCGACCAGGTACGACAGTTGGGCTCATCAGTTAGATGCTGTCGTCTCATTAATGACACGGCGGATCTTAATGAATTTTTTTTACAGAGATGCTTCCAGTCTTAGAATTTTTTTTGCAGAATAATAGAAGAATCCGTAAACAAGACTACATCATCTGCATACATAAGTATTTTGTATTCTATTCCATTCCAAAGAATACCTCCTAGCAAATTTTCTGTCAAATCATCCATCAAGAAACAAAATAAAAATAGGGGCACTGAAGAACTCCAGAGATCGTCCCAAACCACTCAGACAAAGTGTCACCATTTCAAACTGCCGATTTTGAATCGTTGTATAGATTTCTCAGTAACTTAAGCCTTTTTGTCGAAAGACGAAAGAGATTTTCTGTCTACTGAATCGAAACCATCTGGATCCTTTTTTTCAGATATGAATGAGAAATCGATTGTAAAATGAAGATACGTTCTATCGTCGAGCAACTATTTCGCAATCCAGCTTGGAATTCGCTTAAGACATCATGATCTTCAATTCATTTCTTGATTCGGTTAAGCATAACTGACTCATGATTTCATCGATGTATTTACACACTTAAAGTATTTTACGGAAATCCAATGTTTTCGCGAATTCAAAAACAGCATTCAAAGAATTCAAATTTATGATGACATTATCACTTCACATGTAGATTAAAAATAAGGAGAACGCAATCACCATCCTATTCATTGATTACAATCAATTGAATGCAATCATTTGGAAGTGCAAACATTTTTTGCATTCTTTTTCGTTTTGAATTAATTTTCATCAATTCCTCTTACGAAAACATAATAAAACAAGAAACTAAAATTATAAATGAGTGCAAAGGAAGCAAAAGAATTCAAAGAAAGAAAAAGAATGAATGCATACCCAAATGATTGCATTCAATTGATTGAAATTATTTACCCAACTCTGTTTTCCCTCCCATTTCAAAATCAATATATTTTGAACGAATGGACATCGTTATCTCCAAACCAATTTTCGCTCCTATTTCTTAAGGCTCGCACTGTCTTAAAACTATTTAAAGGGAATTCATAGCCCCTTGAGCTCGTGTAAATCCTAAGAAAAAGTGTAGCCATAACCTCAAGTTACATAGAACATAATGGTATCTACCTTTACTACAATACCAAATTGAAACAAACTATTCTTCGCACAAGTGAAGCCAAGATAATCGCATTTACGTCCTTGTCGAAACGACGGAAGACGCAGACATCTTAAGTGCTTAATCTTTCAGAATTAAGACTTTCCAGAACGCCTTTAACAAAACAAATACTAAATTTATCTTAGAAAACTAAATTCAAACTAAAGTCTATAATGTGTACGTAGCCTTGATTTCAAATATAATTTTGAGGAATGTTTGCATAAAAGCTATTAAAATGGCATTTTATATTATTTCAATTTCTTGTCTATATAATCTACATTATTATATTCACTATTTGTTCTGCAATTGGATTGAAATAATCTTAAAATATCAATGCGCATCTGCTCATCGAAAAGAAAAGAAAACTATTTTCGTACCAAAGTGTTTACTGCCTAACCGACACATCAATTTTTCATTGGATCATTTTGTAGAAAAAATCTATTTGCAGAGAATTTTGTTACGAGTATGATGTAATTAGTCATTAGAATATTAGCTCTTCTTATCTAGATGTGTGCATCTTTTCGAATCATTAAATGCAATTACTCAAAAATGTATAATTTCGTTTGCTTCAAAGTAATTAGTCAATTGTTTTTTTTTTTTGTATGCATGTATTCGAAAATAATGAAAACATGTATAATATGTGTATAACTTTGATGGTTTATATAACAAATTTAATTTAAATGAAAATAAATTTTATTTTATTTATGCTTACGAATAAACAGAGGATTCAGATGCTATAATTGGAGTAGATAGTCCAGGTATGAATTTCAATTTCATTAAAGCTTGATTTTATATTTGAAAAAAGTGTGTAACTGATTCTGTACTGTACTTTGTATGTCAACAAGAGTGCTTTAGACAAGAATTATAACACATTTGATATATTGAATGTTTTTGGAATTTGGAAGTCAAATGACATTTCAAGTCATGACCCTAGAGTTATAAGACAACTAAAGGGTTTTTCAATTTCTGAATTTTGACAGGTGATCGCGGCCATATTGATAAAGTAACATCTGTCAAATTGGCTGTCATTTATTAAGTTTGTTTCTTTTTTTTATAGAGAGTTATTACTTTCAAAAACATGTTCAAATGATTAAATATTTTAAATTTTATTTATATTCCGAAAATTTTTCGCGTACGTCGCTCATTTTGGGGTCACAATAATCGTCGTTCCGAGAGAGGTATTGTGAATGAATGGGTTAGTTAACAATCAAAATTATCCAATTTGGTACGATCACAATCCACACGAGATCCTATCGCTTGATGATATCCATTTTCTTGTGGCCCGATGACATACACATCGACGACATATGGTTTCAACAGGACGGGGCTACGTGCCACACAGCCCATGCCAGAATTTACATTTTGCACGAGCGATTTCGGCAAAATGCTATTGGACAAAATTCACCCTGTTTTACGCTCCAGAGTTATGGAAAATTTGAAGTTTCGGATTCGTGCCAACCGTGAAAGACGCTGCGCTAATTTAAATGATGTTATATTCCATACATAATGGCATACATGGGCCTTCCTAATAAAAACTTCAATGAAATGTTTCATACAAAATTAAAGAAAGTAAACGCTTTATGGAAAACCTTTTGTTTGCTCACTTCTTTTAAGGCGTCTTCAACTGTAAGACATTAAACTTTGGTATTTCCAACTGTGATAAATTTGACGAAAAACCCTAAAATTTTAGGCTTTTGATAATAAAAATAATTTTTTTTTTCAAAATCACTCTTCATAAAAAAGCTAAAAGAGACGAAATTAAAAATTAAAGACCTTTTTCTGGGTTATCGGTTATTTTGAAACTTTATGAGGCTTTTATTTGTGAATCCCTATGTTTCTATGTTCAATCAATTATTGTTCCAAATCCACATAGTTTTACAAACGGCCGCTCTGCCGTAACTTTTTAAATGAAATAGAATGAAATGTATTGACTCATTTAAAAACAAAAGACAAGTTGATCTAAGAGACTTCATTCAATAAAGCGTTTGATTTTGCAGCTGGGATTTCGTGAACAGTTTGTAATGTGGCTTCAGTTTTATTAATTCACTAAATCAATAATTTTCAATTGTTGCGTGTAAAAGAATTTCAAAGTTCATTCTGGAATACAACAAAGTACACAGTTAGGCCCTATGCTTTTTATTATATTTATAAATGACTTCGGTCTGTGTTGAAGTATCACTTATGCAAATTTAATTCTTTTCAGAATGAGAAAGTTTATCCCGAATAGAGAATAATTTATTAAACCGAAAGATAATTCAAGGTTTCATTTGAGCTGCAGACAAAGTCAGAGAAATAAGTTTTCCATGTTATAATACCAAACATACTGAAGAAAACCGGAATAAGTTCAAACAAGCTTGGAAGTCTTATAATGATCATACTCGACGAACTAAATTTTTGCATGGCCAAAAGTTAGGGCAAAAAATACTACAATGTTCCAATGTTAGTAAAAACTTTTGGTCGTTTATAAAAAATTTACAAAATACTACTTCGTCTTCAGTTCTTACGTTCGTCTTCAATGAAACTATTTTTGTTAGCTTACAAAAAAACCCATATTAATTAATGATCTTTTGTCTGAAACTTCTGATTAATTAAATTGTTTTGCTTCAAAATGCTTCAAAAACTCAATGCTGTATTCTGTCCTTAAAGCGCAACCCACCACTATGCTGCTATCCGTGAGCGTCACTTCCATTGAGGAAACCGAACGGATCTAAGTTCTCGGTATATGCATCACAGACCATCTTGTGTGGAATGACCACATATTTGACGTCGCCAAAAACGTTGCTAAGTGCTTAGGTTTATTTCGACGTTGCAAGAAAGTTGTCAATCCTTCTGATCTGGCTGAAATTTAAAGGCCTATTCGTATATATTCGTACAAATTTGAGTACAATTCCCATATTTGGGCAAGTGTCTTAAAATGTGCAGGTTATAGTAGTATAACAGAATCGTTTGAATCACTCGAGCATCGCCACAATGTTCCTGGTCTTTCATTATTTTACCATTATTTTTATAAACATGCAGTCTTCTAGTGAAATAGGCCAACAGAAGTTGTTTACCATTAATCTGTTGCCATTGCTACCGTTGCCTTTGATGTTTAGTTCCGAATGGACTAGTGATTTTGAATACCAAAATTCGAACTAATCAGTGACTTTGTCTTGTTGAATTTGGAAATATTGTATTTCTAATAAATTGTTTTCATTTCAAATCCTACCATTTGGTTTGTTCACACTCGATTTGCCTTTAAATCTCAAAAATTGAAACATCTCGTCGCTAAGGATAATTTTGGTGTCATTGTGATAAAATTCTAAAAACGGGAGCATGAATTTACCCATTTATGAGATGATGAATAAATATTGGATAATAATTACCAACGCCTTTGATATGATATAAAATTTGAAACTGGAGAAGGAGGATCCCTTGCCAAGATCAGTGATCGTGGTTCAGACAACATCATTTATAGCGAGAGAGAATAGAAGGGGACCCAAATGACTTCCCTGAGGTACATCTGTGCAAAAATAGATACGAGACAAAATCTAGTTCCAATTATTATCGCGTCCTTGTACTATCACTTAAGTTCCTTCAGAAAAACATAATTCTACATATCTCAAAATTGCTTTCATGAACATATAGAAAAACATTTGAATAGAATGGATTAATATCATGGCTAGAAGCGTACTTACTTCAAGTTCTAGCAATGAATACGAATATATGACTATATAAACGATCAGGAAAGGACAATATGTGGGAATATTAGTGATGGATGTGGTCTTAAGCGATGTACTTATAAGCTGTTTATTTTGATCAGAGTGAAAAGAAAAGGGCAAATTGCATAAATGTACCCTTAAGCCATGTTATTGTAGGCGGCTATTACTGTACCTACCGCACATAGTTTCAGGAAAATTGAAGGTGAAATCGAAACAGATTTAAAATCAATCACCAATATGCTACACGAGCTGACTGCTAGGTACTGTGTTAACGAGTATCAATAAAACAATAATATTTTCTAAACAGAATAAGTGTGATATCATGGACGATATTCACACGTACGTTAAATAAAAGCGACAAATTGATAGTTAAGTGTCTAATAAAAATTTCATTCAGGAAAACTTAAAATAAGCACGACCCATTGCATGCCATAAATACAGTAGGTCGATGTTAATTAACGTCGCGCCATACTATGGTCCAAAATGATTTTTTCCATTGCAAAAACTATAAGATTTTAATGAATAATAAAACAGTTGCAATTGATACTTTATTACTATTAATTTTAAATTGGAAAGTTTGTATACAAAAAAGTTTACAGGGTGTTTCAGAGTATTTTTGACTCAGGATGATCGTTGAGAGATAAAGTAAAATTAAAAAGCTAACCATAAGCACGTTTGCAAAATTTTGAAATCGTTTCAATAAACGTTGAGAGCCACTAACTAAGAAAATGGGACGGATTTCAAAAATTTAATTTTAAATGTACAGAATTTTAGTTCTCTAGTCTTTACTAAGGGTTAGAAGTAAAAACCATTTAATAAAAAAGGGACGTGCAAGTGTAGTTCGATTCATGTACAACAAAGATGATGGCAAAACAAATTATATCAATAGTTAATGGTTTTAAAAGCAAATTGTTGTGAGCACCAGAAACACCTTTTTTATTATTATTATTATTACAATTTATTAAACTCTACATAAATGTACAGTATAATTTTAAAAAAAACAGCACTAGAGCTACCAGGGCTTAAGGCTGAAGGCATTTAAAGTAATAAACTGATAAAAATAATGATCTAAATAAAACTCAGTTTGGGGGCGGTCGAGAGAGGGCCTAATAAAATTAGGGTCTCTCTCGACCGCCCCGGAACTGAGACGAGGTTCCTTATAATGTTATAAACTATTCTCAAGTTCTAATCTTTTTAAAAGTTTGTATACGTTTTTTACGTTTTGTTCGGAGGGAACTGTAAGAAGAGTACAAAAATCTTTGTTAAATAATTCATTAGATACTTTCTTGACATAATTGCAATCTACTGTTAAATGTTTTATGGTTAGAATAGGGCCCGATTGGCAAAAATGGCATGTCGGTGGAGGGTCCTTGTTGAGTAGGTAACTATGGGTCAGCTTAGTGTGTCCAATTCTTAGTCTTAGAAAATTTTTGTTTTGTTTTGTAGTTGTGGTTGAAGGGTAAGTAGCAGGAGTTGAATTGGGGTTGATTGTGGAATAGTGGTGAATGTAATAAGTCCATTGTTCTTCTTTTCGTTGTTTCCAATGGGAATCAAACAGCTTAAGGAGGTCTTTTTTTACAGGTTGGTAGTTTGAAATATGTGTATTAGTGTCCGTGGACACAGCTTTAGCTTCTCGGTCTGCGATTTCATTACCTTGAATGCCAATATGACCTGGTATCCAGATTAGTTTTAGGTTATTTTCTTGCTTGATTATGTTGTTCCGAATTTTCCTGATGTAAGGTGACTGATTTTTTATATTTTGGACAGCTGTTATTGTCGATAGACTATCCGTGCATACAACAGTTTTTCTTTTAGTTTTGCAAGCGTTTTCTGTAGCTTTGAGTACAGCCAGTGCTTCGATGGAGAAGATTGAGAAATAAGGTGAGACCCGTTCAGCAAATATAGGAGAACTATTAGAGTTGACTACAGCATATCCTGCATTATCATCAGTTTTTGAGCCGTCAGTGAAAAGGATATCCCAATTGTTTTCCTGGAAGGTGTAAATCATTTCGTGGAACATCTGAAGATAGGTTTCCCTTGGCGTGTCATCTTTCTTGAATTTGGACAGGTTGGTGTTAACTGAGGCAGGAGGCAAAAGCCATGGAGGGTGTCTTTCGATGGTTGTTTTGTTCAGAGCTGGGTTGAGACCGAGGTCTTTGGCAAATTTCAAGGCGTTGTAAAGAGCTGATGGAACTTTAGGACTTTTTTTCCTGTTTAAGATCTTAGTTGCATCAGCGTGAATCGGAGATCTTGAAGAATTGTATATTTTTGGTACAAGTCGGGATGTAAGCTGGTCTCTTCTCTCTACAATTGATGAAAAACCTCCTTCAGCGAGTAAGTTCTTAATTGGACTGGTTCTGAATGCTTTAAGGCTGCATCTTATTGCGGCATGGTATGTTGATTGAAGCGTCTGGAGAGTAGATTTTGCACAGTTTCCGTATATGACAAGGCCGTATTCTATTTTTGATAAAATTATAGCTTTTGTTACGTTTATTAGAGAATTTATATGTATTTGACTATTTTTAGATGCTAGATATTTTATAATACTAAGCCTGGTAGCTAGTTTCTTTTTTAAATTTAAACAATGTATCTTAAAATTAAATTTACTGTCAAATACAATTCCTAAAATACTTAAATCACTAACAGAAGGGATTTCTGTATTATTTATCGTAATGATAGGCTTAGGACAGTTGATTTTTCGGCAAACGTGTAAATGTTTACTTTTATTGAGCGAAATTAATGCTCCCGATTGGGTGCACCAGTTATTGATGCTTTGTAAAATTTGATTAATTGTGTTTTCTGTACGGGAGACATCGTTACACTTTGAAAGAATATATAGGTCATCCGCATATAGCGTGTGACTTATGTTTTTAAATTGCGTGATGATGTTACTTATATCATTGTATGCTATGATGAAGATTGCTACCGAAAGTGGCGATCCTTGCGGTATGCCATTATTAAGATTGTAAATGTTTGAGTGATAGTTATTAACCTTGGCTCGGAACTTTCTATTCAGTAGGAACGATTTTATGTAGTTGAACATTTTTGGACCAATTTTCCATTGTTTTAATTTATTTAGCACTATATGGATCCCTATTCGGTCAAAAGCCTTTTCAAAGTCAATTGAAACAATTGATACATGATTTTTACAGGATAGAGCAGTGGAAACGTATTCATCTATATGAAGTAGGGAATCGATTGTGCCATGACCTTGTCTGAATGCAACTTGATGAAGATTGATAAGATTATTACTTTCAATAAAATAAAGTAACCTTTTGGAAATAATTTTTTCCATCAATTTGCTTGAACATGAGAGAAGAGATATAGGTCTATAGCTGCTGGTGGTTGTTGTCTTTTGATTAGGTTTAGGAATCGGTATCATTGTTGAGGTTTTCCATGCTTGTGGGATTATACCTTTGTCAAAAATGTTGTTATAAAGTGAGATTAACCGTTGTTTTACTATTGGTGGCGCATTAATTAACATAGGGTAGGATATACGATCATATCCAGGTGTCTTACCTTTGACTGAACCGAGACAACATTCAAATTCTATTGGGTTGATTGGAAGTTCATATAATTTGGCAGACGTACTAATGTTGTATTGAGAGTTATTATCATCGTTCAATGCTAATGTTTTTGAACTACGGAAGGGGGGAGAGAAATTTGAATCTTCGGAATAGGAAGACCAGGTTTTCGCAAAATGTTCCGAAATTTCGTCACAATTAGTTAGCGTTCCAGATTCTGACACAATGGCTTTTATACCATACGGAGAATAGTTACTGGTAAGTGTTCTTATGTCGGACCATATTTTCTTGCTGCTAGTGTTAGGGTTAATATTCTCCGTGAATTCTTGGAAGCTTATTGCTTTAGCAAGTTTTACCTGGCGTCTAAAAACTGCGTTTGCTTTTTTGTAATTAACGAGGTTGGTGTCGTTAGGGTTTTTTTTGAATATTTTCCATAAATTTTGTTTAGTTTCACGTAAAGAATTAAGTTCAGGGGTCCACCATGGAACCATCTTTTTATGGAGTATAGGTTTAGTTTGGGGAATTGAAAAGTTTGCTGCGGTGAGAATGCACTTTTTTAGGGTTGCAGCTTCGCGATTTACGTTTTGGGATTGGGGATAGGAGCATAAAAGTTCGGTTGATTTTTGTTTAAATAAATTCCAATTAGCATGATCGGTTTTGAATTTCGGGTTGGGTTTAGCAAAATTAAAGTGATTACCAAGTGTAATGGAGGTAAGTATGGGGAAGTGGTCGCTTCCATGAAGAAAATCATTCGTTTTCCATGAGCAGAAGGGTAATAATTGTGAAGAAACGATCGTGAGATCGACATGTGTCAAGGTTTTGTGAGTTGAAAAATGTGTTGGGCTGCCATCGTTAAGAAGGGAAAGATTATTATTAGCAAGGAAGGTTTCAACTATCTTGCCTCTTGCGTTACCCACAGAAGAACCCCAAAGAGGACTCCAGGAGTTGAAATCACCTGTTAACAAGACGGGAGACTCGACACTATTTATTATATTTTCTATGTCTAAGGATGAAAATGGTTGGGATGGATGAATATAAATTGAAATTATGGCCACTTTAATTTTAAGCTGAATCTCTACTGCAATTGCAGATATGTTTGAATTGATGTTTATTTTCCTGTGGGGAATGGACTTATGAATTAATAAGCCCGTTCCTTGTTTGGCTGTTAGATTCGTATCAAAATTGTGAAAGTATGCTGCATATTCTTTAGGCGCTTTAATGGAATTTTTAGATTGTACATGGGTTTCTTGTAAAGAAATTATCGATGGCTTGAGCTCTTTAATAAGAAGTTCAAGTTCATGGTAGTTATTGAGGTATCCGTTCAGGTTCCATTGAAGAACCTTGAGGATTGAGTTATAAAAAATAGGTGATTTTCGGACAGTATAAACTTGGTTATACTGAGGAAAATCAGCGGTTGGGTTATTTCTGTTGTTACGATTTTGACTCTGCCACCCCGAAGTTGAATCCCAAAAATCCCGGGCGGAATTTGGAAGATTCAACCTCTGGATGGCAGAGTCTGTATTTGGAGAATCAGAATGATTGTTAGATGTCATCATCATTTTCGGAGATATTGTCGTGATATTGATATAAGGAATCTGTAGGCATAGGTGTGGGGCTCGGCATTGTAATTGAGTGCATGGTATTAATTTGAGAGTTTGAATTAATTGTATTTATTTTTGAGTGAGTATATTGAGGTAGTGTTGAGTTAATTTGAGTGGTTGTGAATGAAGAATTTGGGGCAAATGAGTCAGTTTCCATGTGATTTTGAGTTACGTTTAATGTTGATGGTGTGAGAGTTTTGTTTGATTTAGAATGAGAGGACTTTAAATTATATTTGTTAAAAGTGGAAATAGCAGAGGGTGGGGTGGATTGTAAATTAGAAATTGTTATTTTAGAGGCAGATGAGACGGATGATTGATTATTGTTCTGACTGTGAATTTGTATGTCTTTGTTTTGAGAAACCGGTTTAGATGAATTCAATTGAATTGGACTATTGACAACGAGAGGAAGAGAGAGATTATTTTGGGAATTAAGAGATTGAAGTGAAGAGGTTGATGTAGATGAGTTTTTGACAACAGAAGAGAATTCTAAAGAAGAGAAAGGAAGAGGATTTTGTTCTGCGTATATTTTTTTGGCTTCGGCCATGCTACATTTTCTTATTGTTTTTATTTTTAAGGTTTCTTTAGCTTGAATATACCGCTTGCAGAGTTTTGAGGAGGCAGCATGATCTTCTGCACAATTAGCGCAAGAAATGCGTGTGCAATTTTCAGAAGGGTGTGGAGGAAGATTGCAGGTATCACATGATTGACTACGGTTACATCTTTTTAAAGTATGCCCAAGCAGTTGGCAGTTCTTGCACCGCATCGGGTTGGGGAAATATTCCTCAACTTGGAGAGTGTACCATCCAACATTTACTGATGAGGGGGGGCGGAAGCGGTCAAAAGTGAATAATACTAGGCCGGTGGCTCGTTGTACATCATTTTCATTTTTCTTAAATTTATAGACATCGGTTACACCTTGGTCTTTCATTTCAGCAACAATTTCGTTTTCTGATACATTGATCAAGCAAGGTGCATAAACTGTGCCTTTAGACGAGTTAAGATGTGAATGTAGAGAAACCACAATTGGACAGAGATTAGAAAGTGACTTTTTGGAGAGGAAGAGATCTGCGATTTTTTGTGATTTTACTAAAATAAGAAGATTTCCATCACGAAGTTGTGTGATGGATTCATATGAGGTGCTGATGCTATCGATGGCTTTTTTAATAAGAAAGACGCTGAAAGATGTGAAAGGCTTGGAAGAGTCAGTAGGGGAAATAATGATAAATTTGGGGTTAGAGTTACAAGAATGCGATGGAAGGTCAATATTAAGATCTAATGGGGAAAAGGAAGTCTTTTTCTTTTTTCTCTTGGGGGGGTCGGACGGCTGATCTAGCAGCCTAAACCGATTGCCCGAAAGCACTGGTGGCCCTGAGGCCATGTTAAATAGATTTTTTGCACTATATTATGTTATACACTGCTTTGCACCACACAAGAAATGTATTATGACCACGGGAAAGGTTTGGATTGCGGAAGGGAATGGAAAATCACCAACTTTTAAGAGAGCAGATTGATAACGATCGGAACACGATGTTGTCGGCTCGAGAGATAGTCGATGACTGAACACCTTTTTTACTTATTGTTAAGCTGAGAAATTTTTAAAGAGCCATGTCTTAAAGTATTAATATGATAAGATGATAACTTATTGTTCACAATTTCCTAAAATATTAATATGATAACTTATTCTTAACAATTCCTTAATTTTTTAGAAGTTTACTGATTTTTTTTTAATTTGAAAGACTTTTGATTCTTCCATTTGACATTTCAAAATGGTCGCTGCCCTTTTACACAGCATGTGTGGTGATTTTGCATGATCTATGATCTCGATTCCGCTACTTGCAGTCATAGGCTTGGCCTCTAAGCCAAAAATTCAGTAATTTTTGTCGGCTAGAATTGGGGGGTTGGAATTCAAAGATTCTCTTAGCTTGGAGAAAGGCAAATGTTCGAGTGATGTGGCTAAGCTAATTTAAAGGGCGTCAATTAGCCCAGATAGATTTTAGCTACCGTGGTGGCCATGTTGTTTTATTGATATCTATCAAATCTGTTATTTACTATTTACTTACTGATTCATAGCACGTTACTCGATTGAACATCAAATAAAATTTTACTATCAAAAAAAGTGAGTTCGTTAGTACAGTTTTGCGCCTATTTTACGGTAGACGTGGTTGCCCTTCACAATCGACTCTTCAAAGCTTTGTGCATAAAGCAATCAGCGAACATTCGTACGTTAAACGGACGAAAGATCAGCTGAGAACCTCGTCCGGGTCAGTGTACAGCGGAACCTGCTGCACTCGATTCCTCGCCATGCACAAGAATTCAGCCTTTCGCAGACTTCAAATTGTGTGAATTTTGCGTCGGGTCTCGAGCCTACACCCGTACAAGATCCAACTGACACAGGAGCTCATAGTTCATTACCATAGACAACGCCGTTTGTTCACGGACTGACTCAATTGACAAACAAAATTGCCGTATATGGAATAACACCAACCCACAAGAGATTCACAAGCTGACATTGCATCCTCAAAAAGTAAACTTTTGATGTAGATTTTATGCCGGCGGCGGCGATGTCATCAATGCTCCCTACTTTTTCGAAAACGATGTTGGTGAGGCAGTCAGAGTAGTGATAACTAATTTCCCAATGGCCTAAATTGAACCATATTGACCTGACGAAATATGGATCCAGCAGGAAGGCGCTAAGTGACATACAGCGAGCTCCGCGATTGACATTCCGCATAAGGGCACTAGACTTTTTATTTTGGGATTTCCCTGAATCGAAGATCTTTGCGAATAAATAACAATTGACTGATGCCTTAAGGTGAATATAACACAGGCCCATCGCTCAAATTCAGCTGGATCAATGTAAGAAGCTGAGGAGGGCATTGGTAAGAGCCTTTCAAGTTAAAAAATTAATTTTGTTATTGCCTAAGACACGTCTTGTTTTATAACATCTACCCACCCGTTGAGTTCTGTCTTCGAACATAGGACAAAATATTCATAAAACATTTTTTTCTATTCCAGATCGATTAATTAAATCACTTGATAGCGTATCTCTTTGCCTATGCAATGTTAGGAACAGTTAATTGGAGTTTTTCCTATTTAAACATTGTGGAAGGCATCTTTCAAAGTATCAATTTTCCCGGACTACGAGTTGGGCCATCATCGCCTTATAACATTCGTGACGTTGAATGCTGTATTTGGGACTTTGAAGCCTTTAAAAAGAGGGCGAATCTTGACTTGGCAATCGGTGATCTTTTTCAAAATTTCCCTCAGTGTGAAGATTTTGTTATGGTCTATTTGCCTAGCCGAAACCCACGCTAATACTTGCCGTTTAAGTATTGCAAAAAAAGTTTAAGACATTCAATATCTTCGAAGATTGCAAAAAAGTACAGCTTTAATTTTCCGTATAGTTTATAGAAAATATAGTATAATATAGTATAATACATATAGAAAATCCTGGTTATTTCTGCTCCGTTTCTTGTTTTTTTGTAGTTCTATTCAAACATAATGATCAAAAACTAAACAATGAAACCAACAGATCGTTTTTGTTTTATTTTTGCCAAGTTTTTTTCAGATTTTGGACTACAGTGCGACTTATAAAACCATTAATAATCGCAATGCAATCCAATAGATTTTCTGCTCATTATTTCTGTTTCACTGTTAGCCCACTTAATCGTAAGATTAAAAATAATAAAAATACAATCTTATTGTTATGAATTTCGAGGAAAATTAAATTTTATTCGTTCGGATTAGCTCAATTGAATTTCAATTAATTCAATGGGAAAATGCCGAACGAATCCATGGGATGGCGGGCGCTTTACTCGTATGTTGATGATGTCATTTTTTAGAGAACATTCACTGTCATTCGAGAGTACGAAAAATTAATTTGCATAATTTCCTTCACGACATTGCATTGGAGTGTAATTTTCTATTTTTGTTGTTATTTTTTTTTATTTCGCAGACAATAAAAATACATATAATTATGCCAATTGATTTTTAATCACTTAACTAGTGAATTAGAGGAAGCTTTATGGTCAAGAGTGATGTCATTTTGGATCAGAGTTTTATAAATTCCTGGAATTAGAAATCATAAATGGGGGTGTATTTGACGATTAAATAATTGATTAACTTCAACTGTCACTGACCTGAATATAGGGTTGCCATTCGTCCGTATTTTCCCGGACATGTACTCTTTTTTCACTGTGTGGGGGAGGTCCGGGATAGTTTTTGATAATTGTCCGGGATTGTACTCTTTTTACCCATTGTGTATCTATTTACTTTTATGCTACTTATAATTAAATGGTTATTCAAAAATGAACCGAAGCCCATTAAAATTAAGTGAACGAACAGATCCAATATATGAGAAAAGAAATTATAGAACAACTGCCCAACTTATTGTTGAAGCTCTTACACAAAATAACTTATTATCAAAAGTAAGTGGATTTTGCGCTGACAATTATTGCAATACCAATTTTGGTAAAACACAAAGGAAAGGTTCGAACAATGTCTATTCGAAGTTAAAATCTTTAGTCAACCAAAACATGATAGGTGTAGGATGTCCACCACATTAGTCAATGCGATCTACCATGGATGTGATACTTTACCTACCAGTTGACGCCGATATCATAATTGTAAAAATATACAACTATTTCTCTATCTACACAGTCAGAACGGAAAGACTTCGAGATTTTTCTGAATTTCTTGAAAATGAATATAAGCCTTTCTTATACCATTCGAAAACCAGATGGCTTTTTCTCTATCTTGCTGTTGAACGTCTTTTGCTTATGTACGAGAATCCGCCTACAATATTGCAAACATTTTTTAAAGACGACTTAAGCGAGGCGTATTTATTTTTGGTTCATTCTCTCATGTCAACATTCAACGTCAATATTCAAAAACTTGAAAAAACAAGACATTTCTATTATTGAAACCGTGGCGCGATGGTTGTGTGCTCGCCTGTCAACCTCAATATCACAGGTTCGATCCCTGCCGTCGTCTATGTCGTCTTTAATTCCATTAAAACCTTCTATAAATTGTCATCAATGGGTTGCTGGTTTACTCATTACATGTTGTTCAGGCATAACACTAACAACATGTGATTGAGTTAAACTAGTATGCCCAACAAGGATGAAAAACGAATAAGATAATGCGAATTATAAGGGACATAGAAATAAACGGCAATTCTCCGCTTTAGTTCAGCCGCCATCCCTGGAGATAAAAAATCTGAGACAACCACCTTCAGTCTCAGAACATCGTGCCACACATCTTTCCTATCCTTCTTTCTCTTCCGTAATTTCACACCCACGCTGCGCTGTGTTGAAACATTTAAAGGGTAATCATAATCCCTTGAGCGTGAGTAGGTTATAAAAAAAAAAAAAAAAAAATCTATTTTGAAGAAGCTTGATGATTCCGGCTGTAAAGAAAACGTTATTAAATTCAAGTGGACAAAAGATAGAAACAAACTGTTACCTGATTCCGTCAAACAAAGGAATTAATTTAACAAAAAAGCAACAGTGATATACTTAACAGTATTAGATGTAATGAAAAGTACAACAAGCACTGTAAAGGCTATTTATTAAATTATTTTTTTATACCTCAAAGATGTTTTGTAACTTAAAAATGTGATTTTTAAACTAAATATTTATTTTTATTTAAATGTTAATACAATTTTTTGTTTCCTCTTACAATATAAATGTGTTTATTCTGTCCTTGTTTTGTACTCTTTTTTCAATCCTCATTTGTCCGGGAAAGTCCGGGTTTTTGAAACTCCAGTACTAGTTTCATCTAAACATATCTGGCTACCCTACCTAAATACTATGTATGTATATTTATCTGTCAAATATTAAACATATTTCAATACAAACACAAGTCAAAATTATACGAAAACTTACCGAATCTAGCAAATAATATAAGAACTAAGGGGGAGGTAATAAGTCCTAGAAAATAAAAACGAATCGCTTCGACATCTCAAATCCTTCATTTTGTTTGTATTGAACGGACTCATATTTTAGACAGATCTGTCAAAGAGTTTTGTTGTGGCAGCCATTTTACTCGTATAGACGCCGACGAGCATTTTCGTTGAAATGGAAATAAGCTAATTTCGAGTGCTTGTTTATTACACACGAAGAAAAACTATCACGCAAACCAAATGAAAGCTTGACTTAGCTTACTCAGTTTCGGTGCGGTCGTGTCAGTACAAGAGATGTTGAACCTTCTGGTCGCCCAATTGAGATAAACAGACAAGAAATGGTCGACAAATTCCATGGTTCAGGTTCGACCCTCGAGTATTAAAATATTATTTGCAGATTCCAGCTGTTGGAAATCGGTAACAAAAACACAAGCGTCTAGAATTATCTGATTGTAAAAGTGTGTTTTTCTTTTTAGTTCATTCAGTTCAGATTAGAGCTCTGAACAGAGTCCAAACATGTTCTGAACATTCTCTGAACCAAGCGTGCTCTGAGCGCTTTTAGAACTTTTAGCTGTCAACATTTTTGTTTTTAATTTTTACATGTCAAATGCTTGTGTTAAGCACTTAACTCCGTCTGCTCAATTATTTTATTCTGAGCTAATAGAACACACTCTGACCACGCCCAGAACATGCTAAGAACGAGAGAAGAAACACAAATTCGAAGCTCTGAACAATCTGAACTAAAGCAGAAACACAGTTTATTTTTTGACAACTCAGGCTCTACTCTGAATGAAAAAAGAAAAACGCCTATTGTATTAGCGAATAGCGCTGCTTTCCTCAGGAATCAGGAATCAAATTTCATGTTTGTAGGTGAAATAGTTTTGTGTTCATGTTCACCGATTTCTGATATGTATTTCCAAACACAGGTGAATAAAACTAAAATGTAACACAAATGAACATTTCATGCGTCAAATTAACGCAACACAAAACATGAGAGTGGTCACATATCCAAATGGAGTAATAAATATGTACATGGATTTATTGAATTCATTGCATGCTGAGTTTAAATGTGGGATCTAAAGATAGAGTTGGATTAGGGTTAGATATTTTTCTTTAGTTGGAGTCGAGTTGAAATGACTCAGAAAGCGGGATTAAAATGAATGCTTCACAAATTGATTATTAATTGGGACGATAGATAAAGAGTTCTCCGTTGGGGGCCCTGGGGCATTACCGCGGTTAGATATTACGTCCTTGGTCTTCGCAATTATACTGGATAATAGGATAATGTTAGTTGTTTTAATAAAGTGTGGTGTATATATAAAATATTAACTACTTCCCCTAGCATATGTCGATGTAAGTTCCCAAGTCATTGAAACTACTATTTTAACTATTTTAACGATCTGAAAATTTCAAGCGTTAATTATAATACCTCCGACCATATTATTCCCTCACATCACAACCTTCTTAATGCCCATACAAAATTCTATCTATATACGAATATCTCACTTAACATCATTGACACTGCACAACATAAGCCCCTTTAAGTGACACTCTTCCACTCTCGTATGCATAACACACTTTGTTCTAAATCACCCACTTAACTCTAAGCTTAAATGACCATGGACGTGGCGGTGAATTAGTTTTTATTTACCCACCACCTTCTCCGGTTACAGAAATAACTCAACAATGGCAACACCACAACAACGAATATAGTGTGCCCTTTTGTTCAGTTTTTTTTTTTTTAAATATAGTTCTTCTATGATGAAAATGCATCGCCTTACAGTACTGCAGCAGACATCAAGGCGCCAATGCACTTACAATGATGGACAAACATTCTATTGAACTATTTTATGGTAATTGATTTTACATTTTGATGGGATACTTATCATAATGTTGCAAGAAGAAGGAATGTGCATTCATACACGTATATGAGTTTTAAATTAAGTTTTTGTAGTTTGGTGCGGTTAATTTAGCATTAAATTGGTTTTTCCAGTTTAGTTATTTTTGTAAAGACTTTTGTGTTGGAAACTGTGGCAAGTGCAACAGCCTGAATTTGAAAGTTTTGTTAGTGGCAAGTTGAGTTCAGGTTTTTTTATTACATATCTCTAAAGAATTTAATTAATAAAAATATAACCACAACTATCAAGGTATGTTACTTTAGGTATGAATTTTGACCAGAACACGCCTCATTTGATATGTTGCTGAAAAGTTTAAGTATCTATCTACTTTGTAGATTATGGCTTGGAAAAATGTTCAAATTATATTTAAAGGATAATATCTCTCAAATGTTGCCCATTGTTTGCTTCGATTTGAAGTGCTCTTTCCAAAGCAATTTCTATTACTTTTCTTAGAATTTTATGTCCAAGCACCTTCACTTCTTTTGAATATTGCCCTTAAGCTGTTGCAGCGTTCTTGACTTATTGGTATATACCTTACTTTTTAGGCATCCTCAAAGAAAAAAATCTGGAGCTGTTAAATCCGGCGAACACGGTGGTCAGTTAAAACTAGAAAAACACGATATTCTCCAGTCACCAAAAACTTCTTCGTCGTTTTCGAAAAAATATAGCGTCCAATAATCCCTTCTTGTTCTGGTTATTCAACACCATACTGTCTATCTAAGTGAGTGCATTTGACTTTCAACAATTATTTTTGGATTTACCATGCCCCATTATCCGTAATTTTGTTTATTCACCTTTACCTTTGAGGTAAAAATGGGCCTCATCGCTCATACTCGTAATTATTTAGATTTTGTGAATAAACTTGTTGATCTCTCCGAATAATTGTTGAAAATGCTGAACATACTGCATGAGTACCTATGGATCATTTATTTTCAACTCGTAAGCCAATTGAATCGTATATGGAAAAAGGTGTAAGTGCCATGAAATTCTTTGCACGGACCGTCTAGACATCACCAAGCGCTGAGTACGTTGCCTGGTGGAAGTTTCGAGGTTTTCTTCAATATTTGGTTGCACACAAGCAATGCTCACATTATTTCGAACTGCACTAGACCTTCCAGCATGTTAAAGATCACAGACAGTCCCCTGTTGTTGGAAACGTAAGACCAATCGGTAAATTGTTGGAGCACTTGGCGCATTTCGAACATGAAAGAAATTGCGATATGATATTTTTGTCTGAATAATTGAATGTCGACTTTCAAAATAAAATTGAACAACTTTGGTTCTTTGTTCTCTGTGGAGTATTTCAATCATAAATTTCCAAAGTCTTTCTTTATATTTCCGTTATTGCATTCTTCTCCTTAAACAATTTAAACGCTTTTTTTTTCATTTTCACTTTAAGTCCAACTTCGGACGTATTGTGAAATACAGAGAATCTTTTTTCAGTTGGTCTACACGAATGTAGAATGCTCTCCCTAGGTCTATTTTTCCTTTCCTTGTAATATTCAGAAATTTAAAACTCATTTGCAACGGTTCCTCTTTTTTAGTACTTCCTTGTTTTCCTAACGCTCGTATTGTGATAATCATTTTAAGGGTAGTAAAAACCCGTAAAAAAATTATTCAATAATTAAATCAAAACATTACTTATGCGCCACCCTTGAGAAATTGCGACCACTGGCAGGTTAGCCCTGTGACTAAATTACCATCATTTTGCTACCATAATTCATTTGAACCTGATGATGGATTATTATATGGGTAATTGTTGATATTCTAACAGAGTTATCCAGTTTGGATTGAGTTAAAAAAGAACGGATGTATTAAGTTTTGATGTGTCGTTATTTTGTATTTGCTTTTGCATAGTCTTCCGAATTCGAATCACTCACTCAACCAAATCACCACATGTATCTTGCACCACAATCCTCTGTTAAAGCCCTCAGTCTCTGGGTCGGTGTCTAAGAAATCAAATAGAGGTTATGGCAAAGATGGAACCGAAGTTCGTCCTAGAGCCATTTCGTCGCTGACTAGTGATCTTCATTTTAGAAAGTTCATCAATGTCGTCAATAAATACGCTTTCTTATGATTGTACTCTATATTTGGCCCGAGAAAATGAATGACTAATACCAAAACTTAGAAAACAATTCCTTTTCTTCCGAAAATTCGAAATGTAACTATAGTTTGCACAATTTTAAAAACTTTAAATCGAAATACCAATAATTGTTCTTAAAAATGTTTAAAAAAATTTAAATACAAAACCGCAGCAACGATTTATATTTCCTAAAGAAATCACATTGATTTTTTCTTTTAAGCTCTAACTACTGAGGGAATTGTTAAGCCTTGTAAAGAATGATTTGTATACACATTGTTTTCTTATAAAATTCATTTGAGATTTGAAATGTTTTTAGCAAGAACTTTGGTAAGAACTTCTGAAAAGAGAGGAGCCCGTCAAATATTTTATCGTTTTCAAAACAATATTTTGATTTTGATTTTGACCAAAAGAGAAAGAAACACTTTCAATTGATACTGATCACATCCGTGTTTGAATTACTTCGCAATAGAATTAATTTTTGTTTATCTTTTTATTAAAGTGTTCAAAACATTTAAACACCTACATCTTTGATGTTTTATTACGATTTTGAAAATTATAAAACTCAAAAACGCAGTTTTTCACTTTCTACAGCTTTGTAATCCAATAAATAAACATTTTTTGATTTTCCTAGTAATGTGTCAAATTTCAAGAGAATTTAAAATTTTAAATATAATTCTTTCGTTTCAACTTAAAAACAGACAGTTTTCTAAAAAGATCTGGCATTAAGGCCATCTTTTTGTGATTACCCCTTTTCAATCGAATCTTCGTTGTATTTAAGAAATTACGTTTCGAAACGATTAATACAAGTTTTGTTGATGGTTTCATAAAATAAATACTGGTGTGCCACAGGGCTCTATTCTGTCTCCAACACTCGTTCTCATATTCATCAATGATCTTTTGTCTTGAGCAGCTGTTACATTATTAAAAATAGAACCATAAACGCTTCAACAAACCAATTAAAGTTGTCAAAATTCACAACAAAAATAGTGAAAAGTTTGCTGTCACAGTTCGCAAAACTAGAGCACTTTTGGGTCATCGTGAAGCACCTTATCTGCCAGCAATATGATAGTGGTGGACAAATTTGAGCTGTTGGGATAAGTTAGTGATGTGAAGAATCGAAGCCGTGTGCGTCGCTTAAGAACAAATGAGAATATTGCTGCCCCTAGTGTTTGTCGATCTTTGGAATTAGCCCCTCTGCAAACGACATTACAGCGTATTTTACATAAAAACTTTGGTCTTTTAAAGTTCATTTAACACAAGAACTCAAGCTGGTCGATCACCAGCAACGTCGTATCTTCGCTGATTGGGTCCTTGAAATGCATCAAAATGTTCCGGATTTTCATCGAAAAATGATCTTCAGTGATGAGGGTCATTTTCACCTCGGAGGCTACGTTAATAAACAAAATTGTCTCGCATTTTCGGCTCGGAAAATCTAAGAATGATTGTTGAAAAGCCTTTCAATCCTGAGCTTGTCACTGTTTGGTGCGGTGTCTGGGCTGGATGGCGGTATGATTGGACCTTATTTATTCGAAAATGAGGCTGATGAATTTTTTTTTATAATCTACACCCGCTCAAAGGATTATGATTACCATTTAAATGTTTCAACACAGCGCGGGCGTGAAGTTAAGGAAGAGAAAGAAGGATAGGAAAGATGTGTGGCACGATGTTCTGAGACTGAAGGTGGTTGTCTCAGATTTTTTATCTCCAGGGATGGCGGCTGAACTAATGCGGAGAAATGCCGTGTCTTATTTCTATGTCCCTTATAATTCGCATTATTTTATTCGTATTCATCCTTGTTGGGCATACTAGTTTAACTCAATCACACGTTGTTAGTGCTATGCCTCAACAACATGTAATGAGTAAACCAGCAACCCATTGATGACAATTTTTAGAAGGCTTTAATGGAATTAAGACGACATAGACGACGGCAGGGATCGAACCTGTGATCATGAGGTTGACAGGCGAGCACAAAACCATCGGCGTTACGTGCCGTACAAGCAACAAACAATTTCAATTTTGCAAGAAAATTTTCCTGACCGTGTTATTTCTCGAAGAGGTGATCACAACTGGCCACCGAGATATGGTGATTTAACATTTTAAGACTTTTTTAAAAGATAAGTTATATGCCAATACTCCACAATCGATTCAATACCTTAAAGATAGAATTCGTGAAGTTATCGAGGACATACAGCGGCAGATGTGCGAATTGGTCATGGAAAATTTCATGAAAAGTATATGTTGCTGCAACCGTAGCCGTGACGACGGCCGTTTCGCTGAAACCCCTTGCTAGCAGCATACCTTCCTCTTTACAATCAAATAAACATCTATCGATTCCTCCTAAAAACTACTCGTTTTTTATTTTAATATAAAAATAAAACTTCTTTTTGAAAACCCTATATAAGCGTTATTGTTATCAACAGTGTTCTAATAAAACAGCCAGTTGCATTCTTTCCCTTAAGCAACTCAATCGTATTACTCGAAATTCAGGTAATTGCTATCAGTTTATTCTTGAGCATAAGTTCAGAGATTCTTTCTCTGTTTGCACTACACGAATATGGAATGGATCAATATTTCTCTCCCATTCCCATTTCCCCAGAAATTCCGTAGTACAGTAGGATTTTATATGAATAACAAATACAACATCCGCAGTAGAATCACTGCCGATACTCGAATAAACGTCAAATCTCTATCGCCAGCAGGATTTCACTTCTCCTTTTATCGGCAGTGATCCTACTGCGGATGTTGTATCTGATATTCATATAAAATCCTACTGTACTACGGATAACTTTTCCAAAAACACACGGCTAATGTATGCTTATCGGCAACTCCTTTTAAGTCTTTTCCAACTTTTATAAACACTCGCACAGTGCCCAAAGATTTTAAGGGTAGGTAGTCAAGTTCCTTTTAGTGCGCACAAAATATAAAAAAAAACGTCTCATATTTTTCAGAATTATTGAAGAATTTTTCTTTTGTTTAATTGTTGGTCCCTAAATATTCCATTTTCACAAATTAAAATTTCGAATTGTAATACCATACATCAGTCGCTGTAGGTCGAAGTTGCCAATTCCATCGGGAACTCTATAGACAACGGCTTAAATTAATTTACAATGGGCCGTATCAACAATCAAATTGAGAGACGACTTGAATATTTGAGCGAAATGGACCGTTATTTAAAGAGCTCTATAAAATTAACCATGCATGTTATAAACTTAATATTTATATGAACTCTAAATTATGAACCATTTATTGTACGGAACCAAAAAAAAAATCCAGCTTATATGGTCAGTTATATAGAGTCCATTAAATAAAGCTTCATTTCGCTCAAATATTAAAGTCGTCTCTTAATTTTATTGTTGATAAGGCCCAATGACTTAAATGTCACTTTAAAATAAAGCCAGAACCAATTTTAGATCTTAAACCGTTGTTGTTTTGTATACATTTTTGTTCCTTTCGTTCGTATCACTTTATATTGTTTGCATATGAGAAAATAAGAGAGTATCAACCTCTACACATAATTTATATTTGTTAGATCTATTTAAAAACATGTTTCAATCATCAGAAAATATCTAATATGTATATTTATATTTTTCCTGATTTTATACATGACCTTGATAAAAAGGGGATTTAGTGTCGAAAAAAAAAATAAATGCATAAAATATCACTCATCACAATCATTAATTTGTTTTTGTATTTAGAACTTTATTAGTTTTAGTGGATTTTTTGGAAAGAAATATAATTGTACATATTGGAAAACACGTGCATATGTATTTCTTTGAACTGTTTATTAAACAAACGAATTTAATTAAAATTCAATATCAAAATTTCGGTGAGAATTTTGCACGCAATCCTACGAGTATTCTAACAGAACATGAAGACAAAAATTTAAACTTTTTTTTTCTTTTTATGCAGCTTAATTTGATTATCTATATCTTGTGACAAAAAAAAAACAAAAAAATATTCAAAATTTCTCAAAAAAAAAACAAAATTAAATGTGTTTTAGTTTTCCTCAAATTGATAAAGGTGTTGTTTTATTTGTTCTTGAGGGGTGAGCCAGGGGTGTCTCGGGAGTGTTTGTCTTAATTAATGTTTCTAATAATAGTACCATATTTTTTATTTAAAGTTTTTATTCAAAAAGAGATAGTGGGTGACATATAGTTCATGAGTCACAGCGAAATAATCAACCACTAATGAAGATGATGACATCTGCAGAATTTATTTAAAGATATGGTCTAATCATTAGAAAATTATTGTGTGCTAAATCCTCTATTGAATTAATGATAATAAAAACAAAATTAAAAAAAAAAACATCAAGTGTTTCTTTTGCTAAAATTTTATTTTTTGCTACTAGATTACCCGGTAGGTAAAATTAAATAAAATGCACGACTGAGTCGCACGAACTTGCTCCTATGTAATCGACTAGGAATTTTAAAAACGAATGTTATTAGAGAAAACTGTTCATAAGGATAAAATTAATTTTTAAATTCTTTTAGTAATATGAGAAAAAAACAGAATGCTCTCGAACTATGAGTTTATGCAAGAACACAAATTATAAGTCGTTGTAGTGGTTTCTTGAAAAAAAAATCTTTTATATACAAACTTTTTAAAAGCTTTTTAAGAAAAAATTTAGGTACGCCAATTTAAAGTTTTTATTATTGTTCGAATAAAAATTAAATTTACGAAAATAAATATTGACCCGTTTCGGAGATATCGAATTTTCAAAAAAAGAAAAAATAGATTTTTTTTTCAAAAATTCAAAAAATATTTATTTTAAAGTTTTGAAATACAATGTGTTTTAGACTTTTCATTAAGATCCGTTATGTGGATAAGAGAAATTCAAAATTCGAAAAAATGGTTATATGGTAGGTACAAGCTGTAATATCTTAATTTCATAACTTTTTTTATTAAACTAAAGATCGTAAAAATTAATTGGAAGAAAAATAAAATGCACGACTGGATCGCACGAACTTGCTCTTATGTAAAAGTAGTTTGGAATTTAAGATACATTTTATAAATATAAAACATGGATTTAATGAGATAATAATGTTCAAATGCATAAAATTGCCGTCTGGTTTCCGGAAAAGTATGAATTTATGCAAATAAACCTTAAAAAATCGTTTTATTATTAAATACATTTTTTATATAAGAAATTTCTCTAAAATTTTTCAAGAAATAAATGTGGGATGTAAATTTTAAGTATTTAATAATATTAGTTTTAGGAAATAATTTCAAAAAATAATCGTTCATAGGTTTTCAAGATATTGATTTAAAAATTTTTTTTTTTTTTTAAACCCAAAAAATATTTTTTCGAATATTTTTATATACAATATTATTTTAAACTTAAGGGGACTCCTGCTAAAAATTTTGGGTTAAAATCCTTAGAGCCGTTGGTGAGAAATTCGAAAATCAAAAAAACCGTTCTATGACAGGTACCCCTAATAACATTTCCCCCCAAATTTTTTCTCACCAAAATATAGTCCATGTCCATAATATCACACTCAATTTTTTTTTATCAAAATCGTTAGAGCCGTTTTCGAGATAAATAAGATTTTGCATTACGGGTGTATGGGGGGTACCCTTAGTTTTAGAGCTAAAAAAAAAATTTCAATTTTTCCTCTAGGGAATCACCGAAGACCCTTAACTACCGAGATTGAAAGAAATAGGTCCAGTGGTTTAGGCTGTAGTGATAGGTACAGACATACAGACACACTGAAACATGTTTTTTGTGTACTAAATTTTCCTTAAATTTTTTATAAAAAAAATTGATATGCAAATTGTTAGTATTTAATAAAATACATTTTAAAACGTAACTTAAAAATTTAGTCGTGTATTGGTTTTCAAGATATTGAATTTTCAAAAAAAAAATTGTATTAGTTTTTTAAAAATCCAAAAACTATTTTTTCGAAAAAAATTTTAGTTTATATTTTTTCAAATGTAATGCAGCTCTTGCATAAAAATTTTGGTTAAAATCGTTAGAGCCGTTGGTGAGGAATTCGAAAATCAAAAAAACCGTTCTATGACAGGTACCCCTAATAACATTTCCTCACAAATTTTTTTTTCACCAAAATATAGTCTGTGTCCATTAATAAAAATCGTTAGAGCCGTTTTCGAGATAAATAAGATTTTGCATTACGGGTGTATAGGGGGTACCCTTAGTTTTGGAGCTAAAAAAAAAATTTCAATTTCTCCTCTAAGGAATCACTGAAGACCCTTAACTACCGAGTTTGAAGAAAATACCTCCGGTAGTTTAGGCTGTAGTTCGAGGTACAGACATACAGACAGACAGACGGAATTGTCGGACCCACTTTTTTCGTCTTCGCTATCATCGTAATTTCAACTTTTATCACAATCTCGAGTTCGATTTTTTTTCCAAATGCAGAACTTGCCCTATAGTAGATATCTACCTACATCGCAAGTAAAAATTTTATCAAAATTCTAGGTGCCGTTTTCGAGAAAAATACGATTTTTGAAAACCATTTTTTTAAATTTTTTAGCATTTGTATGGTAGGTACCTTTATTTTTAAGTAAAATAAAACAAATTTTCTCACACTTTGTAGATTATATTGAGAAACTTTTATCTATCAAGTTTAAACAAAATCTAGCATAGGGTTTTCGAAATATTGAGTTTTGAAAAAAAAAATTTTGAGTAAAATTTGAGTACACAATTCTTTTTATGTTTTTCGGGAACTTTATCAAAAAAAAAAAAAATGATCAAAATCGGTTGAACCGTTTTTGAGAAAATCAAAAACAAAAAAATGGTTCCATGGGGGGTACCCTCAATAACCATTTATCGTAAAATTTTTTTCAACCAATACCTAGCTTTAATTAAATGAAATTTTTCTGTATTTTTATTTTTGAAATCTGTCCAACAATTTTTGAGAAAAAAAAATGTTTATAAAATTTCGAAAAAAATTCGTATGGCAGGTACCGTTATTTTTGGTCTTAAAAAAAAAAGAAAAAAACATGTGGGGGGGGGGGGGAAATTAAAACTGATATCTACCAAGTTTAAAGAAAATCGGCCGAGCCGTTTAGCCTGTAGTCGAACAGACAGACAGACAGACAGACAGAATTGCGAGACCCACATTTTTAGTCTTCGCTATCATCGTAATGTCAACTTTGATCAAAATCTCGAGTTCGATTTTTTTTACGAATGCATAACTTGCTTTATAGTACCTATAAGTCGCAAGTAAAAATATTGAGAGGAGGTGAAAAAATTGGGATTTTGTCTTTTTTTATGTCAACGATCCTAAAAAAAGAAATAAAAACAAAAAAATATATGGATCTGAAAAATAGCGCAACCATAGCTAAACCACCAATCTTTCGCTAACTTTTTAGATGTAGAAAGCCTTTTAACAACGTCCTTTATGGAATCACTCATCAAGTTTGGTGCAGAAGACTACATCAGGGAGTGGATTATATCCATGCTCAGCGAAAGAAGGTAATATAAACTTGACCGATCACTTTAGTAGAGGAACACTCCAGGGTAGAGTTCTGTAACCTCTTCTTTTTTTCAGTAATGCTATTTTTCTACCAAAACTAAGATACACTAATTCGCTTTATCCCGACTCAACGGCCAAACATTCTTGCCCTCTTCCAGCCCAAAATATCTAAGTATTATTCTAGACCCTAAGTTTAAATGGAAAATGAATATTGAAGAAATGGTTAAGGAGGCCTTCATAGCTTTCTACGCCTGTAGTAAAACCTTTCGTAAAAGGTGGAGTGTAACCAATCCTGACGTATGGTGTGACCATATAGTATTTATTGCAGCTGTAGGCGCACCCGTTTTGGTTTAAATATGAGAGTGAACAAAATTTTAACATTTACCTCTCCAATCAGAATACCACCTAAGAAGAGCACAAATATAAGAGGACTTAAAATACATCCTTGAGGGTCTCCTGTTTCACATTTGAAAGAAGGTTTGAATAGACTCTAATGAATTTGGTCGTCAGACTAATTCCCGCTAGTTTAAGTAAGGACTTCCTATTTACTTTATCGAAATCGAAAGCCGTTTTCAAATCAACGGAAAAACTGTTTTGTTAAAGTCGGGGTCAGGTTAAAGTATTGCCTGAAACTAGCCCGCCAATTGGCACCGCGTATTTCCCAATGTCACGTGATACAGTTCGATCAGTTTTCCCAGGATCCCGAGTTCAGCTATCACTATATACAGCTCCTGGCGATGAATGTAATCATATGCGGCTTTGAAGTCAATAGATGATAGTGATGCTGGACTTGTAGTACGTTGGTTTTTTCCAGGATTTGCTTCAATATGAATATTTGTGTCTATGGTCGATCTGCCGGAAGCCAAACTGGTACTTGTCGACTAAATTATAACAGACGTTCACATAGCACGTTGGATTGGATCTTATATGCAACCCTTGGTAGGGATATGACTCGATAGTTCTAGCAAGTAATAGGATCACCGTTTTTGTAGATAGGGAATACAATCTGACAATCGAGTCATCGGGCATGTTCCTTTCCACCCATATTTGGTTCATGGTTTGATGCATGCACTTTACCAAAACCTCACCTCCGTATTTTAAGAGCTCTACAGGAAAGCCATCTGATCCTGCGGCTTTGTTATTCTTAAGCTTATTTCTAGCCAGGCCTATGCCTTGCCTACCTTTTCTATACTGAGAAATGGAACTTGTCCTTCATTGATTAGAAGCGAATTGTCTTCTTGCCCTATTGAACGGTCTACATGATACCCATTTAACAGCGGTTCTGTGACTGGGTTACCTTAGTTGGTCTGGTCTTGAAACCAGCAGCCAGCTGCTTAGCTTTTTTTTTATAAAACTTCCGGATGTTGTTTCTATCAGGAGAATTTTCGATCTCTCTAAGGTTGCGTAAGCTCTTTTCTTTTTTTGTAAGATATAAGATCTTCTTTTCCTCTCTCCTCTTTGCTCGATACTCCTCCCTCGCTGCTTTTTTACTTGCAACTTATAGGTACTATAAGGCAAATTATGCATTCGGAAAAAACTCGAACTCGAGATTTTGATCAAAGTTGACATTACGATGATAGCGAAGACCAAAACAGTGGGTCTCGCAATTCTGTCTGTCTGTCTGTCTGTGCGTTCGATTGCCGCTAAACGGCTCGGCCGATTTTCTTCAAACTTGTTAGATATGAGTTTTAATTTTTTCCCCCCGAATGTTTTTTGATTTGATTTTTTAAGACCAAAAATAACGGTACCTGCCATACGAATTTTTTTTCGAAATTTTATAAATATTTTTTTTTCTCAAAAACTGTCTAACAGCTTTAAAAAAAAAAAAAATTCATAAAATTTCTTTTAGTTAAACCTAAGTAATGGTTGAAAAAATTTTTCCAAAAAATGGTTATTTTTGGTACCCCTCTTGGAACCATTTTTTTTTTTGTTTTTGATTTTCTCTAAAACGGAACCACCGATTTTGATAATTTTTTTTTATGTTACAATATTTCGAAAACCCCATGCTCGATTTTTTCAAAACTTGATAAATAAAAGTTTTTTAATATAAATTATAAGATTAAAAAAAAAAAAAATTGTTTTACCTAAAAATAACAGTACCCTCCATACAAATGTTAAAAAATGGTTTTCGAAAATAGTATTTTTCTCGAAAACGGTTCCGAGAATTTTACTTACATTTTTTTTCTTTCAATTAATTTTTAAGATCTATAATTTAATAAAAAAAATTTTGAAAACAAAATATTACTGACTTTACCTACCACAGAGCGATTTTTTAAAATTTTGAATTTCTCATTATCGGCATAACGGATTTTAATGAAATTTTATAGAATGAAGCTTCTAAAAAGTTTAAAAAACATTGCATTTCAAAACTTTAAGAAAAATATTTTTTTGAATTTTGAAAAATATACATATCGTTTTTTTTTTTGAAAATTCAATATCTCGAAAACAGCTCAATATTTTTTTTGGAAATTTAATTTTTATTCAAACAATAATAAAAACTTTAAATTGGCATACTAAATTTTTTCTTAAAAATGTTTTAAAAATTTTGTATAAAAGCTTATTTTTTAAGAAACCACTACAAAGACTTATAATTTTTGTTCTTGCATAAACCTATATTTGCTTGAATCACATGGCATTCTATTTTTACCTCCAACTACTAAAGCAGTTGTTTTAGTCGTTTAAAAAATTAATTTTAATGCTTATGAACAGTTTTTCTCTAATAACATTCATTTTTGAAATTCTTAGTCTATTACATAGGAGCAAGTTCGTGCGACGCAGTCGTGCATTTTATTTTATTTTTTATCTTCTGTCAATCGTTTAAGTTAAACGCATTCATCATCATAGCACGGATTTTTTCTCTGGGGTGGTTGGTAGCCTACGGTAGTTTTGGGTACCTCTTTGATGATATCGCGTTACTGGGGGCACTGATTGTTGGCGGTCTGTGGCAGGTACAAGCACATTAGAGAGCTTCTCTCTGAATTGCTCTTTGTAAGCTCTGGCATCTACAGGTATACTGAGGCGCCTAAGGTCAAATTTCTTTTTCTGAGCGGTTCGCAGTTAGTTTTCATTTGACAGTCGAACTCTGAATTCAGCGGCAACTTAGAAATAGTCAGAGTCGACATTTGCCCCTTAAAACATATGCACGTCTGTCTAAGATGTCAGAACTGTACCTTACATCGATTAGCTCATGGTCGATTTGGTTGGTGGTTCGACCGTCTGAAGAGCGCCAGGTTGCCTTGTGAATCTTAAGCTTTTGAAACCTAACGTCGTTTCGTGAAGGCTGTGCTTACTAACTAATCCGCCCAAGATGTTTCCATTTCGGATTTACGTATTAACCCAAGCAAAACTTGTACTCCGAACAGGCTCCGTAGGTTTCGTCCAGGAGATAAAAAGCCTCCTCCATGACAGGTTGTTCAGCTTCATGCGTTGGGGCGTGTGCGCATATTATGCTTGTATTTTGGAAGATGGCTTTAATGGGGATCACAGCCAGGCAATTACTTATCGGCTTAAAGTCAAGAACTTTTTCTCTTGGCTGACTTTTTTCTTGGCCGCAAGTGTAATATATGTACGTCGCAATTTTTTCATTTCAGTTTACCTGATCCTATTCATCGTATCTCCTATCTTGTGGTAACATCTGATCAGAATCAAGCTTTTCAGTAGCACCTAGGGCTTAAAGTGTTCTCATGTTCCAGGTCCTTTGACGTTCCGGGTCTTATTGCGATTCGAGGGTAATTATTTCATAATTTTTAAATTCCGAAGTACTTTTACATAAGAGCAAGTACGTGCGAACCAATCGTAGATTCTACTCGACGTTGCTTACCATTGTTATACCTTCTTACGCATTTTTTACGTGCTTGTAAATGTCTTTTTTACGTAAAATTGAACATCACTAATAGAAACTCAAAGGCTCTTGGACATGAAGATTTTCGATCACATCTAAGCAGTGATCTTGTAAAATTTGTATTGAGCAAATATTCTTCTCCATTTCTTCTTCATTTAAGAATTCCATGAGACTGAGAGTTGGTTCACTTGCACTCCATATTAAAAGATAAAAACTACTTTCATCGTTTTTCAATTTATCACTAGTGGCTGATAAAGTCGGTTTTATTTCAATCAAAACACTAATTTCGAATTAAATTAAAAATATTGGTTAAATACGATGCTAAAACACTACAAACATTCAATTTTATATTAATTTAATTCTTGATTAGTTATCTTTTTAGAAATAATAACAACAAGGAAAACAATTTCCTAAAAAGAAGATTAATCAAATCCATAGCTCATTCATATTTTTATAAATAAAAACATTTATTAAATCTGTATCAAAAATTCCAACACGAATTAAGTCACTCTATAGATACTGTTATTTTGGTCTCTGTCACTTTGACTTCCTTTGAAGCTGCCACAAAAATTTGCATTCTTCACAAACTCAATTATCATTTTTCATTATTTTTGAATTAATATTAATCTCTTCAACACGCCCAAAAAAGATCGAAAAGTCAAATGAAGCATATTCAGCAATTCATCACAGCGTTTATTTAATAAATAACATGGCTTACATGCGGCCATTAGTCCAACAGCACGAAATTAATATTTATTTTTCTTGGCAACCCGTTGAAATATAACTAATTTAAACATCCAGTCTTTAATGCTTATATTTATTTTCAATACGTGCCAAGAAAAAAATTGCTTATGAGTCACATTTCATTTCATTCAGAACTTTCGGTCACATTAATTGCTTTGGTTAATTTTAATAATCTGAAAATGGTTTGACACAACCTTGAGATAATCGGTGAGTCGTCGTTCAATGAAAATATGAGCCGTTGTTTTTGAATGTCACTTTTTTTTATTTCAAATAAGTCAAGCTAATGATAACATAAGTACATAGTAGAATCAAACGGTTCCTTTTTTGTTTAATAAATGAAGAGATACAATTAGTACGTTTTTATATTTTTTGAAATTTTGTTTAGCTAAAAAAGAGATAAGTACCTAATTAAATTCATTTTTATTGAAATTCATTTTATTCACTTTCAAAACAACGGCCGTTTATGTTAATTATTCTTACTTGAATTTGAAAATATTTGAATTCCAGGAAGTAATATTAAGGTATAGTGCAACATAAAGTAATTGATGAAGTTAGTGGACAATAACCGAAGAATTTTTCGTTGGTTTAATTACAATCACTTGACATTATACTTGAGAAGTTTAATCAAAATCGGTAAAGTCGTTTTCTAGAAAATTTGGCAACAAAACTAAAGTCATAGCATGGAGCTACCCATAAATAAATTTTTTCTCTAAAAAACCCTAAAGTTTTTTTATCTACCTTTGACAAGGTCCAGGCATTTGCTTCTTATATCAGGACCGGGATGATTAGTGTTTTCTACAGGGCCACTGGTCGTGAGAAGACTTTGCTTCTCAGTTGCCTTCTTTGCTCAAAATTGCAGCGATTTGAAAAAAAAAATTAAATAAATTAGTACTTACAACTCTCATTCGAACTTTCTCGTATGAGTGTATTTGGCGGTAGTGGACCTAAAGGGGATCTGCAATATTCTGCCAAATTCGAACAAGTAAGATGAAAGCCACTTTTTCATCACAAGAAATACTCGAAGAAGAATGAAGAATTGAAGAGGGAGTTTCCTTTTTTTAAGGTGGCAAAGTCTGGCCCATACCCCCAACATGATTACACACTAACTCTTTTGATAAGGAGTACTTCAGCGATTGGCAAGAAGTATTTTCGTCTGATCTCAGTGCAGGTATCGTTTGCCTGGGTTTTTTATAAACCTTGCGCGCACAAAAGAGATTATGACTACCCTTAAAAATTTTAAGCACAATGCGCTTAGGAAAGTTGGAGAGAATGTATTGAATGTCTTAATATCCTAATGGAAGCCGACAAAAATATTACACATTCGCGTAGTGCGGCTAAAGAAAGAATCTCTGAATTTAACAGAACGTACGAAGTTTGCTTCGGGAATAAACTGACAGGCATTCCTTAAAGCGCGAGTAATATGTTTGAATTGCTAAAAGGATTTCACTAAATCGCTGTTTATAAAAATAACGGTACAACAATGAAGAACGAGAAATATTCCGGCAGCGGGGCGGCGGCGCGGCGGTGCTCGAGAGATTAAAATTTCTTTAATAGTTCTATCACCTTTCATTTGAATTATATCGCAGAAACTTAAGTGGGTTATATAGGAGGACCAACCCAAATATGGAAATTGTACTCGCATTGTAATTGCATATTACATTATAGATTAGAGCCAGGTCAAAAGGACTGACAAATATCTTCCATCGTAACAACATGGAGGGTGGGTTGCGTTTAAACGACATTGAGTTTTTGAAATATTGAATTCTATGTGGTATATAATTCCCCATTTGACAATGGTATCGAGATCAGAATTTAATGAGCTTTTGATGTGCTGCCGTTCTTAATCCACATATTCAAAACAAGGACGTGAACCTGGAAACGAATATGAGAAGCTGGGAGTACTGTCGTCAGCAAAACAATTTAATGGATTAGAAGTTTCAGATCATTGATGAATATAAGAAATAGGGTTGGAGACAAAATGGAACCCTGTGGCACACCAGTATTTATTTTATGAATTTCAGACTTGAAACCATCCAATTCAACTTGTATTGAGGGTTTTGAAAGTTAGTTTCTAATTTATAGAAGAAGAGATTTATTAATATCAAATGCACGAATTTTCGATAAAAGAGCAAAATTCATATCAAAATTTACATTAATCTAACATTATCTAAAATGGTGTACAGATTTGTGCAACTGTTAGGTTAGATAAACCATCAGATCATGAGTGGACCTATATAGCTACGAAAGCCATACTGACGGTATTGAGAAGCCTTGGTTCTTCAAGATATTATTCGGTCCAGCGGATTGGTGTATTTCGAGATCCTTCAGAACTTTTACAACTGTACGAGTGCGGAATTAAATTTGTCTCATAAAATCTTTTTCGCTTTGAAGTACAGGCACCATGACACTTTTTGCCAGCGTCGAGCTAACAATAAATTGAGCGTTGGAACCAAGGATGAAGTAGTATTTCGTGATTTTTTTAAAAAATCAACAAAAAATATTTCTACATTTGGGACATTGTAGTATTTTTTGCTTAAATTGGTGGTCATGTAAAATTCATAAAATTCATCGAATATTACAGGTTTTTCTAGCTTGTTTGAATCTATTCCCGGTTTCCTTCAGTAGGGTTCTCTTTCTAACATCGAAAAATTACTTCTCTGATCCTAATAACCTCTATAGGTCGAATCAAACCGAGAATATTCTTTCGGCTTGATAGAGTTTTTTCTATTTGGGATAAAATTTCTGCACTGGAGTTCACTTGGCTATCAAGGAAGCGTAGTGACTAGTAAAAGTTCATGAAGAAATTGTTGAAATCGTCCCAGTTGCCTCTCTTGTAGTGTCAAGCTCAAGGAATTTTTTCTCTAACTGGGTTTTGTCGACATTAGAAATTTGCAGACATAATATAATGGTCTGTGTGCCAAGAAGTGATAGTACACTAATAGTTTATATTTCAAGATCAGTGGTCAAAAACCATTCTAGAGTATTGCCGGATTAAACCTTCAACGTTAGAAATTGAATAGGCTTGTGAACAAGCTGAGTCAAGTTGTTTATTTCAGAAAAAATCGCAACATTCGTGTGTTGTCTGATTATAAAAGCGTATTCACGGAGAATTTTGTACATTGAATGAATATCGAGAGGTACACTGCGAGTGATCAAAATTTTCAGCCACATAAGTTTCACGAAGTGCCAAAACTCCTGGCCTGTTTTTTATAGTATGGACACATACGGAGCAGACATTTTTCCTAAGTACCCGAATGTATCTATAATCAACTTTGGGAGCCAAATTAACTTCACAATACATTCCATTAAAACCTTCTTAAAATTGTCATCATTGGGTTGCTGGTTTACTCATTACATGTTGTTTAGGCATAACACTAACAACATGTGATTGAGTTAAACTGGTATGCCCAACAAGGATGAATACGAATAAAATAATGCGAATTATAAGGGACATAGAAATAAGACACGGCATTCTCCGCTCAGCCGCCATCCCTGGAGATAAAAAATCTGAGACAACCACCTTCAGTCTCAGAACATCGTGCCACACATCTTTCCTATCCTTCTTTCTCTTCCGTAACTTCACGCCCGCGCTGTGTTGAAAAATTTACTATTAGTGTTATGCCTTAATAATAAATGTATTGATCCGCTCCTGGATTACCAAAACAAATAACAGCATTTTATCTGACATTCCTTTGGTTCAATCAGTTACACACAATGCATAACATGACACAAGCAATGCATTCAGCGACAAAACCAAAGCAACTGTGGGTGATGGGAGAAGGAGAAAGGAGATCACTATGCGGTGCAGACAAAGTCGATAAAGTCTCTAACTAACTCGAAATTATAACTGCCTTTTGTAACTTTCTGTCCAAAATGTTCGTTTAGAGTGTAACTTTATTAATAACAACTTCGTACTTACTTGGTCTAGACCTTTATAATCGCAGACCTATCCTCGCAGCTTTAGTCTAAGACAGTACTTAAAAAAATCCTAAGAACGACATAACACTTTAAAAAGTAGCATGGACTATTAAATTATCGTGCCTTTTATTTTATCGAATAGTTTTCAATATTTTTGCAAGAACGATTTTAAACCTTCATAGAGCAATGTCACTTAACCATTGTCATCCTAAACAAACAAACGATGATTTACAGAAATGTTAAAACTAGACCTTGGTCTAGCTCGTCTCTATAGATGCTATCAAAAACGCACTTAAAATCGATGGAAAAGTGTTTTGTGTCGATTAGACGTTCTTGGTTTTTGATTCCAAAAAACTTTGTTTCAGTATTTTGTTCAAAAAATTTGCGTTTCGTCCTGGCGATCTCATTTACACTCATCAGTGAGGGTCTTGTTTATATACGGCAAAAAAGACCTTAAAGGTGATATAAACGAAAAATAATGGCTCTTTAGATAGTTCAATTCAAAGGATCTCATTTCTTAGGGATCGGGCGAACAATGCTGTGAATCCATTCATCGAACATGGTGACTTCCGCCCATCTGGTGCGTACTCCTAATCAAGCCGTCGCTTGACGGTTTTAACAACTCAGAAAACGAGACCGCCATATGCAGGAGCTTTATTGAACTTAGGTCTAAATATACATACATATGTATCTTGATTTCTTCGAGATCGGGGTAATGGAATTGTTGGGTGTCCACGTGTAGTCTAGATTTAATGATATAAACTGCGGAATTCGATTCCTAATTGCCGCTTTACAGCTTACAGAAATATTTTTTCCGGGATCAACTTCGAATCGACTACTATATTCACTTGATAATCTTATAGGCTCATATTGGCGACAAGTTCGTTTTACCTTTTCGTAAAACTTCCAACCTTCAATACTAGGACATTCCTCTATTTTTTCGATGGGGCAGTTCGTTTGCTCTTGTTTTACCCTTCTAAAAAGCCGGTGTTTCTTTTACTTCTTCTGCTCGTAGATCTTTCAGTTAGCCCCTAAGCCTTTATATGAATAGCTTGTTAGCATTCGACATAGAAAGGGAGGTTTCGTTAAGGCGGTCGTGAAAATCCCAGCACGTCAGAAACGAGATCTCAGAAGGGTTTTTGGCAATGTTTCCATTAGTTATTAGAAAATAGAAGGTCATCAAAGGACTTCTAAAACTTTATTAGAGAATCGATAGGAAGAAACCAGGTGATCTCCTACAATAGTACCCATTTTTAAATATCATTGTGATGTCTACATTGCAGCATTCTAGTGGTCTATTATTCGAGGCTCGTAGCAACACTTAATAAGAAAAAATACGAAAAAATTTGCGGCCAACACTGAAGTCACATTTTATCTGATCATTTTACTGATTTATACAAGAAAAGGGTTAAACATTAAATGGACATAAGAAGAAGTTAAAACAAAAAATATAAAAAAAAAAATTCTTATAGTTTTTGTTTTTGGTTTTCGTGGACTATATTGAATAAATCAATTGAAAGCTTATTGTGACCTCTAGTCCAAATGCGTTTCGCCCAGGTACGACAGTTGGGCTCATCAGTTAGATGCTGTCGTACCCTTCTAAGACGCAATATGTTAGTCGATGATTATCAACACAAATAAAATTTACAGCAGGAACGCAATGTAAATTATATTAATCTAATGGACATCTTAATTCGCCATTTGGTCAGGCAAAAATGAGTTGCAGGAACCTTTTTGCGAAATCATCATGATCACATATCAGATACGATCATAAATTTCTGTCGGGAAAGATGTTTTTTTTTTTTCATCATACTATGTACTTCCAAGAACAAAAGATGGCCTCATCAGTTTTGGACTCGAGGTCAACTATATTTCCATCTGTCTACAGTTTCCTTATACTCTTCATCATCGTGATAGCATATGATCCGATTGTATTAGATTTAAATACGCTACAAAGAATATATTTAATCACTCCAATGAGTATGGACATGACGAAATCATAAAATCCGATCCGATAGTCATGGAATAGAATTTGATATTCACTTCCTGTCGTCAAATTTCAAACAAATAAATGCAAAAAAGTTAGACTATCAAGCCGTAGTAGACGTTGCAAAAAAGCATAATTGGTATTCATTTGAGACTGTCTGTAGGTTCTATCTTCTAACAAGCATTGGACATTCGCTTAATTTGTCGTTCGATTATAATAATTTGCAGAACACCTTACATAGAGAATGCGTACGCGACCAGGCATAGTCGACAAGGCCGTTATCGACGAAGGGGAAGAATCTGGCTGAATAATATTTCAACTATGTCAGGAACGCTAAAATTCTGGGAAAAGTCCTTCGACAGAAAGAATAATTACATGCATAGTTGTTTTCAAATTTAAAGTTTCGTAATTTTTTGTTATGATTTTGGGCGCACTACTCGTAGAAGAATTATGACTACTCTTAAAATATTTGAGCACAGTTGGAGGACTTACGAAAGATGGAACGAGGATTTGAAAGGAGATACCGATGCACATTGGTTTTAATGTCTTAACATCCCATACAAGGTGGCTCAAAATTAAGATGTTATAATTTTTGCAAATGCCGTCGTACGTCAATCAAATTTGACGTTTGTGAAGTAGACAGCTGCAGTACACAAACAGACAAGCAAAAGAGCGCTATACTCCGCGAGAACGATTTTGACCTTGGTGGTGGACCAACTGGGCAAACATTCCGGCGCTTAGCTACTCGACTCGAACAGACTGGAACCACAGGAGAACACACAGGGCGTAGCCGCCACCGGAATGGTCGTTCGGCCGAGAATATCGCGAATATGGATACCGATGTCGCTGAGAACGAAGAAACATCAACCAGATGATTGGCCACGCAATTGGAAACCGCCAGACGGACCCTACAGCAAATTTTAGTAATAGACTTACACGGGTTCCCGTATAAAGTGCAAACAGTGTATCAGTTAGTACCTGCTAACCGTCTGTCGCGTCTGAATTACTGCCAAGCTATCTAATGCGACGAGGCGCATTTCCACTTAAGAGGTTACATCAATATCAAAATCTTCGTTACTGGGGCACTGTGAGGCACTCCGCGTGTGATACACGAAGAGCCATTACATATACTCAAAGCGCCATTCACGTGGGAGGAGTGATTGGAACGCTACATGGCCATGATTAACCAAATCTTACTTCCTGAATTGGATGAGCAGGGCTTGGTGAACATGTGGTTTCAATAAGGTGCTGCACAGCACGAGCCACAATGGGTATTCTGAAAGATCTAACCATCGTTTTTCTTCTATAAAACTTGAAGTCGCGAGTCGCAAGCCTCAGACAATAGTAGCCCTTAAGGAGAAAATTCGAGAGAAATGTGAACAGTTATCAGCGGAAATCTTGCGGAAAGTCATAGAATTTGCGATAAAATGGGTACAAATGTGCATCAGCATTCCACATTCGTGTAGGGCGGCTGAAGAAATAATCTCTGAATTTAATAGTACTCGTATGTCCGAAGTTGGGTTCAAGGGTAAACTTATGGTCGTTCCCTTAAGCGCGATTCTATCCAAGAGACTCAAGTGGGTTATTGGAGCACCTGCCCAAATGCGGGAAGTTAGATGAATATAGGCCTTATATATTAGAGCCAGATCAGAAGGGGTGACACATTTCTTACACGTTTTTTGCGACGTAAAATATAAAAATATGTGGTCATACCTCAATGCAAATGCCGCTCATGGATAGCGGCATGGGGCATTAGGCTAGGACCGCACTTGCGATTTTTCGTTGAGGCGATTAAAAAGTCGTAGTCGCTACAAATTATTGTCATGCAAGCACTTGTGATTTTTTTGCGCGCGATTATTTAATCGCAAAAAATAAAACACAACTTTTTATGTGAGTGCACGCATTTGCTACAATTAAGTAGCGACAGAAAAATCGCTTGAAAAAAATTGAAATTGTTTCATTTTTATAATCGCTACGATTTTTAAATCGCATGTGCGTGCATTCACATTTAACGCCATGTGATTATTCCTTGTTGCTAAGAAATCGTGGATTAAAAATTGTAAGTGCGTGTACAATTTCTTGTTGCGACTACGATTTTTAAGTCGTTGTAATTTAAATCGCAATTGTGAGCATATCCATTTGACATACGACAATCGCATCGCATGAAAAATGAAACAAATTGCGACCTTTAAATCATCACGATTTGTTGGTATCAAGTGCGTTCATTCTCGTTTAAACTCATGTGTTTTATTTTTGCGACTAAAAAACCGCGCGATTAAAGTCGCAAGTACGTTCCTAGCCTTAGTCTACGTGGCTTATGGTTTCCCCTTTTACAATGCTATCTATTCTAAGATTAGAATTAAATGAACTTTTCATACGCAGCCTTTCTTAATCCATATCTGAAACACAAGAACGTGAATCTGAAAATGAATATCAGAAACGTAGAGTACTATCACCAGCAAAAAAATGTAATGGATTAGACGTTTCAGACAAAAGATAAATGATGATGATGAATATGAAAAAGAGAGTTGATGAACTTCAGACTTGAAACCATCCAATACAACCTATTACTACATTTATATGCAGTATCGAAAGATCGAGTTGGATTAGGGTCGGATTTTCGACCCAGGTTTTTCGTCATTTGAGTTAAGAGCTCGATTTGCGAGTTGAGTTGAAATGGTGTTGAGCGATTCTGAAACAATTTGTTAAGCCAACCCCTCGACCCAGGTTTTTCGTCTCACATTTCGATACTGCTGAGCGAGTGGGATCGAGTGTAACGAAGCTCGTTTCAACTCAATACAGGTATACAAAGGGTCAAAGCGAGCTTCAAGCTTCAAAGGTTCTTCGCAAGCCGTTGCGCCTGAAATTTATTTATTGTTCATGTTTGATCTCCGTCAAATTCTCTGCTTTTTAAGATTTTTAAGCTACGCGCATGCTAGTTAGTGCACAAAGCCAACCGCAACTTATAGCAACCTTTTATGTTTTGTAGAATAAGAAATCTTCCAGTATTATTTATTTTCGTTCGTAATGTTCCGATGTTGACAAAGACTTATTGACTATCAACTATCAAGGTGACAGAGGTGGTAATAACAGCAGGTCTATGTGCAGTATGCAATGGTGGCGATGATGCAATGTGAATGTTAATTATAATATTGATTCAGTTGGTTGTAAATTGAAAGGGTAGGAGTTTGGTCTGGGCTGGCTAGTGGGTAGATTTTTCTTTATAATTTTAATTAAACAAAACTCATTGCTGTTCAAATTGGCGCCATTTATACCTTCATGCGTTTTTATGGTGTACATAGATGTTTTGCAAAAAAAAATTCATTTCATTTCGACACAAACATCTGAATTGTGTTTTCCGTACAAAAGTTCACTTTTGTCAGAGTGATGTCGATAGGTTGAATGGGCCGACATACCACCGGGGCTGTGCAGCGGATGCCGCCAACACTCCATTTGATGTGCACTGACCGCATAATAGAATTAGATGGCGGGCTGTGAGAGACATGACTTTGAATGATTTTATTTATCTTGGTGGAAAATTAATTGAGTAAATTGCGATATCTGGAAATGAATATGATAATCACTCGAGACATGTGAATTAAATTGATTTGCATACTTTTAATAGTTCAGAAGCTGCTGACGACGAGGCGATAAGCATGTATCGTATACTGAGTGAATGTGTGGATTGTGGATGTAGATAGTTTCAATGAAAACCCGTGTGAATGGGAGCGCTACTAAATGCCTTAAGGCAAAAGATAGAAGTCGAGTTGTTTGAGTCATTTTAACATAAAGTCTGTACTTGGACCGAACAAATATGAAAGAAATTAGTTTTTGATAGTTTTCGAATTGTGGTTTGTCCAGGTTTCAGTGTTGAATTTATTGAGAGTTAATCAGTCCTGTAAATAAATTAAGCCCGGGTTAACTCAGAAGCAGTTTTTCCGTAAGAGATTTACTACATTAACTGCGCGAAACAAAAAAATAAAATAAATTTAATTGGAGACCATCCAGGCTCGTAGAGAGCCTTAACCGAGTGACTTACAACTCTCAAATATTCTTGTGTGAGTGTCAGCAAGAATAAGGGGGGTTGTCTTACAATTTTCTGCTGATTCGGAACGGATCGACAGCGTTGAAAAACATTTTTGCAGCGGCTGAGAATTGAGCCCAATTTTTAGATGTCAAAAATCTATTTAAATCCAAGTTCGACACTATTCAAACGGATCTTTTACTATCGGAATCAAAATGGTGCATATTCAAAGGAGGGCTTTATTATCCAATTTCTTAGGTCCAAACGGTAATTGTTGTCATGAGAAGATCTTCCATACTGTTCAAGTTATATTTCATATAAGCTATATACAAAATTTGTAGATCTTTAATTTTATAACATGGCCTACGCCGTCTGTCAGTTGGCAAATAGTGCTTAATTATTTAATACAAAAATTTAATTAAATTGAATAATTTGACAAAGTTTTTTTGTTTTAATTATCTTAAAAGAGTTCTTCCAAGATTCGTTTTCTATAAGACAGTGCTAGTTTTAAGTTATTGTATAAACACATCCAATCCATCTCACCGTTTAAAATATTGATAGTTTAAGCCTCATTTAAATAATTTTTTCCAAGCGTACTCCTTCTGGTTTCCGCAAATATTGGACATCTTCTCATAAAATGAAGTACGTCCTCCCTTTCCCTCAAGTTAAATAGCCCACACATTTCTTCCAAGTCACTCCTATGGGGAACATAATTCAGAGTAAGTATCTCACCTCGTGCTTTTAAAACCAGTGACATGAGTTCAGTTGGATACTCCACTCTGAAATAGTTGTTTGTTGCTAGGTTGTGATTGATTGATGCATATATGTATACTCCTGTGGACTGAGGTTCTGGCTTTCCAAATGTAGTGCTCTCTTTTTTTTTCATCCAGTAAACTAATGAGGCCATAGAGTTCGCTTTTCCACATATCCATTTCATCGTTTTGAAGTGAGAGTGAATGTCCACAGTATTCAGCTAAATCTCTCCAGTAATCGAACTATGATGTTTTTTTCCGAATCACCAGCATCGTGATTTTTTTTGGTAGTCTCCATCGTCCATCTTGAGGGTGTTAAGAACATAATCAACCTGCATTTTAAGTGTTGAGATGAATAAGGGGGGAAGGCCCGTCTCAAGCATCAGTATGTGGTTTGCAGTACTGTTAGGTAACTTAAGAGTCCGTTTTAAGAAATAGCGCAGGAGCTGTTTCACTTCGTCAAATTCCTTGTGGCCCCAAACTTGGGCTGCATAGCACATTATTGCTTTGGCTGTGGCTTGAAAAATGCGATACTTTGGCTCATACCCCACGTCCTTGCATAGCATCACAGTGTTCCATGTCGCATTTTTGGACTTAGCTAGTTTACACCACGGTAGTTATATTCTTTGACGACTTCAATGACTTGATCTCCGAATTTCCATTTTTCACAGCGACAGTTACGTTAACCTCCGTTGCGAAAAATCATTATTTTGGATTTATCTATGGTCACTTGGAGCATCCGTTTGTTGCAGTACTCAGCTAATCTGTTGATCATTAGTTGGAGACTTCCAGGCGACTTTGCCAGTACCACGATGTCATCAGCGAACATGAGAGCTTTGACTAAGAGATCAGCTGAATATCCCGCTCCTCTTTGAAGTATCTCTTCTATGTCGTCTATAAATAGAGCAAAAAGAAAAGGACTCAAATTACAGCCTTGCCTCAATCCTATTTCCACCTCGAACTTTTTGGACTTTGTACTTCCAAAGACAACTGCAGAAGTCGTTGAATCATACAAAATTTCCAAAGCATTAACGAATTTTGTCGAGACACCTTTGTTGAGTAGCTTAAGAATAAGCGCTTTCCTATCTATCGTGTCAAAAGCCGATTCAAAGTCAATGAAGAAGGCATACAGCTTCTTTTTTGATCTAACATATATGTCAACTATATTGGTAAGCGAATAGATTTGGTCGATTGTTGAGTAGTTCTTTCGAAAACCAGCTTGTGCTTCGCTCAATAATGTTATTGTTTTGGACCCAATCATAAAGCCTTTTCTAAAGAAGTTTTGAAAAGATACTGTTGAAGCTAGGTGACAGGGAGCCTGAATGAACCGTGCAGAGAGCAAATTGGTACTTCCGGTTCCTTTCAAAGGGGATGACCCCTCTAAAATTCTGGAAAAACCATAATATTAATATATTGAAGATGTCTGTTGTTTTTGTTTGGAGACTGTCTCAACGTCGCACCTAAGAAATTAAAGCACCAGACGCTTCTATAAAATTATGCTGTTGGTGACCAATGTGAGGGCATATATGTGGCTTTTGTTGGGAAATTTGGTCTTTATTTCTAAAGAGCTTAGTTTCAGCTTTACCTTTTTTGCTTATAGTCCAACACTCGGTACCGCAAAGTAGGACGGGTAATATAAAGATTTTTAGAGGGTGCACTTTGTCTTAAGGAGTGATTAGTTTGAAACCGTGTCGTTCGTAAAATTTTATAATAAGTCTTCGCAGCAAGAATAGTGACGATTTGCCATAATCGGTCCAAAGATGTTTGTTGATATCCTTTACTTGGATATGTAAAGGCCCTGAAGGATTCTTTAACAGAATGTTGGTAACGGCTGATGATGTCGATCATCCCCATATTCCAATAGCTATACAGATTTGTGAATAATGTTCCCTCGGGTTAACTCCTGTCCTGCGCACCAACTGCTGTAGGACAAGATTGAGGAAGTTACATGATAGCGCATCTCCTTCCAGTGTTACGCGACACAGTTGGATCAGTTCTCCCAGGATCCCGAGTTCGGCTATCACCATATAGAGTTTCTGATGATGAATGGTAAAATTATGCGACTTTGTAGGCGATATGGTGGGTCTTGACATGAAACTGTTTCATTTATTTCCCTTAAAGAGTCTTTTTTAAGATTAATATCGAAGCCCTTAAAGTTACTGATAAATCGTCTAAATACGTTTTAATCGGTGTCATAAAATATTGATGTAATGACCAATAAAACATACAATTCGTGCGTCATTAAAAAGTTATTTTTGTCTTGACTGTTTAGCTCTTTGAAAATCACATAAAAATCCCACTTATTTGTCTCTAGAGTGGGAACGAACTTAAGGTACCTACCCAAGAAAAATATACGTTTGGCTACCTAAACTATTCACTGTTTTGCTTCCGTCAAAGTGTATACAAACAAAAGAATACGTCGAACAGGTGTCTGTCTTTATTTATCTGCATGATAGCATTTAAGACACACCTTTAAGTGTGAAATATTTTAGCTATGAAAATTCACCTACAAAATTATAAACAAAGAAATTTACATAAATTTGTCTGACCATTAGGTCAAATAAGACTTCCTTTGCTTCTAAAAACCTTATAACATTGTTGCATGCTATTAAGCTTTTTATATGAATGAAGTGGTACTCCAGTAGCTGATGCACATTGTTTTCAATAAATTACTTCACCGAATAACAAGAAATTAGGTTAACCAGAAAAGTTCTTCCAGGTTCACATTTGCTTATAATTTCGTAGCCCACTTCCATTTCGATAATATACTAGTATATCCAATCAGGTTTTTGGCGTTCGGCAATGAAAGTTGTTGTTTGTTGTTGTTGTCGATATTGTATCTTGTTCTTGTATCTTGCATCTTTTACTCTTCAGCAAGCAAGCTGAGCTATAGTAAAGTAGTTTTCGTGAGGAAATAAGTTATATTTAGATCTGCCGATGGCTTAGTTTAGAAATCTTTAAAACTGAACTAATTTTTGTAGGTCTTCCGGTGGATAGGGTGTTAGTATTGAAATTGAATGGCATGGAATATAACACATGAATAAAATGGAATCCTAAAATACTGTAAATAAAAAGTACAATTTTGGTAGCACGTACTTGCTCTTTTTTATTCGTTAAGTTAGATAGATCGTTCGAGTTGTTAAAAGATTTAAGGAAAACGAATAGCGATATATTTTAGACGCTATGTCTAAAGGCCAATAATTTTTTAAAAAGAGTGTATAAGCTTTCAAATTTTTTTTTACATAGACCGCAGAGTATTTATTGTAGAAAGAGAAATTTGATCCCGAATTGGACAACATCAATCCAGCTAAAAGAAAATCCATTTTTTGAAGTGAGCTGTTAAGAGACTAGGTTGTACCTTGAGGCATAGTGGTGGATGCTTCGGACTGTCACGCCTAAGGTTTGGAAAATTTTCCCAACCGCTCCTGTCCCAAAAAGGTTCAAAAGAGTTGCACAAATACATATATGCATCGTCTTAGAGAAAGTAATATTATTATTGAACTTTATATTTCGAAAGTGCGAACTACAACGACAAGAAACGTGTCACCTCTTCTAATCTGGATGTAACCGACAAAACAAATATTTGTGCAAAATTCGATGTCAATTCCCATATTTAAACAGGTGCTGCAAAAACCCACTTCAGTCTATTTAATTTAACTCAAACATAAGCAATGTTTCATGTTTTTCACTAACTAACGTTAAGTATAGAAACTCTTTCTTTAGTGTCACAATAGGTACCAGGTATACTTTTAACATCGGGGCAATGTGGTTTAGAACAGCGCTTGAATAATCGACAACATCTATCATAAAATTGATTATAATCATGTTACAACATTGGATTTACTGGACTACTCCAAAGCCTTTTTTACTGTTTCCCACGGAAAATTTCTTAACAAGTTGAAGAATTGTTTCTTCTTTTAAAACTTATGTAGCTCTGTCCCTTATTGAACAATACCTTAATCATAGAACTCAGGCAGTTTTCGAGTTCTAAGCTATCTGACTACTAGTGCTGGTGTCCCTCAAGGATAAATTTTAGTTCCACTTTTATTCACGTTGTTCAACAATGACTTACCATCAATTGTACAATTGGTATGGTTGGAAATGCAAGAGCCAGAACAGTGAAACTCATCTGAAACTTAATTAAAATAAATGTCAGGCAATTGTGATTGGTAACATTGCTCTCGATGTGTTATATTTGCCAGGTATCGAGTTTAATGGCATAACGTTAAAACAGTAAAAAATCTTGGAGTCATTTTCAGCCAAACCTTATCGTGAGACAAGCACTTGGCATGACCTGTTGGTTGAATTTATGCTGCTGTACGGGTCTTAAACCTTCCTGGGAATTGTCTTCTAGCTTCAACACAACAAAAATGACAATTATTAAAACACCAATCCTAGCAACCAAACTTTTTTATCGTACAAAGCCTTAACCTTGTACCTTAAAGCTTATTACACAACTTGATCTCCCAGTATAAATATTGATATTTAAAAATAACCTAAATCAACATTTCATCAGAACTTCAGGTTGCAAGCTTAAAAATACAGACATTACCTCAACTCAAGAATTTGTCACGATAGGCCTTTTTTATATGTCAAACTGACTGCCGTCCTCTTAGAAAATCTATTATTCAAAACCTGCATACCACCTCAACCACGTCTCTGTCAACATAATTGACTTTCAGAAACTTCAAAACTTCAATTAATAAAAGTCAAAACAAACGAAAAGTAACAAGTGTTTGCATAGTTATTTGACAGCATAAGTGTTGATTTTCAAGAATATCTAATAATGTGTACAATGCAAAGGGCGCTTTAATGGCTCAATAGAACAGTAAACAAACGAGACGCTACGCAATGCATGGTGTGTTAGTTGAAGAAATAATAGTAAAAAATTGACCTTGTCTATTTGTCACTAACTTTTGAGTGCTACTGCATTTTCAGTACACATTTTGTTAATTTGAATTGTAAATTTGTTATTCCAACAAGACCATTTGACTCGAACACGAATACCAAGTAAGCAACGATGTGTATTCGGGTTGTTTGAGGTGCTAAACGACTATGGACGTCACAATTACAATTTTTAACAATAAAGCAAAAAGTGAACAAGTTTAGATTAAAGAACGCTTTGAATTATTTAAGCTATACATAGCTAAGTTCAATAAGAAAAATCAACATAAATTATTTTGTTGAAAAGTTTTTAGAAGCTTATTGCTTGCGATTTTGTGAGACATAAATACATACGAGTAAATTTTGTATATTTGTAAATATAGGGTTTTTCAATAACGGTGGATAGATGTTGAAATGTGAGGTATTATATTAACAAAACTCATTTTAATTTGACAGTCCCATGTATGCAATTATATTTGATATATGACATCGTTCAAATGCCCGTCTGGGCTTCTAATTCTTACGTTGTCACGGATCCAAATGGCCTAATTTTCAATGAGACTCCCGCATAGATCCGGCTGAATTTGACCGATGGTCTGTGTTATAAGGGCATCGGTCGAATGGGGTTTATTTGCATAGACCTGCAACTCCAGGAAGCCCCACACGGGGTCAAATCGCATGACCTTGGTGGTCAATTCACATCACTTCTGCGAGAGGTAACTTTACCCTCAAATCGGTCATGCAGAATGTTAATCATTGCGTTCGCAATGTTGATTTTTCGGCCAAAGTTGGAGTTCTCTTTCAAACGATCCGAAGCCCAGTCAGTGAACAAACAGGTTGTTTATGGTCATGAACTATGAGCTCCTGGGTCAGTTGAAGTCTAGCAAAAGCCGAGTTCTTGTTTTTTTTTTTAAATAATTTTCACGCGTTTTAGGAAAGTGGGAGAGTATTTAAGAGGAGATACCGAGATGCACATTAGTTTTGAATGCCTGAATACTATAATGGGAGGGAAATATAGAGCCGGATAAGGCATTCCACATTCGTGAGGTGCGGCTAAAGAAAGAATCTCTGAATTTAACTGTACGTTCGAAATTAGGCTCAAAAGTAAACCGAGGGGCATTCCTTGAAGCGCGAGTATTACGGTTAAATTGTTTAAGGGGAGGAATGTAGCTGGATATTTAATTAGAAAAGTGTTTATAAAAATAACGGTAAGATAGCCAAAGAAAATAAACATTGCGACGGTGCTCAAGAGTTTCAAATGTTTCTGTTATGCTTTTATCACCTATCATTTTTAGAGCTCTCTTCTAAATTCTGTCTAAGTGACTCAAGTGAGTTATTGGGGCACCTGCCCAAATATGGGAAGTGTACTCGAGCTTTGGACGAATATAGGCCTTATAGATTACAGACAGATCAGAAGGTGTAAAAAATTTCTTGCAACGAGAACTGAGAGCTGTTCGGTTTCTTCAATGCAAGTGCCGCTCATGGATATCGGCATGGGGGTGGGTTCTGCTTTAACGACAGAAACCAGCATTGAGATTTTGAAGCATTAAATTCTACACTGTTTTTCGTTCCCCCTTTGACAATTCTATCGAGATCAGAATTAAATGAGCTTATCAAACGCTGCCCTTTTAGATCCACATCCGAAGAACAAGGACATGTATCTGGAAACGAATATGAGAAGCTGAAGGTACTATCATCAGCAAAACAATTTAATGCATTAGACGTTTCAGACAAAAGATCGTTGATGAATATCAGAAAGAGAGTGGCACACCAGCATTTATTTTATGAACTTCAGATTTAAGACCATCCAATACAACTTGTATTAAGCGGTTTGAAAGGTTGTTTCTAATCCATGCGCATGGCAATACGAATGATTATAAGTAATAAATTTTTATCTTTTGGAAGTTATGTTCAATCGTTTTACTTACCATGGTGATTTCAACTGAATAAAACAATATTGCCGCTACAAGCTGCCAAAATCTAGCCACGCCAAATTGCGAAACCTTTTACATACATATTAAGAAAGAAGTTTGAAAAAGATTGCATAAAAACATTTTGAAAAAAAGTGTCCTTTCAAAAGCCAAATTCAGCCAACTATGTCTATGTAATCCGGTACTGAATTTTCCAAAAAATATTATTTAAAAAAAAATATTATTTAAAAAAAAATATTTTGAAAAAAATTTGTGTAATGTTATCAAAACTTTTAAGGAATTCCTATTCCATTGGGATAAAATTTAGTAAGCCATTAACAATAAATCGAAAATAAATAAAATACATGACTGGATCGCACGAACTTGCTCTTATGTAAAAGTACTTTGGAATTTAAGATTTTATATATATAAAACATGGATTTAATGAAATAATAATTTTCAAATGCATAAAATTGCCGTCTGATTTCTAGAAAAGTATGAATTTATGCAAACAAACTTTAAAAAATCGTTTTATTATTAAATAAATTTTTTATATAAGAAATTTCTTTAAAATTTTTCAAAAAAAAAAATGTGGGATGCGAATTTTTAGTATTTTAATAATATCGATTTTAGGAAATTATTTCAAAAAATAATCGTTCATAGGTTTTGTAGACATTGATTTTTCAAAAAAAAATTTTTTTACAAAAAACCGAACAAATAATTTTTCGAATATTTTTATTTACAATATTATTTTAAACTTAAGGGAGCTCCTGGTGATATTTTTTGGTTAAAATCGTTAGAGCCGTTAATGAGAAAGTCGAAAATCAAAAAAACGGTTCTATGACAGGTACCCCTAATACCATTTCCCCCCAAAATTTTTTTTGACCAAAATTTAGTCCATGTCCATAATATCACACCTAATTTTTTTTATCAAAATCGTTATAGCCGTTTTCAAGATAAATAAGATTTTGCATTACGGGTGTATGGGGGGTACCGTTAGTTTTGGAGCTAAAAAAAATTTCAATTTTCCCTCTAGGGAATCACCGAAGACCCTTTACTACCGAGTTTGAAAAAAATACCTCCAGTAGCTTAGGCTGTAGTTCGAGGTACAGACATACAGACAGACAGACGGAATTTCCGGACCCACTTTTTTCGTCTTCGCTATCATCGTTATGTCAACTTTGATCAAATTCTCGAGTTCGATTTTTTTTCCAAATGCAGAACTTGCCCTATAGAACCTATATCGCAAGTAAAAACGGTTAATATTAATTTTGATGAGATTTTGTTAAACCTACAATAATTCAAAAAATTATTTTTATGAAAATCTTAACATCTGTTTTTTGCTCTAAGATCTTGCTCATCTGATGTCTTAAGCGTTTTTCTTGCCTGTTACCACGTATCCAAGTATCTAGTATCTTGCAGTGCAAGGAATCGAACTCTTGGATTGCCAAATCTTATGGCCAGAGCAATATTAAGTAGTTGATTCCAATAGAGATCTTTTCGACTCCCGCTGACTACTGCACACCTAAAATGGGCATCAGTTAAGATCTTAGGGCTAAGTTCCTATCAAGTAAGGACTGGGATTATGACGTCCTGATGACAGATGGGTTCCGGTTCATAGTGGCATTGATGGGAATAACTCACTTGCGAAAAGAGTTAACATTCCGCTCGGAGTTATGACAGGCAATATTCTCCCAATTTTGTTTGACAAATTAAACCGTAGGCGTAGGTAGGCAAATTTGACAAACTACAATATATAGAAAGATTTGGCCCACGTTGCAGAACTAGGCAAGACATAGCCAGGATTTACCGGTAGTGAACAGGAGAGCGTGCAGCGAAGCATTCATCACAACACTATTTGTCATAGATGTGCAGGCCAGCGGGAAAAGAAAAAAGTCCTCCATTTCGTCTGAAAACGGTCTGCTCTGTCCAAATTTAGAACACAATCATTGGGAAGGGCATGTTTTGACGACATTGACGAACTCGAAACTGAACTTTTCTCAACGCGAAGAATTGGCTCTGGGACGAACTTCGGTGACTTCTGTCTCAATAAAAAAAGGTAATGGCTGACAATTTTGAAGTTGACAGTTTTGAAAAATGCCCTATTGCTGATATTATTGGGGCATAATTTATTGAAGTATTCAACTCTCGAAATATCTCTTATTTTATTTTTTTATGAAAATCCTTCTTTTCATTTTCAAGTTGATTCATCAAGTTCTAAAAACTCTCCTGATAAGTTATATCAGTTATGATTACCCACTGACGGCGATTGATTTTCCATAGCTACCAATCACAAACTAGACAAGTCAAGTCATTATATTCGAACTGAGTTATGCAATGAACAACATCAAAGTGGCTTGATAATAATTCATAGAATACCCTTAAGATCTCTTGTTTCCTGAAAAGAGAATGAATCGTAATTGTAGAACTATAAAACAAAATCCCTTACTCCCCAGACTAATACATTATTTAAAGTTAAATACGAAACAAGAAGAATCTATCTAATCCTCTGTCCAAGTGTATCTTATCAAAATCCAATCGGTTAACGTGCCTCGAAACAGGAAACAAAAACGCACTAGACCATGTCTTAATAAATTGCTCTGCCTCCTGCCATATCGATTCGTTATACTGATGCGGCTGGCAGGCCTATAATTCATTTCACCAGCTCTGGGATGCGAAAGTTTCTTTGATGATTCTGCCGATATTGATGATAGCTCCATGGAAGGTTGAATGCTGATTGCATCGATATGAAAATTGTTTGGCCACAGTGATTGATAATGGTTAAGTGCTTTTTATAACATAGTTCGTTCCTATATACTCGTTTAAGTATCTCAATTTTCTCTGGGATTAAAATAAATTATAAATGAGAATTTAATACTTGATAGTCTGTGGATGCTTTTATTAATATTCATTCAGCAAAAGTCCATTTATGTGTTTAAACCTGAGCTTGATTGGTGTGCGTTGAACTGGAATGTGTTTGTGGTTTTAACCAGTCCCTAGTCGAAGAGTGAAACATTTTGCATGTTGTTGTGGGAAATTCGATATCAAAACTATTTGAGATAAAAGTTTCATTTATCATTATTTGTTTTCATTTAAAACGCTAAATGTCATTGAACTACACCTAGAAGTATATCTATTTACCAATTCGTGTTCACAATGTCACATTAAATGATTAACAGATGAGACGAAATATTCCAATAACTATTTTTCATATTAAGCGTTCAATTGTAAAAATTGGAAGAAAATAGATTCACCCGTTTAGACTCTGCCTTGAGTACACTAGACGTACAGACGAAAACGGTGCAGTGAACTAACTTCACGAGAACTAACTCCACATGGGAAATAACTTCACTTCTGCTTGGAGCAACTTACAATTTTTTTTTGTAAGGATATTTCTTACTTTCATAGAGTTAGAATTTATTACAATTTTTAGTGAGACAGAACTTTATTTAGAGATAGACCCCTTCTTAAAATTTCAGTTCCCAAGGAGATGGACGTGAATTTGGGAACGAATGTGAAAAGTTGTGGATAGAGTCGTCAGCAAAACAATGAAGTGGAACAGAAATTTCAGACAAGAGATCATTTATAAAAATGAGGAAGAGAGTCGGTGACAAAACGAAGCCCTGGGGTACACCATAATGTATTTTGTGAAGATCAGACTTGATACAACATGAATTGGACGATCATGAAGGTTATTTCTAATCCAAAGAATATGGAATTCAGTGATACCAAACACACAAATTTTCGATAAGAGAGCCTGGTGCCAAACACTATCAAATACTTAAGAAATAACAAGCGCAATAATCTTACTTTCTTAACTGTGTTTAACATTATAAGGGTATTCATAACCCCTTGATTGCGCGTATAATATAAAAAAAAGTAAAGATCTGTTCCACTCTTCGGTGAGACATGGCATAAGAGATAGAGATCAAGGGAACAACTTCTGTGAAAGCCGCATTGCCGGTCATTAAGAAGTTTTCAGTCCTCGAAATTATTCTTGTGCTGATAATTGATCAACGATTTCATGAACTTGGAAAGAAGGGACGTGAGCGCAATTGGTCGTTAAGAGGAGAGGGGAAAGCGTCGCCTTTTTTAGGAACAGGCGGGACAAATGCTGTTTCCTATTTTCTAGGGAAGATTCCACAACAGAAGAAGCTATGGAAAAGCATACACAATGCTTTTACCAGCGATGATAAGAACATCTTCAGAAGAATGGAGGATTAGCAGAACGATCAATTAGCTGCGATTACATTTGACTTATCTGAAGAGCTAGTTACCGGGTTATCGTTGTAGGTGAGTGTTGTAACCGAAGATGAAGTGGAATTTTGTACCTTCTTGACAAATGACCACAAATTTCTACTGCCTTTAAGAAATCGTAGGGTTCTTTCTCGTAAATCTTAGGTTTTGGTTCTTTTTGTAATACCGTTGCAATGGTTTCTGAAAACTTGAAAATTCTATGATAGGGAAGGCCACAAAAGTGGCCCTTTTAATTCAAAAGATTAAAGTTTGAATATTGGAAAGTATTTTGTGTTAAAATTATAATTATAACAAAATAAAATATAATTTTATCTAAAAATAACAGTACCCACCATACAAATGTTAAGAAATAGTTTTTGAAAAACTTATTTTCTTCGAAAACGGGTGTGTATTTGGTTTTGTGCGTTTTCAAAAGAAAATTCAATTCGAGCGGTTTCCAGCCTTGCATTCAAAAAATAAATGCTGGTGTGCCCCAAGGTTCTGTTTTCTTTCCGACACTATTTTGTATCTTCAAATTCAAATTCTGTCGACCAAGCGAAATATAGCACACATGCCATTATACTTGAATTGCAATTGCATCAACAAAAATTAAAAAGCTTTACATAGTCGCCGAGGTAGTCAACACTATATCCAGTGAAATGGTTACGTTTTATTAAAAGATGTAAGAAATATTCGCCTTCTAAGCATGTATGTATATTTAAAAGGCATCCATACTTACAAACGTAAGAAAATTGAGTGAACACCAGGGTTGCGAATTTTTGAATTAAAAAAATCCTTAAGTCATAAGTCTATAGATGACTTGTGAATTAAAAAAATTTAATTCATAAGATATTTGGTGACTTATGAATTAAAAAAAAAATTAATTCACAACCCCCAAAGTGACTTATGAATTAAAAAAAATTTAAATCCTAAGCTACTGAGTGACTTATGAATTAAAAAAAAATTTATTCACCACCTACCAAGTGACTTATGAATTAAAAAAAATTAAGTCATCAGGGAGTAAGTGACTTATGAATTAAAAAAAATTTAAGTCATGAGCAACAAAGTGACTTATGAATTAAAAAAAATTTAATTCACCACCTACTAAGTGACTTGTGAATTAAAAAAAAATTAAGTCATCAGGGAGTAAGTGACTTATGAATTAAAAAAAATTTAATTCACAAGTCAGTTGGTGACTTGTGAATTAAAAAAAATTTAATTCATAAGTTAGTTGGTAGATTGGAAATTTTTAAGCTTGTTTTGACTACATAATTATTTAATTATTAACGAAAGCTTTCAAATCTAGTTTTTAAATCATAAGATTATCACGCTAGCTTATAAATTATCCATTTCATAATTTTTCTAATCAGCATTTATCCATTAACTTATGAATTAAATTTTTTTAATTCATAAGTCACTAAGTTGGTTTTGAATTAAATTTTTTTAATTCATAAGCCACTTACTTGCTGATGATTTGAATTTTTTTAATTCATAAGTCACTTACTTGCTCATGACTTGAATTTTTTTAATTCCTAAGTCACTTAGTAGCTTGGGAATTAAAATTTTTTAATTCATAAGTCACTTACTGGCCCATGACTTAAATTTTTTTAATTCATAAGTCACTTAGTAGGTTCTGAATTAATTTTTTTTAATTCATAAGTCACTAAGAAGCTTATGATTTAATTTTTTTTAATTCACAAGTCACCAACTGACTTGTGAATTAAATTTTTTTTAATTCATAAGTCAGTTCGTAGCTGCTGAATTATATTTTTTTTTAATTCATAAGTCACTCACTAGCTTGTGAATTAAAGCCAAGCTTAAGCTAACAAGTGACTTAAGCTTTTGCAACCCTGGTGAACACTCATATTTTATCGTGTGGCCCGCCCCCATTACTCGTAAATCCGTTTGAAATATTCCAGAACAGAGCTTAAGAACTTAAAGAGGAGATACCATTTTATAGTTTTACTTAAATACCGTCGTAACGTCTCCTGTTTTTAATTGAATGGTAAATGTCGAATTTTTAGATCAAGAATGGATTTTCTTGTCCTTTCCCATAAAAACATTCCGCCTACGTATAGTCAGTTGGTGAAGATTTTTAAAGCAATGTTTATGATACCCAGATTCGATGCAACTCCTCTTAAGTGAATGCAGTCAGGGTTATGTCTTAGGATCTATGAATTTTATTGATAGTGATCCGTTACAAAAGAATTTTTATAGAATTTTATATTACAATCTCTGCTCAAGTCTATTAACGCCCAAGTTCTAAAACCATAAAGATCTTTACCGAGATCAACAACGCGATGCAGTTATCAAAGTTAAGGTTCCTTATTGTTTAACTTTTTAAATGGGTTAGGTTACATAAAAAAAAAACAAGTCTTAAACCGCCCACACGGTCATCAGGAGCTGATGCATTCGTCGTTAACTTTACGTCTGGCTACACCTTAACTCATAATCAAGGTTACGTATATATTTCGACTAAGCAAAACTATAAAAAGAAGTTTTTATAGTTTTATTTTTCATTCATCAAGGGCAATGCAGTGAAACATCCGCCCTCGCCAAGTCTTGCGATGACAAACCCACCTGAAGGCATTCTTGTGTGTGATACTTTAGCGGACACAATTCTCCCAGAGACATGATATAAAAGCAGAAACTTAAATTCAAGACCTCCAGACACGAACTGCAACTCCACGGGTGACGTAATGTTGTGTGCGAGACTGGTTTGGTTTAAAAATTGTGAAGTCGACAATTTATTCCACTTGCATGCAAGCAAGCTCATTTATCATTAAATTTATAAAAGAATGTTGTCGAAACAACTGAGTCGGGCTGTCACCAACGAAATGCACGACCACAGACGGGACGCAGCGTATTACCTCATTGGTCACGGTACGTTTTTTCTTTTCGCGGCAAAAGCAATTATTTTCATTCATAAAAATTAATTTTATTAACAAGTCCAAAAAGATCTGATACAAAAGCGCCGAGTAGGTATGAGGTAGCCGATGGTGGTGTGTCATGTTCAATTCATCAAGTTTCTATGTCGAACATAGAAAATCTTTTGCCTTAAGCCGGGGTTTTTATACTGACAGATGATGCAGTCGAGTTGTATTGTGAGTGTTAATTGGGGTAATTTATTGTAGTATTTCGAAAGGCTCAATTATTGTGACTCGTGTCAATCAAACAAAAAAAAATGGGTTCTTGACAGACGTTTGTTGGCACTTTTTTTCAATTCTATTGAACTTTGTTTGGAGGTGTTCGAGGATGGTAGACATTTGTGTTTACTTAGGAAACAGTGAATGCGTTCGTTTTTGATAATAGAAACACACACAAAAGAGAATCTCACAATACTGTCTGTCTGAATGGTAGGAAATGGAATATTTGTGGCTTTCAGAGAATTGTATGACTTTCCATATAAACTGCTCTAAGCGTATTAAAGCGTTTTTTTTTTTTCGCTTACAAGTCAACACACTATGTTTCGTTTGTTTCTTGAAGAAGCGGAAAAAAATCTTTCTGGTAGAAGGTCTTAGTCGAACATCCAAAACAGACCTATAAAAAAGCCCCCGTTACAGGTCTATCGCCTTTCGTTTTCGAAAATTTCTCTGTGGAAAGATCAGAAATGGACAAAAATATAAAAACCGCTTTTTTTGGTGAAGTCGAATATGTGATCATTTCACATTTCATGTATTCAGTGATCTACACATGGAGAATTTAAAGCTTATGAAATTCCTCAATGCAAATGCCGCTCATGGATAGCGTCATTGGGGATGGTTATCGCTTTAGAGACATAAGACAGCATTGAATTTTGAAAGTATTATATTCCACGCGGTTTTTGAATCCCCATTAGACAATGCTTTCGTGATCAGAGTTAAATCAACACATCTTACACTCGAACTTGATGACGGTACGAACGTACTGAGGTGTCAATATCGACTCGGATCACTATCTCGTTGGTATGGTTTTCCGAGGGCGGATTGCCTTGCGAAGACGCATTGCATCCGCCGATTAGGTTCGAATCAACACGGCTGCCCTGCGCAATGAAAACACAAGTAACACCTTCGGTAATGCATTAGGACTCGCCCTAGAATCACTTGATTTAGGGAGAGTAAGTCCTGGAGCCAGTATGCTGGGCGTAAATGAGAAGTGGACACGCCTTAAGAATATTGTCATTAGTACTGCCAACTCCATCTTAGGCAGCAGTCGTAAAAATCGGAACGACTGGTTTGATGATGAATGCAAGCTAGCGACTGAATGTTGCGTACCGAGCAATGCAACAATCTCATAGAACGCGGGCACGCGAAGAGGAATATAAAGAGCTTAGAAGAATAGAAAAACGGCTACACAGACAAAAAAAATCAGCCTGGGAGAAGAACCTAATCTGTGAAATAGAAAATAGCCGAGAGCGAGGTCCGCACCAGGCGCGGAAGTTCTACCAATCCGTCCGAAACATGACGCAGTACACACCACGCTGCACATACTGCAAGGACGGAGAGGGAAATCTGATCACCGATCCTGAAAGCATACTGGAGCGATGGGAAGTGTACTTTAATGAATTGCTAAATGGTCAGCTCACTGCAGAAGTGGAGGCTCCACTACTTCAAGAAGAATACTCTATGTTACCGCCACCAAGCATAGAAGAGGTTGAGAGGGCTATAGGCCGGCTTAAACAGAACAAAGCCCCGGGAGCCGATGGCATACCAGCCGAATTATTCCATCACGGCGGGCCAGCCTTACGTCAAGCAATTCATGATATTATAGTACACGTATGGGAGCAGGAAGAAATGCCAGAAGACTGGTGAAAAGGTTTAATATGCCCCATACATAAGAAGGGAGATGTCACAACGTGCAGCAATTATAGAGGTATCACGTTGTTGAGTACCGCCTATAAGATACTCTCCTACAAGACCGGATAACCCCATACGCTAAAACCGTCATCGGACAATATCAGTGTGGTTTCATTCCAGGCAAATCAACAACTGATCAGATCTTTACCCTTAGGCAGGCGATGGAAAAATGTCTAGAATTTAACATCCCAACATCTGTTTATAGACTTTAAGGCCGCCTATGATAGCATAGCCAGGGTAGAACTTTACAAAGCCATGAGAGAACTCGGCATCCCAAATAAATTGACACGACTATGTAGGTTGACCATGACCAACGTAACAAGCCAAGTAAAAATAGCTGGATTGCTATCCAGACCAATCAACATCTTTAATGGACTCCGACAAGGGGACGGTTTGGCCTGCCTCCTCTTCAACCTGGCGTTGGAGAAAGCAATCCGTGACTCTAGCACGGCAACAAGAGGGACCATCGTCAACAGGTCCAGCCAGTTACTGGCTTACGCAGACGACATTGACATCATCGGAAGAACCGAACAAGCTGTACACGATTCCTTCATCCAGATCGAGCAGGCGGCACAAAATCTGGGGCTGCACATTAGTGAAGGTAAAACAAAGTACATGGTGGCGTCGAATGCGAGAGGAACAGTTGGTCAAACAATCAAGGTAGCGGAGCACGAATTTGAAGTGGTGCAATCCTTTAAATACCTTGGGTCAATAGTAGCAGCCGATAACAATATAGAAGAAGAAATACGCGGGCGGCTTCTCAAATCCAACAGAGCCTACTATAGTCTGTCAAAGCTCTTCAAATCCAGAAATCTCACCATAACTTCAAAACTGCTGCTGTACAGGACCATGGTCCTGCCAGTACTCACATATGGATCCGAGACTTGGGTGCTTAGCAAAAGGCACTCCGACCTCTTAGCTGCGTTCGAGAGAAAAGTCTTAAGGAGAATTGTTGGCCCCGTATGTGAGGAAGGACGATTCCGGAGACGGTACAATCATGAACTGTACGCAATCTACCTTGAAGCAGATATCGTGACAAAAATTAAGCTCGGTAGACTTCGGTGGGCAGGGCACCTAGCTCGCATGAGCGAAGAGGAACCTGCTCGGAAAGTTCTTTGTGGTACATTCTATGGTAGACGACAGCGTGGTAGACCATGCTTGCGCTGGAGAGATGGCGTAGACCAGGACGCCCGAAGCCTTGGGGTGCGCAACTGGATGGCGTCGGCTAGAGACCGGGATAGCTGGAGAGACTTGTTGAAAGAGGCCAGGACCGGAACTCGGTTGTCGAGCCGATGATGATGATGATCTTACACTTTCATTGAAGTTTCACATTTGTGCAGTTCACGGGCGTAAACCGAGAAAAGAAAATGAAAAGTTGAGGATATTCTGTTGAGAAAACAGTACGAAAATAGCTGAATGCGTTCATTTCAATGCTGAAACCAGCCGTCGGTCCACAAATTCAATTGTTACTACATTTATATGAGGTGTTGAAGCTAGCTTGAAGCTCGCTTCGACCCTTTTGTATACCTGTATTGAGTTGAAATGTGAGACGAAGAACCTGGGTCGAGGAGTTGGTTTAACAAATTGTTTCAGAATCGCTAAACACCTTTTCAACTCAACTCCGAATCGAGCTCTTAACTCAAATGACGAAAAACCTGGGTCGAAAATCCGACCCTAATCCAACTCGATCTTTCGATACTGCATATAAACGTAGTAAATGATAGTGAATAACGAAAGTGAAATGTGCGTTTGAGAAATAAGTAGAAGCATTTATAATTATTAAAAATTGTTTTAAATGCATCTTTATTCGAATTTGAATAGAGCTTGGTTTTTTCCATTTCTATTTAATGGAAAAAAAGTTAAGTCTAAGTCGCGCTTAAGTCGTTTGCGTCAGCCAACTTTTTGTTCGTTGTATAACAATTATAACAATTTCATCATAATAAATTGTTATTGTTCGGTTCGTGTTGGAAAATGGTGCAACAGCATAAGTCAAACAATTTACTAAATTAGAGTCTTCAAATAAGAGATATCTTATGAATATAAGAAATAAAATCGGAAACAAGACAGAGCCCTGTGGCACACAAGCATTTATTTAATGATGATGAATATTAGACTTGAAATCATCTAACAAAGAATAAGAGATTTATCCATACCAAATGCACGAAAGGTTATTAAAATATCAAGTGCAATAATGTTTATACGGTATACTTTTATGGGTTGACAAGGGACTTGGACAAGAATTTTGGGGCCTGCAATAGAACTTTCCTAATCACTGGGAGGATCTCCCTGCATTTTGACCACGTAAAAGTGCATGCCAAAAGAAAAAAGTACCTTAACCAAAATATTACCAATATGTTACACAGTCATGTACTAAACTTTGAAATCTAACGTCACCAAATTGGTTTGAGAGAATTAGATGAACTTTGAATTTACTATTCATTGGGTAGCTAACTGAGTTCGTAAGCAGGATAATGAAGTGGCAAACACTTACACAGAATTGGGTGCATCATCTTTCTTAAACCTTTAACAGAATAAAAGAAAGCGTGGTTAAAATTAAATTCAAAAAATTAAAGCAGCCCAAAAGATCCAAACACAAAAAAGAAAGTTCAAGCAGGCCAAACTATAAGAACGTTTGAAAGACTGAAGAAGATAATAAAGGATTTCCTTAGTGGCCACTCTTTGCTAAAATGTGAAGCACATATTCACCAAACAATAAACTACTTACAAGTAAAAGGGAGTAATTTATCCTCCCTGAAGGTACTTCAAGAACTCAGTTTTCAGTTTATATTAATGATTGTTCACTTCAGCCAGCAAATTTACCAAATCTTCAGTTATATTAAATTTATTCATAATAATTATTTATTCAAGGCTTTTACTACACAACTTATCTTTTTAAATAGTCCAATTTAAAATAAAAAGTAATTTATAATCTACTAACTTGTTTTTGACCGATAGTATAGGCTCAGATTGAATGTCGATACTTTCATGTGCACAGTATGGCTGAGCATTTATTGCATTTTTATGAAAATATCTACGTTCACGGAATTATGCTGTGGAGAAAAATAAACAAATGATAAAGTTTTAAAAATGTGTCAAATTTACGCATACATTTATTCTTTCGTTGATTTTGTTCAGACTTTCCTTTATTTCATGTTATTTCATGTTATTTTTTTTTCTTCTTTAAATTATTTGTGGAATTCCAACGACTCGTTCAATTAGTAGAACATGTTTTCGATTGGATAAAAAGCTTTATTTTTTATAGAATAATGTATTTACATTAGGTTTATTTTATATTTCTCTTTTTGTTATGTGTGAATTTATTTATTAAGCTTAAAATGTATTTTTTAAACAAAAAGAACAAACATCATAGTGATAAATAAACAAAAGTAAAAAATAAAAGTTTAATTAAAAATACTGATTTATTAAACTGGCAACACTATTTTCTGTGACAGCGAATTTGAAAGTTCTCGGTTGTTCTGAGGTTAGTTTGTTTTTTGACCATTCATCGTGAATAAACTCAAGCGGAAGTAACGTTTGCAAATTGTTCAAATTTATTAAAAAAAAAAAAACATGTTTGAATTCGTGAAACACATCGGGTCTAAGGCCCCATTTTGATGCTCATTTCAGTCTCAGTTTCGTCAATTAAGTCTTCAGTTAAACTGATGTCTAAATGCAAAAACTGAAGCGTTCGACTGACATTGAAACTGAAACTGAAAATGATGGAATTCCCATAAGTTGTCAGTTCAGTTACCAGTTAAGCTGTTGTGTAAATACGTTTCAGTTCAGTTGTCAGTTTAGTCGTCGTTCAGTCAATTGCAGTTGGCGGTGAATCAACATTTTCGAGTTCCTGTTTTTACTTGCGACTTATAGGTACTATAAGGCAAGTTATGTATTCGTAAAAAAAATCGAACTCGAGATTTTGATCAAAGTTGACATTACGATGATAGCGAAGACGAAAAAAGTGGGTCTGGCAATTCTGTCTGTCTGTCTGTCTGTCTGTCTGTCTGTCTGTCTGTCTGTCTGTCTGTCTGTTCGATTACAGCTAAACGGCTCGGCCGATTTTCTTCAAACTTGGTAGATATGGGTTTTGATTTTTTACCCCCGGATGTTTTTTGATTTGATTTTTTATGACCAAAAATAACGGTACCTGCCATACGATTTTTTTCCTAAATTTTATAAATATTTTTTTTTCTCAAAAACTGTCCCTGCGATTTTCTTAAAAAAAATTCAAAAAATTTAATTTACTTAAACCTAGGTAATGGTTGAAAAAAATTTTCAAAAAAATGAGTAGTTTTGGTACCCCCCTTGGGACCATTTTTTTTGTTTTTGATTTTCTCAAAAACGGTACCACCGATTTTGATCATTTTTTTTATGCTAAAGCTTCCCAGCAGTTTGAATATTATTGTGTATTCAAATTTTCCAAAACAATTTTTTTGGATTTTTAAAAAAACTTTCAAAATTTGTTTTTGAAAACTCAATATTTCGAAAACCCCAAGCTCGATTTTTTCAAAACTTGATAAATTAAAGTTTGAAAAAATAATCTACAAGATATAAGAAAAATAAATTAATTTTACCTAAAAATAACGGTACCTTCCATACAAATGTTAAAAAATGGTTTTCGAAAATCGTATTTTTCTCGAAAACGGTTCCGAGAATTTTGCTTACATTTTTTTTCTTTCTATTATTTTTTAATATCTGTAATTTAATAAAAAAAAATTTGAAAACAAGATATTACTGACTGTACCTACCATAGAACGATTTTTTAAAATTTTGAATTTCTCATTATTAGCACAACGGATTTTAATGAAATTTCGTAAAGGGAAGCTTCTAAAAAGTTTAAAAAACATTGCATTTCAAAACTTAAAGAAAAATATTTTTTTGAATTTAAAAAAAAAAAAATCAATTTTTTGTTTTTTGAAAATTCAATGTCTCGAAAACGGCTCAATACTTTTTTTGTAAATTTAATTTTTATTCATACAATAATAAAAACTTCAAATTGGCGTACCAACATTTTTTCTTAAAAATGTTTTAAAATTTTCTTATATAAAACCTTATTTTTTTAAGAAACCACTACAAAGACTTATAATTTTTGTTCTTGCATAAATCTATATTTGATTGAATCACATGGCATCCTATTCTTACCTTTAACTACTAAAGAAGTTTTTTTTAGTCATTTAAAAAATGAATTTTATGCTTATGAACAGTTTCTCTAATAACATTCATTTTTGAAATTCTTAGTCTTTTACATAGGAGCAAGTTCGTGCGACCCAGTCGTGCATTTTATTTTTTTTTCAATATGTCGAAACGAAGTGTAATGTGGTCGATTTCATTGAATTTTATCGCTCATGTTCATGTTTGTGGAAGGAAAGTGACCCTTTTTTATCACAATTCAGTGAAAAGATAAGTAGAATACAATATGTTGCTGCAAAAACTAAAAGAGGTGGATACGGAAGCGACGATAACAAAGGTCAGGACAGCAATATAGCTATTGCAATAAGGCTTTCATCGTCCATTACGCAATGTATTTCTTCTGACTTTCTACTGCTCACAAGTAAAATGAAATCTCAACTGAACACTAGAGCTGTGGCGAATCGTATGTATTCTTTACTGAGTAACGGGTATTCAATGAAATACGAAATAACGAAACGTTACTCACAAATCAGAGTCGTAACTCGCACGATGTCGTTACTTTTTGGCACAAATTCAGTATCCATGAACACCGGACTGACGACGTCTAAATCCTCTGTCTTTTTTAACTGAACTGATAACTGAATTGACAACTGAATGTCTAAAAGGGGTTTTACGTATGTTTTATGGTACTCATGATCGTCTATCAGATCGATTAATTCGAGAGAAATTATGGATCGTTTTCGCAATACGTACTAGTACATTATAATGCATGTACGTACGAGTATATTTACATGTCCAAGTACGTTATTTGTAGGTACAGATTTGTTTGTCCATCGCCAGCGTGAATATTGCAAAACTAAAGATTTATATAATAATCAGTCTATTTACAAAGCACATCATTTAAAAAATCAAATAAAACATCAGTAAACATTTTAACTTCGATTTGTTTTGGTATGAAATGACCATTGTCAATCTGGACAAAGTATACTTTTTAAAGTTATTTGCTACTGCTTAAGTAAGACCAGGGCCCTCATCGCGTAATTTTCAAGACGATCGTCGTCCAAACGATTGTCGAGCACGACGTCGTCAAAAATTTGCTTCGTGTAAAGTTTCAATCGCATCGTTCGGTCGTGTCGTCCATCGTCCACAGTTTGAGAACATCAAGAAGCAATAAAATGTCATTTGGGCTGTCTGGTTGTAATCAAACTAAAGTTTTCGTTGGAAGTGAGAGAGGGTGCGATGCATTCCTTATGTTGATTTCCTTTACACATGAGAAATCAATTTCTGTATGAAGATTTCGATTAATCGACAGATTTTACGTTCCTTCACACATTTTTTTACAGAGATTAAAATCTTCGAATCCTTATTTGAAGATGGATTTATGTATACGACATACCCACACCAAAAGAAAACAAATTATACGGGATCGAAATCCCTAGTGTTAAATAAAGGAAATCGAAATTAGTGTCCTTCGCATTCGCATTTATTCGATAGTTTCGCTTTCATTTAATTCGCTTTCATTATCATCGAAAAATAACAAATTGTAATGTTGTAACATTTTTTTTAATTAATTTAAATAAAAAAAAATACTTTCAAAAAATCCACAAAATGTATGAGACGATTGTAAAATAGCAATCGTTCAATCGCAATCGTTCAGTCGACCATATTTGACAGTTCAACAAGTTACATGAAGCTAAAGTTGAATCGTCTTAACGACATCGTCCAGACGATTCAAGTTTGTATGTGTTACACTTTGAGTATATATAATATATATATACTCAAAGGTGTTACACGAAGCAGTTCAATCGTTCAAACGACGTCGTCAAACTATCGTCGTCTTACGCGATGAAGGCCCAGCTCTTTAACGTTAAAGTACAGTTTATTTCATTTAAAATAAGAAAAAGGTCGCTTCCCGTTCTATACATAATAACGGGTGATTTTTTAAGAGCTTGAAAACTTTAAAAAAAAAAAAACGCATAAAATTTGCAAAATCTCATCGATTCTTTATTTGAAACGTTAGATTGGTCCATGACATTTACTTTTTGAAGATAATTTCATTTAAATGTTGACCGCGGCTGCGTCTTAGGTGGTCCATTCGGAAAGTCCAATTTTTGGTAACTTTTTCGAGCATTTCGGCCGGAATAGCCCGAATTTCTTCGGAAATGTTGTCTTCCAAAGCTGGAATAGTTGCTGGCTTATTTGTGTAGACTTTAGACTTGACGTAGCCCCACAAAAAATAGTCTAAAGGCGTCAAATCGCATGATCTTGGTGGCCAACTTACCGGTCCATTCCTTGAGATGAATTGTTCTCCGAAGTTTTCCCTCAAAATGGCCATAGAATCGCGAGCTGTGTGGCATGTAGCGCCATCTTGTTGAAACCACATGTCAACCAAGTTCAGTTCTTCCATTTTTGGCAACAAAAAGTTTGTTAGCATTGAACGATAGCGATCGCCATTCACCGTAACGTTGCGTCCAACAGCATCTTTGAAAAAATACGGTCCAATGATTCCACCAGCGTACAAACCACACCAAACAGTGCATTTTTCGGGATGCATGGGCAGTTCTTGAACGGCTTCTGGTTGCTCTTCACTCCAAATGCGGCAATTTTGCTTATTTACGTAGCCATTCAACCAGAAATGAGCCTCATCGCTGAACAAAATTTGTCGATAAAAAAGCGGATTTTCTGCCAACTTTTCTAGGGCCCATTCACTGAAAATTCGACGTTGTGGCAGATCGTTCGGCTTCAGTTCTTGCACGAGCTGTATTTTATACGGTTTTACACCAAGATCTTTGCGTAAAATCTTCCATGTGGTCGAATAACACAAACCCAATTGCTGCGAACGGCGACGAATCGACATTTCACGGTCTTCAGCAACACTCTCAGAAACAGACGCAATATTCTCTTCTGTACGCACTGTACGCATTCGTGTGGTTGGTTTAATGTCCAATAAAGTAAACTGAGTGCGAAACTTGGTCACAATCGCATTAATTGTTTGCTCACTTGGTCGATTATGTAGACCATAAATCGGACGTAAAGCGCGAAACACATTTCGAACCGAACACTGATTTTGGTAATAAAATTCAATGATTTGCAAGCGTTGCTCGTTAGTAAGTCTATTCATGATGAAATGTCAAAGCATACTGAGCATCTTTCTCTTTGACACCATGTCTGAAATCCCGCGTGATCTGTCAAATACTAATGCATGAAAATCCTAACCTCAAAAAAATCACCCGTTATAAAGAATTAACTCCCATTCTAAAATTGATGTAGAGCAGGTTTTAAATGTATAAAATTTTGGGTCAATGATATTAAAAACATCTTAAAAAACATTCTTTACTATTGGCATAAATCTACCAAGTGTTAAAATTAGCACTATTTACTTGTACTTGTTGAATAACTGATTCAAAAAATGTCCATTGTAAACTATTTTAAATCATTGTAATTGTATACTTTGGGCTGAATTCATTCAATTGCCGATTTAAAAAATAATGGGATTATTTTTTCAATTTTATATATTATCATATTGTCCTTCACCTTCAAATTACCATAGTTTATTAACAGTCGAAATAATTGTGTATGATTAACTGAGTCAATAATTTCCACTTGGCACTGAATAATGATAATTTAGCAGTTGTGTTGCAACTATCAACTGTCAAAATTCTTATTCATACATCAGATTCAATAACAAAAATCAAAACAGTGTTAACATTTTTGAAACAATTATTTTTAGAATAACTCAGTTGGTATTTTCAATCGTCAAAATTATCAAAGTTCTATAAAACTCTATCAGACACAGTCTAAGAAATGTTGACACAAAGATTAATCATTTTCCATTGGGAATATTGCACAACATTATGTACTCGTTTCTCTAAGCTTGGTACATATGTACATATGTACATTGGAATCACTTCCGTTTAAAAGTGATTTGGTCGAAGGACCAAAATATTCGGCTCAGAAAATTTGTTATTCTAAATGAAAGACTATCGGTCAATCTGACTTGTGAATGGTGAACGATATTTTTTCACAATTAGTGAAATAACAGTAGATATTTCAGGTAAATGAAATGTAATTAGAACATAAATTAAATGCTTTGCCAGATATTGGCAGAGAAATTAAGGATGACAGCTTATTGGGGAATCTTAAGTGTGGAATCTTAAGTGGGTCCCGCACATTCAATTTCACATATTGGGGGAAATTTAAATCATAAATTTGACTGCATTTCTTACAATTAAGCTTTCATTTATGTTTTCATAACTTTGTGGAGATTATATTATAATTATAATACTTACGATGAATTCAGTATATTTCAATCAATGAGATCAAAAGATCAAAATCATTTAAAGCAATACAAGAACTAGTAATTGTATTATGTTTTCCATAACTTGTACTATGATAGGGAACATATCGTAAAAAAAGAGAAAGTTCATTAATATAGTAGGTTCATTGAAAGTAGCATCGGACAGTTAGAATTAGAAATGAGGATATCGAAACGAGCAGAAAATTATTTTCTTCTGAGTATTAGAAATCAATAAAAGCATATCTGATCTCATAAGACGGAAGATTTGCATTTCTAAATCTTATTATGAAATCCAATTTGCTCTAGAAATAAGGCGGTCAATTTGAAGTGAAAAATTCGTTTTAGAATCAAAGATAACTCTAAGGGTTTTTGACTTATTAATCCTTGTAGAAATTGATCATCAACTTGTATATCAAAACATAAAGCAATGACTGTTTTTACATAAGTTACAATAGTACATTTAGTATTATTGAAAAGCATTTAAAAGCTCAAGTGACCTCAACTCCAAGGAGCGTTTCGCCCAGGTACGACAGTGGGCTCATCAGTTAGGTGCTGCCGTACCCTTCTAAGACGCAAATATTTGTCGATGTTTACCGATTCTTATAAAATTTACAGCTTTAATAGACTGTGAATTTTATTTTTCTAGGGGAATTTGATTAAATTCAGAAACCTAGAATAATAATGTCCGTGGTCAGACTATTTTATCATACATATATTCATTGATATAATCCATTTAGATTACATCAGTGAACTATATTTTGAAGATCATTTTGAATTTTACACTAAAAATCAATTAATACTTTGAATATGAAATGTAATTTGGTAAATCGTCTATGAAAAGAATGAAAAGGAGCAGTCCAAGATGCTTGCCCTGGGGTGGACCGGAAAAATGTTTGATTTCAATTGACAGCACATTAACAATTTTGACGTATTGTTTATGGATCGAAAAATTATAGATCCATTCAAATGAAATTCAAGTTCAAATTCAACAATGGAATTTGCTTATTATGAAGTGACGGAGGTATAAGTCCTCCCATTTCCTGCAGACTTTTTATAAATAGTAATCTAATCAAATTTTTAAACCGTCAAGTACTGTTGAAGTTTTGTGTTGATACTATAATGACTAAAACCCATATTTAAAGCAATTTCAAACCCTTTTTAACTTCTTTTGAACGATTGTCTTAATAAACATACCTAAAACATTAAAAAAAAACTAAGCAAACGCACTTTTTTGGCATTTATAAATGTCAAAGTGTTACACGAAATATACTAAATATAGGTATAATCGTGTGTTTAGCCAAGTTACACACTTAAATTGGTTTAGCATAATGCTAAGTCGCCTAAAATTTTGCGCCAATCCGTTTTTATGTTGTTCTAGAAAATGATGAACTTGAATTTGTTTTCCATATTTAATTCGTTTTTGATTTAAATTTCAAGAGTTTATTTCTTTAATATATGCAAATATTTTTAGATATGGATATTAGTTGTATATCTTCTTTAAAAAAAAACAGAAGCAACCGTTTTGACATACAAGACGGGGTCTTAAAATTGAGTGACTCAATTCAAATAAATTAAATAGCGCGTGCAGAATAATAAACTCGCTAACAAAAGAGCACACACGAAAGCATGCAAATTCATTTAAATGAATTTATTTGACAAGACAACGCCTGTTGTAAGTTAAGTGCGGATGGTACGAAAAAAAAAAGAAAACGATTTGGATTAATAAAATGATTGAATTATCCTATCGTGACTACTCAATTTACTGGTTTTATATGAAACAGATATAATGAGAGCTCACAAGGGCTCCAAGGTTAAGAAACGAATGATAACTCGCTAAATTATGTAAGTCATTGTCCCACAATTTGCTAACCTTCACTCTCACTAACTTTTTCTTAATTTAAAAATAATTTTAATTACATAGTATCATGCTTTAACTATATTATATTATATAATTGCTGCTGAGCATGACAATGACAGTTCGTGCAAAACACTAAGTAAACAGACCTTTTTTGACGTTTGTATATACGAGTATGTATGTCAAAGAGTAATTCGAAGTTAGCACAATGCTAACAAAAAAACTTTAATAAAATGTGATGTTAAATTCGATTACAGTTTTCAAATTGAAATAGTTTTAGCATCGAACAAATTGGACTAAGATTTTGCGCCATTGTTGTTAAAATTCGCTTATATTTCTCTCTTTTTTCGAATAATTTATGATATTCAGAAAAATTCAGTCTAGGAAAATAGGAATGCTCAGTGCCTGATTTCAATACAAATTCTTAATTACGGAGATTCTTTCTTTAGCGATACAACACGAATGTGAAATGCTTTACTTGGCCCTGTTCATATCGAGAACTACAAATTCGATGTGCATCAGTATATACTATTAAATCTTTTCCCATTTTGTTAAGTCTCGCACTCTGTTTAACATAAATTAAGGGTAGCCAAAACCACTTTTGTGTTATTATTTATTATAATACGTTGAATGCTAACGCTACCATTACAATATTTACTTATGTACATGCAACTTAATTATTATAGTATATGAATGTATGAAGCTCACTAGATTTAGAGTTAAGGCATTATATGTACAGCTTTCAGATTTGATATTGTCATTTGTAGAAGCAATGAGAATAGAGAATTTATTGAAAATACCGACTAGCTGATAAAGAGGACTGTTAGTGTCATGATCTGCTAAAAATATTGCAAGCATGGAAACTTCTTCTCAATCTAGAACGACTCATATTGAACATTTAACTACATTAATGCAGTAATGAAACAGAACTCGAAATACTCTCCGTGAATAGAAAGAGATGGGAGGTTTATCAATTGAAGTTTTTGATGTATGTAGGTTATAAAACTATATCTGACCAGGGAAAAAATCGTCGAGAAATCTTAAAAAAGACTTCTTTGAATACTTTCAATTCTGTTTAAGTGAATGGTGTAGTATGGCGCCTATACCACACATCCGTATTCAAGAATTGGCCTAGCAAATATAACATGGAGAATTTTAATAACATATGAATCACGAAACTCACGGAAAAACCTTTTAACGAAACCAGGCATTTTGTTGACTTTTCTTACAATTTAGAATTCAATTCAGAATAATTAGAAATGCCACACAAATGTGACCACTTTAGCAGATAGTAATAAATAAATTAATTACGTTTTCGTGTAAAACACATTGTCTTACACTTGTAAATATTTAAAAACGAACGATTATTATTGCACGATGGAATATTCTTACGTCATCAGCATAAATAAATGCCCTTGAATATTGTAATATACTCGTAGAAGGAAGATTATTTATGAATAAAAAAACAGCAAAGGCCCAAGGTGGTTTCCCTGAGGTACACCAGAATTAACATTAAATTGACGAGCTATTATTTTTGATGATGACTTCATAATGTATTTATCTATCTTCAAGATATGAAGATATCTACAAAACAAAACAATCATTGAGGGCAAGCTATTTTAAAGTATTTTAATAGATACTTAACTTGTCAAAAGTCTTGTGTGCACATATTATGAAACAAAAAAATCCCCATCTTATCGCAATTCGTGAGTGAAGAATATTAGATAAAGCATGCAATAGGCATATAAGTCATTAATTGCGAATTTGATCACATAACCATTTTGGGACACTTTGATTGTGCTCGTTAGCAATTTGCGAACAAGATGCGTCGCGTCAACCACATTGCGCAAAAAAGTTCGCAACTTTATTGCATATCGTGTGGACACTGCGGCATAGCTTGCGAGCATTTGGGATCGCACCAAGCATTTTCGGTGGCACGAAAACAGAAACGGTGTGGTTGTCCAAAAACGTTTCATTGCCCTAATCCTAATTTGGTTCAAAGTTGACTTTTGTATATGATTGTTTAGAGGAAGAATTCGATCTTTTTCTCGTATATAGCTCGTTAACAGCTTGACCAATTTTATTGGGATTTTGTACGAATATAGTCCTAAGGTTAGCAAATAATATTGTATTGCAACATTTAAGAATGGAATGAATTTTTTAAAAAGAAAAAATCCAAGACAGAATTATTTTTTAGTACTTTTGACTTTTCTAACATAATTAGCCATATTTCACAAGAACAAGTTTGTTTTCTTCCTGAATCCAATTAAAACATAATTGAAAATTGAAACTATCTGGGTATGATTAAGAGGTATAAGTACAACCTCTAATGTTTATTTTCTTATCTGGTTTTGATAATGAAAACATTTATAAATGCTTCATTATGAAAAAGTAAAATAAAATACTAACTTCAACCTTATCTTGATACACATTCATAAATTACCTTCATCCATCATAATAATCTTATAACAAATAAAATTTAAGATAACAAAACATAAACCTTAATTCTGTACCCTTTATGTTTAAACAAATATGTATATGTTTTTAAGAATTAAAAATACGTATTCTTATTTATAGCAATTGCAATTTTTTTGATACTCTGATAGTCGATTAAAAAATTTATGTTTCAATAGCAAGAAAAAACATTAAAATTCAATTAGTACCTGGTTATCAATTTTTCTTAACAATCTTTCATTTTCTTTTCTTTCAGGTACGAATACGAAACAAGCCTCACTTAAATAAAGTACAAGAAAAAATATGCTTGGCGGTAAATATAACATGAAACTTAAGACCGATCCTATTACGCTAGCCTGATTTTTATCTTCGATTTGAGTGTAATTTGCTCCATATGGCAGTAAGGCACTTCAAATATCACAAATCACCTATGAACTTATTTTAGGTCACAAGATAGTAATAAGTTACTATGATAAGGGACTAACAATCTACTGAACAGAATTATTGTTGGCTTACTTTTATAATTTTGTTGGAATTATTTCAAAGTAAAATATTTTGATTTCAAACAGTAAAATCTCTTTTCTATGAACATAATTAAAGTCAACCAATAAAAATTAAATTTTAACTTTTTTTTATTTATTTACAAATAGAAAGTTCAAAATTGTTGTTACCAATTTACCAAATCTGCTTAGGTGGTGGGATGTATTTAATTAAATAATTTAAATAAATAAATAAATATAATTGTTAGAGCGACAACTCTTGCTTACTGCACACAAATATTCCTTTGAGCATATTATTTTCAGAAAAAGAGGGCACTTACTATTTTTTGCGGATTTTATACATAGAAGGTATAAAAAAGAGATTTGTCGTGACAAAAATGCAAAATACAGTACCGTTGAAAAAAAGTTATTTTATTTTTAGGTTGAAGCGCCTGGGAAACGATCGCCATAGATTCGGCGTAGAATGGAAAAAGAAAACACCGTAAAATTCTTGTGATCTCATCCAATAACATGCCAATATAGATTTTAGGTTTAGAAAAACAGGCACCATATGTGAAGAAGGTGAATTATAGATTCTTACACTTCCTCGTCTCTAAAAAATACAAAATACTCCAAAAACAACCTTCCATGTTGTCATTTAATGACACTTTCCGCTTAAGAGTCATATTAAAGATTTAATATCAAATCTAATAGGTTTCGAGAAGTAAGTTTCTGATGTCAAAAAACCCCATTGACGATCATGTTTGCATGAGCACAACTAGGGTAAAAACTACTACCCTTTCGTAAGTTCTTCTTTAATGATACCCCTCTTGTCTGTCAGTTCACTTGATAAAACCAATTTGCTTGCAGCACAGTTTTCTGTTATTTCGACGCTGCGCTGCCAGAAACTATCATGAATCCTTCTGTACTCAAGAGCGCAAACGATATATCTTCTTTCGTATTTATACAAGTGCAAAAATACTGCAAAATCTTGCAATACTATCCTTCCTATTGTTTTGAAGGAGTATTCTTCAACGCTGGCAAAACCACTCTTTTCGGGTGGTTGGAAAGCGGAATTTGTTCAGACTGTCCCTAAGAAAGGCTAGATACCGATGCACATTGGTTTTGAATGTCTGCACATTGCAATGAGTGGTAACTATTAAGCTGGGTAAAGCATTCCACATTCGTGTAGTGCCGCTGAAAAAGCTGAAAAAAGAATCTGTCTTTGACAGTACGTTCGTCGAAATTTGGACTCATGGGTTAATTGATGAGCATTCCTAGAAGCATGGGTACTACGGTTGAATTGTTTGAGGGGAGGAATGCAACTGGCTCTTTCACTAGAGCACTATTTATGAAAATAGCGATAAGATAATGATAGACATAAAACATTGCGGCGGTGCTCGAGAGATACAAATGTTTCAGTCAGACAACTGTCGCCTATCATTTTTATTGCTCTCTTTTGAATTCTGCCCAAGAGACTCAAGTGGGTTTTTAAAGCAACTGCCTAGATATGGGAATAGAACATTAACTTCGGAAATCACCTTTCGAACCGCTCTATACAAGTTATTTTGGATGGTTTCAAGTCTGTTATTCATAAAATAAATGCTGGTTGATACGTTTTGTCTCCAACTCATCGACGATTAATGACTGACACTTCTAATCTATTTAACTATTTTGCTGATCACAATGGCCAATTCCCATTGCCTTCGCATGAAATACCATATTCGGGCTCGTGCAAAATGTATATTGCTGCACGTGCTGCGAGACACGTGGCGCCCAGTCCTCTTGAAACCACATGTGGTCATTGTGGATTAAAAGAAATTGGCTATCATCGACCGATAGCACTCACCGTTAATAGTGATGGTCTGGCGGACGTCGTTCTCAAAGAAGTTCGGACCGAAGATTCCACCAGATTCCTCGTCGCTGAATCTGAGCTTTTGACCGAAATTGCGCTGAATTTCCAACTGCTCGAGAGCCCTGTTAACGAACACACGTCGTCTTTGATAGTTAACTCTGAGCTCCTGGGTCGGTTAAAGTTTTTACGGGAGTAATCCCAATTCATTATGCAAAATTCGCTAAGTTGTGGTCTGCGAAAAGCCGAGTTCTTTTACGTGAGGTGGAATTAACCGAATCCCATTCGTCTGCATACTTACGGATAGCCACGATATTTTCGACGGATTTTGCTTTTAGTTCACGTACGGGTATACTGGTGGATTGCTCACTGAACCGGTTGACTCAAATTAAATTTATACCCCGCGTTGCTAATAGAAGCCGGTGAAATGTTGCTGCAACAAAAGACCCAATTTGATAAAATAATCTAATAAGTTCCACATTCTATTGAATGCTATTTCTCTCCACTTTTATGGCAGTAAATGACGGTTTATTATTCAAGCTAATTTGAAAGATCTAGCTTCAAAAATATGGACGCAATCGCCTGAAAAAGTTTGGAAATCCTTATTGAAAACCCTTTATAAACTCGTAAATAAAGAAAAAAAAATATCAAAGATTGTTTTGTTTGTCAAGTAAAAAATTACATTAGAACTACTTCATGAAAATACATCTTAAAAAGGAAACATTTTTGATAAAGTCGAAAATAAATTGTTTTAAAACCAAAAAGAACACGAATATCCGCATATAAGAGCCTTGACTGTAATTTATTTATATGGAATCGAGAAGGTGAATGCACTTTTCCAATTTATCGATATTGACATTATATAAAATACCTACGTTACGCATATACCTGAAGTTCAAAAAACACTAAAGTTTCGCAATTTTATTGCTGCATTGGATGTTCGAACTGATTGATAGTTTTGAAGTACATACATATAAACGTATCTTATCTAATTTGTATTCTTTTGCTGTGGTTTTATTGTAATAAAACTTCAAACGTATATTTTTCTGTTGTTTTCAATCGATAGAAGGTATACTCTAAGATGGCCTGGGGGCGATAGCCTTATCTTCAATTGGGGCAGACATTGCAGAAATGCAGACTGATTTATGCTTTTTTGGTCTTTGTATAAAGCAGGGGTAAATACTCGTAGATACGGGTTTAGTCATCTATAAGGGAAAACAATTCACAATATCGATTGGCTTGTGTAATGTGTAGGAGGCGGATTTTATTATTCGAACTATCGATCATAGAAAAGTTTGTTTTGCTGAGTTTGAGAGGCGTCATCGAAACAACTATGGGTGTTAAATTTAAACGAACATGATTTTAGTTGAATGAGTTTTGTTTTATGATACTGAATAATAAAAATTATTGTTTCATCTTTGTTGTACATGTATGTAGATAATAACTTTTAGCAAACCCAAATGTATGGTATTTTTCTGCTAGTTTTTAATATGAATTTAAATTGACTCTGAAGCCACAGCGGGATTTTTTCTTTGTTATGCCAAACATTTTAGAAATATTATAAACGAATCTATTACTTCAAAGCATTGGTCAATATAGTAACAAGTGAATTTAATTTCGAACTAGATTTAAATTTATCGGCGATTTTGTAGTAATAAACTGTCAATGTCACTTTTAAGTCATATCATAATAAGAACCTCATAAGTTCAATTCAAATTTCCAAGATGATTGGTGTGAGTAAAATTCTTTATTTATATTAAATTAATATTAAAAAAAAAACATTTAATCTAAAAAAATTATTATTTATCCATTTCACATCTAATTATGATTAATAGTTTCTTTTTTTTTTAAACAAGAAATATTATTTGCCTTTGAGTTCAACTGGAACTAGAGCTATAGCTGGAGTAGCTGTTAAAACCTGTTATTGGTGATATTTTTTACTTGCCCACAATGCTTTATGATATTTGATTTTTAATGTAATTCTTTGGATCAACTGAAGATCTGAAATCTGTTGCGAATGTCTTAAATACAGTCAATATTATGTATGTAAATGGAATTGAGGAGAGTTTGAACCTTGATTCAACCTAATTTGAACCCTTAACAGTGGCTTAACTAGTTCGATTTCGAAGCATCAAAAATGCTGCACGTTGTGAATTCTTGTGTATTCAATATTTTGACAGCTATATTCATTCTGCAGCTCCGTCTTGTGTTGATCCAGTGAAAAAAATATCAAAAGTATGTGTCCTAGTTCATAATGCTGACAGCCACGCTAATCAAATCTAAACTAGATCAAAACACTGAAATTATGAAATAAATTCACAATGATTGCAATGGCTTTTGGTGAATTCAATTTATAACTATGAAAACAAATTATTGTAAATACACCTAACAAAAATCGTGACCTTTGGAATTTATAAAACTGTTGTTTAAGGGGGAAAGTTATTACAGTGTAATAGTTCAACCAAAATCTTTCATTCTGGTATATATATGTAGAAAAGTATTTTATTTATGAATTTTGTTGACCAAGTTCAATATTAAATTTTGTTAAAGAGTTATCAAGTTTGATTCTCATCGGCTGTGTTGGTCGTATTGTTTAATAAATGAAAGATTATTTCATTTTCCTTTTCCCAACGTTTCGACGGTGGTTGCCGTCTTCTTCAGGGGAGATCTTTATTTAGTATACAAAAATTATAGTTATTATACATAAGTGATACAGTGTAGGGCGGACATTATACAAACTTACATGAAAATTGTTGTAGTGATTTTTAAATATACAACTTTAAATGAAAACACAAATATTTTTAAATATGCAATTTTAAATAAAAACACAAATATTTTTGAATTTAAATAAATGATTTTGAAATACATAAATGTTTTGATTTATACACTTCTGAAGAAGTTTAGTCTAAGTTGTGCAGAGTTCTCGATGTGTTTTCCGAAACAAGGGAGCAATATACCGCTGAAATATTTTGTGTGTCTTGTTTGCGGTTCATATTGTTTTTGTTGTTAATTATGTGTAATGTCTCTAGCGTGTAACGTTTGGATGAGTGTTTCTCTGTAGCAAGGATTTCTACCCCTTCAAAGTCCAGTTGGTGGCCAGTCTCGACGCTGTGGCAAGCCAGTGCCGTCTTCCCAGAATTTTTTAGGCGAATGTCCGATTTGTGATTTGCCATTCTTTGACGAAGGAGTTGTTTTGTCGTTCCGACGTAGCAAAGGTTACACGTTTCGTTTGGTTTTCCTTTGCAGTTTAAAACTTGATAACTCTTTAAGAAAAGTATTTTAGGTAAAATGACAAAAATATCAGTATTTTCGACGCTTGATCTTGAATAAATGTATGTAAAGGGTGGTTAAATTTTAAGGGCCGATGTTGATTTTGAATAAAACACAAATTATTTAAGAAATTATTGTAATTTCTTTTTTTAATGATATATTGGTATGGTTTAATTATGTATGGAACAAAATATCGGCCAAATGGCCGCCGCCACTTCGGCGGCACACCTCCATCCGATGGTCCAAATTTTCGATGAAGCTGAGGCATAATTGAGGTTCTATGCCGTTAATGTGCCGAATTATCTTATCCTTTAACTCTTGAATTGTCGCTGGCTTATCGACGTACACCTTTTCTTTCAAATAACCCCAAAGAAAGAAGTCCAACGATGTCAAATCACATGATCTTGGCGGCCAATTGACATCGCCACCACGTGAGATACAACGGCCATATTGAATTTGTCGCGCAAAAGAGCCACTCTTTTATTGGTTGTGTGGCAAGTGGCACCGTCCTGTTGAAACCACGTATCGTCCACATCCATATCTTAAAATTCGGGCCATAAAAAGTTCGTTATCATCTCACGATAGCGAACACCATTCACAGTAACTGCCTGACGGCCTAATTTTGGAAAAAATATGGCCCGATGATGCCGCCAGGCCATAAACTGCAAAAAACAGTCCCTCTTTGTGAGTGCATTTGTTTTTCGATAATCACTCTTGAATTATCATTCGCCCAAATGCGGCAATTCTGCTTATTGACGAATCCACTGAGGTGAAAATGTGCCTCATCACTGAAGATGATTTTCTTCCAAAATTGATCATCCACTGTTGCCATTTCTTGCCACCATTCTTCAGCCACACTATCACAGCAGCAATATTTTTTGCAGTTCCAAGCTGTACGAGAATGCACTAATGTTTTTACATCTCCTACAGACCCGGTTTGCTCAAATTTTTGCATGATTTTTCCGATTGTACGCACATTTGGACGATTAAATTGACCGAAAAATCACGAAGTGCACGATATGTATTTTGATTTGAACGCCCATTTTCATAATAAGCCTGAATAACTTTAACGCGTTGCTCGATTGTGTATCTTTCCATGGTTCAAATTGAGTTAGTCTGAAATTGAGAAATGTCAAATGAAATGCAGAACAAAATTTGAGGTTTAGGTGTGGTTCACATTCAACACTCAAGTACAATGAGTGTTGTTTTACATCAGTGCTGTTTCAAAGGTACGTTCAATTTTCAGTTGTAGCACATGAATGTATGTATATGCGAACAATTTAATGGAATTATGTAGTAGAAAAAATGTATGATTTGATTTCGCAGCTTTTTATGCTACAATTGCTTAAAGTCAACTGATAGTAAATTCTTGCTACATTCATACAAATGAATTTTTGATTTACAAGCGAAAATGTCTTTAAAATAAACTGCTCTCAGCAAAGCTGACATATCTCAATCTTGAATAGAGTTTCTGGAAAAACCTCGACCCACGAAATTGCCAAATGTCAAACCATCAACTACATCAAAAACATTTTCCAGCTACATCGGGAAACAGAAAAATGTATCAGATGTAGTTGTACGATTAGTTGTAAGATGTAGTTGATGTAACTGTTGTAGTAGCGCTGAAATATGGTACAGGGCTTTTAAATAAATGGGCTTGTTCATTGTCACTTCCCTGAAGTTGACCAGTTGAGTTGCTGTAGTAAAGTTAATGGCATTGTGGTTGATGGATGGATGCTTGCATTCCATCGTGATTGAAAATGCTTTGCATTGTTCAATCATTTTCAGTTTTTTGCATATACAATGTTTACACCAAGACGAAATATTAGATTTCAGCTGGAAAATGTTTAGATTTCAAAAATGTGTAGCAAGATTTCATTTAGATTTCGTTGAAATCCAGAGTTTTCATTGAGTTTTAATTGAGATCATGAAATCTTGTTCCATCAATTTGAAACATCAAACGTTCTCAGCCAAAATCTCGTATTTCGTGTAAGTGGGAACATAGTATTAGTGGGAACATAGTATTAGTGGGAACATAGTATTAGTGGGAACATAGTGGGAACATAGTTAAGACATCATATTCATATTCTCAGACTGTTTTCTAATAGAGCCCAAAGAAACTAACTGTTCATAGTTTCAAGAAAAATCGAGTAAGTTCGCTGACTTTGTTCACTCTCTCCATGTTTGTATATACATATATGTACATACATACGTATATATTTAAAATGTTTTTTTATATTTTTTTTTCAACCCATAATTAAATTTAAACAAGAGATTCTCTAATTTCTAAACAGCATAGGCATATCTCATTATCTCTCCGTCTAAAGAAATATCATTATCTTATCCCCAAAAACCTTATCAAAACTTTCCCAAAGAAGTTATAACTTATCTACCTACTATCTTATTTACAGGTTAAACAGAAATTAATAACTTCCTATTATTTAGAAAGATAATGATGATAGCTACCCACTTATCTTTCTTTATTCATAAGTTAACAATATAGCCAAAAGGTACATATCAATTTGTTAACAAGTTGCATCAAAAGGCGAAGTAGGTAGTCATCTTCTATTGTTTCTAGGAGTTGATCAACCTCAAATTATACATGCAACTTCCTACAGATGTCGGCATTATTCTTTAAAAGAAAAACAAAAAACAGTTCCTTTCTTCTGTTATTCTATTAAACAAAAAAAGTAAAATTAATGCAGCAGAAAAATCACCACATAATGACAAAGAGAAAACAAATAATGACAGAATATGAACTTGTCTGAACCACGCGTAATAAACCAACAGCCAACCCAGAACCAGTGCTGTCGTTTTAGTGCAGGTATTTTAAGAAATTCTGAGTAACATAATTTTTAGTAGAATAATAAGAGTAGAAGCTAACAGATATATCATTTTGATTATAAATTTGAAAGAGTGTTTATTTGTTTGTTTAACCTCATATCATTCTCGAACGACTTGATAGATTTTAATGAAATTTAAACTTTATAGTGAAACAGAATATCTTATACTAAAGGGTGTGCCAAATATAAGTTTTTTTTTTTTAAATAATTTTATTGCAAAATAAATGTTTTCCATGTATTATGGATTTATTAGTAAGAGCAAACATTCCCATTAATTATGGAATACAACGGCGTTCAAGCGAATGGTTGTGCGACTTCAATTGCTGAGTCAATTTGACCTTGTATGCGAATAATCCACGCACTGTTTGGGGTACACAAAACGCACTTTGGAAATAAGTTTTGAATGTTTCCCAACATTTTTAAAGCGTAAAGCGTCTCATTTTGTTCCACACAGGTATGATACTGATTTTTTTGTCAAGATTTCGAATTTGAAACAGCTGTGTCAAAATATCCTATGAGTTAAAAAGATGTCCCACTCTGTATTTACAACGTTAGGAGATTTTTAAGGGTGAGGGATAGTGGAGAGGACAGTTAACAGCTCCTTATATATAATTTTAATAGTTTTTAAAAATGATATATCTTAATCTAAAGATTGCTCCTATTAATAATCAACTCCTACTCCTACTTTTGGTTCCAAATGGCGCAGGTAGATTTTGTAGCCTGTTGCGGCCATGTTGTGTTGGTGATATCTGTCAAATCGGTTGCTTATAAGTCAATTACTGATGCCAAATCAACGTGCCAAGTAACACGATTAAATAGCACGCCCCAATGATAACAATCCTTATTATCAAAATGAGTGTTCGTTACTACAAACCTTGCGCCATATTATACGGTACACGTTGTGTTGTGGCCTTTCAGAATCGTCTTTGCAAAGTTTGATGTCGAAATTTGAGACAGTCAGCTCTGTTTACGCTGCGGTTCGTAAAAGTGTACAGCAGAACCCAAGGCTGTCGATTTTTATGGGGTCACAACAATCACAAAGTCACAAAGAATAGTTACAACTGCTTGTGACTTCACACTAGGAGGATAATCAGGCTGTAAAGCAATAAGGTATACCCACTACTATTAGCACTTTCGACATCATTGGATTACAGGCCATCAGAGAAGAAAACAAATAAAACATCTGCGACTGGGACATCCGCGACATGTTATTCACATTATTTCTGTGAACTGTGATGTTCTGAACAATTGCAGGCTATTAATGTTTGTCAGTGGTTTGCACTCTTCGGAATGCCATTTGAGGATTTCAAGTTTCCCCAATATAAACAAAAAAACAAATGCCTTTAACAATAACCAATGGAACAGGCACAAAACCTGGAAAAAAGGGAGACTGATGGACGAACATATCCATTGGATACATTTTATTTATCGCGTTACCAACATACATTTTCTAGCAAATTGCTGCCTTACCAAAGTTGAATGGTCGCAGAACAACACGCATTTTATTTTTTACTTGTTTCGACGAGTTAACAGACACGGACTTTTTCTGTTCTATTGTTATGATATGACTAAAGCCGTTTATTATACCTCTACCTACCAACATAGCCTTTTTGCAGAGTTAGCGGTCTGTGTCTTATGAGTGCAAGAAGTTGTTTTACAATGTCTCTGTCGCTTTTCATATTTATTTACTCGTATTATTTTTTATTTTTAAGATGTGCGGCGCGAAAACCAAACCTATTTCAGTTTAAGACATGTGCTTGAAAAAAGGTACCATTTCCTTAAGACTTTTCTTGCAACTCACCAATACTAATCATCAGATGAAATATAGCTCATATTTCAATCAAATGTCAAAACAATTATCAGATGCGGACAGAAGCGTTTTGTCAATCGACGAAGAGAGGGCGATTTATAATGATTCTGTGATTGGAAGTCGTGTCACGTATTACGTTCTCGTTTGTATCTACGGAATTTATTAGCAATATGTTTTTTTTTTGATGAATTGGAGATAAAATGATTGATTCGAAAATTTTGTACAGAAGCCCTAGTATGTATATTAAAAGGTCAGAAAAAAAACAAGTATTTATCGATAGTAGCAGTGAGAGAGTAGCGCGTGCTCCTTCCGCGTCGTCGTGGCAGTAAGAACGGGAAAGCGTGCCTGTGCAAAAAAAGACAGGGATTTACAAAGCGACTTAGCTTAACTAAAACAACGCTGGTGCTTAGATAAAAAAAGGCTTAGAAAATCGAGAAAAACGTTTTTTTTTGTATTTTTGTGGTTTTTAACGCTGCGAGGTAATTTTTAATTGACAAGATTTTTCAACGATTTGTATCTATACAGAAAATATGTATTCAGGCCTATCAGGAGGCCTATCGCAAAGAGTAGAACAGATCTTTACATTGTGTTGATAAGATTATTACACTTGATATTTCTAATGCATTTGATAGAATTTGACACCAGTTTCCTTATCGAAAATTTATTGCGTTTCTTACAAATGAAACCCTAATTTTTTGGATTAGAAATAACTTTCTGGATCGCCAAACACATATTGTATTGGATGGTTTCAAATCTGATCTTCACAAAACAGATACTGATGTTCCACAGGGCTCCGTTTTGTCTCCAAGTTTCTTCCTCATTTCTAGAAATGATCTCTTGTCTGAAACTTCGAATCTACTTCATTGCTTTGCCGACGACTATACCCTCAGCTTTTCATACTCGTTTTCAAATACAATCCCATTTCCTTCGGAACTGGAATCGCAATGGTACCATATGATAAGCTCATTAAACACCGATCTTTACAGCTAAACGGAGTAAAAGAATTCATGTGGAGTTTAAATATCAACGCCGCCGTTTATTGTCTTTGAAGCAAATGTACCTATACCATTGTGCTTGAATTTCACTTGTATCGAAGAAACCAAAAAGATATCAGTGCTCAGTATATGTGTGTCAACTTCAAGTTCGAACTCTTCTTTGAAATTACCACATTCTAGAAATCGCCAAAAACGCTGCTAAATTCTTAGAATTTCTATATCGGTGTTTACAATTCTAAAACAAGTACAAAACAAGTACAGTTAGACAGTTGCAGCTCAAACTTCTCTTCACTTACTGGAACAGAGCAATAAAACTGATAGGAAACAGAATTATCATGAAATCATTCCCATTTCTTGAAAATCTTCGGAATCTTTCATGTCTTTCCTTGTTTTATCGCTTCTTTCACAAGCAATGCTGCCTCGAAGTAGCCATTTGCATTCCCCCCCTCAATAATTTAATTTCACCCATTGTTTGTCGCTAGGAATGGTCATCAATTCACCCTGGAACCACCTTTGGACATACCGTTTAATACAGGTACAGGGGTTTGTCTTTTTAGTCGTAATTACTAATACTGTTTTCCCTAGCCTCTTTCTCCCTTTTCTCACCATAGCTCGTGCGGTGTTGAACATTATAAGAATCTCAATAAATCCTTGAGTGTGAGTTAATTGAAAGACAAAACTTTGCGTATATCTGGGCTTCAAGTAACATGCTTTTCCTACTCCTGCTTGATCCTTCTTTCCCAAGCTATCTTTTCTAGTTGAGCACCCCAGGTTGATCGTGGACTTTCTTTATGTCGCCGTCCGTCGGTGTTAAATTGTCCATTCAATCTAAATGACCCAGTTACTTTAATCTTTGGGTTTTCACTTTTTCGAACCAACACGTTGGAATTGGCTAGCTTTTTGATTAAAGATTCGTTTGATGATTGGTACATCTCGATGTCTAACAATTAACTGCTATTAAAAGTGCAATTTTAAATAGATGGTGTAGGTTGCGCACAATTAAACTTCTGTTTTTCTTTAATTATTTATTTTTTATTTATATTTCTTGTTTACAAAGTGTTTTCTTGGCATAATTCAGTGGGTTACGAGATATTTCAAAAAAAAGTTCGTCTTCGGATATGACGTAATACTTTTTCGTTTGAATCTTTTTAAGTATATTAACTGAGCTTATGGAACTTTTTCCATCAGATTCGAAACATTTGTTTACTATAAAATTGGATCATACTACAAACTTCGTTTCTTTCTGGGTTAAGGGATATAAGAACTTTAGCGACGATATTATGATAAGTGTCAAATGAAAGTATGCTTATATTGCTTAAAAGAGATCTTTGATATTTAATTGTTTCTTAGCACAAGCTAGCAGCGATTGGGTAAAAGTTATTTTTCGTTTATCTACCATTTGATCTCTGAGATTATAAACACAATCTTTAACTACGTCGAAATGATTGTTGTCTAAAGTAACGTTCTATTCAAAATATTTGGGCTGAGAATCCTTTCTTGATGACTGTGTATACATTCGTATTTCTCTCTTGTCTCTTCTTTCTCTGAATTTACCGATTTTGTCAATATCAGAGGGGTTTGTAGATGGACTTTTGACAAAATAGTGTTGTCGTAATATATTTGTATTTTTCTTCTAAAAACGACGTGAAAGATATCACATAACAGTGCATCGTGCATCGTTTTTGATACCAAATGTATTTGTGAAGGTTTTGCTGACCTTGATGAAGCAGCTCACATTCTCCATTGGAAAGGGTTACCAAAACTAGAAATTGAAGCACCCAGATCAAGAACCGGATAACTCCACTTTTTTCAAAAACCGTTTTTTGATGTAGATTTTTAGAGAAAAAAATCCTGCGTAATTTGGTATAGTAAAAAGGCGAATATTTTGATTGTTTGGTACAAAAGAAAAGTTTTGGAGTTATCTTCGACTTCAAAACGGAAGAAAAATAAGACAACTCCTGGAGTTGTCTTGTTTTTATTCCGCACTAAATGAGCTTTTTGAAATAAATTTAATGTTTTTTTTAGACGATAGGAGGCCATGCAATCATGCATATTTTCCTTGCTGTTTTGTTTTTAGATTGTGGAGTTTAACTTTTGTCGGTGTCGTTGTCTTACATTTAATATAATTTAACACCTATTATTAGTGAAAGAAAGTGAAATGAGTGAATTAGATTTTTCAGTGTCGGGTTCAGAGTATGTGAATGATTCTCAAGATGAATCCACATCAAGCGAAGTATTACAAAAAGCCACACGTTCATGTACGATGAAACAATCGGCAAAAAAGGTCCAAACGAAGTCATCAGCTTTTTACACCATTTTATTGACAACTTTTTGAGTGAAAGTTTTACCAAATTATATTAATTTTCCGATAATTGTGGTGCTCAAAATAAGAACAATACTCTCGTCCAATACTTATATGCACTTGTTAAGTTTATAAATATTAGTGTTATTGAACACCATTTACCAGAACCTGGACATAGTTTTTTGCGATGCGACCGCTCTTTTGGTGTAATCGAAAAACAAAAGAGAAGAGTTGAACGCTACGATGATGTCATTTCATTGGCCAAGAAATATGTTCCTCCTGCTGATAGCTATACATTTTTATGAAAGTTTGGAGGCACAGCTGCATCCTGTTGGTGAAATCTGTGACTATGAAGATGATATATGCAGGTAGGAATTTTTATAAATAACGGTGGAAGAAACAGACAACTCCAAATTTTATTTTTAGTTTTTTTTTATGAAATATTGTTTTGTTTTTTGGTTTTTATCTATGTATAAATTTCATTTTAGGTTCTTTTTGTAAAAATAAAAACTATTTATGAAAATTATTTTTTTTCAATTTTTAAAACAGTTTTTTTGATTTTTCTCCGAATGTTAAAAAGTGGAGTTATCCGGTTCTTGATCTGGATGCTTCAATTACTCAACATACCTTTTTCTTCGTAAATGAAATCGATGAAAAGGTGAGGGGTATCGATTTGAAGTTCCTGAGTCTATTCCAAGATCTGACTAAATGTAAATATTTGGTCGCTGAGGTTCACATAATACTGTCACATTTGTAGTCTATGATAAGTGAAGGATAAGAAAAGATAAAATCAAAGGCTTCTATTCATCGAGCATGTTTTTGGGTGATCGGGTGATCGAAACCGTTGGGCTGCTTTATCGTAGTTTAATAGTACAAGCTGCCTAGCAACAGAATTCAGTTCATTATCGCAGTTATATGATGTTTGAATATTCTCAAGACTTCAATTCAAATATGCTGTGCACTTGATCGTTTTTTTGAGGATCCAGTGTAGCCCTTCTAACCTTGAGAGATTCTCATTACTTCTAAGTAGAACTTCCGAAAACTATGCCTGCTATGACATTGATCTTTGTCTCTTCCTATATTTTTTTTATTCTGAAAATTTGGTTTTCTTTTCCTTCTTCTGAGTTGACCTCTTTATTCTGTGTCAAATCAGGGGTTTCATTATAGTGATCGTGTAAGGCTTCTTGGTAATGTTTCCTTCTAACGTAATTAATATTATATGTCCAGATGGTCAACGGAAACTCCGTTCATATCAGAGATTTGTTGTTAAACTTTAAAACTATACGTAGTTCCGAAGTAACCCTCCTTCTTCTAAATCTCCCCTTCTCATTTTCTAAATGCTCGCGTTGTGTTATTTATAACATTATAAGGGTATTCATAACCCCTTGAGTGTGTGCTAATTATAAAAAAAACCCAAAGGTACGAGCCCCTTAATGGAAGTACTAGTTTCATTGGTTAGTTCAAAGGATGGGGAGCAAGACAACCTGCTCCTCATAGGCCTGAGATCACTAATTATACGAATTTTACAGGCCACCGTGTAGTTGATTCCATGTGTAGAATGCCAAATACTGGGAACACTCCTTTCCCTCTCTCGTTTGGTACCACTAACAACCTTTGAGTGGGATTGAAAACACATTGTTTCACAACAAGAAGTTTCGATCAAGTGGTGTATACATACTTTTTTGTAGTACTGCTTGGTCCATAGTGCATAGGACTGTCATGCAGAGGGTCTTGGGTTCGATTCTAACCCGCAGTAAAAAGTTTATCTGGAGTATTCTGCCTTTTACGGCGAAGACACAAATCCTCCAAGAGTATCTCTTGTCATGAAAAGTGCTGCTCACTCCATTCCTGCTAAAAACGGACACATGAATGGCTGAGAGTTGTAAGTAACATGGTTTAGGCTCTCTACGACCTGTAATGGCCTCTTAGTCCGAAATACAGTTGACTATAACCTTCTCCCCGTTGTTTGTTCCTCTTTTCCAAAAATATTCAAACAAAATTTGTCGTGGGTTTCGCTTAAAGCTTTAAATTACAAATGAATTATTCAAAACACAATCTTTCCATAAATTTTCTACTCAATTGCACCGCCATCTAGTTGGGTGGTCTAGCAATGCATATTATAAATAAATAATTGTATAGGTACCTACCTAATTTATAAGTCAGACTGGCTTAAACTATTTTCAGAAAATTCATATCGCCTTTCAAATTGAAATAAAATCGAAAGTCTCACTTTCTTGTAGGTCAAGATCAAAAGTAATTAATCTAGTCAAAGTCTAAGCCAGATCAATAAAATGTTAAGAGCATGCCTACTTCTCGACCTTGATAATCAAAAATCTGAAAAAAAAAAAAAAAAAAATAGGAAAAGAAAATCAATTTTTGATTCAGCCAACCAGAGAAATAACTTAGCTTCTTTATACCTACCTAGGAATGATTCATCATCATAATACTCAGTTCAAGTTCAACAGACGGTAAATAATGTATCTTTTACCACAAAATAAACTTCACCTTCCCGTATTCTCTATTAGGCATGTAGGAGGTGGATGGCTCGTCGTTCCATACACAAAGGTGTAGGCAAATCGTGTAAATGGCATAACGTTAGGTTTTTTTCAAACGAAGACGACGCGACGGATCTTGTCACGTTTGTCTTTTTTTAGGACCAGTTGAAAGCAAAACGTGCAAACTTAAATAAAGACCGGTTCTATGCCAACGTCAAACGTGCGATGGTATAAAAGATCCAGGCGCGGATATAAGTTTTCGCTTAAAGAGAGGGCAGTAACTTGTGTGACTAAAAAAATAATTATATTAAGGACGTTTTTGGTGGCCATCTTCAAAGGGTTTCACTACAATAAAAATGATATGAAGAAAATGGCGCAAAATTTTAAACAACATATTATTAAGGTATTTGTATGATACTACTTAACAATTTGCTAACTTTATAGTAGTTTACTAACTCATTCTTAATTTTAAACATTTTCTAACAAGTATCGTACTAAAAAATTTTTCTTAATAAATTGCTTCTGAACACACCTAAAACAATGACATTTCATGTAAAAACTAAGTAAACAGAACTTTTTCACGATACTAAAACATTAAAATAGGTAATCGATGATTTTAACTTTAATAAAAGGGTAGAGAAAGTATGAAACTATATTCGATTAAAATTTGGAAAATCGTTGTTTTAACCTTATTTCATACTAAAACAGCTTTAACATCGTACTAATTAAATTAAAATCTTGCGCCAATAACTCTAAAAAGTCAAAAGAACCAAAAACTTATTCTCTGCAAAATTTTAGAAAAAAGTTCTTCAATTTGCATTTATCACTCGGAATTGGTGCCACATGAGAAATTACAAATGTCAAATCATTTGAAGTAAACATTCTTTGAATTTAATTTATGTTTAGTTTTAAGAAACTTATGAAATGATAAAGAATGTGATGGAAAATAAAGCTGTACTTTATATTTAATAATTGTATGTCTTATTAATTTATTCGATTGTTTTTTTTTTGTCTTGAATCATATTTTGTTAAGTTATATTATAGTTTCTTGTAATTCATTTAAAAATTATTTTTTTTTGTGCGTACTCCTCATGCACGCGATATACTTTCCTATTAATCTTTGAAATACTCTCTAGCGAAAATTTGAAAGGGCAGCCCTGCCGATTTGCCCTATTTCCAATGACTCTTCCGAATAGATCCCGCTGGATACGAACGATGGCCTGTGTTAAATTCACTTTAAGAGAATCGATCGATTGTGTCGATTGTGGTATAGACCTGCGACTTCAGGAACTAAAACAAGAAAAAGTCAAGCGCTGTCGAATCTGCGAGAGTTAAACGTACCCTTGAATTGACCATACAGAATGTCAATAGTACGTCTTCTGTGTGACACGTGTTGTCTAGGCACATATGGTTAGATTTGGGTCATAAGAAATTGGTTATCAACGTTCTGTAGCGCTCATCATTGATGGTGACCTGTGACTCACCAACGTCGTTTTCGAAAAAGTATGAACCAATGAGGCCGCGCCGGGCCAAAACCCACACCAAACGGTAACCTGGTGAGCCTAGTGTAACTAAGTATCATCGCATATGCCGTAATTTTGCTTGTTAACATAGCCCATTTATCCAAAAACGCGCCTCTTCGCTAAAGATGATTTTTCAGCCAAAGTTGGAGTACTCTTCCAAACGCCCCGAAACCCACTCAGCGAACAAACGACGTTGTCCATGATCATTAACTTTTAGCTGATTCAGTAGAATCTTGTATGTATGTAGGCCCAAGTACCGACGGAAAACCAAGTTAAAGTCTGCGAAAGGTCGAGTTCGACTGCCTCGTTTTGCCATACGCTTTCATGGATTGCGGCGATTTTCTCCAAACGATCTTGCGTTTATTTGACCAAGGAATGTTGACCGATTGATTACCGAACCGGTCGTCTCAATTTTGTTGATCTAGCTTAAGAGAGTCGACTGTGAATGGCCACCACGTCCACCATAAAATGGATTCACTTACGAACACAAAACATAATGTCCAATCGCCCGATCACCGGTACTTCATGTCGAAATGTTGGAAATATTTTATAAGATAGAAATTTGAAAAACGTTGACAATATTTCAGTACTCGAATTACTTAAATATGTAAATATCTCAAAAAGAAAAATTAAGTTCAAACTACAAATTATAAATTTAAAAGTCAGAACTTTTGGGTTAGGTACCATATGTATATTTTTCTTTGAGGTCTAAGGCACACAGACAAAATTATTGGTTCTTCGATAAATATTGACTATCGAATATTGGTTATTCGGCGTTGATAATCTAGTGCTTCCATAACCCTATTACCCTTCCTTTGCTGCCGTTCTTGATTTGCAGCTTATGCTATTTTTGTCAGTCTGATAGTCGCGTCGTATGACGTTAGACTTTTAACTGTTTCTCTATGTGCTATATGGCAAACTTGTTTGATAATACGAGTGAATATCGGACTACGAACTTGTTCGACGATATTTGCATGAATTTTAATTTTGAATATACATATCTAAAGTAGGTAAATAGGTTTACCTATGTATGATATATTTATTTGGTATTAGATAATAAAAGAGCTTAAATAACACGATCCAATTTTTTGAGAGAGAAAAATGTTTGAAAACCTAAGAATCGGTGTTAAGACCTATGTACCTACATATTTAGGTAAGGCGGCCCATGCACACAAAATATGCTGTAGAATTTCAAGCTGTGTAGGTTTCAAGCAATGTTTTACGCCTTTTGCAGAAATCGTTTCACTATAGTGATCTGATGGCATGTCCAATTGAAGAGTGGAAAAGATCTGAACATCGTTTTGGAGAAAATAAGAATATTGCGCTCGATGTGTCTAAGGCATTTAGTAGAGTTTGGCATCAAGCCCTCTTATCGAAAATGCGTGCGCTTTGTATCAATGAAACCCTTATTCTTTTGATTAGAATTTACCTTCTTGATCGTTCACTACATGTTATATTGGACTGATTCAAGTCTGATCTTCATAAAATAAATGCTGGTACTCCCCAGGGCTCCGTTTTGTCTCCGACTCTCTTCCTCATTTTTATAAATGATTTCTTGCCTGAAAATTTTAATCCAGTTCATTACTTTGCCAACGACTCTTTCCTCAGCTCCTCATACTCGGTCTTAAATTCACGTTCATCTCATTCAGAAGTGGAATTCAAACGCTACCATATGATAAGCTCTCCGAACTTTACAGCATTGTAAAATCGGGTTTAAATAATCGTGTAAGGTTTAATGCTTCGAAATCTCAATGCTGTTTAACTTCGTTAAAGCAAAATGTACACTTTCATCCAAGAAAATTTGTTCAACAGCCGCCGCCGCCGCAATGAAATAGAAACTGAAAGAAGCTGAAATAAAAAAATATCTTTAAAGTCAAATTTGATATGTTATATGTAGATTTAGATAATAAAAAAGTATTTTGCTATTATTAAATGATAATATTTAATTTTTAATTTTTAGTTTATTTAGATACTAAAACTTAAATTTTGAGAAAAAAAGGATATTTTAATTAAGTTTTAATGGAATACATTTGGAAAAGAATTTTAATTCTTGGAAGTAAAAGAGTTAAAAGGAAGCATATATGTATGTACGTAAATTTCAAAAACATTTCATTTAAGTTTATGAGATGAAATTTTAATTTTTACGATAATGGTTCTTCCACGATTTAACCTACACAAAGTGTCAGGTTTTTTCTATTAAGTATCTTAATTATTCGGCTTAGCAATAAACCAAATACCGAAAAGAAATAATTTAAAGTTTATCTGGTAAGAAAGATTTATATGTTTTTATTTTTAATCGTACGTTTAATTACTAATCAAAACATTATTCCGTCATCGGGCAGTTTATTTTTTTGAATTATTAGGTCTTTGTTACCAATATGTAATAATGTTTCCAGTTATTCCTTTTTTATTTTCGATTATCTAATACATAAATCACTTAAGGATAGAAAAAAATCAAGTTTTCTTATGTCTTAACTTATTTCTTATTAATTAATTTTCTATTTTAAACTCTGTTATACTCGTACTTAAAAAAAATGCCTTTCGGACTTCTTAAGACATAGATAACACCTCATGGCGGAATGGTTTTGGTGCTTTGTATGTCATACCGATGGTTTGGCGAGAGGAAGTGACAAATGTTCCAATAGTTTCTCTCTATACAAAAGTTTGTAAGCTTTTTCGCACACATAAATGGTTGATAGTTGGAAGTCGCATAAGCTGAAACGCCTACAAATTAAATTAAAAAATTTTCAAAACATCATTGTGATCTAAAAAATCATCATTCATCAATAAGACATAAAGGCAATAAGTATAGTTACAAATAATAATTATTTAAATGGTCTAACTAGCTCATGTATATTTTAAGCTGTTATAAGAAAAATAAGCAAACCAAACGTTCGTTTAATTGTATATACAAAGTGTATAAAATCAACGCCCTTGGTTGAAAAGCTGTTTTTCCATTCACAGCAGATAATTTTTTCCTCAAATATGTATTTTTAAACTTCAACTAGGTATAGGTATACGCTAAAGCTAATTCCACATGTCTATTGTTGCATTTAAAGTAAACAAGCATGAAGTCATCTGTTAGCCAGATGTTTACCAAACCTTCGACCCTCCTCGTAGACTCCAAAAGCCACAAGTTGATCAACATCAACACAATTGCATTCAAATGAACTTCATTGCAATCAGCGAGAAATACGCAGCCAGCCAGACTGTCAGTGCAACAAACATTCGTTGGGAAAATGATATCAGAGAAAATTAAGTCACTATAAAATGTCGCCCTAAAAATCAGCTGCATTGTCTGTTATACCTGGCTCGTATATCTACATGACATAATGTGGAACTGAGGAAAAAAACTACACTAATTCAATGTCATTTGCATCGGACATGACAGCATAACGTTTCGACCTCGTCCAATGTGCGAATTAACTGTCACTTTCGGTATTGTCTCTGCCACTGTCACTTTGATGTCACCATATTAACAGAATCTGACTGGCCAGATAAAGTTGCAAACCATAGATTGACTTGCGATTTGCATTTAGACCAGATTATTGACCCCATTTCTATGTATAGTTTTGTTCATTACTTTCCGTAGTCTATAAATAGGTGTACGTACACACGGGTATCTAGAAGATACATTATTTCTATGGGAACGATGTGTTTTGGTTCTCAGGTTAGAAAATTCACCCACTTTTCGATTTGTTTATAGACCAGCTGCTGTTTTGTTTATTAATCTCAAATTTAATTCTCATTTAGAAAATTCAAGCACACGTTGTGGCAGGGTCCCCGTTTAGGTGTATTTTCCTTAATATATATATTATTGCCTCAAACATTTAACATTTCCAATTTCAATTAAAATGCACCGCCACCCTTCGTTCTCACACCTTCTCAATTGATTTATTAAGATATCAATCTATCTAATTACCGAAGATTTAAAAATATTACAACTTCATAGGTATATTTGCATGAATGTACGAGTATGTATCTGTGTACGTACGTACGTTATAAAATATGAGAAAGAAATAATCTGCTCACGTATTTAGACGTAATACAATACAAAATTGAGAAAAAAGAATTATTTTAATCGCACTTTGTATACAAACAGATATAACTATGTATGTATACCTATAAAAGTTGAGAGAAATAAATTTCACGGTTAGTGTATTCTTTTCTTCTTATTAAATTTTCGAAAAGATATTTTTTTTTTGTTTCGAATTAGAGAATGATTTATCTGCCAGCTATGAAATTCTCTTACACGCCTCTTTCCCTATCAAATGTTTTAAATTATTGTTTATAAATAACTTTGGGAAAAAACCGGTCAAGGTCGAATGTGTTTGTTGTACCTATTGAATGAGTTCAGATGTGAACTTCTGATGTCGCACAAAACATGACATAATTTTATAGGAACACATTTTTGTTTTGTTTATTTTGGATCAACATTAAGGTAGAAAATGTAGGTCAGTTGGTTTTGGTTTTGGTTTCGGGCAGAAACTTTATTTTTTCAAGGGTTTAAATTAAATAAAATATATAAGATTCATATTGAAATTACCAACTTCGAAATTTTGCCAATTAACTAACAAGCTTTAAAAATTGTTTGCAAGAATAGAGGTAGAGAGTTTGGACCTTTGATAAATTCAGTAGAAGTCACAGTATAACGATTGCCGATACAAACAATATCTAGTAAAACGAATCATCATCTTTCATTATAACAAATGATATCTACTGATATCTTTAAATAACGAATGTTAAAAAGTTTGACTACCTGCTCATACAAACGGGTTGGGGTCAAAATACTGTATGGGTCATAATACTGTATTTAAAATACTGTATCTCAAAATACTGTATTTCAAAATACTGTATGTTCAAAATACTGTATTATCAAAATACTGTAAATCAAAATTCTGTATTTCAAAATTCTGGTTGATCTAAATTCTGTATTTCAAAATTTTGTAAATAGGCTGAAAAATAAAAATCTTTTTGATAATGTAAAAAAGTGCGCACTTTTTAAAAACCCCGTTTTTATAATACCTTTTCTTATAACGACGTATAAACAGTGAGGAATGTAAGGGGGGGCATGCTGCTTGGACACACTATAAGATTTGGGGTAGGTGCGAGTTTGGGTGTATGCAAAGATTCCTTAGCATTAAAAGAATCTGGAAAATAACCAACATAAAATCAATAAGATATTTGTTAAAGAGTTATCAAGGTTGATTCTCATCGGGATATTTTTGCAATTGTTTTGATTATAATCAACAATTGCATAAATAATTGCACCAAACTAATTGATCTGTCAAAACTTTCGGATTCTCATGCTCATACAGCATTTTGAGATGAAAAAAATTGAAATACAGTATTTTGATCATACAGTATTTTGTACATACAGTATTTTGAAATACAGAATATTAACCATACAGTATTATGACCATACAGTATCATAAAGTATCATACAGAATTTTGACCATACAGCGTTTTAAAATACAGCATTTTGACCCGCTCCCCATACAAACATTAATCAGGTTGCGAGAAGTATAAGGTTCTGCTCTTACAAAGCCAACCCAACTTAGGAAAATTAGAAAAAATACAAACAAGTCAAAAACCACTGTTATAAAAAGAACGGAGTTTGTACATCACCAGAAATTAAGGCATTTAATTCTGCAATGTTCCAAAGGCAGTAAATATTCCTGGGAATTTGTCAAGAACGTACAAAAATTCAACTTCATCATCGATTCTAACGCTGATCTACAATAACATCCCGATAACTACCTCTTAAGATAAGACTAATGTACATGCAGCTCATTTTGCTGATGGCCCTACGTTTCCAGACATCTAAATTGCCCCTTGAGAAAGAAAGGGCAACAGCCCTTCAAGATATTTATATAAACAAATCCACTGGTCCTGATGCTATATTCAAAACTTTTTTTACAACTGCAGTCAAACTGGTCTTCTCGTATTTTACACGTTAACAAAATGCGGTGGAATTTCATAAAGCTCTGCCTAATTTTTTACCACTCGCAAGTGGAGTTCCCTAGGGATAAATTTTGGGACCACTATTATTTACGCTCTACAAAAATGAACTTTCTTCAGTTATCCAGCACTGCTCCATCCGCATGTATGTAGATGATGTTCAGATGTATGTTAATTGTCCTTTAGGGCTTATCGAACATTTTTCAACCTGCGTAAATGAAAATTTAGTATAGATCGTAAGTGGTCACATGACTTTGATCTAATACCCAATCCAAACAAGTCTAAGTGCCTAATAGTATCTAAAAAATTTCTTGACCTTTCTTACTTTTCTCCAATAACCTTAAACGATTCTTCAATATAATTGACAGAGTCGGCTAAGAACAATGGAGTTATTTTTAATAGAAACTTGTCATGGAAGGATCATAAAAGCTATATGTATACAGGGTATGCCATCTAGTGGTTTCTTTTTAAATCATAGGTTATTTTGACACAGACAGATGTTTCCCGCTCGAAATCTTGACAGAGAGACAATACCTCGGCGGTATGAAATGAGTGGCCTTAGGCTAGTCGCGCACTGGCAACTGTGATCGAAATCGAATAGTTTAATCACCAGTTGAAAGAGAACCGCGCACTGGCAACTCTTTACTCACGCTCGCACTCTTTTCTCTCTTGCACTTATAAAAAATAGCTCAACTGTTGCGAGGCAATCGTTTAGTTTGTGTCAAAACACAAACTTTTTAGTTTCGAGAATCGAGTTGCTCTAAGTGCGCGGTGTCCCATATAAGCCCATATGTTTCATTTTAGCAACTAAACAGTTGCGAAACTAAAAATTGAATGTGCGCGCCTAGCCTTACGCTTGAACAACGTTGGGTAATATTGAAAACTTATTTTCAAAGTGAGTGCTGTATAGCCTAAGCAGTGCGTTTTTTGAAAAGATGTTTTGGCCGAATTGAAGCACACACCTACGCAAGTTTGTGTAAAAAGTTCGTGAGACTGGTATGTTGGTGGACAACACTCATGGTCCCCGTCGTCGTACAGTTCGCACAGACCAGAATGTGGCTGCTGTAGCCGAGAATGTGAGACTTAATTCACGAACATCAACTCCTCATCGATCTAAACAGCTCAATATTTCACGCACTAGCCTGAGGAGAATTCTACACAAAGATCTCGGATAATTCGCTTACAAGGTCTAAATAACTCAGAAAGTGGAGGTGCACGCAATCCGCTTGAACGACGTTGTGTTCCATAATTAATAGGAATGTTTGCTGTTATTAATGAAGCCATAATACATGGACAAAATTTAATTTTGTTCATTTTATTGCATTTTTAAAAAGAAACTTGTATTTGGCCCACTCTGTTTATATCTTTACATAATGAAACCTCCTTTGAAGTTAGATCATACTCGTTTTCTTTCTGCTTAAATATAAATTAAGAATTTTAAATATGAAGCATTTTCAATGATAAAATACTTTTTATCAATCGACATGTTAAAAGTTTAAGTTGTTTGTCTCATATGATAATGATAGGACATTCATTCCTTCTTAAGACCATATACCATTCAAGGGAGGGAAAATATAATATTAAACATTAAAATATAAAAAAAAATCGAATTAACTTAATACATTGGGATGAGTGCTCAATACATCTTTAGGTTTTTCTCATATCATTAATTAATGTCTTTGTTTTTACAGACTTACAGAAATTGAAAATTAAAAGGATTGCCCTTGCTATATGGCATATTTTTTAGTGGTAGATCTGATACGGGAGACATTGAGTAATTGCACACAGCAGTTCCTTAACAACGCAACATTATTTGCAAGAAGGGACTCTTCTTCGTACATTTATCTCTCTGATCGAAATCATCAATTAAATCGTACTACCCAGTCGAAATGATAAACAAAACAAGCACTTGCACTTAAACTTCTTACCTCACATACATAATAAATATTGTCAAAATGAATAATGAATAATGCATGAATGCCCAATTACTCGTATTAACTATATGCACCACACATCGCTACTCTTCATTTAAAAACAAAACAAAAAAATCTTTTCTTATCACCACAAACTTTCTATCACTTTTCATTCATTTCAGCCATAACTAGCAATAGTAACAGTGACAAGCCACAACTACATTCATCAACTTCCTCCTCATCCAAGGGAATTTTCTCATTGAAAAAACTCGACGATTGGTTTCACATTGAATTGTTTTCAAAGGATTCCTCTTCGGGTATGTGTGTGTCCTCATTATCATCTCCTTCTAATAAACCTCAAACAATAAATGGTTGGTATTGATGTTGTAAAGTGTGTTAAGTGTTGTAATTTTAACATTGTAATATTTGTTGACGATTGTATATTCCGGTAGTACTAATTTATTGTACAAGTATTTATGTATTTCTATTTATTACACAAAATTCATAAAGGCATTTTCGACGTTCTCTATTTAAAAAAAAAGAATATTATGGAAATCCGTCGAGCGGTTAATAAGAACTGAAATAAATAAATAAATGTTAAACAGCAGGTAATATCACTTTCAGAGGTAAGCTGAAAATTGACAGAGAACCCAAGTTTTTATGTGTTCTTTTTGGGATGACATGACGGTGTAAATTATGTCACTCAAACTACAAGTCCGTATATGGCTACCCATGTGCATGTTTTCTTCGATAAAAGGTGTGAGCAAGAGTTGAAGATTGATGTTGAAATGATGTATGTAATCGATGTATGTACCTAGGCTGCTCATCACCTTGACAAAGGCGATGATGTGAAACGCATTTAATAATATAATTTAAGGACTATTCACATGAGAGCTACATTCGAATTCGACCATCGAATGAACGAACATTCGTAAATTTTGGATTTTCGTTGACATAGCATTGGTCGCGTTCGGCCGCGTATCCCAGAGTATCCGGATATGTTTGTGTTGTTGTAATTACATAGGAAAAATCAGCTGATGAACGAAACAGCTGATGTCAAAAAGAAATCCAAAGCTATCCAAAAATGTTTTGTATACTTAACCATCCGAGGGGAATTTCGAAGAACAGCTGACATTTCAACTGATATTTTGTGTTGAGGCCAGGGTTGGCCGAACTGTCACTTTTTAGAAATAACTATATTTTTTACGTTTAGTACGTAATTAATGTAGTTAATGTAACAAGTTGTAGCAGACGTAGTTTCAAATGTCAAATGATCTGTCAGTCAGGTTGTCAGTTGTCATTTCACTGTCAGCTGTGTATTTGAAGTTTGAATTTTGAAATCAAACGTTCAGTTATTCATTTCTAATAAGCGTAGTGTAAATGGCTGGTCGAAAGCTCCATAATTATTGGGCTGAAGGTAGATTTACTCCAATTAAAAGGGAAAATGATAGTATTGGAGTTCTCTTTCGACACGCGTGCTGTGCTTCTTAAAAATAAACAGATTCAAGTTTCAATATAACAACACCAGTTCTAGGTTTTCATTATTTTTAAAAAGTTTTTCGGTAATATTTGTTTGTATGTACGTTGTACAGTAAATTCAGCATTAAATTATAATCATAATCCATATCCTTTGATTATGCCAAAGAAAATTGTTTGTCTCCAAAAACAAACTTCCCAACTATCATGAATAATTCCTGCAATTCTTCATCCTTATGGTAAATAAAACATTTTCAGGTTTTTTACAAACCTTCATAAGATCATAAATGTGCAAAAAATTGTTTGGCTTCCATTATTCTATTTTTTATATGAATTAACTACGTACATATGTAGCAGACGTAATAAATTTTACTAAATTAGGCATGTAATTAATTCGGCTAACCCTGGTCAAGTCACGTCGTTTTCTTTAGACTAAACTAGCCAACATATCGGATACTAAAGTATCTTAGGGCCATTTGCTGAAACGAAACCTAAGCGCTTATGTTCTACTTTTTCCTCTACGTAAACTGTCACATAAGAGTTTATGTGGAACATAAGTATTTATGTTCTGTATCAGCAAATGGGCCTTAGATACCCTATCGGACCACCAGACGAACGCGGCCATTTATTTTATTCGTGGCGAATGACGTTTAAAGCAAACAAAAACGATTAGGCCTATACGGCGTGATCAGTTATTCTGCTGTTATTCGAGCTGTCAAAAAAATCTTTTATGGATTATAGTTTTGGTATTTGTCATGCTAAAATCCGTTATAAAATCTGTTATAAATCATAAAAGAATAAAAGACAAATTTCATATTTCAGTAAGTACAAAGTTATATATCAAGTAAAAATGGATATTTATCTGTTATTTCGTCGACAAAATGTTAGATATAAATGTAAGAAAATATACTAAAACACATATCATATAAACAAACAAAAATGGTATTGGCATGGTATTCCCTGAAACATTTATGTACGTGTCGTAAAATTGTAGTCCATGTTACAGACACAAATAGTGTGTTTGGGGTTATTTTTTTTGTTCGTCACCCATTTTAACGATTTCAGAAGAAATATTTTACTTAATCATATCTGATATCTGATTATAATAACAGATTTTAGTAAGTATTGTTTGATAATAGATCTCGTTTTCGAAGTTTCATAACAGACTTTTATAAAAGTTCGAACCTCTGACTAACCAATAATAAAATATATTTTAAGGTGTAAATCTTTTATGATTCATAGGCCTAAATAATGATTTGAGTTTAGACGTGCACGAAAAATTCATTAATTGCAGTTTGGATAGAATGTGGAATTGAATTACATTTTCGATTATAATATTATTCTTATTTTATCGATAGCTTAAAATCGACATTGACTGAAATGGCTATGGTGTATTTCCTTCTTTTTCGATTCCATATTATGAACAGCTTAATGGCAGTCGTTTGATAGATGTATAATATACATAGTTAATATTGTTCTATTGCTTTTCTCAAAAGCATTTATTTTTAACTTGTGAACGTTGTCACTAAAGTGCTGCGACCTGCGAATGCGAATAAATCTTTTTAAGCAATTTTCACAGCTAATATCCATTTTTGTTTTGTTTTAACTTTACGACAAAGTGAATTAATGATCGAATCAACTATTTAAAAGGAAAATACTGCATAAAATAATTATAAATTGAAATATTTTGTATTTTAATATTTTTACGCGACCAACAACATATCTTCTGCTAACTGTCATATGTATGTAAATTCGCAATCCACAACTAGTGAACGCATTCCACAAACCGGCGACTAAAAAATTCGTTCGAATCTAACCTCAAATGTCAAACATCGCAATTGTGTTGTGTTGCTCGTTGCTAGACGGAAAATTAAGAAATGAGTAAATCTATAGAAAAGAGGTTAAAATAATTGAAAATTATATAATTTGTTTCTAATAGCACTTTATTTATCAAGGCATTTGATGAGAAACTAATAATTGAAGTAGATGCTCATCCTGCAACGTATTGCAAGTCCTTTTGTTTTGTTTGTTTTTTTGACAATTCACACAGTTCGGTGAACAAAAAATTACTGATGTGAACGAAATGTCAAAATTCGCGACCATTCGAAATTCGCAGTTCGCAGTTCGTGTCTCATGTGCAAAGCACTTAATAGATAAACAATTATTCTTAACCTAACTAACAAACTAAAATACAACGAGTAATGCGTAGGAGCATGATGGAATGCGGAACGTGAATAGTTTGACAGTTCATAAGAATCAGATTGAAATTTATAACAAATTTCTATTACTATAGCAATTAAAACGCAAATTTAAGTATCTTAACATTAATTTCAATTAGTCTTTTACCATTTTGTCTAGTTTTTGTCAAGAATTTTAGCTTATAAATGATTTAAACCCATTTGTTACACCTTGGCAACGTGGATTTGTCATCATCATATGGCGTGAGCTAGAAATGATCGGCTAATAGACCCAAACAGAACTTTCGTAGTTTAAAAATGGATAAACCGACAACATCATCTCTTCCTACTTATTTAATTATTAACCTGGACACAACCAAAAGGTATGTTCGATCCTAAATTTCGGTCGTTGGCTGATTGCATCTAGTAAATTGATTTTGCGTGTTACCTTAGCCTAAGTCTTCCTAGGTACGGCGTTGAGTTACTCTACGAGCTGGAGCATTGGTCTCTAATTTAATTTAACTTGTTTGAATAGTACGATGTCGCTTCTGAACCTGTCAAGGCAAACGGGTGTGAATTTTTCATTCAAAGCGACAAAGGAAATTTTCTATAACCTTTGATAAAGTCCATTTTCAGCGCCTCCGATAAGCAAGATTAACATTATCAAGGCCTAATTTATAGATTCATATTAGTTTTTCAGGACAATCTCAACTAGCCCCAAGAATCAGCGATTGAGAAGATTCATTCTTCGATTGATTTCTGCTCTGGTTTTGATGTCATGTGTGACATGGAAGCTGATGTTATTAAAGTCTTTACTTCCTAAAATTAAGATGCTCTTTTTTAAGTCAATGTTTGGGTGTTCCTTCTTATTGACAGGGTATATCTTATTTGTCCCTTATAATTTATTACGAAACCCATTTTTTTAGCCTGTGTCTACACTTCCGAACGCACCAGTGCCACTTCGTCTTGTTCCAATATTATTTTTTGACATGGTAGGCTTAAGTTTATTACCAACCTTCCATCCATCGATTATTCTCCATTGTCATTCTGTACAGAGGAACAATGTATTTTAAATAACAAGGACTCCAACTCTCTAGTCTTCAATGACACTTCTTACGTCAGCTAACAAGAAAAAAACAAATTGCCTGCAGCACAATTTGTTGATAATTTGACGCTCCCAGAAAGCGTTATGACTCCTGTACTTGAGAGCGTAAGCGATTTTATGGGACAAGTCTTTTTTCGCACTGGTACAGCTGCAAGAGCAATGAAGGATCTCGATGTACAAAAATCCGCTACCCCGGATAGTATCCCCCTACTGTTCGAAAGAGAAGCTCTTTAACGCTTTCCTACTCAACTGGTCTTTTTCCGAGTGGATGGGAAACACCATTTGTCTCTAAACAGGGCGAATCTTCTTCCCCCTCCAACTATCGTCCAATTGCACTTACGTCCCTTTTTTCCAAGGTGATGGAAACCCCGATAAATTATCAGCTCAAGAAATATCTTGAAGAACGAAAGCTTCTCAATGACCGGCAGTATGGCTTTCGTAGCAAAAGGTCCATTGGTAAACAGGGGCCACCATTCTTTACATAATTTCGGAGAAAATAAGATTATTGCACTTAATATTTTAAAAGTATTTGATAGAGTTTAGCATCAAGCTCTCTTATCGAAAATGTTGTATTGGATGGTTTCAAGTCTGTTATTCATAAAACAAATGCTGGTGTGCCCCAGGGTTCTGTTTTGTCTTCGACCCTCTTTCTCATATTCATCAATGATCTTTTGTCTGAGACTTCTAATCCATTAAATTGTTTTGCTGACGACAGTACTCGCAGCTTCTTGTATTCGTTTCCAGATGGACTCACTCCACTCTTCAGGGAATGCTCATCAACTACGGATCTTTTGTTAAATTCAGAGTTTCAAAACCAATGTGCATCCTTTTAAACCCTCTGTATCTTTCCTTAGCGTTCCCACTGCGCTCAAACATTTTGAGGGTAGTCATAATCCCTTTATTGTGCGAAAAACTATTAAAAAAAAAAGACTTGGAACGTTTAGTCGTGTAGGTTTCATTGAGGAGCTGGCTTATATATTTCCTAATAGCATCGCCAGTTTCAACTGTTGGCGCATTATGTTCTCCAATTAAGCTTCAACACATTTCTAACATTTCGAATGTCAATGACTTTTTTCACCAGTTTGTTGCTTATAAAAAATCCACACCTAAGTGTGTGATAATTTTGTTCTTTCATCTAAAGAACGCCAACGTAGTTTCAATTCTAATTTCTAATTTTAAAAATATTTGCCAGAAGTTCTTGATTTTATTTAAAAATACTTCGTAGAAATTTAATATTCCAAATCTGAAATTCATTTGCATAACATTAATTTAAATCAAAATGTTGGTCAAGTCTGTAGAATGATTTCTTTTTTCATCGTACAAAGATACATACTTAGTTTGTTTAAATTTTACAGCTTTACTTTTTAGTATTGCTCCACAGATCTATTTTGGATCACTATGAAAATTTTTCCACTTTGCGGCTATTCACCTTCTATACCTCACTATCAATCGATAAACAAATCTAATTTCTTGGAAAAAAAATTCAAACTCGATGTTCAGATTTTCTGTCGATTAGACAACGAAGCTAGTTTAATTGGTGTCAATGGAAAACATCTTTGTTTAAATTTAATATACAAAACCGCCCACACACAAATCGAAACAAAAGGTAATTTAAAGATCAATGGTTCCGTCCGTGTTCCGAAGGAGATTTCTAAAGAAAAACTAAAAAACAAACAGAGACTGGAAAATGTGTGACCGAGGCATAAACATTTACTTTTCATGTAAAAACATATCTTTCAGAAAATGTCTTGCATTCAATTAGTTATCTTACCAGAATTCTCAAGAGCCAGAAAACAGGTAACCTAATGTAGAATAGGCTCCGGTGACGCTTCGTTACAAAATGCCATCACTGTCTACATAATTTTATTAAAACAAAGAAGACCGATGTGTTGCACATAGTTAATCTTTCGACTTACTGTTGACTTTGTGGTTTTAAATAAAATAGGGTGATTCCCGACAATGACGCAAAGGTAAAAGTTGAGATCAATACAAGTAAAGCGATTCTGCCATCGACCCACTCTTCGAGTTAAAGAACTTTAATTTCGATTTTGGAATCAGGATTAACTACTAGATTTGTAAAATATATTTTAAAGACCAAAATCCAAGTTTTGGGTTATGTTTCTTAAGTGTTCTTGATGAAATCTTTTAATAGAAAGACAAGAGTATTGTTCTTAATTCATTTAATAGCAAGGTTAAGGTACAAGATATAATTTAGATTTAACAAGTCCTTATGAAATGGCGGTTTACTATTGAACTATGCATGTAAATGTAAGCTGTCAATGTCGGCATCAAAGCATGGCTGCGTTCAAACATCACATTCCTCCCGAGTTAGATTGAACTTCCAATTTCCGAAGCCTCTCGGATCGTCATGTATGAGTAAGTCTAGCTTTGTTTGTAATGCAGATTCTGGTGCTTTTTATTGTTGTTGTTGAAATGTATTCGGTTCTTGATGAGTGTCTGGACTCCTATGTCGAAGTTGGTCCGAATGCCGACGTACAGTATTACCCTCTTCAGTTGCTGCCAAGTATGATACTGCACCCGTTTGCTTGGTTTTCTTTGACGGAATCCAAAAAGGTCCTATGAAATAGTTTAGTCTTATCCAAACAGGTTCGTTGATTTGTAGTTGAAAATCAATAAAACTGACTGAACGCTTCAGATATGAAGTCTGTACCAATGTCAGATACATTGAATCTGGTAATCCATGTGTTTCGAATATAGAGCGAGAACTGTTGGTTGTACAACTTCTACTTATGATAGATAATAATTTGACTTCTAGCCACTTCGAATAGGAATCTACCAGAATTAAAAACGTCTTAACTTGAAAAGGGCCAGCGAAGTCTATGTATAGGAGTGACCATCGTTTCTTCCCAAGGATGAATAGCTGACTTAGACTTCTCGGGTCGAGATTCTTGACAAGTGATGCAACTTTTTTCCGTTGTCTCGATATCAGACACCATCAAAGCCATCTGGATGGCCAGTAACCAAGATTTTTAGCATATCTTTTCGGGCAGCTTCTGGAATTATAATACGGTTTCCAAAAAGTATTCAATATTTATTTACCGATATTTCATGTCGAAGCTGATGAAAAGGTCTGAACTCCTCCTCCAAAATATACGTCAGGCCACCCTTTCAAATACCAAGAAAACACACGCTAATGTAAATTTGTGCCCTTTGAAGTTATCTTCGCTATATCACTTGATTGCAGGATGTTTGCATCACACTTCTCCAACATTTTTTTTTGAAATTCGTCTGCAGAAGGTGAAGGAATGGGTAGACGGCTTAGTGCATCAGCGTTGCAATTCTGATCACCTGTTCTGTGCACGATCTTGAAAGTATATCCATTTAAAAACACGCTCCATCGAAGCATCCTCGGGGTATTATTTTCTCTGGATTAAATAAACCAAGTAACGGCTTGTGATCAACCACTATTTGAAAGTCTCTTCCGTATAAAAAATTATGCAATTTTTGAAGGCAATTTCATTGCCAAGGCCTTCTTGTCGATCTGGGCATAGTTTTTCTCAGAGAGCGTAAGAGAGCGAGAATAAAACCCAAGTTAGACGTTCTATCTAATTCTAATGGCTGCGTTCAAACTTCAGTTTTTACAACGAGTAAAAGCATGAACCTTAGAAGGGCTTCGCCTGAATTACGTAATCGATTTTAAACACAAATTGAAGAAAATGTTTTCAATGACGCCAATACTTTGGTCATTAGCATTGTGTTTTTGTTCTATTTTAAAGTACGAGTATGCATGTTCAAAAAACCCTTTACGATTACGGACTTCGCTTAAGGTACCTCATCCAGCAACAGATGCACTTGCCTTGCGAAACGTGGTAAGGTCGTAATCGATTCTCATTTCTTCATGTTAGGTTTAAGCTGTCAGTCAAGTTCGAATTCAATAAGTGTAACAGGAGGGAGGCAATAAAGGCTCTACTTTTATAAAACCCATTAAAATTCGAACGGGAAAACTTAGAACTAAGTCTTCAAGGCAATCAGCTGTTTTATGCTGCCACGCACTCCCATACCACTCATTCTACTCTTAAAAAAAGAAAAGAAAATCGATACTACAGGGTGGATGCGGTTAACAATTTAAAATAATTTTGTTTCTTGTGTTTCTTTTTTACAAACATTTTTATGTGTTTACAAAACACACCTCCGTGAAACAAGCTCAAAAACAAAGTTTAAAGGAATACAAACTGAGCCTATCAATTTCATTTAGTATTTTAGTCACACTTTGATCTAACCGAATTATTATCGGTCCGTACTTCTTTCTTCTACAGATCGATGGAAAAAACAAATTCTTGTGGTTCCAACAAAACGGACGTGCCTAACAGCGCATGCCACAATTTTGGAGATTTTTGACGCGTGTTTTGTGGACTTTAATCAGACGGGGCTCGGTTTTTTAGTTTAATTCGTTTCGAATGCGGTAAAAGCAGATACTAAAACTTTGCTCTCGATTACCTGTTTAAGACTACAGGTTGGGACCTGAACTGTTATGTCTACCTGATTAAGAACAAGTGTTGATCCTATTCTTGCCAACTCATCAGCGCTTTCCTGGGACACAACTGTGACCAGGAACCCAATATAATAATATGTTGTGTTGTGTACTAAGAACCCTTAGCTCTTCGCGACAGCAAGTAACAAGCTTCGATTTAATGTCAATGGCAGAAATCGCTTTAATCGCGACTTTGCTATCAATGAAAAAGGTGATATCAGCTTGTGATATTGCCATCATTGAGAGCAGCTTTCGTCACTGCCTGGACCTCAGCTTGGAAGACACTGGTCTGAATAAGATGGCTAGTCCAAGAGTTTCTGAAAAGAACACTGCACCAAAACCAATTTCCATCATGGAACCATCCGTTCCGTCGGTATATATTGCTATCATCAATTCGCAGGTTGATGGCTGGCTAACTAATTTGCCAGTCTTCTTTGAAGATTCTGAGAGTACCGAAGCGAAGAGTGTTGATGGCCAGCTCTTTGCGATATCCACGTTAACCTCAAGAATCCGAAGTTCCATCAGTTGCCATTGATCATCCGTTCTGCAGTTTCCGTGCAGAATTCCCATAGTCTACTATGGTAGCTTGTTGGCCTACTACAGGTACCTGAGATTTTTTGTTTTTTTTCACTGCATTCGTCAGTGATATGTTCGATGGTTAACTATTATCTAAAATCGATTGCTTGGACTTACTTGCATTAGCTTAGCTGCTGGGTCAGTGGAGGGCATGGGACTCTCCTTAGACATTCCTAAAGCAGTATTTCTTGAGACAAAGCCGTTTTATTATCGCGTTTGTCAGCTGTTCCTTAACCGTTTACCGTTAAGGTTTCAGGGCTTTTGCTAGCTAGGAACCGGATAGTCCTCCCATCGTTCCGTTTTTATCGGGCAACTCCTTGTCGCTGAGGAATCTATTTACCTTGCGTCGTACTGCGGGCAATGCTGGTTGGGAAGAGCAAGACGCATTTAGGTTGCATGTGGGGCTGGTACCCAGAATGTTTCCTGTATGCCTCCTACTTCTTTCAACCTCACCAGGAGCTACCTGCACACCACTCAGGCCCGTAGGAGCAAATGGTTCCATGCAACGTCCGCTGGGTGTGTTGTGAAGCTTAGTGGTGTGCTCCTTTATTGGGTCCGTCTTAACATATTGCCCTGTATGAAAAGGTAGACGCACTTAAGTTGCATGTGGGGCTATGGCCCAGGATATTCTTCATGTGCGTTACCTCCACATTCAACTCTCCCAGAGATATGTTCTTACCCTTAAGGTCCATAGGAGCGGAATATTCCATGCAACGTCAGGCAGGTGAGTTCGATATTCCGGTAGTTGGTTCATGTTGAATGTCAGTCATTGTCCTTGCTTGGGTAATTGAGGAGGTCGCCTTTTAATTTGTAATGGTTTGATCAACTCGCGAAACAGGCGGATCCATTAGGTAGCCCATTCTTCATTGGAAGCTCCTTCTGCAGAAAGGCACGTGCGTTGTGGAGTCTTTTAGGTTCGTAATTTCATCCCGTTTGACTGTTTTCCTACAGTTGGAGTTTTACTCCGCCTAGAGGACAGTCCGGAAAAGTTAGAGCTGGCAACGGAACAACAGTCAATGACTTCATCACTGTCAACAGTCCCGACGCTGGGGTCCATCATCCATTTCAAAATTGGCAAAGGGGCTGAGGATTTAGATGTGAGCCTTCTCACCACAACAAGGTGAACCTGTGGAGGAGAGTTCAATGGTTATGCCATTATTATATATTTTTTCGTATCAATAAAAAAACTGTTTCCGTCAAAATACTTTTTGCGATTTTAAATTTTATGTAAATTAAAAAAACCACTACACCATCATTCATGTTTACCAAAAATTCATAGGATTTACGAATGCTTAAAGTTAAACTATGTATAGTAAATCTTAAATCTATGTAAATGTACAGTTAACAGTTAGTTATAGGAAACATTTCACTGCAAAAGGGCTTCAAGACTCAATTTGGGTTTTATTTACTAACAGGATTAAGGGTCAGTATTACAAACGATTTGATCTGCGTGTCAAAATCTTAGCCCAATTATTTCTAACGTGCAAACAGTGTTTAGGAATCTAGTTTTCGACAATACCCAATCGCTTGATTGAGCCGTAAGTCGTGGTTGATCCTAAGTTAATCCACCAAAATAGATTTTAACATTAAAGTTGGAAACACCCTGTAGTATGCAAGTGAAAATTGTAAAATTAAGGTGTTAGTGATTTGCGTGATGTGAATGCACGAATTTTATCGATCGCCAGATATAAGATAGTTTTTTATATTCCAGTTAGTAGTTAGGAAACTTATAAGTTGCACCATAACCGGCGGCGGCGTTCAGCACAGGAAGCATTTAATTGCAATTCATCAGGTGTAAGCAATCTTGTTAGGATATGTATGTTTAGATTCTTATGGTAATGTTGGCAAATTTAAAAGCCTTAAAAAACGCAAATGTTGCAGATACAAAGATATAACTGTGTTTAAGTGATCTTGATAATATTTTGACGGGTAATTCAACGGGACATGTCGACGGCAGCGGCGTCATGGGCTGTTTGCATGAGTAATGTAACAGTGATGGATTAACATTCCTTAAACTCCTCGAATATTTACGATTTTGATCACGTTTTGTGATTTATTTTAATTTGTCTTACCTCTTTAAGTCATAAACTATTAAAAAGTTGTAAAAATGAAATAAACGCAAACGCCGGTGATGATTAAAATAATTTGTATTTTATTACAACCGCAATCATTTATGAGACCTTTACATAAATCAATGCAGGTAATATTTCTAGCAGACAGTTTATCGGCCATTATTCATTGTGTGCTTTTTATGGCTTCAAAAAAGTGAACAAAAATAAATATTAATTCTACTAATACTATCTTGATTGCATACTTTTTTCTAACATCGAATTAATGCTGGTTTCTACTTCGAAGAAATTTATCAGCATGTAGCAGCAATGTAGGAGTACTTATATACGTGTTGCAAATTCTTTGTTTTTTTTTTTTATTAAAATGTCAAGGTTTCTCATCTACCTATGTATATTCCTTTATATTTCTTGTCAGAAACATTATTTCGACAAGAACTGTGGACTGCACTTTTAATATGGGCCTAAGTGGGGATTTAAAAGTTATATATCCATTCATAAAGGTCTGGGAGAATAACGTTGTGATGAGAGACTTCGACACAATCATCTTAACTAATGTCTCGCAGATGAGGAATTTTCTCTTAGCTTTAAAACGTCTCTAAGTATTTTCGGCTTCATGATTTTGCCAATGTCTTTAAGCTGAGCTACTGTAATAAGGGCAGCATGCAAAATACGTAGACTAGATTCAAATCAGAACCAGAATATGACCATTTTAACAGACACCTAGGGGGCTGTTAAAGCCATTGATTCGGCTTCTTCATCGTCTAAGTTCGTCCAGCAATGCATGGATAAGGGTAGACATTAACATCAGTGTCACTTTTATCTGGGCTATGAACCACAGTGGAAGTGAAGGAAGTAAACAGGCCAAAGAGCTGGCTTGAAGCGGATCGGTCCTTCATAGCTTTTATCCGGAAAGAGTTGAAATTCTTCTTGGTGTTTGAAAACCTATGTTGCCAACTATAATATATCCTCAAGAAATCACGCAATAAGCAGATAATAGCAGGTAAAGGGTGGTTAAATTTTAAGGGCCGATGTTGATTTGGAATGAAACACAAATTATTTAGGAAATTATTGTCATTTCTTTTTATAATTTTATAATGATAACAAAATATCGGCCAAATGGCCGCCGCGACGTCGGCGGCACACCTCCATCCGATGGTCCAAATTTTCGATGACGCTGAGGCATAATTGAGGTTCTATGCCGTTATTGTGCCGAATTATCTCATCCTTTAACTCTTGAATTGTCGCTGGCTTATCGACGTACACCTTTTCTTTCAAATAACCCCAAAGAAAGAAGTCCAAAGATGTCAAATCACATGATCTTGGCGGCCAATTGACATCGCCACCACGTGAGATAACACGGCCATATTGATTTTTGCGCGCAAAAGAGCCATTGTTTCATTGGCTGTGTGGCAAGTGGCACCGTCCTGTTGAAACCACAAATCGTCCACATCTATATCTTCCAATTCGGGCCATAAAAAGTTCGTTATCATTTCACGATAGCGAACACCATTCACATAGTAACTGCCTAACGGCCTCATTTTGGAAAAAATACAGCCCGATGATGCCGCCAGCCCATAAACCGCACCAAACAGTCACTCTTTGTGAGTGCATTTGTTTTTCGATAATCACTCTTGGATTATCATTCGCCCAAATACGGCAATTCTGCTTATTGACGAATCCACTGAGTTGAAAATGTGCGTCATCACTGAAGATGATTTTCTTCGAAAATTGATCATCCACTGTTGCGATTTCTTGCCACCATTTTGACAATTGACGACACTTAAAATTTTTTTTTTTTTTTTATAATCTACCCGCGCTCAAGGGATTATGATTACCCTTTAAATGTTTTAACACAGCGCGGGCGTGAAGTTAAGAAAAGAAAGAAGGATAGGAAAGATGTGTGGCACGATGTTCTGAGACTGAAGGTGGTTGTCTCAGATTTTTTATCTCCAGGGATGGCGGCTGAACTAAAGCGGAGAAATGCCGTGTCTTGTTTCTATGTCGCTTAAATTCGCATTATTTTTTTCGTTTTTCATCCTTGTTGGGCATACTAGTTTAACTCAATCACATGCTGTTAGTGTTATGCCTAAACAACATGTTATGAGTAAATCAGCAACCCATTGATGACAATTTTTAGATGGTTTTTAATGGAATTAAAACGACATAAACGACGGCAGGGATCGAACCTGTGATCATGAGGTTGACAGGCGAGCACACAACCATCGCGCCACGGTGTGTAAATGCAAGTCTTTATGCATAATGTTCATCAACGACGAGCGTGAGAGGTGGAATTGTTGGGCACGATGACGAGTTAAGGTGGATGACTCTTCAGCCACACTATCGCGAACAGCAGCAATATTTTCTGCAGTACGAGCTTTACGAGCATGCACTGGTGTTTTCACATCTCCTACAGACCCGGTTTGCTCAAATTTTTGCACGGTTTTTCAGATTGTACGCACATTTGGACGATTGAATTGACCGAAAAAATCACGAAGTGCACGATATGCATTTTGATTTGAACGCCCATTTTAATAATAAGCTTGAATAACTTTAACGCGTTGCTCGATTGTGTGTCTTTCCATTGTTCAAATTGAGTAAGTCTGAAATTGATAAATGTCAAATGCAATGCAGAAAAAAACTTCTTGACGTTTAGGTGTGGTTCACATTCAACATGGGTCCTTAAAATTTAACCACCCTTTGAATGAATGAATGAATTGTATTGGGGTTTATTGCACTGCGACCTGTAGATCTATTGTGCCCCCTCTTATAATGATGAGCTGGCTGATCCTACAGTTCTTCCTCCAAACCTTTTGCCTTTAGGAATGTTAGTATTTGAGAGGGTAGGTTGCTCTCTTCCACCTGGTACCGTCCCAGATGGGTTTTCCTTTGGTGCATGATTGGACAACACTTTCCCAGTACGTGTACCGGAGTTTCCTCATGCATGTTGCAGAATCTGCAAGTGGCACTGCTAACCACACCAAGTAGATTGAGGTGTCTTCTAAGTTTACAGTGTCCTGTTAGAATACCTGTTATTATTCTAAGGTTATTCCTACTTAGGTTGATACAGTTTTCGAAACGTTGCCGGTTGTAGTTCCCCAGCAGTAGTTTCGCCTGTCTTAGCCTTGGGAGTTCATTCCAGTTTTTGATTCTGTTTGCCTCCTCTTCTTGTTTAATTCTGGTTTTGATGACATTTTCACCTATTCCGCAATAGGGTTCAGGCCCTGTTAGAGGAGTTGAAGCTCCTAATTTTGCTAGGGAATCTGCCTTTTCGTTTCCAAGAACACCAACGTGACCAGGTACCCAATAAAGAGTGACCCTGTTCTGTTTGCCTAGTTCGGTTAGTCTACTTATGCACTCCCCCACCAGCTTAGAGTTGATGGTGTATGAGCTCAATGGTAACCACCCTTGGTTGCAACATACCCTGGAAACTGGCCAATATAGGAACATGCAGCCAAGCTGGGCATTTCTTAAAATACTCTCTACTCTACTTACAATATTTTGTAAGTGGAGGGGACCAGCAAAAACAGTCAATAATTTCCACTGCAAATCTCCTACTCTGAGCAAAGTGAGAGTCTAATTATTCGAAGGGTTATTCCTCGACGACATTAACGAACTGTCTGAACTGAAGACCTAATGGATTATTTCTTTTCTCAACGCGACAAAATTGTTGTGAAGAACTTATTGAATTTTTTGAGTCTGTGGATTGTTAAGTTGAATTAGCTGGCGGATAAATAATTTTACAACGATGGGTGCCAATTGATGTTTGTTTTGTTTTTCCACTTTTTATACTTAAAAAGACTCGAAATATTTGCAATTAGGTGAAAATAACACCTAGATTCCTTGCAGTTTCAAACAGCCCTTGATTTCTTCCAAATCTTCATTTATATAAGAAGCAGTCTGTTTAACAAGCTCCACCTTAAACTATTGTATAACTGATGGCTCAAAGATGGAGTGTGGTGTTGGTTCAGGAATCTTTTCTGAGACTCTGGATATATCTAGGTCATTCAGGCTACCCAACTTTCCTACTTTTTTTCAAGCTGATGTAATTGTTATAAATTGTTATGGAAGCATGCCAGGTACTGAAAGAAGATACAAACCAGAATCGGAATATAGCTAGTATCACTGACAGTCATCTTCCAAATGTATCCAGCGATGTGGGATTAAATTTGCTAGTCCCAAAATTATCTCAATGTCACTCTTATCTGGGTTACAGGTCATTGGGGCATTGATGAGAATGAACTGGCGCATGAGATCGCCTGGCACGTATCAACCTTTTATAACTCACTGGCGGAAAGAGTTAACATTCCGCTCGGAGCTATGGAGGAAAATATTCTCCCAACTTTTCTTATAGAATCCAGTTGTATGTGGATCAGTTTAACTAACTGCATTATATCTAGAAAGATTTGGCCCACCTGAAATAAATCGAAAACGCATAATCTGATATACTAAACCAAGCAAGATAAAGCCATGATCCTAGCTATCTATAGCGATCACTGGCTAATACAAGAGCATGCCGCAAAGCTAGACATTCCTCACAACACTAACTGTCATGGCTATGCAGACCAGTGAGAAAAGGAAACAGTCCTCCTCTGCAAATACCCTGTTCTGGCCAAATTTATAGCAGTCATTAAGAAATGCATTTTTTGACGACATTGACGAACTTTCGGAAATGAACGCTTGATCTCCTTTCTTAATGCAACGAAATGGGTCTATGGCGAGCTTCGGGTCCTTTTTTTTTAGTGCACTATGTTTTCAGACGAGGTATGGTATCAAAATGGCACACTTCAGCACTAATTGGGACACAGGGCTAGGCTAACAATAATAGAAATCTTTCATCTGTCGGGACTCGAAGATCTAAGAAAAGATATTTCCTGTCAAAATTAACTACAAACTAGACTTCTGATATACTTTTGAGTAGTTCTTGATTCTATTAAGTCTAATTTGGTTGTTGAAGATGGAGTTCCTATTAAATATATAAAAATGATGCTCCCTCAAATTATTTCAACTTTTACCCATACATATGTATAGTCAATTTTTGCTTTACTTCTTCATCGTTTTTGTCTGATTGCCGAAAGCTTGCACAAGTAATTCTAATACCTAAAAAACCTCACCTATCATTTTAGGCTTATAAGCATACTTCCCTGCCAGTCAAAGGTCTTTGAGAATATTTTATGAATTCAAATATCAAACTACCTCAGTCACCATGATTAGTTTCTTTTTCTTCAGTAGGGATTTCGCCCGATTCATAGCTCTTCTACAGCACTTGACGACATTAAAATCCAGTTTGATAAAGATAAATTGTCTATATTGTGTTTGCTGGACTTCTGAAAGGCGTTTGACACAGTTAAACACGAAGCAACTAAATTCGGTTTTAGTGGAAGAACAATAACATTCAGTTTTATTTTGTGAATTAGCAATATATACTTCACTTCTGTCTTAAATAATAGTCGTTTTTTATTGGTAAATGTATAGGCAGCGCAGTAAAATTTTACACAGTAAACAACAACAAGGGAATAGTGCGTATAAACTAGGCAGTAATAAGAGTGCACATAATAGTGCTGATAAAGTTTTGGAGCATCTGGATTACAGTGACACTCAAATTGGTTGCAAACGTTTTATTTTTCGTGAGGTTGGCAGGTTTTGATTATTTGAGAATGTGTTCGGTGATATTTGTTCATTTTATGGTAAATTTTCACAAGAGCCAAAATTATGTGGATTGAAATATTAATTTACTATTAGACGGTAAACGTTAATAGTCAATGGTCAAAATGTTGCCTCTTAATGCGTGTGCATGTTCCCTATCTGTCACGTGAGAGAGTGAGAGTATGAAATTCATCGAAGGATGGGTGCGATGCCAAACGATTAAAAAGGACATGAGAATGATTTTTTTCTGACACCGAGTCCTTAATTTGACTTTGTGTACATACATGTCATTGAGATTTGATTTTATTGATAATTTTGCCACTTCATTGACAACAAATTTTTCAGTGATGTTAATTCAGTATAAACCACATCAAAACGTATACTTTTCTAACGCATCCCTTAGCTTATTCAAAAGTGGATTGTTTATTCTTAGGTATATATTTCATTTTTAGTTTTCGTTTCCTTTTACTTTGTTCACTTAATGAGTCAGAAATACCTATTAAATTAAGATGATTTGTTAAAAGAAACTCAGAAATTATGTACAACCCTTTTCTGTTTTGGATCTTTATTCATTTCAATTTGTATTATTTTTGTAAGAAATTAAATATTTATTTTACTTCTTTTCCAAATCAGCTGATTTTGACACGGGTATAAATGCAAAGCATACCAACTTCAAAATTTTAAGTAAAAGTGTATATGCAGTCAAAAAAGCATTTGTATTTAGTAGTGTTCGAGTTCTTTATCTGTCAAATTTAGGGTTGTTCAACATAAATTCGCTTAGATTCTATTGCTAAGTCCACGTTAGTTTGAAGAGTTTTCTAACGTGTTTAAATTTATGAAAAAGTTAGACAAAGTCTCCAAACTAAACGACTGTGTTAAGTAGAGCCGATTTTATTCCTTAAATTTGTTTTGAAATTATTTATTCATCTATACTACTATTTATTTATAACTACATACGTAAACGAAATTCATCGGAAATGTGAAAACTACTCAAATGAATTTTGGAATATAAAAGAGGATGTCAAGAACATTCTGTTGAATAAGAATTTGATCTGTAAAAACGAAAATTTAATGAAATTAAAGTGCACGACTGGGTCGTTTAATGTTATAGATTTTTTTCAGGCGATATCAATTAATCTTGAATTCTCCCCTTTGCCAAACTTAAAACGAAAATATTTGGTTATAAAAGAACAACTACCGCCGCCGTGCCGCCATCACAATGTGGGAACAAATTCGTTGGAATTTATATTTCCATAATGCATATTTCAAAATTGCATGTGCTCTGTGCAGTCAGTATTCTGTGTGGTAATGTTGCAATTTTAAGACGATTTTACGTACATACATACATACATACATATATCGAACAGATTTTCAGTCTATTTATGTAATTAAATATTGCATAATACAAGAATTAGTTATGTAATTGGTGACCATTATTGCATGAAGTTTTCTTTTATCAATTTCTTAGAGGTACATACTTACAGTTTTTCTTAGTGATGATTTTTCATCATATCTGGTTAATCCTGGCAAATATATTATACTGACTTTTGAAGCAGTATTTCAGTGGATGATAAGCTTTTACTTTTAGCTGTCAAAATAGTATAGAACTCGAAGTCCTGTACCCTGAAAAGCCCCAGTTCTACAGTGCCACAATCTTTTAGTTTTTTGGTAGAAATCTGTCAAAAATATCTGTTCAGTTAATTTAGTCACTAAAATTACTGAGTTGACTGTAAATACGTGTTTCAGAAGTTAACTCAGGTTTAACCTCGACATTAAGAAACTGGGATGATCTGATGGAATTCACAAAAAAATATAGAAAGATTTTTCTTTTGTTTAGCCAAGTGAAATCTAGTGATTGTTATCTCATGAAATTCGACAGAATTAGGAGTTGGATATAAGATTAGTATAAGAAGTACATATCACTAAAATTTGGCTCAAACACACACATCTAAGATGAAGCACTTCATTCACCATAATAATTCCGACCAACACTGTGTCCCAGACTATAGGGTTATAAATTATACACATCTACATACTTGAGCTTAAGAAAACATGCATCGCCAAAAACATGTGTCTGATTATAGAAAAAAACTGCATTAACAAAAATGACAAAACATCACTTGATGATAGTGTTCTCTGGAAATGCTCCCAGAGCCCTTAGGGGGCAATGCGTAACTTCGGCTTCCATTTTCCACTTAATTGTGTACACACGCATTTCCTTAGCTGGATTCTCTGTTTTAAGAAATTCTGCGAAATTAATTAACTTTTCTCGTGTGAGTGCTTGTACAATTAAACGAAAAAATTGTGTCATATAATATTTCGGTTTAACTTAGCTAAGCCCTTGAGGCTGATAATAAAAATGTATGTTTCACATAAAACATTTTTGTTATAAGAAGTTTTTTTTTTATACTGCATTAAGATGACTGATAAATTGGCATGCTATTTTTCATTTCATGGTTAACCATTGTTTGTCACAGAATAAAATGGAGACAAAATGGCAGAGGTATTAGCATGTTGCAAGTCGTGTAAACCAGCATTACATTTCAACAAATTGGACCTGAGAAGTCTCTTAATTATACTTGTTTTTAAGAATTCTCTTCAGAAAAATAAGATCTCAAAACACATGGTAAACACACTCGTACAGTTCCTCAGTGAACTTTTTCTCTTGTGCTTCCTACTAAGAAAACAAAAATGTATATTCGCTTACTTAATTTTTGACGCTCCACTATTTGGAAGATGTATTTTTTTTTGCATCCAAGAAATTTACTTGCACAAGTATTTTTGTTTTTGGTAACCATAAACTTGAAAATGGTCGTTAAACCATATTTTCTCTAAAGCCAATTCGCTCGTTAATAGAGAATTTATACAAAGAAACTATATATGTAAATCGCTAGATAAGAACGGAAGTGAAGTTACATTTAAAAATAAATTTTTATGGAAAAGATGTGTAAACATGAAATGCCAAATGGGTAAAAAGAATCTGTGGAGCAGTCAATGACTTCATTACCAATGCTACGGAATTGTATATACATATTTTAATAGACCATGAATGAACTTTTTGTTATCTCTAGCAACACACCAAAAGAAATTTCAAAATTTGACATTTGAGAATTCAATTTTCAAAAAAATTTCAATTTTTGTTCGTTCAATTCCAGAATATATAACAGCTGACAGTAGGAAATGACATTTGATGCAGCTGTCAAACAAAACTTAAAAAATTTATATTATTGTATTTTACATTGGCAATACAGCTTGGGTGTAGTAAAAGAGCAAAAGTCTAGTAAGAGTTTGGTCAGCATATTCGTGTGTTGGAGTGTAAGAGTAGCAACTGTCACCGAAAATCATTGAAATCAGTTTTTATCATTTTTTAGAGCAATGGCCTGACAGCTAGAAAATGTATTGTATGTTGTTATAATATAGAAAAATAATTTTTTCGAAAAACACTAAAATAAATAGTTTCCTAAGGTGCAACATAATTTTTACTTGCGACTTATAGGTACTATAAGGCAAGTTATGCATTCGTAAAAAAATCGAACTCGAGATTTTGATAAAAGTTGACACATTACGATGATAGCGAAGACCAAAAAAGTGGGTCTCGCAATTCTGTCTGTCTGTCTGTCTATCTGTCCGTCTGTCTGTCTGTCTGTCGGTTCGACTACAGCCTAAACGGCTTAGCCGATTTTCTTCAAACTTGGTAGATATGGGTTTTAATTTTTTCCCCCCACCGGTTTTTTTCTTTTTTTTAAGACCAAAAATAACGGTACCTGCCATGCGATTTTTTTTCGAAATTTTATAAACATTTTTTTTTCAAAAACTGTCCCACAGAATTTTTAAAAAAAATTTGAAAAATTTTATTTAGATAAAACTATGTAATGGCTGAAAAAGTTTTTCTAAAAAATTGTTATTTTTGGTAGCCCTCGGTCCATTTTTTTGTTTTTGATTTTCTCGAAAACGGCTCAGCCGATTTAAATCAGTTTTCTTATGCTAAAGCTCCTCCAAAGTTTGAATATTATAACGTATTAAAATTTTCAATTTTTTATTTTTTGGTTTAAAAAAAAAGTCAAATTTTTTTTTTTGAAAACGCAATATTTCGAAAACACCCTGCTCGATTTTTTTTCAAAGTTGACAAATAAAAGTTTATCAGCCTAATCTACAAGATTTAAGAAAAAAAATTTGTTTTATCTAAAACTAACGGTACCTACCTCCCATAAAAATGTTAAAAAATGGTTTTCGAAAATCGTATTTTTCTCGAAAACGGTTCCGAGAATTTTGCTAAAATTTTTTTTCTTTTGATTAATTCTTACGATCTATAATTTAAAAAAATACATTATCGGAAACTCCTAAAAAGTTTAAAAAACATTGCATTTCAAAACTTGAAAAAAAAAATAATTTTTCAATTTTTGAAAAAAAGGCTTTTTTTTTGGAAAATTTCTCAATAGGACAATAATAAAAACTTAAAGTTGGCGTACCAAAATTTTTGCTTAAAAATGTTTTAAAAATTTTGTACATAAAAGCTTATTTTTTTAAGGAACCATTACTACGACTTATAATTTTTGTTCTTGCATAAATTCATATTTGCATAGCATTCTGTTTTTGTCTCTTGCTACTAAAAGAATTTAAAAAATTCATTTTATCCTTATGAACAGTTTTCTTTACTAACATTCGTTTTTTAAAATTCCTAGTCTATTAAATAGGAGCAAGTTCGTGCGACCCAGCCATGCATTTTATTTTTAATGTACTGACATTAAAGTTATACTTCATCAAAAGCTGACACTTAATCATTTGACATATAGAATGGTTTTTCACATATTAAATAATATTGAAATTTTTGATTAGTTTAAGGTTCAACTTTAATTTCATTTCAAGCAAGATTTACACACATCAATTAAAATGATATTGTTTTCAAGGCCTAAACTATCCATTAGAATAATGGAAACACAAGGAAAATTTTGTTGTAAGGAACAGTTGCCCATATAAGTGAAAGAAAAAATCTAGGTAGAAAATCCAACGCCAATCTAACTGGATATTTTGGGTCTAGATTTGTCATCCCTGTTTCAATCACATACGTCAGACCGAAATGTCATACGACACTGTATGTGTTTAGTTTAAGGTTTATAATGCTATAATTATCGATTATTTAACGGCGTCGTAGCAAGGGCCATAAATGCCTCTGGCCAAATTATACTTTTTTTTTTGATTTTGTAGGCCAATTTGCCAGTAATATGATCTACATCAATACTTTTGTTTTTGAAAGTCTTGAAGAAAATCCAAATCGATTTCATGACGAAGACAGGATTTGGGCTAGTCTTACGGTACGTTATGGCATATTTTGCGCCTTTGATTTTCAATTTCATTCTTATAAAACTCAACTGACTTCATAATTAAAGATTACGGAATGCGTAGAACAAACAAACGATTGGGTGCTTGAGCGCAAGTGTTTGGATGACCACATTTAACACAACATTTTTTTCTTCGACAAGACTCAATTTCGCTCGCCAGAAGTACAAAGTCCTATGTACCTCCACAATAAGTCACTGTAATTACTTCTTCGAGAACGAAAAAGGTGTAACCGTATTCGTCAATTCTCATCGCTGCAGCAATTTTTTTGGCACAAAATCGAAGATGAGGACATAATGTTTCAACAAGACAGTACCACATCTGACACAACACGACCCGTAGTCGTCTTATTGGAAGACAAATTTCCTGGACTAGTTATTTCGCTTTTTGGTGATGTCAAGTGCCTACCAAGATCGTGTCATTTGTGACTGTTGAATTTCTTTTTGTGCGCCTGTGCAAAGAGTCGTCTTTGTATTCACAATTCGTAAATTCTAGACGCATTCCAAACCAATATTCTTCAAGAAGTTATGGCCGAGTTATTGTCCGATATGTGATGAAATGTTATCGAAAATCACCTTGTCAGAAATGGATTGAGAATCTGGGCAACAATCTCCAATACCAAAGTTTATATAATGCATTCTGCAATTATCGCGGTATCATCTGTAAAGGTGGTCATGAATCATGATAAACAGAGTTCGGCCTATCACACTTCCTTGCTGCGCATCGGTTTAGATAAGTTTAAGTTAAGAAGACGCTTGATCGTACGGTACTTTAAGGAGTCAGTCAGTAATATATTATAATTTTAATATTGTGTAGTTCTGCCTGAGCAGATTTTATGCAGTTTATACTCAAGTCTCAAACTTGTTAAAGATTTTTCTTCCAGTGCTTTTTCTTAATCTAAATCATAGTTTGTTAAGTTTTTTTTTTTCAAGGAAACTTTTTTTCCTACTGTTGGTGACTTTTGTTTGGGTATAAGAATAGCTGCTCCAATATTCCAATAATTTTGAACATTAGATATTGCCTTCTTGGTAAAGTTACTTCCTATTTGCCGCAAATATCATCCCAGGTCACAAGTGAATGTGTTTTGCATTGTTGTCGCCACAATCAGAAACAAGAATAATATCTCTAGTCCTCTTAAGTTTGAAAAACGCCTCAATTGACAGTTTATTAAAGTATTAACACAACGGAGGGCTGCACAGGAGAAACTCAACCATTTCAATTTTCTCGAAAACAGCTTTAACGATCTCAATCAAATTTGATCTCCTTAGTGATTATTAAAAAAAATGCGCACAGCGGAGTATATTTTTTGATTTGATTTGATTTTGATTTTATATAATATTTTTACATGGTTCGACTAATAAAAATAGTGTTTTTTTAGAAGCGGAGAACTTTAATTTGGAATAAAACACAGAACACAAGACTACGAATCGACACATTTCGATCATCATCCACACTGCTCTGAAGATCAGCAATTGCTTGTTTTATGCCGCACTGTACGACTTCTTACGAGATGTGTATTTTTAGAGTATTAATATTTAGAGTATCTTAAGTATTGCGAAAACGGTCCATGGTTTTTCGAATTCATCGCCGTGATGAACGATTATTAGCACCTCAAAACGCACGTAACGCCCGATGTGTTTCTCGAACTGAACAATGTTTTTTTTTTAAATAAATTTATTCCTGATGAATTGCCAAACCAAACTAACCTTAAAAAACCGAGAACTTTAAAAACCGCTCTCACGGAAAACAGTGTTATCAATTTAAAGTACTCCGCCTCTAAAAAAACCAACCTTTACACCAAAAGGTACTTGGTGATTCCAGAACAAATTAGGTGTTTAGTACTTTTGTATGTTTCACACGCTCCTGTGGTGTAGTACTAAACATAAACCTAATATTTTATACCGTCAATGCTTGGCCATATTAAAGCTTTGAACCGCATATCTAGGTTGGTTTAATCCAGTCTTAAATGTATTTAATAAATATCTGTTATGTTTATTTAATATTATATAAATTAATCCCATTTTATTTTCTTATTTTCAGGTGGCCAACTCAAAACGAAAAACGGTCAAAAATATGTTTTAAATGGAAAACCAGAACGAATGACACGCTCTTTTGCGATCCTGTCAGGATGTGTTATGTTACTTGCAATATTGATAGCAATTTTGATCACTTATTTTATAACTGCAAGTGCCTATGAATCGAAAGGGTAAGCTGTTTTCCTGAACTTAAAATAAATACATATTCATTATAGCTCCCTTTAGAATAAAATTAGTGTCAAACAATCCCTAACTTCATCAAACCTACCTCATTTATAAATGTCATACCCCCAAGAGTTAAGTCAGCACAACTCAATTAGATTTTACCCCAAAACAATCCGTTCGCCTTTGTCAAAGTAGCTAAATTTTCCATTTAATTTTTAACCATCATTAATTCTTTTGGGGCAACCAACTGATGCGCTCTGAATCAAGGACCAAGCCCTGGGACCTATCCTATGGACAAAGAACCAAAAACATGATACCTATTATATACAATGAGTTTTTTTTTTATGACTCATCCTATTATAATGACTATATAAGTCTTCCAACAATTAAGGGATTGGGAAATTGGAATTATTTCCTGAGGCGTGGTCGACCCTGCGTTGTTAACAGCTTTGGTGTTGGAAAAAGTTGACCTAAATGTTAGACAGTGGTTGGCGAACTCGTATCGACCTGTTTTTTTTTTTTGGCATGCAAATTTAATTTCCTTTGAATCTTGCCAAAAGCATATTTTTTTTTTTTTTTGTTAACTGTACATTGACCGTAGTCGTCGGGGCGTGTGATGTGGAAGTTCCGTGCTTAAAATTTTATATAACAGAAGGGATAGATATGAGTCGTGTCAGTAGTTTTAGCAAAGTGATGAATGAATTGATTGAAAACAATCATTGTTAGGAAAGGAACCTTTATATATTCCAACCCTATCATGGTATTCGTTTGTGGAGGCACTTTATTTGATTTGAATGAAAATTAGGTTAGAAGTATTTATTCAAAGTTCAAAGAAATGTTCATAAATCAAATCAATGGCACGACAGTTGAGTTTTGCGATGCGGTGAAGTCGTGTGGCGTAAATGGACTCGTTGCCGCGGTGTAAAGTCGCCACAGCCGACTTTTGCCATAAGGCGATGCGGTTTTTATGTCTCTTGGCCAATTTTAGTCGTTCGGTGACGAAAATTTATCCTCTTTATTTTTCCATTATTAGAGTAACTGATATTTCCTTTTCAACTCGCCGACTCTGTTTCTGATATTCATCAAAGATCTTTTTTTTGAATCCATTAAGATTGTTTCGTTGACGACAGTACTCCTAGTTTCTCATAATCGTTTTCAAATTAATATTCTTACCCTTCAAATGTGGATTAAGAACGGCAGCGTATGGTAAGCTCATTAAATTGTTATTCGAAATCGTTGTCAAATGGGGAACCATTTGAATGCTTCAAAATCCTAATGCTGCATTGTGTACTTAAAGCGTAACCCACTTCTTATGCCGCTATCCATGAGCGGCACTTGTATTGAGAAAACCGAACAGCTCTCAGTTCTCGGTTCAACGGGCTTCGCAAGAAACGCTGCTAAGTGCTTAGGTTGTCTTCGACGTTGCAAGAAATTGGTTAACCCTTCTGATCTGGCTATAAACTATCTATATTCGTCCAAAGCTCGAGTGCAATTTCCATATTTCGGCAGGTGCTCTTATAACCCACTTTGAGCCTTGGATCTCTTGGATAGAATCCAGAGCTTCAATATGGTAGTTGATAAACCTATAACAGATACACTTGAATCTATTGAGCACCTTCGCTATGTTTCTTGTTCTTTCAAGAACTCGTGCTGCTAAGAGGAGAAATTTGATTTACAGTGATGAAATAATGACTCATAGACTATGCTTTCAAAAAGTTGAGATAAGCTCGTACTATACAGTTTGACAATTGGCTGATAATTAATAATTAGAAATCTTACTTTAACATCATACAGAGAGTCAAATAAGGATAATAACACCTGGTGAAATTAGATATAATTGGAAAAATTAGGGCTACATCTCGATCTTAAGAAGTGATCAACATTTTTTGACAATAAAATTTTGTCTAATTGACCAACTAATTTTTCTTTTGTACTAACTTTGTATATCACTTCAGAAAAAATTATATATTTTCATAAAATTTATGTATATTTTTGTAGAATTATCTATATATTTTGTGTTCAATCAATGTTTTGACTTCTTGCAAGACTCAAATTCTAGCGCAGAAAAGTCTGCAGTACTTACCTATACATTAAATAAATTCAAATTTTCTTAAATATAAAAACACTTTTTCGTCTACAAAACGCAATTATACTTGACAAAATGATGCTATTTCTGTAGATTTTTGTTAAAATTTGCTTCTGTTCTTGAGAATGATCCTCAACAAAATATCTGATCACCTAAAACAGGTATATCTACTGATACTCGAGAAGAAGTGATAAATTGTAGATCCTTTCGATTGTTTTCGCAAAGCAATACTCACACAAAACGGTTGAGAGTCCCTAGACACTTGTTCTCGGAGAATTTTTGAGTCACCAATTTATTTTAAACCTTCCTAACTTCTAAAATACTAAACAAATCTTTAGAGAAATAGAATTTCTTATTAATATGTCAATTTTTGAACAAAAGGATCTACTGCTGAGATCGATGACATAAAAATCATTTATCCGCAATTTGATTACTTGACTTTTCCAAGGGTTTTGATTGAGTAGATCATTAAGTAATCTACTTTAGTGACTTTCTTATATCACTAGCTTCTAGATTCAGAAGACTATAGACTTTTAAGCTTAAGTAACTGGGGTACATGAAGGATCGATATTTGAACCAATCTTATTAAGTGTTTGTTACAATGCTAATTTTCACGTTCGAGCAGCAGGTGCTGGTTTACTCATTACATGTTGTTCAGGCATAACACTAACAACATGTAACTGAGTTGAACTAGTATGCCCAACAAGGATGAACACGAATAAAATAATGTGAATTATAAGCGACATAGAAATAAGACACGGCATTCTCCGCTTTAGTTCAGCCGCCATCCCTGGAGATTAAATATCTGAGACAACAACCTTCAGTCTCAGAACATCGTGCCACACATCTTTCCTATCCTTCTTTCTCTTCCTTAACTTCACGCCCGCACTGTGTTGAAACATTTACAGGTAATCATAATCCCTTGAGCGCGGGTAGATTATAAAAAAAAAAAAAAAAAAAAAAAAAAAAAAAAAAAAAAAAAAAAAAAAAAATGTGCAGGAGATGTAATTGTGGCTGAAACCGCCAAGAACCTGTTTTTTCCTGACGGACACATCTGCCAAACATTCCCAAATGACTTCCTTTCACAACAACTAAAATTATCAAAATGGACATCTCACTAAGTAATCGAACCGCAATTCTCACAACATTCGGGCAAAAAGTAAGGTAATTGCTAGTGTTTCTGTTCCAAGGCTCTCTTTTATCTCCGACTTTTATTCTTATCTTAATGTTATAACTCTTTTCTAAAATTTTAATCTACTTTTCGTCGTTTTAAGAAAGACAGTACCAGGATTCCTGAAACAGTAGTGTTTCTAACCTAAATCATCGTTGAATTGAGATTCATTAATCGCATACAATTGAACAACATTGCTGTGGCATGTGAACACTTCTTCTGACCCAATTCCATTGTAGACCTCAGAACTTTCTGAGATGAGAATTTTGCTTCTCGATTACAAGTAAGAGTTCAAGCATAAGTCTAATAAGCGCTCATAAATATAGACAATTACATAGGTTTATGAGCGTGTTAACTTTATCTTGATCAAAATGCTTGCCTGATTTAAGTATTGAAAGTGTTCTTTATTTTGGAATAATTGCTTTAGAATTGGTATCTTGAATTTATCTATAATTCATCCTCATTTGCAAAGGGTTTCCCAAACCGATTTTTCTTTTGTTCACACCGAGCTACGTTACTAGCGCACCGGACAGTATTGAGATTTTTTCATCTACAAAAATGTCTCCGGTACCAGTTTCTCTGAAGGAGTAGTTATCGATTTTTCTAATAAAAAGTTCGCCCTTACGCCACGAAATATTTTATAGTCATAATTCGTCTGATGACTTATCGGCATATAAACTCCGCTTCAACTGAATACGCACACAGTTTTTTTAAGGTATGTTGTTCATTTTTTTCAAGCTTTGGGCCTTAATGTATCATTTGATGATGCTTACTGTTTGCTTGTAATGTTGAGAAAACAAATCAGAAAGAATAATTCAAAAAGTACCGTTATTTTTTCTCTGGCTCTCTTGCAAAGCGTTCCATATGGAAAAATGCAGAATTTTTTTGCGTCAACTGAATAGGTACAACAATCAAAATTGGAAATAAAAGCTAACGGAATGAAATAAAACAAGTTTTTCCTTTAAATATTTGTTTATTGGTTATTTCTAATAGTGGGTACTGACACCTTTATTGGTAATTACTTCATGAATTCGGTCCGGCATGCTCTTTAAGCAGTTCAGCAAAGTTTCCCTCCAGGCTAATTTAATGGCTGCAATTAGGGATTCTCTGCCCTCAAACTGATGGCCAGACTCATAAACTTTTCGTACCAACCATCCCCATACATTTTCTATAAGGTTCAGGTCGGGAGAGTACGGCGCCCATTGAAAAAATTCCACATTCTGGTCCTATATCCAATTTTGGACAATGCGCGCGGTGTGGATGGGGGCGTTGTCCTGCTGGAAAGTCCAGTTAACGGGTCCTTAAATATCCGCAAATTTAGTAAAATTTCTTTTCAAGATTCCCTTGTGCGTAAATGCAGACATTTTTGACTTTTGAACTTCAAGCTCAACAGTCTCATAGTAGTTTACTGAACCCCATACCATAACTCGACCTTCTCGACTATGATGCCGCGCTAAAAATCGTTCTTCTTTCCTCACATCGTGGAAATAATAATTACTATCAGAGCCATGAAATTTGAACTTTTTCTCATCAGAAAAAACGACGTGGTGCCGTTCATTTTTTTTAACTCATATGGAGTATTAAAAATTCTAAACGCATACCTTTTCTTTGCTCGTTTAGTGGTGGTTTCTTTTGAAGTTTCAATCGTTTTAAATGATTTGCACTGTTTATTACTCTACGCAATGTTGAAACGCTTGCAGTTACACCGGCTTTTTGTTTAAATTTTACCGCAAAGTCACACGAATCAGAAACATATCTTAAAATTGCTCTTCGATCAATTGCAGTTGTTGCCGTTTTTTACTTCCTTTCATGTTTTTTCCTTATAAACTTTTGTTTCTTAGGTGGGAATAAACAACACTAAAACTTTGTTCATTTTTGGTAGCTTTAGTACGCCCAGTTAGTCCTTGTTCTTTTAACAAATCGGTTTTAGCTCTATCGACACTATTTAAAGCTTTTGATCTACCCATTTTTTTAAATTTCAATTAAACGGCTAAATTTCATTTAAAACACTTAAAATTTTGATTAAATGTGTCAATCATCTCAAAACTCTCATTAACAATGAAGATAATGACCGATAATGATCGTGTACCTATTCAGTTGACGCAAAAAAATTCTGCATTTTTCCATATGGAACGCTTTGCAAGAGAGCCAGAGAAAAAATAACGGTACTTTTTGAATTATTCTTTCTGATTAGTTTTCTCAACATTACAAGCAAACAGTAAGCATCATCAAATGATACATAAGGCCCAAAACTTGAAAAAAAATTAACAACATATCTTAAAAAACCTGTGTGCGTATTCAGTTGAAGCGGAGTGTATATGGAATAACAAATACACAAGACGTTTTTGTTTGACAAATTGGTTTTAAATAAACAAATTAGTAATAAAAATAACCCAAAATATAACTAAATTTCTTCTTGGACGAGTTTGTTTTTTATTTGTACCAATTAATCATTTATTGGTGCTTAATTCGTTATAATTGATAATTGATTTATTTGGCATTTTTCCAGCTGTACAAATGGTCACAGTGCATCGAATTACAACAATCATGGTGAGAATTTTAGTGCGACGATTGCCAGTGCAAGTACTTTTGGATTGCCATCATCTCGGTCACCAGGAACGATTGCCGCAACTGCCGAGGGACGTGACCCAAATTCCAATAAGCCCAACAAACAAAATGATGAGGGCCTCAACCCGATCGATCGAAAGCTACATTTATATGAAGGATGGACTCCAGATATATACAGGTAAGCATCATAAAATAAAATTAACTTCTTCAACCAAAGTGTCAACTTGCCCTTTCAAATTTTATTTTATGTAGTTTTTCAAAAATGTCAACTGTCAACATCAATCTTATCACAGCAAGTGTCTTTCCATAGGTTCTAGGTTCTTAAATTAAATACCAAAAAGTCTGGGCGGTAATGCTGCGTGGCGTGGCAAAATAATATTATTTATATATATGTATAGAGTAGATATTGATATATTTTTTTTTGTTAGTATCATATAGAAGATGAAAATATAAATATTAAGCCGCTCATTGGTTTAAGCTGGGCCAATATAGCATACACGTCTTAAGGAAAATGCGTGCGTCAATTTGAGCCAGAACTTTGAGGGTAGTCGTTTTTCTTATTTACGTACCAACTCAACGTAGACTGAGTCTCGTTGCTGAAGATGATATCGTCGTCGTTCTATGAAAACTCCCTAAGTCCATTTGTTGTTTTTTGAAATATTTGCATTTAAACTTGGAAATTAATATAAAAAAATCCAAAAATTATCAGAATAGCACGACCTCAGGCTTCAATTGTAGAATGGGTTTGGCGTAGCCATTGTGCAATAAATTTTTTTGCAAATGGTTTATCCGAAATGAATTAAATAAGAATTGAATCACATTTTTTTTTAAAATGGACTTAGGGAGTTTTCATAGAACGACGACGATATTTCCCTGTAATTGAGATCCGCTTCCAAATGCTACAAAACCAAGTAAGCGAACACACGGCGTTATTAATACTCTTGATTTTTTCGGAAAATCTTGCCATTCACCTTTATACAACCAAATTAACTCATGAACTGAAGGCTCTTAATGAATAAAGAAGATGTCTAAGGCGGCTACCCTGTGGGATACCTGATGGACAATTGTTAGGACTTGAAAAATTATCATCGATTACTACTCTTTGTGGTAGTGAAGTGATCCAATTAAGTCTTAAATATTTTTAATCTTTTAATGAGAAAAAGCCTTGCTGAAATCAGTACCCATTGCATCTACCTAAAATCCTTACTTGACTGCGTTTATAATATAAGATGAAAAAGTTACAAGGTTTGATAAAGTAGCCGAACTAGAAAACCATTCTGCATATCAGCTATGTCTTTATTATTTTCAACAAAAATTTTGGCGCACGATGTGAAGATAGGAAGATATGAGACATCTAATCATCAAGAAAAGTTCCAGAAAGTTTGCCAAAATTCTTTTAAAACGATTGCAAATATCAGTAGTTTCAGACAAGAGAGTATTTTTATAAAAATGAGGAAGAGAAACTGAGCTCTGGGGAACAACAGCATTTATTTGTGAAAATCAAACTTGAAAGCCCAAGACAACAGGCATTGGACGATACAAAAGGTATTAATTACTAATCTAAGGAATAAGGGATAAGGGAGTTTGAAGCCAAACTCTTTCAAATGCCTTAGAAATATCAAGCGCAATAATCTTACTTTCTCCAAAAAAATCTAAAGATCTGTATTAACATCCATTCAGTAGCTTTCCATCTTCGAGATATTCCTTAGCGATTCCATGACCTAAGAAAGAATGGACGCAATGGTTTTGAAGAATAACACCTTCTTTAGAAGAATGGTAGGTGCTCGTATACCGTTAAGACCAGCGGATTTATCTTTATAAAATTTCTCAGGGTTCTCGCTCTTATGCTCTTAGTTTTGTTAAAAATGAAAGAACGCATCACAAAAAAATCACTTCTGTGATCATATCGGCACTGGCAACGTCATATGAAATTATCTTAATGGTATTTATCAGTGGGAATTAAAAAATCAAGTCGAGAGTGTGGGCGCTTTGCTATCATTAATATAATTCCTGATGTACATATAAGTTGAAATGTCATTTGTGATGAAATTTATAAATAATAAGTTCCAATTTTTATAAAAAGCAATGGATTCTAATTTTTGCATCTTTGATTGCTGACAAGCACCTTTTTTTACTTTTATCGACGCCAATTTTGGTTTGGATTTGAAGCGCCAAAAGTTATATGGAATTAAATGTTCTATTTTCTGAACCATCTGTTCTTGTTTTGAATCCTTATTTGAGCAGTTGAAGTATATGGGTGAGCTATTATGGAACCAAGACATTACTTGACAATTTGAGACATTCAAGTGCAGAAAATGTATGCCACAATAATCAGCCAAATTAATTAAATCTTCATACAAAAAATTACAGTCTTGCATGGATTAGGTGATTCGATACAGTTTCAGATCATCCACAAATAAGAGACATAATGAATTCTGGAATATATCAGGAATATCATTGATAAACAACAGAAGTAATAGTGGTCTCAAATGGCTGCCCTGAGGGACACCAAATGACACTCTCACTGACAACGGCGATGTTTTCGACAGATCTTGCGTTTCGTCAACGTACGGGCTTTGACGGATTGTTCACTGAACCAGATGACTCGGAATTATTTCATCACGTTGCGAATAGTACTCTCGGAAGGATGATTATGACGACCGTAAAATGGTCAAAGCGCGCGATATGTTACGCTAACAGAAGACCCACTTTCATAAAACAATTGAATCATTTGCACATTTTGTTGAGCGCTATATAGATGTCGGTTTGACAGATTTATTAAACGGCGGCGAATTTGACAGATGAACCTTAAACAATCTGGCTGAAATCATCTGTCAAAGTTAAGAAATTTCTATTGGAAAACCCTTTAGTATCATACTTAAATAGTTCTAACGTCGTATGAAAGATTTTTGTTGATAGAAATTTGTCTATTTTGAACTAGAGCATGACATTACTAAGCTGAAAAATATAAGATATACATATCTATGATGAATTCTTTTTATGAGCAGACAAAATTTTTCTATCGCTATTGGCCGTAAAGGCAACTTTAAGGATAAAAAAACGTGTTCGAATTGTTGCTAAGGTAATCCATAAATGGACAGGTTTTGATTCGAAACTTTGTAAACTAGTTTGATTTTGAAAGTTTTTAAAACTTAATTTGAAAATATACATTTACCGGTACGACCTATAATTTCTTAAGTTCAATCATTTCAAACTCAGTATACTAGGTACAAAGAACAAAAATTATGAAAATATTTTTCTTAAATCAAATAGAAAACAATTTTTTATGGAATTTAACTATCTTTCACTTGAGTTCACAAAGTTATCTAATAGCTAAAACTATAATCCAAGATGGTCGCAATCTTCATCGTTGGCGCAAAAAAGTAAAATTACATGTTATCAGTTGCAACCCTATCCCATATACTATATGATATTCTACATGTCTGGGATCTGGGAATAAAAATGTCTCATTCGAGTTGCAATTGCAATTTCTGGAGATGACATCATTCCTTTCGACTTCTTGCAGTCATTCTGGTTTGAAGAATTTTTTTTTTTTAAAAAGGTTTACATGCGCTGCTTGCCCTGTTGGCCTGATTTGTTGCTATTTCCAATGCAAGGCAAAGTAGTCACATACAACGTTGTGACTGGCATAAAGTAGTTTGGCTTGCTTCATTGTTGCAACCACGACCGAAGACGCACTGAGTTTTGTCATTGTTGTTAGTACTCGTATAAGTGGTAAGCAAAACACATTTTTTATGAGTGCCATGCGGACTCTTTTAAAGCTATCCCAATCAAATTTTAGACTCCAGCAGCAAAACTAAAAAACTTCTTTTTTAATAGCACATACATAAATTAAATTATTATTGGTTAAATTATTCCGCACTCTGTAGTCTCAAGTCTGGCTCTGAACTCAGTATGGATGCGTGCTGAAGAAGTTTATGACAGTTTTATTAGATGATAGAAAATAGCTTTGAATATTTGGTTTTGAATTTAGGGCTTCACATTCAGTTTAGTAGAAAAATCAATAAAAAATAATAATTCTGAAGAGGCTGATTAGTTTATGAGTTCAGACAGTTTGGACATCCATCGGCATTCGATTTTCTTTTCTTTTTTTTTTGTTTAATTTAACTTTGATGGCAGTGTGACGTTTTAAATCGACTCCAATTTTTATGACACCTTGTTAAATATCAATTAAGCCAGTACTGTAGAGGTTCAATTGGGGACAGATATTTGTGTCTATTTATTTAAGGGTTTTGATTACAAAAGTTTTGAACATTCACAATATACATATAGGCAATATTAATTGAATAATAAAAGAAGAACAAAATTGTTTAGATCTATTGAGCTATTTGAACCAAATGGATACCAAATTAATAGCCAAGAATGCACGCACAAGTCATACATATTTAATAATTTATGAATTCAAAGAAGTAAAAAATATAATCAAATAAGAGGCCATTGCGGTTCATAGAGCCCCCAAACCTAGTGTGCGTGTTAGCAGGAATAAAGGGGAGCAACAATATTCTTTCGATACCGAAGGGGTTATGAGCCAGCAATTTGTCAATTTCTCGCAGTACACACTGAAAAAGTTTTTTTCGCAGTGGCTGCACTGTCAAATTTATTTTTGTTTATTTGGCCGCTAAAAGCCAATTGAAAAACTCTTTATATGGCAAAATGTATGTACATACATATTTCGACTGACTGAGAATAAAACTCTAAACCCCCAGTTTCACAGTGGAAGTTTAAACCCCACATTTGGTTTAAACTTCAGTTCAACAATAAATTTGGTTTCACAGTCCTTGAACAGAGTTCATTCTGTCGTTTAAGTTAAATGACACTATTCTGCCGTTTGAATCTCAGTTCGACAACCCCTTCAAACATTTTAAAATATAATTTATTTTCATTTTAATTTTTTTTCCTGTCACAGGTCACAACTGAAACAAAGCAAACTTTCCTTGATTGTTTTTTCTTTGATTCAGATAGAAAGAGAAAACAATTTACTTAAACTACGTTTAATTAACTGAAGTTCAGATAAGACTGTGAAACCGGACGAGTTGAACTTCAAATTTAAACTCCAGTTCAGGTTCAGCTGAACTTAAGTTTAAACTCTCACTGTGAAACTGGGGGTAAGTTAGTTAACTGACGAATATAAAGCTAAAAATAAATTCAATTCTGTTGTATCATTCCGCTCGTCTTGAATCTTCTGAAAAGGATAAAGTTTGGTTATTGTCAGAAGAATTCTGCAAAAAGTAGTGTACCAATGCAGGCCACTATCCCAATGTCCTTGCCAGAAAGTGTTCAAGAGATAGACACCGAGGAAGACTTTAAAATCTTATGTTTTTTGACGATGAAATAATCTTGAAATTCTTTAAATTCGATTTGATCTTTGGGCCTATTAGCAAAGATGTTTCTTAGGAAAATTTCAATATGATGTGCCATTTTTTAAGCTCCCCCTGGGGAACAAATGCGCGATGAAGAGGGGAAAGCTTTCCTAGATCCATAATGTTATCACAAAGGGTCAGTTACGTAGGTTTTCTGCCGACAGATATTTCTTCCTAGCCTAACCTCAGCAAACAAAATATTGATCGATCCGTATGATCGCGCAAATTCTATTGAGCGATTCAATGCTCGAAATGGCTTACACGTGTGAGTAAAACTCGCTGAAGCGGAAGCATATCCTTAATGGCTAAATCACAACCTCGCGTTCGGTCGGTCCGGCGTTAATGGGCGTTTGGTCGTATTTACGATTTTATGTGTCAAAAAGCTCGACGGCGAAATTATGGCCAAATCACAATCTCGCGTTCGTCGGTCCGGCGTTAAATAGGCGTTTGATCGTATATACGATTTTGTGTGCCAAAAAGCGCGACCGTAGCATTTGTAAAACGAAATTTAGCTTCAAACCTCGAGCGTTGACTGACATTTCCATTACATCTTTGATAAGTACCTACTTAATTGTTATATTCCAATGAATTTTGTTACTTTTTATTAATTTACAAGGTATATAATATTGCGTATTTTAACAACATTAGTCCTGCTTTTTAGTGCATTTTTATCTTCGCTTAAGAAAAAGTAGCATGTTAAATACAACAATAATACGGAGCTATACCAAATTGTTGTTGTATTTAACATGCTACTTTTTCTTAAGCAAAGCTAAAAATGCAATAAAAAACAGGGCTTTGTCAACAAAGAAAAACTTTTTGCTCTTGGAAGCACATCTTTATTGCAGACAGAATGAAGACTGCATTTATGTTTATATGCACCGTACATAGGTAGTGAAAAAAATTATTATATAAATATAATATGTTTGAAAAACAAAAGAAATATATACCTTCCTTGGTGCGCTGGCCAAGATAAGTAGGTAGGTAGGTTAGTTTTTAATCGAAAACAAAGAACTTGGCCAGCTTTGCTGGACTTTGTTATGGTTTTTTGTCTTTATTTCTATCTGCTGTAATAAATTATACAAACTGTTCAAAAGAATCGCAAGATGTGTTCCAATGCTTTCATGATGGTGCACCGTGCCGCTATCCACGCCGGCGCCGCCGATTGTTGATAGTTTGGTGGTTCAAAGTTAATAGGGTTCATACAGCCGGGTTAAAGATTTCTGAAACAATATAATTATTTAAATAAAAACAGAACCACACTTTTTTTGATTTAATTACATATTTATAAAAAAAGAACTTCAATTACTTACATACTTCTTATTTCACTTCAATTTTCAACTTTCAAAACAAATACAAAATACGGCCGACAATGAACTGTCAAACGCCCGACCGAATAGAAAATAGATCTACTTTTGCTTTAGCCTGGCGTTGGTCTGGCGTTTACGATATTACGATATAAAGCGGTCGCAACGCCGGAGGTAACATTTCAGATTGCCTCATAAGAGTCTATTGTTTTTATTCAAAATGTCAAAGCCCGACCGACCAAACGCGAGGATGTGGTTTGGCTATTAAGCTTCAAACTACGAGCGTTGACTGACATTTATAAGTGACTTTGATAAGTACCTACTTAATTGAAATTTTTCAACAAATTTTATTATTGATAAACGTATATAATACTGGGTATTTTAAACTTTGGGCATTCAACATAATTAATTTATAAAACAATTTTTTCAAACAACAAATGGATATGGCAGATATGGATGATCTTGACGACCTCCTTGACTTTTCTTTGCTCCGCCGTATGAGCTATGTTGGTTATGTATGAGGCATTAAAAAACGACGAAAAAAGAGTAGAAAGGCAGCGATGGGTTCGGGAGCTCAATTTAAACAGAGACACTGATGGATTCTTTGCTCTTAATTATGATGCGATGCAAAAGCATGATCCAGAACAATTTTTTAAAATAACCCGAATGAAACCGGCGACATTCGATTTATTGAGAACTTTTATTGAGCCAGAACTAGAAAAGCATTCTTGGAGAAAACCAATTTCTCCTTGGTGTAGACTTTTTTGTATTATAAATACAATCGTTATCCCGAATCATGTTTATTAATTTTTCTTCGAAAGAGCTCATATTTTTTTAATTAATTTCTTTTCTTTTTTTTTAATCAAAACAAAAACAGTGAACTGTCAAACGCCCGACGAAATAGAAAATAGATCTACTTTTGCCAGGTTGGTCTGACGTTTACGATATTACTATATAAACCTCAGGCGTTGCTGAGGCAACATTTCAGATTGCCTCATTAGAGTTTAATTGATATCCCGATTTCCCAATTCGTAAATTATGTTTATGATATACGTACATATGTATTTAAATTTAGGGAAGTGCTTTCGATTTATTTTTATTTATTTCGAAGTGCTAGTTCATAAATTAAGCCAGAAAATACCCTATAAAATCGAGGTTTTTCCTAATTGGAGCTAAAAGCCCTAAGTAAAGGGTTTTACCAATTGGGACTTGACACCTTTGAAAGTGAAAGTTCCACTGTAAACGTACTTTTAAAGCAATGACCAAACTGTTGACGTTAGAACATTAAGACACAATGACACAATGACGTTCAGGAACGAAGAACATTTACAAAAATAACTAAAATTTTAAAATTCTTTACCAGAATCCAGAGGGATAGACTAATGGGAACTCCACAAAAACAATCAAAGTGATTTTTCACAAATAGAAAAATTCAAATTTTGTTTTTCTAGTTCTACGAATACATTTCATTTCTTTTATGTTTCTTCGGTTTCGGTTCTCAAAAGCTAAACATACTTCTATATCTGGCCAGGAATGTACTCGCAGCTACATTATGAACACGTATCCAACTAAAGATCTCATGTTCTTTAAAAGAAGCATTCCTCTAATTTAAATATTTGTAGCAAAGTGTTACCAAATTGAAAAACATATGCTTTGAATTTTTTTTGGTCTGTTAATTTAATAATTTTTCATACATTTTAGGCAGGGTTGTCACAAATTTCTTTGAATTTTTCCAAATGATAGTCTTAGTTAAATAAAGAATAAATCCCGACAATAACAACTAGATATAATATCATTTGAAAACAATTATTCAAGTTTTGCTGCGCAATTTACACCAATTAGAACGTTTCCAGTAGATTTTTTAAGTTTATTAAAAGCATCTAGAAGCCACACTCGATGCCGAAAAAGCAGATTTCCGCGCTGGATCCTCATGCATTGATCATATCAATACTTTAAGGATCATAATTGAGCAGTGCGTCGAATATCGATCATCACATCACCTGCTATTCATTGACTTTGAGCGGGCTTTCGATAGCGTCAGTAGAGAATTTATTTGGCTTGCTTTACGCAGGAGTGGTATCCCGGATAAATTAATAGCTATTATTAAGGCAACTTATGATGGATCCAAATGTCACGTTTTGCACAAAGGGAGGCTATCAGAAGAGTTTGAAGTCCAAAATGGAGTAAGACAGGGGTGCATTCTGTCACCAATATTGTTTCTGTTGGTGATAAGCGATGTCGTGCGGGCGGCCTTGACGGGAAACGGAGGAATTCGATGGACTCCGACGTCTCACCTGAAACTTCTTGACTATGCGGACGACGTATGCTTGGTCTCTCATAGGATCATGTATGTCCACCAAATGACAACAGGGGTGGGGAGAGAAGCAGAAATTGTGGGGCTGAAAATCAACTCCGGCACAACAAAGATGATCAGCCTGGGAACCAAGTCATCTTCTCTCATAAATATTTGTTAACAACCGGTAGAGAAAGTACAGAGCTTCCAATACCTTGGAAGTATCATCTCTACGGAGGATGGCACCAAACAGGACATCAGCACCAAACAGGAAGGCAAGGCAGTGGCGTAGCGTAGGGGGGGCGGGGGGGGGGGGCGGTGCGCCCCGGGCGGCAGGCCTAGGGGGGCGGCAAAATGTCGCCGGTGATGCGGGTAGAGTAGAAATCATATGTTTCATGACAGATCGTTTGACAAGTCAACAAACAACAATGATGTAAATTTGAAATTTGCCACCCTATCTGTGGTTCGTCGTTGACCGCTTTCGTGAATTCGTAGACGGTGAGTAGGGCCGTAAGACAGCATTCCATATTGTCGCGCTGATCGCGAAACTAAAGCAAAACGTTCCGAAACTCTCGCGAAACTGAAAGGGAGTGTTCCGAAACATATGATATGCATATGCGAGATATGATAAGATAACTAGGATTCGACGGAAACGTTATTCTAGTCTCAGCCAGCTCAATGTTTTTGCTCCCTCCCGCATCACAGAAAGTTATTTCGATTGTGTTGTTTATAGATTAAATACTGTTGAATCTTCTAAATCTAGGCACTTAGTACTTCACTCAACCTTTGAACTAGTTTTTGAAAATGAAAAGAGCGGCGCGGAATACCGCAAGAAAAAGGCTAAGAAAGAAGCAGACGCGAAGACGCGAAATATTTCAGTTATAGTTTTGGTTCAAAAGCTACTTTAACGTCTTCGGCGGCAGCCAGCAGCAGCGGAAGTGATTCCAATGTAAGTAAGATTCGTCCATCTACAATCGTGAGTGCCCTAGAATTGTCCTCCGGCCAATATTCATGGGAATGCATAACTTATTTTACGGACAGAAGAAGAAGACGTGCCTGCTGTCGAAGTTGGAAGTCGTTCTGGTCCCACCACAGAGCAGGGTGAAGACGAAGTCGACTCACCAGAAGTATCTCAAGGATCTAGTCACAAGCCTGGAGAAAAAGTGAACCTCGTGAAGCTGTAAAGACGCTTAAAAATAAGTTTGTGGAAGTTCTTGAGGTACTGGAAGAATTGACGGATCGGTAGCCAGTCTTCTTCTGACAGTCATGCAGTCATTCAACTTCTTCACTTTTCTTAGCTTTTGAGCTGCAGAGCTACCTGAAGAACATGAGGCACATATTTACCTGCAGCAATGTGGACTGAGTGTGGATAAGTGTGCTCAGAAACTCTGCGTTTTAAAAGCTCTCCTGGTGAGAGCAGAGACCGTTTCGTCCAAGCCGCAATCGACTTTTCTAAGACTTTTTGGAAAAAACTGGGAATCAGTCTCAAAACGAGTACAATTCGCAGGAAAAAACGCATTCATGGAGATGAATCCGCAGATGCAGCTTTGTCTCACGAGCCTCATTCGTAAGGCTCGTAAAATCCGTTTATGAAACCGCTAATTCTATTTTACTTTCAATAAAATATACTTCATTGCCTGTGAAATGATGTCTCGAAATTTAATTTTAATTTAGTATTGAATGGTACGCTACGCCACTGAGGCAAGGGCTGCTTTCGGTATGCTTAGAAATATATGGAAGAATAACTCTCTAAGCTTAAGAACCAAGCTACAGCTGTTTCGATCCAACGTCGAGTCCGTTTTACTTTACGGTTGCAGCACTTGGAAAGTAACAGTAGGTGTCAATAAGAAACTGAAAACGTTCATTAATAGATGTCTACGAAACATCCTTAGGATTTTCTGGCCCAATCGTATATCAAAGAGCTCCTCAGGAAAACGGGTCAGCGCCTATTGACTCTATTATACGACGTCGAAAGTGGCAGTGGATCGGACACACGGTTCGAAAAGGCGACAACTGTATTGCGGCGCATGCAATACAGTGAAATCCGCTCACTCAAGAAGGAAGAATAGCTGGACGACTGAGAAGCTCATGGAGAAGGACAGTCGAGGAGGAGCCAGCCTAACTAGGCAAGAGTTGGACGGAGTTGCGACTCATATCAAGGAACCGAACACGATGGCGAACTGGCGTTGTGGATGCCCTATGCCCCACGGACATAAAAGGTCCGAGGACCTAAACAACAAACAACAACAAATAAAAGTCACATTTATTTTATTGAAAAATCTTCCAAACTTTTGTCTATATTTTTCAAAACTAAAAATTATGTGGAACGATTCTGCTGGAAGGTCCTCAATCTCCAAAATTTGTACAACAGCATCTTTTTGAGGTATGAAAACAGTATCAATAGTGAATACAAATTTGTATGTTTTTTTCAAACGAAAGTACGAGTATCTACATCAAACATTTTGTTTCATAAGAACCTGGTAAATAAATAAATCAAAATACTTGTCTGTCGCTGTTATCTCAAGGAAAAAACGGGACAAGCCAATGAAATTCGAGATAGTCCCTACATATTACAACTATTGAATTTCAGTCGATTCAACGCTGCGCTTCACAGCAATCAATTGATAACTTCTCATTCCATATTGTGTCAAATTTTGGGTAAGGATCTTGAATTGCGCCACTACAAGATCAAATTAACTCAAGAACCGAAACTTCTCCGATTGAAATTTGCGGACAAATTTGAAGAAAATTCTGAATTTCATTGTTTCATATCATACTGACTCGTTTTTTTTTTTTTTTTAATTCTTTCTCATAACATAGTGGTAGGTAGGTATGTGTATGTTCGCTAACTTCTTGAAACTACTAGCTTCTAACAATTAAAGTCCCAAGTCTTTAATATCAATTGAATATTTTTTTTCCTATCGCTTTAACTTATTTGCTAACAAGACTTGAAAGATACGATCCACGAATTGAAAAATGTTTGTTTATGTCTGTGTATTTTATTAGTATTTCAGATAATTTAGTCTTATATAGCATAGAGACACAACTTTCCAGTTTTTATTGGGTACCCATATTTATTTGAATGAACGAATAAACAACTCTGAATCGAATAAACATAAACATTTTATTTGGCATTAAGTACCAAATCCTTCTGTCAAAATCTAAGCCTTTGATTGTTAATTTAAAAGAAAACCTTGAAGCCAATAAAAAATTCAAACTTACTGATTTATGTCCAAGCTACATATTTCGAATCAAATTCTTTTTCAATAACATTTAAAGCCCCGGCACTATAGTGTCTGCTGCGGCAATTATTCTGTGTTCTTTTCATAATTTATGATTTTTTATGCGGTAGTTATATAAATGTTCCTACAATTTAAAGTTTTTTTTAAAGTTTAAAGGGTTAAGTTATGGACTCGTGGAAAATTTAACTTCGATATGAATAAAAAAATTTTTTAAACTTGACACAGAATACGAATGTTCCAAATTTTCATTTTAAAGTACTGTAAATAATATCGATTTCCTTATTAAACATAAAAAATGAATTTCTGTGTGAAGATTTTGTTCCCTTGCCAGATTTTGCGTTCCTGCAGACCAAAAAAATCGATTTTTCTTTGACAGGGATAAACATTTTCAAATACTTATCTGAAGAAAGATTTACACGTACATGAAACACTTACTTGCACACACATCAAACAAAAATTGTTGATCCGGGATCGAAATCCCTAGTTAAAGGAAATCGACATACGAGTAAGTAACAAAGAAAATCATGACATTTCACAAGCTTTGAAATGATTTTGGATTAAAATAAATTCTGGAAATTGATTAGGAAACTCTGTAAACTATGCCAGAATATAATAGAAGTTATTAAAACACAAGATTGTATCATAAATGATGACCCAAAGGCAAAAATCCTAAGCTTCGCCTGACAAATGCATTCCTAAGCATAGGTAGTACATCTGTTGAAAAACAAAAATAAACACTTTTTCATCTACTATTTTGTAGCATCCGCTTTTCTTCTTCATCAAATGAAATGAAATAAGGAACGCTCTTTTTGACATATCCACAATTATTTATAGTCTTCTCTTTAACATAAATCTATATACACTTTATTCAACGTTTCGCAAATTTTTTAATACCCTTAAAATAATGCAATTTCTCGAGCCCCTACAAATAGGTAGTGTTCGAAATCTGGGGAATATGTTGAATAAGAGACCCAGTTTGGAACGTAACTATTGCAATTTTGTCATTTCGTCTGCTGAGTTGTGCTCCGGTGGGTTGTCCTGTGAAAAAGAGCTTTTTCCTTCGCCAAAGGCGACTATTTTTGCTTCAAATCGGCTTAGAATCGATCCAGAAGCTCTTCTTTATATGCGCTGGTGATCCTTTTATCCATTTCAATGTAATTTATGTTAATAACACCGCGCACATTCCAAAACATTGTTGCTATGATCTTGTTTCCTGACCAACCCTCCTTGGTTTGCTACTGCTTCGATTCAACAGGAGAAGTCAATTGCTTCGATTGTTCATTGATCTCTCGTGTGTTGTGGTGAATTCATTTTTCATCCACTGTTAGATTTTTTTCTTGAACATCAACAAAAACTTTTTTGAAGTTGTCAAACGATTGCGTGTGTTATCGATTCTTGAGCAACCGCGGCACCCATCTTGCGGAAAGATTTTTCATGCCCAAATATTTATGTTTATTCGAAATTACTGATCTATGTGTTAAGTATGTGGCCTCTTCATTTTATTGACTGATTTTGGTGTGGTCAACTCAATTGGGCGATCAGAACGTTCGGCGTTACTTGTGATGTGAACGACCGCACCGTGATTCAGAAAACCAGTGGTGAATGGTTCTAATCAATGGTAAAGGATCCCCTGTTCAAGAAATATCTCTTAGACCGAAAGCTTCTTAATGACCGGCAATACTTCTTTAGGCTACATCTTGTGATCTGATGGCATATCTCACTAAAGAGTAGAACAGATCTTTTGGAGAAAGTAACATTATGCGCTTGATATTTCTAAGGTATTTGAGAGGTTCTGGCTTGACTTTTATTGAAAATGTGTGCGTTTGGTATCAATGAAACCCTTACTCTTTGGATTAGAAACTAAATTCTGGATTGTGTAATGCATGTTGTATTGGGCTTTCAAGTCTGAGCTTCACAAATTAATGCTAGTGTTCCTAAGGGTTCCGTTTTGTCTCGGAATCTTTTCCTTATTTAAATAAATGATCTCTTGTCTGAAAATTCTAATCCACTTCACTGTTTTGTCAATGACTCTCAGCTTCCCATACTCGTTCTCAAATTCACGTCCATCTCCTTCGGAAGAAGAATTGTTAGTATCGTATGATTAGCTCATTAAACTCCAATTCTTACACCATTGTTAAATGGGGTATAAGAAATCGTGTGGAGTTTAATACTTCGAAAACTCAATACAGTCTATTGTCGTTAAAGCAAAATGTACGGACTCGTGGAAAATTTAACTTCGATATGAATAAAAAAATTTTTTAAACTTGACACAGAATACGAATGTTCCAAATTTTCATTTTAAAGTACTGTAAATAATATCGATTTCCTTATTAAACATAAAAAATGAATTTCTGTGTGAAGATTTTGTTCCCTTGCCAGATTTTGCGTTCCTGCAGACCAAAAAAATCGATTTTTCTTTGACAGGGATAAACATTTTCAAATACTTATCTGAAGAAAGATTTACACGTACATGAAACACTTACTTATACCATTGTCCTTGAATGGCACTTGCATCGAAGAAACCGAAAAGCTCTCAGTACTCGTTATGTGTGTCAACGACGATCTTCGTTGATGTGACCACATTCTCGAGACCCCCAAAAATGCTGCTAAATGCTTAGGATTTCTATATCGATGTAAGAAATTTTCCAATCCCTCTGATCTGGCTACCATTTGTAAGGCATTTATACGTCCAAAACTCGAGTATAACTCACATCTTTGGGCAGGTGCAGCACAAACTTCTCTCTATTTAACGGATAGAATTCAGAATAGAGCGTTAAAACTGACAGGAAACAGAGCTATTATGGATTTATTCCCATCTCTTGAACACCGTCGGAATGTTTTATGTATTTCCTTGTTGTATCGCTTCTTTCAGAAGCAATTCTCACTTGAAGAAGACAGTTGGATTCCTTTCCTCAATCAGTTCACCCGTGATACCCGTTTTGTTGGAAAGGGTCGTCCGTTCACCCTCGAGCCTAATTTGGGTCGTACCGTCAAATATAGAGATTCGTGTTTTAATCACACAACACTATTATGGAATAATTTACCCGACACAGTTTTCCCCTGCCATTTCAATTTGCAAACAGTCAAAAGCAATATTCATCGACACCTCCGTTCTGCCCCTTCTAATTTCCCCATTGCTCGTTATGTGTTTAACAAGGCTCTCAATGAACCCTTAAGTGCGTGTGAATTGTAAAAACAAAAAACCAAATAACACTGCTCTGGCTAAGGTTAAGAAAACATTTGCCCTGACGAATCGGTTATTTAATTATCCGTCTTAATAGTTCCAACGACGAATACTATGTGTGTGTCCTGATTATCTCCCAACCGATGAATTGCTCCATTTAGATAGTCAAACTGTTTTGCCTTTGAACTCTGGATAAAGTACTCTTTTATGTTCGAGACATCCTCCAACAAGGCGAAGTAGTAGATTGGGACCAAAGAGACAGTGTTAAACAAGAGAACCGTTTTAATGGTTGATCATTGAAGATTCGTTTAAATTTTCAAGTTAACTACATTACCTTTATAACTTGATTTTTAATAGACTTTGAAAGCATTTCCCAATTTACTTCTCGAAAATATTGTCCAAATTATTGTTGACTTATTCACTGACCGCTATATATGAGCCTTAGACCACGGTTACGGCCGAATCCAGTAAGAGAATGTGCTAGTAAACTAGTTAATCCAACTTGTAGATAAATCAATCACGTGGACACAGATTACACTATAGTTGTTATCACGCTAGTAAACTAGCTTGAAAGCAATCGGCAAAATCAATGGCCACGTTATTGATTTATCCACACATTAAGTTTACTAGCTTACTAGCACACTCGCTAACCAGCTTCATCGGCCGTAAGATTGTCCTTAGACAGAAACAGAAAAGAACACTAATCTTTGTTTAAGAGCAACTACGTTGGAGACTGTCATGCACCTAATTATATTTTTGTTCACATTCACACAAGGTGCTTACTCAAGCTTACCCACATCTTTGCGGATCTGGCATTCAAAATACATAAACGTTTACGTCATTTCGATATGAAATCAGAGTTAAACCGCAATGGACAGGCGACATTTATAACGCTAACGCCTGGTTGCCCTGATGGTGAAGCAAGACCAACCACAAGTCAACGCACAGTCTATAAGTACTCATGTCTTAGACGAGTATATACTAGGTATAGGCGTCATAATCAATTGCCTTCAGCAGAGATGAAGCAATTAAATGACGTTAGCAAGTAGGTCTACACAAGCTCCGCCTGAGGCTCTATACAAAGCCAGTCTCACTCGCGCCCACTAGATGCAATTATGGTTCGAATTCTTAAAGTCTGCCACTGTGCCATCGATTCATTCATGTAGCACGCACTCATTATAATTGTGAGGACCTAAAGCCGCCGCCGCGACGGGCAGCTGTAAGACCAGAAGTCAATGAAGACGATTTAAGTATGAAACACGCATTGCTGAGCAAGCATCATCATCACCACCACTTGAAGACGTTCTTGCTTTGACCAACCAGGAAGAGATCATGGGTCTTATGAATTGTATTCATCTTCCTTGGCGCATCTGCTGCGAGTGGGGCTCTTAATAATCTTATGGTCTTTGGCGATGTTTGCAATTGAATGGAGGCAGTTTTTAGAACGAATTGCATGCAGCTACATTATTAATTTTGCCACCGGGTTTTCAATTCACGGATAATGGCTTCTTGAAGCCTAGATTCGTGTGTATCTCCACAACATGTCAGGAATTTGATTTTATGTTTTCTATTTTCATGCCATGAGCATGAGCCTTGAGTGAACATTATGTCATCATGATTGAAATTGAGCGTGCTGCCAGACTGACGATGAAGATGATAATATTGCGGATTGTTTTTAGTTTTTAATTGATGAGCAAGCAGTTTTCCAGTGAAGCACAAGAGGAAATATTTAGTCTTCTAATGGGGACTTAGAATCTAAGTGGCAGGTGATTTAAAAATAAAAATGGTGTTAAATGCAACGATCTGTCTGGTTACGCTGAGTTAAATTTATGATGACTGACAGTTGCTACTCGTATACAGGCTAAGTGCATATCGTTAAGGAGTAATTGTATTTCAATCATGTCCCATAGTCGAGTGAATAATAAATTATAGGTTTGCTTATAGAGGATGCAAAAAGTTGCTTCTTGGTGGTAAGGGGGACGTGTCTTGCTATCCGATGGAAATGGGAAGATAATTACATATGATGATTTATTATCGAATATATGGGCCACAAGACAGACGAGGGAAACTGTTAATATCATTAGAAATAATCTTGATGAAAAGATTGTAATAAGCGCGAGGTTTTAGCATTTTGATGAAGAATCCGGTATTTAAATCAAGCTGCAGTTACACGTGTTAAGCTTTGTATTTCTTTCTCTCATAACTCGCAAATATGTACATATATTTGCAATCAAGTTGGTTGAATAAGTATGTGGTCTTAAACTGTGTAACATATTTGCGGGATGTTTGCACAATATGCAAATCATTTTCATTTTTGAGGGCTTGGGATTGACCTTTTGACAATCTTGTTAAGTTGTGGAACGTGTCAAAGATTTTTATCGCATCTCGAACGACAAAAATCTTAAGGAATAATAATGTGGACGACTGGCTTCTTGGACTTATATTTCTAAGCTTCAAAAGCATTTAGATAGTATTGGAGATTTTAGGAACCGGTTTATTATTCTATAAGAATCAAGTTTAATAGTTACCTAAATTTGGAGGTGCAACAGCTCGAAGAGAACTAGGACCAAGTGACTTACAACTTTCAACCATCCCTGTGTGCGTGTTACTAGGAATGGAGGGGATCTAGAATTTTCTGCCGATTCCGAAAGGCTAATGAACAGCACTTTTCCTCTTAGAGGATTCGTTAATTCCTCGCAAGGTGCAGTACCGCACCTAAAAACTTTTTTGCATCGGCTGTACCTACATACAACAAAAATTGGAACAAATCCAACTTCAGTATAATGTAAAATCTTGTGCAAAATTTTCAAGGAGCATGGAAGAACGAAAGACTTGTGCTTCTTTGTGGCTTAGTATTTTTGCCCAAACAAGTTCTTTGTTTCTTAAATCCGCCAAATATATGTTCAAATACTTCCTTTAGATAAATTGATTCAATAAGTCTAAATTGAAAAGCAGTAGAATGTGATAATTATTATAGTTCCTAGTTCCTGACACATTTCTTACACCATTTGATCTTGTTCTTTCGGTAATAGTTTCGAATTCAAGAAAAACCCTCTTCTTGTTTCCTTGCTTCTAGTGTTTTAGGTCATTTGATTATTTCTTTTTGTGAAAAAAATTCGAATTCCAGATATCCCCGCTTCGATAGTTCATCAAGAAATAAGTTTCTTCGCCGTCAGACAATAGCTAGCTTGCTTGTTATCACATATTCTTGGTCGATGTTCTTCCTCACTGGCATAACCATTGCATAAGCTTTTCCATAGCCCCTAATGTTCTGGAATCTTCCCTGAAAAATGGAAAACAGCATTTGTCGGGCTTGTTCCTTAAAAAGGTCACCCTTCTTTCTCTTCTTCTACTAACTAATTGCACTTACATCCCTTCTACCAAGGTCATGGAATCGTTTACCAATCATCAGCTCAAGAAATATTTCGAAGACTATAAGCTTCTTAATGACCGGCAATACGGCTTTTGCAGAAATCGTTCCACTGGTGATCTGATGTCTCACCGAAGAGTGAAATCATTGCGATTAATATCTCCTAGGTATTTAATAGAGTTTCTCATTAAGCTCCTTTATCGAAAATGTGTTCATTTGGTCTCAACGAAACCCTTTTTCTTTGGACTAGAAATTACCTCCTGCACCGTTTAATACATGTTTTATTAGAAATTACACGGTTTCAAGTCTGGTCCTAACAAATAAATAAATATTGGTGTTTCCCAGGGCTCCGTTTTGTCTCCGACTCTATTCCTCATTTTTATAAATGATCTCTTGTCTAAAACTTCTAATCCACTTCATAGTTTTGCTGATGACTCTAGCTTTTCATACTAGTTGTCGAATTCACGTTCATCTCCTTACGAAGCGAAATTGCAACAGTATCATATGATAAGGTCATTAAACTACGATCTTAACAGCATTGTTAAATGGGATAAACAAAAATCGTGTGAAGTTTTATGCTTCGAAAACTCACTAGTGTTTAATGGCGTTGAAGCTAAATGTACCCTGTATGCCATTGTTTTTGAATGGCCTTGCATCGAAGAAGCCAAATAGCTCTCAATACTCGGTATTTGTGTCAACGTCGATCTCCGTTTTTGTTGTGTTCTCAATGGACCAATTTAAGGAAAACGAGAAATGATACGAGACTTATAATTGATAAATTCATTTATTTAAATTTAGACACAAAACTAAATAGTAAAATTAATCAGACCACCATCAAAATAACTGGATGGTCTTTCAAGTTCAAACTGTTCTTTTTAACTTCATCATATTATATACAAAATTCCAGTGGAAAATAAAAGGTACATTTTACATAGTTATTGTTTTATCGTAAAGTTCTGTTTGATAGTAAACATGGTTGTATAGGACGGCATTTGGTGTTTACACGACAGTTTTAATGACCACATTCTTGAGACCGCCAAAAACACTGCTAAATGCTTAAGATGCAGTGTGTAGAATCCTAGGTCTGGCCAAATTACCACCGAAGTGCGCCATTACTCGTTTGAACCTATATATGGAATTGATATGAGAAATTGTGGACATTTTCACAGAGTCATCCGATTTGGATGAAATTCATAAAAAAAGAATGTAGCAGGTGGAGTGTAAATGTGTCTTTTAGGTTTGCTTTTGCACAATCATCCGAAATTCGGATTACTCACTCAACCGAACCACCAAACCTATTCGACACCATCTACACAGTGCTCAGCTAGCCAGCTTATGCACTGCTGCTGAAGCAATTACTAAACCGATTAAATAATTTTCGGCCCGCGTAACTTAAGTTCATCCTAGAACAATTTGATCGCATTGAAAAAAGAGATAAAGTATTTGATATTTATTTCCAAAAGTTCGTCAATTTCGTCAAAAAATGTCCTTGCCAATGATTGTGCTTCTAAATTTGGCCAAAACAGCAACAGGGCATTTGCGGAGGAAATGAAGGACTGTTTCGTTTTAACTAAGTTTTGGGAGGAATGCCTGGATTCGCTCCATGTTTTCCTATTGGTCAGTGTTCGCTACAGGTATCAACGATTCTGGTTATGTCTTGCCAGGGTCTGCATATCAGATCAAGGGTTCGAAATTTCTTATAGGTGGGCCACATCTTTCTAGATATAATGGAGTTAGTTACATTGCTCCACCTGCAGTTTGATTGATTAAGAAAAATTGAAAGAAATTCGTCCTTCATAACTCCGAGTGGAATGTCTGCCCTATGGCACTATGACCCAAAAGTCAGATGAGACTGATACTGAGGTTAATATTCAGACTAGAAAATTCATTCCAGCATTTCTGGACATATTTGGAAGATGATGTTTTAGAATGAATGGCCACCATTGCCATAACCTCTAAGTATAATAAGCTTTGTTGGCAGTTCCGATATGTGTCGAAAAGCTAGTTGTAGAAATATTTTATTTTCAAGCATTTATTTAACGTCCTCTTTCTAGCACTGCTCTGGATACAGCAATCTCTATTGATCTATTGATTGAGCACAATTTAAAAAGTTCTGCATCCTTTAACATATTGACCAATTTATTTCTAACATTACTTTCTCTCTTTTTGAGTATAAACTGCCCGTATACCATTTCAGACTTCAGTTTAAGTTTGTAATCGTCAATCGATTGATTTTATTGTCAAAGTCTGCAATGTGAATCGGCTTCTTTTTGATGTGAGTGTAATTTTAAAATATTGCTTACATTTAGGTATTCAAAATGTAGCTAGCAAATAATTAAACAAACGCCACACATGCAATTGAGGAATCAATTAAACAATACACCTTACTTTGGCAGGCGCCCAACATATCCGTTGCGATGCATGCCGTTGTGCCTCGCCGCCGCGCCGTATTATTATGAAGGCAATCCGCCATATTCGTTGAGCCAGAGGGACCATGACTTTTCCTTTCGAAAATTTTGTTTTCTTCTATTTTGATCCGGTTAGGTGTTGGTTTATTAATAAGTGCGATTTTCAAGACAAACGTATGTCAGAATAATCAGTATTTGTAATGCCTTGAAAAATGCACCCAAAAACCCCGTGAGCATATGGGTGAAATCCATAAGATAGAATATACTGATGGATGTTCAATACTAAATAGTTTCGCAATCCAACAGATGGCAGCAGCAGGAGGAAATGATGGAGGCAGGGGTTGTGACAGAAAACATATGTACGCTTATAGCTTCCATTGTCTATAAGCACAGCCTATAAGAAGTGGACACGGCCAACTCTATATAGTTTATCGTGCCAGTGAGTGCAATGTAATTGCTCGATGTTCCTTCCTGAGATTGAGTGCAGCACTTGCACGGTGAACATGGAACATGAACAACAGCAATGAGCAATAGAGTCGATGAGGCAAAATTCTTAAAATAGTTTTCAAAATAAATTATTTTTGAGACTGTGTAGTGGAATGTGAGAATTTTAAATGGCAAATACCATGACTCGGTTCGGGTTGGTGTCTTGCAAGTCTTTGATTTGCAGATTGAAATTTTGTGGAAAAATCCCAAAGTTGACAATTTATTTGTTGCCTAGAGATATGCGGAGCAGTGAACTATAGAGCAATCAATTATTAGCAGCAAACCGAGAACTATTTCGTGATTATATAAAAAGAAATTAAAATATTTTTCGCAAAAACGGATGAATTAGTTTTTTGTTTTTAAGAAGGGAAGGGTGCGTAATTTAATTTAAATTTCTTTTGATTTATGGAAAATTATGTCGCTAGTAAGGGACCTTACGATATGGCACATACTTCAAATTCAAATAGAAGGTCGAAATAATGCTAGAATTATCTTAAGTTATTAGCAAGATTTATTTTATCAAGATTTTCAAATGTAAAGTTTTAAAAATACGAAATTTCGTTATACGGAATTTATTTAAAAAGTTCAAGATTCCGTTTCTTAAAATTTGCTTTGCGATCAATCACACCACTCCCCTAGCAGTTTGAACTATAGAACATTAACTTCAACAATATCATGCATATCGGTCAGCTTGTCTTTGCATAGGCGGAGCACTTCGCTCGACTCTCTCCGCGGCGCAATTCTGTTCCATATAACATCGTCCGATATATTCAGTAAACAAACGGCTGCAAACACTGCTATTCGTCTAAAAGCAGAAATCTGGGAGGACATGGCATTCCTGGAAGATGATTCAATCTATTTTTACATCGATGGATCCAAAACTAATGCTGGTTGGTGGAGGTGTTTATTCAGACAGACTAAATTTAGGTCTCTCTTTTCGTCTTCCCAATTACTGTAGCGTGTTCCAGGCGGAACTTTTGGCGATTAAAGAAGTCCTGGCTTGGCTTAAAGAAAACATGATATGTACCAAATAAAGATATCCGCATTTTCTCGGGCAGCCATTAACTTCCGATCGTCTCTGATGGAGATGGCGCAGCAGCACCTCTGCTAGTTGCCGGGCCATAGGCATATTTGAGGAAATTGTAAAGCTAACGAACTCGCCAATAGTTGAACAAAGATACGAGTACCTTTATAGGTATTCGCATCGCTACGTGAAAGCTTATGCTACCTGCATAGCGACACAATAGATTTGACCAATGCTGGATCTGAAGCGCTTCAAAGATATAATATCTTTAAGCAGATCGCAAATAAGCTGCGTAATACTCGGAGGTGTTAAAACAGAACACTGTTTGATATACAAGAGAATATAAATTAAATTTGAGATATCGAAATAAATTTTTCAAAAATTTAAAAAATATTCAAACTTTTTCGAATCTTCTTTATGAGAAATTCAAAATTCGAATAAATGGTTCCGTTTTATATACAGTCAGTAATATCTTAAATTAAAAGAACACAAATTACCAATATTCTATGAGTGGTTTTTGAGAAAAATACTATTTTCGAAAACCGTTTTTTAATATTTGTATGGTGGGTACCGTAATTTTTAGATTATACATCTTGTAGATTGTATTGAAGAAATTTCAACTGTCAAGTTTTAAGAAAATCGGGCACAGTGTTTTCGAAATATTGAATTTTGCAAAAAAAAAAATGAATTTCTTTTAAAAATCAAAAAAAAAAAAAATGCTATCTACCAATTTTAAAGAAAATCGACAGACAGAATTGCGAGACTCACTTTCTCGTTGTATCTATCATCGTAATAAGTATACGAAATTGTGTTTAAAAGAAACAGTGTGATTGGATTCTGCTTAGCCAGAAATTCCCATCCTAATATTGTTCTTGAGTTGCAGAACTTGCGAATAAACAAAATATTTGTGTATCGGACCATAAAACGTTAAAATGATACTAGCAGCATTGCAAACGCTGTAAGGGCGGTGCTAGAAAAACATCAAAATTCATTAGAATTGGTTCGTAAGGTGAAGATTCGAATGCAAAGAAATCCGAAACAGAGCGCAGCCAAATTGTCTAAAGATCTAAACATGTCGGCCTTAAGCATTCGCACATACTCAAAAATGTTCTTAAATTGAACACCTACAAAATACAAAAAAATACAGGAATTAAAATCAGTCCAAGAGAAAGTAAGTCTTTATCGGCCTTAAACGCAGCCGGAAATCTGCAGAATTTGGTATTTTCTGATGAAAAACATTTTACTGTTAGGCAATACGTATACAAACAAAATTATCCTGGCATTAAAGTGAATCAGGAAGTTAACAAAAGATTTAAAATGGTGTGTTGAGCCCTTGGGGACGCAAAAAATTTGGTGCAAACAACTGGACATTCCAACAGGACTCAGCACCATCTCATAAAGATTGTTTAACTCAAAAATTTCTTCAAGATCAGGGGCCAAATTACCGCATCAGTTATCGAGTAATACGTGACTGAATTATGTGGCTTTGGCATTACCGCTTACGTCAACTAGCAACCGATTACTCTAATTTGACGTTTTCATTCGATAACTGATGGGACTCACTCACTCGTTCACACTGCAGCCTCGCAGCAAAATATCTTTCCACATGTGAAGTGACGGACAAGAATATTGATATCTTCATAGACAGTCAGGCGGCATTCAATTGTCAATTGTCACGAAGTCAAAACTGGTTGCTCGTTGCCATAGTGAAATAAGATTGTTCGGAGAAACAGACTCAGTCACCGAACGATAGGTCTCGGGACACCATAACTTTTATGGAATTGAAATGGCTGTTGAACTGGCCAAAAAGTGTTCATCACTTGCCACTGGAGCACGAAAAATATAGAATTATTCTAGGTTTCCTTAAGACCCCGCAAATGACAGATGGGCAATAATTGACACCTGCCAGCCTTAAAGGAATCTTTGGCAAGATATTTCAGAGAAAAAAACAGAGCATCTACCGAAACTTGGCAGATCTCAATTGTCTCTTTTGGTTGGAATCCTAACAGGTAACAACTCAAATGGGAACCCACATGAGCAGAATGGGCATCAGCACATCTGATCTACGCAGAACGTGTCACGATGAAGAGGTGGAAGATGGTTCGTTTAATTTTTTACACTTAAATCAGGATGGGTTATATTGATTGTGCTTACTTCACGCTTTAAAAAATTGTTTTCGATCGAGAGTTATGGAATTTTGAAATTTTTTATTTTGTACCTCTATGGCAGATGGCAGTACAACTTGCTTTATTTTAGTGTTAAATAAATGATACAGAACTTCATTGTTAATTTAAATTTGGTGGACCAACAGCTTGAAGAAAACCAGGACCTAGCGAATTACAACTGTCAACCATTCCTTCAATTCTCTGCCGATTCCGAATGCCTAATCAGCAGCACTTTTTATAACAAGATATAGTCTTAGAGGATTTGTCAAAACTTCGGAAGAGGCAGTACACTCCTGAAAAACTTGTTTGCAGCGGCTGTTTTAATTTTAATGCTATTTAAACATGGAAAATGAAGTTTGTTAAAATTATTCTCATAAAATATAACCTTCAGCCTATGCTGGTTGTATGTGTCGAACATAATTATGCTAAAAGTGTTTTGCAAGCAAGTTTTTAGCAAATATTTGTACCATTTGAAACGACCAAGATCCATTTGAAATATTCTTTTAACAAATTCCTTTGACTAAGCCGATTGAACAGTTCAAAGCCACAAGTGTTAATCTTTAACAAATTAGAGTCATCGTGATATTCTTCACTTTATGAAAAATGAGAGTGATTTAGTTCGTCACGTGTGTATAATATAACGCAATTTTTAAGAGCTTATGAGTTAGCTAACCATTACTTGGCAATGTCGAGATTTAAATGTCCTCTAGATAAGAAAATTTTGTCTCTTGAGACTTTTAGTTTTTTTTTTTTAAGGAGAGAAGGGCAAACAAAAAATCAAAAATAAAAATTAAATGTTGTCAGCGTTTAAAAAATTATTTAAAAGTAAGGGTCAAAGATAAAGGGGCTGGAAAACAGTGGTACAATGAATAGAATCCAAAAAATTAATTATGCTAGAATCCATATTTCCTTGAAAGAAGTATTTAGACAAGTCGATCGCTGACACAGATACAGGAAGTAAAGAAAAGCATAGCTTTTGTAAATCTTTATAAAATCCGTCTTTCAAAGATAAATGGTAGTGTAGAACTAAACATAATTTAGTTTCAACATTATTCCATATCATCCTCTTATTGAAAGTTTATTAAACTTTAACTATTACAAATATATATAATATTATGTATATATAATAGGTGCAGGGAAATAAGTCCCCAGGAACTAAATCCACTGAGGGACTAAGTTCTCACTTGAGGTGGGAAATAAGTCCCCAGGAACTAAGTCCACTGAGGGACTTAGTTCTCACTTAATGGGAACGAAATCCACTTTACTAAAGTGGTCTTTGTTCCCATTAAGTGAGAACTAAGTCCACTTTTTTATGGGAAATTAGTACACACTCGAAAGTATAAAGTGGAAATGAATTTCCAAAAACAAAAACTTATTGATTTTATGTTGGTTATTTTCCAGATTCTTTAAATGCTAAAGAAACTTTGCATACACCCAACCTCGCACCTACCCCAAATCCTATAGTGTGCCCAAGCAGGGGGGTTGCAGGGGGGCAGCATGCCCCCCCCCCTTACATACCTCACTGTTTATACGTCTCGTTCCCATGGCTTAATATGGGAATTTATTTCACATTCAAAGGGAACTAAAACCCACAGGTTCTTGTAACGAATTTCCCACCTTGCATGGGAACAAAGACCACTTTCGTAAAGTGGATTTCGTTCCCATTAAGTGAGAACTAAGTCCCTCAATGGACTTAGTTCCTGGGGACTTATTTCCCACCTCAAATGAAAACTTAGTCCCTCAGTGGACTTAGTTCCTGGGGACTTATTTCCCTGCACCTATATAATATTATGTATGTATAAATGCAGACAATTTTAATTTATGAAACATTTTCATGTGAGTTGAATGTTCCATGAGTTAAGTTTATTCTATTTTTAAAATTGTAAATTTTCACAATTAGACTTGAAAATGTTTGGAACAGAAAAAAAGTTCTTCTACATTATATACAATGCTATACAATAATGTTCTAAACATGATGGGTGGGCGATGGAAGCTTGTACCGAGTTACTTAATACTTCATAGACTCTTGTGTATTTTACGTATACTCAGCACTCAGTTTAGGGAAATTATTTGGAAATGTCCATCAAGCATTATATTTATTTGTTTATTTTTCTCAAATGGAGAATGTATTTTTTTAACGAGGGCATTGCACACGTATAGAAGTAGTGATAAATTGATAAGTGATATTTTGGAAACAAATATTAATGATTATTTTTTTCTTTTTCTTCCAGACTAAGTATTGAGCCAAATTTAAGTACTTCCCGAAGTAATGGAACTGTGGCAATCGTTATAGCACGTGACTACAATGTTAAGGGCTTACAACCAATAGTTGTAGATGTAAATAATATAACAATTATCGATGCCCGAGTTGTACGAATTCTACCAGATGCAGATGCTTATGACTTGGAATTCGAGAGTGATTATGGTGACAATAATACGACATTTGTCATTAAAGTGCAAAAAGATATGGCATCGGAGAAGAATTTGAAACTTGTTTTATATTTGGATTTTGTGAGTGAAATAACAGATACTCTACAGGGAATCTATAAGACAAGTTATATCAACTCGGAAACGTTGGAAACAGAGTAAGTCTAAAAATATCAAAATACATTTTCTATAAAAATTAAAAATGCTAAAAAGTTAATGAATGCATATACCCCACTATTTCATCCAGCCCTGGTTTTCATTTGATTTATTAATTCAGTGCTTTTATTTATTTATTAAATTTCTTATCAACACTTGAAGTGTTGATAAGAAATTTTCCCCGTCAAATTTCTATTCAAAACAGCCTCAGCTCTCATTGACATTGGCTAAATACTCTTTTTCCCTTCTTACTGGTATTTACGGATTTGCTTCCCGTCATGTGCTTTCAATGAAGAATTTTTTCACTACGGTTTTCTATCTATTTTCTACAAGTTTATTTTTTTTTTCAAAACTAATTTCTACGGATGGCAACGTGAGATGTTTAAAGAACTTTTGTTTATGCGTTTGCACTTTAGAAGCCAATAAGATCAGGTAATTCTTAGGATCAGACAGGATTGATTATTATTAACAACTGAAAGTCAACAATGTGTAGTATTATGTCTCCTTAAAATTTCGGTTTATTTTGGCTTACGATAGATGGTAAAAAGTGTTTAATATGTATAAGGGCTCAATTCGATTCAATTCTGTATTGTAAAATCTTCTTGGCTTTGATATTGTCAACCTAGAATCCAGTGGGAGTGTCTGAAATGAAAGTTACAAACCACGAAAACCACGAAGAAAAAAATTACGAGTACTTTTTTGAGTCCCTCATAGTTTTCTTCAGCTCTAAAAAGATTTTTGATGATCATATTCGACGAACCAAATTTTAAAGAATGACCCCTCCTGTACTTGGTCGTAAACTATTTCATGGCACAAGTACTAAAAAATCTCGACAAACACGGATCCGCTGACCAGTATAATTCCTACCATTGTTCTAAAGAAGTGTTCTTCAACACTGCTAAAAACCATTTCGTAAGCTTTTCCATCTGTCATACTCTGATTTCAATTAAAAGCTCAAGTGACCTCAATTTAATTCAATCACTCCACTTAAACAGAAATTACTTTCTATCTTCATTGATACTCTGATTTCTTTCATAGTTGATGGAGAACAGCATTTATCCAGCCTATCTCCCAAAAAAAACAAACCTTCTTAGCTCTCTTACTATCGTCTAATTGCACTTTTATCTCTTCTTTCTGAGGTTATGGAAGCGCACATAAATTACAAGCTGAAGATCGAAAGCTTCTCAATGAACAGAAGTATGGCTTACTTAGCAATAGGACCACTGTTGATCTGATGGTATATCTCACCGAACAGTAGCATAAAACTTCGCATCGTTTTGAAGAAAGAAACATTATTGCACTTGATATTTTAAAAGTATTTGATAGAGTTTGCCATCAAGCTCTCTTATCGAAAGTGCATTTGGTATTGATGAACCTCTTCTTCTTTGGATTAGAAATTACTTTTCGAAGTGCTCAATACAAGTTGTATTGGACGGTTCTTAGTCTGAAAAACTAAAAACTGGTGAGCCACAGGGCTCTATTTTATCTCCGACTCTCTTTTTGATATTCATCACTGATCTTTTGTCTGAAACTACTAATCCATTATATTGTTTTGCTGGCGACAGTACTCCCAGCTTCTCATATTCGTTTCCAGATTCACGTCCTTGTCCTTCAGATATGGATTCAGAACAACAGAGTATGATATCTAAGCTCAATAAATTCTGATCTATATAGCATTGTCGCCAATTACGAAGTGCACTTGCTTTGAGGAAACAGAACAGCTTTCAGTATCTCTGCCTGAGATATTGCGGTCTTCCATCGGTTGCGATCCTTCGCGAGCTCCCTACAGTCGTCGCAACTAAGCGCTCTTGCGTCTGTAACCGCCTGGTCCCTGTGGAGGAGGTTCGGTCTTCCTCGTCGTCTCGAACCTGGGGGCTGGGATTCGTAGATTTTCATGGCTGGAGCGTTGTTATCCATTCGCTTGATGTGACCGAGCCAGTGTAGTCGACGTGTTTTAGCTCTTCGGACTACATCCACATCTTGGTACAGCTCGTATAATTCACGACTGAATCTTCTCCTTCATTCGCCCTCTTCACATCTAGTACCAAATATCCGCCGAAGTGCCCAGTAACAATTAACCCTTTTTACTTATCGCCCAGCACTCGGTGCCGTAGAGTAGAATTGGTAAAATTAGAGTTTTGTATAGCGTGCACTTTGTTTTTCAAGAAAGGAGTTTTGAACCCATTTGTTTGGCCAAACCGAAGTAGCAGCGGTTCGCAAGGGTAATTCTTCGTCGGATTTCCATTAAGGTGTCGATCGTGGAATTGATGTTTGTTCCAAGGTAAGTGAACTCCTTGATAGTGGGTCTCGACTTGAAGTTCGTTGGTCTTTTCCAGGACTTGCTTCAATGTGAAGATTTGGTCTATCGTGGATCTGTCTGGCCTGAAGCCACACTAATACGTGCCGATCATATAGTGTTGCAGAAAGGTGTTAGACGCTCACATAGTACTGTGGATAGGATCTTGAAGGCAAAATTAAGCAGGGATATGTAGATTTTTGTAGATTGGGCATAAGGAGCTATTTGACCAGTCGTCGGTCATACTTTCCTCCTCCCAAACTTGGTTGATGAAGTGATGCATGCATCTCCTCTAAACTTGAAGAGGTCCGCAGGTAGGCCATCCGAGCCGGCGGATTTGTTGTGATTAAGGTTGTGGATGGCTTTCTTAACCTTTCCAGTACTGGGGACTGGGACTGGATCTTCATTGACTGGTCTTATGCTTCTTCGCTAAAAACAGTGCTAAGTGTTTAGGTTTCCTTCAACGATGCAAGAAATTGTTCACCCTTGTGATCTGGCTGTAATTTTTAAAGTCTATTTTCGTTCGAAGCTTGAATACAATTCCCATGTTCATGCAGGTGCTTCAATTTTCCTCTTCAGTCTCTTGGATGGAATCTAAAACAGAGCTTTAAAAATGATAGGTGAGAATTATAACAGAAGCATTTGAATCTCTATAGCACCACCAATTTTTCATTATATTATCGGTATTTTTATAAACAGAGTTCTAGTGCAATAGGAGGTTACCTTCCTCTCCTGACACAATTTAACCTTAATACTTGTGCTTCAGGGAGCGTCCATCATTTTACCTACGAGCCCAACTTCGAACGACCTGTTAAGTTCAGAGATTTTTTCTTTAGCCGCACTACACGAATGTGTAATGTCATACCCAGCGCAATATTTCCCTCCCATTGTCATGTGTCATGATAGTTAAAACTTATGTGCATCGGTAGCTCCGTGAATCCTCTCTGACTTTCCTAACGCTGTGCTCAAATATTTTAAGTGTAGTTAGTGCGCACTAAATATTCTGAAGTTTTTTCTTTTTATTTTACAAATTTGATTCCGTAAATTAAAAAAAAAAACAACAATACTTTGCTTTTTCAATAGGTGGATGATAAGTACTCAATTCTCACCAATCGACGCACGCCGAGGGTTTCCTTGCTTCGATCGACCAGACAAAAAAGCAAACTTCTCAATCAGCATTACTCACGACCAATCAAAGACCACAGCCCTATCCAACATGCCTTCCAAAGGAATCACGTAAGTTCTTCTATACAACAACTTTCGACATTCGACGCCATATGTAAATTTTACTTCTATTTCCTTTTTTTGCAGAAAAGACCGTCCCGGTTATGTTAAGGAAGACTTCGAAACAACTCCCAAGATGCCAACATATTTGGTCGCTTTTGTCGTATCGAATCTAGTAAAGGCCAATTTCTCTGTTTCCGATAGAAATGCAAAGACAAAAATTGAATTCTACACCCGTTCCGAAGGCATTGACATGACAAACTTTGCCTACGATTTCACTCGTAGAATTCTACCCTTCTTCGAATCATACTTTGGCATCGAATATAAACTTCCAAAAATTGACATGGTCTCGGTGCCTGATTTTGGTTTCGGTGCAATGGAAAATTGGGGTCTAATTACATTTCGGTAAGTCAAATGCATGATATGAATAACTGACAACCCACATTGTTTGACATTGTCAACCCTATACACATAAAAGGGTCATAAACACTCGTGGTTATTGTTGCTTGTTAAGTGATGTTTTAGATGTGGGTAACTGTCTGTCTGACAATTAAGATGTCAAAGATGATTGTGGTGGGAAAACTATAATTTTTTTCTGTTACAGAGATTCATCCCTTTTGGTACCACAAGATCCAGAAAAGACCTCTTCGGCAGAACATACCGAAAATGTGGCAACAATTATCGCGCACGAGTTGGCCCACCAATGGATTGGAAATTTGGTCACTCCCAAATGGTGGGATGATTTGTGGTTGAAGGAAGGATTTGCCACTTATATGAGCTATGTTGCTGCCGACTCTATTCACCCCGAATGGAAAATCATGGACACTTTAACAGTCTTCGAATTCCAACAGTCAATGGACAAGGATTCCGATAACAGTTCGCATCCGATAACATTCGATGTGGCTTCGATCAATGACATTCATCGTATTTTCGATCCCATTTCATATTCGAAAAGCACAATACTTCTGCGAATGTTGAAGTCCATTGTTGGCTTTGAAGCATTCAGGGATGCTACTAGGGAATTTCTGAAAGCCTTCCAGTATAAGAATGCCAATCGAAATGATTTGTGGAGTTTTATGACTTTCCAGGGTCATGCTAAGCGCACTTTATCTCTTGATATGCAAATAAAGGACATAATGAACTCGTGGATTCATCAGGCAGGATATCCGGTGGTGACAATGAAGCGAAACGAAACAAGTCTGATAATCACCCAGCAAAGATATATGCTCCCGCAGAAAAATGACACAGATAACACTCGCTGGTACATTCCGATAACATTTGAAACCGACGAATCGAAGAAGGGCGATGACATCCCTACACATTGGATGACAAAGGACGACAAAGAGATAATGATCGAGGATGTGTTCAGTGATTCCAATAATACTGATGTTGTTGTCTATTTAAATTTGAATCGGCAAGGTTATTATCGCGTGAACTATGATTACCCATCGTGGATTGTGCTAAAGAAGAAATTCGGCACTTTACCCAGTATCACAAGGGCACAACTGTTGGACGATTCATTTCATTTGGCTCAAGCTGAATATCTGACATACGACATACCGTTGACATTTTTATTGGAGATGTATTCGGCGATTGAGGACGAATTGTTGTGGGCCTCCTCACAGCATGGTTTGAATTACATCATATTCATGCTGCACAGGGAACCAGCTTATGAGACATTTAGGGTAAGATTTGGTCCATGTTCATTGAAAATCTCCTTAAAACTCTGATAATTAGGGATTCTTTGATAGGGATACGTTTATTAAGAAGATGTGTGGATAATTTATTAAATATTTTTAGGCTTTCATGAGATTCATTGTCCGTCCAGCCTTTGATCACTATGGACTGAATGAACCCAGTAATGCAACACATGGCCAATTGATGCACAGGGCGAGAGTTGCACGGATGGCATGCAAATTCAACTATGACAGATGCACAACTGCTGCGCAATTGAAATACCGGGAATGGATGGGGAATAAAACAAATATGTAAGTTATTCTTTTCCGAAGTCATTGAAGTGAAGTTTTTTTAAGGTAGGTTCTCAGATGGGACAGAAACGAACCCACTTAGATGGAAGTACGATACAACACAATATATTATAGCATATGAGTTTATTAATAACAAACAAAGGGAATACAATGAACGACTGGATCGCACGAACTTGCTCTTATTTAAAAAACTACAAAATGTTATAAGACCAAAATATTCATAATTAATCGAACTCGAGATTTTGATAAAAGTTGTCATTAGGTACTATGATAGCGAAGAGAAAAAAATTTTTCTGTCTGTCTGTTCGAATACAGCTTAAAAGGCTCGGCCAGTTTTCTTTAAACTTGGTAGATATCATTTTTAATTTTTTTGCTCCACACATTTTTTTTTTCTTTTCTTTTTTAAGACCAAAAATACCTGACATAAGAATTTTTTTTTTCAAAATTTTAAAAATAATATTTTTTTCTCAAAAACTTTTTGACAGATTAAAAAAAAAAACAAAAAAATTCTGAAAAATTGTTATTTTGTTTGTTTTTGATTTTCTCAGAAACGCTACAACCGATTTTGATCATTTTTTGTATGGTCAAGCTCCCCAAGAGTTTAAATATAATAATTGTGTATATACAAATTCTCAAAATAATTTTTTTTTTCAAAACTCGATTTTTTTTAAACTTGACAAATAAAAGTTTCTCAGTACAGTAAAACCCGCTTAAGAGAAACGCCAAAATGTCACAGTCTTTCTTTCACTTAAACGAACCCCGCTTAAGTGAAAAATAATTTCACTTAAGCGGAGTTCGGATAAGTGAAAAAAAAAATTCACTTAAGCGGATTTAAAAATTCCATTAAGCGGAGATTTAATGCTAGAAACAGTATTGTTTTTATTTTTTGGACTTGCCTTGAAAGAAGTTAAATAAAACAACGATTAAATAACACAAAAATAATTTATTGAAAAACGAAAACTAGCAAATTTTTGTTCTGTTCGATTCAATTTTTTTTTCACTTAAGAGAGTTTTTTTCAACGAAGAATATTAAAAATTAACTGAAAATATGTTTCAGTTATCCGGGTTTTTCGCTTAAGCGAGTTTCACTTAAGCGGAGTGTTTTAAGGGAAATTGGTCGGAAAATACTTAGGGATAAAAAAAGTGTTTCAGGTAAGCGGGTTTTTCTCTTAAGCGGGTTTCTCTTAAGCGGGTTTTACTGTACAATCTAAATACAAAATGTGTGAAAAATAAATTGTTTTCGAACATCGTATTTTTCTGGAAAACGGTACCTTGAGTTTCGATAAATTTTTTTTGATTAATTTTTACGATACATAAAGCCCCTTTTAGACGATCAGTTGTTCCTTCAGTTATCAGTTCAGTTAAAAAAGGCAGTGTATTTAGACGTCAGTCCAGTGTTAAGCTTAAGTTAAGCTTTCATTTTACTTGTGAGCAGTTGAAAATCAGAGGAAATACATTGCGTAATGGACGATGAAAGCCTTATTGCAATAGCTATAGTTTTGTCGCTTAATAAATTAAAGCTTTGATCCAAGTGCCATTCAAGGACAATTGCATAATGGGTACATTTTGCTTTAACGACAATAGACAGCATTGAGTTATCGAAGCATTAAACTCCACACGATTGTTTATACCCTATTTAACAATACTGTTAGAAGGGAGTTTAATGAGCTAATCATACAATACCTTTGCAACATGGAATTTTACTCTTAGACTAAGTACAAGTTTATGGTGGTATATTTATAAGGAGTTAATAAATTACAAAAAGAAAGCCTTTAGAGAACTTTTCAATGATAAAGGACAAAGGACAGAAATTAAAAAAATTCTTGTTAAAATTTTCATGTTAAAATTTTCACCTAATAGAAAATGGAATATTATTCCACAGGGACATGAAATGAACGAAAAACATCTATTGAATGATCTGGAAGGTAATTTCTAATCCAAAGAATAAGAGCTTCATTGATACCTAACACACGCATTTTTTATAAGAGAGCCTGTTGCCAAAATCTATCAAATGCCTTAGAAATATCAATCATGTCCCTCCGCTCCGGTGATGATCCGACACATTCTTACTAAGCCGAAGTCGCTCTGCTCCGCCTTGTGCGAGGACGTCCAAAGCTATTAATAAATGAAAGAATTATACATTGGGGTTTGGCGGTATTGCACTGTGAACTAGAGCTCTGTCTAAATCTGGACGAACTTGCTTATCTTACAATTCTTCCTCCAGATCTATAGCTTTTAGAAATTTTAGTATTTTCGGCACCTTCAGAGAGGATTAGTCGCTCTCTTCTATCTGGTATTGTGCCAGATAGTTTTTCCTTGGTTTCATTCTAAGAGAGGATACTACTTAAGTTGATCTAGTTGGTAAAACGTCCTTGGTTGTAATTGCCCAGTAGTAGTTTCGGTTACCTAAGAATTGGAAGTTCTATCAAGTTTTTGGATCTTCTTGAATCCTATCATTTTTAACTTCCCATAGGGAGTTATTGTAATCAGTCCGATTTGTCAAATTGGAATTTTTGACATTTCTCGACGTTTCAAAATCCCTAGAGGCTATATCAATCATTTTTAGAGAGATGTCTGTGTGTGTGTGTACGTACGTTCGTACGTTCGTACGTTCGTACGTTCGTATGTTCGTACGTTCGTACGTTCGTACGTTCGTATGTTCGTACGTTCGTACGTTCGTACGTTCGTACGTTCGTAACGTCCGTAAGTTCTGGTACCATTTTTCATCGTCGATATCTCAATAACGAGTAAAGGTATCGACTTCAAATAAATTTTGCTTAATAGATAATACTCGTAACTTCGAAAGAGGCTGAAAGGGCGTTTATTAAAATTCAGTGAGTAGTTTTTTCACTATACCGGTTTAAAAAAAAGTAAACATTTTGGAAAGTTTCAAATATTTCACGAAAAAATAAAATTTAGTGTACTCATTATAAGGTCATACAGATTTGGTATGAATTTGGAAAAAAATGAACATACCGTTATTTTTTTAAATAAAAAAAAACTGAAAAAAAATTTTCATAACCCAGATATTCTAAGAACGGAAAACAATTTGAAATTCAAAATATTTTTATTTTACGAAAAATAATGTGTTTGACAACTGGTGAAAATTTCAAAAAAAATCAGTTTACAGTTTTTTTACAAAAAATAAAAAACTATATAAAATTCTATTGAAACTTGGTAAAAATTGTTTTTCGACTCAAATTTCTCGAGAACTAGTAGTGATATTGACTTCTAATTTAGTTTATTTTATACATAGTATAATTTTGTGCAATTGGTAAAATGTTGACAAATATTGAATTAATAGTTTTTTTTTTAAACAAATGGGAAGTTATCAGTGTGGGTCGCACCCAGCCTCTTTTTTAATTTTGTTTTTGGTTATGTTTGCTGCTATTCCGCAATAGGGCTCATCAGGCCCTGCTAAAAGGGTTCAAGTGCCTATTGTTACTAGGAGTACCCAATGAAATGTGACCGGGGTTCTCCGATCACCATTGCGTAATTTCATCTCGAAGCTAGAAAAAACAGCCACTCGGATCCAGCTCATTAAGACTTCCTGACTAAGCAGTGTCTTTCAAGCTGAGGTCCTGGCAGTGACAAAAGCTGCTAGACAAGTCTCAATAATGGCAATATCACAAGCTGATACTATCTACCTTTTTCAATGATAGCCAAGTGGCAATAAAAGCGATTGCTGCAATCAGAATAAAATCGAAGCTTTTAATCGCCGTCGCGAAGAGCTAAGGGTTCTTTGTACACAGCACAACACAAGGCTCCGTCTGTTGGGTTCCTGTTCATAATAGTGTCCCACATAACGAAAGTGCTGACGAGCTGTCAAGAATAGGATCAACACTTGATCTAAATCAGGCAGGCACAACTGTTCAGGTCCCAACTAGAACAGTCTTATTACCAGAAAACTATGACCTAGTTTCAGACAACAAAAGAACGACATTATCAACCAACTGAGTAAAATGTCTCTTTCTCTTCTCGTGAGCACCACCACCGCACCGGTCACAAACAAATAGGTTACCACAGGAAAAAAAATTAAACTCAGTATGGACGACTCATGCAGAGGATGCGGTGACAAGGAGATACATGAGAATACTCCTCACTACGTGTGTCATTGTCCTGCACTATGTCATCTGAGAAACAGGCTCCTATTAAGACACGATTTAGAGGAACTCTTTGACGTTCCAAGTAAAAACCTGTTGAAATTTATTAATGCTATCAAATGGCTTGGAAATTTCTAATCTCTATCAACCAGTAGACCACGAGCTTGGAAATCGCCTCCAACCACAGTCAAAATAAATTAAAATTGCTTCAGAACGAAAATATTAGAACTTTAGAACAAACGAAAACGATTGAACGACGCACGCACGCACGTGCTTCTTGTGGGACTTACTCAGCAATTCAGCAAACATTGATCTATCAAATTTACTACCAGGCGTTGCAAGGAGCCACATGCTCCTACGGGTCTGATGGAGGAATGATTTCTCAAGGCATCTGCCTCTCATCAGCCAGGTGGTTATGTGACGACAGACATTTCTTCAATAACTTAGAAGTACCCGCCGACAGTTCAGGCTATAGCTTGATGAAATTCATCAACACTTTAAACAAGCTTGAATGACATAAATAATTATCATAGGTTTATTTACATGGGAGTCAGGGTATTAAAACGAATTGACATTGATCTAAGGGTGTAGGTAACAAGATCAAATGTCCCATTAACCTAACCTTACCTCCTACTGATCTTCGACCGTAAAGAGGTTGTCTTTTAAGACGGCGCGCGTCCTTCGGATTTACACCTGCTGTCCTAAGAACGTCTCTGTTTTATGTCATCCTCTTATGCTTAAAACACGGAAGATCGTTCTGATCATTCCTCCTGAAGATCGTAGTTGTCTTTAACGCATTATGTATGGAATATGATGTGATGAGTATGGCGAGATCTTTAATGCTCATTTTGCATAACAGTTTCTCAGACTTAAGTTGTAATTTCAGCAATTTCGTTTTATTATCCCTAAGCATAGAGGTTGTGGTTGGTTTGTTGATGTATCTACACCTATTCCGTCAAGTACCCCGATCAGAAGAAATCGGGAAGCATTACATCAGGGGATTATAGGGGCTTGGCAAATGATTAACGCCACAAAGTTCACGTAATTCTCTCCGCTTATTTATAGTTGAATAATTATTTAAATAAAATGTTTCAATAATTTCAACACGTTGTTGCTGCTTTAGATTCTTCATAATAAATCCTTATAGGCCATTCTCTACGACCGGCAAATGCCAACTGACAAACAAATTCCATTCACATAAAAATAGCAACCGAATAAAATCGACCTTGGACATAAAACGCACCTTGTATAACTGGGTTTGAATGTGAGCCAAGCCGTTTGGTTCGTTTTGATAAAAAATATTGCTTTCTCCATCAAATCTGTATATGTATAAATATAGAGACAGCAATCATCAAAACTGAACAAAAGTTAATAATGAATTTTTGTCTCACAAATTTTCAACTGCCCGGCTAGCTCAGTCGGTAGAGCATGAGACTCTTAATCTCAGGGTCGTGGGTTCGAGCCCCACGTTGGGCGAGTTGTTTTTTTTTTTTTATTAATTTATTTATAGCAAATTCCCAGCCATACTTTTCCTACAATAATTTAATTAGAGAATAAAATATGTAATATTGAATTTCTTTTCCTCACAGGATCAAACCGAACTTGAAGGAAATAATTTACTGTTCGACGCTTGCTGAGGGCTCTTATCAGGAATGGTATTTTGCGTACAAGCAATACAAACGCACAACCAGCGCATCAGAGAAGGAACAAATCTTGGTGGCTCTTGGTTGCACACAAAAACCTTGGCTGTTATCAAAGTAAGTTGAAAACTATAATTGTAGTTAACCAAATTAGAGAAAAACAAATCTAATAGGCGAAATAAATCAATTTAAATATTTATTAGATACCTTACTTGCCAACCTTCTGTTAGTTAGATTAAATGAATAAATAAAAAAAAAACTCAGGTTCTACCGAGATTTGAACTCGGATCGCTGGATTCAAAGTCCAGAGTGCTAACCATTACACCATAGAACCGTTAGATTTTTTGGCTCTAACTTAATATTTAACAAAAGAAGGAAAATAGATATTGGGGAGTTTTTAGGTTTATGTTTTGTTTTCTTATTTTGCTCTTTTTTTTTACTTTTTTTCTGAAATTGATGTTAATTTAGAGTTTGTACAGAACATCATACCATGCCGCGATTCTTCTTTAAGTGACGAAGAAAGTGTTCTAAGGATATTATAAGGGTTTTTCAAAGATGCCTTCAGGTTAGGATTAATTCCTTTAGCGACATATTGATATCTGGGTCTTGAAGAAACATTTGACTATCGCTTGTCATGGATCTTATCCGACTCCCTACTTATAACCGAAGCAATACAACTTGGTAAATTTTAAGCCATAAACTGAGAACCAATAAATAATACAGTTGCATATTTTTGCCTAAGTTTCGAGACACTATTTTTACTGTCTCTTCGTTTCGCAACAGTTCTTGTTCCAGCAACAGGGTAGAAGACCGCCACTACGAAGCCAACCTCACTTAAAAGAGAAGGTATTGTAGAACTTATAATAAATAAGTTACAATCTTATTTGCTATAGCGGCTAAACCTAATCCAGCTCAACCAACGCATTCGCTCTCTCTAAATTCTCATTTACGAAACTTCTGGGATCCAGTTTAATTAGCCTCTGAAATTAGTTACCCTTTCTTGAGAACTAACATACCTGTCGAACAATGTAACGTTTAGTTCGTTACCAAACCAGGTTCTGACTTTCTCTTCAGTTTCGATACATTAATTAGAGCTCTGCTTTTCATAAACTTCTTACTCAGGTCATTAATGAGGCCAAGTCGTTAATTTTTCCAACACGGTACACTCGGGGTTTTATATGTGGAATATAACTTCGTTTAAATTCCCGCTTCTGCTTCTTATGGTGGAACGGATTCGGCGAGGGTCTATGTTATTTTTACTTTAAGGGCATTGGTCGATTGTCGTCAATTCGTATAAGCCTGGGACTTCAGGAAACCCCACAAGAATAATTCTAGCTTCTGGCTCATTTGGATTTTGTACGAGTGTAGGCCTAAGTCCCGACGCAAAATTCTCCAAGTTGAAATCTGCGGAAGGCCAACTTCATGTAAACGGCAAAGAATTCTGCCTCAGGTTCTGATACGAGGGCGGGTCAATAAGTCCGTGACTTTTGGAATAAAACACAGATTTTTTGATAAAAAAATAATTTTATTTTTCAACGTAGTCTCCCTTGAGCTCTATACACTTTGTCCAACGCTTCTCCAATTTTTTTACCCCTTCCAAAAAAAATGAGAAAATAGGCCTTTGTTTGCGAGATGACTTCATCATTGAAGTCAAATCTTTTTCCACCAAGCCATTTCTTCAGGTTTGGGAACAAGAAGTAGTCGCTCGGAGCCAAATCTGGAGAATAGGGTGGATGAGGGAGCAATTCATAGCCCAATTCATGGACTTTTGCCATGGCAACTGCACATGTGTGCACCCTTGCATTGTCTTGGTGGAAAAGAACTTTTTTCTTGGCCAAATGAGGTCGGTTTTTTTTTCAAATCGTCATTGAATCGGTCCAATAAGTTGGCATAATATTCCCCATTGATTGTTCTTCCCTTTTGAAGGTATAGTCAATGTGGATTATCCCGCGTGCATCCCAAAAAACAGTCGCCATAACTTTATTGGCTGACAAACCCACCTTGGCCTTCTTTGGCGCCGATTCACCCTTAGAAACCCACTGTTTTGACTGTTGTTTGGCCTCTGGTGTGGTGATGGATCCATGTTTCGTCCACGGTTACAAAACGGCGCAAAAACTCCTCCATATTGCGATTAAAGAACGCCAAACCTTCCTGTGAAGTTGTTACACAATTGCGTTTGTGGTCGACTGTGAGCAAACGCGGCACCCATCTTGCGGAAAGCTTTCTCATGCCCAAGTGATCATTCAAAATTGAAACCACTGAGCCATGCGAGATCCCTACGGCTTCCACAATCTCTCGCACTTTCAATCTTCGGTCGGCCAACACCATGGGTGATATGCATAAAACGGAAGTATTTACTACAAGTAAAAGATAATAGTAAATACTATAACTTAAAGCAAATGGTTAAATCTAAAGTATTTACTTTATTCCATATGCATAAAGTTTAGTACTTACTAACTGGCAAATACTTTCAGTATATACTAAATTCATCCAAGTAAATACTAGAATTCATCGGAAATTGATAGTAAATACTTTTTTTTCTTATCGGGTTAGTAAGCAAATAGTTTTTTCCCAGATTAACCGTTTAATCCCTATATTAAATTAATGTTGCCCTTCTTGTTGTTTTGTAAACATCTGTTCATGAAATTTTATCAATCATTAATTTATTGAAAGTCGAATGAGCAACAATGAAGAACGAAGGTTTGTCAATAAGCCAAATGCATCTAGTTTTTGTGCGTATTTTAAAAGTACATAGTGTTCTTATGAATAACTCGCAGCAACCGGCAGTAAAAAAAAGCGAAGTCAGAGGCACAATAAATTTCTAAGCATTCAAGTTAAAAATAAGTTCTGCTAACTCCAATCTTTTGATTTGACCAGATCTTCGGGTTTCAAGTACACTGGCCATTACGTGTTCATCATCAACGGTGTTCCCATTTTCTCTGCTTTCTGATAGTAAATCGAAATTGTTGTCATCTCTCAAGTATTTTCCAATATTGTGCAAAACGAAACAAGCGACAATTATATTTGGAACGTTTTCTATGTGAAGGCGTACGCAATTTTGTAAGATTCGAAATCTTTTCTTCACTTGGCCAAAACATCTTTCAATTATGACCCTTTCTTTTGAATGCAGTTTGTTGAAAGCTCTTTCTTGGTTACTCGTTGGGTTTTTAAAGGGTGTCATTAGCCAAGGTGTGATCCCATATCCTTCGTCTCCTAGTAAAACAATGTTAGTGGAGTTTCTCATAATGGGTTCCACAGCACTGTTTCTCCAAATTCTGGAATCGTGAACTGAGCCCGGCTATCGGCAATAAACACTTGTAAAATATTCCATTGAATTACAAGTTGCCTGGATATTGATGGAAGCATATCCTTTTCGGTTAATGTATTCTTCCGAATGAAATCTAGGTTGTAATATTTCCACGTGAGTACAGTCCAATTTGCTTAGCCAATCATTTTTTGCTCCCAGCTGTTCTTCATAGCTCGATGAAAATTTTATCCAATGAGAAGCTTTGTCTTTTATTAATTCTTCAACAAAATTAACTGTTCTGGATACAGTACTCTGATGAACGCCTATATCTTCACCAACGCCAATCTTTATCTTTTCTTGATGAGTGATTGCCCCTCCTCTTGTTTCAGTTTGAGCTCCTTAAAAAGTATTATACAGGGTGATTGGCATAAGGTGTGACAAAAAGCTAGGGCGTGTAGGTTGGACTTAGACAAGAAAAAAATCGTATGGGAGGGGGGTCTATTTCCCCCCGTTTAGGCGGGAGGGGCAATTTAAGAAAAAAATCACTTAAAACAGAAAAAAAATTATTAGAAAATAACGGTGATACCTACAGAGTAATGCTATGGCATTTTGAAAAGCCAGAAATACATTCTTTAATTTTGTTTTCAAATAAAGTTGTTCGAGTGAATATTTTTTGAAAAATTAATTTTTAAAATCAAAATCTTGAAAAAAAAATGAAAAATTTTTTTTTTAAACAAATTTTTTTCAAAATTTTACGTAATTAAGTATTATTTTCTTATTCAATATTCAATGCTCATATTAATTTTTGATCAAAGACAAAAAACCGGATGTCAAACTGTTTTGTAGTTTTTGAGAAAATCAAAAATAAGGAAAACTACTTTTGTTCTAAGAAAAGCCTTTTATTTTAGTTTTTATACGTTTTTGGATTCTTAGGTGAATTTACGATTGAAAGGATTAACTTTCTTTTTATTATTTTTTTAATTATCGTCTTATAAACATACAATAATGTGACAAAGTACTGGATTAACCATATTTCACACATTTTTTTCATTGAGAACACCTGCCTGAGAGCATTGGATTAATATTGACCTGCGAATGTTTTTTAAGTAATGCAACGTTACACGCCCTAACTAGTGACAGAAAAGTGCAATTGCGAAATAAGAACAAGAATGTTCCTGAATCTTGAAATCAATTAAAATAAGAAATACATGCATATTTAGATAAAATACGTAATTATTGTTTATTTAAATTTTTAACAATTTTTTAACTAAAGCTTATTACAAAAAATTATTTGAAAAACATTCGCAGGTTAATATTAATCCAATGCTCTCACGCAGGTGTTCTCAATGAAAAAATGTGTTAATCCAGTACTTTGTCACTTTATTGTATGCTTATAAGACTGATAATAAAAAAATTTAAAAAAAAAAGTTAATCCTTTCTTTCGTAAATGCACCTACGCCAAGCCGACCCCACCATAATAAAAAAGTCAATTTTAAACCAATGCTCTCACGAAGGTGTTCTCAATGAAAAAATGAGTGAAATATGGTTAATCCAGTACTTTGTCACATTATTGTATGTTTATAAGACGATAATTAAAAAAATAGTAAAAAGAAAGTTAATCCTTTCAATCGTAAATTCACCTAAGAATCCAAAAACGTATAAAAACTAAAATAAAAGGCTTTTCTTAGAACAAAAGTAGTTTTTCTTATTTTTGATTTTCTCAAAAACTACAAAACATTTTGACATCCGGTTTTTTGTGTTTGATCAAAAATTAATATGAGCATTGAATATTGAATAAAAAAATAATACTTAATTACGTAAAATTTTGAAAAAAATTTGTTTAAAAAAAAAATTTTTCATTTTTTTTTCAAAATTTTGATTTTGAAAATTAATTTTTCAAAAACTATTCACTCGAACAACTTTATTTAAAAACAAGATTAAAGAATGTATTTCTGGCTTTTCAAAATGCCTTAGCATTACTCTGTAGGTATCACCGTTATTTTTTAATAATTTTTATTCTGTTTTAAGTGATTTTTTTCTTAAATTGCCCCTCCCGCCTAAACGGGGGGAAATAGACCCCCCCCTCCCATACGATTTTTTTCTTGTCTAAGTCCAACCTACACGCCCTAGCTTTTTGTCACACCTTATGCCAATCACCCTGTATATGTATGTATATGAACCATTTGTTCAACATAAGACTCTATATAAACTTGGCGACTAAGGTCAAGTTTTAAAACTTCGCCAGTAACTAAAAACCACTAACTCCTTTAACTAACGAAAGCCTATTGGTATAGTATCGCAATATACATATATAAAAGTTTTCATAAGTGTTTGCTTCTCGTAAAATTATAAATTATATTTTTAAGTTAACAGGCGTATAAGAAAATAGAAAGTTTTACACCATTTCCGCGAACCAACAAAAGGCTCCAAATAGTAAGGGTGTGTCAAGTTTTAAAACTACAAATTACGATTTTGCAATGACTTACCAATGAAGTATTCACTCAACCAATCTACGTTTTCCCTCTCAAAACGATAGAGTTGTTTAAAATTTGATTCTGAACCCGATCTTCGACTTTTATAGACTTTTTGTTAACTAACGCGTACAAATTCCGCCATTTCAGTACAGTCAACAGTAACTTAATTTTAATTTATATCAGCGACGTGAATCCTTTGAGAATAGAGTTAAGACTGTAAGTTTTTATGGTTTCGAAGCTACAAAGTTATGTGTTTAAATCAAAAAAAGTATGTACTTTTAAATTTTCATGTTGCTATCCTTTGACTCTGAAAAAAAGAAGTAATTCCTACAGAAAAAAAGTACTTGCTACTTTTTATGCATACGGAATAAAGTATTTACTGAAAAAGTTCATCCGAAAAAAGTAAGTACTGTGGCCTCAAGTAAATACTTTATTTTCAGCATTTACTGCATTTTTATGCATATCAAAAAAAGTAATTACTTAGAAATTCTCAAGTAAAAGCATTTACTATCTTTTATGCATATCACCTCATATCGTGAATTTTTTCGATTGTTTCGGGTGTAGAGACCTCAACTGGGCGTCCAGGACGTTCGGCATCTTCAGTGCTTGTACGGCCACAACGAAATTCAGTAAACCACTTTTTTACCATTGAAATCGATGGTGCAGAGTCCCCATAGTATTTATCAAGCTTAGCCTTGGTCTCGGTAATGGTTTTTTTTCGCAAGAAATAATGCTTAATAAGCACACGAAATTCACTTTTTTCCATTTTCTCCTCAAATTAGTGAGTAGTCTGATAAAAATAGCTGTCAAACACAAACTAATTGACGCAGCAAGCTTAAATTTTGACAGGAGTCAGCTGACAGATGCCTGTTGACAGGAGCAGTGTTGCAGCTGTTTCAGTAAAGAGGTCAGAAATTCAAAAAGTCACGGACTTATTGACCCGCCCTCGTTTATACACTTTCAGGAACCGCGGCGATGTTCCCCACCAATTTTGCGTTCCTTTGAAAAAAATTTAGCTAGAAGGTCGTCTATATTAAAATTAAGATCAGCTTAAAACATAAATATGGTTTTGTTGGTAGTTTCTTGTAACTTTCCCTTGAACAAATTTTTACAAACAATCCTCAGTTTCAGTTGTCCTTATAGAATTTCATATGTATGGTCGGATTTAATTTGCCAAGAGTGGCACGAAATCTCAAGACGCCACAGCCTGTCCTGCATTTTATAGCAACCTGGTTGAACATTTTTCGATTCCATTGTTAGCTTAATCTAGTACAGAAGAGTATTGAAATGATTTACCAATTCATACATGGTTTTGTTGACCAAAAATGTATTTATTCTCTATTTTTATCAAAGGTTCCTCAACTTGACCATCGATCCGTCTTCTGGTATCCTTAAGCAAGATGGAGCTCGTGCGTTTAGTGCTGTGGCTCAAAATCCAATTGGATTCGAAATTGCATTCGATTTCCTCGCAACGAACATAAAAGAGATCTCAGAATAGTAAGTTAACCAAACCTAAAAACAAACTCATTAACTCATAACCTTCTTGTTTTTTCTATGTGTATATGCAGCTTTGGAGATGGATTCTCAACCCTCACAAAAATGATCGACTCAATCACCTCATTTATGAATAAAGACTATCACCGGGAGCAACTTGAACGTTTTGCCATACGAGCCCGTAAATTGGGACTTACATCCGTAGAGAACACAATTCAACTTGCAATGGAGCAAGTAAATAATAATATCTACTGGAGAAATCGGTCCTACTATAGCCTCAAGGGTTTCCTTGAAGCGATAGTCAGTGAATTTCGTATAAATATATTCTAAGTAGATATTAGAAATTATTTTTTCTTTAATCTTTGGTTAAGCTTAAAATTTATTTCTAACTTTTAAAATAAATCTTAAAAAGTGTATACTATCTATATTATTATTTTAGTAAAATAAGTCCATAAAAGAGAAGTTCTAAAAATAAGGCCCATTTTTTTTTAAATAAGATTTATCATATAATTTGCTTACAAGTGATATAAATTTTAAGATTATATTCATCCCTATTGCGATTGTCAACTGTTAATTGATAATTGATAAATTGTCAAATTTTTAAATTTGGTTATTTAAAAACTTATGAAGAGTTCACCGATAGTTATCAGTTTTCTTGCAATACACAATGGTCGGCATAGTTCTCATAATGATCAAAACTCTTATCAATTTCATTGTTAAATATAAATTTTCAATATGTTACAATTGTTAATTGATAGTTGACAGTCGCAAAAGGGGTGATTTTCCGAAGCTCGAAATGTATGAGCTCGGTGGCCTTTTGTAAGATTTATTTTTTTTTACATTATGGGTGCAAAAAAAATATAAATAGAGCGAAAACTGAAAGACTAATGTTCCTATTATTCATTAGATTTTACATTTTCATTATTTTACAGTTAAAATATATCTGGAAAATTATAATTTTGTGACTTTGGGCTAAGTGTGTCATTCAAAAAAAAAAAAAAAATAGAAGAAAAAAAAAATATTGTTTGTGTCAAATAGATATAGGTAATCGAATTCGAAATTGGATTTCTTAAGCCCATGTTTGCATTTGCATTAAGCAAACAAAAAAAAAAAACATCTATTTTTAAATCATACCTAAACATTTTGCACCTTTGATTGTTCGTTAAGCTTTAGGCAGCTTTTAAGTGGAACGAAAATTAAAATACCATGTAATATCTAATAAAAAACTGCCCTTAAAGTTAAACCACATTGTACACTATTAACTTTACGAAGAAATTAAAACTTAATCTTTTTTTTTTAATTATGTATATTAATTATAAAATAATTATTTTTTACAAGACCTTCATTAAATGATAATCATAATTATGTTGGATAAAGATAAACTAACATAAACTTTAACTAAAACTGGAACCGTCTGTAACAAAAAATTAATAAAAAGAAAATACACACGCACTTAATTAGTTAAGTAGAAATTTAAACTTAAAAACTACAAAAGAGAAACTCACAAAAAAAAAAGTTAAAAATAAATTAAATTTAAGCAAATAAATTTCGAATTAAAAAAACAAGAACTATTTTAAATAAAACCAATTGAAGTATTCTCGTCACAAAAAATGCCTCCTTATTTTATCATTGTCGTTTGCTTAGGATTGATTAACAAAAAACAGCAATTTGAAAAAGTAATTAATGTAACCAGAAAAACTCAGTTCTGTTTTTTTGGATTATTGCATAAATCATATTAAAAATCCCACATTAAATGCCTTAAAGAAAATAATAGAAAAATACTGAGAAAGTGAATGTATTTATATACAAATAAATAATAAATGAGCCTTAAAAAGAGTGTCCTTAAAACAATTATAAAAAATCATGTCAAATGTTAAAAAAAGAAAAACAACTAAAATGCAAATGCTTAAAAACTTTTTTGTTTCCTTTGCGCAATGAGATTGCATTACAAATTTAAACATGAAGCATTTGTTTTTCATCCATCACTTTATTTATTATCAAATTTTATTAATGATGAATAAATTTAAATGTGAAATATAATAATAGTGCGTTTTATTTAAGCAGTCTTTTTTATATTTTGCGCGCACTAAAGGGATTTTGACTACCCATAATTAATTGAAAACATTGCGAGGGTTTTAGGAAAGTTAGGGAGGATTTAAAAGGATTATCGATGCACATTGGTCTTGAATGTATAAATATCGCAATTGGAAGGAAATATAAGACCGGGTAAAGCATTCCACATTTGTGTAGTGCGGCTGAAGAAAGAATCTGAATTTTACAATGTGACCGAAGTTGGACTCAAGTACAAACTGATGGGCATTACCTGAAGCGCGAGTATTACGGTTAAATTGTTTAAGGGGAGGAACGCAACTGGCTATTTCACTAGAACCAGCGTTGCCGATGTGGCACGATCGTGCCATTTTGACACGGAAATTTTCTCGTGGCACGGTGGCACGGAAAGTTTCAATATGGCACGTTTTTTCATTATTTTACCTAAACGCGTTTAAGATAATTGACCCAACCTTTTTAAAAAATAATCCAAACATACAAAGTATTTTGCCACACTTCAATATTTTGGTATCAGAATTTTCTCATCTATATAAGAGTGCGAGAAAGATGTTCTTTTTGGCGAAATAAGAAACATTTTTGAGATTGGACTAGCCGAAAGTATTTTTCTTGAAGATTCAGAAATGTTCTAGTTGTACAAATTAAAAAAACAATATTGACGAAGGAATGTTCATTAATATTTCAAAATTTATGTGGATTCTTTTTAGTTTGCCTTACGGAAGTGCATCAGCAGAGCGAGTGTTTTCAAGGCTAAATAATATTTAAACAAACAACAAAAACAGACTGTCATACAAAACAATTAATGCTATAATTAAATTATTAAGCCTAGTAATTGTCAAAATTTCAAACCTCTAGCTAATTTATTTATTTAACTTATTATAACAAAGCTTTATTACGTGGTTATATTTTTAAATAATAATAATAGGTACTCATCATGTGATGTGAAATAGGTAGTTACATAATATCTACATACTTATTACTTATTATAAACTTGCCAAAAACTCTTGTTTCTGGAAAATACCTATACACGAATAGAGGAAGTGATTTTTTGTTTGTTATTTGTTTGTAATAGTATTTAATTAAAGAAATAATGGTAAAATAGTGAAACACAGGAATCAGTGCGGCAGCGGTGCTCGAGCGATTTAAATGTTTCTCTTATAATTCTATCACCTCTAATTTTTGAAGCACTTTTTTGGATTCTATACAAGAGACTCAAGTGGGTTATTGAAGTAGGTACCTGCTTAAATATGGGATTTATACTCAAGCTTTTAAAGAATATGTGCTTTATAAATTACAGCCAGTTCAGAAGGGGTGACAAATTTCTTGCATCGTCGAAGGAAACCCAAGCAACTAACAGCGTTTTTAGCGACGTGGAATATGTGCTCATTCCACACAAGGTGGTCCGTAATGCACATACCGAAAGCTTTATTGTATGCATTTCGAGACGCGAAATATTATAAGAATTGCCTCAAATTTAACTAACTCCACGATGAAAATCAAACAATTAGCTGGGGTAAGTGCAAGCAAATCAACTGTTCTTCGAGCTTTTTTAGGTGCTCAAAACTTGAAATTCAAAAAGCTAAAAAAAAAAACAAACTTAACGCTGCAAGAAAAGAACGGCGGTGGTTGGAGTTCGCGCGTCTTCACATGACATGATATGCGCAGGTTGGAAGTGTTTTAAATTGAAGAATAATGTGGTGTTTTTTGATGAGAAAAAGTTCAACCTAGATGGTCCTGATGGGTATAAGTTTTATTTCCATGACATCCGCAAAGACGAATGCTTTTTGAACCGAAATCATTCCAAGAAAGGAGAAGTATGGGTGTGGGGTGCCATTTCGTACTACGGCGCCTTCGAGTTGATTTTGTGTCTCACAAAATGACAGAAATTTCTTATAAAGCTCTTTTGCAAACAGCTTTTCCAGCCATAAGAGAGCTTTTTGGACCTATTCAGTAGATTTGACAACTAGAAAATGCTCAGATCCACAACGCACACTTTGTAAAAGCATTTATCCCCAGTGAAAATGTGGAATTTTTGCAGTGGCCTTCATACTCACTTGATCTAAACATCATTGAAAACCTTTCGGGATGGCTGACCCATCAAATTTATGAGGATGGTAAGCAGTATGAAAGCTGTGAGGAGATTATTGCCGTAATTAAAGAAGCCTTGTCTAAGATTTCATTAAATTATTTAAGAAAATTGTATATGAATCTCTTAGAGGTAGAATTTTTGATGTAATTTCAAATCGTAGAGGTTGTACAAATTATTGAAACTGTGAAAAATAACTTCAATAACAATAAAAAAGTAAATAGAAAATGTTAAAAATTGATCATTTTTTTTTGTAACTTTTAACAAGTGCGTCTAATCAAGTGAACCGATTTATTTGAGCTTTTTTTGCACTAATACGAAGAAAGAGATCAAAACAACCGTTAAGTGTCTCTCACTAATCTTGAATTTAGGTTTTATTCTTAGAGAATTTAATAACCTTTCAAATGAATGGAATTCTTTGGTTTCATGAAGAAAAATAAAAAGAAAAACTACAATTTATTGAGAGAAAAAGGGAGCGTCTAATCATCTGAACCGCACTGTATGTATAATATAAATATAAATAAAAGTTTATAAGCGTGAAGCTGATGATGGCACGTTAACCGCCGCACAGTGGGGCGACTTGTATGGGAGAACGGAAAAAAGTCCATAAAAACCGTACCATTTAACCAATTTGGATGAAATTTTCAGAAATGAAAGTAGTTTTGGAAAGAAATCTCCACAAAAAATTTCCACCCACTGCCACGCCCACTAAAAAAAACTCAAAATTGATAAAATCCAGGTTTTGTTTGAAGTAAAGATGGTGCTCTTTTTGAAGTAAGTTGGCCATTCAAATTTTCCACACCCTCTTTTTGGCGTTTTTTACTATTTTTTTTACCTTTTTGTAGTATTTACTTGTTTTGTATGAAGGCGGTCTTTTTTAGTGCGATAAAATCGGAACCACGTAACTGATTTAAATAAAGATTTCAAATTTTATAAAGGTTAGCTTGAGAAATGAAAACAAAATGTTTCCACCCAATGACACGCCCACAGAAAATTTTATCTAAATTCCAAAGTTAACAAGTTAAATTTTGAGTAATTTGAAAAATATATTTTCGCGAAAAAAAGCAAATAAAATGCTTGATTCATAGAATCATTATGTATGTATGTATGTATGTGTCGGCTTATACGTAAATTTTTTTAGAAAGATAATAGAAAGAAGCGATGTTATTCTTATTATCGGATAAAAATTATGAAAATTCAGGGTTTCGTGTTTATTATAGCGAAATTGAGTGTAACCAAAGAAGTAACTTTTTATGTTGTGGTAAATCATAAAAATAATGTAACCATTAAAAGCTGACAAGTGTTAATTTACAAACGCATAGTCAATGAATGCATTAAGCCAGCAACACGTTATATGTTAAGTGTTTACTACTGAAACTTGCATCAAATAATGGACAAACTTCAAAGCAGAACCAAAAAACAACGCACAAAATTTTTAAGACATTTTTCTCAATTTTGAAAAAGAGGTTTTTGGAAAGAAGTATACATTACGAAATAGAACCATAAGTATGTAAGCACGTATGTAAAAAAAAAAGAAAACAAAGAGTTAAATTTATATTAATATTAATTCTAAGTCATTAAAAATGTATATAACTTCGCCCATTTTACACCTAATTCTTATTGATGTAACATTTAACTCTGGTTTTTGCTTTTCAAATAAAAAAAAATCACAATATTGTTATCATATATTGCCAGCTGTAAGTAATTATTGTATATTTTTCCTAATTATTGAATAAAGGTTATACAGATACAATACAAATATTCCTTTTTAGGAAACAGAAGTGAAAAAAAAAATGATTTTTTTGCAAGATTTCGTAACTTTAAACCTGTTCACTGTGCGGATTTGCAGGTATTTGCAGCTAAATTTTGTTTGAATGTAAACTTGGACATGTCTACATCCAGAAAATAGCTATCTCAGAGCAGAGGAATGTGGAGCTTTTTTTATATGACTACAACTTTCCATTACTGTGGACTGAGTCTTATTTTGTGCTGCCGTAATTCACTCAATTTTTTTTGCTGAGTTTGACCGCTGTATTGTATTACGAGACATCCCAAATAAGCAAACAAAAAACAATCCCATTTTTAGTTCATCCCGAATAGACGTAACACCCTAAGAAAGTCAAATCAAATTCTCACACTATTTCAAATATTTCGACTTTGAGCGTCTTTTTAGGTGTTAAGACTTCAGTTTTGGCCCAAATCCTTAGTGTTTCCAGATTCTCTGGCTAATTTACTGTGAGAAACATGAATCAGCTAATCAAAATCAGCACTTTTGCAAAATCGAGTTTTGTCCGCCTTGGCCCCACTGTGCGCCGCCGAAATGCATACTTATTAAGTTTTAACTACAAAAATAAAAAATTATTGTGTTTTTTCTTTCTCGGGAAAAAAGTGTAAAACTTTATTTTTGTTCTTAAAACTAGATTGTTATAATCAATAAGGAACATTACTCATATATAAAAATTAACCAAATGAATCTCTCAATTTGAGCCTCAATGGGCTATATTTAAGAGAACTTCCACAGGAATATCGCTCTTACCCTATGCAGATAAATCATTACAGACACTTTAAGACTATTTGAAAATATGGTCGCTGAAATAAAAAAGAGACACAAATATTATAATTATAAAGTGTTTTTCAATCGGCGCGGTAGATTTTGGCGGCCTGTGACGGCCATGTGGTTCTATTGACATCTGTCAAATTTGTTGTTTATTATTCAAATATAGCGTTTTCATTTACTTTTTATTAATCCGAAAGAAACTTCCGGAAGTCTACAAACCGGAATGCCAAACGAACAAGTTGCGATTTTTGAGTTTGAAGTTTATGTTTCGTTTACCATTAACGTCCTCGAAAAAATGGAAATGCAAGAAGTCGACAAAGTTTTAAGCAACTTCAATAGTTCTGGCTACTTTGGCGACCAAATTGAAGTTCAAAATTTCAATACGGTAATTTAGACAGCAAAAGACAAAAGGATTTTACTCACTGCATTGTGGAAGTATTCATTGAAAAAGCGACAAAAATGACTTATAGAGATATGGATCAATGGACTCATGCCACAGTCGATTCTTAATACGTATTTTTTTATTTCGAGTTATTTGTTTTACTTTTTTTTCTTATAACAATTTCTTCACTTAAAACTACACACATTTTTTTGTTTACAAAAAGAAATATTTAATTCAAAATATTTAGTTCAAAGTAAAAACAAAATATTAACTCGAAAACGAAGTAAAAACTAGAAATGTATCTATTTAGTTTTTCAAATTAAAATTAAAATGTAATTCACCAGCGAGTTACTGACTTATGAATTAAAAAAATTTAAGTTATGAGCAAGTCAGTGACATATGAAAAAATAATGATTCAAAATAGCTTTTGGTCTTTAGTCCACAAAAACTGGCGTTTCGTCCCGGCGATCTCACATGGACTCATCAGTTGACTGTGAGGACCTTGTCAATACGCAATTTTTGTTAAATTCAGTTCATCTTACATCGAGTTTTTTACAAAAATCCAATTAAAATTTCACATTTTAGAATATAAGGGGTATATGATAAATAATTTGTTATGCAGATTTAATAAATAAAACTAAAAATATTTTTAATTTATTTATTTCTATATCAAATATCTATATCTTTTTATGATACTTTTTATTTTATTTATTTCAACTTTTCTTTAAATGAATTTAGCATAAACCACAAGAATTTTGTGAAAGGTAATCTTAAATTATATCAATTTAATATTTCTTAAGCCGAATTTTACGTGGTTTTGTATTGCAAACTCTAGTTTGGTGGTGGCGCTGAAATTAGCGCTAGATTTTACAGTGGAGAGTATAGGAAAAGATACAAAACAAGTACATAGTTATAAAGAGAATATTTTATTATTAAATTTAGCAGAGCCAAAACTAACAAGTACTTACTATCGCTATGCTTAAGAAGTCGCCCCAATCGTTCGTCTTCATGAGAGCAATATAAGTTTTATTTAAAAAAGTCTTTAGGTACAAATAAGAAACTCTCCAAAAATTTAACCAACTTTCAACAAATTTAACTTTATTAAGTTTGCTATAAAGATTTCCACATACTTTTCTTCTATAATTTTATATTTCATATTATCTTGGGAACTTGATTCTTACTGTACCTATTTCCGTTATTTTGTCTCATTTACCATATACTACAACCACAACAACAATATGGTTATTGACTTTGATAGTAAGACAAAAATAAAAAAAAACTCTTATTAGGTAGGAAGTACAAAATACAACTTGAACTACAAATTTTTATCTGGGGATGTAGCTCAGATGGTAGAGCGCTCGCTTAGCATGTGAGAGGTACGGGGATCGATGCCCCGCATCTCCAATCGTTTTTATTTTGTTTAGTTTAAACAATATTGTTATTATAAATTCCATTTTAATTGAATAATATTACAATTCTTGAATCAACAATATTCCTTCTTGTTCTCTTGACCTTGCATGATGAGGCTTCTCAATTTGTAATCTTATTTCCGGTTTACTTTTTTGGACCTGAGGAGCCTTTTCAGTTCTTTCGTTTAATGCCTTGGTCTTTCCTCCAGCCTTGGGCGTTACTTTTCCGAAATTCTCCATTGTTTTTATCAAACTGCTTTTAACAACTTTATTTGGTTTAATCAATTCAGCTAAGTTGTAGTCTATCGGAGCCTTGGGTTGTTCTAAAGCAGCCTTAGATGGCTTATATTTCTGAATGGATTTTTCGTTTGAAGAACCACACTCCATTATTTGAAGTCGTGTAGCATGAATTGGTGCAACCTCACCCAATTCTTTACGAAGACCCTCCAAGGCCTTACAGGCGATTGCATTTGTGGGTTCAATAAGCCTTACCTGTTCGTATGTTCGAAAAGCGTCATGTTTCCAGTCCATGCCCATGTACGCTTCGGCTTTACGAAGCCATGCCTTTAAATTTGATTTATCAAGCTGTAAACATTCATTGCAATCCGCAAGCGCATCTGCATACCTTTGCAGTTTTAAGTCTATGAAAGTGAAATTCCAAACAAAATTACTAAAAAGCAAAGCAAATCAAAATATGTGTACTTACTTGTTATTGCTCGATTATTGTAGCCAGCCACAGAAGGTAGAATTTCTATGCAACGTGAATACTGTTCCAATGCATTTGTGTATTCTTTTAATTTGAAGTATTCATTTCCACGAATCTTGTAGCTAAAAATTTGCAAAATTGTAAAAATTAAAATTAGTTGAACCGTTAACTAAAACTTTGTTAATTTATACATGATGCGCTTGTGTGTTTGTTTCTGTGTTTGATGTTTAAACATCTATACCGGGCGGCGGCGGCGGTAGGGTAAACCAAAAACATGGGTTTTACGTATACGTTACTATACCTTACGGCAGATTGCATTTAAGACCTAGCTTACATTGCGGGAATGTTGCTTACTTAATACATCGTGTTTACTTTGAAAACTTTGTTGTGTCAATTGATTTAAATGTCAATTTTAGGACTTTCCATTGATAGTTAGAACTAAATATCTTCATTCCCCCAACATTTCTTAACCTTTCACCCAAATGTCAAAAATACGAAAAACGAAAACAAGAGTTAGATAAAATACAGAAACGTCAAGAAAAGTCGGTGGATTTAGCTCAGTGTGAACACACGATTTTTTTTCAGTTGTTTCGTTTGACGTCTTTTTGATTGGTTTGATGTTGATAATATGATAATTAAGAAAAATAATCAAGTAAATTTCCTAATCTAAAAATTTCATCTATGCTCTGAGTTGGTTCTAATATGAAGTGATACTTGACAGCAGGTTTGACGAATTTGAACGCTTATGTTTTTCATCCAGCAAATATTCACCATGCTGTGCTTGTCCCACAAATTGTACATTTGAGAATGTGAACACCCCCAATAATGCTCTAAGCAAATAGTTGTAGTATTTCGTATCAGATAACATCTCTGTTTGAATATATAGGTGAACAAATTTAATGTTGTATCAAATAACATCCTTGTTTAATAAGCATAAGTCTAAAAAACTTAACGTTACGTAGCGGAGTAAAATTTAAAAAAATATGTTGCCGGTTGCATTATTTTGTATGTTTGTTGGGTACATTCGGCACTCAGACGACCGTTGATGTCTATACGAGTACATCCTAACCGTGATTTCCGGTACTCACACTTTTCTTATAGTTTTACGAGGAATTCAAACCACATGAAACCCTAAGGTGTTTTATAAAATTAAATCTATGTAATTAAATTTTTTCGGAAATACTGGAACACGAAAAAGAACTAAAGAACTCACTCTTCCGACAGTTTTTCCTTTTCGATTATTGAAAGTTTTTGATATATATTCGATTTATTGTCATCAATAAATTCTGCCTTTGCAGACTTCTTCTGATTTATTCTATTCAATCTTTCGACCTGTTCCTTGCTTCGTTCCTCTTCTAGATCCATTTTAAGAATTTCAGCATCGGCATCATATTTATCCCATTGACTGTAGTTAGTTGTTCTAACCAAGGCAGATTCCTTGGATTTATTATCCAGATTATTATCTTTGACTTTCTTAGTGTCAACTTTACCCCCTCTTCTGATCGGTGGCAATTCGATTTCGTTTTGAGAGCTTTTTGAAAGAATTGAATCCTTATTTTTTATTTCAGTTGACCACTCCTAAATATATTACATACAAACATGGATTAAATTCTTAAGAAAAGGAAATTTTTTCACTTTACTCACAGATATTGGACCACTGTGTTCTTCCCAATCTTTCAAACTCAAACTGTGTTTAGTAATCAAACGTTCTTCTGTCCGTAAGGCTCGACTTTGTGGTTTTAATTGCCTTACCTTATCTTCAGCACATTTTGTCAAATCTGGATAATATCCTTCTTCTCCAGATCTTAGAATCGTAACAATCTTTTCCAGTTCCTTAACGTTGTTGCACTTTTTGATGTATTCAAAATCAAGATGAGATATTGGTATTTCGTATTTTTGCAACAAAGTTCGTTTTTCCATTTTTCTACGGGCTTTTGATGTCAATTTAAAAATGAAATCAAAATTTCCAAATATTTTTTCTTCGATGAAAATGACAGGCAAACCGAATTGGGTAAATTTTTCTTTATCGATCAAACAGTATTCATAGAAATGAATAGAGGTAGCAAGTAGGGGTTGCAACAAAATGTTAATGAAAATGTTGGCAATTGCGTCTCTTTGACCACCAACTAAAGTCAGTTCAACACTTTGTTTCGCAAGGAGAACAGCCTTTTCACACCTACATAATTAAAATATAGATATCGAGCAGGTATTTAAAAACATCATTGAAACCAAACAAGGTTTCCAAAATACTGGTATTTTCACATTTGGTAATCTATATTGATTATAACGAAATCTTCCCAAATCACACATTTTATTTTCTATTTCCTCCGTAATGTAACAGTTATATGCTTAGGTTGCGCGTACAGTGGTGCGACAAAGCGATGCGATACGAGAAGCGATGCGACAAGCGATTCGAGATGCGAGAATTAGATTCGAGATAGTGCGCACAGTAGAAGCGATATTTTCTGCAGTTATGTTGTTAATCCCTTTATAATTATTGCCACCAAAATTGTAAAAAGTTGCACCACACAACACAAGCACTGAAATAACAAAATTGTACTCTTTTAATTTTTTTTTGAAACCTCAAAACAAACAATATGAGCTTTCTCGCACGAACTCGCTTCAAAAAGTGGTCAGAACAGTTTGTGTGCGAGATGCTTGCGATAGGCATGCGAGAAGCTCGCAACACTCGCATCTAATGATGTTTTAAATATTAATGAAAAATTGCTGGATCTAGTGTTTACTACTATTGACGATGAAATTACAATACGAAAATCCACCGAGCCTTTAGTACCTGAAGATAACCATCATCCATCACTGATCTGTTCACTTTCTAAAAAATTTAACAATTTTGATAATGAATTGTGTGAAAACTTTTACTCTTTCAATTTTAAAAAGACTGATTATATAAAACTTAATTCTTTGTTATCACAAGTTGATTGGTCTTGTTTGAATAATTGTTTGGATGTTAGCTTAATGGTGTTTAAATTTTACAATGTATTGTTTGATTGTTTTCTTAATTCTGTTCCCATCGCGATTGTTAAAACAAGATCTTTTGGGCCAGTTTGGTACGATAGTGAAATAAAAACTCTGAGAAATCGAAGAAATAAGTTATGGTCTACTTTTAAACTATACCCAACAGAAACCAATTTTAATATGTATTGTGAATCGAGGGATATTTTCAATAGAATATCTAGTTTAAAGTATCTTAATTACATTCAGAAGGTGCAAAGAGATCTAAAAATGAATCCAAAGTGTTTTTGGAATTTTATTAACAGCAAAAGAAAATCTTGTCCTTACCCGTCTGTTCTCAAGTTAAATGACATTTCAAGTCATGACCCACGGGTTATAACGCAACTTTTTTCTGACTTCTTTCAAAGTGCCTTCAACTGTGATACTTCAAACTGTGATACCTTTAACTGTGATTCCTCAATCTGTTATATATCTGACGAAATGGCTCAAAGCTTTGACCATTTGAAATCTTTTACTTACTTGACTGATATGAACTTTAACATTGATATCGACAATATTGTAAAGTTTATATCTAACCTTGACGACAGCTGTATACCAGGTCCTGATGGTATACCCTCTACTATTTTGAAAAACTGTGTACGTCACTTGTCATTACCTTTATCTATTCTATTTAATCTTTCAATGTCAACATGTTCATTCCCATCTATTTGGAAAAGTTCATTCATTATCCCTCTACATAAAAAAGGGAAAAAAGACGAAGTGAAAAACTACAGGCCTATTGCCAAATTATCTGTGATTCCTAAACTTTTTGAGGCTATTATTTGTGAAGCTTTATGTTTTTATGTTAAGTCATTCATTGTTCCTAATCAGCATGGTTTTATAAAAGGACGCTCTACTGTTACTTTTCTAATAGAATTAGTTGAAAATTGTATTGATTCATTTAAAAACAGTAAACAAGTAGATTGTGTATTCACTGATTTCAGTAAAGCTTTTGACAAGCTATCACATCGTGTTTTGCTTTTTAAGTTAAGAAAATTAGGTTTTAGCGAAAATTTTGTAAAATGGCTTCAATCTTATTTATTAGACAGATCTTATTCAGTGCTATTTAACGGTTGCGAATCAAATAAGTTTAAAATCAACTCAGGAATTCCACAGGGTAGTCATTTAGGACCTATCCTTTTTATTTTATTTATAAACGACTTACCATCGGTGTTAAAATACTCTAAGTGCCTCATTTACGCCGACGATGTAACAATCTTTAAAACTATTTCAAGTACTCGTGATTGTGAACAATTGCAATGTGATCTTAACTCGTTTTTTGACTGGTGTACTCGTAATTGTTTGTTTCTTAATATCGATAAGTGTAAAACTATGTGTTTTACAAGAAAGTTTTCTTTTATTTCGTTCAACTATTTGTTTAATGGCATATCAATATCCCGTGAAACAGTTATATCTATTCTTGGCGTCACATTTGATCGCAAACTTGAATTCATTCAACATATAAACTCCATTTCAAACAAAGCTAATTCCATTCTTGGATGGATAAAAAGAGAGTCGAAACAATTTTCAGACCCTTTCGTGACAAAGCAGCTTTTTATATCTTTTGTTCGCCCCATTCTAGAATACGCTTGTCAGGTTTGGTCACCTCATTATGAATGTCATAAAAATAGACTAGAACAGGTGCAAAAAAGATTTATTAGGTTTGCGCTCAGGGGACTAGGATGGGATAATCCTTATGATCTCCCACCTTATAACAACAGACTTCGACTAATTGATATACCCAGTCTCGAGAACAGACGTTCCTATTTATGTTTTGCTTTCATTGTAAAATTAATTAACGGTAACATAGACTGTTTGCACCTTCTGTCCCGTATTAACTTTAATATTCCTCAAAGAAATTTGAGGAACATACCGGAGATTATACATATTTCAAACTATCGTACCAATTATGAGAAATTTTCTCCATTAAATAAAATGTTTAAACTATTTAATTTCTACAATCATAAATATAACAATTTGTTTGATAAAACAATAATAAATTCAAGTCAATTTAAATCAACATTTTTTCAATGAAATTGTTTAAAATATTATAAACCTTTGTTAGAAATTTAGAAATTTTTTTTTTTTTTTTTTTTTTTTTTTTAAAACTAGCAATTTAGTTATGTTAATAATAAATAATCTAATAAGGTGCGTGTGCATTTGAGAGTTCTTTCGCTGGTAAACTCTCGAGAGTTGCTCTCAGGTGCCTGTCCATTTGAGAGTAATTTTTTTGAGATTTTACTATCGCGAGTTCACTAGTTAAGTTTTGGGAGATGACTTTCTGAGAGTACTTTCATAACCGTGTCCACTTGATATATTTTTGCAAAACTATAATTTTGCCCGAAGAAATAGAAACTCACGATGAACTGAATGGAAGCTGGCGTTTAGACAACAATTTCGAAAACTCATTTTCCGGTCTTCAAAATGGAAGAAGGCACAACTATAATACTTCTAAAAAGGATTTCAGGGATGAATTCAAAAATTACTTTATGAGCCCATAAGGTGAAGTTCCTTGGCAGTACAGGCACATCACAGAAAATAATTAAGAAATCAAATACGTACCAGATTTGACTTAGTTGAAGCAGCCATTAAAAATGGAATAAAAACCTGCAAACCCCGAAAATATGGCCACCTAGTGCTATAATTCATCAGTTCCGGCTCCACTTTTCGTTTTTTATTTTTTTTTTCAATTCTTGTGACATCCGTTAATATTTTCATGATTATTAATTAAATGTACATAATAGATTCAATATGATTGACAAAAATTATTTTCTTTACCTGGTTTCGCAAATTATGAAGCTTTCTCTTGATTTCATTTTCATACGTTCGTTTGTCCCCTTCTGTTCAATGTTTTTACATGTCAACTCTCGGACAGCTAATCGCAAAATACGAACTATGTTGGAATTCTGCGAGCTCATCTCCGATAGTAATAAAAAAGTGTGTCCACTTGCGAGTAACTCCCAAAAAATTCGTATGTCGAGAGTGAAAAGTCAACTCTCCGCTAGCTTCTCTCAAGGCTGTGTCCACTTGAGAGTTTACTCTCAAGAGTGGCCTGATAGCTACTCTCAGTGTTTTTGCTCTCAAATGGACACGCACCTTAATATCGCTTCACTGTGCGCACGTGTATAAGAATCAATGTAAATATTTTTCTCGCACGCAAACGCTTCTCGCATCGCATCGCTTTGTCGCACTACTGTACGCGCAAACTTAAGGTGCGTGTCCATTTGAGAGTTCTTTCGCTAGTAAACTCTCGAGAGTTGCTCTCGGGTGTCTGTCCATTTGAGAGTAAATTTTTTGGAATTTTACTATCGCGAGCTCACTAGTTAAGTTTTGGGAGATGATTTTCTGACAGTACTTTCATAACCGTGTCCACTTGATATATTCTTCCCTGCTAGTTGGAAGTTGAAAGTGGTTAAAACATCACGTATTCTTATAAGCGCAAAGTTACAGCGTCTTAAAATGTTGGCACTATTCTTAAAAAAGAAAAACAAAGTACAAAAATTTTGGGTCAAACAAGGGATAGCCCGTCGGTACGTATAGCTGATGATGATTACTCACGTTCACAATCGTCAAGCATTCATCAATTCACACAAAATGACAAATCTATATCATCTGTTTCCAGCGATCAATTTAACTTTTCAAAAATTGACTTATCACAAGGGCAATCAACTGTTTCTCAAATGTCAGAAGAATTTTCAAGAAACATTGAGTTAAATAAGTACTAAAAATTCATCATACAAAATTTAAATTTAATGAATTTTGTTAATTTATTTTGTTAAAATTTATTTGGGAAATAAGGGACATCCTTATACCTACACAATAACATAATTTTTTCTCATAAAATCTATGGAAATACATTTTTAGTTTTCAAAAAAAATGTTAGAAATTGGTTGGATATTGCATAAAAATATGAAGATCGTTGGAATTTTCCTCATTACATAGGAAATTTGGTAGGAAAACATGTAGTAATACTATCGGTTGAGTAGAGCGAGAAGAATTGTTGAAAATGCATTTGGTATCATTGCCAACCGTCTTAGGATTCGAAAACCAATGCATCTCAATCCTGATAGAGCAAAAGATGTGGAAATGTCAATCAGTCATTTCAGTGCATGAAAACTGTACTGAAATTGCTTATATATTTCATTTTTTTTGTTTCTGTCCCGAAATGACTTTTCTGTGGTTTTCTATAAATCTTCGAAAGACTCATATTTTTCTATAAGTTCGTTCGAGTCCCTTTCTGGTCACTATTTTGCCATGTTAACTCTCAGACAGCTAATCGCAAAATACGAACTATGTTGGAATTCTGAGAGCTCATCTCCGAGAGTAATAAGAAAGTGTGTCCACTTGCGAGTAACTCTCAAAAAATTCTTATGTCGAGAGTGAAAAGTCAACTCTCTGCTAGATGCTATCAAGACTGTGTCCACTTGAGAGTTTACTCTCAAAAGTAGCCTGAGAGCTACTCTCAGTGTTTTTGCTCTCAAATGGACACGCACCTTTAGAAAAGTGGTTTGGCATATTTTGTTCACAGGATTTCATATTTTTGATTTTTTTTTTAACTGAAAAAGAGATAAAAAGTGAAATGTGGGGAATTATATCGTGAGCTTTGATTTATTGCAATTGATCTTTTTTTATAAATCCTAAGGTTATTGTGATGATTTTGAAATATCAGTAAAAGTCTGGTTTCTTGTTGCCGAAATCCAAGACTATGATTCGATGTAAAGCATCTAAACTGTTTTTCAATTGCAGCTGGTACATTTTGGCGGCTTGCGATGGCCATGTTCTCTTATAGTGACATCTGTCTTGATAGAAAAAAGAATACAGCCGCACTATTTGCGTCCAATAAATTACACAAAAAAATAACTAAATGAGACGTTTTTTTCGTTTCCTGAACAATTTTAAAAATTTCGCTTAATACATTCTTACGGGAAGGTATCGATATTATAACAAAATACAGCCCCTATTAGTTTGTAAAAAAGTGTTCTGAAGAAAATATGTGGTAAGCCTTGTCTGTATCCTAGTTTTCTACTATTTAGTGATTTGAGAATCCTTTTCGTACGAAATATGCATTTCTATAAAGTTCGAAAATTTTCTTTAGAAGAGGTTTCTCGCTGACATGAGTGAAATGGTCGAAGGCTGTAAAGGAGGAGATTTATGTGGACCATGGTGCCTGATTATTTATAACGTTGAAGTGCCGTTTGGCTGTTATGCCTGGTGGAAGTATTAACTTGGGTTGAAGAAAAGGGTTTCGTGAGTTTGGATTTGGCTAAGATATAGTGGAGGAAAGCAAATCAAAGTATGATTATCAGGTAAATTACCTCTGAGCTACAAGATTGTAATTGATTGTTAATTTTTTTTAATTAACCTCTGAACTTTTTACTATTTGGTCCTGAACTATTTACAAATAAAAGTGGACAAAAGCTCAATGCCTCTGTAATATGCAGAATTGATTGTTAATGTTAAAAGGCAAATTTATGCTTTGGATCAAGACATATGAGCACAAAGGTTTATTGTTTTGAATAAAACAGGATATGGCCTCACAACTATGTATATGTATTTAATAGTTGTTTTAAGTGTATTATGTAATAGGAAAATGGATATATTACAATAAAGAATACTACGTTTCATCGAGAACGATGAAAATTCCAGGATGGCCGTTCTGTAGATGAAAAAAAACTTTTTGATAAATAACTAGATAAGATCACTATTGATGTGATCAGTAGATCGCTAAATTATGTTTGTATGAAATGTCGTTTAGATAGTTCACTATAGTTAACACGTAGTAAAACGGAATTGAGCCAATGGTGAAGTTTGGCACAGAATCTATTTGAACTCTAATTGACCGCTCGCCAAGCTGTGTTGCACCAAATCAAAATTAGAAAACTATGTCGTTTGTCCTTCTCAATGCACCGAAAACTTCAAAAATAAAAGCGAACAGTAACAGCCACATTGCGTTCCTTATAAAAAACGTCGTTAAAAATAAACCATTTGGATTTCTTCTATTAACCACAAACTCAGTGCCGGATTAAGCCAGCGCGGGGCCTGTAGCAAAATCTATCAAGGGGCCCTTAGACTGTTTAAGGTTAGGCACTTATCAAGTTTATGGTATTAAATAAAACAAAACTGTTACAAACAAACTTTTCTTGATTTAATTTGGGAAAATTATAAATAATGCTGTTGATATCGACTTCTCGGAGTAAATCATGTTCAATATTCATTAAAGTGAGAAGATTAAGACGTTGTTGGCTCATCGTGTTCCTCAATTCATTTTTAACACGTTTTAATGTTGAGAAAGATCGTTCACCACTGCAGTTGGTGATCATGAGAGACAAATAAATGCGCAAAGCAATTTCAACGTTCGGGAAACAAGATTGTAAAGAATTATTTATCAACAGCTTGTAAACCTGCATTTCCAGAGCCTCATGATTCCTGTTGTCAATAATACCAGCCACATCAGAATTGAGCATTGAAGCGAATTGCACTGATTCGTTGCCCAGACTGTCCTCCAAATCATCTGCGTAAGCACTTACTATGGTTGCAGATTTTTAATTTTTTCTGGTGGAAGAGATTTTATATGAAGGTTTTCATAATACAAATTCTATATACTACTGAAATAAATCTGCCAAGTAGAAGACTTAGCACTATTGTGTGACTTGTTGAATTATTGATTCAAAATATTGGTGACAATAAATACCTGAATTTCATACCGTTGTCCAATTTGCGTTTGGTGCGGTGCGAAACATGATTTTTGGTAAGACCAGCAGATAGAAAAATAAAATTTTAGTTGATCATTTTGATGCAAATATTTTCTTCTTAGTAATTGTGACTAAATCTAATATGTAAAAAATAATACTTTTTTATGGTCAGAAAAGGTTAGTGCGCGGGGCCCCCAAATGCGCGGGGCCCGTAGCATTTGATACTCTTGCTTCGTGGCTAATCCGGCACTGCACAAACTGCTAAAGGAGTTGTTTCAGCCATTTAACAAATTAATTTTATGCTCTGGAATATCCTCTAACTTCCTTGTTTTTATATAGAACTTTTTTTAAAATCTCCAAGACTCTAAAACATAAGATGAAGTTTGAAGTTTATTTTAATTCCTATAAAATCGCCTCATCTAAAAGATCTAGCACATCCGAGTATTATTAAATAAAATGCACGACTGGATCGCACGAACTTGCTCTTATGTAAAAGTACTTTGGAATTTAAGATACATTTTATAAATATAAAACATGGATTTAATGAGATAATAATGTTCAAATGCATAAAATTGCCGTCTGGTTTATGGAAAAGTATGAATTTATGCAAATAAACCTTAAAAAATCGTTTTATTATTAAATAAATTTTTTATATAAGAAATTCCTCTAAAATTTTTCAAGAAAAAAAAGTGGGATGCGAATTTTAAGTATTTAATAATATTGGTTTTAGGAAATAATTTCAAAAAGTAATCGTTCATAGGTTTTGAAGATATTGATTTATTTTTTTTTTTTTTTTTTTAAACCCAATAAATATTTTTTCGAATATTTTTTATACAATATTATTTTAAACTTAAGGGGACTCCTGCTAAAAATTTTGGGATAAAATCCTTAGAGCCGTTAATGAGAAAGTCGAAAATTAAAAAAACGGGTCTATGGCAGGTACCCCTAATAACATTTTGCCCCAAAATTTTTTTTGACCAAAATGTAGTCCATGTCCATAATATCACACCTAATTTTTTTTATCAAAATCGTTAGAGCCGTTTTCGAGATAAATAAGATTTTGCATTACGGGTGTATGGGGGGTACCGTTAGTTTTGGAGCTAAAAAAAAAATTTCAATTTCTCCTCTAGGGAATCACCGAAGATTCTTAACTACCGAGATTGAAAGAAATAGGTTCAGTGGTTTAGGCTGTAGTGAGAGGTACAGACATACAGACACACCGAAACATGTTTTTTGTGTACTAAATTTTACTTAAAATTTTTATAAAAAAAATTGATATGCAAATTATTAGTATTTAATAAAATACATTTTAAAACGTAATTTAAAAATTTAATCGTGTATGGGTTTTCAAGATATTGAATTTTCAAAAAAAAAAATTGTATTATTTTTTTAAAAATCCAAAAACTATTTTTTCGAAAAAATTTTTAGTTTATATTTTTTAAAATGCAAAGCAGCTCCTGCATAAAAATTTTGGTTAAAATCGTTAGAGCCGTTGCTGAGAAATTCGAAAATCAAAAAAACCGTTCTATGACAGGTACCCCTAATAACATTTCCCCCCAAATTTTTTTTTCACCAAAATATAGTCCATGTTCATAATATCACACTTAATTTTTTTTATCAAAATCGTTAGAGCCGTTTTCGAGATAAATAAGATTTTGCATTACGGGTGTATGGGGGGCAGGGGCGAACGCAGGTAGGGGTTTTAGGGGTTCAAACCCCCCCCGAAACGACCAAAAAAATAAGGGTTCATTTTGTTAAAGAAAAAAAAAACAAAAAAGTGTTATTTTCGTGCATAAATTCTTCTGATAGTGTTGTTTTTTCTTACGATTTATAGGTACAATAAGGCAAGTAATGCATTCGTAAAAAAAATCGAACTCAAGATTTGTATCAAAGTTGATATTACTATGATAGTGAAGACGAAAAATGTGGGTCCCAAAATTCTGTATGTCTGTCTGTTCGAATACGGCCTAAAAGGCTGGGCAGATTTTCGTTAAACTTGGTAGATATCGTTTTGAATTTTTTTCCCCCACACGTTTTTTTTTTCCTTTTCTTTATAAGACCAAAAAATTACGGTACCTGCCATACGATTTTTTTTCAAAATCTTATAAATATTTTTTTCTCAAAAACAGTCCCACAGAATTTTGAAAAAAAATTCATAAGATTTTATTTCGTCATTTTAGGTAATGGTTGAAAAATTTGTTCAAAAAATGGACATTCTTAGAAGCCATCTTCGAACCAGTTTTTTGGGTTTTCATTTTCTCGAAGACAGTACAACCGATTTTAATCATTATGAAGCCCCTCCAAGGTTTAAATATTATTGCGTATACAAATGTTAAAAGGTTTATTTTTTGATTCTTAAAAAAAATTTCAAAATTTTTTTCTGGAAACCCGAAAACCCCATGCTCTTTTTTTTTGACTTGATAAATAAAAGTTTTTTAATATAATCTATAAGATCTGAGGAAAATAATTTGTTTTACCTAAAAATAAAAGTACCCACAATACAAAATGTTAAAAAATGGTTTTCGAAAATCGTTTTTTCTCAAAAACGGCTCCGAGAATTTTGATATTTTTTTTTGTTTCGATTAGTCTTTACTTTTAGAGAAGCTTCTAAAAAGTTAAAAAAACATTGTATCTTAAGACTTTAAAAAAAAATATTTTTTTTAATTTTTTAAAGAAAAAAAAATTATTTTTTTTTTGAAAATTCGATACCTCAAAAACTGCTCAATATTTTCTTTGTAAATTAAATTTTTATTCGAACAATAATGAAAAGTTTAAATATGCGTACCAAAATTTTTTCTTAAATATGTTTTAAAAATTTTGTATGCGAAAGCTTATTTTTTTAAGAAACTACTAATACGAATTACAATTTTGTTCTTGCATAAACTAATATTTGCTCAAAACACATGGCATCCTGTGCTTAGCTCCAACTACTAAAAGAGTTTTAGTATTTTAAAAAAGAATTTTGTGCTTTTTCTCTAATAACATTAATTTTTGAAATTCTTAGTCTTTTACATAAGAGCAAGTTTGTGCGACCCAGTCGTGCATTTTATTTTATGTGTCTTCGTATTTTAACACAATTGTCTTAATTTGAATTGATGATTAAAAAATAGAGACGAATAGAACAGCAATTGCGTTTTTGATAATTAACATTATGTATAGGGCAGAAAACGGACTAACGAACGGAGCAAATATACCGATACAGATATCCGTGTTAATCTTAAGAGCCGATTTATGGCTAATAAATGATTACGATTTTTATAAGTTTGAGTTATTGATGGCTCCAAGGTCGGAGTGCGTTGAATTACAGCAATAGAAAAAACTCACTCATTTCGTTTGTGTGAAAGTTACAGTTACAAATGAGTAGCACATAGCAACCTCTGATAGCGTTTTGGTTATAATTATGTAGTACTATAGTTAACGTAGGTACCGATTGAGTGTTGCCGGTGTCCTTATGGTTTTGTATAACTCTTTTTTCTATGATCGCAAAAGTACAACAAGTTATAACTTCAGGTATTAATATTTGCCAAATTGAGTTTTGAAGATTTGGACCACGAGGCGAACCTAAAACTTATTATAACTCTATTGTTAGGTACACTTATGGAATCACTTGCACTCTTTTTCTTCTTGTTGCATTAATGATATTTTACGAACCAAATAATGGCCTCCATCACAGGGCCCGTAGTAAAAGTCTATGTCTAACAATTAATTCCGGAATAAAAATGCCCAAATGGGAAGCACCAAAAACGCCCTCGCAGTGAATATTTTCCAACTTTTGGTAACATTATTCAAATTTGCCAAATAGTTATCCGTTGCACCATCTCTATGATGTTTTGTTTTTGTGATTAGCTGTATGAAATTGTTCCGATACCCTAAGAGCAAATATCATTTAGTTATAACATATTTATGTTAATTACAATAAAGAATATGTAATTAACAAGTACCTACAATATAGTAATAAAATAATATTTTTATGAATATCTCATATTTTTTTGAAAACCCCCCCCGAAATTATTTTCTGCGTTCGCCCCTGATGGGGGGTACCCTTAGTTTTGGAGCTAAAAAAAAAATTTCAATTTCTCCTCTAGGGAATCACCGAAGACTCTTAACTACTAAGATTGAAAGAAATAGGTCCAGTGGTTTAGGCTGTAGTGAGAGGTACAGACATACAGACACACCGAAACATGTTTTTTGTGTACTAAATTTTACTTAAAATTTTTATAAAAAAAATTGATATGCAAATTATTAGTATTTAATAAAATACATTTTAAAACGTAATTTAAAAATTTAATCGTGTATGGGTTTTCAAGATATTGAATTTTCAAAAAAAAAAATTGTATTATTTTTTTAAAAATCCAAAAACTATTTTTTCGAAAAAATTTTTAGTTTATATTTTTTAAAATGCAAAGCAGCTCCTGCATAAAAATTTTGGTTAAAATCGTTAGAGCCGTTGCTGAGAAATTCGAAAATCAAAAAAACCGTTCTATGACAGGTACCCCTAATAACATTTCCCCCCAAATTTTTTTTTCACCAAAATATAGTCCATGTTCATAATATCACACTTAATTTTTTTTATCAAAATCGTTAGAGCGTTTCTCGAGATAAATAAGATTTTGCATTACGGGTGTATGGGGGGTACCCTTAGTTTTGGAGCTAAAAAAAAAATTTCAATTTTTCCTCTAGGGAATCACCGAAGACTCTTAACTACTAAGATTGAAAGAAATAGGTCCAGTGGTTTAGGCTGTAGTGAGAGGTACAGACATACAGACACACCGAAACATGTTTTTTGTGTACTAAATTTTACTTAAAATTTTTATAAAAAAAATTGATATGCAAATTATTAGTATTTAATAAAATACATTTTAAAACGTAATTCAAAAATTTAATCGTGTATGGGTTTTCAAGATATTGAATTTTCAAAAAAAAATTGTATTATTTTTTTAAAAATCCAAAAACTATTTTTTCGAAAAAATTTTTAGTTTATATTTTTTCAAATGCAAAGCAGCTCCTGCATAAAAATTTTGGTTAAAATCGTTAGAGCCGTTGCTGAGAAATTCGAAAATCAAAAAAACCGTTCTATGACAGGTACCCCTAATAACATTTCCCCACAAATTTTTTTTTCACCAAAATATAGTCCATGTCCATAATATCACACTTAATTTTTTTTATCAAAATCGTTAGAGCCGTTTTCGAGATAAATAAGATTTTGCATTACGGGTGTATGGGGGGTACCCTTAGTTTTGGAGCTAAAAAAAAAATTTCAATTTTTCCTCTAGGGAATCACCGAAGACCCTTAACTACCGAGTTTGAAGAAAATACCTATGGTAGTTTAGGCTGTAGTTCGAGGTACAGACATACAGACATACAGACATACAGACATACAGACAGACAGACGGAATTGTCGGACCCACTTTTTTCGTCTTCGCTATCATCGTAATGTCAACTTTGATCAAAATCTCGAGTTCGATTTTTTTTCCAAATGCAGAACTTGCCCTATAGTACCTATATCGCAAGTAAAAATTAGTATGATACTACCTTTGTATACATAACCTTTAGTATTATAGTACTATAAGTTTTATATACAAAGATACTATTTAACAATTTGCTAACATTTTAGTAGATTACAACCTCTTCCTTCATTTCAAACATTTTCTAAGTAGTATCGTGCTAAGGCTATTTTTTAATAAATTGCTTTTGAACAAATCTTAAGAAGTGACAGTTCATACAAGAAACTAAGTAATCAAAACTGGGGCCGAATTACCGCTTCAGTGAGCGAGTGAGTGAGTCACATCAGTGATCGAATGAAAATGTCAAATTAGGGTAATCGATTGCTCGATGATGTAAGCGGTATTGCCAAATTCACATAATTCAGTCACGTATTACTCGAAAACGGATGCGGTAATTTGGCCCCTGTTTTGACGTTTGTAAATGTCAAAGGGTCATATGAAGCTAGCACGATATTAAAAAAATAAAATAGGTATTCGATGGTTTTAACTTCAATAAAAGGGTAGAGAAAGTATGATACTATATTCCATTTAAATTTGCAATATGGTTGCTTGTACCTAGTTTATACTAAAACAGTTTTAACCTCGTACTAATTCAATTAAAATTTTCTGCCAATGTTGCTTAAGAAAAATGTTCAGTACCATAAAATTCTTTTCTTAAATTGCTAAAGCATGAATTTAGGCAAACATTATCAATTGTTGTTGCGGTTAAAAAAAAAGTTTTTAGTATATACATTTTTTAAAACATTTTTAAGAAAAACTATAGTACGCAAAATTTTAAGTTTTTACTACTGTAGATATAAATAAAAATGAAACTTCAAATGTTTGATATGTAATGTTTTCCACCTTTTTAGAAGATTTTTTTTACTATACCGATAGTGAGTAAGTGAAATCCATGTCAATAATTTGTTAGAAGCCCTTATTGCGAGCGGTCAAAGTTCGATTAGATAAAAGGTATTTCGATAGTCCTATATTGTTTTAACCACTTGTGGAAACACAGCTGATGGCAACAACTTCAGATATCTCTATCTATCAAACGACACTGGCAAAATGGCCTCAATTTCACGTCCTTATTAGTTCGCTAATGAAAAAATTTCACCTCGAACGTTCCATTCGCAAACCGTAATAGGGGGGTCAGCATTTTTATTGAATTATACATAGATCGTAAGAATTAATCAAAACAGAGATAGTCATATCAAAAACCGTTAATGTTATTTTTTTAACAGAATATAAAGAACCATTATTTTTTATAAAATATCTATTTTTACGAATGCATAACTTGCCATTCAGTATCTAATTTTACCACAAGTAAAAAGTTATAATAATATTCAGGTACATCAATTTGTATATATTACATCACTTATCGAAAATACATTCATATAACCAACAAAGCAATTTTGTAAAATTTGGTATAATTAAAATGTGAAATTTTGTCAATTACAAGATTTATGAGATTGATCAGGACATGCCATTTGATAGAGGAATTGTATCAATGTTCTTGTTGGACGACCAGTCATACGATTACGCAGTAGATAAGGTATTGTGCCTTCCTTGGTAAGCATTCCAACGCCTCTGATATCTAGATGAGCCCAGTCAGCGTTTGGTACAAATTCCTAAAATTAAAATGAAAACTAAAAATTTTAAAAATATAAAAAAAATATGTTTACATTTAGAACTGCAGCAGCTAAGCACGAGGAGGCCAATCCACTGCCGGTGTTACTGATGTCATAGCTAATGCTATCTGAAAGAATCAAACGATATTTAAAATTTAGCACAAGAAAAAAATTTAAATTATAAATGTTTCTTACTTCTGACTTGATTTTTGTAATACTTCCACAATGGCATTCTCCAAACTCTATCACCAGTTATTGACCCTGCCTTTTGCAATTGTTTCCATAGATAGTGGGAGTTGGAGAACACAGCTGCTGCTCCACTACCAATACCTTTTATGACTCCATTACCCATCGTAGCAACATCAACAACCAATCGGGGCTTATAGGCTTGTTGGGCGTATATTAGTGGATCTGCCATAAGGACGACGCCAGCTTTATTTGTTTGCTATAATTTTGGTAATGTTATTTACATACATACATATATATGTATAAAAAAAGAAACAAGAAATCTCACCTCGATTGCCAAAATTTGGCCATTCAAACATGTTATCACATCGCCAGGCTTACATGACATACCCGAAGGCATGTTTTCACACAGGGGAATCACAGCTGCGATATTAATGGGAAGAGAGAGTGCAGCTGCTGCACGAATCGCAGCTACTACAACTGCCGCCCCAGCCATCGAACCACGGTATTGATCCATGTCTTCTCGTTTCCTCATAGTAATACCACCACTGTGAGAATCATAAATAAATGAATTCATCTCAGCCTTAGAACTTATATTTAGGTTTAACCTGTTAAAAGTAATTCCTTTGCCAATTAGAAGAACTGGTTTATCCTCCGGAGATGTTCCACAGTAGTTGATCTCGAGGAGAACGGGTGGTTCGCAAGAACCCTTTGCAATATAAAGGAAGGAATTCAAGTGGTTCTGCTGTATCCAATCCATTGCACGGATTTCAACAGTCATTCCACATGGACAAAGTGCATCAACGGTAGCCTAATCAAGGTCCACAGACAAATAATCAGAGGCTACATTTGCTATAAATGAACGTAACTCACCTGAGCAAATAAAGTTGGTGTCATTTGATTACTTGGAGCATCTGTCAGTCGTCTTGCGAGATTTTGAGCGTCCGCTTTGAAAATACCTCGGGTCCAAGCGGAAGTTTCGGAAGAATCGTACAGTTCCAACTTGGGAACGTTTGTCTTTTCGTTCTTTTTCTTGTTATCCTGATACCTGTATACGGCAAGCCCACTTCCTTCAGCAGCTTGTTCGGGATAGTCCATGGAATCAACATAAACTTCAATGCAACCTTGCATTTGAAGCTTTCTGGCACCAACCCCAGCAGCAGCCCTAACGTTTTCCTTTAAATTGGTAATTGTATAAGTAGTTGAGAATCACTGATCGGAAAGAAAGAGGGATTGTAAAAATACCATTCCTTCATCGAGCATTTCAAGTTCGTTGAAACCAGCTCCTTCACGTCCTAGCCCAACCACGGCCACGGACCTGTACTCAGAATCGACATTATTGAAAACGTTTCCGGATCCTATTTTTCCATCGAGTTCAGAACTTACAAAGCGAAGAAATCGGTAACAAATCATTAAACTTTCAAAATTGAAGACCATCTTACTCGCTTATCAGCTGCATAAGCTGTCCTTGAACTTTGTTATCAAACTTCTCTCCGCTTGCTGTTAGCTTAACAGGTTTGTCATCTTCCTTTTCGTATAAGCCCACCACTAAACCTTTCTTCAAACATAAGCATTATGTATAAATATTTGTTAAATTACTCGTAGAACAAAGTTTTTAAGTAAATTTAAATTAATTGTTACCGATATTTTATGTTGGTCATCGGAAGAAATAAAACGACGAAAAATTTTCGAACTCAATACTCCTTGTTTGTGATTTGAAGCTAAACGGAGTCTTTTAAGACAACTATGCACTGCCCGAGATGCCATTATCGGAAAGAAATGCTTTTAAATTTAAAGAAAAATAATATTTAATCTTGAAAATATGAAACAACATTTAAAATTTTATTTGAAGTAAAAATTTAAGCTTGTTTCATACATTTAAAAGCTTTTTGCAAGGTTTTGCAAGCTAAGGTTTTGATTTTTGAAATTATTAATTGATTATTCGATATTGAGAAGTTCCTTGTTAACATGTAATGATGTCTTGTATTTATACAATACAATAAACAAGGTCATTGGTTCACCAACAGTTTTTGATGAACTTTTTTAGTCCTTGAGTAATTTTTAGTCCTTTTCAAGATAAAGATTAATAAGTACAGGGATTGATTGCCATTAATCGTCTTGTTTTCTAATCGTCAATGCCATTGCTATAGCCTTCCCGAAAGTTTTAATAAAATAGAACTATAGGGGTATTTGAATACTATATCTTCGTGGATTTAAAGCGCCTTTGGAACTGTCAATGACAAGCTTTTGGCTGCCAATGACAAGCTCTTGCTTCTTTTAGAAAATCCAGAAATTTTGTATCTATCTGCAAAAATTTTTAGTGTCGAACTGAGGCGAACTGAGAAATGTGTCAGAACTTTCAAATTGGTTTTAATCGACTGCAGGTGTTTGTCAAATGTGAATTTTGAGCCCAATCTTTTTTGTTCTTTTTAATGATAAGTTCGGTTAGGTTAGGTTAGGTTGATGGACTGCCAGTTACCGTCACGCTTAGATCAATATAAATCCGTTTTGTGATTCCCTGGGATTGTGTCTCCCATGTATTGATACCTATGATAACCCTATGTGTCAATGAGTTTCAGCAAGCTATGGCCTGAAATGTTAGACAGTACTTGTAATTAATTGAATAAATGTCTGTCGTCACATAATCACCTGGTTGAGGAGATGTAGACGCGTTTTAAGGGCGTGATCTTTTACTTTACCTTCCTTCCTCTTCACCCGATCCATAGAATCATGTGGCTCCTAGCATCGTCTGGTAGATGAGTTTGATATAGGTCAGTGGTTGGTGTATGTGTCCCTTTGTTAGGTCAGAATTGTTGAATAAGTAAAAGCGACAGTCACTTTCCACAAGAGGATTCCATCAACCCACTGACACTCGTGTTCACCGGAGGATTGGTAATCGCTGGTATATAGACGATGTGCCTATTCTCCATTTGTTGCTGCTCCTACAAGAAACTCCTGTGGTGTTTAGTCGTTTTCGTTCGTTCTATCATTGCCGTCCCGGACCATTTTTATGATTGCAATAGTTTTTATTGCTGGTTAGCTATCAATAAAAAGCTTGTGGTATTACCATCATGGAAACATGGAGCAGCTTTTATCACTACCAAGACCTGAACTTGTAAGACACTGCTGCAATTATTAGAAATTTCAATGAGCTGGCTACCCCAAGGTTTTCTGAAAACAACCCTACACCAATAGCAGTATCCATTTTGGAAACATCAGTATAATATTGCTATTATCAATTCGCAGATTGATAGCTCGTTGATTTGTCAGTACTCTCTACTAGGATAGGCGTTCGTGAAATGCTTGTAAAGGTCTAAACCGGGGTTTTATGTAGTCAGTGCATTCCATATTTCCCGTGTATTTCTGTAGGATCTGCGCATGGCCTATGGCACTGTGTCTCTAGCTAGCAGTTTAACTGAGCCGATGTACGTTATTGGCTGCCGATTCTTGTATAAATAGATCTAAGGGTTTTAAGTGGAGTATACTCGTAACTTCCAGACCCGCTGTGGTAGTCCAAGTGCACAAGCGATTCCAATGCGTGCCATTCTTTCAACCTTGGTCATATAATTTTAACGATCATTACCTTATATCTACAATGCATTCCACAAGACTACGTTGCCGTATGTCAGTACAGCTCTTACCATAGTTGTGTACATCTACTTGAGAATTTTTGGCCCCAGGCTTAACCAAATATTCTGTTGCAGGAGTAGAAAACAATCATGTCTTTATTCTAGAGTCTCCAATTCAATTTCTTATCCAGGATCAGGTCAAAGTGCGTGATCGGAGATTTTAAGTTGGGTCCTTTCAATAAAGGGAATTTTAAAAACTGGTGATTCTCTTTTGTTCGTAAAAATATTGGATTTTTTGCGGGTTAACCGTTAACCGTCAATGTATTTAATATTACTAATGCATTCTCTATTTTCGCTAATTGTAAAGGGAAATTCACCCGTTACTAGTAATGCTACATATATCATCTGCATAATGCAATTACTTGAACTCCATTGTATTTAAGTCTTATTAGAACAACGTTCATCACGTGTGCCCAGAAAAGGGGGAGAACGGGCCCCACCTTATGGAGTCCCTTTGAAAGTAGATACTGATCTGTATTTCACCTAGCTCCCAGTTAATCTGTCTGTTTTATTTATGCAAAATCTGTTAATTTTCCAGTTGAAATCCTTTTCACAGATATTCTGTTAAAAATATTACTCTACGTGGATTACCTATAGTAATATTGCCAGATAACAGCCGCTCTTCTCTCCAACTTCAGATAAATAGGCTTAAAATGTACTCCAGAACCTTAAAATTACAAATAAGCACTTGAAAAGCAAAAACTATTGTGTTTGAAGCTCGCGAAATGGCTTAGAGAGGAAAGCTGGTTTCTGTCTATTAGAATTTTACAGGGATTTGAATATTCGGGAGTGTTGATAACTGCTAACCTATAAGCTTCACTTAACATGCCCAGTAAAAAAGTTAAGACCTACGATTACTATCATTTATAGAGATTCTTTATTTTACTGCACCACTTGTGTGAAATACTTTTCCCTTCTTGATTTACCCCTCATTGCGAACTACTAGCTTTCAAGATCAATGCGATTCGACATATCAATATCATTATAAGGGTAGTCATAAGTCCTTGAGTGTGTGCAAATAAAAATAATTCGGGAGTGAATGGCATATTTAGAGATGAGGTACGAGTATATAACGATTTACGTGTACTGGAAAAAAGTTATGGTTGTGGATGAGCCCGTTATGGATCCACCACAGCTTTCAGCTCTCTCTTACTAACTTCAATGTTAATGTTTGACGGGAACTAGTTAATTAGTACTAGTTAATAAGTTAATGTAAATACAGTCTCCAATTAATGATACTAGATATCAGGATCCGAATAATTGACTTTGCATAGGCACCTTTCATAGGTCCTTCTACTTCTAGGTAAATTTTGACTCTCACCCTTTTATTGTGGTGAAAAAATACAGAGTTCCCTGTATAGACAAAAGATATTTGGAGAAAGGCAGGAAAAAGGAATTCAACTTTAGACACTTTAGTACGCCTGCAGTTCCCAGAGTCTACAACTAGCACCCAAGCGAGAAGAGCTCTCCACTGAGCATTTACCTACTAACATACAATCGTTCCAGTCGTAAATAACTGAAACTGATGCTGGCTACTGACCGTCTTCCAAACAAGGATACCTCAACAAAACTAATAAAGTTCTAAATGTTATGTCCCGTACTGTTATACTAATACGTTGTACTTACATTTGAGTGCAGACGAAATAATCTTAATAAATATAAATAAATATAAGAATATAATAAATATTAACTAAATACACATGTAGATAGTTTGCAAACGAGCCGGTAGTAACAAATGCAATAATATGGACACTTACGCAGAAATAAGAAATGACGATACATTGTATTGGCATTAAGATTTTTATAGTTTTACGATTGAAGTTTTTCTTTTTTTTTTTGTTAAATGTGTATGCATTACCATTATCTTTTTGCTGACGTAATTTATATATTTCTTCCATACCTACGATAACAATAAAATAACTGCTTGAAATGTTTAAGTGATAATACAGTCCAGTTTGATATTTCAAAAAAAATACACATTTAACAATTTACATCCTTTTTGATTCGTTTAATTAAAGTTTTATTTTTACATTAATAAAATCTTAAAATTAGCTTAGCAAGCTATTTGAAAAATTAAACCTGTTTTTTTTTTAAACATGTCTAACGATTTAAGAAACTCTCCATATTCTTATTGCGAGCAGATCATCCGTCATTTATCTGTCAAATTCACTTTCACTAGAAGCAGTGGCGCAAAATTTTAATTGAATTAGTACGGTGCTAAAGCTGTTTTAGTATGATACTAGGTTAAAACAACGAATTTGCAAATTTTAATCGAATATATAATATATCATACTTTCCCTACCCTTTTATTAAAGTCAAAATCATCGAATACCTGCTCTATTTTTTTAGTATCGTGCTAGCTTCATAATATGACTCTTTGACATTTACAAACATCAAATAAGATTCGTGTACTTACTTTTTTAAACGAAATGTCATTGTTTTAGGTGTGTTCAGAAGCAATTTATTAAGAAAATTCTTTTAGTACGATACTAGTTAGAAAATGTTTAAAATTAAGAATGAGTTAGTAGGCTACTATAAAGTTAGCAAATTATTAAGTAGTATCATACTAATACCTTAATAATAGGCTGTTTGCTAATTAAGAAACCAAATCAAAAATACACAGTTGTACTGTGAAGTACAGAGATTCGTTTTTTAGCCGTACTACGCGAATGTGGAATTCCTTACCACGCTCTGTCTTTCCCAGTCATTGCAATGTTCAAGAATTCAAAACCAATGTACACCGACACCTCCTTTCTAACCCCTCCCTTTTTTCCTAATGCTCACGCTGTGTCTCTGACAAAAAACCTTTGAGTGTGTGCTAATTATAAAAAAAAATAGATCATTACGACCCCAGTATCTAATAAAAGCCATAACTTGTAAATCCACAGGAATATGTCTGTATTTATTTCTGCCTCAACAGAAGCTACAAGTTTTTCCATGATTTTCTTGGAATTCCTCTTAAATTTCATTGGATTATACCGGGATTTATTAATTTTTGGTCTTATCGACAAATTCGGATTATTCAGAAAATCCACACGGTTTTTGAAATCGTTAGTTCTAGGAGCTTTTATCATTACTAGCCGACCCAGCTCTCGAAATTCGAGTGCCAATTTATTTATTATTTATTATTTATATTATTGGCAGTGTTTTCAAGCAAATTTATTAAATTAAATTTTATTTTATGTAATATGCAAAGTGTTCGACAGTGCAAAAACAAAAATGACCCACAGTGTGTAAATGCGTGTCTCAAGTATATTCTGCACATCTCCGTAACTGTGGCTTTCCAACCATATAAAATTTATCGAAATCGGTTAAATACTTTTGGAGAAAAGTGTACCACAAAAAACATGTTTGCCGTTTTATTATATGATGATGATTATTATTCCTATTCTTATTTATTTTCAAAATTAATTTGGAAAATTTGTATCGACCGATAGCGGTCGCCGACGTTAATGGTGATGGTTTGGCCAACGGCGGGCGTTCTCAAAGAAGTCTGGACTGATTACGCCGCCAGATGGTACTGAATTGTCGGCCACGGATTCATCTTCACAGATAGTGGCGATATTTTCAGTAGATATTGCGATTGCGTTTCGCTGACGGCTGACGTACGGGTGTTGGCGGATAGTTCACTGAACCGGTCGACTCGACTTTATATACCACTTCCTCTGAAGAGGATGATTATGGCGACCGTAAAATTGGCAAAGCGCATATCAATCAATGTTGTTGAGCGATATAACTCTCCATGTAGATGGCAAGATAAATAAATGACAGATAATTTGACAGATGTACGAGTACATAGCTTCAACCATTTGGCCGCAATCACCTGTCAAAGCTCAAAAGTCTCTATTGGAAAACCATTTGGAAAGTAGTATCGCACTTTTCTATTACCCGCGAATACAATTATATTTATCACGATCTGAACTATAAAAACAGCGACTTTGGGCATTCGTTTAAAACATTTATCTATCAATTTAACTAAATAGAAGATTAATTGCATCAGACTGGTGTCAATTTCATAAGAATAAAAAAAGTAGGAAACAAATAGCGATCTGCCAAAATTGGTCGCGCCCGAGGAAAATTGCAACACGGCAGCTATTAAAGGCGCTTAGCGTTGGATAGGTTCGGGTTATAGGAAAGTTTTTATTAAAAATTAAACTTTAAGGTACCTAAGATCTTTGGATAAAATTATGGCAGTTACAGGAGCCCATTGAAGTTGAAGGGCGCCAGAAAGTTTTTATCATTGATGAAATTTACCAAAATTTCTCTTCTAAATTCAGTGACGCACGACTAAATTTAACAAAAAATAAAATGCACGACTGGATCGCACGAACTTGCTCTTATGTAAAAGTACTTTGGAATTTAAGATACATCTTATAAATATAAAACATGGATTTAATGAGATAATAATGTTCAAATGCATAAAATTGCCGTCTGGTTTCCGGAAAAGTATAAATTTATGCAAATAAACCTTAAAAAATCGTTTTATTATTAAATACATTTTTTATATAAGAAATTTCTCTAAAAATTTTCAAGAAAAAAATGTGGGATGCGAATTTTAAGTATTTAATAATATTGGTTTTAGGAAATAATTTCAAAAAATAATCGTTCATAGGTTTTGAAGATATTGATTTAAAATTTTTTTTTTTTTTTTAAAACCCAATAAATATTTTTTCGAATATTTTTATATATAATATTATTTTAAACTTAAGGGGATTCCTGCTAAAAATTTTGGGTTAAAATCCTTAGAGCCGTTAATGAGAAAGTCGAAAATCAAAAAAACGGGTCTATGGCAGGTACCCCTAATAACATTTTGCCCCAAAATTTTTTTTGACCAAAATGTAGTCCATGTCCATAATATCACACTTAATTTTTTTTTATCAAAATCGTTAGAGCCGTTTTCGAGATAAATAAGATTTTGCATTACGGGTGTATGGGGGGTACCCTTAGTTTTATAGCTAAAAAAAAATTTCAATTTCTCCTCTAGGGAATCACCGAAGACCCTTAACTACCGAGATTGAAAGAAATAGGTCCAAAGGTTTAGGCTGTAGTGAGAGGTACAGACATACAGACACACTGAAACATGTTTTTTGTGTACTAAATTTTCCTTAAAATTTTTATAAAAAAAATTGATATGCAAATTGTTAGTATTTAATAAAATACATTTTAAAACGTAATCGGTTTTCAAGATATTGAATTTTCAAAAAAAAATAGGAATATTTTTTTAAAAATCCAAAAACTATTTTTTCGAAAAAAATTTTAGTTTATATTTTGTCAAATGCAAAGCAGCTCCTGCATAAAAATTTTGGTTAAAATCGTTAGAGCCGTTGGTGAGAAATTCGAAAATCAAAAAAACCGTTCTATGACAGGTACCCCTAATAACATTTCCCCCCATTTTTTTTTCACCAAAATATAGTCCATGTCCATAATATCATACTTAATTTTTTTTATCAAAATCGTTAGAGCCGTTTTCGAGATAAATAAGATTTTGCATTACGGGTGTATAGGGGGTACCCTTAGTTTTGGAGCTAAAAAAAAAATTTCAATTTTTCCTCTAGGGAATCACGCAAGACCCTTAACTACCGAGTTTGAAGAAAATACATCCGGTAGTTTAGGCTGTAGTTCGAGGTACAGACATACAGACATACAGACATACAGACAGACAGACGGAATTGTCAGACCCACTTTTTTCGTCTTCGCTATCATCGTAATGTCAACTTTGATCAAAATCTCGAGTTAGATTTTTTTTCCAAATGCAGAACTTGCCCTATAGTACCTATATCGCAAGTAAAAAAATATAATTTTATTAGGGAAACCTTTAGAAGTACAAGTAAGAAACCCTGAATGTTGTCCAGAAATATGTATAAATTTGGCAAAAGGCCAATGTTAACAAGTAAAAAGTAATTAATAGAAAAAAGTTTTTGTACTGAAAAGTAACGTTATTTATATGTACCGCATAACGCAAGAAAACCGAATGTGGCTTTGGGAAAGATTCCCGAAACACAAGGAACAACTGGGGTTTGTGTTTTCTGGAAACAAAAGATTTGAAAAGAAGGTCTATCTGGTTATCTATTTGGCAAACTGGCCAATCAAGAAGACAACGATTTCGATAATTCAACAAACGCCAAGATACTTATTTTTATTCTTAAGAAATAGAAATTTTCCTCTTGAGTTTTCTGTTCCAGCTGGCGTTAACTCTTGAAATGTAGGTGTCTGTTCACAAGAATTTTTGTCCTCAAGCTAAAATTATCTGAGCATAATTTAATGGACTCTCCAACAAATTTTTCTCACAAAAGAAAATAACATTATTTAATTTATAAGAACGATTTTTAATTGCCTAAAATTATTTTTCGCTTTTCGTGCACAGAATAATACCAAAAGTTCTATCATGGCGATGGCGACCCTCTTCGTTCAATCTCATTGATTCGCTGTCTTTTTAACTCACTCTGTAATGGTGGCGGCCGGCAGGTTGCGGGTATAAAACAAAACTTCGCCCATTGGCTGGCAGTCTGCTCCGTTGTTGAACCCAATCCACTCTCTCATTTATAAATCTTATCCCTCCCTAGTGAAAGGGATCATTCAAAATGAATATAGCTCAATGAACGAATTCAGCTCACTTCCGTCTTATTCCACTACAGTTTAAAGTCAAACGAAAAATCAAAGGACACGGTAGTGCCCAGCCAAGTTCTAGCACTACACAAGCAAGTTGGCAAGTTTTTTTGTATGCCCAATTCGAAAGGTTTTAAAAACTTGACAAGTGAAACCATCAAATTTTAGTCAGTAATCATTAAGTAATAAAATTTCTCCATTACATTGTAGCTGTTTCAATATTATTCTACTTTAAATATTCGGTATTAAACCTTCATGAAGTAAGAACTTGGCGTACTTTTAGATCTCAGTACTTTTCACGGCTGACTTTTTACTCATAGGTTTTTGTATAGAAGGATTTGGCACTTTTTTTAACATTTAGGTTTTTGGTCTGATTATGTTTACACGAGCAACGTCCCCGTCCGCACCGACCAGTCCAATATGGAGAAAATTATCTAATTACCAATATTTATGATTGGTGAGGAAAATTCTATTTCACTAAAAATTCTATTTCCATAAAACCGTCATATTTAGGCGATTTGAGGAATTTCCTAGCGGAGTCATTTTCGTTCTAATTGTTCAGACACTTTATGTTGGGCTCTTGGCCATATTTGTTTGGATAACTAGAATTGTAGTACCCCTTGTCATAATGTTTGGTGCGTTGGACTGTCACGCAGAAGGTCTTGGGTTCAATTCAGGGGTGTACTGCCTTTTTCGAGGAGTTGATAAATCCTCTAAGACCACTTCTTAAGAAGTGCTGTGAGTTGAGAGTTGTAAGTCACTAGGCCCTGGTTCTCTTCGAGCTGTTGCTCTACCAAGTAAAAAAAAAACTAGCATTCCCAGTTTTGACTTGTCTGTCAAACGAAAATTATGTTGACCACCTATAACACATGTCCGTGTACTGTTACATGTTTTGCCATCTTGAGAGTGAAATTCCAGTCACATTTTTGATTCGGAAGGAATATTTTCGTGGACCGACACGATTATCCTTTATTTGTTGTTTTTCCAATATGCTTTAGAAGTATGTCTCTGGCTAACAGTCCAGGTTGGCACTTAACTCTGGCAGCATCTTGGAGCCGCAACGGAAATGGAGGGGTGTTAAGGAAAAAGGAAAACGAATGGGCTGGTGAAACTTGCTGTGGTAAAATTTAGAACAACAGTATACTTCCATAAAGAAAAACATTATTTTTTAAGATCTGACGCAGACCACATTTACGAATGTCATCCATCATTTTCATCGTTTTTTCTTGTCAGCGTTTTTTTTTTACATTAAAATGTCATTTATTTAAATTTCTTTTACATTTATTTATTTATCTAAGCTTGAGTTTTATTAATGAATGAATTTGTTTAGTATAATGAATGTTACATATCTAAATGTTTTTTGATAAAACGCCCTGCCATTGTCAATGGTCTTTGTTCTAGAAATCCTTTTGGAACCTTTGCCTGTGTAACCTATAATGAATTGTAGGAAAAAGTAGTTTTATGTTTAGAAATATATAGTTCGTTTGATTTGTGTTTTCAGCAAAAAATAACATATTTTAAATTAAGTTTTTAAATCATTTACCTGATCGCCTTTTAATCGATCCACCAACGTCACACATATTTCCCCGGCTTTAATACCAATGTGGTGTGTTAGCGATGAAAACATCGTTGCTTCCATTTCAATATTTCGAATACCATGATCGTGCAGTTTCTTTAAAAATGCCATCTTTTGGTCTTCATTGTGTGAGCAGATAGCACCGTCCAGACGTCCTTGACCTTTATTAAATAAGTAGTATTTACTATGTTGTTTTAAGTTGATTTGTAATTTGTTCCCAACCTTCATAAAAATCATCGGCAGCCATCGTATTGGCCAAAATAGTTTCAAACTCATCAGCTGATTCCGCACATGATAGAAGACTGGTGTAGACTTCTTGACTGAATTTCGCTGGACGACATACACGTTTTCCAAGGATTGCCTATATGTATTAAAGTAAAACTTAATTCTTTCTAAAACTTATTCCCTTGTCATTTAGAGCCTAAATTTAACTTACCAACTCATGTTCATTTCGAATGTATCCATTGTAAGCATCTTTCGTAACTACAACAGTTCCAACTGGTATTCCTAATCCACCAGATGTTCCTATTCTTAGAAATATTGGATCTTTGCATTTGGCATAGACGACCAATTTTATCATCTCATGTAGAAGGATACTCATCGATGGCATTCCAATGCCATGACTGGCACATAGTACTGGACCAACCTGTAAATATGCAAAAACGTTTTTTCAAACTCTCGAACGTATTTTCATTATCAATTGCAAACCTTAAATACTGCATAACGATGAGCTTCCTCGCAAAGATCTACTAATTCACCACTTAAACCTAAAACCTTTTGCAGGTATTTCGCTAGCTCAAACATGCGAGTTTTCGTTCCGCCCATACAGACAAACTGAACAGATAGAACTTATAAAAAATGGTAGAAGAAATTCGAATTCAGCACTCACTTTAACATCTCCGAAATCTTTTTTTAGATCTGTAGTCTTGTTGTTAAAACCAAGATGGTAAAGGAAATCAGATTCAATTTTTTCCAGATGCTGATTTGGTAGCTGAATTTGACTATATTTTTTACAAATTAAAATAAGAAAGAATTAAAAAAAAAAAGATATTAAGTATATCTCACAGTTTGGGATTCATTTTGAATTCTTAAAGTTTTCCTGATGAGTATAATCCACAGCTCAGCAATCTGTAACTAAAGTAACATTAATCATGGTTTTCAATATAAAAGATACATACAGTGGGGAGCAAAAATGAGTACATGTTTTAAGAAAATGAAACAAAGGATATTATATTTATTTAATCCGTTAATGGTCTAACGTTAAAAAAACGTATAGCTAATTACATATATTTTAATTTAAAAAATAATTTATCTACAAATAAATAAATATATATAACTACAATTTTAGAGTGTTAAAAAAGTTTTCTTTAAATTTTTTACTTTTGACATTGTCGTTTATAGAAGTAATTAAAAAATAATATTTATTGAAAACTGAAATCAATTGATTTAGAGGGCTGTTCGCACCATAGTTTGTTCTGCTGAAAATCGGACATAAAGGCAACTGCCTTCTTATGCTAGTTTGACTATAGCTAAAATTTAGACGATGCAGAGCTGATGGAGATATTATTGAACCATTGATTAATTTTACAACAAAACAAAGCTGGAGATACTGTCTATGTTGTGAAAGTGATGGGAGGTTTATAAGCAAGAGTCTGTGAGAATATGGAGGTTGTGTGGATCTCTGGGACCACGGAAAAAAACGAAGACAAAATCGCAAAAACCTTTTTTGGATACCTTCAAGTCCGTTTATATGAACAGAGTAGTAAGGTGCCCATATTACGCAGCCGTATTCAAGTATTGGTCGGACAAAAGATATGTAAACGAGCTTGAGGACGTAGGGATCACGAAAATCGCGAGAGAATCGTTTAATAAAACCGAGAATTTTATTAGCTTTTTTAACTATAAAGTTATAATGGTCAATGAACATTAATTTACTGTCAAGAATAACTCCTAAATCAGAGAAAACAGATAGCTTACAAAGAGAAGAAGAATCTAATATGTAATTATAATCTATAATTGTTTTTTTGCGTGTAAAACACATTGTTTTACATTTGTCAATATTCAAGAAAAGTCGGTTTGTATTGCACCATTCCCTAAAACTATGTAGATCTTCTTGAAGCTGTGAGCAGTCATTAATTGAACATATAGTTTTGAAAATTTTAATGCCATCAGCGTATATCAGAACAGAAGAGTATTTTATCACAGAAGTTATATCATTTATATATAAGATAAATAATAGGGGTCCTAAATGGCTGCCTTGTGGAACACCAGAGTTAACGTAAAATTGATCAGAGAGCTCATTTTTAAAAGTAACACTATAATTTCTATTCGTTAAATATGACGAGATCCACATTAAGAATTTGTCATTAAATCCTAAGGCTTTAAGTTTATGGACTAAGGTTTTATGACATAGTTTATCGAAGGCTTTACTAAAATCTGTGAACACACAATCTACTTGTTTCCGATTTTCAAAGGAGTCAAGACAAAAAGAAGTAAAGTGAAGTAGGTTTGTAATAGTTGATTTATTTTGGACGAAACCGTGTTGATTGTCACAAATGATAGACTTACAGTTAAAGGATAACATATTACATACAATGGACTCAAACAGTTTGGGAATAACAGAAAGTTTGGCGATGGGTCGGTAATTCGTGATTTCATTCTTAGACCCTTTTTTATGAATTGGAATTATAAAAGCACTTTTCCATAATAACGGAAAGATTGAGCATCTAAGGGATTCATTGAATAATAAAAAAAGAGGATAGGATAAATAGGACGCACATTTTTTTAACACACAAGATGGTACACCATCAGGACCAGGGCTGAAACATTCGTCAAGTTCTGAGACGCTACGAACAATTGAATCTTCACATATGGTAAAGTTAAGTGAGTTAAGGTGTGGAAAATTTTGGGCTGGAAAGAACAAATCGGAAGATTGAAAAGACGGAGGCACATCGAAAGCATCTTTAAAGAAATTAGCAAACATATTTGAAATTATTTGGGAGTCATGACTTGTTGTGTTATTATATGACATTGAGTTAGGGTAGCCATCAACTTTTCTTTTACTTTTCACGAAGTTCCAAAAGTTTTTTGGGGTCTGTTTTAACTCTTCTTCAATTTTTAAAATATAATCTGAGTAAAGAGTGTTGAAATAATCAGTGAAAATATATTTAATTTCGGAGTAAGTTCTGAAATCATCATCAGCTCTGGTTTTACTAAATTTAAGCCATGCTTTATTTCTTTTATTTTTCAAGTTTTTTAAGTGAGCGTCAAACCATGGTGGATTTTTAAGATTATAGCAAGATTTGCGTAATGGTGTAGTTTTGTAAAAACATTTAAATAGAATACTATAAAATTTAAGACACATATCATCAATATTACGATTTAAGAGAATTTGATTCCAATCAACATTACACAACAAATTGGTTAGTTCATTAAAGTTACATTTTTTAAAATTGAATTCTAGTTTTTCATTTGAACTTAGAGGGATATTGCATACATTTATATTAAGTGATATATTTAAAGCTGGATGGTGACGGTCTTCTACTAGTAGTATAACATCGGCTGAAGTTACAGCTACGTCAGCATTTATTGTGTCGGAGAAAAATACTAAATCCAAATATTTATTAAAGCGGTTTGCAACCCCATTAAATTGACTAAGTCCACAAGAAGCTAGACCATCAATGATTAAGAACTCATTAGTACTCGTCGGGTTGACAGGGGAAAAATTGTTGAAATCTGTTGATTTTTTCCAGTTCAGGTTTGGAAGATTGAAATCACCTACGATAAGGAGCTCATCATTTGGTTCCATTTGGTCATGAATTTTCTCAATTAAGTTTATGCAGTTTTCATAGATACAGCTTGAAGATCGCGGAGGTATGTACACTGAGATGATATAAAGATAACCTGTTATCAATTTGATTTTGATACATAGTATTTCGACGTCAGAAAGATCAAAAGCATCAACCAAACTGCATATTAAGTAGTTTTTGACTGCAAATACAATTCCACCACCAACTGTCTCTGATTCATTAGAGTGGTGCCTGTCTCGTCTGAAAACTTGGTAAGTTGAGTCGAAGAGTTCGGTATCTAAGAAAAAATTATTTAGCCAAGTTTCTGTTAATATAATTATGTCATGTGGGAGATGATTTATGTTTTTGTAGACCGCATTGATCTTTGTCCTTAGTCCATTGATGTTTTGGTAATATATCAGAATTTAATGTTTTTTTATAAACAAATGAAACAAATTATTTTTACTATGAAAGTTAGGTATATAATCTACAACTTAGGAAAAAAAAAATAAACATTGCTTAAAAAATAACAGTTAATAAAATGTTTATTAATGGAAACCTCCATGTACTCAAATTTGCACTTTTCACCGTTATCTCTTATTTAGGTAAATTACTTTGTTTATATTGCGTTTAATTAAAAATAACGTATTGTGGCAGGGAAATGTACTGTTTTCAAAGTTCTACGCCATTTAATTAGTGCTTAAAAAATAAATATTCACTGTTTTACAGAAAAGATAAATAAAAATGAAAAATAAATTTACTTGAAGCGGAAAAAGGCATAGTTTCTCAACTTGAAGTAAGACTATCTTCAAGAAAAAGTGCTGGGAGAATGAAAATCTGCCAACGCAGTGTCCTTTTGATAAAAAAAAAAGTTAAATGTGCTTTGCACCAGCAATCGCCCAGGCATACAGAAAATGCTTACTGGTGGTGACTCATGATTAATGGAACGATCAATGCATATAAGAGACTGCAAAATGCCGAAATCAGCGGCGAAATTAATTAATAAGAACGTGAGTGAATGGACAGCTAAGAGAACCCTACAAAATATTGGTTAAGGAGCAACTGTTAAAAAGAAAAAAACAGAACTGCCTGCCAAAAATGTTAAAGCACGTCTTAAATTCAGCAAAAAATACAAAAACTGGAGTGCTGAAGATCGGAAACGGATGGTTTGGTCGGACTATACTAAAATATATCGATTTCCATTAGACGGTAAAGAGTATTTTTGGCATCGGCAGAATGGAACTCTTCAAAAGGAACAGGTGAAAGAAACCATGAAGCATGAAGGTGGCAACATGATGGTGTGGAAATGCTTTACGTCGTGGAATGTCGGTCCGCTGATTAAAATCGAAGGAATGATGAAGAAGGAACAATATTTGTCTATTCTGCATAATAACTTTCCCGAATTTGGAGACGAATGGGCTTATTCCACTGAGGAGATCATTTTCTAACGAGACTGTGATCCCAAGCACACTGCACGAATTGTCCAGAGCTGGCTTGGAATGGAGTTATTTCCAACTACTAAGTGGCCAGCACCTAGTCCAGACTTAAACCAGATCGAAACTTGTGGGCAATTCTAAAAAGACGCTTGGAATTTTACGATAATCCTTCAAGAAACTTGAATGACTTATGGGAGCAAGTTAAGGAGCAGTGGCAACATATTTCATATGCTCATATCGAAAATTTAGTCGAGAGTATATGCGCAGGAGAGTTAGAAGTGTCATACAAAATAAAGGGCTGTGGACTAAATACTAAAAAAAGCGATTCAAACAAAAAATTCTGAAACGTACAAATTTGAGTACATGGGGGTTTCCATTAATAAACATTTTATTAACTGTTATTTTTTAAGCAATGTTTGTTTTTTTTCCTAAGTTGTTTATAAAATAACATAAGATTCTATCCTTTTGTTTCATTTTCTTAAAGCATGTACTCATTTTTGCTCCCCACTGTATGTATAACTTAGATATAGCTAAAGTAGCAATTAGCAACGAGTCTATTTGTAAATTCATATTATAGATGTTCTCAATATTTAAATTTTTATTTGTAATTAAATATTTATTTTTCCTTATGTAAGACTTAATTAAACATTCTTTGCACATGTACATGTACAAGCATTGTCTGGGAAAGGAAATACAGAAATACATCTATACATATGCATATATTCCGACACTATGTAGATTCCGTCAGTTATGCGTTAACATTGTCGTAAACTAAAATTAAAATGCAATACTGAGTCAGACAAGCTACTCGTTATGACTTGACTATGAATGCAGTTAAGGTTCGTTTAAAGGTGATCTTATAAGAACAATGGCGTAAGATCTTAAACATCCTAGTCTTAAGATGTTAGTATGATACTATTTAGCTTTTAACTCACTTTAAAACAAAAGTTGTCTAGCTACTAGTATCGTACTAAATTGCTTCTGAACACATCTAAGCCAATGACGGTTCGTTCAAGAAAACTGATTAAACAAACCTTTTTGTTGGCACTTAAACACAAAACTGTCTTCGAAAAACGAGAGACAATTCGTGTAAATGTGATAAATGGAAATCTTGATTGAATGTGTGAACTTTTCAATAATTAATGATGAGAAATCTCTATCCAGTATACAGTCCAGACTGCCCTTTGCGTTGTGGCGGTCATGTGAATTGTTGCAGATTTATTTACTAAATTGAAATTGCGGGTAGTATATTTTACGAATTGTTCCTTTCAATTAAATCCATTCAGTGAGACATTTACTGGCTCTACTAAATTGAAAAAAGTTTTGCCATAACGCATGTTTTGTTCGACAGAGTATAGTTGCACATTTCCCAGCATATATTCCAATGTAACAAGACACGGCTGGATCAGTTTTCACGGAATCTCGGGATCGGCCATCATTATATAAGGCTCTTGAGGATGAATGCGGATCTCTTCTTTCTATGCAGAATCTTCTTTTCCTCTTTCTTTCCGACACCATAAATATAAACATGGTGGGCCATTTAGTGGTTTCTTTTTAAATCATAGATTACTTTGACACTGACAGATGTTTCCTGCTCGAAAACTTGACAGAAAGTCAGTATCATACCTCCGCGGAACGAAATGAGTCGCTTAAAGCTTTAAAGCAATTTTGGCTGAAATGAAGTGCAAGTTCGTGAGACTGGTATGCTAGTGGACAACACTCATGGTCATCGTACAGTGCGCACAGACGAAAATATGGCTGCTGTAGCCGAGAGTGTGAGACTCAATTCACAAAGATCAACTCGCCGTCAATCTCAACAGCTCAACATTTCACACACTAGTCTGAAGAGAATTCTGCACAAAGATCTCTGATTATTCGCTTACAAGGTCCAATTAACTCGGCAATTTAAGGCGCACAACCAGCCACTTACACGTCGTTGTGTTCCATAATTAATGGGAATGGCGGTCAGCCATCAGACGAATAGGGGGAACAACATGTAGCATACGAAAACATGCACGTGCCGTAACTATTCGGGACTGGTGGAAGTGTGATCATAGCCTCTTCGCGGCGGCCGCTAGAAACAAGCCTTTTAAAAAAGGTTTGGCTAATATGATCAGGCTGGTTCCTCAGGTTGGCGACAGGTTAATTCGAATTTCGAGAACGACAACAAGCCTCGGAAACGGACTGATTTCACGACGACAACCTACGCAAAGAAAAAGGAAAAACGATTTACGAATTTTCTTATGGAACGTACGATCGCTCTATAGAGCTCGAGCTGCTCAGCAGCTAGCCGATGCCCTGTCAAAATATAAAGCTGACATAACAGCTCTTCAAGAAATCAGATGGACAGGGAATGGTGTTTTACAGAAGAAAGAATATGACATATACTACAGCTGTCATACAAAACACCATGTGCTCGGGGTAGGCTTCCTAGTCAGCGAAAAAATGAAGTCTACTATCATCGGCTTTAACGCTATAAGCGAAAGGCTATGCACCCTTCGCGTGCGAGGCAAATTTACGAACATCAGCCTCATTAACGTTCACGGACCTACGGAGGAGTCCTCAGACGAAGAAAAAGAGACTTACTACGAACAAGTCGAGAGGGCCCTCAATGCCTGTCCAAGGTATGATGTTAAAATCATCCTTGGGGATTTGAACGCAAAAATAGGTCGGGAGCCGGTATTCAGGCATTACGCAGGCACCCATAGTTTGCATGAGAACACTAATGACAATGGACTTCGAGTCTTAGAATTGGCAGCATCGAAAAACATGGTAGTTGCGAGTACCAGGTTCCCGCGTAAAGATATCTACAAAGCCACCTGGGTATCACCTGATGGAGTCACTCGTAACCAAATAGACCACGTGTTGATAGACCGTCGCCACTACTCGAACTTGATGACGGTACGAACGTACCGAGGTGCCAATATCGACTCGGATCACTATCTTGTTGGTATGGTTTTCCGAGGGCGGATTGCCTTGCGAAGACGCATTGCATCCGCCGATCAGGTTCGAATCAACACGGCTGCCCTGCGCAATGAAAACACCAGTAACACCTTTGGTAATGCGTTAGGACTCGCCCTAGAAACACCTAATTTAGGGAGAGTAAGTCCTGGAGCCAGTATGCTGGGCGTAAATGAGAAGTGGACACGTCTTAAAAATACTGTCATTAGTACTGCCAACTCCATCTTAGGCAGCAGTCGTAAAAATCGGAACGACTGGTTTGATGATGAATGCAAGCTAGCGACTGAACGTAAGAATGTTGCGTACCGAGCAATGCAACAATCTCATAGAACGCGGGCACGCGAAGAGGAATATAAAGAGCTCAGAAGAACAGAAAAACGGCTTCACAGACAAAAGAAATCAGCCTGGGAGAAGAACCTAATCTGTGAAATAGAAAACAGCCGAGAGCGAGGTCCGCACCAGGCGCGGAAGTTCTACCAATCCGTCCGAAACATGACGCAGTACACACCACGCTGCACATACTGCAAGGACGGAGAGGGAAATCTGATCACCGATCCTGAAAGCATACTGGAGCGATGGGAAGTGTACTTTAATGAATTGCTAAATGGTCAGCTCACTGCAGAAGTGGAGGCTCCACTACTTCAAGAAGAATACCCTATGTTGCCGCCACCAAGCATAGAAGAGGTTGAGAAGGCTACAGGCCGGCTTAAACAGAACAAAGCCCCGGGAGTCGATGGCATACCAGCCGAATTATTCCATCACGGCGGGCCAGCCTTACGTCAAGCAATTCATGATATTATAGTACAGGTATGGGAGCAGGAAGAAATGCCAGAAGACTGGCGAAAAGGTTTAATATGCCCCATACATAAGAAGGGAGATGTCACAACGTGCAGCAATTATAGAGGTATCACGTTGTTGAGTACCGCCTATAAGATACTCTCCTCTATCCTACAAGACCGGATAACCCCATACGCTAAAACCGTCATCGGGCAATATCAGTGTGGTTTCATTCCAGGCAAATCAACAACTGATCAGATCTTTACCCTTAGGCAGGCGATGGAAAAATGTCTAGAATTTAACATCCCAACATACCATCTGTTTATAGACTTTAAGGCCGCCTATGATAGCATAGCCAGGGTAGAACTTTACAAAGCCATGAGAGAATTCGGCATCCCAAATAAATTGACACGACTATGTAGGTTGACCATGACCAACGTAACAAGCCAAGTAAAAATAGCCGGATTGCTATCCAGACCAATCAACATCTTTAATGGACTCCGACAAGGGGACGGTTTGGCCTGCCTCCTCTTCAACCTGGCGTTGGAGAAAGCAATCCGTGACTCTGGCACGGCAACAAGAGGGACCATCGTCAACAGGTCCAGCCAGTTACTGGCTTACGCAGACGACATTGACATCATCGGAAGAACCGAACAAGCTGTACACGATTCCTTCATCCAGATCGAGCAGGCGGCACAAAATCTGGGGCTGCACATTAGTGAAGGTAAAACAAAGTACATGGTGGCGTCGAATGCGAGAGGAACAGTTGGTCAAACAATCAAGGTAGCGGAGCACGAATTTGAAGTGGTGCAATCCTTTAAATACCTTGGGTCAATAGTAGCAGCCGATAACAATATAGAAGAAGAAATACGCGGGCGGCTTCTCAAATCCAACAGAGCCTACTATAGTCTGTCAAAGCTCTTCAAATCCAGAAATCTCACCATAACTTCAAAACTGCTGCTGTACAGGACCATGGTCCTGCCAGTACTCACATATGGATCCGAGACTTGGGTGCTTAGCAAAAGGCACTCCGACCTCTTAGCTGCGTTCGAGAGAAAAGTCTTAAGGAGAATTGTTGGCCCCATATGTGAGGAAGGACGATTCCGGAGACGGTACAATCATGAATTGTACGCAATCTACCTAGAAGCAGATATCGTGACAAAAATTAAGCTCGGTAGACTCCGGTGGGCAGGGCACCTAGCTCGCATGAGCGAAGAGGAACCTGCTCGGAAAGTTCTTTGTGGTACATTCTATGGTAGACGACAGCGTGGTAGACCATGCTTGCGCTGGAGAGATGGCGTAGACCAGGACGCCCGAAGCCTTGGGGTGCGCAACTGGATGGCGTCGGCTAGAGACCGGGATAGGTGGAGAGACTTGTTGAAAGAGGCCAGGACCGGAACCCGGTTGTCGAGCCGATGATGATGATGATTTTTCTTACTAATAAAGCCATAATACATGGAAAACATTTAATTTTGTTCATTTTATTGAATTTTTGAAAAGAAGCTTGTATTTGGCCCACCCTATATTTTAAGTCGAAGGAACTTTTTTACGCTTCAAAAGAACTACGATCTCCTCTATATGGCCTTCGTAATAAGGTGAAATATTCAAACAAAGCAAATCTTTTCAGAAGTCGAATTAATCACTCAAACGGTGCGGCTGTAAGAAAACTTTAGAAAAATCTTCGTGGCTTAAGAGTAAGCAATATTGAAGAAATGATTGTGAAATAAAGTGTTTTTCAATTGTCTCGGGTAGGTTTTGACGGCTTGTGACGGCCATGTTATTGTTTTTTATTCTTAATTATCACTATGGCAATTTACACGATGGAACAGCACGTACAAATGATAAAATGAGTGTTTGTTAGTGTAAACTTTGAATACAAGATCGGCCGATAACATAACCGTGGTCCGTGAATGGGTTAGAGCACAACCCGAGGCGGTCAATTCCTCGCCGTGCACAAGAACTTGACCTTTCGTAGACTTTAACTTGATGAGTTTTGCGTCCGGAACTGAGCTTATACCCGTACAAGATCCAAATGACCCAGGAGCTCAAAGTTTATGATCACAGACAGGGCTGTTTTGTTCGCTGACTGAATTTCGGAGCGTTTGAAAGAGGACCCCAATTTTGAATGAAAAATGATCTTAAGATGGGATGACACCAAACACACAAGGTCCACCAGGTGACATGTATTGTCAAAAAGTTACCATTTGGCGTTAGTGATTTTGGTGGGTATTTTTTCGAAAACGACGTTGGTGACGCGGTCAATGCCAATGGTGAGCGTTACAGTATGGGGAATGTTAATTTCTTATGGCCCAAATTGAACCATATATGAACTTAGACGATATGTAGTTTCAGCCACGATTGACAGTCTGCATGAACGATTTGATGGTAAGGAGATCTCTCTCTCAGAGGTGACGTAAATTAGCCACCTGAAGTCGCAGCTCGACCGATGCCCTTAAGGTGAACATAACACAGGCTCAAATTCAGCTGAATCTATGCGGAGAGAAATTGAAAATTGGACGACTCAGATCCGTGCCACCTTAAGAAACCAAGGCGAGAATTTGAACGATTCCATACATAATTGCATAAATGGCTTTCAAATAAAAAAGAATGTTGTTAAAACCTAAAACACAGCTTGATTTATTTTATTTCAACATCTCGGCATCCTCATTGAAAACCCCTTTGTATTATAATGAATTGAACAAGAGTTTTCTAAAATTACCTGAGAATATATACATTTATAGCTGCGGTCAAAATAATAGTAGTGAACCTTTTGACACAACAAGAAACTAAAATAAATTAATCTACTAATTTTAAAGAAATAAATAGTCATCTGATTTTCAAATTAATGTTTTTTAATTTCAGAAAACAATCATTTTCAAATTCAATAAATAAGTTGGTAATTTCAAATCTATCCAAGTCATATAGAAAAACAGCAGTCAACAAAATAATAGCGTATTCAAAGTCCACCTTTAAATATTACCAAAGGGAACGTTAATAAACAATTTCTAACATAAGTAATAGTCAAGTATTTGAACCTTAAATTAATATTTAGTTGCATGTCCCTTGTTATAAATAACAGCAGCACAATGACGTTGCATCGAATTAATAAGATTTTCACATCTTTCTACAGGTATGGACATCCAATACTGCTGTTTAGTTTCCCAAAGGGCTGTGTTAGTAGCTGGCTTATAACTAGCAACATACTTCTTGACATCGCGCCAAAGGTTTTCTACAGGGTTGAGGTCTGGGGACTGCGCAGGCCACTCCATGACATTAACCCTATTTTCTTGGAACAACTGCTTCGCAAGTTTACTTGTATGCTTTGGGTCGTTGTCTTGTTGAAAGACCCATTTCAATGGTATTTCATCTTCAGCATATGGGAACATAACTTCCTCCATGATATTCACATAAAGATAATGATCCATAATGCCTTAAATCCGGTATATGGGAAAAACGTGCCCAAACCATTATGCTGGATCCTCCATGTTTTTTGTCTTGGTTGTAAGGCGTAGATTATATTCTGTGTTTTGAGGTCTTCTTATATTTTAACGAGATTCCTTTCCACCATATAACACAATCTTGGACTCGTCCAACCACAGAATATTCCTCCACAAAAACATGAAAATTAATTACTTACCAATGATTTTACTTACACTACTATTATTTTGAACGCAACTGTATGTACGCTGAGTTTTATGAGACTTTTACTTATGATTTCTCTAAAGTATTTGATAATGTAAGCCATTCTATTCTATTCTCTTCTTCTTCTTCTTCTCAATACATCTTTGGTGAATGAGAAACAGCTGATGTTTCTTTATAGTAAATATTCTGACTTTTTCTCTCTTCTGCGAGGTGTTCCACAAGGATCTTTATTTGGTCCATTGTTGTGTGCACTTTACATTAATAATATTCCGTTTTCTCTGGACAACCTTATGAGCATGATTTGCAATTGCTTAAAAGTTCTGCTCTTGGCCTCAATCGGTTTACATTTACAGCCTCAAAAATATTGTATCTCTTGTCATGAAAAGTACTTCTCATCTTAGAGAATTGTATGTTCCCTCCATTCTTGGTAACATACTCGTACACAAAAATGGTTTAAAACTAAAGGTGTGTCCACACCAAAGAAACATTTTTGAAACATTTCAGAAACAATACATAGAGAAATGAAAATTATTTCTGTTTAAGTGGAGTGATTGAATTAAATTCAATTAAAAAGTTCAAGTGACCTCAACTCCAAGGTCACTTGAACTTTTTAATTGAATTCATTTCAGAAACATTTCAGAAACTGAGAAACATTTCTTAAAAGTTTCTGAAATGTTTCTGAAATGTTTACTTTCGTCTGGATGTTCGTTCGCGAAACATTTCTGAAATGTTTATTAAATATTTCTCTTTTTTCCATTCCGAATGGAAAACTTTCTTTGTTTCCAAAGCATTTACAAAGGTAGGTAGTTTGTAAGTTTTTAAACATATATATATGGAAGAACTGTGGAGCAACGAGGATGTAATCAAATTAGTCAAAGTTTATGAAACGAAAAAAGTGAAAAAGATTAGGTAGAAATAAAAATACATGCGCTTAAAGATCAATACAAGCGAGAAAAAAATTACATACTACTCAATCTGGAAACAATGGGAAACAAAGAAACATTTCAGAAATGTTCCTCAAAGCGTCCACACCAAAAAAAACATATCAGAAAGATTTCTCAAATGTTTCTGGAATGTTTCTGAAATGTTTTTTATACAAATGGGAAACATTTCAGAAACTTTTTTTAAACAATGTTTCCTGAAATGTTTCTTTGGTGTGAACACGCCTTAAAATGCACTTCGTTTAGGTCCTCTACTAGCATTTTATTTATATATTTATTTAAAGATAAATAGGAGGCCATAACGGCTTGTAGAGAGCCTAAACCTAGTGACTTACTACTCTCAACCATTCCTGTGTGCGTGCTACCAAGAAAAGGACTTGTCAATTTCTCGTAAGTCAGTACAACCCTGAAAAACTTTTTTTGCAGCGGCCGAGAATAGAACTCAAGTCCTTCTATATAGTATATTTATTTTACTTTTGCAATAGGCAGGAGAAGAATTTGACAGTTGTTACAACAATATATGTACGAGTACATACAACGAGATCAGGGCCCAAATTACCGCATCAGTTATCGAGTAATACGTAACTGAATTATATGACTTTGGCGTTAACGCTTACGTCAACTAGCAACCGATTACTCTTATTTGACGTTTTCATTCGATCACTGATGGGACTTACTCACTCGTTCACTGAAGCGGCAATTTGGCCCCTGTTTTCAGATTCTTAAGGCAAAAAAACAATTGATTAATGAGCACGTTAACAAACAAGATTTCTGGATTTGGGACGATGCAATCTACATGACGACCACCAAGGGGAATTGGATTCGAAGAAAGTCAATATTCGATGTTGTTAATTGCCGCAATGGCAATGATGGTAGACATCTGCACTTTTTTGAAAACGACAATGCCAATAATATTGCCAATTTATTTTGGCTTAAATTGAAGGAAATTGATGTGAACGATATGTGATTTAAATGTGTCACACAGCTAATGTTACAATGGATATTTGGAAAATGTCACACAAATTTATTTATTCTGATAATGTTCTCCATGAAAGTGTGCAACAATTTACCAAATGGCACTTTATTCTATAAGACTTCGAAAAGGTTTAAAGTCTTTATACTTATTCAGTTAATGCAATTCGGAACACTGACCGATCTTCATCAAAAACTGCAGAAAAATGGCTTTGTATGTAAATGTATTTTTAACTAACTTAGACACCAGTTTATTAGTGGAGATAAGTTTTAGTGTGATTTATTACAATTTAAGAACAACATTTGATTCATAAAATGAAAAATCAAAACACTTCCGTAAACAACACAAACACCAATATTAAATTTTAGAACTAAAATCAATTTTAGGAAATACACACATTCTTAAAAAAATATTCTCATACTAATCGTTTTTTGTTAAAAGATTTTAGTTATTTTTCTTATCATTCTAACACTAACTACCTTTTCAAAAAGTGAACATCAATTGAAGACCAATAATAGGATATTTTTTTAAAAGAATAAAGAACTGATCACAAATCTCCACTCCACGACCGTCACGATCCGTAACTTTTCAAAGTCTAATATTAACATCGATTGTTTTTACGAAGGGATCCAATAAAACCGCCACCCATGCATGTATTAAAAAGAACAAAACAAAACTGTGAAACAGAGCCCAATCATAATCACCAATCAACAAGAGTGGTGTCCAATAAAATTCACATTTGTTCCTTTTCCGATCGAAACCTACTCGTATCACCCGAGGTTCGTGTGCGACGTGCCTCTGGAATGAGCGCGTACACTTTCAGATACTTTTTTATTTTATTATCTTTAAACCAGATACGCCTATTTCGACCGTGACCATAATCTTGGCCTCTTGGCCTGTTGTAATAATTTTTTTTTTATTTCTTGTCACAGTTTGAAATTAAAACGATCATATATACACACTTGCCTTTTCGTGTGGTCTGCTCAACAAAAAAAAAACTAAAAACTAACTAGCTCTTACCGCGGTATCAGGCGACTTATACAAGACTGAATAGTTTGAACTGCTAATTTACTTCATAGATAATGAAATAATTCATTCAGTGAGTCTAAGATTGGTGTTACCATGGTTAATTTTTTTTAAAACTCACATGAACATAGACAAAACAAAAAAATCGTTTTTCCAGGCGTTGCACAATTATCCAACTCAAAACCAGGGAATGGATAAACCCTCATCAATTTGTGAAGACTTTAAGGGCGGTAATTATCGAACGCTTTTAAAGTACTAACTCATAACCTATTCACCATACTTTAACAGCTCTGAGCACTGCTAAGATAAATTGAATGTGTTTGAGTCTTACATTCAATTTTATTAATTTGTTTAATTTTAATAATTATAGATAGATTTTTTATCAAAATTTTAGGTGATTTCGAAAATCATTTTTAAAAAATAGTGGGTCTCGAAATTCTCAACGTCTGTCTGTCTGTTCGACTACAGTCTAAACGGCTCGGCTGATTTGCGTGAAACTTGGTAGATATCGTTTTAAAATTTTGCCCCCACAGTTTTTTTTTTGTTTTTTTTTTTAAGACCTAAAATAACGGTACCTACAGTACCTACAATTTTTTTTTTAAATTTTATAAATAGTTTTTTTCTCAAAAACTGTACCACACGCTCGATTTTTTTAAAGTTGATAAATAAAAGTTTCTTAATATAATCTGATGCATGATGTGAAGAAAAAAATTATTTTAAATAGAAATGACGGTACCCACCATACAAATGCTTTTAGAAAATCGTATTTTTCTCGAAAACGACTTAGAAAATTTTGATAAAATTTTTTTTTCATTCGATTAATTTTTACGATCTATAATTTAATAATTATACCTACCATAGAATCATTTTTTCGAACTTTCTCATTATCGGTATAACGGATTTTAATGACAATTTGTATATAGAAGCTTCTAAAAAGTTTAAATAGCATTACATTCAAGGAATTAAAAAAAAATATTTTTTGAATGTTTGAAAAAAAACTATTTTTTCGACATTTCAAAAATAACTCAATATTTTTTTCGGGATTAATTTTTTATTCGAACAATAATAAAAACTTTAAGTTGGTGTACCAAAATTTGTTCTTAAAAATGTTTCAAAAAATTTGTATATAAAAACTTATTTATACTTTGACTTACATATTTGCTTGGATCACATCACATCCTGTTTTTAGCTTGTTGTCATTTTAAAAATGAATTTTATGTTCATGAACAATTTTTCTCTAATCACATTCATTTTTGAAATTCTTAGTCTTTTACATAAGAGCAAGTTCGTGTGACCCAGTCGTGCATTTTACTTAAATTTTTTTTTTATTCTTTGGGACAGTTTTTGAGAAAAAAATATATTTTTTTTAAATTTCGAAAAAAAAATGTATGGCAAGTACCTTTATTTTTAGGTTTCTGTAGGTTTTCTTAAATTAATTAAAAAAAAAATTATTATTGACCAATTATTTAAACTAGCTAATCTTTCTTGACCACTTACTGACCTTTCAAATGGCATAGATTTTTTTTTTTTTTTGAATGATCCAAATAGGATGCCAAGCAATTTTTCGCGACCTTGAAACAAACTTTAAAAATGAATAAAAAAATGTATGGCTGGCCAATTACTAAAAATGGTTGACCTTTTATTAGTATATAGTGATCTTTCAGATGGTATATAATTTTAACGAATATCCCACCAATAAGGCTAGGCGCACATTCAATTTTTAGTTTGGCAACTGTTTAGTTGCTAAAATGAAACATATGGGCTTATATGGGACACCGCACACTTAGAGCAACTCGATTCTCGAAACTAAAAAGTTTGTGTTTTGACACAAACTAAACGATTGTCTCGCATCAGTTGAGCTGTTTTTTATAGGTGCAAGAGAGAAAAGAGTGCGAGCGTGAGTAAAGAGTTGCCAGTGTGCGGTTCTCTTTCAACTGGTGATTAAACTATTTGATTTCGATCACAGTTGCCAGTGCGCGACTAGCCTAAGATGTCAAAAATCGCACGTGGCCTTGCAAAAGTTTAAGCCTTGATTACAAATTTTCTATGGCTGACCAATTTCCAAAACTAGCAAAAGTAAAAACATTTTAGTTTTGTGAAAAAGTGATAAAAAATTGAGTGTTCCCCTTCCCGCTAAGGAAAGACAATTTGGAAAGTGTTCCTTTTTTTTTTATAAAAATTTATTAAAGTTAACGTTTTTAACAATTGTTAAATTTTAAGAAAAAGGAGTGCCAATAATTGGTTACGCAAAAGACTAGGGGCTCAATTATTGGCATGGAGGTGCCAATTATTCATTCTATGGGGCTTCAATTATTGACACATTGTGTATAATAGGCAATTTCTCGTGTCCCATCCATCCAGTTAAACAACATTCTGCTAGGACCGTTTGGCAATACGAGGAAACCAACGGGGACCGTGTAGATAACTTTTATTTAAATCCTTTAAGAATTAAAAGTATAAAACCTAACGAAAAGTCTTGGTTCGATACTAGCTGTAAAAAAGCTATCATGCTTAGTGAAGTATGTTTCCGAACTTACAAAGCCAACCTATGTAACTGAGGAAAATCGGAAACAGCATAAACAAGTCAGAAATCATTGCAACGCTTTAAGCCCAATTCTTACGTAACCAGACATTAAAGCAAAAACTCTTGCAATATACGGGTGATTCTACAAACAATGGAATAAAATGATACAAATTTCGGCACGTCATTTTTGGAAGCCAAAAGTCGTAAGAATTGTTCTAGTTGATCCTTAGAACGTCTCTTTGCGTTGTTGAAAGCGGCCAGTAAAAAAAAATTAAAAATGACGATTTTAAGGACATTTTTTGAAAAAGGATGTTCAGAAGACTGAGTTTTTTTTAAGGGGACTGAATAAATCTTTAGTTTTTTTGTATTTTCTCTTGGGTACACACTGAAATATAGAAATTAAATTTAATTAGGCTTCATAAACATACAAATTCATGGTTAATACATAATAACTTAGCATTTTATTAAAAGAAAATAATATATTATAATAATTTTCTTTTTCTACTTAGAATCAATTTAAAATAAATTATATTCTTTTTAAAAATTTTAAAAAAATTTCGCAATGAAGTTCAAAGTTCAACATAACTTAAAAATTCTCAGGTTTCTGAATAAAATATCATTTGTTTATTTATTAGCCAGGGGACTGAGACCAGAGGACTGATAAACTAAACGGACAATCCACGACTTCATGCACAAATGTCTTTTTCACAATACTAACATAAGAAACAGAATCGAGTTGCACCACCATTTTATTGTAAGGAGACTTGGTACTTCAAATTGCCAGTGCTGGAAATCCGATTGACATCCTAGTTATTGATATTTTCGACTGTTTCAATATTCCAGGGGACTGATATGAAATAGGGGGGACAAAGTTTAATTAAGTTTTTTTGTAATAAAATCAATTACTAAAAAATATTTATCTATTTCGTAGCAAATATGTATTATTTGGCGTAACTTTGGTGGGATTCATTTTAGTATGAGACCTGAAATAAGAGAACGGTAATAATTTTTTTTTGCGAAAACGCACTGGGGACACGTCAGGGGACTGAGAATCGGACACTTTGAAGAATTTTTTGAGCAATATAAAATAAGGTCACCCTAATAATATTGTTAGGCCAGGTAGATATCAGTCAGATTAAATTTTATAAAAAAAAAATCAGATTAAATAATTGAACGGATTTCAAAATATTTCTGGGGCCGCCGAAAATTCCATCGTTTGTAGAATCACCCATACCAAAGATAGTAGAAACTTCTTGTCATTTGTCAAAAACATAATAAAATGCACGACTGGGTCGCACGAACTTGCTCCTATGTAATCGACTGGGAATTTTAAAAACGAATGTTATTAGAGAAAACTGTTCATAAGGATGAAATTAATTTTTTTAAATTCTTTTAGTAGTAGGAGACAAAAACAGAATGCTATGCAAATATGAATTTATGCAAGAACAAAAATTATAAGTCCTTGTAGTGGTTTCTTTAAAAGAAGCTTTTATATACAAACTTTTTAAAAGCTTTTTAAGAAAAAATTTTGGTACGCTAATTTAAAGTTTTTATTATTGTTCGAATAAAAAGTAAATTTACGAAAAGAAATATTGACCAGTTTCGGAGATATCGAATTTTAAAAAAAAAAGAAAAAAAAATAGATTTTTTTTTTCAAAAATTCAAAAAATATTTATTTTAAAGTTTTGAAATGCAGTGTGTTTTAGACTTTTTAGAAGCTTCTCTATAAAAATTTTCATTAAGATCCGTTATGTGGATAATGAGAAATTCAAAATTCGAAAAAATGGTTCTATGGTAGGTACAAGCTGTAATATCTTAATTTAAAAATTTTTTTTATTAAATTAAAGATCGTAAAAATTAATTGAAAGAAAAAAAATTTTATCAAAATTCTAGGTGCCGTTTTCGAGAAAAATACGATTTTTGAAAACCATTTTTTCTAATTTTTTAGCATTTGTATGGTAGATACCTTTATTTTTAGGTAAAATAAAAAAAAAAATTTCACATTTTGTAGATTATATTGAGAAACTTTTATTTATCAAGTTAAAAAAAAAATCTAGCATGGAGTTTTCGAAATATTGAGTTTTGAAAAAAAAATTTTTAAGTTTTTTTTTAAAAATCCAAAAAATTTTTATTTGAGAATTTGAGTACACAGTTCTATTTATGTTTTTGGGGAGCTTTAGCAAAAAAAAAAAATGATCAAAATTGGTTCAACCGTTTTTGAGAAAATTAAAAACAAAAAAAATGGTTCCATGGGGGGTACCCTCAATAACCATTTTTCGGAAAATTTTTTCAACCAATACCTAGATTTAATTAAATAAAATTTTTCTGTATCTTTATTTTTAAAATCTGTTGAACAGTTTTTGAGAAACAAAAATGTTTATAAAATTTCGAAAAAAATTCGCATGGGGGGTACCGTTATTTTTGGTCTTAAAAAAAAAAGAAAAAAACATGTGGGGGGAAAAAATTAAAAATGATATCTACCAAGTTTAAAGAAAATCGGCCGAGTCGTTTAGCCTGTAGTCGAACAGACAGACAGGCAGACAGACAGACAGACTTTTTTAGTCTTCGCTATCATCGTAATGTCAACTTTGATCAAAATCTCGAGTTCGATTTTTTTTACGAATGCATAACTTGCCTTATAGTTCCTATAAGTCGCAAGTAAAAAATGCATGTTCATCTTTGGTTCCAACGCTAATCTACAACGACAACCCAATATCTAGCTCTTCAGATAAAGCAAATGTAGTCGCAGCTCATTTTGCTGCTATCTGTAAGTTGCCAGTCAGCAACATTACCCTTCCTGGAGAACGTAAATCATTCAATTGGGCAGGTATATTTGAGCACTCGTGCATTGCTCCTTCTTTTCTGGAATCTTCCCTAGAAGATGGAAAACTGTATTTTTTCAGCATGTTCCTAAAAAAGGCAATACGGCTTTGGCAGCAATCGTTCCACTGGTGATCTAATGTCATATCTCACCGAAGAGTGGAACAGATCTTTACATTGTGTTTATGTTAAATATTTTCTTGTTTCTAATCAGCATGGTTTTATAAATGGTCTTTCTACTGTTACTTTTTTAATAGAATTGACTGAAAACACAAAAAACAAGTAGATTGTGTATTTATTGATGTCAGTAAAGCTTTTGACAAGCTGTCACATGTAGTTTTGCTTTTTAAATTAAACAAATTTGGATTTAGCGAATACTTTGTAAGATAACATCAATCTTATTTATTCAATTGATCTTTCTCGGTGTTATTGAACGACTGCGAATCGAATAAGTTTAAAATAAATTCTGGAATCCCATAGGGTAGTCATTTAGGCCCTATTCTTTTTATTTTAATTATAAACGACTAACCATCTATGTTAAAATACTGTAAGTGCCTCATTTACGCCGACCATGTGACAATCTTCAAAACTATTTCAAATACTGTTCAACTATTTGTGTGACGATGTCGTATTTGATCGGTAACACGAATTTATTCAACATATTTACTCCATTTCTAATAAAGCTTATTCAATTCTTGGTTGGATAAAATGATAGTCAAAACAATTTCCTAACCCTTTCGAGACAAAGCAGCTTTTTATAACTTTTGTTTGACCCATTCTAGAATACCTACGATTCTAAGGTTTGGTCACCTTATAACGAATGTCATAAAAAAAAGACTAGAAAAGGTGCAAAAAAGATTCATTAAGTTTGCGCTCAGAGGACTAGGGTGGGATAATCCGTATGATCTCCCACGTTATAACAACAGACTAAGGGCCCTATCAATAATTAATTGCTAAACACACGTTTATATTAACACAAGGTTAAACGCGCGTTTTATTAAACAGCGCTCTATTACAAAATCAAGTACGTTCGCTTTCAAAAAAAAATTTGTTGCAATGAAAGTTGTGTTATTTTGAAAAACAAAGAAATACTTTTTAACTGAATTCTATTTTGTTTTAATAATAATAATGAATTCCGACGATCAGGATATAATTGATCATATAAATATTTTACTGTACCCAATATAATTTATAAATTATTAAACAAATGGAAATAACCAAATACTAAATTGTTTAAATTTTACTTGCTTACTTTATTGAACCCGCACAAAATTCAAAACAAATTTCTAACAAAGAAACAGACTGAAAAGTAGAATAGTTATTTCTCTTTCCTTTGCTTTGAGCTATCAGAATGACAGAACAAACGTGGCGCTTATACTTAATTGAAAATGACGTTTAGGGTTAAGCTCACTATTAAATTGATTATTGATATGGTTAATTGCTTAGAGTACACTTAAATACTTAAGTCATCTCTTAATTTGATTGTTGGTAAGGCCCATAGACTCTTTGCATCTTCTGTCTCATATTAACTTTAATATTCTTCAAATACATTTGAGGAACATACCGGTGGGTATACTTATTTCAAACTATCGTACCAATTATGAAAAAATGTTTAAACTATTTTATTTTGACAATAATAAATATAACAATTTGTTTGATAAAACAATAATAAATTCATTTAAATTTAAATCAACATTTTTCCTTCAAATTATTTAGAATCTTAATATACACCTTTGTAAAAATTTTTTGTAAAGCTAGCAATTTAGTTATGTTAATGGTGCTTATTTTGACATTCTCTTTCGTTAGAAAGTGAGTCGAATTCGTTGAAACTTAATTTTGAGACTCGGCGATTAGAATGTTAATCGAACAAATCGAAAGTTCACCCAATCCATAGAAAGTTCATTCATTTACGAAAGCTAATTCAATTTTGACATTCGAAAGAATAGAATTAAATGTCATTTTTGTGTCGTTTGAATTTTTCTGTCGAGTAAACAACAAAACATGTAAGTTTTTAATTATTTCATGGAAAAGAAATTACTTTTATTATTTTTTTTGTTGTTTTATGTTAAAAGGTCGCATTCCAACTGGACAAACCGCGAACAAAAGCAAAAGTTAATTAAAATAATGGAAGAAAACCCGGAGGTAGCAAAGGGATTTTTTTTACCACCCGCGTTGATACGGAAAGACAGAAAGCATCCACTATCCTTCTCCAACACTTCTTCAACACCATCTTAATTTATAAACAACACAAATGCCATATTTTTATTTATTATTTTATGTTTTTATCCAAGAAATTTAAATTATTGAACAATAAACAAAACAATTACAAATAAACAAAGATTTCACCTTTTGGTTTTGACATTTCACAAACACTTCTCTTTTGTTTTTGATATTTTAGTGTGACCAAGTGTATACGAAAAAAAATAAAAATTTAGAACGCGTCATGAAAAACTTATTTTTTTTAAGAATAGTTTCAAAACAGCTGAGTTGACACAAAAAATGTAATAAATATGTAGTTCTTTATGGTTAAACTTTACTTTATAATGAAAAAGTGTATTATTTATTTTGTTTCTTGATTATTTATCCAACATCTATAAAATGTTTAGAAACAAAAAAATGTTAAACGGTCATACTAATTCAAATAGAAATATAGTAAATGTCAAACAGTTGACAATGAAAATGAATCTTTTTTGAAGTTCATTTAATGCTATCTTTCGCAAATGAATGTTATTCGTTCGAATCTCAAAATTAAGAAAGTTCATTTGAAGGAATAGAATCATTCTAACGAATAGACTATTCATGAGAATGTCAAAATAAGCATGAATAATAAATAAATGTGTAGTCCACCCGGATCTTTGTTCGTTCCCCAGCGCCCACTTAAAAATTAAAAACAAAATTTTATTTGTATTTGATCTTCGAATAGTATATCATCTAAGCCGTTCAGATAATTGTAGATCACCTACATATCCGCCAACAGTATCCTTCTGAGATGTAAGGCATTAGGTACAGATTCGTTGGCTTCCAAACATAAACTTAGGTACGAACCGTGGGATAATTTAATATGAAGATTGAATCAAATTAAATTAATATGGTATACGACTTTTTTTACTTATACAAGCACAAGTAAAAGCATAGAATTTCAATCTTTATTATGAAGCCTGTAGAACTAAATATGTTTTTGTATATTTGTTGTCCAATTTGCAGTTGCATGTGTTACCAGCTTAACAACCACAGTTCTTGTTGTAATTATTAGAAATAATTCTAAACAATTTTGTCTTCCTTTTAATTTAAAGATTTATTTAAAATATTGATTACAATGCTTTTATGTTCATATTAACATTATATACAAATCACAACAACAAAGATTAAGTGCATTTTTAACATGAAAAAAAAAAACAGAATTTAAATAATATCTGCAGGTTTTCAAACACTACATTCTGCATGATAATTTAATAATTATAAAAACTTCAAAAATAAAACTTGGTACATATACATATATAACAGCAGGTGCAGATTTAATTTTTTTTAATAACAACAATTTTAATATATATGCATAATTGTATAATAAATGTATTCAGCAATAATTTGTGTTTATTCGTTTGGGTAGGTTTTTTTTCTTTTAAAGAATTCTTTCTTTTGTACAAAAACATTTTTTTTAAAAACTTCTAAATTTAGAGTAAAATTGTAAAATTTAGATATGTTTTGTTGAAAATTTAAAAACAAATAATTTTACAACTTTTTGTAGGTGATGTCCACATTTTTTTTTTTTCAACACACTCTCCGTTTAAATGGGTAAGGGTCACAGTTTTGTATTTAACTGTCAATTTCCGCATATATGACTTTTTGATTGATCCTATGTGACATTTGGAAAACCCAGCTGGATGCTTCTCAATTCTAAACGACCGGCTTTTAACCGGCTAAAATTTAATTCAGGCTGACATCAGTAAAATCAGTAAAAGTATGAAATTGTCAATAATTGAAAATAGGTCCGTTCATGTACTTTGGATTTGTTGAGTGAATGTCAGTACAAAATATTTTTAATTATCGCAAGAGTATAATATATTTCCAGTTCTGAAATTTATTTGTCTAAGAAATTTCTTGGGACATAACTGTGAATTTAATGTTTTTGAGAGTAAACGAATATGATAGCCGTAAACATCGTGTCGGGACTGTCATTCACGTTAGGTATTTCAGATTTCTAGTGAGTTTGTGTGAACTTGTGTTTTTTTTTTTTCTGGCAGATTTATACTCCAAGATTTGTTTGTTTTTATATTCCTTTTGAAAGTTCATATTCACAAATAACTGATAATATAAGTAATTGTTTCTTATGTTCAATGTTTTCCACTTAGGTACGTATTTTACGAAAAATACAAGCTAGTCGTTAATTCTCGAATCTCGAGCCGTGTTGCAAATTTGTCTAGTTAGACTAAATAACATAATTAACATAACTAGATCAGATATTTCTTATAAAATAACCGGTTTTCAATATACATAACTCGTATGTGCCATCTTTAACTTGAATTCAACTTCTTGTTCATGTACAGAGAAATATCCCACTGCGGACTTCTTAGGCGGAGACTTCCATAGTTTATTTGTACGGAAATTGCTCCATATAAATTGTATGGTTATCAATTTCTCTTGGGCGGACATTCCCTTGAACGGACAAGGACAGAAATTTAGCACTGCTTTAGCAATATGTCAATTTTGACAATTGTTTTTTTTTTACTTGCAGCCTCCATCGAACAGAGAACAGCGAACGATTCATGAAAAATTGCATCGAAATTATGATACATTCAGACCTATCATGAATTCCATCGTAATCGGAAACTTGTTACGAATCTCGAAAAAACCTATCACAAAATCCATCGTAGTGAAAAATCTCATACAAATTGTCATTACGAACGGATTTGGTGATTCGTAAAAGTTTCCGATGACGATGGAATTCGTGATTGAATTTGTTCATTCGAAACATTGTGGCTCTTTCTTGACAATGCTGCTTCTCATCATAAAGTCTCGAAGTTGGAAAATATAAAAGTTGTTGATCTTCAATTAAACACCAAATAGATTTGTTAGCCATGAGATCAAAGTGTGATATGAAAGTATTTCATGGAAAGCTCACAATCCACCAGTGAATTAATCAAAAGCATAATGTTTTAGGTGCAATTAATTTTATTTATAATGCTAGAAAAAAAGCACTTTTTAATTATTTTAAAAAATCCGATTTTGAACAAAGATGATTTTTATAATTGGGTTCCCTCAAACGGACAACTCTCTTAGGCTGTCAAATATTTCTGCACCTTAGCATTCCGCTCAAATGAGATTTCACTGAATTTGCTGTCTAGTCCTCATTTATATGAACTTATACATGTGTTAAAAAGTTATCCGTTTAATGAACGCGTAATTTGGCGAGTTGAAGTTATGCACCCGCTTTCACTTTTCAGAGGTTGTTACCCCTTTTATAATTAGAATCACAAGTCAACAAATAGCCTGTCACCAGAGATTTTTGTAGGCCCGTTACAGCTATGTTGTTTTGATGACATCTGTCAAATATGTTGTTTATTTACTAATGCCAAATCACTATGGCAAGTCACACGGTTGGACAAAAAGTTCAAACGATAAAACTTTATTATCAAAATGAGTATTGGTAAGTTCAAACGTTAGGCCCATTTTATTGTAGACATTTTGGCACTTTACAGTCGGTCGACTCTTATCGGTGGCCAAATTTTAGACCGGTTCGGTAATTAATCAGCACACATTCGTACGTCAAATGAACGCAAGATCAGACGAGAATATCGCCACGGTCGGTTAAAGTGTACAGCAGAACTCGAGGTGGTCGATTCTTCATCGTGCAAAAGAAATCGGCCTTTCGTAGACTTTAACTACACCCGTACAAGATCCAACTTACCCGGAAGCTCAGAGATCATGAAGCGTTTGGAATAGGACCCCAATTTTGTCCGAAAAATCATTTTTAACGACGAGAACCATTTTTGGATGAATATAGCTGTGTTAACAAGCAAAATTGCCATATATGTATGAGAAGACACCAACCCACACGAGGTTCACTAGGCGGCAATGCACATTCAAAAAGCTACCGTTTGGTGTGGATTTTCAACCTTTCAACTGTGTGTGCGGATGCGGAGCCCTATGGAACGGTTATAATCTTATAGCTCAAATCGATTTTAGACGATATGTAAATGGTTCCAGAAAGACGGGACTCTTCGTGGTTCACAACGATGAACATTCTGTATTAATGATTTGAGGATAAGGTTATCTCTTGGAGAAGTGACGCGACTTGGCCACAAAGTTCAGGCAATTTGACCCCACTAGACTTTTTTATGTAGGATTTTCTGATTTTCAGGAGTCGCAGGTCTATCCAAATAAACACCATTCTACTGATGCCTTTAAGGCGAACATTAAACAGGCCATCAATCAAATCCAGCCGGATCAACGTGGAAGAGTCATGGACCACTCAGGTTTTCACACTGTGAGAAGCGAATGCGAGCATTTGAACGATGTCATATTTCGTACATAATGGCATACTACAGGGGCTTTTTAAATGAAAAAAGGATTTTGTTAATAGAGCTTGATTTATTCCATTTCAACATCTACCCGCTATTATTGAAAAAAACTATACCTAACGATAAGGTTCGATTGCCTTCTTCGCAATGAAAAACGTTTTTGTTATGCGCAAGTACTCAGTCTCAAATAGCTAAATAAAGAGTGGAATACAAAATACATGGGAGTAAAACCCGGCCTTCATAAAAAGTTAGACATCTTAGGGTTTCATCACATTGCGAATGACAATAATTGGCAGAGCCACAGACAAGAAAGTTCAAGGGAAAACTTGTCATTTATTGAGAAACATATCTTGAGCGACTTGTTATGAAAATATCTTTGACAAGTCGTATAATCATCATTCTTCATTCAAAGACGACACAATTGTCTAATGATGATACAATGGGCGCATTCACTAACCTAGTCACTACGTAGTCAACTCGTTCTGATTGGCTAAAAACAACTAAAAATTGAGTTGAAATTTCCCCTCCTCGTATTGTAAAAATTTCTTCTTCAAAGCTAGTGGATATTGATTTTGACATTTCACAATCAGCTGTTCGTTGAAAATACAAATTTAATTTTTGGTGGAAGATATTTTCGAAGTGAAATTATTAAACAAATTAATATTATATCTTATATTTGATGTTATTTAATTTAAACTGTAAAAAAAGTTTATTTAAAGTTCTCAAAACACAATTTTTCTTATTTTATATGTTTACATCTGTCATTAATATGACAGTTTGGCCCTTATTGCGAGTGTCGTTTGTTAATCGATCGACGACTTTTGTCGAAAATCGATCATCGAAAAATTAAGATATCTGAAATTATTCTTGTATAAGATACCATATAAGCTGTGTTTTTATACGTGGTTACAACAACATTAAGTTATTTAAATGGCTTTGGATACAAATTTTAACGCATCAAACGTTTTGGCCCTATCGACTTTTATCGAATCGAACGTTAACGACACTCACAATAAGACCCTTTGAATTGACTAGCTTTGTAGTGCAATTTTGCATTCACAAAGCTAGTTGACTTTTTGACTACGTAGTGACTAGGTTAGTGAATGCGACCAATGTTCTTCGGGATATTTTTTTATAATAAAAGTAGATATAGTTTATTTAAGAGATGCAACGGTAATTTTCTCAGTTGCGAAAATGACATATTGGCGAAATGTCATAATTACCAGACTCTCTCTTTAATTACTCTCGAGGCATCATAACAAACAATAGATTTACGAAATATGCTTAAAATTATATGTATAAAAATGTCAAAACTGGAGGACCTAGAAGAACACAATGTCTTAAACATCAATTAAGCAAGCCATCGAGATCAATATACATATTAATAATACATGTTTTATTGCTATGTACAATGTACATACATATATATGAATCTGTAGCTGTAAAGTAAAGTGTTCTTTCTACACACTTAAGTAGAAAGAACAATTATTGACCTGAAGCTCACTTTAGGAACATAGGCTATTTATACACAATATCATCTCCTGGGCATTTATACTACGTTTTCACCAAGAGGTAATCCTGGATTTAAGTTAATTTATCATGAAACTTCTTCAAACACATTTATTTCGTTAATCTAGTAGATTAGAAATAAATCTTGGTAAAGTTTCATTGGATCAATTTAACAATTCGAACTGACCTATATCCATATCGTGCTAAGGTATCTCGATGATTTTTCTTCATTTGGCACAAAATAAACTTTCTTTCTCTCACTTCCACTTTATAAGAAAAAGTAAAACACCATTAGCTTTTTGATAGATGCTGTCAAAGTTAATCTTCTTTTTAATCTTTTAGTTTGGTGGAAACACCACATAAATCTCTTGCCTTAAATTTCGGGTTATTTTTTGAAAAACATGAAAACGTAGTATTAAGCTAGAAATGATTTAAATGTGTGTCCTGTTTTGCAGTTGGTACCTTCAAGAACAATGTACTTCCTTTATGGTATAGAAAAAGGCAATTTTAAATATTTCGAAAAAGAACAGTTTTCATGAAAATTTACAAAATTAATGTCATTTGGCTTCATTTAGTAAGGTAATAATGATGATCTAAATTCTGATCTTCGTTTATGGTTTAAGGCTTTAAAAATTTAATTTGTATCTTTCTCTACCGGAAGACTTTATTTTTATCTACTGTTTGTTTGTTTTTTTTTTCAAAAATTTTTAAAAACCACAAAATTTGATTACTTCGTCCAAAATTATTAGAAATAAAATAATAATTATACTTTACAACTTTCGCTTTTTTTTATTATTATTATTGTAACTATAAAATCTTAAGTAAAAATAAATTATATAGTAAATTAAACTAAATTAAAAATAATATTTTATGTATATTATATCATTTCGCGTGTGCGCTTTAATGTATGCGTGCATCCAAATCAATAACACAAAGGTCAACACAGTTTTTGGTCCTTAAATCAAAAACTTTACGCTGAATTCAAATAGGGCCTTAAAAACTATTTATAAGGTACATTATGGGTTTTGAGATATTCCCATTTGTACTCGCTTTTTTAGCTCAATAATTTTTGAGGTCATATTCGCATTCAAAGCATCAGAAACCATGAAAAATCAAAGTCTGGTCTTGGCTCTGAAATTGTTACACAAAAATATTACAAATGCAATTCGTATGTGTGTATATCTTTTATACATTAAAAATAAAAATAAAATTACATCTAGTGTCATTATGTAAGCGAATTTTATATGTTATTTTGACATTCTAGCCCACATCACAATTTTGGCAAATGCCTTCGATGAACAATATATATATATAAGTATGTATATATTTTTTTAGATTATTTTTGTATTATCTTATTTCTTGCTATTTAAATTTATGTTTGAGGTTAACATTTTGTTTTTTTTTGTATGTATGTATGTCATGTTTGTATGTATGTATGTATGTATAAGTGAGAATTTATATAGACATATTTATTTATTCATGGGCTTGAGATTCTTGTTGTACTAGTTTCAATCGTCGTGGGGATTTGATTGAGTCCGGATGATCAGAACCTAATCGTAGCATTTTCTGCGATAGAATTTTACGAATGTAACGTGAGACTAAAATTTGAGGTCGCTCCTGCCATTCCAACATTACTTCTTTAGGTGAGTTGACCTGGAAAAGAGATTGAAAATAAATGTTCATAAAATAGAGTAATGGTAGGATAATTAATATTTATTTGCAATGTTTTAATCAGAGATGGGAAATCTTGGCTGTCAATAAGTTTGCCTACAAGCTGAAGAAACAATTAGCTGTGGTGGATTTGCACTAAGTTACGTCAAAACACACACACTAGTGCAAGTTTAGCATTTCCACAACAGTAAATCAGCCACAATAATGCAACGTAATGATTTCCACCATGGGATTGTCGCTTTTTTATGAAAATTGAAAGAAATTTTGAAAAATTAATGGGTATGTTCAGAAAACATTGAAACTGCAGGAACGAATTGTCATGTGCTCACCTCGACTAATATTATTTTGGTTTCAAAACTAAAATGTTAAGCCCCTTTTAGACGATCAGTTGTTTCTTCAGTTATCAGTTCAGTTAAAAAAGGCAGTGTATTTAGACGATCAGTTGTTCCTTCAGTTATCAGTTCAGTTGTCAGTTCAGTTAAAAAAGGCAGTGTATCTAGACGTCAGTAAAGTGTTCGGTTGAGCTTTCATTTTACTTGTGAGCAGTCGAAAATCAGAGGAAATACATTGCGTAATGGACGATGAAAGCCTTATTGCAATAGCTATAGTTTTGTCGCTTAATAAATCACCGCAAACTAAAATTGAAATGACGACTGAACTGACAACTGAACTGAAAAGTATTTACACATCAGTTTAACTGATAACTGAACTGAAAACTTATGGGAATTTCATCAGTTTCAGTTTCAGTTTCAGTCTCAGTTAAACGCTTCAGTTTTTGTATTTAGACATCAGTTTAACTGAAAGCTTAACTGATAGCTCAACTGAAACTGAAACTGAAATGATCGTCTAAAAGGGGCTTTAGGATTTTGTGCAACTGATGTATAAAAGTCAAATAATAAATTATATGAAATATGAAGTAAATATGGGGCAAAATTTAAAAAAATCTATTTTTAAGGACTTAGCATGTTACTAGTTAGCAATTTGCTTAACATTTAGTAATTTACTAGCTCTTTGAAACTTTTAATCCTTTTTAATACTTATTCCCTTTTATTTAAAACGGTACATCTGAACACTTCTACTTTGCTTGCAACCTTGGACGTACGGAAAGCCTTCAACTCGGCTAGGTGGACCGACATACTAGACGCACTCGAAAGGAGATTCCACATTCCAGTATATCTCCTGAGGATGATGAAGGACTATCTCAAGGTATCGAGAGTTGATCTACAAAACCTCAGAAGGCCCACGAAGAAAGAAAATAACATCAGGAGCAGCGCAGGGATCGATCTTAGGAGCAGACCTCTGGAACATCTTCTATGATGACATTCTCCGCATGGAGATGCCTGAAGACATCTCTTTCTAGTCAGGTACGCAGACGACATCGTCGAGGTGATCACGGCAAGAGACACCGAAAACGCGCAAAGAAAACTGAACCAGGTCATGCGATGAGCAAACTCATAAATGGATGAGCATGGCCTCAGCCTTGCAACAGAGAAAACTGAGATAGTCCTCCTGACAAAAAGAGAATTTCCACTCAAATCGATTTCCAAATCGGGACCGAAGTGATAACAAGCAACGCCGCATTGAAATATTTGGGACTGAGGCTGGACACGAAGCTAACCTTCTGGACACAAATACGGTCAGCAGCAGAAAGAGCGTCCAAAACAACAGTATCACTGAGAAGATTAATGGCGAATGTAGGTGGACCAACGGATAGTAAGCGCGGACTACTGATGTCGACGAGGCATGCTATCCTTTTATACGGAAGCGAAATCTGGGCGGACGCACTTCAGCAATAGAAGTACCCCAAACTTATGGCGGCAGTGCAAAGACGCGGAGCTCTACGCGTAGCCAGCTCCCACCGAACTTTGTCAGAACCAGCCCTCCTTGTAGTCGCAGGAGTGACACCCATCGATCTCTTAGCGGCAGAAAGGAAGTACGTCTACGACAAAAAAGCGGAAATTGGATTGGAAGCGGCATCCGAAAGAGCCAAGCAACTTACAATTCAAAAGTGGCAAGAGCGGTGGAGCTCAGAAAGCAGAGGAAGATGGACAGCGAGGCTGATCAGGAAGGTGGCTGAGTGGAACAACCAGAAACACGGTGAGGTTAACTACTACGTCACCCAGTAACTCACCGGACACGGTTATTTCAACGCCTTCCTCCACAAGTTCGGAAAAACAAACAGTGCAGCCTGCCAGTACTGGGATTCACAAGAAGACAATGCAAACCATACCTTCTTCGGGTGCAAAAGATGGTAGTCCCTCCGTTAAGATTTGCAATGAAGTACTGGCGGCATCAGCCCAGAGAATAGAGTCCAGAAGATGCTACAAACCTACAAACCTGGCAAAACATCTGTAGCTTCACAGAGTATATTCTCAGAAGAAAAAAAAGAGCAGAAGAAAATGATCGGGAAACAGTTGAGCCCGCTAGTTGATCCCGCTAGGGAAACATGACAACCCCCCCTGAAATAATGCAAATAGCGGTCCCGAGGGTTAGATTCAACCCCAATAAGGTTTTTAGAGGAGTTTTAGTCGGTATTTAGCGAGTCCGAAACACGCGGATGGTCAGCGGGTCAACGCCAAGACATCCTTACGGTGCATCAAGCATTTCTTCTCCCTTTCCCTTAAGGTACAAAAAAAAGTTTGTTCTCTGTATAACATCCTACTTTAGCTTTTGTTTACTCGTAACGATAGAAATACTCGTACCTATATCCACTTTTGGCGAGTTCGTCAGTTTTACAAAAAAGAATGCATTAATTCACAAAAGATTGCATTGAATTCATTGAATAGGAAAAAATGATTGCAATCTTCACAATGTCGAACGAATGGAATTTGAAGCCGAAGTCTCAAAATGAAATCATTTAATTGAATCCATTGATAAGATTGCACCCAGAAAAGATTGCATTCATTTAAACGAAAATACAATTTTATCTGAAAGCCACATCACAGCTCAGTATGTGATGTTTAGAGACCTTCAGGTTCTTGTAGAAAATCTTGAAGAAATGTCGAAAATATCGGTTTTTGAATATAATTTATTTTCAATAAATGTTTTATTATGACTTAAGACACACCCACTTCAGAAGAACATAAGATCACAAAAATATCGCTTTTTCACGTTTTACTACTAAACGTGAGTGTTATCGAAAGTTTGTACATTTTGATCATTTAAACGATGTTAATTTTAAACTTCAAAAATAACTTATTTTCGAATAATGATATTACATACATCATAGATTATAATGTTGGGTAAAAAATATTATCATGCTTTTCTATACATTCTAAGCGATCAAGTCACATTGGATTTCCTAGAAATTTTGTGTTTCGATAGCATTTATCGTTCAAAAGTAATTTTCGACATGTGACCTTGAACAACTTTTTATACGCGCAAGGTTAGACAGTGATTTGTTCAGATATTGCTTGAGGTGTCTTACCTGAGGTAAGGACACTGAAAGAGAAGGCGTTCGATGATGATGATAATAAAATTGGGGTAACATTATTATCAATTCACAAAATTTTTAAGCTATCTGCGGCTTACATGCATATACATACATTAAAGAGCGAATAATAGATTTTTATTATATTTTTATTATATAATGAACCAGCATTGATTTATTGAAACAGTGCCAATAAAGAGTCAAATGCCTCCAGCAGTAAAAATAGTGAAGATTCTTACAATTCCCTTAAAATGTCAAAAACTATTTTGCTACTATAGAGATTTCTGAGTTTTTCAGCTTTTCTAGCTTCTGCAAAATCTAAAGAATAGACTAGCGTAGGAGCTACGTGTGAGTTAGGCAGTTCTTAACTTAACGATCGGAAGTTGTATTTTTTCTAATTTAAGGCAGTGAATGTTTAGAATTGTCGATGATGTCAATTATCTTAAAGTTCCTATATTATTTAATTCAGCTGATTCTAGCAAAGGAAATGCCCGGAAGGAAGGAAACCGGGACAGTTCAACAAGTTAAGTTTATTAAAATAGAGGAAGGAACATTAAAAAACAATTATTTGAGTTTCTTCATTAATCTGTCAAAGCATCAAAACTTCTGAAAGTTACAAATATTGCAGAAGAGCCTGGTATTTTTTCAGTGAAAAGCTTATTTCATACAGGATGGCGCTAAAAAAAAACAATACGAAATAACTTTCTTTCTGTGTGAATAATCAGCTTATTTTTACTTGCGAGTAAAGCAAGGAAAGTTATGCATTCGTAAAAAAAATTCAACTCGATATGTTGATCAAAATTGACATTACGATGATAGGAAAGACCAAAGAAGTAAGTCTCACAATTCTGTCTGTCTGTCTTTTCGACTATAGCCTAAACGGCTCGGCCGATTTTCTTTAAACTTGGTAGATATCATTTTTAATTTTTTCCCCCCACACGTTTTTTTCTTTTTTTTTTAGATCAAAAATAACGGTACCTGCAATACGATTTATTTTCAAAATTTTATAAATATTTTTTTTCCCAAAAACTGTCCCACCGAATTTAAAAAGAAAAATTTCAAAAATTTCATTTAGTTAAAGTTAGGTAAAGGTTGAAAAAATTTTCCAAAAAAAGATTATTTTTGGTAGCCCTTCTAGAACCATTTTTTTTGTTTTTGATTTTCTCAAAAACTTTACAACCGATTTAAATTATTTTTTTTTTTTTGCTAAATCTCCTCTATAGTTTGAGTATTATTACATATTAAAATTTAAATTTTTTTATTTTTTGGATTTTAAAAAAAAAAATCAAAATTTTTTCTTGGAAACTCAATATTTTGAAAACTCGATTTTTTTCAAACTTGATAAATAAAAGTTTTTTAACATAATCATCAAGATCTGAGAAATCGAAAATCGTATTTTTCTCGAAAACGGTTCCGAGAATTTCGCAAAAATTTTTCTCTTATGATTAATTTTTACGATCTCGTATAATTTATTAAACAAATTTTAAATCAATATATTACTGACTGTACCTACCATAGAACCAATTTTTCGAATTTTGAATTTCTCATTATCAGCATAACGAATTTTAATGAATGTTTTGGTAGAGAAGCTTTTAAAATTTTTAAAAAACATTGCGTTTCAAAACTTTTTTTTTTGAAAATTCGATATCTCAAAAACGGTTCAGTATTTTTTTGTTTGTAAATTTTAATTTTATTAGAACAATAATAATAAAAGTTTATTTTTTTTAGAAACCACTACAACGACTTATAATTTTTGTTCTTGCATAAACTAATAGTTGCTTGAACATGGCATCCTGTTTTTAGCACCAAATACGAACGGAGTTGTTTTAGTCATTTAAAAAATTGAATTTTATGCTTATGAACAGTTTTTCTCTAATAACATTCATTTTTGAAATTCTTAATCTTTTACATAAGAGCAAGTTCGTGCAACCCAGTCGTGGATTTTATTTTTCTATTTTGTAGGTTACTATTAAAATTTATTAAAATGAATAATTGGTATAACGAAACGACGATTTGGATAATTCAGCGGTACCATGCTTTGCAGTCCGTCATTTCCCTCCAAACGGAATTAAGGCAGGAGTTTGATGCCGAGTAGATGGACCATTATGAGGCTGCTAAACATGTTTGCTGAATCTGAAAGCATCGCACGCAGACCTTACAATCGAGATCCCTGTGTTCGTCTTCAGAACACAATCGCGGCTGAAGGATCGTAATACAGGCAAATCCGAGCGTATATCTATTCGAAACCTATCCGCACAAATGGGAGAAGGAGAAGATGGTAATTACAACGGATAATCCATGATGACTTGTTTCCGAACAAAATCCAAATTATAAGGGAGTTTAACCCTCTGGATTTGCCTGTTCGCCTGAAATTTTGCCAAAAAATGACTGAAATGGCCGAAAAAGACTGATGAGGGCCATTTGGTCTAATCGAAATAAGTAAAATTGCCATGTATGGATTGACACTAATCCAGAAATGTTGCATGAGATGTAACTGAACCGAAAGCAAGTCACTTTGTGGTGTCCATATTTCTTTAAGGAAAACAGTGTAAATGTAACGATTGTCGGAGACCGGTATTTAAAAATGTTAAAGGATTATTTTTTTCAGCCAGAACTGTGCGGAAGACGCATTTCTTGTGCCCTTGTGTATAGTGCAGAAAAATGGACCTCGTCGAAAGTGGATGAGAATGCTTTAGGATGTTTCGAGAGGAAAATTCTCCGTGTGATCTTTAGTCCCTTCTGCGTAGACAGAGTGTAGAGGACGGGCTGTAGAGAGAAAACGACCAAGTCAAACGAGTTAAAGTCCAACACCTGAGATCGCTAGGCCATAGAGCGAATAGACCAAAATGCTCAAGCCCAGAAAGTCTTCGAGTCCATTCTCAAGGGACGGCGCGGCGCAGTAGAGGAAGACTGCTAGTCTGGTGGGTTCAGACCCCTACGTTACAAAATCCCTTTACCTCACATTTGTTAGGCCCCTTCTTGAATATGCCAGCCAGGTTTGGTCACCCTGTTACAATACCCATTCCCTTCGTATCGAAGCCGTTCAACGAAGATTCCTTCGATTTGCACTTCGCGGGCTTCCCTGGCTTGATTCGTTTCACCTCCCACCCTATGCTGATCGTCTTCAACTTATTAATCTGCAACCTCTTGATAAACGTCGCAAAGTAACCGACATTGTATTCATTCATCAAATTTTAGCCGGTAATATTGATTGTCCCACACTTCTCCAAAAAATCTCATTGCATACTAACCCTAGAAATCTTAGATTGGTGTCCCTCTTTGATGTCAATTTTCACCGAACTAATTATGGTTGTAATAAACCATTGACACGCATGCTTCTTTCCTCCAACATTATGCAAAATTCTTTCGACTTTCACACCTCCAAACACTCTCTCAAAATCTCGCTATATTCCCAACCTTAACCACACAATCCCTCCACTGTGTTTAAACACTCTCTTCTAGTTCTTAACCGCTCTCAATTCAAAGCCCACTTCATCTTCAATTTTTTTTCTTTTTTTTAAGTTTTTTAAAGTTTTTTTTTTTTTAAACTGGTGGGTGGGCCTACGGGCCCAGACTAATATTAAAATAAAAATAAAAAAAAAAAAAAAAAAAATAAAAAAAAAAAAAAACACCATAGATTTTAAGTTTTGATTTAAGTTTAGATTTTAGTGCACGCTTGTATTAAGCTAAAATAAATAAAAAAACATACAAATTTGCCATAAGAGGGGTTTCTGGAATGTTTATTTTAGGTTGTAGTAGGATTTCCTTTATGTTTTTGGAAAATGTTGATTACTATTATCAAAAATATTACTAAACTTAGTTTCTTTGGTAGCGCAGTAAAATTTTACACGTTGAACAACAAAAAGATTTCTGTGTTTGTTCTATTGCTTAGCGTAAAAAATTTAACTGCTGCGTAGTCACCTACCAAAGAAACATACCTAATATTATTCTCACATACCTGATCGCCATTTAATCGATTCAGCAAAGCAACACACACAACAGCTGCCTTAATCCCCGCATGGAATGTCAATGCCGCAAATACTGTACTCTCCATTTCTATATTAACCACACCGTTTGTGCGTAGAGTTTGTAAATACTCTAGCTTCTCACTTTCCGTATAATCACAAAATGCTCCATCTAATCGTCCTTGACCTGAGAATAGAAATACGAGTAACAATATTAAGAATCGCTTTTAAAATACAATTGTCTATTTCAAAAATCATCAAACCTTCATAAAAGTCATTTGTACACAGAGTCTTGCCAATTACAGTATCATAAGGATCATCTGCACTGGCTAAAGCTTTCAGTTCGCGAGCAACCTTTCTATCTAGTTTGGCTGGACGGTGGACAACCTTTCCAAGGATGCACTAAAGGACATTATAGTGAAAAGTTTAAAATTTGTTTTTCTTCTAATTTAAGTAAGATATTAAGCAAAGCTTACAAACTCCTGGCTGTTCCGTAACTGTCCATCTAGAGCGTCCTCGGTTATGACGACAGTTCCGCCCTCCACTCCAACTCCACCACATGTTCCAATTCGAATAAATATTGGATCCTGGCACTTAGCATGGTACATCAACTTGATCAACTCATGCATTAGGATGCTAACCGATGGTGTGCCCATTCCATGACTCACAGCCAGCACTGGACCGACCTAATATTAGACGAGAGCGTACACTCATTTATCTTCCTTTACATCTAAATACAAGCCAATTAAGTTGCAAGGTTCATTACTCACTTTGTACATCGAGTATCTGTAGGAGAACTCACTGATGTCCTGCAACTGTGTACCAACTGGCAGTGTGTAATCAATTTCCTTCATGATGAAATGAGCAAACTGTTCCATCCGCCTGGGAGTTCCTCCCATGCAAACGAACTGTGAAAATAAAATAAAAAAAAGTAGTTATAGATCTCAATCAGCCACGGTGTTATAAATAAATATAATTATAGAAATCTCAATCATGCATAAATAAAGGATGGCTGCTTGTAGATACTGATTTTCCTCTTTGAAGGACATATAGCTCTCTGTTCACTTTAGTCCTAGCTAATTATATTTATTAATGCATTATGTACCATGTGAATGGCTTGAAATGATTTTCAGAATAAAGGGAAATAATTGGCATGTGGTAAATTGCAAATTGCACGCATAATTTATTAATCGCTCATCAAAAACCTCCTGTTTTGCGATTTAATTGAAATGTTGGACAGGCATTTAACAGAGACCGTTTAGCAAAAATTTATTAATAACGACAAAACACGCAGGGAGAATTTGTTTAAGCATTAATTAATTTGATAGCGTTACAAAATGCACAGCATAATCAAACTATAATGACATGTATGCATGTACGTATGCATATCGATGTTGTAGTCTTTATACCTCGTAACCGTTTTTTTAGACAGATTTTAACAAAAAAAATTCGGATCTGACGAACCTAAGCGTAGTTAAAATATTTGATTTAAGAGGTGGGCCAAATGCAAGTTTCTTTTTAAAAATTCAATAAAATGCACAAAATTAAATTTGTTCCATGTATTATGGCTTTATTAGTAAGATCAAATATTGCCATTGATTTTATGGAACACAACGTCGTTCAAGTGGCTGCCTCGGCTGGCTTCACAGTAGCGCATTCTAACAATAATCTGAGATCTTTGTGTAGAATGCTCCTCAGACTAGTGCGTGAAATGTTGAGCTGTTGAGATTGGTGGCGAGTTGATGTTCGTGAATTGAGTCTCACACTCTCGGCAACGTCAGACACATTCTCGTCTGTGCGCACTGTACGACAACGGAGACCATGAGTTTTGTCCACTAGCATACCATGAACTTTTTGCACAAAGTTGCGTACAGCAGGCGCGGTGGTTGCTTTATTTCGGTCAACATTAAAAAAAAAACGCACTGTTTGGGCTACACAGCACTCACTTTGAAAATAAGTTTTCAATATTTCCCAAAGTTGTTCAAGCGGAAAGCGACTCATTTTGTTCCACTGAGTTATGATACTGACTTTTTGTCAAGATTTCGAGCGGAAAACAGGTGTGAGTGTCAAAATAACCTATAATTTAATAAGAAACTACTAGATGCCCCACCCTGTACACTCACTCGTACAGTGGCAGTTACAGGAGGAATATTATTTGTAACTGCTAGCCATTAGTAATTTATGGCCAGAAGCAGAAGAGGTTTCGTTTCGTTCGTCGTTTCAGCAGGACCAGCTGATAAACTCATCTTAATTGTTTCTTTCAGTCAGATGAATTTTATTCATAAGCACTGGCTGCCAGTCTGCTTACTATTCATTTATTTCTTCTTTGTTGTTAAAAGCTTCTCCAGTGGGAAAATCCCACCTACATCAATGACTGAATATTTATTTCCACAGATATAACTGCCATTCGTCTCACATTAATTTGATTAAAGAAAAGTTTTGATAACTAAATCATGTTTTAGAAAATTTGCCTGACTTAAGATATTATTTCCAATTGCCGGTGACAAAATAAAAGAAAAAGTTTAAGCAGCAAAGCTTACACACAAAACGTTATCTAAACAGATGTCACAAATTCCGAAAAGGATATTATTTGTGTATCCATTAAAGCTCCTATTTGTGTCCCAATCCTATTCCTTTATCCTTAGGACACCATAAGGATTCTTATTTTTCAAATATCCTTCATACAATATGCATATGAGCATTTATCAAGGTTCAATTTATTCAGAATACTTCATGAGAATAAGCTACATATGTTGAGGGTTTGGTATCTTAGAACAAAAACCAGTCGTACGACACAGGCAATAATACGGTTTGAATATCAAATGAAGATACATATAACTCGATGCAAAAACAAAACAAAACTTTGTCAAAAACTTTGATAAATTTAATCGAGTTAGGGACTTTGATTTGGTATCATTTATTGATAACAAGAACAAAGATTGTACGAGTACAAGTATTGGTATCATTTGATGTTTGTAGATACTTTGGGGGAATTTTAAAATCATTGAAGATTTATTTAAAAATGTATTAATTCTGTATAAAAGTTTTAAGCTTCCAAAAAGATTTCAATCCTTTGAAAATATGAGAGAAGAGCCAAGCTGTATTTCTTTAGTATACATAACTAATTTTAAGTATTTAATAATATACATTTAATAAAATAATTTTCAAAAACAATGGGCTTTGAAGATCTTGAATATTAAAAAGAAATATAATTCCTGTATAATTTTATTTATTAAAATCGTTTGAGCCCTTAATGGGAGAACCGAAAGTCGAAAAAACGGTTCTATGATGGGTACAGTTAATAATATTTCTTGTTAAAAAATTTGTTGGCTTAAATGTAGACCATGTCTACAAAAGTACACATAGTAATTAAATATTTTAAATGTAAGAATTATTAATCACCAAACTACCTCCATCCAAAGTGAAAAAGGACGAACTTACTTCATTTGTTTCATATGTACGCCAAGGTTAATCTGTCATTGTGCGATAACCAATCATTGGAATAATTTTTTATTTTTATTTATTTCATCTACAAGCATATGCTTAACAGATATACATATATGTATATTTAATATGATAATTAAGAAAATTAGTACAACCAACAATTCAATTTTAAATTTCTCACGAGATATGTAGATGTGAGTCAAAAATAGAACTTACTTCATTGAACAGCTCGCAATATCGTATCATTTCAGCCATAATTCGTTCTATGGGAATGTTCAAAAGGGAAAATTTTTGTTCTCAACATTTTAATTGGCACATAGATTTGGGTCAACGAAAGCAGGAACGGACTTTTTATAAATGATAGCTAAGTATATCGCTTACAAGCATTACATCATGAAGTTTTCTTCTTGATTCTAGAGATTTAATCCCGAGCAATTGACACCTAGCTTTATACTCCGGACTGAAATTCCAACACATTTTACGGAACACACATCTGATAAACCACCTCTGCATATGCTCAATTCTATCCAAATGAACTCTATAGCAAGGATTCACAATTACATCGGCATATTCAATTGTTGACCTTAGCAGTGAGGTATACAGAGTTAGTAAAACAGAAGGATCTGTATAATCCTTACTATTTCTTTTAATGAATCCAACTAAGTTGTTTGCCTTTGAAACTATATAATCAATATGTTTTTTGTGAAGAAAAAATAGTACTTTCAAAAACAACACCCAAACCTTTAATATCATTAACTCTAATCAAAGGATTAGCATTAATTTTATATGGAAAATAAGAAACAATTCCTAATTTGGAAAACGTAATAATCTTGCATTTACTGATATTTAGCTTTACGCTACTTAAAGAACACCAATTTGAAATACGATCTAAATCGAATTGAACTCTTACACAGTTATCAATACATTTAATTTAATTTAAAATAAAATATTTTTAAATCCTCCGCGTAAAGCAAATAATTACAATTTTCTATATATCATTTATATATACTATAAAAAGTAAGGGACCAAGATGACTTTCTTGTGGAAGTCCAGAAGTACATTTTTAATACTTCTTGAAACTTTGAAATCAATCAGTACGCGTTGAGTTCTTTTTTTTTTTTTTATAATCTACACCCGCTCAAGGGATTACAACTACCCTTTAAATGTTTCAACACAGCGCGGGCGTGAAGTTAAGGAAGAGAAAGAAGGATAGGAAAGATGTGTGGTACGATGTTCTGAGACTGAAGGTGGTTGTCTCAGATTTATTTATCTCCAGGGATGGCGGCTCAACTAGTGCGGAGAATGCTGTGTCTTATTTTTATGTCCCTTATAATTCACATTATTTTATTCGTTTTTCATATTTGATGGGCATACTAGTATTACTAAATCACATGTTGTTAGTGTTATGCCTAAACAACATGCAATGAGCAAACCAGCAACCCATTGATGACAACTTTATAAGGTTTTAATGGAATTAAGGCGACATAAACGACAGCAGGGATCGAGCCTGCGATCATGAGGTTGACAGGCGAGCATACATCCATCGCGCCACGGCCACCCCCAAATATGAATTAATCAAATATGAATTAATCCTTTTAAGCATCTCAGAATGAAAATCAAAATACTCAAGCTGTAGCACTTCATATATTATTTAACTATTCTTTTATTTTATTCTTATACCTATTATTTTTGTAAAATTAAGGTGGCAAGAATAAAAATTAAAGCTTTCATATATTAAAAATTAAAAATAACAAAAAACTCACTTCTAAGTAATAAAAAATAAAATAACAAAAGTTGACAATAGAGTAAACAAAAAGTATAAAAGGAGAGTTTCAGTCGATTTATTTTTATTCTCGTCTGATATTTCACTTAGGACAGTCGGGTAATCCGTTGTCCAGATAGAAAAATATCATACTTGAAGTTTGAGAATATTTCTTGTGTTAATGTTTATTATTCAACGGACGGGTTTTCTCCTCCGCCTGTAATAACATAATCCTGATTTGTAATACTTTCTTAAGTAATTGAGTGCTTTTGTTTTGCACATCGGTGATAAGTTTAATTTGAGAGTTTATTTAACGGACGGGTTCTCCTCCGACTTTAAAACTCGCACATTAAATCGTGCCACCTTATTTGATTATTTAATTACTTAACTTTGAAATTTTAATTATTTTCTTTTGTTCCTTAATATTAATTTTTTTTCTTTACATTCAATTTTTTTAAATAAAACTGTCACAACTAATTTATATTAAAATACAAACGTAATTTTATTTGAAATTGACAATTACAAACTTTCTAAAGTTTAAACTAAGGATCTTTAATCCACAAAAACTGAAATCAAAAGAGGTTTACGCTACAAAGCTTTTTTAATAAAATATTGTTATCAACCGAATAAAATGCCTTGCTAAAATCAGCATAAATTACATCCATCAATATGACGAGAAAACAACCAAATTTGTGACAGTAGACCGTCCTTATACGAAATCATGTTGTGACTCTGACAAACATTTTTTAGTCAAGAACTCGATTTTATTGTCAAATAAACTTTCAAAACGCTTGGGGATAACTGAGAGTTTACGAATTCCTCTGTAGTTTTCAACTAGATTTTTAGAACCAGCCTTGAATATGGGGACAAGAAATGCTTCCTTTCACTCAGGTAAAAATAAACCCTCAGATAAGTATTTGTTAAATAATTTTACCAGAGGCCAACAAAGGGAATCGCTGCATTTTTTTTTTTTCAGAATACCAGACGGAATACCATATGTACGTACCATAACTATTATTAACCTTAAGGGTCTAAAGAGCCAATAAAACTTTAGCACAATTCAACTGAATGACCCCAATATCAACTTTTCCATCAAAATTTGTAAGAAAAGAAAAAAAAAATAAGCAAACAGTTTCAACAGTGGACTTTCTTTCAAATTAATGCTAGGCCAAAATGATTTACAGTTATTTTTTATATTATTTTTAATACTCATAATGCTATATAATGTCTACAAATAAATTTATTTTAGACCGAAAAATCATTTCTTAAGTTACTAAAAACCATATCGTCGCTGTAGATCGAATACCTCGTAACCCAGAAAAGTCGATTTTTCAGGAGAGACAAAAAACTTATTATCAAATCAATGAGAGGCAATGAGAGACGTGTTGTTAATTATGCGCGTGGCTCTGCAATTATAGTTTTTAGGTTCACAGGATATATTTCATTAGATCTGGAATTTTTTTTACAATATAATTGCATCATTACCTAAAAATCGTTTTTTTTCTGGGTTACGAGGTATTCGATCTAGTCTAGACGATATAGTCAATGTGGTTGCGTGTAACTTTGTATTTAGCAAATGCTTTATTTTAAATATTTTTAAGATGTGAGAGCCTTATATTGTACCATAAAGGCTTGAAAGATTTCCTTTTTTGAACACGAACAACAAATTGATTAAAGCTCATGAATAATATTTCAATTAAACGTCTATAAGCGTGTACTAAATCTAAAAGCCTCTTAACTCGTCGTGTCGTGCCCAACAATTGCACCTCTCATGCTCGTCGTTGATGAACATTATGCATAAAGACTTGCATTTAAACGCTTATAAGCCGCAATTGACTCATGAACTAAAGCCTCTTGACTATTTCAAGCGTCGTCAATGGTCAGAATGGTGGCAAGAACTGGCAACAGTGGATGATCAATTTTCGAAGAAAATCATCTTCAGTGATGAGGCACATTTTCACCTCAGTGGATTCGTCAATAAGCAGAATTGCTGCATTTGGGCGAATGATAATCTAAGAGTGATTGTCGAAAAACAAATGCACCAACAAAGAATGACTGTTTGGTGCGGTTTATGGGCTGGCGGCATCATCGGGCCGTATTTTTGCCAAAATGAGGTCGGTCAGGCAGTTACTGTGAATGGTGTTCGCTATCGTGAGATAATAACGAACTTTTTATGGCCCGAATTGGAAGATATGGATGTGGACGATATGTGGTTTCAACAGGACGGTGCCACTTGCCACACAGCTAACGAAACAATGGCTCTTTTGCGCGACAAATTCAATGGCCGTGTTATCTCACGTGATGGCGATGTCAATTGGCCGCCAAGATCATGTGATTTGACACCGTTGGACTTCTTTCTTTGGGGTTATTTGAAAGAAAAGGTGTACGAGATTATAAAAAAAAAAAAAAAAAAAAAAACAATTCAAGAGCTAAAGGATGAGATAATTCGGCACATTAACGGCATAGAACCTCGATTATGCCTCAGCGTCATCGAAAATTTGGACCGGCGGCGGATGGAGGTATGCCGCCGAGATCGCGGCGGCCATTTGGCCGATATTTTGTTCAATACATAATTGAACCATACCAATATTATCATAATAAAAAAAAATGACAATAATTTCCTAAATAATTTGTATTTTATTCAAAATCAACATCGGCCTTAAAATTTAATCACCCTTTATGATCTAGTGTCCAAATTCAAAGCGCAATGTAAGAACTTTTCCGATCACTGACCTATTACTATGGAATGGTCAAATTCTATTTCATCTGAGCAAATGATCCCCAAACTAATATCTCGATTAAATTGGAAACAAGATGATTTATTGATTTATCAGCTGAAGTACATTCTAATCAATTTATTGCTTGTTTAAGGAGTTCTTCAACAAACACCGTTACAAATAAGAACAAGAAATTCAAAAATAAGTGGTTGGATATTGGATAATGAGTGTATGAATCCCCGAAGAAAATCATGTACTCTTTTTAATACGATGAAAAACTCAAACTTTATCTATAAAGATCTGAAAAATTGGTATAATTGAAGCAAATTCTGATTTAAAAAAATTCTGATTATAAAAATGTATGTTTAAAAAATAAAACGAACTTTGGAAATAAACAAGCTCTAACACTTGGTGAAACAAAAGACTCGAAAGAGTTATGGAAGGTGGCCAAAGAAATCAATGGCGCAAACTTAATCATAGGTAAAATTCTTTCGATCCACTTCAAAAATCTACTTTATTGAAAATCTGGTCTACTCTTTGCGTGTGCTGAGCCTCTTTCTACTGATGAGTGATGAGATACTAGATAGTGAAATAAAATTAGATGAAGTACAATATGTAATCCTGACGAATTTTTCAAAAATTCTTCTCCGGCTATTATATCTATGTCAACTCAAAACATTCTTTAACCTAAATAAAGATATCCTTGTATCGTTCAAAATGTCCATCATATTCCCGATCCAAGAGTGGACCATATTTATCAAGCAAGAAACAAAAAATATTCGCATTATTCGTCGCTCTCAAAGCAGCGTTTGATCCTCTGAATCGAAACGCAATTTTTTACAAAGACTCGTGACTGGGTATATCCTCAGAGTTCATTCATGTTTTGAAGAAGATGTATGCATATTGAACGTAAACGCAACCAAAATTACATACTTGTAATTAATAATTCCCACTTCACACGAAAAATGAAATATTTTAATAATTAATTTTACAAATGTACTTACATAGCAGTCAGGCTAATTGCTTCCCAACTTGCATGGCTAATGGCTTCATCTTCCATGTCAGTTGACGAGCAAGTTGCTGAGATTTGCTTGTGTTTTTGAAAACATGTGTGCGTATTTCAACTTGCTTAGCAGTACTTGCTCTTATGGACATAGTGGGAAAAAAAAAATTGTTTGTATTCACACATTGGAATTTTTCCATTTTATTTCCATAATGACGTAATCTTCACAAATAGTCCAAGTTCTGCCATTATGTTTTTCCATAAAAATAGCGTAAATGCAAGCGGCGTTTAATTTTACCATTATATTTGCATCGTGTAGATATTATGCTGACACCATTTAGGAAATAATGCTAATGTATAATATATAAAGAATATGCTCATTGTTGTCAGCTTAATGCCAGATCATCGGAGCGCCATTATCTCTTATTAAGTGAAAATGTATGTCATTAAGAAGCCAATCGAGTTTATCAATTATTCTGCAAGTGTTATGGCAGATATTATGACAAATTGTCACTTATACAAATGCTGTCCTAAATGAACATAAATTCCAAATATTTTTTATCGGAGAAAGTGTTGCGTTGAAGAATAAATCCGCTTGAGGTATATTTAGTCGCCAGTCGGACGCAAACTACTGTTTTCTAAGCAAACAGTACCACGAAGATACCATCCAAGGGTATCTTCGTGGTACTGTTTGCTGGAAAAATTCCCTACCTGACGGCTTAACATAAGCGGAGCAAAGAAGTGGCGTGAGCATCTTAGAGGTTGCACAACGGGAGTTAGGATGCTGATAACCCGCGAACTTTCGTTCAAGAAAACTTTTGGCACTTGCTTTACAGTGACGACGTTCTTAAATCCAAGTGGGACATAACCCCCATTTTAATTTTGGGGACTCATGTCCCATTTAGGTGAGACATAAGTCCGAAATTGGAACATAAGTTTCAAAATTAAATCTTGTTTCCTTGGGACATAACTCAATGTGTCCGTCAATATAATCAATAAAGCACTAAAAATTTTGCCAAAATGAATTTGACATTGCTATATCCGTCAACAGTTAGACGGAACTGCTTCTGTTATTAACTGAAGAAATGGATACCGGCGCTATGTTTTTCAAAAGAGGAAAGCGCATGCCACGGCAGATATTCTGCACAAGCACTTTGAGATCCCTTATACGTGGGGCCAATGAAAGCCCGGGCGGACATTTGAAAGTCTTAACATTATATTCAAGATATAATGTCATGCATTTTTTTAAAAAGTAACTAACAACTTAAATAAATAAATAACTTCAGAACATCAAAACATAGTTTCTTCTTTGAAAAGAATAAACAAATTTTTCTGGATTTGATTTCAGAATCGAAAACCGAAGCGTTTACACGTTGACACAAATTACACGTCAATGCATGAAAGTACAATATTAGGTGCGTTTTATTATCCACAAATCTATCTGGATCCGGATCTGGATCATCCCTTGAAAATAAAACGATACGGATCTTACTGACAGCAGTGTTATAAGCCCGTCTCTTTTTATCCTTGGGTTTGTAAATTTTAAATTATGTCTTGTCTTTTTTCTTTACACTATAGCTTACACTACCTTACCATAAAGTCATCTACTCGCCAGTGTAATAACTAATTTTTGGATCTGTATGAATTTTTGAATATTACAACAACAACTTGAATGAACTACCACCAAGGGGGTTTTTATTTGGCTGGAGTTATAGCTATTTCACGGTTGCCAAGCCGATCATCAGACTCCTTTCGTTGTATATTATAAGGAGGGAGATTTTAATGAAAGATTTGACTCTGGTCAAGTTTCAAATGTATTATAGGCGTTTTTTTGTATGGTTACATACATGCAGTGTGCCTGCGAAGCTTCATATATTTATGAATTTTTGAATATTACAACAACAACTTGAATTAACTACCACCAAGGGGGTTCTTATTTGGCTGGAGTTATAGCTATTTCACGGTTGTTGTTGGCTTATAAACAGAGTTCGGAAAAATAGAAAGAAACCGAATTTACAACAACAAACTTGAATGACTAATAAAAACGCTAGTCCTCAAGTGATAATTGATAAACGATAAAACCTAAATTGAGATGGACCTGATCATGTGGTCTCGGTAGCGTGATGCGTAGGGCATTGGCTTCTGAAGACGCTGGGTCTGGGTTCAAATCTCAGTCAAGGCAAAAAGTTTTTCGATTAAACTTGATAGTATAAAGACTAAGCACCACTAATAAAGGAGTCTGATGATCGGCTTGGCAACCGTGAAATAGCTATAACTCCAGCCAAATAAGAACCCCCTTGGTGATAGTTCATTCAAGTTGTTGTTGTAATATTCAAAAATTCATAAATATATGAAGCTTCGCAGGCACACTGCATGTATTTAACCATACAAAAAAACGCCATTTTTGGATCTTTGAAATAGATCCCGATAGAAAACAGGATCCCAAATTGTTTTTGTAATACATGTTAAAACTTAATCCAGATCCGAATCCAGATAGATTTGTGAATAATAAAACGCACCTATTGTGTGTATTGAATTTTGTGTTGGGGACGTTAAGCTTAAACTCTACCACATTTTGGATCTCGTGGAAACAAAGCATATGTAAGCATAAAATATAAAAATATCAACGAACGCACCCTTAAATAATCACAGCCTGTCAACGTTCACATTAGGGAATTAGAAGAGATGTTGAAGGATGGAGTTATAGAAAAATCTGACAGTCCATGGGCTTCACCCATTGTCATGATAAAGAAGAAAGATGGTTCGTATAGGTTTTGTGTAGATTATAGGAAGTTGAATAAGGTTACGGCTAGGGATGCATACCCCCTTCCGTATATTACGGCCATCTTAGATAAGTTAAATAATGCTAGGTTTTTGAGTTCACTGGATATCAAGTCTGCATATTGGCAGATTCCAGTTGAGAAAAATTCTCGAAAGTATACTGCTTTCACAGTTCCAGGTGGGGGTTTGTTTCAATTTTTGAGGATGCCGTTCGGGTTGCACAATGCACCTGCAACATGGCAAAGATTTATAGATACAGTTTTAGGAGCAGAGTTAGAGCCATATGTCTTCGTCTATCTCGACGATATCATCATCGTGACAGACACTTTCGAGAAACATATGGAACTTTTAAGTGAGGTTTTTAAAAGATTAATTAAGGCAGGTTTAAAAGTAGGTAGGGAAAAATGTAGTTTTGTTAGGCCATCGTTAAAATTTCTGGGCTATGTTGTTGACAGAAACGGTCTACACATGGATCCAGAAAAGATAGAAAGTATGTTAGGGATTCCATCGCCAAAGAACGTCAAGCAGGTTAGGAGTTTTCTCGGTACGGTATCCTGGTATAGGAAAGCTTTAGAAAAGCTAAAGAGTGTTTAGTTGCTGCACCCATCTTGACGTGTCCGGATTTTTCGAAGCCATTTGTAGTTCAAACGGATGCTTCTGATTTCGGGATTGGTGCTGTTTTAACTCAGGATTTTGAGGAGGGAGAGAAAGTGGTTTGCTATTTGAGCAGATCACTTAATAGGAATGAGAGGAACTATTCGACCACAGAAAAAGAGTGCTTAGCTGTTCTGTGGGCAAAAGAGAAGTTGCGGCCATATCTGGAGGGGGTGAGATTAAAGGTGATTACCGATCACCACTCTTTGATATGGTTGAGCAAGTTGAAGGACCCAGCGGGTAGGCTGGCTCGATGGGCTGTACGTATGCAGCAGTTCGAGTTCGACATTGTTCACCGCAAAGGAAAGGATCATGTGGTGCCAGATATGCTTTCGAGAAGCGTACCGGTTTTATCTGGGATTTCGGAGCCCACAAACGATCCTTGGATAGGGAAAATGTTAGGAGAAGTGGAAAAGAAGCCATTGTCTTTTCCATCATGGCGAGTGGAACATGGAAAATTATTTAAGTTTGTAAAAGCAAATCATATTTTAGTGCATTGTTCAAATTGTGTGGGGAAATTAGTGATTCCAAAGAGTGATAGGAAAAAGATTTTAGAAGAAAATCATGACCATCCGTTAGCAGGGCATATGGGGGTGAAGAAAACTTTTGCTAGGATAGGAGAAAAATATTACTGGCCAAAGATGAGGTCAGATATTACTAGGTACGTTAGAAATTGTAAGGTTTGTCAAAGCGTGAAACCGATTAATGAAAAACCGGCTGGGTTGATGACGGAAAGGAAATGGGTTACCAATCCGTGGGAGATGTTGTGTGTGGACTTGGTGGGTCCGCTTCCAAAATCGAGTAGGGGTTATATCTACATTCTGACTGTCGTAGATTATTTCACAAAGTTCCCTTTATTGTTTCCTTTGAGGTCTGCAACGGCAAAATCTGTTTGTAAGAAGTTGGAAGACAATGTCTTTTTATTATTCGGCGTCCCTAAATTCGTAGTGTGTGATAACGGTCCCCAATTCAAGAGTAAGGAATTAAAATCTTTGTGTGACAGCTACGGGTCTTCGATAATGTTCACGGCACATTATCATCCACAGGCCAATCCGGCAGAGCGGATTAATCAAATCATAAAGACAACACTTAGGGCTTATGTTTCAGGAAACCATAGGGCTTGGGATTCGCAGTTGGCGAAAGTAGCGTGCAGCATACGCACGGCCCAGCATGAGGTTTTAGGTGTGTCGCCGTATTATGCAAATTTTGGTCGACGAATGGTGACTTTTGGAGGTGAATCCTTAAGCACTATTCCGAGCGGTAGGAGTTATAATGCGGACGATACTAGGGAACAGTTTAGGAAGCTTAGGGAAGAGATAGGGAAAAAGTTAGAGTCGGCAACCAAGAAGGCAGCGAAAACATACAACCTTCGTCGGAGAGATGTTCAATTCCTCCCGAACGAATTGGTTTGGAGACGAAACTTCACTCTATCAGAGGCAGCGAATTATTATTCGGCGAAATTAGCGCCTAAGTTTGTAGGCCCGTTTCTAGTTAAGAAGCGTGTATCGCCATGGACGTACACTCTCGAAGATGAAAAAGGTACAAATCGAGGTACCTGGAACGTTAAGGACTTAAAGCCCTACTGCGACGACCCTGAAGGACCCGAAAATTAGTCGCGTAGCGGAGGAGCTGCGCTAAGAGATACTGAGAGCCTTCGAGCTCTGTGACGTACTTACTCTCGCATGGAGCGATCGAGTTGTTGTTAGTTGTGTTGTATAATAGTATATGTTTTCCATTCTTGTATTATTTTTTACCTTATTCTTATCCCTTTTTACTTCGCTTTCATTTCTGAAAGCCAGCTTTTACTCCTCGGTAGGTAAGGGTGGAATTTGTTACGGTAAGATTTACCGCAACAAAAACCATTCTTATTCTTGGTTCTTCAAACCTTCTTCGACTATGTTGTTTAGTCATAGTCTGACTCTCGATATCTGTTTTCCCCTCCATCCCAACCATTCCCATTTTTCGACCCACATTTTGAGTCCGTTGTCCTCATGGAGCTTGAGAGTAACTCAGAGAGGATGACAAAATAGGTACCCGATAATTCGATCGTGTTGAGCCAGCGGATGGGCTGGAGACTCGCACGCCATCTACATAAACGAGGAAGCTCTGATATTTTCGAAGACAACGAAGCATACACTTACACTTAAACACAACATCAACATAATTAAAATAGCTTAACTTACATTTTTGAACACGGCTTTGAGCCCATCCTAAAATTCTTTCTTTAAACTTAACTTAAAGAACAGACCAGCATCAAAGAATGGAACGCTAAACGCTCTTCCCTATCCCACCAAATCTGCACAAAGGTCCACCGAATAGTAGATTGCGCGTTAGGTAGTTTAATTTGAATATTTGCCTTCCTTCTTCGGTTCCTTAATATTGTTAAAGATTGGTTATTAGTAAACGCTCCTTTTTCGAATAAGTATATGATAGTAAAATATAGTAGAGTAACGGAGAGAATGCTCCGAATAGTTATCTTCAACTTTTTATAATTTCTTTTTATTTTTCTCAAAAATAGTAATTGTAAAAATGTCAGGGTACGGCCTTGGATTCGCTAAGTTTTGGGACAGCACCAACAACTTGGGGAATTCATTGATTGTGTGGGTGAATGAGAGTTTCGTTGGAACTCAACATCGGAGTGGTACCGTAACCGAGTTCCACGAAAGCTTTTGAATGAGTGTGTGAATGTGTGAGTGAACGAGGAGGCCAAGGAGAAAAAAAGGCTAAATGGTTGAACCAATTCTTGGTTGACTTTTGAAGCCGATAGGCAATTGAAAGATTTGATAATTTTTGAGAAGAAAAAAAAAGAAGATATAGAAAGTTAAAGAAAGTTTGAGAAAAGTGAAATAATAGTTGTTTTAAGGAATAATAGCTATATTTGAAAAAGGAGTTGTTGTGAAAAGAAAGTTTGAATCGTCAGAACGGGGCGATCGGAATCTTGAAGGAAAGAAGAAGGAAGGAAAAGAAACAGGATATAAAAGATAAGTAGAGTGAATTAAGTTTTAAGAGTTTTATTCGTTTGCAAAAAAGTGTTGTGCAAAATAAATTCGGTTGGTCTTTGTTTCGTTTCTATAATCTCAAAATTGTGAGACGCGCGCCCTATTACAGTAGTTTGATTTTCTGTTTATTTCGGGACCCAGCGATAGCGGTTCAGTCTTGCGGTCTGCATTTTCAAAACCCCTTTGTTTCATACTTACATATAATTTCAATTTCATTTAATTGCTAATTAATTCATTTGATTTCAATTGGTTTCAACCAATTTAATTTTGTATTCTATTGTATTTGAAAAAAATTCCAGGTTTTAATCCAGGCGTAAGCCACGGTTTCCTGGATATTTTTAAATAAAATATTCTTTCTCCCCATTGTAAAATTGCGTTTCCTTCATATTTTTGAAGAACAATTTACAGCATTCTGGTTAAGGCAAACGACCATAAAAAGTTTCCTGGCGCCCACCCCTCCCACGTAAGTACGCCCCCGTACTTACATTAATTTAATTAAATTCGTACAACACCCAAATTCTTCTTTTTATTAAATCTCAATTGTTTACTCTTTTTATTACCACCTAAATTCTACCAAACCCACCCCCAGCTGACTAGCCGGTTAGCTGCGTCGTTACATATCGCAGTTGTTGTTGCAATATTTTGTAATCTCTAATCTCTCTCATATCGTTGATCGTTTTGACATTTCGTCAATTCGATCTTACTTCTCGCGTGTGCCGGTTGCACAAATTAATAATAATTAAATTCGTTTGTTCTTTTGTTTAATTTATAATTGGATTCGTATTATCTAAAGTCGCGGTTTTCAAAGTATTCGTCATCCTAATCATCATAAATTAATTCGTCCTAAAACTCGGTTAAAATATTGCAACAAATTTGGCGCCCAACGTGGAGGGAGATTTTAATGAAAGATTTGACTCTGGTCAAGTTTCAAATGTATTAAAGGCGTTTTTTTGTATGGTTACATACATGCAGTGTGCCTGCGAAGCTTCATATATTTATGAATTTTTGAATATTACAACAACAACTTGAATTAACTACCACCAAGGGGGTTCTTATTTGGCTGGAGTTATAGCTATTTCACGGTTGTTGTTGGCTTATAAACAGAGTTCGGAAAAATAGAAAGAAACCGAATTTACAACAACAAACTTGAATGACTAATAAAAACGCTAGTCCTCAAGTGATAATTGATAAACGATAAAACCTAAATTGAGATGGACCTGATCATGTGGTCTCGGTAGCGTGATGCGTAGGGCATTGGCTTCTGAAGACGCTAGGTCTGGGTTCAAATCTCAGTCAAGGCAAAAAGTTTTTCGATTAAACTTGATAGTATAAAGACTAAGCACCACTAATAAAGGAGTCTGATGATCGGCTTGGCAACCGTGAAATAGCTATAACTCCAGCCAAATAAGAACCCCCTTGGTGATAGTTCATTCAAGTTGTTGTTGTAATATTCAAAAATTCATAAATATATGAAGCTTCGCAGGCACACTGCATGTATTTAACCATACAAAAAAACGCCATTTTTGGATCTTTGAAATAGATCCCGATAGAAAACAGGATCCCAAATTGTTTTTGTAATACATGTTAAAACTTAATCCAGATCCGAATCCAGATAGATTTGTGAATAATAAAACGCACCTATTGTGTGTATTGAATTTTGTGTTGGGGACGTTAAGCTTAAACTCTACCACATTTTGGATCTCGTGGAAACAAAGCATATGTAAGCATAAAATATAAAAATATCAACGAACGCACCCTTAAACAATCACAGCCTGTCAACGTTCACATAAGGTGCGTTTTATTATTCACAAATCTATCTGGATCCGGATCTGGATTAAGTTTTAACATATATGTATTACAAAAACAATTTGGGATTCTGTTTTCTATCGGGATCTATTTCAAAGATCCAAAAATCAGTTATTACACCGGCGAGTAGATGGCTTTTTATGGTAAGGTAATGTAAGGTATAGTAGGTGCGTTTTATTATTCACAAATCTATCTGGATCCGGATCTGGATCTTCCCTGGAAAATAAAACGATACGGATCTTAGTGACAGCAGTGTTATAAGGCTGTCTCTTTTTATCCTTGGGTATGGAAATTTTAAATTATTTCTTGTCTCTTTTCTTTACACTGTAGTTTACACTACCTTATCATAAAAAGCCATCTACTCGCCAGTGTAATAACTAATTTTTGGATCTTTGAAATAGATTCCGACAGAAAACGGGATCCCAAATTGTTTTTGTAATACATGTTAAAACTTAATCCAGATCCGGATCCAGATAGATTTGTGAATAATAAAACGCACCTAGTGTAAAGAAAAAAGACAAGAAATAATTGAAAATTTACAAACTCAAGGTTAAAAAGAGACGGACTTATAACATTGCTGTCACTAATGTCGATTTCCTTTACACATGAGAAATCAATTTCTGTGTGAAGATTTCGATCTCTCGACAGATTTCACGTTCCTTTACACCAAAAAAATCGATTTTTTTTGACAGAGCTCAAATCTCTGGAATCCGTATTTGAAGAGGGATTTACATGTATACGAAATACGCACACCAAAATAAAAAATTTGACAAGGGATCGAAATCCCTAGTGAGTAAAGGAAATCGACATAAGATCCGTATCGTTTTATTTTCAAGGGAAGATGCAGATCCGGATCCAGATAGATTTGTGAATAATAAAACGCACCTTATGTGAACGTTGACAGGCTGTGATTATTTAAGGATGCGTTCGTTGATATTTTTATATTTCCGGAACTCTGAACAATAACCCCAAACGAAGAATTTGCAAACCTTGTATGGTTTCGGAAGTTTGTGTTTCGTTGCATTTGTGAAACGTCAAAAGCAGATGTCAAATTGAAGTTTTGTTCATCTTTTGTTATTTGTAAACATGGCTAACACTTATTTGAAAGATTTTGGTTCTATCCTGGTCATGATTCTTTTTTTAGAACCCAGAATCGATATTTTCTACTTTGCAGAAGAAGAACTGTCATCTAGTGCCAAACGATCGATTTCGAAATGCTTTCAGATGCTTACGGACGACGAAGCGAAAAAGTCATTATCAACTTACTTTTGAGAAGCATTTATTCATGCTTACATAACTTTCATCTTGTTTTATGAGCGCTATGTGAGAATGAAGTGAAATTTACCCTGAAGTAAGTTTGGTTCAAAATTCAGCCAATGGGCGATGGTTCATTGATTTCTAATTGGAAAATATCCTGACAACCAAAAAATTTCTCTTCACCAGTGTTGTTTTCTTTTTCAAATAAGTTAAGATTAAGAGATGAACCAAATTCTAAAGTTTGACATCAATTTCAATTGAGTTCTATTCTTGTGTTTTCAACCTCCTTTTAAACTTTTTCCATTCAAATCAAATATTTTCGTTAACAATAAGAAATGAAATGTTTTCAAGATTTGTTAGTGGCACATACTGTAAATATATACAATGCAATCATATTTGTTTTGCTTTTTTGAAACTACGAACAACTTGAAGAGCAAACTATAAAGAAAAGTTTTCGAATATTGTTTTTGGAATTTTGTCCAAAAGAAAAAAATAATTTGCCGGAAGAACTTTATAATAAACAATCGAACTAGGAAGAGTAACTTAGGTAGTCGTACGTTATGCACAAAACATAAAGTTTGAAGAGTATCATGAAGAGTATTATGTTATCATTTTAAAAAGACAGGCTTTGAAAAAGTAAATACCTTGCTTTCACAAGTAGACTGGTCTTGTCTAGTAATTGTTTAAATGATACATAAGTCTTTGGTTTGTAAATGATATAAAATTACATTTGATTTTGATTGTGTTCCTATTTTTGGAAATTCATAAATAGCAAACAAAAAGTCTTGTTTTTATACGTTTGTTCTCAAGTTAAACGACATTTCTATAGTCATGATTCGTATGTGAAAGCACAACTTTCTTCCACCATGAATTAAAATTCTCTTTTCTTTTCTATCTTTTAGGAAATAGATAACTGCAAATCAAACATGAAGACCATCAGAGCTGGAGTCGCTAAAGGCTCAAAACTAGGCTCCTTCCTTTACAACTTGATTACTTCCGACCAACCTTCTCCAATTGGATGCGAGAACCTTCTGTATCCTGATGACTCGCTCACCTACGTCACATCAATGTCACTACTAATCGCTGTCCAAAAAGTAGAAACTCACATCAACAAACTCTTCCAACTCTACCATAAATGGGGCATCCGAATCAATACTTCCGAATCGGAACTTGTCTGCTTCAGGAGACCTTCAAATGGTAAGGCACTCGCACGCAAACATTTGCAGAAATCTGGTCCTGAAACTCCCTGACGGATCAAGTATCTTGAAGTGCACTTCAACGAGTTGCTAAAGTTTAACCTGCACACAGCCGTTTGCACTCGTTGCTGAAAAGAAGATCAGGTCTTAGCCAACCGATAAAGATATTAATCTACAAGCAGCTCCTGCGACCAGAGATTAGCTATTCCTGAGATACTCAGGACTTGCACTGAACTCTACTTTGACAGAAACACTACAAGAACGAACATCTCTACACAGAAGGGAATTTAATCCCACTCGACAAGAATCTAATGGGTGATTTGTTTGCTATTTTCTTTTTGGCAAAACAGGTTTTGACGGCTCACGAACGTTTCGTGTTTTGTGTCACTATCAAACATCTTCAGTTCGGTCTATAATTTAACCATGGATCGTCTTACAAACGAACAATGCTTGAAAATTCTTGAATTTTATTATCAAAATGCGTGCTCTGTTAAGAAAGTTCATCGCGCGCTTCTTCCATTTTATGGTCAGTTTAATCGACCTACTGAGGCGGCTATTCCGGCTATTGTGACTAAATTTCGCAAAAAATTTACATTGTTTGACATTAAACCACCAACACGCTTACGTAGAGTGCGAACTGAGGAAAATATCGCAGGTGGGAGTGTAGAGTCGGTAGTAGTTTAAGGTATGTCCGGGGCTCTGGCCAATGGACTTGTGTTGCTACTGAACCATACATTAGACCATGGCAGCGAACGTAAGTCCAAGATTATGCACGGTGTGATGGCATGCCAGTCCGCGTACAGCATGCGTAATCCCACGATCATACATAATGGGTGGCGGCTAGCAAAAGGCCATGGTTGGTTAGTGGTGGTGAGGTGGTAAATGCAAGGTTCATGGTCTTGACTCCGACGAGCTCGTCCACTTCGGTGGGCCGGTATTCGGATAGAGAGGTGCAGCTGTCCCTGACTATCTATGAGGCAGGCCCCCTAGTGGGAGTATCGTGGTGGCTTGGTTTATTCCGAATGCGGAGACACATGGTTTCCAGGCGTGCCTGGATTCAAGAGGTGTTAGATAGACCTCGCCTCCTAAGCAAGAGGTGTGTTAATGGCTGTAAGATGTCACAACATTGCGACCGAGATGGCTTCGGCTATGTCGGGGTTAATGGTCAGGACCCAATCTGACTCCGATGGATGTAGGCCTCCCGTGGGATTGAGCCATAATCGGCAGGTGCTCATGTTAGTGATGACCGTGAATTATATAATAATTAATTAATCATAAGGGACATAAAAATAAAACACGGTAATTCTCCGCTTTAGTTCAGCCGCCATCCTTGGAGATAAAAAATCTAAAACAGCCACCTTCAGTCTCAGAACATCGTGCCACATATCTTTCCTATCGTTCTTTCTGTTCCGTAACTTCACGCCCGCGCTGTGTTAAAACATTTAAAGGGTAATCATATTCCCTTAAGCGTGAGTTGATGATAAAAAAAAAAAAAAAAAATGGATACGTGAACAAGCAAAACTGCCGTATTTGGAGTGAAGAGCAGCCAGAGGCATTGCAAGAGCTACCAATGCATCCGGAATCATTGGGCCGTATTTCTTCAAAGATGATGCGAATCGCAACGTTATTGTAAATGGTAGGCGCTACCGTGCGATGATAACAAACTTTTTTCTGCTCAAAATGGAAGAGCTTGACTTTCATAACATGTGGTTTCAACAAGACGGTGCTACATGCCACACAGCACGTGTAGCAATGGACCAATTGAGAGACGCGTTCGGTGAACAGTTTATTTCACGTTTGGGGCCGGTCAATTGGCCACCTAGGCCTTGCGGTTTAACGCCTCTATACTATTTTTTGCCTTTTTTTGTGGGGATATGTTAAGGCTCATGTTTATAGCGACAAGCCCGCTTCGATTGACGCACTGGAAGCCAACATTGAAGCATTTGTTCGTGAGGTACCGGCCGAAAGAAAGAGTATGCCAAAATTGGACTAAGCGGATGGACCGTTTGAGGCGCAGCCGCGGCCAACATTTGCATGAAATAATCTTCAAACATTATCGATTCAAATAAAGATTTCCTGCATTTTTTTGAATGTTATGTGTTTTTTTTTTTTTGTTTTCTTTAATTTCCGATAGCTCTTATAAAAAATCACTCGTTAGTTTATTCAACGAAGAAACAAATGTGGAACATCATCGACCACCCGAATCAGCTTATGAGAAGGATGATCACAGAACAATGACATCCCGAACCAAAGTATATCAGTGTGATGGAAACTTTGGATGACAACGTAATAACGGGTAACAAGGAAAAAGTCTCGTTGTACGCTGCCAGCCTACCACTACGGCTAAACGCTATCTCTGTCCACAACCTGCAAAAATCACTACTGACAACCGGGAATGAACACCCTAAAGACGACAAAGTCAACCGACTTTTAAAATTTTTTCCGTCATGTAAATTTTATATAAAAATAAAAATAATTAAACTTATTGTATCTAGTTAGGCCCCCTTTGAGCCCAACAAATGTAAATTTTCATACATAGTAAAAAAAAAAAAACAAAAAAAGACTACAATAAAGGCAAAAAAGATTCTTAAGGTTCGCACTTAGGGGGGGGGTTAGGGTTGGATAATAATTTACTCGAGATCGAATTTGAAATACGTTCTTTTTCACTCAATTGCAATTTTTGAGATTTGCATTTTATAGGCGATGGAATAAGTGTTATTTAAGAAATAAAACGTCCCAGGCGCGGTTATTTCTATGAGTTGATTTTGAAAAAAAAAAATATATCTATAACTATTCATTTCAGCTGAATAAAATCTTAACTTAATACTTCACAGTTATTTTTTTCCTAGAATTCTCATTGAATATCCTTCAGAGGCATAATTTAACATACATATACATAATTTATATGTGTCCTTTCATCATAAATGTCTCATTCTTTTTAGCTTGTTGTTTTCCCTTAAACTCTTTGTTTTCGTTTAACAGGAACCTAAATGATTTGTTTTTACAATCCACCCAAGCTTTGACGGTTGGTATTACTTTTTTTTATTTTTTATTTGAATAATGCTAAGTGAATTCAACAATTTGTTAAACGCCACCCCTAACCACTTTGACATTTTGAATGAATTTTATGGTAATATCTAAAAGAGTAGAGAGAAGTTTCAAGGCTGAAAGAATATTTATATTGAATTAAAAACTGGAAATTCTCAATTTTAACCGTAGATGCTTTCAAAAATAATAATTATAATTGATTACAAACTGCCAACTGAATTGACAGCGGCTGCAGACTAAATTTGTCAATCTAGACTTCGACTTTGCATGAAATTGAGGCAAAAATTAATTGCGTTGTTCCGTAGTTGGTTTGAATAATGAATTATTTAATACTGGAAGAATAAATTTATTACTAAAATTAATGATCTTATGCAATATGATTAGGTAAAATGCTCTTTTTTAAAAAGGAAGTTAGGAAATTTTGTGAAGCTTAATCTTGTACGTTTTATTCAGTTTTGTTATGTTTTTAAAAATAAATTAATATTTATTTTTTTTTTTTAATTAAAAACCACAAAAACAAACAAACAATTATCTCATTATGCAAAAAAAATTAAATGTTTTGTACTTGAAAATCATTTCAAGTTCTGATAAGATTTGTTATTAAACAACGTATTTAGCGCATTTAATTATGCGATAGATAACATGGAGGTAATTGATGAGAGGCGCAAATATTATTGGACGAAAAATATTACCGACAAAAAAATCAATCTTATCATGTACATTATGTATTATATATGTATGTATGCCGAGCACTGATTTTAATTACGTACTTAGAACATACTCGTAACATTTTAATAAAAGTAAACCAGCCAGGGCTTCGATGTCTATAAATAATTTCAAAAGTATCAGCTGCTAAACAAAAAAAAAAATACTCCACCCTGCTATAAAAAGTAGTATTTCTAGGAGTGTCTAGATTCCTAGCATGATTTCCACTATAAACGGATATTAAACCGTACCGGAACCTTGGGTACTTGAGTAGATCAAGAAAAAGTTAATACAACAAGTCTTGGAATGAAATCTTCAAAATATTTAGATCTAATTTAAAAATACTGTTTGAAAAACCTCTCATGTCTTAAGTGAGCTTAGCTTACAGAGCTAGTCAAACCCTTGATAACTACTACAAGATGATTGTGGTGGGGTTTTGAGTTATCTAGTCAAGACAATCCCAACCAGTCAAGTGATGGTACCAGCTATTGATAACCGTATTGGACCTGTATTGCCATCAAAACAAATGCCTTTTCAAAACAGGGTTTCGTGCAACTAAAACACGATTTTTTTTTATAGTACGTCCAAAATTAGGCTGGCCTTATGAGCATTCCTAGCTAAACGGGTATCACGGGTGAACTGATTGATTTTGATGGGAGGAATACAACCGGCTACTTCGAGTGATTATTGCTTGTGAATGAGGCAATATAACATAGAAAGACATGAAACATTCCGACGATGTTTAAGAGATATAGTTCTGTTACGAAACACTCAAAAAATTTCATGTGTAAATAGTACTAATTCATGCGTGCATTCTACGAATTTTATTCGTGGTTTTCAGCCACGAATAGTATTCGTAGAATGGACGTTTATTAGTACATTTTACTAATATTTTATTAGTATTCGTAGAAAAACATACGTATATTGTACGAATACTATTGGTACAATATACGAATATCATCGTAATATTAACGAATGCCCTTGTAATTCATTCGTATATTGTACAGCTCCATTCGTATATTCTACGAATATCATAGTAATATTTACTAATGCCCTTGTAATTCATTCGTATATTGTACAGCTCCATTCGTATATTGTACGAATATCATAGTAATATTTACTAATGCCCTTGTAATTCATTCGTATATTGTATCTACAAACATTATAGTAGAACTTACCATAAATAAATATATACTCCGAAATTTCCTAAAATATTCATTATAAGAAATAATAACAAAAAGTAATGTATTGTTTAAGTTAAAAAATAATTATATAATTCATGTTTTTTTAATTTTATAATTTAATTTTTAATTACAAATGAAGTTAAAAAAAACTAAAATGTATCTTATAAATTAATTAATTCATAAATATAATTAACAACCAAAATTATATTTCCAAACTGCTTGTTATCAAAGGGCCACTGAAAATTAATTTAACATTTAACATTAAAAATCTTCCGAAAAACATTTGTACTTACATTAATTTTTATTTTGTAAAAAATTCCCACATATGAATGCTCTGCTGCTTCAGGATCCTGTATGTAAAATATAAAATAAGCTTTATTTGTATATAAGAATATGTAAGTCTAGGTACTCACCTCGTCTTTTCGAAAAAAAGTCTGGTTCCCAAGATTTCTATCTTAAAGATACACCGTACGAAAGAAAAGTATCACGCGTCCATTACTTTGCAATATTGCAATCTGTAATAACACGTTTCAACGTGTTGACGAATGGAATACATTTAATTTTTAGAGCTGAACACATATTATTTTTTGTACTCATGATTATTAAATAATACTAATGCACTTCATGAAAGTACGAAGTTATTAGTACATTCTACGCATAATGCGTACAGTCTACCTACGAATGAATTCTGTCTACTAATATTAGTTTTACTTAGTAAATAGTACGAATTTATTAGTAAATACTACGAATGAAAAAGATTAAAGTACGAAGTCATTCGTACGAGAAATTAACGAATGTTATTAGTTATATGTACACAATAATTCGTACAATGTACTCCAAAAAATGGTTAACTTCTTGTTTACGAATAAAATTAGTGCATTAAACGAATAGATTCGTGCATTCTACCACAGTTATTAGTAAGACTTTACAAATGCATTCGTAGATATTTCACTGTACAAATACTTCGTATATTTTACGAATATTAGTACAATGCACGAATATTTTTTTCACGAATGCCATTCGTAGGCATTTTACTAATAAATTTTTTGAGTGAAGGAATAGGGGGAGGATGCGTCACCCTATTTTAGGAACTTGCTGGACGAATTTTGTATTCCATCTTCTAGTTAAGATTCGAGAACTGTAGGAGTAATGTTAAAGCTGACGCAATGTCTATATTAGCGGACTGTAACTATATAAGCTAACTATATTATTATCACTCGGACAAAATACCAACTAACGACCTGTACTATTTGTAGAGGAGCGCGTGTTACACGACTCGTGTTACGGCGGTTCTGGCTTGACTGGTGACTGGCAACTGGCTGTGTTCTTTCTTGTTATATACTTCGATGCTTGAAGGCTGAAGGGACATCTGTCTTTCCTTTACATTTATAATTGTATTAATACTAACATACAATAATACTATGACATTCGATACAAAATGGTTTTGCCAGCAAGGAAGAAAAACTTTTCAGAAGAATGGAGACGCTCAAAAACGATTATTATTTATTTTATAAGGATTTTTATAAAGAATATACATACATAATTTCCCACGGAAAAGTTTGGATTCAATTTTTAAGAAATAAATGAACTATGTATGTATCAATGACAATACATTCAAATTTGAATTTCTGTCGACAGCTATTTTGAATTTCTTTGAAAGCATCCCAATAGTTGTTTTTTGACGTTTGATTAAGCGCTGAACTTTTCAAATGGTGTGTGTGCTTACTTCATTTGGACGATGTACTAAAAAGGAAAGCTGGAACTTGTCTCAAAAATTATTCGTGAAGTAGACCAAAAAGTCAAAAAACGTCGACGTCATTTGGTTGACTATATCTTTAAAATGCTTAAGTCAAAAGGGTGTTCGCATTACAGACCAGAAAATTTAATCTCCAGTTTAAAGAACATCCAATCGCAGTTAGCAAACCACTTGTTCTGAATGACTGGAAGCAGCATGCTCGAGATAGTAAGGAATAGAAATTACTCATTGGTTCAGAAGTTAAGTTACTACTTGAAATCTTAACAAGTGATCTGAAGTTGAATCAAGTTAAATAAAAGTTGTCACTCCTCTAATTTGTATCTATGTATTTGCTAAGATCGTTTTTAAGACATGTTTTAGAAGCTATTTATTGAAAAAAAAACCTTATTTTCCTATTTTTTAACAAACAAACCTATTAAAAAAAATGCTATCCACTCCTTAACACAGCTGTTAGCTGGTATATGGTACTTGTCTATTTGATAACTTTTCTTATTAATAAACTTATTTTTTCTTTGTGATAACTTAATATTATTACAGGGAAAACGGCAATTCTTCATCATGTTCATATATGATAATTCACATATTCATTGATTCCTATTATGCATGTTTGGGGTAGTAAACGGTCTTATCAAATGAATGCCTTTGAGTGTTTAAAGTTATCCGCTCACTATTACCTGTTACAGTCTATTACGCATTTATTGATACTATTATAGCTCGTCGCTTATTAATAGATTGCAAATTTTATGTTTGATTAAACAATATGTATAAGATATCCAACCAACCTTGACATCATGGAACATTTCATAGAGATCATGACTTTCACTTCCTAACGCCAAATGATATAAAATATCCTGATCCATAAGTTCAATATTTGAATTTCTTAGTTTGACACATCCATCGGAATATCTGTAAATAAAAGCAAAAAATATTTAGTACAAATAAATATTGATTATAAGTTTTTGAGTGACTTATATTATTATTTAACACACGCATTTTTTACTAGCTTAACATATTTCACTTATAACTACCTATATTTTAAATATTTAAAATTAAGAAATAAATTAGACTCTTTATAATTAAGGTATAGACATAAAATGTACAATTTGAATACGAGTACTTTCATAAAGACGGCAAGTTATTAATAGATAAAATAAAATAAAAAGGACAGTAGTAAATGGCTTCCCTTGGGTATTCAAGAATAAACTTTAAATCTATTCAATACGCAACTGTTGAAGAGTAACGAGTATGAATAAATAAGATTGAGGTGACATTACAAAACGTTCACCAAATCCCAGTTTTCTTAATTTAAATAGCAAAATAAGAGTGTGGCAGATGCTTTTAGTCAAATATTTAGTCAATTTCATTTATAATGTTGAGGTAAAACGTCAAATTATTCACAATGCAAGGCATCACAATTTAAGGTTATTTCACTTGATAGTATTACAGTTCAGAATATTTGAAAGAAATCAGGGTCATAACTTGAAATTTCATCTACATAAGTTGAATACAGTTGGATAAGGATTTTCTTTTAATACTTATGATTTTGTAAAAAATATTTCGAATAACATTTAAGACCTTATCTGGTCAATCTTCTGAATGTCATTTAGAATATTAAAACTTAAAATTACATAGCACATTACTCAGGTTTTAAAACTCTGTCTTTCTTTAAATTATGAGCGTAAAAGACTTACATAGTTGTAAAAAGAATCGTAAGCTAGAATAACAAAAAAAAAAAAAAAAAAAAAAAAAAACAGTGCAGAATGATGGTATAGTCTTCAGAGTTCAGACACAAGTCGATTTAACTGATTTGTGTACTTCCATGACTTTTCTATCTACCTTGGTACTTTTCTTCACTTTATTGAACAGTAAACTGCATTTTCTCAAACTATTAAATTGAAAATCAAAACAATCTCCTTAGGGATCTGCTCCAGGACTCAGTTTTATCTCCGACTCTCTTTGTCATATTCTTCAACAATCTCAACAGCATCGTTAGGCCAAAGTCCTAAATTTGCTGTTGCTGGTGCAGTGTTGTCAACTTTCCCACTGCAATATTCAGTGGCACCACAATGAAAAACTTTTTTTCGATATGAAATGTCAAGTAGACGAAATGACGTTGCTGGTGGCAATGTGTTTGAGAAATATTTGCTGGTCAGCGTGCTGTTTGCTGTTGACGATGCTGGTGCTGTTGCTGGTTTAATCTATTTCGCGCATTACACATTCATTCTCCATAATCAACCCATTGCTATTGATTCGGGACCTTGTTGTATTAAAAACGCACGTCGAGTGGTGTCCCCTATGCACCAATCCCTAAATTGCATAAGATTTTCAGCCTATAAGTATACTGCCTTGCCTGTCTAAGACCTTAGAAAAAGTTTTATCAAACCAGATTTGAAACCACCATGCGGATTCGTAACTTATTTTCTCCGGTGCAGTCAGGATTTTGAGCAGTTCACAGCTGCTCTACGCCTCTACGGCTATGGTTAATGTTCTTGAAGATATTTGAATTCAGTATGACCAAGGCATGTTAACGTGCAAGAAACTAAAACTTTACTTTGGCTTCAGTGATAGGTCGGTTCGATTTATTCAAGACTATTTAGGTCATTGAACTCAAAAGGTTAAAGTTGGTAATAATTCTTCTGATTCAATCAGCTTGCTTGCTGGCTTCACACAGGGTTTCATTTTAGGTCCTATTTTGTTCTGCATGTTTATAAATGACTTACCACATGTTTGCAAAAATATCATCTTATGCAGATGATACCATTTAACTTATTGGATCTGACTTGCAGAATAAATAAAGATCTGGATGAGATTCACAATTGGTCGCTGTGTAATGGCCTTACGCTAAATCCAGAGAAATCCCAAATTATTGCCATTTCTAGACGAAAATTTGATACGAGCAATCTATCACCTGTTTTTCTAGCACAATTTCTAATTGAATTTTTGAGTACTGTTTTAATTCCAGGCTTTAAAATAAATCGTTCTCTTTTACCTGTCGATCATATTAACCTCTCTGTTGGCCGTATCTGTAGATGTCTTCGGAAATTGAATATGTTCTCTCATCTGATACCGTTTGAAACTAAACTGAGAGCTAGCAGTTGCGTGTAGAACTTATGAATCTTATTTCACATACATATAGATATATGCCCTCCACAGGAAGGCAAGATCGACCGAGAACATCCCTTTTGTCCGTGAAATTGTATAGCGGAACATGAGACAGTTTCGCGGACTTCAATTTTGCGAATTTTACGTAGGGACTTGCGCCTTGCCTACATCTGTTTCTGTTCAATATACAACTGACCCAGAAGCTCAAAGTTCATGACCATATACAACGCCGCCGCCAATTTCGGCCAAAAAATCATCTGACGGGCACATTTTTGGAGGAATGACTGTGTTAATAACTTAAATTCCCGTATATGGGACGACACCAATCCACCCCAGGTTCACCAGGTGACAATGCATCTTCCAAAAAATACCGTTTGCTGTGGGTTTTGGGCCGGTTGCTGGCATCTTTTTTAAGTATTTGTTTGAGTTTTGGACTATGTGAGTTGTTAGAAGTTTAAATAAATAGTAAATTGAATGGCGGGGCACACCATTTTCAACCGTTTTCGAATGCATTAGATAAGACCTTTTTATATAAAACTTATAATACTCTCATGAAGACGAACGATTGAGGCGCCATCTTAAACATAGCGATAGTACTTGTTAGATTTGTCTCTGCTAAATTTAATAATAAAATATTCTTTGTTTTACTACTTGTTTTGTATTTAATCCTACTATCCACTGTAAACTTCAGCGCCACCACCAGCATAGCGTTGGTGCTACTAAATCACGCTCCATGATAATACTATAAGATATAATATATAGGTACAAAGATAAGACGCAATATACCTACGCCAAAAATAAAAATATTCCAAATAATAAAAAATACCAATTGCTGTACTTTTTCATTCCGCCCATCTAAGATTTTTTTTCCACATTTATACTTTAATCGCTTTTAAATCCTTTGGTGCGTTCACTTCTTATTTTTGTTTGCCATGAGACAAGCAATCATAGCTTAATGAAGATTCTAAGTCCCAAGATAATATTCACTTGCTGATTAAGTCTGCGGGCTTCTTTTGAATATTTTGAATTCAATTTTTCAAAAATTTCTTTTATTGAATTAAAACTCAGCACGGTTGCAGTTTAATTCATAATTAAATTCGACAAGATTCGCAATGGAAATATGAATCTTCTGCATCACATTTCAGAAAGTTTGTAATAACATTTTATGTTATGTCCTTCGAGATGAAATTTGATGAACCTCTCTATCTGATCTGGCATAATGTGGTCTTTAATTATACACATGATGAACATGACATGGTGATAGTATCCTTACAAGGATGCGAAGGAAAGGCATTTTCAAGGGATAGATACTGTATGCTCATTATTCTGATTAATTTAATTTTTTTTATAAGAGATTTTTTGTGAATCCTTTCGAAATTACGGTTCTAAAAGTCACGTAGCTCTTGGTTCTTTTGCATTTTACTAAAACATGCAATATTTGGTGTTTTGTCAGACCTATGTAATCATCATAATAATAATGATTATTTTTAAATAATGGTTGTCAGAGATATTGTGTTTTTGGGTCAGAGGTTATATTTGAATGCTAAAAACCCGGAAATTTGAGATTGAATGTATCACAATTTTTTTTTTAATTAAACTGTATTGGTATAAGATATGTATAATGATTATTTAAATAACAAAAACTTTTAGATAACTGTTAGAAAGTCTGTTTATTTTTTAATCAAAGGAAAAATGTTGGGCTCTTCTATAAAAAATAATGAAAGTATTTATCATAAGACTTTTTTATTATACGTAATCGAGTTACGTACATTTAATCGTTAGATCTGCCATTTATGTTTTGCCTTTTCGTGGGTTTAGGTTAGGTTAGGCTAGATTCGGATCTCAATGGATCCATTACGGTTCCCAGGGTGTAGGTAATAGAGGGACGGGAAGGGTTAGAAGAAGGATTTATTGGAAGTAATAGGTATGGGTGCCTCCCTGAAGCATCCTGATTTCTGAATGAAGTAAAGGATGCTTTTTAGTGGCAAAAATGAGACTTCGCTCATTTTGTCGAAGTACTTATTCTCGGAGGGCATCTTTTCTCGTTCTGGCTAGGCTGGGGCATTCACAAAGAAAGTGGGATGAGCCCTCTTTCACCTGTTCGCCTGGATAAGTACATGTGCTGATGCCCATTCTGCTCATGTGAGTCCCCATTGAGTCGTGACCCGTAAGGATTCCAACCTAGAGAGACAATTTAGGTCTGCTAAGCTTCAGTACATACTCTGTTTTTTTCTTCAAAATATCTGGCCAAAGATTCCTTGAAACCCCACAGGTGTCAATTGTTGACCATCTGTCATTTGCGGTCTTAAGGTAGCTTTGGTGAATTCTATATTTTTCCTGTTCCAGAGGGATATGTACCTATCGAAGGGTAACTGATTTTTTTTTTCGCCAAGCAATCTTAATTTAACTACGGCAAAACGAGCAACCAGATTTGACTTCGTGACAATTGACGAAATGGCTATGATTGCCGCCTAGCTATCTATGAAGATATCAATGTTCTTATGTATCAGTTCATAATTCATATGTAGAAATATATTTTGCGGCTTCGCAAACTGCAAGCACTTCCGCTTGGAAAACACTGCAAAATTTTGGGAGCATTAATGATCTATCTATGGGTGGGTTGTCTGAGAAAATGTCTGACCCTACCCCAGCTTCCGTTTTGGAACCGTCCGTAAAGACCTATACATGGTTTTCGTTTATGACCCGGTTTTACATCCATATCTCCCTGGTTGGAATATTTGATAGTGCGACTGGGATGAAATATTGGTTCGGTGAAATATAGTCTGTTTGAATGTCTATGTCAGTGAAGCTTACTATTGTTCTATTACCACAGTGGCTCCTTTTCAAATTTTTCCACTCTTTAAGTCGTAGAGCACTTTTGGCCGCCAACGCCTTCGTGAATAGATCGAGTGCGGGCAAGTGAGAGGAAAGTTTCTAGGGCTGCGGTTGGCGTGGTTCTCACCGCACTTGTTGTGCCGAAACATGCCAGTCTAGCAATTTTTGTCATGTCCTTAAGATTGGTTCCCTTCGTAAGTTTATTTATAAATACATATGTATTTTTTCAGAACTAACTTTGAAAAAGTTAACAAATTTATGATGGAAAGACTCAGATCAAAACAAAGAACCAATTTTGTTTAATTTTATTTTAAATGTCGACATTCAATTATTCAGACACAAGAATCATATCGAAATTTGTTTCATGTTCGAAATGCGCTCAGAGATTCAACAATTTACCGATTGGTCCAGCGTTTCTAACAACAAGAAGCTGTCTGTGATCTTCTGCGTCTTGGAAATTGTCGTGCAGTTTAAAATGATGTAAAAATTGCTCGGGCGCAAGCAAGTATTGAGGAAAACCCCGAAACTTCCACCAGGCGACGTTCTTAGCAAAGTATTTTACGGCAGTTACACCTTTTTCCATATATAAGAGTTGAAAGCAAAAAGGTGTTTTCTAGAATTGTTCCGAGTGAACAACGAGTTTATTGAGAAGCTCATAATGAGCGGTGACGTAAATAAACAAAATAGCAGAATGTGGAGCATGGAAAATCAAAAAATTATGTTAAACGTCAAATGCACACACTTAGATGCACAGTATGCTGTAGAATAACCTCAGAAACAATCATTGGACCATATTATTTCGAAAACGACAAAGAATTTGTGGTTAATGTGGATGGCTTTCAATACCGGGCAATGATTGAAAATAGCTTAAGGCCAGAGGTAGATATGACAATTCAGAATTATAGTTGCAACTAGATGGAGCCACAGCTCATACAGCTAATCCAACAATAGCTATCTAGAAATGCTCTGGAAAGAGCACGACAAGAGATATTGGCGCAAGATTTTAAACATTTAAAAAAATGTACGTATTTTCAAATGACAAAAGCTATACTTCAACGTTAAAAAGAACGTCTAACTATAACAGTAGTAAATAGCTACTTTGCCTTTTAAAAGTATACTTTATCCTAGGGTATCCATAACGTGTTTAAGAAAAAGAGGACATTTTCGAAACTCCAATCATCTTCTGTTAGACCGCTTACCCCCCCCCTCCCACCTCCGCGCACAGCAGTGTCGTTCAAATAAAAGATATGATCAAAACTTCATTTTAAAAAAATATATATTTATAAAAGTAAGGTAGGTACACAAATAGCAACAGTTTAGTTACTAATAGTTAGTTTATTTTAACATCTTGTTAAGGGAAACACATGACATTAAATCGGTTTGTTCGTATTCATGCATGTCAAATGTTCGAAACAGGGTTCGGCGATGCTCCCGAATGGATAGGTGCGTACTACAGTGTGTTAATGCTTCATTTTAGGAGACTTATACAAAAGTATATAAATGAAAAGTGAGTCAGATTAATATTTTGGAAAAAAAGAGACAAAAAAGAGTACACAAATAAAAAAGAGTAAAAAAAAAGAATTTGATGAAAAAAGAAAAAGAATAATGCGAGAAACAGATTAACACAGCAACTTTAACAGCAACGAAAACTTCAACATAAAAAGTCTTGTGAAATAGATTACAACGTGAACAGCGTTTTTGAGAGCATAATCAAAATAGTTTCAAATGCGAAATGAATTTGCCGTACATAATTTGATAAAAATTAACGTAAATTGCATCAATATAAACGACTTGCAATTTGTCGTTTTGTTTTTGTAATTCTTCCATTGTCAAAACCAAAATAAATAGACAAAACAAAAAGATGGTTCTCACATTTTCATTTGAGTGATGATAATACTGACAAATTTCACCTTAAAAGTTGGTAGCATTTGCACAGCGACAGCAAATTTAGGGTTTAGGTCTAACGTTGATGTCGATGTCGAAGTTGCTGTGTTAATGTAATTAAAGCCATTTAAAACACCTGGCTCTATAAAGAGTGACGTGGTTGTCAAAGTTGCTGTTGAAGTTGCTGTGCCAATCTGTTTCTCGCATAAGAAAGATCGGAGTCAAAAAGGAGAACATGTTCTCTTTAAAAGAGATGTTTTGGAAACCCTACTTTATCCAGATTGAAAATGGTAATTTCATACCAAAGCAAATCGAAGTAAAAATGTTTATTGATGTTTTATTTGGTTTTTAAGGGATATGCTTTGTAAATAAACTGAATATGTATAAGAAATGCGAAACAATCGTAGAAAAGTGCTCCGCGATCTTTAATTTTGCAATATTGTGGTTGGCGATGGAAAAACAAAGCTGTACATACAAATACCTATATACATTAGAGTATTTATGTTTGCACGAGTATATCCCAATGAATTTGCATCTTGTTTGAGTTCTTTATCTGTCAAATTTGGGGTTGTTTAACTTGAATTCGTTCTTTTGTGGAAGCCACATTAGTTAGAAGAGTTGCCTAACGGGTTTAAAATTATGAAAAAATTAGACAAAGTCTCCAATCTAAGCAAATGTGTTAATTAGAGCCGGTTTTACTTTATTTTATAAACGAGCAACATTTAAAATTTTGCGCCACTATATTTAAAACATAATGGCGCAAAATTTTAATTGAATTAGTACGATGCTAAAGCTGTTTTAGTATGATACTGGGTTAAAACAACGAATTTGCTAATTTTAATCGAATATAGCATCATACTTTCTCTACTCTTTTATTAAAGTTGAAATCATCGAATACCTACTTTATTCTTTTAGTATCGTGCTACTTCATATAACTCTTTGACATTTGCAAACATCAAAAAAAGATTCGTGTACTTACTTTTTTACACAAAATGTCATTGTTTTAAGTGTGTTCAGAAGCAATTTATTAAGAAAATTCTAGCTAGAAAATGTTTAAAATTAAAAATGAGTTAGTAAACTACTATAAAGTTAGCAAATTGATAAGTAGTATCATATTAATACCTTACTCTAATAGGCTGTTTAAAATTTTGCGCCAGCATAAGTTTTAGTTGAATTAGTACGATTTTAAACATATTTTAGTATGAAACGCGGTAAAAACGACAATTTTGAAAATTTTATAGCTTCATACTTTCTCTACCCTCTAATTTATTAAAGTTAAAATCATCGAATAACTATTTTATTTTTTTAGTATCGTGCTAACTTCACGTGACTCGACATTAACAATCATTAAAACAGGTCTGTTTACTTAGTTTTTTGCATGAACTGCCATTACTTTAGGTGTGTTCAGAAGTAATTTCTTTTGATTGATTTTGGGTTAAATATATAGTTGCATTTAGGTTAAACTTATTTATTACTTGGAAATTGAAATTTGCGAATGCTACATTTTAATCTTTATTTTAAAAGTTATTTTTCCTATTCAAAAGATCTCGAAAGCAATTTGGCGTTATAATTCTCTTTTTGTCGACCTCTTATAGTAGATATTGCAGTAAGATTTCTTAAAAATACTCTTGAATTATAGTGTATAACTTGTTGGTATTGTTCAAAGCGCACATTCTTAGTAAGATTTGCTTTTTTTTGTGTTTTTAATTTTGGAAATAATTTTTACAAAAAACAATCATAAAAGTTAAAAGAAAGTTTGAATTTTTAATGTTCTTATATGTTACCTTCATGATATCAAATTTAAAATTTGACTAAGAAAAGTTCTATGTTCCCTGAAATTTTTTGCTCAGAGTCGAAGCAAATCAAATACATAAAACCGTTTCAAGCAAATCAATTTTTATAGACTGGGTCACATGAACTTTGTTTAAGTTTGTGGAAAAAAGATAAAAGTTTAAGGAAACTCTTCAAAGCCGTTTAGTCTATAGTCGAACAGACAGACAGAATTGCGAGACTCAATGTTTAAGTCCTCCAATTAAAATATCGAGTTAGATAATTTTACGAATTCATAACTGTCTGTCTGTTCGTCTACAAACTAAGCGGCTGACGGATTATCTTTAAAATTGGTAGATAGCAATTTTAAATTTTGACCCCCACTCGTTTTTCTCTATTTTTTTTAAGACCAAAAGTAATGCTTGAAAAAAGTCCGAAAATTGGTTATTAATGGTATACTCTTATCGGTACAACCGATTTTGTTTATGTTTGTATGATAAAGCTCCCCTAAAAGTATGGATAGTATTAAAAATTAAATTTTTTTCTAAAATTTTGTTTTGAAAATATTTTAAGAATTTTGTATATAAAAGCTTATTTTTTTTTAGTCTACTGTAACGAGTTATAACTTTTGTTCTGGCATGAACTAATATTTTTTTGAAAAAAATTGCATGGCATCATGGCTCTGGTTTTATACGAGTCTTAGCGCTATCAATTTTATATTGTTTATTTAAAAAAGAAAACAAAAATAGGTTTCATGTCGAAATAAATGTCGGAGAAGCTGCAAAAACTCTTATGATATCTAAGGTGGATATACACAATGATTGTTTAAGACCCATCATTACCTATGGTAAAGTTGCGTGGCACAAATAAACCTAAATCAGTCTCACAAGCATATGCATCTCTGGAGCAATGAGATCTTTAAACTCCATATCAAAGACTTCAGTATCGAGTTTGTTAGACATTCCAAGAAATGACATGATTAAAAAGTATAGCCCTGAGAAAAACTTCAGAACCGAGTTAATTTGCAAGAAAGAGTGGTTAGTTGAAACAGTGAACTACTCCATCAATACAAAGCACTTATTTATAAATCACTTATTTGTGCACTTACAGGTTTAGTTCTGTTAACGATCCACATTTACTAGTCTTACCCTTGTGTTTTCTAGTTTTAATTAAGTCCACCAAAGTATCTTGTATCTTTTATCGACTCGACTATATCTAGTGGCCTTGCATTATAATTTTTACTTTATTAATTATTAACTGCCTTAATGTGTCCCTTCAATAGTTCAGTGGTTATTATAAAAAGGAGGCACTTCAAAACAATGCAACCATTCAAGTTTACATAAACACAATGAGGTAAGAGAGGGAACATTTTTCTACCTCATTATTAAGAAGGCAGTTTGAAAATTGATATATAAAAAGGAAGTCGTTAAAGAGAAAGTAATAAAATAAGAAAAAATACCTTTCCCAGCAATACACACATTTAAACATAAAAATGTCTTTTTCCAAAATTTAAACGATTAACATTTTTGATTTAAAAAATTCCATCTACACCATGTTTTCGTTATAGAAACTTTTAGTGAAGCAATAAATAGCAATTTTTTTGAAAGATGATTTAGAGAACATTTCATTACACACAAAATCGTTCCAGCAGTTTTTTAGATCTGTACCTACTTTCAGTTGGATCGATTTTCATTGCGGATGGATCTTAAACTGACCTTCGCCTACAGTATGACGAAATCACTATTAACACTATTGTAACTGTATGTTTGATATTAAAACCTCGAAAAAAAGCAAGTCAAAGTTTTTTTTTTAGGATCAGCAGTTTATTTCTGTGATTCGTTAGTCTTTTCAAATTATTTATTTAGTATTTTATTTTAACCCACAAACCTGTTGCTCATACTTTTCCTAAACGTACCTTGTTAATTTATACACACAACCATCATCGCCACAAAAGTCGGTTATATCTTCGGTTTTGTCTATGCACTTGCAACTATTTGCGGATTCACAGTGATTTCTTGAGCTTTGCTCTTCAACAACAATTCCAGTTGGTGGCATTATTTCCGATGAAAAGTTTCACTTAATACTCCTAAATAGAATCCGTAAACAATATTTAAAAAATAATAATAAGATCACAAAAATAAAAAAATATAATAATCGAGTCAGAAAACTGGGATAAGCGAAATTCAAACACACACTATTATGCGAACCGATCTGATCTAATTCAGATTCTGAAATGGACTGAGCCCAAGCCGTCTAGCTTTGTCTGTTTTATAAATTTTAACACAAACAATCCAACAACACGCCAAGCAAATAATTGATGATGCTGCTAGCTATGTATTATTTAAGCCCTAGAAGTAAATTGAATACAAACGCTCTTATGGATCTTTCAATCTACTCAAATTCTCAAATGTTGAGATGAAGTTGAGTGACAGAATAGAATAAAGACGAGTATAGATATTTCTTGCAACGAATAGATGCATAGATAGTAACAGTCAGGGTTGGTTTAATGCTGGAGCAAATAGAGATGTTCGTCAGGGCGTCGAAACTTGAACACTTGAAGAAATAAGGGTGGAGCAATGTTTAACGCTACTTTTTAGTGAGTATTTTGAGATTGCCACATATCCACAATAAACAAGCTGGGATTTAACTATGTAATTCAAAAGTCAATCTGTGATGAAAGACGTTTTTGGTAGTTTTGAAAGACTTTAACCGCACTTTAAGATACCGTAACGATTTTTGGTAAATTTTGTGTATTAACAACTTTAATCATCTCTTAAATTTAAATAACATTAATGATAGCGAAAGAAATCATTGCAAAGGCTTAAGACGTCAGATTTCGAGTACAAAACGGTTTTTTTTACGCGTTTAGTTTCAGATTCATATCATTAAAAGCTGACATGGTATACACAATCTGAAAACGGGTCTATTCAGAGTATTATCAAAAACCTTTCGAAACCTATAGTCTCACTAACAAAATTGGTTAAATTGTGTTTCCAAGCGTTGAAAAGGAACAACCTTGCGAATATTTCTTCATACATATTATAGCCTGTGGTAACACTTGGTATAATGGTTAGTGCATTGAAATGTTATGCCGAAGGTTCAGGATCGGTTCCAGACGCTGTCATCTAAACAAAAAAAAATGCTGACAAGTGTAGTACCTCTGGCGAGGAAGTCCTCCAAGAATATCTTTTGTCTCGAAAAGTGCTTTTCGTCTTAGCCTTTTGAAATTGGCAGGGAATTGTAAATACCCTCCACCCACTCACGAATGCTTGAGAGTTGTAAGTCAGCAGGTTTAGGCTTCCCACGAGCTATTGCCATATCATTCATTTATTTTGAGTATATAGCCTGGAAAAATGATCTTTCTTTTACAATGCAATATAAATACTATGAAAAAGTCATTTAGAACATACCACCATTAACAAAATATAAAATGAAGAAAATTTTACTTTTTTACGTAACTAAAAATGTTTTTTTATTATTTACATATTTATTTTATCTACCAAGTTTAACAAATATCAAAATTATATAGTCTTATTTCTATATTAATATTTAGAAATATACATATGAACGTCTTTTATAATAATATATAATTTAATTTAATTTTAAACTTTATTCTATCATCATATACATTTGAACACACTTTGTAATGGGTTCATTTTTCCATGTTAAAAAATATACCGAGGAACATGCAAACAATTCCGCTGGCGAATAACTCTCCTGGAGCGTACATTTAAAAATGTTGGAAGGTCAATTAAAGATAAAGATGACGGATAAAGACATTTTGTCCAATATCCGGACACAAGTTCCAATTTAGTTGCTTAGCAACGAACATGTTCACATGGCACGAAACAATTGAACAATAAATCAAGCAACAGATGTACCAGAGACACATAAACAGATTTAATGGTATAAGGATTTAAAAATTCTTTACAATTTCGCTTCAGAAATCCAAGCATTGAATTTGACTTGCGAAACAGTGTTTCTAATATTCAGTCTATTTACAAAAAGTACCTTAAACAAATCAAATAAAACATCAGTAAATATTTGTACTTTGATTTTCTTTGGTATGAAATGACCATTGTCAATGTGGATAAAGTATACTTTTAAAAGATAATGTAGCTATTTGCTACTGTTAAAGTTAGACGAGCGCTTTAACGTTAAGGTTAAGTTTATGTCATTTCAAATTAACTAAAAGTCGTTTCTCGTCTTATACATAATATTTAGAGTCGACTCCCATTCTAAAATTGATCTAGAACAGGTTTTAAATGTTTAAAATTTTACGCCAATGGAATTTGATTTATAAAGATATTGAACAATGACCGATTCAAATGACTTTCCTGGAGAACACCATTCACGACTTCAATAGTGATAGAATATAAATTTTTGAATTTGTTCACATTTTCCAGTAACAATAAGATTGTACCCACAACGTAGTTGTTTATGGCTCCAATTTTTGGCACATTATAAAGTAGCATTAAAACATATGAGAAAGTTCGTGCGATCGTGTCAAATACTGATCAGAAGATCGAAGAAGCAGTTGAAATTGTGCGACACTATAAGTAACTAGGAGTTTTAATAATACCGAATTTAAATATGAATTGAACAGGCCTACCGCTAGAAGGGAAATTAGCGGAAGCTAAGCAAGCAATCTCTTAGCTATTAGAACAGTAAATATATTGAAGACAGTGCAAACAATAAGTTATTCCGAGCGAGCAACAGCAGCAGCAATTCTTCTCTATGGAGCGCAAGATTGGGGCTATCTTCGAAGCAGTTGAAAAATTCCTTCGATATTTTATTAAAATTATTTTTCGGTTACGAAAAAATACGCCAAACTATATGTATCTGGAAACCTTTGATTATAGATACTCTTACTATGCATTTTTATTCCGTTGCTTAAATCATGGATATGGAGAATAAAAGGGTTCCAAAAATTATTCTAAATAAGTAATCCGAGGAAGAGGAACTATGCTAGTACAGTGGGCAAGTCTACTCGCAGTATGTTAAGTTATCTGTTTATCAGTGGATAAAATTAAAATTATTTTTTAAAACGAGGGGGAGTTATTAAACTTGAATTTAATGCCGCATCGATCTGATCTGCCTTTAATATGCAGTCCTTGTAATATGAGGGCACGTGGAGATATCTATCACTTTTTTGCTATATTTCCAGTTTTAAGAGAAATTAGAATGAGTTTTAATAGATCTAACCTCGATGAAAATCAATTATTAAGCTTACTCAATGAAGAGGAAGGATGGGATGCACTTACGTTGTTGCTGCATTACGCTATAGAAAATTTATAATAGAAGAAGATTTCTGAATTCAAACGTATTTTTGTTTTATCTTATTTTGTATTACTTATATACATTTGTACTAAATATGTCAGTCTGGTAGACGGTGATATAAGTCATACCAATTAGACTTAAGTTTAAATATAATTAATTTATGTTATTCTCATAGGAATACGAAATAATAAAAGAGTCATTCAAACTAAACCAAACTACTGATCGGAAGTAAAAAATTTCGATTTTTTATTTTCACTCCAAAATGTTAAGGCTCCTGAAAAACAAATTAGTAATTTTAAAATATTTTAGTCGGAAGACAAAAATACCGTTTTTTTTGTAATTTACTCAAAAATGTCGAAGTTGTCGACACATTTTTTTATTCAAAATATCTACCTTTCAGAGTTTCTTCCATTGGTATTTCATGCGATTGATTTCAATTGGAGTCATCAGTTGCCCAATGAGGGACTTGCTAGCACAAAATGTTTTCTAATTTTGATCTTAAATTGATTGGACATAAGTCAAATTTTATCCATACAAAAAAGGATTGAAATGTTAAATGATAAAATCTTAAAATATAAAAATCCTACTAATTATTATAATAATGCTCGTAGTTTTACAGCCTTAATAATTAAAAATCGTAATTAACATTTTAAACAATCTTTAATAAACAATAAATATTGATATTTACAGCATTTTAGAATAAAGAATTAAAAATGAAACGCTTTCAAAAATAAAGCATAAAATGACACTTTTATCTTATAGTATTTGGGCGCCATTTCTTATTGTTCCTGCTCTGAGTTCAGTACGAACGTTGAACTTTTTTCTTTTCCTTTCAATCCACCTGGTGTTTTGCAAAGCCGCTTTAGATGATGCATTTACATTTATGTAGGTTCGAATTTATGCTTAAGAGGTTGAATGATAAAAAAAAATGTTGAAACTGGTGAAACCGTGAACGTGCGAAATGTGTGCCGTGCGTGACGGGCATTAGGTAAGGGTTAGACTTAAGACTGACTCACGGTTTCCTGATTTTTTTTTCTTTCATTTTCATTCTCAACATCTGCTTTTATCATTGGATGGAAAAAGGGGGCCCGACTTTTATGGTCTTACTAATAATAATTTTGTGCAAGAGTGTGCGTAGTTTTTTTCTTTCTTGGAAATTGAACCAAGAGCAAAGAAAAATCAGAAACTGAATGAAAAACAAGTAGGTATTGTGAAGGAATTTATTTTTTTGTATTTATCTTCTTTTGTTTGTATATTTTGACATTTACCAGACGAGTGTTGTAGTATTTCGTTTTATATTTTATCGACACTAAGCGAAATTACACTAAAATCACTTTGGTTTTTTTTTTTTTGTGACGTCTTGTCTATTGTAAAATATAGAAAACATTGACAAATATGACACCTTAATTTCGTGAATACAAATAAAGTATAACGGTTCTTTTTTTCGAAGCACTTTGAGCACTATCGATATTTTGTTGAAATATATTTATAGAGACCGATTTAAGTAGGTACCTACTTTTTAATTAATTGAATTGAATCGGTCATTTCAAAAACCTCATAAGTCATTCAATTAGAATTTTTCAGGAATCAATAAAAACTGTTTCATGCTCAAACAAATGAGTTTTAAACCACTTTTTTATGCTTAACTAAGTATTTTAGTGGTAAGAAAATTAAAAAGCGAAAAAAATTCACAGTTTATTAATAAAAATAATGAAAAAAACCTAAAAAACTGTTCTTGACTTAAGTTGTTTTAGCAAGGACTGGGGTAAGTGGTATATAATTTAACCAAAAAAATGGTAGTAGATAATTATATTTTGTATTGCTTATTATTGAAAATCACACTTAAGAATAACTTTTTGTCATGTTTTAATATCTTTAAGGTACATAGATTGATTATCTTCAACATTTTCTTATTGATGGGCACTTTTAAAACATAAGCCTTTGCTTATAGAAGTGAAACCGAAGTTGCAACTTCATTTATTACTAATAATGAATGTTTAATCAATCCATCAATATATTCCTATAATAGTTCTATTTGAAGCATACTTAAAGCTCATATATGTCGAAGGTGCTTTTTTCTATTTTTGTGGGATTTTTTTCTATAAGATTCAGTGTTGACAAACATGTTTTTTTGTACAAATTTGGCCACAATTTCATGAATTCCAAAACATCTTCTGTTTTTAGCTGTATGACTATATTTTCTAAATTTTGAATGAGATGGACGTGAATTTGACAGACGCGACGGATGAATATGAAAAGCTAAGATAGAGAATGAAGTGCAAATCATCAGATCATTCAGTTTCAGAGATCATTCATAAAAATGAGAAAGAGAGTCTGAGACTAAACGGAGACCTTGGGGTCCCCAGCATTTATTTTGTGAAGATCCCATTTGAAACCTTCCATAAAAAAGTATTCAACAATCCAGTAGAAAATTTATAATCCAACGAATAAGGGCTTCATTGATACCAAACTCAAAATTTTCGATATAATAGCTTGGCAAAATCCATCAAATGCCTTAGAAATATCAAGCTCAATGATCTTACTTCGACATATGATTCTACTCTTCTGCAACTTGATATCAACAGTTCCTCGGTTTTTCAAATCTCTTAGATAAATTAGTTTATGTTTTGTCTTTCAATTTTATAATTTGTTATAACATTTCATTAAGGTATTACACGTTCTCTTCTTTTTCGGCGCACCATCACTCTCTGTTTCACTTGAAGACATTTTTAAAGCTAAAATTAATTTTCGCAGAAAATAGTTGTATGAAAAACGCAAATTTGACATTGATGACTATTGTTATCAAATTGAAGATTTGAATATTGTTGAACCAATCAGAGCAAAGCAAATTTAAAATATCAAACTACTCCCGCCATTTTGGTAGTGCATGCAAAAACCTCTTAAGTCACTGACTTATGTTGTTTATGCAATGAACGTCTTTCCTACGGTATTATTTGAAGAGGAAGGAATGTACAGACTTACGTGGTTCTTACCCAGAATACGCATCTCCCTTTAAGGAACCATTTTCAGCAAAAAAAGCATTTTGGAAAAAAATGTGACTTAAGAGGTTTTTGAAATGACCGATTCAATTATTTTTACCAATTAAGTGTCTGTTGAAAGTTCGCTTATAACGAAGGGAAACTTAAGTAGATTAAATAAATTAAACACTACAAAATTTTGGTCAGCTGTTTTGAGCTGTGAAAGAGTAAGCTAACGTCAAATAAAAATCTAAAAATCTACGGTGATGTTTATGCAGCTAAATTAAATCCACAAATCTATTTCAAACATCTTTTAAGAATACCTATATGCCTATTTTTAGATACATAAGATACATACATATATGTACATACATTAACATTCTTTGCATCAATCAATTTATAATTTTCTGTCATAGTTTTAACTATTTGTTATGTGTAATAATCTTTGATTGACGTTATTCAACAACATGCTTTCAATTGAAAGATATTGAATCACTTCATAATTTAATTGAAATCAAAATTATTTGAATATTCAAAAAGATATTCAAATAGTAGTAATGAAAATCAATTATTATTGATAACATGGCAATTGATTGCAAAATTTGTTTTTCTATAGTTATCAAACCCTTACTAGGGACTTCCCCTATTACTTTTCTGTAAAAGAATCTGAAATTACATCAATTGTTAGACATTTCATACCTAGATATGTACTTGAAACTTGAACATTAATTGTCACATCTTGAGAGTGTGTGTTTTATTATACTCGTAGGTTTTATAGTAGGCTTGTAGGCTTTGTTTTTCTGTAGTTATCATACCTTTACTAGGGATTTCCCCTATTACTTTTCTGTAAGAGCATTTGGAATTGCATCAATTGATAGAAATTGCATACCTACATAGATACTTGAACATTAATTTTCTTACATCTTGACAGTATTTTATTATAGATTTTTTAGTAGGGGAAGGGTAGCGACAAAAAATGGAATGATTTTCATCAAACAGAGTATTTTAACAATTTTTATTTGCATACTAAGCTTTGTTTTGCTTAAGTTATCAACCCTTACCGGGGAGTTCCCCGATAACTTTTTCTAAGAGGCATCTGAAACTGCATCAATTGAAAGAAATTGCGCACTTATGTATTTGAATTTTAATATTAAGTAGGGGGTTCAAATATGTTTGACAAACACGGTTTGATTGACTCGATTTTGAAAATGTTAACGCTCTATCAAACGGATTGTCAAACATGTTTGACGATATCAAAATATTTTGATATTTTGCTGGTTTGACTAGCATATTTGAAAATGTGAACGCATGCTTGTATGTCAAACCACAAGCAAATTTCATTTTCAATCACGTGCACATCGTAAGAAAATATTCTTGTATATGCAATAGCGGTAATTCGGGTGGATTTTATTAGATCAATATAAGTTTTCTCCAGACTTGGAAAATAAAAATCAAGTAAATTTCTGCCATGGTAAAAATTCTAATATGAAGTGATGTTTGACATCATGTTTGAAGAATGTGAACGCTAATGTGTTTCATCCATCAAATATTCATCATGGTGGGCTTGTCAAACAAATTTGAGAATGTGAAGGTCCCTAGTAAGTCAACACAGTCCATATCTCCAGTTAATAACTGATGCAGAAAGAGTAAGAAGCATTATTAAGACGTTTGCTGAGGATTTTCAAATTCATTAAGGTCATCTGAAAGCAAATCTAACAAATCTGCGCTAAACGGATTCAATTCTCTGAATGTGGACATGATGATAGGGTGACCAGATCTGAGATGCATTCTCGAGCAGGGGTCTAACAAATAATGCCATATATAGAGATTTTGTAACGTAGGGAAATGAGAATTGAATTTAGTTGAATTAGTTCTGTGAATAATTGAATCCAAATGAGCTCGGAAATTAATCTGAATTAACTGTGGAAGTACGTAATGGTTTGACATTTACTGACATTTAGCTTAAGGCACCAAGTATATAAGTTATTTGAGTCCGATTGTAGTAGCTGAGAATCTTCGTGCACTTTATCTTTTGGGAGATACGCATGTCTCCGTTGTAAATCTCCAGATCAGATCCAACTAAAGCAAGCTCAACGTCGTTAATACTTAACAAGAAGAGCAGAGGGCCGAAGTGACTCCCTTGCGGGACCCCTGATGTTGAGTTAATATGATTAGAGGTGTTAGCTCTAAATAAAACTATGTACATATATCCGATCATCTAAATATGGTTGGACCCAAGATATAAAACGAGATCAGAAACTCCATTAGTTTAACTTGAAAACAATAATATTGTGGGAAATTTTATCAAATACTTTGCTAAAATCAGTTGCAAATTGCACAGATACTATTTGATAAAAACTCAGTCATATTAGATGTCTTTGATCTACCTTGAAGAAAGCCGTGTTGTTTTTGGAAAAAAAATAATTATAATGATAATATTTTCAATACAAGAATACAAGAAAGCTTAGCAGAAACTTCATTTTTAGATCCTTTTTTATGGATAGGGATAGTGAAAGACTCTTTCCACTGCTTGGGGAACATACCAGGGGAAATAGATAATTGAAAGAGAACAGCGAGTGGTTCGGCGAGTTTTGTAACTCACTTCTTAAGCACAATAGGTGGAATCCCGTCAGGAAATAATGTTTGACATATATGTTAATCGCTAAAGATGTTTGGTTGCAACCCTTCATATATCTAAAGCAGTCGAGATTTATTTTGCAGTTACTTGTATAAAATGCTTGGCCAAAGAAATCAACAAAAAAGTTGGGAATAGTCAGCAGATGATGTTTTGGAGCATTCGACTTAAGTCACCTGTCAATCGGGACCAGCGATACCTGCGTATCGGATCCTTTAACTTTTTTATAAAATGTATAGTTCGACAAAGAATTTGAATCTCTTGGGTAGAACTTCCAAAATGATAGGTGATAGAACTATAACAGAAACATTTAAAACATAGGGCAGCGCCGCAATGTTTCTTGGCTTTTATTATTTTAACGTTATTCTTATAAACAGTGTTGTAGTGAAATAGCCACTTGCATTCTTCCCCTTAAGGGGGGTTCTCCTTTTTCGTCGACCAAAAATGCATTTTTTTTCCAATTTTTTTTCTAGTAAAATATGTGTAGAATATGTAGCTAAAACCGTTCGTCCGAATACTTTTTTTTTAATTTATAGAACAAAAACGAGACCTACATTTAGCGGTATTTTGAGCGTAACATGTTTTACATAAATATTTTTGAATTTGGTGCCTATATATCCATACCATGGTAAGCAAAGGTACCATGTGGTCCACCAGATGTCGACACAAATGTCGACACTTAGACACATGAGACATGAACCACCAGGGGTCGACACATGAGCTATGACTCAAAAAAAAACTTTAAACGCGTTTTTCTCGAAAACAAGTTTTTCCAACAACTGTTGGCCACGATTTTTGACACTGAAAAAGGAGAACCTCCCCTTAACCGTAATACTCGCGTATACTCGTGTATACCCATCAGTTTACCCTTGAACCGAACTTCGGACGTACTGTTAAGTTCAGATTTTATTTCCTTGGCCGCACTACACGAATGTGGAATGCTTTACCCGACTCAATATTTACCCCTCTATAAAACACTAATGTGCACTCTCTCAAACTTTCTTATAAACGCTCGCGCTTTGCTCAAACGTTATAATCCCTTTTGTGCGCCCAAACTTATAAAATAAATTTAAAAAAATTGTTAGGTGTAAAATTTTAGAATTCAATACTATTTTTTAGATCAGAAGTACATCTGTAATAAAATATCAAAAAAAAAAAAGAATTTTTTCTCACAAAAACGTCAAAATTGTACATTCTTTGTAACGATTCGAAGTTTTATTAAAATCAGTTTTCGAAGTAAATCGAAAAACCCATAATCTAAGAATATAGAATCCGCATTGTCAGACTCCATTTTGTATAAATAAAATATTGAAAATAACGCTGTAATTTTATATTACATATGTATATATTAAATTATATACATATTATATGTAGATATCTATTAAACTTAAAAAAAATTCACCCTGGGTATCAAAATTTTCTATTTAAAAGTTGTTGCATACAAAAGTTATGTATGTAGATTGTAGGTACATATACTGTTTCCGAGAAAATCGAAATTCAAAAACAAATTGTCTTGGGGGAAAAATGTTAGTTAACAATTTAACATTAAGATAACCTTTACTTGAAATATTGTATCGAATTCAGCGGTCTCAACCTGAAGGTGTGTGACAGTGCTTCTTCCTAATCATCAGCGCTGTGTCAACATTCTTCTAAAACAAACAATTTTTTTGATGATTGAATCGGAAAAACATACAAATTTCTTTTTGTCGGAACACCGACCACCTACATACGTTGTCTACAAAAATAAATAAAAAGTGTAAATATTTACTTTCAGCCATGAGTGAATACAATTTTTTTTTCTTAAACGATGAATGCACATGAAATTGAAATGGATATAATGACAAAAAAGAACTACAAGGCTTCGTATTTTTCGTGTTTTAAAATGCGAGTCGGTCTTCTGTCAAGTTTGATAAGTTTTGATGTTTCACATCCCATTTCTGTTAAAATAGAAAAACAGGCACAAATGAAACTAGAATATTTGAACTGGGTCACTAGATAAATTAAAAACTTCATTTTGATGGTAGGTACAACATATTCATTACTGTTCTTCCATTCAAATAATATTAATTGATGACAGGCCTTACCAGTCTGTACTCGTGTGTTGTATTTACTTTTTATATATGTAGTAGCATTATTGACTTCTATTTTCATACAAAAGTTAGATACAATTTAAATGGGTTCATGAGTCTATCTTTTCATAGTGACATTACTCTTCCTTGGAGCCTTGGCCAACAAAATATTATTATTCCCTAGATCATCTTTTTCCCCTTGGGGAGAACAATAATTTTCTGCCATAAAAAGTAAGGACATCTATTATATTTTACTTAAAGGAAAGTAAGAAACAACTCCATCTATTTGAATCAAATACAAAGTGGCGCAAAATTAATCATCCAATTTCGATTTTGAATTACTCATTTATTACATAAAAAAAATTTGAGTGATGGAAATTTTTATTTTAATATTTTCAATTTAAGTAAATTCTGTTAAGTAAAAAAGATATTTATAATAATTGGTCAAAAAAATCGACACAATTATGCCACCCTCTTGCGGAGTATAGCGTTCTTTTTTATGTCTGTTTGTATATTGCAGCTGGTTAGTTCACAAATGTCAAATATTATTTACGTACGACGCCATTTGCAAAATCACCTGATAGGGTGATTAATTTATTTATTTATTTATTTATTGATCTAGAAGCTTATGCTAACAGATATTAGAAATAATATTTACAAATAAAAATATATAATTATATACAAAATAAATTACAATGAAAAACAAAAAGAAAAAAAAGAAAATACATAAATGAATTATATTAAAATTTCAATATTGACAATAATTTTGTTTTGAACAAATCTTTTGCCCAAGTTAGCTCAACACTCTGGCAAACTCCATTGAAATGGATTATACATCTACAAATTTGTTCATTTCTACCGTAGTTTGTTCTGTGGTATTGTTCAAAAAGCAAATCTCTGGGACGTAAAGCTCTTGAAGGAGCATAAAATGATATTTTAGAGAGCAAGGATGGGCATTTAATTTGATTATTCAAAATATCCCTTACAAACACAATATCATGCATATATCTTCTGGATTCAACTGATTTAATTCCCAATAGTAAACAACGGGACTTATAATCCGGAATAAAAGGCCATTTCATTTTATAAAATATAAATTTAGAAAAACGTCTTTGAACTTTTTCTATACGATCAGAATAGGTTTTCAAATCTGAGTATTCAAGTATCGAACTAACTAAAGATGTATAGAGAGAAAGCAAGGCATAAGGATCGCAAAAATCATTACATAGTTTGATGAAACCAACAAGAAGATTAGCTTTTGCAATCATATAATCAATATGAACTTTAAATGAAAAAGATGAATCTAACATAATGCCAAGGTCCTTTATTTTTTCCACCCGCGAGAGGGGAATTGAATCAATATGGTAGACAAAGCTTATGTTTGATTGTATTTTGAAGAATGAAATGACATTACATTTTTTTATGTTTAATTTCAAACAATTCAATTTACACCATTCAGAGATTTGATGCATATCACATTGCAAAAGGCGACAGTCATCGACACTGTTAATTTTTATAAACAATTTCAGGTCATCAGTATAGAGAAGGCAATGTGAATATTTTATAACTGATGTAATATCGTTTATAAAGATATTGGACAAAAGGGGGCCAAGATGGCTTTCTTGAGGAACATCAAACATACAATTCAGCGATTTTGAAAAAGAATTATTGATGAGAATCTTTTGTGACCTACCAATTAAATAGGTAGATATCCAACTTAAGAATGAAGAATGGAAACCATATAATTTAAGTTTTTGTATTAAACTAAAATGGTTTACAGAATCAAAAGCCTTACTGAAATCAGTGTAGATTGCATCAACTTGATTTTTCCTCTCAATATTCTCAATAACATACGAAGAAAACAGGGCCAAATTCGTAGTTGTAGATCGCCCAGACATAAAACCATGCTGTAATTCCGAAATGGATTCGCGAGTTAAAAACTCTAATTTTGTTTTCACAATGCTTTCGAATAGTTTAGGGATAGCCGATAGTTTAGAAATTCCTCTGTAGTTATCAATTAAGTTCTTAGAACCTGACTTATGAATTGGAATAATATACGAGGTTTTCCATTCTTTTAGGAAGATCCCTTCAGAGAGAGATTTGTTAAAAATACAGAACAGAGGAAGGCTAAGCGAATCAGCAGATTTTTTTAGGAATAAAGCTGGTATACCGTCTACACCAGGCTTAGCATTGGGCTTAAGGGACTTAAGTTCTAAGAGAACTTCATTTATACTTAAACTTAACTCATCAATATTAACCTTACTAGGTAAATTGGGCAAATAAGATTTATTCACATCATTTGGATTTGAGTATACTGTTTGGAAGAAGTCCGCAAATAGATTGAGAATTTCTTTTGTATTTGAAACATCTATATTCTTATATGACATATTATTCGGGTATCCAGAAGAATTTCTTTTAACATTGACAAATGTCCAAAATGAGCTACTATTGGACTTTATATTGCTTTCAATATTCATAATATAACATTTGTAAAGGAATTTATTAAGAGTAAAAAACTCTTTTCTCAATTTACTAAATTTAGCATAATCTAATTCACTACTAGAACTCTTATACTTTTTAAAGGCTTTACGTTTAACATTTTTAAGATTTGATAAATGATCATTATACCATGGTAGCTTTTGATTTTTCTTAGAATTTGAATTAAAAATGATAGGAACAAATTTGGAAAAACAATCAAATATAATTGATATAAACTTTGAATACATATATTCAAAAAGTGTTTTTCATAAATATCAAAAGTACTATTAGGTGAAATATAACTTACTATAAAAAATAACGAAGTATTATATGTAGAAAATAAGCTTATAGAAATACATAATTGTTCAATATCTAAGTTAAGTAAAACAACTTCTTTACTACAAAAATTAGTGCTCACGGCAATAAGGATTCCTCCTTCTCGTTCAGAGATAAAATTACATCTGTCACGACGATATACCACAAAATGCTTTGAATCAAAGAGTTCGGCCGAAGATATATCCGGGTATAGCCAAGTTTCAACGATTAAGATTAAATCATAATCAAGGTGACTTGAGTTGTTGAACATTGCATTGTGAAAATATACCCTAAGCGATGAAGAATGCTGTTGATTAGAACTAGAGGGTACCGAAGAACCCTCTAATTTTCCAAGTTTTTTGGCTTAAACACGAAAGGTCTTATTTTCACTCCGCTAGGCCAGAAAGAGTCAACATAAATATTTTTTGCGCATTCTACAGACACGCCAATTTTAAAATTAACGAATCTTAGATTACTATTGGATGCTTCGTTCTTAATTAGCTTATAACATTGCATATCTCCCGGGTGAAATTGAAGATTAGATTAGATAAGATTAATTTTGCGCCACCTTGTATACCTATGCACATTTTGTCTGAAGAAAAAGTAAACTCAGCCAAAAGGGAATCACGCTTGGATAACATGCGAAAACACTTAAATGACAGTTCGGAAAACATCAATCTCATCGGTGCGATTCATGATCAACTACAGTCTTCCAACAACAAAGAGGAGTCCAACTAGACTACTTGTCCTCGATTCGAATTGCAGTACCATTTATAGTCGATCCAAATATTGCTTTTCGGAATGAAAGCATAGGAATTAGGCAAAATCTTTAGTTTTATAGAGTGAAAAGCGCTTAATACCTAGAGAAAAATAGTTGTATATTACCGAAACCCATATTTAAAAAACAGAGAAATAAATGTCGGTTTCATCAAATTGAAAATTTTTACGTTTTTAAATAATTGAGGTAGGAAAATATTGGTATTTGTTGAAAACCATATTTAATTGGGCTCTTCAAGAAATTATCTACTTATGTTCGTGTTCACTTTTTCTTGAATTTTAAATAAAACAAAATTTATTTTCTGGCTTATGACATTTACTTAAGTGACACCGACATTGCCTGAAATAGAAAGAGAAATAAAATGCACGACTGGATCGCACGAACTTGATCTTATGTAAAAGTACTTTAGTTTACAATACATTTTATTATTATAAAACATTTCTTTTAAATTTTTCTAGAACAAAATTTGTTATGCCAATTTGAAGTGCTTAGTAGATTTTAGGAAATAATTTCCAAAAATAATAGTTCACACGTTTTCAAGATATTGATTTTTCAAAAAATAAATTCGATTTTTTTTTTCAAAAACAAAAAAAAATAGTTTTTTCGAATATTTGTATATACAATATTATTTTAAACTTAAGGGGGCTCCTGGTGAAAATTTTTGGTTAAAATCGTTAGAGCCGTTAATGAGAAAGTCGAAAATCAAAAAAACGGTTCTATGACAGGTACTATTAGTAACATTTTGCCCCAAAATTTGTATTTACAAAAACGTAGTCCATATTCATAATATTACATCTAATTTCTTTTATCAAAATTGTTAGAGCCGTTTTTGAGATAAATAAGATTTTGCAATACGGGTGTATGGGGGGTAACGTTAGTTTTGGAGCTAAAAAAAAAATTTTCAATTTATCCTCTAGGGAATCACCGAAGACCATTAAGTACCGAGTTTGAAAAAAAAGGTCCAGTGGCTTAGGCTGTAGATCGAGGTACAGACATACAGATATACGGACATACAGACAGACATACGGAATTGTCGGACCCACTTTATTCGTCTTCGCTATCATCGTAATGTCAAATTTGATCAAAATCTCGAGTTCGATTTTTTTTCCAAATGCAGAACTTGCCCTAAAGTACCTATATCGCAAGTAAAAAGGGATATATTAATCCTCTCACTCTAGTGTATTTTGGTGTTTTCACATCTCAAAGATTCGGAAGCTTCTTTTTTTTTATCTGTAAAATGTTCTTACTTGACCTTCCAACTATTTTAAAACAAATACTTTAACTGTCCATATATTAACACACATGTAAATATGAGTAACATAGATTGGTATGTTATTTAAAAAAAAAAAACAAAAATGTAGTTTCCACACAATAAAATATCGGTTTTTCTGGGATTTTCATTTACCGATTTATGCTATGCTGAATGGAAAAGCCTTATGGAATTGAAAGAAACTTGTTACATTTTCCACATTTGTATATATAATTCTACAAGACCCTGTTTACGTATATGAAACAAAGGGCAGTCTTTCTGACTCTAAAAGTCATCAGATCATTATTTACATGTGTGGTCCTTTTTTTATGATGCTGACAACAAAATCATTCTATTATGTATATCCTTCCAAATTTATAGACAATAACAGTATGGGACACTCTATATTGTTCTTTTTGTCTGCATATTCAAAAGAAAAGAAAATATGGACTTAATCAAGAACCAAAAATACCCTACAACACATTTATTTAACAAAGATATATTGCGGTAGTACTTACTCATCAACCTCATCCTCGGATAATGTAAGACCATTTTTATTTAATGACATCCTTTCTTCTTCTTATTTATGCTCTTTTGTTGTAACCTGAAATAGAAATTGAAATTGTGTTATAAATTCATTCTAAGATATTTTCTATGGAAAATATAATTATTATTATTTGAAAATGCTATATTTGAAAAAAAAGCTTTTAAGTAATTCAACTATGGTAGTTAAAATGTGTTTGTCTTGTTTTTCATAGTAGACATAGACATAGTAGACATTGTTTAACAAAAGTTTTCCATATTTAAGAAAATACTAAAATGTTCATAAACTGAAGGTATTTTTAATCATAAAATGTATTATAAACTATTCTTGGTACAAAATTAAAATCATTTAAGGTTAGAGAAGACGTTTTAGACATTTAAACTTAGAACCTGAAATGACTACGAAAGTAGACTACTTTGTATAAAAGCTACAAGAAAAAATGTTACGCATACGCCCGAGTAGCCTTTTATTTTATCTTTCAAATTAAAATGGTAAAGCTTGAACCAATTCACTTGGCCATTCTACTGCGTAGCTCTCTTCAAATTTCTTTAGTTTTATATTTATCTTTAAAAATTAAAGTCTTTAAAAATCGCTCTGCTACGATGTGACTGAGGGTGGGCGATGCACTTTTTTAAATGAAGTATGATCATGCCTTTTTATCCAGTTTTCAAAAAAAAAATTACATCTCTGGTGAGAGAAAAAAGGAAGATTTTTAGATATTAACTCGACTTTGAAAAGATAAAATTTAGACTTTTATTTTTTTATTATTAGGAGAAATTTCGGCCCACTTATAATAAAAAAATAAATCTTTTGCAAAATGAAATGGCGTTAAACATTTGAAAGTACTTGTGGCATAGGGAGTGATTAATCAATCCGTGTTACAACTTATCTTACGGAAGATTTCATTTAAGACCCTGTTTGCATTGGGAATATTGCGTACTTATTGCATCTTGTTTACATTGGAAAATTTGAGTACTGAAATCTCGATTTAAGTATTTTCCATTGCTAGCTAGAACTAAATAACATTTCTTCATTTCTTCACCTCTCGACCAATATGTCAAAAAGACGAAAGACAAAACATTTCATCAAGGGTTCATTAAATGTTTTAAACAAATCGACTTCACGTTAGTTATGATAATTACATTTTACATTTTTACTTGCGACTTATAGGTACTATAAGGCAAGTTATGCATTCGTAAAAAAATCGAACTCGAGATTTTGATCAAAGTTGACATTACGATGATAGCGAAGACTAAAAAAGTGGGTCTCGCAATTCTGTCTGTCTGTCTGTCTGTCCGTTCGATTGCAGCTAAACGGCTCGGCCGATTTTCGTCAAACTTGGTAGATATGGGTTTTAATTTTTTACCCCCGGATGTTTTTTGATTTAATTTTTTAAGACCAAAAATAACGGTACCTGCCATACGATTTTTTTTCGAAATTTTATAAACATTTTTTTTTCTCAAAAACTGTTCGACAGATTTTAAAAATAAAAACACAAAAAAATTTCATTTAATTAAAGCTAGGTATTGGATGAAATTTTTTTTCCGAAAAATGGTTATTGAGGGTACTCCCTAAGGAACTCTTTTTTTTGTTTTTGATTTTCTCAAAAACGGTACAACCGATTTGAAAAATTTTTTTTTCAAAACTCAATTTTTCGAAAACCCCCTGCTAGATTTTTTTTAAACTCGATAAGTAAAAGTTTCTCAATAATATCTAAAAGATGTGATAAAAAAAATTTTATTTTACCTAAAAATTAAGGTACCTACCATACAAATGCTAAAAATTAAAAAAAAATGGTTTTCAAAAATCGTATTTTTCTCGAAAACGGTTCCGAGAATTTTGCTAAAATTTTTTTTCTTTCAATTAATTTTTACGATATTTAATTTAATAAAAAAAAATTTGAAATTAAGATATTACAGCTTGTACCTACCATAGAACCATTTTTTCGAATTTTGAATTTCTCATTATCCACATAACGGATCTTAATAAAAAAATTTATAGAGAAGCTTCTGAAATGTCTAGAACACATTGCATTTCAAAACCTTAAATTAAATATTTTTTGAATTTTTGAAAAAAAAAATCTAATTTTTATTTTTTTGAAAATTAAATATCTCAGAAATGGCTCAATATTTTTTTTGCAAATTTAATTTTTATTCGAATGATAATAAAAACTTTAAAACCCATTAGCTGCCACTGTACTCAAATGAGTACAGTAATTTGTTAAATTTCAACTGGATTTTTTTTTAAAAGAGGGCTTTGATTTTCATTTCTTTCGATTGGAAAGCAATTATTGACATGTTCTTTGATGCTGGCAGTGAATTTGTCGAGATTGAAAAGCATTTTCAAGTTTTTTCATGAACTTTTGTATCGAGCATTTCTTGTTTGAAGCAATTTGGTGACTTTGCAAAAGTAAAATGTTAGTAAAAATTTAAACTTTTGAACAACATTTGAATAATGGATTCTATTCTTTAGATTTTGTATCTAAAAAAAACATTGAATTACAAACAAACATTTTTTTTTTCTGCATGGTAAGTCGTGAATAAAAGTGGTGTACTCAATTGAGTACACTGGCCAAAACCATGCAAAATTTTTTTCTCATTGGATTTGCAGAGAAATGTCTATTTCAACTATAAACTGCGGTAGCTTTTATGCCAGGCGCTTTCCCAACCTCTACATGGCTTTTGAAGACATTCCAGATGATGGAAATGAAAAAGATATAGTGGTTATTCCACCAGTTGTTCATATCCAAACTGAAAAGGTCGTGACTAGTCATGTCCTTATGGCTAATTTACGCAGAAAATAATTTCGTGCAACAGGTGTGATTCGGGACAATAGAACGAAAAAATGTCCACTTAAATCCTTGGAAACGGTAATGAAAGCAAATTTTGGTTACTTTTATCACAAATTTGACAAAAACAATAATATCTTGTTCGCTCGTTGGAAAGATAATGCTGTTGTAACCGTTGCAACAAACTATGAAAACTTGAAACCACTAGGAAAAGTCAACAGAAAAAGAAAAAGTTGTCATTCCTCAGCCAAGGCCTCTAGTTGCATACAACAAAGACATGGGTGGTGTCGACCTTCATGACCAATTAGTGAACAACTGTACCGCATAAAAACAAAGGGTAAAAAATGGTGGTGGCTATTATTCATACACATGCCAAACTCAATGGTGGTGAACGCTTGGGAACTCTACTGTATGAAAAACAAAGAAAACCGGAATCTCCTTTCATTTGTTAGGACCATAGCCAGAACTTATATACGCTCAGAATCGTCAAAAAAAGCTCCAAATAAGTCAAATGTACTAGAAAGTATTGTTCGCAGCAACGGAGAACATTTCCCCCAAATCAACTACGGTGCCACATTTGCCACAGCACAGTTCGATGGATTTGTGAACGGTGTCAAACCACCCTTTGCATCGAAAAATAATGCTTTACAAATTTTCATAATTATTAAGAGAATGTACCCATATCTGGCCAGTGTACTCAATTGAGTACACCCCTCTAATTACCAAACTTGAAAATTTTTTTTTTAAAAAAATGTATTTTTGTGCAAATATAAACCTCAATAAACAGCATTTCAAAGATTTTTTATTTATCTCTATTTTTAAGGTCCTTGGCCTTTAATGGGTTAAATTGGCGTACCAAAATTTTTTCCTAAGTTTGTATATAAAAGCTTTTTTTTTAAGAAACCACTACAACGACTTATAATTTTTGTTACTGCATAAATTCATATTTGCATAGCATTCTGTTTTTATCTCTCTTATTACATAGGAGCAAGTTCGTGCGACCCAGTCGTGCATTTTATTTTTTTTGCTAAAGCTCCCCAAAAACATAAATAGAATTGTGTACTCAAATTTTCAAAAAAATTTTTTTTGGATTTAAAAAAAAAAACTTCAAAATTTTTTTTTCAAAATTCAATATTTCGAAAACCCCATGCTAGATTTTTTTTAAACTTGATAAATAAAAGTTTCTCAATATGATCTACAAGATGTGAAACAAAATTTTTTATTTTACCTAAAAATTAAGGTACCTACCATACAAATGCTAAAAACTTAAAAAAAAATGGTTTTCAAAAATCGTATTTTTCTCGAAAACGGCACCTAGAATTTTGATAAAATTTTTTTCTTTCAATTAATTTTTACGATCTTTAATTTAATAAAAAAAAATTTGAAATTAAGATATTACAGCTTGTACCTACCATAGAACCATTTTTTCGAATTTTGAATTTCTCATTATCCACATAACGGATCTTAATGAAAATTTTTATAGAGAAGCTTCTAAAAAGTCTAAAACACATTGCATTTCAAAACTTTAAAATAATTATTTTTTGAATTTTTGAAATAAAAAATCTATTTTTTTCTTTTTTTTTTTTGAAAATTCGATATCTCCGAAATGGGTAAATATTTCTTTTCGTAAATTTAATTTTTATTCGAACAATAATAAAAACTTTAAATTAGCGTACCAAAATTTTTTCTTAAAAAGCTTTTAAAAAGTTTGTATATAAAAGCTTCTTTTAAAGAAACCACTACAAGGACTTATAATTTTTGTTCTTGCATAAATTCATATTTGCATAGCATTCTGTTACTACATACTAAAAGAATTTAAAAATTAATTTTATCCTTATGAACAATTTTCTCAATAACATTCGTTTTTAAAATTCCCAGTCGATTACATAGGAGCAAGTTCGTGCGACCCAGTCGTGCATTTTATTTCAAATATGTTTGACAAAAAGGGCATGATTGGATTAATTTTAACAATGTGAATGCTCCATCCACCGGCTTGTCAAACATGCTGGATGGATTTCAAAATATTTTGATATTTTGGATGCATGACAAGCATATTTGAGAGTGTCAACGCATGTTCGTCAAGTCTAAGGCAAATTTCATTTTTCATGAACTTCTCGAGCTGTGCAAATCTTAAGAAAATATATCAAAATGACTTTTATAATCAATAGCGGTAGACTTTGCAGACTTTGAATATAAAATTCAAGTAAATTTCCTCATCTAAAATTTCATCTATATCAAAATTCTAATGAGAAGTGATGTTTAACAGCACGTTTGACGAATGTTAACATTCCTGTTTTTCATCCATCAAAAATCATAATGCCGTGATAGTCAAACAAATTTGAGAATGTGAATGTGAACTCCTCTATTAATGCTCCGAGCAAATAGTTCTAGTATGACTGTTTTTAAACGATGGGATATCACTCTGCAATGTTTGCGAGAGACGTATGTGGTGGCGGGGTTAAACGCAATTGAAGTTGAGAATAATGCGGTTGGCATTGGGTCAGTGAAATTCGCTTAACTGAGTAGAGTAAGGAGTGCGAAGAGTTAACTCTTTTTCGCTTGAACAAAAATAACTTATAGTAAAAATCGCTGTGCTTAAAAGCACCCATGTAATTGCCAAAAGAGAAACCGAGATTAAGGCCCAGATTGTGGTTGTCGATTTTCTAATCGATGATCAACCTTTTTCGATCATCGATCGTCGATAACTCTATTTCATATTGCGAAAGTCGATTGTGATCGAAACTTTTCGATTTCACAGTCGTTTCTTTTCGATTGTCATTTTCTGATCGACTCGTAAGGAAGGTGAAGTCCAGAAGTTTTTCTTGCGAACAAAATGTAAGTTTCTTTCAATTAATTAATTGTTTTAATGACAAAACATTCAAATATTAATTTTATGAAGTCAAAAGTGACAACGAACAAAAGGCAAATCGAAATTTTGGTCAGATTGATATAGAAAAATGTGAACATCGCGAAGATGTTCACAGCTGGTATTCTTCTTCACTTCACTTTTTCACAAATATGCATTCTAGCCCGAAGTTTTTTTTTTGCTTCAGAGTAATTAAAAGTAAACCATTTTGAGCAAATATGCGTTTCTAGAACTGCAAGCACTGAATTTAGCACTTATGACTCTGTGGATTGTGCAAGGCCAATACAAAATTAATTACCAATAATAACTTGGTAATATCTATGAGCACAGCATCTCAAAGCACTAGCAAGTTTTATTCTGTTGGGAATCGAAAAGCTTCTTATTGCTGACATAAAATTTGGGTTAATTTCACTTATTCACTTAGAAGTCCAATGACACATTTTTAGATAAGCGAAAGTATTTCAAAAACCAAATATGTGTATGTGATTACCAAATAAAAACCTTTATTCCATAAATCTTACATCGTTTCTTACAGTTCCAGAGGATTAGAAATCTTAAATCGTTTCTTACAATTCCAGAGGATTAGAGATTTCTCTGTGAAGTCTTCTTTTTCTGGTAATTTCAAAATTTTCTTGGGCATTGTCGATTTCTGTGTTACTATCACTAAACCATATTTCGATTCCACTCATTTTAAAATGTAAATAAACTATTTTTATCTATATTAAAAAAAGAAAACCAGAAAAAACAAATAATGATATCTAAAGCTAACAAATCATAGAACTGTCAAATTTGAAATATTCGCGTTATTCTGTGGATTTATTCACAATAGTACGTTGTTCGATCGATTGAGTTACACAATACAAAATATGAAAACCGATTCGATTGGCAATCGACAACGACAATCGGGGCCTAAAAATCGGTGTCGTATAAAAACAGTCTATTTCCTATCAGATAACATCGCTGTTTGAATATAAGTGTAAAAATATAATGTTGTCTCAAACAACATCTCTGTTTTAACATAAGTATAACAAACTTAACGTTACGTAGCGGTGTTCAATGGTGCATTTGCTTCTTACAATATTTAAATTATGAAATAAATAGGTTTATTCTTTTACTTTGAAACTGTTCTAGAGAGACTTAAAAATAAGTGTGACGAGTAAGTCCAATTCCAATGTGAACAGAGTCTTGAAATTAAAGATTAAAAAGTCAATGATAATTTTAAATCATGGCTACGTATGCACGTGCATAACTGACGCCCATATTTCTATTGATGCTAAAGTTACAGGACATGGTCCAAAAATATGTACATATGTGTTTTGGGGGAAAGCATTATGTACATCGATTTAGAGATACATTAATATATTTTAAGATTTTTTTGGTTTTAAGTATAAGTGAAAGGGACAAATTGTGGGAAAAATAGTGACTTGATTTGAATATTTATCCAAAGTCACAAGCTAATAAAAAAAATATAGTTGACATTAATTTATGATTTTCATTGAAATTAATTGTCTTATATTAAACGTATTATTTCTTACCAAAAATGATTTCAATATTTAAAAACAATGGTGCAAAATTTTAAACAGAGCCTATTATTAAGGTATTAGTATGATACTACTTAACGATTTGCTAACAACTATAAAGCAGTTTACTAACTCTTTCTTAACGAAGTTAGCTTGAAAACTTTATCTAAGCAATAGCTTTTTATATTGTTTAAAAATCTCCATGGATACCTTATCTATAATACTGTGCAGTTGACGTATATTTGTATAAGATTTCCAAACCAAATTGAAGTCTCGCCAAAGTACCTTATACGAAACTACTTTAAAATGGAACGTCTGGTGATGAAGTGATTTATGTCTTCCCTTCCAATAAGGTCGCGTAGAATTGGTGTATTAAGTTGATGTGGAATGTAGCATAAATTCACCTCTAACTTTATATACACCATTTATCATTTTAAGTGGATAGCGATTAGGAAGTATGTATGTTTCAGATGCCGAGAAAATTAAAACCGAAAGAGAATAGATTTTGGCATTAATATAGTTTAAAGGCCGAGAGGCTTTAGAATTAAAATATTATAGTTTAAAGAAGAGCGCTCGGATAGTGCCAGGAAGTAAGTTGTAAAATATTGTAAGATATTGATAATTCGACTTGTTTTTCTGAATTTTTGTCTAGCTTTAAGATAGTCTTAAGTTAATGAAAAGAAGAGTATGTATGCTACCGAAGGTCTAAATCAAGGTGGCTGTTATAAAGATTGTGATTCAAGCTTAAATCCTGAATCACTTTCTCTAATTTTTTTTCTGTCACTTTTTGAGGTTACCTTTTGGTAGATAGCAGTTTCTTATGAACTTTGTTGTTATTCTTCCGTCATCAATCACTTATACTTTCACTTCTTTATTGAATAAAACTCGGTAACCGAAAAATGCGTTCTAAAAATACCTTATAAATCTTTTCACCCCTTCAAATTGACAATATCACCAAACTTGGGCACAATAAGGTATTATAGAAGCTGCAGTTGCATATAAGATTTTAAGTTTTGAGCTATGTTTGACATATTTATCTTCAATACGTCGTCGGGTTCATACGAAAGAAACAGCTCTTTTCGTTTTAAGTCTAAAATTCATAAAATTCATAAGATATATGCTGGTGTGCCACAGGGCAAACGTTTGTCTTTGACATTCTTTATCATATTCATCAATGGTCTTTCATCTATAACTTCTAATTCATTAAATTGTTTTGCTGGCGAAAGAACTCTCATATTCGTTTCCAGATGCGACTCTTTGTTCTTCAGATGGAGATTTAGAACGGAGGCGTATGATAAGCTCATTAAATTCTGATCTCGATGTCGATAACATTGTCACATGGTGAACCGAAAATCGCGTAGAATTTAATGCTTCAAAAACTCAGTGCTGTCTTCTGTCGTTATTTATAATTAATGTTCTAGTGAAATACCAAGTTATATTCCTCCCTTCAAGCAATTCAACTACATATAATACTCAAATATTGTATGTGCTGCTTACTGCTATATGTCTGATGTTCTTCAACATGACGTGTAGAATGTAATAACAACGCCATCGCCACCTTAAATAATCTCAACAATAATCTCAAAAATGTTCCATGATACGTCTTTTTTTTTAAGGTTTTACAAACATATAAACAAAGGATACGCCTATATTTTTAACAAGTCTTTTTTAAGATTTTTAATAATGAATATAAAAGGAGGATAAGATAAAGCTTTTTATCTTTTAATATTTCAAATCAGTTGCCTGAAAAAGGGTGTAAACACACCTGTAACGTTGCAGCTACTTATATTGATTATTGAAAATAAATATTTAATATTGACCTGAAGTCTACTTAAAGACATATTGTTTTTTAAAAAAAGGTTACGAAACAAGGAAATATGTTATATTAAAATGTAAACCTATAAATATTCATTATTATTCTCAAATATCGTTTCCTGAGGATCGCGCTCCATTTTCAAAAACACCATTTTTTTTTTCAGTTTAAATTTCACTTTTTATTTGTTTTCCTTCAAAACCTTCAAAATATAACTATGTATAACGCTAGATTCTTACTTAACAATAAACCATTAACACCTTAAATGAAGGACCCTAATTAATTAAAAAATTAAATTAAAATAAAGTTTATGCTATTCTCTTAACCGCAGTCTACAAATTAAACAACATTTAAAAGTAAAGTTTTTAGATGCTGGTCGTAACTAAATGACATATATATTTACCATTCAACTTTCCGAATGGCATGGCTGTATATCATGGTCTAATTGTCAATGCAAATTTACAAAAGTTCAGGATAACCTGACCAAACAAAAGTTTGCCGATGCATACAATGAGCTCAATCGAAAGTTTGTATTGCCTTAGTTTGAAAAATATGTACATACGAGTACATATTTTATTAAAATCAATAGCACAAAAACTTAGAACACGTTTAACATGAGGCTGAAAGTTTAATTTGTATCTTGTTTTATCTAAACTTAACTTAAGGTAACGTAATTTGAATGTTTTGAAGTTAGTTTTTAAGTCATTATAGAGAAATGAAAATTATTTCTGTTTAAGTGGAGTGATTGAATTAAATTCAATTAAAAAGCTCAAGTGACCTCAACTCCAAGGTGCGTTTCGCCCAGGTACGCGAAAAACGTATTTAAAATTGTTCTAAAGGCCAAGTATTGATGTTGTGTTTAAAGTTTTTATTCAATCTAAATTATATAAAAGGAGTAAAATGTAAAAAAAAATATAACGTCATCTTTTCCCACACGATGCCATTATATACTTTGTGAATTTGTGAACTCCTTATTGATACAGCGCCAGCCCTAGAACTCCCCCTTCAATTTGAAAGAATAATTTATGTACTCCTTGGTCGGGTTCGGTGAAGATGTCGTCTGCAACATATGTATATCATATAACATTTTCCTTGTTGATTTCCCAAATTCATGGATAGCCTTCGCCAAAGCAAAGTTGAAGAAGGGCGGTTGGCACTTTTCCTTGTCAGATCTTTTTAAGGACGTTTAATATTATTATCTGTATAGAAATACAGCTGATTCGACTTGGGTAGAATTATTTTATTCAATAATTTATTAAGTAACGTTCATATTATGTTGATTTGGGCAAAAAAACATGGCTGATCAATAATATTAAGTAAGTGTAGACGTACTGAACAACAGCTCCAATCAACTTTTATCCACGCAGACCTAACCTGATTTCAATGGGTTGAGATGAATTAGGTTGTGTCGACCGGATAATCCAGAGTGGGTGTGTCAGATTTGTTTTGTATAAGGTCAGTGCATTGTTTTAATTTGTGGAATCTATTATTGCTTTTGTTATGTTTTTAATGTCCTTTTTTTCGTAAGTTAAATTGCTCAGTTGAGAAGAAAAGCATCTTCTTCACTCGTGATGAAAAAAAGCTATACAAATTTAACCAAATATTTTCAAAACAAATGACGTTCTAGACGTCTAAGACTAAGACTAAGACTAAGACTAAGACTAAGACTAAGACTAAGACTAAGACTAAGACTAAGACTAAGACTAAGACTAAGACTAAGACTAAGACTAAGACTAAGACTAAGACTAAGACTAAGACTAAGACTAAGACTAAGACTAAGACTAAGACTAAGACTAAGACTAAGACTAAGACTAAGACTAAGACTAAGACTAAGACTAAGACTAAGACTAAGACTAAGACTAAGACTAAGACTAAGACTAAGACTAAGACTAAGACTAAGACTAAGACTAAGACTAAGACTAAGACTAAGACTAAGACTAAGACTAAGACTAAGACTAAGACTAAGACTAAGACTAAGACTAAGACTAAGACTAAGACTAAGACTAAGACTAAGACTAAGACTATAGAATATAGAATTGACCAATTGTTGATTTTCCTGGGATGAAGTACGTTTTTCATTTTTCGGTAATGACCTTTGTGTAAGAAGCATTCTGGCCTTGCAGGACTGACGAGGAACTAAAAAGTTTCAACCCATTTATTTTTGCACGTATTTATCTTTTATGTTCATCGTAAGAAAGTAGACTTTATTCCTTTTTATATATGTAAACATTTTAAGGCTACGAAGACAACTACGTACGACATAATTGTGATTCTTTATTCTGTATAATAACGGGTGATTTTTTAAGAGCTTGAGATTTTTTAAAAAAAAAAAAATGCATAAAATTTGCAAAATCTCATCGATTCTTTATTTGAAACGTTAGATTGGTCCATGACATTTACTTTTTGAAGATAATTTCATTTAAATGTTGACCGCGGCTGCGTCTTAGGTGGTCCATTCGGAAAATCCAATTTTGGGTAACTTTTTCGAGCATTTCGGCCGGAATAGCCCGAATTTCTTCGGAAATGTTGTCTTCCAAAGCTGGAATAGTTGCTGGCTTATTTGTGTAGACTTTAGACTTGACGTAGCCCCACAAAAAATAGTCTAAAGGCGTCAAATCGCATGATCTTGGTGGCCAACTTACCGGTCCATTCCTTGAGATGAATTGTTCTCCGAAGTTTTCCCTCAAAATGGCCATAGAATCGCGAGCTGTGTGGCATGTAGCGCCATCTTGTTGAAACCACATGTCAACCAAGTTCAGTTCTTCCATTTTTGGCAACAAAAAGTTTGTTAGCATTGAACGATAGCGATCGCCATTCACCGTAACGTTGCGTCCAACAGCATCTTTGAAAAAATACGGTCCAATGATTCCACCAGCGTACAAACCACACCAAACAGTGCATTTTTCGGGATGCATGGGCAGTTCTTGAACGGCTTCTGGTTGCTCTTCACTGCAAATGCGGCAATTTTGCTTATTTACGTAGCCATTCAACCAGAAATGAGCCTCATCGCTGAACAAAATTTGTCGATAAAAAAGCGGATTTTCTGCCAACTTTTCTAGGGCCCATTCACTGAAAATTCGACGTTGTGGCAGATCGTTCGGCTTCAGTTCTTGCACGAGCTGTATTTTATACGGTTTTACACCAAGATCTTTGCGTAAAATCTTCCATGTGGTCGAATAACACAAACCCAATTGCTGCGAACGGCGACGAATCGACATTTCACGGTCTTCAGCAACACTCTCAGAAACAGACGCAATATTCTCTTCTGTACGCACTGTACGCATTCGTGTGGTTGGTTTAATGTCCAATAAAGTAAACTGAGTGCGAAACTTGGTCACAATCGCATTAATTGTTTGCTCACTTGTTCGATTATGTAGACCATAAATCGGACGTAAAGCGCGAAACACATTTCGAACCGAACACTGATTTTGGTAATAAAATTCAATGATTTGCAAGCGTTGCTCGTTAGTAAGTCTATTCATGATAAAATGTCAGCATACTGAGCATCTTTCTCTTTGACACTATGTCTGAAATCCCGCGTGATCTGTCAAATACTAATGCATGAAAATCCTAACCTCAAAAAAATCACCCGTTATAATATTTAAAACTAGAAGGCAAAAAACCTCCACAGTTTATACATATGAGCCTGGAACAAGATACAAATTTATTTATCACCCACACACACGTACTCGTACATATAAATTTCCACATTATACTCGTACTATACTTGGATTGAAAAGAGCATCTGCGATGGGCAGTTATTGTTGTGAAGAAAGAACATTCCACTTTTAAAAGGAGATTTAAGTAAAAATTTCATTTGTAAACCACAATTGCGCCAGAAGGGTTTTCTTATATAAATATTATGCATTATTTATTTGAAAAAAAAAAAAAAAACACTTAGGGATGTGGATACACAAGTGTGTAGGTCAAAGGAAAATTTAGTAATATTTATAAAAATAAATCATGGTTATATTAAAGAAGAATGAATACATTTTAACTTGAAATATGTTCCTTGAGTCATAAGAAGGCATTTGTTCGATAGAGTCTTGCATTTTATTTTTCTGTCTGTTTGACTACAGCGGCCGAGGCGTGCTGTAGACTACAGCACGCCTCGGCCGATTTTATTTGAATTTGGTAGATATAATTTTTAATGCGCCCCTCCCCCCCACACGTTTTTTTCTTTTTTTTTTAAGACCAAAAATAACGGTACCTTTTGGCGAGTCGGTGTCCTGGGGAACACCAGCATTTATTTTGTGAAGATCAGACTTGAAACCGTCCAATACAACATGTAATGAACGATCTAGAAGGTAATTTCCAATCCAAAGAATTAGGGTTTCGTTGATATCAAATGTACGCATTTTCGACAAACTCTATTAAATGCCTTAGAAATATCAAGCGCAATAATCTTACTTTCTTCAAAAAAAAAATGTAAAGATCTGTTCCACTCTTCGGTGGGATATGCTATCAGATCCCCTAAAGAACGATTGCTGCGAAAGTCATTGCCGGTCATTGAGAAGCTTTCAATCTTTGAGATATTTCCTTAGCTGATGATTTATTAGCGATTCCATGACCTTGGAAAGAAGGGACGTAAGTGCAATTGATCGATAGGAGGAGGGGGAGGAAGGGTCGCCTTTTTTTAGGGACAGGCTGGACAAATGCAGTTTTCCATCTTCTAGTGAAGAATCCAGAACAGTAGGAGCGTTGGAAAAGTTTACGCAATGGTTTTTGCCAGTGAAAAAGAAAACCTCTTCACAAAAATGGGGGGTATAATGGGGGACCAGCGGATTTGTTTATATCAAGGGGCCGTACCAACAATCAAATTAGGAGACGACTTTAATATTTGAGCGAAATGGACCATTATTTAAAGAGCTTTATAAAGTTAACCATATACATGTTATGAACTTAATATATATGTGAACTCTAAATTATGAACCATTTATTGTACGAAACCTAAAAAATAAAAAGCAGCATATACGGTCAGGTATATAGAGTCCATTAAATTATGCTTTATTTCGCTCAAATATTAAAGTCGTCTCTTAATTTGATTGTTGGTAAGGCCCAAGATCTCGAAGGGCTCTTGCAACTGCACGAGTGCGGAAATATATGTGTCCCATTGAATGATTTACGTTCTCAAGTACAGGCGAGGCGGGGCAATTGTGCTATCAGGCAAGGTAGAGCTAGCAGCAAAATGAGCTGCAAGTAAAATTACCATATCTAAAGAGCTAGTTATCGGGTTGTCATTGTCATTGTATCACGATAAGAAGTAAGAAACAAATCGACAGTGGACTCATCTACAAGCTGAGGAAGGTGGTGCATCTCAGCAAAGATCTCAACAAGACTTCGGGTGTTTTCTGTTCTGAATAGCGGAGCCAACTTGAATTGTGTTCATTGAAGTCGCCAGCAATAAAGACTTTATTGCGTGAGGTACAAGGAAACAATTAGGAAAATGGAATCAGACAGCGCATCAAACTTATTAAGAATTGAATTGCTGTCAAGATTTTGACTCCTATTCTATAAATGATGTACTTGCGGACAGTAAATTTGTGCCACATAAAGTTAAAGTTTGTATTAGAACAATAGCAATAGAAGGCTCTGGCAAGCAACATCATGTCCTACATAAACGAAAAGGCCGTGTAGGCGAAAGTGTATTGGCATTAGGTTATAGCGAGGCAGGCGAAATTCTGAAAGTACAGTTTTCATTGTTGTTGATATGTTTGTATTTATGACACGACACGGAACTTTTCTCACTCGCAACCGCTTAACACGAGCGTTGGATCGACAGGTACTTCATACTTCTAAGCATTTTACAAACTTGTCTCGTGTGGAGTGTTGCGAAGTAGTGTGTTGTAGAGTCGACTGTGTTTTATTAACAAGATTGGTGTGTTGCAAATGCTCCTGTCCTATCTGAACTACATAAGTTCAATATTCAAGAGCACTATTTTCTCTCTTCCATACATGATGTCAGTGACACAGTGGGTAGGACTCAATTGGAACACGAAGGGTTTTGACATCTCACAAGTCACGCCTGTGAAATATACAAGATAAGTGTGGTTGTATTTACACTGAAAGCTGTGAGTGAGATCAAAGAAAAAGATTTCGAATCTATTTCAATCTATTTCAGTCTATATATATATATTCTATTTCAGTCTATAATCTGCGAAAGTAAAACGGACAACCTTTTCCAATTTTCTCAATTACAGTAAAACCCGCTTAAGAGAAACAGCAAAATGTCACAGTCTTTCTTTCACTTAAGCGGGTTTTTCACTTAAGCGAACCCCGCTTAAGTGAAAAATAATTTCACTTAAGCGGAGTACGGATAAGTGAAAAAAAAATTTCACCTAAGCGGATTTAAAAATTCCATTAAGCGGAGATTTAATGCTAGAAACAATATTGTTTTTATCTTTTGGACTTACCTTGAAAGAAGTTAAATAAAACAACGATTAAATATTACAAAAATAATTTATTGAAAAACGAAAACTAGCAAATTTTTGTTCTGTTCGATTCAATTTTTTTTCTTTCACTTAAGAGAGTTTTTCTTAATGAAAAATATTAAAAATTAACTGAAAATATGTTTCAGTTATCCGGGTTTTTCACTTAAGCGAGTTTCATTTAAGCGGAGTGTTTTAAGGGAAATTGGTCGGAAAATACTTGGGGATGAAAAAAGTGTTGCAGGTAAGCGGGTTTTTCTCTTAAGCGGGTTTCTCTAAAGCGGGTTTTATTGTAATATAATAATATATTGAAATATTAAAGTTACTACTTTAAAAAATAAATGTTTAGCTTTCATTTGCACTTAAAAAGCCATTAATTTTTGATAAGCTAAAGATTCAGAAGCTATTGGTTTCCTTTGAAAAAAAAACACAAATAAAATTGGACTTACAAATAATTGATTTGTCAACCCTTATAAAAACAGAAATAATATCCATGACTGAATCTCACGTACTATTTCTTATGTACAAGAATATTGGAACTTTAAAAATTGATAACAAACGTTCAAATGAACGAAATTCATTCTAAAGTAGAAAGTCACCTGGCCTCGGGCACAAATATGAATTCATACAAACAAAAGTTATGTTAACCAAAATGTAGACCAAATACATAAAATAAAATCATTCCACCCGATTTCGATATGTATACAGGAACACGGTCTTTTCTAATTAGAAAAGGGTGATTTTATGGAAATTATTATTGGATATACTGTATGAAAAAACTAGTTATACAGTACGGGCTTATCTCCGATAGTGGCATCATACATCTGGGAATTAAAAATAGGCTTACTTATGTATCCTGATTCCTGAGTCCTGACCCAAGTTAACGAACATTTTTCTGCTATTAATAATATGTGTAGTAGAAACTTTGGCGCAAAATTTTAAACAGCCTATTATTAAGGTATTAGTATGATACTATTTACTTAACAATTTGCTAACTTTATAGTAGTTTACTAACTCATTCTTAATTTTAAACATTTTCTAACTAGTATCGTACTTAAAGAATTTTCTTAATAGATTGCTTCTGAACACACCTAAAACAATGACATTTCTTGTAAAAAAGTAAGTACACGAACCTGTTTTGATGTTTGCAAATTTCAAAGGGTCATAATGAAGCTAGCACGACACTAAAAAAATAAAGTAGGTATTCGATGATTTTAACTCTAATAAAAGGGTAAAGAAAGTATGATGCTATATTCGATTGAAATTTGCAAATTCGTTGTTTCAACCTAGTACCATACTAATTCAATTAAAATTTTGCGCCAATAAATATAAAAAACGACAGCAATTTTACGAAAAAAACAAACTGATTTTATGATACTTGGGAAAATATGCAGTAGGTTTTTGCTATGAATATGAAATGATTTTGTGTTTTTTTTTTATTTAGATAATTTGTATTTAATGTGTGAACTTAAACAATTATTGTAACAGGTGCTAAAAGTTAGAACCCGTTTTGAATTTCATTAAAATAACTCTCTTGACCAAGATTGGATTCAAACGTGGAATAAATTTCCTTACATTACTGGGCTACTTGCCTGTTGGATAATGTTATACCAACACCGTCTCCTACTGACAGAATTTTTTATGGAGACAGTGAACGACAACAAACATACAAAAACTTTTGGGAAGATCAAATGGTATAATCTGGATAAGGAAAAAGGCGAAGCTTTTATTTCGAATATGCAAAACGTTCTGTATAACAACACCGATTTAGTTCGAAATGAAGAGAGTACAGCACAAAGTATGTGGGATCTCCTACAGAAAACTTGCAAAGAAAAAGCCAAAACACTGTTAGGGGTTTCAAAAGGACACAACCAACAAGGCAAAGAAACATGGTGGTGGAATGATGAAGCTAAATCAGTTATAAGTAAAAAGAAAATGGCTTTCAAGGCTTGGTCGAAGTGCCCTCTAATGATACAGAGCAAAAGTCACGCCTCGAAGTGGAATATAGAAACTGCAAGAAAGAAGCGAAGAAGAAGTGCGCCCAAATTCAAGCAAAGAATACAGAAAACCTGTATCGCGAGCTGGATGAAATTTCTACCCCGACAGCTGGTGCTATTCAAGAGCTACGGCAAAACACGAATAAGGGCGCAACTATCTTCAAAATAGCCGCTCAAAGAAGAAGAAATGCCCAGAAGATTTGTTCGCCAAAGTTCATTAACAATGCTCAAGGCCAACTACTTGTGGAAGACAACGAAATTCTTCACAGGTGGCGACAGTATTGCGACGGACTTCTAAACGAACAATTTCCAAGGCTATACTTTCCAATAGCTTCACCTAACTTAAGCGAAGTATCCGACGTCACAGTCGAAGAAGTTAGTGAGGCGGTAAAATACTCCAAAAAGGGAAAAGCTGTTGGCCCAGACGAAATACCCTCAGAGTTTTGGAAAAAGATGGGAGACATCGGGTTTAGATGGCTCATGATTCTTGTCTCCAAACTTATACGAGGTGATCGCATGCCTAATCAATGGAGGGAAAGTTACCTTCTTCCAATTTATAAAGGAAAGGGTGATACTCGAAGCTGTGATAATTACCGTTCGATTAAGCTGATGTCACACACCATGAAGATCGTTGAGCGAGTCTTGGGTAGCCGACTGCGAAAAATAATTAGGCTATCTGATGACCAGTGCGGGTTTGTCGGTGGTAAGTCAACCACGGATGCAATCCAGAGTATAAGAATAATTATGGAAAAGCATCGGGATTCTTTGGAGGATTTGCATGTCGTATTGGTTGATTTTAAAAAAGCATTCGATCGGCAACCACGAGATCTAATATGGGTGGCCCTCAGGCAACGAGGAGTTCCAGAAACCTATGTGCGGATAATTATGGACATGTATGATGGAGCAGTTACTAAAGTAAGATGCGCAGCTGGAGTCACCGAAGAATTCGAAATCACAGTAGGTGTACACCAGGGAAGTGTCTTGAGTCCCCTGCTCTTTATTACAGTTCTTGATTACCTGCTTGAAGGCAAAGTGACGGATCCAAAAGTACATCAGTTATTCTTTGCTGACGATGGAGCCATCATAAGTGAAGACCCGATATCCCTACAACGAGCACTTGACGTATGGGTGGATGTTCTAGAAGGAAGTGGGTACCGCATAAGCGCGAAAAAGACAGAATACCTATGCTGCCCATTTTCTAATCCACACAGGCCTATTCCAGACATTTATTTGAATGGAGTAGTGCTTCCCAAGTGTGAAAAGTTTAAATATCTGGGGTCTATGATAAATAACGAAGCTACTTGTGATGACGATATCAATCATCGCGTAAGCGTAGGGTGGATGAAGTGGCGGGAAAATTCTGCTATCTTCTGTGACCGAAAAATGCCCCCTAAGCTGAAAGAAAAGCTCTACACTTCAGTTGTGCGTCCAGCACTCACATACGGTTCACAATGTTGGACAATGTACAAAAAGTATGAGAGTAAGCTAACGGCAGCTGAGATGAAGATGCTTCCTATGACAGCAGGAGTTACAAAGCTTGATCGAATTAGAAGTACGAAGATCCGAGGAAGCCTTCATGTTAAGAATACCATTTCCCAAAAAATTGAACACGACCGACTCAGTTGGTATTGCCATGTTCAAAGGAGAGATCCTGAGAACCCCGTCAAAAAGGCAATATCATACAACGTTCCAATTCGGAATAAAAAGAAAGGTAGGCCTAAACACTCCTGGTACAAACAAATGCAAAAACACCAGCATTCAGTTGGCCTCAGAAATGGAACAATACAAAACCGGGAGGCTTGCCGCCGATTTCTGAGGTCAACCCGGCGAACCCCACAGGCGGATCACTAGTGTGAAGCAGATACGTGGGAGAGTTATGATCCCCTCGACATCGAGATCATAACAGCGCCGAAACAAAGGAAGAAGAAGAAGAATGTCATACCTAAGCTATTCGAACATATCGTTTAAGTATGGTTTCCACGTTGTTTCAAAGTTAAACACATATCAGCAATATGTTTCCACTTTTCAAACCATAAGCTTTTAGATTTGATGGCTAAAATAGCGACTTTTATGGGTCGGGCTATACAGTTTAACGATATACATATTTTAGAGACAATTTTAATTTTATGAGGTAAAGAGGTGACACACCAGTTTCTATAAGGAACATGTAGTATAGAACGGTGTCAGAATCAAAGACCCTTTCCCCACTATTAAGCTGCAAAAAGCATATATAATTGTTTCAGAAATTGCGACTAAAACTGTATATTTTGAGTTGAAATGGAGGTCCTTATTTCCATAGAAGTTTTTCTAAACTGTTCCAATCCCATTTTTGGAGGCTAATAGGTTTGTTGGTAAGGTGCTATTGAGCTTGTTATATTAAATCCTAGGTAATGGTACTCTTTTACTGTTTCGATTTGATCTTCACCATAAAAACATCGTTCTATTCGACTTAAGCGTCCTGTTCCTTCCCGGAAGACCATTGTTTTCTTGTAACATAATTAAGATTGATGAATGAATGAATTATGTATTGGGTGGCGGTATTGCACTGCGACCTAGAGATATAATTTATGCCTTAAATGCCACTTAAATACGGATGTGCTTGCTCATCTTATAGTTCTTCCTCCAAATCTATTACTTTTAGGTATCTTAGAATTTGGAACACCTTCAGAAAGGATAGGTCGCTTTCTTCCTCCTGGTATTGTCCTAGATGGTTCTTCCTTTGGTGCATGAGTGCACAACATTTTCCTAGTATGTGGTCCGCTGCTTCCTCATGCATATTGCAGAATTTACATGTGGCACTGCTTACCATACCAAGTAAACTTAGGTGTCTTCTAAGTTAGTGTGACCCTGTTCTGTTTGCCAAGTTTATTTGGCCTGCTCCCACTTGACTATCTAACATGATGGCAATGTTCTTGTTACGATAGTTCTTTTCAAAACTTCGATACACGAATACCCTTTGGCGTTTACCTCCGCTTCGAAGATTTTGATGGACTGCCCCATTCGTATGAAAAGTTTGGTTCTAGGCCCAAAGATTCCTGCACCAGTTCCTTAGCTTGTTTTTTGTTCTCGATCCATCAGTGTACCACTTAATGGTATTTGTTTCGAGGGTGTAGTTTGTTTCTTTTCCTACCCAATCTTTTTTGTTGCGTAGCTCTGTATAAAAGTTTCCCTCGAAATTCTCTTGCAAATCATTAGGGCTTTTGTGGCTTTTCCGACTATAGCTTCTAAATGTTTGTTTTGAGAGGAGTTTACTATCTAGTGTAATTCCTAGATATTTTACTACCCTCTGCGTTTCAATTACTTCACCATCTAACTGGATATGTTTCATATCTGGCAGAAGTATTTTCCTGATAAATAGTATGATTGTCGTTTTGAAGGGGTTTATTGATAGTCCTACAGATAGACACCATTTCCATGTAATTGTTAGTCCTCTTTGGATAATATCGCAAAGAGTTTCTTCAAACTTACCTACTATAATGATAGCGATATCATCAGCAAAACCAATGCAGCATATACCTTGGGAGGTAAGATTTTCTAAAAATTCATCCGTTATAAAATTAATAGTCAAGTTTCCACTCAGAGCAAAACATTGACATGTAATTTAAGTATACTCCACAAGAAGAATCTACAGATAACGCTCTCCGTTGATGGTGATGTCCTGGCCAACGTTGTTCTCAAAGTAGCATGGACCGATTATGCCTCCAGCCCAAAATCCACACCAAACTGTAACTTTCTGAGGATGTATTGTCACCCAGTGAACCTCGTGTGGATTGGTGTCGTTCCATATGCGGCAATTTTGCCATTTAGTGAAAAATGCGCCTCGTCGCCAAGTTGAAGTCTGTGAAAGGCCGAGTTCTTGTGCACGGCGATGAATCGCCTGCCTCGGATCTTGCATTCCTTTGACGTACAAATGTTGGCTGATTTATTACCGAACAGTTTGTCTCAATTTTGGCTCGTAAACGTTGAAAAGTCGACCCTGAAGGGTCACTACGTCTACCGTGAACAAATATTTGATAATAAAGTCTTATCATTTGAACGTGCTGCTTAACTTTGCAACAAGACATGTAACTGCATAATAAACAACAGATTTGACAGACTTTTGCAGACAGGGTCTCTCTTAATCTCTCACCAAGCCCGCCTCCAGATTCATCTACGGAGGACCTGTGGAAGCACTGCCAGAATGCCATCAGTAGTGCCGCCACTGATGTGTTTGGTTTCACAAGGCCACCACAATGAAACCCCTGGTTTGACGAAGAATGCAGGTTGGCGCATGTAGCAAAGAACGAGGCCTACCAATTAATGCTGCAGGCAAGAACCAGAGCTGCTGAGAGAGATGCCCGGGAGCTCTACGGGCAAAGACGAAAGGAGGAAACGCGACTTCTAAGGAGGAAAAAGAGAGAGCAAGCGAAGCGGGCGGTTGAGTCTATTAAGGACTGTACCGGTAGGAGGGCAATCCACCCAGGGCTACAAAGCTAGAACGGAAGCCTGTCGAGATGAGAGTGGGAATATGGTAGTGAACACGCAGTCCGTGCTGAGGATCTGGAAACAACACTTTTTTAGACTGCTGAATGGCGAGGAAGGCCAAAATTCCGCAACTAGGCGAAAAATTCCATTAAACCTGGACGATATAAATAAATTTGGTGGTGCAACAGCTCGCAGTGAACTAGGACGTAGTGGCTTACAACTCTCAACCATTCCTGTGTGCGTGTTACCAGGAACGGGGGGACCTACAATTTTCTGCCGATTCCGAACGGCTAATGAGCAGCACTTTCCATGACAAGAGATACTCTTGGAGAATTTGTCAATTCCTCGCAAGAGGCAGTACACCCCTGAAAAAAACTTTCTTGCAGCGGCTGAGAATCAAACTCGAGACCTTCCGCATGACAGTCTAACGCACTAACTATTATGCCAAGGGGTACTACGGACGATGATGGTCAAAATTTCCGTCCACCCGACCTAAATGAAGTGCGGTCAGCGATAGCCAAGCTGAAAGCGTACAAAGCTGCTGGTGCGGATGGCTTGCCAGCTGAGCTATTCAAAGCAGGTGGGGATGACTTGGTAGGGACCAACTCATCTAAAAATTTGGTCGGATGAAAGTATGCCCAATGAATCTAACCTCGGCATAGTGTGTCCCATCAAGAAAGGAGATGCCCTGACATGTGCCAATTACACAGGTATAAGTCTCCTCAACGTCGCATACAAAATCCTGTCGTCTGTACTGTGTGAGCGCCTAAAACCGTTTGTCAACGAGCTGATCGGCCCCTATCAGTGTGGTTTTAGGCCCGGAAAATCTACCATGGATCAGATGTTCACACTTCGACAGATTTTGGAAAAAACCCAGGAGTTTAAATCGATACATACCACCTTTTTATCGATTTCAAAGTCGCGTATGATAGCGTGGACAGAGAACAACTAAATATATAGAGCCATGTCTCATCTCGGAATCCCTGCCAAGCTCGTCCGCTTGTGCAGGATGACGATGGAGAAATCTCGCTGCTCCGTCAAGGTCGGTAAGAACATCACCGAACCCCTTGATGTCGATAAAGGTCTGAGGCAAGGCGACGCGCTATCATGCAACCTATTTAACATCGCTCTTGAAGCAATTGTATGAAACTCAAACGTCAACAAAAGAGGTACAATTTTTCAAAAGTCAGTTCAACTGCTTGCTTATGCGGATGATATTGATATCATTGGGAGGACGAAGCGAGCTGTTACCGGTGTGTTTGCAAGTATTGAACTGGAGGCAGCGAAAATGGGTTTGGCTGTTAATGAGGACAAGACGAAGTATATGCTATCATCGAGAAAGGAATCTCAACATCGTCGGCTCGGGCAAAACGTCACGATGGATAGGTATAACTTCGAAATCGTCAAAGACTTTGTCTACCTGGGCTCCACTATAACATCAGCAAAACGACATCAGTACAGAGATCAAACGAAGAATTACTCTTGCCAACCGCTGTTTCTTCGGGCTAAGAAAGCATTTGAGTAATAAAGCCCTATCTCAAAGAACCAAGGAGACCTTGTACAAGACCCTCATCATCCCGGTCGTGCTGTATGGGGCAAAAGCATGGGCACTGTCTAAAACGGATGAAAATCTGCTTGGGTGCTTTGAAAGAAAAGTTCTTCGTTTGATCTTCGGTCCAGTCTGTATCGATGGAGTATGGAGGAGAAGGTTCAATAACGAGCTGTACGAGCTTTACAGCGACGTTGACCTAGTCAAGAAGCTGAAAATACAACGACTGAGATGGCTGATATTTCAAAAGCATTTGATAGAGTTTAGCATCAAGCTCTTTTATCGAAAATGCGTGCATTTGGAATCGATGAATCTCTTCTTCATTGGATTGAAAATTACCTTTCGGACCGTTCACTACAAGTAGGTTTGGACGGTTTGAAATCTAACATCCACAAAATAAATGTTAGTGTTCCCCAGGGCTCCGTTTTGTCTCCGACACTCTTTCTTATCTTCATAAATGATCTTTCTAATCCACTAAATAGTTTCGCTGACGACAGTACACTCAGATTTTCATTTTTGTTTTAAAATTCACATCCTTGTTCTTCGGATGTGGATCTGGAACGGCAGCGTATGTCAAATGGGGAATCAAAAACCGTGTAGAATTTAATGCTGTTTACTCTTGCTAAAGCGTAAAACCATTCATAACCCCTTGAGTGCGTATAAAAAAAAAACTCAGCTTGTGCGTCTGTGTTGCCGAACATCATCATTCATTCATCGAGCTAGACCCTAAACGGTTGAATCGATGTCTTTCAAATTTGGTGTAGGATTTCCTAAATAGAATCAATATTGTTCCGTCGAACATAAACACTCCAGTCGAAATAAATGTGTATACAAAATGTTCGAAACAAATGTGTATACAAAAATGTAAACTTAAATTGTCAATCACTTGATCATCAATAATTCATTATTTGTTTAATGAAACAAAATACATTCTTAAAATATAATATCCGCTTCCTGAAAAATGATGTTCATCACTCTCAAATTTCTTAATCATAATATTTTCTAATCGTCCACTTAATTTACTTTAAAATCAAAGTATCTTCTTCTCTCAACCGACAAAATATCTCCACACTGATTTATTATGAGTGTTGATGACTAAACTTGTAATTTTTAAGCGAAATACAATCCGGTACTCTACTGCTATTATTTTTATTGTACGATGGATTCAATAGCAATTTAATTGGGGGTTCTTATAATTTAATGATACAAATCGATTTTTGTTTCACAGTGAGTATGTATGTATGTATATCAGATTAAATTGCCCTGAAAACAACACTATATACTTCATTTCCACATTTACCAGTAATTACTTCAATTAAGCCAATTTGCAATGCCATCATCAATCAATCCCCACCCTGTTTTACAATAAAAAACAAAAAAATTACCAACACCCCCCTAAGGGTAAATCGTTCATAAAAAGCGATAAAATGACACATATCCATGAATGAATGAACCCTTAAATATTCAAGGCAACACATAAACAAATATTGCAGAATCTAATGCGTTAGCAAAATTTATGATAACAAAACTAAAATTTGTTGTTTGAACGCCTGAAATTTGTTTATATAAGAAATTTACATGAGAAATACATACCTTTAAGGGAGAACTTGTGTCTTGTGAATTAAATATCAGAATTGACAACAACTGATACCTAAGTAGATATACTGATGGCTGGAGGATGGCTGGAGGAGCTATTATTGATTTTATTAACTTCCTTTTTTCAATTTCCGGGGCGTCCTGATTTAATTTTCTCTTATTCTCGTTCGAGTAAAGCAGACCACAAAAACTTTTTGTTTTTTTTTTTTAAACAAACTTTTAAGTACCAAGCACTTTAGATTGAAAAAAATCAAAGAACTTTTTTTGAGGAAATTTAGAATTTTTTTAATCAGAACAAACTGATGATAAATTTAATTTTGAAATGGATAGAAATAGGAGATTTCGTTTTTCAACTACAAGGGCGCTGAGCAAATGAGCATGTACCTATGTACCTATACTGATTCTATAAATTTGAATGAAAAAGAGGAAATCTACCAACGCGTTAAACCGTCCAGCACAAACTGAATTCGAATTACTAAATAATTTGCTGTTAAAATGTTGGCCAAAGAAATGTTTAAGCATAGACGTTGTTTGGTTACAAAAAAGATTGAAATCTACTCAGTTTTGGAGCAAGAAATAACTCAAACTAGAAGAGTGAAGTTGAAAGCTCTCTCTATCTCTTTGTATCTCTTTAAAAATGCGTGCGATTTTTTCTTAACTCATTTTTACAACATAATAATATATACATATGTATGTATCTATGTTTATAGCTAAACCAAAAACATAGATACGAAATAGTCAAAGTTTTTTTGCTATAAGTATGTGAGAGAGTTTTTTAGATGTACACAAAAAAATATGAGAGTACAAAATATCTAGCGCTGCCACAAAAGCCCCAAAGAACGTCATGCCTGATAGATAGTACCTATGGAGGGTTTTTTGGGGTCAAGTATTACATGTGCGCAGTCTTTTATTTAGTTTTAAGAACTACCTAACTTTGGGCAACAATAAATTGTTGCTTAAGTTTTTTTGGGCATCCTATAGACTAGTCTTGGTGTTGTAAGGTGATCAAATGAATCAGCAACATGTCGAAGAGGTGCTTAGTTAGCCAGGATTGTCAAAGCTTGTAATTGTTAATGAATAGAAAAGGGTTGAGTGGGTGTGGCTGTTACGTACTAGGAAAGAATTATTTCATTAAACTTTACTCACAAAAAAGGGCAACAAGTTTCTTGAAAAATGGAATAGGTATAGGTACATTTTGTATGTATGTATTTATATATACCTAGACCTACATATATGCAATTATATATATCATTTGATGTTGTGTGATCTCATGAAGATACATTTTTAGACATGTTTTTTAAAGGGAAATAATGAAATTGATACCAACATTACTCATATTTATCACTCCTTCTTTTTAGTCTTAAGAACAAATTTCTTTTTACTTAACCTTAAAACTTTGCCTAACCTTTTTAACTAGAAATGCAATTGATTTGAATTGAACAAATTATCATTAAATTTTTGGATTCAATTACTCCTTACTAAAAATGTGTTTGCTTTTAATTTCTGATGGAAATGTTAGTCTTTTTTTATTATTTTGTATAAGTACCTACCTATAGTCTGGGAGGAAACCAATAGATTAACTACATATCTCATAAGCTTTGGAAAAAGAGGATACCAACTTATAAATTTAATCTAATTATTTACAAAACTGGTTGCTATGTAACTAGCTAAGAACCTCCTTATACCTATCTCATAACTCATAAGAGACTTCCATTAATTGGGTGTCGAATGAAATATAAGAATGTTCTCTTGACAAAAACAGTGGGCGGGCAGGCATTTGCTGGTTGTTACCATGATTCCTTAAGTTTTATGATAGGAATCTATGGCGGAATCTTTCAAAGATAAAAATGATACTTACATACTTCAGCTTATCAGAACTCAAGTGTCCTTTTTTGTTCGTATTTTAAAGAGTGGGTACATTGAAGTTAACAGATTGGAAAATCGAAGAAATAAATTATGGTCGCCTCGCCTTACAAGCTATTCCCAAGGCAAACTAAACTTTAAAAATTATTGCCAAGAGACAAGAGACAAGAGATTTTTTTGTTAGAAACTTCGGGTTTAATGTATCTGAATTTTGAATATGCAAAAGGTGTAATGAGATCTTAAAATGAATTCGAAATATTTTCGGAAACTCATAAACAGTAAAAGAAGGAAAAGAAATTTTTAGTCATGACCCTCACAACTACTCACAACATGATGGCAGAATTGTTTTCAGACCTCTTTTAAAGTGCATTTAACTGTGATATCGAAATTTGTGATATTTCAAACTGTAATAAATTTGACGAAAAACCATAAGCTGCACTTTTTGAAATCATTCCCTTACCTTACTGTTATAAATTTTATTATTCTTAGACAACATAAATTATGTTTCTTTTTTAGTTCAGAGTGCTCAGAACTTCGAATATGTGTTTATTTTTTCGTTTTTAACATGTTCTGAGCATGTTCAGAGTGCCCTCTGTGAGCTCAGAATAAAATAACTGATCAGACAGAATTATAATGCTTAACACAAGCATTTGACAGATGGAAATTAAAAAAAAAATTGTGACAGCCTAGCGTTCAGGTGTGTTCTAAAAACAACTCAGAACGCTCAAAGCACGCTTGTTTCAAAGGATGTTCAGAACATGCTCGACATAATCGGACTCTGCTCAGAGCTGTATTCTGAACTACAAAAAAGAAAAACGCATTTTGACGAAACTTTTATACCACTATTTTGAAAAAGATCATTTTTTGTTGACTTTCTTATTAAGTTTTCAATAATTTCCTGGGTATTTCAGTCTATATGGGACGAATTCTTGTATAATTCCTCTGCAACAAAGGACGAAGTTTGCAGTTTATAAACCTATTGCAATATTTTCGGTATTTCCGAAAATGTTTGATGCAATAACTTGTGGAATTCTATCTTTCTATGTTAAATCATTTATCATTCCAAATCAACATGTATTTACAAAGGCCGCACTACAGTTACGTTTCTTATAAAATTTTCTGAACATTGTATCGATTTGTCAAAAAATAGAAGTCAATTAGATTGCGAATTCAAGGACTCTAGAGAGGCATTCGATAAAACCTCGCTTGGATTTTGTGACTATTTGTATAATATATCATAATCAGTCTTTTTCAATGGCCACACCTCCAAGATTTTCAATGTTAACTCTGGAACACCATAGGGCAGCCATTTAGATGCCGTACTTTTTATTTTTATTCATAAATGTTCCTTATTTATGCAAACGATTTCAAAATCTTCGAAACTAATTCCAATTCTCGTAATTATAAAAAGTTGTGATGTGACCATGATTCATATTTTAACTGTTTCATAACTGTTTGTTGCTTAACTCCGAAACTTACGATAAGGTGATGAATCATTATAACGTGTTACTGATATGTATATCCTTGATGTCCCTTTTGATAGCACGCTTGAAATCTCACAAAACATCAACTTTTAGTTAAATATAGAGAGAATTAAGGAAATTTCTGATGCTTTTGTTACAAAACTGGTTTTAATAGCATTTTCTCGACCCATTCTGGAATACGCTTAACAAGTTTGGGTGCCGAATAACCCCTGATATAAGGCTAGACTAAAGAAGGTGCAAAAAAGCACAATAGACTTTATTCATATGTACATATCGGATCGCACCTCCTCCGGTACAAAATCGACGTTAGTGCAATCGTTTTCTAAAATTGAGTAAAAAACGCCATAATTACCTAAATGCCAAGTTTTATTAGTGGTAAAATCGACGTGATTGTATCTTTGCTATTGCCCAAAAGAGGCCACTTTTTTGTTTGACACAAAAGCTGAAACGTATTGTCAAAATTTAGGAAAATTGCACTTACGTTGTTATTGCACCGAAGGTGCGATATGTGTTTATGTGTCTATTCATAAACATATTCTTATTTATGTTTTGTCTTTAAGGTAGGAATATCAACAGTTTCTCTAACTTAACATAGTTGAGAATCGGATTGACGCCTTCTTTAGTATATAAAAATAAATAAATAAACGATTAATTTCCCTTTCTTGCTCCTCGATTCGTGAGTCGATATCCTCATGCGCACTTGTGAATTGTCCATATTAGTCCCAGTTTACTTCGATCGATTAGGATCGATCTTTTCAACATTCCTGTTTTATTAAAATTGACAAGTGATTCAGGTGACAGGTGATAATTTGTATACAGTGACAAACTTATATAAATTTCTTACCTCAAATCTCGGATAATATTTTGGTGAAAACGTAGTATAAGTCATTTTGAACTCATAAAGCGCGATCTTTACTTGTGCTTATTGAAAAAAGAAACACTAATTGAGCTGTCAAATGTGCCTGAACTAAAAAAGAAACACCGATCTATATGTGATAGCTCGATGCTTTGCTCTCAGTAAAAAAAAAAACGCCTAATGCCAATGTAAGAAACGTGTCCAAAACCAACATTAAGTTGTATGGCGTTTCTTTACAAGTAGCGATTTCATAAATATTGCAAGTAGGGAATATTACGGCCTTTTCAATTGGCAATCCAAAAGCATTCGGTATGCCAGTTAACTCTGATGAAAGATTACCATTGACATTCAGAATAAAATTTTCTCTCCAAAAAAAAAAGATAGAATGGTTCCGACTTTAATTTCAGGATCGAAACCACAATAGGGGGGTTCACATTCTCAAATATTATGTTTGACAAACATGGTTTGATGAATATTTGACGGATTGGAACCATTTGCGTTTACATTCGTCAAACATGCTGTCAAACGTCACTTCTTATTAGAATTCTTACCATGGCGGACCAACTCAGAGCATATGTAGATGAAATATTAGTTGAGCAAATTTACTATCATTTTTATGTTTGAAAGTCTGCAGAAAACTTAAATTAATCTAATAAAATCCACCTGAATTACCGCTATTGTATTTTGAAATACAGAGAACTTCATTGAAAATGAAATTTGCTTGTGGCTTGACAAGCAAGCGTTCACATTCTCAAATAAGTATATACATACATATTAGGGTGTGTCAAAGTGCTCAACTATGGTATTTTCAAATGTAATAGCTTTTAAAAGTTGTATTGCTTATCAAAATTAAATCCTGCGTTTACAATTTTCATTTTAATTAGTATCCTTGGCTCGCTCAAAAATAGGATGAAATCCAAGAAATTTTTATTTTTCGAGATTTTTGAAATATGGTGTTGTTTTAAATTGCACCGTGTGGATACAAAAAAATTATATAAAATATTTTTAGGCTTCCAAGTTAAAGATAATTGCAAGGAAACACTTTTAAGCTTATATTTGCTTAAATTGAACACTTGATAAAGAAGTTATGAAATAATAAAAGAAGGAAGAAAAACCATTTTTTTATATAAAATTGTTTTGTTTTTTTTTACAAAAAAAATTCTTAAAAATCAACGGAACCACCTACAATATCGTGGTATATCTTTTTGTAAAGACAAAAATTCTTTCTGTATTTTGTTTAGTTTTTTTTTTAGTAAACGTAAAAAAAAAATAAAAATTTTACTGTAAATTAAATTTTTTTTTTCAACTTCAACCGATTTGAGCGAGCCAAAGACGAACAAAATCTTATTTTTTTTTTACACGTTCTTAAACCTCAGACCCTAATACAACTTTTGATCACTATTACATTTAAAAATAAGAGTACTTTTTTGCGACCATACAAAAGTGACACACCCTAATACATATATCAAACTATTTTGATATCATCAAGCATGTTTACAGGCTAAGTAGGCTTGAGCCTAGGGCGGCAGATTTAAGGGGCGGCAAATTTGAAAACCGATATTTTTTTCTTAGCTGTCTTACAGAAATCTTTTCGGTTTTCTAATATTTCTCTAGAAGTCCACAAGACACCTTTCCGATGACTTTTCCCTCTTTTCTTTCATTGTACATTCAACGGTACGGCAAACTTTTATATTCTACGGTAAGACACCCAGTTCACGGCCGCTGCCCACACTTTCTATTAGCGAAAGAGAGCGAAATTGCGGAAAATATATTTCACGCTCTTCCTACTCCCACTACGTACTCATACAAGTCCGTACGTATTGGTGATTGCGGTATTGGTGTGGTAGATCTGAATAAAAAATAGTTGCAAAGAAAATTGTTTTGTTGGAGATATTCTTCGTTTTGAATGGATCAAAAGATTTAAAAATAATAATCGAATTTTATCAATTTTAACCTCATGTGTTGAGTATACTCTATACTATACTGACCCAATGTCAGCGTAGAACGACACTACTTCCTCGTTGTCCATGATTAAGTTGTCATCCAGAGTTTCCATCACACTGAGGTACCTCGGTTCTGGATGTCGTTGTTCTGTGGTCATCCTTCTCATAAGTTGATTCGGGTGGTCGATGATGTTCATCATCATCATCGGCTCGACAACCGACAAAGAACTTTCCGAGCAGGTTCCTCTTCGCTCATGCGAGCTAGGTGCCCTGCCCACCGGAGTCTACCGAGCTTAATTTTTGTCACGATATCTGCTTCTAGGTAGATTGCGTACAATTCATGATTGTACCGTCTCCGGAATCGTCCTTCCTCACATATGGGGCCAACAATTCTCCTTAAGACTTTTCTCTCGAACGCAGCTAAGAGGTCGGAGTGCCTTTTGCTAAGCACCCAAGTCTCGGATCCATATGTGAGTACTGGCAGGACCATGGGCCTGTACAGCAGCAGTTTTGAAGTTATGGTGAGATTTCTGGATTTGAAAAGCTTTGACAGACTATAGTAGGCTCTGTTGGATTTGAGAAGCCGCCCGCGTATTTCTTCTTCTATATTGTTATCGGCTGCTACTATTGACCCAAGGTATTTAAAGGATTGCACCACTTCAAATTCGTGCTCCGCTACCTTGATTGTTTGACCAACTGTTCCTCTCGCATTCGACGCCACCATGTACTTTGTTTTACCTTCACTAATGTGCAGCCCCAGATTTTGTGCCGCCTGCTCGATCTGGATGAAGGAATCGTGTACAGCTTGTTCGGTTCTTCCGATGATGTCAATGTCGTCTGCGTAAGCTAGTAACTGGCTGAACCTGTTGACGATGGTCCCTCTTGTTGCCGTGCCAGAGTCACAGATTGCTTTCTCCAACGCCAGGTTGAAGAGGAGGCAGGCCAAACCGTCCCCTTGTCGGAGTCCATTAAAGATTTTGATTGGTCTGGATAGCAATCCGGCTATTTTTACTTGGCTTATTACGTTGGTCATGGTCAACCTACATAGTCGTGTCAATTTGTTTGGGATGCCGAATTCTCTCATGGCTTTGTAAAGTTCTACCCTGGCTATGCTATCATAGGCGGCCTTAAAGTCTATAAACAGATGGTATGTTGGGATGTTAAATTCTAGACATTTTTCCATCGCCTGGCTAAGGGTAAAGATCTGATCAGTTGTTGATTTGCCTGGAATGAAACCACACTGATATTGTCCGATGACGGTTTTAGCGTATGGGGTTATCCGGTCTTGTAGGATAGAGGAGAGTATCTTATAGGCGGTACTCAACAACGTGATACCTCTATAATTGCTGCACGTTGTGACATCTCCCTTCTTATGTATGGGGCATATTATGCCTTTTCGCCAGTCTTCTGGCATTTCTTCCTGCTCCCATACGTGCACTATAATATCATGAATCGCTTGACGTAAGGCTGGCCCGCCGTGATGAAATAATTCGGCTGGTATGCCATCGGCTCCCGGGGCTTTGTTCTGTTTAATCCGGCCTATAGCCTTCTCAACCTCTTCTATGCTTGGTGGTGGCAACATAGGGTATTCTTCTTGAAGTAGTGGAGCCTCCACTTCTGCAGTGAGCTGACCATTTAGCAATTCATTAAAGTACACTTCCCATCGCTCCAGTATGCTTTCAGGATCGGTGATCAGATTTCCCTCTCCGTCCTTGCAGTATGTGCAGCGTGGTGTGTACTGCGTCATGTTTCGGACGGATTGGTAGAACTTCCGCGCCTGGTGCGGACCTCGCTCTCGGCTGTTTTCTATTTCACAGATTAGGTTCTTCTCCCTTCTTTTCTTTGTCTGTAAAGCCGTTTTTCTGTTCTTCTGATCTCTTTATATTCCTCTTCGCGTGCCCGCGTTCTATGAGATTGTTGCATTGCTCGGTACGCAACATTCTTACGTTCAGTCGCTAGCTTGCATTCATTATCAAACCAGTCGTTCCGATTTTTACGACTGCTGCCTAAGATGGAGTTGGCAGTACTAATGACAGTATTTTTAAGACGTGTCCACTTTTCATTTACGCCCAGCATACTGGCTCCAGGACTTACTCTCCATAAGTCAGGTGTTTCTAGGGCGAGTCCTAACGCATTACCAAAGGTGTTACTGGTGTTTTCATTGCGCAGGGCAGCCGTGTTGATTCGAACCTTATCGGCGGATGCAATGCGTCTTCGCAAGGCAATCCGCCCTCGGAAAACCATACCAACAAGATAGTGATCCGAGTCGATATTGGCACCTCGGTACGTTCGTACCGTCATCAAGTTCGTGTAGTGGCGACGGTCTATCAACACGTGGTCTATTTGGTTACGAGTGACTGCATCAGGTGATACCCAGGTGGTTTTGTAGATATCTTTACGCGGGAACCTGGTACTCGCAACGACCATGTTTTTCGATGCTGCCAATTCTAAGACTCGAAGTCCATTGTCATTAGTGTTCTCATGCAAACTATGGGTGCCTGCGTAATGCCTGAATACCGGCTCCCGACCTATTTTTGCGTTCAAATCCCCAAGGATGATTTTAACATCATACCTTGGACAGGCATTGAGGGCCCTCTCGACTTGTTCGTAGTAAGTCTCTTTTTCTTCGTCTGAGGACTCCTCCGTAGGTCCGTGAACGTTAATGAGGCTGATGTTCGTAAATTTGCCTCGCACGCGAAGGGTGCATAGCCTTTCGCTTATAGCGTTAAAGCCGATGATAGTAGACTTCATTTTTTCGCTGACTAGGAAGCCTACCCCTAGCACATGGTGTTTTGTATGACAGCTGTAGTATATGTCATATTCTTTCTTCTGTAAAACACCATTCCCTGGCGGTCAGCCATCAGACGAACAACATGTAGCATACGAAAACATGCACGTGCCGTAACTATTCGGGACTGGTAAAAGTGTGATCATAGCCTCTCCGTGGCGGCCGCTAGAAACAAGCCTTTTAAAAAAGGTTTGGCTAATATGATCAGGCTGGTTCCTCAGGTTGGCGACAGGTTAATTCCCTGTCCCGTAAAACTAAAAGAATTACGAGACCGACAACAAGCCTCGGAAACGGACTGATCTCACGACTACAACCCACGCAAAGAAAAAGGAAAAACGATTTACGAATTTTCTTATGGAACGTACGATCGCTCTATAGAGCTCGAGCTGCTCAGCAGCTAGCCGATGCCCTGTCAAAGTATAAAGCTGACATAACAGCTCTTCAAGAAATCAGATGGACAGGGATGGTCGATGATGTTCCTTCCCCATTAATTTCTTCGTTGAATGAACTTCTGTGTAGAGAAGCTCGGTCCTGTAGTGTTTTTGTCGTTGACGATCGAAGTAAAGTCCAGTGCAGATCCTCAGTATCTCTTCCTTTCGAAGGTTTGGGCTCCTTCGATTCCTCGAATCGTTTTTTCCGAACGGATGGAGAATAAATCTTGAAAAGATGAAACCAAATTCTGAATCATTCGAAATTTCATCTTCATTTCTGCGAAAACAGAATTTGCAGAACGTTTATCCTAACTTTAACATAGCTTTTCGTAGGGCATTATGTATACTTCAGCGACAAATTGTTCGGGTGAGAGAAACTTTTCTAATCTAAAAAGGGTAAAAAATTATCTGAGATCGACCTTAATTCAAGAAAAATTAAGGCATTAGCTCTTTTATGTAGAGTCAGAATTAATGAACAAGATCACTTACGACGACATTATCGATGATTTTAATTGAAATTATTATTTTTAACTGTTTGCAAGCACAATAAAGATTATTTAACTACGTTTACCGAATGTACATTATTGTGTGAATGGCATAGCTCGCCTTATTAGTCGTATATCATTGAACTTTGATTACCTCAGAAATATACCTACTCAAAAACTATTTCTTGTGCAATTTGAAACATGTTGGATTGTAACGATAATCAAGGAACTGACAATTCACAATAATTGTAGAGGTAAGGGCGGCAAAACTTCAACAGCCTATATTTGGGAAATGTGTAAATCCATCACTGCATGTTTGACAATCCGTTTGATGAAGCATTCACATTTTCAAATTCGATTCAATCAAACCGCATATTTGAGAATGTGAACCCCCCTAATCACTCATAATCTCACACGCAAAGTTGTCACTGTTGGTAAACACAATTTTAAGTTTAAATTTGAAATTTGAGATAGTTTTTCAAATAGTAAGTTTGAGTTCATTGAAAAAAATGCTTAAAGTTGAAATAAATAAGTAAAAAAAATTTAATACACCCAAACCCAAAGTTTCACGAACACAACTATAGGAAAACTTCAGAATCGAATTGGGTATCTATGTTTGCTTTACTGGAATTCCAGATCAGAGTGGTTCTTTCGAAAAAACCATTAGACGTTATCTTCATATGTACTTCGAATCAGATATCTACACATGATGTTGTGTGAAAGTTCTGGCACTACACACTTTTTACAGGAACAAACTCAGGCGATTTTTGACCCCTCACTATCTTCAGTACCAATGAAGTCAGAAAGTTAAAATTCCAAATATTTGCTAAGCTAGTAAGGCAAAGGCGCCACACAAAATCAAAGGGCACGGTAGTGCCCAGCCAAGTTTTGGCACTACACCCTTTTTACAGGAACAAACTCAGGTGATTTTTGACCCCTCCCTATCTTCAGTAGCAATGAAGTCAGAGGCACAGGCGCCTCACCAAATTTAAATTTTCTAGCATAAGCGGTTCCTGAGATATAAGGCCTCAAAAATCACAAAAACCATAACTGACTGACTGACTGACAGATCATCAAAATTATGGAGCGCTTTCCGACATCGTAGAATCTCGTAATTTTGCACAACGGTAGGTCTTGTCATGCAAGCAGAGGAAAAAATCGAAAATTTTAAATTTTCCATTTAGGGGGCGTGGTATCCGCCCACTTCCTCAGAACTGATGTAAATTATATATGGCGCACTTCCGTTCGCAGTAGAACAATTAAATTTGGTAGAACGGCAGGGCTCAAATTACATATAAAGGACCAAAAATAAAAATTGAGGTTTTCAATTCAGGGGGCGTGGTATCCGTCCACTTTCTGAGAAAATATTTAATTTATATGGAGCACTTGGCAAGTTTTTTTTATGCCCAATCCGAAAGGTTTTAAAAACTTGACCAGTGAACCCATCAAATTTTAGTCAGTAATCATTAAATAATAAAATTTCTCTATTACATTGTAGCTGTTTCAATATTATTCTACTTTAAATATTCGTGAAGTAAGAACTTGGCGTACTTTTAGATGTCAGTACTTTTCACTGCTGACTTGTTACACAAAGGTTTTTGTATAGAAGAACTTGGCTCTTTTTTTAACATTTATTTTTTGTGGTCTGATAACCTTTACCTTGATACTTTTTGTTTTTATTTTTGTGATCAAAAGTATTCATTCATTCTAGTAACACAAGTCTTAAAAACCTAATCGACCTTCACTCAAACGAAGAACCCCATGAGCCATGACTAAATGATTAGGATCACGTCTTAGGTCTTCACGTCTTCAAATCCTTATTTGAAACACGCTCTTGCACATACACCAAACAAAAAATTTTCGATTCGTAATCGAAATCCCCAGTGTGTAAAGGAAATTGACATTTATGTACATATGTATATGTACGTTTAATTTAGAATTTTATATAAAAGCTTTCTTCGAGTCATTTTATCATTATCTGTTGATATGGTCCAAAATAATAATATTAAATGAAAATTAGGTACTTCCACTTAGCATAACCGAACAGAATGAACGTAATGGTTATTGACAGCCTTGGGCCAAAATCAATATTTTAAGTTGCTTTCCACAAAACGCTTTGTCACGTCTCATGGTAATACAAAAAATTAAACGTCCACTTTCAACCTTAACTGCCAAGGCTCATCTAGAAAAAACCAACACCCTCGTTTTTAAGCTCATCCGGTTCAAGTGGTGTCGACGTCCGTTTCCTTGCATTGCATTGTTGATTTCTTCGATGCGAAAAAAAGTTGACCTCAAAAAAAAAAGTCCGTCAACAACTCGCATTGTAAACACCATAAGCTTTTTGAAATTACATAACAGGTCCTTGAGTGGAAAACATTTTCCAACAAAATGCCTAACAATGCGATTTGAGAACGAGATGAGTGTTTGTTTTGCGCAACTGCTAGACTGAGTCAAAATTACGAAAATCCACTCTTGCGAACATTAGTGAAATTCCGATTATCTGTTTTCCATTACACAGAGTGGGGTCTTCTTGTTTGGCTTTGGATTATTGGCTTATGGGGTTTGATGGAGAAGTGGTTAAACATTGATTTAGTAAGACTTTTATTTTTAATTTTCTCTTCCACCTGCCAAAGGCCATAGATTTTTCAATCTTTACTTTTCATGAAGAAAAACTAAGATTGTCAGTGATTACAACGAAAATAATTATTTTAAGTATATGAAAAGCTTCTTAACAAACATAATCCTTTGACAATCTTTGATACAAAAATAACTTTAACAATTGCCTTAACAAAAGAAGTTGCCTTCTATAATACAATGGGAGAGCTGTTGCGCATTTTAACGCTCTTTACAAAACACACAGAACGCTGCGGTATGAGTTTGAAATGTGGTACCTATGCTATTTATTTTATTAGGAAGGACGATGTACAGCGAACCGAACATTCACACGTAGCACGTACAAAAGAAGGCGTGTATAAAGCAAGTGCATCTGCTGCATGATAATGATGGGATATAAAATAAAACGCACGACTGGGTCGCACGAACTTGCTCCTATGTAATAGACTAGGAATTTTAAAAACGAATGTTATTAAAGAAAACTGTCCATAAGGATGAAATGAATTTTTTAAATTCTTTTAGTAGTAAGAGATAAAAACAGAATACTATGCAAATATGAATTTATGCAACAAAAAAAATTATAAGTCATTGTAGTGGTTCCTTAAAAAAATAAGCTTTTATGTACAAAATTTTTAAGAAAAGAATTTGGTACGCCAACTTTAAGTTATTATTATTGTACCAATGAAAATTAAATTTCCAAGGAAAATACTAAGCCGTTTTCGAGATATCGAATTTTCCAAAAATTGAAAAAATATTTTGTCTTAAGTTTCGAAATGTAATTTTTTTTTAAACTTTTTAGGAGCTTCTTTATAAAAAAAATTCATCGAAAAAATCGTTTTATTGTAGGTGAAGTCAGTAATATCTTGTTTTCAAAATTTTTTTTATTAAATTATAGATCGTAAGAATTAATCGAAAGGAAAAAAAATTTGGCAAAATTCTCGGAACCAAGAAAAGTTTTTTGAAAATTTGAATACACACTAATATTTAAACTGGTGGGGAGCCTTAATATAAAAAAATTATCAAAATCGGTCGTACCGTTTTTGAGAAAATCAAAAACAAAAAGAAGGGTTCCAAAAATAACCATTTTTTGAAAAAAAAAATGTCAACCATTACCTAGGTTTAACTAAAGGAATTTTTTTTAATTTTTTTTAAACTGTGCGACAGTTTTTGAGAAAAGAAAATGTTTATAAAATTTCGTATGGCAGGTACCGTTATTTTAAGTCTTAAAAAAAAAAAAAAAACGTGTAGGGGGAAAAAATTAAAACCCATATCTACCAAGTTTGAAGAAAATCGGCTGGGCCGTTTAGGCTGTAGTCGAACAGACAGACAGACATTATTGCGAGACCCACTTTTTTGGTCTTCGCTATCATCGTAATGTCAACTTTGATCTAAATCTCGAATTCGATTTTTTTTCCGAATGCATAACTTGCCCTACAGTACCTATAAGTCGCAAGCAAAAAACTCATGAGCAAGGGATATAAATGCAGCTAGCAACACCACAAGAATGTACCTACAATATATGTATGTACATATGGGCATTTCTCATCAAAACCAACTAACCCTGGTGTTTGTATTCAAAGGGTAGTAAAAAAGGACACCATTAAACAGGTTTCTATGATGTATAAATGACGCAGTTATGAGGTTGTAAGAGTATGTAAAATTGTGTCCTTAATCTTTTTCCTAGATTAATGTGAAGAAAATCTTAAAGACACGAATATGTTCTGAGCTTTGTGATTAGTTGATCTTATATTTTTTAAAGTCCTACACCCTAGTTTCTAGTTTGAACCTAACCATTGATCTAAAGCTGTGGTAATGGCAAATGGTATGGATACACATCACTGCCTCTGCAAGTGATCACGATCTACGTAATCGCTACTCCGAAAAAATGAGTTCAACTTCATTGATGCAACAGAGTACATTACTTTGGACTTATGATTTTGTCTTTTAGTGTGACGAATTACATCATTTTGTCCTCCTGGAAATATTGAAAACTCGCATTCGCAGAAATTACAATAAGCAAATGTGTTACGTTTGCTTGGTTAAAGGAAAAGATATTTTTTTTTAAATCTTCGGAGAATTCACAATCCATCTTGAAATTTTTGTTGAAGCGTTAATATTATGAATTATTGTGCTAACATTTGAATTGTTTTTTATTTACCTATCTGCAACTATGCGTCCAATAAACAACTTCACTTCACTTTGATTTAAAAATGACAGAGTACAGGCAAAACTGACAATTAATTTAACATGGAATAAACATGGACTCATTTTCTTCCTTTAATAGTTCTAACGTTTGTTTTATATGTGCCAATTTATATGCACAGGGATGTAAAATAGTATTTATATAATTGCTTCATTTTGAGAATTATAGATACCTACACACATTCTTACAAACTTAGGAAAAGCGGGAAATTTAGCGGGACAGTTGTGACCGCGGGACAGAGACCTCAAAAACGGGACTGTCCCTCTAAAAACAGGAAGTATGGTCACTATATTCTAATAAGAACTTTAACTACTACGCCTCAAATTTACTGTCCGCAAGCAATCCTTCATTATTTACTATGTTTATATGAGATGTTGAAGCGAGCTTGAAGCCCTCTTAAAAGTTAGGAGTGGTCCCGACCACTCCTAAACTTACGAGCGCTCTCTTCGAAAGTTTGTTCGAAAATTCGAAAACTAAACAAACGACGGTGAGTGCAAAACCAAAACCAGTTATCGTCACCAGCAACGCTCCCCAAGCAAAATACGAAATTGACCGAAGGATTCTCACTGCCAGCTGTCATTCAAGTTCGAAAACAGTTTGCCTGAACAAGAGAGAGTGGCTTTCATTTTCGAACATCGAAAAACACTTGTGAGTGGTTGGTGAATACCCCAAAGAAATTTCAAGTTAAGAGCCTCGTAAAGTTAAGAGCCGTTTAAGAGCGCTCGGTGAATACCAGCCTAAATATTGACAACAATTCAACTTTTAATGAGTTTGATGCGCTGTCTGATTCCATTTCACGATTTGTTTCCTTATACCCTTATACCCCACTGAAGTCGTTATTGTGAGGACTTCAATGTACACAATTCAAGTTGGCTCCGCTATTCAGAACAGACAGCACCCGAAGGAAGATATGTTGAGATCTTTGCTAAGATGCACCACTCGAATACCAGATGTTGCTAGACAAAACGCCCAAACTCTCGACTTATTTCTTACATCTCACCCTGATAAGAATACCCTTAAGGTAAACTCTCCATTTGGCAATTCGTACAATTATGTAATATTAGCCAATTTATCGTGTCTCAACCATAAGTTAAAGAGAGACATCCCATTAGCACCGTTTGGCAATACGAGAAAGACAACTGGAACAGTCTAAATAACTTTTATTGAATATTTAACTGCTCACAAGGTCACTATGTTTCCTGCACAGGGACGTTGATGCCAGTGCCGACATGATCACAGAAGTGATTTGTCTTGGGATACGTACTTTAGTTTCTAACAGAAGTAAGAGAATAAAACCTAAAGAAAAGTCTTGGTTCGGTACAAGCTGTAAATAGTCATCAGATTTGTCAAGAACGTGAAAAATTCAACTTCATATTCGGTGTTCTTCATCGCTCCTACTGTTCTGGAATCTTCCCTAGAAGATGGAAAATAGCCTGTTTCTGAAAAAAGGCCACCCTTTCTCCTCCTCCTACTGACCAATTGCAATTACGTCCATTCTTTCCAAGGTCATGCAATGGCTGATCAGCTCAAGAAATATTTCAAGGATCGAAAACTATTGACTGACCGGCAGTATTTCGTTCAATTGGTGATCTGTTGGCATACCTCACCGAAGAGCGGAACAGATCTTTACATTGTTTTTGAGAAAGTAATATTATTATTCTAGATATTTCTAAGCATTTAATAGAGTTTTGCACCAGGCTCTCTTATCGAAAATGCATGCGTTTCGTATCAACGAAACCCTTATTCTTTGGATTAGAAATTACCTCATTATTTTATTATTTGCTCATCTTAGGCGTTCATACGTTTTGACTAGCCTTATACTATTAACACAGTACGAGTAATCGGAAAGGGAGCTGGGTAAAGCATTCCAATATATCTGTTATTATATATCTGTTCTTGAAAGTACGTCTGAAGCTGAGCGGAATAGAGAACTGATGGAAATTTCGTAAAACACAAGTATAACGGTGAAATATTTTAAGGAGAGGAACTTTATTCTGTCCAACAAAAATTGTGTATCCTACTGATTTCCCACTTGAAAAACAGACTTACCGCGGCATTGAATTTGTTATTTCTTTTTTAAGTGAAGTCTGTAAATCCTCCATGACCTATCATCTCCATCGCCGTGGGCCAAATGGAAAATTATAACCAACCACGATCTCCTGCTGTTGTGATTAGTAAAAGATTCGAAAGATTTTTAGAGGTTCCATTTCTTAGCTTACGCAAATCCACTACTTTTTACTTGCGATACAGGGCAAGTTTTGTATTTGGGAAAAAAATCCAACTCGAAAGATTTTCATCAAAGTCAACAATACGATGATAGAGAACACGGAAAAAATGGGTCTCGCAGTTCCTTTTGTCTGTCTGTATGTGCGTACCTACAGCCTTAACAGCAAACTTGGTATTCATGGATCTTCTGTGATTCCCTAGAGGAGAACTTGAAATTTGTTAAGCTCCAAAACTAACGGTACCAAAATGCAAAATCTTATTTATCCCCAAAACGGCTCTAACGATTTTTATACAAAAAATTTGATTCGCATGTACAACGTTTTACGATTTTGATCAAGCTTTTTATTCAGCAACTGTTTGGAATTTGAAAGTTTAGTTTTTTTTTTAGCTTCAAAACTAATGTTACTTATGCTTATGCTTTTTACAGCTTTAAGGATAAAAAAAACTACTTGCTGTCTATATTTTTTGAACTGTTTGGTTATACTTTTAAATTAAATCTTTTGAAATAAATGAAATGATACCCTTTAAAAACGCACCTCGTATTTTCCCTCATTATGCATTAGTTTTCGAAATTGTTATTGTGCCTTTTTACCTACCAGGTAGGTAGGAGTAGGAGCTTTTATATGTGATAGTCTTATGAAATATGCTGCAACCACTCTGAGATGCAAACGTCCTATGGCATATAGGAAGTGAGACAGGAGACATTGATGTGACTGGGATGTGAATCTAAAAACAAATATGAATATCTGAGGATACTTTCGTCCTGAAGCAGTCTTATACATTAGAAGTTTGGACAAAAGATCATTGATATGTAAATAAAACGTACAAAATCGGAAGCAAAATGGAACCCTGATTTTCAGACTTGATAATACAAATTGTATTGATCGGTTCAAAGGAAATAAGAGATTTACCGATGCCAAATGCAAGCATTTGTAGTATTGTTTCTCATTTGAACTTTTATATCATCCACTCTTATCCACTATTATTTTCTTCTGTCCTATGAAAATCACCGACCTATTTTTCCTCATTTCAACAGTTTACTTTATTTAAATTGTGTGGTTTGAATTGTTCCTCTTTTCTCTTATCGCTATACAGCAGTTTGAACTTTAGTTTGGTCCATACAAGGAATCAAATTTCTCATTGGCCTTTTTAATTGGTATTCAAGAAGAACGAACACTTCGATATTGTCCTGGATTCTAGTCTGAAAGAAATTCCAGAAATAAATAAAAAGAATTTGTATAACAAAATATTATTTACATATATTACATCTACTATCATGTCATCAAAGTCAAGTTTACAGACAACACTGAAGTAGCAGTGAAATCATCAACAAAGTACTAGGAAATCAACTTTTCCAATAAGCTGAAATTCAAGAAGTATGCAAATTAATAATTTGATTAAAACATTGAAGTTTTAAAAAAGATAATTTTTATTGAATCTTAAGAATTATTTCTGATACAAGTCCAGTTAAGGCTAAAGGCTAATTAAGACTAAATTCTGAAGTACAATGTCATCTTCGGGAATCTGGAGTATTCAATTACAAGCATGATTGAACTTGTTCTAGATTTAATATTTGGAACGTGCTTAGTAAGCTTCTTTTTCCTAAGATGCTGGTGGTTGTCGCCAAGTGCTTTGACAGCGGTTTTCCAATTATGTTTGAATGGCAAATACGTGCCTTAACTTGCAGACTTGATGTTGTAGAGCGCCAAATTTTCTATACAATTAGCCCATCCGCTACTCAGGAAGCGAAATGAACTAAGTAATAGTACTAAGCTGCTTGTCTACGAACAACTTATCCCACCCACTCCGCCCTACGCCTCTTCTATCTGGTTAGCTATGTCACCTTTAGAAATGAAGAAGCTGAAACGTTTAGAAAGAAAGATGCTCCCTATTTGCACTGGACTACACCGCAACTCACGAGTCACGAAGAAATAATTACATATATACCAACTAAGAAGCTGTACGAGGAAGCTTAAATAATACCACTGGACCGAAATTTGCTATAGCTCTTCGGAAACCTCATGAAGAACGTTGGGCCCCTATTGTTGAGCCAACATGATTTGATTTAGTAATAGGTTAGGTAGGTACTCTAATGCAAAATGTGTGCTAAAAAAAATGTATCCTAGTTTCGTCCCAAGCAAAATGTCTTGAACTTCTTGCAAAAAAGTCTTCAATGTCAAATTTTAATCATTAGCGCTTACACGAAATAAAAAACAACAAACTTTCTTGAAATTGGCAATTATCTTTATTGATTTCACGCAAAACCAAACACATTCACGAAATTGTTTTAAAATTCTGAAATTTAGTTTTACAAGTTAAAACAAATTACAAAATATTTATTTACCTAATTTATGTACTTCTTAGTTTGTAATCAGTGATATTTTGGTTTTTTTAAATAAAACTAAACTTGCTAAGAGAAAACCTAATTTCGTTTTAAATTCGATTGCCTTAATTCTTCCGAGATTTCATTGAGCGAATCGCATCTAATTTTGATACTCAAATCGCCACAGCGAACTATATTTCCCTGTTGTTTGATAAGTTCATAAGATTGTTTATCGATTGCCAATTTAAAGAACTTCCCCGAATCATCGTCTGTATCGCAGCACTCGATACGTCTCCATTTCTCAGTTAGCATTCGACTATCGGTCTTCTTACAAATATCCAAAAACTCAGATAAATGAGGTATGTCATTGGGAATGACCAAATTTATGAAGCAGCTTCTGAAGTCCCCAAAGGACCATTCTAATTTGGCTCCTGGCCACAGCGAAAGATCTTCTGTCAGTTTCTGCTGGATAAACACAGTTGTGAAATCATCAGCACAGGTCAACGTGATGAGGCCCTTCTCGTGTCTTTGACCGGTGAACTTCGTTTGATATTTGGGATCCGTGAGGATCCTCTGAGCTACCGATTCTTGGATTTCATTCAAGAAAATCGCCGCATTTTCTGCAGATATCTTTCCACCGGGTGCCGAAAGATCACTTATTATAATGTCTATTGGCTGATTGAAGTAAAGGCGATTTTTCAAACGAAGCTTCTCAAGAGCTGTATAACCAATGGTGGAGCTGGGTTCAGTTGCACGTTGTCTCAAACGATCCCTTCTTGAAGGTGAATCTAAGCGGCTACGTTTTGAATCAGGAAAATCATCTGTTCGTCGGACTTCATCCGCCACAATTCTTTTGGGCTCGGTTCTACGGTCGTAGGAATCTCTTTTGGGCCCCTCATCTGTCGGTCGAACTTTATCCGCCACAATTCTTTTGGGCTCGGTTCTACGGTCGTAGAAATCTCTTTTGGACCTCACTTGATCTCCTTGTCTGCGCTCAGCTTCAAATCGTCTGTTCTGCTCAGCTCTGCCATCATGTAAATTCTTTCTGGAGACGTTGATGTCATCTCCTCTACCTCTCGCTCTCTGCCTGGAATTGCTTTCACTTTCACTCGGACTATTTTTGTATTGGTCGTGTGCATTTCTGCCTCCTCTGATACTACTTTCAGCTGCTATATTAACAGGCTGTTTCTTTGGAATCCTAAAAGGTTTTGTTGATTTGACGTCAATTACTCCACCGACGGTTTCCGATAAGGATTGTATAACTTTTTGCGATTGAAAGTAGTTATCCATCAGAGTTTTCGATGAACCGCTTGAATTCAATTCGTAATTGTTCTGCTTTGGAGCAATCGACTGTCTTCGACGGTCATCCATTCGCTGTCTGTCCCTTCGATTCATGGTAGCAAGACTAATTTTGCACTTATTTTAAGAAAATAATCTTTTTTATTTACACAAAAGTGAAAAATTTAATAAATATTATTTAATGTACACAAAAATTGTAAACAAAAATGTTAAATGATGGATAAAGACAATCGGCGAAATATGGTTTGCCTTTGGCCAATTGTCAAACTCGAACGAAACAGGGTTGTTATTTTTGTAGCGTAATGTGTTCTTGAATTTCGTCGATCACGATTGCTACTCCTGAAATACTGCTTTTACACGGAAGCGATTTTTAATCTTAGTTTCTCTTTTGGAGTCATCTTCCGCCTTATGTAACCCCGCCACCACACACGTCTCTCGCCTACGGGCTTAAAAATCGCAAGGTAATATTGCTTCGTTTAAAAGCCGTCAAAGCAATAAAAACACTTACCCCGATTTTTACAGCCCGATTCTCCCCAAAGTCAGTGATGCTTCACAAGTCACAAGAAGAGGTGACATTGATTTTGTGACTTTTTCGAATTCTGCCGCTCAGTCACAACTTGTGAGAGTCACAAAAACAATCGAAACTGTGATCTCCTTCAGAACAGGTCACAACTCATAAATGTTTAATATTTCTTGGATTGTCATTCAGCATATTTTGTAAGAAAATTTTCTAGATTTGTGAATAATTATGAGTACACAAAAATGGAAGTGCTCTAGTGAATATTATTGGTGATCTTTCCCACGAAAATGAAAAGTAACATTTTTAAATAAACAAATTTTTTTTAAGAAACTAATCGTATCAAGAAGTTTGCAGCGCCGACGGCTTTTGAAAACTTTGAGAGATACAAATGAACCATTCCAAAACAATACATTTATAAAGTCTTGTCGCTTTCGGAAACTTTATGCTGGGATATCAGAGATTGAAGCCTCACGATAGTCAGTTTATTTAATAATAATAAAATATAATAATGTTAACTTGCGTTTTATATTTTCTTCGTTTTGAATAATCAGCTGTTCAAATAATGACACTTAAAAATCTCACCATGCGGTGGTGAGTTTCGTTGTGAGTTTTCTTGTGACGATTAGGGGGAGAATACCAAAATGTTATCGAATCACAACAATCCTCACAAGGAATAGTCACAAGAGCTTGTGACTTGTGACTCCTCACAAGGGGGAGAATCGGGCTGTTAATCTTTGTTTTCAATTACATAGTCCCCTATTACACGATGTCTTACGACACGAGGCTCACGTAAGTGCGAAAAAGAAAGCAGATATGAGGAAATGAGATGCAAAAAAATATTCCCGGTGAGTACCGGGCTGATTTTTAGTAGTCTCATTTTGACGTTTCTTTTTCTCATATTCGTTTTATGTTGTGTTGTGCATTAAAAAATACGAACAACTGTCAAATTTGAGTCATGAGTCTCATGAGACATGAGTCAACGTGTAATAGCTTGTGCCTCACGGGCTTTGAGTATATGGAGGGCTCGTTCCTATCCCTAAGGCTAGCCGCGCACTAGCAACTTTTAGTTGCGAAACTGTTTGGTTACTTATAGAAAACAGATGAACTGTTTGGTTGAATGTCCGTGAATTTGCAGATAATTATATGTTCAATAAAATGGCGAACTTATTTTAGGCAATCGTTTAGTTTGTGTCCAAACACAAACTTTTTAGTTGCTCGAACCAAGCAGTTTCGCAACTAAAAGTTGCTAGTGTGCGGCTAGCCTAATGCATTGTAGTACTTGAAGTTGTGATAGGGGTCGCTGTCTCACTTTCTGTAAGGTCGGGCATTCACGACACAAAATAACTGCGCAAACTGACATTTCACTCAAGTCGGTTTGTGCAAAACACGATACAAGTACTGCACAGTTCTCAGTTTTAAAAAGTTTTCATTCTGTAAGCATGTGTTCATATCATATAATCATCGGCTCCGGCACCAGCCATTATAAAAAAAAAACAATGTACACAGCGTAAATAAAATTTTTCAACTGAGCGATTGCACAGTTTTTGACATTCACGACACAAATAACTGCACAAATTTAAGACTTGAGCAAAAATATCAAAATTTTTTAATTTTTACACAGTTAACTGCACAAATCGCACAAACAACCCCATTCACAACACAACTAAACTGCGCAAAATACAGTTTGCGCAGTTATTTTGTGTCGTGAATGCCCGGCCTAAGTTAAGATTTGTGGTTACCTTCTCCTCGCATATAGTTCTCCGTCACATGTGATATGACACTGGGCCTCCACTTGAAATAAATGATTGCAAGAAATGTGTCATGTAGCCAATATTTCTTGTGGAGCCCCCTTATGTCTCGATTTTTGTTATTTTTAGACATTATTTTTACTATTTATTTCTTGTCTTCGTAGGAGAAATAAATGCAGATATAAATTTTGACGTTTCATGACTTGTGACTTCACTAGACACAAATTTCTCACAAGACGTCGAGTCTTGACACCAATTCCCACATTTTCATGTAACATTCCTTCATTTCATTGACGAACTAATGTAATGTTTTAACTTCGTATAGAAATTATGTCCTGTGAAGCCAAGATGTATATTTTCTACCATTTACTGTCTGTTGAAGTACATATATAATGTTGTTTGTTTGTTTTCAGGCCAAAATTAACATTAAAAGAATTAAACATTGAGGATAAGAGTATTTTGATTAATTTTTTCTTAAATTAGTTAGGGCATTCAGAGACTTTTCAATGCTTGTGGGACTACTCAATTATGTTTTGGAGCAAATGTTCTTCAAGGTCCTTTTGTGACTTACCTGGTGAGATTATAGCGAGGAATGAATAATCACGACATAATTTGCCCACAGAGTTAAAGAAATATAAACTTCAGATATAGTGTCTGATATAGTGTCAGAAATAAATATTAGCCGTGTTTTTTTGGTAAAGTTATCCGTAGTACAGTAGGATTTTATATGAAAAACAAATACAACATCCACAGTAGGATCACTGCCGATACTCGAATAAACGTCAAATCTCTATCCGCAGCAGGATTTCACTTATCCTTTTATCGGCAGTGATCCTACTGCGGATGTTGTATTTGTTATTCATATAAAATCCTACTGTACTACGGATAACTTTTCCAAAAAAACACGGCTATTGCTAATGGAGGTGCGGCGTGAAGCACTCGGCAATAACTTTGTCTTACACAAATTTGAGTAGCGCCCCCTATGATAGTCACGCATTTGGAATAGAAACGAGCCCTCCATATTATATATACTCAAAGCTCACGGGATACAAATTTAAAAGGAAAACCATAAATGAGACATGTCTCATGAGGCAACGCGTGTAATAGGGGACATAGATAGGTGTATTTTATTAGTAATGTATACATCGTGCAGCAATGGAAGTCCGAGTAAAATGCTTTTTTGACTGCATATACACTTGTACTTTAAATTTTAAAGTTGGTATGCTTTGCATTTATACCCGTGTCAAAATCAGCTGATTTGGAAAAGAAGTAAAATAAATATGTATATTCATATATTCGTATAGTCACAAACTTTTTAGTTGCTCGAATCAAGTTGCTCTAAGGCTAGCCGCGCACTAGCAACTTTTAGTTGCGAAACTGTTTGGTTACTTATAGAAAACAGATGAACTGTTTGGTTGAATGTCGGTGAATTTGCAGATAATTATATGTTCAATAAAATGGCGAACTTATTTTAGGCAATCGTTTAGTTTGTGTCAAAACACAAACTTTTTAGTTGCTCGAACCAAGCAGTTTCGCAACTAAAAGTTGCTAGTGCGCGGCTAGCCTAAGTGCGCGGTGTCCCATATAAGCCCATAATATGTTTCATTTTAGCAACTAAACAGTTGCGAAACTAAAAATTGAATGTGCGCGCCTGGCCTAAGTGCGCGGTGTCCCATATTTTAGCATCTAAACAGTTGCGAAACTAAAAATTGAATGTGCGCGCCTGGCCTAAGCGATTGCCTAGACCCAGTTCGCTATTTTGTGTTACATACACAATCATATGCAAATGCGCGCACATTCAAGTAATTAGCTGAGTTGTTTTGTGTGAGCGCAAGAGAGAAAAAAAAAGTAGTCAATATTTTCGTTTCACCAAAATATGGTTTTATGGCTTGTGAAGTGCTGCTTGTGCTGCGATCTGCGTACTAAACTTTAATAAATAAACTTTCTTCCTCGTGTGAAACTTGCATGCCATCACTTAACCGTAGGCACCCTGTTCGAAAATCAATCAATGACAGTAGCTGTCAAATCTGAGTACCGACAACACTGAACTGTATTCTGTTTATGAAACAAACAACAAAAATACAAAACAAAACATAAGTGAAGTAGAAAAATAAACAAATTTTAATTTCTATTCCCAAAAAACTAGATTGGATCTGGATTTGATTTAATAAAACAGTAACTTAGATTTTATATGCAGGAAATCGATTAAAATGAGTGCTTACCAAAATGAAAGACAGGATGATTTTGCGAGATCAAACACAGATATCGATGTCGCAATCTACGATCGCAGCCATCCTCAGGGCCAAATGCCTACTATGGAAAAGTGCAAAGCTCTGAAGCAGGCCCTCTTCGAAATGATGTACAGAGATCTAACGTCTGAAGCAGATGTCAGTCCGAAATTCAATGGTAGTGAGATGATAAATGGTGTCTACCGGCTCAAGGCTGTTGATGAACACTCTGCTGAATACCTGGTGGACATTGTTGATCGGATGCCGCCGCCATGGCCTAATGCGCAACTTTATGTGAAATATAAAAATGCAAAAATAGTCGTCGAAGCCTTCGTCCCGGGTGAAATGGGTTTCATAGAAGAAATTCTGCATAAAATTACTCTATTCGATAACAGGATCCAAACACGCCGCTGGCAGACAATGGGTAGTCGTCCGCTTGGGCAGGGATACGTCCATACATTTACCATAGACGATATTGATTTTGAGCATCTTAACAGGTATGATGGATTTATACCCTACAATGGCACCCAAATAGAGTTCCGAGTCTTGAAAAATCCTAAATTGATCCCGAAAGTAATGTAGATTATAATAAATTGCGAATTCAAAACAAGGTGCGATGTTTTATTGCCACTTAAACGAGTGTCTGATACTCTTGTTGTCTAACACAGTTTCATCAAATTGTTCCTTAGAATTAAGTACTATTTTAGGATTGCGATATCATTAGCAAATAAACTACCACGGCCTTATTTGTCGAAAAGGACAATCTAAGATATAAAGTAGATCTAGCAAAATAAGGGTTACATCATTTTTCCAATCAGTTTCAATTATAAATTTAATAAATACTTTAAAATATGAACATACCGCTTGACTGGACATGAACGATGACCATCGATATCTAGCTGCATGGAGATGGGTTTGTATGTCTTCAACGATTTTTGTCTGCCCATGTTCATAACCACAGAGAATTGTTCATGCCTAGGAGAAACTTCATGTTATGACGGCTTTCAAAAGAAGTGCAATTTTTACATCGTGTCGCCGGCTCACAGAGAGCCCAAGCCTAGTGACTTACCACTAAACAATCACCCTTATTGCGATAGTCGTTTTACTAAAACGCCAAGGCTCTAGAAACGAAAATTGGAATTTTATTGAAACGGCTTAGAAAAGTGAAAAACATAGAGAACGCTGCCCTTTTCGTATTATTTAAACACCAAAATGTGGTCTCTGGAGCCTTCTCGTTTTAAAGGCGTTTTACTAAAACGACTGCCGGAATAAGGGTGAATCACTCTGTACAATTTTCTGCCGAGTGCGAAGAACTACTAAATATGAGGCGTACTTTTAAATACAATAGATATTCTTGGAGGATTTGTCATTTCCTTTCAATTTGCAGTACAGATCTGGAAAATAAAAAATCGAACCCAGATCTTCTTCAATTGAAGAACAAGGTCCTAGTGAAGTGACCAACATCTCTCAACCATTCCTGCGTACGTGTTGTCGGCAGGAATTGAGGGAAACTTCCGAGTCAGAAAGTTTAAAATGGGAAGCATTTCTCATTACAAGAGCTAGTCTTGGTTTGAATGGCAACTCACAAGAGAAGGTCTTTAGCGAGACGTAGGCGACTTAAAGCCAACCCCAACCCCGATAGCCCAATTTAAATACACACGGACTAGGGGTCGTTAAACATCGATAGTATAAAACTATCGAATGTATCGTAGTTTTAAAAAAACTACCGATAGTTTTTCACCCCACAAGTAAACTTCTGCTCAACAAAAATTGTCCGTACAGGGAAGATAGGACATTTGCCTTTCACTCCGGTTTCATTGGCTTGCATAAGTGTGTCGTCTTTTAAAGCTCTCACAGGGTTTCCCTAGTTTGCATTAAAAATCGCCAACACTCAACATACTCAGCTTCATAAAACTTGTTCTCAAAAGCTGCTTAAAAAAAATCCACTCAATAAGCTCCTTGCTTGTAATTTAGAACGATAATGGTAAGGGTAACTCTGTTCTGATGTATATTATATAACAAGCGCACGATCGTATTGACTTGACAGTATCCCTTGTCCCTTCAGCAGTGGAATTCAACGGTCGCGTTGGGGTGTACAACTTTTTGCTTTTAGAGTATGTATGTCAAGTGCAATGTGCAATATTAAACCTACGAACTGCGATCGATGATGACACAACCAGAAGTACTTGAGTGGGTCACCATACGATCGGCATCGGTTTAATAAATGAAAAATTATGACCACCGAGTGTGGCTTGGCTATCATCAAAATGGATTTAAAACGAAATACCGATGTACATTGGTTTTGAATGTCTGAACATCGCAATGGGAGAGAAATATATTGAGTCGGGTAAAGCATTCTAGACCATCATCAGCTCACCAGCGGAAAGTCACAACTCCGGTCATTTGGAAGCTTTCGGTGTTCAAAATATATCATGAGCTGATAGTTCATTAACGTTTCCACTACCTTTTAAAGAAGGGATATATAGGGTGGGCCATTGACGTATTATATATGTCGTATGAAATTTATATACAAACGCTTCAATGAATATGGTTCCACCTCTCACTACCAACATTAGAGCTATATTGGTGCAAAAGTGGTAAAAATAAATATTAATTCCAGAGGCCATCTGTTGGCTCCTGGCATGAACTACGATTTTTGCCATAGAAACTATAGACATCTATTATTATTGCTTATTAAAAAACAGAGCCATCTATTTCAATTGAACTTTACATTTTAACGTTATCCAAGACACAATAATAGGTGCGTTTTATTATCCACAACTCTATCTGGATCCGGATCGGGATCTTCGCTTGAAAATAAAACGATACGGATCTTACTGACAGCAGTGTTATAAGCCCGACCTTTTTATCCTTGGGTTTGGAAATTTCAAATTATATCTTGTCTTTTTTCTTTACACTATAGCTTACACTACCTTACCATAAAAAGCCATCTACTCGCCAGTGTAATAACTAATTTTTGGATCTTTGAAATAGATCCCGATAGAAAACAGGATCCCAAATTGTTTTTAGGTGCTTTTTATTATCCACAAATCTATCTGGATCCGGATTAAGTTTTAACATGTATTACAAAAACAATTTGGGATCCTGTTTTCTATCGGGATCTATTTCAAAGATCCAAAAATTAGTTATTACACTGGCGAGTAGATGGCTTTTTCTGGCAAGGTAGTGTAAACTACAGTGTAAAGAAAAGAGACAAGAAATAATTAAAAATTTACAAATCCAAGGATAAAAAGAGACGGGCTTATAACAGTGATGTCACTAAGATCCGTATCGTTTTATTTTCAAGGGAAGATCCAGATCCGGATCCAGATAGATTTGTGAATAATAAAACGCACCTTTTGTAATATATGTTAAAACTTAATCCAGATCCGGATCCAGATAGATTTGTGAATAATAAAACGCACCTAATATCGAAATCTAGCCACTTTCAGTACTCTTAGTCAAGAAAACACTAAAAAAAATAATCAAAAAGTAAGGTTAAAACTGAAAAATAAAATATTTTTTTTATGATTTAACGGCGTTTCCTCACTTTTATATTTTAAATCTGTTCTATTGAGACCACTAGCTATCTGTAAAAAAAAATCAATACTATACTCGTGCTACCTTAAAGGAAAGTCGCCCCGTTTTTTTTTTCAATTTAGTGTTCGCTCAGTCAACTTCGGAGAAATTACTCCATAAACAAAATCAACTGGAAAAAGAGCCCATTTTAAATAAAGGAAGCCAAAAAAGTACAAAATATAATTATAATACGATTCAGAAGCATAAAAGTGTCAGTACTTACGGACTGTATATGGAAATTTAAACTACATTCGACTACGGCAATACTGATCCAAAAGTCATATTTGTTTGTTGTTTTTTAATGCCAATTAAAAACAAAGAAAAAGCATAATGGGCAAAAAATAAATCAAAGAATAAAGAGCCGACGCAGTGAAACAAATTCAAAAGGAAAAGCTCAACCCTCAAGATTAATTCCGCGAATTATTTAAAATTCAATACTCAATACCAATCGAACCTGAACCATTAAACTAGCGCGAGCATAATTACATTGATGTACAACCAATTAATATTAAGATAAATTACAAACAAATAGTATTTGCCAATTATTGTTATACAAGTTGAAATGAAGGAGAAAGAAAAACTATTAATACTGCTTATCAGTTCTATTTCTGTAGTCCACTCAAGGTCTGCACTGTCCATTGATAATGAAGTGCCTAGAGTTAAGTTATCGCCCGTGGTCTTTGTACCTGGAGACGGTGGCAATCAGCTAGATGCACAACTAAACAAAACTTCCAGTGTGCACGTCTATTGCCAGAAACACGCAGACTGGTTCAATATTTGGCTTAATCTTGAGCTCCTGGTGCCGTTGGTCATAGGGTGCTGGATTGACAATGTGAAGTTGCAGTACAACAACATTTCCAGAACAACACACAACACACCTGGGGTTAAGATTCGCACTCCCGGCTGGGGCAATCCGGAAGTGGTGGAATGGATCGATCCAACTCACGCAAAGTCTGGAGGATATTTCAAGGATATCAGTGACCAGTTGATCGCACTTGGATATGAACGAAAGAAGTCTATATTTGGAGCTCCTTACGACTTTCGCAAAGCACCAAATGAGAATGCTGAATGGTTTGTTAACCTAAAGCAGCTGGTTGAAGATGCCTACGACATGAATGACCAAACCCCAATCACGTTCATCACGCACAGTATGGGAAGTCCCATGACTCTGGTGTTCTTGCAACGCCAGTCCCAACAATGGAAGTCAAAATATGTCGCCAGAGTAGTGAGTATTGCTGGGGCCTGGGCTGGCAGCGCTAAAGCGATTAAAGTCTATGCCATGGGCGATGACCTCGATTCATTCGCATTAAGCGGAAAAGTGATGCGTGAACAGCAAATTTCGACGCCATCAACAGCATTCCTCCTGCCATCGCCATTATTTTGGAAGAACTCAGAAGTTCTAGTTGAAACTCCATCGCGCAAATACACACTAGCTCAATTGGAGGATTTCTTCAATGATATAGACTTCAGAGATGGCTGGGAAATGCGAAAGGACAACATCAAATACTCCCTGAATTTTGCTCCGCCAGATGTAGAGCTGCATTGCATCTATGGATCGGAGGTGCCAACTGTGGAAAAATTGGTCTACAAAAAGGACAACCTGATGGCAGAGACTCCGACGCTAATCAAAGGCGATGGTGATGGCACTGTCAATTCTAGATCCCTTAAGGCCTGCATGTATTGGAAAGACTTTCAAAGTCCGAACATTACGACCTTCGTTTTGCCAAAAGCCGATCACATATCGATTTTAAGTGACCCTCGTGCACTTGAGTATATAAGAAACATTTTTTTATAAATTATAAAAATTCTGGATTTATTATGGCTGCATGTGGCTAACGAACTTTAAGATTTAAAAATGATTTTTTCACCAATTTCAGTTTATTGATAAGTAGACATACATTTATGTAGATAAGACGTTTAATTAAGAAATATGTATATTATATAAAGAGAAAATTTAAATAATAAAATAATTAATGCCGTATGTTAATTTTGTATGTATTTACTTTTTTAATTTAATGGAAACAAGTACATGTGACTGCTCAGCTCACTTATCTCTTGCAGGCGATGACGAAAATAAATTTTATTATCTGGACAATTGATTTTGATTTGTTGCATTTTGATTGGAATTTTATCTATGATTACACACGTGCTGCAATTAACAAATTGAACAAAAAATGTTATCAAGAAAATAAATGAGAACAGGTTCAAAGATCTTCATCTTCATGAATACTATATGGTTAAGGTTGCCGCTGGACAATTTTAAATCGTGAAACTTATAGGGCGATCACTTGTAGGGAAGGCATTCGTTCTATCCTTAATATTACATATTAGCACAAGGCTAGCTTAGGAAAATAGGGAAGCATTTAATAGAAGTTATTAAGGCACATTAGCTTCGAAGTTCGGAATATTGAAAGTGAAGGAAAAAATAGTCACATGCCACATTCGTATGGTAGGACGGTTAAAGAATGAATCTCTAAACTTGACAGTTCGTCCGAAATTGGGTTCAAAGTTAAACTGATGGCATTCCCTGAAGCGCGAATATTGCGATTGAATTGGTTTAGAGAAGGAATTCAACTGACTATTTCACTAAAACAAGTGTTTGTAAAAAAAAAAAACCATAGAATAATGATAGATATGGAACGTTACGTCGGCGCTATATAGATGTGAAGGTTTCTGTTTAGGTCCCATCTCCAATCATATTTATAGCTCTATTTTAAATTCTATAAAAAAAAACTTAAGGGTTATAGCAGCACCTGCCGATATATGGGAGTTGTACTCAAGCTTTGGGCAAATGAGAAATGAATGTTTTTACGATTCCAGCCGATACAGATGGGTGAACAATTTCTTACATATTCGGAGGAAACTTAAGTGTTTAGAAGCAACCTCTAATATGTGGCCATTCCATATATGGAATCAATTAATTGAGCGATAGCTTTAATCTTACGTGATACGGGCCCGTGTTTCGTTATTTAAAAGATCTTAGTCTTCTAGTTTAAATTATTAACAAACAATTATAACTAATTGAAGATATTAATGATCCCGTATTGATGTTGTTTTAAAAGTTAATCCGTTAATCACTATTCAATACTTTACGAGTATATAACTCATTTTTTACTAAACCGGCTCCCGATCCATGAAAGGTCAGTTTCTGAGACATGGCAGCTTTCCATCCTCTATAATCACGAGCACGCTGCTTCCAGTCATCTAGGCCAAGCGCTCTGGTATCCGCGATAGCTTCGTCTTTAAACCGGAGATTCGGTCTTCTTTGTCGCCACGAACCTGGGCCCTGGGGTTCGAAGACTCTCTTAGCTGGAGGATTGTTATTAATGCGTTCAATGTGGCCGAGGCAATGTAGTCGACGTGTTTTGGAATTCTGGACTACATCCACATCTTGGTACAGCTGATACGAGTTCGCAGTTTTATCTTTGCAGGACTGGTAGTATAAGGGTTTTGTAGAGCGTGGACTTCGTCTTACGAGTTAGGAGTTTTGAATCTATTTGTTTTGCAGCGGTAATTCTTCGTCAGATCTCCACTAAATTGTCGGTCCTGGAGTTAATATTAACTGCGAGGTAGATGAACTCCTTAACTATTTCGAATTCTTTGCTATTAATATTGACGTTTTGCTCTAATAGGTGCATAGATGTTTGGTAGCATATACTTGTTCTTGCCCTCATTTACTTCAAGACCTCGCCTGATCTTCAATATTCGTGAAGGTCTCTATTTCAGAACGTTGGGAACATCTAATGATGTCCATATCGTTGAGCGTTACCGAAGTCGAAATAGAGTTACACAATTTAAATGAGGATAAGCAACCAGGAGTTGATGGTTTTGCACCTATAGTTTTGAAAAAGTGTGCAAGCGCATTGGCTATTCCACTTGTTATAATTTTTAACCGTTCTCTCTATGAAGGTGTTTTCTTGGAGGTATGGAAAAATTCCTTTATAACACCAATATTTAAGTCAGGGTCTAAGAGTGAAGTAACTAATTACCGTCCAATTTGCAAATTATCTACAATTCCTAAACTTTTTGAAAAAATTGTTTACAAAAAATTATTTTTTCTTTTAAAAGAAGTTATTTTACCATTGCAGCATGGATTTATCAATGGTAGATCTACCTCTACTAACCTCGCTGTCTTAAATAACTATGTTGTAAGAACTCTCGAACAAGGTAATCAATGCCATGTTGTTTATACCGATTTTTCGAAAGCTTTTGATTGAGTTAATCATGCAATTTTATTAGCCAAACTAAAAAACCAAACTGGTAAACATCATACCTATATGGTAGAATTCAGCATGTTAGAATAAATCAGAATATTTCAGATCCCTTAGTAGTGACTTCCGGTGTACCCCAAGGAAGTTATTTAGGACCACTTCTATTTTTAATATTTATAGATGAAATTCCTAAACTGTTCAATTATTGTCAGTGTCTAATGTATGCTGATGATCTTAAACTATACCTCTGTATAAAGAATACTCTCGAAATCTTCAGGAAGACCTATCTCGCTTATCAGGTTGGTGGAGTGATAACGATCTCCATCTTAATATATCTAAGTGTCAAAGCATGTCATTTCGTAGAAAAGCCTACGCCATCATTTTTTTTATATAACATTAGTGGAACTCCATTAGCTAGAGTTATTGAAAAAAAGGATCTCGGAATAATTTTCAACATAAAAATTGACTTTCTCCAGTCACATTGACTATGTCGTCGCTAAAGCTAGCTCACTTTCTTTCTGCTTTGTTCGATCAGTTTTGGAATATTGTTGTATCGTATGGAACCCTTTCATGCTGTTCATTCTATTCGTATTGAAAGGATCCAAAAACGCCTTACTAGAATGTCGATGAGAACTTTGGGTTGGAATATTGATATACCTTCATATAAGTCGAGATGTTTGTTATTAGGGATCCAATCTTTAGAAACTAGAAGATCATATTTTGAGATAATGTTTGTTTTATGCACCTATGCGTGAACTTCTTCCTCAGTGTCTTTTTCAGCAACCTTTTCATAGGGTTAATTATAGTAACAATGAGCCTATAACACGTTTAAGGCAGGCAAACTCAGTTTGTAACGTTCTTGATTTTAATATGTACTTATGTAAGTAGAGATTGCTTTAAGAAAAAATTATTATCTTTTTTACATATTGGTGGTTAATACTTAAGTATTCAGATTGTTAGTATGTATATTGTATATATTGTAGTCTGTAAGAGATATAATTGCTCTGTTTGACGAAATAATAAATAAATAGATATCGTCCGCATATTCCAACAGTTGGACATATTTGTTGAATAAAGTGCTCTCTGAGTTAACGCCTTCCCTGCGCACAATCGGCTCTAGAACGATATTGAAGAAATCACATGATAGAGCATCTACTTGCCAAAACCCTGTGTATGTTTGGAATAGTTCAAGGGAGTTGCTCCCTAAATGCACATTTCACTGCGTATTTTCCAATGTCACGCAACACATTTGAATCAGTTTTCGCGGGATACCGAGTTCGGCCTTCACCATATAGTGCTCCAATGAATGCTATTATGTGCGACTTTGAAGTCGAAAAATAGATGGTGAGTCTCGACTTGAAGATCGTTGGTCTTTTCCAGGATTTGCCTCAATGTGAATATTTGGTCTTTGGTCGATCTTGTTGAATACACGAACGGACCTAAAGATCGCTGAGCGATGAACACGGCCAATTGATTTGAATTACAATTGTCAATATACGTCTACTTCACTCTGTAAAACCAAGCCGCCGATCATCCTACATTTTTGCTTGCATTAGAACTTTATATATGTATATACTTACACTTAATTTGTTAAACTACTTTTATTATATTAATAAATATAGCTTTCACTTATTGCTAACACTTTGCTAACAGATCTGACGGGTAGGAAGCCACACTGGCATTTGCCGACTAAATGACTAAATTATTACATTACAGAACGGTTTAAGACCTTCACATAGCACGTTTCATGTCGTGCAAGGCATAGGATCATCATTTTTGTAGATGGGGCATATGGAGCTGATGGTCCAGTCATCGGGCATGCTCCCTTTCACCCATATTTGGTTGATGCATGCGCCCTACCAAAACATCACTTCCCTATTTGAAGAGCTTTGCAAGTAACCCATCTGATCCTCCGGCTTTCTTGTTCTTACGCTTATTTATAGCCCGGCCCACCTCTTCTATACTGGGTGGTGGATACTTTATTATGCTTGTCAGTAATTACTGACACTTATTCAATTTTGTTAAATTGGAAATGTTTTAATTTTCTTAAAAAAAATCCTCAGTCCAGAAATAAAAACAACCTTTCGGATTTATTTTAAAGACGTTATATTTCAATCACAGCACGGAATACAAAGAATTTTTATGTTTTAATGAATTTTGTAAGTGTGTTTGTTTAAGTTTCTTCATTTTTGTTTTCAAAATTTAACGTGTTTTTGTTATTGTATTTGTATATGTGATGTATTTTATGAATGTGTAGCAATTTTTATTTTAATAGCGTTTTCCTTCATAAAATCTTTTTTTTTTTTTTTGTTTATTTAATATTTAATAATATAGCGAAATCAGGATAGTTAAAAGACACACATTATTATTCTGAGATTTTGCATTAATCTTAGATAGGAAGGTTGTTCTGTTTGCTTGCTATTTATAGGTAAACACGTAGCAACTAATATTGGAACTACATTATTTGATATTTAAGATAAAGGGTACACTAAACATATACATTAATTTCTGTGGCTCTTTAGTTATCTATTTTAGTTATTATAAGAGCTCACATTAAGGAACAACAATAAGAATCTATTGTGATTAGAAATAAAACGACATTAATTATCATAAAATATACACCTAAGCTTACATCAATTTTGTAAAACATAAATATAGCTTTATATAGTATATAGTATAAACAAAAAATAATCTCAGAAATTTGTATATTGCAATAAGAGCAGATTAAGCAAACCATCACTTTTATACGGATCTGCATAATCTTAGATCGTCGTCAGCCTTTGGGAAAGGGGTTTGGTTTTTTTTCATTTTTGTCAAATATGTTTCTTTTCTCAGTTCTGCAAAACTTTATAAAGCCGTAAAATATATTTCGAAATATTGGTGGATAATTCGTGGTTTTGCAGGTACAAAAGAGCCTTTTTACAACTAGTATATATAGCCTCTGGAGGGAAAAACTGCGCGAGCGGGTAAATAGGCAGGATCATGCTGATTTCTGTAATGACGAGCTATAAAGACAGCCAAAACCTGAAATAACAGACATTTTAGTAGATGAAAATGTTCCTCGTTGTAAATAATGTAAAAAGAAATTTAGTATTATACAAATAAATAAGAAAATTAATAGTAAATTTTAATAAGCAAATAAAACTAAATGAATTAAAGAACCAGGGTCTGGTGAGTTGGAACTCTCAACCATTTCTGTGTGCGTCTTTTTAATCGGTAGGAATGGAGGAGATCTATAAATTTTCTCTCGAATTCGAAAGGCTAAGATGAGAGAGATTTTTTTCATTGTAGAAACTTCCTCGCAGGAAGCAGTACTCCAAAAAAAAAAATATCTGGATTCCAACCTCAGACTATCCAACGAACTAGCCATTTCAATGCGGGGATTACTAGTAATATACAGTGATTTTTTTAATATCGTTCTAACTTCATATGACTTTTTGACATTTACGAATCAGCCATACCCATAGGTTTTCAATGATGCTAAGATCCGGAGAGTACAGTGCCAAGGCAATCGCAAGAAAAGCTTTAACATCATGGCGGCAATTCTTATTATTTTTCCCTTCTCGTGCGGTTTAAGCTTTTTTGTCCTTCATCTATTGTTTTTCCTTAGGAGGCATGATTTGAGACAAAACACTGTATGTTGACACCACCCTACTCGTATTTTCTTCGCAATCTTGCGCATAGAATCCCCTTTTGAATGATAGGCCTCAATGTTTTTGCTATTTTCACCGCCTTTAACATTTTGTTTTTACATATTTTTACTGCAAACACGACGAAAAAACTTGTAATAGCGTTCACTAATTCAATTTTGCATAAGTGAGAAGAAAGATAAGATAAGATAACCAATGATTTCTTCAGGAACTTTAACTGGTCACTATGCTTCCTCGATAGTGACGTTGATATGATTACAAATTTAATTGTTTCGCAATGAGAAACTTTGTTTCGAATAGAGTTCGTCTTCGGTTCCAACGCCCTTCTGCAATAAAACTCCTTGTCAGCTCGCAAGAAAAAGCGAATTTGCTTGCAGTTAACAGTTTGCTGTTAATTCGACGCTGTAAGAAAGTGTCATGACTCCTCCTGTACTTAAGAGCGTAAACGATTTTATGGGACAAATCTCGATATACACAAATTCGCTGCCTAGGATACTATGGCCCCAATTGTTCTGCAGAGGTGTTCTTCAACGCTGGCAAACCCGTTGCGTAAGCTTTTCCATCTATTCCACTCTACTGGTATCTTTATGAGTGAATGGAAAACAGCATTTGTCCAGCCTGTCCCTAGAAAAGGTGAATTTGCTCCCCGCCCCCCCCCCCCCCCTCTAACTATCGTCCAATTACATTTACATCCTTTCTTTGAAAGGTCATGGAAATCTGATAAATTATCAGCTCTAGAAATATCTTGAAGAATGAAAGATTCTTAATGACCTGCAGTATGGCTTTATTAGCAATAAGTCCACTGGTGATCTGATGGTATATCTCACCAAATAATGGCATAAATTTATACAGCGTTTTTAGAAAGTGAAATTATTGCACTTGATATTTTAAAAGCATTTAATAGAGATATCTCTTTCTCGTTGGGTTAGAAACTACCTTCACAATACAAAATGTGTTGGATGGTTTCAAGTCTGAAGTTCATAAAATAAGTGCTGGTGTGCCACAGGGCTTCGTTCACTGATCTTTTGTCTGAAACTTCTTATCTCAGCTTCTCATATTCATTTCCAGATTCAGGTCCTTGTGTTTCGATAAAATTCTCTTGGATAGAATCCAAAAGAGTTTTAAAAATGATACGGGATAGTAATATAACAGACACATTTGAATCTCGTCTTTCATTATTTTAACGTTATTTTTATAAACAGAGCTCAAGTGAAATAGCCAGTTGCAGTCCTCCCCTTTAACAATAGAAATGTAATACTCGCACTTCAGAGAGTGCCCATCTATTTACCCTTGAGCTTAAACTTCGGACGTACTGTTAAATTCATAGATTCTTTCTTAAGCCGCACTACATAAATGTGGAATGCTTTACCCTCCTATTATAATATTCAGACATTCAAAACCAATGTGCCTCGGTATCTCCTTTTAAATCCTTTCCAACTTTTTTAAACGCTCAAACATTAAAAGAAAAAACATAAACGGCTTTAATCTCAAACCTATTAAGTCTGAAGCAATCACTCTCTCCAAAAAGCTAATTTCGTGTTCCATTGAGTAACAATATCGCAGCAAAATAATGTCGTGTCAACACATGCTTTAACCGAGCAAATAATTTTAATATCAGCAATGCTACGAGTAACTTTGTCTTAATTTCTCTATCTTAAGTTCTAAGCGCTCTTCGGCAAAGATCTGACAGAGTTTACAAAGAATGAAGTGTAGGCCGATAAGGCCGATCGCTCCAGCTGGCGGGGGAGTGTTTAGTTTTTATTTTCTAAAGAGTATACATGAAAGACTCGTGTGTTTATATCCCACTTCTGACATCATGTAAAAGTCGTTTTATGTTCGCATGTCTGCACAAGAAAGTGCTATTGCAAATTTGAAAACCTTCGGAACTCCTTCATGAGAACAATGAGGAGGATAATGAAGTAGGCAATTAATAGTCGGCTAAAGCTAGTAAAATATAGGTTGGAATTTCCCTCCGTTTTATTTCTGGAAAGCCCAAAGAAAATGTCATCAGAACTAGGCTTTCAAATTAAACATTGAAAACAAAAACTCAAGAGTAAAAAAAAGTATAAAATTTGATTGTAACTAGAAATTAGTATAAAATAAATAAAATCAAAAATCAGAAAATGTATTAACAAAGCTGAATTTACATCTCACCTAAAAAATAATTTGTTCTCCCAGCGGTTTCGAAAATTAAACCCCATAGATAAACTAAAAATAATTTGTTTCATCCCTTAAATAACGTTAAAAGCTTAAAGTTAGTTTACAAGCACAAAAAACACAAATGGTTAATATTTCGTTTAAATAAAATTTTCGATTAATAACACTGGCGCGTTTTTGATAATTTTCTTTTGTATTGGAAACGGATATTTTAAACACACATACACACACACACGGGTAGCATTTTTTTTTTTTAAACATCTTTCATGTTAGAATTTATCTTAACACATTTTCAATCGTATGTATTAACTTAAAGCGATGTCAAAAACTGTGGAGAAAATGAAGATGAATGGAGAGAATCTCTATTTTAGAGGAATGCACTTGGCAATCCTCGAGGATCCTTTTGATTTCGATAGCGAACAGTTAACCAAACACCAACGAACTGTTAAATAAAGTTAGTAAATGGAATTTAATAAAAATTATTGGATTAGTTAATGTTAGTTTGGGTTAATAATTATTATATGTGCGTGTCATGTCATGAAACTTACCTCAGTGAAACTGAAAAATATTCCAACACCTCCGCATAATTTGAAAGCATAGTCAATTTTATCTTCGAGCATTGGTAAACACGGTGGGCATTGGCAACTCGAATCGAACGAACCACCACAACATTGTTTATTGACTATATCACAAGAGGTATCATCAGTCGAGATTGATGTTGAATTAAAGCCACAGCAAAAGAAGGTGTCTTGGACTTCTTTTCGGATTGAATTTGGTACATTATTCCATCCTTGTTCGGCCAATTCCTGTTGTTGGGACGAGTTTACTGCCAAACACGAGCTGGCAATTGAGAATTGAATGAGGAACAACAGAAAAAGGATGATCATGTACTATTTATCTGGTTAAGGATTATAACTTGTTTAGCTAAAGGAATAAATACATTTTTTTAAGATTCTGTTTTGGTCAATATAAAGGTTGTGCATGATATTGATCTATTTCATTTTCAAAATTAGTTTTATTAAAAAAAAAAAAATCAGTTCCTATCCCAATGAAAAAAATTGAGAATTAATTTTCTTTTTAATCTAAAAAATACTTTTTTGAAAAGGAGCTTCTAAATCAGATCAGTCGTTCACTCTATCGATAAAAGCAGTTTTTGTTTCGTTCACTTAAATGTAAGTTATTACTCCAATAATACACAGAATGTTTTATTATTAAAATCTTTACCGTTGTATTGAAAGCTGAAAAAGTCTCAAGTCTAAAGAAAATCGTTTTAGTCATTTAGTCCTTATTGTAGCTTGAGACACAAAAATCCGAATCCCGAACTCACTTCATGATATCATTTGATTAAAATCTCGGGTTCAATTTATATAAACGAAATTGCCCCATAGTACTTTATATCCCAAATAAAAACAATATTCCAAATTGAAAATTTCACGCTTCGAGGAATTTGTTCGCAAGCTTGTTAATCTAGATTAATCTAATATCCTAAGCAAGCTTATGCACATTATATATGTATTAGCATGTCTTTTGTTAGGAAGTCTTTATTTTAAATCATTTACAAGAGTAAATTTAAAATTTTGAGGGTAAATTTTAGTCTCGTGAGTATGATATAACTCGATTCCATAATATATTTTTTTTCTCAGTGCTTAGCTTTTTTATTGGCATTTATAATAAATGTCTTTATTCGAATAACTCGCAAATGAAATACATTTCTATTAAGACACGTTTTCTTAGTCTAAGGGCTTTATCTTTGGGATAAGGCAGGACGTGAACAGCGAAGGTGAGGGATCCAATCCTCCTCTTTTTCTTCATTGCAAAGGCTGCAGAAATCGTCAGAATAAATTCCAAGCCGCGTTGCGTGCTTGGCTATCAAACAGTGTATTTTTATAAAACCTATGGCGATCTTCTTAAAAATATTTGATTGATATCACGTTTTCTTTAAACCAAGACAGGGATTCCTAAATGGCCAAAAGTTCCACTGGTCATGCTACAGTGATTGGGAAGATAAGATGATTGACTTAAATTTAGGTCTGTCTGAGTATACACCTCCACCAACACCGTCATTAGTTTTTGATCCATCGGTAAAAAAATGGATTGAATCATCTTGCAGGAATGTCATGTCCTCCTAGATTTCTCTAGAAGGGATGGTTATCTGAAAGTATTTATCAAATTGAATCTGAAGAATGTTGAAATCGATGCTACTTGGAAGTGGCCAATTTCATTATTGATCCACTGCAACGAGGATTTTAGAAGAATAGCTGTGTTTGCAGCCATTTGTGTGCCGAATATATCAAAGAGTGTTATATGGAACAGAATGTCCAGTGCAGCGGAGGGAATCGTGCGGAACAAACTGACATTAGCCGTTTTTATTTGGCAATCTGGAATCTCTCTCCGATCCGGAATCCCAACTGAACACTTTTTCTTGATTCTGAATTTTTTTGTGATTGTATATGTATGTGAAACATAAAATGCGTACCATAATCAAAATCAAAAAAAAATGTTTGTTGAAAGATACACTTCGCACAATTTGGATACAAAAAATCACAGCTGTTGAGTTTGACGTTTATGTGTGAGTGCTTCTGGTTTCGATTCTGATTTCAAATCCAGAAGCAAATTTATCTTCTTTTCAGAATCAGAACTGTCATTTTTTCCCAAGTGAACACTTTCACAAGGGTCCGGAAGGCTTCCGGATTGCCAAATAAAAACGACATTACTGTTTTTTGGTAGAGCTATCCACCACACCGATGACTGAGGTGTATAGCCAGTGAGTGATGCGGGGTTGGAGCATCCAACTAACTTTCTTGAATGTTAGGTTTCCAACTTAACTTCTTATCTAGAATTAGACCCAAGTGTTTTGCTTCATTGTAGAATGTTAGTGGTATACCTTTAATGGAAGGGCCAGTGTTTAGTTTAACTTAGAGTGCCCGCATGGGGCCAGTAAGTTAGTTGTAAGTTATTGATAAGTAGGCTAGTTTTACGAATTTTTGTCTAGCATTAAGATAGTTATAAGATTGAAGTAATGTAAATAAAAATGAATTATAAAAAAAAGGGCCAGTGTTACGTACTGAAGAAAGGAACAGTCTTTGCATTTTTTTTATATTAAACGCTCAAGGGTTATGAATACCCTTATAATGTTAAATACAGTGCGAGCAATTGAATTGCGATGCAACTTGATTTTGAATGTCCGCACATTGTGAGTGGGAAATATTTAGCCGGGTAAAGCATTCCACATTCGCGTAGTGCGGCTAAAAAAAGAATCTCGGTTCGCGCCTAAGAGTAAATTGACGAGCATTCCTACAAGTACGGGTATTATAGTTGATTTGTTTGAGGTGCAGAATGCAACTGGCTATTTCACTATTAATAAATTTGTTCTATAATGCATTACATTTAGTTTTGTTTTTTTTTTATATATAGAAAATATCTCCTTAATATAGCTTAGAAGTTATTTATAACTAGCCGTGCGTCAATATGTATGTCCAAAATATCTGTTCAGTAAAACTGAAGTAAACTAACGAAGTTTGATGGGTTTAGCTCCGATTTTACTGGAAATTTAAATTGACTGCAGTCATGGTTCAGGAGTAAGCCTAAGTTCAACCCAAAAGCTCGAGTCATTTGGCTGTAAGACAACTGGACAACAATTACTTTGTATACCAAACGTATTTTAAGCTCACAAAAATGAGAGTGTAGAATAAGAAAAAAGCTTTCTGCATACCTTGAATAGTATGACCATATATTATAGGTACCAAATACTTTATAAATCTTCTAAGCAAAAGAGAACTTAACATAATATTGTGCACTTAAACATCTATATTTTGTACACACATTATATAGAGCGATAATTCTGTAAAATTCATTTAAACTAAGAGGTTCTTTCTAATTATGAACCAAATTGAATGTTTGAAATGAATATTCTTCAATTGCATAGAGACTTAAATGAATTTTCAAAATAGCCCTTAAATGTTAGTTCAAAAAAATTGCAATTGCATCCATGTGATATCTTTTGGAATCATCACTGGACTAGCAAGGACTTTGAAATTACCGCATTTTTAAGTTTAGTTTATCTTACATAGACTTTTTTGATAAAGGCAATAAGAATTTTATCTTAAAAATTCCTAACAAGTGACTGCGGAAATCTGTAAATCTGTAAAGTCTGGATTTTTAATGACCTCAAAAAGGGACTTGATAACATAATACCTACATAATTATGTTCACATGCTACTGATCGACATTTATTCCTTACGTATAGCGAAGAAAATATTTATGCCAAGCATTAAGTTGCGATGACAACATAGCAAATGAATTTTTGATGTCTTTTCTTATCTAATCATTCGGACCGCAAACTTGTTAGTGTGCAAATTATTCATAAATCGAAAGCAAGTCTTAGGTAACTACTTTGCTTGCCGTCCAATGGATTTGGTTGCCCAGAACCGATATAAAAAATCTATTTATAGGAATCAAAATTTCCAACTGGAAACAAATTTAAACATAGCTAGTAGCTAACTATTCCAATTAAGGGTCGATATGTAAATTATCATTTTATTCAAGAAGCTACTGATAAGAGAAAGTAAAAATGGAAATATTAATCAGAAGAAAATTACGTGTGACCTAAACGTTGACCTGCTAATGCAAGATAGTTCCTTTCTGGTATTTTTTTTAAATATGTAAATGATAATTCCTAAATAGGTAGATAGGTATTTGAAAAGGATACAAAAAACAGCATAACTTGATGATGTTTAACAGCTCCCGCCAGTCCCAGCATCGATATTAATATAAGAATAACTCCACATGCCAGGATGCCACTGACAATGGGTAGATTTGTAACAATGGAAGCTGCACGTCCATAAACACCAACTCCAATCAATAGGAAGCCCACAAGCTGCAAGACAATACAATTATCATATAAAAAATTTCATCGAAGATTTTACGGGAATAACAAAAGAAAAATCGATAGAAACACAAAAGTTAGTGTATGAGAAGGTTGGGGCTTGAGGAGAATGTTCATGTTCAACTTACCACATAAAGAATATTGAGTGCAATAAGAGCGTTTTTCGAGCACGTAAAACCTCCGCACATTGTCGATAAACTATTTTAAACACTCACAAGCAATCAAACAATGTAATTTTAACTTTTTCAAGTTTTTAAAATGTTGATTTTAAAGAATTTTCGATGAATGATGTGTTGATAGACAAATGAAATATGTGCTTTTTCTTTTCTTCGTCTTTTTTTTGCAATTACAAAACTTGATGTAGAATGTAGTGCACCTGCAATGCCATTGGCAACTCTCACTTTTGTTTGACTTGATTTGTGACAATTTGACAACTGGCACAAAAGAAAAAACAAAAATGTTGTGCAAGAGTAAAATGCAAATTAGGACAGTGTGTGTAAGTGCGATAGATGTATATTTTTTAAATTTCGAAGAGACTTATTTTTCTTGAAAGATAGATGGCGACTCAATGTCGATAAAAATTCATTACACTACAGTCTAGTGAAATATAATTTTTTAAACGCGGAAAACCCGGATAAACCTCAAAAACGATATATAAAGCTGATAAAATTATCTCACGCATTTATTACGGAAAGGGAAGAAATAAACCTGATAAACTAAGAAATTCTCCAAATTGTTTAAAATGTTTTTTTTTTAACTACTTGCTTTATTTTCTTATAAGTAAGAATACAGTCACTTTTTAAATTAAAATTCAATATTTTACATTTTTGATAGCATCACTGTCGAACAACTGATTATTTCCCACATTTACGCAAGTATTTCTTAGGAGGTGTTTATGAAAATAAATGGCGGAAAGAAATATCTTTCTGCAAAGCGGAAAATAATCTAGTTGTATGAATACCCTTATTATGAAACGCGAAATCTGAACTTGACCGCGTCGAATTAATACTAAGTTTTCACCAAGAGATAGCCCTGGATTTAAGTGCATTTACCATAAATCTCGTAGATTTTCTGCTAAGTGACGTTTACTAACTATGATTAGCGAAGGAATAAGAAATATAATTGTCAAACTTGTTTTGTTTTATCAAATAAATGAAACAAAAGTGCGAAGTGCGTGTCTTCACGAGTTGTCAAAGCATTTGTTTTGAAAGCAAAGCAGTTTAATAAAATGAGAACTACGGAAGGATTTAAGGTCATACGTGAATTTCGAAAAGTCATATAGGTGCATTTGACAGACGGGCAATAATACGTGAATAGGAAAGGGTATTACTCCAATAATGTGCAAGTGGCATACATACAGCTTACTAAAAATTATATAAATATAAATCCAAACATGTTTTAATTTCGTTTCCTTGTCTTTTTATCCTCTGTACATAGGAAGTTTGTGACGTCAATTTAAAAATAAGAGATACGTCAGTGGCGTGAAAGCACACATAATTCCGCAAGCAAATGACATTTAGGCAGACACATAATATAAAAAAGAGATGGCTTACTTGTTGTAGTAGATTTTTTAAAAGGATTTTCAGGTTGTTGAACTGGAACTGTTGAAGTGCTGGGAACGTTTTCCTTTATTGGAATCAAACCTGTAGTTTATGATTTCCTAGTGGTGCATTAAAATTTGGCTCATTTGGTTGAATTGATTCGTCCGGTGTAACATCTGTGAGATTTTCATTTGGAACCTTTGTTGCACTGGTAGCTGGTTTATGTGTTTTTGAACGTATATCCGTTATCCAGTTTGATGAAGTCGTCCCATTTTTCTGGTAATAACTCCTGGTCTCCATAACATTTTATTCGAGTATTATCTTGCTTAAAACCTCTCTCCCACGCTTTGGAGTTGAGGTCGCTTAAACTTTCTATTGAACGAAGATGTTAAATTTACTTTCGTCTGTAAATATAACCTTATCCCAGAACGAATTGCCTTTACCCAAGTGTACCATAGCCTCGCTTTTCGAATGTATAGCTTTTATGTATATGTAGTTTTGTTTTATCAAATTGTTTTAACACGTACTGAATTGAGGAACGCGGACTTTTCACAATTTTCGCGATTTCTCCCAGAGACTTTTTTCATTCCTCAAGTCGATAAAAATTTTCCTGTTAGCCAACGGAATTTGCTTTTTTTAGTTGACATTTTTATTTCCTTGGGACAAAAGAATGTTTTTGACTAAAATATTATTAAAAACACTTAAACTTACCGAACCACAACGCAATTCCTAATTACACACTTTACATTTGTCAACTATTGCAAAAGAGTGGTCTGTACGGAAACTTTTTTGTCTCCATTTGACAGACTCGCCCGATCATAATGATCATAACAGTATCCTTCGTAAATAAAAAGTCTTGGAATTTGGTTAAAAAAAATGAGGGTAGAAAACATATTGAAAACATTATTCTCGTTCTGTGTTCTGTTGCGAGGCAAGAGGAATATTAGGATGTCGGTAAGGTGGTGGGGTAGGAAAAATAAGGAAAGGAAAGGAATTTGGAAAAGGAACAGTTCAGAGAAGGGTAGGAGTGTTAAGTTTCAAGTGACACGGCCTGCTTGCGATGCACAGCTTAGCTCGCCGGAATGGGGGGGGGGATCTTGTCACCGAAACTCAACTTCACCAGCAACAAAAACACAAATCAGGCCTATGAATAAAACCAAATTCATCGAAATTGACAGCGGACGGACGATTACCACTTCAAGGCACTGCTGATGTTGATGCAGTGTTGCCAAACCCACCCAACCATAGGAATCCGGTGGCCATTTTTGGATTCCCCCAAGCATAGGACGATGCTTGCGTTCCGGTCACTCCATCTTCACCTCGATAGCTTAGCTACCATCCACACCCCTGAAAACGTTTGCTCAAAATAGCATGATTTCCTTCGAGAAATCAGTAAAACAAATTTTTTTCATCTAATAGAGACGTCGTTGTGACAAATTTTATTATTTTTACCGATAGAGTACAAGTAAAACATGGGCTCTTTTTAGCTTGAGATAAATGTAATAATAAAGAAAAATTAATTTAAGTAAAGTTTATGAGGAAAAAAAAACAAAATCTAATTATAATCTTTTCTTTTCTTCTTTTTTTTTTTTTCTTGTACCCAGTTAAAGAAGCAATAGAAAACAACGTGAGGAAATAAGATTCTCACCAAGGACGATCATACAAAACTCCGAAAAGTAGCCTTTTTAACACGCAGGACTACTTGAAGAACACGATTACTTCCTACCTACTAAGAGCTCTATGAAGGTGGGTTATGTAAAACAAAAAAAATTAACGTACAAAAAAAAAGAACGGAGTAATTCCAGACGACAGACCTTGAAAATCAATACTTCCCACTTACACTTTAAGTTATAATATTTATAAGAATTAGAATCATGAATATATAAATAAAATCAAGCAAAAATAATGAATTTTCAATATTTAATCAGAAAAACTAACTTTAACGTCTCGTTTGTTTTTTTTTTTTTTTTTTGGTTTTTAGGACAATCACGAACACAAAACAGCAACGAAATGGTTTTTTTTAAAATAGAGGGACGTAAAAGGTCCTTTTCTAACTCAATGTGAAATCGAGTGAAGTTCTTCGATTTTAATAAAAACCTGGGACCCTACAAGAGAGGGTATTCTGTTGAAGGACTATCCAGATCCACTGATTTTATCGTTGGTGTCGCAGTTCACCCTTCCGCTTATGTCCCAAGACAAAACTGTCAAAGTGGCTGTTAATCGGATTTGCTGCGGTCTGAGGATACTGCCAATGTAGCTGCAGTGGTCGCTCCAGTGAAGATGCTCACCAAAGTCAGTAATACAAAAATTGCACCAACAAAAATTTTTTGAGGTGGCGGCCCAGCGCTCCGCTGGCAAGCTGGTACCGCCAGAACAGTACAATGGGATGTGTATTTATCCTAAATTGAAACACCGCGTTTAGGCACATATTCTTAAGTCAAGTTGGTCACTTAAAACTCACCTCACTCTTAGTTCTATCCAAAAGAAATAATTTGAGAGGCAGCAACTTGCCGCACTCAGAAAATCGATGGAAAGCAATTTCAAATAACACACTGTATTTTATATTAAAACTATAAAACGCAAACAAAAATAAAATTAAAATCCAACTCGCAATTTCACAAAAAAAATAGTTTCCTTACTTTTAATTTTAAATTTTAGAAAAAATGTGGATTATTTCCACCGAAAAAAACAATTTCTTCCGACCAATACGAAATACACTGTGTCATCCGTCTTTAACCTAATACAGCAATATGACATTTAACTTTTGAAGGACTAGCCAACGAACAGGCCACTTTTTTCCTCGTCAAATTTCTCCTCCCACATCTATAGCATCGTATGATTCCATATGCCCGCTAGTTTGCTGATTTTAGTTTTTTAGAGATGTCATTGTATTTGTTTACAGACTACTCTCTTTTCACTTCAACTCTCATTTTTACACTTGGCAAACCATCTCCTCCGCCATATTGTCAAATTGGCTCATTCCATTACTTAACAGATGGCGCGACTTGAAATTTGTCTACACATGACATCAGCAATTTGCGCAACTCATTTCCTTCCATATATTTTCCTAAAATTCTTCTAAAAATTCTTTAAGTGTTTTTTTCGGGACCAAAAATCATACGGCTTATTCGATAGTTTTCCAAACTATTTGTCTTTAATTATAATAACCTCACCAAATGACATAAAACACCTACCTCACCCAATAATAGTCAACTGTCAATCTCTACACAAACTAGTTATCTCTCCTATGTTGACGTTTACAAGAGAATTAAAAAGTTGAGAGATCGAGACTGGGTTGAAAAGTTAGTCATCTCTTTTTAATTCGTCTTTGTGATATGCCATTCACAAGTCAGAATTACTAACAAATAACAAAACAATTAAACAACAGCGACAGAGACCCCAAGAGATTTAATATATTATTGGTAAGTTTTGTTTGGTTATTATTATTTATTATTCTTTTTTCTTATTCAAACTTACTTTTTTTTTCAGATATTCGTGAGGGACTTCACCTAGCCCGGTGGTTGCAACAAATTTTGTTTGTTTCTAGGATAAACTCCAAGATAACGAACAAAAAAAACGCCGTGGCGAGGTTCCTCTTGCCTCTGGTTGCGCTAGTGACGTGGGGAGTCAACCCACCGAGTACCATGCCGGGCAAACAAAAAATATCTACCGAAAGTGCGCCATAACCTGGAATTTTGGCTTGGGTTTCGTCCTGAATGTGAGAACGGAGAACAGGTATGTATAATTACCTGAAGTAATGTATTTTATTTTATTGTTTTTTTTTTTTTCCAGAAAGCCATATTTTTTTTTTTTGTTTGGCCTTCAGCTAGCTCAAGCAATGCACCGATGCTATGATGATGCTGACTTACAACCAAAGAAGGAGAACAAAGTTATGGATTGCTGGTTGTGGGTGTTTTTGAGTCCGCTTCACCTGCATGTGCATCCTTATCGCCACCACGCATATATGTTTTCTATTTACACTGGTGTATCTTTGGAATTCAACACATCATCGATATATGAGTAAACTAAGGTACCCAAAATGCAATTTATACTAGTTCACTTATTTAGTTTTCGATTTGTTTTAGGGGATTTGCTAGACAGGTTCTAAGATAAGACCTCGGATCAAACGAACTACACCCTCTCGGCCTATGATATAACACCTAGCTGAGGAAAAGCTCCTTTCACTTTGCAGTGTCTTTTCATCCGCAAATCTACGGTCAATCGGTGAGCGCAAATTTGAAGAAAAGTTTTTATAAACAATTAGAGTATAAATAAAATAAATTAACGATTATTAGACTAAGAAAAGTAAAAGTATCACAGTTAGCAAAGTTATTTTTATTAGTAAACTAATTTGTAAATATCACAGAGGTTCGTAGTTTTTTATCATTGCAGATAGTTTATCACAGTCATTACTAAAACTAAAGAAAAAAAATATCACAGATGTTTCTAATAAAGCTAATTATAAATAGTTTGTAAATATCACAGATAATTTATAGTTTATAATCATTGCGGATTCTAATTATTAGTATCACAGGTGTAAATAATTAATAGTTAATAAATAAATAAATAAATAACAGTTAAGACAAAAGCATGCGATAAAGAGATACTAAATAAATTAATTTGTTTTATTCTATAAAGGAATTTTCAGGTACAAAGTGAACAAATATAAGGAAATAGAAGATTTATAGTGCAGGTACTATGTGCGTTTTAGTTTTTTTTTTTTCTAAAAACAAAATATAAAGGCTATCGCAAATTTTCTAAAGTGGTTTAACGTGAACAAAGAAATACATTCAAACATATTAAAATACGGATCTACGGATGTGGTTAAGTGAAGTTTGCGGCTTTTTCCTTGACTTTACATCTCATTTTAAAACGTTTTATTGTTTGGTATGGAAAATTTTCGCGGGATGAATTATTCAATGTTTTAAATCTTTTGCGTGAAAAATGCCAATTTTTCTTCCGCTAAATTCTCTAATTTCATACATCTGGTTGCCAACTTGTTTTGAAATACGGCATTTGATGTATTTTGGAGATAGTTTAGCGGACAAATATTTCGAGGAATCACTCAATATGAAATTCTTTTTGTAGACTTCCTGTCTGGGTCAAGCATCTATAGTACGCTTCACGGTTTCGCTCATGAAATCTAATATGTCTAGGAGTTGGTTTATCTTTAGCGCCTAGGCCACTGAGTTGGGAATAGGAAGGAGTCGGAATCAAATCGAGAGAACTCTTTACTCGATCGTTCGAGTTCTGAAAACCAGCCTTAGGGGGCACGTTGGATGAAGATCGAACATGTCTATTAGATGTGAGAGGAGAATGCATCCTCTGACGTCTCTCGGTAACATCCAGATTTTGATTTCTGCATTTCTAATCAAATTATGAAATTATTATTACTATGAATTGAAGCCGTCTTTAACGAGTTGAAAACGAAGCAACAAAATAATCAAAACAAAAATGGATTTGGATAACTAATAAGGTGAGTTTTACAAAAAAATTTTTTTTTTTCGAGAAAAAGTAGGAAGTACCTAGTATTGAATTTTAAAGCGTTTGTGTAAAAATATGTCCTAAACGGAACAAAAACAAAAAAATAACTTATCCTTCCAAAATTTTGAAGGTGTTTCTTCTTCGAAACAATTCCTAAATACTAAAGAATGCGTAACTTGTAATTATATCGAAACAACAACAAAAAAATTACAGAAAAAAAAAGTTTGTAACAAAAATAAAGGAAATCAAAAATAGAAAAACTTATACTCTGAAAAAACGTATTTCAAAGAAAAAAAAAACAAATAAAAATGATAATATAAGCAAATATTTGGCTTTAATTTCTCTTAATATTTAAGGTACTTTTTTAGTATTAACAAAAAAGAACTAAATAAACGAGAAAAAAAGCAACGAAAAAAAACGAAAAACGAAAATTAAGATTATTATCAAAAAAAAACTTGATGTTTTTATCCAAAAGCTTCTTTCTTTTCCCAAGAAACAAAGCTTTTCTTAAACCTAAAAAATTAACTTTGAACAAGCTTTCGTTAAAAGAAAAAGTTTATGTATTTTTTCCTTTCAAAAAAAAACTAAACTTAATGCGAAAACTTAATCAAATCAATGAAAAAACTATAACTCAACAACGAAAACGAAAAATTAAGAAATGTAACAAAAAAAACTTATTAAACGAAGAAAAATTAACGACTAAAAACTATCAAACGTAGATTATACGCAGAGGTAATTTTGAACTCCGCTCACGCTCTTCAAAAATTAAGTTTTATTCCTTTAAAACTTTCGAAAAAAAATTATTTATAAAAAAAACAGTACGAAGATATATGATTTAACAAAAAAAAACCAATTAAAGGATTTCCAAAAAAAATCAACGAAACGAACTTATAATTTTGAAAAAAGTTTTCAAACGAAAAAATTTAAATATATTTTTCTCAGTTTTCGGTTTTAACATGATGGTTCGGGGTGCTTCAGGTAGCGTCTTTGGTGGTTTCTTTTCGACATGTTGTGACCTTACTTGCAGCATCTTTGAATAGTTAGACTTCAGACGGACAAAAAAAAAAAAAAATCCCTTGAAGTGGTAATGTAGAAGGAAATACATAAAGTAGAACGACTAACACTTGTAGAAACAGAAACTATAAGAAGTTTGAACGGTGCATCGATGTTCGACGGCTCGTCAAACACGGTCACTGCGTTCAAGTACCTTAGCTAAATTGACTGGACAAAAAGGATAAGAAATTGAAAATATAGTAGATAGAAAAGTAAAAAAAATAAGTAAGGAATAGGAAAAAGGAAAACGATACCAAAACGTTGTTTATTGCTACTGCAAGTTTATGCTAAATGACGTCGCAAATACACCTAAGTACGTCAGGGACCTTCTTGATGCAGACATACGCATTTTTCAAAACCTTGCAGAAACCCTAAAGAAAACGTTAAACAAACACTAACCGCAGTCATTATGAATTTTCAAGAAATCGTCGCAATACATCTAGGTATGTCCTAGACTTTCCTGATGCAGACATACGATCCTTAAAAATTCATAATAAGTTTGGTTGAGGACTTGCACAAAAACGAAACTACAAAATTCTTAACATTAAAGCTAAGACGTTGGGCGCCATAATTTGTTGCGAGGCAAGAGGAATATTAGGATGTCGGTAAGGTGGTGGGGTAGGAAAAATAAGGAAAGGAAAGGAATTTGGAAAAGGAACAGTTCAGAGAAGGGTAGGAGTGTTAAGTTTCAAGTGACACGGCCTGCTTGCGATGCACAGCTTAGCTCGCCGGAATGGGGGGGGGGATCTTGTCACCGAAACTCAACTTCACCAGCAACAAAAACACAAATCAGGCCTATGAATAAAACCAAATTCATCGAAATTGACAGCGGACGGACGATTACCACTTCAAGGCACTGCTGATGTTGATGCAGTGTTGCCAAACCCACCCAACCATAGGAATCCGGTGGCCATTTTTGGATTCCCCCAAGCATAGGACGATGCTTGCGTTCCGGTCACTCCATCTTCACCTCGATAGCTTAGCTACCATCCACACCCCTGAAAACGTTTGCTCAAAATAGCATGATTTCCTTCGAGAAATCAGTAAAACAAATTTTTTTCATCTAATAGAGACGTCGTTGTGACAAATTTTATTATTTTTACCGATAGAGTACAAGTAAAACATGGGCTCTTTTTAGCTTGAGATAAATGTAATAATAAAGAAAAATTAATTTAAGTAAAGTTTATGAGGAAAAAAAAACAAAATCTAATTATAATCTTTTCTTTTCTTCTTTTTTTTTTTTTCTTGTACCCAGTTAAAGAAGCAATAGAAAACAACGTGAGGAAATAAGATTCTCACCAAGGACGATCATACAAAACTCCGAAAAGTAGCCTTTTTAACACGCAGGACTACTTGAAGAACACGATTACTTCCTACCTACTAAGAGCTCTATGAAGGTGGGTTATGTAAAACAAAAAAAATTAACGTACAAAAAAAAAGAACGGAGTAATTCCAGACGACAGACCTTGAAAATCAATACTTCCCACTTACACTTTAAGTTATAATATTTATAAGAATTAGAATCATGAATATATAAATAAAATCAAGCAAAAATAATGAATTTTCAATATTTAATCAGAAAAACTAACTTTAACGTCTCGTTTGTTTTTTTTTTTTTTTTTGGTTTTTAGGACAATCACGAACACAAAACAGCAACGAAATGGTTTTTTTTAAAATAGAGGGACGTAAAAGGTCCTTTTCTAACTCAATGTGAAATCGAGTGAAGTTCTTCGATTTTAATAAAAACCTGGGACCCTACAAGAGAGGGTATTCTGTTGAAGGACTATCCAGATCCACTGATTTTATCGTTGGTGTCGCAGTTCACCCTTCCGCTTATGTCCCAAGACAAAACTGTCAAAGTGGCTGTTAATCGGATTTGCTGCGGTCTGAGGATACTGCCAATGTAGCTGCAGTGGTCGCTCCAGTGAAGATGCTCACCAAAGTCAGTAATACAAAAATTGCACCAACAAAAATTTTTTGAGGTGGCGGCCCAGCGCTCCGCTGGCAAGCTGGTACCGCCAGAACAGTACAATGGGATGTGTATTTATCCTAAATTGAAACACCGCGTTTAGGCACATATTCTTAAGTCAAGTTGGTCACTTAAAACTCACCTCACTCTTAGTTCTATCCAAAAGAAATAATTTGAGAGGCAGCAACTTGCCGCACTCAGAAAATCGATGGAAAGCAATTTCAAATAACACACTGTATTTTATATTAAAACTATAAAACGCAAACAAAAATAAAATTAAAATCCAACTCGCAATTTCACAAAAAAAATAGTTTCCTTACTTTTAATTTTAAATTTTAGAAAAAATGTGGATTATTTCCACCGAAAAAAACAATTTCTTCCGACCAATACGAAATACACTGTGTCATCCGTCTTTAACCTAATACAGCAATATGACATTTAACTTTTGAAGGACTAGCCAACGAACAGGCCACTTTTTTCCTCGTCAAATTTCTCCTCCCACATCTATAGCATCGTATGATTCCATATGCCCGCTAGTTTGCTGATTTTAGTTTTTTAGAGATGTCATTGTATTTGTTTACAGACTACTCTCTTTTCACTTCAACTCTCATTTTTACACTTGGCAAACCATCTCCTCCGCCATATTGTCAAATTGGCTCATTCCATTACTTAACAGATGGCGCGACTTGAAATTTGTCTACACATGACATCAGCAATTTGCGCAACTCATTTCCTTCCATATATTTTCCTAAAATTCTTCTAAAAATTCTTTAAGTGTTTTTTTCGGGACCAAAAATCATACGGCTTATTCGATAGTTTTCCAAACTATTTGTCTTTAATTATAATAACCTCACCAAATGACATAAAACACCTACCTCACCCAATAATAGTCAACTGTCAATCTCTACACAAACTAGTTATCTCTCCTATGTTGACGTTTACAAGAGAATTAAAAAGTTGAGAGATCGAGACTGGGTTGAAAAGTTAGTCATCTCTTTTTAATTCGTCTTTGTGATATGCCATTCACAAGTCAGAATTACTAACAAATAACAAAACAATTAAACAACAGCGACAGAGACCCCAAGAGATTTAATATATTATTGGTAAGTTTTGTTTGGTTATTATTATTTATTATTCTTTTTTCTTATTCAAACTTACTTTTTTTTTCAGATATTCGTGAGGGACTTCACCTAGCCCGGTGGTTGCAACAGTTCCCACTTCATCTATTATATTACTCATTGTCATTACTATTTTTTTTTTTGCAAAAATATAAAAAAACTAGTTTACTGTACGGAGACTTTTGGAGTATGTGTTGTGTACGTTCAACAAATAGGGAAAGTTAGTTCCATTTTTTATTTTATTTTATCTTTACTACAATGAGGTTTTTATTATTTTCTAAAAATAAATACCTAAGAACATTGTATAGTAATAATCTGCGCAACAATCTGAGTAGGTATATCATGCGCGCGCATGTTTTTTTGTATTACTGGAAAATTAATATGCCCGGCTAGCTCAGTCGGTAGAGCATGAGACTCTTAATTTCAGGGTCGTGGGTTCGAGCCCCACGTTGGGCGAAGCATTTTTTATTTAAATATAATGTTTGAATGAATAAGCATTAATGAAAATTGGGGAAAGATGCTCGCTGAAAAATGAGTTAAACTCAAAATATCACTCCCAACTCCAGCAACAAAAATAATCTGAAATTCTCAAAAAAAAAAAAGAAAATAAAAAAAATTCAAAAAATTTCATTTAGTTAAAACCGTAGACCCGTGTACTGGGCACTCAGTGCCCAATCCATTTTTCAAAATAAACTTAAACATTTTTTACACTGGAACATACCAAGAAGACATACATATCGAGCCTTAACCGCCATTTTATCGTAAGCGACATTTTTTACAAAATCAAGTTAATTATGCGATTTGACAGCGAATGCTATTACGCATCTTTCCATATCATTTATTTTTCAATACAACTTTTTAACAAAAAGTTACACAGAAAACAAAATTTATCGTAAGCGACACTGATATCTTCTATTTACAGCTAAATATCGCAAATGACATAGGAGGTAGAGTGTTGTTGATATTTAATCAGCTTTGCTGAATTATCCAATTGATGCTACTTTTGTATCAGTGTACCCATCGGTCACTGTAAGGAATAGTTCATTTATAGGAGAGTGAGTAGCTATCATGTTTGGATGCCGGGAGAGTTCATGTACAATGGTCAGTTGCGTACGCAGAGAAGGTTAAGTATTTCAGAATGAAAACCTATTTAAAAATGCGTAGCAGGGCATAGTTCATAAAAACAAAAAGTCAGTCAGCATGTACCATCATAAATGCTTAGACAATATTGGTGAAAGGGGTTATATAATACGCAAAGTTTTTAAAAGTAGTTTTATTTCAATATTTATTTAGATATGGAAACAAATGTGGAAGGATGAAACCGAAAGTGCAATACCAGAAATTGTTCTATCCTCATTTAAGAAAACATTTGAAGTTCTTTGTGTGCTACCATGTGACGTCTGCTAAGCCAGAACGTTCATTTTCAACTTTGAGACGATTAAAAACGTGGCTGAGTGCCACAACAACTGAGACCAGGCTCAATGGATTAGCTTTGTTGAACTTAAACAAAGAAATCGAAGTTAAACCTAAAGATGTGGTGAATGCATTCGCAAATAAAAAAAAAAGAAGAATGGATCTAATTTTTTCACCAAATTACTCGTATCATACTTAAATCAGTTTTTTCAGATAAAAAATATAAAAAAAAAAAGTTTACAAAGAAATAAATGAATAAAATTCATTTCATACTCGTAACTTATTCATACATATATGTGGTATTTGGTAGAAACATGATAATTCCATAAAATGATTTGCATCCTTACATTCACTTCATATCGAGCTCGAACCTAAACGGGTAAACCGATTTTCTTAAAATTTGGAACATAATTTTTCAAAGAATATTTTCAAAAGTTTTCCAAATTTGAAGAAAATCAGTCAACCCGTTTCAGCCCTAGCTCCATGTAAGGTGGACGTAAAAACGCAAATTATTTTATGGACTTATCATGTTTGTACCAAACACCACAGTATATGTAAGTATATGTATGTTATAAGGTGGTTGATAATAAGAATGTCTTTCATTGTTTGATAGTTTTAGTGATACCTTGAGGTCAAACCGTATTTCTGCAGTAGCTAGTAATCAACATCTTGAATGATGTTATAAGACCAAGTTGAAAATTTCCCAAGCAAAGTACCTTGATTTGAAAGGGCTTTATGAAAAAAAACTATTCCTGAACGGTGTCATGACGAGAACTTATCTTTGAGATTTAAACCTACGATCAAGGATGTCTTAAGTTAAACCGACGAAGAAAATAACAAAGACAACTAAATACTTAAATACCCTTGAGTTTTTTTTTAAATTTTTTTTTTTTTTTAATTAAGAATATTTTTTGTCGCTATTTTTTATTAATTTAAAAATAAAATAATAAATTCCACTAAAAATAAACAAATAATGTGAATTTTTCATTAAAATAGGATTTTTTTTGTATTTTTTTAATTTTATCGTAAACGCCAAAATTTGATTATGAGTTAATAGTTAGTGAACACAAAAACTATCGTAAACGCCAAAAACGTTAAAAATAACGTAAATTTGGCAACATCAGTGTTCAGTTTATAGTCACTTAATTGCATTTGCAAAAATATAACTGAATACTGAAAATAAGCTCGTTCGGATTTGTAACTCAGGAAGAAAACAAAAAAATGTATTTCCTGTAAAATTTATATTTTGTCGCTTACGATAATTTGGCGGTTAGGGCTCGATATACTTAAATTATAGTGTAGTGTATAGATATACACAAAGCTGTACTTTTGAATAGTTTTAGTGTATATTCGCGACATAATGAGACTATAAACAAAATATACTGAAATCGCGTTCTTGGACACTCAGTGTCTTTTTTGTATGGAAATCATTGTCTTGCAACGTTTTCCTTATTGATTTTACAGCGGTATTTTGATATGAATATTTTGTACAGTCGAACACCTCTTACCTGCACTTTGCTGACCCTAAAATACAAGAATGAGATGCAGTTTAGCCACCTAGAAGATATAGTAACTGAAAAATATGAAATAGGTGTATGGAAAATTCTGGTATTTCGACTTACGGCTTATAGGACGTTGACTGTTTTTATATTTTTCACCGTTACTTTGACTTTTTCAATATTTTTGTACAGTCAAAGTCCTCTAAGACACACTTAGATATAAAACAAATGTAAGAGTGAAACAAGGTTTTAGCTGACATAATAATTGAAAAGTATGAACATTCACTTCGGGGAAAACCTTTGAAAGTTATGAAAAAATACACACAAGGGAAATTTCATTTTCAAATCTTTCGTGTTACAGGATATCGACTGTTTTTTGTAATTGTTTTGTTTTACATTTTACAACGGTAAAAATTGGTTTGTGCAAACAAGTGATTTCAGTGCGATATCTTGCATATTATAAAAAGTGATTTTTGTCGTTTCAAAAAGTTTTATTTATAAACTAAATTAAGTAAACCATTCCTTTTGATTTCTTCTTGTTATTTACGAGTATTCATTGTGTTAGAGAAATATGGATGCTATAGTGGAACGTGTTCTCTATCTGCTAAATGCATCTTCCAACCGGGATTTCACTGCAGCGGAGCAAGAATTTTTTGATGAAAATTACTCTAGGTTCCTACATGCAGAAGACGAGGAAGTTCCATGCAATGAATCAGAAGATGATGATAATGACATTGTATATATATTTTTATAGTACTCTCATGAATAGGAACGCGACTAGGCGAACCAAGCGGCACCATAATTACTAAATTAGCAGAGTTTTAACAGATAGACATTTAATACATGACAGTGACAGCAATAGGAATACTGTATATAAAATAGGAGAACAAAGGCACATACTATATACATTGGAGTAGAATGTAGGTGTGTGTGGGGATTTGGTAGTTGTTATTTTCTGTAGGCAAATATTTTCAAGGTCAATACTTTCAATACTTTTTTGGCGATTACGTATTTTTTGGGATAGAAGAAAATTATTTCTGTGCATATTGTCGTCTGAGTTATATCTTGTTCAAAAGAGCATTTTTGGCGAAATTTAGTTAGAAATGCAGTTTTTATAAATCAAACATGCTCTTTCGAATGGCGTACTCCATTTCCTTCCATCTCTTTTAGTTTTTAAGTTATGAAGAACAATTATGTTCAATAAAGCATTTTATTAAACATTTGAGTTCGACTACAGCTAAACGGCTCGGCCGATTTTCTTCAAACTTGGTAGATATGGCTTTTAATTTTTCCCCCCCGGATGTTTTTTTCTTTGGAATTTTTTTTCGAAATTTCATAAATATTTTTTTTTTCTCAAAAACTGTCCCACAGATTTAAAAAAAAAAAACATTAATTAAAGCTAGGCATTAATTAAAGCTAGGCATTGTATATATACAATGAGCTAGGTAATGGTTGAAAAAAATTTTACAAAAAATTGTTATTTTTGGTACCCCCCTTGGGACAATTTTTTTTGTTTTAGATTTTCTCAAAAACGGTACGACGGATTTTGATAATTTTTTTTGCTAAAGGTCCCTAATAGTTTGAATATTATTGTGTATTCAAATTTTCCAAAAAAATATTTTTTGGATTTTTAAAAAAAATTTAAAATTTTTTTTTTGAAAACTCAATATTTCCTCAAAACTATCTTCGAAGAACAAAAATTATTATTTGTGTTGTTTTCTTAAAAATATAAGCTTTTATATACAAATATTAATTAAAAGAAACAAATTTCAGCCTCGGAACAGTTTTCGAGAAAAATACGATTTTCGAAAACCCTTTTTTGAAAAAATATCAAGTAACTTACGAAAAAAAAATATTTTCACGCGTATACAAATTTTCGTTTTTCCAAAAAATGTTCATACTTTTTTGAAAATTTTAATATTATGAAGTCTTATATATTTATTATATTTTTTTTTACTTTTTGGAAAAAAAGTCATTCTTTTTGGAAAATTCGATATCTCAAAAACCGGCGCAATGTTTTTTTCGAAATTTAATTTCCATTCGTACAGTAATAAAACTTAAAACTAGCGCACGATTTTGGGAGATTTTACTTAAAAACAATATTTTTTTGTTCCACGCTTAAAATACTTTTTAAGCGTTTTCGTTTTTCGTTTCATACGTGGATTGAAAGGTGGCACTCCCTAGATCACGAATACGTAATTTTTAATTCTGTAGGATGAATAGTTTGGCCAGAAATCACGTTTGAAAATGTCAACTTTGAGGGGTCTACGAGGCTCCGTTTAGCCGCAAATCGCGTTTAAAGATAAAAATTCGTTTTTTGATACCATTTTTTCAAATTTTGACATTTGACTTTTTTCTCATTATCGAAATAGGGATTTTTTATAGAGATGCTTCCAATAAGTTTAAAAAACATTGCATCTCAAAGCTTTTTTTTTTTAATTTTTGGAAAAAAACTTGGAAAATTCGATATATCAAAAACGGCTCAATATTTTATTTCGAAACATAATTTCATTCGTACAATAATAAAAACTTAAGGTTGGCGTACCAATTTTTTTTTAATTTTATTTTCACTTACAAAATTATGTATGTAATTGCAAGTTTTGCATGTGAAAAAAATTTAACTCGAGATTTTGATCAAATTTGACTTTACGATGATAGAGCACACGAAAAAATATTTCTTTATCTAAAAAAATTGTTTTTGAAAAATCAATGTCTTGAAAATGTTTGAGCGATTAATTTTTGAAAACATTTGCTAGAATCTTTATTTTCAAATACTTAAAATTAATATCCCAATTTTTTTTCTAAAAGAATTTTAAAGAAATTTCTTATATTCAAAATCAGTTTAATAATAAAAGGTTTTTTAAACTTTGTTTGCATAAATTCTTACTTTTTATATTTATATTAACAAAATAAAAAAAGCAACATTTTTATTTTATTGAATTAATAATTTCCAAATTTGATAAAAATTCGTAGACAAACATTAAAAGAAATGTTTGTTTGTTCAAAATTCGCAGGGATAAAAACTATTTTTTGTAAAAAAAAGTTTATTTTTATTTTAAAAAATTTTCATGTGGGGTGCATCAATAATTTCTTAAAATTGACACCAAATTCCTTTTTTTTTAATTTTTCAAAAATTGCTTATAAGCAATATGTAAATGCATACAAAATATTTTTTCCAAAAAAGGTATCTGATTTTTTTTAAAATATTATGTCAATAATAATTTTATTCTATTTTTTTAATTACCTAATTTAAGTTTTCTAAAATTATTTTTTTCTCGAAAAACTTATTTGATTTTTTTTTCAAAATAGCTTTATGTGAATATTTCTGAATTTCTGAAATTGTTTATTATACACATAAAAAGTATTAAAAATTTTCCATGTTTTTTGCAAAACAAAGTTTATATGAATAAATTTTAAAAACTGGTCTATACCTATATCAAATTTTTTGTTTACATATTTATTTATATAAATACCTATCAACGCATAACATTAATTTTTCGTTTTTGTACCTAATCCTACATACTATGCAAAAGCTATTTTCTTTAATAAAAATATAGGTACGTACCTATAAGATTTTCTTAAAGAAATAGTTTTCTAACTGTGTATGTACATAGGTATCTATATTAATTACAAAAAAAATACAATTGCCACTATCTAACTACCCACTGCATATAATTATTATAAAATTATTATTATAAAATTATTTTGGTTACCATAACGAAATAAAGCCAATTTGAAATTATTTAGTTTTCAAAAACGAAATAAAACCATTTGAGTTTATTAAGTTCAAATTCTTTTAGATCTTATTACAAAAGTCGATAAAATGGCAACTCCAGTAATTAATCGTATCAGAATTTAGACAAACCAGATTGCATGAGGAATAAAACAAAATTCACAAAAACTCTCATACACTCTCAATACTTTTTGCTTGTATTCATTTCGCGCCTCGCATATACAACTTTATATACCTACCTACAATTAATTCTGACAGCAAAAAGAAACGCAGATACTATTTTCTCCCTTACCCTCATTATTGTTGTCAGAATAAATATATCTCTACCTCGTCTCTTGTTTTGCTTAGTCTGCTATTACACGATGAATCCAGATGCATGCGCCTTCTTCGAATTCTTCTTTGATATTTCGTCCACTGATTCAAGCGCTATTACACGTTGAAACCAGATTCATGAATCCAATTTGACAGTTCTCTTTATTTTTCTTTTCGTTGTTGGCCAGTGTGTGTGCTCTTTAAAATAAAGAAGCAATCAGAAAGAAGTATTTCTATGCATTACATTGAAGCTTACTCCTCGGACAACGAAATCATATGAAGCAGAATAGAAGAGAAACGGACAAGAGAAAAGAGAAACGTCAAATTGTTGCACCGAAAATTTTACCCACGCGACACAGGGCAGTTTTTTTTCCGTCTCATCTTTCGATTTTTTTTTCTCTTTTGCACTTACGTTATTCGAAAAGTCGCACGCGTCTGGATGCATCGTGTAATAGCAGACTTATATTTTCTCCTTCCACATCAACTCTGCACTGCAACATAGCCACACTTACGATTTTGCGGCACAATAATAAAACTTTTTTTCGTGTTCCATGAGAGTACTATAAAAATATATATACAATGATAATGATGAAGATTTTTCGGATGCTGATGATCCGAGTTATGAGCCAAATTGTGCTTTGTTGCATACACGCGTTGCCCATCAGGTTGAATTTGACGTGGAAGAAGAAGAGGAGGCTAAAAGACAGCAGCAACAAGGCAACCGGCATGAGCAAGAAGATGAAGATCCTGTTACACCAAACAGAGGCATGCGGTATGTTGCAAGGAATGCCAAATTCAACGATATTTGGTGGTCAATGCCGGATGACGATGAAACACAAAGGACGATCAGGAATCGTAATTACAGACTAAGATGTGTTCCAAGATGCTCGAAATTTTTTCCGGGAAAGGCAGACGTTTTCAAATCCTTGGTAACTCCAAATATTGTTCAAAATATAATAATCGAGACAAATAGAAAAGCAAAGAGAATTTATGAGGAAAACCGTTTGTATATAGCAATTTACAGCAAATGCGCAGGTGGTATGACACCTCTGAAGCAGAGATGTGTGCCTATATTGCGATATTGTTGTATGCTGGTGCTGAAAAAGCCTACGGGATGGAAACAAAGGATCTTTTTCATCAAAGTAGTATGGCATTCTACCGCGCCGTTATGTCTTTGATAGAATAACTAGAGCGTTTCGTCTTCAAACTGACAAACTGTCTGAATTTAGGTATAAAAGATAGATTTCTTGATTGGCAGGTGCATTTACAAATAATTTGTTTCATCAATTTGTTAGGTACGTTTGGAACTTATTTCAGGAGAATCTTGTGGAGTTCTATGAACCATCAAAAGAACTAACAGTTGATGAACAATTGGTCGGCTCAATAGGAAGATGCCCCTTCAAAATGTTCATGCCAAACAAGCCTGGAAAATATGGCATAGAACAGCTATCCCCTTCAAGGTGAAATCTATGTTGGTCAGCAACCATCTGAGAGTCGTTCCGGTGGTATATCACACCAACTGGTAATGCGATTGGCACAGAGGTATTTAGACAATGGTTAAAAACCGATAACTACTTCACATCGGTAACATTAGCCTTGGAACTGATGAGTAGAAGAACAACTACCATTGGAAAAATAAAGTCGAACAAGCCCCAATTACCTAAGCAGTTTACACCTTCCGATAAGATATTCAAGAAAACAAGGGACACATTTTCAAGGATATTTTGTTACTCACGGTGTATGCAGGTGTGCAGTTATGAAAGTAACACGAACAAAAATGTGCTTATGCTGTCAACGGCTAATTACGAGGACATAATTGATGAAGTTACCAAAAAACCGTCAGTTATTTTGGATTATAACTCAACAAAAGGTGGAGTCGACACTTTCGACCGTATGGCGACAGTTTACACCTGTAAGAGGAAAAGTAATCGGTGGCCTGTTACTCTATTTTATAATCTATTAGACTGTGCAGGGGTCGCGTCGTATAGAATGTTTGATGTCTGTAAGGCCGATTGGTATACGAGCAAGAAGAGATCAGAAAAGAGGAAAAAGTTTTTAAAGGAATTGGCCTTGGAGCTTGCAGACAATCTTATAAAAAAACGGATAGCCAAGCCAACTCTCTAAACCAATTTAAAAACAGCTATGAAATTGATCGGTTACGAGATTGAGACTGCAATAAACTTGCCGGAAGTACGGAAGAATAGCATTATGTATGGGTATGGGTATGTGAGAAGTGCTCCGTTGGTAAAAATGCAAACGATAATAAGGACAACGAAGAACATGATGATTTTGATGACATTTCGCTACCATCCACTTCATCAGGCCCACCAGCAAAGCGCCAAAAAACGAAATACCATTTGATTTGATTTGCCTACTTTTCAATTTTGTTTTTGTAAATACTGTTATTTTGTATTTAAAAGTTATTTCAATATTTTTAAATAAATAAATATAAGAAAAGTTACAATTTTGTATTATAATCTATGTTTATTTCATACTTTTAGGGAATTCATAGGAAAATTCTTAATGGGTACTCAGTGCCCAAGTACGCGTAAACTAGATTTTTTTTAAGTACACGGGTGTAAGGAAAGCTAGGAAATGGGTGAACAAAATTTCGGATTTTAATGAAATTTTTTATAAAGACGGTAAAAAAGTTTAAAAAACTTTTGCATTTCAAAACTTTAAAAAAAATATTTTTGAAAAAAAAAATCTATTATTTGTGGAAAATTCAATATCTCAAAAGCTGCTCAATATTTTTTTTTTTGGAAATTTAATTTTTATTCGAAACTTTAAATTGGCGTATAATTTTTTTTTCAAATGGTTTAAAAATTTTGTTTATAAAAGCTTATATTTTTAGGAAACCACTACAACGAGTTATAATTTTGTTCTTACATAAACTAATATTTGCTTAAAACACATGGCATCCTGTGTTTAGCTCTAACTACTTGTTTTAGTTAGAGTTGTTTTAGTCTATTAAAAAATGAATTTTATGCTTATGAACAGTTTTTCTCCTGCTTACATAAGAGCAAGTTCGTGCGAGCCAGTCGTGCATTTTATTTAAATACGAGTCGACTCTTAGTATTATAAGTTGTAAAACCTTTTTTCATTTTTGATTCTTTCCAAGAAACTCAAATGGGGTATATAAGCACCTGGCCAAATATGGGAATTGTACTCGAGCTTTGGTCGAATGTAGGCCTGATAGATAACAGCCAGACCAGAAGAACGCTAAGGATACTATCGTACGCAAAACAATTTAATGGATTATAAGTTGCATGAAAAAGTCATTGATGAATATGAGAAAGAGAGTCGCAGACATAACGGAGACCTGGGGCACACCACCATTTATTTTATGAATTTCAGACTTAAAACCATCAAATAGAGCTTGTATTGAGCGGTTTGAAAGATGATTTCCAACGAAAAAGAAATTCATAAATCAAATACACGGATTTTTGATAAGAGAGCTTGGTACCAAAGTCTATCAAATGTTTTTGAAATATCAAGTGCAATAATTTTACTTTCTCCAAAACGATGTAAGGATTTGTGCCACTGTTCGGTGAGATATACCATCGGATCACCCAGTGCACCTAATTTCTTCAAGCAAATTGGATTTCCTTGTGATCTGACATAAAGATTGTTATTGAAGACGAGCTTAAGAACCGAAAACTATGTAGTAGTATTTTGTAAATTTCGTACAAATGACCAATTAACTATCTTGGGACATTATTGTTGATCATGCAAAAAAAGGTCTTTCTATCTTGCCTAAGCTTATATTTCGAATTTCCTCGGTATGGTTGGCCTTATAATATCGTAAACTTACTTCTCTGACTACTCGTAATAACCTCCTTACAGCTCGAATGAAACAATAAATTCTCTTTCGGCTTAATAGATTTTTACCGGGATAAACTGTCTTATTCCCAAAAGAGTAAAGTTTGAAATCATATTTGCGTTTGAGTTCACTATGGAGGAAGCATAGTGATCCGTTAAGGTTCTGAAAAAATGGTATTGTCAAACGACGAGATTTTTCCTCTAACTGGGTTTTGATGACACGAGAAATTTGCAGATATGTGTGATGTACATAGACTAGATAATTCTCTAAGAGTGTATTTATCAGGATCAGAGATAAGGGACCATTCTATAGTGTTGATGGATTGACCTGCAACTTCCAGTAATTCGAGTAGGCTCGTGAACGAGCTGAGTTAAGTTGTTTAAACAATCTTGACATAACTTCATTCGAGTGAATCGCCCGTAACAACGATTTCACTATGCGAAAAATGAGAGACCATTAAATTCGTTAGAAATCGAGCTACCATGCAAACTTGAGCTGCGATAAATAGAGCATGTACGAGTATGAATGATGCGCTTGTGGACGGTTAACTTAAATCACATGAAATTAAAGTTTATATTTAAGCAAATACCATATTGTGGTTGAAGCTGATAAGCAACATCACTTCGTATACATATCGCATGGAATATATTTGAGTTACGTACAGATACAGGCTTATGCAAGCCTTAGATCTCATGAATACCAGTATTCATGATTAATTCATGAATTAGTTTTAATTTTATCGGTCAACAAGTAAGACAAATCCTCATAGCAAGATATTTTTTTGCAACTTCCCAAAAATCGTTTTTTCGAGTTAGGTCAGTATTCCATTAAGCATGCGATATATGACGAGGCCATGGTGTGGAAAGAAAAGGGGCACTGGACAGGCCGAATTCCGTGTGATCAGAATTTTCAGCCACCTGTGTTTCGCTGAGTGCCAAAACTGCTGGCCTATTATTCGCAGCATGGACAAATACAACACAGAAATTCTTCCTATACCCTCGAATGTTGTCACTCATATTGTAGTCTCCAGACGAGTTGGCTTCTATTGGATAAATACAAATGTCATCAAAAAATAAGGCAGTTTTCCACTTTTACAAATTTGTGATAAGTTTGTGTAAAATTAAAACGCACTTTTACATTAGTTTTGAAAATAGATGGCTTGTAGTTCGCGATGTTTTACTGTCAATATGAGTCAATGGATAACGGTAACTCAACGTTAGCTTTTTATAGAAGCTGCTGTGGGTTCTTTTTTGGAAGAAATTAATAATTTTTCGATCTTGTTTTGTTGTTGTACCTTTGTATATAAAACTTACAGTACTATCTTTGTATATAAAACTTACAGTACTATCAGGAAGACGAAAGATTGTGGTGACATCTTAAGTATAGGGACAGTTCTTGCTAGATTTGTCTCCAATTGACAAAAATCCAATGTGAACTATATCCAACCAAGATTAAAATTGTAATCATTAACGTTGGAAGATTTTGCCCGTGGCCTGGCATTGATTCTATATGATGGTTTTTATAATACAAATTCTATATACGACCCAAACTCAAAATAGTTGGTCTATTCATTTAATAACACATTAATTCTTCATATATCCTAAATTTAGTGGCAGTCAGCTTTTGTTCATTTAAAAAATGTTGTCAATTTAATAAAGTAGTTTCACTGAGAGTAAATTAGACCTAACAAAACAAAATTTAAGATAGCAAATAGCAACAATATTCCTTTCATCTCAGACAAAGATAAGAGCATAAAAGTTGGTCTACTCTTTTTTGGGTGCAAAATAGTTGATCTAAGACTATTTAAATATAGTTTCATTTAACCGTTATTAAAAAAATGACAAGCACTGGTTTTATTAATGATTATTGTATGATTTTGTACAAGCTAGCGAGAGTTTCATGTTAATCCTGGCGCGTGGCGTTGCATTATCAGGAGACCTAAGGGATTCAATGATTAAAGCGTTTGAAACAGGATTGTCTAGCTACGAAATCCCTGAAAATTTTAATTTACCGCCCTCGTGAGTGCAGAACATAATAACAAAGTTTAAAAATTCTGGAAATGTGGATATATGCAACAGAACGGTACATCCACTAACAGCAAAACCTCGCGATTGCCAATTTTTTAAAGAAAACCGACGATATTTATCTGCTTCAATAACGGTTCAGTGGAGAGAACAAATTCAAAAAAGTGTTTCGGTGGACAGTTGTAAGCAGATGATGAAAAAAATTGGATATACATTTTATAAGGTTTAATTTAAAATATTTAAGTTTTGCATAAATTACGACAACTTAAATCATTAAAAACGCAGGCAAAAGAAATATCACTACTGACACCTAAGCAAAAGAAAAGGCGCATTGAGTGGGCCAAACAACTTAAAACTTTGGACTTTTAGTCAATGGCGGTCCGTTAATTGGAGTAATCAGTACAGATTGGAAGTTTGTGTTGGTGATGAACGAGGACCAGTGATAAAAAATACTAAGGAAGCCTTTCACAACTCACAAGGACTGCCTTAAACAAACCGTAAAGCTCCCAGTATCTCTAATGGTATGGAGGTGCATGTCGGGATGTGGTATGAGTAATTTGCATTTTGTAATTGGGATAGCTAATGCTGTCAAGTACCGCAACATTTTGGAACAGGAGCTGCCTCCGTCAATACTACGTCTTCAATATAGCAATGCGGAGTATATTTTCCAACAGAATGGTGCTTCTTGTCATACGGCTAGGTCAACAATGGTAGATATGGTTAACTGCTGAAGCAATTCTTTATTGGAATGGACTTCCAGCAGTTCTAATCTTTCACCAATCGAAACTGTTTGGCACACGATGAAGCAAAAATTGCGAAAGGAACCGCGTCGGACTCTTCAAGATTTAAGATCCACAATTACAAATAATTGGGAATCTTTTGGTACCGAAGAATGTCAACAATTAGTTGACACTATGCCAAGGTGCATTATAGAAGCAGTGATTAAGGCCAAAGGTCGCTTAACAATGTGGTAAAATCAACATAAAGAATCATAGACCAACTATTTTGCATCTAAGAAATGTATATAAATCGTTATTTAGTTTTGTAAAAAGACTCCATATCAATATTTTATTAAGCCACTTTTGAATCAATATTTGTTTCCGCCCATTTTAATTAAATATTTTGTTTCACTTTCTTTCGCTTAAGACCGTCTACATCGGATTCTTGTTAATGATATTAAAAAACCTCGGAAAACTTATGGAGTCTCATTTCTTTGGCAGAAAATATATTAAATTTTGTACACTATAGTGAATCAATTCTGCTGTGAAGACTGAGACTGTCATTATTTTGTCTGTTTTTTCTCTGTATGTTTTATTTTCATCAAACACTTAAACATTTTATTATTTATTTAATAAAGTAAAATGTATTTTAACTTAAATATTTAAAATTATATTTTCTTAATACATAAATGGTTGTAATTTAGTATAATAGGTGTATTTAAAAACAGTTGTTTTGATTTATTCCATAAGTACATAATGTACACTTTCTTATGACGACTAAAAATATAATACAAAATGGTGCCAATATGTTAAAAAGAGCCAGTACATTTACTTTTAAAATGTATTTTAAATTAAAAAAAATATGGTAATGAGCATAAGCACCAAGGTACATTGAAGAATGTACTCTGTTCTATATAATAAATACACAAGTATACTTAAGGAAACATAAAAGCGGTATTTAGGCCAGTTTTATAAATCAAGTTGTGCAAGGAACTTGAAAGGTATTCTGAGTTATCATGTCATCCAAGTACCCAAACAAAGATGGCATGACATTTTTTATTGTGAAAATTTCAGTTTAATCACATTCTGAAAAGCTTACTTAAAATAATAATTTAAAAATAATTTTCTAAAATTAATTGCTATTCTTAAATTTAACAACTAAATAAATAAATACCTATCTAACAACTAACTAGTGTGCAGTTACAGTTATGTGGACATTAACATACTCAATTTCGATAAATAATAATAGTATTTGTTTGGACATTATGTAATTTTACAATACAGTAGTTAACAAAAACCATTTCCAAAAACTTAGTGCTAACGGTATCTAAGCACATTTTCGTTACACTGTCGCTTGTTTCTTTTGTTGTGAGTAATTTCTTTCTTTAAGTAATTCATCCAGTTGTTCTTCTTGGTAGTAAACAGCAAAGTCATCAGGCGTTAGGCTCTCAAAGATGTTGCAGACACTAGGTTTAAGATTGTAAAAGAAAAGCAATTGACCACGGCCAGCAAAATCTTTGAAGAGCGATTCGATTACAGTGGCTGCAGTGTAATCAGCACCGTACACATGTGATGCATCAATAACAACAGGAAGATTTTGACGCATTGAATGTTTAGTGACAAGATTGCGAACATAATCAACTGAGGGGAAGATTAAGCAGCGATCAGGAGTGATCATGAGATATTCAACTCCGCCGGGGGTTGTGAGGTTCTCAGTAGTTAGCTTTGGCCGAGCTGCATGGTAGAGTATAAAGATGACATTTAATCCGATTCCAAGAAGGATTCCAACTTCTAGGGGCAGAGCAAGGCATGCAAGAAATGTAGCCAATCCAGGAATAAGATCGATTTCTGTAAAAAAGAAGAGAAAACTGGGCTTTAGACCTAAGATTGTTATCAAACGAAGTAAAAACCGAATCGAATTTTTGTATGTTATAAATTTAAAGGGGTTCTCAATTGTCGCGATAGATTTTGGCGGCCTTCGGTGGCCATGTTGTTTTGGTGACATCTGTCAAATCTATTGATTTTTATTCAGTTACTGATGCTAAATAACCACACGTTTGAAAAGCACGTTCCCCTCTCCCCCTATGAGTCTTACCTTGTCGTGGTGGGGGGGTTTAAGTCTATTTCTCCGGATAACCCATTTGGAGATTTAGACAACTAAGAAAACTCTTAGGATTATCGTTCCTAGTTCGCCGAGGAGAACAAAGATTAGGATTATCGTTCTTAGTTCGCCGTAAGGTGAACAAAGAGTAGGATTGTCGTTGCTAGTTCGAGGTAAGGCGAACAAAGACAAAAAGGAAGCACACTTAGTTGTTGGTTACTACTTCGACCGACTTCTTGGTGTGTGTATCCTAAGGGTTGACAGGTCCTGAGTTTTGCAGTAACTCATCTGGAAGTGACCTCGGTTGCGAAGCTCCACCGAAAACTATATTTTGGTACCATGGGAGATAGTGCCCAGAAAATTGAGGGCTGTTGCGTCTTGGACACTTGGCTCGTGCCTACCCCTCTCCTCTATCTATCTTCGTGATAGTGAGGTTGAGGGCTGTTGCGCTTGCTTGGCCCATACCTACCCCTCTTTCTTCAAACTATCTATGAGATAGGCCCCGTTGTGAGAGTATCGTGGTGGGGTGGTTTATTCCGAATTCGGAGACACATGGTTTTCAAGCTTGCTTGAATTCAAGAGGTGTTAGATAGACCTCGCCTCCAAGCAAGAGGTGTGCACATGCTGCAACATGTCACAACTTTGCTACTGAGTTGGCTTCGGCTGACTCGGGGTTAATGGTCAGGACCCAATCTGGCTCCGATGGGGGTAGGCCCTCCGTGGAATTAAGTCATAAACGACAGGTGTTCATGTTAAACCAAACATAGGCTCTGAACATCACGTCCAAGTAATCAAACTTTATTATCACAATGGATGTTGCCCCCATTTTGCGGTAGACGTGGTTGGTAGCGCTTCACAGTCGACTCTTTATCAGTCGAAGTTCACCAGGTGACAAAGTATCCTCAAAAAGCTACCCTTTGGTGTAGATTTTGGGCCTGCCATATCAATGGTCCTTTCTATTTCGAAAACGACGTGTGAGGTGATTACTGTCAAAGACGAGGGCTACAAAACTATGATAGGTAGGGTTATCTCTCGCAGAGGTGACGTACTTGTGAATTGGCCACCAAGATCATGAGAACCGCTTATATCCTTAAAAACACTTTTTTATTATGTTTGTCGAAGGATGTTACGATGTTTTTGTTAATATCGACTTGCTTTTTCTCTAATTGGCTTACTATGTAGGTATATACTCGTATGTGTAGTATATAAATAATTGCAACTGCAATACTCACTTTTAGACCTCCACATTGGTTTGATTACTTTTATCTCGACCATGAATACCACAGCTGCAATTATGATGGCAGCAAGTGTTGGCTTTGGAATGAATGCAAAGTATGGCGTGAAGAACATAAGAGCGCAAATAACTAAAGCTCCAGAATAAATATTGCCCATTGGAGTTCGTACACCGCTAGCATGATTCACGGCTCCTCTACTAAGAGCACCAGTTCCGGGAAATCCTTGAACAAACGAATTCACAATATTTGCAGCTCCAATGGCAATAAGTTCTTGGGTAGCATCCACTGGCTTTCCATTAGCTAAAAGAGATTAGTGGAAAAGATAATGATATATTTTTTGTATAAAATTCTTTTTAATTTTACCAAAAGCTTTACAAATGGCTATGTTTTCCATGAGCGAAATCAATGGGACGACAATCAAACCAGAGCCCATACTACTGATGAGTTCTGCAAATGATTCTGTTTTGAGTCCACTCGTTGTATTGGTGGTTATTGAGAATGGTGGTAGCTGGAAAGTTGGCAGTCCTGGAGGAATATATCCGATGACTTTAAATGGAATACCATGTTCAGTGGTGTTGAAATAATATCCCATTGCACCACACACTATAACCAAAATTGCATTCCTTGAAGTTCCAATAATCCAAATTATTTTGTTCATGAATTTATGAAATTGAGTCCAAGAAGTTTCATCTTTGCCACCAATTCTGAATGATGCCAACCGCTGTAAGGAACTTTGTGTAAGTAGTTTTTCTATCAGCAATATAATCTTCAACTTACCCTCATTGTTAATAATATAACTATGCATGTTAGTCCTAAGATCGTATCTAAAACTCGAGTTTCTTTGATATTCTCGAAAATGTGAGTCCAAATTTCAATGAATGTAGAGCCTTTCGCCGCAATGCCTAATACATCCTTGATCTGACTCGTCACAATGATTAACGAAACCGCCGAAGTGAAGCCCGAAGAAACCGGGCCCGACACGAAATCGATCAGAAAGCCTAAATTAAATAGACCCATTAAAAGCTCTACTATGCCACAAAGAAGACAGAGCAGCACGGCTTTTTCCCATGATCCATGGGCTGTTTGGAAAGTAAGTAAGCCAGCTATAGCTGTGGGTCCGATTGGAACATCTTTACAGCTGCCCAAAAATATGTAAACAAAACACCCAAGAAATGAGCCATATAAACCATGCTGTGGAAAAATATAAAGTTTATTTTATTTCGTTGCTGCTATGTTTATTTTGTGTAAACTTACTGCAGCTGGCAGCCCAGCAATACCCGAATAGGCTAACGCTTGTGGTATCACAGTTAGACCAACAGTTATTCCAGCAACGAGATCGCCAATTGCATCTGTGCTGGAATATTTAGGAAACCATTGCAGGATTGGAAAACGTTTGTGGAGAATTTTTTTCGTAAACGATTTTTTCGTCCTGTCCCTAAGCCAACTTTTGGCGCAGGCTAAAGGCTTAGAGGGCGGAATGATCTTCTTACCATCTTCTGTCACTGTAAAAAGAAAGAAGAAACATTACAAAACATGCAAAAAATATTTTTTACATTGATATTTAATGAAGTTTTCCATTGGTAAAAAAAAACAATTAATTGGAGATTCAGATCCGTGAAATGTCGATTTTAGAAGTTTTTGCCTTCCATTGGTCAGAAAAACTAATTTGGAGAGTTCACTGGTCAAGTTTTTACAACCTTTTTAATAAAACAAAGTACATGGTGGCGTCGAATGCGAGAGGAACAGTTGGTCAAACAATCAAGGTTGCGGAGCACGAATTTGAAGTGGTGCAATCCTTTAAATACCTTGGTCAATAGTAGCAGCCGATAACAATATAGAAGAAGAAATACGCGGGCGGCTTCCTCAAATCCAACAGAGCCTACTAATGTCTGTCAAAGCTCTTCAAATCCAGAAATCTCACCATAACTTCAAAACTGCTGCTATACAGGACCATGGTCCTGCCAGTACTCACATATGAATCCGAGACTTGAGGCTTAGCAAAAGGCACTCCGACCTCTTAGCTGCGTTCGAGAGAAAAGTCTTAAGGAGAATTGTTGGCCCCATATGTGAGGAAGGACGATTCCGGAGACGGTACAATCATGCACTGTATGCAATCTATCTTGAAGCAGATATCGTGACAAAAATTAAGCTCGGTAGACTCCGGTGGGCAGGGCACCTAGCTCGCATGAGCGAAGAGGAACCTTTTCGGAAAGTTCTTTGTGGTACATTCTATGGTAGACGACAGCGTGGTAGACCATGCTTGCGCTGGAGAGATGGCGTAGACCAGGACGCCCGAAGCCTTGGGGTGCGCAAAAGAAAACTTTCGAAATAAACCCTGCAAATTCAATTCCCATAATTTGGAATTGTTCCGAAGTCGTAATTAGGAAATTTGATATTAAAATTCATAAACATAGAATTTGGCGAACTTTAAGATCACACTACTGATTTTCTTACCGTTCTACAAAAATCGGAAGTGTTGCATATAATGTATAGTATTTTTGAGAAAGTAGGTGGATGTCACCCCCCCTGTTCTACTGTGTCGGGAAGTTGTCCACAATGTTTGAAATTTTATATCTCAGGAACAACTAATGCTGAAGAGTTGAAATTTGGTGAGTCGCTTTTATTTGTATGACACCAGTAGGACAATGGTCACGCGTAGGGCGGGGCGTCTTGTAGGATTGGAAGTTCTTGGTCTAGATTCATAGCTATCAATGACAAAACATTTTTCAATTTTTTGAAATAAAAGCTGTGTTTTCTTTTCCCCGAGATCTGATCCGGATTGGATTTTGTTTTCAAAATAACATGTAAAACAACAAATACAAACAAAACAGGGCCTTGTGTTGTTTTTGTTATACATGTAATTTTGAATGAAGATCCAATCTGGATCAGATCTCGGGGAAAATAAAACACAGTTAAAAAGATTAAAAGCTACTAAGTCGGATGATTGGGTTGAATACCTTGAAATAATTATAACTCTGTAATTTAATCTGTAACTTTAGAACTTAAGAAATACAAATACAATTTGTATCAGTAAGAAGATTACTTGTCACTAAGGAAGGATTTTTGCGCTGATTAAAAGCATAACATAATGCGAAAAACAGACCTGCAAAACCCAGGTGGGTAAAAATTTTTATCAGACGGAATTCAGCCTGCGTGTTTATAGCTTAGTGCCCTTATTTTTCCCTCACCACAGCGTTGCCATATACATATGTACGAAATGATGATGCTTATCAGCTTTCATCACAATGGCATTTGTTTAAATACAATCCTTAATTTCATGAGATTTAAATTAATCGTCCATAAGTACATTATTCATACATGCTCAATTTATTGCAGCCCAAGTTCGGATGGTTGCTCGACTTCTAACGAATTTAATGGGCTGTCCGATTCTATCCAAACAATAGTCTCTCATATTTTGCACAGTGAAATCGATGTTACGGGTGATTCACTCGAAAGAAGGTATGTCAAGATTGTTTCTGAGTTGAATAACTTGACTCCACTTGTTTACGGGCCTACTCGAATTCCTTACGTTACAGGTCAATCCGTCAACACTGTAGGCTTGTTTCTAACTTATGGCTCTAATAAACAGACTATAAGTGTACTATTGCCTATATAGGCAAATTAGACCATTGGGTCATATCTGAAAATTTCTCGTGTCAACAAAGCACAGTTAGAGAAAAAATGTTTGGTCATTTGTAAATAATATATAAAATACTACGTCGTCTTCGGTTCCAACGCTCGTCTTCACTCCTTATGTTAGATCACAAGAAAAAGTGAATTTGTTTTTAGCAGAATTTGCTGTTAATTCGAAGCGACACGCTCCCAGAAAGTGTCATGACTCCTCTTTTACTTGAGAGCGTAAATGATTTTATGGGACAAATCTTCTTTCGCATACGAGTAAAGAGATTCGTTAGAATTCCACTTTAGTGAAAGGTGCCAGTAATGAAATTCAATATGATTCCGTTTTATTATATTCTTTATTTGAGACTTGTGAAAGACTGAATCACTTATTACTAACTTACTACCTAGAACCCTGAACCCTGCAATGCTTTCGATATCTTGCGGATCGTGCAAGATATCGCATTTCATCTTTCCCGTCGTCGGTTTTTGACACTGGGCTGTTTCGTTTATAGAAACAGCTGTGTCTGCATGGTTGTTGATGACGACGACGATGTGTGGCTCGGCGGATGTTGGGTGATCGAACTCTGTGTCAGCAGGGTTTGTTGTTGATGATGACATGATGACTATGTGTGGCTCTGCGGATACTAGGTGATCGTGTTAACTTACGTACAGATGAAAAAGTACTGAAAGATCTCGAAGAACACAAATTCGCTGGCCCAGATAGTATCCCTCCCATTGTTCTACACATTTTTACTTCAACGCTTGCAAACCATCCCATAGTCTTTTCCATCTGTCGTAATCTACTGGTGTCTTTCCGAGTGGATGGAAAACAGCGTAAAAACGTAAAAAAGTCTATTCTTCTTCTCTCTTTGACTATCGTCAATTGCACTTACATCCCCCTTCTTTCTAAGGTCATCGAAACGCTGAGAAATTATCAGGTCAAGAAATATTTTGAAGAACGAAAGCTTCTAAATGACCGGCTTTGTGGCTTTCGTAACAACAGGTCAACTGGTGATCTGATGGTTTTTCTCACCTAACAGAGGCTAAATCTTTACATCGTTTTGGAGAAATACTCGTATTATTATCATTGATATTTCAAAAGCATTTGATAGAGTTTGGCATTAAGATCTTTTATTGATAATTATCAATATCTTTCTGTGAATTAGAAAATTACTTTCAAACTGCTCACTACACGTTGTGTTGGAATTTTTTAAGTTTGCAATTTATAGCATAAATGTTCTGGAGAACCATAACCACGTAGAATTTAAGGCTTCAAAAACTCAATGCTGTCAGTTGCATTCCTCCTCTTAAACAATTCAACCGTAATACTCACGCTTCAGGGAATGCCGATCAGTTTACACTTGAGCCCAATCTAAGACGTTCTGTTGAATACAGAGATTCTTTCTTTAGCCGCCCCCCAATATTAGGTAGCTATGATTGCGACTCCCAGTTGTATTTTCGATTTAATTCCATAAATAAGGTATCAAATGAAAGCTAAGACTGTTCTGTAGTAGTCGAACAGGCTTTTATTGGTGCTTACCTTCAGTTCTAGCACTTTAATAAAAAATTGATACCTTCAGTCCAATTTCTTGACAAAGTTCTTGAATCAACTTCAAAGTCGAGTAAAATATCGGTTTATCTTTGGAACTTTACTTTAAAATCATCATATCGGTCTAAAATCATTATTAAAGCTTAAAGAATTAAATAACTAAATAAACATAACAGAAACCAAAACAAATTTTATCTGGTTTGAAATTTTATTGGGAGGGTAAGCATTTGCTTACTTAACTCATTGGAGTATGTTTCCTTCTTATTGGAATTTTTTTGGAATCAAATAAAAACATATGTATGTATGTACGACGTACGTACGTCATGATTCAAAAAATAGTATTTAAACAGAACGTTTAGAAATTTTCATCGAAAAACATAATCGTCAAATTAGCAGCGTTAACAAAATAAAAAACAAATTGACACCATCGTGTTGGGAGATAAATTAACACATATTAGCGGAATATTTAATAAAATCACCTTTATCAGATAATAATCACATTTCTACAAATAAGTACATATGTGTATGCTATTTAAGAATTATCACAATAAATACGTTTCTTCTAATTACAAAACATTACTAATGCCATTATTATCACTAAGTACAGAGTGGTGCTTTGTTAAAAAATCGAAAAAATACAGAGTTATTATATCCTCCTCCCTCCGCCAAGTTTATTTAGTTTAAAAACTTTTGATTTGAAATCGAAATAAGCCGACAATTAGTATCAGGTACGAGAATTTATTTAAAAAGATTTGGATGGATGCGCTTGAATGCATTCAATTAATTCCCATTTTACGTCGTGATTGATTAAATTGCTAGCTGTTGGTATTCAATTGCTGTTATACAAGTTTTAATTAGAAGTTAGCTTGGTTTGAATTTGAGGTGAAAATTATTTTAAAGTAGACTTTAAATTGAAGAATACGCTGGTTGTCTGGCTTGGATGGGTTTCTAATTCTAACTTAAGAATTATAAGAACTCACATATGAATTCATTTGATCCTTGGGACCCACCGTTTTCGTCAGCATTCGTTGTAATGCTGTAGGATGAACAATTGAAGCCATCGTTGAAGTAGACATGGTTAGATGCCGGACTAGTCTTCATATTTATGACCTTGAGAGGTCCTCCCCCAGGACGCTACTGTTCACGCTAGTCGGTATATTGTGACTGTGATTGTTTTGTATTTGAGATGTAAATAATCTGGAAAGAAAAATAGAAAAATTTATATTAATTATTTTTTTTTTCAAATGATTAATCTATTAGAATTGTAAGTCATTAGATTAAGGTTCTCTTAGAGGCCTCGAATTTATTTCATATATTTTTAACAAGATACTGCAAATATTGAAAAAAATAGTCAAATCATTCCAAGTGTAAGAGAATCCCCATGAAATTTTTTTGCCAAACTAGATAATTATTGAACAAAGCAAAAAATTATTAAGTTTATTTAGGTCCATATACTAAAGCATGCAACCAAGGAAATGAAATTTGAATCTTTTAATGGAAGATAAAGCCATCATTGTGGATGCCTTATGAAGTCGAAAACTTGCATTCGGATTCAAGGTTAAATGAAATTTCAAAGAAATTGAAAAATGGGGTTTTCAGAGACAAGATCTTTAATTAATAAAAAATGCTTATTCCACCTCTATTGCACGTTTTTTCTAAACAGTACAATAGAGACACAAGAATTAGAGCAAAATTTAAGTTGTCGCTTAACACCATTTGATCAACAATACGTAATAGAAATAATTCAAACCAATTCCAAAACGTTACAATTATTGATTTATTTATCTCAAGATTGTAATTTAACTTCTATTAAAGATCAAGACAAATTTTATATATACTATATGTATGATTCAAGAACAAATTAAACTTTGATGATTCCAAGTGATCGCGTTGGTGGTTGCTGGCAAATAGGACGATCTTTAGCTAACCAAAAGCCCTCAATGCTCAAAGATTTTCTGGCAATAATAAAAACTATGCATAAAAAATATAACATGATAGCATAGATGAAAGAATATAGCAGTGCAAATGGATTAGCAAGATTAGCTTAAACAAATAACAAGGGATTAAAAGATTAAGAATAAGAAAAATACATAGGGTATTATACGATATGTTTGTCAATTTAAAATTTAACATTGTTGACAAAAATTATAATTAATCACACATGAAAAGTAAATAATTAATTAACATTATTGAATATAATACTGAACTTGCATTTAAATAATAATTATAACAAATAAACATTTCTGAACACGCCGCCCCCCCTGAAGGATTTCAGGAACATGGTAAAATCGCTAACTTGGTTATGGGTCGTTTGAAAATTCCATTTTTGGTTCGAACCGACACAACTCGTACAAGGCCATCCTGTCCTGGATGAACAACTTCAATTCGCCCCAGAGCCCATTTTGATGGAGGCATATTTAGTTCCTTAATGACAACTAAATCACCGACCTTGAAATTTTCCGTTTTCTTCTGCCATTTGGGACGTTGTTGCAGGGAGGTTAGATAGTCGCAGTGCCAACGCCGCCAAAAACCTTGTAACATATTTTGGACCAGTTGCCATCTTCCAAGCCGGTTAACTGCGACTTCTAGACAGCTAGGTTCCGGAATTGCGGTGTATGGTCTGCCTATAAGAAAATGAGAAGGAGTTAGCGGGTTTAAATCAGAATCAGAAATAGCACAAAGTGGCCTAGAGTTCAACAAAGCTTCAATTTGAGAGAGCAAGGTAGTCATTTCTTCAAAGGTTAAAATATGGTTCCCTATAACTCGCCGAAGATGCTGTTTCACACTCTTTACCCCTGCTTCCCATAGTCCACCGAAGTGTGGGCTGTGAGGGGGAATAAACTCCCATCTGATGCTGTCATCCATCAAAGTTTTTGAAATTTTTGCATTATGGCCATCAGACCGAACCAATTTGTACCACTCCGATAGGTTATTAGCAGCTCCACGAAAGTTAGTGCCATTGTCTGAGTAGATGATGCTGCACTTACCCCTTCTAGCGATAAATCGCCTTAACGCCGCTAGAAATGCATCTGTAGACAAATCGCTTACAACTTCCAAGTGCAGCGCCTTCGTCGCCATACACACAAAAAGCGCGAAGTATCCTTTCACAAATTTAGGGTTTCTTCCTCTAGCTAAACGAAGGGTGATAGGACCCGCATAGTCACAGCCAGTTTGATCGAAGGCGAAGGATGGGGAAAGCCTCGAAGACGGTAAATTTCCCATTAGCTGATGTGATGTGGCTTGACGTTGACGGAAACAATCCATACAATCGTGAACGACCTTCCTTATGAGGTTTCTGCTTCCCAGAATCCAAAACTCCTGACGCACTACTGAAAAAAGTTCAGATACACCAGCATGAAGATATCTTCGATGAGCGCTATTAAGAATAAGTTTAGAGATTGGATGACCCTTTGGCAATATAATAGGGTGTTTTAAGTTGAAAGTAGCATCAACTGCCTTTGAAATTCTACCCCCAACCCGAAGCAAACCAACATCGTCAAGAAAAGGAGCCAAAGAAGATAGTTTTGAAGAACTGGAGACACACTTATCAAACCTCAAGGCCGTTATTTCTTCTTCAAATTCTTTCTGAGCCCATTTTAGACATTTTTGCTTCGCATAAAGCAATTCGGAGGAACGAAGATATCCTCTGACGCGTTCTTCTGAGGTAAGCTTACCATTTTTAGCTCGCCGAACAAAGACCGCTACAATTCGTATTACACAGTCCCACGAAGAAACACGTTTGCCGAGCCTATCTATTAAGTCTTCTTCTGTGTACGATACATTGGCAACTACAACTTCCTTTTTTCCTTCAGGTACCTCCTTAAGTTCCAAGCGCTCTGCAGAAATCGGCCAAGACTCGAAGCTCCTCGAAAGCCATTCTGGGCCCTTCCACCAAATTTCCAAATCCAGTAATTTTCTAGGCTCCACACCCCTTGATGCGCAGTCCGCTGGGTTCTCTTCAGAGCGAATATAGTTCCAATTTGAACGAGGTAGAACATCAATGATCTCTGAAGTCCGATTGGCGACGAAGGTGTTCCATCGACGGGGTGGGGAGGACAGCCAGGCTAGCACAATTTGGGAGTCACAAAAGGCAATGGTTTGAACCGGTTTGAAGTCTAATGCATTTTGAACGAGTTGGATCAAACGCCCCAGCAGTAGAGCTCCACATAGTTCAAGTCGGGGAATGGTGATTTGTTTTATGGGAGCGACGCGAGTCTTCGCAGCAACAAGTTGAACCTCGATTTGCCCGCTTTCAGAAAAACTTCTAGCATAGACCACCGCCGAATATGCCTTCTCGGACGCATCTGAAAACCCTATCAACTCAAATCGTTTTGAATTTAAAGTACACCTTCGCAAAATCTCGACCTTTTCAAATAAGAATAATTCCTCTCGGTAGGAAATCCATTTATTGGCTACTTCAGTAGGCAGTGGATCATCCCATCCGATTTTCGTTGAATGTGCCCATAACTCCTGAAACAGCATTTTAAACAAAATGGTGGAAGGAGACAGAAAGCCTAAGGGATCAAAGATTTTTGAAATCTCTGATAACAGCATCCTCTTAGTGGGCGTCGACGATGAATCCTTTATAGAGATTTTGTAGGTGAAGATGTCACGATGAGGATTCCAAATTAATCCAAGCACCTTTGTACACTTATTTGCAGAATCAAGATCGAGAGAGATTGTAGGTTCAGAACTTGTTCCCTGCAAAACTGGCCAACAGTTAGAACTCCATTTACTCAGCTCTAAACCTCCACACGCCAACAAATTTACTAACTCATTTTTGAGCTCTAAGGTTTTAGTAACCGAATCCGACCCTGTCATGATGTCATCCACATAAATATCATGCAAAACAGAATGAGAAGCAATAGGGAACTGATCCTTGTAGTCCAAGGCTAATTGTCTCAAAACCCGCATTGACAAAAAAGGAGCAGGTGAAGTTCCATAAGTAACGGTACGAAGCCGATAGTGTTCGATTGGCTCAATGGGATTCTCTCGCCACACAATACGCTGAAAATCCCGATGATTGGTGTCAATCCAAATTTGCCTGAACATCTTAACGATATCGGCACAAAAAACATATTTGTGAACCCTAAATCGCAGACAAACATTGATTAGGTTACGCTGGAGTGGAGGTCCTACATGAAGCATATCATTTAGACTAACACCCTTTCCATCTTTATGGGACCCATCAAAAACAACTCGCAATTTGTTCGTAACGACTGCATGATGAGGCAAATAATATACCTTCCCAGATGAGGGTTCGATCTCGTTTTCTGGAATCTTCTCCATGTGGCCTAAATCCAGATAAGTCCTCATAAAGCGACAATATTCCGATTTAAGATTTGGTTGACGAGAGAAACGACGTTCCATTGAGAACATCCTAGACAAAGCTCCGGAAAGGGTATTGCTGAAAACGATGTCCTTGTCTTTGAAAGGCAGCTCAACAATGTATTTGTTATCGGGCGCACGTGAAAATGTTTTACTAAAATGAGTGTCTGCAAAATCTCCTGAATCAATCGAATACAATTTAGGATGTAACTCTTCAACTTCCCAAAACGATTTCAAAAGAACGTCAACATCCTGATCAACTCCCACTCGCAGCGAAACAATTTCTTTGTCAGGAATACTACCAGTTACCACCCAGCCAAAAATAGTATTGAGAGCGACCAAATTACCAGCTTCATCAGTCCGTCGACCATCACGCAAAATACTCCAAGCCTTATCAGATCCGAGTAAAATATCAATAGGACCTGGTGTGTTAAAGCCTGGATCAGCCAACTTCAAATCACCCAACAGCGAAAATTTATCAAAAGCAAACGAATGCAAAGGAGTATTCGTAGTTATTCGATTCAAAATGAATGCTTCCAATTCCATATCATTTGAATCAAACCAAGATTTTAGGTTTAGAGTAACGGCACCTTGAGTAACACCAGCTTCTAAAGAAGATATACCAGATATAGGAAGACGAGCGTGACGACGACGAAGACCTAATTTTTTGACTAGGTTCTCCGTAATAAAAGATGCTTGAGAACCGGTGTCTAGCAACATGCGACAAATACAAGTTTTGCCTAATGAGTTCATGACCTTCACAACAACAGTGGGCAAAATCCCAGAGGGACGAATATCATTTTGCGAATGATTACTAACAATCGAAGCAGCAATAGGTTGATCCATGTTCGAATTCGGATTGTTAGATTCAACAGCTGGAGAAGGCGAATCCAAGTGAACAAGAACATGATGGCGGACACGACAATGAGGACAAAGATTTCTCGAACGGCATCGCGACGCGGAATGATTGCTACCTAGACACCTGTAGCACAACTTTTGGTCTCTAACATAAGAACGACGGGACGGAACAGGCAATTCAATAAATTTAGGGCACTGCGAGAGATTATGATGATCCTTGCACATGGGACAAAAATGCTTAGCGACCGCAAGACTTTTAATGTTATTCGACGCACTATACGAACGCGTTTTAGGTTTATTCCCGGAATTTTTCGTATCACTTGTTTTAGTGGCACATGCTTCTAAAGCGTCGCATCTTTTTTCTAAAAATTCAAGAAGTTCTTTTATAGTTGCGGTTTCGGAATTATTAATATGAAGGGACCAAGCCTTTCGCGTTTCAAGGTCGATTTTTTCCAGCAAAAGATAATTTAGCCAAGGATCTCTGCCCTCCGTTTTCAGAGCCTTCAAACCACGAATTACCTCATCCGATTTGTCCACCAACCGACGCAAATGTCCACTATCCGTGACGGATACATTTGGAATTTTCAAAAAACTTTCGATATGAGCGTTGACAATGTATAGCGGTTTATTGTAACGGTGTTCAAGCTTTTCCCATGCTTGTTCATAATTATAGTCAGAGATTTCAATACCGTTTAAAAGTTTCGCGGCATCATTTTCCAAAAACGATTTCAAGTATCGCATTTTCTGAGCTCCGGAAAGTTTTTTGCAGTCAATACTCCCGAGGAACATATCCCGAAATTCTGGCCATTGCCTATAATCGCCACCAAAGGGTGGTATTTTAAATTTAGGAAGTTCAATTTCCGAACATATTTTGGAGGAGGAAGCGAACGACGAACCGCTTAAAAGAGACTCCAACAAGGCGGCTTGTTGAACCGTAGAGTCACCGTTATCATTCCCGCTACGCGGTGGAGGAGGAGGTGGAATCGAAGGAGTATTTTTACGGATGGCCTTCAAAAATGCACTTTTCGCGTTTAAATATTTTGTTTCCGTGGCTTCAAAGTCAATTTCGGGGTCAACATACCCTTCTTCCTCGGAATATTGGAAAAATTCATTTTGATTTAAGCAAAACGATTTCCACGATTCCTCCAAACGTTCTAACCGCGTTTCTAAAATGTCTATATCCTCAACATCTCTGTGTGTAATATATATGTATGCGCACGTGTAATTGTGCCCTTCAAATGTCCACGAACTTGCCTTAACACATTCATTTTTTCAAATACAAATTTTCAAAGCTCAAAAACGTGGGTATTAACCGAGCAAACCAAATTTTCACTAATTGATTTAAAACGACAGGGTTTCACTCCAGAACAGGACCTCACCAAAAACCAAAATCACAAACAGCAGCAGAATCACCATCAAACAAAATTATATGATAGATACAGTTTACCTATACCAATGTGTTTTCCTCGTGTCCAAACCCAGTTTCAAGCAACCACCAAATAGCTCCAAATTCCATCCAAAATTGCAAAAATATCCGGCTCGAAGGACCAACTTTGATCAACAATACGTAATAGAAATAATTCAAACCAATTCCAAAACGTTACAATTATTGATTTATTTATCTCAAGATTGTAATTTAACTTCTATTAAAGATCAAGACAAATTTTATATTTACTATATGTATGATTCAAGAACAAATTAAACTTTGATGATTCCAAGTGATCGCGTTGGTGGTTGCTGGCAAATAGGACGATCTTTAGCTAACCAAAAGCCCTCAATGCTCAAAGATTTTCTGGCAATAATAAAAACTATGCATAAAAAATATAACATGATAGCATAGATGAAAGAATATAGCAGTGCAAATGGATTAGCAAGATTAGCTTAAACAAATAACAAGGGATTAAAAGATTAAGAATAAGAAAAATACATAGGGTATTATACGATATGTTTGTCAATTTAAAATTTAACATTGTTGACAAAAATTATAATTAATCACACATGAAAAGTAAATAATTAATTAACATTATTGAATATAATACTGAACTTGCATTTAAATAATAATTATAACAAATAAACATTTCTGAACACCATTATTGGTAAAAAAAAAAACAAAAAATCGAAAAATGTCACTTGACCCCTCCCACTCTAGACGCTTCAATTATGGAACAGGGTTTTTTTTTTTTTTTTTTTTTTTTTAAATTATTTTTTTATTAAATTATTTAAAAAAATTTACTACAACAAGTGAGCAATCTCTTTTATTTATATATTTATTATATAACTTGATTGTCAATTTCTTGTATCTAATTGTAGCTGTTTGTAACAACTGTCTTTACTTGCCTGTTTTTGTAGCCTAATATGGTTGCAGTGAATTGCACCTATGACTTGTGGAAATCCACTTATGACCTTAAATTCTTCCATCGTTCCATAGTTTGCTCGGAAACTGTTTAGGGCATTTTAATAAAGTGCCTTGCTTTCAAAGCAAATGCTTTGGCAACTCGTGAAGGCACGATGCTCAATATAGGCTAGCTAAAGTCGTGCGTATCAGCATAACCGTCCTGAACCTTATTTAAATTAGTAATATAATTGGAAACTTCTCACTATTGTTTCATTTCTTCATTAAAAAAAAACAATCTTGACAGTTCTATTTCTTATTCCTTTGCTAAACCTTGGCTAAGCTTATAGCTCATAGTTAGTAAACGTCACTTTGCAGAAAATTTGTTTTATTAATGAAATTTTAATTTTGCACCAAGTCCAGGACTTACTCATAAACCTTCACTAAACCATATTTATTAACATGGGTGTTTTTTATGTTTTTTAAATGAAAATTCTATTTTTTATAATTTAGTTTAGTTTTTAGAAGCGTCTATATAAACAATTTAATTTAAATTCATTTAGTCGATAGTGACAAAGCTCAAACCTATAGTGTGTTTTATGACCTTAATTAAAGTTAAGAAATATCACTTTTAAATTCGAATATTTCCAATGGTTTAAGCTAAAAAAATACAATCCTGTCTAAGTTCTTAAACACTACAATTCTACACTCAAAATTCATTTCACGTCTAAACTGGTCTCCGACATCCGTATGGAACAAATCTAAAAAGCAGCGTACTTGTGCCTGAATTGTTGATTTAGAGAAGGCCCTCAACGGGGTCTCTATGAAAGTCTAATCAAACTTGGCATAAGTAAACAACTATTATATATGATTAATTTATGACATGCTCGATGGTAAAAAGTTTGTTGTCAAAAGTGGCTGTAAAACTTCACCAGCGGGGAGCGGTTAACTCACCGATTGTATTCATCATTTACACCATGCGATCTGATAGGTAGTCTAACTCAGACAATTGCATGTATTGATCATCTAAAAGCGTACAGATCATCTCCAAAAGTCGGGGTCATCAGAATTATTTCCATAATCGATATTGCATATTAGTGGAAGTTGCTTATGACTCTGTGGAGGCTCAAAGGATACGAGATAGAACTGGCGTAAGCTACTGATCCTAGGACCATATGGAAAAATATTGATGAGTAAAAGTGTAGTAAGTACCAGTAATTGTATTTTGACAAATATACATATGTAATATATGTAAATGCTGCTCTGATCAGAGCTAGGGAAGCCTCTACCCTGACGAAACGGTTGTTTTTCCGCGGTCCGATTGATAGCAGCATGAAGGTACGAGTAGTTTGCTTCATGGCTCCTAACCGGTCGATGATTGCCGTTGGGTGACATGTGTGGTTCAAAGTTGCCCCATCTCAAATGGAAACGATTCGGGTATTTTATAGTAAGTGCTTACACGTGGTTTTAAATAACACAGAACACCCAAGTCGGACATTATTATTCCAACAAGGTTCTATACAACGGTCAACGGTGCCAACAAAGTTGTATGTTAAGTTCCTATTGAGAAAATCTTCTATTTACAAGAGGAAGTGCTATGATAATAATTTCCCATTGTAATATGTATTAATTTTCATATTGTTTCCATGCCTAAAACACCAAACTCGGTCATACCTGTAACAATTTCAATCTAAAATTTTAAACTGAAACGGAAAATTAACTCAGCAGATACATATATAATTGTATGGGAATTAGATATAGTTTTAATACAATAGTGATGCTCCATTCTCTAGAATGACCAATCTCTCAGATCACACCCGTAACGCAATTGAAGTGGATCATAATTGCTTATTTGTTAACTAATTTATAAACTAATCTATGCAAAACACGTCATGAGTTTTATAGATTGTTGCAAAATTATCTAACGCGAATCTATGAGAATTTTATGGGAATTGGTATGAAAATTTAAGTTTAGATTTATGACGGCGGAACTACAATCCGCAAAACACAAAACAGATAGAGAAATTATTTAATTAAACGAATTAATTAAATATACAAAAAGTCGAAACGAGCCGGCGCGGCGTGCGAGAGAAAAGAAACTAATGACAACTACTGTCACTCGAAGGTGGGCGCGTTTAGAGAATTCGCAACAGGGAGCATAAAAAAAATGCTGCCACCCAGATAGCTCAGCGATGGGGTGGGTTCAGCAAAACGGTGGGCTGTATTAATAATTGGGGGGTGATAAAAAAATGTAAAAAAAGTGAATTATATTGAATTGGAAAATAGGGTGTACCAAAATTAAAATGGGCGCCAGTAATTTTTTTTTCTTTTAGTTGTGAACTAAATAGGAAATTACAAACCTTGAATAAGTAAGCTGAAAAAAAGAAGTTCCTTTCCAAACAAAAATAAAAGAAAGTTTTAATTTTTCTGAATAGGATTTTAATGAAGTTTTATTAAAAACTATCTGGGAAACCTTTATAGGTATAGGTATAAAACCCAGAATTTTTTCTAAGACAAGTAAGAATTTACAAAGGTAGGTATTTGGTAATTGGCAGATGGCCAATTTAAAAAAAAATTTATGTTCGAAAAGATGAAAGATGAAAAATTAAACAAGAACAATGGTTTTGTGCCACAACGGGACACGAAGAAAAATCACGTTAGGAAAAATTCCCGAACAACAACGGAGTCTAAGAACGGTCGCGAGTCCCGCAATCTCAGGAAGACAAAAGAACGGAACGAAAGCCTAAACGGGGTAAATTTTAAGGCACTTAATAGCCTCCAAACAAAGTAAAAAAAAAGACGAACCAAAATTCTCCTAACCCAAACTATACAATTAGCACTGTATACTTAGCTTTTTATTTTTAGCGGATCCTGTCTCTTCCAGTCTCACCCTGGCTCTATCTCCTCAGCAGAATGCCTTCTCGTCACCACAGAACAAAAATAGCACTAATATTTTTTTTTTCAAATATTCCCCAACTGGGATTCCTCTGACCAAAAAAATTAATTATTCGACACAACTCGAAATTTCTTCTCGACAATAATAATTTTTCGCTTTAAACTTTTCTTCAACTTCACTCTTTCGTAGCTTTCTAAAAAGTGCCTCTCAAAAGGCGAACTTCTCTCACCCATTCGGCCACGACATATATGCCATCCTCTTCTGACCTTTGGTCCGTGTTGGTATTCTGTCGCGGATGCAACACCCGGCTTTTTCGCTGGTGTGCATGCCGCTGTCGAATCCAGCCACGCATATATGGTCTCTTTCACATTGGTGATTTGAACACCAACCTTGGCTTAATGGACGAGTTCAGTTCTAATCCGTCAATTTCAAATGGTCTAAAAAGTTAAACGAAAAATTATTAAAGATCGCGAGTAAAGTCCCCAGCCCAACCGGCCCAACTCAAAAACTTGAAGAAAGCATTCTGTTAGATGGGATCCCATGCCATTTTCCCAACAAACATTATGAGACAGGATCCGATGTTTCACGCGAAGTTTAACATATTTTAAGCCCGTAGACTTTCGCGCAGACAATTAAGGATAAAGGGAATAACATCGCAACGTGATTTTACTTGTTGAGCCCGACACTTAAAATTGGGCAGAAGGCCATACTAAATTTATGTTGGTGTGAACTTGAAATCACACATGCCGTTGAACATGGGTCAAAATCTTCATGTTTTACAATCCTGTGTGGACCATCTGTCACACACCCACATATCTTGTGGACCATCTGTCGCACACTGTGTGCCTGTGTATTTTTGCCGTTGTGACTCATCCGTCACATATAGGTATATGGATTTTGGTGACCGCCTGTCACTCCACTTTGTATTTCAGAATCGAAGACCTAGTTTGATTGCTTTTCCAGAATGCTTAAGAGTAGGACTCTGGACGGTGGAAACCAGGTTTCAACTAAGCTCTACAGCATTTTGGAGCCGCAATAGAAAGGAAGGTTGAAAAATGGATTGGGGAAAATTGAATAGGTAGGTGAAACTTGTTGTGGTAAATTTTACCGCAACAAATCCCACCCTTACCTCCTAGGAAATGTGGCTACATTTCTGTAACACATTTTCTAAAAGTTACCAAGGTAATGAAAAATAAAGAAGGATTTTTCCACCAAAAAAAATCGAAAAGCAAAAATAAAAAATCAAACTCATTACGTATCAAAATAAAAAACTACTTTACTCTACTTTAATCCTCGGATGCATCGTTATACGGTTTTAAATCTTTAACGTGCCAAGTTCCGCGTTCTTTACCATTATTATCTTCCAAGACGTATGTCCAAGGTGACACACGCTTCTTAATTTTAAACGGACCGACAAACTTCGGTGCTAGTTTGGCTGCGTAATAATTCGCGGCATCCGAGAGTGAGAAATTCCTACGCCAAACAATTTCGCCGGGGTGATATTGTACATCACGCCGTCGAAGATTGTATACTTGTGCAGATCTCTTTGATGCTGCTTGTAATTTTTTTCCTATATCGACCCTAAGTTCCTTGAAACGTTCAGCGATCTCATCCCGATCCTGAACGATTCCCGAACTATCTTCCACAGATGGTACTTCTCGACCTGAAGTCACCATATCCCTTCCAAAATTCGCATAGTATGGCGAAACTCCTAAAACCTCATGCTGTGACGTGCGAATAGCACACGCCACCTTGCTGAGTTGTAAATCCCACACTCTGTGGTTTTCTGTAACATATGCCCTTAACGTCGTCTTAAGAATCTGATTGATCCTCTCCGCAGGATTCGCCTGCGGGTGATAATGGGCTGTAAATTTCAATTGTGACGCGTACGCCTGGCAAAGCGTTTTCAGTTCCTTGGATCGAAACTGGGGACCGGTGTTACACACGATCACCTTTGGGATGCCAAATAAGAGGAAAACGTTGTCTTCTAATTCCCTAACGATTGCCCTAGCAGTAGCCGACCTCAAAGCGAAAAGTAGCGGAAATTTCGTGAAATAATCCACTACCGTCAAAATGTAAGTAAAACCCCTACTCGACTTAGGAAGCGGACCTACCAAATCTATACAAATCATTTCCCAAGGTGATTTGATTCCTATCCTCTCAGTCATCAACCCAGCTGGCTTCTCATTCACCGGCTTTACCTGTTGGCAAACTTTACAACTCCTAACATATTTTTTTATATCAGCCCTCATTTTTGGCCAGTAAAACTTAGCCGCTATCCTAGCAAAAGTTTTTCTAACTCCCATGTGTCCTGCTAATGGACCATCATGGTATTCCTGTAAAATCCCTAACCTCTCATTCCTACCTAACACTCTCTTCCACTCCTGGTTATTCTCATGAACTACTACAAAATTATTCTTCACCAGTTTGAACAACTGCCCATGTTCAACTCTCCAGGCTGGGTACCTAAGCGGATTCGAATTTATATCTGAAACCATTCTCTTTACCCAAGGGTCTAAATCCTCATCTGAGATACCACCCAACTGTGGAACTCCCCGAGAAAGCATATCCGGAACCACATGCTCTTTGCCCTTTCGGTGAATGATTTCGAAATCGAATTGTTGGAGCCTAACCGCCCAACGCGCTAACCTACCCTGCGGATCTTTAAGATTGCTTAACCATACCAAGGAATAATGATCCGTTACAACAGTAAACCGAACACCTTCGATATACGGTCGCAACTTCTCAATAGCCCACAATACAGCCAAGCACTCTTTCTCTGTTGTAGAATAATTCCTCTCATTCCTATTCAAAGACCTACTAAGGTAACAGACAACCTTTTCTCCCTCATCAAAGTTCTGTGAAAGAACTGCACCGATACCGAAATCTGAAGCGTCTGTTTGAACGACAAAAGGTCGTTTAAAATCTGGGCAAGTAAGTATAGGTGCTGTCACCAAACACTCTTTTGCCTTCCTAAAGCTATCCTCGCATTCTTGAGTCCAAGTAAACTTCCTATTTTTCTTTAACAAATCCGATAACGGCCTAAGCAATTCCGCAAAATTCGGTACAAAACGACGGTACCACGAAACTGTCCCTATAAAACTCCTAACTTCTTTTACATTCCTCGGTGCTGGAATCCTAACCATGCTTTCCACTTTCTCTGGATCTACGTGTAAACCATTTCGATCCACTATATACCCTAAAAATTTCAGCGATGGCATGCAAAAGTTGCATTTTTCCCTACTGACTTTCAACCCTGCTTCACTCAACCTTTTCATCACCTCATTCAGAATTTCAAGATGTTGTTCGAAACTTTCTGTAATGATGATGATGTCGTCTAAATAGACGAAAACGAATGGCTCGAGGTCGGCACCCAAAACTGTGTCGATAAACCTCTGCCAAGTAGCCGGTGAGTTGTGAAGACCGAAAGGCATTCTTCGAAATTGAAAAAGACCTCTCCCAGGGACCGTAAAGGCAGTATAGGGCTTAGATTCCTCCTCCATAGGAATCTGCCAATACGCTGACTTGATGTCTAGAGAAGACAAGAACCTCGCGCCTCGAAGCCTGTCTAAAATTGAATTGATATAAGGAAGTGGATAAGCATCCCTATCCGTATTTTTATTCAGCTTCCTATAGTCCACACAGAACCTAAAGGAGCCATCTTTCTTTTTAACTAACAGTATTGGAGATGACCACGCACTCGTCGATCTCTCAATAACACCTGCATCTAACATTTCATTTAATTCCCTATCAATATGTTCCTGCATTGCCGGCGAGACCGGATAATACCGTTGTTTAATCGGTTCCGCCGACGTCCTAATTTTATGCGCAACCATAGTTGTGCATCCTAAGCCTTCAGGCATCCTACTAAATGATTCCTCAATCAAGTCCTCTAAACTCTTAATTTCCCTATCACTCAACTCTGATCGTTCTGTAATCGAACAAATCGAAACCGGCTGTTCCGAAAAATTCCACTCACGTGACCTTAAATCCGGTATAATACCCGAAAGTGCCCAAAAATCTGCACCTAGGATCACCGTGTGTGGCAGAGTTGGTATAATAAGGCAGTCAATCAACACTGCCCTGTCTTCTACTACTATTGGAAGAGAGAGTGTCCCTAAAACCTTGACCCCTGTTCCATCTGCTAACCGAACGCAGTTAACAGTGTCTGTATTTAACGAAAGACCTAAATTTTTAAGAAATTTCCAAGAATCCCTACCTATTATGGTTCTAGAAGCTCCTGAATCTAATAAACCTAAAAATCTAGTACCATAAATACTAACTCCTAAAAATGGTCTCCTATCATCACCGTTTGCCTCGAGAGTAAAACCTAAATGAACCTGATTCACCAGCTGGTTTTCAGCAGGCAAAACCTTCAACGTCTTCGAGCCTCTTGCCCTGCTGGCACAAGAGTCCGTTGACCGTTTCCCGAACACCGTCGGCAGTTTTGTCTACTGACCCCTAAAGCCCCACAACCAAAACAACGCCTAGGAGCGGAACACCTATTTGCAAAATGGCCTGATCCATTGCAATTATAACACCTAACCGAAGACCTTTGGTTCGAAGATTGGGCCTGACGAGCAGTTTGGTTATTCCCCGCAATAACCGATACTGCAGAAGTTTCAACACCTACGTATGCTAGATCCGGTTCTAGCAAGCTCCTTTTATTCCTAACATTGGGTGGTGGAACATACGCTTCCACATTCGCCCTAACCGCTTCTAAGTTCCTACCTAAAGCCACCAAATCGGATACGCAACTTGGTTTCGCCAAACCGAGCTGAGTTTGGTAGAAAGGTGTCAAGTTCCTTTGAATCATTGACAACTTCCTACCTTCCGATATTGGTTCGGTTAACCTACCAAACAAGTTCTGCATTGTCGCCACATAGACTCCGATGGATTCATCTTTGCCTTGTGTGCGACGCCTAATCTCATCTAAAAGTGAATCATCATAATTCGGTGGTAAGAACTCCAGTTTCAATTCTCTGACGAGTTCTGACCACGAATTAACTGACAACCTAACTGCCCTATACCAAATGAGAGCTTTTCCCACAAAAAGCTCAACTGCTGCCTTAAAAAGTTGGTTTTCTGAAACCCCCCTAGCCGAACGAATTTCCTCAACCCTTTCCAAGAACGAATTCACTGAGGCACCACAGCGCTCACCAGTGAACTTTACATCCCATTTTGAAATATTCGCGAAATCGTCCCTACCAACTACAATCTGCTCTACAACCCTGTTACCACTATCTCTACTATTCTCTACACTATCAATTTCAATTCCTAATCTCGTCGATGTACTGGCAGAAGTAACCGACTTGCTAATCGGAGGTTCAGCTGAACGCTGCTTTTCAACCTCATTCCTCTCCACCTGTTTCCTATTCTGCTTCCCTAAGTTCTTCTCATCATCCATTTCTTCTTCATCAGTATCATTTTCCTCATCTTCATCATCACCTTCTAAATCTGCCATAGCCATAATTAATTTATTTTTCAGAGCCTGCTTGCTCTTTTCCTGCGTCTCATTCTCTGGTATACTCCTATCCATCCTACGTAAGCCCCACTCTACCTTCATGATTATTTTCAAATATTCCTTCGAAGTTTCTGACTTCGGAGGATTTTCTAACAATTTTTCTATTTCCCCTAATTTCTTCTCCATCGCCGTGAAATCTTGTTCGAAGCTGAACGGGTAGGCTGGAGGTATAAAAGAGCTCCTACGTTCAAGTTTCAATGCAACCCTAAGGGCTTTGCGCATTTCTTCTACTGTCCCTACCGCTAATCCCCTCCATTCTACCTCATACGTAATTTCGTCTTGCGACAGCCTATTAACCTGACTTGACTCCATTTAAAGTAAAAAAAACAATCAAAAAAAATAAATTAATGAAAAAAAAAAATAAATTAAAAAAAACAACTATTGCGAAATTTAAAAAAACTTGTCAAAAATTTACCCAAACAAAATGCACCAAACCTTGCTAAAATTACACAACAAAATATGTCCCTAAAACAAACTTTTAAAAGTATCACTATATTGCTTTTTTTTTCACTGTCACTGTCCCAAAATCACAAAATAATAATCGGTCCGATTATTGATCAATTGAAATTTAATTAACGTAAAAAAAAAAATTAAACAAAAAAAATTTTAATTTTCCTTCAACCAAAATTGTAACCCTAAAAAAATAAGTTTTCTCGAAATGTCAACACTGATTGAAATTCACTACACTATAAATAAATTCCCCACACCTGTCAAAAAATATTTCACCACTCAAACAAAATGGATACCACTATTCCCACAGAATAATAAAATTTATGAATTAAAATAAAACAATAAATTGGTTATGTGAAACTATCAAACAATCAATAAAAAAAACAATTAAAAATCAATTAACAACACAAACAACCAATCTTACTCAACTTCGGTAAATGTTTTTTTTTTCCCAGCACACTATGTGCAATATCCAACGCAGGTAGTCAATGTACGATGTACGGACGTCACTTTCCAAGATTTTCCTTCAATTAAACATGCACTTTTCTGCAACCACTTTTCACCCCTGAATAAAAAAAACGAAACCAAGTAAACTCTTTTTTGATAAAAAAATTGAAATTATTATTTCTAGAACACTTCCCTAAACAATTCACAATGTACAACAACACTGGAGTGCAATTGATGCACTTTTTTTTTTCACAAAGAAAACAACACAGAAGCCCCACGTTGGGCGCCAATTGTTGCAAAATTATCTAACGCGAATCTATGAGAATTTTATGGGAATTGGTATGAAAATTTAAGTTTAGATTTATGACGGCGGAACTACAATCCGCAAAACACAAAACAGATAGAGAAATTATTTAATTAAACGAATTAATTAAATATACAAAAAGTCGAAACGAGCCGGCGCGGCGTGCGAGAGAAAAGAAACTAATGACAACTACTGTCACTCGAAGGTGGGCGCGTTTAGAGAATTCGCAACAGGGAGCATAAAAAAAATGCTGCCACCCAGATAGCTCAGCGATGGGGTGGGTTCAGCAAAACGGTGGGCTGTATTAATAATTGGGGGGTGATAAAAAAATGTAAAAAAAGTGAATTATATTGAATTGGAAAATAGGGTGTACCAAAATTAAAATGGGCGCCAGTAATTTTTTTTTCTTTTAGTTGTGAACTAAATAGGAAATTACAAACCTTGAATAAGTAAGCTGAAAAAAAGAAGTTCCTTTCCAAACAAAAATAAAAGAAAGTTTTAATTTTTCTGAATAGGATTTTAATGAAGTTTTATTAAAAACTATCTGGGAAACCTTTATAGGTATAGGTATAAAACCCAGAATTTTTTCTAAGACAAGTAAGAATTTACAAAGGTAGGTATTTGGTAATTGGCAGATGGCCAATTTAAAAAAAAATTTATGTTCGAAAAGATGAAAGATGAAAAATTAAACAAGAACAATGGTTTTGTGCCACAACGGGACACGAAGAAAAATCACGTTAGGAAAAATTCCCGAACAACAACGGAGTCTAAGAACGGTCGCGAGTCCCGCAATCTCAGGAAGACAAAAGAACGGAACGAAAGCCTAAACGGGGTAAATTTTAAGGCACTTAATAGCCTCCAAACAAAGTAAAAAAAAGACGAACCAAAATTCTCCTAACCCAAACTATACAATTAGCACTGTATACTTAGCTTTTTATTTTTAGCGGATCCTGTCTCTTCCAGTCTCACCCTGGCTCTATCTCCTCAGCAGAATGCCTTCTCGTCACCACAGAACAAAAATAGCACTAATATTTTTTTTTCAAATATTCCCCAACTGGGATTCCTCTGACCAAAAAAATTAATTATTCGACACAACTCGAAATTTCTTCTCGACAATAATAATTTTTCGCTTTAAACTTTTCTTCAACTTCACTCTTTCGTAGCTTTCTAAAAAGTGCCTCTCAAAAGGCGAACTTCTCTCACCCATTCGGCCACGACATATATGCCATCCTCTTCTGACCTTTGGTCCGTGTTGGTATTCTGTCGCGGATGCAACACCCGGCTTTTTCGCTGGTGTGCATGCCGCTGTCGAATCCAGCCACGCATATATGGTCTCTTTCACATTGGTGATTTGAACACCAACCTTGGCTTAATGGACGAGTTCAGTTCTAATCCGTCAATTTCAAATGGTCTAAAAAGTTAAACGAAAAATTATTAAAGATCGCGAGTAAAGTCCCCAGCCCAACCGGCCCAACTCAAAAACTTGAAGAAAGCATTCTGTTAGATGGGATCCCATGCCATTTTCCCAACAAACATTATGAGACAGGATCCGATGTTTCACGCGAAGTTTAACATATTTTAAGCCCGTAGACTTTCGCGCAGACAATTAAGGATAAAGGGAATAACATCGCAACGTGATTTTACTTGTTGAGCCCGACACTTAAAATTGGGCAGAAGGCCATACTAAATTTATGTTGGTGTGAACTTGAAATCACACATGCCGTTGAACATGGGTCAAAATCTTCATGTTTTACAATCCTGTGTGGACCATCTGTCACACACCCACATATCTTGTGGACCATCTGTCGCACACTGTGTGCCTGTGTATTTTTGCCGTTGTGACTCATCCGTCACATATAGGTATATGGATTTTGGTGACCGCCTGTCACTCCACTTTGTATTTCAGAATCGAAGACCTAGTTTGATTGCTTTTCCAGAATGCTTAAGAGTAGGACTCTGGACGGTGGAAACCAGGTTTCAACTAAGCTCTACAGCATTTTGGAGCCGCAATAGAAAGGAAGGTTGAAAAATGGATTGGGGAAAATTGAATAGGTAGGTGAAACTTGTTGTGGTAAATTTTACCGCAACAAGATTAATCAAGTTTTAGTTGATTTAAAATATTATATGAATAATTTATAAAATCATGAGTAGCATTGTAACACCCATAACAATGGAAACGTCCTAATGCATGTAATTAAATTTAAATATTTTTTGCTTGATCCAAATCAGTTAAGCATTTAATAAGAAAATAAAATAATGGCTCTGCGGGTGGTCGTTAATAATGGGTTTGTTATTATTGTTTTCTGACGAAAGGCAGAGGGTTGTTTCTTTCGAAATGTGGTTGTTAGAGTGGGTAAAAAGAACTACACGTGTCATGGTTCTAAAAGAGAGCTTTTTACAATTTTACTTTCCAAGGACGTTGATAAAATTGGACATGAATTTTATTACAATACATTTCTTTTTCTTTCTCTGCAGATTAAGTGATAAAAAAATATTTGGTCCTTATTCGGAATTACTCCCCCCCCCTCCCCGCCAAAATGCACTTTTTTTTTAATGAATCGATAAAAAAGAGTGTGCTGTTGATAAAAAACATCAAATTATGGAGGAGAAACACTTTTTTATGGTAAAAAAGTGAAGCATAAAAAAATGAATATAGGCCATAGGGTAAATTCAAAGTTTCCTTAAATCCAGATTCTGTAAATGCAAAAGAAACCATGCATACACCCAACCTCGCACCTACCCCAAATCCTATAGTGTGCCCAAGCAGGGGGGTTGCAGGGGGGCAGCATGCCCCCCATACATATCTCACTGTTTATACGCCGTAATGCGTAAGCAAGCAAAATAAAATGCACGACTGGATCGCACGAACTTGCTCTTATGTAAAAGTACTTTGGAAGTTAAGATACATTTTATAAATATAAAACATGGATTTAATGAGATAATAATGTTCAAATGCATAAAATTGCCGTCTGGTTTCCGGAAAAGTATGAATTTATGCAAATAAACTTTTAAAAATCGTTTTATTATTAAATAAATTTTTTATATAAGAAATTTCTCTTAGATTTTTCAAGAAAAAAAATGTGGGATGCGAATTTTAAGTATTAAATAATATTGATTTTAGGAAATAATTTCAAAAAATAATCGTTCATAGGTTTTGAAAATATTGATTTAAAAAAAAAAATGTTTTTTTCAAAAAAACCCAACAAATATTTTTTCGAATATTTTTGTATACAATATTATTCTAAACTTAAGGGGACTCCTGCTGAAAATTTTGGGTTAAAATCCTTAGAGCCGTTAATGAGAAAGTCGAAAATAAAAAAAACGGTTCTATGGAAGGTACCCCTAATAACATTTTGCCCCAAAATTTTGTTTGACCAAAATGTAGCTTATGTTCATAATATCACACCTAATTTTTTTTATCAAAATCGTTAGAGCCGTTTTCGAGATAAATAAGATTTTGCATTACGGGTGTATGGGGGGTACCCTTAGTTTTGGAGCTAAAAAAAAAATTTCAATTTCTCCTCTAGGGAATCACCGAAGACTCTTAACTACCGAGATTGAAAGAAATAGGTCCAGTGGTTTAGGCTGTAGTGAGAGGTACAGACATACAGACACACTGAAACATGTTTTTTGTGTACTAAATTTTCCTTAAATTTTTTATAAAAAAAATTGGTATGCAAATTGTTAGTATTTAATGAAATACATTCTAAAACGCAATTTAAAAATTTAATCGTGTATCGGTTTTCAAGAAATTGAATTTTCAAAAAAAAAATTGTATTATTTTTTTAAAAATCCAAAAACTATTTTTTCGAAAAAATTTTTAGTTTATATTTTTGAAAATGCAAAGGAGCTCCTGCATAAAAATTTTGGTAAAAATCGTTAGAGCCGTTGGTGAGAAAATCGAAAATAAAAAAAACGGTTCTTTGACAGGTACCCCTAATAACATTTCCCCCCAAATTTTTTTTTGACCAAAATGTAGCTTATATTCATAATATCACACCTAATTTTTTTTATCAAAATCGTTAGAGCCGTTTTTGAGATAAATAAGATTTTGCATTACGGGTGTATGGGGGGTACCCTTAGTTTTGGAGCTAAAAAAAAAATTTCAATTTTTCCTCTAGGGAATCACCAAAGACTCTTAACTACCGAGATTGAAAGAAATAGGCCCAGTGGCTTAGGCTGTAGTGAGAGGTACAGACATACAGACACACTGAAACATGTTTTTTGTGTACTAAATTTTCCTTAAAATTTTTATAAAAAAAATTGTTACGCAAATTGTTAGTATTTAATAAAATACATTTTTAAACTTAACTTAAAAATTTAATCGTGTATCGGTTTTCAAGATATCGAATTTTCAAAAAAAAAATTGTATTATTTTTTTAAAAATCCAAAAACTATTTTGTCGAAAAAATTTTTAGTTTATATTTTTTAAAATGCGAAGGAGCTCCTGCATACAAATTTCGGTAAAAATCGTTAGAGCCGTTGGTGAGAAAATCGAAAATCAAAAAAACCGTTCTATGACAGGTACCCCTAATAACATTTCCCCCCAAATTTTTTTTTCACCAAAATATAGTCCATGTCCATAATATTACACCTAATTTTTTTTATCAAAATCGTTAGAGCCGTTTTTGAGATAAATAAGATTTTGCATTACGGGTGTATGGGGGGTACCCTTAGTTTTGGAGCTAAAAAAAAAATTTCAATTTTTCCTCTAGGGAATCACCGAAGACTCTTAAGTACCGAGTTTGAAGAAAATACCTCCAGTAGTTTAGGCTGTAGTTCGAGGTACAGACATACAGACATACAGACATACAGACAGACAGACAGACAGACGGAATTGCCGGACCCACTTTTTTCGTCTTCGCTATCATCGTAATGTCAACTTTGATCAAAATCTCGAGTTCGATTTTTTTTTCAAATGCAGAACTTGCCCTATATGTAGTACCTATATCGCAAGTAAAAAGCAAATAGGTATCCCATACAAAAGTAGTTTTAGTTATAGTACTGTGGGTGGTCGGCTTATACGGGGACAGGTAAATTGTAGATCATTTTACTTGGAGGCGGATAAGATTTAGTCTCGACGATAGAAGATCAAATATCTTCTCTAATCATTGCAGCTGCAGTTTCTACTACACGTATTCGTTCTTCTACCCCAGTGATAGCTTGCGTATCACGAAAAGAGATAATAGTAAATGATCCTATTTTCGCAGTTATTATTACTTTAGTTAAATATCTTTCCCTTAATTTTGAAATGATTGTTTTATCATCAGAAATATAGCCTGTAATGACATCCCTCAGCTCTTTTAATGTAAATTGTGAGTCTCCATTGTTTTCAATATAACAAAAAATTTCTTGCATTGCTGCTATTATTTTGTCGTCTTGTCGTTTTAAATTTTCAGCAATAAACGTCCGGTTGTCGAGATACAAAATTCAACAGAATAACACACATAGAATAGAGAATATAACCTTGAAATAAAACTAACAGAACATCTGCCTCGACTCACAGTATATCTAAGGATGCGCGATCCCCACTCTCCGCGCTATACATATCTCGAGAATGGTTGGAGTTATAAAAAAATGATTGAAATTAAAATTGTAGATAAGAGTATGATCTACAAAATTCATAATAACCTCGAACGCGGTATTTCGCATAGAAAACGAAATAATTGCAAAAAACCGATTTACCTGACCTTTGACCTTGAATAACTTGTGACGCGGACATGATATGGTATGAGACTTTTTTGTCAGTCATTAGAACATCAAAATAAAGGTTTATGCAAATTTTCAGCTTATTCGCTTCCATTCCGAGGTTTGCCTCTTTTTCTGGCTTATTTGACTGGGCTACAAGAAGCTTTTTGAAAGTGTGTACTTTTACAGACCTTTTAAAATAAAAGATACAGATTGAAAACTTTTGTAATAATTGTAAGTCTACTATCACACGATGAATCTAGATGCTTGTGCCTTCTTTAAATTCTTCTTTCTTATTTCGTCCTTTTATTCAAGTGCTATTGCAAGATGAAACCAGTTTCATGAATCCAATTTGACAGTTCTCTTTATTTTTCATTTCGATGTCGGTCAGTGTCTATGCTCTTTAAAATAAAGAAGTAATAAAAACGAAGTATTTATGAACGTTGCATCAAAGTTAACTTCTCGCACAACGAAATCATGTAAAGCAGAATAGTAGAAAAACGGACAAGATATAAGAGAAACATCAAATTAATGCACCGACACAGTCACACGTGTGTAAAAGCAGACAAAATATCAATAGTTCCTTGCAATGCGCATTGATGTGTCAATAGAATAGGGTCACCTGGTTCGAACTTTGAAAATTGTTTCGGCTCAGAATGCCATAGATCGGTGCATGTTTTCTTTTTTACTTGCGACTTATAGGTACTATAAGGCAAGTTATGGATTCGTAAAAAAAATTGAACTCGAGATTTTGATCAAAGTTGACATTACGATGATAGCGAAGACTAAAAAAGTGGGTCTGGCAATTCTGTCTGTCTGTCTGTCGCTGCGACTACAGCCTAAACGGCTCGGCCGATTTTCTTTAAACTTGGTAGATATGGGTTTTGATTTTTTACCCCCACACGTATTTTTCTTTTTTTTTTTTAAGACCAAAAATAACGGCACCTGCCATACGAATTTTTTTCGAAATTTTATAAATATTTTTTTTTTCTCAAAAACTGCTGGACAGATTTAAAAACTAAAAACACAAAAAAATTTCATTTAGTTAAGGCTAGGTTATGCTTGAAAAATTTTCCGAAAAATGGTTATTGAGGGTACCCCCCATGGAACCATTTTTTTTGTTTTTGATTTTCTCAAAAACGGTACAACCGATTTTAATCATTTTTGTTTGCAAATGCTGTTCAAAAATTTAAATAGAATTGTTTATTCAAATTTTCAAAAAAAATTTTTTTTTGGATTTTTAAAAAAAACTTCAAAATTTTTTTTTCAAAACTCAATATTTCGAAAATCCTATGCTAGATTTTTTTTTTAACTTGATAAATAAAAGTTTCTTAATATAATCTACAAGATGTGAGAAAAAAAAATTTATTTTACCTTAAAATAAAGGTACCCACCATACAAATGTTAAAAAATTTAAAAAAATGGTTTTCAAAAATCGTATTTTTCTCGAAAACGGCACCTAGAATTTTGATAATTTTTTTTTCTTTCAATTAATTTTTATGATCTTTAATTTATTAAAAAAAATTTTGAAATTAAGATATTACAGCTTGTACCTACCATAGAACCATTTTTTCGAATTTTGAATTTCTCATTATCCACATAACGGTTCTTAATGAAATTTTTTATAGAAAAGCTTCTAAAAAGTCTAAAACACATTGCATTTCAAAACTTTAAAATAAATATTTTTTGAATTTTTGAAAAAAAAATCTATTTTTTTTTTTTTTTTTGAAAATTCGATATCTCCGAAACGGGTCAATATTTCTTTTCGTAAATTTAATTTTTATTCGAACAATAATAAAAACTTTAAATTAGCGTACCAAAATTTTTTCTTAAAAAGCTTTTAAAAAGTTTGTATATAAAAGCTTCTTTTAAAGAAACCACTACAAGTACTTATAATTTTTGTTCTTGCATAAATTCATATTTGCATAGCATTCTGTTACTACTAAAAGAATTTAAAAATTAATTTTATCCTTATGAACAGTTTTCTCTAATAACATTCGTTTTTAAAATTCCCAGTCGATTACATAGGAGCAAGTTCGTGCGACCCAGTCGTGCATTTTATTTTTGATGTATCAAAACACTTTGTTAAATAAATGGGACGTCCCAACTGCCTTAGTTCCAAGAAAATAATTAAATACGAGTTGCCGAATAAAATTAAATTTCGTGTTTAATATTGAAAAAAAAATATAACCATGATCTGCGAAAAGATAAAATGTTTTTTGTGTTATGTTTATGTTATATTTTGGGGTGTTATTTCGTATTTATTAAGGGTTTACCTTGTCACGTTTGACTTCAAATTCATACAAAAGTATTCTTTAAAGGACGTTAAAGTTCAGTGACATTTTTGGAACCGTAAAGTGGACTTTTTAGCAGGATAACGCTCCAATTAAACGAAAAAAAAACGTGGTGTTTTTAAATGGCTTTTCTACTCCCCAGAACTTAATATAAGTTCTGCAGGTCAGGACAACAATTCAAAGAAATAGAATCACTGGAAATAGTAACAAAACCTTAAATAACTTTAGTTTTCCGATTCTATGCTTTTAAGATAACCGAAAATAAAGAAGGTGGTTCTTATTATAAATTCCACAAAGAAAAAAATCAAACTTTAAAGTGAATTTGTTTCACTGTGAATTCTATTAGTCCAACCAAATTAGTATTTTATATCTACAAAAAATACTGCGTCGAATTTTTTTTTTGTTTCTTAAAGAGTACCTATTGGAGAGTGTAAATCCAAAAAGTTCGAACAAAAAACGCCCGTGCGTTGTCCGCCATTTTGAAAAAGGCTTTGGAAAGCTTGAACTCGATTTTCTCGGCTCCTATCATATATAGAGCTGATTTTTTTTTAGGTTTGTACGTTAAAATATATTCTTTGACTTTTGTTGAGAAAAAAATTTGAAACCTCTTTCCAAAAAAAGTTATCGACGAAAAACTGTCGAGATTTTGAAGTAAAAAATGGTTTTTAACGTTTATCTCGCCTCATGTTCATCTGATCAAAAAAATATTTAAGTTGTTTTTTAAAGATCACTTTATTTCCTATATTTTGGTATATTTAAATTTTATGTGCGACAAAAACTGTAGAAAATATAACCTGTCAAAATGGCCAATAGCCTGCGAAAATTAAAAAAAAAAAATTTACTCACGTTTGAAAATTTTCAAATTTCATTATGTTCATTATGAAATTTAAAGAAACAGCTCAAACTCTTTTCCGCAACACCACCGAGGTAGAGTTACGGCGCATTTTTTTTAATATGGGCATGCGGTCTCCAGGAGGTATAATCCAGATCCAACGATGTTGATAGCAACGTTTTGGGAGCCGCCGGAGAAAAAGTTTTTATTGCGTTTGTTCAATGGGAAGGAAAATGGGTCACTGGATTCTTTGCGATATAGCGACTTTGGTAAAACGTCCAAAAAACTAAGTTTAATCTATCTTCATTACCTCCTAGTGCAACAGCTGCTCGGCAACACACATTCCGTACCTACCATCAAGTACAGACTTGGATCGATGTTCACCATGACCCACTAAAATGGGGTTGGAAAAGAACTCCGAGAGGATTAGAGCCAGTTACAACCACTCACGATCCAGCTCCACAAAGCATATTGCAAACTATACCCTGCAAATGCAAGGGCCAGTGTGGTCAAGCTTGTGGCTATCGGAAAACTGGTCTGAATTGTTCCTTATTATGTTTCTACTGCAGTGGAAAAACATGCGAGAATGTTCCTACCTTGCAAAATTTACTGGAAGATGAAGACGCATGTGAAGACTTTTCCGCACCTGAAAACATTGAAGAAACTACCATTGACGATCCCAGCACAAACAAAGTTAATATGATCATTGATGTCCGCACGCCTAGCCCCAAAAAAAAAAAGGAGATAAGAACGACATGAAAAAACTATGCCACATTGAGCTATCGATAGGCTGATATAGAAACGAAAACGATTTAATCGTGGATTATACCTCCTGGGGACACCACATTAAAAAAACGCGCCGTAACTCTACCTCGGTGGTGGTGTGGAAAAGAGTTTGAACTGTTTCTTTAAATTTCATAATGAACATAATCAAATTTGAAAATTTTCAAACGTGAGTAAATTTTTTTTTTAATTTTCGCAGGCTATTGGCCATTTTGATAGGTTATATTTCCTACAGTTTTTGTCGCACATAAAATTTAAATATACCAAAATTTAGGAAATAAAGTGATCTATAAAAAACAACTTAAGTATTTTTTTGATCAGATGAGCATGAGGCGAGATAAACGTTAAAAACCATTTTTTACTTCAAAATCTCGACAGTTTTTCGTCGATAACTTTTTTTTGTTTTCAAATTTTTTTCTCAACAAAAGTCAAAGAAGATATTTTAACGTACAAACCTAAAAAAAATACAGCTCTATATATGATAGGAGCCGAGAAAATCGAGTTCAAGCTTTCCAAAGCCTTTTTCAAAATGGCGGACAACGCACGGGCGTTTTTTGTTCGAACTTTTTGGATTTACACTCTCCAATAGGTACCTACTCTTTATTTCGAATTAATTAATTTAATTTCACTGGACTATATTGACACATTGAAAAAGAGAGCGTTGCAAAAAGAGGTCTTTTAGGCAAAAATCTCTTTTTTTTTCGATTACAGGATGCCCCTATTCTATTGAAGGACAGTGCTTATGCAAATAAATAATTTTACAAAGTCTTAATGAAATCTTATTACTTATTAAAAAAAATAAATAGGATGTCATTACGGTTCGTAGAGAGCCAAAACATAGTGACAACTCTCAACCATTCCTGTGTGCGTGTTAGCAGGAGAGGACTTTCCATTTTGTGCCGATTCCGAACGGCCAATGAGCAGCATTTTCCATGACGGCAGTAAGTACATCATTGAAAAAAACATTTTGCCAAGGGCACTAAGTAATTTCAAATTAGAATTTCAAATTATCAAGTTTCTTTTATTATCTGTCTGCTTCTGTAATTATTTATGTACTTGTTTAGACACAACCTACACGATCTAGACTTTTATCGCAGGTATCTTTTGCCGACCACCCTATAATACAATGTATAGTTAACTCTTCTAAACATTCGTATGAACAATAAAATATTAACAATTCTTAATTTGCATTTATTATCTATTATAATTTGTATGTTGTCAATTAAATATTCCAAATGGATATTGGATAATGCTTTTCCAAACTTGGCAAAGTTTTTACATACGGTAATTCCATCAGTAGCTAACAATGTAATAAAAAAATGATAAAAGTGACATCATTTTCTCTCTAATGGTCAAATTACTGTTGAACCAATTAAATAGGTTTATTATAATTGCCACGGCGCAATGCGGATATAATCTTCATGTGACAGTTTCGTCATAGTGCCGATCATAATATTTTAAACGCGCGATATAATATATAATTCACATGTCACATCCCACACACCTATGAAGCCATCATTCAATTAAATATATATGTAAATGCCTCCCGCAGGCGACTTAAAAAATATCGTGACTTATTTATAAAATTTGCTTTTGAAGATCGACTTAAGATTAAGTTATAACTAAGCTGTCAATCATTTGGTGAACATGGTGAGGCAATAAAAAATAACGATTTTTGTAAAAGGTACCGAAACAGGATAAAGGTTTGAAATAAAAACTAGATCGAAGATTGCCCACAGATTTGTAATTTCGACATCCGTGATGCCACCGCTAATTTACTATTAATTAATTTGTAAAGCTTCCAAGTTTTTTTCGAATAGAATTATCGTTAACTGAAGAACAAGTGACAAATAGCTAGTGACCCTCGGAGCAGCACGAGCCCGGCTTTTAATTTTACCTCCAACTTGTCGCGTGGAATAGATCAATAAGCCGCTGCCGCTCCGTGGCTTATTTAAATTTATCATAACATTATTAATTTTTTGTTCGCGCATGTCAGTGCTTCTCAGAATCGAGCAATAAAAAATTTAGTCGAGATTGATATCGAAATAGATTTCAGGATTAACAGGTTTGAAGTAAGTTTCAACTTACATATGTAAATATGTGAAGCTAGAGTCTAGTACCTTATAGACCAATTTATATTTTAATTAGTTAAAAATTACGTGGTAAATTAGCAAGAACCCATTTACCCATACAAAATTACCAAATTCCAATTTCGTGTACATGAAAAACATTATCTACATGAAAATAAATTTAAAAATTTTCAAATCGAAAAATGATTAGGTATATGACAGACTTTATTTAAATAATTTCATTACAGAAATCGAGCCGCCATTTTATTTGTATTTTGAATTAAGAAGAGTTTATGTATTAAACTAAGATGCAAAACAAAAATAATAACAAAATAGCTCCTGAAATTGTTTTGAACTCAAAAAACAAAATGCTGTCTGATTTATTGAGTAAATATAAATTTATGGAAACAAATTAACAAAAATAATTGAATCTTTTTTTTTAATTAATTTTGTATATATAATACGTATGTATGTATATAAAATTTCTTTACTATTATGCGTGGACTAAAGGGTTTTTGACTACCCTTACAATGTTTGAGCACAGTTGGAGCGTTTAGGAAAGTCGGAGAATATAAAAGGAGATACTGATGCATATTGATTTTTAATGTATATGAACATCGTAATAGGAGTTATATTTTTATAATATATTATAATATTTATCTCGTTATTATTTAATTCAACCTACTTTATGGTGTGGAAATCAAGAGATTAAAATGTATAACAGTTTTGGTGTCAAATTTACAAAGGAATGAAGCTGATGGCTACCGGAAGCAATTCAATTTTTTCTTAGTAAAAGAAGAGAAAAGAAACAATTTTTAATAGTTCATTGTAGTATAGAAAATAGTCTAAAAAATATGGTGCTGTCAGTTGCGGTAGTAAATGCTTCGACCATTTCATACGGTGCCGTTCTAAATCCACATCAGAAGAGAAAGGACGTGCATATGGAAACTAATATGAGAAACTGAGAATACTGTCGTCAGAAAGACAATTTAACTGATTAGAAATTTCAGAAAAAAGATTATTGATGAATATGAGAAAGAAAGTCGGAGACAAAACGGAGCCTTATAGCATTTCTTTTATGATTTTCAGAGTTTAAACAGTCCAACACAACTGGTATGAAGCGGTCCAAAAGGTAGTTTCTAATGCAACGAAGAAGAGATACCAAACGCACGCATTTTTCAAAAGAGAGAGCTTGATGGCTAATTCTATAAATGACTTTTGAAATTTCAAGTAAAATAATCTTAATTTCTCCAAAGAGATGTAAGGATTTGTGCCACTGTTCGGTAAAATAAACCATCAGATCACCGGTAGACCTATTGCCACGAAAGCCATACTGCCAGTCATTAAGAAGCTTTGGTTCTGCAAGATATTTCTTGCGCAGATAATTTATCAGCGTTTCCATGAAATTGGAAAGAAGGAATTCAAGTTAGAGGGATTCGCTTTTCTAGGGACAGACTGGACAAATGCTGTGTTTTATCCACTCGGAAAGAGATCAGTAAATTGGGACAGGTGGAAAAGCTTACGCAATAGTTTTGCCGACGTTGAAAAACACTTCTTCAGGACAATTGGAAGGATACTATCCTGGATTTGTGTTAATCGATATCTTTCAATACTCTTGATTTTTTAAATATAATCGTTTACGATCTCAAGTATAGGTGAAGTCATGACGCTTTCTGGGAGTATCAGATTTACGTCAAACTGTGCTGCAAGTATATTTGCTTCTTATTAATAGTAGTAGTTTTGGATTTTACAATGTTAGATGGACTTTGAGAAAACCTGAATTCGTATCACACGTGTGCTTAATCTATAGGTACATTTTAATTTCTTTGGTTTAGACGCATTTCAAAGAACTTCAATGCCACAGCTTTTGAGATTAAATCGATACCTTCCCGTAAGAATGTATTAAGCGACAATTTTTTCGAAAATGACTTTTTGATGTGGAACTATACTAGAAGTTAAGCGCCACATTTTGGCCTGGGTTTCACTGCCCTATTATGTATGCAAAAGAAACTAGAGAGAACATAAAATTGAACTGAAATAAGCAGTGTCATTGAAAACGAGCGTTGGAACCGAAGTAGTATTTTGTAATTTTTTCACAAATAACCAACAATTTTCACTAGGTACCTTTGGGACATTGTAGTTTTTTGGTTTGGTTCGTCGAATATGATCTATACAGCTTGTTTGAACTTATTTCGGTTTTCCTCAGAATGATGGTTGGCTTTATATCATTGGAACTTACTTCTCTGAGCCTAATAACATCTTTACAGCTCGATTCAAACCATGAATTCTTTTTTCGTTGCATATATGTATTATTCCCTATTCTTGATATAGTTTTTCATTCCGAAAGGAATTAAATTTGCAATCATATATGCACTGGAGTCGAGGTCACTATCGAGGAAGCATACTTACCAGTTAAAGTTCCTGAAATAATTATTAAGGCCATGTGTTTTAATCCTTAAAACTTAATTTCAAAAGAATTCAACCAATTTTCCAATAATTGAATTTAAAAATAAATAAATTATATTTTTTTTTTGGAAAATCTAAGAAATATTTTGATATTCAATATATAAGCCCTTCTAGGCAAAATTTTTGATCAAAATCAGTTCAGTAGAAAATAAAAAAAAAAGTTATATGGTTTTTACCAAAATGTAACCTTTATCTACAACAACACGAATTTGTTGTATCGAAATCGTTGAAGCCGTTTTTGAGGTGACTGACATATTTTCTTAACGATTATATGGCATATACCATCAATTCCCCTCTACTTTGATTAAATTACCTAAATAAATATACATTCCAACTTTGAAGAAAATGACTTTAGTCGTTTAAGCGGCAAATCGAGGAATAGAAAAGCATGCAGAAATACAGCACATTGACAGTTATAATTATATACAGATTGTAGAACTCACGTTTTCTATATTTTCTATCATCATCAAGATCAAAGAGATCTCAAAAACCTGAACTTGGTGTGATATTTCTTCCATTTAAATAATATGAGCCATTCAGGTTAGAAAGCTTGTAGCATGGTGGTGGTAGTTTCATGCAACAGGCGTGGTCATGGGATTCTAAAGTTTTTTTTTCCGACCACATCAAGCGGTCTATCGGCGTCTACTTTTCGATCAGATGTTAAGTTTTCGAAACCCAACGCATCTTCCAGACCGGAAATAAATTGTTACATAAGTCACTGTTTTTAGATAAACCACGAAGGTAACAAGACCATAGAACTGGAGTCCATCAGCCCATCAGATCACTTGAGGACATTCTGATCATTTAGCGAGGCAAATTCTTCGCGATAAACTTCACAGCCATTCGTACAATTTGGCGAATTATAAATGAACTCGCCGAAAGCCACTTAAATTCTTGGAAGAACACATGGAACAACGTTCCACACGACGTACTTGTTTTCAGTTATGCATCGGGTATAAATTTCACTTGAGTTGATGGGTCAACTAGAACAACACTAGCTACAGGGCTGACACTAATCCCCGAGAATTGTATCAAAGGATTTTGCAGTCGCCAAAGGCCTCTATTTTTTTTTTTTAAGAAAATGAGGTCACAGTGACTGACAGTGAATTCAAACGGCTGTGTTGAACATGTAGAATGAATTTTTTTCCACGACTTGATTACATAATTGGTTTTACACGGAATTTGCTTCATGCTGAATAAATAAAATGCACGACTGGGTCTCACGAACTTGCTCTTATGTAACAGACTAGGAATTTTAAAAACGAATGTTATTAGAGAAAACTGTTCAAAAGGATCAAATTATTTTTTAAATTCTTTTAGTAGTAAAAGACAAAAACATAATGCTATCCAAATATGAATTTATGCAAGAACAAAAATTATAAGTAGTTGTAGTGGTTTCTTAAAAAAGCTCTTATGTACAAACTTTTTAAAAACTTTTTAAGAAAAAATTTTGGTACGCCAATTTAAAGTTTTTATTATTGTTCGAATAAAAATAAAATTTACAAAAAAAAAAATATTGAGCCGTTTCTGAGATATCGAATTTTCAAAAAAAAGAAAAAATTGATTTTTTTTTTCAAAAATTCAAAAAATATTTATTTTAAAGCTTTGAAATGCAATGTGTCTTAGACTTTTTAGAAGCTTCTCTATAAAAATTTTCATTAAGATGCGTTATGTGGATAATGAGAAGTTCAAAATTCGAAAAAATGGTTCTATGGTAGGTACAAGCTGTAATATCTTAATTTAAAAATTTTTCTATTAAATTAAAGATCGTAAAAATCAATTGAAAGAAAAAAAATTTTATCAAAATTCTAGGCGCCGTTTTCGAGAAAAATACGATTTTTGAAAACCATTTTTTTTAATTTTTTAGCATTTGTATGGTAGGTAGGTACCTTTATTTTTAGGTTAAATGAAATTTTTTTTTTCACATCTTGTAGATTATATTGAGAAACTTTTATTTATCAAGTTTAAAAAAATCTTGCAAGGGGTTTTCGAAATATTGAGTTTTGAAAAAAAAATTTTGAAGTTTTTTTTTAAAAATCCAAAAAAAATTTTTTTGAAAATTTGAGTACACAATTCTATTCAGGTTTTCGGGAAGCCTTAGGAAAAAAAATGATCAAAATCGGTTGTACCATTTTTGAGAAAATCAAAAACAAAAAAATGGTTCCATGGGGGGTACCCTCAATAACCATTTTTCTGAAAATTTTTTTCAACAAATACCTAGCTTTAATTAAATGAAATTTTTTTGTGTTTTTATTTTTAAAATCTGTCGAACAGTTTTTGAAAAAAAAAAAATGTTTATAAAATTTCGAAAAAAATTCGTATGGCAGGTACCGTTATTTTTGGTCTTAAAAAATCAAATCAAAAAACATCCGGGGGGAAAAAATTAAAACCCATATCTACCAAGTTTGAAGAAAATCGGCAGAGCCGTTTAGCTGCAATCGAACGGACAGACAGACAGAATTGCGAGACCCACTTTTTTAGTCTTCGCTATCATCGTAATGTTAACTTTGATCAAAATCTCGAGTTCGATTTTTGTTCCGAATGCATAACTTGCCTTATAGTACCTATAAGTCGCTAGTAAAAAGGCCGCAGGGTATCTGTGGGTGATTTGAAGGAACACTTCTCGAAGCGTCTCACATCAAAATGAGGCAGTTTAAAGTGGCATGTCTGTTCCCACGATTTCTCTCCTTACGATTTTTGTTGTTGCTTATATCAACAGTTCAAGAACCTTGCAAGACCTTAGGTCCAACATCCGGGCAGATATTTTATAAATATTCAGAATATGAGGGTGGTGGACGGGTGCGTCACCAAACTAATATGATTTTCCAAACGATGTAAAACGAAAGATATGTTAGATATGTTTCTAATTATAACAATTTTTTTAAAAATATGATTCATAAAATGCGTTTTGATAAAACCAACGTAAATAGCTATCTTGCAGAATAGAATGTTGAATTGAATGCTGTAGTTGTAACAAAAAGTTGAAGTTTTGTCAGCTTTGCACAATATCAAACAGTTCTTTCTGTAGCTACATCAGGTTCACATTGTAGCGCTGTATTTAAATACCATTAAACTTAAACAGTTTGAATAGCCAAAATGTCTCTAACCAAGCCTAGTCTTGGTGGCCTCAAACAAGAAAACGAAATGGTTATGATAACAGCAGCAACCCACAAAATCTGCTTTAGTTGGCAGCGCTCTGCAGAACGAACACTAGAATGAAATTTGTAGTAGTTTTGGATTTACATTGCCTTTGAGAAAATTCGTATCACACGTGTGCTTAATCTATAGGTACATTTTAATTTCTTTGGTTTAGACGCATTTCAAAGAACTTCAATGCCACAGCTTTTGAGATTAAATATTCTTTCTTTTCGGTCTTTATAATTTATTTTAAATACGGTTGGTGTTGTTTGTACAGTTTGGAATATTTGTTCATGAAATATTTACATAAATCTTAAAGAACAATATTTCAGCAATATTTTTCTAGATATAATTCATAGGATTTGCACTATTGAGGTAGATACTCATAAAAATTAATTATACATTTAAATGATATTGTGGGTTTGATTCTAATGCTGCAAGAATATGTATATGTTCATAATGTATATTTGCATTACTGCGTTAGGTAAAAATTCGTTTGCCTATATTTACAAGTATTTTCCAAAGAAACACCTGTTTATAAGCGCCACAAGCTTTGTAAAAACTCCATATAGTTATTCAAATTTATATAATATGACACGTTTGAATATGAATATTATCGCAGATATTATATTTTCACGAAGGTGAAACAAAAATGATTAGTTTAATACTAGGTGCTATGGCATGCACATGAGTTCCACCCAGTTCTAATTCAGTCGGTAGAGCATGAGACTCTTAATACTAGGGGTTCATGGCCCACGTTGGGCACCACTTGAAATGAAGTACTGAGGAGACTATATATTGGTTGGAAGTCGGAATATGTAGGATATGGGACTGGTAAAAATTAGATTAAGAATGAGTAACTGGAAACCTACAAAAGTCAGGGACTCCTCACCGGATCTTGGTCTAGAAAGCAGCCCCTCATGCAGATTCTGCAATACTTATGAAGAAACGCCGGAACAAATACTAGGGAGGTGCGAAGCACTAATGCATCAAAGAAACAAGTATCTGGGACGCTACCATATCATACTCGTATTTTCATATTCCATATACAAAGGAATGGGAGGTCAATTTTAATTATAATTGTAGCTCGGTAGCAAATAAGCTCAGGTCAGTCATTTTAAAAACAAGAGTCTGCGTTAATTATTTATCACTCACCGACTTAAACGATTTACAAGAAACATACAAACTATGTAAACTTAGATAGAAGGTGGAAGGGTTTAACTTTTTTGGGGAGATGTCCTGTGCTGGCAGAGCAACTAGAAGAAGTAGGCTGGGTAAGAAGTATTTAAGCAATTCTGAAACTTTCTATGTTCTTAGCGATGGAACTGATTGTTTTTTTTTTGTATAGATACAATTATAGATACAATGAAGGTGGTACTTAGCAGCAGACATCAATTTTTGATGATTTTTTAAAAGGAAATAAAAACATTATTCAATCTCATTAAATTATAAATTATTATTTTCGAACTGACAGACGCTGGTCATTTATGGATTTCGGTACCAATCCAACATTGTTGACCGACTTTTTCGACTGTCGGAGTGGGAAACCACATTTTTTTCAGTTGGAAGGCCTTACAAATCGCACAGTAATTGCGATACAATGACTCAGTTGCATTACAAATATCATGGACGTGCAATTTTCGAGTCTTTCATTCAATCATGCACTAACACCTTTTAATTTTTTCTTTCGGGGCTATAAACCGTGAGCCAAATACAAGTTTAAAAAGAGGCTGGGTGCGACCCACACTGATAACTTCCCATTTGTGGTCTTGAAAACTTTATATTTAGATAAAAACATATTGTGACGTTTTCTTCAATTTTACCATAGCTATTAATGGGAATTTGAATATGTGGGACTTGGGTACAACTGAACAACCTTATTCATATACGTATGTACAGTACATAAATCCTTCTAAAAACTAAGTTGATAATAAAATTATGTATTATATTATAGAAATTACTTTATTATTTCGGTTCCAAACATTTTAATTGACACCCCTATTATGATTGTCAACTATCAATTTGATAGTTGATAAATTTTTAATTCAATGTTTAAAAACCCAACTGATTAAAGTTTTGATCATTGAGAATGATTCAGACCATTGCGAAACACGAGCAAATTGAAAAATTTAAAAGAAAAATTGATTAGTTTTTTAATAAATTGAGTTTTGTAACCCAATTTTCAAGGTTTATCAACTATCAATTTGATAATTGACAATCGTAATAGGGGTGTGAAAAAAATTTTAAAACGAAATATTCAAATATAAAAGATATGGTTTAGTTATTGATGGAAGGGTACTTACAAAATATATCCGCTCTTAAACTAGATATATGTCAAATATAAACCATTTGTTAGAAATTGTATTATGTATAAAATTAAATAATAGCAAAGTCAATATCATTGCTCGTTCTCAAGATATTCTAGTCGAAAAACAAATATTACCACTTTTTAGTAGATTTTTTTTTATATTTTTGTTAAAACTGTCAATTCGATACTTGTCAAAATTTAACCATATGTTAATAATTCTATTATGTCGATACCTTCCCGTAAGAATGTACTATGCGACACTTTTTTTCGAAAATGACTTTTTGATGAGGAAATATACTATATGTTAAGGGCCACGTTTTGGCCTGGGTTTTGCCAACCTATTATGCATGAAAAGGAAACTAGAGTACAAATAAAAAAATTTATCAACTGCCATGTTTTCTCATTAAAATAATGTTTTACCCTAAAATTTGTATTATCCGCCAAAAAAATTATGCTACGCGACATTAATAAAGATCTCATTGTCGTGAGCAACAAAAAATTTTGTTAGATGTCACTTATTTTAATCAAAATTGTCTCTTAGCACACTATGATTCAACTAGAACTTTCTTCGTTTTTTTCGTTTCCTGAACAATTTTAGAAATGTCGCTTAGTATACATTCTTACGGGAAGGTATCGATGTATAAAACAACATACTTTAGAAGGCACTATCGGTGTTCATTTCCAAGAAATTCGACTTGAAATACAATTTTAACTAGTTTTCACTAGAATTTTTAATATTTTTTTTATTTAAAAAACAAACTATTAATTCAATATTTATCAGCATTTTACCAATTGTACAAAATTATACTATTTATAAAATAAACTTAATTAGAAGTCAATATCACTAATAGTTCTCGAGAAATTTGAGTCGAAAAACAATTTTTACCAATTTTCAATAGAAAATTATATAGTTTTTTATTTATTTTATTTGTAAAAAAACTGTAAGCTGATTTTTTTGAAATTTTCACCAGTTGTCAAACACATTATTTTTCGTAAAATAAAATTATTTTGAGTTTCAAATTGTTTTCCGTTCTTAGAATATCTGGGTTATGAAATTTTTTTTTCAGTTTTTTTACTTAAAAAAATAACGGTATGTTCAGTTTTTTTCCAAATTCATACCAAATCTGTATGACCTTATAAAGAGTATATTAAATTTTATTTGAAATCTATAGCATTATTTTTTCGTGAGATATTTGAAACTAACCAAAATTTTTACTTTTTTTTTAAACCGTTATAGCGAAAAAACTACTCACTGAATTTTAATAAACGCCCTTTCAGCCTCTTTCGAAGTTATTATCTATTAAACAAAATTTATTTGAAGTCGATAAAATGGTACCAGAACGTACGGACGTACGAACGTACGAACGTACGCACGTACGTACACACACACACACAGACATCTCTCTACAAATGATTGATATAGCCTCTAGGGACCTTGAAACGTCGAGAAATGTCAAAAATTCCAATTTGACAAATCGGACCGATTGCAATAACTCCCTATGGGAAGTTAGTAAACATAAAAATGGTGACAGAGAAAGAGAAGTTTTCAGGTGTGTTTCAAAAACAACTCAGAGCGCTCAGAGCACGCTTGGTTCAGAGGATGTTCAGAAAATGTTCGACATGTTTGGACTCTGTTCAGAGCTCTATTCTGAGCTTAAAAAGAAAAATGCTTATAGTTAATATGGAAATCGATACACATCGGATGCTCCTTGGTGTGTTTTGAGAAGGAAAACATTTATTTTTATAGGGAAAGGTATAACTTCCACTGAAGTTGTTCTCCACTTGTATGCCCCACCTAAAGTTGGGTCTTCCTCTGCTGCGCTGACCATTATGGGTAGATTAGAAGATTCGTCAGGCTGGTGCGTCGGTGTCCATACGCTAGCCATCTCAACTCCATACAGCAGGGCCGGGATGATTACGGTTTTACATAATGTCTCCTTGGTTTTTTGAGAGATGGCTTTAATACTCATATTTATTTCCGACCAAATTTTGGAGATAAAAACATTTAAAAAACCACTGACATTGGTTGGTTAGGAAATGCACCAGCCGTTTCGTAATTGATAAGACTAAAGCTATCTGTTTGTATGCTCTTTTTCAACAGCTTCGATGAGAAAGATAATCTTATGGAGGCGATTGTACTTACTATTCATTCACAGACAAAATGGTGGTTTTTGAAAAAGCGACGCATTTGTGTCGTCTCTGGTATCTTATACATACTTAAAAATAAATTACAAATTTTATTGTTGCGACTGTTAATTGTTGCAATGGTCAACATAAATAAATAAATAAATGATAAATTTTAAAATTTACTATTTTAAAACTTAATTCATTTAGAAAATAATCAAAATTCATTCACAATTATCAATTTTCTTGTAATTCACAATTGTCTGCAATGAACAAAACTTCTCAATTGCATTGTCAAATTTCTATTTTCAATATTTATAAATTTTAAATTGATAGTAGATTGACAATCCCAATAAGGGTGAACGAAATATAATAACAAAGAAAAAACATACAAAATACAAAAGTCCCATAAAAAAGTATAGCTTTAAATAAGCGATTTAATGTCATCGGACAGTTTTTTATTAGATACTGTTAAAAAACAATTTTTTAGAACTTCAAGTTTTGATTTAAAAGGGGTGTTTAGTGAGATTAAAAAAAAATAAAATAATTCGCACTTATATTCCAGATATTGTTTGCTTTTATGTATTTCCCTTTCATTCAACTAAAACTTTGCTAGGTGATTATTTATAATTGTCTAAAATACAGAGAGTTTAATTTTTTTTACGATTTCCTTATTATCATTACAATTTTTCAACAATTAGCCAGCATAAAATAGTTTAATTTTTCCCTCACAAAACAGTCAATTGTTGAAATTTAATCGAGTTATCTGCGACTTTTTGCTGATTTTATCTTTCTGCTTCAGCTGTCAACAGTAATATGTACTAACTTGTAAGGCTGGTTGGTAACTCTAGCATTCACTTCATTTGGTTCGTAAAAATTCTGATAGTGCTCCCACCGAAAGCCTAATAAACTTAAGTGCGCTCGAAAATTACCGCCCTAAAAGTTTAAAAAATTACAGTAAATCTAATAATGATAAAAATCTGGAAAAAGTATAGACAAGTTGGTAGGAATTTATAAGTACTATACGTGGCTACAATTATTAGCTAAATGTGTTATACTCACAGTGTATTAGCCGTAGCCTCTATAGTTGTATTGGAACTTGACATTAACTGTTTGTAGGCAGGGAAGTTGTTATGTGATTATTTTGGAATTGAAAAATCGTAATTACAAAAGTATTTTCATAATATATTAAACAATGGAATTTTTCCTTCTGATTTTGGTTCTATTTTTTATTTAATTTTAAATAACAAATAATAATAAACATCTCTGAATTTTCATATGATTGGAAAAAATATTTCGATGACAGGTACCTTTATACATAGGTATGTAGAGTAAATAATAACGAAGTCAAATAAATTACCTGACAACGTGTTATTGCTCTTTTTACTCGTATGTGAAGTACATTAGGGGTTTTAAAAAACCTGGTTTACTATAAGCGTTTTCTATTTTTTTACGGCTTGTAGTTTATTTATTTACACAGCTGTACTGTTTGTTTGAAAACAATCAATTTCCTGCATGGGGCTTGGTTGTTTTTTCTTTAGTTTTTTTAACCTACAATAATTAAGGTTGATGATTGTTCCTATTTGTTTAAGAGTAAATCGTCATGAGGCTGTCGGTCTTGCAGACATTTCGACATTTCCAATATAAGATTTAAATACATTTAATAAATCGTCGCCTGAGAACTTAAACTTATGGTAGACGACAGCGTGGTAGACCATGCTTGCGCTGGAGAGATGGCGTAGACCAGGACGCCCGAAGCCTTGGGGTGCGCAACTGGATGGCGTCGGCCATCGGGATAGGTGGAGAGACTTGTTGAAAGAGGCCAGGACCGGAACCCGGTTGTCGAGCCGATGATGATGATGATGAGAACTTAATTGCTCCATATCCAAAAAAATTATTCCCAAGAAAACGAATTTTAAGGTTTGAAAAATATTTTCTTTACTTTTTCCTTGAGAAATATGATGTTTAAATTTTTTGAAAATATCTTTGTTGTAATTGAAGATAAGAAGTCGAAAACTGTAACGGTTATTTTTTTAAAAAATAAAAACATGAAAAAAGTCAAATCGATGAAAACCAAATTGCAAATTTGCTATGGATATAGGACTTTTGTGCCCTGGACATTCGAAAATCATAAGATCTCCCAGAAAATACATTCAATTTAATTCGGAATTGGTTTTAAAAATACTTAAAAATACTACATTCGTAGGAGTAAGTTTTGGTATTTTTTTCACATTTTTTTTTAATTAGTTTTGTTTTTACATTTTTTGTTTTATCCATTTTAGAAAAAAAAAAATAAAAATGCAATGGGGCATTTAAACACTAAGCGTTTGTTTTTCAAACTTGTATACAAAAATTGCCCCCCCTAGTACCTACATATTTTGGATATACGGCAAATAAGCATCAAAAGAACCCAAAAATTTGTGGTTTATAGAGCAAAAGCACTTTTTGTAACTTCGTTAATAATGAAAATATAGCAACGGGGTTGGCGCCAAACGATAGAAAATATTCGAATTAGTATAACTGTATCTTTAACTCAGTTTCCCGAAAAAGTGGTCTGTGGGCTTTGAGTATATATAATATGGAGGGCTCGTTTCTATTCCAAATGCGTGACTATCATAGGGGGCGCTACTCAAATTTGTGTAAGACAAAGTTATTGCCGAGTGCTTCATATCACATGTGACGGAGAACTATATGCGAGGAGAAGGTAAGCACAAATCGGAGGATACGGCTGTATCCTTAACTTACAGAAAGTGAGACAGCGACCCCTATCACAACTTCAAGTACTACAATGCATTAGGGATAGGAACGAGCCCTCCATATTATATATACTCAAAGTCTGTGGGGCACTTAAGTATTCAGTCGGCGAAATGTCGATTTTGAATCAGTGAAACACAACTAAAAAAAATGAGACGAGAAAAAATAGGGGATTTGCTTGAGACTTGGGAATTTGGATTTCGACTTATTAGGTTTATGTTTTACTATTTGCAGATCTATATGTACATATTTGCATCTGAATTCATTTTTAACACGCATTAAAACAAAAATTTGAAATCCTGCTCGCTATCTGGATCTATTGGCACCTGGTAAGTTGCTTTCCACACCAACTGGAAGTCAGTGTGTGTAATTGCTAAAATGAGAGAAATTTGAAAAAATAAATTGGTCGTAGCAATCATATTGCAATTCGCGACGACCAATTTATTTTCTCAAATTTCTCTCATTTTAGCAATTACCTCGCAAATTTTAATAAATTAACATTAAATTAAACTAGATTGCTACCCTTTTGTAAAGTTTTTGTGAAGAATTTAGGCTTATATATGTTTTAAATCCCATTTGTTTTTTTATTCGTTGGTCGTTGGTCGCTCTCATGTGAATAGTCCTTTAGAATTGGCCAGGCCACACAGGGGTTTTATGTTTGTTTTATTTTTAATTAAATAGATAATTATTTATTTAAGGACAAATATTCTACCTCGAAACTAAAATACGGCTAGTCAAAGAAGACAATACAAGTTGTTTCTTAAAAAAATTGTTTCATCTGTCATTTTTGAAGACAAATTACAAAAGATTAATTAAGTTTCTTACTATATTTTCAACCTGATTTAAAAATAAACACATATTACTATTCTTTTAAAATCATAAAATGCATACCGGTTTATATAAATTTGATTAGTTCAATCAATGCTTTTCCGACTCTTTTTTGCTTTTTTCTTATGGGAAATACACTGAACGTCAAATCGAAAAAAAATCTATCTCCAATTGAAGGTTCACGCGCTGACTGTCAGGTGCCGTGACTCCACGTGTCAGTTGCAATGATCCAAAAATTAGTTTTTACTCTGGTGCGTAGATGGATTTGTATGGTAAGGAAGTGTAAGCTAAGTACAAAGAAAAAAGGCAAGAAATATTTAAAAATCAACAAACATAAGGGAAAAAGAGATGTACACAGTATAACCTTACTAGCGCAACATTTTAAACAGCTTAGTATTAAGTAATAAGTATGATACTACTTAACAATTTGCTTACTTTTTAGTAGATTACTAACTCTTTCTTAATTTTAAAAATTTTCTAACTAGTATTTTGCTAAGGCTAGTTTTTTTTAATAAATTGCTTCTGAACACACCTAAAATAATGACAGTTCATGCAAAAAAACTAAACAAACAGACCTGTTTTTATGTTTGTAAATGTCAAAGAATAATATAAAGTCAGCACGATATTGAAAAAAATAAAATAGGTATTTGATGGTTTTAGCTTTGATAAAAGGGTAGAGAAAGTATGGTGCTATATTCGATGAAAATTTGCAAAATTGTCGTTTAAACCTTGTTTTATACTAAAACAGCTTTAACATCATACTAATTCAACTTAAATTTTGCGCCACTGTCTCTATGATTTATAACGTTTTATTTCTAAGGGAAGATATATGTATATGGATCATTGGTGATCATATAGAACACGGCTATTATTTATTCTTGAACAATGAAGTATATTTTCAATAAAATTCCAATGAATGCAACAAAACTTTAAGTACTTGTGAAACTTTAAATGGATGCATGCATGCATGGGTCATTACATATTGCATATTTAAACCATCTATTTGACCTAAACTGAATTGTTTATCTTATTGAACATATTCGTTGTGTTAGAAGGCATAAAATAAGTAAATAATACTTTCCTGTCACATCTGCTTTTTGCTCACGTTTATACTAATAATGGCATGCAGTCATGTATACACTATTTAAAATTTTACAATAATTTACTTATTATTTAAACAGGCTAATAGGTAAATATTTATTTAAAAATAGCATCTTTAGCGTTATTTAACACATGTCTCACAGTTTTTCTAATAATTTAGTGACAGCAATTGGTAAATATCAAAATAATAAAGCCAAGTAAGCACACAAGTTGTAAATATACCTCATGTGTGACAAGTACCAATTATTTCGTATGAACTTCTTACCTACCGATATGCGAGTAAAATGAGTGATTTATAGGACTTTCCTGATGCAATTGAGCACGGAAACAAATTTAAGATAAAATTTACAATAAATTAGTTATAATGTAGGAAAATTTGTAAGAACAATTTAGTATCGTTAACTCATTATTTTAAGTAAAATTCGAATGCTCATAAGAAGTTATCATGTTTAATTATAATAAATGTTCGTGCTATAATATAAAGAAATACAATGTAATATAAGTTCTTAGTGAGATTATTATTATGGGTGAAGCAACGAAATATGGTTTGACGCAAAATCGGATCCCCAATTCCATATAAAAACTATAATTCAAATACAAGGGTTTACTTTAGACAAAAACTTAAAAGTAAGGACAAATTAAAGCACAGAAGAATCAAAGTTTGAATCTTTTTTGGTCAACGTTAACGCACAATCACACAAAAGATCATCATCATGAGTATCAGAAAAGTAAAAGAAAACTAAAGAAATCACAAAATAACATATTGTAATATTTTTACTAGGTTCTTTAAATAAAACTTATTACTCCTTTTAGAATTTCTTTTTTATTTACACTTTTCAATCAAAACAATAAATCTCAATTTATAATCAACTCCAATACTTTTATTCAAACTTAAATCACACTTCTTTAATTACAGTTTCCACAATCTAATAGTTCAGCTTTGCAAACTTTCATAATCGAAAATAAACTGTGTTCCGCTCACCGTGAACACTCCCTTATATACTCAAACCAGTTGTTCTCGAAGGTTCTTGTCTAGAATATTCTATTTGCTTGGAATAAGGGGAAATTCATATGGAGATAGAATGTTTTAGTTGTTTGGAATAAGGGGAAATTTAGATGCGATGAAAAAGAGCTTTTTTTTTGTTCCTTCATAAAGCAGATATGTAATTCTCAACAGATGGCGCTGTAGGAGTATAAAGCTCTGTTCGCAACAATATTTTAAATAAAAGATAACTTTTTATTGAAAACCGTTTTATCGATTTCGATGTAACTTTTTTGGTGTTCTGTTTTGGATATGGTCTACCTTTTATCAATTAACTTTTTTCGTTTTCACGATATCTATTGATAAAACTTTGATTATGTATCAATACTTCATATGTTTTGAATTGATCACATTCTACATTCAAATCCATGTTCTTCTGATGTGAAACTCCAACGTCTGCTTATGATTAGCTCATTATATTTTAATCTTGAAAGTATTGTTTATTGGGGAATCAAAAACGGTGTAGAATTTAATGCTTCTTCTGTGGAATGGTAACTTATTCGACGTCATCGAAAATGCTGCTAAGTGTCTAGGTTTTCTTTGACGTTGGAAGAATTTTTTACCGCTTCTGCAGTGGCTTTAATCTATCAAGCCTATATTTGCCCAAAGGTAGAGAATAAACTCCCCCGTCTGGAATCATATACATAACTCACTTCAGTCTCTTGCATAGAATTCAAAACACATATTTAAAAATTGTGATAGAATTACAATGGAAATTTTTATTTCGTTTAAACACCGCGGGAATGATTCAGGTCTCTTAATTCTGTATAATTACAGTGAAAGCTCTAATAAGCGGACACTCATGGTCCCCCAATTTTTGTCCGGTTATGAGAACTGTCCGGTTAAGGGAAAGCAATAAAAAAAAAACTTTTTTTTTTTAACTTCATATTAATTCTGATGAATATTGGATCTACGATCTACCTTGCCATTTTCACACGAACATCTTCTTTATTTCTTGAAATCTCTGCAGCTTGTGTTTTTCCAATATTAAATCTAAAAAACTTTGCTTTAAAATATTTCATGTCGTGGCTGGAAAAAAAAAAACAAACCTTTTTGCCAAAGCGCGAACCAATAAGTTTTTGTTGCCCAATGCATTGGCAATTTACAACTTTTCTTGCCTCACCCTTTTTTACCGTTATTTTAACGGACTATGCTCTAGTGAAATAGCCAGCTGCATTTCTCCCCTTAAACAATCCAACCGTAATATTCGCACTTCTAGGAATGCCCATCAGTTTACCCTTGAGCCCAACTTCGGACGTACTGTGAAGTACAGAGATTCGTTCTTCAGCCGTACTACGCTAATGTGGAATTCCTTACCACGCTCTGTATTTCGCAGTCATTGCAATGTTCAAAAATTCAAACCCAATGTACACCGACACCTCCTTTCTGACCCCTCCCTGTTTTCCTATTGCTCACACTGTGTCTCTGACATATTAAAGGTATACAAAAAACTTTTGAGTGTGATGAATGAGTAGCTGAAGGAAAGGAAATGACATGTGTAAAAACGAAACGCGATGAAAAAAGGGAACCATACCCTCTCAAAATTACACCAACTACCCCCAGTAACTAACTCGGGAAATCCCCTAATAACCTTTCAACATAACATCCAGTTATGTCCAGTTATTAGAGCTTCGCGTCCGGTTACAGGAGATTTTCTATAGATTCACTTACGTATTAAACATAAACTGTACTTAGAACAGATCTGCTGTTCTTTTCCGTTATATTTTTGAGAAAAAATAATCCTAAATAAAATAATGTGTCCGCGTATGGGAGGTTTTCTATCTAAAATGGGCAAAAAAACGTGTCCGCGTCCGTTTATGAGAGTGTCCGTTTATAGGAAAGTTATTTGTATGAGATTTTCGAAAAAGAAGTTCGTTCCCGAAAATGTGTCCGTTTAAGGGAACTGTCCGCTTATTGGAGCTGTCCGCAAGTAGAGCTTTCACCAGTGAAAGCTCTAATAAGCGGACACTCATGGTCCCCCAATTTTTGTCCGGTTATGAGAACTGTCCGGTTAAGGGAAAGCAATAAAAAAAAAACTTTTTTTTTTTAACTTCATATTAATTCTGATGAATATTGGATCTACGATCTACCTTGCCATTTTCACACGAACATCTTCTTTATTTCTTGAAATCTCTGCAGCTTGTGTTTTTCCAATATTAAATCTAAAAAACTTTGCTTTAAAATATTTCATGTCGTGGCTGGAAAAAAAAAAACAAACCTTTTTGCCAAAGCGCGAACCAATAAGTTTTTGTTGCCCAATGCATTGGCAATTTACAACTTTTCTTGCCTCACCCTTTTTTACCGTTATTTTAACGGACTATGCTCTAGTGAAATAGCCAGCTGCATTTCTCCCCTTAAACAATCCAACCGTAATATTCGCACTTCTAGGAATGCCCATCAGTTTACCCTTGAGCCCAACTTCGGACGTACTGTGAAGTACAGAGATTCGTTCTTCAGCCGTACTACGCTAATGTGGAATTCCTTACCACGCTCTGTATTTCGCAGTCATTGCAATGTTCAAAAATTCAAACCCAATGTACACCGACACCTCCTTTCTGACCCCTCCCTGTTTTCCTATTGCTCACACTGTGTCTCTGACATATTAAAGGTATACAAAAAACTTTTGAGTGTGATGAATGAGTAGCTGAAGGAAAGGAAATGACATGTGTAAAAACGAAACGCGATGAAAAAAGGGAACCATACCCTCTCAAAATTACACCAACTACCCCCAGTAACTAACTCGGGAAATCCCCTAATAACCTTTCAACATAACATCCAGTTATGTCCAGTTATTAGAGCTTCGCGTCCGGTTACAGGAGATTTTCTATAGATTCACTTACGTATTAAACATAAACTGTACTTAGAACAGATCTGCTGTTCTTTTCCGTTATATTTTTGAGAAAAAATAATCCTAAATAAAATAATGTGTCCGCGTATGGGAGGTTTTCTATCTAAAATGGGCAAAAAAACGTGTCCGCGTCCGTTTATGAGAGTGTCCGTTTATAGGAAAGTTATTTGTATGAGATTTTCGAAAAAGAAGTTCGTTCCCGAAAATGTGTCCGTTTAAGGGAACTGTCCGCTTATTGGAGCTGTCCGCAAGTAGAGCTTTCACTGTATTATAAAAATTTTTCTTAATTCTTCCTCTTAAAGTGCTCGACCATTATACCTGTACTTTTAGGAATGCACATCAGTTTAACTTTGAGTCCAATTTTGGACGAATGTAAATTAATAGGTGCGTTTTATTATCTACGGATCTATGTGGATCCGAATTTGGATTAATTTTTAACATGCATTACAAAAACAATTTGGGATTCTGTTCTCTATCTGGCTCTATTTCAAAGATCCAAAAATTCGTTCTTAATCTGACGAGTAGATGTTTTTTTTATGGTAAGGTACAGTGTAAAAAAACACACAAGAAACATTTGAAAGTCAACAAACATAAGGAAAAGATAGATGAGCATACAACAAAACTGTGACTACGATCCGTATAGATTTGTATTCGAGGGCTAATCCCTATGGATCATTGGCAATTGTAAACTACAAACGTTAGTTTTCTTCATTTAGATATTACAACATTTAGATGATGGTGCAAGAAGTGAAGACATTTTTACAATTTTGAAACCACCTAGTATAAATCCGGATCTTCGATAAAAACTTTATACAAGAAGATTAACCACTATGCACATAAAACCTAGCCAGCACATTAACCTTCAACTTCAATCTTAAGGCACATAAAGATAATTATAGTTTTTATATTCTCATTAATTAATTAGTTTATAAATTAATTCAATAATAACATTAAAAATATAGATCACAATAGGTAATTAATATTTTATAATAACCTATGAGTTAATTAGTGTTACACTAATCCATGCCGGTTATGTGAAATATGAGTATACATTTTTACGTTTCAATCTGAGAAAACAGTAAAACAACCCTCTGAAATTACCACTTACATCAAAAGAATTGTAAACATTAAAATGTAGTTTGACTTTTATACGATCTGTTATTGCTTTTTTGAATGGGTACGGACTAGAGTTTTATTTTGCGGGATTTTAAGTACTTATGACATGCAAAATAGTTTTTTTGACGTTAGGTGAGTTTTTTTACAAGTTCATATAGAATTGTAGAAAAAAATGACATCGGGACTTAGAAACTTAGAAAGTTGGAAGCAGTGTGCACGCTATTACATTTGAGACTAGCATCAACCAGAATCCAAAAACTTCACTTTTGACTTCTCTGAAGAAATTATCGATAACATCGTGCCACACATCTTTCCTATCCTTCTTTCTCTTCCGTAACTTCACGCCCACGCTGTGTTGAAACATTTGAAGGGTATTCATATTCCCTTGAGCGTGAGTAAATTATAAAAAAAAAAAAAAAAAAAAACATATACCTATAGATAATATCATTTTGGCATCGCGGTTTTTATCACGACTTAGGTTAAGTCTCGAAAATTATCTGGACTTAGTCTAGTAGACTAAGTCTACTACTTAAGTACTTAAGTTGTACTTACATGTAAAGCGCTTAGGCCTGATGCCCTGATAAAAAGCCATCTACGCGCCAGAGTAATTTTTAATTTTTGGATCTATGAAATGGATCCAGAAAGAGAACAGGATCCCAAATTGTTTTTGTAATGCATGTTAAAAATTAATCCAGAGCCGGATCCACATAGATCCGTAGATAATAAAACGCACATAATAGCCGTGTTTTATTAGATGTTTTATTATCTAAATATCTATATGGATCCGGATCTGGATTAAGTATTAACACGTTTTTCAAAACAATTGGGAATCCTGTTCTCTATCTGGATCTATTTCAAAGATCCAAAAATTAGTTCTTACTCTGGCGAGTAGATGGATTTTTAGAGTAAGGTAGTGTAAACTACAGTGTAAAGAAAAAAGACAAGAAACATTTCAAAATCAATTTAAAAACTTAGCCTCTACTAAAAAAGCCTGCTGCAGTTTAGTGGAATGAATAGTTGTTTTTGTTTTACTTAAATTAAGATGTTTTATTCCAGCTCGTCTTAATTTCAAAAATCACTAGTAAACGATATGACAACAATTAAATAATGGTATTATATTTGAGAGAGAGGAGGCTTCGGCCACTAGCTACTACCTTTCTTTTTGTGAACGCCCTTTGGACGCTGTTCACATTGGACTTACTCAACCGATTTATTTTGACGTAAAGCCACCCTATCGTGTTCAGATACAAAAGCAGTGTGAACACTCCAGACTCACTTTGACGTCTTGTAGTTGTCATAATTGCCAATACAAATATACAGTGAATTACAAAAGTAAGTAAGCACCTCTTAGTTTTAAGATCATTTCCTTCAAACAATCGATAGTAATGTTAAAAAAAAAACTTAATATTTTTGTCTATAATTGATATGTATTTCGAACTAAAAAGTAATATTTCAAATAAAACAACTGTGTTCTAAAATTCTGCTTGTTTAGATTCATGGGTTTTTTCAAAGAAGAGCCGCTTTTGGCGATTTATTTTACTTATGTAAGGTTTCTTTCTAACCGATACATGATAACCGGATTGGTAGAGCACTCGTCAAATAGTTTGAGGGTTATATGACTTACTTGTTTTATTTGGTTATTTCTGCTGAGATCTTTGATGGGCTTATTTTGGGATTCCTCTTCACTTTCCTAACAATAATACGGCATTCCTGCTTGTCATTGTCATTGATCGAGGGTCATTTTGCAAACTTCTAATGTTATTTTATTTGGTTATTATTTTGTGTATAGTAGATGGACTTTTGTTAACAATTTTACCATTCTCGATGTTCAGAAATGATATTTTGTTTCATATATTTTTGCAAGTAAAATGTTCCACCTATTTTACTTTAATTGTTATCTAAATTATTTGCTTTCATCATTAAATGAATTCAATTAAATACTTAATCAATTAGAAATCTAATGTAAATATTTTGTTAAATTACCAAACATAGTCGAGTAATACCCTATATTTTATTCATTTAAACTTTAAACCTTTGTTAATCTTTTAATCCTCTGAGCCGCTATTCTAAATGCACTTGTTTGTACAAAAGATGATTTGTTTTTGGAGAATTTAGTATCGTACGATGGTACAATGAACATTCGATCTTTTTGAACAATCAATCATCATCAAGTCAAGCTCGGATACAGACACTAAATTTGTCTTGATCGAATAAAATAAATTTCTTATAACGTTTAAGTTTGGACTATATTTTTTTTTTGTTTGTTGGAAATTATTTATTACTGAACAAAGTTGGTCCTTCGAGTCGTCGGATTTTTGTAATTTTGGAACAAATTTGGAGCTGTTTGGTGGTTGCTTGGAACTTGGAATTTGCATTTGGACACTTGGCAAGCCACATTGGTACCAGAGGTAAACTGTATCGTATATAATATTTGTTGCTGATTTCGCTGATTTTGCTGTTCAGATTTTGGTTTGCTGTTGCTAGTAGGGTTAATTGGTTGCTTCGAGGTGCCTTTTAGATCAACCCGTTTTGGAATAGGTCAGTGAGACTTCGGTTTTTTGGTTGAATTACAAATCACACGTGTGTTTGAACTTTGAACTTTGCTTAAGTCATGAATATTTTGAAACAAGCTCGTGGTCACTTGAAGGGTGCTATAACTCGTACGCACTCGTTTATAGTAGAGGCGAAAGTTGATGATATAGACATTTTAAAAACTCGGTTGGAACGTTTAGAGGAATCGTAGAAATCTTTTTGCCAGAATCAAATTGAACTATTTCAATATTCCGAGGAAGAGGGTTACGTTGACCCTGAAATTGATTTTGAAATGACGGAAAATAAATATTTGGAAGCAAAAGGTGCATTTTAAAAGCTATAAAAGCAATACGCCTTCGACTCCTCGCACGGCTCCAATTCGTAACGCGACTAATAACGTGGACTCTTCGGTCGAACAGAATTGTTCAGCTTCCCCTTCTGCGGCCAATATTTGTTCGGAAGTTGAACTGCCAAAATTTAAAATACCACCCTTTGGAGGTGATTATCGACAATGGCCAGAATTTCGTGATATGTTCCTCGGGAGTGTCGATTGTAAGAAACTCTCCTCTGCCCAGAAGATGCGATATTTGAAATCGTTCTTAGAAAATGATGCCGCAAAACTGCTTAACGGTATTGAGATTTCGGACGCGAATTATGAACAAGCATGGGATAAGCTTGAACACCGATATGATAAACCGTTATACATTGTTAACAGTGATATCGAAAGCTTTTTGAAAATTCCCAACGTAGCGGTTGCGGATAGTGGACATTTGCGTCGGTTAGTGGACAAATCGGATGAGGTTATTCGTGGATTGAAGGCTCTTAAGACCGAAGGGAGAGATCCATGGCTTATATATCTTTTGCTCGAAAAAATAGACTTTGATACGCGAAAGGCTTGGTCTCTTCATACAAACAATTCCGAATCCGAAACTATAGATACGCTTCTTGATTTTTGGGAAAACGATGCGATGCTATAGAAGCATGCGCCACTAAGACAAGTGATTCTAAAATTTCCGGTAATAGACATAAAACGCGTCCCTATAGTGCGTCAAATAACATTAAGAGCCTTGCAGTTGCTAAACAGTTATGTCCCATGTGCCATGAAAATCATATGCTTCCACATTGCCCTAAATTTATTGATTTGCCCATTCCTTCACGTCGTTCCTTTGCTCGAGACCAAAAGTTGTGCTACAGATGTTTGGGTAGTAATCATTCGGCTTCGCGTTGTCGTTCTAAAAGCCGTTGTCCGCATTGTCGTGTTCGCCATCATGTGCTCGTGCACATGGATTCATCGTCATCGGCTTTTGAACCTAACAATTTGAATTTGAACGTAGGCCAAGATTCGACATCCAGTGCTGTTTCAATTGCAAGTCATCATTCACATAATGAAATTCACCCATCTGGGATTTTGCCCACTGTTGTTGTGCAGGTCATGAACGCATCGGGCCAAGCTTATAATTGTCGTCTGCTGCTAGACACCGGCTCCCAAGTATCATTTGTTACTGAGGATTTAGTTAAGAAATTAGGTCTTCGTCGTCGTCATGCTCGTCTTCCAATATCAGGTATATTTTCGGTAGAAGCTTGTGTTACTCAAGGTGTCGTTTCGCTCACTCTTAAATCTTGTGTTGATTCCAATGAAGTTGAAGTTGACGCTTTCATTTTGAATCGCATTACTACGAATACTCCTTTGAAATCGTTTCGTTTTGATCAATCTGCGTTGTTGGATAACTTAAAGTTGGCTGATCCAGGTTTTAACAAAGCAGGTTCTATTGACATTTTACTCGGATCTGATAAGGCTTGGAGTATTTTACGTGAGGGTCGACGGACAGACGAAGCTGGTAATTTGGTTGCTCACAATACTATTTTTGGGTGGGTGATAACAGGTTGTACTCCCAACGAAGGACTTGTGTCGCTACAAGTTGGAATTGGTGAGGATGTTGACCTACTTTTAAGGTCCTTTTGGGAAGTTGAAGAGATAGATCCTAAATTGCGTTCGTTGGATTCAGGTGATTTAGTAGACACCCATTTTGTAAGCACATTTTCGCGAGGGCCTGACAACAAATACATCGTTGAGCCTCCTTTTCGCCACAAAGACATAGTGCTTTGTCTAGGCTATTTTCAATGGAACGACGCTTCACCCGTCAACCAAATCTTCAATACGAATATTGCTGCTTCATGAGGGCTTATGTGCAGTTAGGTCATATGGAGAAAATTCCAGAAAACGAGATTGAACCATCGTCAGGGAAGGTTTTTTATTTACCACATCATGCAGTGGTTACAAATAAATTGCGCGTTGTTTTTGATGGGTCTCATCAGGATGGAAAGGGTGTTAGCCTAAATGAAAACCTTCATGTAGGACCTCCTCTCCAAAGGAATCTCATCAACGTTTGCCTGCGGTTTAGGATTCACAAATACGTTTTTGGTGCTGATATCGTAAAGATGTTCAGGCAAATTTGGATTCACCCCAAGCATAGGGATTTTCAGCGTATTGTGTGGCGAGAGAATCCTACTGAACCAGTCGGACACTACAGGTTGCGTACCATCACGTACGGTACTTCACCTGCTCCCTTTTTGGCAATGAGAGTTTTGAAACAACTTGCCTTGGACTACAAGGATCAGTTTCCTACTGCGTCACTCTCTGTTTTGCATGATTGTTATGTTGATGACATCATGACCGGGGCAGAATCGGTTAGCAAAATTTTGGAGCTTAAAAATGAGCTCATTAGTCTGTTGACCTGTGGGGGCCTAGAGTTGAGTAAATGGAGTTCTAATTGCTGGCCAGTATTAGAAGGAACAAGCTTTGAACCCACAATCTCACTTGATCGTGACTCTTCAAATAATTGGACAAAGGTGCTTGGATTAATTTGGAATCCTCATCGTGACATTTTCAACTACAAAATCTCTATTAAAGATTCATCGTCGACGCCCACTAAGAGGATTCTGCTGTCAGAGATTTCCAAAATTTTGGATCCTTTAGGCTTTCTGGCTCCTTCCACCATATTGTTAAAAATGTTGTTCCAGGAGTTATGGGCACATTCAACGAAAATCGGATGGGATGACCCACTGCCTACTGAGATATCCGATAAATGGATGTCCTATCGAGAAGAATTGTTTTTGTTTTAAAAGGTGGAGATTTTACAAAGGTGTACTGTCAATGTAGAAGGATTTGAGCTGATCGGATTCTCGGATGCGTCCGAAAAGGCATATTCAGCGGTGGTCTATGCAAGAAGCCTTTCTGAAAACGGTAAAATCGAGGTTCAACTTGTCTCTGCCAAAACTCGCGTCGCTCCAATAAAACAACTCAGCATTCCTCGTCTTGAACTATGTGGAGCTTTGCTTCTTAGTCGTTTGGTGCAACTTGTTCGAAATGCGTTGAACTGTAAAATTATTCAAACCTTTGCCTTTTGTGACTCGCAAATTGTGTTAGCCTGGCTGTCCGCTCCACCCCGGCGTTAGAATACCTTCGTCGCCAATCGGACGTCGGAAATACTTGATATTCTACCCCGCTCTAATTGGAACCATATTCGATCTGAGGAGAATCCGGCGGATTGCGCATCAAGAGGGGTAGTGCCTAGTAAATTAATTGATCTGGAAATTTGGTGGAAAGGACCAAAATGGCTTTCAAGAAGCTTCGAGTGTTGGCCTATTTCTGGGGTGGGTGAAGTACTGAAAGAGGTGCCAGAGAGTAGGAAAGAAATTGTAGTTGCCAATGTTTCGTGTACTCATGAAGACTTCCTTGATAGACTTTGCAAACGCATTTCTTCGTGGGATTGTGTGATTCGCATTGTAGCGGTATTTGTTCGGCGAGCCAAAAATGCCGAACTTCCGGCTGGGGAACGAGTCAGTGGATATTTTCGTTCCTCTGAATTGCTTTATGCGAAACAAAAATGTTTGAAATGGGCTCAGAAAGAGTTTGAACAAGAAACAAGGGACTTACAAGCAGAGGAGTGTGTCTCTTATTCTTCAAAACTTTCTTCGTTGGCTCCTTTTGTTGACAATGATGGTTTACTTCGTGTTGGAGGCAGAATTTCAAGGAAGGTCGTTCATGGTTGTATTGGTTGTTTCCGTCAACGTCAAGCCACATCACAGCAGCTGATGGGAGATCTGCCTTCTTTGCGGCTTTCACCATCACTCGCTTTTGATCAAATTGGATGTGACTATGCTGGCCCCATCACTCTTCGCTTAGCCAGAGGAAGGAACCCTAAATTTATAAAAGGCTACTTAGCGATTTTTGTGTGTATGGCAACAAAGGCATTGCATCTGGAGGTGGTAAGCGATTTGTCAACGGATGCGTTCTTAGCGGCTTTGCGGAGATTCATCGCTAGAAGGGGAAAGTGCAGTATCATCCACTCGGACAACGGTACTAACTTCCGTGGAGCTGCACACATTCTTTCGGAGTGGTACAGATTGGTTCGGTCTGAAAACCATAATGCCCAAATATCAAAGACGTTGGCGAATGAAGGTATAAGGTGGGAGTTTATTCCACCACACAGCCCGCACTTTGGTGGGCTTTGGGAGGCAGGCGTTAAAAGTGTTAAACACCATCTTTGTCGTGTTATAGGGAACAATACTTTGACCTTTGAGGAAATGACAACTTTGCTCTCTCAAATTGAAGCCTTATTAAATTCCAGGCCACTTTGTTCTATTTCAGATTCAGATTTGAACCCTCTAACTCCATCTCATTTTCTTATAGGCCGACCGTACACAGCAATTCCAGAGCCAAGCAGCCTTGAAGTTCCAGTTAATCGGCTTGGGAGATGGCAACTAATACAAAATATGTTAAAAGGTTTTTGGCGGCGTTGGCACTGCGAATATCTCACATCACTACAACAACGTCCAAAATGGCAGAAGAAGGCAAAAAACTTCGAAGTTGGGGATTTAGTTGTCATCAAGGAACAAAATTTGCCTCCATCAAAATGGGCCTTGGGGCGAATCGAAATTCTTCATCCAGGGGATGACGGCCTGGTACGAGTGGTGTTTCTTCGAACTAAAAATGGCTTATTTAAACGGCCAATAACCAAGCTGGCGATCCATGTTCCTGAATTGCTTCAGGGGGGCCGGCGGCGTGTTCAGAAATGATATTTTGTTTCATATATTTTTGCAAGTAAAATGTTCCACCTATTTTACTTTAATTGTTATCTAAATTATTTGCTTTCATCATTAAATGAATTTAATTAAATACTTAATCAATTAGAAATCTAATGTAAATATTTTGTTAAATTACCAAACATAGTCGAGTAATACCCTATATTTTATTCATTTAAACTTTAAACCTTTGTTAATCTTTTAATCCTCTGAGCCCCTTCTGCACTTGTTTGTACAAAAGATGATTTGTTTTTGGAGAATTTAGTATCGTACGATGGTACAATGAACATTCGATCTTTTTGAACAATCAATCATCATCAAGTCAAGCTCGGATACAGACACTAAATTTGTCTTGATCGAATAAAATAAATTTCTTATAACGTTTAAGTTTGGACTATATTTTTTTTGTTTGTTGGAAATTATTTATTACTGAACACTCGAACTTCGATTTATTTTCCAAATAGTGTTTGATTATATTTTTTTTTAATGAGTGCTTACTTACTTTTGTGATACACTGTATCTTCGTGTGTCATATTATGTCACCAAGGCAAATGTCAAAAAAAAAATCCATTAATTTTCAATTTGTTTTAAAAATCCTGCCTCACTTTGCCGTCTCTTTCTTACCGTGAAGTGCGAACGAGAAAAAACACTGAGACATCAAAATAAGTCGGCGGAATGAGTCCAATGTGAACACCGTCTTGTATTGACTTAAACCAACAAATAGAGAGTTAACCTACGTCTATCGATTAAACATGGATACATGAATGAATACATTATCCGTTGAACAAGAAAATTGTGGGACTTTTTTAAACGAAATTTTGACAACCACACGTGTGTTTGCAACCCCCTCGCCTCTCTTAATCATTATGCATAGAAAAGGCTTGATATGTGTAAAATCTAAGATCACACACTCCAACGAAGCAAAGTTACAGCAAAATTACTATCAATAATAATAATAATTGCAAACAACGCCTCAGGCGGATGCGTGTAGTGTGTTAGTTTATGCTGCCAGCAGCTACTCACATAGTAGTTTAGGTATACTGCTGAATATATTAATAACGGCTTCCGATTCGTTTAAATAGCGGAGAGTGATGGTGACCGCTGTGCGCCATGCCGTGTGCCGTGTGCCACGATCGTTGAGCATGCTTTTTTTTTTGTAGACTGTGTCATTTTCAAGTGAATGTTAAACTTGTTTGCTTGACGTATATTATGTTTAAATATTTCTATCTCATTTGCAACACATTGGTGGTGTTAGTGAAATAAATGTAATTTTACTTTCGTTAAATTATAACAGTTGTGCGTCTATAAGCAGCGATAATTAAGCATTTAATCAAATAATTAGAAAGGGCTTGACAATTTAATTAAGTTAGGTACTTTCTTTTTATACAACAAGGCCATAAGAATACCCCAAACAGATTTTATCAATCTTGTGAAAGGCTATTATAAAAGGTCATACGCTTTTGATATGTAAACAAAATATGTTATAACTTCGTTAAAAGACTTTTGATGTTACCAACTTTGTGTATGACCCAGAAAAAATAAAAGAAAATTTATGGTGGAATGTTCAAGTTCAAGGTGGGACCTCTTATTTTTTGTTTATTGAGTTAGCATTATACTATGTAGTTTTATATATTTTACCTGCTGATACTGATGCCGGTTTCTACAAGGTCAGTTTAGTTTTTGTAATATACTTGATTCACTGCATTTTGCAACTGTATCTAAAAATATTACCAAAAGAAGAAGAAGAACAAAAAAGAAAAAAGTAAAATATTTTTTTTTTGACTGCACTAAATTTCTCAATTGAAAGTTTTTCCGACTTACCAGTTAGATGATATAATACCTACATTATACTATCAAGAGAACGAACTTAGGGGGTTCGTTCTCTTTCAACTCTTTCACCTTTCACAGTTTACAAGCCGTACTGAGATGATAAGGCTATCTGTGCATTTTGAATGGTACCAACATATCCTTGTTGAAAGCTAATAGGCGTTTGCACAAACGGAAAGGACAAATGCTTTCAAATATAATTTAAAAAATAATCCGATGAATTCACATATTGATACATACCTACAATAATTATTCAGCAAACTTACTTTTTTTACTCTTTGTAAATAAAAACTTAGTCAAATATAACTTTTCGTTGCTTCTAGTCAAATTCAGTAATATTTTTGTAAAAATAAAATATCATCTACTGAAAAAGTAAAAGCGCACCCTGGTAATTGAATGCGTATGTACCCTTAGCTTCTCAAATAATAATTTTTTGAGCTAATAGGTGCGTTTTATTATCTACGTATCTACGTATGTGGATCTGGATTAATTTTTAACATGTATTACAAAAACAATTTTGGATCCTGTTCTCTATCTGGATCTATTTTAAAGATCCAGAAATAAGTTCTTTTTCTGACGAGTAGATGGCTTTTTATGGTAAGATAATGAGGTAGTGTAAACTACAGTGTAAAGAAAAAAGACAAGATACATTTGAAAAATCAACAATCATAAGCAAGAGAGAGATGAGCAGAGCATACAACACAGCTGTCACTATGATCCGTATCGTTTTATTTTCGAGAGTTAATCTATACGGATCTTTGGCGATAATAAAGCGCGGCTAATGTTATCTTATCACTTTGTTGCATTATCAACCATTTTGATAACATTTTAATAAAAATGTGTCATGAGTAAAATTTACAGAAAGCCGTTTTCACCTCATCATCAGGTGTTTTTTATTATCTGCGTATTACAGAAACGATTTGGGGTCCTGCTCTGTATCTAGGTCTATTTCAAAGATCCAAAAATAAGTTCTTACTCTGGCGGGTAGATGGATTTATATGGTAAACTAGTGTAAGCTGCTGTGTAAAGAAAAAAGTAAGGAAATCATTGAAAATTAACAATCATAAGGAAAAAAGAGATGTGCATTTTTATTTATTATATGCGAACTCAAGGTGTTATGAATACGCTTATAATGTTAAACACAGTGCGAGCAATTAGGAAAGTAGGATAGGATTAGAAAGGAGATATCGATGCACATTGGTTTTGAATGTCTGCACATTCCAATGAGTGGGAAATATTGATCTGGGTAAAACATTCCACATTCGTGTAGTGCGGATAAAAAAGAATCTCTGTACTTGACTGTACGTCCGAAATTGGGCTCAAGGGTATATTGATAAGCATTCCTAGAAGTACGGGTATTACGGTTGAATTGTTTCAGGGGAGGAATACAACAGGCAATTTCATTAGAGCACTGTACATGAAAATAGCGGTAAAATAATGATAGGCATGAAACATTGCGGCGGTGCTCGAGGGATACAAATGTTTCAGTTAGACAACAATTTTTGTAGCTCTCTTTTGAATTCTGTCCAAGAGATCTTAAATAGAACTTTTAAAGAAATAAGCTATTGAACATTTTGAAACACTTAAAGAACAACTCTAGGTTTTCTTCCGTCATTATTGGAAGTAAAATTTTTAGTTCTTGTCTCAGTTAAGGCTGTTATAATTTTTTTAGAAATGTCTACCAAAAGTAAGTTATAGGACCGTTTCCTACAAATGATTGGAATTAGAACGGATGAACAAATGTGTATTTGCATAATTACTAGCAGTCTATTCAGCCTAAGCCTAATGTTATTAACAAATGTATGTATTTTTGTCAGGATTCTGTTGGTATAGATTTTTATTAAAATCGAATAACACTATTTATCTATAATTGAATTGTGATCTTAGGATTTCGGATTTATTTTTTATCTGTAGTCACTTATTATAGACCTTGAGTAAACTGGGTAGTATTATAATATAATATATACTGACATACATTCTTTCCTGATTTCTAAACCATTTTGTATCTAGATTTAAAGTGATCTTGAGCCATAAAAAATAGCACTTCAAGCGGACGCGGACGCAACCACTCGTATATAACATCTATCGTTTGTCATGTAATTGTCTTGAATTCTTTGCATCAATTTCAAACATTTGAGAGAAGCGCAAACATTCTAAGGCATTCTCGTTGACATATGGAGAGTTCTTATAGAACCAACCAACACGCGTCTTGTACACACAGTTATATTATGAAAGTAAATTTAAACGCAGTGCCAGTGTCAAGTATATAATTACACATAAGAAATCATTTTATCTAGTTTTATCCAGATCCAATTTCTATTTGAGGAAATAATTACACACTTATTGCTGAATTTAAGATTACTTTTTTTTAGCAGAACATTTACTAATTTGCTCGTACTACCTATACTTTCTTTTTGAAAGGAATTTTATTGAAAACATGCTAAGATGAATATTTTATAATGAAAATTTTTACAAGGACGTAGATAGGAAAGTATTGTATAAGGAGTCGTATGAAAATGTCGTACAATTATTGTTCTCATTATAATTTTTAACTTAACTCATAACACAAGTTACGTCAATTCATGGCTTATGAACCAAGCTTTACTTCTCGGAGATTTTAATGCGTTGAATTGGTAGACAATATTGAAAATATCTCCAAACTACATCTACTCGTAACAGTGCAGGAAAAGAGGGTATTAATGTCGTTTTTATTTGGGAATTCGGAAGCCTTCTGGACTCTTCTGAAAGTGTTCACTTGAGGAAAAATGATAGTTCCGATTCTGAAAAGAAGAGAAATTTGCTTCTAGATTTGAAATCAGAATCCAAATCAGAATCGAAATCAGAAGCACTCACACATTCATATACTCAAACGTCAAAATCGACGGTTGTGATTTTTTGTATCCTAATTGTGCGAAGTGTTTTTCTATCAACAAACATTATTCTTGATTTTTTAATGGATAACATTACTGTCCACATTTGATGTTTCACATAAACACAGTCGCAAAAAACTTCAGGGATCTCGGATCGCAGAGCGATTCCGGATTGCCAAAAAAAAAAACGACATAAGACTAGAATCCGCACTGTCAAACTCCATGATATTAAACTTGAAAAAAATCCTTAGAAAACATAAGAAATTTTGTTTGGTGGAACTGATTTGCTTATACCTCCACCTCCACATTACATAATACAATAATACTTTTTTTTTACTTAATGATAAGAAATGATTTTTTCAATATGAACTCCACATAGGGGTTGAATGTCGCCTAGTCTGAAATTCGAACTGAATCAAGTCTAGAACTTACAGTAAATTTTTTTGGTCATTTATCAATTATAAAAAATGGTCGAATCGTATCCCCAATTGCATGCAATATTCTGGAACTGCATCTAATAACCTTTCAAATTTTTGCAAATTTTTTGCAGACTTTTTTCACTTCGTTTATAATCCCCAAAGTATCGCTTCAAATCTTTCCTATACATAAATCAGACTTTAAGCAAGATGTTTATAATTATAGCCCCATAAGTAAATTTTATGAAAGATACCAAACATTTTTGAAAAAAATTGCTTGTGATAAGGCTTACTTTTATTCTTAAAGAAATTATTTTACCATTTTAACATGGAGTTGTTCCTGGAAGGTCAACAACAACCAACCGCAATATTTAGTAATCAGATTTATTTAACAAGAAAATCTTTCCATTTATCAAAAAACACGGCTAATCTAATATTTTCCAACATAAGTCTAAAACATTTTAATGTAATTGATTGTGTTTTAAGCTTAGAAAAAAACAGCTGTTTAATTTTTACGAATAGAATTTTAAACAAAAAGAAAAACATCAGTTGTATTTGTTGACACTTAAATAATTAAAAATATCAGAAACAAATGTTTATATTTATTTTAAGATGCGATTATATAAAAACGTGTTTTTTTTTAAATACATTTTATTGTTTGTAAGAGATTTAGTTTTCTAAGTTACATCAAATAATGGCGCCGTGAAATCTCATCGTTATCGTCTGGATAGCTGTAAAGTGAACTAACGATGAACTATGTATTTTTTGAATCCATGGCATCGAGTAGGGGAAAGATAAAGCTCTAAAGAAAGAACCAGACCCACAATGATCTCTATAATGGACAGGCCTCACAAACAAGTTAAAATATCGATTCTGGTGAAATAATTAATTTCCTTGCCAGTTTCAAAGTTGAAAGAAAGCAGCGATTATTATTATTGGAACTCCCACCACGACAGAAAGGCCCGCTTTTTAAGATGCTGTTTTGCTTTGGGAGGAAGACTTAGGCAAAGAGTTTTGAGCTTTCAGGAATTATACGAGAGAGTGACGTCAATCTGTATCAAGGCGGAATTCGGCAAAAAAAGACTTTACTACTAAAGAAAAGTTCTACGTGGACTGGGCAACTAATTTTGACCAATGTCCAAACCATGAATTTAAAATACGCTTGGGTGACTCAAAATGCTAACATTTTTAAAGAGGATACCTTTGGTAAGACGATCGAGAAGCACAGGCCCTACGATACCACTCAGGGAACGCAGTCACTCTCATCGATTTTGTAGCTGGTAAAAATATGGTGATAAGCAGCAGAAATGTATGTACATAGCCGTAATTAGATAGTGAAACATGCAATCAAATAGACCATATTATCATTCATGAAAAACATTCCTCTAGTACTCTAAATGTACAAACCTTTCGATAAATTCAACATCGACTCTGAGCATTGTTTATGGTTGCTGCCAAACTGAATATGGAGCTCTTGGGTAATTAACAGCTTCCCAGAGAATATTCAACGTTTAATGAATTCTATAAAAGTTACGGCTACACCGTGTATCCGAACTCCCAAAACTGAGGCACGCTTAACTACTACTGGGGCAATTGCAACTAGCAACTTTTCACAAACTGCATTAACTTAAGTAGGAATAACCTATGAATAATAACAGGTGTCCTGGATTGGACACTGCAAACTTAGAAGACACCTAGGTTTACTTGGTATGGTAAGCAGTGCCATATGTAGATTCTGCATCATACTCGTACATTAGGAAACATCGAACCACATACTATAGGAAGATGTTGTCCATTCTAGGACAATACCAGGTGAACGAGAGTGACCTATCCTCTCTGAAGGTGCTCCAAATACTAAAATTTCTAAAGGCAAGCTCATCCATGTTCTAGTGAGTGGCGGGAGAGTGGGGGCACAATCGAAATCCAGGTCGTTGTGTAATACCCCCAATACATAATTCATTCATTTGTTCTTCCCTTGATGTGGCAAGAAACCTCACGACGACTTTTTAAACATGCACTGAATTGCAACAATTTCAGAAAGCTATTCGCAACGCTGCATCAGAACTGATAGTATTGTCAAGGGCACCACCTGGAAGTCGATGGTTCGACTTCGATTGTGTACAGGCAAAGTAAGCAAAATCGGAGGTGCACAGATTATGAATCCAGAATAAAACTAAATCTTCCCACCGCTCCGCTCTTTGTCGGTAGAAGGAAGGATCAGCACTTGCTCAAGAGGAACAAGTGATATTTTTTTTCTAACATTTAATTTTTGAAGTAATTTTGTTGATCAGCTGATTAAAATATTTTCTCAAACAAAGTCATTAAGGGTATACATGTAAGCGCGGAAAACCCTCGTAAACCTCGTTAACCAAATAATTTTATCTATCGCAGAAACGGGCTGTCAAAATTTGTATGGGAAAAAGTTTCTGCAAATCTCACAAAATTATCTCAAGATGTTGCTGCGGAAAGTGCCGGAATAAACCTCGTAAACTAAAGAAGTATGGATTCTGACTTTTAATTTGACATTTCACAAAATATTTCCTAGGGGGTGTTCATGAAAACGTGTTTCTACAAAGCGGAAAATTATCTCGTTACATGAATACCCTTATTGTTATTATATTAAAAATTTAAAAGAGAGTTTCAATGCCGCTTCAACCTTATGTAAGACTACATCGATTGATTAAATTTGTTTAAATTTTTTAAAATGCTGCCCTTAATCATAAAAGTTAAAAGTTGACCAACTCATGCTATGATTGTAGCTCCGTCTGCAGCTCCGTTCTATTGTATTCGTAGTATTCAATTTAAGCTTTTTAGTAGAGCTTTAAGTTGACATTAATGCATATTTTGATTTGAAAGTTTGAGCCCGGTTTCAAGTTTGTGGTTTCATGAGCCACATAAGAAACATACAAACTGGACATATGAGTAGTGCTTCATCTAAGAAATTATTGTTGTTTTGCTCATTAAAATTAATTGTCAAAATAATGTGCTGTGAGGCTTGTGAAAAGTTCTAATTCAAGCACGATGGTTGAGCGACGATGAGGATGAGGATATCCGAACTCGAAATCTTATTAACTAAGTTGAGATCGGATCACCGAAAAGAATGGGTCTTTAACAAAAAAAAAAAAACTTTAATTACGAGTATGGCGTGCCATTTTTTTAAAATTTAATTATAATTGAGATATAAATAAAAATCCTAGTTCAAAAATCATCAAAAATGATTAGCAATGAACGAAGACTGGTCATTCAAACCTTATTAATGGTAATTGTCTTTTAAGTGAAACTTACTTATATGAATAAAATTGGTCAAAATTTTAAAGGCAATTTGTTTAAATCAAATAAATAACAATGTTCAACTTGACCCAAAATGCGTTTATAATGACTATAACATTTATTTATATTTATTTGCTACGATGAAAACTAAGGGTACATTTATTTATTAGGATTGTATTATTTTTGTTTATTACAAATGGATTATTTTTCTTTAAGAACAAGAGGAAAACTTAAAAGCAATTTTTGTTCTTGTTTTTGTGGACTGTACTTAATGGAACTGAATTTTAAGTTTTGTGTGGTCATTTAGATCAAATGCGAACTTAATTTTTCTCAAATTTTGCTGGACCTATACTACACGATTGCTATGCTATATTTTATTCTAATTATGCGAATTAAAACATGATTATGGAAATATACTGCAAAATTATGGTGTTTTTTAGTCATCTACATTATAGCATGACAAAAAAACGTAAATTGTGACATAATTATAAAAACCACATTAATCAGTCTGAATTTGACCGACAGCATTGATTACATTGGCTTTTAGGGCAGTGATGGTTTGTGGTTTATTGGCCTAATAGGGTAAAATCGCACGATCTATCTCGGTGATCAAACCTCTGTGTGAGATAGTCATGTTCGTAAATCGCTGGTACAAAATATCCAGTGTGATACAAGCTGTGTGGCACAGAGCCTCCTACTACATGCCATCGCTGTCCATATCATCCAATTCGACTCAAAAGAAATTTCTTATCATTGAAGGATAGCACTCGCCGTTAAGGCTGGTCAACGTCGTTCTTAAAGAAAAATCCACACCAAACAGTGATTTTTAGGCATTGCAATTTGATGTATCTCATGTGGATTGTGTGTGTCTCCTTTAAGCAAATTGACGGAGTTACAGAGTGAAAGTTATATTGTAAAAATGATCTTCCAAATTACATGGTAGCCTTCTACAACTTTTCCAGCTTGTTTGACTCATTCTATACTCAAATCATATCATCCAAACTCAATCTGATCTTATCTCGAACCCAAAACACCTTTTTCAAATTATTAATTCTAAAAGAAAGTCAGATGGTTATCCCTCCACCTTGAACTACTGCAATGCCTCATCATCATGTTTTGGCCAAGCATTTTCTTCTAATAACTCTAAAATAGACTTTGGTTTTTTTAGTTATGTGAATGGTTGTGCCAAGACCTCTTTGACATCGATTAATATATGTCAATTATCAGTGATTAACAAGGCTCGCCAGCTTAAGGACGATTTTTCATCGGGTCCTGACGGTATTCCTCCTATTGTTCTTAAAAAATGCATCTCAAAACTTGCTCAACCTCTCACTGCTCTATTTAACTATCTATTTCTTGCTGTGTGTTTCCCAATCAATCAATTATTTTCAAATTGAAATCATATGGATTCCCATCTTCGTTTTTATCTTGGGTCCAGTCCTATTTATGTGATCGTTTAGGCACTGTTTTGTTCAGAGGAAGTACTTCCAACCCTGTCCGCTCAACATCAGGCGTCCCCCAAGGTAGTCACCTTGGACCCCTTCTCTTCTTGTTAAGTATAAACGACGTTAAGCTTACTTTAGTAAGATCTGACTTGGAGATTTACGCTGATGACATGCGTATTTCTAAACATAGAAACATAGATAGCTCAGTAGATACCCCAGCTACTACAAACCGACCTAAATAATTTCCTTACCTGGTGCCGTCATAATTTTCTCGAACTTAACGTCAGTAAGTGTCAAGTTCAAGTCATTACTTATTCTCCTCCCCCAGCGCTATTATTTCTTGAATAATGAACAAGTCACGATTGTCACATCTTTTCGTGACTTAGGAGTTATTTGTGACAATCAGCTAAATTTTCGAGCTCATTATGATTCTATTATTAACAGGGCTAATTCAACTCTAGGATTCGTAAGGCGTTAGTCCAAAGAATTCTCAAATTTCTTATGTACGTCCTCTGCCTGAATATGCCTCTCCAGCCTGGTCACCTTATTATCATGTCCACATTCAGCGCATTGAAGCCATTCAGCGCAGATTTATAAGATTTTGTTTGCGCGGCCTCGGATGGGACGACCCATTCAGACTCCCACCCTACGAAAACCGTCTTAAACTGATAAATTTACAGACCTTAAGATTACGTCGAGATAATGCTGACCTTCTATTTTTACACCAGTTATTATCTGGAGGTATGGACTGCGTAGACTTGCTGCGCAAAATAAAGCAAAACACAAATCAATCTCGCCTCAGATCGACACCACTCTTCTGGATATCCCTTCACCGAACCGAGTAAGGCTAAAATGAACCACTTACAAGAATGCTTAGAAGTGCTAATAACTCAACTATTTTTGATTTAAGTATGTAGTTCAAAAACTGCCATTAAAAATGCTCTCCAATAATTTTACTTTCATTTCCCGCCCAACTTTTCACCCAAATCTATTATTACTATTATTATTAATCTAATTTTAAAATTTTTTTTTGTTTAGTTAAATTAAGCTTAAATAAATAAATCGTAAAAAAGATGGAGGGTATAAGTTGCCATGAAAACCCACTCATAAGATCCTTGAAGGACTCTAATATAAATAACTGCCTGCTTGATAAATACTGGTATTATTTATCTTATCACCATTCAATATTCACAATGAGGGATCTATTACTCTATTGATACAAGATGCAAATGACAGCATGCAAATGCACTTTTTATGAAAATCCATCCACCTTTAACTATAAGGGGTGATATTGTTAAAATAATTTTTAAAAATAAATATTTACTAAATTAATTGCTAACATAAATCTTTTTTAATGCAGACGGTTGAGATATCCTCCACAACAACACATTCTATACTTTTGTGTTGAGGAATGAAACTCAACCTTTTAACTTATAGTAAATTTATTGATAATGTATTATACTTATAATATACGTCCTACTCTTAGAAAGGTTATTGAAAGAAGGAAGATTCCATTGATTCCAAAATGGATCTTAGTAGGAAATATATATATTGATCTAATAATTCAGTTCTACCAACATTTACAATTCATTGACTATATTGATTATAAGTTTAGTACACTTATGTACAATATAAATACACCATGTATCCTAGACTGGGCCAAAAAAATTGACTATTTTTTTTTTTTGAAAGATATATCGAGAATATCATTCAGAATGACAAAAATAAATTTTCGTAAAAGTTTGAGCCCTTAATATCAATTTTAAGGGGGCTATCATCGCTAATTTTGATTTTTAGTCATAATTTCATGTTTTGCGTCAGAACTGACAAAACATTGAAGTAAAAACAATTCATTTTGACTTACTTTTATATAAAATTAAATTCCCTACAAAAAAGGTCTGATTGAAAATTTTCGTCAGACATGCCGTTTTTGAGTAATTAAGCTTAATAAATTGTTATTTTTCTTCGATTTTACTTTTTTAATTTGGAATTTTGTAACTAACGAAAAATAACAATTTATTAAGCTTAATTACTCAAAAACGGCATGTCTGACGAAAATTTTCAATCAGACCTTTTTTGTAGGGAATTTAATTTTATATAAAAGTAAGTCAAAATGAATTGTTTTTACTTCAATGTTTTGTCAGTTCTGACGCAAAACATGAAATTATGACTAAAAATCAAAATTAGCGATGATAGCCCTCTTAAAATTGATATTAAGGGCTCAAACTTTTACGAAAATTTTTTTTTGTCATTCTGAATGATATTCTCGATATATCTTTCAAAAAAAAAATAGTCAATTTTTTTGGCCCAGTCTAATGTATGCTATATAGTTTTATATATATTTCTAAGGATTTCTTGAATTTCTGCAAATATTGTATCAGAAATGATATTGTTTATATATTATACCTGCGTTTTTTTTTTAAGGCGAAATTTTTTTATGTTTTAATTCTAGTCAGTAAGTTAAGAAAGCTATGGATTCATCCCCATAATTGTTTTACCACCTTCAGTCTCAGATAATCGTGCCACACATCTTTCCTATCCTTCTTTCTCTTCCTTAACTCGCTGTGTTGAACTATTTAAAGGGCAATCATAATCCCTTGAGCGCGTGTGAGTCGTTGTTAAATCGGGAAAAAATCCATCAGACCAAAAACATAAATGTTAAAAAAGAGCCAAGTTCTTCTATACAAAAACCTTTGTGTAACAAGTCAGCCGTGAAAAGTACTGAGATCTAAAAGTACGCCAAGTTCTTACTTCATGAATGTTTAATACCGAATATTTAAAGTAGAATAATATTGAAAGAGCTACAATGTAATAGAGAAATTTTATTATTTAATTATTACTGACTAAAATTTGATGGGCTTACTTGGCAAGTTTTTTTTTATGCCCAAATTCGAAAGGTTTTAAAAACTTGACAAGTGAACCCATCAAATTTTAGTCAGTAATCATTAAATAATAAAATTTCTCTATTACATTGTAGCTGTTTCAATATTATTCTACTTTAAATATTCGGTATTAAACATTCATGAAGTAAGAACTTGGCGTACGTTTAGATCTCAGTACTTTTCACGGCTGACTTGTTACACAAAGGTTTTTGTATAGAAGAACTTGGCTCTTTTTTAACATTTATGTTTTTGGTCTGATCTCACTCCTTTTTGCAAAGATTTTAATATTTTGCCATGTCAAAATCTCGAAAGATACGGAAAGATAGAAGGATGTACTCAACTTAGTTTAAACCTTCCTATTTCTTTTGGTATATTTTCTTTTTGTTATTGGTTGTTTTGATTTGCGCTTCAATTATTTCTTCTTGTCTTGGCAAGATACCTAACACTAACATACCTACCATAATTACAGCAATCAGAAGTGCTCCATATAAATTAAACATTTTCTCAGAAAGTGGGTGGATACCACGCCCCCCTAATAGAAAACCCCAATTTTAATTTTTGGTCCTTTATATGCAATTTGAGCCCTACGGTTCTACCAAATTTCATTGTTCTACTGCAATCGGAAGTGTGCCATGTATAATTTACATCAGTTTTGAGGAAGTGGGCGGATACCACGCCCCTGAATGGAAAATTTCAAATTTTATATATTTTTGTTTGTATGCAATTTAAGTCCTACCACTTTACCAAATTTCATCGTTTTACAGCAGTCGAAAGTGTTCCATTCAACCAACACCAATTCAGAGAAAGTGGGCGGATACCACGCCCCCTGAATGGAAAACCTCAATTTTTATTTTTGGTCCTTTATAAGTATTTTGAGCCCTACCGTTATACCGAATTTCATCGTTTTACAGCAGTCGGAAGTGCTCCATTCAACCAACACCAATTCGGAGAAAGTGGGAGGATAACACGCCCCCTGAATGGAAAACCTCGATCTTTATTCTTGGTCCTTTATATGCAATTTGAGCCCTACCTTTCTACAAAATTTCATGTTGTACTGCAATCGGAAGTGCGCCATGTATAATTTACATCAGTTCTGAGGAAGTGGGCGGACACTACGCCCCTGAATGGAAAATTTCAAATTTTATATTTTTTTCTTTGCAAGCAATTTAATTCCTACCACTTTACCAAATTTCATCGTTTTACAGTACTTGGAAGTGCTCCATTCAACCAACACCAATTTGGAGAAAGTGGGCGGATACCACGCCCCCTGAATGAAAAACCTCGATTTTTATTCTTGGTCCTTTATATGCAATTTGAGCCCTACCGTTCTACCAAATTTCATTGTTCTACTGCAAACGGAAGTGCGCCATGTATAATTTACATCAGTTCTGAGGAAGTGGGCGGATACCACGCCCCTGAATGGAAAATTTCAAATTTTTTATTTTTTTCTTTGTATGCAATTTAAGTCCTACCACTTTACCAAATTTCATCGTTTTACAGCACTTGGAAGTGCTCCATTCAACCAACACCAATTTGGAGAAAGTGGGAGGATACCACGCCCCCTGAATGGAAAACCTCGATCTTTATTCTTGGTCCTTTATATGCAATTTGAGCCCTACCTTTCTACAAAATTTCATGTTGTACTGCAATCGGAAGTGCGCCATGTATAATTTACATCAGTTCTGAGGAAGTGGGCGGACACTACGCCCCTGAATGGAAAATTTCAAATTTTATATTTTTTTCTTTGCAAGCAATTTAATTCCTACCACTTTACCAAATTTCATCGTTTTACAGCACTTGGAAGTGCTCCATTCAACCAACACCAATTTGGAGAAAGTGGGCGGATACCACGCCCCCTGAATGAAAAACCTCGATTTTTATTCTTGGTCCTTTATATGCAATTTGAGCCCTACCGTTCTACCAAATTTCATTGTTCTACTGCAAACGGAAGTGCGCCATGTATAATTTACATCAGTTCTGAGGAAGTGGGCGGATACCACGCCCCTGAATGGAAAATTTCAATTTTTTTATTTTTTTCTTTGTATGCAATTTAAGTCCTACCACTTTACCAAATTTCATCGTTTTACAGCAGTCGAAAGTGCTCCATTCAATCAACACCAATTCGGAGAAAGTGGGCGGATACCACGCCCCCTGAATGGAAAACCTCAATTTTTATTTTTGGTCCTTTATATGCATTTTGAGCCCTACCGTTGTACCGAATTTTATCGTTTTACAGCAGTCGGAAGTGCTCCATTCAATCAACACCAATTTGGAGAAAGTGGGCGGATACCACGCCCCCTGAACGGAAAACCTCAAATTTTCGTTTTTTTCCTTAGCTTGCATGACAAGACCTACCGTTGTGCAAAATTACAAGATTCTACGATGTCGGGAAGTGCTCCATAATTTTGATGATCTGTCAGTCAGTCAGTCAGTCAGTCAGTCAGTTACGGTTTTTGTGATTTTTGAGGCCTTATATCTCAGGAACCGCTTATTCTAGAAAAATGAAATTTGGTGAGGCGCCTGTGCCTGACTAGCTTAGCAAATATTCGGAATTTGAAGTTTCTGACTTTAGTGGTACTGAAGATAGGAAGGGGTAAAAATCGCCTGAGTTTGTTCCTGTAAAAAAGGGTGTAGTGCCAGAACTTGGCTGGGCACTACCGTGCCCTTTGATATGACGGAAGTAGGGCTTAAAGTTTGTTCAGAAAATTGTCCTATTTTTGAATTATTCCCCAATTGGATTGATCAATTTTTGAAATAGTTCTGCATTACAAAATCTGACTTCAAAAAATTTTGTGTAGACAAATCCTCGGAGAACATTTTTCGTGTATCTTAAATTCTCAATCATATTTTTGAAGTAAAACTTCTTTTCCGGCGTTGGGGGTAAAAAAATTTCTATGCAGCTGTCAGTGACATGTCAAAACGTCACGTTATCCGTCAAAGACAGCGACATGTTTTTAGAATACAAAATGTTTGTTCGTACATAGGTTATAATCTTACAGAAGCTTTGCTTGAGGAAAAAGAAGTTTTACTTCAACCGCGCGTACGTCAGTACACACAATCTTTTTTTTCTAATAGATACTTAGCCTTGAACAACAAGAGCAACTTCGTGCGATCCAGTGTAACATATATTATTTTTTAGTAATATGAAGATTTTATGTTTTAAAGCAAAATTCTTAAAAAGTAAGATCATCACATTTGTGCAAATAATTGGCCTGACGTCAATACAATTAAAAATTAAATTTTATTCTTTTCCCTTTCCAATGAAAAATTCATTGTTTTCCAACACCGCACCGTGATTAATTCCAAAAGCTTTCCATTTCCAATTTATTACTTCAAACTTCCTTCTAATTTGCATACGCAAAGTTTGAGAATTTTTTCATTATTAAAAAAGATATTTACATACATATACAAAATTATTCCATTTGAGAAAAAAAACTAACAAAAATGTCTTAATTGCATTTTATATAGCAAAGCACAGATTTGCTAAGAAAATTATTACCCAGACTTATTGTCTGCGAATGGAATGCATTCACATCATGACAAAATCAACAATTTGCCTTCCACTCGAGGAGTGTAATTAACAATTAATTAAAATCATTTCAGTTCAACATTTTTATATAATAAATTAAGCTATATATTTGTTGTTCAAATCAAATTACATACATACATAGATTGTTATTGTTGGGTAGAATTTAATCGAATGAACATGTTAAGTGTTCTTATATTATGAAAAAATTGTTCTGTGTGATTTGTAGTTTATTTAATTCTGTGAATTATATTTATATTTAATGACATGGAATTAAATTGCTATTCAAGATAAATTAAGATGAAAGTTAGAAAATTATAGTCATCCAGGTTTCGAAATGTTTGTGGTTTTGAAAAGGGGAACATTTTAGATCAGAATAATGATAATGACGTTACAAAATTGATGCTTTTTTCTCGAGACTGAGGTGAGTTTTTCTGAGTTTAAAGTATTCCTTAGGAAAACAAGTAAAAATTCGGCTAAGAAAGAAACTACTCTGGATTTTCCCCAGGTTTATTTAAAAATGCTTTATTTTCTGATTAGTAGTCCGTATCGGAATTATAATAGCGATGGGCTGTCACACCCAGACAGGGTCCGGTGATTCCTCCTTAACACTTCTTGTGAGTTTCAGAATTTCAAAATTCCATTAATAACCAATTTTCATTACCACTTTACTTTAAACTGAAAACTGTTTTGGTATGAACTACAGGGTAAGACTCACTTGAGTTCAATGACACTCCTTTTGTCAGATCAAAAGAAGAAGACAATTTTCTTGCAGCACCAGTTTGCTGTTAATTCAACGCTCCCAGAAAGTGGCACGACTCCTCCTGTACTTGAGAGCGTAAACGATTTTATTTGATCAATTTTCTTTCGCACTCGTACAGTTGCAAGAGTTCTAAAAGATTCCAATGTACACAAATTCTCCGACTGCAAAACCACTTCGTAAGCATTTTAATGAAAGAACAATTTTCGGACTTACCGCGATTATTAATTATATTTTAATCAAATTTATATTTGATTTTTCCCGACGTTTCGACAGGGTTTCACTTGTCGTGAGCACGACAAGTGAAACCCTGTCGAAACGTCGGGAAAAATCAAATATAAATTTGATTAAAATATAATTAATAATCGCGGTAAGTCCGAAAATTGTTCTTTCATTAAAATGTCTCAGAACCACGATAAAAATAGCCTTAAATCTACACTTCGTAAGCATTTCCATCTTTCCTATTCTAGTGGTTCCTTTCCGAGCGGATGGAAAACAGCATTTGTCCAGTCTGTCTTTTAAAAAAGGCGAATCTTCTTGATTCGAATATCTTGAAAAACGAAAGCTTCTCAACGACCGTCAGTATGGCCCAACGAGCAGTGGCACAAATTTTTACATCGTTAAGAAAGTAAAATTATTGCACATGACGTTTGAAAAGCATTTGACAGTGCTTGGCATCAAGCTCTCTTATTGAAAATGCGTGCATTTGGAATTCAAGAATCTCTTCTTCGTGGGATATAAAACAACCGCTCACGCTCAATACAAGTTGTGTTGGACGGACTTAAGTCTGAAATGCATAAAATAAATGCTGGCGTGCCACAAGGCTCCGTTTTGTCTCCCACTCTCTTTTTCATATTCATCGATGATCTTTTGTCTGAAACTCATCCATTAAATTGTGTTTCTGACGACAGTACTCTCAGCAGCTTCTCGTATTCGTTTCCAGATTCACGTCCTTGTTCTTCGTATGTGGATTTAGAACGGCAGCGTATGATAAGCTCATTAAATTCTGATTTCGACTCAATGTTGTCTTTTGCCGTAAATGCGAACCCCACCCCCCTCCCCCCCTTTCTGATATCCATGAGCGACACTTGCATTGAGGAAACTGAAAAGCTCACAAAAGAAACACAAAACAAAAAAAACAACACTTTACCAAAAGTTACTATGAAAACTAATCAGTTGGAACTTTATTTCCTTTTTTTGAAAATGTAAAAGAATATTGTTGCGAAACACAAGCAAAAGAATATAAAAACTTACTTAACAATAATTGCCAAATTCAAGAAAAGAAATTGCGAATTGAGAAATTGTCAACAAAAATTCTACGAGATGAGCGCCAGCCTACTTTCCACAAATGCAAGTTTATTTGGATATTAAAGTCATTCTAAAGCTAACTTCGGTATTGTTTATCAAAATAATAAATACTTAAGAAAACTGAAAGTGTGTTAATTAATATCTCAATATTAAAATATTATTTAAAGAAAATATTTATTTTGCATTGGCATACTTTGAAAATGTTTTTAGCATGTTTTTGAGATAATTTTGTTATTGGTTTATCAGTTAAAGTATTTAAAAGTATTGATTTTGATATTGTATTCTGGGGTTCAAGCTTGAAGTGTTAATAGGATACGTCAGTTATAACAGAATGTAGACAGGTGTGATCAATGAGAATTAAGAAAAATAAATCGTTAGACGTTTGTTTAAACTCCTTATGATGGCTTTTTATGCGTAAATTTAAAGTGTGGAAAAATACAGTTTGTTTTTAAGGAATCATTAAATTTGTAGTACAAGCTTTTCAAGCTCGCTGGAGATGATCTAGGAAGGAGTATACACCAACTCGTAAACGAAATTTTATCGGAGGAAAGTATATGCATGAGTATTATACAGTTGCATTAGATTTTTAAACATCGCCTTCAAGAACCTAGCAAGCGTGTTATGTGAACAACTGAAGCCATATTTACTAATGAAATGATTGGCTTTTATCAATGTTGCTCTAGAACTGGAAAGTCTACCATAGACCAAATCTTCGCATTGTGCCAAATCTTGGAGAAGACCCAAGAATTTAATATCGAGACACACCACCTTTTCATCGATTTCAAAGCAGCTTATGACAGTGTCAAAAGGGATGAGCTATAACAGGAGTCGATGGTATATCCAATATTGTACTTCGACATCTACCTAAGGAAGCAATTGACATTTATGCCACACTGTTTAACAACGCACTGAATAATGCATATTATCCAGGGCGGTGGAAGGCAGCTGTGGTTCATCCTCTCCCGAAAAAGGGAAAGGACAACTCCAATCCGGCGAATCTCCGATCGATAAGTCTTCTACCGAGTATCAGCAAGGTATTCGAGAAAGTCATAAATAGAGCTCTGTCCAAGTGGGCGGAGGACAATAATATCATACCGGATAATCAGTTCGGGTTTAAGGCGGGACATGACACCATTCATGCCGCGTCTAAACTCGTTTCTGATATCCAATGGAACAAAACTAAAAATCAGTGTACAGGTGCTTGTCTGGTTGATTTTGAGAAGGCTTTCGACACCGTATGGTTAGAGGGTCTCTATCTAAAATTGACTAGGCTCGGCATAAGTAAACCACTATTGTATATACTTTATGACATGCTCAATGGTAGAAAGTTTGTTGTCAAAAGTGGCAATGTAACTTCTACCGCAATCTTCGATATCAAGAATGTTCTTCAGCAGGGAGCTGTGAACTCGCCGATTCTATTTAGCATTTAAACCAGCGATCTGATAAGTAGTCTAACTCAGGCTATTGCGTATGCCGATGACCTAATAGCGTACAGAACAGCTACAAAAGTTGAGGTTATCAGAATTCTCTTACAGCGTGACCTCGACAAGATTCAGCGATATTGTGATGACTGGAGTTGAAAATCAACTTTCAGAAATGTGAAACGATTCTGTTTAGGACTCCGTTGGCTAGAGCCCCTAGGGATACTAGAAAGAACTGGCGTAAGCTGATGATCGTAGGGCCGCACCGGCAACCACTGGCGAGCAAAAGTGTGGTAAAGTACCTTGGCATCTGGTTGGATCAGTATTTGTATTTCGACAGACATATAAATGCTGCTCTGAAAAGGTCTAGGGGAGCCTTTGCCCTGACGAAACGGTTGTTTTACAGCAGCCGGCTTGACACCAGGGTGAAGGTGATTTGCTACATGACCCTCATCCGGCCGATGATTGCCTATGGGTGCCCGTTGTGGTTCAACGTTGCCCCATCTCAAATGGAAAAGATTCGGGTGTTTGAGAGGCAGTGTCTTAGACGTTGTCTTGGATTACACAGAACACCAGAATCGGAGTACAAACATTATTATTTCAACAGGACTCTATACAACGGAGCCAACATTAACAGAATAGATAATTTTTTGATAAAGCTGATTCGGAGTCACATTGCGAGAGCGATGACCTTAGAAAATAGCTTAATCTTTGGGGCTTACTACCCCAACACAGAATACTTCGAGAGTGTGCGTTTAAGTTGCTATATTGCACCTAATGTATTCCTCTATTTAGATAGTATAGGGTTGATCCAGGATAGAGAGGCGGTTCCGCGAATCTACCACGTCGGCCGTATTACTGTGGATAGGCGGCTCCTTTATAGTCGAGACGTCCTCGCACAAGACGGAGCTAAGCGACTTCGGTTCAGTAGGACTGTGTCCGATCGGGACCTGAAAGACAGGGTAAGACAGGAGAACCAGTTTTGGTGGTTGTCCATTGTTGATAGAGATAGTTGACAAGTTGTCTTGGCCGACTTACATAGTTTTAAGGTATTCTTAGGTAGGGACAGTCAGGGTGGCACAACACAAAAACAAAAACAAAAAAAAAAAAAAAAACTTGCATACATTCTTCTAATGTATATAAAAAAAATAATAAAAAAAAAATCTCTGCTGCTGTGGCTGTTCTAGTTTTAAGTAGTTTTAGTTTAGTTTTAGTTTAATTTAAGTAGTTTAAGTTGGTTGCGGTAGTTTTAATTAGTTTTACTTTAGCTTGTAAGTTTTATATAAAAAAAACAAAAAGTTAAAGAATCCGAGTTTTTTAAATTTTCTCGAGAAAACAAAAAAAATAAATATAATTTTTGAATTAAAAATAGTTTCTTAGGCCGAAAGGCACTAGATTTAAGATATAGCTTAGCTTAGAGCGCCCGCATAGGGCCAGTAAGTTAGTTTTAAGTTAGTGGATAATTAGGCTAGTTTTTATGAATTTTTGTCTAGCTTTAAGTAGTTTTAAGATAAATGAAAAATAAAAATGAATTTAAAAAAAAAAAAAAAGGGATGAGCTATATCGTGCCATGTCAAGTTTTGGTATCCTTGTAAAAACAGGAAGAGATTCAACCGAAACCTTCGAAACTACCATAGGACTGCCACTAGGCGACCTACGCGTTTTCGTGTAGCTGCTTCAACATTGGTCTTGAGAAAACACCGAGGCCAACACAACTAGCGCTAGCACAGAATATATTGAATATGCGGATGACTTCCTCATACTGGGAAGAACCAAACTAGTGCCTTTTCCAGCATCGAATCAGAAGCGGACAAAATGGATAATGCCACCAATGAGGAAAAGACGAAGTATATGCTGCCATCAAATAAAGTCGATTCCCAGCGCCAGCTACCTGGGCACTGCTGTGACAAATTCACTGACTGCAAATGACATAACTCTTGCTAGTCGCTGTTTCTTTGGGCTTATAAGCAATTGAAGTATAAAGCCTTATCAAGAAGTACTAGTAGAAAACTCTTATCATTCCGGTCATGTTCTATGGTGCTGAAGCATGGACCCTCTCGCGAGCGGTTGAAATCACCCTTGGTGTTTTCGAGAAAAGACGTATACGAGGTATACAGCGACGTGTTCCTGGTCAAAAAAATACGTGTTCAATGGTAAAGTTGGCTGTATGGATGGATAGATGCTTTATAAAAATAATGGTACATGACGTTGACAATTTTCGTGCTCATACGCCACAGTGCACATCGGGAAAAAATACCTTTAAATTTTTCTGCATAAACAATTATACAATTCTAGAAGAGTTTTGAAGTATAAATTAGCTTGTGAAAGCCTAGAAGGACATAATGTACTATGTTAATTGGTGCTATATTGCGAAAATATTTGGTTCGATTAAGCAGTTCTAGGGTTTTAATTTTAGTTGCCTTATAAGCATATTTTCGTAATATTGGTTCATAGGTACATATATTCTATCGGTAGCTTTTTAAATTTATCGAGTGGGTGTCAGATCATAGAATTTTAGAAAATGTGATTTTTCAACCGAAATACGGGTCAACTTCCAACTGCTTGAGAGCCCAGTTAGCGTTGTTTTTGGTCGTTAACTCTGACACCATGGGTCGGTTCAAGTTTGTGCTTTTGTAAGCTTTTCTTATTTAACCAATCTGTAGTGTTTTTGTACGTTATTTTAGTTTGTTACTAAAATTTGATAGTGCAAAAGCTCAAAGAGAATATGGATCTAGTGACTTACAACTCTCCACCATTCCTGTGTTTCGTGTTACCAGGAATTAAAGGGATATAAAATCTTCTGCCATGACTGAAGGGCTAAGATAAACACCACTTTTATGACTAAAAATACTATTGGTTCTGAAGAGAGAGTTACTCGCAAAAGGCAGTACACCCTTGACCGACTGAGAATCGAACCCAAGAGCATCTGCCATAGATTCCAGCTTGTTACTAGTTCTTCAATATTAGTACATACTGATAAACTAACTATATCAGATCTACAAAATTCTTCTGAGAGCACCTAAAAGTTTGCCTTCCTGAAGTCAAGGGTATACGAGTAATCACGAGCGTTGCTGTTGTCAATAATACTAATATTTCTGCTAAAGTCATGTTATAAATATATCCAAAAAAGAATGATATTTAGTACTAATAGCCTCTGAAGAAATAAAATTTGCTTAAGGCTTGACAAATATGCTTTCACATTCTCATGTATGCATATGTCAGGGAGCCAAAATATCAAAACATTTTAAAAACTATCCAGCATGTTTGACAAGCCGCTGCGCTGGATGGAGCGTTCTCATTATTAATATCAAGCTAATCATGCCTTTCTTGTCAAACATATTAGAGAATGTGAACGCCCCTAATGATGAACGCAAATAGGGTACTTCAGAACTTCAGATTGACTTTTATCCCGGATATACACTGTTCAAATGCATGACAAGCATATGCAAGTGTATTGGTAATTTGGGGTTGAAGTTGCATATACACATATCAAGCATGAGACTTCAATCTTTAATTTTTACATCGACGGTGTGGTGAGAGGACGTTACGCTTTGTGAGTTTTTTTCGACAAAATTGTGATTTTACGAATTTCTTTGGATTTTTTTCAATTTAATTTCTTTTATTTTGTCTGTCCATTTCATCATACAATTTTTGTTTACTGTTTTAATATTTAAATCAGTGCCTATGTTGTGCTGTGTTTATATCTCTTCAACGTACTATGCGCAAATGAACCAATAAATGCATGATCAATCATCAATCTTGCATATACACCACTTCAATGCAGGACGGTAGATTGAAAGAAAATCAAAAGATTTTGATTTTGCTTCAATCCAACATCCAATCTATACGTGTGACTTTTTCACTAATACACTTGCACATGCTTGTCATGCATTTGAACAGTATATATCCGGCATTAGATCCTGCTTACACGTTTCTTTTTTCGTTCGTTTCGTCTTTTTAACAGTTTGGATGAGAGGTGTAGAAACGTAGCTTCATTCCGCAACGTTTCTTCACAGAAATATGTAAAAAATAAAATGCACGACTGGATCGCACGAACTTGCTCTTATGTAAAAGTACTTTGGAATTTAAGATACATTTTATAAATATAAAACATGGATTTAATGAGATAATAATGTTCAAATGCATAAAATTGCCGTCTGGTTTCCGGAAAAGTATGAATTTATGCAAATAAACCTTAAAAATCGTTTTATTATTAAATACATTTTTTATATAAGAAATTTCTCTAAAATTTTTCAAGAAAAAAATGTGGGATGCGAATTTTAAGTATTTAATAATATTGGTTTTAGGAAATAATTTCAAAAAATAATCGTTCATAGGTTTTGAAGATATTGATTTAAAAATTTTTTTTTTTAAAAAAAAAAACCCAATAAATATTTTTTCGAATATTTTTATATACAATATTATTTTAAACTTAAGGGGACTCCTGCTAAAAATTTTGGGTCAAAATCCTTAGAGCCGTTAATGAGAAAGTCGAAAATCAAAAAAACGGGTCTATGGCAGGTACCCCTAATAACATTTCCCCCCAAATTTTTTTTTCACCAAAATATAGTCCTTTGCCATAATATCACACTTAATTTTTTTTATCAAAATCGTTAGAGCCGTTTTCGAGATAAATAAGATTTTGCATTACGGGTGTATGGGGGGTACCCTTAGTTTTGGAGCTAAAAAAAAAATTTCAATTTCTCCTCTAGGGAATCACCGAAAACCCTTAACTACCGAGTTTGAAAGAAATAGCTCCAAGGGTTTAGGCTGTAGTGAGAGGTACAGACATACAGACACACTGAAACATGTTTTTTGTGTACTAAATTTTCCTTAAAATTTTTATAAAAAAAATTGATATGCAAATTGTTAGTATTTAATAAAATACATTTTAAAACGTAATTTAAAAATTTAATCGTGTTTCGGTTTTCAAGATATTGAATTTTCAAAAAAAAAATTGTATTATTTTTTTAAAAATCCAAAAACTATTTTTTCGAAAAATTTTTTAGTTTATATTTTTTTAAATGCAAAGCAGCTCCTGCATAAAAATTTTGGTTAAAATCGTTAGAGCCGTTGGTGAGAAACTCGAAAATCAAAAAAACCGTTCTATGACAGGTACCCCTAATAACATTTCCCCCCAAATTTTTTTTTCACCAAAATATAGTCCTTGTCCATAATATCACACTTAATTTTTTTTATCAAAATCGTTAGAGCCGTTTTCGAGATAAATAAGATTTTGCATTACGGGTGTATGGGGGGTACCCTTAGTTTTGGAGCTAAAAAAAAAATTTCAATTTTTCCTCTAGGGAATCACCGAAAACCCTTAACTACCGAGTTTGAAAGAAATAGCTCCAAGGGTTTAGGCTGTAGTGAGAGGTACAGACATACAGACACACTGAAACATGTTTTTTGTGTACTAAATTTTCCTTAAAATTTTTATAAAAAAAATTGATATGCAAATTGTTAGTATTTAATTAAATACATTTTAAAACGTAATTTAAAAATTTAATCTTGTATCCGTTTTCAAGATATTGAATTTTCAAAAAAAAAATTGTATTATTTTTTTAAAAATCCAAAAACTATTTTTTCGAAAAAATTTTTAGTTTATATTTTTTAAAATGCAAAGCAGCCCCTGCACAAAATTTTTTGTTAAAATCGTTAGAGCCGTTGGTGAGAAATTAGAAAATCAAAAAAACCGTTCTATGACAGGTACCCCTAATAACATTTCCCCCGAAATTTTTTTTTCACCAAAATATAGTCTATGTCCATAATATCACACCTAATTTTTTTTATTGAAATCGTTAGAGCCGTTTTCGAGATAAATAAGATTTTGCATTACGGGTGTATGGGGGGTACCCTTAGTTTTGGAGCTAAAAAAAAAATTTAAATTTTTCCTCTAGGGAATCACCGAAGACCCTTAAGTACCGAGTTTGAAGAAAATACGTCCGGTAGTTTAGGCTGTAGTTTGAGGTACAGACATACAGACATACAGACATACAGACATACAGACATACAGACATACAGACAGACAGACGGAATTGTCAGACCCACTTTTTTCGTCTTCGCTATCATCGTAATGTCAACTTTGATCAAAATCTCGAGTTCGATTTTTTTTCCAAATGCAGAACTTGCCCTATAGTACCTATATCGCAAGTAAAAAACGAAAAACGAAAAAAATCGTGTAATCAAATCAGGCTCTTGTTGTCTTTTTCCTGCTATAGACGGTAATCACACTGAGTTAAATTCTTGGACTTGTTTTTGACGTTTGTGTACTTTATCTCACGCCCTCTGCCAGAGATTTATAAACCACTTGACATCATCCCCATCTTGAAATGGAAATGAGTGAATACATGCGGGAAAGACTAAAATTTTGTATCCATTGGCATCGTAGTCATCATCCAGTTACCAGTTCATGGCTTAACAGATGGAGAATGATATACATATGTTTTGATATAATATAGAATATTTAATTCGAAATTTTGGTATTATATGGTATGACATATAAGGGACAAATTAAATCTCGACTTATCGAGAATATTTCGTTGCAAATGTCACCCGATCGCCCTGAAAATGCATTTTCCTAAGCAGAAAATAAAAACAAAATTTTTCGGATTCTTAAATGTCAACTCTGAAAATGTATTTTTCCGGAGCATAAAAGAAAATGTGGACCTTATTCGGAATTCCCCCCTCACCAAAATGAACTTTTCTTTTAACGAATCGATAAAAAAGTGTTTGCTGTTGATAAAAAACATCAAATTATGGAGGAGAAACACTTTTTTATGGTAAAAAAGTGAAGTATAAAAAAATGAATATAGGCCATAGGGTAAATTCAAAGTTTCTTTAAATCCAGATTCTGTAAATGCAAAAGAAACCTTGCATACACCCAACCTCGCACCTACCCCAAATCCTATAGTGTGCCCAAGCAGGGGGGTTGCATATCTCACTGTTTATGCGCCGTAATGCGTAAGCAAGCAGAAAAAGCAAATATCCCATAATAAAAAAGTAGTTTTAGTTATAGTACTGTGGGTGGTCGGCTTATACTTCACTTTTTTACCATAAAAAAGTGTTTCTCCTCCATAATTTGATATTTTTTATCAACAGCAAACACTTTTTTATCGATTCGTTAAAAAAAAGTTCATTTTGGTGGGGGGGAATTCCGAATAAGGTCCAAAAAAAGTGCATTTTGGTGGGGGAGGAATTCCAAATAAGGACCGAAAATGTAATCGTCCATCGAGATTTCAGTACTCAAATATTCCAATGTAAACACGATGTAGTAAGTACGCTATATTCCTAATTTAAACAGGGTCTTAAATGCAATCTTCCGTGATATAGGCTGCTGCACGAAACGTGTAACCGTATCGAACTAAACGGAACGTGTAACCGAAAGGAGCTGCACGGAACGTATAAGTTTTACTCAAGTTTTTGGTTTACTCTACCACCGGCATATACATATGTTTACTTATCAAAAACACAACTAAAAACATGATTAGCAAGTGTTACCAGGAGTATCAAACGCATTTTTAAGATTCATGATGGACTTTCCTCCCATCTCTTAACTTGCAAAAAAAATCTAATCAAAATTTCCAACAAATTGTGAGTATTTATAGTGAGTGGAAAATTTTTAAATATGAACATCACGATCAACAAATACCTACTATTTTCTTGAAACATACACTAGCCATCCATAGAAAAGAAAACAATCGCAACTTGAACTCTTAGTATAATTATCAAAACGACTATGGAATCACACGTTGCATATAAATTACTCAAACAAAAAATTAAGCAAAAATGCGATCCAATCAGTTAAATCGCGATGGGATATAAGCTATAACTTCAATGGTTATTTCTGACAAGCCCCAAATATTTAACAAAAAAGGAACAGTAAATTAACCGTTAAAGTGCAAGAAAAAAAAAATAATTATCTACTAAATTACAAAACAAAACAAAAAAAACTCAATGGAATGTAATAACCACGTTTCATGGTTCCCATACAACAGTCTTTCACTCTAATATAAATATAAAGGTGGCTCTGAATTTTGCCTCCGACTAGACTATCACAGCCAGATCGGCAATTTGACTTGAGTAACAAGTCTGCCTCCGTTTTCTGATTACTGATCACCAAACGAACTTGCGAATCCGTGTTAAAAACAATACACATTTATTTTATAGTCCAGAGGGTATCGTTGAAGTTTGAAAAATTAAATTGGTTTTCCATTCACAATAGTGAGGGAAATTAATACAAATTTAACAAACCTACGCCAGAAATAACGCAGTTTAATTGATTTTATGAAAATTTCAAATAAAATGTACATTTGTTTATGCAAATTTTACTGTCTGCCAAAATTGTAAAATATATCAATACTTATTTGACGTATTCATACAAAAATACATTTAACCTTATTAAACTCCTTTTGCCATAACTTATATAAGTTGTTAGCATCACAAGATTGGAAAATAAATACCTTTTGCAAATTGTAAAAACTAAAGCTACATTTTCAACTATAACTCCAAGACTATATTTACTTTATGTGAACCTACAACTGCAAGATCATTCGTGGAAAGCAATAAAATAGAAAACTATGTTTAAATAAATTAAAAAAAAAAATATACTACATACATATATTTACTTCGACACTTACCCTTGCTTCTCGTATAATTCGAGTCAGTAAAATTCCCGGAAGTTTATCTCCTTTGCGATCAGATTTGATCTAAAATTTAAACAATTTTTTTTGTCAAGCACAAAAAACCAAACTAGACTGAAACTGACAATGTTGATAGAAAGAAATATTTCTATTTAAGATTTGCGATTTTTCTCACAATCACTTTAAGACAGATCACTATAATGGGTAGCGGTTGTTAAATGAATTGCTGGAAATAATCGGAAATCTAAGCATTCATTCACTTTTGAAATTATCGAAGCTAATTTGAATAAAAAAGATTCAACAACATTTAAACTGACATTAAAATTTCAAAGGTTTATTCAGCTTGAGCTAAGTTTTATATCTAGTGAGGCTTGAATGCGCGTCGGAAGCAGACTGAAAAAGCTCGCAGACGCAAACGCTTATTTATTGTTTGTACGTTGATACTTTTTTCGCTATAGCTTAAAATTAGCGATACTTATGTTATGTATGAATGTAGTATGATTGTGACCTGTATTTCGAATTTTATGAGGTGCCTGAGGCTTTAACTTTTAAAACTCACAGATCAGCTGAATAAAATGAGCTTACAAATCTTGATTAAATTGATACTCAATAAATTAATGGGCTCTTGGAAAGTTTAAAGAGCACCTGGCAACTTTGACTCTTTGTTCTCTTTGCGAATAATAAATTGGAAAGGCTATTGCCGGCCGGCTGGTGTAAAATGTGCTTACTCTTAAAATGCATCGTTCATTGCTGGATTTGGCTTGAAACAAAGTTGGCAAAATGTTTGAAAACAGCGACTGTCCTCCAGAAACTAAGCGATTTTTTGTGTTAAATATCAAAATCATAGTTTGTAGGAAAAACGATTTTCTTATTTTTGATCTTGGCTTTTAACATTATAGCGCTGAATTAAGAACTAATTTCTTGAAAGAGACAGAAATGCGTGGTTCAATTTCAGGCGTAATATGTATTCAACGAAGGTGTATGAAATATGAAAATTATTTCAGTTTTAAGGGGTGTAATTATTGAATTCATTTCAGTTGAAAGTTTAAGCGACCTCAACTCTAAAGTGCGTTTCGTCCAGTGTATCAATACTGTGAAATTTATAAGAGTCGGTAAACATCGGGCAAAAATTTTGTTTTAGAAGGGCACGGCAGCATCTAATTGATGAGCCCACTGTCGTACCTGGGTGAAACTCACTTTGGATTTGACAAAAATAAAATGGTGATTTGATTTAATTCATGAAATGTTGACCAATCTTAACAATAACAATCTTAGCCTTCGTAGAATTTTATCATCTATATGTGTCATATTCAAAGTCTCTCGAAACCCCTTTTAAAGTTTTTACGAGGATAGAGGTGGTAGAAGTTAATTACTACCTCTTGTGAAGAAGTGATAAATTTAACCAAGAGCATTGCTTGGGAAAAAAACTATGTTCATCATAGCTATTCGCATTCGAACTCGTTAGAAAAATATGACGCAAAATTTTAAACATTGCCCATTTAATGAATAAAACTGGCTCTACTTAATGTTGTCGTTTATTTGGAGAATGTCTAATTTTTTCATAATTTTAAACACGTTAGATACATATTCTAACTAATGTGGGCTCCGCAATGAAACCTACACGAATTTACATGAAAAACCATAAATTTGACAGATAGAGAAATCAAACACATCTACAAAAAAAAAAACAAAAAAAAAAATTAATAAATAAAAAGAACAAAAACAACTTTAAACGAAATAATCATTTTATATAATACCTACCAAATACAAGTTTCTTTTTAAAAATGCAATAATATGAACAACATTAATTTTTTTTCCATGTATTCGTATTATGGCTTTATTAGTACGAGCCAGTCTAGCCTCTAGCGTTGTCACACGTCCCGTCTTACCCGGGACGTCCCGGATTTCAGACATAAATTCATCTGTCCCTTCGGGTGCCTTTTTTTCGGGTTGTGAAAAAAATATCTTTCATTGTTTAGGAACAATCGCTGCATTGTGATTTAAGCTTAAGAAATTGTTTTTAAAATTTCAATCAAACAGACCTAACTTAACGAAGATTGTATTTTTGCAAACTGACATCTATCATTAAAATTGACATAAGAAAAATATTTCCAAATGATAAATAACAAAAAAGTAATTTAATTAGTAATTAATAAAAGAATTTATTTATTTTGATCCACACGCATATTTTGATTTTTTATTTTGTCCCGATTTTATATATGTTAAAATTTTTCATTATTTTAGCCATTTATCCCGACTATCGAAAATAAAACGATACGGATCTTACTGACAGCAGTGTGATAAGCCCGTCTCTTTTTATCCTTGGGTTTGGAAATTTTAAATTATGTCTTGTCTTTTTTCTTTACGCTATAGCTTACACTACCTTACCATAAAAAGCCATCTACTCGCCAGTGTAATAACTAATTTTTGGATCTTTGAAATACATAGATCCTGATAGAAAACAGGATCTCAAATTGTTTTTGTAATACATGTTAAAACTTAATCCAGATCCGGATCCAGATAGATTTGTGAATAATAAAACGCACCTAATAAAACGCACCTAATGATAGCTCGACAACAAAAAGGAAAACAGTACATTTCCTATATTTTGAAATGTCAAAAAGTTATATGAAGTAAACACGATACTTGAAAAAATAATAGGTGCGTTTTTTTTATTATTCACAAATCTATCTGGATCCGGATCTGGATCTTCCCTTGATAATAAAACGATACGGATCTTAGTGACAGCAGTGTTATAAGTCCGTCTCTTTTTATCCTTGGGTTTGTAAATTTTCAATTATTTCTTGTCTTTTTTCTTTGCACTGTAGCTTACACTACCTTACCATAAAAGCCATCTACTCGCCAGTGTAATAACTAATTTTTGGATCTTTGAAATAGATCCCGATAGAAAACAGGATCCCAAATTGTTTTTGTAATACATGTTAAAACTTAATACAGATCCGGATCCAGATAGATTTGTGAATAATAAAACGCACCTAATATAGGTGTTCGATGATTTTAATTTTAATAAATGTACATAGATACATACATAATACTATCGCCGCTGATTTTTACTTTAATTAAATTTTATGACTCAGAAGTTTTTAAGACGGCGGATGGCTTATGGTGTAGTGCTATGGCATGGAATGGCGTCAATTTCGGTTTTTCGTTCGCAAATCAAAAGAAAGTGAGCCAATGATGACGGTATGCGTTCACACAAAGATCACTTCTCATTGTTTGACTGCCGCAGAGGTGGCAGCTTCTTCATTCATCTTCAAATCAAAGCTGAACGTCACCATCGTTATATAGCCGTCTTTTCGACCATTCGATTAATTTAAAACTTGCATCGTTCTAATTCCACTTAAATTGTGTGCAAATTTAAGTTTTTAACGCAAATGCACAATAGAATTCAGCGTGTGATTATGTGTTTGCTCTCACGATCTTAACCTGAGACAGGAATAGAAAATGGATATTTCTGACATTTGTTATGTGAATTGTAAATTTTGTGTTTTTCTGGTATATCCAAGGTTTTGATTAGTAGTGTTTTTTTTTTTATTTTGAAACTGGGAAGAAAGTTGAAAAGAACAAAAACAGACTGCATAAATTGTAGGAGTTAAATAAAAAAAAATTATTTAATTTGACCCACCCTAATGCACAAAGAAAACAACGTCCCGAATTTGTCACTTCAAATAAATTTGAATTTTCCAATAACCATAGAAATAAGTTGACAATATGAAAGAAAATCGAAATAGATGGTGAATAAGTGATTATACGTGGGCGTAGATACTTTTATTTTTAATGAATAAAGACAAAACGAGGGTAATAAACATTCATACATATCTATGTCTCGCCGACCACGTGATTGTGTTATTGTTTACATTTGAGTAAAATTGTTACGCGCTTGTATTTTTATTTACATATTTATATTTAAAGAATTCTGATTCTTAACTAGCTAAGGTCTAATGGCAATTTAATAAGAAGATGCGGTGGCTTGGCATAGAATCAAGTCAACTCAAAGTTTCATTAATAATGCTTTAATAGTTTTGTTTTGTTTTTTGGATAAGTAGATTTAGATTGCTTGCTGTTGATATTGAATAGGGAATAATTAATATTCCCACATTCAACAATGATCACAATATTATAATCAAAATAATATTTAATTGATGTGCTTCTTAATGCAGTCAACATCTCCGGATTCCACGAGGTTTGTCCAAAAGGATCTCCTAAACTTTAAAAAAATATCTTAAAATTGATAAATATATTATCTTTTTTTCGAGCGAATTAAGGAGTTTTCCTTGTCAAAATGTCATCATTCATACATGCTTTACAGCAGCCTAAGTTTAGACAGTAACTAGATTTCAAACGAATTTGATGAGCTGTTCGGGGCTATCCAACAAATAGTTTCTCATTTTCCGCACAGTGAAATCGTAGTTCCGGGCGATTTCAATTCACAAAATTCTCCGTGGCTGCACTTTTCTGAGTTAAGCAAATTGACTCCGCTCGTTAACGAGCCTATATACAATTCCTAACAGTGCAGGTCAATCTTACCTCTGATGCTGATAAATACACTATAAGTGTGTAATTACTTCTAAGCCCATCAGACCATTATGTCATATCTCCAAATTTCTTGTGTCAATATAACACAGTAAGAGAAAAAAATCCTAAGACAACCGCTTGGTAATACGAGAATGCCAACTGGGATGTTCTGAACGATTCTGAACTTAAACTGGTAACTTTTTTTTGGTTATTTGTAAAAAACGTACGAAATTCTACTTCGTCTTCGGTTCCAACGCTTGTCTTCAATGATACTCCTCATGTCGGCTCACAAGAAAGTTTGCTGTTAATTTAAAGCTGCCTGAAAGTGTAATGATTCGTCCTCTACTTGAGAGCGTAAGCGATCTTATGTCACAAATCTTCTTTTGCACTCGTACAGTTAGTTGCAAGTTGATACACACAAATCAACTGGCCTGGATAGCATCCCTCCTATTGCAAAACCAATGCAGGCTTTTCTATCTTTCCTATCCAACTAGTGTCTTACCGAGCGGATGGAAACAGCATTTTCCAGCCTGTCTCTAAAAAGGCAAATCTTCTCGCCCTCTAACTATCGTGGAATTGTGTTTACGAGTACATCAATTTTTTCCAGTGTCATCGAAACGCTAATAAATTATCAGGTTAAGAAACATTTTGAAAACCGAAAGCTTCTCAATGACCGGCAGTATGGCTTCCGTAGAAGTAGTACTACTGGTAATCTGATTATCTCATCGAACAGTGTCATAAATCTTTACATAGTTTTGGAGAAAGTAAGATTATTGCACTTGATGTTTGAAAAGAATGTGATAGAGTTTGGCATCACGCTCTCTTATCAAAATCATGCATTTGTTATTGATCAATCTCTTCTTCGTTGGATGAGAAACTACCTTTCAAACCGCTCAACACAAGTTGTATTAGACGGTCTTAAATCTGAAATTCATAACCTAAATGCTGGTGTGCCCCAGGACTCCGTTTTGTCTCCGATTTTCTTTCTCAAATTCATCAAAGATTTTTTGTCTGAAATTTCGAATCCATTAAATTGTTTTACTTATGACAAGTACTCTTAGCTTCTCATATTCGTTTCCAGATTTACGTCCTTATTTTTCGGATGTGGATTTAGGACAGCAACATATGATAAGCGTACTAAATTCTGATCTCGATAGTATTGTGAAATGGGGAAGCATAAACCTTGTAGAATTTAATACTTCAAAAACTCAATGTTGTCTTATGTCGTTTAAGCAAAATCCTCCCCTTATGCCACTATTCATGACAAGCTTTCAGTTCTCGTTATGTGCATCACATACCACCTTGTGTGTAATGAAAACATATTCGATATCTCCAAAAACGCTGCTAAGGTGTTTAGGATTCCTTCGTCGATGCAAGAAATTGTTAACCTCTTCTGGACGTAATCTATCAAGTTTATATTCGTCCAAAGCTAGAGTACAATTCCCATATTTGGGCAGGTATTCCAATAACCCACTTAAGTCTCTTTAATAGAATCCAATAAAAAGGTTTTGAAAATGACAGGTGATAGAACTAGAGCAGAAACATTTTAATCTCAGGGCACCGCACCACTCTTTCTTGTCTCTGATTATTTTTAAAAACAAAGTTTCAGTGAAGTAGCCACCTTAAACAATTTAACCGTAATACTCCCGCTTTAGGGAATGACCACCAGTTTTCACTTGATCCCAACTTCGGATAATCTTTCTTTAGCTGCACTAGATGAATATGGAATGCTTTACCTGGCCCTATATTTCTTTCTCATTGCGATGTTTAGACATTCAAAACCAATGTGCATGGGTATCTCCTTTTAAATCATCTTCAACTTTCCTAAACGCTGGCAATGTGCTCAAAAATTTTAAGTCACACTAAAAAGTTCTAGAGTTAATAGTCGTTAAAGAACCAGCTTTTATATTTGACAGTAATTTTGTGTGTGTTAACTGTTAACTGAAATTCATTAAGATCCATAGAATTTTTAAATTTATATTCAAAAAGAGGTCACCCGTAAAGTCATTTGTTTTTTGTTTGTCTGTTTCCTATCATCTGATTTTTAATAATTGCGTTTTTTTTTAGAATAATATGAACTACATATCACTCCATTCATGATTCATGGAAGTCTGGCAATATATTATTCAATTGAAAGATTAGAACACTCATAGTGATTCACACTAAATCAATTCAAATAGCAAACAAAATTTTAATTTAAAATATTCGAAAAGTTTTAGTTTAATCTAGTTTAAGGGAGTTTCAAAACTTTTGTAATCTAGAAAATGTCTTATGCATACAAAAAGTGCTCTTTATCAATCTATTACATGATTAATTGCTAATTATACCGTTTAATTGCGATTGAATTAGGTAACATAGCAAAGCAGAAACTGCAAATACTATCATTGCTAACACAGCTTCTTCCCGATTCTATTTACAAGATAACAGGGGCTTTCGGGGCATTTGATATGTAAGACCTTATTTTTTGTCGACTTTTGGACTTTGAACTAAGTTAGGAGTGGTTACAAAACAGTATGTTGTTATCATTTGTGTTAATTTTATAAATTTATTTGGAACTAGTAACACCAAATAATTTAAATCTCTCAAAAATAAGAAGTTTGATCAAAATTGTGGAAGCCGTTTTTCATAAAGTTGTAGATAAGCTAAACAAAAGCTCTAATTTCTCTTCAAGGGCATCACATAAAAATGCAGTGTACAAAATTTAGAGCAAATAGATCCAGCCGTATAGGTAAACCACTTTTTTGGAGTTCATCGTAGGGTTAAGCATAAAGTAAATATACTATATCACTATCAGTCGTTATCAAGCAATCTACCTAACAATGAAATATCAGACTTAAGGAAAAAAATCTGTCAACCGTGTAAGCATTAGGTCGGTTTTATTACGGATCTTTTAATTTAACACGTATTACAACAAAAATTTAGGTTTCTGTCTTCTATCTGGATTTATTTCAAAGATTCAAAAATTAGTTCTTACTCAGGCGGGTAGATGGCTTTTATGGTAAGGAAGTGTAAGCTGCAGTCACTATATTATCCGTATCATATTATTTTTAAGGGATTATCTAATAGATCATAAGCGATAATAAAACATGGGTTATATGTTTTTAATTTTTCTAAAAAATCTATTTCACTAGACTCTAGCGTATTGAAGTTTTGTCGACGCTGAGTCTTCATCTATCTTTCAAAACAATTAATTTCTGTCTTCCAAATTTAAAAATATATACCTATCGCACTTATACACACACCACTTTATTAGGCGTTTTTTCATTTTTAACTCTTGCAGAACATGGAGCAGAACTTGATAATAATAATTGTGTAGAGCAAAGTTGTCCTCAAATAACTTGTGTTCTTTTTTAGTTCAGACTCAGAGTGTTCAGAGCTTCGAATATGTATTTCTTTTTTCGTTCTGAGCATGTTATGAATGTGTTCAGAGTGCGCTCTATAAGCTCAGGATAAAATATCTCAGCAAGCAGAGTTAAATGCTTCTGACAGGTATTTGACAGGTGGGCATTAAAAAAAAATTATGACAAAAATGAAATTTTCAAAAACTCAAAACAGTTGTCTTTTGACTTTTTTTTATTAATATATAGTGTTCTCTTTCTTACCAATTTTAAATTATCTGTTTTGACATTTGAGTATTTGTTTGTTGTTTCATATGAAGGGTATTCATGTAAACGCGGAAAAACCCTGATAAACCTCGGAAAACTTTTAATTTTATCTCCGCAGAAACGAACTGTCAAAATTTGTATGGCAAAAACTTTCTGCAGATCTGATAAAATTATCTCAAGAATTTGATGCGGAAAGGGAAGAAATAAACCTGATAAACTAAAGAAATATCGATTGTGACTTTTAATTTGACATTTCACAAAAGCGCTAAGTCATTTAAAGCAATTTCTTCATACAATTTAAAAAATTTTCTTGTTTTGATTGTTCTTGGCATTTTTAACTCACAAAATCACTTTTTAAGTTAAAGTATCGAATGTAATACATTTTTAATAAACAGTTTTTATGAGTTGATTTTGTCGTTTGCCAACAACTGAATATTTCCCAGATTTACTCAAGTATTTTTTAGGGGCTGTTTATAAAAACATGTTGCGGAAAGTTATAGCTTTCTGCAAAGCGGAAAATTATCTCCTTGCATGAATACCCTTATCGTCGTCGTTCTATGAAAACTCCCTTAGTCCATTTTTATCAAAAATGTGATTTAATTCTTACTTAATTCATTTCAGATCAGCCATTGTGCAAAAAAGTTTATTGCACAATGGCTACGCGAAACCCGCGAAGCCCAATATCGTGCGATTCAGATAATTTTTGGATTTTTTTATATTAATTTCCAAGTTTAAATGCTAATATCTCAAAAAAAAAAAAATTCATTTAGGGAATTTTCATAGAACGACGACGATATATACTTCACATCATGGTATGGTGCAATCGAAACAGAAGCGATTCATCCACCACACAACACACTTCACAAATGTGGTTTTAAGCGTAACACAACACAAGCAAATAATAACAATCGTTTGGATGATCCATTTCAACACACATTTCAATGATAGTGGTGTTACAACCAGCAATTACTCGTGTTTTATCAAGTCTTGATACTACCTTAATTATTTATTAATCGCTGCTGTGCAGTGGCGTAGATAGCTTTTCGCTATGGGGGGGGATAGATCTAGTTCGCTCATTTTTTTTTTTAAGTTTTAATAATTAAAAAAAAAAAAACAAATAACAAGACTTCCTTGAATTCATTATGTACCTATGCCATAAAAAAATTATATTTTTTAAAGATAATATACTATACGCATTAATTTCAATATGAACTAGAATAAATATTGATATACAGTGCCTTGCATAAGTATAACCGCACCTGTAAAAATGCGTTTTGTAGAAAATTAAAATGAGAATGACACTTTACTATTTTTTTTATTGAATGGCATCACTATTCAAGTAAGTTGAGAAGAAAAAAAGTTCCATTATTTTCTCTTCTTTCTCTTCTTAACTTCACCTTCACGCCCGCGCTGTGTTGAAACATTTAAAGGGTAATCATAATCCCTTGAGCGCTGGTAGATTATAAACAAAAAAAAAAAAAACAGATTTTTATATAACCGCACAATGCAAACCTCTCTGAAGCTTGATTCAGTTGTGTGCTTCGAAATGACAAGAAACAATGCCGCGTGGTACGAGTAAACATTTAAGCGATACGGAAAAAGTCAAAATTCAAGCTTTTCGGTTAACTGGCCTTAGCTTAAGGGCTATTGGTAGGAAAATTTAAATATCAGATCGTGTCGTCCGAAATTTCTTACAAGATCCAGAATCTTATGAGACGAAAATAAGACCCGTGCATCTGCAGAAGCTGACACGTCGAGATAAAAGGCGTTTAATAAATGCTGCATCCAATTCGGCGCATTCTTTGCAAGACGTTCGTGACGAATTGGGCTAAGGAATTTCGGTTTCAACGGTTTTTTGTGCCTTAAAAAGCAGTAAAGTGATTGTTCGGTGCAAAATGATGCCAGCTCCAAATTTGACAACAGTCTACAAAAAAAAGTAAGAATTTGCCCGGCAAAACATGAAACGGAATTGGAAAACCATAAGTAACATTCCATTAATTTACACTTAACTCTTGTTATTCCAAATGGCATAATCTAATGAATGTTTTTTTTTTAGATTATTTTAGATTATTTTCAGTGGCGAAAAAAAGTTTAATCTTGATGGGTCAGGTGGTTTTAACGGATATTGGCACGATCTGAGAAAGGAAAAAAGTTTTTTTTCAAGAGGAACTTTGGCGGTGGCAGTTGTAAGGTTTGGGGGGCCTTCAGCGACCTTGGTAAGGTTGCAGTTGCCTTCACCCCTGCAAAGATGAACAGTTCAGCTTGCACCCAGGTGCTTCAGGATAATTTGGTACCCTACTTAAGACGATTTCGTCGAGTTCGGCATGTCTTCCAGCATGATAATGGCCCGATTCACGTTAGTCGTCAAAGTTTCTGATGGTACGAATCGAATAACATACATTTTATGGTGTTCCCGGCACGTTCTCCAGATTGTAACCCTATTGAAAATCTTTGGGGAATTTTGACCCGCAAAATTTTTGCCCATAATAGGCAATTATACAGTGTTGCTGAGCTGCGAGAGGCGATTGTGGAAGAATGGAACTGTATAGACGATTCCATATTGAATAGCTTTGTCAACAGTATGTCAAAAACAATTTTTAGATTGGTCGAAAATAGGGCAGCAATGTCCTTTACTAATTTAGCCGAAAAAATTTACTTAAAATAAAAAAAAAACAGATCAAAATAAAAAAGCGGTTATACTTTTGCAAAACAAAAAATCTGTTTTAATTTTTAACCACCAGAAGAGAAACTAACGAAACTTTTTTTTCTTCTGAATTTACTGATGTCATTCAATAAAAAATAGTAGGGTGTCATTCCCATTTTAATTTTCTACAAAACGCATTTTTACAGGTTATAAGTATGCAAGGCACTGTAGTAAGTAAAATAATATTAATTTTAAAAATAAATCACAAAATAAACGCAGCTCCGCGAAGATTCAACGCCACATAAAAGAAGAAGTGTAAGCAATATACGTCATATTTTCAATATAAATTATTAAAAAAAAGAATAAAACTGAAATGGTCTGCCTTCACGTACTGTTTCATAACTTCCACATTTATTATTCGATTTCATTAATTTTGTGCGTTTTAGCTTTGTAAAAACAATATCTTCCACCTAAAATCTTAAAAGTATTTTAAATATTTTTTTGTCTATCCTTACGGAATGACTTAAAACAAGCGATTTTCTAAAAACGGCGAAAAATTGAGTTTTTTGAAACTTTGAACGGCTTTTCCTTAATGATTGTTGGGCCTATTTACACAAGTCGTATACTGCTTGAAAGACAAACAAAATATGTGTTCAAAAACATAAAGAATATGTTAATTAGTTTGACCGGTTTTGAGAATTAGGCTCATACATGGAAAAGGAGCAAAAAAACGTTTTTTTTGCTTATATCTCGAAAACGCTTCTTTTGAAAAATAAATGAGTGCCATTTTCGTGTTCAGAGAGTCAAAATTAGTCTAGAAAATACTTTTTTTTGGAGGTACTCGCTACAAACCGAAAATTTGTAAACTTATGTTATCAATTGGTGAGAGACGTAAAAAAAAATTTCAGAGTGCGTTTCTTTAACTTATTTGGTTCATGACTGGTTATGCTGAACAATTATCGATCCCAATGGGGGGGATATATCCCCCTGATCCCCCCCTATCTACGCCACTGCTGCTGTGTCCGCAATGGCGCAATCATTTAATTGTGCCTTTTGGAAATGACGGAAAATTTAATTTCGCATCACGTGCATACCATGCAGTAGCCCGATATTTTAACGATCAAAATACTTCAAGATTCAAAATCATAACGTTTAAATTGCAGTGCTACCTATCGGACGATAGTACAAGTAATCATATAAATAAATATTTCCCTAAGTGTACCATCCGCGGCCATCGCACGTGTTGCTACTGTCAACATTTGACATATCTTCATTTGTGTTATTTTTTGTAAACGAGGCAAAGGTGAGGAAAATCACCCAAAGTTATTTAAATTTGTTTTCAATTAAACAAAAAATATAAAACTTAAGTTTATTTTAAATTACATAACAAGTGTCACAATGAAACGACTGAGTGATGAAAGGGCAAAGATTCTCTTCGAAAAACTATCTAAATAGTGAGTAGAATAGTGAGAATTCATTTTCATTTACCACAAAATATTTTTATTTGATTGTCATTATTTGTAGCATCGGCAACAACGTGAAACAACTTATTGACCGCCCGGATGGAACATACTGCTTCCGTGAACACAGAGACAGAGTTTACTACGTTTCCGAGCGCATACTCAAGCTATCCGAATGCATGGGAAAAGAAAGACTGATCTGCATCGGAACATGCTTTGGCAAATTCTCAAAAACCAACAAACTGAAGTTCCACATCACCGCTCTGTACTACTTGGCCCCATATGCACAGTACAAGGTTTGGGTGAAGCCTTCGTTCGAACAGCAATTCTTGTATGGAAATCATATTCCAAAGAACGGTCTGGGACGAATCACTGAGAATACCGGCCAATATCAAGGAGTTGTCGTCTACTCGATGACTGATTTGCCACTGGGATTTGGGGTGACTGCGAGATCGACAACAGAGTGCAAAACAGCTGATCCTCTGGTTAATGTGTGCTTCCATCAATCAGACATCGGAGAATACATTCGCTCGGAAGATACACTTTTCTGAGTGGTAGTCATTGGTTATATGATAAAGATGAATAGGAGTAAGCTAGTGAAGTCATATGTAAAGACTTAAATAACATAAATACCTAATTGTTTTATTAAATTTTTAATATCGATGATAAGTTTCTTTTCTTGGCATTTTGTTCTCAATGATTGCCTTTCGAACGAAAGTGTTTCTTTGGCGGTGTTGCTTGTGGCAATACAGCAATCTACTTGTAAGTGCTTTTGAAAGAAAACCATTTTCTAGAACTATCACATATACACAAATGTAATTTAAAATATTTTTATTGAGCTATAAGGAGAACCCATTGGTATGATGGTAAATGCGTTGGACGGTCATGTAGAGAGTCATAGGATTATTGCTGCTGCAGGGGTGTACAGTCTTTGCAAGGAAATGACAAATCTTTCAAGAGTACCTATCTGCTCATTAACCGTTCGAAATCTGCGTTAAATTGTAGGTCCCCTCCATTTCTAGGAACACAAACGAATGGTAGAGAGTAAGTCACTAGGGTTAGGGCCCTATTTTAACTTGCGAGTCGGAAGAACAATTTGGCGAATGTGACTATTTGGCATAAACATTTGCGAATCGCCTACTGGACGTTCACTTTAAATGTCGAAAATTTGTCAAAATGAAATCTTGCTTTATTACAATTAGCGAACTTTCGCCCTTATCAAAATAGGTCGAACTGTAATTTTTGGTGACTTCGAATGAAATCGAAGCTTTTGTGTTTGAGGTTTTTGAATATGAAATAAGTGAAATATAAAAAGATTATTCAAAGAAATAAATTATTAATACAATTAAAAAAAAAAAACAGTTAACATCATGAAAATAACGAACGGAACGACAGTACATTTTCAAAGATTGTTGAGCTTTTGAAGCAAACCCTGAAATGGCCAAAGGTGCGGGACCGTTTGGATCTTCAAAAATAAAAAAAGACAAACAATATATTGGGATCCGTTTGATATTGACCCAACTTCTTAGGACCACCTCATCGCGAAGGAAAACAATGGCATATGTATGTACATATGTACATTATGTAAACAAAAACAAAAATTATTCCAGAAATGCATTATTAAAAATTATAACTATATCTACAAATTAAAATTTAAAAAAAACGCGACCAGCAAGAAAGACAAGAGGACCTTGGGGCAGCTTTCTTTCTCTCCTTTTGAACAAGCTGTGGATTGGTAACTCGGTCTTTAACAGGCTGTGAAACCTTCGGGCAATACATTTGGACGCGTCCTCCTGAAGTGTAGCAACGAAATGTGGACATGTAGAAGTGGAAGTAGACGTCGAAAATTCCGTCATCTACGACATTTTCACAACAGGATGGGAACAGCCAATCGCGAGAGAAGTGTTGATGATGAACGAGTGAAGCTACTCCGAAATTAAACGACGCAAGAAAAACGTTTTTCTGCGTCCGTCAAAAATCTAAAAAGAACAATGACTTGAACTGGGAAATTACCCCTGATTTTGTTCTAACAAATTATCTGGAACTTAAAGTGGGTTGGAGCTATCTCGTAAACTTCTTCTGAGAGTCTTCACATCTCTTGTTTTCATCCTCATCTTCGAAAAACAACGAAGGACGGATGCTGATGCTCGCCACGAAGAGTATTAGCTCATAGAGAAAGGTATGAACAGACTACAATTACGGCGCCAAAAATTAAGGCGGGGGCGGACCTTTTGAAGAAATACCTATAAGCCAAGAAGAAGAAAAAATTATTAAATTAAATTCAATTCGGTCTGCGGTTTCCGGCAGTACATCTAAAGTTGTTAGTGAACCCGCTCCGTCGTGTTCGAAAATAAAGAGGAAGTGTATGATTTGGAATAGGTATTGCGGGGAATAGTTTGAAGTACACAGTGATCTCCACATACTGAAAATAATGCAGGTGAAAAAGCATTGTTAAAACCAAGAATTAGGTAACACTACCAATCATTATATACCTAGTCCTGCCATTACTTCTGTCCCTGTATTTATATTGTAAATTTAATACTTAATAAATGACGTAAAAAGAATTTTGATTGCTTTATTATTTTTTAAATAAAACATGTTTTTGTTAGGGACAGAACTTATGGGTTTGCTTTATAGAAATTCAAATCCGAACTATAGATCACCTTTTACTTTATTTATGTATTTCATTTTTTTTAACGGAAATTTCACTAAGTAATGAATGACATTCGATGACCTTATATATTCACTATTTGACGTTGGCAGAATTGTTTTAGAAAGCGAAGCTCGTAGTTCACTATTAATAACACCACGACAAAAGTAATTCGCCAAATCGTTCGACTTAAGGCGAACGTTTGACTCACGATTCATAATAGGGCCCTTAGCCTCTGCCAGCCCTAAAGGCATCTAATTTATTTAAAGTCAATGACCTAGTAAAGTAAGACATCATCTATGCTTTTTTGAGTGGTCCAGGCTCCGTTCGTGTTAAACCAGAAGTTCGGCTCTTGTCGCCATAAACATGGTAGCTGGGATTTGAAGACTTCCCTGGCTAGAGCATTGTTGTTCTTTTACTCGATATGTCCAAGCCGTGTAGTCGTTCTGTTTTGACATTTTGCACAATATACACATCTTGGCTCATGAAGTTCGCGGTTATATCTTCTGTTTCAGTCGTCCTCAAATATAAGGCAGATTTGTGGAAAAAAGTTATCTGGCTGTTAACGCGTTTCCTGCGTAAAATCCATTTCGCAACGAGATTGAAAGAATCTCATGATGGCGCATTTTCTTGTTGGAACCGTTTGGGTGTTTGGAATAGTTCAGAAGAGCCATTGCCTAGATGCTGAAACGCGTATTTTCCAATGTCAAGCGACACAGCTGGATCAAGGACGCCGAATTCAGCCATCGCCATACATATATGTTGAATTATTTAAAATAGATGAAAAAGAGGTGAGTATCAACTTGGAATCCAATGATCTTTTCCAGGATTTGCCTCAGTGTGAAAATTTGGTCTAGGTGGAAATAGTTAAGAGTTATAATTAACTTAGTACTACAAGAGCTGTTGCGGCTTGGTTTTTTTTGTTTAACCAATTGGATTGGACAGGAATACTTAGAATAAGAAAGGTTTGTCTTACAGGTAGTCAAGGTCAATGCTTTTGTAATTATTTCGCAGTAGCTACATGGGTTTATTTGCTGAATTGAAATAAGGACGCTATCGAATTAATAAATAAGATCATACTATGAAATTAGATCGCATGCTCTTATAATAATTCACTTTCGTGGGTTTATTTCATTTTTAATACAAAATCATTTGGGGCCTGATTTTGATCATATCATATTATATCAAGTTTAACAGCCAGATTAAAAAACAAACAATGAAACAAGGCAATAGGAGGAGGGATTGGGTCGGTAAGAGGGATTTGAGAAGCAGGAAACTAGGAAAGTAGGCATAGGATGAGGAATCATCAAGGATAGAATGTCCGTTACGGAGGCGATGGCATGCTTGCTTTGCTCGACTTAACTCGCCGGATGTGGGGGGGGGGGGGGATCTTGCCCCCGCAGACAGACCTCGCCTATTTAAAAAAAAAAACATATAACATGCCAACATAAGAAAAGATACTTAGCCACCACACCAACTAACACACCCTGGGAACGCTGCGGCTGAAGTTGCAGCGCGGCCTTAAGTCCCACCCAACCTGGAATTCGTTCGGCCTTATTTCTGAATTCCCCAGATTTGAAATTTGATTTTTCTTTAGGATTGCTGGTGAACCATACTCACGTCACCGCCGCGCTAAGCCGGCCTCTTCACACCGTCTGAAACAAAATCCTTAGTGAAGCATTAGGCTTCTTTGAAGCTCAATAAAAAACAGGTAAATTTCGTTCATCTTTGACGTGATTTACAATTTATTTATTGACTAGGTTGATAAAAAAAGGAACATCTTCATTATATAAAACAAAATCAAAAAAAAATTGGAAATGAAAATTTTAAACGAGATCTTTGAACTAAAAATCGGATATTTTGAGACAAAAAAAAATACAAAATTAATTATTTCTTATAATTTCAATTATAATATCGCTCAAAAAAAATGCAAACACAAAAGGGAAAAACAAAAACAACTGCTCTTTGAAGACGGTTTAAAAGTGGTTTACTTAACGGTTCGAACAGTACCGTGTCGTGCTTTAAAAGTTCCCGTTTTCCCAACCGTATTCTCGGCGGAATCTTTATACCAACCGGCAAAAACTACCGGAACTCCTTCTTCCTACCTACAGAGAGCTCTTTGTGGATAACTTGAGGGTTCTGCAAAATCTTGCCGCGTTCTGAGGGTAACGTGCGAAACCTATGTCCACACCAGGCCTGTCGCACCTAACCCTAACAAATCACCCTTTTTTTCCAGCCTTCAGACACTAGTTTGAATTTTAAACTATTGTATTCAAAATATTAAAGAAAACGATATTTTATATGTATGTATGTATATGTATGTATGGGCAAAATAAGAAATATCACGTCAAATTTTAGCTTAACACTCTCCTATACTTGACGATGTTCTTAGCGGTATTGTTGTCGATTTAACCGCCACTATCCAATATTTAGTCTTATTTCGATTTAGGTATTTAAAAGGTGAGGGTGAGCACTTGGGCCTCAGAATATATAGGACGTACGGTCAAAATAAAATGAATTTACACATACGAGGCCTTTGCATTCGTTTCACTAGGTTACTTGAACTAATCCGGGACTTGCACGGACTTTTCTCCTTCTTCCACGTTCTTCTCAAGCCGAGTTCTTCAATATAAATTTCCTTCTCAGACTCTATCACCCTTTAGGTACTCTGCCTCTTATTGAAACTTGTAACCTTCACTCCATTCCACACAGCAAAAATATTTGGACCGCAAGAATCCACCCTCACTATAATTATATAGGTATAAACTATGAGTTTCACTTTAATACCCTATTTCTTTATCAACTCACCCTTACTAAATCTCCAGAAAATTATCTCCGATTTCCTAAGAAAAATCTTTTTTTCGACGATGTACTCTTCAGTAGATGTAATGCCAATGTAATGCCAAACCAACAAATAGTAAAACTTCGAAACAAATAAAGATCCTATCATACAATGTTTTACGTTTTCGTTTAATCTAACTTACTTTTGATTTTTTAATATGACCGCACTAAATGTCAAGAACTTGAATCCACCAGCAACGATGTGGCTACTCTCACGGTTCACAAAAAATTGACAAAGACGAATTTTGTCTTACTGTATCACCTAAGCCACCAGTATAACTCTTCATTGTTCCTAAAAGAAACACACCTGATTGGGAGGATTCCTAATCCCAGTTCAACGGTCTATAGAGGTACAAGCAAGTCGTCACATATATGAATCCGTACCCAGGTTAATTTCAACAATATTTAATACTATTCGGATAAAACACTAACTTAGTCGATCCTTGAACCTTGACCCAAACCATTTTTCTCCTTCGTAGTTTAAGTAACTATTTTTATTTCATTTATAGCTTCTTATTTTCTTTCCGAATTATCTTCCCTTTCTCGATATAATTATTATTTAAATATGTTATATCTATTGTTCTCTTGCACCAACCTACATCCCTTCTAGACTATGTAAGGTAGGGGGGCCAAATAAGGCCCACCTAACGGATTTTTCGAAATAACTGCTAGATTTTTGAGAGTATCCGAGTAAACTAAAAAGGTTATGATTCTTTGTCGTTTTATCTACATGAAAACATAGATTTTATTGTTTTCGTAAAATTGAAAAGTATATTTTTTTGACATTTAAAAAAGCTTACGTTGTTCTTAATAAGGCCCATGGGGTCTTAACCCTAGAAAGGTAATCATATATTTTAGTACGTTAAAGGTAATCATTCGTCGAATCGACGAAGTAAAGTTTAAATGCAATTTTTTCGAAAAGTTATTAACAAATTCTTGTAGATGTTAATAATTTATTTTTATCAAACCTTTCTTTTAATAAAAACACACTTTTCATTTTATTTTTTTAGATTTGTGACTTTTTATTCTCCTTAAAGATCTATGAAGAATCTATGAGAAATTTTAAAAAGTAAAAATGATGTTCGTCTAATCGACGAAGATTACCTTTCTAGGGTTAATAAGGCCCACTCAGTTTTCTTAATAATTTCGCAAGTAAAACACACAAAAAAACTTCAGTTTAACAAAAAACACAAATTAAAAAAAAACTTAATTTTAGCAAAAAACTTAAAACAAAAAATTTAGACTTCACTTCTTCGTAAAAAAATAAAACAAAAATATTCTTTAACCTGCAATGCGTTTTTTATGTTGGTTACTGTCCTATTAGAAGCTCTTTTTTTGGGAAAAGTTGGCATTTGGTCTGAAACACATTAAAAATATAATATAAGACCCAATAAATTAAAAGCAAATTTGCGTGTGCCCAATAAGGCCCATCCCTTATTTTTGTGGGCCTTATTAGCAACATGCAAGACTAAAAAAAAAAGAATTATTTAAAACTAACGATCAAACATTTTTTACAAACAATTGTGGTAAATTACTCAAAATATTATATATTATACGGGAAAAATCAAAAATAGGTACTTACTTGGTTTAAATTTGTTAAAAAAGAACACAAAACGCACTACTTTTTTATAATTTGGTAGTTCTTGTAGACATGTTTTAAATATGCAAAGCAGAAAAAGTCCCGTTATTTGTTCGTTTCTGTGTTTTCTGGCAAGTGGGCCTTATTGGGAACATTGCCTTATTTGGCCCCCCTACCTTATATCCGTTTCACTTTCTTCGTTGACATCACCCACGTTATTTACTTCATAGAAAATTATATGTATAGTTATTTTCTTCGCGGTCGGTTTTCGTTATTCTTTTACTAAATTTGTAAGTTTTCCCGCATTTTCTGGTAAAAGTTTTCCTTAAAAGCTAAAAGAAAGGAATCAAAAACCAAAATTACCGCCCAGACGGATTTCATTTCAAGAAAAAAATTAACCTCAACGCCATGTTCTGGATTTTGAGACTCCACTCAGATAAGTATTTGTTCCGACCAGGTCCATCGGTCTACTCACGGTAATACTAGCCTGTGAGAGCCGATGTTTCTGGCCTTTCCTCACCCATACGACTATTCACTTAATTCCTTTCTTTTTTCTTTCTAGTTGACGACTTCTTCCAGTTCCTCTCCTCCGTTGCTTTGGTCAGCACCGATCATCAGCTTTAACCATTGTTCTGGAATTATCGGTTCTTTAATTTGAAACAAGATCCTTTCAGGTTTGTTTACATGAAGTACTAATGTATGTGAAAATATCCACTTAGAACAAATAAAAATCTAATCGCTTCAACTCGATTTTTTTTTTCTATTAGGAAGTGATTCGTCTGAGCGGGTAACAGCCATGCTTATAAATAGCTTGGAGGTTATTCCAAGGCGTACCTTTTTAATCGCCTTGAAGAAATTTCAAGATTGAGTAATGGGTAGCCGTAACAACAAATTTTAAGGAAATTATTTGTGTTCTCAGTTAAGGCTTTTGTTCTGAATTCAGTGCAACAGTAAGCCCTATGCCAACCATGAATGGACGTTATGACGCCAAAATTTGAATAGTTTAGTGAAACCCTTGATGGATTTTCCGATCTTTAAATCCATCCTCTAAGTATAATTTTTCGAACTCGAATACAATTTTTTGTTTTATTCCATTACACTCTATACTCTGTGTATAAAATTTCGATGAGAAACAGAATTTTTAACATACAAACAAACAACGAGGTGAATTAACTTATGTAAAATAAGTGAACAAAATCAGTTTCTAAATGATTTTCTACATCAATTCATCAAGCATTGCAATTCAAAAAGAAAAACTGTTTGATGTTAACCTGAAAAGTGAGATCAATAAGCTTTGTTAAAAGCTTGCTAGTGATAAAAGCTAGATTCCCCAATAGCTTTCAGGCTAGTGATGTAAATTTTGCATTCAAAAATAGTATCAAAATATTAGCGTGTTCATATTTTCAATGAGAAGAATGTTTTTTTTTTAAACAATGATACTCAAAAATGTGTTACCCCTTGACATAATGGTTGATGCGTTGCGTTGGACTCATGTAGAAGGTCTGGGTTCGATTCCCAGTTGGTTTCGAATTATTGAGGGTTATAAGTTACTAGGTTTAGTCTCTCTATGAGCTTTTTGGCTTCTAATCTAATATATTTTTTAATACTTAAAAATATGTTTTAACTGTCATTGATTCAAGTTTAAACAAAAATGTACAATGGGGCTTGGAGGTACTTATGTCGTTTTTATTTGGCAATCCGGAAACCTTCTGGACTCTTCTGAAAGTGTTCACTTGGGAAAAAATGACAGTTCTGATTCTGAAAAGAAGAGAAATTTGCTTCTGGATTTGAATTCAGAATCGAAACCAGAAGCACTCACACATTCATATACTTAAACGTCAAACTCAACAGCTGTGATTTTTTGTATGCTAATTATGCGAAGTGTATCTTTCAACAAACATTTTTCTTGATTGTCATTACTGTCCACATTTGATGTTTCACATATACAATCACGAAAAACTTCAGAATCATCAGAATCAAACAAAAAGTGTTCAGTTGGGAATCCGGATCGGAGAGAGATTCCGGATTGCCAAATAAAAACGACATTAAACGTCTTACATTTATTCAATCCACGATAAGTGGCAGCACTGTTTATTGGCTTCCCAGTGCACTTTCGTAGAGAGTGATGAGAAACACTAAAAAGTGGGCAATAAAAAAAGATATATCCAAATCAAAACAAAGCAATACTTCCACAACTGGACTCCGCAAGTCGGCAGCTATTTATATGTATGTACTTAAGTTCATAACAAAACAACCTTAATCGCTATCAATACTCTTTTATTAACGATTTATTTATATTTTTGATATCTACATTAATGTACTCGTATTTAGATTGAAGTTCAAGTCATTCGGGTACATTTTGTGCACTTATGTATATTTAGAAATTCGCCGGACGATAATTATGATTAACAATAACAATTAGGTATTATTGGTGGATGAGGTATTCCTCTTCCTTCGGCTTTTTTGGTCACTGGAATTGGCAATGAAACAAAGTTACATTGATTTGTTCCCAACGTTTCGACAGGGATTGCTGTCCTCTTCAGGGGATCTTTATTAAAAACAGTATAAAATAACAAATTACAGGTAACATGTATGCAAAAAAAAAAAAAAAAAAAATATAAAAACTTACGTTATAATTAAATAAACATTAACATTTTGTAACAAACAAAACAAAAAAAAATGAATATAAGTTATTATTTATAAATAAATAAATAATTTAAAGAAAGAAAAAAGCACTTCTGTCGCTGAAGTATTGTCGTTATTTAGCGTTTTTGGAGCAAGCGAGAGATGAGTACACGGCGGATATATTCTGAGTGTCCTGTTTCCTATTCATCGTGTTAGCAGTGTTCATGATATGAAGGGTTTCCAGAGTGTAGCGTTTTGAAGTATGGCTTTCTCTTTGGAGAACTTTCACGCCATCGAAATCTGGTTTATGGCCTTTCTCTATACTGTGTGTGGCCAGTGCTGTTTTTTCGTAGTTGTCACGTTTTAAATCAGATTTGTGATTCGCCATTCTTTGTTTTAAGAATTGCTTTGTAGTTCCTACATAACAAAGGTCACACGTCTCATCTTTATTTCCCAGGCAATTGATTTTATAAATCGCATCCGTACATTTTTCTTTATCTGGTTTAACCTTTAAATGGGTAAAGAGTGGTGCGAGGGTCTTGTGTGATTTATATGCCATTTTAACGTCTTTTGTTTTCTTGGAGATAATTTCTTTAAAGTTTTCGGCAAGTTTGGGAACATAAACCATACTATTGTAAATATCCTTGCTAGCAGTATCTTCTGTATTTTTCGAGGTTTTATGTTTTTGTCGAAAGATTAAACTCCGAATGAGTTGTTCTGGATAGCCATTATCCTTGAGAATTTTGGTGACGATTTTCTCATTTTTGGGATGAAACTGCTTGTCACTCAACGTGAAGACTTTGTGTACCAAATTCGAAGCTGTGTTGATAAGGATGTGCTTGGCCTGATTAGACCGAAAATTAACAAGTCTTCCTGATGCTGTTGGTTTTTGGTGCCAGTTTATTAACAGTCTGCTATTTTGTCGGTGAATGTTGACGTCTAAAAATGCTATGGAGTTGCATTTTTCATTTTCGATGGTAAACTGGATCTTCTGGTGAAATTCGTTAAGAACTTTTAGTGTATCGTTAATTTTGCGGTGATCTACTATCGCAAAAATGTCGTCAACATACTTGGATAGGAAACGGGGTTTTTCAATTTTCGAGAGCTGTTCATCAAGAAGATAATCTAGAACCAAATCCGCAATAGTCGGGGAAAGTGGGTTTCCCATTGGCATGCCATGAATTTGTTTGTATATAGTGTCTTTATACTGCAGGTAATTATTTTCCTTGAGGCAAAAGTCAAGAATCTCAAGAAATTTGTTCTGTGTCAGTACCGTATTTTGTTTTATTATTTCCCATCTCTTCTTAACAATATTCGTGGCTAGTTGAATCGGAATGTTAGTAAAAAGAGATACTGCATCAAATGAAACCAACACATCGTTTTCGAATAACTCGACATTCCTAACTTTTTCCACAAACTCAAAAGAATTTTTAACTGAGTAGACTGAATTTTTTGTCGCAGACTGTAAAATCTTACCTACATATTTTGCCAATTCATAACAAGGTAATTTTATTGATGATGTTATAGGTCGCAGTGGGATATTCTCCTTATGTATTTTTGGTAGACCATAAATAGAGGGGACCTGTGCGGTGTATGTGATCATTTTGTTCTTGTCTTTGACATCTATGATGTTGTTAGTGAAGAGCCATTTCACCAACTCATTGTTTTTCGTTTGGAGCGTTGTTGTTGGGTTATTACGTAGGCTTCTGTAAGTTGTGCTGTCTAACAACAATTTCATCATTCCCTCTTCATACGTTGACCTATTCATAGCCACAGTCACATTTCCTTTATCAGCCGGTACGATGACAATATTTTTGTTTCTTTTTAGAAACGAAACCGCATCACTGTGTACCTTCGATATGTACTTTGCAAACTGATCTTGTTGTTGGTATCTTTGAAAGGAGTGCAACATATTACTAAATTCGGAGCGGGTCATTTCTTGTTCTCTTTCGTCTTTAACCTTTCTTATGACTTCTTCACCATCAGCGATGAGTTGGAAAAGGGGGAAAGAGTGTTTGTCAATAGGTAGCGCGAATTTTTTGCCCATTGATAGCAGCCATCTGATTTCCAAAGGGAATTCAATGTCACTTTTGTTGACGAACCATTTGTCATGGACATTAATATTTAATTTTTTATGCAGAGAAGATTTTAATTGCTCCACTTTGTGGGTGGAAATAGCTTTTTTCTCTGATCGCATATCGCGGAAGACTTGATTTTGTTTTGTTATGAATTGTTTGTGTTCTTCAGGTGTTAATTTATCTTTGATGCGTTTGGCGATGGTTTTTATTACATTGTTTGTGCGTTTTATTTTGTGACAAGATTCTGTGATTTCTATGTTAAGAATTTTCTTGTGGAATTTGGATTCAATTTTGTCGTAGAGACGTAGTGATTCATTAGATGAAAGAAGATTTTTTGTGTTAAGAGTTGAGTTTTTTATGTGTTTAGGGATTAGACCATAGTCTCTACATGTTAATAAAAACGTTAATTGTTCTTTTTGGCAGACTAATTTTCTTTGGGTATTGCTGTAGTTTTTTAAGTTTGTACATACATGTGTTCCATATTTATATTTCATATGTTGGTAGTAGTGTTTCATGATGGAGGATGAAATTGTTTTTCGGCAGGCCGTCCGATATGATATTATGATTGATTGATTTGACCAAATTGGATGTTATTATTTGTTGGTGGATGAGGTATTCCTCTTCCTTCGGCTTTTTTGGTCACTGGAATTGGCAATGAAACAAAGTTACATTGATTTGTTCCCAACGTTTCGACAGGGATTGCTGTCCTCTTCAGGGGATCTTTATTAAAAACAGTATAAAATAACAAATTACAGGTAACATGTATGCAAAAAAAAAAAAAAAAAAAAATATAAAAACTTACGTTATAATTAAATAAACATTAACATTTTGTAACAAACAAAACAAAAAAAAATGAATATAAGTTATTATTTATAAATAAATAAATAATTTAAAGAAAGAAAAAAGCACTTCTGTCGCTGAAGTATTGTCGTTATTTAGCGTTTTTGGAGCAAGCGAGAGATGAGTACACGGCGGATATATTCTGAGTGTCCTGTTTCCTATTCATCGTGTTAGCAGTGTTCATGATATGAAGGGTTTCCAGAGTGTAGCGTTTTGAAGTATGGCTTTCTCTTTGGAGAACTTTCACGCCATCGAAATCTGGTTTATGGCCTTTCTCTATACTGTGTGTGGCCAGTGCTGTTTTTTCGTAGTTGTCACGTTTTAAATCAGATTTGTGATTCGCCATTCTTTGTTTTAAGAATTGCTTTGTAGTTCCTACATAACAAAGGTCACACGTCTCATCTTTATTTCCCAGGCAATTGATTTTATAAATCGCATCCGTACATTTTTCTTTATCTGGTTTAACCTTTAAATGGGTAAAGAGTGGTGCGAGGGTCTTGTGTGATTTATATGCCATTTTAACGTCTTTTGTTTTCTTGGAGATAATTTCTTTAAAGTTTTCGGCAAGTTTGGGAACATAAACCATACTATTGTAAATATCCTTGCTAGCAGTATCTTCTGTATTTTTCGAGGTTTTATGTTTTTGTCGAAAGATTAAACTCCGAATGAGTTGTTCTGGATAGCCATTATCCTTGAGAATTTTGGTGACGATTTTCTCATTTTTGGGATGAAACTGCTTGTCACTCAACGTGAAGACTTTGTGTACCAAATTCGAAGCTGTGTTGATAAGGATGTGCTTGGCCTGATTAGACCGAAAATTAACAAGTCTTCCTGATGCTGTTGGTTTTTGGTGCCAGTTTATTAACAGTCTGCTATTTTGTCGGTGAATGTTGACGTCTAAAAATGCTATGGAGTTGCATTTTTCATTTTCGATGGTAAACTGGATCTTCTGGTGAAATTCGTTAAGAACTTTTAGTGTATCGTTAATTTTGCGGTGATCTACTATCGCAAAAATGTCGTCAACATACTTGGATAGGAAACGGGGTTTTTCAATTTTCGAGAGCTGTTCATCAAGAAGATAATCTAGAACCAAATCCGCAATAGTCGGGGAAAGTGGGTTTCCCATTGGCATGCCATGAATTTGTTTGTATATAGTGTCTTTATACTGCAGGTAATTATTTTCCTTGAGGCAAAAGTCAAGAATCTCAAGAAATTTGTTCTGTGTCAGTACCGTATTTTGTTTTATTATTTCCCATCTCTTCTTAACAATATTCGTGGCTAGTTGAATCGGAATGTTAGTAAAAAGAGATACTGCATCAAATGAAACCAACACATCGTTTTCGAATAACTCGACATTCCTAACTTTTTCCACAAACTCAAAAGAATTTTTAACTGAGTAGACTGAATTTTTTGTCGCAGACTGTAAAATCTTACCTACATATTTTGCCAATTCATAACAAGGTAATTTTATTGATGATGTTATAGGTCGCAGTGGGATATTCTCCTTATGTATTTTTGGTAGACCATAAATAGAGGGGACCTGTGCGGTGTATGTGATCATTTTGTTCTTGTCTTTGACATCTATGATGTTGTTAGTGAAGAGCCATTTCACCAACTCATTGTTTTTCGTTTGGAGCGTTGTTGTTGGGTTATTACGTAGGCTTCTGTAAGTTGTGCTGTCTAACAACAATTTCATCATTCCCTCTTCATACGTTGACCTATTCATAGCCACAGTCACATTTCCTTTATCAGCCGGTACGATGACAATATTTTTGTTTCTTTTTAGAAACGAAACCGCATCACTGTGTACCTTCGATATGTACTTTGCAAACTGATCTTGTTGTTGGTATCTTTGAAAGGAGTGCAACATATTACTAAATTCGGAGCGGGTCATTTCTTGTTCTCTTTCGTCTTTAACCTTTCTTATGACTTCTTCACCATCAGCGATGAGTTGGAAAAGGGGGAAAGAGTGTTTGTCAATAGGTAGCGCGAATTTTTTGCCCATTGATAGCAGCCATCTGATTTCCAAAGGGAATTCAATGTCACTTTTGTTGACGAACCATTTGTCATGGACATTAATATTTAATTTTTTATGCAGAGAAGATTTTAATTGCTCCACTTTGTGGGTGGAAATAGCTTTTTTCTCTGATCGCATATCGCGATATGCGATCAGAGAAAAAAGCTATTTCCACCCACAAAGTGGAGCAATTAAAATCTTCTCTGCATAAAAAATTAAATATTAATGTCCATGACAAATGGTTCGTCAACAAAAGTGACATTGAATTCCCTTTGGAAATCAGATGGCTGCTATCAATGGGCAAAAAATTCGCGCTACCTATTGACAAACACTCTTTCCCCCTTTTCCAACTCATCGCTGATGGTGAAGAAGTCATAAGAAAGGTTAAAGACGAAAGAGAACAAGAAATGACCCGCTCCGAATTTAGTAATATGTTGCACTCCTTTCAAAGATACCAACAACAAGATCAGTTTGCAAAGTACATATCGAAGGTACACAGTGATGCGGTTTCGTTTCTAAAAAGAAACAAAAATATTGTCATCGTACCGGCTGATAAAGGAAATGTGACTGTGGCTATGAATAGGTCAACGTATGAAGAGGGAATGATGAAATTGTTGTTAGACAGCACAACTTACAGAAGCCTACGTAATAACCCAACAACAACGCTCCAAACGAAAAACAATGAGTTGGTGAAATGGCTCTTCACTAACAACATCATAGATGTCAAAGACAAGAACAAAATGATCACATACACCGCACAGGTCCCCTCTATTTATGGTCTACCAAAAATACATAAGGAGAATATCCCACTGCGACCTATAACATCATCAATAAAATTACCTTGTTATGAATTGGCAAAATATGTAGGTAAGATTTTACAGTCTGCGACAAAAAATTCAGTCTACTCAGTTAAAAATTCTTTTGAGTTTGTGGAAAAAGTTAGGAATGTCGAGTTATTCGAAAACGATGTGTTGGTTTCATTTGATGCAGTATCTCTTTTTACTAACATTCCGATTCAACTAGCCACGAATATTGTTAAGAAGAGATGGGAAATAATAAAACAAAATACGGTACTGACACAGAACAAATTTCTTGAGATTCTTGACTTTTGCCTCAAGGAAAATAATTACCTGCAGTATAAAGACACTATATACAAACAAATTCATGGCATGCCAATGGGAAACCCACTTTCCCCGACTATTGCGGATTTGGTTCTAGATTATCTTCTTGATGAACAGCTCTCGAAAATTGAAAAACCCCGTTTCCTATCCAAGTATGTTGACGACATTTTTGCGATAGTAGATCACCGCAAAATTAACGATACACTAAAAGTTCTTAACGAATTTCACCAGAAGATCCAGTTTACCATCGAAAATGAAAAATGCAACTCCATAGCATTTTTAGACGTCAACATTCACCGACAAAATAGCAGACTGTTAATAAACTGGCACCAAAAACCAACAGCATCAGGAAGACTTGTTAATTTTCGGTCTAATCAGGCCAAGCACATCCTTATCAACACAGCTTCGAATTTGGTACACAAAGTCTTCACGTTGAGTGACAAGCAGTTTCATCCCAAAAATGAGAAAATCGTCACCAAAATTCTCAAGGATAATGGCTATCCAGAACAACTCATTCGGAGTTTAATCTTTCGACAAAAACATAAAACCTCGAAAAATACAGAAGATACTGCTAGCAAGGATATTTACAATAGTATGGTTTATGTTCCCAAACTTGCCGAAAACTTTAAAGAAATTATCTCCAAGAAAACAAAAGACGTTAAAATGGCATATAAATCACACAAGACCCTCGCACCACTCTTTACCCATTTAAAGGTTAAACCAGATAAAGAAAAATGTACGGATGCGATTTATAAAATCAATTGCCTGGGAAATAAAGATGAGACGTGTGACCTTTGTTATGTAGGAACTACAAAGCAATTCTTAAAACAAAGAATGGCGAATCACAAATCTGATTTAAAACGTGACAACTACGAAAAAACAGCACTGGCCACACACAGTATAGAGAAAGGCCATAAACCAGATTTCGATGGCGTGAAAGTTCTCCAAAGAGAAAGCCATACTTCAAAACGCTACACTCTGGAAACCCTTCATATCATGAACACTGCTAACACGATGAATAGGAAACAGGACACTCAGAATATATCCGCCGTGTACTCATCTCTCGCTTGCTCCAAAAACGCTAAATAACGACAATACTTCAGCGACAGAAGTGCTTTTTTCTTTCTTTAAATTATTTATTTATTTATAAATAATAACTTATATTCATTTTTTTTTGTTTTGTTTGTTACAAAATGTTAATGTTTATTTAATTATAACGTAAGTTTTTATATTTTTTTTTTTTTTTTTTTTGCATACATGTTACCTGTAATTTGTTATTTTATACTGTTTTTAATAAAGATCCCCTGAAGAGGACAGCAATCCCTGTCGAAACGTTGGGAACAAATCAATGTAACTTTGTTTCATTGCCAATTCCAGTGACCAAAAAAGCCGAAGGAAGAGGAATACCTCATCCACCAACAAATAATAACATCCAATTTGGTCAAATCAATCAATCATAATATCATATCGGACGGCCTGCCGAAAAACAATTTCATCCTCCATCATGAAACACTACTACCAACATATGAAATATAAATATGGAACACATGTATGTACAAACTTAAAAAACTACAGCAATACCCAAAGAAAATTAGTCTGCCAAAAAGAACAATTAACGTTTTTATTAACATGTAGAGACTATGGTCTAATCCCTAAACACATAAAAAACTCAACTCTTAACACAAAAAATCTTCTTTCATCTAATGAATCACTACGTCTCTACGACAAAATTGAATCCAAATTCCACAAGAAAATTCTTAACATAGAAATCACAGAATCTTGTCACAAAATAAAACGCACAAACAATGTAATAAAAACCATCGCCAAACGCATCAAAGATAAATTAACACCTGAAGAACACAAACAATTCATAACAAAACAAAATCAAGTCTTCCGCGATATGCGATCAGAGAAAAAAGCTATTTCCACCCACAAAGTGGAGCAATTAAAATCTTCTCTGCATAAAAAATTAAATATTAATGTCCATGACAAATGGTTCGTCAACAAAAGTGACATTGAATTCCCTTTGGAAATCAGATGGCTGCTATCAATGGGCAAAAAATTCGCGCTACCTATTGACAAACACTCTTTCCCCCTTTTCCAACTCATCGCTGATGGTGAAGAAGTCATAAGAAAGGTTAAAGACGAAAGAGAACAAGAAATGACCCGCTCCGAATTTAGTAATATGTTGCACTCCTTTCAAAGATACCAACAACAAGATCAGTTTGCAAAGTACATATCGAAGGTACACAGTGATGCGGTTTCGTTTCTAAAAAGAAACAAAAATATTGTCATCGTACCGGCTGATAAAGGAAATGTGACTGTGGCTATGAATAGGTCAACGTATGAAGAGGGAATGATGAAATTGTTGTTAGACAGCACAACTTACAGAAGCCTACGTAATAACCCAACAACAACGCTCCAAACGAAAAACAATGAGTTGGTGAAATGGCTCTTCACTAACAACATCATAGATGTCAAAGACAAGAACAAAATGATCACATACACCGCACAGGTCCCCTCTATTTATGGTCTACCAAAAATACATAAGGAGAATATCCCACTGCGACCTATAACATCATCAATAAAATTACCTTGTTATGAATTGGCAAAATATGTAGGTAAGATTTTACAGTCTGCGACAAAAAATTCAGTCTACTCAGTTAAAAATTCTTTTGAGTTTGTGGAAAAAGTTAGGAATGTCGAGTTATTCGAAAACGATGTGTTGGTTTCATTTGATGCAGTATCTCTTTTTACTAACATTCCGATTCAACTAGCCACGAATATTGTTAAGAAGAGATGGGAAATAATAAAACAAAATACGGTACTGACACAGAACAAATTTCTTGAGATTCTTGACTTTTGCCTCAAGGAAAATAATTACCTGCAGTATAAAGACACTATATACAAACAAATTCATGGCATGCCAATGGGAAACCCACTTTCCCCGACTATTGCGGATTTGGTTCTAGATTATCTTCTTGATGAACAGCTCTCGAAAATTGAAAAACCCCGTTTCCTATCCAAGTATGTTGACGACATTTTTGCGATAGTAGATCACCGCAAAATTAACGATACACTAAAAGTTCTTAACGAATTTCACCAGAAGATCCAGTTTACCATCGAAAATGAAAAATGCAACTCCATAGCATTTTTAGACGTCAACATTCACCGACAAAATAGCAGACTGTTAATAAACTGGCACCAAAAACCAACAGCATCAGGAAGACTTGTTAATTTTCGGTCTAATCAGGCCAAGCACATCCTTATCAACACAGCTTCGAATTTGGTACACAAAGTCTTCACGTTGAGTGACAAGCAGTTTCATCCCAAAAATGAGAAAATCGTCACCAAAATTCTCAAGGATAATGGCTATCCAGAACAACTCATTCGGAGTTTAATCTTTCGACAAAAACATAAAACCTCGAAAAATACAGAAGATACTGCTAGCAAGGATATTTACAATAGTATGGTTTATGTTCCCAAACTTGCCGAAAACTTTAAAGAAATTATCTCCAAGAAAACAAAAGACGTTAAAATGGCATATAAATCACACAAGACCCTCGCACCACTCTTTACCCATTTAAAGGTTAAACCAGATAAAGAAAAATGTACGGATGCGATTTATAAAATCAATTGCCTGGGAAATAAAGATGAGACGTGTGACCTTTGTTATGTAGGAACTACAAAGCAATTCTTAAAACAAAGAATGGCGAATCACAAATCTGATTTAAAACGTGACAACTACGAAAAAACAGCACTGGCCACACACAGTATAGAGAAAGGCCATAAACCAGATTTCGATGGCGTGAAAGTTCTCCAAAGAGAAAGCCATACTTCAAAACGCTACACTCTGGAAACCCTTCATATCATGAACACTGCTAACACGATGAATAGGAAACAGGACACTCAGAATATATCCGCCGTGTACTCATCTCTCGCTTGCTCCAAAAACGCTAAATAACGACAATACTTCAGCGACAGAAGTGCTTTTTTCTTTCTTTAAATTATTTATTTATTTATAAATAATAACTTATATTCATTTTTTTTTGTTTTGTTTGTTACAAAATGTTAATGTTTATTTAATTATAACGTAAGTTTTTATATTTTTTTTTTTTTTTTTTTTGCATACATGTTACCTGTAATTTGTTATTTTATACTGTTTTTAATAAAGATCCCCTGAAGAGGACAGCAATCCCTGTCGAAACGTTGGGAACAAATCAATGTAACTTTGTTTCATTGCCAATTCCAGTGACCAAAAAAGCCGAAGGAAGAGGAATACCTCATCCACCAACAAATAATAACATCCAATTTGGTCAAATCAATCAATCATAATTAGGTATTATTGCATTAGAAATAAAAGTCCAAAGTTCATTCATCAAACGATTTAGCAAGTATTTTTTTAATGTGAATATAAGTATGTTTGGAAGGTGTTATGGTGACAATCCAGTGAATGCAAATGCCCGAAGGGGACAAGTTATTCTTGAACATTTATTTATACAGTTCTCTTTTGACTTGTCTTAAGTGAAGCTATAGCTCTGATAAGAAAATTAATACAATACAAGCTTACTGCGGGTCATCGAGATTGCTAAAAAACTAGACTTGTGACTTGAAAAGCTTTCGAAAATAATTACAAGATCATCGACCACGGAACAACTTTTTTGTTGGTGCTTAACTGGACTGGATTCATCGGAATAATACAAACAATCTTGTCATAGGTGAGTATTTTTATAATTGCATCTTTCAAGTTATCATGATTGCATACCTACCATGTATTACTTAATTTCACATTTAAAAGTCAGATTGTTTTTTTTACCTATAAATCTCAAATAAAAAAAATACATTTGCATTGCACATTGAATATAGCTGGCAATTGTGCAATTCAGATAATTGTTGATTAATTTATTAAACCTGAATATATATAAATGTGGGGAGTACAAATGTGGAAGCTATTGTTAAACTGGGGTTTAATGTCTTAAGGTATTTTCATAGATAGGAAATTCAAATGTGTTTAGCCACATGCAGGCAACCATTGAGGAAAAGCTTAATCAAGCTTTAAATCAACTTCTCAAAAACTCTTGTCAAAAATATAAATTGTTTTATGAATGTTGGTATTTTTTCTGTTTGTTTTATTTGAATCTGACGTCCGGTTTAGAATTCTGACAGATGAGAAACAACCGTAAAAATAACCAGTATTTAATTTATAGTTGAAATTTGTTTCGTCTGTGATGTGGTACAAAATAACTATGTATTTGAAAATGAAATATGCGAGGGTTGTTCGATGAGTCAATGGTCGCGTTCGGGTACGTATCCAAAGGTATCCGGATTTGTTGGTGTTGTTGTAATCCCATAGGAAAAAACAACTGATTAACGAAACAGCTGATGTCAAGCAGAAATCTAAAGCTATCCAAAAATGTTTGGTATACTTAACTATCCAAGGGGAATTTTGAAGAACAGCTGACATTTCAGCTGATTTATTTTCTTTTGTGTCGAGTACAGGGTTGGCCGAACTATAACTTTATAACATTTGTTGCGTCTAGTACTAATTTACTAATTGAGAAAAGTAAAGTTTGTTGCATTAAAGATCTCATTCGGATCCTACTGCAAAGCTTTTATTCTTTGAACTTCAGATTGTTTCTTGATATAGGAGGTATTAAACTCAAATTCTTTTAGGATTTTCATAGAAATATGAAATGATCTTAACTCTTAAACATGACTTGTTATGGGATTATATGGACATATTTAGAGCTGAGTTTTCAGAAAAGGATTCTTTTAAGACTATAAGCTTATATAATCTAATTGCAAGAAAAGAAAATAGTTTTGCTATAAGATTTAAGTAGATTTAAGTAGTTTTAAGCAGCAAAAGTGTTTACCTCTTAAAATAAAAATGTTTTGAAACCCAGTTCAGTTTCATAACAAGATATTAATACTTAGGTATAACAATGGGATATAAGAGAGTTGTATGGGAGTTTTTTTTTGGTCAGATTTCAAGAGTTTAGCTCTGGAGAGTATGTTAGTTGGGCGTATTCATTTTTAATAAGCGAAGTGAAAATGGCTGGTCAAAAAGCTACATAATTATTGGGCTGAAGGTGGATTTACTACACAATTAAAATAGAAAATGATCGTACTGGAGCTCTTTTCGACAAGTGTGCTGCGCTCTTTTAAAATAAACAGTTTCAATATAATTACCAGTTCTTGGTTTTTATTATTTTTAAAAAGTAATATTTATATGTACGTACCTTGAAACGACAGCGTCTACTCACCAAATGCGAACAAGCACTAAAAGAAATTGTAGCTTAACTCTGTCGGCTTAAAGCTCACCGCTAATTAAAATCTCAAAAAAAAAGAAACCTCGTTGGCGTGAGATGATTTGTGGTTAAAAAATCTGCCCTTTTCAATTTACCTTTTCAAATTGCAGGATTAAATTATCAAAAATTTGAACTAAAAACATAATAGAGACATTGTCAGTTGTATATATTTATAAGGGCTATACCATATTATATTCTTAAATATTTAATGAATTATTATAATAAAAAAAAATTCATAGGATTTGTAATCCAGTATACATACATATGTATAATATTAATTGTTTGTTTTGCGGATTAGCAAATGGTCTCTTGCTGCAACTAAATCGTCGCAACATACCTTGTACAATAAATTCAGCATTAAAAAATATCTTTAAATCATGTGTTCATAATCCAAATCCTTTGATTATGCCAAAGAAAATTGTTTGTCTGCAAAAATAAACTTCCCATCTATCATGTATCATTCCTACAATTCCTCATCTTTATGGTAAATGAAACATTTTCAGTTTTTGTACAAACCTTCATAAGATCATAAATGTGCAAAATTGTTTGGTTTCCATTATTCTATTTTTTTATGAATTAACTACGTATGTAGCAGACGTAACAAATCGTAGTAAATTAGGCATGTAGTGTAGTTGAATCGGCCAACCCTGGACGATTCACGTCTTTTTTTGACTTTTACAGTAAATGGTAGGTACCTATCCGGTTTTTGTCGTTCGCCAACGTATCGGATACTAAAGTATCTTAGATACCCTATCGGACTACGAGGTGAACGCGACCAATGACTTTGAAATGAAATAATGGGCACAAGATTTTAGTTGAATAAGTACGATCTTAAAGCTGTTTTAGTATGAAACTAGGTTAAAACAACGATTTTGCAAATTTTAATCGAATATAACATCATACTTTCTCTACCCATTTATAAAAGCTTAAATCATCTAATACCTATTTTATTTTTTTAGTATCGTGTTATTTACAAACGCCACTAAAGGTCGTTTACTTAGTTTCTTGCACAAACTGTCATTGTTTTAGGTGTGTTCAGAAGCAATTTATTAAGAAAATTGCTTTTAGTACGAAACTAGTTAGAAAATGTTTAAAATTAGGTATGAGTTAGTAAACTACTTTAATGTTAGAAAATTGTTAAGTAGTATCATAATAATATATTAATAAATAATAGACTCACATATTTGAAAATTATTTTTATTTTCCAACACAATCTCCTCTTAGATCTATACATTTTCTCCAATGATATTTCAACCTTTTTAACCCTTCCAAAAAAAAATAAATTTTATCAAACTCTGCAAAATTGGCATTTTTTGCATCAATAACTTCATTATTTGATAAAAATCTTTTCGAATTCCACTTTATATTTGGAAAAATGAAATATTCTAAGGAAGTCACGTGTGGGTGGATGAGGGAGCAGTTTTTTTTAGCATAATTAAGGCCCTCATTATGAATAGCGAATCGAAGTAAAATCTTTGCGAATTCGATAAATTCTTATTATGAAAAGCGATTCGCTTAAATTAAGTTCGCTCCAAATGTCAAATCCTTAGCGAATTTGCTTATCGAAGAATTACAATTAGCGAATGTTCGCTAATCATACCCCTTGAAGTGTGCAATCTTATCGAATCAAATTATTTAGTGATAACGCTAGCGAATGAAAAACTGAAGTACCTTTCTATCAATTGATATTGTTTATTTTAAAAGTAATGAGTTAAAAATAAAAATGGTAGTTACAAATAAATTGTGTTATTTGAATTTTTGTTTTGACCTCGAAATTTAAGATTAAATTAAAAATAAAATATAATCAGTTCGATCATCGAAGCTAGAGACAATAAATTAGTTTCTAAAGAAGCTATTTTCATTCTTTTTTTAATCGTGCTGTTTTAGACTTGTGTTGCAAGATTCGTTAGGTGATGGCTAAATTGGTAGGTATATTCTAAGTACCTACTCGTACTCTAAGTTGTACCTGCGACTTATGTACATATATGTTGTGCAAAACACAAGCAACATTTTCCAATTTTTGATGCTTTAACAGGTGGTAATGCAGAAATGATTTTTCTTCATAAGTGTGTTTATTAAAACGCTGTTTAAAAAATATACGAAGGTACATTAATCTCTCGCCGTTTTGCTACCATCTTTCTAAAACTTCTTTTATTAACTGTGATTCCACACAAAAGAATCATGAGTAGAACCAGGATATCAGGCATCTCGAATGTTCACGTAGTGATCGCAAGTCTAAAAGAAAGAAAATTATTGAATAAATGCCCCTCCGATTTAAATACTGGGGTTGAAGATGGTTTGGAGCAATAATCCCAATGTAATCCACACATCCTACTTTCTTCCTTCTTGTTATACACAGTTTTAGTAACTACCAGTTAATGGATCAAATCGTTAAAATTAGTGTTCACCGTTTTTAGAAATAATGAAAAATTATTTGAAATTTCATAAATAAAACGAAACAATCAGCCTTATTTTGACATTCGATTTCATTAGAAAGTATGTCAAATTCGAATAATTTGTACATATTTTGAGATTCGAACGATTAAAAAGTTCACTTTATCAATGGAAAGTTCATTTATCTTTCGAAAACTAAGCAAATTTTCACTTTCGAATCGTTCGAAAGAAATGTCATTTCATTCTCGTTCAATTTTTTCTGGCGAATAGATTCATAAAACATGCGAGTTTAGTAGGTATAATGTTAGTGCTCGTAGTAATGGATGCATAAAATGGATTTGATGTATCCATTATCCTTCTCCTATACTGCTCCCCACCGTTTTCTCTCTTCATACATAAAACAAATGCAATTTTGATTTTTAACGTCTGGCTTCAATTTATCAATATTTTCATAAAACAATTTACAAATGGTAATTCAAAATTCAAGTGTGACCAGATTTGTGTAAATTAAATAGGCTTTGAAGTTGCCTTCTTTTTTTGTTTATCAATTTGGAAAACAAAATTAGTTTACATGAAAATTAAAACATAAATCAAGTATTTTATATACAGAGAAGTTGTACCGTTATTTTACTTCTTTTTGATATCAATAAACTTACCATATCTACTGTTTTCTAAATGCTCCCAATTTTTAAAATGTCAGTTTTATTGGTGTTTTTCAAATTTAAACTTTACCGGGCCGTTAGCATTAGTTTATTTTTCTTAAATGACAAAGTATTATTTTTATATTTTTAGACCATCATTTTTTTAAATAAAAATCATAAAAAAAAACAGTTTGGTCATACTAAATCAGATAGAAATGTCAATAAATTTCAAATAGCTGATTTCGAAAATGAATTTCATTGAGGTTCATTTTATTAAATCATTCGACAATGAACATTTTTGGCTCGAATGTCAAAATATGCAAAGTTTATTCGAATGAAAATATCTATTCTATCGAATTAGCTATTCCTTCGAATCTCAAAATAAACGAAAACGCTTTAAAAATGTTAGGTGATAGAAATCTAACTGAAATATTTGCATTTCTCAAGCTGTTTCACGTCTTATTTTATTGATATTTTTATAAGCGTCAGTGAAATAAATAGTTTCATTCATCCCTTAAGACAATTTAACGTTATACTCGCTGAGGGAATGGTTATCAGTTTACCCTGAAGCCCAACTTCGGTCGTACTGCAAAATTCATAGATTCTTTCTATAAATGCATTACACGAATGTGGATTGCTTTTCTCGACTTAATATTTATCTTCGATTATGCTATTCAGACATTCAAAACTAATATGCATAGGTATCTCCTTTTGAACCATGTCTAACTTTCTTTAATCCTCGCATTGTGCTCAACCATTTTAATAAAAGTAACCATAATCCTTAACCATAAATAGAAATTATGTATGTATATCATATTTAAATCTTCAGTTTAAAATATTCCGTGTTGAGTGTGACGTGCCACCGTTTTTTTGAAACCACATGTCTTTCACATCCATTATTTTTTGCATTAGTGATGAGAATTGACGATGACGGTAACACCTTTCGCAACGTCTTTCGATTGTTACTCATGTGCATTTTCACTTTTCCATATACGACCCCTAAAAAGTGAGTATCATTATCACAATTTTAACACGTTCAGCGATTGTTAAGCGATCAAAATAATATTGTTAAATGGCAGATCCCAAAATAAAGATATACATTTTCGAATGATAGAGTAAGTTCGGGTAATGTGGACCCCCCTTTTTTTTCAGCAATATCTTTGAAAATAAAGCTAAAATAAAACTAGAAATAGATTAATCAAAGCAAAAATTAATATTTTTTGGATTAGATTTATTTGTTTTAATAGTAAATCCTTTCTTTGACATTTTCTGATTAATATATAAGTTAATAAACAAAATTTGACCTTATCCAAAACAGATGGCAAATGTGGAGTATTGTTCCACTTGTGAGTACTCCACAATAGCCGAAAGGCATGTTTCATAAGAAAAACCTTTCTATTTGTATAATATTCCAGCAAAAGAGGTAAATTTACCTTATAAATCAAGCAACATAAAATAAGAATAATGAAAAAGGAACACTAACGCGAATTAAACTTAGTATAAATAAATATAAACTTTTTACTGCCAACAAAAATTAATAACGACCTCATGCTAAAACAAGGAACACTGCACTGCGCAGAATCTACTGCTCATAAACACGTGGTAATAAAAGTTATGGCTCCCTGCTTAAGAGAACTAAAATGTAAGAACCAAAACAGATCTCTTACTCTCTCACTAATAGAGGAAATGCAGTGGTCCACATTACCCGAACTTACTCTAGTTTGCTTTGACGTCTGTAATTAAAACGGGGACCACGAACTGAATGACCCTATATGTTTTAGAAAACCTAAATTAAGCCAGATCGATTGATTTTTCATAGATTTTAATGCAAGTAAAACCTAATAATGTTCTTACATTCCTCAAATACTTTCAAGAGTCGCTAGAAATAACCTCGCGATACCAAAGACTTTGTTACTTGAGCTAAAATTCAGCTAGATATAACGGTAAACTCCCTAAAATGGCAATCCTTTTTATAACATCAGAAAGCGGTATACTTCTCTATTATCTGCCCTTAATTTTGAAATAAGTCTTATGATTTCAATAGATTTTGAGTTTTTAAGTACTTAAATGAATGCTTGTATTAAATTTATGAATATAAACATATTTTTATTTTATATAATTGCTTTCAAATAGAAAATGGACCGCGAAAGTATTTACATATCAAAAGATGGGGAACCATCGACATTTGAATTTGATGAAACTCTTCCATCTCTACCACTACCAAATTTAATGCCCACACTCCTCCGTTATTATGAGACTCTTAAGCCATTCGGAACGACCGAAGAACTCCTTAGAACTCGAAAAATTCTTAACGAATTCAATGAAGGAATTGGATCACAGCTACAAAACAAACTGAAACAACGTGCTTCGAAAATGAAGAATTGGCTGGACGAATGGTGGGATGCGTACGCTTATCACACTTTAAGATATCCCCTACATCCCTATGTGTCTATGTCAATGGCTCTCAAATTAGACTGCGTTGGAATTAAAGAAACTCAAGAAAACAGTCTCAAGACTATGGCTAGGATCATGTATCATACCATCGAGTATTGGGATATTCTGAGATCTGAAAGAATGAAACCTGCTTCATCGGGTGGTGGAAAAATAAAATACTCATCAGCTTTATTTAAACGATTTTTGGCGACGTCACGCGTTCCTGGTGAAAAAGAGGACAAGATCGTTAGACATTTTAGATCAAGTATGTACATAAGAATTATTTTTGATTTCTGATCATAAATTCATTGAAACATTTGCATTTGTAGTTAGTGAAGCTGAAAAACCACCAACTCATGGTTTGATTATTGGAAAAGGAAGAATATTCATGGTTGATTGCTTCAATGCGGACGGTTCAATCTTGTCCCCTCAGCAGATCTTGATACTCTTTAATCAAGTGGCCGGATCTCTAGAGTATGAAGGAAAAGGTGATTGTGTCCCCGTACTGACCAATGACGATAGATCTTCATGGGCAAAGGTGAGTATAGACTATAAAAGACAGTGGCGAGTAAAAGTTCGTATTTCTTTTTCAATAGAATCGTCAAAGATTACTTGAGATTTCACCAAAAAACCAGGAATACCTTAGATTGGTTGAGAGTTCTATTGTTGTGAGTGTTTTAGATGATAATCAACCCAATAACTACGAAGAAGTAGCTCAAGCAGCTTTAAATGGTGATTTCCATTCAAAGTGGTCCGACAGAAGTAGTATATGTATTGGTTTTAAAAGTGGAAGATTTGCCCTCGTAGGAGAAGTAAATTGTTAGAAATCATTCCAGAACGTGAATTTGAACTTGTAGTTTTTTTAGCACTCTGCTTACGATGGTACGTTAAGTATGCACTTTTCGTTCTTTATCCAGCTTAGCCTCATGGAGAGTGGAGAGCCTGACTGGAATGCCAAGTCTACAAATTTAGCTGGCCCGATAAAGGAAATCCTTTTTGATTTGGATGATACTATTCGCAATGAAATCGCGAGAGTGATGTCGGATTGTGATGCTCGAGTTGGTTCTAGAAAAATAAAATATTATTTTTAACTAACTCAACGTTCAATTATTTTTCAGCGAACGGATGTTATCATAACTGATTTTACCTTCGATGATTTTGGAAAGGACTTAATAAAAACTTTGAAGCTTCATCCTGATTCCTTCATTCAGGTTGTGATTCAATGGGCCTATTACTTGCTGCATGGAGAGTAAGATCTTTTGATGTTCATCAAGTTCTATACTTTATTTATCTAACTTAAAAAATTAAGACTTGCTCCAATCTATGAGACTGCCTTGATGCGGCAATACCATAATGGTCGCACGGAAACACTTCGGTCGTGTACAATGGAAGTTGTCAATTTCATCAAACTCACTACAGATCCAAAATCGCCAAAAAATTCTCTCGCAGAAAGTTTTCGTAAAGCCGTCAACCATCATACTCATATGATGAATGAAGCTCGTGAAGGAAGAGGTATCGATCGTCATTTGTTTGGATTGTGGTGTGTTGCTCAGGAAGAAGGTCTAGAGATTCCCTCACTATATTCAGATCCACTTTATACGAAGAGTGGAGGTGGTGGCAATTTTGTGTTGTCCACAAGCACATTAGGCTACACCATAAACAATGGCTATGTAGCTCCAATGGTTATGGATGGCTATGGTGTATTCTATAGCATTGTTTCAGATGTGTAAGTTTCTATGGGAAATATGTATTTCATTGTTCTGTATTGAAAAATATTTATTTTTCAGAATTCATTTATACACAACAGCGTTTCGTGGAAGTGAGAAAACAAGCGCACATAAATTTAATAAAAAGTTTGCCGAAGTTATGTTAATGGCAAAGGATTTGCTCCAAGGATATCCACCTGCCAAATTGTAAAATGACTGTTTGTGGAGTAACAAAACAAAACTATGTGTTCCAACTGATTCTATAGATTTATGTGCATGTACCTTTGTAATACATAATGTGATAGTTTGATGTTTTCTCACAAAGAGAGTTGTTTTATAAAATGGAATAATGTTTAAATAAATAAATAAAAGTGCCAACGTACCAGTTTTTCCCATTTAAACTTTTTTTAACAAAAATATATTGTGTTCTTAAAAAAAAAAAAAAAAAATACCAAACTAAGCACAAAAATATAAAAAGTGCTTAATAGATTGAAGTAAATAAATTGGGTTTTCATTATGGGAAAGAACAAAAGTCATTTGATTTTCTTGCAGTTTTAGTCAAAATGTTGCTGATATGATTGACAAAGTAATATTTATAACCGAAAATAAAATACTCCGAGACGAACTTTTTTGCATAAATGTCTTGTAACCCTGGGCTTGTCTTTTCAAATGTAAATTGTGGCATAAAAGTCGTAATAGTTGCACACCTCATTTTTGAATAAGTAAGGTCCAATTACACCGCCGCGCCGGCCGGACCAAAAACCGCAGCAAACAGTGACACGTTGAGGATGGAGAGGCTTTTCAACAATCATTCTTGGATTTTCCAGGCCCAAAATGCAACAATTCTGTTTATTAATCTAGCCTCCGAGGTGAAAATGGGCCTTATCACTGAAGATGATTTTCCGGATGAAAATCCGGATCAGTTTGATGCATTTTAAGGACCCAATCAGCGAATATATGACGTTTCTCATGATCGAACGGCTTTTTTTTTGTGTTAACTGAACTTTAAAAGCCTTAAGACCTAAGTCTTTATGCAAAATACGGTGTAATATTGTTTGTGAAATGCCTAATTCCAAAGATCGATAAGGAATCGATAAATCGGGGTTTTCATCAACACTACCGGCTACAGCAGCAATATTCTCAGTTGTTGTTTAACGACGCACACAGCTTCGATTCTTCACATCACTTACTTGTCCCAACAGCTCAAATTTGTCCACCAGCTTCACTATTGCCGGCCGAGAAGGTGCTTGACGACGGCCAAAAAGTGTAGTGAGTTTTAACAATTTCAGTGCGTTGTTGAAGCATGTATCGTTGCATTTTTTGTAGTAGCGTAGTTTTTACTTGTCAAATTTCAAAAGATTACAGCTTCAATACCTGCCCAAATTGCGGGCTATTCAAAATTAAATCACTTATTGGAAAACCTCTTATCTCGTAACCACGAAATAATAATACAAAATAAACCACAACAGAGCAACAACAGAAATATAATTCCTCAAAATCTAAGCCATTTTTTTAAATTGTACTTTTAGTAAAAGTTAATTATGAGACATCGAGGATTATCAATAAACGAAGCTTCAGCTAAAATCTGATAAATTCTTAAGCCCTAATTATCGTTGATATACGTTTTTTGCGAAAAAGTGATTTTCTGGGTTACGATGGCGGAATTGTTTCAAAGGAGAAATGCAACTGGCACTATTCTGCCATTCGTCGGGAGGAATTTTTAAATTTTCACTCATATGCTGCTATTCTTTCAAAGTGAATCTGATTTATGTACGTCGGTAATATAGGTAGTGCGGCTTTTTCCTATTCACGTGAGCACACTCGTTCGATACAATGCCGAGTCATGTTTTATATTGTTAACTCGTCATTAAATTTAAGTGAAAACAAATTTGTAGCTTAATTTCAAATAATTGCTTGCAAATAATAGATATAAAAATTCTTAAGTGCTTTGCACATGAGCCGCGACCTGCGAATGCGAATAAATCTTTTTAAGCAATTTTCACAGCTAATATCAATTTTTATTTTGTTTTAACTTTACGACGAAGTGAATTAATGATCGAATCAACTATTTAAAAGTAAAACACTGCATAAAATAATTATAAATTGAAATATTTTGTATATTTATATTTTTTACGCGACCAACAACGTATCTTCTGCGAACTGTCAAATGTAAATACGCAATCCACAACTAGTGAACGCATTCCACAAACCGGCGACTAAAAAATTCGTTCGAATCTAACCTCAAATGTCAAACATCGCAATTGTGTTGTGTTGCTCGTTGCTAGACGGAAAATTAAAAAATGAGTGAATTTATAGAAAAAAGGGTAAAATAATTGAAAATAATATAATTGGTTTCTAATAGCACTTTATTTATCAAGGTCTTTGATGAGAAACTAATAAAGGGGTGGCCGTGGCGCGATGGATGTGTGCTCGCCTGTGAACTTCATGATCACAGGTTCGATCCCTGCCGTCGTCTATGTCGTTTTAATTCCATTAAAAACCTTCTAAAAATTGTCATCAATGGGTTGCTGGTTTACTCAGGCATAACACTAATAACATGTAATTGAGTTAAACTACTCGTAGTATGCCCAACAAGGATGAACACGAATAAAATAATGTGAATTATAAGCGACATAGAAATAAGACACGGCATTCTCCGCTTTAGTTTAGCCGCCATCCCTGGAGATAAAATATCTGAGACCACAACCTTCAGTCTCAGAACATCGTGCCACACATCTTTCCTATCCTTCTTTCTCTTCTTAACTTCACGCCCGCGCTGTGTTGAAACATTTAAAAAGGGTAATCTAATCCCTTGAGCGCGGGTAGATTATAAAAAAAAAAAGCCAACTTTTCTTAAAATAATTTATCTTATCACTCATTTTACTTTTAATTTATTTACTTTTTTTTTGACAATTCGCACTGTTCGGCGACAAAGCAAAGCAAAGCACTTTATGGGCAGAACGATTTATAGCAAGTCCAAAACTTCTTTTTCGATTTTCTTATATTTCCGAATTGTCTTATTCCTTTGCTTTACATTTTTTATTCAACCTTAAATAACTTACGAATAAAATTTAACCAAACTTCCAAAGATTTTTCCAAAATTGGTGTTGGATAGTGCAGTCTAAAATTTAACTGATCTGCATTCAGTTTGCGAATCGAAGAACGACAACAAATGAAATAGATACGAAATCTCATGTCACTTTTGACAGTTTGTTCGTTACCTGAAATCGCCACAGAAAAATACCTAGATCTACTGTAGGTCGAGTTCAGGTCTCAAAAAACACAGATCTTACGGTGTGGGCTTACGTTTGAAAGTACGAAAAGACAACAATTTTTACTTCGATTTCAACCCAACAATATCCATCGAAACTATATATCGTCAACAGCAGATGACTATTATAGAGGCACTGAATATATTTTTAGTATGAATGTATGTACATGTACATTGAATCAAATGACGCCATAATATACACTGCCGCTCATCTGAATATGTAAATTTTTTTTCCCCCTACTGTAAGTCTTTCTTTAAATATATTGATATACGAGTATCTTCTTTTATGTTGAAAGAGCATCAACATACGCTTAGTTATAAAAAAAAAAAATAGTCTGAGAACTTACCGTTATTCTATCATGTTAGCTAGACCGATTTCACTCATAAATACAACCATTATATGTGGCTCATCTTAATAAGTTTAACGAATAAAAAGCAATTAAACAAGAAAATTAATAGTAATTTAATGATTTATTTTATATTTTTGTGTCGGTAGGAATATACCTAATAACAATAATTAGTAATGAGTAGCTATTCCCCCTTTTTTCAAAATAGTTTCGGAAATTCGATTTGGAATAGAGTTATACAAATTTTCAATGTATTGAAGCGAAATTTGTGTGAAATTGTGATTTGTGATATAATTCTTAATTGATATGATAGAGACAGCTATGTCAAAAACGACAATCAACGAATTGATAGTCAACTATCACCTTTCGCGATTCCACCCCAGGCTTTTTTAATTCCTTCTATTAATGACTTTTAGTCTGCGAACTGTCTCCCTGACTCCTATACTTTACGTGAAAGAAGTCCCCACACATTCTCTAAAATATTAAGGTCAGGAGAGTATGGAGGCCACCTCAATATCTTCACATTTTGGCACTCGATCCACTGTTTTACCGCTCTCGCTGTATGAATAGGGACGTTGTCGTGTTGGATGCATTTATTCTTGATGTAAGAAATTGGAGCTCAAAGGTCCCGTAGAATGAAATAGCTCCCCACACCATTACACTCCCTTCGCAGCTATGAAAACGGCTTAGACAATGCTCCTCCTTTCTTAGGTCGTAAAAATTATAGTTAAAGCCATCTGGGGGTCAATTCTCTATCTGTGAAACTGTGAAGTGATAAAAAAAAGTTATAATTTCAGTTTTCACAGCCATTTTTCATTTTTACATTTCATGAACTCACATAATTTGTAATTCTGGAACTCATACTGTAGCCAAATTGCAATTTACACCGGTTTTTGCCTTAATTTTTGAATCGGAGTCATGAGAATTGGAAGCAGCTCGAATGATTGCACGTCTATCAGCTTTAGTAGTGGCTGTATAACTCCTCCCTTTCATGTTTTTTTCCATACGTTTCAATGTTTCGCAAATAATGGCTCACCACATTTTGACTTCTGTTAATGTTTTTCGCGATACGCATTTGATTTTAGCCCAGTTCTCTAAACGTTTTTATTTGCCCCTTTTCTTCCTCTGTTAAAGGTTTTCCGCGACCCATATTCAACGTTAACTGTAAAATATATCGTCAGACAAATTTGAAAGGACCGATGCATACCAATGGCCGATGCAACCAAACGCAAACTTAAGTTTTCGCTATTGAACCTATTCAGATGAGTCACATGTAATGGCTGTTTTTCTGAGTGAAATTGGTCTAGCTAACATGAGAGAATAACTGTTTGATCTCAGACTAAGTTTTTTCTCTATCACTAAGCGTATGTTGATGCTCTTTCAATATAAACATAAAAGAAGATATATCAATCAGTGTTCCCAGGTTGAGGGGAAAACCACCATAACATGAGAGAATAACGGTTTGTTCTCAGACTAAGTTTTTTCTCTATCACTAAGCGTATGTTGATGCTCTTTCAATATAAACATAAAAGAAGATATATCAATCAGTGTTCCCAGGTTGAGGGGAAAACCACCATTTTTCCCGATTTTTATGCCAATAGGAGAAAAAAGGGGACGGGGAAAAAAAACTAAACGGGGAAAATATAATCTTATCAAAGTCTTATCACAGTCTTTAAAAATTTACAAATCTAAACAACCAATTAGAAAATATAAAAAACAACATGCTTTAAAAAATAGCGCATGCAACTTCTTATTAATTCTTTTGACATTTTATAACTGACGTACATGTAATGAACATATAACAAACGAAAGAGCATACAAAAGAGAAAAGAAACTTAAACTGTATGGCGACCAAGCGGATCTGGCCTAAACTGGATCTGAAACGGTCAAAATGTCTATTGTCCCTCAGTAGATCTCAGATCAGCTCCGTCATAGGTGTCATAACTGGACACTGTCTCATAGGTAGACACGCCGCACGTCTCGGTGTGCTATCAAACGATTTCTGCAGGAGTTGCTTGGACGAGGAGGAAGAGGAGACAATCCCACACCTTCTTTGTACATGCCCTGCTCTCTCTTACAGACGCAAACTTCATCTAGGAGAATATTTCTATAATGAACCAAGCGATCTCATAAATAAAAACATTAAGGTTCGTATTCACCGAGCGCTCCTAAACGGCTCTTAACTTTACGAGGCTCTTAACTTGAAATTTCTGTGCGGTATTCACCAACCACTCGCAAGTGTTTTTCGAAGTTCGAAAATGAGAGCCACTCTCTCTTGTTCAGGCATACCCAAACTGTGAAATGTTGTGTAATGTTGGTCTTGACAGCAAATGGATACTCTTCTACTTGGCATTGCTCACATGGATTCGAGTCAAATGCGTGCGTGGCACACGCACAAGCGAACAAATTTTCGAAGAGAGCGCTCGTAAGTTAGGAGTGGTCGGGACCACTCCTAACTTTTAAGAGCGCTCGTAGATCTTCACTAATATTGCTTGGTGAATACGTTTATGAGCTTCTTAAGTTATGAGCGCTCGGTGAATACCGGCCTAAAAGTCTCCTTCGCTTCATCAGAAGCTCCAAATGGTTTTAACTAGTAGGAAACCTTTTTTTTTTGTTCCCTATTAGATCGTGGTATCACAATGGACCTCTAATGGTCTAAGTGTGTCAGACGCTTCAATGACAGCCACTTTAACCTAACCTAACCTAAACTGTCAAACGGATAACGTTGCTTGTCTACATGGTGATGATTGTGTGATGGTGATACTATGAGAAATTATTTCAGCTTTCCCAACGTTTCGTCGATTTTCGGGACTTTTCAAGGGTTTAATTTATAAATGTTTTTTGATTATTTTTAAATAAATGAATAAATGATAGTTAATTTAGTATTGTTTTCTATGTTAATTTACTAAAATGTGTATTACTAATTCATTTATTTAAAAATAATCAAAAACATTTATAAATTAAACCCTTGAAAAAGTCACAAAAATCGACGAAACGTTGGGAAAGATAAAATAAAATGTTTTTATTTGAATCTAAAATAATTTGACCAAAAAAGCCCACTTTAACATCATAATTAGAGAATATATTTTTTGTTTTTGTGATTTAGTTTTTAGTCCTGAAACCTTTGTTATGTTTATTTTTTATTTTTGTTATTTTTCATGGATTATTTATAAAAAATAAAAAAAAAATATGAAAAACAATTAAAAACTCGTTTTTTTCTTCGGGGAAAAAAAGGGATTTCAAAGAAAAAAAAAGGGGAAAAAAAGGTTTTGGTGTCAAAAAAAGGGGATTTTTTGTTTGAAAACCTGGGAACACTGATATCAATGCAATACATTTGAAGAGAGGCTAACAGTAGGGTGAAAAAAAAAATTGAACCTATTCAGATGAGCGGCAGTGTACACATGTAGACGTTTTCTAAAACGCCAACTCATCGTCAATTTACTTGTCAAATGATCATCATTTTTTTGACTAAGATATTGCTTTCGTCAAAATATACAATCGTTGTGCTACTGCCTTCCAAAAATCTGTGATCAACGTCAGTCAATTTTCTTGCAAAGGCATTTGACGTTTACGTACGATTTTTTCACTGCAGATTCGCGCTGCAATTATGGTATCTAACATATGACTTCTGCAAACTGCGTCATCGAAAAAATTGTTTTTCCATGCAAATTTCAGTTTGGGTTTACGTACAGTTGACTTTTGTTGCTTGTGTTAAAGAACATCGTGCAATTGTATTTTTGAGGCAAATGAAGTTTTCGAAAACGTAGTGTATTTTTGTTCGACTCATTTACAAAAAATGTAGCAAACCGAATCTATTTTTTTAACAAATACTATTTAAAATGTTTTATTTTTAATTCGCTTAATATATATGTATAAACAATATGAAAAATATCTGGATGCGATTACAATAAATTCTTATTGATATAAATTTTATATAAAAAAAAACGTCTTATTTTTCTATGAAAAAACTTCGTTTTGCATTACAAATAAATATTAGAAGATATACAATACATGCTTTTTTAATACATACAACGTTTATAATATTTTTAATATATTTTAACTTAATAATAAAACAATTTCGAAAACCACATTTGTAAAAAAAAATAGATTTATAGCAAAAAAAAACTAAACCATCTCTCTTATAATAAAATGTATACATTTCAAATTTGAGCATTGCAAAAAAGTTCAGGTCCAAGCCATCATTCCTGCGGGTTGCTTAGACATTCATATAATTGTGGTTCTCTTCATTTGCACCGTTCTCACATGGTAGCTTGCCATTTGGTATGTTTTGGTATACTTCCGCTGCAATAATATCTTTTTTTACTTGGGGTGCGGCTTGCGGTTTAAATGAGCTACAAATATCTTTTGGTGTGACTTTGGTGAGCTTTCCATAAATAATGTTTGATCTATCATTAAGAGTTTGTACTTTTATGGGCTGCACGGTGACGCCATTTTGATAGCTATGCTCATTCTCTTTGGCCTCAACAATTGTGTTCAAGTAGCCGTTGCTGTTCAGTGATGATGACATCGACTGATCACTTGGTGCTTGGAATACTGGAAGGTTCGATGGGAACATGTAGTAATGGTCACTATTGCTGCCATTGACGGCCGGACTGGGACTAGTTGGGGTCATGACTCGTGGTTGATGGGGAAAGAGTATTCTTTCTTTCTCCTCACCAGGCGTCGAGCTAGGCGTGAGAACTGGTCGAGGAGGGGGTGGGACTAGATAGTTGTCCATGAGGCTACCGGGTGAACCGATTCGACACATCCCGAACCGGCGTTCTTCGTGGTCTGAATGGGTTCCACTGTCTCCAAGGCTAGCTCCACTGCATGCACTGCCAGTGCTCAACCTTCCAGACGATGAAGAAGATGAAACACTCTGCAGACTGAGAGTACTAATGGGACGCTGACTGGACTGGAAAGAGGAAGCAATCGATGATTTTGTTTCGTCGTGGCTTTCAACTGTCACTTTATGGACTGGTGTCTTGTGTCGGGAGAATAACTTTTTGATCTTTTCGAAGGGAGTTTCCCGTTTCATGTTGGATTTAATTTGAACTTGAATTCTTTCGTATTCCTGTCTCAAAAGTTCAATTTGTTCTTGTTTCTCTTTAAAACTTTGTTTGACATCGTTGCGATGCTTCCATTTCTCAACCAATTGTTCCACATCTCGAATCGAGAGTACGTTATTCTTAAAGTCATTCATAATCTCAACAAGCTCATCATCGGCATTGCCTTTGCTGCTCGAAGCGTCACTTCCGGTTCGCTTAAGTGTTCCCAGTTTTGAGCAGGATCCTATTTTGTTCATGTTCATACGAGATTGATGCATTTGTTCGAAAGGCAGTTTTTCAAATTCAACGGGCTTGTTTGAGGGTTGGAAGAGATAGTTGCCATCATCCTCAATTGTCTGAACAGGGATGTTTGACGGTTGAAGCATATAGTCGAGCATAGAGGCATTGCAATTATCCGGAACATCATGACTTAGTTTATCCGTCTGATTAATGAGTGGTGTATGAACGTTACGTTTGTTCTTCTCCTCGGACTGATAGTATGGTGGCTCACTGATCTTAAGCTCATTTGTAGTCACTTCGGCTTCGGTGATGATTTTCATTTGATCGAAATTCTTGGTCATCTCTCCAGAGCTCTGCAGATTGTCGTCTTCGCTTTCTACACTAACATAGTTCAGATTCGAGACTGCCATTGTGGTTGCTGTAGCTTGGGCAGGAGAGGGAGAATTATCTCGATCGCTGCCACTGCTCATGTCCATGTATTCAGCCTGTACCGGTTCTTTGGCCTCTTGAGATTTCTGTCTACTTAAAGTTTTCTTTGGTGACTCCGTTCCTGCTTTTGCTTCGATCATAACTTTGTTTTTGGTACTTGCATCCCCACCTTGGATTCCCTTAAAATAGTGGTACATTGTGGTGAGTTCATGGAATTCCGAGAAACTATTAATACTCTGTGCAAGTTTGTGGAATCCCTCGAGATCAGCTAGTTCCGCAGGTGTTTTACCAACGCAGTTTCGAACGCCACAAGCGGTATCACCTCCCGGGCATTCCATCAGCTGTATACACAGGCGGTCGAGACCGAAACGTGCTGCAAAATGTAAAAGCGTTGGATACTCTTCAGGACTTGATTCGCGGATGGTAAGGAAGTGATGTTGTTTGTCAAATGGACCAGTTAACAAATGAAAATTGGGAGGCATGTTCTTTTGAAAGCATTGCAATAAATGAAGGTCTAATGAATCGCGTTCATTCAGACCAATTCCTAATGAATGGCACATGAATTCAATAGGAGAGTCCTCGGCGCGCAGTAGTTGTTCAAGCTCTCGAAGGCGGCTTTCACACTTGATTGGTCTGCTTCCGATACTTTTTTCATTTTTTTCCATCCGAATTTCCACCATTGTTGAGATTTCCATGCAGGATTCTAGAATTTAGGAAGAAGATTAGTTTTCAAAATAGTTTCTTTTAGATCGGTGCATCTTACCTGGAATTGTAAATTGAATTGTGAATGGATTTCTGCGCTTGAAGTTCCGCACTTCAATGAGTTCTCCCGATTTTTCAATCATGATCTTCAAAACATCATCCTTGTCCAAGGGTTCATTCAACATTGCCACAACTTTATTTTGTCCAATTTTAACCTTTCTCGGCAGAACTGTAAATCCCTCACAGCTGCTAAAACTTTTTGTTTGACTTATATTCATATCCTGGCAGGGAGGACGTTGACAAAGTGCCCTTCCTAGAATATCTGTTGCTATCCCAAGGATGTTTCCAATTTGCGATTGATCATTGTCACGAATAACACAACGACGCCACTTGCGGAATGATGGAAGGGCTGTAACACGAGAGATGATTTGCTATAAAATCTATATATCTCCAGGTGGACAAAATTCTACTTACCACTTTTATGAAATTCTAGAACTTTTTCTTCACTCACGTCCAGAAGTATAGCAAGAACCTTTTCAAATTTCAATATGGCCGAAAGCTGAGTGTGTAAATGAGAATGTGATGTAGCCAATAGAGCTGGGCATAGAATGACTATTTGCAGAGCAGCATCCTGGTACTTTCGTGCTAGGTCCTCACTGAAGGGACCATCGTCAATTTTGACGTGTAAAAAACTGAAAAGAGAAAAAATAATAATTAGAGTTAAAAGGTAAATTAAAATAGGAACCATATATGTACGAGTATGTATTTCCTCGGCTCGGTTTTTTAGGCTTATACGTAATGCAGTAACATAAGGCATTGTTTTTAAGTAATATTAGCGGGTTTAAAAATATTTCCTTAACCCTTCTTATACTTCGAACTTTTACCCATAAAATCAACTTAATTTTGGCTAAGAAAGTACATATCTATCTCGAGTCAACCAATTGCCAGATGTATCCGGCTCACCAAGAAGGTGTTTAACCTTTGCATCTTTTGAGAATTCCAACACCTAATCTGATAAAATTTTATGAAAGGAATTTCATAGCACGTGGTATAAAAAATAAATAACAACACATTGCCAATTCTAAGTTTAGACTCGTTAGAGAATTAGACTTTGAAAACTTTAAATCGAATTTGAATTGGTCGTAGTACGAGTATATATGTATTTACTTCGACGGTATACAGATATATTTTTTTTTCAGTGTATCTTAATGGCATGCAATTTTATTTAAAAAAAATTAATAACTTCAACAGAAAAAGGGGTGTATGCATTTGTTAATAAATAATAATGTTTCAAGAGGCTTTACGAAGTTTGAATTTAAAACAGATCTTTTAACCAACTCCTGTCCAACTTGTTAGCTTCTTTAAAACGTTTTTAAGGGTTTCCTACTTCTATTGATTGTACAAAATAAGAGTTAAGACCACTTTTGTGTAGAATTGTATGGTATAAACTGCAATTATTGTTTTATTATTTGTTTTTTCTAAAGGCTTTAAAATAAAGTTCGTCGATAAAATTCAGTTTTCTTGGGAATATTTTTCCAAATGAATGCCTAATTTTCAGGATTTACAGCCCGAAAAAGTAAACTTCTTAGATTTTAAGAATTTATAAAAGAGAACTTGAAACTTTTGTTATCAAAGGGCATGGTACTGCCCAGGCAAGTTGTGGCACTAAACCCTTTGTACAATATCAAACTAAGTCGATTTTTTACTCTCCTGTCTTACTTGAAAATCAGTAGTCAGACACTAAAAAGTTCTAATAGCTCTTAAGCTAAATAAGCAAAAGTCCTTCACTAAATATCAGCATTAGTAGTTCCTGGCATATTAGACATCAAAAATCGCAAAAACCGTAACTGATTTCCTGGCAGATCATCAAAATTATGAGGCCTCTCCCAACAACGTAGATCCTTGTCATTTCACATTACGGTAGGTCTTATTGTACATAAAAAAGAAAGGATTGATAAAACATAAAACCTTCTTAAAGAAACATTCCCTGGCCACAGAAAAAACACTTCCGAATTTAAATTTGGCAAAAATTACGCATTGACAAGGCCTTTTCTAGTGAACTGATACAGGTTTTTGCTTAAAGGAGAACTTGGTTCATTTTTTAACATTTGCATCATAATTACTCGTAATAAACTCATTATATGGTACATAATGTTATAGTCTTTATTATGGCAGGGTAACGCGAAAATAATATTTAGAAAACTTATGAGGCATTTTGAGCTAAACGCGTTTGGAGGTAATATACATAAATGTAGTGCCTATATGTATTAAGGACTTTTTACTATTGAACTGTCACATTTTGACATCACTTTCTCCATCCGGGATGTGTTAGTATCACAATTTTTATTTTAGATTATTGAAATTTCATCCTAACTAAATTGTCTGAAGAGCATCTGCAGATTGTGATAAAAAGAATATCAATTTGACATACCAATATGAAAGTAAATTACGAATCACAGCTTTTGGTAGTTCTATTTTTCTTTTTTAAATTCGATCGGCAGACAGGATTTTTGACAAACAGCTGAACTGTGTTATGACGAATAAATTAAAAAAAAATTCTCAGGGTAACGTTTTATAAATAAGAATTACTATAGCGGATGAATTAGTATCCTTATGCACTTTATAGCTATCAGTTTAGCGAATTCTAATAAATAGGGCTATTCATGTTTAAGGTGTGATTTCAAACTTCATCAATTTCAAAGTTGAATTGAATTTAAAAATTGATCTATTAAGATCTATAAAAGTGTGGTTTTGTCTTATTCAATAGAATTTATTATTTTATTTATTTCATCTACAAGCATTTGCTTAACATATATGTATGTATGTATGTTTATTTTATTATAATAATTACAAAACAATTAATAATTTAGAAAATTAGAACAACGAACAATTCATTTTCCCATTTCTCACGAAACAAATGTGATTCAAAAATAGAACTTACTTCATTCTGCCATAATCTTTTATATGGAGGTGTTCAAAAAGGAAACTTCTTGTTCTTAAAATTCTAGTTGACACATAGACATAGATCAACGAAAGCAGAAACGGACTTTTTATATGTTAGCTAAGTATAGCCCTTACAAGCATTACATCATGAAGTTTTCTTCTTGATTCTAGAGATTTAATCCCGAGCAACTGCCACCTTGATTTAAACTCCGGACTAAAATTTCAATGCATTTTACGGAACACATATTTGGTAAACCGCTTCTGCACTTGCTCAAGTCTATCCAAATGAACTATATAGCGAGGATTCCAAATTACAGAGTTAGTAAAACATAAGGAAAGGATGTTAAATACTTACTATTTATTTAAATGAATCCAACTTAGCCGATTGTTTTTGAAACTATATAATCATAATCAGTATGTTTTTTTTGGAGAAACACCTACATATGTAAGTCTATAATATTTAATTTGGAAAGTGTAATAATCTTGCATTTACTGATATTTGGCTTTAGGCTATTTAAAGAACCAATTGAACTTTTACACAGTCATTAATACATTTAATTTAAAAAAAAATGTTCTTAAATCATCTGCGTAAATAGGGTGTCCATGTGTGTTTGAAAAAAAGAGGACATTTTTGAAACTCCAAACATCTACTGTTAGATCGCTTAACACTCCCCACCCCCCGTCCGCCCACTTGGCTCAACACTGCCGTTCAAAAAAAATAAACTAGGTATATTTTTATAAAAGTAAGTTAGGTACACAACTAGCAGCAATTACTAATAGGCTAGGCAGTTCATTTAAACGCAGATACAACAACAAAAAACTCTGGTAAATGCAAAAAAGAATTTGAGATCATGTGGTGAGTTTTGCATTAATGACAATAAATCGGTATGTTCGTGTTCGTGTTCAATTCTCGAAACAGGGTTCGATACTGGCTTCCGAATGGATAGGTGCGTTAATGCTTCATTTTAGAAGACTTATACAAAAGTATATAAATGAAAAGTGGGTCAGATTAATATTTTGGAAAAAATGAGACAAAAAAGAGTACACAAATAAAAAAGAGTAAAAAAAAAAGAATTTGATGAAAAAAGAAAGAAGAAGAAAGAAAGATCGGAGTAAAAAAAGAGAACATGTTCTCTTTAAAAGAGATGTTCTGGAAACCCTAGCGTAAAGCAAATAAAATACCATCTGTACCAAAACTATCATTAACCTTAAGGGTATGAACAGCCATTAAAACCTCATCACAATTAAGCTGAATAATCCCAATATCAAATTTTACATCCAAATTTGTAAGAAAAAAGTTTGAAGGGCAGTAATAAGCAGACTCAAAAAATTGCAAACACTTCCAAATGAGTGTCATTGCATGCTCAAATTCTTAGGAATTCCAGTGGACTTTGTAACACCTTTTTTGACTCTGGAGTTTTTGTTTCGTTGTAATTGCGAAACGTCAAATGTAGATGGTAAATTAAACTTGTTTTTATTTTACATTATTTCTAAACATGGTAAAAACTAATTTGAAAGATTTGATCTTATTTGCGAGGAATGTTCCTCAATAATTTCCAGGATATAAGAAAAACTTGTTTATAAGACGCTTATATTCTAAGGCACCAAGCACATCTTCATAAGATTAAATCCTAAAATATATTTTTGTATTTGTAAATGAAGGATTCATTCTAGCTATAAGTGCAAAAAACTCTTTTTTATAATAACTCAGTGATAATATTTGCAAATATTTTTTTTATGAAAATGTTTGCATGCGTGGTACAGTTATTCATTTTTTTTTTTCATTATTTTTATATAAAAAACTTATTTTCTTATTTTCATTTTTATATACATATATTCATTTTAAATGATTAAACACGGTTATCTATATATATAAAAACGAGTTTAACTTTTGTGTGTGACCTTATAACTAGAATACGGCTGGATGGATTTTTATAATTTTTTTTTTAAATGAAAGGGGACTATTTGGAGATGGTTTAGAAACAAACTTTTTGAAAATTGGTCCAGCCGAAGTTTTGTAATCCGAGCTATATTTAACATTTAAAATAATACCTCAATCGTGAAGATTAGATAATTATAAACGAAGTTCAGACGTAATCTAAATACCTTTCGATTTCGTACAACTATCTAAAATGAGCGAAACTCTATCAAAATACACCAACACAACCCACACTATAAAATAAATTAAATATATAAGACTTTCGAATTGATTTTTCGGCACTTTGACTGTGGAAAAAAATATTTAATTATAATTTTTTTTTAAGGCATATGTCTGTTTGTAATTTGTTTTTCTTTCGTGAAAGTGAGGCTCGGAAAAAACTTTCTTTTTAATTGGTGCAACGTTCTAGCAGCAAGTGTTTTTTTCGTTAAGTTTTTTTAAGTTTCAATTTTCAGCTTAATTTGATTTGTTTAAGGTAAGTAAAATGGTTTTCTAAATTATTTTTAAAAATTGTGGATTGTGAATTTTTCTTGGGTAGGTTATTGCATTTATTTTTTAAGTTGTGTAGATATATCCAATAATTTAATATGTATTTGATTTAGTATAGCGAAGAATGGAAGGCAAAAAAAGTTATTATAAGGAAGAATCAGATGGAGTTATCAAGCAATGGCAGTGCAAAAAAGAACAGCTTAAAAAATAAATAAAGGACCAAAAGGAACAGTTAGAGAAGCATCACATAGAACAAGAAAAATACTTGAAACAATCGAAAAAAGGATAGAAGACCATATTAAAGAAATTGTTGTAAAGTTAGTTAAAGAGAGGGATGATTTGAAAAAAAATATTGAATTAAAGGATGGTGGAAGTGTACTGCTTTCAACTGATAAACCATCTACATTTAAAGGTCAATTTAAGAAAGTTTATGATGATCGTGAAGAAATGCCCATAAGTGAAATTTTTAAAATTGTTGACCTTGAAACTGCTTCTAGGACATCAATCAAAACATCTTCGCAAATAAAAAAAAGTGACGCCGCTGTGCTTGGTATATATATATATTTTATATGCCAGTGATTTAAAAAATTTGACGGGAGTTTTTCAATGTATAGATTGGGATGAAGATAATTTGGATTTAAGTTTGATATCTGATTAACTTATGTCTGGAAAATATGACTTACAAAAAAAAATGAGAAAGAGAATAATGCTTCTGTTTCGTCATTTAACAAAATCAAAGACACAAGTTCTATTTCGATAGGTACAATTATTGTTTGGCTTAAATGATTCGATCGATTACATTATTCTTTGAATTCGAGGCATTTCATTTGCAGATTTGTCAAATGAACCATATTCAAATGTCAGTGCTTCTCTTTTAAAGGATCCATCATCAAATCGATCATTGGCTCTCGCAATAATAATTTCAACATTTTCACCTTGAAATTCGCTTGAATTATGGCACAACCATCAAGATGAATTGTCAGATGATATTTTACGTAGATTACGTACCATTAATTCAAATCCAAATTTGCTAATTAATCCGGAAATCCACAACGAAGCTCTTATTTTGATTGAAGATATTTGTATGTCAATTATTGCAAATAAAGCTTTATCTCAGTTGGGAATGATAGCACCTAATCGTTCGGCGCAAGATTTATTCAACATGGAAATGCGGCGTGAATTATGTTATGATTGTGTTGAATTGGAGGCATTTGTGCGGTCAAATGTTCCAAAATTAAATATTGAGAAGAAGCGTGTATATGATACAATCTTGCATGCTGTTCGTAATGAAAGAGGTGCAATGTTTTTTAGATGCACCTGGTGGAACTGGAAAAACATTTTTGATTTCATTACTTCTAGGGTAGATACGATCAGTATCCCAAATTGGATTGGCACTCGCTTCTTCTGGAATTGCAGCAACTTTATTGGAAGGCGGTCGAACTGCACATTCTGCACTTAAATTGCCATCGAACATGCATGCTACTGAAACACCTACATGTAAAATTTCTAAGAATTCAGGCGTGGCAAAAGTTTTGCAGAAATGTAGTATAATCGTTTGGGAAGCGTTAGATAGAACGTTGCAAGATTTACGTGGGAATCAACGGATTTTTGGTGGTGCCTTGATATTGTTAGCAGGTGGTTTTCGCCAAACATTGTCTGTTATTCCTCGATCTACAGCTGCTGATGAATTGAAAGCGTGTTTGAAATCATCGTATTTGTGTAGGCATGTAAAAAACTAATCCTAACTAAAAATATTCGCGTTGAATAAGAGAATGATCAAACAGCAGCCGAATTTTCTAAACAGTTATTGGATATTGGAGATGGAAAATTACATGTTGATAATTCAACTGGCTTAGTAACACTACCAACCAATTTCTGTCGAATGACTCAATAAAAACAAGAATTGATTAAGTGTATTTCCAAATATAGCACAACAACTCAATAATCATAATTGGTTGAGTGAAAGGACAATTTTGGCTGGAAAAAATAAAAGACGTAAATGATATCAATGCAGACATTCTGAATAAAATACCAACTCAATTTTTTGCATACAAGTCCATCGACACAGTTATGAATCAAGATGATGTTGTGAATTATCCCACTGAATTTTTAAATTCTCTTGATTTGCCACCACATTATCTACCATTAAAAAAAAAAAAAAATCTCGGCTTTGCAATGATACGAGTACAATACTTGCAGTAAAAAGGTGGTTTTACAATGTGATCGAAGCAACAATTTTAAAAGGGAAATACAAAGGTGAAGTTGTCTTAATTCCGAGAATTCCAATGATTCCAACTTATTTATCATTCGATTTCAAACGTCTACAGTTTCCTATACGACTTGCTTTTATTATTACAATTAATAAGGTATAATGCCAATCTTTGGGAATATGTGGTATTAACTTAGAGGTTCCAGTATTTGCGCATGGTCAACTATATGTTGCATCTTCACGTGCAGGCAAGCCATCTGCCTTAATAATTTTAACAGATGGAAAAACGAAAAATATAGTATATCAAAAGGCACTAGAATAAAATGTATTAAAAATTGAACACAATACAAATAAAATTTGTTTGTATGTTGTATTGAATTAGTTATTTTATAGCACCCGGCGAAGCGGGTGTATTTAAGCTAGTATAAAATAAATTCTCTAACTTGTTGAACATTCTTATATCCGTCATCGACTGTATTCATTACAGAAATCAAAATTTCGGGATTTTGAAGTTTAAAAAGTGTGCGTGCTTCTCGTTTTGATTCTTTTTTCAAATCCACAATCAATGTTCTCTTCTTTTCAGAAGAAGAACTCACATCCACGGTTGCAAAAGCTTAAGTCACTTTTTAGCTTAATCTTGGCTTTAATTGACTTTAATGAGAAAGTAATTGACTTATGAATTAAAAAAAAATGATTCACGACCTACCAAGTGACTTATGAATTAAAAAAATTTAAGTCATGAGCAAGTAAGTGACTTAAGAATTAAAAAACATTTAATTCAAAAGTTACCTAGTGACTTATGAATTAAAAAAAATTTAATTCATAAGCTAATGGATAAATTCTGATTAAAAAATTATTAATTGGAAAATTTATAAGCTAGCATGATAATTTTTTGACACACAAAAAGCTTGAAATCTACTTTCGTTAATAATTAAATAATTATGTAGTCAAAACAAGCAACATTTCCAATTTACCAACTAGCTTATGAATTGATTTTTTTTTAAATTCATAAGTCACTTAGTAGCTTGTGAATTAATTTTTTATATCACTTAGTAGCTTATGAATTAATTTTTTTTAAAATCATAAGTCACTAACTAACTTATGAATTAATTTTTTTTTAATTCACAAATCATCTACAGACTTATGACTTATGGTTTTTTACTTGCGACTTATAGGTACTATAAGGCAAGTTATGCATTCGTAAAAAAAATCGAACTCGAGATTTTGATCAAAGTTGACATTACGATGATAGCGAAGATTAAAAAAGTGGGTCTCGCAATTCAGTCTGTCTGTCTGTCTGTCTGTTCGACTACAGGCTAAACGACTCGGCCGATTTTCTTTAAACTTGGTAGATATCATTTTTAATTTTTTCCCCCCACACGTTTTTTTCTTTTTTTTTTTAAGACCAAAAATAACGGTACCCCCCATACGAATTTTTTTCGAAATTTTATAAACATTTTTTTTCTCAAAAACTGTTCAACAGATTTTAAAAATAAAGATACAGAAAAATTTAATTTAATTAAATCTAGGTATTGGTTGAAAAAAAATTTCCGAAAAATGGTTATTGACGGTACCCCCCATGGAACCATTTTTTTTGTTTTTGATTTTCTCAAAAACGGTTCAACCGATTTTGATCATTTTTTTTGCTAAAGCTCCCTAAAAACATAAATAGAATTGTGTACTCAAATTTTCAAAAAAAATTTTTTTTGACTTTTAAAAAAAACTTCAAAATTTTTTTTTCAAAACTCAATATTTCGAAAACCCCATGCTAGATTTTTTTTTAACTTGATAAATAGAAGTTTCTCAATATAATCTACAAAATGTGAATTTTTTTTTTTATTTTACCGAAAAATAAAGGTACCTACCATACAAATGCTAAAAAATTAAAAAAAATGGTTTTCAAAAATCGTATTTTTCTCGAAAACGGCACCTAGAATTTTGATAAAATTTTTTTTCTTTCAATTAATTTTTACGATCTTTAATTTAATAAAAAAAAATTTTGAAATTAAGATATTACAGCTTGTACCTACCATAGAACCATTTTTAGAATTTTGAATTTCTCATTTTCCACATAACGGATCTTAATGAAAATTTTTATAGAGAAGCTTCTAAAAAGTCTAAAACACACTGCATTTCAAAACTTTAAAATAAATATTTTTTGAATTTTTGAAAAAAAAAAATCTATTTTTTTTTCTTTTTTTTTGAAAATTCGATATCTCCGAAACGGGTCAATATTTCTTTTCGTAAATTTAATTTTTATTCGAACAATAATAAAAACTTTAAATTAGCGTACCAAAATTTTTTCTTAAAAAGCTTTTAAAAGGTTTGTATATAAAAGCTTCTTTTAAAGAAACCACTACAAGGACTTATAATTTTTGTTCTTGCATAAATTCATATTTGCATAGCATTCTGTTACTACTAAAAGAATTTAAAAATTAATTTTATCCTTATGAACAATTTTCTCTAATAACATTCGTTTTTAAAATTCCCAGTCGATTACATAGGAGCAAGTTCGTGCGACCCAGTCTTGCATTTTATTTAATTCAAAAACTCGCAACCCTGCTCACATCTAGTACTAAACTAACGATTTAAGAAGCATTCGGAATGCTTCCGGCAACCAAGCGAAAACGCTATTAGTGAGTACTCTCACCTCCTGCTCAACAAAAGCAACAAAATAACCTTTCACAGAATAAAATATACAATAATGGGTCGAAATGCCAAAACTCCAACTGTGAGTTGTGACCTGTTCTGAAGAAGATCACAATTTCGATTGTTCTTGTGACTCTGACAAGCTGTGACTGTGATGGAGAATTCGAAAAAGTCACAGAATCAATTACACCTCTTCTTGTGACTTTGTGAGGTGTATCAGTGATGTTGAAGAGAATCGCGTGCTAAATCTTGTTTTTCATTACGCAATTAAAATTTTTAAAGATAAATTTGTAGTCCTAAAAATGCATACATATGTACATATATATTATATGAAGGTATCACATGAATTTCAGTTTAATTTGACCAGTTATTTTTGAGTTATCATGACAAACAATTTACAAAATGCAGTTTTAATTGCTAGCAAAATCAAATTCGATTTATGTCGATATTTTTTCAATAACTTTGGATACCGAAATAATTAGCTTATTCCTTAACAGAAATGTTAAAGGCAAAAGCGATTTATCAATACAAAAATATTTCAATATTCGGATTTATTTAATGACGATCGTTATATACGTATAATTTATGGAACTACATACGAGTATTTTATAATTTTTTTATGAATGCGATATAGAACATTCGACAAAAAATCCCAAATATAATAATAAACATCTCCAGCCGTATTAATAAAAACACACAATTTGCTCGTTAACACACGTTTTTTTCCAATACACGGATAATGAAATTATCCCTTTGATAAATTAATATATTAATAAAACTATCGTTTCTTCATTTTATCTATTCACTGAATAACAAAGAAAAATTGGCAGCACTTGCTTAAATTCTACTAAATATTTTAGTACTTTTTTAATTATTGAAAGCTGATATGTCAAACAAATTCGAAACGGTTATTTAATTCTTGTATCAAAGTTCAAATAAAAAATAGATATACCAGAAGAAAAAAAAAAGACTGAAAATTAGAGTTCTGGCAACAAGCTTAGTTAACACAATAGCGTATGGCAGCCATTACTTGGACACTTAGTGTAATGTGTATTATTAAATAAAATGTTTCTTCAAATTTGACGAGCAAGTTAAAGATATCCATTTTCTTTCTTCGTGACCTTTTATTTAATTAAATAATGTTTATCCTCAAGTGGTCAGTTTATTAATTATCAAACCATATCTACGTAAACAAAACTCAACGATTAAATATATTATACATACAGTAATCCCCGCTTAGTTGCACCTCGCTTAATTGAACATCCCGCTTAATTGACCTAAAAATTTGCATTGCAAAATTTCCCGTATTAGTAGCATAGCTTTTTAGATGGTTAATTGAACCCCGCTTAATTGAATTACTCGGTTAATTGAACTTTAAAATATGCACCCGAAAAAAAAAATATATGGACATTTTTCGGATAATTGGACGTACAATAAATTTGAATGAAACAAATATTAGAAATATTTTATTACTTAACCTACGTCTGAAGTGGTTTTTTAAAAGACAGGTATTATTCAAGATGAAGAGCAGCCGGAATATGATATCGTGGTCATAGACAACATACTTAAGTACAATGGTTAAAGAAAAAGAAGAAGTTGAAGCCATAGTACCATCGACTTACCACTAAATAAATTTACAGTTGAGCTGAAAAACAAGAAGACATTGTTCAAAACAAAACAATCAATCAAAATCAAATCACAAATTTTTTCAAACCAATGTATGCAAATAACCATTATGAGCCTATTGTATTTATTATTTTTGTCTATCCTTTTCGAAGCTAACAGTGACTTTTTTTTAAGAATAATTTATTTCTGTTTCATAGTTTTAATTATGTATGTATTAGGGTGGGTCAAAAAAATCAAGTATCTTTTTTTTTGGATCCGACACATGAAAACTAGTTCAAGTTTGAATCATTTTGTATCAATACTTATTAAATTATAAAATTTCATATGGTGAAATAGAATTTTTTTTTCTGCTGACATGTTAAATTATATTTCTTAAATAAAAACCTTCTTTTCCTGAAATAGAACATGAACTATCTTAAAATTCAAAAATTAACTGGGTAAATTGGAAATATTTATTGAAAAACTACTAAAATCAGTAGGCATTGGAATTCTACTGCGAATATCTTTTGAATGGCTAGAGTAATTGATTAACTACAGAGATCTTTTTTGTAGACCGTTCAATTTCCTATAGAAATAATTGAAACTTATTTGACAATAATTATTTTTTATTAAATTACAAAATTCAAAACAAAAAAGTTATTTTCCTTAAAATACTTCAATCTTTGACGTTGAATATCTTTTAAATGGTTGGATTAATGAAAAAAGTATATTAGACCATTTTTGTAGAGCGTTCAATTTCCTATAAATATTGACTATGCGATTGGTTAAACGATCTATTGTTGATAAGATATGACCATTTTTATATGATACTAAATTGAAAATGGAAAACTATGATGAGCATAATCTTCCCGTCAATATTAAGAGCTATTATTTGGTAAGTACTTTCTAGAGGTACCTAGGAACTTGTTTTCATGTGTCGGATCCAAAAATATGTATGTATGTTTATTTTTTAAATAAAACGTGTTCAAATATTTTTGTGTGTGTATTCTTTTTCAGTTTTTTCAAGGTTTTCGTAAGTTGAAAATGAAATGTTCATAGTAAATTTCTGGGATGAATATTTTAATTTTTAGTTGACCGACTCGTGCAATTATACGGGTTTCGTTTAATTGAACAGGTCAGTCAATTAAGCGGGGTTTCGTTAATTGAACCACCCGGATAATTGACCGAAAAATCTGACAAAATGGTCAGTGCAATTAAGCGGGGAATACTGTATATACAAAAAAATATTTGAATTTATTTTCAAAATAAATTATTTGAATTTGAAAATTCAAATAATTAAACATCATTTTGTTTAAAACAAATTTTCAAACAAATTAAAAAATAAAAAACAAAAGAGATACTCGTAAGATATATAAAACAAAAAGAAAAAGATTTTAAACATCTTTTAAACTTTTTGAAAAAACACGGAAACCAAAAAAGAACAAACAAATAAAAAATATTTGTAATTTTTAAAGTTGTAAGTATACTCTTTTAGAATTTTGATGTATTTAATATATATGTATGTATATATGTTTTAAATTATTTTTCAATTAATAAATAGGTCTGAAGAAGGGTGTAACCACACCCGAAACGTCACAACATAAAAAAACTAAACAAAATATTGACCTAAAGCCCACTTGAGGATAAACATTATTTAGTTAAAGATATCCGCTCGTTAATCACCAAAATCGGTGAGATAAGTTATCCTCTCATTGTCAAACGTCATTTAAGACAAACACATATTTATTAGTAAGAATTATAAGTTAAAATACGTGTTAAAGTTGTTTCGCCTTTATTGTGTGCTTATTAATAGGGCTGCTCTTATTTAATGAATGAAATAATAATATTACTGATTTTTTTCGCAGACTTAAAATGGAGTATGACGTTTTCAATGAAACATCAAAACATCTTCAGCCCTATTAATAAGCACAAAATACAGGCGAAACAATTTAAACACGTATTTTAACTTATAATTCTTAATAATAAATGTGTGTTACTCTTAAATGACGTTTGATAATGAGAGGATAATTTATTTCACCGATTTTGGTGATTAACGAGCGGATATCTTCAACTTGCTTGTCAAATTTGACAGAAATATTTTATTTAATAATACAAATTCCACTAAATATCCAAGTAATGCCTGCCATACGTTATTGTGTTAACTAATTGTCGCCAGAACTCAAATTTTCAGTCATTTTTTTTCTTTTCTCGCATATCTATTTTTTTTACAAATAAATTTGAACTTTCACACAAAAATTAAATAACCGTTTAGAATTTGTTTGACAACAAAAATTATTTTGTATGTCTGAGATGACATGTCGGCTTTCAATAATGAAAAAAGTACTAGAATATTTAGTAGAATTGAAGGAAGTGCTGCCAGAAACGATAGTTTTATTAATATTTTAATTTATCAAAGGGATAATTTCATTATTTGTGTGTTGGAAAAAACATGTGTTAACAAGCAAATTGTGTGTTTTTATTAATACGGCTGCTTGAATCAAAGTTAGAAAAAAAAAACTATTAATTCAACGCACTTGATCTTACAATTTAATCGAAATTAATAAAATAAACAAAAAATATTATTAAACTCACTTGAAAGGTTTGCGTCCACGTTGTTTTGTAATTTTATCGAAATGATTTTTAAGAAAATTCGCTCGCAATATTGCACGTTCGCTATGTTTAGCTGTTATTATCAGGATGTCGTCCATATTCGAACTGGTTACACAGTTATCTGAAATTTCAAAAATAAATTCTATCTTGGTTAAAAATCAATTCAGGTAAAGGTTGTTTTTGTTATCGATAAGAAAAAATATATGGTGATAATAAAGTATTGACTTGGGCTACTCTTGTAATCTCATCCACCTTAAAGAGGACTTAACATTGCGTGAAACGCAAACACCACCCTCTCAAGAGTTCTTATTATATTTGCCTTAAAGATATCCTTTTTTCAGATTGTCTTGTGTTCGTTTATTTAAATTTGTTTTCGAGCTAATATAGTTATGTTATCTGCAAGATACGAGCGCGAGCGGTTGTATTCTATTTTTAAAGAGAATTATAAGCGTCTCTCCCACAATAAATGATTACAACAGAACTGCTTGAGGATGAGAATCAGTCATGTCGGAGTGTTTTGGTTCTTGGGACTACGGGCTATGTGTTCTTTTGCTTAAGAAAAGGGGAAAACGGACAACTTGTCTGTTGAAATTATTAATATTGTCCTTGAGAATACACCGCCTTCGTTTGATGGTTTTTTTTTTTTTTTCAAAATGCGACCAAAAAGTCATATTGTCAGTGCGCTTAAAGAAAGAAAGAATTCAAGAAGTTGATGAGCAATTGTCTGGCAAAAAGCGACATGGATACATAATTTCATGGCAAAATGTAAGCAAAACGATCGTTTTGAAATGTCGCGACGGATGTTTTGTTTTAGTGGCAACTGGCACTACTTGGTGAATCTGGTAGCAATATGATATGAAGATGACAAGAACAAAATGAAAACAAAAACATAGAAGTTTAAAATAAGATCTTCTCTGGACTGACTTAATGACTTAAATGGTATTCTATCCCATATGCATTATGAGAATTAAGATAGACGGGTGGCAATAAATAATTTAAGAAATCGTGAAAAGGAATAAATTTGTTCCAATAAAACTTTATTGAATACATAATTCTTGTTTTGGCATACATTTTAAATTGCGGCGAACTGTCTGGTCTGGGAATATTCCGAATAAATTATAATACGTGACGAAAACAAATATTTTTACATACCTACTACATATCATATTCTAAAAAATATAAAATTACTCGTTGAAAAATAAACAAAATTAATTTTGCTAGCAAAAAAGGTGATAAAGTCAGTTTTAAGATTCTTTAGTTTTTTTTTTAACTTTTTAGAAGCTACCGTTTAAATTTTCTTATTCAAATCCGGTATGCTAATATTGAGAAAGTAAAAACAAAAATAATTGTTTTGTACTGTCAGTAATGTCTTAATTAATTTTTTTTACTAAATAGATCGTGAAAATAAACCGGAACAGAAAAAATTTTATCAAAATTCTGGTTCTATTTTCGAAAACCATGTTTTAATATTTGGATGGTGGAGACAATATATTTTTAGATAAAAGAAATTTTTTATTTTCAACATTTTGTAGGTATCTAATAGATATTAAAAGTCTGTTAATTGTCAAGCGTCTAAAAAATCGAGCGAGTTTCGGAATATTGAGAATTCAACAATAAAATTTTGATTCTTTTTTAAATCCAAAATATTATTTTTCGAAAAATTTTATACAAAATACCATTCAAACTTTTAAGACGTTTTAGAAAAACAAAGTTATAGTTGTACCGTTTGTGAGAAATACATAAACATAAAATATGGTTCTATGGGAGGTACCATCGGAAACCATTTATTGGGAATAATTTGTCAGCCATTAACTATTTTCTACTTGATGAGATATTTTGGATTTTCTAATTGCGATATACACATGTACTGCAGGGCAAGGTTTACATTTGGAAAATAATCAAACTTGATCGAACTTTCGGCTACCGACTTTGTTTGTTTTGTTTTTCAAACCAGATCTAAACCAGAATCAGAATTTGGTTAATATCACAGAAAATCAGGCGGCTGTTCAAGCTATTAATTCTAGTACATCATCCTCAAAATTGGTCCAGCAATTCCGGAATAAATTTGCCTGCCTGAATATATACCTCAGTGTCTCTCATATCTGATGGGTTCCAGGTCATAGTGGCATTGATGGGAGTTAGCACGCAGACGAATTGATCAGTCAGGAATCAGCCCTTAATGACTCACTTGTGGAGTCAACATTCCGTTCGAAGTTACGAAAGGTAATATGGTATCAAATTGGCGAACTCCAGCGATAATTGGGCTAGACTGCTAGTGGCCGCCATTTTTACCTGCCTGTCTTCCTTATGATAGAGAAAATGAAAAATGTGCGTTTTGCAATACCGGCTGTATGTACCTCGACCTAGAGGCTAAGCTGCTGCAGCTATTTTCTTTAAACTTGGTACTTATAGGTCTTCGGTGATTCCGGAACAGCACCTTTCATATATAGCCATTATGCAAAATCTTATTTCCCTCGAAAACCACTTTAACGATTTTGATGAATCAATTATGTGTACTATTATAGCCAAGTTTATACGTTTTGGTAAGAAATAAGAAATATATGTTAGTAAGGGTACCTGTCATATAACGTTTTTTTGTTTTTTATTTTCGACTTTCAAATTCTTCAAATTTTAAGCATTTAAACATTTTTTCCTAAAAAATCCACGTATTTATATTTATACACAATTTTTCAATTCCAAAATACTTGTTTTTGGGAAAACATAGTATTTTTTAAGATTTTGTTATTTAAGCCTAGTACTCACCTAGCGTGAAATGAAAAATTAATACGTTCCAAATTACACGCGAAGAATAAAAATGAAAATAGAATAAACTTTTCCACGTGAATTTTTGATACTCACTTTGAATGAAACAAAAATGACAATTATTTTTAAACTGATTCGTTATTTCTGTTTATAAATTTTCAATTTTTTGTTTTGAAACAAAATATTCAAATCAACTGACAAATGTCACAGTTTTCAACGTTGCCTTAAACTTTTTCCTGATGGTTGTACATTGAGAAATGAAAATCATAGCGTGGAAAAATTGGTGGAACATATTTGTTTTTCCAATCCACATTTTAGTATACTCACCTCGCGTTGCGGATTTCATGCCAGTGAACCAGCAGTCACTTTTATATGAAATTTTCATTTTCACTTGAACTGAGTACTAGGCTTATTAAAATTTAAAAATGCTACTACAAGTTTAAAAAAAATCGACCCAGATTTAAGGCCTGTAGTCGAACAGAATTGTAAGACCCACTTTTTCTTTTGGCCATTAAGTCAAGTCTGATCAAAATCTCGAGCTCAATTTTTTTACGAAAGCATTACCTACATACATATGTATTGTATATTGTATGTGTATATCGCAAGTAAAAATATCTGCTCCGATATTTTCATTTTTCAAGTTTCACTTTAGGTAATTACCAGACAGTTATTAATTATGGATCGATATGCTCTAGAAATAGTGAAAATGATTTAAATATTGCGAAATGCATTTGTAATTTTTTACACAAAATAATTCCAAGTGATGAGGTTCATATCTATTTATCTGCGTAGGTTAAAAAATAAAACTACCGCATCTTGTGTGCTAAGAATCCAACAATAACAGTAGAACAGAATCTTCATCCACAAACAATGACAGATTGGTGCGATTTTGGGCTATCCAAATTTCATTATTGAATTATAGGTGTTATTCGTGTTATTCCTTTTTCAAGATCCACAAATTTTGGTCGAGTCCGAATGGCTAAGATAAAAAGAATTCTTCGTGACAGAAAATACTATTCGAGGATTTGCTAATTTATGGAAAGAGATACTTCCCGTTTCTAAGGTGGCAGAGACTGGGAATCGAATTCACTACCTCACTTCTATCTCCCTCTGCACCTCTTCGAAAGCAACTTAAGATTTGAGAAGAGGTTTTGGGGACTTTGAAATGATACGATGATTAATAATTTTTGATTTTTGAGATTGGTTGGCGTTTTATTGACTAGATTTCCATTATAAGTTTAAACTGCGACAGGTCTTTCCGGATCAAATATATTACATCCTTGAGTCGTACCTCGAAGATAGGCTATTTCGAGTTAAGCAAGGGAGGGAATATTCGGATTTTAAGGAAATCAATGCTGGTGTTCCCCAGGGAAGTGTTCTCGGTCCGATTCTGTTCGTACTATACACTGGCGATATTCCTCAAGAAGAAGATACCATAATAGGTATAATGAAGCAAAGTACCTAGGAATGACACTAGACGCTAAGCTTAAATGGAAAACTCACGTTAAAAAGAAACGAGATCAACTTGAAAATAAATTACGTGAAATGAATTGGCTTATTGGAAGATATTCCAAACTCAGCATCTACAATAAATTGCTTATCTATAAGCAAGTGATAAAACCAGTATGGACATACGGTATACAACTTTGGGGTTGTACTAAACCAAGCAATAGACAAATAATACAATCTTTTCAGAGTAAAGTTCTCAGAGAAATCGTTAATGCTCCGTGGTACATTAGAAACAGTGATTTACACAGAGACTTACGATTGCCAACTGTTGAAGATGAAATAGCAGTTTTCGCTAGGAAGCTACGAACTCACTTAAACAACAATAGCAATGGAATTATTCGACAAACAATTAATGAGACAAACCTTGTGCGCCGACTTCAAAGAACGAGATCGTTCGACCTAGCGCCATAAGGAGTATCCGCTTTCAAATGTGGTATCCGCAGGTCCTCTCAGTGGGGAGCTTCCTGCCAAACGTGATTATAATATATGTATAATGAAATTAAAACTACTTGATAAGGTAACTTAGTTGTAGTCGCAAGAACAAAAGGGAGGTGTTTTTTAGTGAGTAAAAATCTCACACTACTATGAGTACCGGGCTCATAGTGTCTATGAAGATTCCTTCACCTACCCACGAAAAAAAAAAAAAAAAAAAAAATTATTTTAAAAATTTTGTAAAGCCAGATATTATAAATATTGTGGTGCAACAGCTCGAAGAGAACCAGTACCTAGTGACTTACAACTCTCAATCATTCCTGTGTGCGGATCACCAGGATTGGAGGGGAATTACGATTCCAAACGACTAATAAGCAGCAGTTTTCAAGACAAGAGATACTCTTAGAGGATTTTTCAATTTCTCGTAAGAGGTAGTACACCCCTAAAAAAAACTTATTTGCAGCGGTTGAGAATCGAACCCAGGACCTTCTGCATGACAGTCCAACACACTAACCATCAGAGGCGGATCGTGAATTTGTGGGGCCCTGGGCTGAAACTATTTAGGGGCCTACCTACGTACTTAACTAATAGCCATGTCAAAAAGCTGTGTCTATAGTGATATATTATTATTATATATTCTTTATTGCACAAAAAAAAAACATAAATGTTACTTAAATCCACGCAAGTATTAGTTATGCAAACGGCGACCTTATTGCTGTGGTAGCAATCTCTTCCAGGCAACCTTTGGGTGAGAGTGAAAACGAAATAAAGATATACTCGTATATAAGAATATAAAAAAACAATAAAAACATTTTATTTATTTATTATGAATTAGTAAATGAAATTGGCAGATTATGTGTATGACATGTTATATAAATTATAATTTATAAATCAACCTTTCTGCATTTCTGTGCTGCAAATTCTTTAATTTGGTCATCACATTGCAAGTGTTTTGTTAGATCACAATTTATCGAAAGAAGTGATAAATTATTTAGTCGATTGTTCGACATTGTTATTGTTGTCCTGTATTTATTTTCTACATAGGCCATCTTTGAGAAAGAGCGCTCTGCTTCACAGCTAGTAATTGGCAAAGTTAAAAAAAATCTTGAAAATGGTATAGCGTTAGGGAACACGTTAATAAGTTCATTTTCATACATGGGCTTAAAAATGTCACTGGAAGAGGTGTACGATTCTGGCTTAGATTGGAGTAAGTACGATTTTAATTGAATGCACTCATTCACTAAATGCTCGTCTATGTCTTCTGGACAATAATCAATAATATGACGCGCACTTTCCAAATCTATGTTTTCGCTATTTTTGTTTTCAAATCCATTAAAAATTTGAATTTTTTGCTATATGTCTCTTTCTATTGATATATATGACACAGTGACATTAGCAAACCTTATTAAAATTACTCTAATTAAAAAAAATACTTTGCACAACTGTTTTTTTGCTCATAATTACACCATCCTATCAAATTTCACCTAATTTGGTCCAGTAGTTTCGGAGCAAATTAGCTGTGACAGACAGACGGGCGCACGAGTGATCATATAAGGGTTTCGTTTTTCATTTTTTTGTACAGAACCCTAAAAATACCATAAAGAAGAAAAACATGATTTATAAATATTTTTACTTACCAAATAAAAGCAAGAAATCTTGTATTAATAAACAAATGTTACTTATTTAAAAATAACTTTTAAGTTATCACTTACTCATTAGTAAACTGACTCATTAAACACAGTTCTAACAATTAACACAGTCAGTTTGTCACTTTTATGACGAGAACAGAAGTGCGGTAGAAAAAACAAAATCACGTCAGGCGTTACGTTAAGCAGCGCGGCGGGAAGTCCCTCGTAAGAGTAGTTAAAAATACCTTCAATTGAATGCACCCCACTGAAGATTTCAGATCATGCAAAGTATCTTGGTGTGATTTTAGATAGGAAATTAAATTGGAGTCTTAACACTAAGGAAAGAGCAAAAAAAGGAATGATTGCATTCTACTCCTGTAACAGAATCTTTGGGAAATCCTGGGGACCTAGCCCAAAAATTATCAGGTGGATGTATTTGGCGATAATCAGACCAATACTAACTTATGGTAATTTGGTATGGTGGAATGCAACGGAAAAATGGCACGAACCTCAAAACTCTGACAAAAGTACAGAGACTTGCGTGCATTGGAATTACAGGTACCATGAGATCCACACCAACAGCAGGGTTAGAGGCGATACTCAACCTGATACCCCTAGACCTTTTCATACAAGAATCCGCAGCATATAGCGCCTTAAGGCTAAGCCAGACTAATACCTGGAAAAACAGTGCAATAGGACATGCTCAAATTCTTCAGAAATATTTGCGTGATGGTATCATTACAGATTATACAACACCCGAACTTGACTTTTATAAACCATTCCAAACTGCCTTTCCAAGCAGAGAAGAATGGCTGAACAACCAACCCTACGCCAGTGAATCCGCAATAGCAATCTATACTGATGGCTCCAAAATGGACACATGTGTTGGTGCAGGCTTTTTCTCAGAACCTCTTGAGCTAAACAACTCACTTAAGCTCCCAGATCATAGCAGTGTCTTCCTAGCGGAGGTCCTGACAGTGACAACAGCTGCTAGACAGGTATCAATGATGGCGATACCACAGGCTAATATCACCTTTTACATTGACAGCCAAGCGGCAATAAAAGCGATTTCTGCCACTGTGATAAAATCGAAGCTTGTCTCTTGCTGTCGCGAAGAGCTTAAGGTTCTTGGCACGTAGCACAATATTAGACTCTGCTGGGTACCGGGGCACAGCTACATACCAGGTAATGAAAATGCTGATGAGTTGGCAAGACAGATGGTAAGTATCCCACTCTGCAACATTAAACAGAAAATTTCAGATTTAATCCTAAAGAAATCTAGTGAAAGGTGGAGTCTACTTGATACCTTGATACCACTAGGAAAGTATGGCCTTGCTTTAACAAGCAGAGGACTGACAAAATTATGCAACTTAGTAAGAAGTCCCTTCGCTCTCTTACGAACATAATCACCGGACATAATTTACTAAAATATCATAAATTTAAAATGAAACTAAGTACAGATGACCTATGAAGAGGATATGGTGATGAAGAGGTACATGAAGACACATCACACTTTCTCTGTCATTGCCCGTCACTATGCCACCAAAGAAGGAAATGGCTTGGTAGTTACTTCTTTGACAATTTTGAAGATCTTTCTAATATTCAGGAATTCACATACTTCGTCAATGAATTAAAATGGCTTGACTGATTAACAGAACACACAGGTTCTTATCAGAAAAGAGTGATTACACTCACGGGTAACACAATGGATCTACATTGATATAAGTGTGACGATAGTTACATCAATATGTCAGCCCAACAACCTAACCTAACCTAAGAGTAGAAAAAATACACCGATCAAAAACAAACGACGGGGAATCCCCGTTCCGTTCCATAGACGCGCACATACACTATTCGGCATCAAACTAAGCACGATTTTAGAGAGAGAGAGAGTAAGTTCGAGCAGCGCTTTTTCCAGGTAGAAGCGACGCGCGAATTTACTCTCTCTCTCTCTAAAATAGTGCCATCTAGCTTGCCGGGGACTATACATTAGTAGATTGATCTCAGGGTTGCCATTGCCAACCTTATGATAGGTTTTTTAATTTTAATTTTTTTTAAATTCAAATTAACGCCTATTGTTTTCAACGGGGTCTAGGGGCCCCTTGTGACCTCGGGGCCCTGGGCTGCAGCCCATACAGCCCTTAGGTAGATCCGGCCCTGCTAACCATTATGCCAAAGGGTACTACAAAAAGCCAGATATTTTACTATTGTTAGCACAGGATAATTAGACAAGAAAGACGTATGACACTGATAAAATTATTAAAAGGATACAAATTTATTGGCAGAAATGTTCAGAGCAGTACACTTAAATATTACGAGAATGTTTAGTTCCTAAAAAATCCGAGTTGAGTAATCTTACACCATCTTGAAAAAACCGCTGGTAACTATATTGAATTTGTATGGTTTGGTTAATGCTCGAAAAACTAATTTTCCTTAAGATGAGGATTCAAGTGTCAAATTGACCGATTTCAAGTGTCAAATTAAATTAATTAGATGTGTTTTACAACAATTATTTGAAGACAACTTGCAAAATCTTTTTTTCCAAATCTATCCAGTAAGAGATTTAACCGCTTAAATCGTTACATTATCGAATTCTTGAGCTTCTATTGCTTTTTTTTTCGGAAAAGTCCAAATTTTGCAAAAAAAAAAAAAACAGATGGTGTACTTATACACCAATATTGATTTTGAGCGTTTATCGAAAAGTTTTCGTTTCACATTCCAAACGCTACAAAGACCCAATTTCTAATACGAAAACTAAATATTTAAGTTCAATTTAGACCCTTATATTCTACTTTCTGTTCTGCGTAAGTTATCACATTTTTTTCATTTCAACAAATGCCACCAAATTATTTAAACGCACGCCTAATTCGTAGATTTATGTTACTACCCTCACATTCGATACGGAAGAATACATTATTTTAAATAATATTAAATCATAGGCAACATCATAATTAAACCACCGAGAAAATCATCTAAGAGAGATTATGAACTTAACAGAGCATTTAATTTAAATGATAAAAAACGATCTAATAAATGATTTGTGAGAACTTAGTTATAAATGAGTATTAATTTCAAAATAAAAAAAAATACAACGAAAACCCTTACTAATTTTTCACTAGGTATAAACTTCATTATTAATTGCCCCAATGTAGGGTGAAATGCAATACTCGCTATTTAAAAACAAGAACACAACAAAAAAACACATAGATACGACTTCACTTGGTCACCTTTTAACTTTGGCATATTTCCAGAATTTTTCTTAATCATCCCACAACAACCACAGCGACTCATTTATTATTGTTAACACATTTTTCTTACAAACTCGCACAATCCAAAATTCAATCGAATCGAATTGAATTCACGCACTTTCGTGTAGCTTATTTGTTGTTAGAGGAAATAAAAAATAGTCAATTGGTTTCTCAATTTTTCGTATAGACAATCCGATCGAAGATATCCGTCAAATGGAAGGAACTATATCAACCGCATATCCCAAACCGATCTTTATGGCCACTAAATTGCTACTACTTCGGCTGCTCCCACTATTTCCGTGGAAACAAAAATGTGCGCCCTCTCCTTGTTGTGGTTATTGTGGTCTTTTCTTTTATTTTTGTTGCACATCAGAAGCAGCTAAAGCCAAGTCACTTCAAAAATCCGTCGTCTTCGTCGTCGTCGGAAGAAAGCCAGATGCAGTGAATATAAGTTTTTTTTTTATTTTCACTTTTTAGACGTTTTGCTTTTTTTTGAAATTTTAAAAATAAAAAAAAGAAAACAAAAACCATCACCACCAGCATCAACCCCAAAAAGAAAACATTTTTGAATATATGTAAATGGCGCCCAACGGATCAACGCATGCAAGGAGATCCAGATCCAGACACTGGCTGTTCTGGAGTAGCTCCTGTTCGATCCGAGGGCGGCAATAAGACCCAATCAAACGCAAATAACGATGCGAATATTCGAAGACGGAAAATTTTATAAGAATTCCCTTTTGGCAAGATCACCGCGCTCGATCGCGATCTTACAGCTTTTTTGTTTGCAATTTGTTCGCAGTAGTTGTACGAGTACTTTGAGTTCACTTTGGGACATCTGCTAAGTGTTATGCCTTTGACCGAAAATAAAAAGACTCCCATCTGCCAGCAACTAGAAACCCAGCTATGAAAATGAAGACAACTTGCATCTTGAGATTGGTTGTGATTGCTGATGCTGATTCATTACAAAGAACGTGATCGCAATCCGTGACGCTCGAGCTAAAGCTGAAGCTAATGGTGATGGTAGTTGATGTTGATTCAAAGATGATTCCCACTGGCTGATGTGTTATTTCATTTCGAGGGTGTGTTGTTGGCATATCGATTGCAAATATAATTCAAAATGTCTAAAAGTTCAAGGACCTGTGAAGATCGTCAGTCGATCGTCGTCGTCAAAGTTTCTTTATTTTTAGGAATCGAAGAGATAAGACAAAGAACTTTTCCTTTGCCTTAAATACAAAATAAAATACTTTAAATGTAGGACACCGCGATTTTCTTGAGAATATCAGCGCGACAGACAGACACTTACTTGAGTGGTTTTCGCTAGACCGGCAATTAGCAAACTGATGAGAGTTGAAAAATTGAAATTGATTAAGGAATTCGTTAAAGTTTCATTTGAGTTTTTTTCTTTTTTTTCTAAATTGACGGGACGAGGTTTGAAATTAATTAAATCATCTCTTAATGGCCGTCATGTTGATAATATTTGTTATGTGTGTTTAAAAAACCCACTCTCAGTTCTCCGTCAGTTTAATGTTTTTTATGTTGCGATCGGTTAAATTCCTTTCCTTATAGTTTCATAACTTCGTGATACTATAACGTCTGCTTGTACACTTGCATACACACACACGCACACATTCATGACAAAATTAAAGATACTGCCTGAAATGTATGAAAAAAATTAAACAAATTATCAATTGAAGATGTGAAGACATAGTTTTTTGATTTTTTGGGATGGCCATCATCATTAACGAAAAAAAATTGTTCACTGATTTCTGGTCGAGCTGTCCGATTCATATTTTTTCAGTTTTAATCATTTACGATGGGAAACAGTGAAGTTGATTTTGGTTCCCGCATTAACTCTTCCAGAGACAATCCTTTAATTTTTGTGCTCTCAGATTGCCTTCAAGAATAAGGGTCTTCTTCAGGCAGCACGAGTGACCAGTGACCAGCATTCAATTGGTGACCGTGTGCACCAATGCAGACATTAAAATACAATAATTGTCAACTTCCGGAAAGTTAAACGATTTAAAAGAGGGAGAAACCAGTAAATACTTAAGTAGAGGGTGTATACGGTTGGTTTCTAGATACGCTAAACGATTTGCGTGGACAGTGGAGATACTTCCGGTTATGTTGACGTTATTTTTCTTCATTTATAGGCATTATACCATGAAAATAGTTTGGAGTTTTCCTTTTATTTTTAAAAACTAACAAAAATTGTTAAACATTTTGGGAATATGTTGAATTTATGTTTGCCTTACAGTCGAGTCGGAATGGCCGAAGAAAGATCGATACTTTAATCTCTTTATCATTAATAAGAACAAACTGTGAATATTTCAGCGAAATTGGATAATTAATCATTTCAAATAAAGCCAACAAATATTAATCGTATGTAAAAATGTGTGATGTTTAAAGTTGTAAAAAATATAGTTTTAAACAACCTTTTCATATGCATTTTTAACCGTAAGTTGAAAAAGACTGTTATTTAATAAAAATGAATTTTCCTAAAATTTAAAATGGCGCCCAACGTCAATGGGATAGATTTACAAAAAGAGTAGTCTTTTAATAAGGATCCCTCTTAATTAAATTTGAATTTTTACCATAAATCAGATCGTAGTTTTGACATAAAGGTTTTTTTTGGATATTCGTACTTCTGATTCGATCAAGCTTTGCTTTCTCCTGAAGATTCTTCATCTTAAATGTCGTTAATTTACCCTCAAACTTTCTGTACGTTGTGCAACATCTTAAACGGTATGTGAGTTTCCTCTTGGTCGAAATCCTTACGGGTAACACTGGGTAACACGGAAATTCATCTTTCGAAGGTGTCACAATTAAGTGGCTCATCTCTTTTGTGATATTTATAATCTTGCCAATACTAAACAAAAAATTTCTGAATTTGTACGAATGGAAAGATGTCTCGATCGTAATACTAAAAGAAAATACGTCTTGAATCCAGAATGGTTCAGGTAGGCAATCCGTACCTCATTTTATTCTTAATCCCTTTCCATTTCATATCCTTTCATCTATCTCATTTACACCCCTGGGAGCTTAATTTCTCTATTGGGATTCAATTGAGGTTGCCTTCAGATAAGTGAAAAAATAGTTCACGAGGTTTCACCTCGTCGTCGTGGTGGGGGGGCTTACGTCTATTCTCTCGCTGCTCGTTCAGCTAAGAGATTTAGACAACTAAGAAAACCCAAGGGAGTAGTAGGGTCAAAACGGGTATGTGTTGGTGAAATCTCCGGCTACTTACGTTGCTGGAGATTTTTAAGCTATTCTCCAGGTTTTGAAGGGTCTACCAAGGAGGTCTAGGGTGAAAATGGTAAGGTATTTGGTTACTCGTGCTCGGGCTCTGGGAGGATTGACTATTGGTAGTGTATTGCTACTGAACCACACATCGGACCATGGCATCAAGCGTAAGTCCAAGATTACGGGTTGTGGTGGCATACCTGTCCGAGTGCAGCTTGCGTAATTCCCACGAAAATAATGGGTGGCGGGGAGCATAAGGCCATGGTTGTTGGATGGTGGTGCAAGTGGTTAATGCATGGATAATGGTCTTGACTTTCGGGGCTCGTCCACTTGTGGCTGAAGCAGGTGGGAGAGTATCGAATCTGATAGTTTAAGGAATGTCCGAGACTCGAAGGATTCGTGACTGGTATTTCAGCTATCTGAAGCGTAATTCCGTGATTCTTGAATGGGTGGTGCTGATGGAGTTTTAATGTTACTCTTCGAGTTCAAATCGCTGAGGAATATCCGAGGTTCGAGGAGCTCGTCGAGTGGATTGCTACTACCAGATGGTAATTCCATGATTCAGAATGGGCGGTGGCTGATGGAGTTGTATGCTATTCCGAGTTTTCGTTATTGGAAGTGCTACTATCGAAGATTCTTTACTCTCCAAGATCCTATTGACCTCCTCGCGGTGCCTGTGGATAGGTTACTATGTACGTAAGTATGTAGTAACTGAACCAACTAGATAGGATCTAGGGTTGTCTTCCCTAGTTTAGGTAAGGAGATAAACAAAGATTAGGAGTATCTTTCCTAATCACTATAATGTAAATGATGGAGGCACACTGGTGGTTGGTAACTGTCCCTACCTGCCACCAGGTAGGAATATACTTAGTATAATCCGGATCTCCTGTGGATAAGTGCCATACTGCTGGGTTTGTGTGTTCTAGTTTGCTGAAAGTGATAAAAGATTAGGAGTATCTTTCCTAATTGCTAAAGTAATGAAGATTAGGAATGTCTTCTTCCTAATTTGCTGAAATGTATTAATGTGCTTCCTACTGTCCCTATCTAATAAGACGGGAGTTAATCTCTTGGTTCCAATGTACTCCTCATGGTTCCTGTGTGATTAGTATGAAATCATTATTGGTTCATTAAGGCAAATAAAAGACTAGGAGTATCTTTCCTAGTTTGCCGATTTAAGGTAGATAAAAGACCAAAGGAACTAACACTGGTTGTTGGTCACTACCTCTACTAACTTTTGGTATGTGTTTCTTAAAGGGTAGACAGGCCCAGGGTTTTGCAGAAGCCCATCTGTAAGTAACCTCGGTTGCGAAGCTCCACCGGAAGCTATATTCTGGTACCATGGGAGATAGTTGCCCATTGAGTTTCACTCAATTGCTATCGGTGAGGTAGGCCCCCTAGTGGGAGTATCATGGTGGTTGTGGTTTATTCCGAATGCGGAGACATATGGTTTTCAAGCGTGCTTGAATTCAAGAGGTGTTAGATAGACCTCGCTTCAAAGCAAGAAGTGTGCACATGCTGCAACATGTCACAAATTGCCACTGAACAGCTTCGGCTGACTCGGGGTTAATGGTCAGGACTTAATCTGACCCTGATGAAGGTATGCCTTCCGTGGAATTGAGCTATATACAAGCAGGTGTCCACGTTAAACGAAATTTCGGTTATGTGGCTGAAGACTTTATAGATGGATCTTGGTTAGGGGTGGAGGTAGGGCTGGTGAGGTCTTCGGCTGGGTGCCTAGCCGACTAGTCTCCGTCTACTTGCGTGGTTGGGGACTTTTAAGGTTTAATTGGGTTATAACGAGGAGTTAACTGGTGAGGTCTCCGGCTGCTTACTTGGCTGGAGACTTTTAAGGTTATTTAAGGTTTAAAAGGGTTTCTTATTTGTAGTAGCAAATAAAAGGGGGATCGTCATCCTCGTTCTTTAGAACAAAGACTAGGAGCGTCATTCCTAGCTTGCCGTAAGGTGAGCAAAAGATAGGAACATCTTTTCTTGTTTGCCGTAAGGTAAACTAAAGGCTAGGAGCGTCTTTTCTAGTTTGCCGTAAGGTGAGTAAAAGACTAGGATGCACATTGAGTTGTTGGTTTCTACCCCGGCCGACTTCTTGGTGTGTATCCACACCGGGACAGGGTTTTTCAGGAGCCCATCTGGAAGTGACTGGTTCAGATCGCCTAGGAAGCTCCATGAAATGGCGAAGTTGCGAAGCTCCACCGGAAGCTATATTCTGGTACCATGGGAGATAGTGCCCATTTGAGTTGGAGTCGAACCCTATCTATGAGGTAGGCCCCCTAGTGGGAGCATCATGGTGGCTTGGTTTATTCCGAATGCGGAGACACATGGTTTTCAAATTTCTTTTCTTGAATTCAAGAGGTGTTAGATAGACTTCGCCTCCAAAGCAAGAGGTGTGCATATGCTGCAACATACGAGTATCACAACTTTGCGACCGAGATAGCTTGCTATGTCGGGGTTAATGGTCAGGACCCAATTTGACTCCAATGGAGGTATGCCTCCCGTGGGATTGAGCCATAATAGCCAGGTGCTCACGTAAAACCAAAAGACGATCTTTCTGCACAAACTTGCGTACAGCAGGTGCGGTGGTTGCTTCATTTCGGTCAAAACTTCTCTTCAAAAACGCAATGTTTGGGCTACACACCACTCACTTTGAAAATAAGTTTTCAATATTCGCCAAAGTTGTTCAAGCGTAATGCGACTCATTTCGTTCCGGAGGTATGATACTGTGATTTAAAAAGAAACTACTGTCATTTTCTCCGAAAACAAAGAAACTTACGATAGTGACAGAGTGACACACAGATACTAAATGGTTTTCCAATAGAGATTCCCGAACTTTGACAGATGATTACGACCATATTGTTGAAACTACTATATCCGTCAAATTGGCTGTCATTTAACTGTCTTGCGAAATCAACTTGGAAAATGAAAGAGTTGTCCGCTAAGAGTTTAAGACTATAAACAAGGGCTTGTACATACGAGTATTTGCTGCCTGACCCCAATTGAGGGCGAAAAATCATAATCTTATACGCGTTCCATTTCTGGATGAATGAATTCGTAAAAAGGCAAAATTGTCGAATTCCGGATTGTCACAAACCACACGAGATCCATTAAATTACAATGCGTCCAGAGAAAATAACTATTTGGTGTGGATTTTTGATTGGTGGCATCATCGGTCCATACTTCCTTGAGAACGACGTTACCCAGGCCATCACCGTAAATGGTGGGAGCGATCGATCGATGATAACCTAATTGTTTTAGTCAGAATTGGATTGTATGGACACCGATGACATGTGGTTACATGCCACAAAGTCCGGTTACAATGGTGATTTTAAATGAGCGATTACTGAACATCACTGAAAATAAATTCCTAGGTAATATTGATAAAAACGTTTTGTTGATCTCCAACAAAACAATTTTATCGTTTTGATTAAATTTTTGTCAAAACGAAAGAATGATTTTGTTGATTTCACACAATTTTTATAATTCAGCATGATTTTTTGTCAGTTTAACAAAATATGAACTACAAATAATATTGTCAGTTTAACAAACCAAGTTTTGTTAATATAACAAAATCAAACAGAGATTTTTGTCACATCGACAAACTTTTTTGTGATGTTGACAGTGGTTTCTTTTTAACAAAATGTTTGTTGTATCTACAAAAAATTTTTTTTGTAAATGTTTATCAATATCACAAAGTTCTTGTTAATTTTTTTTTCTCAATTTAACAAAAAATGAAAACTTTTTTGTTAAAATGACAAATATTTTGTTTTGGGGTTGATTTATTTTGTAATATTGATAAAATAATATTATCAGATAGATAAAACTATTTTGTAAGGAAACCAAAAAATTCTGTGCGTATATTTTTTTGATCATGACATTTCTTTTGTGTATGATATAGTTCACATTTGATTTTTGTTAAAAAATCGATGTAAGATTAACTGAACTTAACAAAAATTGCGTATTGTCCATACGCCCTCACAGATGGTTGCATGTGAGATCGTAGGGACGAAACGCCAATTTTTGTGGACTTAAATCCCAAAAGAAAAACTATTTTTACAAAATTAATTTTGTGGATTCAACAAAAGAAATTTGTAAAATTGACAAAATATTTTGTTGAATTGACAAAATATTTTGTTAATTTAACAAAATATAGCAAGAAATTTTTGTTAATTTAACAAAATATTTTTTTAATGTAACACAACAATTTTGTTAATTCAACAAAACAATTTTGTTAATTTAACAAACAAATTTTGTTGATCCGATAATAATAAAAAAAACAAATTTTTAACACTAACAAAAAAATTGTTATTACAACAAAAGAATTGTTAATATGACAAATTAATTTTGTAAATTCTACGAAATTTTGTCATATTGACAAAATATTTTTGTTATTTCAACAAATTAATCTTTTAGCATAACAAAATAATTTTGTGGATACAACAAAATATTTTTTGTTACCTCAACAAAATTCTGTAATTTTTATCAATTTAACAAAACTTTTGTTGGACGTATATTGACAAAGTTTTTATCAGATCAACCTACATTTTTATCATATATGGTATACTTAGATTTTATTTTCAGTGTGGTTATTTCACGGGGAGGCTTTGCGAACTGACCACTGGCCACCTAGATCGTGCGTTTTGACCACATTAAACTTCTTTTTGTTGGGTTTTTCCTAAGTCACAGGTCTATGCCAATAAACTGCAAACAGCATTGTCCTAAAAGTAAACATAATCAGTGAAATTAGTCATATTCAGTCTGATTTATGTGCCAGAGTTCTGGATAAGCGCCACCCATCAGTGAAGTCACGGTGGACATTTGAATAATGTTATATTCCATGCACAATGGCCCACTTACAGTTTATTCAAATCTAAAGCTATGAATTGCTTAGTGAAAAACCCTTTATATTTTTTAAAAAACAAACTCCGAAAAGGCAGGTTTTCTTGTACTTCGAGATCCAAAAGATCAAACGAAGCAATACTTTTTGTTTTTAAATGTCTGTGTATTTATGTCAGGACAAAAATAACATTAAGCTTTTCTCATATTTCATTGAGACTGCAAATAAAAATGCCTCAGGAAACAACTTAAAGTCACCGAATTGTCTGTCACTTTAATTTTCCCCTTTTACTGTTATAAAAAAAATACCCAACCTAGCTCCAAATAAAACATGAATCAATCTTATTTTACACAACCATGGCAGTGACAACACTCCCCCGTGTGCAATTTTATTGTCCATCAATCACATTCACAATTTTAGATTCAAGTTGAATCTCCGATCTGGAATGTATTCAACGTGTTTCACTAGAGATCACCTTTAACAAAAAAAAAGAACATTTTCTCTTCCCTAGACCCGACTCACCAATCCGTTTTTAAAAAGAATCTAATAATAAATGTCCTCATAAATATCTCGCCGTAGCTCATTTTAGAAAAGTTCTTCCCAAAAATGCATATAAATTATATATGAAGACCGCGCTTGACTGTTTGAACTGGCAAGCAAGGGAAGTGCTCTCGAATACCTACTCCTTCTTCCAGATAGAAACGGAACAAATATAAAATTGGTTGTATCTTAGATTTTCGCAGATGCATCAGCGAATGTGCAACATCTGCAACAACAAAAAAGTAGCATTACATTATTTCAGCATCATATAATGCATCGCTAGACTAACCGGATGCTAGAAATTAGACTCCCAGCATTCTGCGTATCGGAATCCGGAATATGGAGGAGGCCATCTAGCATAACGATCAAAATAAATTGCTATGTTGAAGTGCATCTGTCGATGGGCACTCATTCAAGTTCAATTTCAGTTCATTCATATTTTCGCCCTTTTATTTTATGTTGTGTGCGAATCAACTAGCTTAGCATTGAATCGTGTTAGGCAATAATTATGTTGCTCGTCAGAATCTAGCTCTTCTCTATGTTGCCTATTATGTGTTTTTTTGTTAATGGAAGGATGTTGCTTAGGGTGAACAGTGAACAGTCCTTCAATTAGCAATCATTAAAAGACAGAAATTGAAATATTGAATATTGAGACAAGACAATCTGTTGCTACTTATTAAGATAGAAAAGTAAAAATAAATATTCATAATCGAAAATGGCTTATTTAATTAAAATATTCTAATTGAAGATCAATACATGGAAGCACTTTTTCCTATCTGATTCAGGTACTTCTAAAACGTGAATTTTGAATGAATATGTTTGCTCTGCGGGCATTAGAAGAAATTATTGGCAGGACTGTAAAGCGCATGACCGAGCAATCTTTTTATCGATCCATCGCCATAGATATTTTGAATGCTCAAAAATGGTCTTCTTTGAGCCAATTTTCGTGGTGGGGAATGAGGAGATTTTCTGAACACTTCTGATAAGCAAATGATGACGTATCATTCAAAATTGAGCGTTGTACGTTGCTCTAATAACACGGTGATGACATGTGCAATTATTCCGAAAAAATCATGTGACCAATTGCTTCAAAGTGCTTCGTATCCAATATGGCATGAGCATTTGTTCGCCAAAAAAATTGTTCGAGTTGAATTCCTTGTAATTTAAAAAAGGGTTTGTGTAGATTGCCAAAATTCAGTCGCGGTGCGTCAAAAGATGTCTATAAACTCAAAACTTTTTCGTCTGTCACGATTTTATAGACGTCTTTTTAGGATGACAAAACGTTCTGAAAACGATTGGCATTAGAAATGTCAAACTTAACAATGAGAATGTCAAACCTGACATATTTATACTGGTGTCGCCATATTTCTTCACTTACTTAGTAATCTTTATATGCATAAGTCTCAAAATTATTTGCGATCTAAATATCGACGATGTGAGCAAATAATGCAGTAGCAAAGACGTCAGAGTCACAAACGATTACAACTTTTGTATGGCGGCTGTTCGTAGCTTAGGTTCATGTTTTTGTCTATTAAGTTTATACCTTTTCACTCAGAGCAATTGAGTTTCTAGAAACTTACATTTCATAGGAGGTAAGGGCACTTAGAAAGAAAAGTAACCAAAGTCTCGTCCAATGATCACATTTGACGAACCAAATTTTAGCATGATCAACAATTAAGGCAAAAAATACTACAATGTCCCAAATAAAGTACACATTTTTGGTCATTTGTAAAAAATGTACGAAGTGCTACTTCGTCTTCGGTTCAATCGCTCGTCGTCAATGACATTCCTTATGTCAGCTCACAAGAAAAAGACAATTTGCTTGCAGCACTTTGCTGTTAATTTGACGCTGCCAGAAAATATCATGACACCTCCTGTACTTGAGAGCGTGAACGATTTTGTGGGACAAATCTTTCACCTTCGTAAAGATATAACAGCACTAAAAGATCTTTATGAGCCCAAATCCGCTGGACCGTATAGTATTCTACCAATTGTTCTGCTGAGGTGTTTTTCAACACTGGCAAAACCATTGCGTAAGCTTTTCAATCTAAATTAACTTGTCTTTTTCTGAATGGATAGAGCACAGTAATTCTCCCCCTCCAACTATCGTCCAATTGCACTTAAATTCCTTCTTCCCAAGGTCATGGAAACACTGATTATCAGCCCAAGAAATATCTTGAAGAACGAACACTTCTCAATGACCGGCAGTATGGTTTTCATAGCAATAGGTTACTTGAGATCTGATGGTGTATCTCACCGACCGGTGTGGCACAAACCTTTACATCGTTTAGGAGAAAGAAAGATATTTGAAAAGCATTTGACAGGGTTTGGCATCAGGTTCACTTATCGAAAATACATGCAGTTGGTATTGATGAATCTCTTCTTCGTGGGATTTGGAACTACCTTTCGAACCACTCAATACAAGTTGTGCAGGATGGTTTTTAGTCTGAAATTCATAAAATAAACGTCTTATCTCCGACTCTCTTTCGCATATTCATCAATAATCATTTGTCTGAAGCTTCTAATCCACTAAATTGCTTTGCTGACGACAGTCCTCTCAGCTTCTCATATTCGTTTGCAGATGCTGCACGTCCTTGTTCTTCGGATGTGGATTTAGAACGGCAGCTTATGATAAGCTCATTAAATTCTGGTCTCGATAGCATTGTCAAATGGGGAACAGAAAACCGCGCAGAGTTTAATGCTTCAACAACCCAATGCTGTCTCCTGTCATTTTTGCGTGAGTTATTAGTGAGTGAATTATTCACATAAGACCGACCAGTTCTATGTCCATTTTGACATTTCGTTGAAATTGCATTTCTTAATTTCGTCTCGAATGACGTTTAAAACAAATATGTAACCAAAAAAAGCCAAGTATGATTTTGATGATAGTCGAGTGCCAACAATTCATTCTTTGCTTTGTGGATGGTATGTGGAGCATGAGTAGATATAGAGTTTGACAGTTCACGCCAATCAGTCTGCAATTCGTGACGACCAATTTATTTTCTAAAATTACTCTTATTTTACCTTATAAAATGCAAAATTTTAATATCTTAAAATCAATTTCAATCAGTTTCCTACCATTTTGTCTAGTGTTTGTAAGAATTGGGCCTTCTTCTTTTACTCATCGGTCGCTGGTCGATATATTATATGTGAATAGTTCTTAAAGGAAACGGTACAAAAACTCTTACTAGATTTATGCGCGAAACAGATTAAACCAGCAACAGCACCAGCATCGTCAACAGCAAACAGCACGCTGACCAGCAAACATTTCTCAAACACATTGCCACCAGCAACGTCATTTCATCTGCTTGACATTTCATATGGAAAAAAAAGCTTTTCATTGTGGTGCCACTGAATATTGCAGTGGGAAAGTTGACAACACCGCACCAGCAACAGCAAATTTAGGACTTTGGCCTAACGACGCTGTTGGCGTTGCTGTTGCTGTTCTAATGTGTGTTGAACAATTGAAATACATTGGCTCTAAATTAATGGCGGCCGCTGTTGCTGTTGACGGTGCTGTTGCTGGTTCAATCTGTTCCGCGCTTTAAGAAGAGATTAAAAGATAACGTCAAAAAGTTTCTAGAAGCTTAAAGACTTGTTTCCACGTATGACAGGGGACAAAGGGTCTTTTCAGTTAAAAAAAATATTAATTTTAGAATTAGAGGATTTTATAAATTGTGAATTGAGGAACATAATCAATTCGCAAGCTCCCGTAATGATATCAGATATATAACTATATGTATACTCGTATGTATCTAAATCAAATAAAAAACCAATCATTGTTATAACTAAAACAAGAAGTTCCGTGCAATTAATTTCTAAACAAAATTCATCTATAACGATAAAAGAAACTGTTGAAACATATAATTATAACATTAACCTTAGAAAACATTAAAAAAGTTAAAATTTTGACACATGGCACAATTTGCCTAAATTCTTTTCAACATAGGTTAGGTACTGTATAAAGGATAATTTTTTTTTTTTTAATTAACTCCCTTAACATATTTTTCAAAAAAAAAAAAAAATGTGTTAATAAAAGAGAAAACCCATCCCATTGTCTTAAGTGGCCATCGGAACTTCAAGTGCGTTATTTAACAAAGGACACATCCTCAAGTACCTTCACTCGAGAATAATTGTGCGGGCCTATGTACATCTCTAATGTGTATTGTTAAAAGAACTTACAGCTACAGTACAATTGAAAAAGAAACCCGAAAAAAAACCTCTCCTTATTTTTATTGATGAATACGGGTTACATATGTTGTGCTGCCGCCGAAGACCGACTTTATTTAATGCACAATTTTGAACACAGCATGTGAATCGCATTGCCCTAGGTACCCTGGCATCCCATATATTGAGTGTCCTTTGTTTGAATTTGAATGCCCTTAACCATGTGTGAATTCGGGAGAATTTTGTTTATAAAAGTACTTCGTATAGTCCTGATGGAACTTACGATTTCAAAACAAAGTCAAGATGTCATAAATTAATTTTTTTGTTTGACATTTATTTGCAAGAAAATTAAAGCTGACAAAATTAATGATTTGTAAATTGCATATTTTCAACGATTTCCTTGGACATTCAGTGCTGCATGAAACAATTTAAATGCAATTGATAAATCATTTCCAAATCGAACAGTGCAAGTACTGATTATTTGCTATTTACGATGGTACTACATCCAGCAGTCGATTAACGCTCCGTCTAAACATACACAAAATACTAAACTAACGAAATTCCATCGAATTAAATGAATGAACCGTATTATGAGGGTCTGCATGTTTTATGTGATAAAGAATGTAGAGATGCATATTTTTCATTATTGAAACCAATTTTTCCAAACAGTGTGGGCTCCAAAGACGGGGAATGATGGAACATCTGTGATGGCAGAGAGATGGACTCCAAGCCAGCAACATAAAATGCCAGTCTATCTACACACATGTAGAGCACGTAAACAAGCGATTTCCTGTCGTTTCTAATCTAAAAATGGGGAAGAGAACACGCGCTCTTTTATGGAACGAACGCATCGTGTTTTTTTTACGGCTGCCCCTTCTGAAGCTGATATCTCGATTTAGAAAAAAAAAACAACTAAATTAAAATCAGTTCAGGGAAAAAAATAAATTCGTCCATTAAATTAGAATAAACGCGTGTTAGATTTCATTAGAGGATCGAAATGAACGAAAGAATCAAGAAGCCATTTAAATTATGGAGTTTTGGATATAGAAATGAAAAGTGTGCTAGAACGAACCGTGTCTTATATGCAGCGGTTACTCCAGGAGGTGTCCATGTGTGGTGTGCGTCCAAAAATGGGGAACATTTTCGTTTGATTTGTTTTTTGTCGAAAAGCTTGTAAAATGGTTCTTGGAATTTGATGGTTCGACGACATGAATATTGGAATTTTGTATAAATGATTGGTAAGCTTGGTAAGGAAGGAAATCACTAAATCAACTAAGCAGGTGCCGAAGTTTTTATTTCGTTTTAATTTATGAACGGATCAGTGATTAAATTAGCCCATTGGTGGAGAATTCCGTGGAATACTTTCGAAAAATGAAAATAATTCCCTTTAAATGTGTTTTAAGGCAGTGCGAGCGTGAAGGATCATTTGTAGTATCAATTCCTAGAATTCGTTTTGGATTGGAGCGCATGTTCACCTGTTCCTAAACACTTCATCTGCAATTTTGTTCACAAATGTAAAATATCAGTTAGTTCCAGAATCCTTAATGGAAGGCTTAGAGATCCTCGCAAGCCTTATTCGAAACAGAATGAGATCAATGAAGTACAGACATGCAATAGAAATAATAGACCATACCCGAAAGACAATCAAGCGTCCATTGTAGTAGAACGGCAATTAATGTTGAGAGTAAGGAAGAAAACATTTGGGTTGGGTACGATATCCCGCTTTTTATAATCACGTTTTTTTAAATCCCGTTTTTATAATCCCGTTTTTTATAATCCTGTTTCTTATAATCCCGCTTTTTTAAAATCCCGCATTTTTAAAATCCCGCTTTTTATAATCCCACTTTTTAAAATCCCGCTTTTTAAAATTCCGTCTCTTATAATCCCGTTTTTTATAATCCCCTTTCTTATTACGACGTGTAAGCAGTGAGGTATGCAACCCCTCTGCTTGGGCACACTATAGGATTTAGGGTAGGTGCAAGGTTGGGTGTATGCAAAGTTTCTTTAGCATTTAAAGAATTTGGAAAATAACCAACATAAAATCAATAAGTTTTAGCTACGTATTCAAAAAAAGGGGGATAAGCGGGATTTTAAAAAGCGGGATTATAATAGATCGGGATTTTGAACAAGCGGGATTTTAGAAGACGGGATTTTAAAAAAGCAGTATTTTAGCATACGGGATTTTAAAACTTTTTTCCTGGATTTTTGAATAGCGGGATTCCGATATGCTTCCAAAACATTTCTATCAACTGTATAACGATTTCAAGGCCTTATATGGCATCAATTGGGACGCAAAATTTGTTTGTTTTATAGGATAGGATGAAGAACTTACGCTACTTTTATGGATGAAGCTCCAAAAGAATTAATAAATTTGGTAGTGCCACTGCTCGTAGCGAATAAGGGCCTAGCGACTTATAACCCCCACCAATCACGTGTGCGTGTTTTAGCCAGGAACCTATAATTTTATCTTGAGTCCCAAAGTTTAAGATAGAATGCATTTTTTTATGACAAAAGATAAATGATTTAGACTAGATGGAGGAAATCTCATTGTCTAGCAAGAGGCCTATTACTCGCATACTCTCACAATATTGATAAATGAAATCATAAGAACATTCCGTGAATTCAATGCCGTTTTTGCGATTGTTGATACAAAAGCGGAGAAGATGGGTTTAGCGGGTTAATGACAGGGGGGCCAACTTTGTTGGATACTTAACACTGACGTCTTAGATAGAATGTCACCATAGGCATTCATAAGCCGAAGCAACAATATCAGCTTGGCACTTCTTTGGGCTACCTAATTGAAAAAGCCCTTTTTCGAACACATAAAATGTCCTTTCCACTAATCATCTCAATCCTTTTATATGGTTTAGAGGCATGGACCTGTTTTGAGTGAAAAATTCTTTATACTCTGTTCAACAAAAATTGTCAGTACAGGCTCTATGAGAGAGCTTTTTCCAAACCAATGGCGCCTGATACACCCTCACTACACTGCGTTGGGAAAAATGCTACTTAAAAAAGAGCAAGCCACTGACTTTCTTTAAAGAATTCTTCGCAAAAAGTTGTACACCCCAACACGACCGTTGTATCCCACTGCTGAAGGGATACTGTGAAGTCAATACGATAATGCGCTTGTTATCTACATTAAAACAGAGTTACCATTAGGTATCATTCTCAATTACAAGCAAGGAGCTTATTCAGTGGATTTTATTAAGGAGATTTTGAGATTTGAAGCTTTTGAGAACAAATTTTATGAAGTTGAGTATGTTGAGTGTTGGATATTTATAATCAGCCTTATTGTGAGTTTCGCCCGGAAAACATTTCCCCCGAAACATTTTTGTTCCCCCGAAATTTTAAAAGCTATTGTGAGTTTCGCCCGAATGAAAATTTCACTTCGAATCAGGAGCAGTGTTGTCACTTCCATTTCAAAACCCGAGGTAGATTGAGATGAAAAACAGTGGTAGATTTAGATTTTGTGTGGTAGATTTGTAATTTCCTAAATGATAATCACCCCTATTACAGAATTCGGCGAATGAGCTAAAGGGACAGTTTCAATTCATTTCCAAACTTTTGCTATTACTAAATCCGACGAATGAAAGTTGAACGAAAGTCGATAACAATCCCTGCACCACTGACATTTTGTTCAACTTATATGGTATTACAGAATTCGCAATCCATTCGCACTCCATACAATTTCTATCATTTTACATTCGCACCAATTTCGAGACGAATCTGAAGTGAATTTTTGATTAAACGAAAATAAACAATGGAGAGTACAAAAATGCAAGTCAAAAGATTATCATACTGAATGCTAAAGTGTTTGTTTAACAAATTTTAATAGAAAACGCACAATAATTAGCAACGCAACCAGAGAGCAAGAAATCTAAAAAAAAAAAAGAGCACACGGTTGGTTTTGAACCGTCACCCATCTTCGTACTAACCACTCTCAACGATGCTTGATTTCGTTGATCGAAAGCGGTACTATTATCACAGCCTAGGCCAGTTGAATAATTGTTTGAAGCTGACAGTGTCGATACGAAAGTTCATAAATGATAAGGTAATTTTAGGAATCGACAATGTAGTTCATCAGACGAATTTCATAATAGTTTTACAGCGGATGCGAATCGAGTCAACTCACCGAAAGTAAAATTCTGCGAATTCTGTAATAGACATCAATAATTCAAAAGCACTTAAAGTCATTTATAAAGACAAATTTTATACATTGATTTAAGTACCTAAATATATTTGTTGTGATATTTTGTTCTATATTCATATATAATTATTATATATCTTTAAACTTACCATCAACAAATTAAAATTTTAAATAAAAGCGGATCAATTCTGCTCAAGGAATAAAAATATCAGATTTATTTGTCATTTCTTCAGCAAAAATAAGACTGTTTATATTATGTAGTTTTGACGTCGTTTGTTTTTTATTTTTTATTTCATTAATTTCTAAAGAGGCTCTTTCTGCTGCAGTACTGCTAAGTGGTACAGCAGCTAAATTGAACATATATTTGCTAAAATTCGAAAACATGGACTCTTCACATACATTCATCTCCTTAAATCAATCCATCCCCTTTAATGTCATTCATTTTTTCACTATCAAAGAGCAAGAGTGGAGATCGCACTAGTTATTGATAGCTTCCTGTGGAATATCGTTAAAAGGGAATACTCTTTTTAACGGTAATAGTTTGTTGCCGACCTTTTTGAAATTATTTTGGACTTATGAATTGAAGCAGCTGGAGATGCACACTTGAAAAATCGAACCTTTTTATTAGCTGATCACAAAGCTTAATGTAATACGCAAAGCAGATTTTCTTTAATTTTATAAATTTCAGTTTCCTGGTTATATTTTTGAATGTGTTCAATTCAATTAGTAACTGCCTGCCTGCTCTAACTCCATCTAGCCAAATATACATAAATCAACCTATAAATGAAAACTCGTGCCAATCGGGTGATTTTTCTTTAATTTGCCTACCCAAAAGTGAACAATGTTTTAGAATTTGATCCTATCTAATTGGAGGTACTCATCAGAATGAACCAAATGGCGCTTAATAAAAATCTGCGACAGACTCATTAATATCTGGGGGGTGCCTTAGAGTTTTATTAAATTTCCCATTGAAAGAACATTAAAAAAAAAAACAAATCCTTATCTTTGGTACATTGAAGAAAACAAGAGATTCTAGCTGGCAACATTCTTTGGATCAGTGTTCGCTGCAGACGAAGCCAGGGAAGATTGGGCTTCTGGAGCGAGAAACAAGAAAATAAATTGTCGCTTAGCTAGTTTTTACAAGGAAGGCCACTATGTTTGCATGTGTTTTTTAATAAAATGGTTTCATGTCATACAAATAACGCTGCAAGTGTGTTTTCGGGAGCTACAATTGTAGATTCTTACAAGAAAAAATCCTATGAAAATGACTTCAACATTTCAGAGTTATAGAAATGGTATAAAATGTTGAGGATGATTAAATACATCAATTTGAGTTAGAAACCGAAATGTTTGACAGTTGTACATCTTTGAATCCTAAATTGAATCGTGTATACAGTATTAAAAAAAATTGTATTAATTTGTTTTTGTTTTCAAAATGCGCTCTTTCAAGTTTTTTGAGTTTAAGTAAAACTTGTAAGATTTGAAGTAGCTGGATAATTTTATAAGCAGTACGTATGAATCTCAAATATTAATTTTTCGCTTTAATTTTGTTTAGATGTCGATATTCGCTCGAAAGATTCCTGGTTAAGAAATCAAAAATCCAAATAAGTCTGATTGGAAATGGAAAACAATTATCTAGACTTTCGTTTCAGTTGATTTTGTTATTCAAAACTTCCTTATTTTTTGGTATTTTTAACGAGCCTGCGTTTAGAATCAATTCACTTCAATGTTTAGCTATACCAGAAAAATTAACCGTTTTTTATCGATATCACAGATGCATAATAAAAACAATAGAAATAAGCTTCTAAAGCAAAATTCCTTGGAGTGTGTGTGTGTTAGCTATACTTTTTATAAGCAAACAAAATTGTAACATAAAATGTCTTGTAGAGTAAAATATATGTACATAAAATGAAAATGAAACCATCTTCATAAGTAAAGAAGTCTGTCCAGAAAATGTAGTAAAAGGCTGACTGCTGCATTCAGAAAAATTAAGACAAACAAATTGTGTTGTAATAGTTATAGGAGATTTTTGTTTGTAATTTTTATTTTTGGATGGAATGTAAAAAATAGTGGTAGAATTTTTAACTACCGTGGTAGATGTGGTAGATTTTGTAAATCTTAAAAAGTTGTGGTAGATCTACCACAATTGTGGTAGAGTGACAACACTGATCAGGAGTGACAGTTCGAAAAATAGACAAGTTCAGAAAAGTGAGGCCCGCAATAAATTCTCACTCCACTGTGATGGAAACGGAGAATGAAATGCAACCTCCAAATTCTCTGTTAACTAAAATAGTAATATAATTGAATTTGGGACATCAGTTATTTGTCGAAATTACTTGCAATAGAGATAAAATTGTGGCTACGCTAGAAGTGCCACTCATTGTGACTCCTAATTTTGAATCCGATTATCTGAAACGAAATAATTTGCACACATATTTTTAAACAGCGGACTTATCGCGTTCGGAAAATGAACAGACCTTCTTGTGAGTTTGAACAAACATATGTTTGTTTTGACAATTGTTAAATAATAATTTCAAGAATTAAAATAAATTGTTATTTTATAATAAAGAAAGGATAATAATTAGCATAGCGCAAGATATCTTGTCTGAGGAAAAACAAATGTTTGAGCTTGAGGAGCGAGCACTTCGAAGGAATTTGAGGGATTACGCATTCTGTACCAAAAAAAAGCAACCCAACAAAACAATACAATATTCTCTCTTTTCAGTTTTATCTGAATAACTAAAATTTGTTATAATTTCGTTGTCTTATAAACAATAAAATAAACAATGCATTAATTTAATCAATGATGGACCTCTCGTTTTCAGAATCTATTGATAAAATCCGATAAAAGTTCACCAGCTCGATATCGAACTTTTACCTGTTATCTACAGCATCATTCGTGGTGTGGAGAAGGATCCTCTGATAACGCAGCCAAGCAAAGAGAATCTCAGGATTGTAGTCAAAAGATCTGAGAGCTTCAAAAACTTTCGAAAGTGCTCGCAATTAAATCAAATAATGGCCAGGCACAAATTATAACAAAGAGGAACAACTTCAGAAGCTACAGCTTCTCAAGAGTCAACTCCAACTGAAACAGCAGTTGATTAGAAAATATAAGAATATACAATTTTAGAAAATGGTTCTCCGAATCACTTCGACATCTGGCCAACAATGAGCAGCTCATTCAGAAAATGTCCGAAAGCTATCCAATGAGAAGGTGGTTGGTGCAATGATGTACAAGTCGAAGAGCATAGCTGACCGGCGTGGTTTGACTGATATCACCCCGGAGAAATTTAAGGAGTTTTTTAGGGCGTTCAATAAATCTGAAGCAAGAGATCGAAGACGTAAAGGAAGAGCTTAAAAGGAAAAAGTGATATGTTAATAAACATTACATAAGCAATATTAATCCTTTGGAGATGCGTGAACGTGAAAAGGAATTAATCCTTATTTTTTCCAAATTTCATCAGTACTGCAGGGTTTCTTTGCAGAGTGTGGGTACCAATAAGGAGTTGGCAAAGACCACGATTTTGGTTTGGCACTTCTTCCAAAATTCAGCCACTTTCTCCCGATCTGCTTTAAGTGAAGCCCTTGCCAATTTCAGGATTCTCCTGCATTTTATTAAGCAGCATATCGCTTTGGTCTTTTCTTTATTGTTTTGCTCCTGCATTATAACAAAAAACATGAATTTTAAATTTTCTTATCTTAAAAAAATAAACAATCAACTTACATTTTCCGCCTTATTTTGCTCTCGTTCGCCTAATAAAAATAAGTGAAAATTATGGCTGTCAATGGCATATCATTCCGCCCGAAAAAATTGTTCACAATAAGGGGAATTTTTCGAACATGAATAATTTTTCGGGTGAAACTCACAATAGGCGAAAAGTGAAATGTCAAATTTTCCGGGTGGAATGTTGTTCGGGCGAAACTCACAATAAGGCTGAAACTACGGAAACCATTATGCAAGCCAATAAAACCAGAGTGAGAGGCAAACGTCCTATCTTCCCTGTACTGACAATTTTTGTTGAACAGAGTATAGATAAACTTTGGTTCCGTCTTCATAGAATGCGAGTGAAGGAGAAGATACAACAATGATCTTGATGGAGTATGGGCATTCAATGATACTAACCGACCTAACAAAAACGGTAAAAGTCCAACCACTGAAGTGCGTGTGTCATTAAAAACAGATGGCCACCAATGTGTCCGAAAATCTTTGACTTTATCCATCTAGGAACAATGCGGTTAAAGAAAAAGCGGGACCCAGGTGGCCCACCCAAATGGGAGATATCAACCTACTTCGCGTCCTTAACTGGATACAGCCAGTGACCGAGTTGACAAGAGAAGTTTTTATTTTTTCTTCACTTCGCAAAAGAGAGATTTGGAAAATTACATTCCTGCTAAAACAAAACGTTGGATTATAATACTGCTAATATGATAATATGTTTTACTGAGAGCACGAAAGATCTCCATACACACAAATCCGCTGGCCCGGATAGTATCAATGCTGGCAAAATCATTGCGTTAAGTTTTCCATCTGTCCTACTCTAATGGTCTCTTTCCGAGTGGATGGAAAACAGAATTTATCCAGCCTGCCCCTCAAAAACGCGATTCTTATCGGACTCCCTTTATCGGACTTACGTCCGTTCTACCCAGAGTCATGGGAACGCTGATAAATTATCAGCTCAGAAAATATCTTGAAGAACTAAAGCTCCCAATGACCGGTAGTATGGCTTTCGTAGCAATAGGTCCACTGTTGATCCGATGGTATATCTCACCGAACAGTGGTATAAATCTTTACATCCTTTTAAATAAAGTAAGATTATTGCACTTGATATTTCAAAAGCATTTGATAGAGTTTAACATCAAGCTCTTGAAAATGCGTGTATTTGGTATTCACTATCCCTTCCTAATTGGTTTACAAAATACTTTCCGAACCACTCAATCGGTTTTGAATCTGAAATTCATAAGATAAATACTAGTGTAACACAAGGCTCCATTTTGTCTCCGATTCTTTTTCTCATATTTATCAAAAATCTGCTATTTGAGACTTCTAATCCACTTAATTATTTTTCCTTCGACAGTGATGATTTTAAGGGCTTCTTAATTCGTTTCCAGATACATATCTTATTTTTCGGAAGTGGATTTAAACCGGCAGCCTATTAAAAGCTCATTTGAAATATGGAACGAAATATCGTGTAGAATTTAATGCTTCAAAAAACTCAATTGTTAAAGCGGTTATTAAGTATTACGATATACGGACATTCAAAACCAATATGCATCGGTATCTCCTTTTAAATTCTCTCCAACTTTCTTTAACGCCTGCACTGTGCTCAAAAAATTTAATGGAAGTCAAAATCTCTTTAATGCGTGCAAAATATATCAATATATTATCATTTATGTCAAATAAGAAAGAAGAAAAAGGAAAGGGATTTCAACGAAGCCACACGATTAAAACAAATCAGAAGAAGATTTCTTCGAAAAAAAATTCACACCCAAACATTACAAGGAAATTATCTTCAATTACAGATCTTTTCAAAATTTGTGGAAAACGCATTTAAAAAACAAAATCCATATTTCGGATGCGAAATGTAGATACTTAGAAAAGGAAAAAACATCAAAGAAGTTTACTAAGCAAAATATAAAACAGGAATCATCATAACAAACGCATTTGCCAATTAACAAGCTTCTCCGGATATATTGTTTACTCATTCTCGTAAAAGACTTTTCGAATACTTACAAATCGCATCCGGATCTAAATTTCACTGTGATCCATCCTTTCTTGTTTTAAAACTTAAAATCATCGAACAAGTATTTCCGATATCATATCTTTTTATTTATAGATCTTTATTTTTAAGCCTTTAGTCTCTGGACGATATCACCGACAATAGTTTACAGGATAAAATTCTAGTTTGTTCTGAGATTTCAATTTTATATCTTTTAGAAATAATCCAGATTGTATTTGAATTGAACTATTTAACTATTTAAAACATTAAAAAAATAGCGGAAACTAGTGAAATTGGCCAACTCAGTGTTTTTTATACATATATTGAATTCCAAATTATTATTAATACATTCACGTAAGACATAAATTTGTTTCACTATTGGAAAGGTGGTACAAAATTTTCCAATCACACTCTATAGCTCTGATCTATCTGGCACAAAGTAACCCCAGTTTACACTATTGATAATAATATCAACGACCTAAAAATATTTTAATTAAAAAAAAAAACACATTTTTCTGAGTCACATTGTACGAGTATACCCAAAACTTGTTTACACTTCTTCTCGGGTAATGTTTAAATACAAAAACCATCCGGCTTCAAATTCTTCTCTGATCCATTTACCTCATTGTAAAGTAAAAATCATCGAACAAGCATTTCCGATAATATTTCGCAATGTTTTAATCTTTTCTAAAAAAGAAAAAAACAAAAAGTCATGTCCCCGTTTCCCTGTTGCTGATTTTTGAAATTTACCATTCCAAACACCCGCGTGTTAGAAAACCTAACAAAAAATCGCATCGATCTTGCCAGATACCCGCCTTTTACTCTCCTCTTGCTTGAAACAACAAACTAAACAAATTGGTTTATGCTAAAATTCAAATAAACAATAGACGTGACTTGAATGGAAAGTATCATTGTTATCCTATCTCTGTATAATGTTCGTATTACAAAAAAACGTGCTTAGATAGAGTTGCGTATGGAGGCTCACGGTGGGTATAATGATGGGGTGCTGCACTGGAGGATCAACGATATTGTATTGATTCTATATTCAACTCATTTTGGCAGCATAGTTGGTGGATTCATTGGAGAACTAACGACGAGTTAAAGATTATAAAATTGTGCAGGAAATTCAATTCATGTTTTGTATATTCATAAATGAACTGCTACTCTGAACTTGTCCCTCCAACATTATAGTCACATTATAAACTTCCGGAGAAAATTATGAAACTCATTAGATTAAAAAAATAAAATAAAAATAGTCATTACAATGGAGGGAAGGATTCTAAAGACGAGAATCCTTTGTACATATTTTTAGAATGATAAAAGGAAGCACGAGCTGTTTTTATGATCAGTTTGTACGGTTGGTTTTTGTTATTGTAAAAAAAGGGGGAGAGCTCATTCTCATTGTTGGGGGAAAGGTATGACAGGAAATCTAACATATTATTAGTGTCTCCATCTGCACGGTTAAATTCTATTACTCTTTCATTTTCCCATTTAGATAACTGCTGCAGTAGGTATAGGTACTTAACGAAAGACAGGCAAACCTAGAAGACTCTACACAAACAAAACTAATCCAATTCAAGTGGTGGATTATGAGTCTGAAATAAAACATAGGGTTTCTTTTTTTCCGCTACCCTATTCTTTTTGACATTTTTGTCGGCAGATAGCTCGGCGAGGACGCTGGAGCTCTACTTGCTCTCATCAAGTGCGCTTACTATGTGTACATTATCACTTCAAATCATTGGTTTGTGAGTTTCCAAAGATATGGCTGTAGGTAGATGGTTTGGTTGGAAGCATTTTTATTGTCTATCTGATACGCTCCACTTGGCCAGCCTCTCTCTCTCTACCATGCATGACAAATTTCTGAATCTGAAGTATTATACGGTGGAAGATTTGTTTTTTTTTTTTCTTGTCACAATGATAACGACGACGATGATGATGATGATCGGTGATGTCGTGGCTTGTCACCACTTAGATTGAATTTATGCATTTTAAATTTTTGCTGTGTATTAGTATGTGAAAACATATGTGACTAAAATTTTGTCTGGGTTTTTCATTTTAGTACGCGGAATTCCCATACCACTTAAAAATTTCAATTTCAAGATGACACTCGTAGTTTAAAAATTTTCCAGGATTCATCTGAGTGGGAAAATTTAACCTGACTGATAAGGCTTGTCTTGAAACTTACTGTAGTTTTTCAGGTATTTAAATGTTGTGTATTGACAAATCCATCAAAATAAGTATAGGTACATCTTTGCCGCATCGGAGCCTAGATTCAAAGATCAGATCATCAAAAAACTGACAAGCGAATTTTTGAAAGTAGTACAGGGTAGGTACTAGTGGTTTCTTTTTAAAACATAAGTTATTTTGACGCTGACAGCTATTTCCCGCTTGAAATCTTGACAGAAAGTCAGTATCATATCCCCTCGGAACGAAATGAGTCGCTTTAGGTTTGAACAACGTTGGGAAACATTGAAAACTTTTAAGGTTTTCGCGGTTGTTTACAATAGACATTTTAAACTTTTCGGATTAGCCGCGTTATAAATATTTAATATTTAGCGAGTTCAATACAGTTTCCCGGTGACCACGCTCGATGCAATTCGCAGCGAAACGTTCGGGGTGAGTACTGTATTGAACTCGCTAAATATTAAATATTTATAACGCGGCTAATCCGAAAAGTTTAAAATGTCTATTGAAAACTTATTTCCAAAGTGAGTGCTGTGTAGCCCAAACAGTACGTTTTTTGAAAAGAAGTTTTGGCCGAAATGAAGCACCCAGGAAATGGAACAATTCTACCTGATTATGTGTGTTTCAATTTTTTACTGTTTCACAGAAATCAGATAAAAAAAAGTAGGGCAATCTACAACAGTAAGATATTAAAAGTGGATGATGCTACTGGCGAAAATGAATGAAAGGACTAATGACAGTTTCTCAACTGACTGGTTTTACTTGTTCCTTATAAACGATCATGAGGGAAAGTTTATTTAATTTTATTGTTTCAACTTTTCCTGATGCTTTTTTTTCTCGCTATAACCGATGCCTTATAGCAGAAAATCGTAGCTCTTCTCGATTCTGCCGATAACTGGAATTTTTAGTTCTCTTATATCCTTGTTCCTCAATAATAAAACTGTTATACAAATACAATTAGCCCTATTCGGCGTGATCTTTTACTCTCCTATTCTATTATTCTGCTATGAATTTCCATACAATAGTTTGAGCTGTCAAAAAATCTATTATGGATTATAATTTTGGTATTCGGCATGCTACAATCTGTTATAAAATCTACTAAGAAATCTGTTATGAACTGTCAAACGTTCGAACTCAGAAAAAATCAGATGTAGCAGAATAGGATGGAATTTCCATCATGCACAAACAGTGCCTCTTTATATGAATCAAAGAAATATTTGTATATGCATGAAAGTTTCAAATGAATGCGTTCAGCAAAAGAAATGGAAGCGTAGTTCCCACTATGTAAATTTTATAAAAACATTTTTTCTGCAAAATCAAAATTTTGTTATAAAAAGTGTTTATTTTTATTCTTAAGAAAATGAGAAAAATCTTAGAAAGATAATTCTCTGAGTCAACCTATTAAAAATTAGTTCTATTCGACTTATATGGGTGCCAGTGGTAACACTGATTGTTAGTCAATATGTCCTGATTGTCCACTTCACATTATAATATAAACATACATATATATAATTTACACGAGTTCATGGGTTTATTGAGACCCTTATAATTGAAAACATCAACATAGCAAAAACCATGGGGAATTCAAGGGGCTACCTCGTGATGCGTACATTGCTTCTGAAAGAAGTGAAAAAACAAGGAAAGACATTTCGTCCGTGTTCAAGAGATGGGAATGATTCCATGATAGTCCTGTTTTCTACCAGTTTTAACGCTATATTCTGAATTCTGTCCAAAAATTCAAGAGAAAAATGTGAGTTGTACATGAGTTTTGGACGCATAACCGCAAATTGTAGCCAGACCAAGACACCAATAGAGAAATCCTAAGCATTTAGCAAAGTTTTTGGCGGTCTCCAACGAAGATCGTCAATGACACACATAGCGAGTTCTGAGAGCTTTTTGGATTCTTCGATGAAAGTGCCATTCAACGACAATGGCATAGGGGTACAATTTGCTTTGACGAAATTAAACAGTATTGAGTTTTCAAAGCATTAAACTCCAGACGATTTTGTACACCCAATTTAGCAATGCTGTGAAGATCGGAGTTTATTGAGCTTATCACACGGTACCGTTGCAATTCTGCTTCCGAAGAAGATGAACATAAATTTAAGAACGAGTATGAGGAGCTGAGGGAAGAGTCGTCGGGAAAACAATGAAGTGGATTAGAAGTTTCAGGCAAGAGATTATTTATAGGAAAGAAGAAGAGAGTCGAAGACAAAACAGGGCCCTGTGAAACTCGAGCACTTATTTTGTACGGATCAGATTTGAAATCATTAAATACAACACATATTGAACGATCGAGAAGGTAGTTTCTAATCCAAGGAATATAATTGTTACCAAACACTTGCATTTTTGATAAGAAAGATCAATCCCAAACTTTTTCAAATTCTTTAGAAACATGAAGTTCAATAATCTTACTTTCTACAAAACAATTTAAAGATCTGTTCCTTTCTTCGTTGAGATATGCCATCAGCAGTGCTGCCGTTTTAGTGACTTTGTCACTAAATTTAGCGGAATTTTCAAAAGTTTAGCGACAAAAAATTATTTTTTGTCACTAGATAATTCTAGCGACTTTTCTAGTGACTTTTTGCAAGAACATGTGATGATGTTACATCCCTGGCATTCGAGTTTGGCACTTATGTTCGATTGACTCTCTTTTTACCATGACCACTGAACTGAATTTGAAACTTCACCACACAAAATAAGGCCAAAAGGACTGTGAGTGCGAGTGAGCGGGTATATGTTTTAGAAACTAGACTACCTGGTCATTTCGTTTATATGATTTATTTTGTGTACAATTTTAACTGTAATTGTTTTTGTTTGGTTTTTTTTTTTTTGATATGTGTACTGAAATTTTTTTCTAGTGACTAAAATTCAAAATTTTAGCATATCTAGCGGATTTTTAAGGTCGATCTGGCGACTCTTTTTTTTGGCTTGCGGCAACACTGGCCATCAGATCAAATGTGGAACGATACCTTAGGAAGGAAGGCCATAGTGACCAGTTAAATATTCTAAAAAAATTATTAAGACCGTCCCGATTGGCTTCTTCTTATTGCCAAACGGTCCTAGTGGGATGCTTCGTTTTATCTGAATGGATGGGACACGAGAAATTGGCTGATAGAAAGTAAAAACCAAGTGTGGAGTGTGGCTGTTTTTCCCAGCAAAATCTGATATACAAGTAGGCTCATCTACCATTACCATTACTGGTGGAGTGAAGAGTGGAATATATATATTAGTTTTTTGAACTTTACTCAGTTTGAATGAAAATATATATATATATATAAAAAAAAAAAAAACAAGATAAATGATCTTTGTCTTGTAGGAAAAGTACCAAGCAATTGTACCCTATGTTACTCCACTTTTGAAATGATATAGTTTCAGTTTCTGTGCATTTTAGAATATCGATACCTTCCCGTAAGAATGTTCTAAGCGACACTTTTTTCGAAAATGACTTTTTGATGAGGAAATATACTATATGTTAAGGGCCACGTTTTGGCCTGGGTTTCGGCAACCTATTATGCATGAAAAGGAAACTAGAGTACAAATAAAAAAATTTATCAACTGCCATATTTTCTCATTAAAATAATGTTGCCCCCTGAAATTTGCATTATCCGCCAAAAAAATTATGCTAAGCGACATTAATAAAGATCTCATTGTAGTGAGCAACAAAAAATTTTGTTAGATGTCACTTAGTTTAACCAAAATTGTCTCTTAGCACACTATGATTCAACTAGAACTTTCTTCGTTTTTTTCGTTTCCTGAACAAATTGAGAAATGTCGCTTAGTACATTCTTACGGGAAGGTATCGATATGAAAAAAGCCCGCCCGGCAATAGACATTTATTTTATTAGTAGTTAAATTTAAATTCAGGAATGCAGGGTCAGGGTACCTCCACTTTTCTACCGAATCCTAACGGATAATTAGCAACACTTTTCATGACAAGAGTTGGCGGCAGATGTGCCCTTATCTGTACTTATATCAATTTGCGTTTTTTGAAATCGATTTTGAAAAAAATAATTTATGAGATTTGATACTTAAGGCTTTTTAAATAGAACCGTTTTTTTTTACTTTCAATTATTTTAGGACTCTTATAAATGTTCAAAAAGTATTTCAAAGAGAGGTTGAAGAGTTTTTTTTTTGAAATTAAGTTTTTAAGTGTTCTTTAGTAAACACTTTAAATTGGCATAGCAAATTTAAGTTTTGAAAACTATAAAACATTTTAATACATACATGTAATCAAACATATACAAAATGATTCTTTGGGAATCCGTCACTAACAAATTTTTTGTCCTCTATGAATTAACTCGCAACTAATGTACCAGGTTACACTGGTAAAATTGGGAGATCAAATTGAACTTGCTTAATAAGAAGGCCATTTTACACAATTTTAAAGTTTTACTAAAAAAGCGCCCATTACTATGCGCTCGTCTAAATCATGATATCTTTTAGGATCTGTCAGAATTATTAAAAATAGTTATTTTTAACTCCTATTAATATGTTTTATTTCATGTTGTACATTTTTGTTTATGTATTTAATATCGATTGTAAAATTTCACAAAGGTAGAATACTCGTAAGTATATAAAATCTGTTTTTAAAATGAACTACCTGAAAATGTGATTTTGAATTTCTAACAACTACGACAATACTTGTTATATTCAATAAAATGCGTGGAAGCCACGTTTTTGATTCTGAATCTTTTAAGCATTTAACAGCTATTAAAAACTGACAATCGCAAATTGAGTTGTGACAGTTGTTAACAAGAAAAATTATACCTCAACAGATGAATTGTCTTAAATATTAATATTATTTTGATATAGATATTTCTACAACGGAATTCACTAATAAATAATTCTCACATTTGTTTCCATTGACATAGGATAGAAACATATTTTTGAATTAAAAATTTAATAAAGTAAATAAAAGTACAAGACTTTTGGGCGCCATTTAACTGACCTAGTTGAAAATTAAAAATTTTCAAACATTTTCATTATTCTATTATAAACTCACCACAGCAAAATTCTTTCATTTCCATTACAAGTCTAATTAATTCTCTTTAACAATATGTATATCGTTTTGTTCCAAAAAGTTATTCAATCAACTTGGAATCATTTAAGCAAACACTCAACACAACTATTTGTACAACAAGTTTAGTTAATTTCATACATTTCTCGTATCCAATAAACTTTCTTAAAACTATATACCACAATGCACTTTTCAAAATATGTATTTATAAACAATCAACAATTTGCAGTTTCCGATTCTACCACAGAGTCCGGTTAAATTCTTCTTCAACAATACGATCCAATCACTTGACAATCGTTCCGATATCTGTTGGCCATGTAGCAAAACATCGAGAGAACACTGGCCAAGAGACAGAAAAGACCGAAGCACAAAGCAACTAAACGACACAGTATCACTTGCAAAAAAGGAACGATTTGAAAATATACAAAAAAAATATAACTACCTCTGCCTATCAAATATGCAAAATGAGCAACGAAACGGAGGCCTAATAGAATTAAAAATGTAAGGAGCAAAAAATAAAAATTAAAAAAAAATCACAAAATAGAGAAAAAAATCGCCAACACAAGACGTCAAAGTCTTAAGTTATGGCAATGCTAACCATAAGTTCTGTCATGTAGCATTTTTTTTATATTTATCCCTTCTGTCGTTCTCTCGAAGATATTTTTTCTGTTTTTACTTGAATTCTCTTTCCTCCAAAAAGCAAAACTAATAATAATTTTTTTTTTATTAATAAACAATAATAATGGTCGATGAAGACCGAAAATGACGAACAACGACAGAAAATTGAAGGAAAAATTAAAAATGCAACATATGATTATCCGAGATTGACAACGGATCAAAATACAGCCCGCGCTATACCTATAGTAGAGGGACGGGACTTTATGGAAACCGAGAGGAAGCCAGCTCTTGACACTTGATTAAATTAATAATATTTTTTTTATCTATTCAAGTTTTTTTTTTTTTTTACAAAAGTAAGGAGTTGATTGAAAAATAAAGAGAGAAAAAAAGGAAACACTTTTCCCGTAGAAAGAGACGTGACTTGTTGACATAATGTTAATAAGTTAATGCACGCGCATGCAAAGTTTGGGTTCACCCTCGCAAACAACGTTTTTTTTTTTTCTTAGTTTAAAAAATGGATAGGATCTTTTTTCTATATACATATACAAAACAGAAAACCGAAATTAGTTATTCTGAATGAATTTTTGGTCGAAAGAGATAAAGGCCCTAAAGGACGAAAGATCTTTTATTTTTCAGAGGAATTAAATTTTAAGATTCATTTATGGGGATCACGATTTTTTGTTGGTCTTTAGGTCTTTAAAGGCTTACGATTCAAATTTGAATGAAAAGACTTTGGTTGTGAATCAAATAAAACGATGAAAAGAAAGCCGGCTGTTTTAAGGATCTAACGAGCACATACGAGGACAATACGAACTTCTGTGTTTGATCAACCGATATAGTATCTGGGAAGGTGGTTTTAATGCGACGATTACATAGTATTTAACACGTCGCTATGGGGACACTTAAGAATGCGCAGAATATATACAACATGGATGCAGTCTAAGGAAATAATTCACTAAAAAGGAAACTACAATAAATGGAGCGTGAGATAGCCAAGAACTTGAAGACTCATTTTTTATATTTTCAGTCAAAGAAACTATCGGTATGGGAAAATATTTCTATCTATAAAAAAAGGTTTACTTTAACTAAAGGTGGAACCACACTTATTTCGTGTGGTGTGTTGTGGAATGGTGTATTGCTATCGCATGTGTGAGATGTGGCGAGTTTAGTAGTTATGTGTTATGTGTCAAAATTCTTCGTGTTCCACTTGCGTCATTCCAAGCTAACTCGCTGACATTTTATTCTGTATGTGGGAAAGAGAGGCAACTCTGTTCAGTAAGGAGCGCAAGCAAATAATGACAATATGCAACAAAGCAAGCTTGATAAGCGTGCAAATTCGATGACACAACAAACCACACGAGACAAATGTGGCTGCCGCTCAACCAATGTCTTGTGTTATTTTTCTTACTTAGATTCTTTTTGTTGGCGCATTATTGTAAATGGCGGCAAATGACAGTTGTTATTTGACATTTACTCCATAAGAACGCGGAATAATTTGGGGGTGGTGTTGGCATAGCATGAAACACCGGCCATATATAAGGCAGATGTGACACACTCGTCCATCAAAGACGTACCTAGGTATCTGGGATAGTGCATATACTCAAAATTCTCAAGGAAACATGTCTGAAAGAAGAGCTGTAAGGTGGATTTACATGTTTCTACATCTGCAAAATGCAGAAAAGTAGAGAGAGGCAGACGTTCATATATCAAAAACTCGAAACCCCAAAGTGGGAGAGAATACACAGGGGGTAACTCTTTTTTACTTCCTCTTACTGCAATAACATGTTGGCCTGTTAAAACGAAACTATGCAATGAAAATTTACCTTACCTCCATTTTCTTCCATTTCCTTTTAGAAAAATGTTGAAATATAGCAAATTTACAAAAAGTAGACTATATGTATAATCTTGACTTCAGCATTTCTCAAATTTCCTACAAAGCAGAAATGAAGTTCTTTTGCATTTTGCTCCTTTTCTCTCTATCTAACAAATATGAATTCTGTATTTGGCATACTTTTTTTTGCAGAAATCAATTGCAGATACATGTAAATTCACCAGTAGTATGAGCGATCTTACTCAGTTCTAGACGGGGTACAATAGGTCCCAGTGCAATTATACTCCACAATTATTAATAGCATAACTTGAATTTAGGCGCAGATATCCCGGTCATCCGGCACTGAGCAAACACTAAGAAGCTTAGCCGCTCAGTATGGGACAACATGAAATGCTGACAAGTTTGTCCGGGACCGAAAAAGCCGTTTTGCTGAGAATATTGCAGCTGCCGCTGAAGACGTGGCAGAAGACTCCGGAGAATCGTACATACAATTGAGCATCAAACAGAGAATTTTGATAAAAGTGCGGGCGTTGTTCTGTAATTTGTCAAATTCATCTATTTATTGGGGGGAAATTTTTCAATACGAGCACATATATTGGGGAATTAACACTGATGTTCTACTTAACTTTGGGATTTGTAAGATGGGGTTAGTGATGGATGAAATCAACAGTGGCACCTAAGTTTCACTTATGCTGAACTACTTAGTGAACACCTAAAATGGGCTACTATAACATAGGTGGAGGTTCGGTCTATAAGGCTAGGTTTGAAAGACCCCCCGTCCTTAGAGTTATGGCCATTTTATAAGTGCACAGTTCTTGGAAAAGTTAAGTCCGCCAAATTATTCGCTTAAGTGCCGCATAATCCGACTGTAAAACTGATTCTTCTCAAGTCAAGTCGTCAGCTGTGATGCCTCCTATGTCATGTAAAGTTATTTTGATACGAAGCATCAACAAGGATACGAAAAGATATAGGTAATATGAACAAAGGGCCTCACAAAAATTCGTATCTAGGATAAATTCACCAACACAGAAGGGGATGAAATAAAAGTGAGGGTGTTCAACGGATGCAATCGCAAGAAATCAATCGCGTCCCCAATTACTCTTCAAAAATTGTTATCGCAGTAAAATTTACCGAATGATGGATCGAATTTTTCTGTCAGGCAGATTGAGCCATTCAATCAGACGACAAAGATCAACAATTCTGCGCACCTGGCCTCGGCTAAGTTCGGTTTTGGTTCAGAAACATATACCTTTTCCAAGATGGATAGGGTTCTCATCATAAGGAAATTCATAGCTGCAAACACATAGAAAACACAACAACGAACTTCATCGGTTGAACATCAAAACTGACCTAGTCAAAAAAGTTCCATGGCTGAGATGGCTGAGGCATATACTTCAGTGGGTGAACTCTAATCCTCCACCCGGAAAATTTCTGAGTTAACCGTATGAATGAGGCACACCCAAATGGAAGAAGACGTCAACCAACTAAGTGTGCGAAACTGAAGACAGATAGCTAAGAACCGAGTTGGTTGAAAGAATTTTGTTGGTTTAGGCCCAGATTAAAACCGGACTATAACGCGATCTTAACACTGATACCGTCAGGGTGACTGTAGAAAAACTCGTCATAGAATTTAAGAATAACTATAACTTGCGTATCATGTCCAATTTATAATCTCTGAGTTTGGTTAAAAAATTCGAAAGAAAATTAATCGACTTCTATGCAAAATTTCGTTAAAATCCGTCAAGTCGTTCAAGTGGGATTGAATGACAAACATCCAAACAATAACAAGATAGAGTAATGTCATGCATTAATAAAAATAACTAGCTAGCTACAATTTGAGATCATTTGCATTAAAATATAAATTTGTTTCAAGAATGAATGAAACTAACGTCAGAGTAAAAACTGTCATTTAGTCTAACTTAAACAATTCTCAGTGAAATGTTTCCTACTTTCGTGATTAACTATTGAATTCCATTTGCACCAATACAAAGAACATCATTTTTTACTGTCAATTTCGTCTATCTTACGTCATTGGAATGTCAAGTTCCCTTACATTATTGATTGGAACTTTAGACAAAAAAAAATTTCTATATATCTTCTTGTCAGACTGCTCATTTATTATTGCTTATTTGTAAGAACAATTATAATCACTCGACACCTTACAACATCGAAGGCAAGGCATTTTTTATACGAACAAAAAAACACATTACCACATAGCTTTTACAGCCGATAGAAAAGTTGCCTGTGATGTCAAACTGACGCCAGTTCTCAATCAAACAAGGAATCACATTCATCTTTTAAGTCTCCAGAATGTGCATCTATTACATTATAGCTTTCAACGCTTTGTATTAGCTATACAAACATATATGCTATGCAACCCCTCCTTAAACATTAAATCAATCATTCACCACCCTCACGCTAAATCTATAAAATACTGAAAAAAAACTCATTACATCACAACGTGTATCTTATCTTCGCCGTGCGTTTTGCTTTTATATCGTGTCGTCGTGGTCTCGTCGGTCGGTCGTCGGTCGTCTGACGACAACGACGACGTCGGTTTTTGCTGTCAATATTTCTGATAAAATTTAAATAGAAATAACAAAAAACAAACAATACCTGGACTCTGGGTGATTTGAGACCGTATTAGCTGGGCTTAAGCTCCGTTTAAAAACAACTTTATACACATTTATTTCACAATTTTTCACGACATATTGTGGTAATAACTCTCAGTGGCAACCGCGCGCCATTAACAATGGCGCCATTTCTGCAGCTACGTGCGCCGTATTCTCAAGTTAGGGAAAATATATTAAGCTGATGCTTGATGCCGCCAGCGACATTACCGCAACGCACAACAACAACTGTCTCAGGTTCAAAAACAAAATCACTTATAAGTTATTGCTAATGGACGTTTAACGGTTGCAATTACAAGGATATGTGATACGAAAGTGAGAGTTAGCTGGACTGAATGGTTCCATTTATTATGATGGCGCAGCGATGACCAGCGGCGGGTGGCTTGTCATCTTTTGTTTTCAAATTTATGAGACAATTTTTAAAACTTTATTGAGGGAACAATACATTTTGAATGACAACTCAATATCTATGCAAAGAGAGGTCAGTAATTCATAAGAAAGAACAAGAAGCCAAAAGAAAACAAAAAACATAAACATAGGGCAGCAGCGTTACCGTAATAATTGTCAACTGCAGTTTCCGGTTAACGTTAAGCAATCAATATGGTCGTTCACTCAGGGCAATGCAGCAAACTGCAGAGTATCTATATTGTAAGGCACAAAGCCCGTAAGAACCCATAAAAGTATAGTACAAGAATGATAATTATATTTAATTTTCATTTATAGTTCCTGTTTGGTTAATGCCAATCAACAGGAAAGGGAGTTTATAGCTTTGTTTGCTCCAAAAACACAGGAACTCTATGAAGTTGGGCACGTGCCAGTTGTTGTTGCCATTGCTGGGCTCTCGGTTGAGGGTGATATGTTTACATTTGCATTCTGGAAATGGTAAAGAGAAACCGTTCGTATCATACGAAAAAAAAACAACAATAAATGGACAACCGTTTTTTTATTTAAAAAAAAACTGAAAGAACTCTGCGCCCGTTTTGATGGGCTAAATTTGTTTTGGCCGTGTGCTTCTTCAGAAATGCATTTGAATTTGTTGGAGTCTTAAAACAGCTAAAAACTCTTTAAAACTTACTTAGGCTTACATGGTGATCTTTTGGGTTCATATTCTGTATTCGGTGTAGGCATATGTCGATCAATGCAATGGCTGATGGGTGAACTGTCAAAATTGACGAACATATGTAAGAAGTCATAGATTTGGTTGGTGTTAGACGGTGAGGTTTTTGTTTAACTAAAAGGGGGAGGCGACTCTGTATAGGTATGTTATTTGTGTTGGAATTTCACGTTTCTGGAATGAGTTCCAATTATAGAACTCAATTCAGGGTAAAGCAACTGAAGTTGCAACTTCCGCGTGTGTTTTGGACTGATGGTGCTGGGGTGTTATGGGAATCGCAGGTAAGTGGCATCGGGCGAAATGGAATCTTTGAACTCATAGGTAAACATTTGAATATTGATTTGGGAGAAAATGCCGATGTTTCATGTCATCGGAATTTTTTGTTATTCTGGGAATGGAATAATTAAATAATTAAATCCTGGGGCCATTCATTATTTTAAAACTGTTGTATATCCCATAGAATAATGATGTATTGAACTCCCACGTTGTAGGTTTTGCGATAGAGTAAAACATAATGGCGCAAAATTTTAAAGAGTTCTCGTTTAAGCAATTAAACCGGCTCTACTTAACGCAGTCGTTTAGCTTAGAGACTTTGTCTAACTTTTTCATAATTTTAATCACGTTAGACAACTCTTCTAACTAATGTGGGTTTTACAACAGAACCTAAGCAAATTTGCGTTGAACAACCCTTAATTTGACAGATGCATAACTCACACAACTACAAAAACACAAAAAAAAAGTAAAAAGAACAGACAACTTCAAACCAAATAATTTTTCGCCGAAAAAAGTTCATTTAATATACTACATCGGTACAGATTTTGATTGTTTATAAGTTATTTACATTATTTTAGATGAAAATAAAGTATAAATCGCAAATTCACAGCATAAAAAACTCAATTTGGTGTTGTAAGGTGCAGATTCATTTAGCTATATACTCGTCTCGGCGGCGCGCGTGCATACATAAGATATGTACATTTGTATCTACAGATTTTTTAATTGTAGAGCACTTTCGTACGATTGTTTTGAATTTATAATATTCAGTGATTCAGTCTATTTACAAAGAACATCTTTAAAAAATCTAATAAAACATCAGTAAACATTTTTCCTTCCATTTGCTTTGGTATGAAATGTACATTGTCAATATGGATAAAGTAAACTTTTAAAAGATAAACTAGCTATTTGTGGCTGTTAAAGTAAGACGAGCTCTTTAACGTTAAAGTATAGTTTATGTCCTTTAAAATTAACAAAAAGTCAGTTCTCGTTTTATACTTAATATTTAGAGTCGACTCCCATTCTAAAATTGATTTAGAGTGGGTTTTAAATGTTTAAAATTTTGCGCCAATGTGTTTTTTTTTCAGAAATACTGCCTCCTGTTAGAAAGAAAAAAATCCTCCAAAAAGACTCTTGCTCTGAAAAAGAGTATTTTATTATCTAAGGTTTTCGAACTCGGAAGAAAATTGGAAAATAAAAGAAGCAGTTACTAAATGATGTCAAATTTTGACCGCCTGTTCAAAAATTAAGAAAAAACATTGGCGCAAATTTTTTATTACTGCTTGTTTAAGAAATAAAACCAACTTTTTTTAACGAAGTCGTTTAGTTGGCTTTGTCAACATCATATTAATAAAAAACAAGTCTTCGAACTAATGTAGAATTCGCAACATACGCAACATACTCGTAAAGTAATCAAATTTTCGTTGAACAACTCTAAATTTGACAGATAAAGAACTCAAACAGAACTACAAGAAAAAATGGACATAAATAACTTCAAAATAAATATTTTGTTTGTGAAAAACAGACATTTTAGAAATTATTTACATACATGTTCGTAAATTGAAATTGTTTTAGGTATTTTAGATGGAAAACTCAGCTTCGTTGTTCCATGATGATAGTTCGTTTAACAGATTTTCTTATTCGTCTCCGCACTATTGCTAAAGATAGGAATGCTCCTTTGAAGGATTGATTCACGTTTATATTATAAACCTATAATAATAATAAAATATCAGTAAAAATTTTTTGCTCTAATTGATTTTCGTATAAAATGACTCTTGTGCTTGTCAATCTGGATGAAGTAAACTTTGAAAAGCAGCTATTTGCTGCTGCTAAAGTAAGACAAGCCCTTCAATGGTAAAGTTTACTTTGTGCGTCATTTAAAATTAACAAACATAATCTTTAGAATCGACTATTATTCTAAAATTGATTTAAAGCTGGTTGAAAATGTTAAAAATTTTGCGATATCGTATTTATTTAAAAATAAATTTTGTATAGTAGTAGAATAATTAAGAGGCTGATGAAATTTTTGATAACATTTTCTAAGGATGTTCTCATAAATCCTTTCTTAAAAAATACCTTAGAATTAACTGAACCGATCACCGAAAATTTCTTTACTAATCGTAAAATTCACGACATTTTCGAACCATTTCCACAAAAACCTACCTCACCATTTCGGTACTGGATTATCGCAATTTCTTTAACGATCGTATAATCATCCACGACTCAAATTTTATTCACACATGACAGCATATGACACAGAATAACGCTGTATTACCGCTAAACAAAAATGACGAACAAATATACATAAATAACTGCTCAGTTCGAAATATAGAAAATCCAGTTTCGAAATTCAAACAACGTCATTAAACTGTCACATGGTTGACAATGTTATTGTTTTGAATGCAGCGAAAGTAAACAGAATGTCATCTGATGCAAAAAGTAAAGTTGCCTGTGAAAAAAATGCTGAAATACTTAGTTTTTGTTTGTAACATCTTTCTGAACTATTTTACTGCATTCTCTTAATTCAAATAAATTCTTATTTGCTGATTTAAATAGCACATTATTGGAAAAATTCTGACTAATTGCAGATATAAAAAGAAATTTTGGTATGTCGTTTCCTTAGAAGATTTATGATGTATGAATTTAGAACTACAGGTATCATTTTTCCTGAGACTATTTCTCCCATTCCGCAAACGAATATTTCATTCTGACTCGGCTTTTTACATAAAATCAGTTTTATTATTAAAATGTTAATCTATCAAGTTTTCAAATATTTTTTTATAATTCACAAGCGCACAAGGTTTTATTGAAACCCTTCTAATGTTATTATACATATGCATGAGTCAAGCCATGAAGAATTTAGGAAGGGAGAGGTATTTTTGAACATTGGTTTTCAATGTTTGGAAATTGAAATGGCAAGGGAAAGCCGTGCCAGGTAGATTATTCCATAATCGTGTTGTGCAATAATAATCGAATATCCGTATTTGACAATACGTCCAAAATTAAGGTCTACGGTGAACTGATGAGCATTCCTAGAGTATCGGGTATCACTGGTGAACTAACTGAGGAGAGGAATGGAACTGACTACTTCGAGTGAGCATTGCTTGTGAAAAAGGCGATAAAACAAAGAATATCATAAAACATACCGATGGTGCTCAAGAAATGGGAAATATTCCATGATAGTTCTGATCCCTATTATTTTTAACGCTCTTTGCTAGATTCTATGCAATTAATGAGGAGAAGTTAGAGAAGATATTAGTTTTAGTTTTTTAGAGCTTTTGAATTCTTCCCTATCTTTTTAACGCTCTTTGCTAGATTCTATGCAATTAATGAGGAGAAGTTAGAGAAGATATTAGTTTTAGTTTTTTAGAGCTTTTGAATTCTTCCAAAAAACCTAGTCAGTAAAGAACTTATAAAAATATGCCACATAATCCCCCATGACCGATCTGCCACAATTCCAAGGGCCAGGGAAGACTAGGTTGGTTGATCGGCATAAATTATGTAGAAGACGCCCATTCAATCAGAGATATCAAATCCACAGTGATACAAATTGCCGCTACTTTTCCTAAGGTTTTTGTTAAAGAGTTTTCAGAACGTATGCTTTGTTAGTGCTTTTTAGCATAAATAATTCATCTTTACAAGTAAAATTGTTTTAGGTCCGTGTTTTTTCTGGTAATTTTTTCGTTTTATCTTTGTATATAAAACTTATAGTACTATCAAGAAGACGAACGATTGTGGCGACATCTTAAGCATAGCGACAGTACTTGCTAGATTTGTCTCTGCTAAATTTAACAGTAAAATATTCTCTTTTTTACTACTTGTTTTGTATCTTATTTTACTCTCCGCTGTAAAATCGTGCGCTAGTTTCAGCGCCACCAACAGGATAGCGTTCGCAATACAAAATCACGCTGCATGCTAATACTATAGGTTATATAAACAAAAGTTTTATTTTTAAGTTGTAGATAATTCATGAAAAACAGGTATAAAATATTTGGTTAGTTTATTTGACAAGTTATGTTTATTTGCGTAGATTTTTTGGTCGAGCGCTGTTCAATAAGTAATAAATAATGAAATGATTTAAAATTCTTAGTGAAAAATATTATTGTATCTATAACAAGTAGTTAATTAATTTTTCCGATTTTTAAATATTGCAATAAAATAAAAGATAAATTCAAATTTTTGTCGTTTATAAAGTACATGTGTATATCTAGCTATATTATCTGAATCAACAGAAAGTAACCCTATTGATAGTTCTCATAAATTTGTGGCAATTCAAAGCGCACAGAATGGCAACCCTGAAAGAGCTTAAAAGAAGAGACAGCTTATTGGAAGCTTTTACAGTCAAAGTAAGATGAAAATACCCCTATCTTCACTGTACTGACTATTTTTGTTGGACAAAGTATAATAAGTAACCTGATCTTTTAAGCATCTATAACTGTGTCAAATTAGATCTTTAAACTACAAGCGTGTGATTCAGTCCTACATAGTTTTCCTCGGTTCCAGGAGAAGTTTGTAGTTTTTAGTGTGAAAAATAGTGAAAGCTCTGGTATGTCTAAAATTCGGATATGTATATCTCCTACAGGAGTTTTAAGATTATTATTATTTAATCAATCATTACAAGTGTTATAAAAAAAATTACATTAACAAACGAAAGATTTGTGAACTTGCCAAAATAGCGTACATAAGCTTTTGAAAATACATATGTTAAAAATTAAAATTATTTAAAAGAAATATTTAAGTTTTCTTATTTTTAACATTATAATTGTTTTTAAAATTTAATTATCTTTACTAATGTTAAATAATTTACTATAAAATGTACAAAAAAATTTTCGTTTAAAGATGTATTTTTTCATATACAAAAATTATTTGAAAACTTTTGGAATTGTATATTGGTTATGTCATTAAGAGACATACTGAACCAAAAATATGAGAAGATAATTTTCGCAAAGAAGACGTAGAAAATACTATTTCTGTTAAGAGAGTTTTGTCTGGCGAAATTCTGAAATACAGTTTTATTGCAATCACTTAACTTTATAAGTACGCAGTTTTATCCAAATCGTAAGAGTAGTTTTTGAGAATATTAAAAACTAAATATTTGTATATGAGCTAAATCAATAATACGGATTTCTCTTTACGGTAATTATACAAAATGCAAATGCTTCCATCCCTTAAGCTCAAGTTCGAAATATACCTGGACGCACATACGAAACCCAAAACATATTAATGATTAATTCATCATCGTAATGAACCTTGATTAAAACATCGAAATTCATTTCTTAAAAATTCTCTTAAAAGATTAAATTTGATTGTCAACTAAATTGATGCCAAACACTTAATTGAGTTGAAAGATTTTCTTCAACTCAGTCGTCAACTGTCAAATTGATCAAATGTTGATGTAACAGGTTGGTTTCATCAACAACTGGATGAGTTGCCAAGCAAGTTGAAATTTATATGGTATTGTGTCAGTCTTGTAAATCTAACATAAATATTTTTGATAGAAATGTAATAACACTTACCCCTTCTTCTTCCACCAGTTCCGCGATATCTGGTTGGTGAAACAACAGGTGGCTTTGGTGCAATCATATTTGGAACCTCATCGGGTGACGTTGGACTTTTTAACCGATCTCTTTGGCTGAAGTTGCCAAATGAATGGCGTCGTGAACCATGACAAGGCAGTGTATGGTGATTTTTACTAAAAACCAAAAAAAATCAAAATCAACAATTTATAATAGCATTTTTCAAAAAAATTACCTTAACGGTGATGCATTGAAGACATCATCATTTTCAGAATTGTAATTAGCAGTTTCATTATAAGAACCTAATCTCTCACGAAATGATTCAATAGTATTAGGACGACGTAGGAATGGACCATTTACGCTACTTGTCGGTGAACCTAATTCAAATGCCTGATAAGAGAGATGAAAGTCAATATTCAATTGTTCAAATAAAATTTAAACAGTTTTTGGTAAAACAACTTACATGCATACACCCAGGACCACCAGAATATGAACCCATCGATCCAAAACTTCCACGTGGACTGCCTAAAACAGATGCAGCTGAATCCAAATTTGCCGAATTAATTGGGCGAATTTTCTCAGGTATAGCAACTCTTGGGCTACTTCCTTTAGAATTTCTCCGCTTGAATATGGAGAAACCCTTGCTGGAAGTCGACGAATCTGGGGTTTTTGGCGAAGATTTGTCATTGTAAAAATAATATGGGTTATCTGGAAATTGAGAATAAAAAAAAAATGTTGATATTTTATTTGAAAATATACCTAAAATATAAATTGTTCGTGAAAATATAAAATCAAAAATATCTTCACTTTCACATGTAAGCACATGTGCACAACTTTATCTTTCTTGAATTTAAGGTACGGCCATTAGATTCGGACAGAAGTACCAACCTCTCTAGGTCTTCATTGACGCACAAAGCACCATGCTCAATAACAACGATAGGGCAGATCAAATACACATAACGTACGTCACCTGCATACATATAGGAAGAGAAAATCTCAATAATAGATAGGGGTTCATTGAAATACAATGCAAACAGAAGAGGACACAATATAGAACCTTGAGGAATACTAGAAACGTTTGGGATAATATCAGGTTATTAATTATAAACTCCTTAGATTTCTAAAAATACATTTTTAAAAACTTGACAAAATTAAGTTTAAGTGTTAAGATACGAGTATAAACAAAATTACAATTGTATGCTTATCTATCATAAAAGTCAAAAACATAGCTACATGCTACAAAAGTTTTACACTCGTTACACTCTGTAATTATTTATTTGACTATTAATCAATTAAAATAAAGCTGACATATTGTTGGGCGCCACTTAGTTTTACTTTGTTCTGTACATTCTTTTAAAGATAAAAAGAGATACTTTATTTGTCATTTTAAACAAACAAAGAATTTTCCTTGCTTTTTGTTTTGCCGACAAAGTAAATGTCTAAAAACAAAATAATATAAATCTGTATATACAATACATATGTATTTAGAAAAACTCCTTTAAAAAAAAAACTACAAAAGAAGTAAATTAGTCAAGTAAATCCGAAAAATTGTAAGAAAAACATTGAATTCCTTCTGAACTGAATCAGAACACTGGTACTTAAAAATTATTTCACGGGATTTTGATATTTACCTAAATTCAATATGGACGGTATCATTATTTATTCGGTATCATTATTTAGCAAATATCTAAATGAAAGTGTTTTTTTTTTAGAGAGGAGGAATATTGTGGGTTTCTAAAATCGTTACTATTTGTATGCAATCGAGGTATATTGCCGATTGTGTAGCAGTTTTTTCACAGTGTGAACTATGTTTTACCTGTTGTGCTGGAAATATAATCTTCCCTACAAAATAGAATGCACCACTGGGTGACACGAACCTGCACATACATATGTTTCAGATATACTTAGAAACATGTTCTTAAGCATAAACTTCATTTTTGAAAAGGCTAAAAGAAATCCTTTAGTAGTTAGAGCTACACTACAAATGCCATGTAATTTCTCAAGCAAATATGAATGTCCGCAAGAACAAAAATTTAAAAAAAATTAAGTCCAATTAGAACGATATTAAAAGTAACTGACTATATTATTTAATTTAAAAGACGAATTTAGCAACATGCTATCTCTTATATTTAATTTTAGTTAAAATCGGATTCGACGATTTGATTTTATCATTTTAGTCTTGTTCTAACTTTAATCGATTTCTTGCACTTCCAGATGTCAAAAAAGTTATTTTTACTTTGTTTTTTTGAACACACTGTTATTTCGATCGACGGGGTACGGTCTAATAACTGCTCAGGTTTTGAAAGAAATGCCTTCAATAGCCTTCAAAAAACTTCAATTTATAATAAACGCATTCCTTAAGCTTAGATATGTGCCACTTCATTGGAAAATTGCAGAAGTCATTGTTATACCTAAACAAAGTAAGCCTCCAATAGAAGTAACATCTTACAGACTTTTATCGCTTATACCAATTTTTGAAAAAGTCTTCGAGAAACTGCTCCTGAGCAAAATAATAGAAGAAATAAGACTAACCCCGAACCACCTGCTTAGATTTAGAAATAAACTTTACAGGATAGACCAAAGTGCATCGAATTACGGATGTTGTAGAAAAAGCACTTGAAGAAAAGCAAGTACTCGTATGTTCAGCCCTATTCTTAGATGTTGCTCAAGCTTTTGATAAGTTTTTGCATTTAGAACTGGAGTACAAACTGCATAGGGACTTTCCCATGCAGTACTATGAAATACTGAAATCCTACGTTACGAACCGACACTTTAGAGTACGGTTCGTCCAAAATTACACGGAACTAAAGAAAATTGAAGCGGGTGTACCCCAAGGAAGTATCCTAGGACCAATCCTATATTTGTTATATACTAGGGATATTCCAGTTGACATCAACGCTATCATGGCCACCTTCGCTGACGATACTGCGATATTGGTGCCTGATTAATCCGTTACGAAGACTACAGAAAAACAACAAACTGCCAAGTTTCAAGTTTTAACAACGTTAAAGCGATTTTTTACGCCAATACTTCCAAATAACTTGAAATGACTTTGGGTGCAAAGATAAAATGGAAAGACCACATCAAAAAGAAAAGAGACGAACTGAACTTAAAGTACAGAAAAATGTACTGGACAGAGCTCGTGCCTATCTATTCGGAACAAAATAATGCTATACACGCAAGTGCTGAAACCCTTTTGGACATATGGTATCCAGCTATGGGGCTCTACAAGGAAAACAAATGTTGAACCCATCTAAAAATTCCAAAACAAAGTCCTTCGTGGATTAATACATGCCCGTTGGTATTTAAGAAACAGCTATTTACATCCTGACCTCCAAATAGAAATGGTCACAGAAGTGGTTAAAAATCACGCTGTATCACACAATTACGACTGCGAAGACACACCAACTACGAGATGGAAACGTCTTAAATGTAAAAGACAATACTGGAAGACTAAGAAAAACAGAGCCTCATGAGCTGATCTGTCTAAAAGCTATGGGAAATTATTAAAAGTTTAAACTTCCCCCAATGTGAGTTTAAATTAAGAAAGAAAATATCATTTCTCGATCCCGGTGGTTTTCGTGCGGTAAGAATCCCACACTACTCGATACCGAATATTACCAAGTGTCTTTTGAAGATTTCCACCGACAAACAAATTTTTTTTTTTAAATTTCTAAAATTTCAAAAAAAAAAAAATTGTACGTACGGTATTTTTGGTCTTAAGACAAATAAAATGCACGACTGGATCGCACGAACTTGCTCTTATGTAAAAGTACTTTGGAATTTAAGATACATTTTATAAATATAAAACATGGATTTAATGAGATAATAATGTTCAAATGCATAAAATTGCCGTCTGGTTTCCGGAAAAGTATGATTTTATGCAAATAAACCTTAAAAAATCGTTTTATTATTAAATAAATTTTTTATATAAGAAATTTCTCTAAAATTTTTCAAGAAAAAAATGTGGGATGGGAATTTTAAGTATTAAATAATATTGATTTAAGGAAATAATTTCAAAAAATAATCGTTCATAGGTTTTAAAGATATTCATTTAATTTTTTTTTTTTCAAAAAAACCCAACAAATATTTTTTCGAATATTTGTATATACAATATTATTTTAAACTTAAGGGGGCTCCTGCTAAAAATTTTGGTTAAAATCGTTAGAGCCGTTGGTGAGAAATTCGAAAATCAAAAAAACCGTTCTATGACAGGTACCCCTAATAACATTTCCCCCCAAATTTTTTTTTTGACTAAAATATAGTCCATGTCCATAATATCACACTTATTTTTTTTTATCAAAATCGTTAGAGCCGTTTTCGTGATAAATAAGATTTTGCATTACGGGTGTATGGGGGTACCCTTAGTTATGGAGCTAAAAAAAAAATTTCAATTTTTCCTCTAGGGAATCACCGAAGACCCTTAACTACCGAGATTGAAAGAAATAGGTCCAGTGGTTTAGGCTGTAGTGAGAGGTACAGACATACAGACATACAGACATACAGACATACAGACATACAGACATACAGACATACAGACATACAGACAGATAGACGGAATTGTCGGACCCACTTTTTTCGTCTTCGCTATCATCGTAATGTCGACTTTGATCAAAATCTCGAGTTCGATTTTTTTTCCAAATGCAGAACTTGCCCTATAGTACCTATATCGCAAGTAAAAAGAAATAAGAGTGTCAGCAGAAAAATTTAAAAATGTTGTCTACCAAGTTCAAAAAAAATCCGCCGAGCTGTTTGGGCTGTTGTCGAACACACAGACAGATAGAATTGCGAGACCCACTTTTTCGTGTTAGTTATGCTTGTAATTTCAAGTCTGGTCAAATTCTCGAGTTCGAGTTCGGTGCTCACATCGTCTTGGATCGTAAAATCCAACATTTGAAACTACTTTGACGTTATGTGTCATATTTTTGTCAGTATTACAAACTTTCGTTCTTCCCCCTTCCCCCGCAAAAACAAACAATCTTCCACAATATATTTGTAAGATTTCAGTTGATTCTTTCCCTCTTGAGCGCGTTAGTGATTCTATGGGACAAATCTTTTTTCGTACTCGTACCGTGCCAAGAGTCCATGAAAGATCTCAACATTCATAAATCCGCTGGTCCGGATGGTATCCCCGCTATTATTCTAAAGAGGTGTTCTTCCACGCTAGCAAAACCCCTGCGTAAGCTTTTCCTTCTGTCTTATTCTTCAGGGCTCGCTCCGTGTGGTTGAAAAACTGCACTTGTTCAGCCAATTGCCAAAAGAGGCGAATCTTCTTCACCCTCTAATTATCGACCCATCGCACTAACGTTCCTTCTTTCCAAGGTCATGGAAACGCTGATTAATTATCAGCTTAAGAAATATCTTGAGGAACGAAAGCTTCTTAATGACCGGCAGTATAGCTTTCGTAGCAATAGGTCCACAGGTGATTTGATGGTTTATCTAACCGAAAACTGGAACAAATCTTTACATTGTTTCAGAGAAAGTAAGATTATTGCACTTGGTATTTGGTATTTCAAAGGAATTTGATAGAGTCTGGCATCTTGCTCTTTTACCGAAAATGCGTGCTTTCGGCATCGACGAATCCTTACTTCTTTGCGGATTAGAAATTTTCTTTCGAACCGTTCAATACAAGTTGGATGGATTCAAGTCTGAAACCCACAATATAAATGCTGGTGTGCCCCAAGGCTCCGTATTGTCCCCGACTCTCTTCGTCATTTTTATAAATGATCCCCTGTCTACAACTTCTAATCCAATTAATTGTTTCGCTGACGATAATACTTTTAGCTTTTCATATTCGTTTTCAGACTCATATCCTTCCTCTTTGGATGTAAAACTGCAACGACAAAATATGATAAGCACATTAAATTACGATCAAACAGCATTGTACAATGGGGAATAAGAAACCGTGTCGAATTTAATGCTTCGAAAACCCAATGCTGTCTTATATCGTTAAAGCGAGATATACCCCCCTTGCCACTATCTATGAGTGGCACTTGCATCAATGAAACTGAATATATTGATATTCTCGGTGTGCATCACGAACCATCTCTTGTGGAACAATCACATACGCGATGTTGCCAAAAACGCCGCAAGATGTTTGGGTTTTCTGAGACGGTGCAAGACATTTTTCTCTCCTTCTGATCTGGCTACAATCTATAAAACCTTTATACGTCCAAAACTTGAGTATAACTTCCATCTATGGGCTGGTGCTCCAGTAACTTATTTAAGTCTCTTGGACAGTATTCAAAGAAGAGCTTTTAAAATGATTGGTGATAATAACATCATTGACTCATTTATGTCACTCGAACATCGTCGTATTGTTTCTTGCCTCACCCTTTTTTACCGTTATTTTCACGGACTATGCTCTAGTGAAATAGCCAGATGCATTCCTCCCCTGAAACAATTTAACCGTAATACTCGCACTTCTAGAAATGCCCATTAGTTTACCCTTGAGCCCAACTTCGGCCGTACTGTGAAGTACAGAGATTCGTTCTTCAGTCGTACTACGCGAATGTGAAGTTCTTTGCCACGCTCTGTCTTTCCCAGTCATTGCAATGTTCAAGAATTCAAAACCAATGTGCACCGACACCTCCTTTCTAACCCTTCCCTTTTTTCTTAATGCTCACACTGTGTCTCTGGCATATGAAGGGTATATAAACCCCTTGTGTGCGCCGATTATAAAAAAAAAAAAAAAAAAAAAAATGGGAAGGAAGTTAACTATGTTCTTCATTATATTCATATATTTCTGCTCGGAAAAGTAACTGATAAAGAGGACTGTTTCAATTAAATGACTGTCAAACTCAAACTGTTATGTTTATTATCTATATTATTTTATATTTTATAGAACCCTTTGGCTTTTGGCATAATGGTTATTGCATTATAATGTCATGCAGAGGGTCTTGGGTTCGATTCTCAGCTGCTGCAAAAAAGTTTTTCATGCGTTTGACACCTCTTGCGAAGAATTGACGAATCCTCCAAAAGTATCTCTCGTCATTTAAAATTTTCACAAACCATTCGGAATCGGCAGAAAATTGTCGGTCACCTCCATTTCTCCAAACACGCCCACAGAAACGTTTGACAGTTGAAAGTCTCTAAGTTTAGACTATCTATGAGCCAGTTTTGATGAAATTACCTTAATTAGCCTAACATTTTGTCGAAATTTGATACCATGATATGACTAAATCATATAAGTAGGTACATTGATAGCATATATGTATTTTCAATAAACTGAAATTTGGACAAAAATTCACTTTTTTAGTTTTTAAATTTTATTTTCTGAAAATATGCCCATTGATCGACATGTAGAGTGAAATGGTACTTAACTTAGAAAGAGTGTAATTCTGCACACCTCCACGACTATTGTTTTTCTAATCATGCAAAATTTATATAAACTTTTTTGAGAAAATGATATGACAAAATTAATGGACACTCAAAAAAAGTCAAATTTTTGTTTCGAAATTATAGGTATCTATTATAGAAAGCTTCAATAAAAAAATAAAACAAATAATTTTTAAAATTTGTAGAAAATGTATCAAATCTGCTCTAACCTGCAATAAAATTTTACATGCAAGTATAATTATTGTATAAAACACAGGTTCCTTAGTAAAGCTAAACTAAACAAAAAATATAGGTGATAGGAACATTACAAAAAGGTTTTTACGTTGAATTGGATTGAAATGTTAATCAGTTTTTATCCGTAGTTATTTTTAAAAGATCTAAAATCTGCATCATTTGTATCAAAAATTAAGCTTGGGATCAAATTGGAAACTTCGAAAATGGTCTGCAATCAAAAATGCAAATATTTCACAAAACATTTATGAGATAAGAATATATATTTTTTTGGATTAATTGGTCAACATTTTGAATGATAGACAAAGCTGAAAAACATCAGCCTACATTTCTCAGTTTCAAATTTAAATTTCTGTCCATTAAAAAAAAAAAAACAAGTCCCAAGGATGTCTCTCTCCCAAGAAGCTCATTTTTACTTACCTGATATAAAAGAACTTGTATTATCCACAGTCACAAACATTGCAACAGTTTTTTTTTTTTTTGAATTAATGTAATATTTTCGTCACTTGTCAATTTTGTTTATATTTTTTATAAAAATCTTCAAATCACCCTTTTTTTGTTCAAAGAGTTGGTTTTTATCTGTCAATAAATTGTTGCGAGAAACTCATTTTTTTAATCTATGGATATTCAAACAGAACAACAACACACTTCGTTGGCACATAAGACCTCATGCAAATCGAACAATCAAATTCATACAGAGTCAACAATCACTTTCACTATCGTTGCGCCAAAAAGGAATTTCAATTCAAAATAAACAAACATCAGCGACAACAGCAACACAAAAAAAAAGAACAGAAAAGAAAATTCCCACTTGAGGACGACGACGTCATTCGATTTAAAACGCACTAAATGTACTGAACAAACGAGGACGGGTCATATCGTCATGTACCCTTAGTAGAAGTTCCGATACGAACTCTGAATCCGCCAACCGAAGTAAGAAAATTCCAAATCAACAATATCTCACAGATACTTTACACGCACACAACTTTAAGAATATTATGTTGCTCTAGCTTGCGTCCGTCCTGTGCTGTTGTATCAACTACTGCTGCAACATGGGCTTCGAAAACAAAAGAAAATCATTGAAAAGTGCTTGCCATGCACTGGCTCGGGGCTCGCCTCGCCATCGATACAAGTACAAGCAGAACCCTCTCTCCTTCGTCTTGCTTCTCGGTAGGCACTAGGCATTCCCGTTCCCGTAATTATGCCATATTGCACCCACTCTGCCAACGACAAACATGGAGTGTAAGCGGGCACGCAGGCAGCTAAAATATACAAATCCGCACACAACTAACCGAGTTTGTGGAAAATCTCTCAGAATTTTCTCCCCCCTTTCAGACGCTCATGTCAACTTGACGTTTTCTGAGGCGGGCAGGCCGAGTGTGCCGCAAACATTGGTGTGCTGCATTGGGAATTTTATACCCTAGGGGATGTTATCAAACGTGTTGCAGTTGCATGCGAAAATGGAGTTTTTGAAAGCTTGTACTGAGTTTTTGGAAGTAGGCGGAAGTTTTTAGGCAAAGTTACGTTACAAGTCTATGAGAAATAATGAAAGTGTTAAGTTCAAAATAGCTTTTTTGGCCTTTAGTCCACAAAAATTGGGGTTTCGTCCCGGCGGCGATCTCACATGGACTCATCAGTTGTCTGTGAGGACCTTGTCAATACGCAATTTTTGTTAAATTCAGTTCGTCTTACATCGATTTTTTGACAAAAATTCAATGTGTACTATACCCAATCAAGATTAAAATTGTAATTGTAATCATTAACGTTGGAAGATTTTGCCCGTGGCCTGGCATTGTTGACATTACGATGATAGAGAACACGAAAATAGTGGGTCTCGCAATTCTGTCCCCTTGTCTGTTCGACTACAGACTAAACAGCTCGGTTTTCGATTTTCTTTAAGCTTGCTAGATACCATTTTTCAATTTTTCCCTTACCCGTTTTTTTTTTAAGACCAAAAATAACGGTTCTTTCTCAAAAACTATTCGACAGTTTTTTTTTTAACAAAAATTCAAAAATGGTTGAAATTTCTTTTTCAAAAATGGTTGTTAATGGTATCACCCTTGATTTTATAGAAAACGGTTCTACCGATTTTCATCAATTTTTGTATGCTAAAACTCCCCAAAAGCTTGGGCATTTTTTTCGGATTTTTAAAAAAAATTTCAATTTTTTTTTTGAAAACTCAATATTTCGAAAACCCTATATTCATTTTTTTTTAAACTTGACAGTTAAGAGTTACTTAATACAATCTACAAGATGTGAGAAACCAAATTGTTTTTTATCTAAAAATAACCATTTTTCAACATTTTTGTATGATGGGTACTCAAACAAATGTTCAAAAATAGTTTTTGAAAATCGAATTTTTCTCGAAAACGGCTCCTAGAATTTTTATAATTTTTTTTTTCTTTCGATAAATTTTTTCATCTATTATTCAATAAAATAAATTTGAAATTAAGATAATACTGTTCGATAGAACCGTTATTTCGAATTTTGAATTTTCCACTATTGGCATAACGGATTTTAATGAAACTTTTTATAGAGAAGCTTCTAAAAGTTAAAAAAAAAATTGCATCTTAAAATTCATTCTTTTTAATTTTCGAAGAAAAAAATCAGTATTTTTTTTTAAAATACATTTTTGTTCATACAATGATAAAAACCCGAAACAATATTCAAAACTTTAAAACCAATGAACAACGTCTTCTTAAATTCTTGTCTATTTTCCTAACGGTCACACTGAGTTCAACATTTTTGAGGGTAGTCAAAACCCCTTCAGTGCACGTGCATTATTAAAAGAAAAAAATCAAATCAATTCAATTCAATATAAACGTAAGTAAGTTTAACGCAAATGAATTTATATATAAAAAAATGGATTTTTGATCTACATAAAATTTGTTGTTTACTTTGCTTTAACATCTCCGGAGAAAAAACAAAACGAATTTTGTTCAAAATTCGGAAAAATAAATTTTTGAAAATTTGGATATACAAAAGTATTTTTAATTTGAAAGCGCTAAAAACTTTGATCAAAATCATAAGAGCCCCTAATGAGGGAGTTGAAAAAAGAAGATTCTAGGATAAGTTTATTTCTTAAATTGTTTTTTTCTTTACCAAGATGAAACCCTTGTCTGCAATACAACACATTTTTTTTGTCAAAATCGATAAAATCGTTAGAGCCGTTTCTGATATAAACAAAACTTTTCATAAAGTCGGTATGGCAGGTACCGTTAGCTTTAGAGCTAAATTACGATGTTAAAGCTGTTTTAGTATAAAACTAAGTTAAAACAAATTTTAATCGAATGAAGCATCATACTTTCTCTACCCTTTTATTAAAGTTAAAATCAACGAATACCTATTTTATTTATTTAGTATCGTGCTATTTTCAAATGCTACAAAAGGTCTGCTTACTTAGTTTATTGCACGAACTGTCATTGTTTTAGGTGTGTTCAAAAGCAACTTATTAATAATATTGTTTTAGTACGATACTAGTTAGAAAATGTTTAAAATTAAGGTTGAGTTAGTAAACTACTTTAAAGTTAGCAAATTGTTCATTATCATTAGTATCATACTAATACCTTAATAACAGGTTGTTTAAAATTTTGCGCGAATATTATTTTCACATGTAGGGAATAACCGAACACCATTAACTACCGAATTAGAAAAAATAGCTTTAGCGTCTCATGTTGTAAATACATACAGATGACAGAGAGACGATATTGCAGGACCTACATACATTTTTCGTGTTCTCTCTCTAACATTATAATGTGAAGTTTGATCAAAACTTTTAGCTCGATTTTTTTTCCAAATGAATGCAAAACTTGCCCCATAGCATAGTACACAATCGCAAGTAAAAAATAAATTTGGGGCGCAACTGTTTTTCGATTTATGTTTCGAAAGAGGCAGTGGTAATTAGACCGATTTCTTCAAGCCTTTTTAGAAAATAGTAAAACTTACGAAATCAAACACAAATGGAACAACACTATGCTAAAAGAAATATGTGTAAATCTGATGATACAGAGTTTACAAATTACAAATTATCAACACTTGTTTGGCAACAAAACAGAACAGATCTATCCTAAGCTGGATTTGAAACGCACCTTTACTGGTGTCTTAATGGGACATTGTTTTACAAGCACGCAACACAGCTTCGCCTATATTTTACCGATTTTCTTAGAAGCTGGATGAAGCAGGAAGATGAAGAAACCGTTCCGCAAATAACTTAAGGGCCTTATTATATAGTTGGCGGATCAAACGCTTGCAGTCAAAAAGTATTGTGAATAAGGGTTGGTGAATGAATTTATTTATGGAATTCGTCGCTCTCACAAGGAACATTTCTTGTAAATAATTTGACTGAAATGTCAGAATAAAACATAAAAACTACAAAAATTGTGTTGCGTTAAAATTCACCACAACAGGTTTCACCTACCTATCCATTCTTCCCCAAATCTCCAAACGTTTCCTTTCCGTTTGCATCCCCAAAACGGGCAGTTCAAACCTGGTATCCTTCAACCAGAGTCCTGTTCTTGAGTATTTTTGAAAAGTAACTAAAATAGGTCTATAATAATTTTTGGTGCGAACTTTTTGCCGTTTTCCTTTATTTTCAAAGGTGTTTCAATACAAAACATAAAAATAATTGACCTGGAGTCCACATAAAGACAAACATTATTTTTATAAAGAAAAGTTCACGAGTTTTGCAATACTTTAAATGAAAAATTTCGTATTCACGATAAGTTTATAGCAATTTATAATACAATTTGTGGGCACCAGAAGATCTACTAGCCGGAATTGCATTCTATTAGCTTCATTTATTTCGGTACATTGGTGTGCTATTTTAAAACTATTTGTTTCGTATTATTGATGGCTTTTTTAGTTTAATTGTTTTGCTTGCAGGTATTTATTGATTCATATTAATATGTTAACATAATAAACTCGTGATTTATTTTTTTTGCCAGTCACTAATAATTTGCATTCGCCTAGTTTTGACATTCGGGGCTATTCACCTAGGGAATGTTCGCTTAATGCGATACCAAAAGCTTTTATTTGCAAGCTTTTTCATTCGTTTCGAAAAATGGTAATATGACGCGAAATGTCCTGCTCTATCCTTACTGTTATAAAGTTTCTATTGATCTACCTTTCGAAATTATTTGCCCAATAATAAGTGTTTGTCTGTTTGTTATAATCTGCGGATCTTTATAGATCTGTATTAATATTTAACACATACAAACAACAACTTCTGATCCTGCTTTTTATTTGATCTCCTTCAAAGATCCAAAAAAATATAGTTCCTTTCTCTGTCAGGTAGGTTGCTTTTAATGACAAGGTAGTGTAAGATTCAGTGTAAAGAAATTAATTGCACGACTGGGTCGCACGCTCGCACGAACTTGCTCTTATGTAAAAGTCTAACAGCCTTATTTACTAACTCGTTTTAGCGACGGAGTAAAGTTACTTCGACTTTACAACGGCTCTAAACCTAAAAACCTTATTTATAATGAAAATGCACGAGGAATAGCGGTGGAATAAGCTAAAACTGGTTCATAGGAGGTTTAAGGCCGTTTTAGTATCTAAATGTCATTTTGAGATGACATCTTGTGAAATTTACAAAAAGGAGTGTAAGCAATTTTTTTTTTTCGTTTCTTACTAAGACAAAAAGGATAGATATTTTGCAATAATAAATTATTTATATTTTCCAAACGCTCTAACAGTTGTACGGTATTGGGAACGCAATGTGGTTTGGTTGCTGGTTGGTATATTCATTTATTGGATTTGAACTTTATACAATCCAATTTTAAATGTATCCAATTTCCAATATGCATACAATGATAATAAAATGAATAATAATGGAAATCAGCTGGGGTTTGATTTAGGTGTATAATAACCAGAGTTTTAGATTTGTCACTTTTTTCCCAGTATATTTGACATAAGGAAGGCGTAGCTAATACGGCTAAGAAAATATATATTAAATAAGGATTTGTTTGACGTGGCGTAAACTCGAAGTAAGTGCTTCGGCTCGGTTTAACTATTCCGAGGTTGAACCCAGTATTAGTGAAAAATAATAAATAAGGCTGTAAGAATATCATAAATGAATGACAGCCTATTATTAAGGTATTAGTATGATACTACTTAATAATTTCCTAACTTTAAAGTAGCTTACTAACTCATTCTTAATTTTAAACATTTTCTAACTAGTATCCTACTAAACCAATTTTTTTAATAAATTGCTTTTGAACACCCCTAAACAATGTCAGTTCTTGCAAAAAAATAAGTAAACAGACTTTTTGTGGCGTTTGTAAATAGCGTGGTACTAAACAAATAAAATAGGTATTCGATGATTTTAACTTTAATAAAAGGGTAGAGAAGGTATGATGCTATATTCGATTAAAATTTGCAAAATCGTTGTTTTAACCTTGTTTCATACTAAAACAGCTTTAACATCGTACTAATTCAACTAAAATTTTGCGCCAATGTTATTAGAGAAATAATGTTCATAAGCATAAAATTATTTTTTTTTAAATGACTAAAACAACTCCTTTAGTAGTTGGAGCTAAAATTAAGATGCCATGTGATTCAAGCAAATATTAGTTAATTCAAGAACAAAAATTGTATGTCGTTGTACTCGTATTGATTTCTTAAAAAAATAAGCTTTTATATACGAAATTTTTAAAACATTTTTAAGAAAAAATTTTGGTACGTCAACTTTTTTGATTGATTTTTTTTTTTTTAAATTCAAAAAGTTGTTTTAAGTTTTAAAATGCAATGTTTTCGGTATTTTAAGGAATAATAATTTTTTTTTGCACATCTTGTAGATTATATTAAGGAACTTTTATTTGTCAAGTTTACAAAAAAATCGAGGTTGGAGTTTTCGAAATATTAAGTTTTGAAAAACAATTTTTTTGAAAATTTGAATACGCAATAATATTCAAACTTTTAGGGAGCTTTAACATAAACAAGATGATCAAAATCGGTTGTACCGTTTTAGAGAAAATCAAAAACAAAAAAAAATGTTTCCAAGGGGGGTACCATTAATAACCATTTTTCGGAATTTTTTTTTTCAACAATTACCTAGCCTTAACTGAATGATATTTTTTGATTTTTTTTAAATCAGCGGGACAGTTTTTGAGAAAAAAATATTTAGAAAATTTCGAAAAAATTGGTATATTGGTAAAAAAAAAGAAAAAAACCAGTGGGGGGAAAATTTGAAATAATATCTACCAAGTTTAACGAAAATCGAACGATTGACTGTAGTAGAACAGAGACACAGACAGACAGAATTTCGAGACCCACTTTTTTTCATTTTCGCTATCATCGTAATGTCAACTTTGATCAAAATCTCGAGTTCGATTTTTTTACGAATGCATAACTAGCACTATAGTATCTATATGTCGCAACTTAAAATGATTGCGCTTTATGGACCGTATATATAGGCGGCAGAAGTGGCAATGACATTACTTCGGCGTTATTTAAAATTTTAAATATTGGAAAGTGTTTAGTAAGTTATTTATCAAATGCAATCAAGTGATGATTTTGGTAAATATTCAAAAGCTTCTTTCGTATATACGAGTACTATAAGGAAATTCTATTTTCTTCACTAAAAATTTTGAAGCTTTTGCAATCTAAATATGAAGTTGTTTTATTCAGATATCAGGGGCTTCAAGGTTTTTCTCATTTTAAGCAAATCGAATCTATATGTCTAAAAAATTGCATTCTGAAGAGAAATCTAAGCAACCGATAATTACTATGTATTATAATATAAAGTCATATTAAAACTATTTAATAGTCGTTTTTTATTGGTAAATGTATAGGCAGTGCAGTAAAATTTTACACAGTAAACAACGACAAAGGAATAGTGCGTATAAACTAGGCAGTAATAAGAGTGCACATAATAGTGCTGATAAAGTTTTGGAGCATCTGGCTTACAGTGACACTCAAATTGGTTGCAAAAGTTGTATTTTTCGTGAGGTTGGCAGGTTTTGATTATTCGCGAATGTGTTCAGATATATTTGTTCATTTTATGGTAAATTCACAAGAGCCAAAATTATGTGGTTTAAAATATTAATTTACGATTAGACGGTAAACGTTAATAGTCAATGATCAAAATGTTGCCCCCTAATGCGTGTGCATGTTCCCTATCTGTCACGTGAGAGTATGAAATTCATCGAAGGATGGCTGCGATGCCAAACGATTAAAAAAGACATGAAAATGATTTTTTTCTGACACCGAGCCTTTATTTGACTTTGTGCACATACATAAATGCAATTAAGATTTGATTTTATTAATAATTTTGCCACTTGTTTGACAACAAATTTGTCAGTGATGTTAATTCAGCATAAACAACATATTTACTTTTATTTTTTCATACAAAAACGTATACTTTTCCAACGCATCTCTTAGCTTATTCAAAAGTGGATTGTTTATTCGTAGGTGTATATTTTATTTTTAGTTTTTGTTTCCTTTTACTTTGTTCACTTAATGAGTCTGAAATATCTACTAAATTAAGATTATTTGTGAAAAGAAACTCAGAAATTATGTAGGTATAGCCCTTTCTGTTTTGGATCTTTATTCATTTCAATTTGTATTTTACTTCTTTTTCCAAATCAGCTGATTTTGACACGGGTATAAATGCAAAGCATAGCAACTTTAAAATTTAAAGTAAAAGTGTATATGCAGTCAAAAAAGCATTTTATTCGGACTTCCATTGCTGCACTATGTATAGATTACCAATAAAATACGCCTAATATAAAAGATTTTTACCATATTTTTTCTCAGATTATTAATTTTAATGTTTTCGTTTCGGATAACTGCTTATTATCTGAATGAAAATTACCAAATCTTTTTTGATGAACGTAACCCTTGGATTTTTTATTTATCATTCCTTATTTTACGATTTCTACTTTTAGTGTCTTTATTATTTTATTCACTCTTCTGTTTTAAAAAGCTGCTTGTAAATGGAATTTTATTTATCTAAATAATAAATAAGAAATTAATTAGTCTTCCTTTCTTCAACAATACAAAAAATTTTAAATGATTTATTATGTTATCGCATCTCAATCCACAAGGTTCTTTTTCTAAACTATATTGTGCCATGGCTGGGTAACGAGGTTCCTCGGATTTTTTTTTTAATCAAGTTTGAAGGTCAAAACTTTAAATTGTAGTATAACATTGTCACCAACTGTTTGCACAAACTTGTGTACAGCAGGTGGGGTTGGCGCTTCATTTGGTCAAAACTTCTTTTGGGCTAAACAGCACTCACTTTAGAAATAAGTTTTCAATATTACCCAACGTTGTTCAAGCGTAAGGCGGCTTATTCCGTCCAGCGGAGATATGATACTGACTTTCTGTCAAAATTTCGAGCGGGAAACAGCTGTCAGTATCAAAATAACTTATGATTTAAAATATAAACCGCTAGATGGCTCACCCTGTATACATAAGCGTTTTTCTCAAAAGGCATGTTGGTGTACATAAAACCATTTGTCGCCTCTATTATTTAAATGAATCCTAGCAATGACATTTTACATTGGCAATTAAATCTCTCTTAAAATGAACGCGTTCAGGCAATGGACAAATCACACAATGCATTGTTCGAATCATTTTTCTATTGCTCTGTTATACATGCGACGTTTGTTATTAGGAATGATATAATTAAATATATGCAAATGAACTTATTTCAGCTTCGTTGTTCAAAATGTTACATTTTTATCAAAAAGATTTACACATGCTTCTTAATTAAGTCTGATATTATTTTCTTAAAATTAAGTAACATAATATTAAATATGGGATTAAAAGCTTCGGAAATCAAGAAACAGTAAAATTTTTCATTTGATGGACGCAGTACTGTATACATACATCATAGTGAATTTTCTTATTTCTTATTTTCTTATTTTCTATTTTGAAATACAAGCTAATGTCTCGAACACTGCGAATATGTTGTACAACGTTACCTTTTATAGCTATTTATGTATTACAAACAAAAACACCTATTCCATAAGATATTCAAACAAAATTTAACGGTCAAAATAAGGCTGCTCTGCATTCTGCAGCAAGAAGTAAACGCACTTTAAGATAAACATTTTAGTTTCGTAAAAGATCCCATATGGACAGTGTTTTCATTGGAGAGACCTGTTTTCGATATCTCTAAGAATACACAGATATACCAGCGCTCGTGCAGTCGTTAAAATGTATGTAGGTACACCAACACCCGCGTGAATTTCCACGCGTATAACTGCTAAAATTCAAATAAACAGGACGTTTCACTTGATTGTTGAAATGCTGCAGTTGTTGTTGGTGTCGTCGCCATTGTTGTTGTTGTTGTTATTATATGACAGTCAACCCTTTTTGTTTCCCCTTAAGATATATCAGTTCGATCCCCGATCGGGACAGTAGTAATAATTAAGATGCACCGGAGCACAATTCCAATTGCAATGCCATCAACATTATTGTCTTTCAGTGCTGACAGCGTGCATGCAGCGCTAGGGTTGTTTTATTCGTCTATCGTCTGCTTCTTTCGTTCCGCACTTGTGCCGCTCATTTCGTTTACTTTATCTATTTTATGATTCGAACGTTGCTTCGTCGTTTTTTTACCCTTGCTCTAACCTTAGCTTTTGGTAAAGTGGGTTTCCCTTGAGCAGTGAGCCCTACAAAAATCTATTAACCAAGCAGGAAGAAGTCGTATTGAATTTGTGATTATGACAACTACACGTTGACGACAATAATGATCGCCATAATCACAATGCAAAGTTTATAGTCAGGGTGATAGTGTTGATAAGTGAAGTATGTAGTATATTTGGTTCTACTGGGAAACCCTTGCCCGTTCGAACTCGACATAAAATTGTAGGTAGTTTGAAGAGAAAGTCTCTAGAAATTTCTTAGTAGCTAGGTTGTCTTAATTAAAGCACGACATCCTTAAGTCAATATAGGTCTTTATGTATCGTTAAAAGATCTGCTTAAAAGACACTCAAACAATCATATAGGAAGACAAACTTAGAGGCTTAAATTGAGTTCTTCTGATTAGAATGACTTCACCAACACCGTCCTCAGTTTGTGAGGCTTCTGTTGGTGTACAAAGTCAATAACGATTTATCGCACACAAATTCTTTCTCCACCCAAGTAAATCTGGAAGGATAGGCCAATGTCGTGATAAGACGTTGGCCGTTCATTTTCTTAAAATATTAAGAGGTGTCAAATGGACAAATTGCTGAAATAAGATGCTATTGAGCAAACCTTCGATGGGACAACATCACGACTTTTCTGGCGACAGAACAAATCTGGGCACAGCTAGATCTGAAGCGCTCTAAGTGTTTGTTACCCCTAAACAGATTACACATCGGCTTCTTTATATTCTATAGGTAAACATGTAACGAGAAATTCTCAAACGATCTTTGAAGGAGCTCGATCGAATCAATTCCTCATCATCTCTGTCCATACACTGCTCTGTCTCAAAGACGAAGGCTCCATCTGGGATAATAATCCTTGTGACCTGGCCAATATTATAAACAAGTATAGCCTCGCATGCTTCATTAGGAGCTCTAAGTGATTCAACGAGTAGGGTGAAATCTTCTTGATTCATCACAATGGACTATCATATGTTCTAAGTGTGTCAAGCATTCAATTTGATAGCTAAGATAACCTCACCTTACCTTACCAGATGCAACAGCTTGTGCTTTTATTCTTTTGGGTTTCTAGCCTAACTTCTTTTCTAAAATAGAATCTAAGTATTTATATTAATTTTTTTATACTTTCTCGTGGACTAAGGTGACTTTGATTGTCCTTAAAATATTTGAGCACAGTGCGAGCGTTTAGGAAAGCTGGAGGGGATATGCTCTTTAAACGACAAAAGACAGCATTTTATTTTTAAAGCATTAAATTCTGCAAATGCCCTGCTTTGGCCAAATTTAGAGCACAATCATTAGGAAGGGCATCTTTTGACGACATTGATGAACTTTCGGAAATGAAGATCAATGATCTCTTTTGTCAACGCGACGAAATGGTTCTTGGACAAAAGTTCATACGAGTTATGGTATCAAAAAGTTGCACTTCAGCGCTAGTTGGGCCACACTGTCTACCAGGCGATGATCAACTGTGTAACACATATGGTACAGAAAACAGTGCATCACCAGAGAAGGTTTAATCTAAACTTTTCTCTTTTAAACATTAATACATTTTACATAAACATTTTCTAAAGCATTATTATTGTGAAAAAATTGTATATCCTTCATTATCCTTGTTGAATTAGTTATGCAAAAAGTAACCAAGCTCCAAAGTTGACCAGTCAGTCTATCCTCTACACGGCATTATATTGAAATCCATTCACTATATATAACTTTTTTTTTCAAATTAAAAAAAAATTCAGATACGGTCTCAAATCTGATTCTTTACGGTATGAGAAATTTTATTTGGAATAGGAAAAAATCTATCAAACCTATTTCGATTTGAGGTGTAAAGAGGTTATCAGGGTTAAAGAAGTAAGTTTCCTTAGAAAACCTTAACGTTCATACCCGACGAACTAAATTTTAACATGACCAAAAATTACGAGAAAAAATACTAAACGTACGAAACAGTACGAAATCCTTAGTTCCAACGCTCGTCTTCAAAGACCCTCCTGTTGTAAGCTCAATAGATAGAGACAATTTGTTTGTAACACAGTTTGGTTTTAATTCGACGCTACCAGAGAGTGACATGACTCCTCCTCTTGAGAGCGTAAACGATTTTATGGGACGAATCTTTTTTCGCACTCTTGCAATTAATAGAGTTTAAAAAGATCTCAATATTCACATAAGATTATTGCACTGCATATTTCAAAGGCATTTGATAGAGTTTGGCATCAATGAATCTCTTCTTCGTTGGATTAGAAATTACCTTTCGGACCCTTCACTACAAGTAGTATTGGACGATTTCAAATATGATATCCAAAAAACAAACGCTGGTGTGCTCAACGGTTCTGTTTTGTCTTCGACACTCTTCCTTATATTCATAAATGAACTTTTGTCTGAAACTTCTAATCCACTAAATTGTTTCGCTGACGACAGTACCCTCAGCTCTTCATATTCGTTTTTAGTATAATTTGCATATCTGAGCAGGTGCTCCAAAAACCCACTTGAGTCTTTTGGACAAAATTCAAAAGAGGCCTATAAAAAAGATGACAACCGTTGTCTAACTGAAAAATTTGTATCTCACGAGCACAATGTTTCATGTCTATCATTATTTTACCGCTATTATTATTATTAACAGTGCATTCCTCACCCCAAACAATTCAACAATTTAAAAGCAATGTGCATCGGTATCTCCTTTCTTATCCTATCGTACTTTCCTAATTGCTCGCACTCTGTTTAACATTATAAGGGCTCATATTTAACATGTTGAGTGCGAGTGTAATATTCGAAAAAAAAAGTTATCTATTGTAAGCAGCTTAACTTTGTTTAATACAAAACTAAAATAATATTCGGTTAAACAAATAAAAGGTCTTTCCTCGTCAACAGTACAGATCCACAACAACTGATCATATCTTTATCATCTCTCCGTATATTCTTCTACCTAACCGGTAGTCTCTTTCTATTAAATACAATCATATCTTTCTTTCATTATATCTTCCTTCTTTATTCATTTATTTTTCTTTATTCTTTCTTCTGGAAGTGTTGCCACAACATCATACATTTAAAGCAAATGATGGAATATTTAATTAATAGAAGACGGTATAAAAATAGTTGCAACTCTACCTCCCAGACTACCAAAATGAATCTAACAATTTACGATTTTCTGGGGGACATGAAGCACGGACAGTATTGCTCTCCGGGGAACGTACATTTACACCTAGTCCATATGCATTTCAAAACGAAATAATTGTTTCCTGAAGACATTGACAGATTGAACATTTCGGAAACGATACCGGTATAGTGTCTGGGTCTCTGCTGCTACCTCTAGGATCGCTTATGTACTCAACTTTAAATAAAATGATTCGCTTGAAGCAATCGATCCCGGAAGTAAGGCGGCAGCATTGGGTGAACATGTTTTGTTTAAATAATTTAGTTTTTTTTCCCCTGCGTTTACCTTATTTTATTTCACAAAAGCATTCGAGGGGGACTTCAAAGATTGAACAGAAAACAGATGAAATTTCAAGTGTGGTCCTGGCATTAATACTCGTAAACATACAAAATATGGGTGCATTTTTGTTGCAAGTATGCTTGTACTTGTATTGTAAATGATTAGTGATCATTTTTATTGGTAAGTATAGCCTGCATGTCAATAAATTGAATAAAAATCAACTGGTGAAACTAATTTTGAACAAATAACATAAATTAGTTCCAAACTATCTTCCCGATTGAAATTCGAAGTAATGCCAACGATATTATAAGAAAAAACTAAATATTAAATACAGAAGTAAACAAGTGGCACCGTAAAGTAAAGCTATAAATCTGAAGACCGCGAAAAGATCGTAACGATGTCTTTGACTAACAATGAATTATTTTGATGCATCGTGCATTTCGCACCGGTTTCCACGACTCTTTGGCCATTGGTTTCACTTAAATTAAAATATTAAAATGTACTCATTTTGGAATTCAATATAACAGCTCTGTTGCTTCTTTTTACTGGCACCCTTAAAGTGAAATTTAAAATATTATTTGAAACTACTCCCGAGTTATAACTAAATAATATTTTTCTTTAATCTTTTGTTAAATTGTTTAAATAGCTTATTTTATTGCTAAATTAAATCATTTAACTCATCTTGTGAATGATCCAACTCCAGAGTACCTGACTTTGAAGGGCATTTCGCCAATACGCTTGATCTGTTTCTTGCATCTGATCCTAATAGATACACTATTAGTCCCCGCCCAGTTTTCTCATGCTCCACCAAGTTAGTTAAGAACAAATTCAAAGGAGAACTGTTAAGCAATACGAGAAAGTCGGTCTCAACATTTTCATTCTTTCCCGATTGTGGCAAATATTCTAGTGCTCATATGACAACAGATATCATTCTCAATGGAATGAAAACCTTTATTCCTAACAGGATTCAAGACGGTTGTTCTAAAGAGAATTGTCGGTATGACAATTGCTGTAAGGAGAGAGTTCGGCACATGTAAAAGTACAGAAAAGCCTGTAATGCTCATATTCGGTGAACAAAATTCGTAAATTAGGTTGAAGTGGCTGCCAGCATCCCTTACACACTTGGACCAAATTCAGTCCATTGTAATGCCACATTAATCTAGTGATTTTTCTCCCTACTCCTTGAATTATTTGAAGCTCATTATGAAGCGAGAGACACTGCAAACAACTATATTAATTACGAGGCCGGTCCGATAAGTACTTAGCCTCACCGCCCGATGGTGTCAGTATCGCAGAGAGATTTACTATCGTCCAGTACATTCTCTTAGACCGCTACTGTCAAAATTTCAGTTGAATGAGACACGTAGTTTTATTTTGGCCTCGTGTAGAAGCCAACTAGTCCGCGAATTTTAGAAAAATGGAAAAAGAGCAATATCGGTCGGTGATTCGATTCAAGGGAAATCACGCAGCGAATTCAAAAAGCGCTTGGATGCTGTGACTCTTCTCCTTCGATGGCGACCGCCAAAAATTGTTATAACGAGTTTAAATGTTGTCGCACATCTGATGCCCCGAAAATGGCTATTACGGAGGATAATGTGTCAAAAATCCACGATCTCGTTTTGGCAGACCGCCGCCGCCCATTAAAGGTGCGGGATATAGCTGAAACAGTAGGCATCTCAAAAGATCGCGTGTATCATATCCTCCATTAAATTTTGGACATGAGAAAGCTGTCGGTGTGATGGGTGCCGCGTTGGCTCACTCCGGACAACAAGCGCAACAGCCGTCGCCACGGCCAAATTGGTCGAATTGCATTACTCATCGGGCAGAGATTTGAGTCGAATGAGGAGGTCATCGCCGCCACGGAAACCTACCTTGCAGACCTCGAGAAAGCCTATCTTTCGGATGGGTTAAAGAAGTTGGAGCATCACCAGATCAAGTGCATTGAGCTGAAAGGAGACCATGTTGAGAAATAAATCGCCACTTTTTCAAAATGTTTGTTTTTCTTTTGTATACTAGGTACTTATCGGACCGCCCTCGTAGATCACTAGGTACTCGAAGAAAAACTCTCCAAGAACCTACGTTTATGGAATAGATCAGGGCGTGTACATAGTAGATAGTCCATACAGCTTTCGAAAAAATCCTTAAATAACTGCCAAGCCTCGTTGCATGCTTACCAACAAGACTGTATCCGGTAATGACACCAATTACGGAGCTGATGTGCAATCTACTTAGGATAGCAAACACTGTGAGTGTTTTAGATCAAGCATTGAGCAGATCTCTTTTGTCATGAGACAGATGGTGAAATTTTTAGATATAAGGTTTGTCCCCTCTAAAGTATTTTGTTTGAACATTACTTTATATGAAGCGTTTGGTATCATCATCATCATCGGCTCGACAACCGGGTTCCGGTCCTGGCCTCTTTCAACAAGTCTCTCTACCTATCCCGGCCGACGCCATCCAGTTGCGCACCCCAAGGCTTCAGGCGTCCTGGTCTACGCCATCTCTCCAGCGCAAGCATGATCTACCACACTGTCGTCTACCATAGAATGTACCACAAAGAACTTTCCGAGCAGGTTCCTTTTCGCTCATGTGAGCTAGGTGCCCTGCCCACTGGAGTCTACCGAGCTTAATTTTTGTCACGATATCTGCTTCTAGGTAGATTGCGTACAGTTCATGATTGTAATGTCTCCGGAATCGTCCTTCCTCACATATGGGGCCAACAATAATTCTCCTTAAGACTTTTCTCTCGAACGCAGCTAAGAGGTCGGAGTGCCTTTTGCTAAGCACCCAAGTCTCGGATCCATATGTGAGTACTGGCAGGACGATGGTCCGGTACAGCAGCAGTTTCGAAGTTATGGTGAGATTTCTGGATTTGAAGAGCCTTGACAGACTATAGTAGGCGTTTGTTACGAGTAGTAGCGTTTGGTATACTCGTACCTATATTAGCTTTATAAGGTAATATAGGTAATGTTCCACTATTAGCGAGTTCACATTACAGTTCTCTGGATTGTCCCTATTCGTTGGCACCCAACAAAGGTGAATAATAAACTGCTGAGGCATTTCCATAAGAGAGGAACGGTGGTTAAGGGCTGTTATAGAGTTAGTAGAGATCGAGTCCAGGGATTTAATACTTACTTGACTATCCAAGAAGATGCGGGTATCAGTGGTTGATAACACGTTTTCTTTGAGCAAAGACAATGTGAGTAGGACGTGATACGCATGAATCAGAATGATGGAAGGGATTGGTGTTGGAATTTTCGGTCCTAGAACCAAACTTTCCATAACAATGAGACAATCCACCAGCATATTCTAGGGGGAAGTCAATACTATGTGCAGGTCGAAATCTCGAAAGAAATGACCGAAATCAAAACATTGCCAATGTGTCAGATATTAAGGATTTAAATATTACAACAACAACTTGAGTAAACTGCTACCAAGTGTGTATTCTTGACTGGAGTTATAGAACATTATGTCAGTTAGCCGAACTGCACTCGAAGCACTAAGCTCATACGCCATTACGTCTAAATTGTTGTGGAAATGTGAACGCAAATTAAACGAACTTGGAAAGAACAATAATGTCTCATTTCAATGGGTACCTGGACATGTAGGTTTGTAGGGGAAATAAGGAGGCAGACTCCCTAACAAAAATAGGCGCAAGGAATCCTCTAATGGGGCCAAAGCTCTAGTGCGGAATAATGAAAAACAGGATTAAAAACGGAATCAAAATATAGAAGGAGGCCAAAAGATCCAAACACTGGAAACAACTCCCAAAAATGAGACAGGCCAAACTACTTCTTCACGAACTGTTTCAGTTTAAGTAAGTTTTTTACTAAAAAGACACTTGATTATTCTTGGCCTTGAAAACAGCCCCACATGCAGATTCTGTAATACCTATGACGAAACGCTGGAACACATACAAGGCGGATGCGAAGCACTAATGTATCAAAGAAACAAGTACCTGGGATGCTACCATGTACAAGAGAGTCATTTATACTCTCTGAAGAAACTTCAAATCATCAAATTCATCAAAGGGATAAACTTGTATTAAGAGCTGTAGCTCTGGATGGGGGCACAATAGGTCTTTAGGTCGCAGTAAAAACCCCTTCTCAATATTTATCCATTCATTAAATTTTTCTTAAGATGGTAGGAAATTAACACTAAATTAAGTTTAATTAAACACCTATTTTTCTTTAGGTGCAAAACTCTCCAATAAGAGTTTCAAAATCTCTGAATTTTCGGAACAAGAAATTTATTTACTAAACACGGGAAAGATTGAATTGCATTTTTTTCTAATTTTCATTCTATACAAATAGAAAATTATTTCTTTAGAAATCCTTATTTCATATGTCCTTAACCAACAAATGCACAAAGGATATATTCACACCTTAGACCCCTAATTATTATTACTTCTTGCGTTTTACTTGTAAATTGAACCCAAGGTGCTGAATGCTCCCATGTTTACCTGAATTAATTTTCCATTCGTAGGACTACGCACACTGTTTCCATTTCTTTCAGAAGGAACTACATGTTTAAGATCCTTATCTTTTGTGCCCAGTAGGCTGTATCAACAAAAGGACTATGTGTGTATAGTTAAAAATTTGATACGTGTTTTCACAACCGCATCCGTTATTTGCGCATCAACGAACCAGCAAACATCTCTATGACATTATTCGGTAATTGAAATGTTTTCCGTTTATCCTGGCAGGGACATTACCTGCATCCCGCTATAGATTCTGAACTGTATCCTGTTTAGGTCTCCACCATGGATGAATACATATCCCTAAACACATCTACACAAGTGCGCACGAGAAAATAAAATAAATCTTTTGTGATGATCATGACATGATGAGCATCAGGGACTTTGGACGTGGTGGTAGGCACTGACACTGAGCATCGCCATCGATCGTGGTTGATTTGAAACTCAATCTGACACTTATATATGCGAGAAGCTAGGAGTTCGTCGAAAACGATCTTCTGCTTCAGCTTCAGCGTCCCTTGGCGAGGATGGCACATTTTCGGGATCACGGGCCATCCGTCAACCTGTGGTTTTCTGAGGATAGTTTATTATTCCTTTTGAGGGATCTTCAGCTCGTAAGCCCTGCGTTAGAAGCTATTTTTAACCTTCAGCGCATCGTCCCTCCGCTAAAGAAATATTATGATGATGGTGGTTGAAGTGATGCTGCTGCTTCTGATGCATGTGTTGTGCATTTGCATCTTTACTTGCAGTGTTCTTAAATTAACAAAAAAAAAATAATAATAATAATAAAAAACAAAAAGAGCGAGGGACCGTAGTGTTTGAGTTTTGAAATCTGTTCAACAGATGTACTCCTGGGTCGAGTCCTTCTTAGTTGTTCTTTTTTAAGTCTGGAACGCACAGTTCAGTGGTAGACGACGACAATCAAGTAAAAGTGATCATTCGAATGCGCCTTGATTAGGGGACAAAATAAGGTGCTGCATAGTGAGGTTGTTTTTCGTGGTTTCCCCCTTGTGGCACGCGTCGTTGATTTTTTAAATTCGAAATTTCATAAATTATATATAGATATTTTTATTTTTTTTTGTCTTCGTTATGTGTAAAATAATTTGTTTCCGTATTTTAAGAGGGTCTAGGTACGCTTTTAATATTTCCACTAGGGATCGTGCATTATGTTCCGTTTTTGGGCAAAGTAATTAAAAACTGTTACGCAGTTGTTTATGAAGCTTGTCGAGAGTTTTTTTTTTCTTCAGGTACACCATAGGTAATATGCAGAGACAACCATATACATTTTTCATGACGAATTGATTTTTTGGCTTTTTACAACCAACTTTTATTTTGATCCTCAAGAGAAGACTCGAAGGGAGCATTTATACAAACCAAGGGGTTGGTCGGAGTTGTGTTGATTTTGTCTTAGATAAATCAATAAACTCTGTTATACGTTTGCATGTCTAAATGCTTCTACTGCGATGACGTAGTTATATTAAGAAGGTAAAAGGAGTAAACTTTACGAAGATAATAGTAAATGTGGGAATTTCTTAGATCACTAGGATCATTATAGTAGAAGTCTCCCAAGTGGAGTCTACGTCTTTGTGATAGGGCAGAACAAGAACATGCAGCTTCTGCAAAAATCATTTGCGGGAACTCCAAGTCGAAAAGTATGTCTCCCTATTAGGCAGTGTCCAGTAAGAACATCTATAACGGAGCTAGTGTACAATCTACCAATAGAAATGAGTTGTTTTGAGCGTTTAGCATCAAGCAATGGCCAAATTGGTTTTGTGGACTGGCAAATTGAGGTGCTGGTCCATCTGTGGTTTGTTCTCTTTATGGTATCATGCTTTAGCATAAGTTTATAAGAAGCTAGGGGTATACCGATGTTAGATTTTCTATCCGACAAAGGTATGATTTTTTGCAAGTTCGTTAGCTTTACAGTTATCTGGAATGTCTCTATGACCCGGCACCCATATAAGGGGAATGTTAAACTGTTTTGACATATCCCACAGAGATGATCGACAATTTTGGGCTGTTTGTGAGTTAATGGAGACAGAGTCCAGTGACTTTAAGGCAGCTTGACTGTCTAAGAAGATGCGTGTATCAGTAGTCGATATCACGTTTTCCTTGAGCCAAGAGAGGACTTCTTTGATTGCTAGAAGTTCTGCCTGGAACACGCTACAGTGATTGGGAAGACGAAATGAGAGACAAAGATTTAATCTTTCCGTGTATACGCCTCCACCGACCCCGTCATCGGTTTTAGATCCATCTGTGTAGAAATGAATCGCTTCGTCTGCCAAAAATGACTCATTCTCCCAGGTAGACCTGGAATGGATGGAAACTTGGAAGTTTTTATTGAATTTTGGATGAGGGGTGGTGTAATCGATGTTACTAGGTAGAGATCTGAACGAGTTCAGTATAATAGAGTGGGCAATATCACTATCCATCCACTGCGAAAAGGCTTTAAGAAGAATGGCTGTGCTAGAGGCTGATTGTTTCCTAAAGATATCTAGTGGTATGAGATGAAACAGAACATCAAGTGCAGCGAAGGAAGTTGAGCGGAGAGCTCCACCCATTATTAAGCAGGCTGTTCGTTGGACTTTGCTGAGCTTGTTTCCAGCCCAGTCCACCATACTGTTACTTCATATTTAAGGATCGGTCTAATGACCAAGATATATAGCCAGTGTGTAGTATGGGTTTGTAGACCCCTTTTGTTACCTACGACTTTTTGCAAGATAATAGGGCTACATTGGCTTTGATGATTCTCTTTTGAATATTAGTCTTCCAGCTTAATTTCTTGTTCAAAATAAGACCCAAATATTTTGCTTTATCTGAAAATGTAGGCATACCTTTGATATGGGGAGGCTCTATGTATGAGATTTTATTTCTTAGTAAAGAGGACAAGTTCAGTTTTGTTGGGGTTGACACCAAGTTTAAACTGATCTGTCTTGGTAGTAAGATTGCTTAAAGCATTTTGTAGGAGTTTCTTCAGTGTGTTAGGATGCTTTCCAGATACCGCTATCGCGACATCGCACAGTGGATCGACTGCATACATTTAGACGTGAAAAATTCAAATCTTCTTGGAAAATATCTGTTTCCATCTATAATGTTCATAAATGTAGAAAAGTAATATAATTTTGCAAAAAATAAGCTTGTAGACCTTTCGCGACAAAAAAAAAACCATAAATATGGTTATAATTTGAAGAAAATCAATAAATATTTAAATAAAAAAAAACAAATTATATGTTTGTACTTAAACAATATAGTATATAAAAGTAAATATAAAATAAAAATAGGTAGAGATTTCTTCTAATCTGACTTTCGGAGTCAGAGTCGTTTTCAGACGGTGAATCAATTTGGCTGCATGTCGTAGATATTTCTGGCAATACAGGTGAGGGGCTTGGTTGTGGCTCAATCAAAAAATGTGCAACTTCGGAAGACAAGGATTTAAATTTTGTTTGTGGGCCCTTTCTTAAAGAATTTATAAATGGATCTGATGTTATGAGAAGCATATTAAGTAAGTCCCCGGTTGTGCTGGCTCTTGATATTTTTCTAGTGTTTGACAGGCGAAAAAGTGTGCATTCTTTATTTCGGGCCTCCTGGACCTCCTCTGCAATTGACCAATTGGAACAATAAATCTTTTCATTACTTCAACGAAATGGCATAATATTTTATAAACACTCACAGGCATAGAGTACCAGCCATATAATTGAAAGTAAATTGTTTTAGTTTCTAAAAGATATGTTTCAAAAAGTAAATAATTGATGCTATGGCCTGAGGATATGCAACTCAATGTAACGTAAAACCGATTTATGAGATCTTCATTGATACCAGTATAGACCACTTATTTGATGGTTTTTGAAAAATCGTCTAGCGGTATTTCCGTCGTTCGTATTGCCAAATCCTGTTTTTGGTCTGTCAACAATCAGCCCCATTTCAGACCTAAAAAACACTTCAATATTTTTTTTTCGTGCTTCCACAAGAACTATTTCATCGTTTTGTCTTATGGCCCACTTCTTAACATCTAGCCTGTAGGATATGTGTATGAAACATTCGAAAGCTTTTATCCATGAATGCAAAGTGGAAGACCGTACTCATAAAATTCTGGTTTTGGTTTGTTGTCAATTACAATTTTGTTCATTTGACCTGGCTTAGCTCCACAGATGTAGCAAGTTTGGCTAGATCTATTTGATGTTAAATAGTTTGCCATTTTACCATCGATCATTGTTAAAACCAACTTGAATTTTACAGTGATGTTTTTTGATCCGACTTTAACTTGAAGATCTTGTAGATTGTCTATTTCATTTCGGATTTTTCCAAGTTCTGTTACACACAATTCTTCAGTTTCTTTTGCGAATACAAATTTAAAAGGTCGGCACAAGCGAGTGGAAGAAGAGTGGGGGTTTTGGCAAATTATTTGATTACGGTTATCGGCTGTCGTAAGCTGTATGGGAACAAACGAAATAACGAATAAAAATTCATCTGTGCTGTTCTGATTTTGAAAATAGCTGCACTTAGTTCGTCCACATGTATTGCTTCTTCAGGAAGAAAACACTCTTATAAGTGGTGACCTCTTTCAATAGCTTGCTTTCGCAAAATTTTGTAAGTGTTTCTTGTTAATTTAGTGTCGACAAATAATTGCTTTGCTTTTTTTGGATATTCTAGTACAAGTGTTGTTACCTCTTTTATAATATCTGCGCCAATTCGGTTACCGCTCTTTCGAGTGGCCATTTGGCATTTGAGCAGCATAATGCAATTCCATTGGAGACTCATTTTCTACAAGGTGACGCACTTTGGAACGCTTTGAGTACTCTCCGCAAGCCCCAAAACTTTTTTTTGGCCTTCCAGACGTGAAATGGCTGGTTGAGTTTTCGTTAGGGCTGTAACTTTCAGTTTCTTTTGTATTTTTTAAGTCTTTAAAAATTTCGAACTCCTCTAGCCAATTATTATATTTTAAAGTAAACCGTTCCCTGGGATTTCCAACTGGCTTCCATTTTAAATCAAAATTGGCTGATTTTGAACTGATGATTCTCTTAAGTTTAGCAGTATTTAAATAGTTTCTTGGTTCTGATGAATTAAACTTGTTCGAAATATATTCTAGAAGTTTTTTTTGTCTGAGTCGATTTGGAATTCGAACACCAAACTTCAAAAAATTCCTTTTCCTAAAAAGTGGACAAAAAAAGGGGTTTGCAAATCTTTGCGAAGTTTTTCGAATATATTTCCAGAAAGTAGACGTTCACGGCTATCCAAAACACATAATTTATTTGTAAAGCAACCTTAGGCACATATTTAGATTTTCCACGGTAGACACAAATGTTTTTTTTTCTTTGAATAACACAATTTTTGTATTCAACAAACAAACATTTAGACAATTTCAACACAGATTTATAAAAGTAAATACTTTCACGAACATCTGCCATTTTTTTTTAATTTCACTTAAAATTGTAAAATTGTAATAAAAAACTTAAAAGCACCAGATCAAAAAAAGACTTTTCACTTTTAAGTTTAGAGGTCAGTTATTCCTGGCTCAAACAAGGAAAACAAAGTGTTTTCAGACTTAACAGTTATCCGTTATAGATAAGAAATAGAATTTTTTGCAATTTTAGTCATTGACTTTTTCACGTCTAATTGTATGGAGTCGATCCACTGTGCATCGTTCGCAAAGGCAATCACTCTGTACCCCTCTCTTTCTAGAATTGTTAATACATAGTTCGTTTACTACTAGGTTCTAGAGGAGAGGAGAGAGGACACCGCCCTGCAGCCTACCTCTACTGACTGTTCTTCGAGTAGTAAAATCGCCCAGTTTTGAAAAATCCTGCTTATCACCATATGATTTATCAACTTACTGATCGATTTATCCACCTTCAGAGATGACAGCGCAGATGTGATTGCGGATGTGTCGACATTGTTAAGGTTAAGGTTTTATTCTACAAAATTAAAAAAATATTGCCTTAGTTCTAGAACTTGTTATTAGTTTATGCTCAGCAAACAAGATCCTTAACACACCTATATCCTAATTCATATCACAAAATAAATTCAGATATGTATCTGTGCCATAAATAAAGCCAACATCATAAGCCAAAGCTGTCAAAAAAACATTTAAAAGTCAAAGCTAAACAAATAATTTATATACTTGTATATCAAGAAAAGAATTGATCTTAATGCAGAACCCTAAGTAATTCCAAGTACTGCTGATCTTATATTACTGCATCACATCATTTCATCCTCTGCTTTCTATTATATAACAACAGAACCAATTCTATATGAAACCTCGAAACTAGGCATTTTCAATCTTAGCTGGTAACATGCTTTTGAAATATATGCAAACAGTGCAGATGTACTCTTTTTATAAGCGATTTTAAAAAACCACTGTTAACAGAAGTCTAATAAAGCGTCTTCAGTTGATTTTCCACTTCGAAGTTCAAACTGAACATCCCTAAGAAGTTCGTTGCTTAATGATGTTAGACGGGAGATTGGCCTATAATTACATAACTCAACAGTTTGCCCTTTTTTGAGAAGCTGTAAGATATTGGCACATTTAAATGCATCTGAGTATACTCCAGAAAAAAACCTTTTTTTTTTTTAAATATACACACTATATTTTTGTAGGAAATGTTACAAATATTATCGGTTTTAGAGGAATTTGAGTTTTTTAGTGTACCAATAATCTTAAGCAGTTCAAGGACAGCAATAAATATGTATGTAAACGTCGATTAAAAAAGACTTACACAAAATGCCCTGTTAAAACTGTGATTTGCCATGTTTTGGCTTGGGAATTCGGTATTTTCCACTGAATTAAAAAGAGCTTTTACATAATGGCTGTTGTGACAATATCTGTCGGTTAGAGAATGACAAACAATTTTTTTTAATATTGTTTTATTTCTTATCATTCTCCAAAAGTGAGTTTTTCAGTGCAAGCCCATCCGAGATCTTTGAGTAAAATCATAGATATCACAGAAAATGCCACTGAGAATTTATTCATCAAAGGAGTAGACATCTCTTCAAAGAATTCAATACAACGTTTCGTTGTAACGTGAACCGTCGATGATTGGACCAAACGAATTGAAAAATTAAACCTAAAGAACGCAAACCAAAGGTCCTTCTTCGTCTTGGCATCTTCGCATACTGTAAACATTCATTATGATGACAAACTCTTTGATTAAATAAAAATTCCAATCAGTTCCACAAAAGTTCTAAAACAAACTAGGCCTATTAAATTAAAATTATCGATTCCATCGAAATATCCCTGGATTTTCACTAACTTAGATGGATCTCCTCTTATAGTAGATAAACCTATCTTTAAAAAATGGATCTCTAATTTTAAGACTAAATCTAATACTCCAAATAATTGGGGTTTTAAAACTAACATTTTCCCGAATTTCTCCCACCCAAATACAGTTTCAAAACAAATACCACAACGAACCCCCTTTTAACCCGATATAAGCGAGTATTGTTTAACCTAGAACCCTCTTCAAAAACTTCTCCTTCCACCAGCTCCCAACTTTCCAAACTTCATACACTCTCGTACTTTAAATCCTGCTGCCTCACCTTTAAAACCGTCTGTTCATACTCCTGTTGGTTCCGCCCCATCTAAAGAAAAAAAAAACAAGTCTCTTTTGAACTCTTTAAAACCCCATCACCACCTTTGTCCCGATCTCCCTCTCCAACCCTGCCCAATTTCACCTAAGAACAGGAGCTAAATATCCTGACTTTATAAGCTCTCATATTTTGAACTCCACTCAGTCAACTAATCCATCTCCCACACGCAAAGACCCTTCTACACAACAAAATTCATAAAACTCTGTTGACCCTCTTTTCCCATCAGTAGTCAAACTTACCCAGCATACTGCAGATTCCAATGAATGTCGCTATGCTCTATCTAAGCTCAAAGGCAAAAAGATATATGAAAATGTCCTCATTTTCTTGGCCTTTCTGCATGATAAGTCAGATTCTGTTTGTTACGAAGGGAAAACAAGAACAAGCGTTTTGGTCTCCATCCAACAGGAAGGTCTTTCTTCAGAATTTTCTAAGCTCATGAAAATTTTCATCAAATATAATGACAATTTTAACTTACCGCCACAAAAAGTAAAGGATGATCTGGATATTTTCCGTCAATACTTAGATGCTAAGCGAATATCTCAACTTCAACGCAACAGAAATGATCACAACCGTTTTTTCGTTCCTAACTCATACTCCGCTCAAACACGTCAACACCTCCCTCGAACTATATATTATCTTCAATTTACCGAACTTTACAACTCCCTCTATCAAAGTTATCTAATCCAAACCCAAAGCAATCTTACAAAAGACCCTAAATCCTTCTTCCAATTTGTCAACTTTAATTGAAAATCCGATGGTTTAAAACCATTTACCGACGACTCCTTTATACCTCATTGTAATTATTTCAATAATTTACAGATTGTCTCTCTCGGATCATTTCTACCTCATACCATTGACTCATTACTCATCGAAAATAAACTGAATCAACTCAATGATGAATATATTCCTGGCCCAGATGGTATCCCCGCCATATTTCTCAAAAAATTCTCTTTAACACTCTCTCTTCCCCTTTCAAAAATCTTCGGTTTATCTCTATCTCAAGCAGTATTCCCTCAGTTATGGAAGATCTCTTTTATAACCCCAATACATAAAAAGGGCCCAAAGTGTGAAATTACAAACTATCGTCCAATCGCTAAACTTTCACATATTCCCAAAATCTTTCAAAGCATTTTGTATGATATTTTAAGTTTTCGTTGTAAGTCTCACATTTCCCCTAGACAAAACGGCTTTGTCAAGGGTAGGTCCACAACGACTAACCTTGTTGAATTCGTATCCTTTAGCCTCTCAGCCTTAGAAAACGGAAATGAAGTCGATGTTGTCTCAACCGATTTCAGTAAGGCTTTTGACAAAATCTTACATAAGCTTATTCTATTCAAACTGTCCACAAAGTTCGATTCAGATTTTCCTTCTCTGATGATTTCTTAGCTACCTCCGGGGTTCCACAAGGCAGCCACTTAGGGCCTCTCCTCTTTATTCTTACTATTAACGATATTGAAATGGTCATTAAACATTCTCATATTTCACTCTACGCCGACGATACAAAGTTTTTCAAGACCGTTTCTTCCACACATGATGCCACTCTTGGGACTGTTTAGGACCTGAAAAATTGTTTAGAGCTAAATATTTCCAAATGTCATTTAATAACTTTTTCATGAAAACGCATCCGATCTACTCCCCATCGATACGTTCTCCATTATGAACCCATATCCACCGCTGAGTCAAGTCGAGACCTTGGTGTTTTATGTGATAGAGAACTCACCTTTCTCACACATATTGACGAGTTTACACTCAAAGCAAACTCTACACTAGGTTTTGTGAAACGTTGGTCCAAAGAATTCTCTAACCCCTACGTGACCCGTTCTTGAAAATGGATGTCAAATATGGTCCCCTTATCAACAAACTCATATATCCAGAATCGAGAGCATTCAACGTCGTTTCCTACGTTTCGCACTTCGTGGTCTGTCTTGGAATAACCCTCTTATTTTACCTCCGAATCAAGACCGACTTCTGTTAATCAACTTTGATATTGCTTACAGGTACGGTCCATTGATAATTTTTCATTACATACATAAATACACCACCACCTATAAACTTTATATACAAACACAAAAATCACAGCGGAATCATGTTTTGAAAAACGTATTTTTAAAGTGCAAATCTTGTAGGCAATTAATACTTTACACATTTGAAGGCTTCTCTATTCACGCCCCGATAATGATATTGAACACTTTAGACACTAACAAGATCTTTAATATAGTCTTCCGACTACCGAACATAATTCCCAACTCAAAACATTAATAAATCAAAATTCTGTACGAGTAGTTGTAAGAGTACATGTTGCATGTGATGGTCATTTGACAGTACATTAGACAATGCATTTTCCCAGAACATTCCCCTTAAACTACCCCTGCTTGGCTGATAATGTGTTGTGGAAAATGAATTTCCCTTTAGAAAATTCATATGCACATTTAAGGGATCTATTAGTATAGATTCAACCCTCTTAACTCAAACGACATATTAATGAAGGGAAAAAGTAGGCGTTCACTACATAAGCATAAGAGTTCAAAACACAAAACGCCACCACAAAAAGTGCATTTCCCATGGAAATATACAACACAGCGCCCGCGTCCCCGTCGCATAATGGAATCAATGAAATCATAATCGCGCCCAAGCCAAGAACACATTTTGGAATCTCAGTTGGGACTGCGTTCCTTCTGCACTAACTGCCAAGCCAACAGGGGTCATCCATCAATTTGTTGTTTCTCCATCATCCACCACGGCCAGAGCACGGATATGGGAACTGCACCAATTAATGTCTTCCATTCATATTGAACCCAAGGATTGGGCTGGTTTGGTGTAGTCATACCGTAGTGTGAGATTTGCATGTAGCTGAACGTCCGTCGTCGTCGTCGACGCGTTCATTTTGCGTAATCTCTCGTAGTCGAATGTACTCCTATTAGGTAGATACACCTACTCCCGATCCCGAGGGACAGTAGTTCCATTTCAATTGCAACTAATCTAATGTGACAGCGCAAAGAAATATTGAATCTAATTAAGGATTTGAGTCAAGGTTTCCCATTTGTGACAGTGCCGTTGACGATGGTACCGCAGCTCCATCTATCGCTGTCGGGGTTTATTAATTAATTGCATAATAGCGATAAGCTTACTGCCACGACAATAGGAAAGCCGGTGATTGCTTTTGATTGCCCCACTCGGAATACCTCAGCTGACTTGATGATATGCAAAGACCTGTGTGCTGACTGTGATAGTGCCAGAACTTCTATCGAATTCAAATGCTGCAACGAGGCACGCACGACGACACACAAAACAAAGCGTTGACTGTCCATTTTCGGGACAATCGCAGTTGTAATAAATTATTCCGCACAAATCAATTACTGTCGCTTCGGTAATTGAGTATTCATCATTTATTAATATTTTGGGAAGGAATAATCGAACGGTCCAAAAAAGGAAGGAAACAATCGAATTGATATACAAAAACCCAGCCATGAGAAGGGGTTCGTTCTTTTGTTTTTTATTGACTTACCTACGGACATCTTCGATGGGATTACTGCTGGGGTACAGTTTGGCAGCAGCGGCTTCTAATGGTCTTTTGTATTCGTTCTTCAAACCAAAGTTGTACTTCCGCCGGATGAACGAAGAGTTCCGTGTTGGGATTGCTTAATTTGAATAAAGTTCCCTATACGAAGGAGGATGATAAAACAAAAACAAATACACCATTAATACTTTATTGTGATGTCTTTAAAATTAAAGTGCAAGGTGTTGATTGATTAATATAATAAATTTCTGAGTATAAAACAATAAAAAAATTTAAATGCGAGCTATGGCTCTTGTTCAATAACAATTTTATAGGTTATAATTTGTAATTCGTATATTTAATTTTGTAGGGCTAGGCCTGCCAAAAATGCGAAACCTAAAAATACTTAAAAAGTTGAGCAAGATTTCAAGTCGTAAAAACTTCCATATTCAGCAGGGTACATAGGTATGACATATCTTTCAGCCCTTAATAGTATTGAAGGTGGTACACTTTTGATCGTCGCGACGTTTGCCCTATTGAATATAAGATCGTTGAATTTAAATTTAAAACTTAGTCTAGAAGCCCATAACACATGTGATTTTAAATTTATATAAAACTTCTAAAAATGGTTGAAAGGTCTTATGGCTGTCTTCAACTTATTTTCTGCCTTATAAGCGCTCGATAAGCTCTTAAACTATAGTTTCGTGATCGAAAACGATTTGAATGGTAAGTTGGTGAATTTGAGTGGTTCTTCGAAATCAGGTTGAATTTCAAAAAAAGTTACGGTGCAATTTGGCTATATGTTTTTATAGTTAAGCGTTGGGCTTATTTCACTTTTTGATGAAAAAAGAAGACAGACCTTAGAAGAAACGGGTCAAAACATACTATGCATGTGCATGTGTTTGTGATGGGATCTCACTTTTAGAATTATGGAGTTAAGAGAAGTATGCCTCACTCAAGTTGACACTTTGTTCTTTAGGTACACAGCCGGCTTCAATTAGACGCGACTTGTCAAGGAATGTGGGCGTGTTAGCAGAAATGGAGGAGACCTACAATTTTCTGCCGATTCCAAAAGGCTAATGAGCAGAACTTTTCATGACAAGAGATATTCTTAGAGGATTTGTCAATTCCTCAAAGACTTCACCAAGACTAAAGGAATCGAACTCTTGGATTGCTAAACATAATGGCAGCAGCAATATTAAGGAGTTGATTCCAATTGAGATCTTTTCCACTTCCATTGACTACTGCACAACGTGCATCAGTAAAGATTTTAAGGTTATGACATCGTGACTAAACACTTCGACACAAACTATCTTTACTGATGGCTCAAAGATGGAGTGTGGTGTTGATTCAGGAATCTTCTCTGTGACTTTAGATATAGATAGGTCGTTTAGGCTACCCGACTTTGCTAGCGGTTTTTAAGCTGAATTGCTGGATATCAGGGAAGCATGCAAGGTACTCAAACAAGATCCAAACCAGAACCAGAATACGCCTATTATCACTGACATGTCAGGAAGATGTTAAAGCCATTCATTCTAGTACATCGTACTCCAAATTGGTTCAGCAATGCCGGGATGAACTTGTTAGGTTTAATATTAGCCACAATATCCTTCTTATCTGTATTTCGGGTCATTGTGGCATTGATGGGAACACGCCGATGAGCTGGGCAGGCAATTTCCTCTCGGAAATAGTCAACATTCAATATTATCTCAATTTTTCCTACCGAATCCAACCGTGTGAATGAATGAATTATGTATTGGGGGTATTGCATTGCGACCTGGGATATATTGTGCACCCACTTTAACATGGATAAGCTCATTCATCCTACAGCTCCTCCTACAAAGTGTTTGAGGCACATTCAGAGAGGATAGGTCGCCCTGTGGCCATGTGGCACTGCTTACCATACCAAGTAAGCTTAGGTGTCTTCTAAGTTTGCAGTGTCCAGTTAGGGTACCTGCTATAATTCTTAGGTTATTTCTACTTAAGGTTATGCAGTTTTCGAAACGTTGCTGGCTGTAATTGCCCAGTAGTAGTTTCCCGTGTCTCAGCTTTGGTAGTTCTTTCTAATTCCTGGATCTGTTTGTCTGCTCTTCTTGTTAAATTTGGTTTTCGATTACATTTTCTCCTATTCCGCAAGTTCCGCAAGAGCAGTTAAACTAACTGCATTATATCTAGAAAGATTTTGCTTATAATAAATCCCGAACACTTGATTTGATATGCAAAGCTAGGGTCGTAGTTACCTGTGGCGGTCACTGGTCAATAGAAGATCATTCAGCGAAGCTAAGTATTCCGCAACACACTCACTGTCATAACTTTGAGGGCCAGTGGGAAAAGGAAACAGTCCTCCAAATACAAATACCCTGCTCTAGACAAATTAAAGCACAATCATTAGGAAGGGCATTTTTCGACGACATTGAAGAACTTTCTGAAATGAAGATCAAAGACTTGATCTCTTTTCTCAACGCTATGAAATGGCTCTAGAAAGGGCTTCGGTTACTTCTGTGCCGTGCCCTTCGTTTGATTCCTTAGATCATGAGCTAGGGGCCTAAGGGCTTTGATGGAGGCCTATGGTGAGGGGGGCTGGATAATAACTCAATCAGATTGGCCACTGCTTCAGTACTACTCAACAAGCAGCCTAGTTTGGCACAGTGTAGATGGTGTGGGATGAGTGTGCTGGTCCGGCTGAGTGAGGAATCTAATTTCCGGATGACTATGCAAAATCAAACATACAATAAGAGACATCAAAAACTACTAGATCCATATTTTGAACTTAATCTAAGCTGGATGACTCTGTGAGGATTTTCATAATTTCCCATATTAATTCCATCCACATGTTCAAACAAGTTATGGTATAAAAATGGCGCACTTCAGCGCTAGATGGTCCACATGGATATACTGGTGGTCGTCGCCATTTTTATCTACCTTTGCTGACGACAGTACTCTAAGCTCCTCATATTCATTTTCAGATCCACGTTCTTGTTCATCGGATGTAGATTTAGAACGGTAACGTATTATAAGCTTATTAAATTATGATCTCGATAGCACTGTCAAAACCAAAAAACCGCGTAGAATTGCTATCTCTGAACGGTAGTTGCATTGACTAAACAGAACAGCTTACAGTTATCGGTATGTGCATCACAGACCACCTTGTGTGGAATGACCAAATATTCGATGTCGCTTAAAACACTGATCTGGCTGTAATCTATTAAGCCTATATTCGTCTAAAGCTCGAGTATAATTCTCATAATTGGGCCCTTGAGCCCAACTTCGGACGTACTGTTAAATTTAGAGAATGCTTTACTTTAATTCCCTCCCATTATAATATTCAGACATTCAAAAATCTAAACCAATGTGGTATCTCTTTTTCAATCCTCTCCAACTTTACTAAGCGCTTACACAATATGTGCAAAATTGTAAACCTGCACATACTCCGAGAAAAATCCAACAAAGCTGAATTTTGGTGGATAGCCTTAAACTCTTAAGCTTTTTATAAAAATTCCCCTACTTTTTGAACGCCCTTTAACCGCAAGGATACAACTCCCAGAAGTATATCCTGGATGACGCAACGGAGTAGTGGGAACGGTACGGACCACCCAAAGAGGGTGCTCAAATCCTTTAAATATGCGTAGCAAGCCAGACTGGTTGATCAAGAAAAACATGCGGGTTTTCCAAGCCGCAGATGTGGCAATTTTGTTTGTTAACCTAGCCACCGAGATGAAAATGCGCCTCGTCTGAAAAGATGATTTTCGTCGAATTCAAGCTGCTCTAAGGCCCAAACTGCGAAGCGATAACGAATCGGCTGGTCATGCGCCTTCAATTGCTGAGTCAATTGGAACTTGTTAGCGAATAATAATCCGAGATCTTTATGCAGAATTCTCCTGAGGCTAGTGTGTGAAATGTTGAGCTGTTGAGATCGATGGCAAGTTGATGATCGTGAATTGAGTCTCACACTCTTGGCTACAGCAGACATATTCTCGCCTGTGCGCACCATGTGACGACGGGGACCATGAGTGCTGTCCACTACCATAACAGTTTCTCGACCTTTTTGCACATACTTGCGTACATCAGGCGCAGTGGGTGCTTCATTTCAGCCAAAACTTCTTTTCAAAAAATGCACTGTTTGGGTTGTCACGATTTCGAACAGGAAACAACTGTTAGTGTCAAAATTACCTATGATTTAAAAAGAAACCCCTAGATGGCCCAACCTTTATTTATCAGGATCAGATGTGAGAAACAGATCAAGGGTACTCGTATTTTCAGATTGACCGTCAACGCCAAATGGCTCAACTCAGTAAATATTACTATATACCTTACCTTCTTTCAGGGTGTCGCCTGGCCAGTACATTGAAGCCAAGAAGAATTTTGAATATTGAAATCGCCCGTAATAATGATTTCAGTGCGAGCAAAATGGATGACAATTCTTAACATGGAGTAAGATAACCTATCAAATTCATTAGAAGTCAAATTGCTATCTAAACTCGGGCATCCATAAATGAAGCATGAGTGAATGATGTGCTTACTTATAGTAGTTTTAAGCTACATGAAATTAAAGATCGTATTTGAATAGGGGTAACCTTGTAAGCAACATCATTTCGGATGTACAAGGCGAGACCATGGCGTCAGGAGAAAAGTGGTGCTAAGCTATAACTTTATGAAGGTTTTTACAATACAAACTCTGTATATACTACTAAAATAAATCAGCCAAGTAGAAGACTTAGCACTATTAATGGACTTGTTGAATTATTGATTCAAAATAGCTTTATTGGCCTTTCGTCCACAAAAATTGGCGTTTCGTCCAGGTGATCTCACATAGACTCATCAGTTGACTGTGAGGGCCTTGTCGATACGCAATTTTTGTTGAATTTATTTCATCTTACATCGATTTTTTGATAAACATCCAATGTGAACTAATGATTAAAATTGTAATTATTAACGCTGGAAGATTTTGCCCGTCGGTCGTCTGTTATAAGTTATAACCCTGTAGGCTAAATTCTGAGATATCAGTGTATTCACCTACTTGGGTTTCAATCAATGCCAAAATAGCTAGTCTGTACTTAACAGAGTGGATGTAAGCACCAAGAAAATTCTTTCATAAGCCACGAATGTTACAGAAGTTCACTCGAAAATTACCCATCATGACAATAAACAGACTTACCAAACACTACTTTGACGATAACGAATATTTAACAGCTTTTTTATCAGATTTCACTAATACTTGATCCAAAACCTCGGTTAGTTAGTTAAATCGTCAAACAAATCCTTATTTATAAAATATTTTCTTAGCCGTTTCAGCTAATATATATGTCAAATATTTTATCAAATAATCAACAATCAATGGTTATTATAATCGTAGGCAAACTCCAGCTGATTTTCTTTATTATTCAATACCGTTTAGCTGCCATCACTTGCAAATTGGAGCGTATCGGAATCCCGCTTTTCAAAAATCCCGAAAAAAGTTTTAAAATTCCGTCTGCTAAAATACTGCTTTTTTAAAATCCCGTCTTCTAAAATCCCGCTTGTTCAAAATCCCGATCTATTATAATCCCGCTTTTTAAAATCCCGCTTTTTAAAATCCCGCTAATCTCGTTTTTTAAAATACGTAGCTAAAACTTATTGATTTTATGTTGGTTATTTTCCAGATTCTTTAAATGCTAAAGAAACTTTGCATACATACCTCACTGCTTACAAGTCGTAATAAGAAAGGGGATTATAAGAGACGGGATTTTCAAAAGCGGGATTTTAAAAAGCGGGATTATAAAAAGCGGGATTTTAAAAAAGCGGGATTATAAGAAACAGGATTATAAAAAACGGGATTATAAAAAGCGGGATATCGTACCCAACCCCTTGCCAATCAATTGGGATAAGCCCCCCTCTTTTATCATCACTTAGGAAAGGCCGAGCTATAGCTATTAATCTTATCATATTTACTTTCAAAAATCGGTACTTCGAGCGGAATTTCTGAATTCCTCAGTGTTATGGGACTATTATGCTTTTGCCTTCTGATTTTTATAGAGCTTTTAAAGAATGTAAATCATTTATAAATGCAAATTAACTCTCCTTTTAGAAAATTTCACACGATGTCATTTTAAAATATTATAAACCTACTATGAACCACTTTTAGAATACTCCGCGTCTATTATAAATAAGCTTTTCAGGATTACAGTCGTTGTCAAGTCGAAGTAAGTAAAGTTATGTACGTCGATAAAACGAGTTAATTAATAAGGCTGACAACATAAGACTTCCAACATTTTAAAAAACAATTATTCCTTAGTCGATTGAATCAAAAACGTTTAAGTTACATTAGAGAAAAAAATATGGTACCTATGTATTTTTTCAATTCGTTCTCTCTTTAGATTATCCCCCAAACACTATGCTAAATTTAAAAAGCATTGTCTGAAACGACCTACATTTTGACGAATTCTCTCCTATAACTTAAAATAATAATAAAACAAAAAGGTTGATTGACACCATCAGTAGCTTGAGTTTCTTATGAATTTTTACTTCGCATTTAAAAAGCAATCGAAACAAATAAAAAATAATAAATCAAACATGGTTTGATTTTCAGTCAAAACTTATAGACATGGGTTACCAAAAAACGTTTTAGCTGCAAAGCCACCCAGGCACGATTTATTTTTATTTTTTCTTATTTTTAATATTATGTTTACGAATAGGTAGGTAAGGTATAGTTTGTCATTGTAATTCCTCACAAACGCTGAACGGAATGGAATTCGCACGTGATATTCTATTTACCGCTTTTGGCAATTTCATTAGCATTCAGCAATCATATTGAGAATTCTGTCGAAATACCTTTGTTTATAGGAATTTATAATCGACTTTTATTGAGTGCGATATTTGTGCTTACAAGTGCATTAATTACATGAATTTTGTTGTTGGCTCTCGTTTCATTTCGAAACTTAAAAAAAAAATGAAAATTAAAGTTTATTTTTTTTTTCGATTTATCCAAGGGAATTGAAGGAAAAAGATTTCCAAACATTATTAAATTGAGGGCTATGGAATGTTGTTTGTAGATTGCTTAAGAAACAGTAATTGTTTACTCCAAAAAGAAACAGGTTTAGTATAGTTTCTCAGGTTCAGATTATTGTTTATAAAAAATGGTCTGTAAAATTCTTCTCCTGAAAGAGCTTTGATGTCATATGAACACTTTATTATTAACAATGTCGAAATTAATGTGATTTTAATTGCAAAACCGATTTAATTTTGATGGCGGTGGGTGTGTGTGAGGCATCTGAAAAGATCTTAATCTTAATGAAGACTTTTTTGGTTGATGTGAGATGAATATTCTATGGACGAAGAAATTTAAGGGATCTACAAATGTTTGTATTGGCTTACTTTTAATCGGCCTATTCTATAATATCTCTCTAAATCTTTGAAAACTTGTTATTTAAGTTTTTAACTCTTCAAACCAGACTACTATAGATAGATAGATTCTAATAATAATCGTTACGAAAGTAATTACCATCCGTATGCAGACGATGGTTTAAATTTCTGTAAATACCTTCTAATGCAGAAGTACTTGCTTTCGAAAGATTATCTACAAAGATTTTATGATCAACCTTCGAAATGACATCAGCAAACTGGGCCTACCACTCGTCGACATTATTTTCGGACAAGTTTAGAGAAGTTTTGTGGCATAAGGCTAGTTGATTCCAGTCCTTAAACGGAGAAGCATTTATTTGGAGTAGTTTTTTCAAAATTATTTTATGAAGACATGAATCACTTCTATATCACTTCTTACAAGGAAGTTTCTAGATTAAAGCCTGTCTATTGACTTTGTCAAACGCAGCTTCAAAATCACCAAAATAACAGTAAAGTTTCTTTTTCCTTTCAATAAAGTTTCTGGCAATACTTGAGATAGCAATGATATGATCCATGGTCGAAAAACCTGGGCGGAAACCTGCTTGAAAGATGCTTGAAAGATTATTATTCTTAATCCATTTAGTAAGCCTTTCATTCCGAATTGCTGTAAAAATTTTCCTTTTTGTACTTAGAATCGAAATGCCTCTACTCGTATAATTTTCTGCAGCATTCGCATCACCTTTTTTAAAGATAGCAAAAATAACGAATTTCTTAAAACTATTACTGGGAACAAACTCATCGTTTTACAGTCTGTTGAAAAAAGAGACCAAATAATTTTTAAAATCGGTTGTACTGTTTTTGTAAAACTCGACTGGTATGCCGTTTATTGTTTTTCATTTTTTGGAGTGTTGACCAGGGCTGCCGGAATGCGTAGATACGAGTACTAAGGGAGTATTCGTATTACCCTTGCATTCACTGTACTCCAGTACTCCCTTCTCTTCAATTGTACTGCCCTTAAAAATTTTAAACAGTTAACTTTTGTTTTTAATATTCATAATGTCCAATTTATCTTTTTCATTTAATTTTAAACTATTTTCAACACTTTTATCTAGTGTAAAATTCCCTTAAAGCTTTGAACGCATTAATTTTTTACTTGCGATGTATGTAGGTACTATAGGACAAGTTCTGCATTTGCAAAAAAAATAGAACTTGAAATTTTGATCAAAGTTGACATTACGATGATAGCGAAGACGAAAAAAGTGGGTCCGGTAATTCCGTCTGTCTGTCTGTATGTCTGTACCTCGAACTACAGCCTAAGGAGGTATTTTCTTCAAACTCGGTACTAAGGAGTCTTCGGTTATTCCCTATAGGAGAAAGTGAGTTTTTTTTTTTAGCTCTAAAACAAACGGTACCCCCATACACCCATAATGCATAATCTTATTTATCTCGAAAACGGCTCTAATGATTTTGATAAAAAAAAATTAAGTGTGACATTATGGACATGGACTATATTTTGGCCAAAAAAAAATTTGGGGAGAAATGTTACTATGGGTACCTGTCATAGAACCATTTTTTTGATTTTTGAATTTCTCACCAAATGCTATAACGGTTTTAACCGAAATTTTTATGCATTTGAAAAAATATAAACTAAAATGTTTTTCGAAAAAATAGTTTTTAGATTTTTAAAAAAATAATACAATTTTTTTTTGAAAATTCAATATCTTGAAAACCGATACACGATTAAATTTTTAAATTACGTTTTAAAATGTATTTTATTAAATATTAACAATTTGCATATCAATTTTTTTTATAAAAACTTTAAGGAACATTTAGTACACAAAAAACATGTTTCAGTGTGTCTGTATGTCTGTACCCCTCACTACAGCCTAAGCCACTGGACCTATTTCTTTCAATCTCGGTAGTTAAGGGTCTTCGGTGATTCCCTAGAGGGGAAATTGAAATTTTTTTCTTGGCTGCAAAACTAATTTTTTTTTTGAAAAATCAATATCTTCAAAACCTATGAATGATTATTTTTTGAAATTATTTCCTAAAATCAATATTATTAAATACTTAAAATTTGCATCCCACTTTTTTCTTGAAAAATTTTAAAGAAATTTTTTATATAAAAAATTCATTTAATAATAAAACGATGTTTTAAAGTTAGTTTGCATAAATTCATACTTTTCTAGAAATCAGACGGCAATTTTATGCATTTGAACATTATTATGTCATTAAAATCTATGATTTATATTTATAAAATGTATCTTAAATTCCAAAATACTTTTACATAAGAGCAAGTTCGTGCGATCCAGTCGTGCATTTTCTTTTCTTTTTTTTTTAAGACAAAAAATAACGGTACCTGCCATACGATTTTTTTTCGAAATTTTATAAATATTTTTTTTTCTCAAAAACTGTCGCACAGATTTTTTGAAATAAATTCAAAAAAATTTATTTAGTAAAAGCTAGGTAACGGTTTAAAAAAATTGTTGCAAAAAATGGATAAATAAAAGTTTCTTAATATAAATTATAAGATGTAAGAAAAAAAATTTATTTTACCTAAAAATAACGGTACCCTCCATACAAATGTTAAAAAATAGTTTTCGAAAATCGTATTTTTTCGAAAACGGTTCCGAGAATTTTGCTAAATTATTTTTCTTTTGATCAATTCTTACGATCTATAATTAAATGAAAACAAATTTAAAATCAATATATTACTGACTGTAGCTACCATAGAACCATTTTTTCAAATTTAGAATTTCTCATTATCGACAAAACAGATTTTAATGAAATGTTTTATAGAAAAACTTCTAAAAAGTTTGAAAAACATTGCATTTCAAAACCTTAAAAAAATAACTTTTGAGTTTTTGAAAACAAAAAATCTATTTTTTTTTGTTTTTAAATTTAATTTTTATTTGAAAAATAATAAAAAATTAAAATTGGCGTACCAAAATTTTTTCTTAAAAACGTTTTAAAAATTTTGTATATAAAAGCTTATTTGTTTAAGAAAACACAACAAAGACTTATAATTTTTGTTCTTGCATAAACCTATATTTTTGCTTGAATCACATGGCATCCTATTTTTACCTCAAACTACTAAAGAAGTTGTTTTAGTCATTTAAAAAATAAATTTTATACTTATGAACAGTTTTTCTTTGATAACATTCATTTTTGAGATTCGTAGTCTATTACAAATGAGCAAGTTCGTGCGACCTATAGTCGTGCATTTTATTTTGGCTATACTTATGAACAACAACGATGATTTTTCCACGCCTAATGATTTGAATATAATTAAATTTGTACTTTATTATAAAAAAATAAAGAATTTTTAATTTAAGAAAACAAACTTTTGTGTTTATTATCAACTTCTATAATGAGCAACGACGGTGATGATTTTGCTGCCCCTAATGATATGAAACGATAATTTGTACGTTCATATAAAAATGTAATAGAATTTTTTATTAAAATTAATATTGCTTTATTGTTTATTTCAAACGATGATGATTTTGCCGCCCCTAAAAATTTTGTATACTATAAGAATTTATTGTATTTTCGTATAAAAATTCAGTTAAATTAAAAAAAAAAAAACTTTTGTAATTGGTTTACAACTTCCAATGTACAATGAAGATGATTTTGCCGCCCCTTACTCCTGGCGCCCGGGCGATAAAAAAAAGTTATTTGAATTTCTAAATGTACATAGCACGATTCGTGCGCCACGCGTTTTTTGAGAAAACTGTCTTATTTTATTTAAGTCTTTTTCTCCTACCCGTAGAGTACTAACGTATACATAATCTGTAGAACGGATTTAAGAGTCCACAGTTCTGTGATAGTTTGTATTTGTATTTTTCTTGATAAATGTGTTTGAATATTTAAAAAAGAATTCATCTGATTTCTAGAAAAGTAAATTAATTTTTTATATAACATATTTATTTAAAATTTTTCTAGAAACAAATTTGGGATGCCAAATATTTATCAAAACCGTTAAAAGCGTTTCGAGATAAATAAGTTTTTGCGTTACGGCTGTATGGGGGATACCGTTAGCTTTGGAGCTAAAAAAACAATTCAATTTCTCCTCTAGGGAATCTACGAAGACCCTTAAGTACCGAGTTTTGCAGGATATCCCTTCAGCGGCTTATGATGTATACAGACATACATATAGAATTGCCGGGCTCACTTTTTTTGTGTTCTCTATCATCGTAATGTCTACTTTAATTGAAATCTCGAGTTTAATTTTGCTTCCAAGTGCAGAATTTGCCTTATAGGACCTATATTGCAAGTAAAAAGTAGTTTAACGTTGTGTTTATTACGTATTTTCTGGAAAAAATTTGCGTGGGTAAGAAAAAATGAACAAGCTTTGAAATTGGATATCTGAAGAACCCAAGAAGATATCAACTTTATTTAAACATAGGCTTGTATCTGTTTTAAAAATAAAGTCATAAACGAAGATTCTTTCATTGGTATGAACAGAGAAATTTTTGATAAAATAGGTCAGGATAGACCAAAGTAGGCCTTTTCATGAATTCCTGAAAAATTATGTTAAAGTTGAATATAGGCCTATGCTGTAGAGAGATTTCGTTCTTAGAACTCAAGCCTAGTACGTCAATCACGCTAAATTTTATCTCCCATACAAAATTCGTTCCAAAATTTAGCTAAACTAAAATTATGTTAAGGATTTTAGCCGAGGGGTACGCTGCTCCAGCTTAAAAATCAAAATTTCTCTTCGAACTGTACATAACTTATCTCTCAAAATTTATCGCACGAAATAATTGTCTGGCACATTTATTATCGAGCTAAATTTCAATTTGAAATGGAATAATATTTAGAAGAATATTTGGTGACGGAAGTTCTAAAACAGCAAAAATCACTAATAAAATTTATAATTCTCATTCATTCCCATTCATAATTTTTAAGAAATCGAAATCAACAATTTTTTTAAATCTTTGAAAAAAATCACTAAGATAACAGCTGTTTTCTGTGACATATTCTCCACAAGGTTCTTATGTCAAAATTTAGCTTGGACCTTAGGCGATATGTGAAGAAAAATGTGGGTGACAAAATTAAGTGCGATCTGCGTATAATAGCCTATACCAAAGAATAATATTCCAAAATATCCTTGATAAGTTGTTTACATAATTAACGTTAATTATTCCAAATTGTGGGACAGCGATGAGATACCCTATCCGATACTTAATTAATTATATCCAAACATCGTCGGAACATGAACGTTTTGATTTATTGCTACAATAATTAATTATTGCGATTCAAATTCTAAAGTGATACTTACTAGAAAAATGATCACATACCATTTCGTAACATAATAATATTGTGTGTGCTCGGGAATAGTAATTAAGTTTAGCTGTAGCTGATGGTATCATTTGTTGCTTAAATACTGTAATGATTTATAAATTGTAAATTAATCTGAAGTTAAACAGAAATTATTTTATGTTGAGCTAAGTATGTATTAGAGTGTAGCTAATTTTTCTTGGAAAAAATATTACTCTTTCAGAAGATTAATCAATATTGCGTTTAAAGAAATATTTATGCATTCCTTAAAACCTTTAAATCTCGATGTTGTGAGAAGTGGCTAGTCAACTATTGGCTTCAACATGGCGATGGCTAGAAATGCAACGTCAAATAAACTTCAAGTATACTCCATGTGGTAATGTTATCATCCATTCGAACTTCATATTGTTGCTATTAAAGTTTTGGGCAAGTCCATAAGAAGGATGCTTTATGACGGATGAATTTAATAAAGTAAATCAACGTTGGAAACAAAAGTCTGGGAAACAGAAACTTTAAGTGAGCCACTCATGTTTAGAGTTTAGGTAGATAAGGAACTCAATATCCCACGAGAACTGACCCAACTATGTCGCGTGAATATGTATATCGTCGCTTTTCCGGCAGACTGGCATAAGTCGAAATTTGTAAATTTTCAGGAGAGCCTTTTAAAGTTTTTTTTTCATATTGAAGAAAAAAATTTCGTTGTTCATAAAAAATGAAACTCGAATGTTGAATACATGAAAAAATTGCATTTTTTGTTTGTAAAGTTTTATAGAAAACGAAATATTTAAAAAAACAAGAATTAATCTATGCCGTTTTTCAAAAATAAATAGAAAATTACAGAGATGTTTGTGAAAATTGACAGCGGTGCTTTTCATAACTCGGAAACTAGAAGAAGTAGGTTAATGCCGATTACACAGAAAAATTGTGTTTTTTTTTTTAGCTCAGTTCTGTGTTCTAAACTAAATAAAATGCACGACTGGATCGCACGAACTTGCTCTTATGTAAAAGTACTATGGAATTTAAGATACATTTTATAAATATAAAACATGAATTTAAAATGAAATTGCCGTCTGATTTCTAGAAAAGTATGAATTTATGCAAACAAACTTTAAAAAATCGTTTTATTATTAAATAAATAAATTTTTTATATAAGAAATTTCTTTAAAATTTTTCAAGAAAAAAATTTGGGATGCGAATTTTAAGTATTTAATAATATTGATTTTTGGAAATAATTTCAAAAAATAATCGTTCATAGGTTTTGAAGATATTGATTTTTCAAAAAAAAATTTTTTTTTCAAAAAAACCCAACAAATAACTTTTCGAATATTTTTATATACAATATTATTTTAAACCGAGGGGGACTCCTGCTGAAAATTTTTGGTTAAAATCGTTAGAGCCGTTAATGAGAAAGTCGAAAATCAAAAAAACGGTTCTATGACAGGTACCGTTAATAACATTTTGCCTCAAATTTTTTTTTTACCAAAACGTAGTCCATGTCCATAATATCACACCTAATTTTTTTTATCAAAATCGTTAGAGCCGTTTTCGAGATAAATAAGATTTTGCATTACGGGTGTATGGGGGGTACCGTTAGTTTTAGAGCTAAAAAAAAATTTCAATTTCCCCTCTAGGGAATCACCGAAGACCCATAACTACTGAGTTTGAAGAAAATAGGTCCAGTGGCTTAGGCTCTAGATCGAGGTACAGACATACAGACAGACAGACGGAATTGCCGGACCCACTTTATTCGTCTTCGCTATCATCGTAATGTCAACTTTGATCAAAATCTCGAGTTCGATTTTTTTTCCAAATGCAGAACTTGCCCTATAGTACCTATATCGCAAGTAAAAATGACAAATTTCGACTTATGACACTCTGCCGGAAAAGCGACGATATGTAAATAAAATACTGCAAATGCATGTGGAATAGATGTTGACAAATGTATCAGATTTAAGCAAGGAGATGCGCTTCTGCGTAAATGTATGGAAGTATGGAAGATGTCAACTGACAAATTTCAATCACATAAAAATGGCAACCAAATAAAATCGACCTTTAACATTAATCGCACCCTGTACATACCTATTAGATATTAAAGTACAAAACTATCTTATAAATAGTACTCTATTTAGTTTTTCGTAAATTTGCTTTAACTTATTTATAAGTTATTTACAGAGAAAATGTTTTTAAGATACTTTCTATCGAAAACAATATAAATGGGTAGATTTTGGCGGTATTAGGCGGTCATATTTTTTTTCATGATATCTGTCAAATCTACTGTTTATTATTCAGTGTCAAATAAAACTTTATTATTATTATTTGTTAGTGCAAGAGTTACGCCCATTTTACAGTAGACGTGGTGGCCCTTCACATCTTTTATTATCCAAATTTGAGATGACCGGTTCGGAAATCAATCAGTCATCATTCGTACTCAAAGAATTGGCCGAGAACATCGCCGTACTCGAAAGTGTACAACAGAACCAACCCGAGGCAGTCGACTGACTCAAGAACTCAAAGTTCATCACAACACCGTTTGTGTTCGCCTTCTGGGCTTCGGAGCATTTGGAAGAGGACCCAAATTTTGGCCGAAAAATCATTTTTATCGACGTGACACATTTTTACATGAATGGCTGTGCTAACAAGCAAAATTCCTCTATATCGACACGAGGTTCACCAGAGGTAACAACGCATCCTCAAAAATATACCATTTGGTGTGGAATGTGAGTAATTTCGGCGTCGGTGTCACGTCCTTACTTTTTTTAAAACTACGTTAGTGAGATGTTCACGGAACAGATGACAAGTCCTATCGGCAGGATGGCACTACGTGGACATGCCACATAGCATACACCACGATTAACATTCTGCATGAACGATTTGAGGATAAGTTTATCTCTCACGAAGGTGACGTGAATTGGTCACCAAGGTCATGCAATTTGACCACACTAAACTTTTTCTTGTGGGGTTTCTTGAAGTCACTAGACCTATGCGAATGCATTACAATCGACCGGGTTTGGTACGATATCCCGCTTTTTATAATCCCGTTTTTTTAAAATCCCGTTTTTATAAGCCCGTTTTTTATAATCCCCTTTCTTATTACGACGTATAAACAGTGAGGTATGTAAGGGGCGCATGCTGTACACTATAGGATTTGGGGTAGGTGTGTGGTTCCTTAGCATTAAAAGAATCTGTAAATATCCGACATAAAATCAATAAATTTTAGCTACGTATTCTTAAAAACAGGATAAGCGCTATAACACGGTATTTAAAAGAGCGGGATTATAATAGAACGGGATTTTGAATAAACGGGATTTTAAAAAGCGGTATTTTAAAAAAACGCTATTATAGAGGACGGTATTTTAAGACTTTTTTGCGGGATTTTTGAAAAACGGGATTATAAAAAGTGGTATTCCGTTACGTTCCCCAATCGCCCGATGCCGTTTAGTTAAGGTGAACATGGGTTGGGTAAGATATACCGCTTTTTATAATCACGTTTTTTAAAATCCCGTTTTTATAATCCCGTTTTTTATAATCCTGTTTCTTATAATCCCGCTTTTTATAATCCCGGGTTTTTAAAATCCCGCTATTTAAAATCCCGTCTCTTATATTCCCGTTTTTATAATCCCCTTTCTTATTACGACGTGTAGGCAGTGAGGTATGTATGACCCCTGCTTGGGCACACCATAGGATTTAGGGTAGGTGCGAGGTTGGGTGTATGCAAAGTTTCTTTAGCATTTAAAGAATCTGGAAAATAACCAACATAAAATCAATAAGTGTTAGCTACGTTTTCTAAAAACCGGGATTAGCGGGATTTGGCGGGATTTTAAAAAGCGGGATTATAATAGATCGGGATTTTAAACAAGCGGGATTTTAGAAGACGGGATTTTAAAAAAGCAGTATTTTAGCAAACGGGATCTTAAAACTTTCTTTTCGGGATTTTTGAAAAGCGGGATTTCAAAAAGCGGGATTCCGATACGCTCCCAGTGAACATAACACAGGCAAAAGAATCATTGAAAATTGGACCGTGCCACCGCAAGAATCCGAGGCGGGCATTTGAACGATGTCAAAAAAATAATTTTGTAAATACCTCACACATAGCTTGTTTTCTTCCATTTGAATATCAGGGTTAGTTGGATCTTGTATGGGTGAATGCCCAAGTCACGACGCAAAATTCTCCAAATTGCGGACGGACGTACGAATGTTAGATGAACAATTAGCGAACCGGTCGACTCATATTTCGGCACCAATCATTGAAGAGTCGACTTGTGAAGGACCACCACGTCAACCGTAAAATGGGCTCAACCCGCGCAAAGTGTGCCCTAACAAACACTCATTTTTATAATAAAGTTTTATCATTTGGATATGCTGTTCAATCGTGTTATTTGCCATGATGAATTGGCATGAGTAACTGAATAATAAACAACATATTAAACATACATACATAGGTCACCAAAATAACATGGCCGCAAAATTCAACCCGCGCCAATAAAATAGTTGTTTTATACACAAAAAAAATATTAAGAAACATTTTTTCAAACAATTAAATATCTTATTTGACTTGTTTCACAATGCATGAAATTGTTAAATGAAGCTGTAGAGTGCCTTACAACTGATCTTACATTGTACTTTTGACTCAATTTTATAAATAGTTTGTCAGCTGTGGCTGTGGAAGATTTTTGATATTCTTTTTTTCTATATGAATCAGACGTAATGCAATTCTTTAAATTATTTTCTTCGTCATAATCGAATCGTTAAGTTTCGGTTGAACGATTCATTGATTCTTCAGAACGTGAGAATTTCCAAAATAAATCTTTATTGCTCTGTATCTCCGAATCATTTCCCCCATATTTCCACTCAATTATACATCCAGTGTCTTTATCATAATCAGTTGCTGTTTAATTTTCTTAAACACTTTGTAGGATTAATAACAAATAAATCTGAGCGCTCTAACATTCCCAAATGTTCATGCGCAAAATTTTCTCAGTCTTAATTTTAACATGAGTGTATAGAAAACCATTGACAGAGTTGCACATACGAGTATAACAGAACAAAATTATTTATCAGAAAATTGCTCTTAAATTTCCCTATCGAAATTTAACTACTTAGGATATGATAGAACTCGAGAGACACTTTTGAGAGAAAGAGATTATCCAAATCACAGTGCGGTTGAAAAGTGGAAGGTAAAAAGTAACAATGGCGCAAAATTTTAATTGAATTAGTACGATGCTAAAGCTGTTTTAGTATGATACTAGGTTAAAATAACGAATTTGCAAATTTTGATCGAATATACGAGTAGCATCATACTTTCTCTACCCTTTTATTAAAGTTAAAATCATCGAATGCCTACTTTATTTTTTACTTGCGACTTATAGGTACTATAAGGCAAGTTATGCATTCGTAAAAAAAATCGAACTCGAGATTTTGATCAAAGTTGACATTACGATGATAGCGAAGACTAAAAAAGTGGGTCTCGCAATTCTGTCTGTCTGTCTGTCTGTCTGTCTGTCTGTCTGTCTGTCTGTCTGTCTGTCTGTCTGTCTGTCCGTTCGATTGCAGCTAAACGGCTCGGCCGATTTTCGTTAAACTTGGTAGATATGGGTTTTAATTTTTTACCCCCGGATGTTTTTTGATTTGATTTTTTAGGACCAAAAATAACGGTACCTGCCATACGATTTTTTTTCGAAATTTTATAAACATTTTTTTTTATCAAAAACTGTTCGACAGATTTTAAAAATAAAAACACAAAAAAATTTCATTTAATTAAACCTAGGTATTGGATGAAAAAAATTTTCCGAAAAATGGTTATTGAGGGTACCCCCCAAGGAACTCTTTTTTTTGTTTTTGATTTTCTCAAAAACGGTACAACCGATTTTGATAATTTTTTTTTTGCTAAAGCTCCCCAAAAACATAAATAGAATTGTGTACTCAAATTTTCAAAAAAATTTTTTTTGGATTTTAAAAAAAAACTTCAAAATTTTTTTTTCAAAAGTAAATATTTCGAAAACCCCCTGCTAGATTTTTTTTTAAACTCGATAAATAAAAGTTTCTCAATAATATCTACAAGATGTGATAAAAAAAATTTTATTTTACCTAAAAATTAAGGTACCTACCATACAAATGCTAAAAATTAAAAAAAAAATGGTTTTTAAAAATCGTATTTTTCTCGAAAACGGTTCCGAGAATTTTGCTAAAATTTTTTTTCTTTCAATTAATTTTTACGATCTTTAATTTAATAAAAAAATTTTGAAATTAAGATATTACAGCTTGTACCTACCATAGAACCATTTTTTTCGAATTTTGAATTTCTCATTATCCACATAACGGATCTTAATAAAAAAATTTATAGAGAAGCTTCTAAAAAGTCTAGAACACATTTCATTTCAAAACTTAAAATTAAATATTTTTTGAATTTTTGAAAAAAAAAATCTATTTTTTATTTTTTTGAAAATTCAATATCTCAGAAATGGCTCAATATTTTTTTTGCAAATTTAATTTTTATTCGAACAATAATAAAAACTTTAAATTGGCGTACCAAAATTTTTTCTTAAGTTTGTATATAAAAGCTTTTTTTTTTTAAGAAACCACTACAACGACTTATAATTTTTGTTCCTGCATAAATTCATATTTGCATAGCATTCTGTTTTTATCTCTTACTACTAAAAGAATTTAAAAAATTAATTTTATCCTTATGAACAATTTTTTCAAATAACATTCGTATTTAAAATTCCTAGTCTATTACATAGGAGCAAGTTCGTGCGACCCAGTCGTGCATTTTATTTAGTATCGTGCTAGCTTCATATGACTCTTTGACATTTGCAAACATCAAAAAATGTTCGTATACTTACTTTTTTACTCGAAATGTCATTGTTTTGGGTGTGTTCAGAAGCAATTTATTAAGAAATTTTTTTTAGTACGATACTAGTTAGAAAATGTTTAAAATTAAGAATGAGTTAGTAAACTATTATAAAGTTTGCAAATTGTTAACTAGTATCATACTAATACCTTAATAATAGGCTGTTTAAAATTTTGCGCCAATGTTGTTATTGTTGGTTATAGTCTCATATTGAGAATATCAAATTCAATTTAAATTCCACTGTGAACGATACTTAAGATAGGGAATTTTACGTAAGTAACATATACGAATATTAAACCTTATTTATAGGAAGCTAAGCAGATGAATAGTTATGCAGTGCTTAATTACCTGAATATGTAACTTCTACACAATGTTGCATAAATCGTTATTCATCCTAACCATTAACATTTTTTTTTATTTTTCACAAACTAAAAGATTTATGACTACCCTTACAATGTTTGAGCACAGTGCGAGCGTTATTCAAAGATAGAGAGGATTCGAAAGAAGATATCGATACACATTGGTTCTGAATGTCTGAATATAATAATGGGAGGAAAATATTGAGCCTGGTAAAGCATTCCACATTCGCGTAGTGCGACTAACGAACACATATCAATGCCAAATTTAAGGTATTAGGAATATGAATTAAAAATACATCAAAATCGAAATGGAGAGCCTATAAATCACCAAGACCTGATGGGTTATTTACATTTGAAGTAGAGCTATTAGAGATATCCTTGCGAAAGACCGTAAATTAGAGGTACAAAGCTGGTTACTTGTAATGTCTTGGGAAAGGTTAGTTTCAGTTAAGGCAAATAAATTATATGGACGCTTTTAGGAGTTAAGATAAACTTAGGCGGTTTTGGTGCGAAGACCACTAACGTTTCGATAATATATTGACAGGCATTTATAATTATTAATGTTGTTACTAACGAAAAAAACTGTTTATCAGCATATTTATATAGCATAAGCTAAGAGGTTATAAATTATAGGGAGGGGCGAAATATTAAAATATTCGTGATACTGGATGAAGATTTTTTTTAGATCTTATAGAGCTACAGGAGGACCATCTTTTAATATTAAGAGTTCTAGGTTTGTTTTAGTTTTCGGGTCGTTACAGGTATGATCTGGTTTGTCATAAGTAAGCGAGATAAAACCTGACATTGGCATATGTTTTTGGATCACGCAAGCGTGATATAATAAAGTCAGTTTCAGAAGTCTAAAACTATTCTGCTTAGGACTCGATCCATCAGTGTGCCACTTGCACGGTTGCCAGTTTGGTCATTTATGACCAAATCTGGTCATTATTTTTTCACTTGGTCACATGGTCATTTTTTATTCCATTTGGTCATTTTTTCAACGAATTGAAAAAATTTTTTTTTTACTTTTCATGTTCTTAAAAATGAAATGTATACCAACAGCAGTTTTATTAGCGTATGATGTAAACTTAATGCGTTCGTTTCCATCACTTGCGAATTTAATGATAGATAGCTGGAAAACTTAAGATTGTGCGTTAATTTTCCGCAATGCTGCTTCTTCGCTGGGTAAAAATAAAATATACTGTTTGAAAATTCAATTGGTCTTTCAACTGACGAGGCTAGTGTTATGGTTATTGAGGTTAATGACCATCAAGCCAAATTGAAAATGCCATTTTTTTTAATGCATTTGCCATTCGCTGCATCTTCGCTTTGCATATTATTGCAAAAAGTTCCTAGTGAAAAAAGTGTTGCAACATAAAACATAAATTTTTTGCTTAAAGTGCAAACCGCATCAACCAATTTAAAGAATTTCTAAAAATATTACGCAGTCCCGCCGCACAAAATATTGGGTATTTTGCGAGGGAAAATTTTGCGAATTAAGTTTAATAAAAACTAAATTAAGAATTGGACTCAATTTTGAAACCATTAATAATACAATACTAGCCAAAGAGTCTGAATATTAAAAATTTAGTAATGGTTATTGGTCTGCAAAAAATAGAAATAGCGTTTGTGAAAACATTATATTTATTTTTATAGTAATTAAGTGGCAATAATTGATCTTCATACATAAACATATAGCGCAAAATTTTAAACAGCTTAGTAATAAGGTATTATGATAATACTACTTAACAATTTGCTAACTTTTAAGTAGATTACTAACTCTTTCTTAATTTTAAACATTTTCTAACCAGTATAGTGCTAAGACTATTTTTTAATAAATTACTACTAAACACTAAAGTAATGGCAGTTCATGCAAAAAACTAAACAAACTTGTTTTGATGAAGTTAGCACGATACTAAAAAAATAAAATAGGTATTTAATAAAAGGGTAGAGAAAGTATGATACTAAATTCGACTGAAATTTACAAAATCGTTGGTTTTACCTAGATTCATACTAAAACAGCCTTAAAATCATACTAATTCAACGAAAATTTTGCGCAGTCGTGATCTTATTTCAAATAGCTGTGAAAAGTTAATATTCATGTTTTGTATTGGTATAAGGTGCTTTGTGAAGTTTTGTACCTGATTTTTTATGTTTTTGTTTTTTAATAATTTAAAAATAACGTGTAAGCTGTATAATATACATACGAACATTATGCTCCAACAAATGTGATGAGTTAATTGTTCTTTTTTGTTTGTTTGTGTTTCTTTTTTTTTTATTTTGGTCATTTTTAACTACATTTGGTCATTTTTATTTTCAACTTTGGACACAATTTTTTTTTCCAAGTGGCAACCGTGGCCACTTGATGATATATGATTCGAGGATCTCAAGATAATTCCCATTGCCGCACTTCTGATGGTCTCGTGTAGAGGGGATAGATAGAGGAGAACCTCTATAGCTGCGGTAGGGCAGGTTCTCATTGCTCCTGTAATACAGATACACGCGAGCCCTTAGACTTTTTCTAGAGCTTTCCTTGTTCTTGATAATTCGGTTCTCTTGTGCCATGCAACCGCCCCATATGTAATGATTGGTCTTACCATCATAGTGTATATCCAGCTAAGGATGTTTGGTTTGCATCTGCATGACTTGCCTGCAAGTCTCTTGCAAATCATTAGGGCTTTTGTGGCTTTCCCGACTATAGCTTTTAAGTGTTTGTTCAAAAGGAGTCTACTATCTGGTAGAATTCCTAGTTTTTTACCCCTCTCTACGTTTCAATCACTTCACCAGCTAGATGGATAGGTTTCATATGTGGCAGAAGTTATTCCTTGTAAATTGTATGATTGTCGTCTTGGAGGGGTTTATTGATAATCCTACAGATAGACACCATTTCCGTGTAATTGTTAATCCTCTTTGGATTACCTACGGCTATGATAGCAACATCATCAGCAAATCCAATGGAGAATATACCTTGGAAGGTAAGATTTTCTAACAATTCATCCACTACAAGACTCTTCAACAAGGGTGATAATACACCACCCTGAGGACAGCCTCTTGTTGTGATTACTTTTTTTTACATTTTGTCCTTTTTGTGACAGTATTTTTAGTGCCTAACATTTCCATCTAGTTATGGTGATGGGTACGCATTTCCTGACAAATGCTGTGCCTACAGCCTCGTGGGATGTGTGATGAAGGCTCCCTCTATGTCTAAGAACGCATTTAATATTGTATCTTTTTTCTATATTTTGGGAATAAATATTAGCTTTCCTGTTCTCCATATACTTGGTATATACCCAAACGCAATGCTACTACGAAGAATATTAGTGAGATAGGGCATAAGGACTTCTTTCCCTTCTACAAGAAAGCTGGGAAGATACCATCTACATCTGGTGACTTTTAGAGTTGAAAAGTATTATCCCTTTACTTGAATATATGTTCCTACCTATTTACCTGTCCTCTACTTTTGGTATGAGACGTACTCTATCTACCAAGTTTAGGTTTTATGATAAAATGCTATTTTTAGGACTTTTGCCATATTTAAGTCATTTTTTGAGGCATTCAGGGGCACGAAATGTCCTGTCTATACTAGTATTTCTAGTGCTATATATCTGTGTATGTAGTAGATTTTACTAACAACACACTTACAAACATGAATAAAAAGCCATAGAGTTTACGCCTTGATATACGCCGTACGGTATAAAATACCGTATGTGAGTGCATTCTAGTCGTTTTCTCTATTTCAAAAACGGTTCATTTTACAGAAAAATGCAAGAGACATTTTTTGTAGACAATTTTACAACAAACAGTTTTTATAATGACATTTATTGATCTCTGAGCAATAGATCGCCAGATATTTGCGAAAAACTGATTTTCGTGACCTTTTGACCCTTATAACTTTTTTAGCCGGCACGATATCAATGTCGATTTTTCACATCTTCATTACAATGCCGTAATAAAGGTGTATACAAAAATTCAGCTCACTAGGAATTTTTCCGCAGATTGGGGCTTAAAATGCCTAAAATGACTGGACTAATTCAATAAGCAAGAAATAACATAAATGATAAATAACCGAGCATTTATAAAATTTAAAGGAATGTGACATAAAGCCCAACTGTTCTAATACCACTGTGAAGGCGACACAACGTCATAGACCATATGCCACTTGGTCTTATGTCATATGACACCTTTTTCAACCTTGAAAGCAGACGCGTTAAGGATATATTACCTCGAGTTAATGTGGCATAGACTGCTTTTAAACGATGCAATATTACCTTGTGATTTTTAAGCCATTAGCGAAAAACGTATGCGGTGGCGGGTGTAAAAAAATTGCTAAATTGCTGGGGTTGAAAAAATTGCAGAGTTATCGTTCTTTCCTCTTTATTTTTTTCTTTGTTTCTCAGGTATGATTCATTTCTATTTGGCGTTCGGTAAGAGAACTTCGATTAACAAAGTACAGTTAAGAGTGCGGAGAGATGTAAGGAAACCAAAAGAGAAACAAAGATTAAAAATCGCTTTCGTGTAAAAGCAGTCGTAGGTTCTAAAAGTAAAAAGAGTATGTATAACTTTATATACTCCCCAGAATGCGTTTCTAAATACAATCATTTAAAGTTGTGCATCTCCTGAATGGTGCCACTGAATTATTCAGTCAAGTGAACGTCATCCATATCTCAGTGCACATATTCATGTCTTTCGCATACACCACATCACGATGGTTTCGTATTTTTGCACCCCCGCTTCACTAAATTAGTATTTCCGGCGACATATACAACAAGGCAACCAATTTTTTCATTTAAAACTGAAAATTATGAATTATTTAAAAGAAAAAATACCTACAGTAAATATAGAGCAATAAAAAATAAACCGTTACTAAAAATAGGTCAGCTACGTAGTTTCCATGATGCGAGTTGACGACAAACGTCAAATTTAGCAGAAACATAATTAAAATTAAATGAACTCACCCCTCAAATTTTAACAGTAGTTTATGATTATTGTTTAGAAAACACAAAATATTATCACTCTTCCTTCGCGGCATATAAATCACATGAACTTCTTTATTATTGGAACTGTTTTTGTGATGTCAAATAATTTATTTCAAATAATTTATGTTTCGTCGTTTATTTTGTTTCTAATTTCAGATACCACACGACACTTTTTGGCGAATCTATTCCGGAGGAAAAAACAGACTGTTTCTTACCCACACTTTGATGATGTGGTGATAGAAAAACGCACGTTTTTAACTTAAGCGTCTTTTTCAAAAATAAAAACAAAATTATATAGATTATGGCCACTCAAGGAATTTCGCTAGTTCTCTTTAAATATTTTCGATTCTTTGTATCCAAACTTTGTGAGAGCAATTTTTATTTCTGAAAACGAAGAACCGATGATGATGAAGACGACGATCAACTTAGAGCAGACCGTTTTTATTATTATTTATTTGTAGAAAAGAATCGGGTATGCGTATCGTATCGGGAACTATGCTACCGATAGAGAATACTAATTACGCGCAAGTCTTGGCATTTTCCAATCATATGCAATCAGTTCGAGTAGCCCATGATGATGGACGGCTCGAATGTATCTTTCACTTGTTCCAGAGATAGTTTGCCTATCTTTCTGAGACGAGACGACTGATGGTGTCCCATCAAAACTTCTTCGTCGTCGTTTTTGTCCCTTCGTCAGGTCGTCGCGTCCCGTCGACGTTGTCGTGATTACTTTCGATTAATTTGAAAGTCCTAAAGATTCGTTTCACGATCGTCTTCATCCACCCTTTGCACTCGCGTATAAAGATATTGGCTACGGATTTACTGTAGACTCGGAGGTCGGAGTAGCGCTATACAGTCAGACGATACAAACTGCGTATCCCAGGCCAGAACCAAGACCCAGGTCCCAGAGCACGAGCGAACTTTAGAGAATGAAATTCGAAAAAAATAAAACGGCGCGATGGCCGACTGGCGGTTGGCTGGTCGCTGGCTGGCAGTAGCAATGCACACTATATTTTTTTTGTATCTTACTTTTTCGTGTACACATTCGATTTAATTTTTTCAGATTTTCTTTTTTAATTAATTTTTTTTTTATTTTCATCGAGAGTGTAAACAAGAGATAGGGAGACAGAGAGAGAGAGAGAGAGCAGCAAAAGAAATGTGGGGCTACGTATGAGTAGACTAGGCATTAGGGTTTGATTGAATGGGCTCTTCTAGTTGTGGTTAAGTGTATTTTATATTTACTCAAAAACATGTGTTTCGTATGAACTTTAACGGCAGAGCATTAAAGAATGTACATATGTCTCTTCAGACTTGTCGTGTATGTGTAGCGCTTTAGGACAACATTTTTTGGAGGGCGATTCCATTCGATTTGATATGATAAGCTCGTAAAATTATGCTTTTGCTACGAATATATTGACCTAGATCAGTAATTGATGAATATTTTGGGACTCTTGAGGCTTACAGGCAGGTGGAGTAGGTGTGTACATGAAACTGTAACTATACTAGCACTATTTATAATGTATTTTTCGATGGCCTATAATTTGAACCGATACGGGAGTTTTTAGTAACAAGTACATAATACTAGTATCTCATACTAGATTGAAAAAAAAATTAAACAAATTAAGTAAAATTCCAATGCAAATGTTTGGTAGTTCATATTGCCTGTTCTTGTGCGACGGTACACTATGGCGTATGCGAACTATTTTTTAAGCGGGTTTAAATTGAGTGAATGGTTTCTAGTGCACTCTGGTGGTTTCTAGAGTAGGTAGTGAAACAAAAGTTTGAGTATAGCTAAGGCTGAAAACACACCGGATAAAGCAGAACGTTTTTTATTCCATAGTCAAAAAACATTTTTTATTTGAACACACACCAAGCGAAACAGAATAAAACAAAACAAAACAAAACGTTTTGTTTTTTTGTTTCATTTGGTGTGCGTTGAAATGAAACAAAATACGAACTATCGTAAAAGCTTAACTCCGGCTGAAAGATTATGACTCTACGGCAAGTAAACACAAATAACAATTTTGTGTTTACAAAACAGACATTATGTGTTTATTTATAAGAAAAGAGAAAAGCTTTTAATCTTGCCAATCATCAAATGTCATAGTAGAAAGTAGCAATCCACAGCTTATCAATAGTAAGTTTATTGGCATGTTCCTTATCTTTATAATTTATTATAGATAGGGATTCTTGCCTTAATTAAAAAAATAACTTCTCTCCATCTACATATTTCCTATTCACAGAGTAAACGTAGAAGCAAATAAATCTGTAAAGTGCAACGAAAGAAGAAAATAAAAACAACGGAGTCAAAATTTTGTTTTGCAAAAAACAATAGGCCAGCTATCGGCAACGAAACATGTTTTTCTGTTTTGCTTTTGTTTTTATGTTTTGTTTTATTTGGTGTGCGTTGCGCCATAAGAAAGTATGCAATTATCGTCAACGACCCTTGTTCGAAACAGTTTTGTTGCATTCGGTGTGTGTTGCTCGTATACAATGGGTGTTATGCATAAAACGGAAGTATTTACTACAAGTAAAAGATAATAGTAAATACTATAACTTAAAGAAAATGGTTAAATTTAAAGTATTTACTTCATTCCATATGCATAAAGTTTAGTACTTACTAACTGGCAAATACTTTCAGTATATACTAAATTCATCCAAGTAAATACTAGTATTCATCTGAAATTGATAGTAAATACTTTTTTTTTCGGCCATCGGCAATCAACACTTGTAAAATATTCATTTGAATTACAAGTTGCCTGGATATTGATGGAAGCATAATCCTTTTCAGTTAATGTATTCTTCCGAATGAAATCTAGGTTGTAATATTTCCACGTGAGTACAGTCCAAGGCTCCTATGCATAATGGGAACCTGGGGCCCTAGCACGTAACTTGATACGATCGAGTTAGGTCGATACAATCGAGAAAATGCAGTTCTTTCTTGTGAGCAGCCGATTGTTTTCGATTCGATTGAATCAAATAAGAAACTCCCTATACTCGATTATATCGACTAGACTCGATTGTATCAAGTTACGTGCTGGCACCCCTGTATTTGATTAGCAAATCATTTTTTGCTCCCAGCTGTTCTTGATAGCTCGTTGGAAATTTTTTCCAATGAGAAGCTTTGTCTTTTATTAATTTTGCAACAAAATTAACTGTTCTGGATACAGTACTCTGATGAACGCCTTTATCTTCACCAACGCCAACTTGAAATCCAGGATCTCCAACGTATCGTAAAAAAATTCGCATCTTTTCTTTATGAGTGATTGCCCCTCCTCTTGTTTCAGTTTGAGCTCCTTAAAAAGTATTATATATATGAACCATTTGTTCAACATAAGACTCTATATAAACTTGGCGACTAAGGGCAAGTTTTAAAACTTCTCCAGTAACTAAAAACCACTAACTCCTTTAACTAACGGAAGCCTATTGGTATAGTATCGCAATATACATACTCGTACTCGTATATAACAGTTTTCATAAGTGTTTGCTTCTTGTAAAATTATAAATTATATTTTTAAGTTAACAGGCGTATAAAAAAATAGAAAGTTTTACACCATTTCCGCGAACTAACAAAAGGCTCCAAATAGTAAGGGTGTGTCAAGTTTTAAAACTACAAATACCTAACGATTTTGCAATGACTTACCAATGAAGTATTCACTCAACCAATCTACGTTTTCCCTCTCAAAACGATAGAGTTGTTTAAAATTTGATTCTGAACCCGATCTTCGACTTTTATAGACTTTTTGTGAACTAACGCGTACAAATTCCGCCATTTCAGTACAGTCAACAGTAACTTAATTTTAATTTATATCAGCGACGTGAATCCTTTGAGAATAGAGTTAAGACTGTAAGTTTTTATGGTTTCGAAGCTACATAGTTATGTGTTTAAATCAAATAAAATGCACGACTGGATCGCACGAACTTGCTCTTATATAAAAGTACTTTGGAATTTAAGATACATTTTATAAATATAAAACATGGATTTAATGAGATAATAATGTTCAAATGCATAAAATTGCCGTCTGGTTTCCGGAAAAGTATGAATTTATGCAAATAAACCTTAAAAAATCGTTTTATTATTAAATACATTTTTTATATAAGAAATTTCTCTAAAATTTTTAAAGAAAAAAATGTGGGATGCGGATTTTAAGTATTTAATAATATTGGTTTTAGGAAATAATTTCAAAGAATAATCGTTCATAGGTTTTGAAGATATTGATTAAAATTTTTTTTTTTTTTTAAACCCAATAAATATTTTTTCGAATATTTTAAACTTAAGGGGCTCCTGCTAAAAATTTTGGGCTAAAATCCTTAGAGCCGTTAATGAGAAAGTCGAAAATTAAAAAAACGTGTCTATGGCAGGTACCCCTAATAACATTTCCCCCCAAATTTGTTTTCCACCAAAATATAATCCATGTCCATAATATCACACTTAATTTTTTTTATCAAAATCGTTAGAGCCGTTTTCGAGATAAATAAGATTTTGCATTACGGGTGTATGGGGGGTACCGTTAGTTTTGGAGCTAAAAAAAAAAATTCAATTTTTCCTCTAGGGAATCACCGAAGACCCTTAACTACCGAGTTTGAAGAAAATACCTCCGGTAGTTTAGGCTGTAGTTCGAGGTACAGACATACAGACATACAGACATACAGACATACAGACAGACAGACGGAATTGTCGGACCCACTTTTTTCGACTTCGCTATCATCGTAATGTCAACTTTGATCAAAATCTCGAGTTCGATTTTTTTTCCAAATGCAGAACTTGTCCTATAGTACCTACATACATATATCGCAAGTAAAAAGTATGTACTTTTAAATTTTCATGTTGCTATCCTTTGACTTTGAAAAAAAGAAGTAATTCCTACAGAAAAAAAGTACTTGCTACTTTTTATGCATACGGAATAAAGTATTTACTGAAAAAGTTCATCCGAAAAAAGTAAGTACTGTGGCCTCAAGTAAATACTTTATTTTCAGCATTTACTGCATTTTTATGCATATCAAAAAAAGTAATTACTTTGAAATTCTCAAGTAAAAGCATTTACTATCTTTTATGCATATCACCCAATAGCATGTAATTTCGACAACCACCACAGAAACACTTCAAAACAAAAACGTGTGTTTTGTTTCGTTTTCTTTGGTGTGTGTAGTCTCATAAGAAACAATGTTCTCTTGTTTCACGAAACAAAAAAACATGTTTTGCTTTATCCGGTGTGTTTTCAGCCTAAGTGTACACGATTTGTAGATCTTACAATATTGTCAGATTTGTCAGTGAAAAACATAGGTACTTACAATGTCTTACAACCGTGTAGTCTTACAATTTATTGTCAGAAAATTTGTCTGACAATTAATTGTTAGATCATTGTCTGACATTTAATAAATTGTAAGTAATCTAACAATCATATGAACGCTAACTGACAATCGTGTAATCTTCCAATTAATTGTCAGAAAATGTATCTGACAATTAATTGTAAGACGGTAAATTGTAAGGTATTTGATAATCGTGTACACACACAATTTATTGTCAGGCCTGCCAATTTTTATCGTTGTCTGACGTTTCTGACAATGAAGAAATTGTAAGATGTTCGTTTTTTAGCATCATACAATTTTTTCATTGTCAGACAATTTGCAGCCAAGGTTCAATTGTCACAGTTTCCACAACCAACAAAAACTGACAATCAATTGTGATTGTATACGATTGGTAGAAAATCTACCAATCTCTTACAATTAATTGGTAGGTATTAAGCCGGCTATCTGAAAATGAATTGTCAGCCAACTTCTGACAATTAATTGTAAGAGATTGGTACCAACCGTGTACACACACAACTTATTTGTCAGCTCATTGGTAGATAATTGTCAGACATTGTAAGATCTTACAATATTGTAAGATCTACCAATCGTGTACACTTAGCTTATCACTTTTCGTTCGAAACATCAAGGCAGCTTACTCCACAAAGTGGACCGAAAATTTCTGATCAATATCAAGTAACGTAGATATCAGGTGTGTTTTTGATAACTCCTCTCATTAGTCTGTAAGCAAAGCACTTCTAAGGAAATGCAAACTCTTCACTAACCAGATGAATAAGTGAAATGTTAGGCTAAGGAATATTGTAATCAAACAAAGTGTGCAGAAAATCATCACAACAAGAAACTGTCCTCAAGGATGTGTATTATCACCATTGCTGTGGAGTCTTGTGGTGGATGAAGTGGTAGAAAGTCATACTTCTTGAGACATCAGTTTCGATGATGACTTGATATAACAGCTTTAATGAAGTTTAAAAAATCGCTCTTTGACACGTATGACTAGGTTAGCTGTTGAAGTAATCTATACCTAGAAGAAGGTTAAATAACTACGAATTACGGTAGTTAGCAAACTTCTCTAAAATAAACCTGTCAAAGTAGCTACCGAGTGACTTGGAGGCAAACATGATAAAAACACCCAGAATTACCTACGTTACGGATAGTGTTAAAATCATAGAACTTATGTCGATTTCCTTTACTCACTATAGGGATTTCGATCCCTTGTCAATTTTTTTCTTTTGGTGTGCGTATTTTGTATACACGTAAATCCCTCTTCAAATACGGTTTCGAGGGATTTGATCTCTGTCCAAAAAAAATCGATTTTTTGGTGTGAAGGAACGTAAAACCTGTCGAGAGATCGAAATTTTCACACAGAAATTGATTTCTCATGTGTAAAGGAAATCGACATTAGAGAAGAAGACTCCATTTTCAGGTCTTCATTATCTAATTTACTTGCAATTTCAAAGGATGAAAGACAGAAGTGATTGCCATAGGAAAATATGCCGAACGAAATGTTGAAAGCAACGTTCGTAACCAAAACAAGAGGCAGCTAAACCATTGAACTCCTAAGCCATTAGTTCTTTACTGGAATGGGAGTGTGTGCACGGGCTAAACAACCTAGTATCAGACTTCATTGGATACCGGACACGTATGTAGGTGTCAAGGTAAATAAAAAGAGCAGTCTATTTGGCAAAAATAGGAGCAACGACACCCCTAATTGTGTTAGGGCCCTATTGTGGATTGGGAGAAAATGTGATAATAATAAAATAAAATCAATAGAGTAGACCAAAAATATGTAGGGAACTCCCAAAACTGGGAAAGGCAAATATACTTTGTTGGGAGTTACATTCAAAAACACTTTACATTCTGCATCGATTTAAGAAGGAACAACATACAGGTAATTACGTGTTTTCTATCTGGCCATACCAAACATGGAAGACACCTCAATTTCCTTGGACTTGTGAGTAATGTGAGTTAGATGTGATGCACTCATCCATCAAAAACATATGCATGAGATATCATCGGATAGAAGAGCTACAAATTACAATCTCTGAAAGAGATCAGGATATGTAGCTAAGGGATTTTTAATTGGCGCGGGCAGATTTTGGTGGCTTGTGGCGGCCATTTTATTTTGGTGCCCTCTCTCAAATCTGTTATTTATTATTCAGTTATTAATGTCATGGCAAATGATAAAACTTTATTATGAAGATAAGTATTGGGCCCGTTGCGCCCATTTTACTGTAGACGTTGTATCCCTTCACAATCGACTCTTCAGCGCTTAGTGGCTGAATTTGAAAAGAACGGTTCGATAAAAAATCAGCCAAAATACCTATGTCAAAGGAAGGCAAGATCGGACTCCGTGACAGTGTATAGCAGAACCCGGGGCAGTCGATTCCTCGCCGTGCACAAGAATTCAACCTTTCTTCGAATTAAACTTCGTGAATTTTCCGTCGGGACTTGGGCCTACACTCGTACAGGATCCAACTGACCTAGGAGCTCAGAGATGGAAAGGCACAATAATGTTGGCCGAAAAATCATCTTTGGCAACGAGACACATTTTTCAATGAATAGCACATAAGATCTAAAGGTCGCGTTGCGAGTGCACTTAAATCGCATAATTATTCATTCATTCATGTCGTCTTCATAAGATCACTTCAAGCACTCCTTTTGCGATCACAACACTCCAATATTCTTCCATTAAGTATTCTAAGTTTTGTTTTGTTTTTGAGATATTTATTTCTTTGATTTGTGATCTGAACATTAATATGTACATGCATCAAAGATTTTATCGTTTTTCGAGTCTGAAATTCATAAAATAAATGCTGGTGTTTTGTCTGAAAATTGTCATTAAATTGTGTTTCTGACAACATCACTCTCAGCTTCTCATATTGGTTTCCAGATGCATGTCCTTGTTCTTCGGATGTGGTTCTAGAACGTATGATAAACTCATTCAATTCTGATCTCGATAGCATTGTCTAATGGGGAACGAAAAACCGCGTAGAATTTAATGCTTTAAAAACTCAATGCTGTCTTCTGTCTCCAAAGCGCAACGGATCCATGAGCGAAACTTGCATTGAGGAAACTGAATAGCTCTCAGTTATCGGTATGTGCATCACAGACCACCTTATATGGAATGATCACATATTCAACGTCGCCAAAAACGCTGCTAAACACTATTTTCTTCGACGTTGTAAGAACTTTTGTACCTCTTCTGATCTAGCTGAAGGCTTATATTCGTCCAAAGCTCGAGCACAATTCCCATATTTGGATAGGTGCTCCAATAACACTCTTGAGTCTCTTGGATAGAATCTAAAAAAAAGAGCTTTACAAATTATAGGAGATAGAAGTATAACAGAAACATTTAAATTTCTGGAACACCGTCGCAATGTTTTTTTTTTTTCATCATTATTTAACCGTTATTTTTATAAAGACTGTTATAGTGAAATAGACAATTTAACCGTGATACCCGCACTTCAGGGAATGCCCATCAGTTTACACATGAGCCCAACTTTGGACGTACGGTTAAATTCAAAGATTTTTTCTTTAGCCGCACTACACAAATGTGAAATGCCTTACACGACTCTACATTTCCCTCCCATTATAATATTCAGGCATTCAAAACCGGTATCTCCTTTTAAATCCTCTCTAAATTTCCTTAAACGGTCGCACTGTGCTCAAACATTTTAAGGGTAGTCATAACCCCTTTAGTGCGTGAATTATTAAAAATAAAAACACATCTTATGTATATCGAGCTGAATTCTACCGAGCTTCGCAGCGTTATTTTTTCAAATAAATCAAACTACTTTTTTACACATCAACTTTGTACATGTTACACATACAAACTAACAGCCCAATTATGGCTATCAACTATCAACAAGATACTTGATGCATATCAACAAATTGAATGAGTTGGTATTATGACTATCAACTATTAACATTTTTGTATCGACTGTGAATTTCATTAGATTTTATCATTACTGTGAGAGTTTTTTTTTTATAGACATGGTATTACGGATATCAATAAAATGGATACACATCAATTTTCTTATCAACCACGAATTCTTGATTGAAACGTAAACATACAAATTTACTCGGGATTTTTAAACGCGAAAAAAGTTGAAAAGAATAATGACTTCGATAGAATAGTTATGATGAATTTTTATAAGAACAATTTACATTTTTGCACAAAGAACTTTCCTTTTCGTGGCGGACAAAAAACAAATAAATACTTCAAACGTGCAACGTCAAACAAAATAAACAAAACTCATTCACAATGAACTTTTCATAAGTAGATATTCACAATCGGTCTAAAATTTCCAGTTGATACCCATAATACCAAATTATCAACTGGGCCCGTATTACAAATTACGAAACGAAAGGCAAAAAAACGATACCCTAGAAAACGATAGTCATGACACAGACCGATTATGGTTTACGATAATGGATGCATCAAAATATTGCCAGATAAAATCAAAAAATCTATTATTTTTAAGCGCATCCAACTTCATTCTTTCAATATTTCTGTCAAAAATAGTACAACTAAATTAAAAAAGTGAAGAAAGTGCAATTGATTTCTAAATTTAAGTAAAATGTTTTTCCATTGTGATTTTTTTTTTTTGAGTAGTGACGATGATTCCGAAGATTCGGAAAACCGGAACAATTCAATTTCAAGGAGATTACTGAGGGATGCATCAGATCCACCACCACCAGAACGCGCAATCCAAATAACAAATATTTGTGCTGCTCTTCATAACTTATAATCTTTCCATACCTTGATATCAAGAAAAACAAAATTAAGGATGCATTAAAAAGATTAATCTAACTATAAAGAACTTACATTTTTCCATCCATCGACGGTCTTTTCTGGAGGGCCAAGTGAATTGAGTTTTGTTGACAAATTGTTCCACAAAATTTTGGACTTGGCTTTTGCTTGGCTGTTTGGCATGTAGTTTTTAGCAATGTCTGGATACTTTTCCATAAAAGCAACAAGTGCATTTATTTGTGTCGTTTGTGTTGATGGCCTATCATTAAACTTTTATTCAACACTTTTATTTATGTATTATTTTATTTTACTTACATTTTTATTTATCAACCAGAAAAACCAAACTCAAACACCAAACGTAATAAATATGTTGCAGCTGCTACAAAAGTCATGTGTCAAAGCAATGAAATACGAGTGCCAAAAGCAGTCGTAAGAGAAAACGATTATCGTTTAAAAAAAACGAGTATCGTAAAACGTAATCGCAACGTAACGATAACGATGGATTTTGAACGATAATCGTAATTCGTAATACGGGCCCTGATTGATAGAAATTATCGACTATCAAATTGATACTTATAATAGGGCTGTAAAATTAATTTCGGAATTGCTTAGTAATTTATTTTTCATAATCTTTTCACTGGTCCTTATTTTCACTTATTAATGAAATTAAATAGTGCCAATCCTAAACAATGTTGTGATCCTACAAAAGAAGAATTTTTACATTATCCAAAACTCAAACAGAAAATAAAAAATGTATCTTCTCCACATTAAAGACCACTAATGCTAATTAGGCCATTCAACTTACAAAAAAAAAGTACCCCTTATTTCAACAGACAAAAAAAATTATCTACTCAAACATTAATAAATATAATTTCCATCTCTCGTCTCAGATGATCTGATCATAAATTAAGAACGACATATTCAAATCACAACCCCTAACAATCCCGATAAGATAACTTTGACCTTCTGCAACAATTACTTGCGACATTTGTTTTACTGTAATTTCGATTAAATTTTGTTGTTACTTTTTTCACTTTGCGTTTTCTTTTTTTTTTTTTCTTTTTGTATTTACCCACTCACAGTGATGATATCTTTTTATCTCAAATAATCTTACGCTTCATGAAAATACATTTTATTATTGCCTTTTAACTGCGCATACTCTAGCGTTACGCAAAGTCAAAGCATTTATTTCTCCCTCTCCGTCTGGTGTGTGTATCCAAATTTCAATTCAATTCCACTACAATTGAAGCTTAATTTTTGAGAAGATACTCTCTGGTGAGTTTTGATGATGACAATATATATTTTGCATTCTCCTCGGAGAAAAAAAAATTTGATAAACTATTTGTACATTATCAGGTGTAGGGCGAATAATTAAATGAATGAGATTGAAATATCAACAGCACATTTCAAAGAATCTTGTATTTTATTTTCATTTAATTTATTTATTTTTTAATGTTCTTTAAAAAAAATTTAAACTTCATGTAATAATATCACAACATACAAAAATTCTAATGAAAGCAACAGACATTTGGTGGGAGCGCTTCTGTAAATTCGTTATGCACTTTGGAGCGCTAAAATTTCTTCTTTTAATTTTGTTGGACTATAAACACCCATTTCGGTTATAATTCCTGTTATAAGGGCAGCTGGTGTAACATCGAAGGCTGGATTCCAACAATTTATACCTGAAAATAATTAAAATAATTACAGCTGTGTTAATTCACTTTCATTCCAGTAGGTAGTATAAGATCTTATGAAAAAAACTATTGAAAGCATCCAGTGCAAGATAACTCCACTTTTTGACAAAATGATTCTTGATGCAAAACTAAGAACATAAAAACCCCACATCGTCCCTGATAATAAAAAGAAAGGCACGTTCATACGTTGGCTATTGATTAGAAATTTTTGTACTTAATTTGTCTTGTTTTTGTACCACGCCAAAAACTTTGAATAGGCAAACTTTGGTAGCACGCAGTCTCCACTAGCGATAAATCCATCGCAATCGCAATAGCCAAAGCAGAAAGCAGAGAGCAGAAGAACTGTCAGATTTTTGTGGCTGGGCATTTCATCGCATACTTTTTTAGTATAGTGAATAATTTTAGTGGATATAAATGAGTTCTATGGACAATTTCAAATCAGATTTTTTTTAAATTTTGTTAGAAAAACGTAAACCCCAAGCAAAAGCTTTCTTCGCACGCAAAACTCAAACTCAGTTTAATTAAATTTGGGTACGCCAGAACAATATGACAGTTCTCCTTGCTATAAAGCAAGCGATGAATGGTATGCGATGAGAGCATACTTTCTATCGCAAGCGATGAAAATATAGCTGCGATGGTCGTCTCTACTTGCGATAATGAACGCATGCTTTAAAGCATGCTCTGGATTCATCGCTAGTGGAGACCGCATGTAACGGTACAGAAGCTTTAAATATTTTAGTCTCAAATCCTGCTTTTACCCCAGATTGAGTTGTATTAAACTGATATGTTTAATGGTTTGATTTCTAAGTGTGAAATGACGAAAAGTCGTTATTCGTTTTTACCGAAAAAGAAAATAGTGCAAAAACCAATCACTTTTTTAAACTTTTGTTAAACTAAATGTACGAAGAATATTTTGCACTATACATATTTTGGTTCTGTGTGATTTTCTTAACATTAACAAATTTATTCATTAACAAATTAATTATCTGGTTTTTGTACCGTATCCTTCAATTCTTAAATGTTTCTGAATATTTCTATTCGAGTTAGTTTTTTCTTTTACTTTAAAAAGAGGTAAACATTTTTTTCAACGCGAAGAGGAACATGATATGTTTTGTCAATTTCACATCTTTTTGAAAGATTCACAATCTTAAATATTTTAATTGCTTTCAACTTTAGTGAAAAATCGTTGGCGGCAGCTGGATTAATTTTCCGAAAAGTGTCACAAATTTAAATGTTTTGCTACTATTTGGCTGCTTTCCATCTTTTCAAAAAGAGAAATCTGGAACAACTTGTTCTACTATGTAAGTAAACGAGTCAATAGTCAGAATGTCATCAATTTGCGAATATTACACAAACTTTTCATCTAATTTATCTATTTTTTTGTAAAACAATACCCTCAAAAAATTCTTCGTCGGACATGTAGTCTAGTCTGAGTACTAGGAGGGTCTCAAAACACATCGACAATGCTCCAACCAAAAAATATGAAGACCGAACTCTCCGGTTTAAAGATCAAGCGATCTAGGATGACATAACGCCTGGGCTAGAAAACTGGAGTAAGCGTGTTCAGGATCGAAGAGGATGGAATGTCGCCGCATCTCAGGTAGACCCTTTCCATACATCCGGAGCCTGCTTATTAAGTACAAACATAGGTAACAGAGATGATTTAATTTAATTTTAGTGAGGGCAATGCCCCCATTTATTAGACTTAATAGAAGCTAATTCTTAATCTAACTTGAATATAGCTATTAAATCTAGGATTGGATTAAATTGTAAGGATGATTGAGACGTAGTTTTAAGCAAGGTGAACTTAAGTTGAAGTCGATTTCGTTAATGTTACGACTAATCCTCCGAAGCATGCGAGTAATAGGTTCGTTGGAGCCATAAGAGGTACAGTGGGTAGGCCGATAGAAGATACGATAATTTCTTATAATACGGGAATTAGAAAGTTGTGCAGTCAACAGACCCTGAAAGTAGTCGATGAATGAAGAGAATGTCGCTTATTGCTCTTGGTTCTTCAAGCGTATTCAAGTTAATTAACAGAAGTTGGTTCCGATACGGAAGTAAAATAAAAGGGTTAATCCAAGACAGACCACGAAGTGCGAAACGTAGGGAACGACGTTGAATGCTCTTGATTCTGGATATATGAATTTGTTGATAAGGGGACCATACTTGACAGGCGTATTCGGGTCACGTAGGGTCAGAGAATTCTCTGGACCAACGTTTCACAAAGAATAGTGTAGAGTTTGCTTTTCGTATAATCTCGTCAAAATGTGTAAGAAAGTTGACCTCTCTATCACATAAAACACCAACGTCGCGAATTGACTCAGCGGTGGATATGGGTTGATAATGGAGAAGGTTTCGACGGGGAGTAGATTGGATGCGTTTCGTTTTCGTGCATTTTTCAGGTCCCAAGCAGTCCCAAGAGAGGCATCATGTGTGGAAGAAACTGTCTTGAAAAACTTTGTATCTTTGGAGTAGAGTGAAATATGAGAATGTTTAATGACCATTTCAATATCGTTAATAGTGAGAATAAAGAGTAGAGGCCCTAAGTGGCTGCCTTGTGGGACCCCTTGTGGGCTGAACGGCTAAGGATACGAATTCAATAAGGTAAGTAGTTGTGGACCAAAGACGTGTTGTCTAGGAGAAATGAGAGACTTACAAAGAAAACTTAAAATATCATACAAAATGCCTTCCAAGATTTTGTGGATATGTGAAAGTTTAGCAATTGGACGATAGTTTGTAAATTCACACTTTGGACCTTTTTATGTATTGAGATTATGACTCGTACAGAATGCGTTAGGTCTGATTTTGAGGGCAACGAAAAGGGAAAATACTTTAAACAGATGGATAACGTGTCCATTTTTTGTTAAATTGTTCTTATCCTTTTTGAAACAGAAAAATGGTACATTTAAACTAAGTTTTTATTTTGTATATTATACGCGCACTCAAGGGGTTACGAATACTCTTATAATGTCAAACACAGTGCGAGCAATTAGGAAAGTAGGATATGATTCAAAATGTAAACTGCGAACAAAAATGTTCGTAATATGTTAGCAATCCGCCTTCCAGAGCTTCGCACATATTGACCATTTATTTTTAAATCGATTTATAACAATTTCTATTGGTCGGAAAGGAACTTTGTAAAAGCACCAAAGAAGGCAAATAAAAATGATACTCTACTTAAACGTGGTTTCGATTTCTTTTAAGAAGGTGCTTGATTTATTCCCGATTTATCAACATTTATATAAAATTTACAGCATCGCACGTAATGGTTCCTGTATTGGCAAAGTAGTAGTTAAGTTAACTAAAAATAGGAGGAACTTATTCGAAATTAGCTGTAGGTATCGTCGAATGGTATACGAAATAAAAAAAAAATATTCAGTTTAGATACGTGCATTCAGATAGACAAAATTAAAATTTAAGCATCTTTGTTTTGTCTTCGTAATAATTGTAGCGTATTCCAGCCTCTACTTTTGGACAAGAGAAATGTGATAACTAGTTCAGACATCTTCTCAGATGACTTGCTATTAAATATTCGAGCTTTTTCTCTACAATTGGTTACGACCATAGAGACATTCCAAGAACTCGCAAATGTAGAATAACGCTACTACCAAAACACTACTTGCAGAAGGTATATGGACGAGGATGAATATATTCCTCATTTTTTACGTAATTTTATTGCTCTATTTCAAAAACATAGACATCATCTGGGAGATTGAAACTTAATGACACTAGTGATCCGGTAGACATAATCATTATAAGTCTCCCACGCTTCCAAGTAGTTTAACGAGTAGGGAAAAAGCCATCTTAATCCATGTGGTAACACAATGAACCAACAATTATGGTCTGTTTTCTACCTAAATCTATCGTCAAATATGAACGAAATTAAAAGTTTTGTATCCATTTCGCGAGTCAAAATGAAAAAAAATTAAGATAATGCCGTACCTGGTGCAGCTATCCTATGTTCTCCAACATGTGTCATCTCTCGATCGGGACGTTCTTCGATTATAATATGATCACCACTTGGAATTTGCAAATCAATAGAAGTCAGAGGTGCTGCTACATAGAAAGGCACTTCGTGGTGTTTGGCTACCACAGCTATTTGGTATGTTCCTATTTTATTTGCTGTATCACCATTAGCCGCTACCTTAAACAAAAACACAATAAATCAGTTAGAACGTTAAGAAATCGTTGCAAGAATATTCACTTACTCGATCTGCGCCAACGACAACGGCGCCTATATTTTTGGATCGTAGCAATGCTGCTACCATACTATCCAGCACCAATGTTGCCGGAAGTTTATCGTGTACTAGCTCGAAAGCTGTCAGTCGTGCTCCCTGATTATATGGACGTGTCTCTGTGCAGTAAACATGTTCTAGAAAATCCAAAAACACACAAAGAAACATACTGTTTGAAAATTGTTGCAATTGCACCCAATCCCTCTATGTATTCCATTCCACACTTCTATCTCACCTAATTTCTTCAGCTCGTGCAATTTCCGCACAACGCCCAATGCTGTTCCATAGCCAGCAGTTGCCAACGAGCCTGTATTGCAGTGCGTCAACACCCGAACAGATGTTTCTTTGGAATATTTCTTGAGAATAGCAGCGGCACCATTCGATCCAATGGCTTTGTTGTCGGCTATGTCTTTCTCCAGCATTGCCTCCGTGGCAGCCAGGAATCTGTGAAACAGCAAGAGAAATATGTACCAAATGAGAAAACAACATAAACAGATGCAACTTAAGACGAATTAAGTGTTCATGTACCTCGATTTCATGTCTTCAACTGTGCACTGCTCATCCTTTGTTAACTCGTTTGCAAGTGCGATTAATTCATCGGCGGCAATTTTCATGTTCACAGCTGTCGGTCGAGCCGACACTAGGTAGTTTAATTTACCCTCGATTTCCTGGCGCAAAGATTTCTTTGTTTCGAACTTTTCTGGATAGATTTCCACGGCTAGCGAGAGACATCCCACAATAGCAATAGCTGGAGCTCCTCGCACCTGTGCAAAATGAGAAGACAAATCGTTGTAATTAGAAAATTGGACATATTTTTGTGTCTGTTTATTTGGACTTGCCGAGAAACTTGTTTCTAAATTTAGAGAAATATACAAAATTATATTCTTAGGTGACAAATTGCTAAAAATGACAGACAGGTATTGAGGAGGTTCACCTCTGTTTGAAATAAACAATTTCGTGTTGGCGTGGATATGTGGTAATAATTGTTTTCTTTTTCTTGTCCTATATGAGCGCGCGAGAATGGCAGATTTAATTGATGATTTCAAGGCATTTACATATTAAGACTGTTGGCACGAAGACAAGTTTACATTATTTAACAAATCATAAAGACATATCTTTAAATGGTTGTAGGCACACAGATACATACGAGTACATACATACATACCTGACACAAGTGATAAACTATTTTTTTGCAAATTGAATTCGAATAAGAGGCCGCGGTCGTGTTGGGGGTTAAGATGTGAATGTTAAACGTGATTGCCCTCTTTTTAGATTCAAACCGGGGGCTGATAGAATACTGTTTTGAACATTTTGTAAAACAAATTTAATTCAAAATAATAAGTTGGACTCAAGAATAAACTGATTTGCTTTCTTAGAATTGTATTGCAATGTTTTAGGAGAGAAGAACAAATGACTATTCAACCTGTTTTTAAATTAAGTAGTCACAAAGAAACATGAGGGGGGCCAATGGTCGAGAGTTGCAAATATTTTCGATATGTTTTTTTAGTTCTGTTTTGAGACGCAAGACTCCACAGAATTGTACTCTTTGGTTTTTGGTGAATGTAGGATTGAAAAATCATAAAATGCAAGAAATACTAAAAGCTGATGGTACTGTCGCACACAGGCGCCAAAATGCATGAATTCTTGGCAGAAATTGAAATAAAAATTGGGGAGAATTAAAAAAAAATTAGCTGGGTCGTACAGTTAAATACCCAAACTGTATAAAAACGTGATAATTTTTATAATACCCTGTGCATGTTGACCTAGTCATTAGTTTGAACTTCTGCATTGTGAGAAGTGATTGTAGCAGCTGTAATTAAATCGAACAAGAGTTCTAGTGAAATATTTAGCACTGCTTTAATTTTTATATATATTTTTTTTTTGCAATGGATCTAGCCCCTACAGGTTGGTTAACTATATTAATGTAAAATTATAGTTCGATGTGATTAATTTAAATTTGTGTGAATATTTGAAAGTTGGGTGTGGTTTTAGAACAAAAAAAATATTTTCTTTCTTTTCATCTAAAGTTCTACTTATGAACATGTCATAACATGTCTTCGAATTATGTCTTATTTGTTAGTGTACCATGTGTTCTTGTAGCAACATTAATGAAAATCTGCGAAATTTCGCACTTTTTAAAAATTTCGCTTTTAAAATGGGTTGGGGTCTTGACTTATAAAAAATGTTTTTTTTTGTAATTTTTTTTTTTTTTGCTGTAAGTTCAGGGTCAAGTGATATATTTATTAGGAGACGATCATTAGGTTCGTTCGTTCAACTTTACCCAGGTTTTCTTAACAACCCTCAGAGTTGTCAACAAAAACTGGGGTTTTCGGTTTTCAAAAAACACCCAAGGGCTCTCAACTGTTTTGTTGACAACTAAAATCAAGACAAAATAATTCTGTGCTCTGATAAAACCTTAAATTTGTTATAAATCATATAATAAAACGGCAAACATGTTTTTTGTGGTACACTTTTCTCCAAAAGTATTTAACCGATTTCGATAAATTTTATATGGTTGGAAAGCCACAGTTACGGAGATGTGCAGAATATACTTGAGACACGCATTTACACACTGTGGGTCATTTTTGTTTTTGCACTGTCGAACACTTTGCATATTACATAAAATAAAATTTAATTTAATAAATTTGCTTGAAAACACTGCCAATAATATAAATAATAAATAATAAATAAATTGGCACTCGAATTTCGAGAGCTGGGTCGGCTAGTTAGTTTTAAAAATGAACGAAAACAATTTGCGTTGTTGCTAAATGTTTCATCTGATGAGTACAACAAACATTTAATTGCAAACACAAGCAATAACATGTAACATGCGAATCGCCAAACGACAACAAAAGAAATACATATGAAATCTCATATGACTTTTGACAGTTTGATCGTTACCTAAACTCGCTCCAGCAAAATACCTAGATCTACTTCAGGGCGAGTTCAGGGCGACCCCAGGTCTCAAAAAACACAGAATTTACTAACCAGGGTGACTTACGAGCTCAACGAACAAACCTATTAATTGAATATATGAAGCAATTACGCGATGTCATGTCAACAACTCAATCTGCAAATTTGAGGGAATTCATTTCAAATCGTACTAAATGTCCAAACCATTGTAAGTCTATGTTGCAAAAGCGGATTTCATTTTTCATGCCTGATTTTAAAAAAAGATGGCAAAAATATTATAAAAAAGAGGATAGGTTTCTTATTTCTAATAAGTTTTGACTCGACTCTTCTATCGGTTTCAAGAATTATTTTGGTATTGATACAAAATGTGGTCGCCAAACGCCAAAAGACAATCAGCCTTATCATGAATAAATTCTCCCTCGGATTTTTTCCCCCGAGTGATACTCTCCTATCGCAAACAATCTTCGAAAAAAGGGAAAAAAATTCGATGGAATAGAGTAGGCATCGCCAATATTTTTTCTAGGGAAAATTTTTAGACATTTCTCTGGAAAAAACTCCCTTGAATTTATAAAAGGAATTTGAAAATAAAGCATGTGAGTATTACTAAAAATTTAAGTTTTTTTTAATTTTATTTTAAAATTTCAATTTAAATTGAAGGTCCAACACATGAAATAAACACCAAATAAATATCTATGCTTGTGGAATTGATGACGGGAAATTCCGACTTTGCCACAGGATTCTATAAAAGAGAGAAGGAAGAGGTCAAACAATCTATGTGGGGTTAACAGCCAAGGCTCTAGAGGGTATCCAGCATCACCTGAATTGCAAATGTTTATTTCCTTGTAATTATAAAAATAATAAAATCCACAAAACCTATTAACCAAAAAAGATTTAAGCCACGCAAGTATTCCTGCTCCAAATGTTCCAAATCATTGAGTGGTGAGATGCACCTGAATGCGTAGCATCAACAAAACGTATTTCCATTTCAAGGTCACATACCTTAAAATGCCTTAAAATAAAAAATGGATTTATTGTATGTACACTTTGCATACACATTTTAAGTTACCAGCATAACATTTAGGCTAAAGAACCCCTTTCTGTTAAAATAAAACTTCCTTTAACACTTCGCTGAAACTCGATTGGGCCAATCCTACTTCGCTATCCCTTGCTACACCCTTCTGGGAGCCTCCTTCTGCAAAAAAACGTAAGCATGCACATAATTTAACGATGGTCTGTATGCCGAACGCTTTTTTGGGTGATGGCACAGAGTCCATCAAAATGTCGAGCAAGTACTTAAAAGCCGGTTTATTGCAACTATAATGTTGCTTGAATCTGTAAAAATATATTTTTAGTATTACACCTAACATTGTTAACACTTACAAAGCCTGTGGTAGCTCCAACGGATTTGACCAATCTCTTAAAGATCTTCGAATTCTTAAAACGTTTCTTCGATTACTTTCTTCTACAATTAACCTAAAGGCTATAGAATGCATTTAAAAAAAAACCGTATCAGATGCTTTAAGAATTTTATTTAATTTATTTCTAATATCTGACAGTTTAATCATTTCCATATTAATAATTCTATAAACAAACTTCGAAAACTGTTCGAAGTGATTTCCGGGGGAAGACGAACTCGGGGGAGATTTGCGATTGGAGTGTTCGACTCCCGGGGACAAAAAAAAATCCGAGGGAGAACAAACTCCCTCGGAATTGACGATAAGGCTGAATATTTGAGACAGAAACACTCATCTGAAGAACCAATTTTTGCTGCTTAAGTGAGTTTACGATTTGCTTTGGAAGCAGTAATGATGGGAATACAGCTAGGAGATTTTTCAGCGATCCAGAAGTTGCAGCAAAGAGTACTGGGTTGGATATTTAAGTTATCAAACGGTTTTAAGTGGTATTGCAAACAATAGCTAGTATATATGAAATTAATGTGGACAAGTTCCAAAAATATGCTATGGAGACTACAAGACTGTTTGTGGAAAAATATAATTGGTACCCAATGCCACCATCAATCCACAAAGTTTTACTTCATGGCCCAGCCATAATGGAACATGCTTTATTGCCAATAGGTCAATTAAGTGAAGAAGCGCAGGAGACACGAAATAAATAATTTAAAAAAATACGGAGGAAATTTCTCTCGTAAGATATCTCTCTTTTGATTTCTTCGGACCCGTTAATAACAAGCTTGCGGAAACTGCCTCAAAAACGAATTATTGAAGGCATCTGATTACCCATTTACTTCGGATACTTCCACCACATCAGTTAATATGTATAAGTTCAGATGATTCTTTCAATTCAGAATAATCATATTGCTATGTACTTTGTTCCTAAAATCACTATATTTTGCATTAAAACATAAAATATTATTATTCAAATATATGTGCTTTTAATTCATTTTCCAACAGTTTAATTCCTTAAAATAATTTCTGCCAAGAATTCATGCATTTGGCCCCAGTGTGTGTCGTTTGGAAAACATTTCAATCGGCATGAGGAAGAGATTCATAAACAAATCTGAGCTCACCAGATTCTGCTTAGTTTGTTTCTGCTTTATTCAGTTCGGATCTACCCTAACAAGACTAATTAGACTAGTAACAATAAGAAACAGATGAAAGAGAAGAGTTCCCGGGAAAGAAAGTAAAGCAAACAAAATTAAATTTATATAATCGTCGAATGAAAACAAAAACAACTTATTTCGTTCCGATTATATTATGCATGTACGTCAAACAAGGAAAGAATTTAAAATGTTCGTCCAAATGTAAAACAGTTCTATATAATGGACACAATACTTCAGGCTCTGTATAAAAGATAATATAAGCTACATATCTATGTATTCTGCTAAGATAATGATTAGTTAGAGTTTTCCGGAACTTCACGAGTTAAAAAAAAAATAATTTGCAATATCAGTGAACTTAGCAGATAAATGAAAATAATGAACATGCTTCCGTATTTGTCCCTATCATCTTTTTTTTTTTTTTATAATTTACACGCGCTCAAGGGATTATGATTACCCTTTAAATGTTTGAACACAGCGCGGGCGTGAAGTTAAGGAAGAGAAAGAAGGATAGGAAAGATGTGTGGCACGATGTTCTGAGACTGAAGGTTGTTGTCTCAGCTATTTTATCTCCAGGGATGGCGGCTGAACTAAAGCGGAGAATGCCGTGTCTTATTTTTATGTCGCTTATGATTCACATTATTTTATTCGTGTTCATCCTTGTTGGGCATACTAGTTTAACTCAATTACATGTTGTTAGTGTTATGCCTGATCCGATCGGAACAAACCTTTGTACGATTTTTACGAAATATAAGAATTTTCTATCGTTGTAGCCGTTCCGATAAGCTAATCGAAATAAAGTAATATGCGTTAAAAAAATGCGATCTTCTAAGGTCATAATGTTCGATAATATCATTTGCTTTTTCGGTGCAACGCTTCCGTAAAAAAATCGATTTAATGACAACAATATTGATAAGCCAGAGAGCGTGTTCGAACGTCACATGGGTTTGAACAAAAAATTGGCTTTTGTTGACTAGACAGATTTTATGTAGGTATGACAATTGCAAATTTATCGATTGGAATATCTGCGCCGAAAAATTACAATCATTTGACTATCAATTTGAAGGTGATTTGACGTTTTCGAAAACGACCTATTTCTTTTACGACTCGGTTACCATTTACAGAATAAATGGTCGGATAGGAATTTTTTCCCATCGTTTTTTAATTAGTGAAGAGTCCTCATTCATTTTGTCGATCATTTTTCATAAGGAAGAGTGTGTGAAACTAGGACTTCCAGTTTACCCCATGTACCCCCAAGCCACAGTAGTCACATGCCCCAATTCATATTCAAACATTAATGACAGTAAATTATCTTTCAAATGAAGCTATACCCATAAAATATTAAAAATATTTTTCTGTGTTTAAAGTTCTCGCTTATCAACTTGGCTGGGCTTGTGTTAATTAATGCTATCGTGAGCCTTAAGTAAAACTTTTTGGGAAACTATTTCTAAAATTGTAAATGGATACAAATTTCAAACTGCGAAATGGAAACGTGATACAAAAGAACAAAAATCGCTTCTTAGAAAATTGCTTTTTTAGAAGTTTTGGTATCGATACAAATACGTTTCCTGGAATTCACGTTTCGCAAAATATATCTATTATTAAATGCGTCTATTAACAACATGGTTGCGATAGCGAACAGAAAACGTAAAATAAGTAATAATAGGAGAAGACAAATTGACTAGCTTGGAGCAGAAACATCTTCGTTCTGATCTAGGTTACAACGCGAACAGGGTTTAAATCTGTTACACCGTTCAAGACAAGCTGATTTCATACACTGCTGTAAACTCTTCTCGGAAATAAATATGTTCACCTTGTTTAAGGTTGTGTGGCCTGATTAGGGAATACGAGCCGAATCGTTTTCTTCTTTTTGACCCGCTTTGATTTTCTTAATTGTCGAATACGAGGCGAGTCGGAAATAATACTTTCAAAATTTCAAGTCAATTGATAATGGACTTCCAAAGAATTGTTTTCTTGTCTTTTCTTTCTAGCCGAGAGTGTGAGACTCAATTCACGAACATCGAAAAAAACCTTTGCATGTTTTCCATTCATTCTAGCTATTATACTTTATAATCTTAGTTTTAGGTCTCACTACTTTTTACGGTTTAATTGTTACATACAGGGTTTTTGAACATATGAGAACTTGGATTTCTTTTTTAACATTTATGTTTTTTGTTGTGATTTCACTATCTTTTGCAAGATTTTATTTTGTCAGGTAAACATTTTGAAAGACATCAGTGAAGCTAGTGGTGTGGAATTCTTATAGAAAATATAAAAAAGCCAATAAACAACGTATAAGTCCAACCAATCTACAAAATTTCAACATTTGACAACAATCGGAAGTGCTCCATATAATTTTGGGGAAGTGGTTCGATGTCAATCTTTTTCTTTTTATGTACATACTAAGCCTTTCCGCTCTACCAATTCTAATCCATAGTAAGAATGTTAAATGGAAAATTAAAAATTTTCGCTTTTGAACTTTGTATGCACCACAACCCCTACTGTTGTTCTACGGTGTCGGCTCTAGAATTTTGATGATCTGTCAGGGAGTCTGTGAGTTATGTTAGTTACGGTTTTAGCGATTTTTTAAGTCCTATATCTTAAGAAACAACTAATGCTTAACAGTTGATGAGGCGCCTGTGTTTAGTCAGCTCAGCAAATACTGTTAACTTGAAATTTCTGACTTTATTGGTACTGAAGTTATAAGGGGTCGAAAATCGCCGAGTTTGATCCTGTAAAAAGAGTGTAGTGCCACGAACTTGGCTGGGTACTATTTACCATTTCCTTTGATTTGAAGATATTTAAATTCACCTGCAACTTCAATGGTTTCACCAACCAGGGCCCAGTTCTGATCATAGTCATAGCAGTTTTGCATTTGGAAAAAATTTAACTTGAGATTTTGATGAAACTTGGCATTACAATGATTAGAGGACAAACAATGAAAAATGTGGGTCAAGCAATTCCGTATCTCTGCGTGCAGTGATTTTCTTGAAACCTGGTATTTATGGGTATTCGTTGATTTCCTAAAGGAGAAGTTAAAATGTTGTTTAGCACAAAAACATACGGTACCTACCATACAGTAATCATAATAAATCTTATTTATCTCGACAATGCCTCTACCGATTTCGATCAAAATTTGTATACAGTAGCTTCTTTGAATTTGAAATAACATTGACAAATGAGGAACCATAAACCGCGTAGAATTTAATGCTTCAAAAACTCAATTCTGTCTCATGTAGTTAAAGCGCAACCCACCCCCCTACCGCTATCCCTGAGCGGCGAGTTCAAGTTTAGTTCTATTGAACATACATATTTATACAATTTGACTTACAACTAATATGATACTATGGAAAATTTAGATTTTTTGGCACATAAGGAACCTTACCTTATATATTGGCTTAAAGTCTTTTGGCTTTGTTGACCTCGAGGTTTTCCTTCCCGCTGTGAGTGTGCTAACTGTTTTCAAAAAAGTTTTTGGAATCCCTACATACTACCAGCTTATAAGCCTACTTTTTAGCGAGCAATTCCTTCTGGAGTGCGCACAACCTTTAATTTTCTTGGTTGGACTGAATGTATAATAATTTAAAGAAAATCACTTCTTCTTTTAAATAATATAATAATTTCAAAAATTCGCTCCTTTTTGAGACTCTATTTTCTTCCGACGATTATTTAAAAAAAAGGAGATTTGAGGAATTTTGTTTTTCTTCCCAAACAAAGAAAGGTTAGGTAAAAGATTTGAAACTGGTGAAGATTTAAAATCTTTTGAAAAAGGGTTTTGTATGATAACATAAAGGGTGGGCCAAATACAAGTTTCTTTTTAAAAATAAATTTTGTACATGTATTATGGCTTTATTAGAGCAAACATTCCCATAAATTATAAAACACAACGTCTTCAAGTGGATGGTCGTGCACCTTCAATTGGCGAGCCAATTGGACCTTGTAAGCGAATAATCCGAGATCTTTGTGCAGAATTCTCTTTAAGGTAGTGCGTACAATGTTGAGCTGTTGAGATCGATGGAGAGTTGATGTTCGTGAATTGAGTCTCATACTAGCGGCTACAGCAGCCACATTCTCATGTTGTCACTCACTCACGAACTTTTTGCACAAAATTGCGTACAGCAGAGGCGATAAGTACTTCATTCCGGCCAAAACTTCTTTTTAAAAAACGCACTGTTTGAGCTACTCATTTTGGAAATATGTTTTCAATATTTTCAAACGTTATTCAAGCGTAAAGCAACTAATTTCGTTCATACCGGAGGTATGATACTGGCTTTCTGTCAAGATTTCGTGCGGGAGTCTCAAAATAACCTATAATTTGAAAAGAAACCACTAGATGGCCCACCCTGTACACCAAGATGAGACTGAAAAGCTTTTTTTGCAATAACACATAAATGTTGAATGATATAATTTAATATATACTTGGTAAATTTACTTATTGAATCTAAACAAAGCTCCAAAATGTTTGTTCCACCCTTTATATTGTGTTAATATTTGTATGTAAATGTAACAAGTATGTACGACTAAGCGGTGCATTTAATTTTTATATTGAAAACAAACAAATCAATAATTCCAAGCGCGTTATGTTAAGCAAAAATAAATTCCAATTAATATTCTAAGGAAATTTCAGAGAAGACAAATACAAGCAGTATTGCACTTTTATAAATAATCTCTATTTATAAAATATTTAACATAACAGGCTGATATTTTTATTGAGTTTCATGGAAATTTTGTAAGCTTCCTTAATCTTAATATGATAATTTATACTATTTACTTGCAATTAGATAAGCTTTTTCTCTTATCGTTTATGATGTTTTCTGTACGCATTTATAATTCAGTACAATTAAAGCGATTTGAAAATGAAATAAAAACAGAATCTTACACAGTGAGGATAACTTACCTGCATTTTATTTATAACCTTCCAACCATCTTCGACTCCTTTAACCGATATAAATTTTGATTGAACCGGCAATAGCAGCTGATCCAATATTTCTAATTTAAAATCTGCATACTTGATCGATTGCAAACTCATTATACTTTTGTGTTTATTGAGTTGTTTTGGTTTCTCTATTGTTCTTCTCTCATGCAACACTTAACTGCAATAGAAAAATCCAAATACGTATTTTAAGATTTATTAGAATAAATTATTACTTTAAATTTCTTAACAAACAAGACTATCACTTTATGAAGATTTGAATTTTATCTATTGTATTTTTATTTTTTACAAAAGAATTGAAAACAGAGCAATACTGAAACGTTAGAAAGTGTCGCGAAAATGTCCAACGTAGACGAACTGTGAAATTCTTTTACCCTGAGGCGCGAACTCAAATCTGCAAAGTTTGTCTCTGTGTGTCGGTAGTGGTGGATTATCGTCAGGCAGTTTTCTCTCTATAGCAAATTACTTGTCTGACGACGATTGATCATTCTGGCGCTGAAAACTCAATGCAGAGGTAATTTCTGAGAGGAAAAGGAGAGTAAGATGTTTCTTAAGATGGGATATCAACATCATCATCAAGACACATGGCACATTAAAGTGACGCCCAAAAAAGATCATGTAATGCTATGGGTGTACGAAGTGAGAGAGCAGCACTCAATACACGAGTAAGATCAAGGAATTTTGTAGATCTTATCACTCTTTGAAGACGATTTTAAAAATCTTCAATATTTTGTTTAGGCTAAATTTGGTCTATTTTAGACATTAAATTCCCGCAAATTCTCTCTTCCAATGCGACCCAGAAATTACACCCTTGACATACCGATATCTATGTATATTCTATAAACAGTTATTAAACAAATGGGACGTTGCAAAATTTGCAACATTTGGAAGGATTTTCAATCCTTTCAATGATCGGTGTGGCGAGTGACGCGATTCCCAATTATTTCTATTTTTACTTTGACAATTATTCTTAGTTGAATGGAGGAGGAGGCATGTTTTGTAGATGTTTCCTCAAATTAATAATTTGGCTAAGAAGCCAGATTTTTTTTCGGATATTCGTCTAGATAATTGTTGTCAATTTTTCAATTTTTTGTTTACATAAACTTATTCTCGGGCAAAAGAGTGAAAGATTTCTTTCGCCATACCTATGAAATTGGGTTTCAGGTGATACTTTTACTGAATTACTTTGAATAGATGCACAATTTCTTCATTTGCACTTTTATGGAGACGCGGTCTTAATACTCAATTCTTTTTTTTTTCTTCCTGGTTAGGTAAACAATCTTCATAAACACTATCAACCCGAGATAGTAGCCTTTTTTCAATAACAAAGCAACCTTATAAAGTTTAATTTTAAAAGATATTCACGTATGCCAGAATTGTTGTGCTAAGCTAAATAGACAGTTGGGATTCAGGATTCTGTTCTACTTCAACAAATATGAAAAAACAAATTGGCCCAACACAAATTGAAATTTAGTGTTTAAGAATATCTCTAACGGATATGGCGCAGCAATTACATATTGATGTTTGTCAGGCCATTGGCACATTCCAGTTAATTCCAAACCTAACGAACTCCCCAAAAAATGGAACAATTCTAGCTGTTTTTCCAGACAGAGTAAATACAGATATTCCCATCGCTGCGTATAAAAAAATTATAATGTAGAGAACAAACCTTCATCACCACAGATTTAATACCTTTGAGGAGATCGCACTTCGGCGCGCTAGCAGATTTTATAACAGGATACTAATGGCGAAGAACGCAATGCGGCTTGCTGATTATTCAAACGATTCCTGCAGAGACTATTGATGCAAAAGAGGAGGAATCAATTGCTATATATGCCCTGCTCTATCCCAAGAAAATAGACTCCATATGGGTGATTTTTACTATCGATAAAATGGATAGTTTCCTTGATAACAAAGCCATTTATAATCATTAATTTTTTTTTAATATTTCACATCCCTGTGACCATCAATAAAAACAATATCAGCGCCTTAAGTTTTAAGTGAATTTTATTTTATCATCCTTCTGATTTCTAACAATTTTGATTGAACAATTCTTATAAGCATTGGCAAAGGCCGTCAGCCAGATTGACAGTTTTAGATGATTTGCGAGTATGTATGTAATTTCATTTTCATTAATTATTAACTCAAATATATGAATAAATAATATGAATTTATTTATTTATTTACAATATCCATCAAGTACATAAACTAAACAATTAAACAATAGGTTTATATAATAATAAAATTGAATAATTTAACAAATAATATATCCTTAAAAATTATTAAAAATCAAATTCTTACATGTAAATCTTGTTATATTAAAATCGATTACGTCCTCATATTTATTATAATTTAACGAAGACATAGTAATAGGATCATTAAAACCATAGTTTGTTCTATTTGCTGGAATGTGTAGAAAATCACCTGTTCTAGGCATAAGCTGTCGAATAGGAGCGTATAATTTAAATAAAGAAAGTAATTTTGAACATTTAATGTGGCAGGTCAAAACATCATGTGCAAAAAGAGCAGAAAAATATTCACGACGTAAGCTGAGCGGCTTTAAATTGTTTAAGCCACATCTAGCTTCATATGATGGTCTCATAGACCAATTAAATCTTCTAACAGCAAATTTAGTAAAACGTTTTTGGACTCTTTCAATGCGTAGACGAGCATTATCATAAAATGGACTCCATACAACACAACAATACTCAAGAAAAGAACGTATTAAAGACACATAAAGGGACTTTAGAGTGTATGGATCTTTAAACTCATTTGCATTCCGAAATATGATACCTAACATCGAGTTTGATTTAGATATTATATAATCATAATGCCAGGTAAATTTCATATGTTCATCGAATATAACGCCAAGGTCTTTTTGCCTAGACACTCTATTAAGAGACATGTTACAAATACTGTACTCGAATAAAACGGGACATAAAACTCTGTATATAGTTAATACGGAACACTTCTTCACATTAAAATACAAACCATTGCAATCACACCAAACAGATATTTTATTTCAGTCACTCTGAAGGCATTGAGCATCGGATAAAGAGTTTATCTCTTTGTATATTTTGAGATCATCAGCATATAAAAGAACATTGGAATGCATAACATGATTTGGAAGGTCGTTTATAAACAAGAGAAACAAAAGCGGACCAAGGTGACTTCCTTGCGGAACACCAGAAAAATTTATTATTTCCTTAGAGATTTCCGATCCAATTTTGAAATATCTATTTTCTAATGCACATAAACAAAAATTTGTATAGATAGTCAGGTTCGTCAAAGTTGACCTACCGCTTACAAATCCGTGTTGGAAATCAGAAATATTATTGCGAACTAAAGCATAAAACTTTTTTTTAATAATAGCTTCAAACAGTTTTGCTATTGGCCTATAGTTACTTATTATTCTTTTCGAATCGGATTTATGTACAGGAGAAATGAAAGACCACTTCCATTTATCCAGAAATTCACCATAACTCAAGGACTTATTGAACAAAATAAATAGCGGGTTGATAAGACCGTACTTACTCAATTTTAAGAAAATAGGAGGAATATTATCTGGTGCAACATTAGTACTAGATTCGAGAGAAGACAATTCACAAAAAATTTCATTTTTAGAAATAAAAAGATGACCTAAGTCAGTTATGGTTTGACAAACAGGCAAAACTGAACAATCAATGTAACGATTAACAAAATTAGACTGGAAAAATGAGGCAAACATATCACAAATAACATTTAAACTATCGCCAACAACGCCATCCAACTCCATGTCAGAAGGTAAACCAACTGATTTTTTTAGTGTTTATAAATGTCCAAAACGCTTTAGAATTTCGCTTAATTTTAGATTCAAGAGAACAGACATATTGACTATAAAGAAATTTTTAAGTGTTCATATTCTTTTCGAATTTGATAGAAACTGCCCTGATATGAAGAATTTATTCTGCTCTTCTTATACATTTTTGTCATGGCACGTTTTAAATTAACTAACTGCTTATTAAACCACACAGGCCGATGTTATTTTCTAAATACTCTTATTGGCACAAACCTAGAAAAGGCTGATTCAATCACATCACAGAAAACATCGTATGTACGATCAAGACTAGGTACAGACAGAATATGTTCCCAGTCTATAGAAGATATAAAATTATTTAGAGACACGTAATCGGCTTTAGCAAAATCATATATGGCATTATTATAATTAGTTATAGTTAATTGATTTAAAACTCCAAAATTTAAACTTAAATTAAGAGCTTTATGATGCACACTATTATTTGAAAGAGAAAATGACGCTTCAGAAACAAAACATTCAATATCTTGATGAACGAAAACTAAATCTAACATTCTACCAATAGAATTATAAATACAATTGATTTGTTGAAAATTCATAGCATACATAGAATCAGTTACAGTATATTCAACGTCTTTTGTAATGTTAAAAGGATAAATACATTTTTCTTCATCACCTAATACAACAATAAAAGAATTCGAATCTAAATTATTTTATTTGCATTAGAAATTGAAATTTCAACACAAACACATAATTGTTCAATACAACCAGAAGCATACATTAGTGGAACTTGTCTGCTTTTCAAATAAGAACGAACGGCAAACAAAACTCCTCCTCCTCTGTTCAATCCAGTAGCAATAGCACATCGATCTTTCCTGAAGACATCGAAAGTTGAACCAAAAAGTTCGCAAGAGTTTATGTTATCACTAAGCCACGTTTCAGTCAAGGCAATCATGTTATAAGGACAATCAACAGCAGCAATAAAAACTTTGATACTTTTGTTCTTAAACCTCCTGCATTGTGGTAATATATTGAGCAAGGGTCTTTAGACGAAGGCAAAATATTCTGGCATGTAATAACTGGAGCATATAGATTTATCGTTAATTTTTGACCTTTGAAGGCATTATGTCCTCGTTTTTTGAAAAGAAATTGAACAATCTTACACGAACACCAGATTGCCAAGCATTCGAATCCAGGAAAATATACAATAGTTCCGCAGGAACACTAAGTTTAAAATTTATGCCAAACACAGATGATACATAAGTTATTATTTCATCACAGGTCGTCTCAGGTGTAAATGATGACAAATGAAGCCATTTACGTCTACGGAAGACATTTAAACTAGAAAGATTATTGTTACTAGTCCCAACAATATATTTATTTAGTGGTTTAGGATTACGTTTGCAAATGGAATCTTGTGTATTTACATTTACAACAGCAACATTATTAACATCAGCAGCACCATTATCAACATGTAGATACTTAATATAGTTTTAGATACAAAATTATGGTGAAACTTCTTCCATTGTGAAAAAGGATTAATTCCAACAATATCTTCGAGTCTCCTGAAAAATTGGGAATTTCCCTATTAGATGGAAAACAACTTCCTTTTCACGTAGGTTACAGAGGGTGGAAAGAGGTGGTAAATTTTCTCTATGTGGTCTGAAGTTCAGAGGCAATAACTTTCCTCTAGTCTTAAATATGATGCTGATTTGGTGAGCGCTGTAGTCTTCGTGGAAGTAGTTCCCATTCCAACAAGCTGTGGTTAAGTTCCTTGTACACCAAGCGACTCGAGCTGCTTGCTCTAGAAATCCAGTATGAATTTTGTCATCTAGTTTCCGAATAATGCTATCGAATGCTGTGCTCCATGTGGAATGATTCTCCTATGTCAGAGACAACTCTACTCCAAGTTCCTGGCTTAGCTCTTGCCATTGCACAAAGAAGCCAAGGTATTTCACAATAAACTTAGGTTTGTAACTCTCTTTGAAACATTCATGGAGTAAGAAGTCTAATACCAAATCTGCGATTGTCGGCGAGAATTTTTCCTTGATACAAAAATCTAACAATTCAAGAAATTCGCTTTGACTCAGTTTTGTGACTTTGCTTGTTATTTCCCACTTCTTTTTGATTATGTTAGTTGCCAACTGAGTGGCAACATTGGTTAAAAGAGAAACAGCGTTATAACCAAAACTTAATTTTTGTCAAATTTCAAATTGGTTGCTTTGTTCTTGAGTTAAAACGAATTTTTTTTTACAGAGTAGGAAGATTCTTTTATCACACACCTAGGTACTTGGGAAGTTCACAGAATGGTACCTTCACTTATGACGTAATCGGTCTGAGAGAAATGTTACGCTTGTGGATCTTTGGTAAATGTATAGCTATAGTCATTCTAAATTTGTCTTTGTCGTTGATGATCTTGTTGGTGGAATTAATTATTATTCCCCTCTCTGATTTGGCTACTATACATTCAAAACTCGAGTATAAACCTCATACCTTCGACCCTGTTAGAAAGAATCCAGAACAGAGCCCTTAAACTTATTGTTTCTCTTAAACCCCGTAGTAATGTCTCCTGTCTTTCATTGTTTTATCGCGTTTTCTATCAACAATATTCAATTGAAATAGCCATTTGCATTTCTCACCTCAAACAATTCCGCCGTAATACTCGTCTAACTGGGAATGCTCCTCAGTTTAACCTTGACCCTAGCTTCGCCCATACTTTCAAATATAGATTTCTTTCTTTAGCCGCACTACTAGAATATGATATAATTTAGAACCCTCGATTTTCCCCTTCATTACAGGCTTTCAATACTAATATACATCGACATCTCCTATTGATTCCTCTCCACTTTACCTAAACGCTCGCACTGTCTTCAAATATAGCTAACTCCTTAACGTAGTTAAGTTATTATGTATTTAAATAGCAACAACAATATTCTATAAGTTTACCCACCCTTAGCAAATTCTTTATCCTTGGAAGGTTTTAATTGATTTTAAAACACCTGTTTAACGTGGATACAATTATGCAAACCTTTCTTTTCTAACTTAATATAAGAACAAGTAAGTTTGCTATTTTCGCTTTTAAAGGGATTGCTTCAGAGCATATACCTATTGCACAATTATTCGAATTATGCACTCTGCTCAGAAATTTCTCTCCTCACTTTCTACTCAAGCAAAAAGCTTTTAATTTTCTGAATTCCAAAAATAACTCGACATCAAATGAAAGCAAAATTAAAAAATCGAAATTGATTGAATATCTTTTAATACGCAAACAATTTCCACCTCGACGAGCTGACAAGTAGACGAATTCTAGTTGTAGTGGGCTTCTTATAAGAAAAATATAAATAAAATGTTTGCCAAGCAATACAGCAATAGCTGTTCACCAACAACAAAAAATAATTCATGAAATCAACTGGTGGTTTGTCTAGCGTTGCAGTGCCATTGCACTTGCTCCAAAATCCAAACCATAAAACCAAAAACCAGCCGCAAAAGACGTGACCAGACGGCCCACTACTTGTTTTAGCCAATTACAAACAAAATACAACGAATTGTCCCGTACATTAGGAGACAGATAAAACTCACAAATGAATAAGAACATTTTTTAAATAATTTAAGAAATTAACTTCTACCTATTTGGTGTAAATTAAAGAAATTTGAACTATTTTTTGGTTATGATTACGAGAATGTTGCGAGGAAATGCTTTTCTTATCGAGAACTTGCGACTTATTTTTTAAAGATATAAATCTAATAGTTTAAAAACTTACCTGGTTTTTTTTTGTATAATAAATCAATTTATTATTTAAAGCTCTATATTAGCTAAGTCAATGGGATTATGGAATAAATGAATGGGGTTGGTAAAGAGAAAACTATTAAATTTGCAGAAAGGTTTTGCAAAGGAATTCCACCCGCACCGGTTCGATTTTGACGTATTTTATTTGTGCAGTGTTGTTGAATTTTGTACGACACCAATTTTTGACAGATTGTATTTGGAAATTCAACAAAAGATTATTAGGGTGTAAACGGAAGCAAGAATTGCGGCTCAAATGAAATGAGATTTATGGAGATTTTCATTGGCTTTCATTGAAACTTTCTTGCTCTGTGATAACCTTTGGGGAGTGATAAATCATATTATTTTCCAATTCTATTTATGTAATTTTTTTTTCTTTGTGGTTCAGTCTCCATGTTGATTGTATAACTTTAATTTTAAAGAATTAAAATATAAAATTTAAAAAAGGAATTTTTTATTATTTTATTTATTTCAATTTAAACTTTTATATCACAACATATATTATTTCTTTTTACTTATTAAGCGACGCGTTTCGGATTTGCATCCATCATCGGGCTTTTTTCGTTGACTTACTATTTATGTAAGCCTGAAAATTTCTGTCAAAACTTAATCAGATAAATCAGATAAAAAGATTTTAATTGTCAAACGTTCCCTGATAAAAAAAATTAATTTACGATGCAACAATAGTGAATTACAACTCCCTGCAGTGTGTGCTGTAATGAAAAGCTTACAATTTTCTGCTGAATCCAGACTCGTACAAACGTGATTCAACGTGGTATTTTGGCGGATTACTGAATTTTACCCATGAGTATACATATGTATATGTTTGTACAAGACTCATAAGGGGTGTTCACATGGAAGAACATCTTGTACAACATGGTTCGATAACCATCAATGTTCTATCATTCGAACGCAAAACCGAACAATGTTGCATGGTTTTCAAAATATTTTGAAAACCTGGGTGGTTCATGCAACCAACCAACCTGTGTGAACAGATGTTGACAACTTTGTTATTTTGGCGGTGTTCACATTGGACTTATGTCGATTTCCTTTACCCATGAGAAATCAATTTCTGTGTGAAGATTTTGATCTCTTAAAAAAAAAAATCGATTTTTTTTTTGACAGAGATCAAATTCTTCGAATCCGTAGTAGTAGTTGTCATAATTGACAATGTTTACAAAATTTAATAATATTTAAAATGAATTTAAGCTCAAAACACAAACCAATAATAAATAAATAAATATGTCACCAAAACGAATGTCAAAAAAATCCATTAACTTTCAATTTGTCTTAAAAATCCTGCCTAACTTTCTTGTCTCTTTCTTACCATGAAGAGCGAATGAGAAAAAACACAGAGACGTCAATATAAATCCATTAATTTTCAATTTGTCTTAAAAAACCTGCCTCACTTTCTCGTCTCTTTTTCACAAACAAGTGCGAAAGAGAAAAAACACAGACATAAAAAATAAGTCGGCGGAAGTCCAATGTGAAAACCGTCTTTTGTTCATTCGGTAAATTGTTTCGGCGAAAAAACATTCAACGGAAAAATGGCATCTATACCAAATAATGAGTTTTGGAAAGATTTTTTTGAACTTTATAGAAATTTACCAGAATTGTGGAAAATAAAAAGTGAAATTTATAAAGATAAAAATTTAAAATTCAAATCTTATCAAAAACTCCTAACAAAATATAAAGAAGTGGAAGAAAATGCAAGTATAGAAACATTGAAAGTAAAATTAAATTCAATCCGATCCTGTTTCCGCCGCGAGTTAAAAAAAGTAAAACGAAGTAAAAAATCAGGTGCTGGAGTTGACGATTTGTACTCCCCAACGTTGTGGTACTTCAACGAACTTAAGTTTTTAGAAGATCATGAGGAGCAAATCGATGGCGTTTCCACTATGGATGATGAAGAAGATGGAGTAGAAAACATAAACCAGAATGAAGAAGTAAGTATTACAAACATACAACATAAGTGTAGTTGAAGTAAAACTTTATTTAATAAGAAAAAGATGGTTAATACATTTCATGTGCAGACGTAGATGCAAAGTACTCACAGAAATTATTTCTTGTTTCCTTAGCCAGAGTAGATGCATTGCTTTTTTTTCCACTTTGCAACTGGATGAGACTTCCAACTACATTATTAGCGGTTGAGTTTTCAATGTCGGTACTTCCTATATATGTTCTTGCAATTTTTTTCCTTAGAAAATTGTGGAGGTAACAAATTGCAAGAACAATATCTGTTGCCTTATCAGGATTAAGGTGTATCGTCGTCAGTAAAATTCTGAAACGTGACGAAATTATTCCAAACGTATTTTCCACAACGTTTCTAGCTCGTGACAGACGGAAATTAAAGTTTTCCTGCTTCTTTGTCAATCCGTGACTGCTATACGGTTTTAACAAATGTTCACCCAATGGAAAAGCGTCATCGGCAACGATGACGTAAGGCAACTCGTTTTGGTAGTTGTCAACTATTGCTGGAGGTGGTATTTTCAGTTCATTGTTTTCATATTTGAATCCAAATTTTGTATTTGAAAAAACACCTCCGTCGGACACTCGACCATTGGCACCAGCTTCGACCATCATAAATTCATATTTTGAATTAACCAAAGCCATGAGTACAATGCTGTATGTTTTTTTATAATTGAAATAATATGCACCCGTTCCTGTGGGTTTGATGATGTTTACATGTTTACCATCAAGCGCTCCAATGCAATGTGGAAAATTCCAGATTTCTTCATAATCTTTAGCCACTTCTCGCCATTCGTCTTCATTTTTGGGAAGCTAAAAGTATAATATATATTTTTTTTATTACAGCTTGAACTTCAATCATCAAGAAAAAAAATGGGAAAAGGACCACAAAGTGAGCGAAATCAAATTTTCCTAAGGGCCTTACAACAATTTGAAAAAAATAATGAAAAACCTGATGAAGCGAGAACCTTAAGTGCTTCTTGGGAAACGATGTACAGAAAATTGGAAACTCGCCAACAAATTTTTGCAAACCGCACAATAATGGAAGTTCTATACCAAGGAGCGTTGGGAAAATTGGACGAAAATTCATGTAAAGCGTTTGACAAACCAGTGCTTCGTAATGAACGACTACGGAGTTCAACTCCTTATTCAAGATGTACTGAGTCACCCTTGTTTGAACGACACTTTTCAACTTTTGTAAGGAAAACAGAATCGCCATCAACAGAAGCATATTCAAGCGAGACGTCACACGAAAATGAATTCAGTTCATATCATCCCAACCCGATAACAATGTCAAAGTATGCACCAGGACATTTTTCCATAAGTCAACAACCTAATTACAACTTAACACCAGTCAAATATGCACATCAATTCCGTCCAAGCTCAACAAACCAGCAGCAGTTCAGAACTGTAAGCCAGCAGCAACATCCTGTAAGCCAGCAACAACATCCTGTAAGCCAGCAACAGCAACCTATAAACCAGCAACAGGTTCCTGTAAACCAACAAGAAAGGACATATTTCTCCTTACAAGAACTGTTGGAAGACACAGACTATTCATAAGTTTGAAATAAGAACATAAATGTGAGAAAAGATAAACAAAGTAAAAAATAATTCTCAAATAAATACAAAAAAATACTCATATAAATTAAGATACTTACTTTAATAAAACTTTTTAATACTTTGCGTAGTACTTGGCATGTTTCAATAATCAAAACACTTAGAGTTGACTTTGCGATACGAGTTGAAAACTTCAGGTCAGAATAGCTACGTCCAGTGGCCAAGAACCTTAGGGTTGCGGATAGTCGTTCATTGGCAGAAATAGAATCCCTCATATTTGTGTCTTTTCTTTCTATATAAGGCTTTACCATAGCTAATAGTTCCTCATATGTGGCAGCATCCATACGCAAAAAATTTGTGTAGTCCGATGTTGATGAAAACTTGAGTTCGTTCATCAAATTTGTGTGGGAGTATTTCTTTCTGTTCAAAATCCATTTTTTAACCCATAAACGTTTCTTTTTTGTTTGCTTTTTCATTCTTTCTTCCTCTTCCTCTTCAAGAATATCGTTTATAATTACTGCTGCCAAAATTTGTATCGCCATACTGCTTCCGTTCACTTCCAAGATATAAAAATAATGATGTTCGACAACATCAGTATTCAATGTGAACGCAAAGTAGTGTATACAGTTATTTTCCTATAGAACTATGTTGTACAACCATGTTCCTCCATGTGAACACCCCTATACAAGGCTCATAAACCTATTCACCGAGCAATATTAGTGAAGATCTACGAGCGCTCTTAGAAGTTAGGAGTGGTACCGACCACTCCTAAACTTACGAGCACTATCTTCGAAAGTTTGTTCGAAAATTCGAAAACTAAACAAAGTAAACAAACGACGGTGAGTGCAAAACCAAAACCAGTTATCGTCACCAGCAACGCTCCCCAAGCAAAATACGAAATTGACCGAAGGATTCTCACTGCCAGCTGTCATTCAAGTTCGAAAACAGTTTGATTTCACAGTTTGGGTATGCCTGAACAAGAGAGAGTGGCTCTCATTTTCGAACTTCAAAAAACACTTGTGAGTGGTTGGTGAATACCCCAAAGAAATTTCAAGTTAAGAGCCTCGTAAAGCTAAGAGCCGTTTAAGAGCGCTGGGTGAATACCAGCCTAAATAAAAAGTGTTACTTAAGTGCTGTTTTATGTTACCTAAATTTGTATTTAACACTTAAATCTACTCCCATCAATACCTGTCGATTTCAATACCTGTATTCATGGGTTTCAATCTTCAGATTTTTTGTTTTAAAGTGAAAAAGAAGTAAATTATTTATTGTTTGTATGTTTATATGCAGCTGGAACAGATTATTTATTTTTGAAGTAAAACTTCTTTTCCGACGTTGGGGGTGAGAAAATGTCTATGGAATTGTCTGTGACATGTCAAAATGACACGTTATCCGTCAAAGATAACGACATGTTTTTTACAATTATTGTTCAAACTTTGTTCGAGGTTATTTAAAACAGCTTTTATCGCCGAAAGAGAATATTCTTTTAATAAAAAAAACCACAACAACTAGCCAACAAAACAATTAAAAACATAATTTCATTAAAAAAAACACACAATAAAAGCTTTTTTATAATGAATTATGTGGCCGAACAAGTTCTCAATCGAAAACCACTTCTCTTGTAAAAAAAACACATCTTTTTTAAGGTTTTATTTATTTAAAACATTAAACACCTTATCCTACACAATACTGAATACTTATATACTATTTAACTTGAAAACTAAGCTCTAAAACTTACAAAATAATTAATGCAAGATATAAAAAAACACTTGTAAATAAACTTTCTGCTTGCTGTTGTTATATATAAACTAGCATTGCCATATGCGAAGAATTTCAAATTCGTTGTCAAAATTAAATTAGCATTGCCTACAGTTTGAAGAATCCTTTGGCTCGAACACAATGAATACGGATGCATGACGGATGCATGATATGAAAAAAAAAACATTAAATCGAAATAGAAGAGAATGGAGGTAAGTTCAATTTTCATTGCATTGTTTCGTATAATTTATTTTGTATTTTGCTTTTTCAGAGCATACTTATACTTATATGGTTTAATCAAGGCCGAGTCGGATGATGAAATGAGTGGTTTGACAATTAACAACAATCAATTGCCCAAGAGTCAGTTTACAGAAGTTAAAGTCGTTTTTTCTGTTTTAATTTGTTGCTGACCTGCAGTTCCATTGCCAGAAGAGCAACGTATCATTTTTGTTGCGGGACTTGAAGATGTCGTGGAAGAAGTTGTAATTGTTGAAGAAACAGCACCAATCTTGCGCTTATTTGATTTTGGTTTCATTTGCAACATTTTATTGCAGCATGTCATTTCCTATACCATGGGCGAGTGAGATGATTTTCATTATTTATAATTGTCTTAGGAGTTTTAGGTGCACTGTCGGCCACTTCAGTAACATGATAAACGATTTGAGATCCATCGGGGTGGTGAACAGCGTTTATAACAGCTCCGGATCGTCCTGGTGTAATATTTCCCATGTTTACCTGAGCATCTTCTAAATTTTGATTCGAGTAGTCGAATATCTGACTGTTAATGCTTCCATTGGATTAGAGATGTTCAATTTTTGGTATAGGACTATCGTTATCATGATTACTGCGGGAACTAACTGATGGCATATTTGGATATATGGACTCATTGGTGCACTAAAAATAAAAACATACATTGCATTTTTTAGCAAGATAAGATATTTAAAAATAAATATTATTACTCTAAGGTTCGTATTCACCGAGCGCTCCTAAACGGCTCTTAACTTTACGAGGCTCTTAACTTGAAATTTCTGTGCGGTATTCACCAATCACTCGCAAGTGTTTTTCGAAGTTCGAAAATGAGAGCCAGTCTCTCTTGTTCAGGCATACCCAAACTGTGAAATGTTGTGTAATGTTGGTCTTGACAGCAAATGGATACTCTTCTACTTGGCATTGCTCACATGGATTCGAGTCAAATGCGTGCGTGGCACACGCCCAAGCGAACAAATTTTCGAAGAGAGCGCTCGTAAGTTAGGAGTGGTCGCGACCACTCCTAACTTTTAAGAGCGCTCGTAGATCTTCACTAATATTGCTTGGTGAATACGTTTATGAGCTTCTTAAGTTATGAGCGCTCGGTGAATACCGGCCTAAATCAGAATCATTTTCTGCATTCGCTTCATCGAAAAGTTCTTCACCCAGTTCATGAATTACAGGTCCACATTCCCATCCAGATACACTTGCTTTCCTTAGCTTAGCTTGTTCCGGAGTATCGTTGATCATCAATTATTGCATATGACGTTTGACACGTCATGATTCTTGACGGTTGTACAATCGTTATTAGGAATTGAATTAGATTGTTGACAAATTGTTGTTGCTTAGTGTGTTTTTGTCGAAGTGACGCCAAAGTGCTTCATTTCCTTGTTTCATTACAGATAATCTAGAATCCAATGAATCCTGACGTCCACGCATCGCCTTCACATCATTCAAAACCTACAGGAAAGGCGCTCCAGTCACAATACCATGACGAATATTGCAATCTGCTTTATTCTGAAGTCCCAAATTACTTTGAAGATAACAACCCTCGTGACATGATAAACCTTATCTTCAAAGCAAGATGCTGTGGTCTTCTTAACTTAAACGCAAGAGCTTTTCGTAATGATACTGTAGGCATATGCACTATATGCAATATGGATGCTACAGAAAATACGTATCACTTCGTTGGTGTTTGTCCCATTTTTAAGGGATACCGCAAAAAAATATCTAGGAAGCGAAATGCTAGACCGATCAACATTCCTCAATTTCTTAAATGGCTTAAATTACCAAAATCTATACAACTACTTAAACAAATCACTTAAATATCGAAGTCTTATAATAAATGAATTCAGTTAACTCACTTAGCTTTGCTGTAATAAAGTAAATACATTTCTTTTGAACCTGACAGACAACTTAAAACAAGTTATTGTCAAATTTAATTTTGAATACCAGCATATAATTATGATTTTGTTAAAAATTTAATTGAAAATAAAATTATTTTATCTATCTATCTATCTATCTATCATTCAAAATCTTGCTTACTGCTTCTGGCTTAACAGTTGCCTTTTTATCAATTGTTTTAGTATTGACAATTTTTCGCTTGATATGCTCCAAAAGGTTGAAACGAGGCAATATAGAGAGGGTTCAGGAAGGGAACCAGGAAAGGATAGGACATAGGGATTGTTCGGACCGACGACATGAATTGAAACACCTTCACGAAGCTCAGGGATTGCCGGATAGAGCATCAATTTATGATAAAATCAGAAACTAATTGGTCTCGGAAGTTGGAATTCAGGTTAGACATCGTGGTTCGGACTGGGAATAGGAAGCGGAAAGGAGATTGGGAATAGGCACAAAGAATGTCCACTATGGGAGCGATTTGCATGCATGCGAGGCACGGCTGAGCTCGTCGGATTAGGGAGGGTCTTTGCTTCCATAGATGGACCTCACCTCTTTCAAAACAAAAACATTTATCATGCCATCTTACTTTTCTTTACCTCCACACTCGTACTACACTTCGAAGACACTGCTGATGGGGTTGCAGGTGGGCCTTGTCCCTCCCAACCTGGAATCCGGACGGCCAAAGTTTCGGATTCCCCTGTGCCGAAATCAATTTCTTCCCCTGTTAAATCATACTTTACCACTTTTCACACCAGCCTGGCGCACCCCCTAGAAATTTTCTCACTGGGCCATTGAGCGTATTTAATGCTCAGTAAAACAAATTAATATCATCAGCATTGGCGTGATTAACAATTAATTAATTCTTTATTCAATTATTTTTACCTAATCTTATCCTATATGAATACATATCCTTTTTAATACAATCAAAAAAAAAAACGAAACATGAGTATATTAACTTCCCCAATTCGGTATTAACGCCTACTTATGAACTAACAGTAACGAAATCTAAATATACATGAAACAAACTAACTAAACTCTGGAAATTCAAGTAAATTCCCTCTTACTCCTATAATTAAGTTAACCTTTTAGTCTGCATCAATTAATTTATTATCTTACTCAGTGCGGAATTTGAAAACTCTGACAATAATTTACTTTCGAACTATAATTTAAAAATTTATATGTATATACGCTTGTATTAAGAAAGCGCCTATTCTTGACATAAATGCTGAGCAGTGTAGAGTGTAAGATCGTCCTATGTTTGTCGCGATTCCCCTCAATTTCCAACGAGAATTTCTACTTGGCTATTCTTCGCCGAAACAATCAAAACAAAAAGACTCCCAACCTCCTACCTACATAGAGCTCTGTGTGGGTGGATGATCGAAAGAGGGTTGCAAAAAGTTGCGACTAGAGGGTTATGTGAGGAACCTCTGCTCACACGGACTCTTAAACCACTGATTCCGTTGATTTAGTGTTTCCTACCCAAAAGATTAAAAATAATAGTAACACTTTCGAAGCTATATAACAATACGAAAAATCAAATATCAATATCACGCCAAATAAAAAAAAAGGACATAAAACAAAAAGGACAAGGTTTCTTCCGGTGTAGCCTTCCTTCGGCTGGATTCCGCTTACGGTGCGCAGTACAGTAAGCTGCGGTTTTTTTCTTCTGCAATAATTTCAGGACTTTTTTTTAAAACCCGTTCGGTGACCGTTATATTATATTTTGTTCTTTTTCGTGCGGGGTGGATTTTGGTTCAGGTAAGTCTCATTAAGTACCCACTTAACTAACCTTCGCATACGTTTACTTCAGGACTCGAATATGGATTCAACAAACTCAATTTTCAATAAAATGTTACTTGGGAGCCTGGGTTTTGCACAGGCTTATCCACAATGTAGCACAAGCTCGAACACCAGCTATAAAAACTTTTCCTTTTTCGGACAGGACTTGCGGGAAAATTTGATGAATGTCGCCCTCATTTACTGAGAGGGTCTTCCCAAAAAGGTTAGCCGCCACGACTTGCGACACGTCGGCGGTCGCCCAAAAATCCACCTTTAACAACAATCACATTCACTTCACTTATTCCTTAAATTTTTCTATCTTCTTATTTAACTTACCCCTATGCACAAAAATAAAAATCGTCACTCCTGAATCTCTAATAAAGTTTCCTCTCACGATCAAAATTTCAAATTATTTAACTCTTTCCCGATTTTGCTTTTTACAGCGATTCAAACTTAAACACTTTTCGTACTTGTGTAATATTTAAATTATTATATTCAAAGGTGGTACTATAGCTACTTGTTAACTCGCCGGTGGTTCGTTTAAGAATCCGCTTCTTGCCAATAAGCCTACTGTGCTGTCTGCAGCATCTCATCATCCGATTCTAGGTACCGCTTATCGACAACATACCACATTCTAGTGTGGACCAAGTTGAACAAACTCTCATAGTCGTAACTGCCACTACTATCGGCACTATCTTTTAATTTCTAATTTTCACCATTGCCTTACCTATTTTTAGGGGCTATACCAATTCGTCAACAGAAAGGTTTTATACCTAAATAGTCTATTGTATACCTAGCCAATACACAAACCTTTCATCTAGTTTGGGAACTACTTCGCCATCATTCCGGCCTAGAGTTGTCTGTCAAAGTTGTTGACATCATTTGCAAAATTATTTTCCGAAGGCAACAGTCCGCGTGTTTTTCTTTTAATGGCTCTTTATTTCGCGATAAACAGAAAGAAAAATTCCACAAAATAACTAACCCCGTGCGTAAAGTGATAATCTTAAAAGTTGCTACCACTAATGCAACGCAGATGTTGTTCGTTGCCGCAGTTTGGACCCAGCTCTATGACCGAGGTCGGACTGCTCCATGCCCAGAACCTTGAGCCATCCCTATCGGACCTGTAGGAACGATTCGCTTCCCTAAGCTTCAACGCATGGATTTTCGGGTGCAGGTCCATCAGACTTTCGAAGAGCTGTTACCCTTCTCCAACAGAAGTTGTAACCCATCCTACAACTTTTGTAGGTACTTTTAAAGTAAGTACCAAGTTTTGTACTTCGATGTCTATTAACATTCTTTTTTACAGATATTCCATCCACGGCGGAACATTTGCCTCGGGCAGGACTTCAAGTTGTAGACCGAAAGATAAGGATGTGTCTTTAGTTTTTACTTATCTGCCTGTGCATCCTCTTCGAGCAGCTGATCGGTGTATCGCTGCTCGACGAGCAACAGTACGGGCGGTTTTGTGCTGCATATATTAAATTTAATTTGTTTTTTTTTTTCTTTCAGGTAGCCGCAACAAAACTCCGGATCTAGCAATTCTCTACGAAGCAGTAGATACGGAGGGAGGACTACCGCACAGCTCTAAGAATGACAGAACCGTGGGGAGAACTCACGCCCTTAAGCCGGGCTTAATCGCATTTTGCTCCTTTCATCAATCTTTATCTGATGATTTCTCAACCTCTACAATCTCAATGATAACCTACAATTAAGCATCCACCGCGTGCCATACTGGTAGCAACAGGAGCACTGTAAGTTTTCTATCTTTTAAGACCCTAATATAAGAATCCTATTTGATTTTCTTTACATCGTATTAATCTTTAGTAACCTTTAATGAATTAAGAAAATATTGTTTAGCTATACTGAAAGAATCATTCAATAAAAAAAAATCTGTGCCTATCGCTACACATATTCATTTTTTTTGGTGTTTATATATCTGTACATATATACATATAGTTATGGCAGCATTTGTAAAGAATGAATCTTTCAGGTACTTCTTGTATCCTCTTTTGAGTTTTAACTTGTACTCGTTAACGTTAAGTCTATGGACGAGTAGTAAAACTAAAGCTAAGGCTATTATCACAGGCATACGGTATAAATAGATATGTGGACGATAACGATGAAAATATCACAGATGGTAGAGGTTTGACCCATAGTATCACAGATGGTAGAGGTTTGACTTAAAATATCACAGGCGAATAAACTGGAAGTTCCAGAATCAGGTACAGGCGACTATTTAGTGTGGTAGTATGTTGCAAAACCAACTAGTGAACACATATGGCGTTGATTGACCTTTTTTTTTTGTTATAGTGCTGGTGAATGGAAATCAAAATATTCACGTTTACTAATAATGTTCAATCACCAATGTTGTCTGTGAGAACTCAAGAAATAGGTAGTCGTTGACTTTTAACTAAAAGGCGTCAGGACGGCAAAACATTAACATCGAAGACAAGCAACATGATAAGAATACTTGACATATATACCGCTTTTGAATTTCTTTTCCGTTTTGATTAGGACTAATATACATTATTATTAAGGACTGCGAAATGTTTTCTAACATGGATAGCAACAACATTTGAAGAGCGATTATGTAACTCAAATATGTTTAAAAGGACGGGATTTCATTGCTTAAGGTCTTTCGCGTGGTAGACACCAATTTTCTTCCCTTTCAGGTCTTCTAGCTCATACATATTTTTGCCTACGGGTTTAACAATACGACATTTTATATATTTTGGGCATAGTTTTGCTGCTAGGCGCTTCGACGTGTCACTAAGGATGAAATTCCTTCTATAAACCTCTTGGCCTGGTACGAAATTTACTTTTCGTGCCCGGATATTATATCTTTTCGCACTTTTTTCGTTGGCTTCTACGATACCCTCTTTGATCTTAGTACGTATCAGCTGCAATCGGTCATATCTCGGAAGGGTCAACAGACCACCCAACTAACATTTCAGCTTCGATTCGGTCTAACTGAATATATTTTCGAAGTTCTTTAATACATTTGTAAAGGTTGTTTAAGAACAAAAAGGAGAATATTACACAAGCTCACAAAACCTTTTATGTACTTCTATAAGTGATTCTGAAAATCCTCTTAGAAGTACCATGCACAGATCTTTTAAAGGTGCCAGCTTCGTGTATGAACTATTAGAAGTTTAACAGAGTCCTATTCGAAATTGAACTGAAGTTCATGTTTTGACAGATGGCTTCAATAAAGCTTCGCAAAAATTACAAACGCACGGCTTTTTATGTCTATTACAAGCTTACACACGAACTTTTACCGAGCCTGAAAAATACGAAAATAAAAGTAAATTTATATTTCTTTAAAGACGTTTTTCCGACATTTAATCAATTTTAAACCTGAAACTATGTATCACATTGGAATTGTTATTAATTAATGTATTTGGAATAATTTTAAAGCATGAATGACATTATACCTTATTTGGGGATCGAACTCGGCATCTCTTGTGTAATAGTCCATCTCTCTACGCACTGGACCATATTGAATATTATTTGGAAGATGCAAAAACTTAATCAGCCTATTTCTTTCTCAAACTTCAAAATTAACACAAGACTGCGATATACAATTTTGCCAAATCCACGTTCACACAAGAAAAACAAAACCTGAGCAAATGTCTTAAGTTTCCTTTGTTGAGTTTACCTACAAAATGTTTATTTAATTTTCAGTTTTGAGGCCTAATCTTCATACCTAATGGGAGCGCACAAAATCTTTAAATTGCTGACCGTAGTGATTTGTTTTATGTTTTACATAACTCTTTCTTTGTTTTGATTTGTGTCCTTAAAAACGATTCATTCATTCATATATGTAAAATGTTTGTATTCCGTTTAGTTTGACATTTGTTATGTTAAGTATACATTATGCCTTTCTTCAATATCGTGAATTATTTTCATGTAATATTTATTTATATTATTTGTAATAAAACCATCAAACATTTTGGTCAGTTCACCCATCTATAGTTTTATGCATTTCCACTTTGAGGGATATAAAGAGATATCATGCTGGATTTACATATATGCCTCTTCCAAAGAAATTCACATTTATATCTAATATAGGGGCACAGAAGATCAAAATGAAGATAATCATATAAATGCAGCTACATTATCACCCATGTTCTGTATTCCGAGTGAAAGTGAATTGAAAACGAATTTCAATTTCTCTTAAAATGAAAAGGCATGTTCTACATTACGAGTGAATTCAATTCACTCTGAATTTATTTGTGAAATGTCAAAATCAGCTGAAAGACAATTTGCATCATTTTCAAACATTTTTTCTTGTGCAAAACAAAAATAGATTCACTATTATTATTAATAAGTGGTAGAAGGGACGAAAGTCAATGATAGAAAGTTCGTGAAAAAGTTTTTCGTGGTAAAGCCAACATTTTAGATCTTCCAGAAGCAGCGTAAGTTGAAATGAGGAATGAATTAACATATGGTCATATTTGAATTGCTTGTAGTTTCAAAAGAAGCTTCAGACTTAACGAAGAAGCATTTTTTTTTATTTTGGAAATAAATCCCTTAGTAAAATCGACTTCAATTCCCTTAACACAAAACTTCTTCCTTAACTTATTTCATAAATTGCAACAAAACTTTTTTTTTGTCTGGAGCTCTTTTCTATTTCCTTGTAAACAACAATTTATTTTAATAAAATCAAAATGTCAAAGCTTTATTTACACGTTTGCAAATTGTCGCGCAAATGTAAAGTTTCACCAAACAAAACTAAGTGAATTGAATTCACTGTAAAACGCGTTGTATTCGAAATGTAGAACACGAATTTTCATCTCCGAAAGCTCAATTCACAATCTTCATTTCGGGTGGAATTCAGAACACCAACATTTCACATTCGGAATGAACAAATCACAAGTCATTTTATGCGGAATGCAGAACATCAAATTTCACTTTTGTTGCTCGAATTCACAATAAGTAAAATGCAGAACATGGGTGTATATGTTTGAAAACAAAAAAAATCTCGGATATTCAGGTTATAACTTCGCACCTGTTTCGAAACGCTCGTTTATAATTGCAATTCAACTTTTAAGAGCCGAATGGTTGATCTGAAATTCAGCTGCCTGCTTTCGAAGGTATTTTTTCTTAAATTTTGGTTATTCGTCACTTCAACTTCATCTTCGCTAGACTCTTAGGGTAGGCGCGCACATTCAATTTTTAGTTTCGCAACTGCTTGGTTCGAGCAACTAAAAAGTTTGTGTTTTGACATAAACTAAACGATCGCCTAAAATGAGTTCGCTATTTTGTGTAACGCATAATTATATGCACCTGCGCAGACATTCAACCAAATAATTCATTTGTTTCCTATAAGCAGCCAAACAGTTGTGCAACTAAAAATTGAATGTGTGCGCCTAGCCTTAAGGTTCACAAAGCAAACAATCAAACTAATTGTCTATGCTATAAATCATAGGGATCTCGATTTATACTCTTATATTTGCCTGAGTAATGTCTAAAAAGTACATAGATGGATTACAATAAATGTGTACAAATAATTAGTTAACATGCATCAATTTAATATTCCTAACTTTAATTAAGATTAAATGTATTAGTTTCTGTTAAGATTCATTTGCAGAGTTCTTAGAAGTTTGAACATTGACATTTTCTTTAAAGACTTTTTGTTAAAGTCTGCTAGGCTTAAGAGACGTATTCTATATAGCTCTTAGGAAATTGTTATAGAAACCTTTTGAAAACTCACTGATGTAAACTTCTATATCATATCATATTGCAATCTTTATACAAGTTTCAGCTTCTTTGTTTTCATTTATAAAACCATATCCGAAAAATTGGTTCTAGTCTCTGAAAAACTTTGTGTCTTACTTGCAAAAGGTTTAAAAGAAGATGATATTGAAACCGTGACTTCTATAGAAAAATTATTTTTGAAGAACGCTCTTTAGAAGCATTATATAAATTGAAACTTCCAGCATGTCCATATTTCTAAGCTAATAGAAACTGAAATGTTAGTTGGGCACCATCCTCGATGACCTTCAATCTTTGCGCCAGTTCGTAACTGCTTCCGTGGGTCATCATATTGCTTCCAAAGAGGGCAAAATATGGCGACACTCCAATAGCAGTGTGGACAGAGCTTCTCAACGCGCCTGCGATATCGCTCAAGTGAATATCCCAGTCACGTTGGTCCTCTTTCAAGTATGAACGTATTGCGGCCAGTAGCGTTCTATTGACTCTCTCCGAAGCATTGGATTGCGGAGAATAGTTAGCCGTTCTGAAATGTCGTACTCCGTAACTGGCCAAAAAGTTTTGAAAGTCTTTTGCAAGGAATTGTTTGCCGTTATCCGAGTGTATTATTTGAGGTACCCCAAACGTATTAAAAATGTCTTTTCTTAGAAAATTGATAATGCTGCTGGAGTTAGCCGCTCTTAGAGGTTTTAAGAAGACAAATTTTGACAAATGGTCCAACACAACGAATACATAGGCATTTCCCGCCTTAGATCTAGGATAAGGACCTATAAAATCGACATAGAGTTTTTGAAACGGACGATCTGTACTAAAATTAGTCTTAATTGTTGGACGCATTACGAAGCTTGACGACTTCGACTGTTTACACACTTCACAATTCGAGATGAAATTCTTAACTTGGACGGTCATATTCGGCCAGTAAAAATATTGCCGTATTCGATGTAAAGTTTTCGCTATTCCCCCATGGGCTGCATTATGGGGGTCATGAACCTTGGCAATGAGCGCCTCTGTCAAAGTGGATGGTATCCACAGACACCAAGTGTGTTCCACTAGAGAATGATCTGAGTTTGACGGAATGGTGCGTTTGTAGACATAGTTATCCTCAATTTTGAGATCAGGTAACTCTTCTTGATGACTTTGAACTGTACTGAGGAGAGATTTATATTCGTCGGACTTAAATTCTTCGCTATCCAAATCAACTAATGGTGCTACCTGCTCTAGAGCCAAACTATCTAAATGCGCCCGAGAAAGAGTGTCCGGCACGATATTCAGCGATCCCTTCCTATGCTCCATGTCGAAGACATAGGATTGTAATTCCAGACTCCATCTCGCGAGTCGGCCACTTAAATCCTTCATGGTCATCAACCATTTTAGACATGAGTGGTCTGTGATGACGGTAAAGTCCATGCCTTCGACATAGGGCCGGAATTTTTTTATTGCCATTACCGCCGCCATGCACTCCTTCTCGGTGACGCTATAATTTCTTTGGCAGGCATTTAGTTTTTGCGAGAAATAAGCAATCGGTTGTTCGTCATTATCGTTGTGTTTCTGAAATAACACCGCACCGATTCCAGAGTCCGATGCATCGCATTGTATGAAGAACCTTTTAGAAAAATCTGGGTGAGATAACACTGGAGCGGTAGTAAGAGCGCTTTTTAAACTCTCGAATGCCAACTTAGCTTCTTCGGTCATAACAAACTTGGTATTTTTCTTTTTCAGGGTTTCCGTTAAGGGAGCGGTCAAACTAGAAAAATCCTTAATAAATCGTCTGTACCACCCTGCCAGACCAAGAAATCTCCGAACCTGTCTTGCGTTTTTAGGCAAGGGAAAATCTACAACTGCCTCCACCTTCGCCGGATCAGTCTTCAATTTCCCACCACCAACGATGAAACCCAAATATTTTAGCTCTTTAAAGCAAAATTTGGATTTCTTAACGTTGATGGTGAGATTTGCTTTCCGAAGGCATTCGGCTACTTCGTCTAACAGAGTGATATGTGTATCAAAGTCTGGCGCAATTATGAGCAAATCATCTAAATACACGAAGACTCGATCCCGGAGACGTGCGGGGATAACCTTGTCCATCAGTCGACACAACCTCTGAGCTGCATTACAAAGCCCAAAAGGCATAACCCTGAACTGGTACAAGGGTCTCCCCGGTACCGCAAAGGCAGTTTTTTCCCTACTCTCCCTCTCCAACGGTATTTGCCAGAATGCTTCCTTTAAATCAACGCTACTGATATAGTAGGTATCGGGTAGCCGACTGATCAGCCCTTCGATATGGGGGAGTGGGCTAGCGTCCTTTTTGGTCACCGCGTTGACCCTACGAGAATCCAGGCAAAAACGATACTTGGTAGTATTGTTTGGACCTGGCTTCTTTATAAGGACAACGGGCGAGCACTAAGGACTCTCGCTCTCCTCGATAACGCCGAGCTGAAGCATTCGGTCTACTTCCTGGTACAAAAGGGCTTGTACCGCTGGAGAGACAGGGTAGTGTCTCTGCTTCACCGGGACCGAATCTCCGGTATCGATAACGTGCTCCATAAGGTTCGTCTTTCCTAGACCATTCCTATCGAAATCTAAAAATTTCTGCTTGACCGCTTCCAAAGCGGACAGCTGATCAAATGACAAGTCGTGAGTGTCCTTCGTATCTGCATATTCCTCCAGAACCGATACGGTGCTAAGCAAATTTGGAGCGATACAGAATATCCTCCAGAAATCTACTCCCAAGTACAGTTCTTGGTCTAGGCTCGGCACTAAATATAAAGTTACAAGATGCTGCGTCTTTTTATAGGCAACCTCAACTTTTATTTTACCCACAATTGCCTGCTCTTTCCCATCTGCCGTTCTTACTCCTGAACTATATGGTTGAACTTGTACATTGGCCGTTTCCACAAACTTCATACAGTCTCTCCCTAGTATGCTCACACTGGCCCCACTATCTAATAGGCCGAGGAGTTCTTTGCCTGCTACTATAACCTTAGCATAAGGTCTGGGGTCCGTGTTAGTATGTATGACTGTGGATAATATGCATTTTCTCACCTGTTGTCTAATTTTAAATCTATTACGCGCTTTTTGTATTCTGGCCGAGGCTGTGCCTGGGCTTTTATTAAAAATCCTGCTTCTAGCTTCTTTGTATTCCCTAATCCTAACATGTAAAGGTTTTAATTTCCTCTTAATTTCCTTTACTCCTATTTCGTTATGTGTGTTTTTTTCTCTTACCAAAATTGAAAATTTATTTTCATCTGTGGCAGTTTGTGTTGCTACAGTTGTTTTTGAATATCTGGGGTTGTCTGAGTCGAACGCGACTCCCCCAGAGCTCTCGCGTTCCGGCTCCGGTTTTCCGGGTTACACTGTGGACATTTTGGGCTAATCACTCCTTCATGGCCACATCGATAACAAAAAATATTTCTAGATGACGACGGACAATCTATAAATGAGTGACCTACGACTCGACAATTCCAGCAGGCGGTGGGTCTGGCTTCGCCATACGCTCTGGGATTTTTCGGTCGCGTTCCTGTAGGTTGAAAAGCATCGACGTGTACGTCTTGGAAAAACAATTCCCCCGGTTCAACTTCCAACTCGTTGGCTGTATAGCGAGCCGGTGGCCTTTGGTGCTTTGGACCGTCTCGGTCCCGATTCGAAAAGGCGGACTCCGCGTCTTTACACGCCATCCGTAGCTGGTCTAGAGTATAAATTGACTGAGGGTACACCAAATTCCCTATTCTACTATTTAAATTCTTTTTAAGACTTCTTACTAGCTCTGCTTCAGGGATTTGTATCCTGAGCTGAGATCGTAACCTGTTTATAGAAGCGAAATACTCGTCACTAGACTCCCAGGGGTCGAGCTTTCGGTCCATTAACTCACGCATGATGTCGAAGTCAGATTTTGAATTGCGAAACTGTCGCATTAACGCATCTCTTAAAGTTGGCCATTCTGGGCGATAATTGGACCTTTGGTACTGCCAATACCATTCGCTGGCCGCTCCTGAGAGCAAGAGATGAAAGTCCCTTAAGACCTCAGCCCAGGAACACTCATACTGAGATTGTAACATTTCGACTCGAAATATAAAATCTTCTACTGCTAATTTTTCAGGCTTTCCCTCGAAAACTATCCCCCATTTATCGATTCGTATAGGTGGGCGAATGGGTCTATTCGTGTGCCCCGGTGGTGAATGAAACGGAGTAGGTTGAAGCCTGTAATTGGAGTTCCTCAAGCCCCCGTACGGATCTTGACGCGGCGTTGGTTGTTGCATTCCACTCTCTGACCCAGGCCCGTGATCTCGGCTCCGGGTCGCGCCCGATTCTTGGCGGAGACTCCCGTTCGCCATTGACGGTCTAACCTGTGGATGCCACTGCGACGTCCCTGGAAGTGCCAAGGATGGTGGCTGAGTTGGAATAACCGGAGGAATGTTCAAAGGAGGTCTGATTCTTTCCTCTATAGGAGGAATTGGACGGGTGGTGTGGTTGATTTCCTTTAGAAAATCCAAAAATCCCCTTTCAACCTCTGCCCTTACAGACGCTGATATGCTCTCTTGCATGGAATTCCTGTAAGAATCATACGCGTTTATAACCGCTAGATTTATCACGGTCTTAAGCTCCGCTGAGATAGTTCCATTTCCGATTGATTGTTCCCTATTGTTACTATCAATTGGCCTAGTCATATTTTGACCGACTACAGTATTGTTCAACGTGCTATTTCCCCCCTGATTCCCGCTAGGTAATTGGGCTTCAGCCAAAACTACATTATCTTCACCTTGATGTAGGGTAGCGCCTGACCCGCTTAAGCTGCTGTATGTCGGTGCAGCCAGAGATTCCCCTGAGCTTCCGGACATGCTTAGGCCGGATGGTAGCGCTAAATCTGGAGGCTGACGTGACTGGTTTCCCATCTGACTCCCAGACGTACTGGCGTTTACTGCCGGAGGTGGTATTGTAAATACTAGATTTTCTGGAGGGGCATTTTCCCTGCCAGGTGGCGAACGTTCTACAGGCATCTCTATGGAATATGGAACAAAGTTCTGAAGCAAGGAGCGGGTAACTACTCTATTTTTTAATTCCTTTTTAATGATTTTAATCTTTCGTTCTTCTTCTCCAGACATACGTTTCCACATCCGAACTCTTTAATGTAATTATTTAATAAGTCTCAAGTTCCGAAATTTTTATTCGACAAAGCAAAACAAAATTTAATTTCTATTTATACTATATATATAATTCTTATTTTTCCTAACTCTAACCTATGTATATATTTATCCTAAAAAGTAATATACCAACATTCCCATTTACCATAACCAAAACTAGAGAATAACTCTTATTAATTAATAAAGAAAAGTTAAAAATATTCTAAGAACTACCTAACCTATATATTATGTATTCTCACCTCCAAAAATTCGTAAACCAAATTTAAAGATCTATGGAAGTTTATCTTCAAAATCCTTAACTTAAACACCCTAAATCTATTATGTACAAAACAAATAACTTGAACTTAATGTTCTCGAGGACAACGAAACTACAATTGTATGCTATGTCTATGGCAACATGTACACCAATTCTATTTATGACGATATCTTTTTGAAACTATTTTTCGACAACCTACCTATTTTAACTACAAAATTACTAATTATTTCACAGACGATTGAAAATATGTATGTACATATATACAAAAAAAAACTATGTGGAATCGACCACGTAATCTAAAATCCTTGTATGAAGTAACTTTTATAAATGTTTCGCAATGCACTGATTAATGTATATTTTTGCATTAAATTGACTTGACTTTTTGTAATATTTAAGTTTTGTTTCTCATAGCAATTCGGGGGTGTTTCAGGCGGCTATATTTGGTAATTTTGTTTTCTTTCTCATCTTTATATGGCTTAACAGTGAAATCATTTTTCAAAACATATTGTTTTCCTTGATACTATATATATTTTTTTTTTCAAAGTGTAGTAGTTGTATACACACAAAAAAAACTGCAACTTGACGATACGATTTCCAATTGATGTTCCCCTCGGGGCCAGAGCGCACCGTCGCGATTAAACAAGCCTTCTTATGAGCGATTCTGTTCAAGACTTACGGTTCGCACTCACACCGGTGGTAGCCGCAACTGGAACTGGATACATTTACTTACTCCCTCTGCCAAGTCCGAAGTATACTGTCGCATTTCAAACTTTACGTTTTGAAACCTTACGTATGAAGCCGTACCGCATACTCAGTCCTGCCAGCGAGAGCAACATAGGACGATACAACGAATGTACTAGTTGTTTCGGTTCGCAATTTTGATACCCTTCGTCGCTATTACCCAGGCATGCTAAAGAGCTCTCCTGGCTAAGACTTACGATAGGTCTCAACCTTGCCAGCCAAGACCACCAGCACATTGGGAAAAACTAGGGCAAACACGTTTGGGCGCCATTTGAAACGAGGCAATATGGAGAGGGTTCAGGAAGGGAACCAGGAAAGGATAGGACATAGGGATTGTTCGGACCGACGACATGAATTGAAACACCTTCACGAAGCTCAGGGATTGCCGGATAGAGCATCAATTTATGATAAAATCAGAAACTAATTGGTCTCGGAAGTTGGAATTCAGGTTAGACATCGTGGTTCGGACTGGGAATAGGAAGCGGAAAGGAGATTGGGAATAGGCACAAAGAATGTCCACTATGGGAGCGATTGGCATGCATGCGAGGCACGGCTGAGCTCGTCGGATTAGGGAGGGTCTTTGCTTCCATAGATGGACCTCACCTCTTTCAAAACAAAAACATTTATCATGCCATCTTACTTTTCTTTACCTCCACACTCGTACTACACTTCGAAGACACTGCTGATGGGGTTGCAGGTGGGCCTTGTCCCTCCCAACCTGGAATCCGGACGGCCAAAGTTTCGGATTCCCCTGTGCCGAAATCAATTTCTTCCTCTGTTAAATCATACTTTACCACTTTTCACACCAGCCTGGCGCACCCCCTAGAAATTTTCTCACTGGGCCATTGAGCGTATTTAATGCTCAGTAAAACAAATTAATATCATCAGCATTGGCGTGATTAACAATTAATTAATTCTTTATTCAATTATTTTTACCTAATCTTATCCTATATGAATACATATCCTTTTTAATACAATCAAAAAAAAAAACGAAACATGAGTATATTAACTTCCCCAATTCGGTATTAACGCCTACTTATGAACTAACAGTAACGAAATCTAAATATACATGAAACAAACTAACTAAACTCTGGAAATTCAAGTAAATTCCCTCTTACTCCTATAATTAAGTTAACCTTTTAGTCTGCATCAATTAATTTATTATCTTACTCAGTGCGGAATTTGAAAACTCTGACAATAATTTACTTTCGAACTATAATTTAAAAATTTATATGTATATACGCTTGTATTAAGAAAGCGCCTATTCTTGACATAAATGCTGAGCAGTGTAGAGTGTAAGATCGTCCTATGTTTGTCGCGATTCCCCTCAATTTCCAACGAGAATTTCTACTTGGCTATTCTTCGCCGAAACAATCAAAACAAAAAGACTCCCAACCTCCTACCTACATAGAGCTCTGTGTGGGTGGATGATCGAAAGAGGGTTGCAAAAAGTTGCGACTAGAGGGTTATGTGAGGAACCTCTGCTCACACGGACTCTTAAACCACTGATTCCGTTGATTTAGTGTTTCCTACCCAAAAGATTAAAAATAATAGTAACACTTTCGAAGCTATATAACAATACGAAAAATCAAATATCAATATCACGCCAAATAAAAAAAAAGGACATAAAACAAAAAGGACAAGGTTTCTTCCGGTGTAGCCTTCCTTCGGTGCGCAGTACAGTAAGCTGCGGTTTTTTTCTTCTGCAATAATTTCAGGACTTTTTTTTAAAACCCGTTCGGTGACCGTTATATTATATTTTGTTCTTTTTCGTGCGGGGTGGATTTTGGTTCAGGTAAGTCTCATTAAGTACCCACTTAACTAACCTTCGCATACGTTTACTTCAGGACTCGAATATGGATTCAACAAACTCAATTTTCAATAAAATGTTACTTGGGAGCCTGGGTTTTGCACAGGCTTATCCACAATGTAGCACAAGCTCGAACACCAGCTATAAAAACTTTTCCTTTTTCGGACAGGACTTGCGGGAAAATTTGATGAATGTCGCCCTCATTTACTGAGAGGGTCTTCCCAAAAAGGTTAGCCGCCACGACTTGCGACACGTCGGCGGTCGCCCAAAAATCCACCTTTAACAACAATCACATTCACTTCACTTATTCCTTAAATTTTTCTATCTTCTTATTTAACTTACCCCTATGCACAAAAATAAAAATCGTCACTCCTGAATCTCTAATAAAGTTTCCTCTCACGATCAAAATTTCAAATTATTTAACTCTTTCCCGATTTTGCTTTTTACAGCGATTCAAACTTAAACACTTTTCGTACTTGTGTAATATTTAAATTATTATATTCAAAGGTGGTACTATAGCTACTTGTTAACTCGCCGGTGGTTCGTTTAAGAATCCGCTTCTTGCCAATAAGCCTACTGTGCTGTCTGCAGCATCTCATCATCCGATTCTAGGTACCGCTTATCGACAACATACCACATTCTAGTGTGGACCAAGTTGAACAAACTCTCATAGTCGTAACTGCCACTACTATCGGCACTATCTTTTAATTTCTAATTTTCACCATTGCCTTACCTATTTTTAGGGGCTATACCAATTCGTCAACAGAAAGGTTTTATACCTAAATAGTCTATTGTATACCTAGCCAATACACAAACCTTTCATCTAGTTTGGGAACTACTTCGCCATCATTCCGGCCTAGAGTTGTCTGTCAAAGTTGTTGACATCATTTGCAAAATTATTTTCCGAAGGCAACAGTCCGCGTGTTTTTCTTTTAATGGCTCTTTATTTCGCGATAAACAGAAAGAAAAATTCCACAAAATAACTAACCCCGTGCGTAAAGTGATAATCTTAAAAGTTGCTACCACTAATGCAACGCAGATGTTGTTCGTTGCAGCTGATCGGTGTATCGCTGCTCGACGAGCAACAGTACGGGCGGTTTTGTGCTGCATATATTAAATTTAATTTGTTTTTTTTTTTCTTTCAGGTAGCCGCAACAAGGTATGGGGAAGAAAATCGACGAGCCTCCAAAGTTTAGCCAAGAAGGAAGGAACTCCAGCTCCGGTTTCACTAAATGTGTGCATTTTATTGATTTTTATAAATTAAATGGAATATTTGGTTTTTTTTTTTACTTTTTCTTTTCTTAAAAATACATTGAATTCAATTAAATTTCGGAAGGATGGCATTTTAAAAACAATTTAAATAAATTTCACACAAAATACAAATTAACTTTGAAAGAAAACATATGATAAACAAGTTATAGCAGTTTATAGGAAGCAAAAAAGAGTTACCACCTGTGTATTCTCTCCCACTTTCTACTTCTCTCTACTTTTCTGCATTTTGCAGATGCAGAAACATGTAAATCCACTTTAAAAAACTGAAAGTGGTTGGAAACTCAGTGAGTAGTAGTAGTATAATTTTATTTAGTATAATTAACTATTATATATACATTCGATTTACTTTTATACAATAAATAATATTTAATATACATTTTATGACGTGTTTCTTATGCTTATAAAGATACCGTTCTTCTTATGTTATAAATTAATTCTTTTTTAAATATTTTCAAATTTGTTTCATTCGTTATGTTATTTGGAAGTTCATTAAACAATTTCAATCCCTTATAAACATCATATTTTGCGTTCTAAAGTCTCTATAAAATCTAAATCTAAAGTCATTATTGTTTCTTAAAGAATATGGTTGTACATCTTGGACGTATTGTAGATTTTCTGTAATATACTTTGGCATCATTTTGTACTTCATTTTGAAAATAAACGTCAGAACATTTAGTGTAATACACTGCCGTACACTTAACCATTTTAGACAGGACAACAACCAGTTTGTGTGTGTACGAAAACTGCTCCGTGTTATTGTTCTCATAGCTTTGTTTTGAAGGATCTGCATTCTATTAATTTCATCATTGGTTCCTAAGAATAAAATGGTTGAGCAAAAATCAAAATGAGGTTTAATAATTGTGTTATATATGTTAACAGCACACAATGTTGTTATATGTTTTCTAATTCTTTTAAGAAACCCTATATAAAATAATGAACAATTTTGTGCTTGCACCCTTATTCAATTCTAGTAGTTTTTTCAATCGGTTTAATTCTAATCTACTACACAGCAAAATGACACTTCACACTTCACAACGAATTGTACCGTTTTACGCCTGACTTGAGTCTTGAGTGTTTTCTTCATTTCTTGGCTGTGGTGATTTTGATTTATATTCGATGTTTTGCGTTTGTTTTTAATAATTATAAAATAAAACATATTATTCTTTTTAAAATAAAATCGTTTCGAATATTGTAATTCCTACTGGAATCATGACGACAGCAAAAATGTCCGTTAAATCGTCTGAACCGAATCTGGAAACCATTTGTCGTCTGTGCCTGCAGCACGAAGCGGGGAGCATCAACATTTTCCAATCACAATTATCGATTCCTGTCCGAATTATGGCTTGTGCTGCAGTAGAGGTGCGAAGCGGTGATGGTTTGCCCAGTTTAATTTGTGAGAAGTGTCGCTATCAGCTGGAAGTTTCTTATTATTTTCGCAAGAAATGCCAAATGTCTGATGGAAAGTTGCGGAAGCACATTCGATTACTAAACGCTGGGAAGAAGAGTCGCGTCTTTCTCAAGTCGAACGACGACGAAGACGAACCAGATGAAGAGGAACTCCAGTGCGAGGAATCAATTAAGTTCATTGAAGCTCAAGATGTACTGAAGAAAGCAGAAGAAGATGAGAAGAACCAAAAATGGCTAGAGGAACAGAGAGAACAACTTAGGCAAGAAGACACTCAAAGGTTGTTCGAAGAGTTTGGGATGTTCATGCAATCCCGCATGTCAGTGTCGCCAAATATTAAAACAGAAAGAATTCGTCCTCCAACACCAGGAAAAAGGCATCCGCTTCAAGAAGTCAAAAATGATCACAAAAAGACCACATCTGCTTCTGCAAAACCCCAACAAGAAAGAGAGAAGCAACACCAGCAAGAAGAAGAACAATCTCAGCCAGAAGAAGTCGATGCTGATAACGAAATAACATCCTCCGAGCAGATGCCCGATGAACAAGCACACGAACAAGAGCAAACAGAAGCTATGTTCTACAGCGACGATGGTGGCGAAGAAGAAAACTCGGAGATGATGATATTCGGTGGCAAGAGTAACGACGAAGACGAAATAATTCAAATTGAAGGCGATGAGGAGTCTGAAGTAATGGATCCCATGAGTCAAGAAGAGGAAGGCGTTGTAGAGGATGCAACTGATGAAATCGAAATGGAAAGCAAAGCCAACAATGACACAGAGGAGATAGACGAGTTTATCTTCTTAGCAGATTTCGAAGATTCCAACAATGGTGTTGACCAAGCTGAAAGAGTTAGTGATGTCGAGTCCTATCAGAGTAAGTTCTTTGTTTGATTGTAGAATTTGTAATGATTTTTTTTACCACTAAAATAGTTTTAAGCAACTTTGGAAAATGTTAAATAAAATGCAAGCTTACAAAACTCGATGCACGCAGCCTTAACATAACCATATTACTTTACTTTTACTTTAGTTGGCGCTACAGCGCAGGGTGCGCCTGGGCCTCAAATATTAGACCTCGCCAGCAGTCTCGATCTCTAGCTTGCTGCCTCCCAAGTTGCCTTAAATCTCCTTAAACTTGATCACGCCACCGGCGATGAGGTCAGTCTCTGTTTCTCGTACACTCTGGCAAATCGTTGAATACCTTACGGGATGGAGCGTCGATGTTCATTTGCTCTACATGCCCTAGCCATCTTAACCGCTGAATACGTATTTTCTTGACTAGGGACACGTTGCTGTACATCTCGTACAATTCATGATTGTATCGTCTTCGCCAGATGTTATTTTGCCTATCGACACAAACCGGACCATAAATCGAGCGTAGAACCTTTCTCTCGAAGACATCAAGGAAGCTTTCATCCGCCTGGGAAAGGGTCCATGCTTCTGCACCATATAGCAAGACCGGGATGATCAGGGTTTTGTACAGCGTCTCCTTGGTATTTCTCGATAGGGCTTTATTCCTCAATTGCTTCTTCTTCTTCCTTTGCTTCGGCGCTGTTATGATCTCGATGTCGAGGGGATCATAACTCTCCCACGTATCTGCTTCACACTAGTGATCCGCCTGTGGGGTTCGCCGGGTTGACCTCAGAAATCGGCGGCAAGCCTCCCGGTTTTGTATTGTTCCATTTCTGAGGCCAACTGAATGCTGGTGTTTTTGCATTTGTTTGTACCAGGAGTGTTTAGGCCTACCTTTCTTTTTATTCCGAATTGGAACGTTGTATGATATTGCCTTTTTGACGGGGTTCTCAGGATCTCTCCTTTGAACATGGCAATACCAACTGAGTCGGTCGTGTTCAATTTTTTGGGAAATGGTATTCTTAACATGAAGGCTTCCTCGGATCTTCGTACTTCTAATTCGATCAAGCTTTGTAACTCCTGCTGTCATACGAAGCATCTTCATCTCAGCTGCCGTTAGCTTACTCTCATACTTTTTGTACATTGTCCAACATTGTTACTTAGCTTACAATTGCTTACTTAGCGCAAAGATAAAGATTAGCGATAAGTAAGAGTTAATCTACGTTTGATTTCAGCACCGACGTCATTGGCAGAGTTCACAGCGGTACCCAGGTAGACAAATTTTCTGACCACCTCGAAGTTATATCTATCAATAGTCACGTTCTGACAAAGTCTGCGGTGGGAATCGGCTTTATTTGATAACAGCATATACTTCGTCTTCTTATTGATCACAAGACCCATTTTGTACGCTTCTGACTATACTAGAAAAGGTACCCGTAACTGCTCGCTTGGATCTTCCCATTATGTCGAAGTCATCCGCGTATCCAAGATATTGAGTGGACTTTTGAAAGATAGTGCCATTGGTATTGGCCCGAGTATTGCGCACTACTCTCTCAAGGACAATATTAAAACAGCTACATGAAAGCGCGTCACCTTGTCGTAGTCCTCTGGTGGCTTCGAAGGTTTTGGTTGAATCTCCCAATTTTCAGTAACAATTTGGAGCACCGGGCATTTTTCAACGTCATCCCGATAAGGCGTATCAGTTTGGCAGGGATTCCAAAACTCGACATGGCACAGTACAGCTCTTCTCTATTAACGCTGTCATAAGCTGCTTTAAAATCGATGAATAGGTGGTGTGTATCGATATTAAATTCTTGGGTCTTCTCCAGGATTTGGCGTAATGTGAAGATCTGGTCGATGGTAGACTTTCCAGGCCTGAAACCACACTGATAGGGGCCAATCAGTTCATCCGTAAATGGCTTCAGCCGTTCACATAATACGCTAGACAGGATCTTATAAGCGATGTTTAAAAGGCTAATGCCTCTATAGTTGCTGCAGAGAAGGAGGTCGGCTTTTTTGTGGATCGGGTAGATGGTACTAAGGTTCCACTCGTCGGGCATACTTTCCTCCGACCATATTTTGTTGAAAAGTTGGTGTATGCTCCTAACCAGATCATCTCCAGCGTACTTAAACAGTTCCGCCTGTAGACCATCAGAACCGGCTGCTTTGTTCGATTTTAACCTGGCGATGGCTACATTGATCTCACTTAAGTCGGGTGGGTGGAACTCCAGGGGTGGAATCGGCTAAGGTGATTTGTGATAGTTGACAGTCACAAAAAACAAATTTGGTCTGCGTAAGGTGACTATCACATGTGATAATCACATTTTTGTGACATTTGCTTGTGACAGCTATTTTGTTATCACTTCTAAGCAAAATTATCGTGTTTCAATTTCGTTTTGTTAATTTTTCATATATTTCAATACAAAATGAAGGTGTTTGTGCCGGTGCAATTATTTTTTAGAAACGAAAATGATGACGGTGAAAATAATTACCGCAGACAAGTTAGTTTAATAAATCTGAATCTGCGAAACAAATTAAATATATTTGAGCTATCAAATGCAAAGTAAGCTATTTTTCTTTTTCATGATTTTTTATGTCTTAATAACTGTTTTTTGATTTAATAGATTTCTGAAAAAATTTCCGCGTAACTAAAGAGACATTTTCATATATTTTACGGCTTTTGGATTTACCCACTGGAGTTCGGTCCACCCATATACCACCCAACCTCCAGTTAACTGTGACGCTGAACTTTCTTGGAGGGGGAGCCTACCAAAGGCAAGTTGGCTTTGACTGGTCGACTCCGATGGGACAAAGCACCGTTAGTCAGGTCACTACAGCAACTTTGAAGATAATGGAGAGAAAAATGTGTCCTTTGGTAATCAAATTTATAACCTCGGAGACAACAAAAAGATTTTATTTCGAAAAATTTGGAATTCCAGGAGGTACCTCTACATTATATCTATTATTTGTGCGGATGATGTTCTATGTAGTTAGTTAGCAAATCTATCTGTGATTTGTTGGCTTGTGACCTATAGAAAACATGTATATTTCATTCCATAACATTCTTAAAATAAGATTTTAGCATTTACTTGTAAATTGTTTCGATTATAATTTGTTTTCCACAAAATTCTACTTCGCGCGGCAAAAATTGAAATTAAATAGAAGAAAAACTGAGATGAAAAACAAACGTCATTGCTTTTCTTCTAAAGTCATGCCAAATTTTAAATATTTTTTTGTGATCACCTTACCCAGATGTAAAATTAAAGGTGATCACAAATGATAATCACAAATGTGATAATCACCAATCACCTTAGCCGATTCCACCCCAGATCATCAACCAAATTTGCTTGACGTGGCTGCTTGCTGGCGGAATTTTGGTCATCATCTTCATTAAGCAGCTGGTTTGATTTGATTTGATTTGATTTGAAAATTTTATTTAGCAATAATTCGCCATTGAAAACAAAAAATACAATATTTCACATTAATAATTGGTTTTTATAAAATGTACAATGGAGTTTTTGAAATTTCTTAAATTATTTTCAGTTTTTGTACTATTAGGAAGCTTATTATAGATTTGTAAGCCTTTATAAAAAAGCATATTTTGTGTTTTATTATTTCTAAACAATTGCAAATGAAATTCATTGTTATTTCTTAAATTATATCTATGTTTTTCATTTCTTGTGACAAGTCTTCTTTTTAAGTAATTTGGCAACAAATTGTTCTTAATTTTAAAAATAAATGTAAGTACATTAAAAATGATTTTTTGGTTTACTGATAGCCATTTTAAAGCATTTAACATATTATGTATTTTAGATGTATATCTACTGCAATATAATATTGTTCTCATTCCTTTGTTTTGTAGAGATTGTAATCTATTTATCATTATATTTGTTCCCAATAGTAATATTGTCGGGCAATATTCAAAATGGGGTTGTATAATAGAATTATATACTTTAATTGCCATATTCATACAAAGTTTTTTTCTAATTCTGCGAAAAAACCCGATTTTTTTAGCAATCTTTTTTGTAACCATTTCAAAATGTTTCTTAAAATTTAAATTGCTATCTACAATAACACCCAGATATTTGGTTTCTTGAACACATTCAAATTCATCTATTTTCGCAATAATTTTGTTTTCAGGTAATAACATTATTTTAGTTTTCTCTGTGTTTAGTTTAAGCTTATTCATATTTAAGTAATTTTTTAAACTATTTAAATCTACCATTAATTTTCTGACACATCCATTATAGTCATTATCTTCTACATAAAAAAGACCATCATCCGCAAACATCTTCAATTTACAATACTTTAAAACATTTTTTATATCATTTATATACAGAATAAACAGTAATGTTCCCAGAATTGAGCCTTGTGGCACTCCTAAATCTGAATTTATTGGATCAGAATAAATACCATTTATCTTAACTATTTGTTCTCTTCCAATAAGATACGTTTTAAACCAATTGAACTCAGTTCCTCTTACACCATAACCATACAGTTTTTTTAATAATATAATTCTATCTAAAGTTTCAAATGCTCTTTTTAAGTCTATAAATACCGCTGCAATTTTCTTCTTCGAATGAATTTTTTCTTTCCAGTCTGCAATGATGATGTTTAATGCTGATTCACATGAATGTTTTCTTCTAAAACCAGATTGTTCTTCTAATAGAATTTCATTGTTCTCTATATATTCTTCGAACTGAATTTGCACCACCTTTTCAAGAATTTTCTCATACAACGGGAGCATATTTACCGGTCGAAAATGTTCACATTTTATCGTGTTTTGTATTTTTTGAACTGGCGTTATAACCGAAGTTTTCCATGTAGTTGGAAATTTGCCAGTCACTAATGAAAAGTTTATGATGTTTAAGAGAGCTGGACCAATAATTGAAAAACCGTCTATTAACATCTCTTTATTCATTAAATTAAAATCGTTTTTATTTGGCATCATTTGTACCACTTTCAAAAGATGTTCAATTGATTCTATAGTTTTAAATTTAAAAACACTGTCTTTATTGGCCACCATATTTTTCCACTGGACACTGGGTATTTCAAGATTTATCTCTTTTACACTGTTTATAAAGAATTCATTAAATTTATTTGCTATCTCTTTATCATTGCTGGTTAAAATGATCTCTCCAGATTTTTAACATCCACTGCGTTTCCACTATGATGTTTCCTTCCTCGTCCTTGCAGGCACCAGGGCGACTAGTGAATCCTGTTGTTCTTTTTGACTCTTTTTTAGAATCTCCGCACCTATTTTCTGCTAAAACACCTCTCTATTTCCTCGACTTCACGCTGCTCATGGTTTCTTTTTTTTTTACTGAGCAAGCGGTTTTCATCCCTTTTCTTTTCAACGTAGAGCGGACGGGAGGCCCTTGTCTTCTTTTGCTGCCACAACCTATACGCCTCGGTTTTGGCTTTGTTTGCCTGATCACATTCAGAGTCAAACCAGGGGTTCTTTGGCGGCGGCTGTGAGAATCCTAGCACCTCTTCCGCAGCAGCCTTGATGGCATGTTGGCATTGCTGCCAATGGTCTTCTGGGCTCATCTCACCTATACTAGGGTCCCTCTCAAGCTCTAGCGATATTTAGTCGGCATAGGCTTTCGCGGTCTATTCCGATTGCAGTCTACCAACGTTGAATTTCCTCCTCAGGATTGATGTTCGCCTAATAGCCGCCATGGATATTCGCACGCGCAGTTTTGCACTAACCAGATAGTGATCCGAGTCAATGTTGGCTGATCTGTACGTGCGTACGCCCAGTATACTAGAGGAGTGCCTTCCGTCGATAGCAACGTGATCAATTTGGTTGCACGTTAGATCATCGGGGGACAGCCAAGTACCCTTGTGAATATCATGGCGGGGAAATCTAGTGCTACCCCACACCATGTTCTTTCCCGCTCCGAAGTTGATAAGCCTGAGTCCGTTTCCGGAAGTTATGTGTATGCAGGCTTTGTTTTCCGACTGTCCTACCAAAGATGTTTTCTTTACCAATTTTGGCATTAAAATCTCCCAGGAGTATTTTGATGTCATTTTTCGGACATTACTCATAAGTTTTGGCGAGGAGCTCGTAGAATTCTTCCTTTGTAGTGTCATCCTTCTCTTCCGTAGGGGCATGTGCGTTGATAATGCTCAGGTGGTGAAATTTGGCTTTGATGCCGATTGTAGTCACTCTCTCGCTGACGTCACGAAAGCTTAAAACTCTTTGCCTAAGTTTTCCTCTGACTGCAAATCCACACCCAGACAATCGCTGCCTTCTATTGAGTAAGCACTTTCCATAGTAAAAATCGCATCCTTCAATCTTCCTCTCACCCGGTCCATTCCATCGCATCTCCTGGAGCACTGTTTTATCAGCTTTTACTTTGGTGAGGGCATCGGCAAGCTGTTCTGCTTTGCGTGTCCGGTTAAGTGTACGCACATTCCATGTGCATACACGAATGTCGTTGTCCGTCCGGCTTGTGAGGCCTGCGCATGACTGATGAGATCTTTAGGGCTGGTTCTTCAGAGCGATATCTGTTCTTTTGCTCTTACTTCATGAAAAGATGGCTCAGGTGTCACAGCCCTGGATCCGATGGATCCAACGTTCGTCGTTAGTTCACCTTACGACTATCCAGCGGGCACCACGTGGAGGAGACGATACAATTTTGCGCCGCAAAAGCTATAATTCAACCACTAAAACCCGTTTTCCTAGGGTGGAATCGGTTAAGCGGACTCATTGTGGTTTTAACGATTTGTGTATAGCTTATCCATAGAGAGAGAGGGAGAGGCCAATTGTCAATTCGAAGATTTTATTTAGTCTTAAGAATTGGATAGACCGGGATATAACTACACAGAGAAGCAGTCTTAAATGGAAAAGTATTGCCCAGACAATGACTTGATTTTGCATTGTCATAATCAAACATAATAAATAGGAGGCCATAACGGTTCTTAGGGAGCCTAAACCTTTGAACTTACAACTCTCAGCCATTCCTGTGTGCTTGTTACCAGAAATGGAGGGGACCTTCAATTTTCTGCTGATTATGAACGGCTAATTAGCAGCACTTTTCATACCATCAGATACTCTTAGAGGATTTGTCAATTCCTCGCAAAAGGCAGTAAATCCCTGAAAAATTTTTTTTTTTGCGTCGACTGAGAATCGAAGCTAAGACCTCCTGAGCCAGGTATTCTTATGTTTCCAAACTGGATTCGTCCACGGGTTGCTTCCACGATTTTATTAATAAACAAGATGAAAAGTAAAATGCTTAAGACATATCCTTGTTTTACTCCCATTTGTGTTGTGAACTCCTCAGAAACAAACTCACCATTTTATACATACGCCTCACTGTTTTTGTACTACAATTTTGGACGATATTCCTAATTTTTACAGATTAAGTGCTTCTCGTGCAAAAGCAGCACGAAAGTCTACGAAAAAAGCTTATAGTTTTTTCTCTCTCCGTTTGAAGTTTTTTTTCTTATTTTCTTCTCATTAACCTATTGAAAATCAGGGGCCCTACTATGTAACTCGATTCTACTTTCGGTTCTATTCGAAAGTCATTTCCGATTCTACTTTCAAATAGAACTATCTAAGAAAGTAGAATCGGATGCCGGTAATGCCAATTATTTCCCACAAAATTTCCGATTTTCGAATTGCCCTTTTAAAGCATGCAAGAAGACTTACTGTTGTAAATATTTTATTGCATTCTTTCGTGAGAGGGTGTATAGGAATTCAAAAGAACAATTTTTTAAGTAAAACTTCTTTTTCGGCGTTGGGGGTAAAACATTTTCTATGCAGCTATCAGTCACATGTCAAAACGACACCGAATCCGTCAAAGCCAGCGACATATTTTTAGAATACAAAATGTTTGTATGTTTATAGGTTAGAATCTTTGAAAGGCTTTGCTTGAGGGAAAGAAGTTTTACTTCTACCGCGCGTACGTCAGTAAACACAACCTTTTTTTGTAAAATTCTGTTGCTACTCCGTTGTCCCCTGGAGCTTTTCCCGGCTTCGACTTATCGATTACGTTCAGTACTTCATCAATTGTAAACGGAGCATCTAATAAGTCATCAGTAAAAGGTGTTATCGTATAGAGATTTCAAAATTTTAATAATTTTTGTTCAAATTTCGATTGTGCATAACTTATATGTCAGTGCTTCACGAGGCACGAATCTGGAATACTTTGCACCTCTCGATGTTTCCCCCTTTGTTATATACACGCTTTCGAGACCGATGTGCATCGACATCTCCTATTAAATCATCGCAACTTTACGTAAATGCTCGCATTGCGTTACACCGTAACATTAAAGGGTAGTCCTTGAGTGTGCAAATTACAAACAAAATATCGACCCCGGCCATTGCCACGCTTTTAAATTTTTCTTTATTTGACGTCTCTACAATACTGAACCCTCTTTAACAAAATGAAGGTTTAAAGGAAACTACAATAACTTGAATAAGCCGCCATCAAGCTATTTAGTGCCTTTGACGAACTTTCTCACTACGAAAAGTATGTATGTATGTATCAGGGACGAAGCGTCCATATATTGAGTGGAATGTGTGCTTCCGTTGAACCATTTGAAAAAATCGTACCTACCTAGCAAGGAATTTAATTCAAAATTCCAAATTGTATTAATATTTTTATTATAATATTTGTATCTATTAATGAATCTTCATTTACTCTGTAAATTACATTCCAACATCATTATGACAACATTATCATCTTTTACTAAAATTACTAAAGGAAATCAAGATCTCTCTGGTTATTTCTACAACTTAAAATGCCACACTGCAAACCAACTGAGAATGCTCAACATCATTATTTATAATACTCAATCTCATGAAAGTTCTTGCTAAAATGCTTAACAGCTATGCATTCCTTATTATCGCCTTCTTAACTCAATTTCAAAATACCCTTCCACTCCAAGTCAACTGAGAATATACCTATATCATCACTCACCAATAGTATTCACAAAATGCTCAAACAATATATAGAATGCACAACAGCTGGGCATTCCATTATTTCGCATACTTAACTTAGATCTCAACCCAAAGTCAAAATAATTTTGTCTCGTTTCTTGCCTTTTGCCCAATGTGTGAAGAATGAGTTGAGTGAATGCATTACGAGAATTTCTTTCAAGAGATAGATAGAAAAACAAAGATGTATCTATTGAGTTGCTTATTGTCTCTGAGTTTAATTTCATAATGAGTTTAATTTCATGGACAAAAGGGGTAGAAAAGTTTTATTTTAATAAAATGTGTGCAAATTTAGGTGCAATTCATAACTATCAGAAAACAAACAAATAATATGAATTTAATTATTAGTTTTTTAATTATTTTTGTGGCAATAAATACAATCCACCTGTTTTCTCTTTATTTTTTGTTATTATAAAAAAAAAGTGGTCAAAAATAGTATTTCTAATATTCATATCTGAGGCTTCTTGACATTCCAGCAGAAATATAACTAAAGGTTATTTTGAATTATGAGAATTTTAAATCAAAAAAAACTTCAAGGAATCTTAAGATTTTTAATATCCCGTAATAATGGCACCTGTAGAGAGATCATATTCATGTTTTAAGAGAATTAAATACTTTTTTTAGAAATAAATGTGGACAAGAAAGGTTATCTACTCGTAGATTAGTTCTCATCAAATCGTACTTAGATAATTTTGCCTTAAAAGAAAAAGGATAAATCTTTGCGCAAGGCATCAAGCTCTTTTTTTTTTAATTAGACTTTACTGTAATATATTATTTATGTATATTATTTTATGTGTATTATCATTAAGTGGAATTTAAAAGGTTGGATCTCAAAGGTCTTTTATTTTTGGGTTTATGTTCAGTGCTTCCGCTATCGAAAAAGTCACGCCTCGTGCCTGGTATGTATGTATGTTTATTTAGTATTTCAAACTATTTAATTACAAAGGTTAATAACAATAATGTACACTTTTCTTTGTTTGCGTGTTTAAAAGAACATCGTCTTAATATAATAATTAAACTTATTTTAAAATAAATAAATAATTTAAACAACATTATCAAAATAAATAACAAATAATTTTATACAATTAATTTTGAATAACAAATAATTTTATACAATTAATTTTGAAGTTTAACAAAATTTACAATTTGTCGTTTGAATCTTCTTAAGTTGTTTTCAGTCTTTAAATCGTTTGGCAAGGTGTTGAAAAATCGAAGTCCCTTGTAGAATAGGCAATTTTGGCCAGCACTTGTACGTGCCATTGGAAGGCGAAAGTTCTGATTGTTTCTTAATGTAAATGGTTGAACATCTCCAACATAGTTTATTAAACGAGACAGATATGCAGGCACAAGATTATTTTTTATTTTAAAGACAAAAAGTAAAACATTCATCAAAATTCTTTGTTTAACACTTAGCCACATTAACATATCTAACATATAACTTATAGGAGTATAAATATTGCACTTTAAAATTGTTCGCATTGCTTTATTTTGGAGAATTTGAAGTCTATTGATCATTTCTTGATTGCTCAGAAACAGAATTAGCATTATAAATGTTTATTGCACTAACAGTTGAAATATTTTTACGAATTCTTCTTAGTAGATTTGTCTTTTTTGATATTTTCTTCACTATATAGTCAATATATTTATTAAATGTTAATTTATTGTCTATGACAACACCTAGGTATTTAACTTCAGAAATTATTTCCAGATCTTCATTGTCTACTTTAATATTTCTCACACTATCGTTTATAACATTGTTACCAATAATCATCATTTTTGTTTTAGACACATTCAATTTAAGTTTATTTGATTTAAGCCAAACACTAAGATTATTTAAATCGAATTGCATTTTTGAGATACCCTCCTCTAAATTTTTACAAGCAACATACAACAAACCATCATCAGCAAACAATGCATATTCACTATTTGTTATCGCACTGCCGATGTCATTGATATAAACGTTAAATAGAAACGTGCCTAGAATGGACCCTTGTTGTACACCAATGTCAATTAATATTTCGTCTGATAAGACGTTGTTTACTTTTGTTTTCTGTTTTCGACCTGATAGATATGAAATCATCCACTCTAGTGATTTTTCGCGAACTCTATAACTTTCAAGTTTTTCAAATAAAATACCTCTATCAACTGTCTCAAATGCCCGTTTCAAATCAAGAAAAACACATATTATTTTTGTTTTCGAATCAAGATGTTGCTTCCAATTTGCAATGACCATATTAAGTGCACCTTCACATGAATGCTGTTTTCTAAATCCCGACTGGTTTTCAATTATTAACTTATGAAAGTCGAAAAATGATTCCAGTTGAATATGAACAACTTTTTCAAGTACCTTCTCATAGAGAGGGAGGGCATTAATGGGCCTAAAGTCTTCACATTTTATTGAGTTTTTTACTTTTGGGATCGGAAAAATTTGGGACACTTTCCATGAATTCGGGAAAACACCGTCGCGAAACGATTGATTTATAGTTTTAATCAATGGGGGTGAAATGATATCAATCATGTCTTTGAAAATTTCGATATTCAGATGGTTAGGATCACGTTTATTTTTTATACTATCAAACACTTTCTTTATATCAGAGTGCACTATTTCTCGAAAGTTAAAAGAAGCAGGATTTCTTACGATCTGATTAATAAAGGGGATAGAAGGAATCGAAACACTTATTTCCGTTATGCTGTCTACAAAATACTTATTGAATTTATTTGCCAAAGTGAGATTGTCACTGTATGTTATATTTTCAAAAACAGTGATCCGCCCAAAATTGATGCAGATGTCTATATTTGACCAACTGTGCCGGTATATATTCTTTAAGAGAGATGACATTTTTTACGTGAATGTTACTTAACAAGAAATAAATAAAAATTCGTTCGGAGTTGGAGTGAACTACTCAAAGCGAGTTGGTAGTCGACAAGACCTACAATTTTCTTTCAAAAGCCGTTTACAAGAGATACTCTTGGACGATTTATCATCTCCCAGCAGTAGGCAGTACCCTGAAAAAATATAAAAGTCTTGGATTCGATCTCCAGGCTTCAGTTTTATATTTTTACAATATATACTCGTAATTGGTTCAAAATTTTGCTTTTAAATTCCTTCTGTGAAAATTAGTACCCTTTGCTTTCAATTCACTGATAATAAAATTCCAATGTATTTTTAGTTGAGGAGAATGGAGTTATTCAATATGTGAAAAATGAAAGAGCGCAGCAAGACGAAACCAATTCAAATCAACTCGATAACAGTTCTGATTCAAAATATGTCATCGAAGATGTAACTATAGTAAATGTACAAGTAAGAATTCTTTATAATTTTATCACACATAAAAAGAGAGACAAATATTAATTTTCTAGAAATTTGGAGAAAGGGTGCCCGCAAAATCGGAAAAAAAGAAAAAGCATAGAAAAGTACAAATTCCAATTATAAACAAAGTTGTAACACTCGTCAATAACAAAGTTTCATCTGATGATTTGAAAATATTCAAATGCAGTGAATGTCCACAATCATTTACTCGAGCCAATTCCTTGCTACGTCATCGATCGGCACACAAGGGCGGTCGTGATTACTGTTGTGAATTTTGCGATAAATTTTTCTCCTGCAAAAGCTCACTAGATCGGCACATTCGCATTCACACAGGCGAAAAACCATTCACCTGCGATCAGTGTGGCAAGAATTTTATGCAAAAAGAAATTCTCAAACGACACGTGACCATACATACGGGTGAACGCCCACATCAATGTCCCCATTGCCCGAGGTCTTTTGTTCAGAAATTATTGATGAATCAACATATTAATGCGGTTCATCTGGCGGTACCGCAAATAACCAAAAATGTCTGCCATTTATGTCCAAAAGTAAGTAACTAAGAGTTAAATCAACAATTTTTAGTAATATTTCTTGTATTGTTCTTTTAGAGTTTCCTCCACCCTTCCGGATTGAGTAGACATCTCTTAACACACAAGGGAATGGTATTTGCATGTCCGGTGTGTGGTCGTTCTTTCAATGACAAAAGTTCGCTTCGCAGACATTTTTCTGCAGTGCACATGAAAAATGAAAAAAGAGTTGTGCCAAAGGCTGAGCCTGATGGAAATGAATCATCCAATGAATATTTAATATCATAATAAAAAAATACAACATAATTAAATATTGTGTAGATTTATAGTTTTGTAGTACAAAGAAAAAAATATTTGTTAAGTATTTCATTTAATTTAAACATTTATATTATATACGGTTACATTACACAATAAGATAAAATGAATTGTAAATATACATACATATGTTTTCAATTATCGAATAAAAATGCATACCTATGCCCTTTGAGAATTTAATTTATTAACAAGTATATTTATTAACAGCCTTATTATGAATTTTGCTCGCAAAATATTTCACTCGTAACAATTTTTTTCTAAAAATGTTTAATTTTTAAGCGCTTGGGCGTAAGCGGAATTGCCTAATGTCGATTTCCTTTTACACACTAGGGATTTTAGGGATTTCGATCCCTTGTCAAATTTTGTCAGTTGTCATATGTTGCAAAAAGAAAACAAAAAGAGATTGATTTTTTTTTGTTAATGTGTGCGTGACATGTCAAATTAAAAATCTGAATCCATACTTCTATTTACGTTTTGTCTTTTCTCTTTTGTGAAGTAGTGATACATCAAAATATTTTTCTCAACCTCAATAATTCTCCTAATCCTCAACGCTCAACGTTGCTTTAAGATTACAAATTAAACAATTTTCTATTTAAATAAATAAACTTTGATTTCCTCAACTATGACTGAAGTCGTTGATATGGCAGCCCGTCTCCATTTAACACTCGACCAGGATTAACCTATCCATTGAGTGTTCCGTATTGTGGCAATGGTTCCATTTCCATGCCCATCGACGACATTGAGACATCGATATAATGAATAAGACCAATTGAATTTATTGCAAAATCCATTATTCCCATTGCTTAGTATTGCGAATATTATCCTGAATATGAAAAATGCAAACAATGGCTGGAGAAGAACCTTCCAACCGAATTCGAGTGTTTGAAGCTGGAAGATGCTGCGAGCGGCGATGCCCGCGACGATGACAAGAAACGTCAAAAACGCGGTGGCAAGGGCTTGATGAAAATCAAGAAGAAGCAAGATGTCACCAAGAAGATCTGTGTGCCGCGTGTACCTCGTGGCAAGAAGAAGTTCGGCACTGTCGTGACTGGATTGAATACGTTTGGTAAGATTGGTCCAACCACGGCTGTGTTGGGAAATTATTAAGTACTGATTGCATTCATTTTCTAGAAATCGACCTCAAAGTAGCTGCTAAGTTCTTCGGGACGAAATTCGCCTGCGGATCATCTGTAAGGTGACGTTAAGGACGATTTGTTTGACATCATTCCAGAAAAATGGCCCGAGATCGATGAAGATTTATTGAGGATTTGGGAGACCAGAAGAGACAGGTTGCTAATGTAATGTGTCCGTATTCAAATGAAAAATAAAAAACTAGGCCTTATTGCGAGTTATAATATCGATTTGGACTCGATGTATTTGGAATACGCCAGCTTTTATCAAGTTAAGCTTGGAAAAAATCCAAAAATTCTTAAGAAGATGTCAACAAACATGAAGATACAACTCAATAATAATGCTAGAAAATGTCTGCCTGCAAACACAATCAAATTAGATGAATCGCCGCAGAAAATCAAACCTTTTAACGAGAGTTTACAAATCAAGCAAATACCCAATAACAAAGCTCAAGAAGTACCTATCAGTTGCTCCAATTGAACTTGGAGTTCAATTAGATCTTAATATGGATTTGTTAGTGGATGGGTGGAAGGATCTTGAACATTATGTCAAAATGTAGTTTTAGGACGATTGTAAAGAAAGATCTTGGTGTTCGATGGAAAAACTTTACTTGCAAGAGTTCTTTGTTCGGCAATCCCGTGGTAGGTAAAATTTTGAGTTATTCACCCTTATCACGGAGTCCCTCGTAGCAAGTCCCCAAAAATTTTGTTACGCTACGAATACGAATAAATTTACATCATAGGCCCCGAACGAAATCAAAACAGCATTCCTAAATTCGGAGTTTCAAAATGAGTTGATTTGCCTCAAAATGTGAAAAAATAAATAAATTTTCGTTGTTCATCTTTTGATTTGATTTTAATTTTGTTGGACGTTAAAACTGGATACCATTGCCATTGCAATCTTTTTTATAAATGTAGAAAATACGCGAAGAAGACCAACACTAAAAATAAGATTCATTATGGAAGGATACCAATATTTATTTGTATTTACTTTATTTGCCTTTCAAACAATACAAAATTTAAACAAATTCATATGAAAACAATAATAAAACTTGTTTTTATATATCTTATTTACATGTTTTTTTTTATCTTCGTTCGCTTAATTGTATTTATGTTTCGTTTTAAGTTGAGCTCCGATCATAGTATCTGTTAGTAGAAAAAACTGTTGTTATTATTGATTGATGTTATGTGTTTGGGATGAAAACTGTTGTAATCCCATTTGCGTTTGGGGCGTTTTATTGGTATCGGTTTCACAAATGCTGTCACATAAAGTGAATCCCGAGAAACATTGTTATCATCCTCGTCATAATAGTCACAATCGACTCTATTGACGTTTTCAGTTGTTGGGCAGGTTCTTGGAGAGTTCTGAGTTTGCTGATTGGCGGCTGGATTTGCGTTTAGACATGCGGCGGGATTTTGTAAGCTGCTACTTTCCATGATGGTGTAATCGAGTTTAGACCAAATATCATCAATATTTGTTTATGCTCGATCTAAAATGACACGTCCTCCTCTTCCCAGTCGACGTCGCGGCAAAATCGTTGCAAATCCTATACAAAGTGGTCTGAAATAGAAAAAAATGCTAAGTGTTAAAAAAATAATAATATGACGTTCAAATTTATTATTAAATTTTATCTTACTAATCGTATTTTACATAATGGGGATGTGTATAATGTTGAATATTCCGAATATTCTTAAAAGTAGGTACTTTTGTCATGTTTTTGAAGAATCAAAAATGACAAAATCATTGTTCGATGAATTTTTTTTAAATGTTTGCGAACATTGAAAATGGTTTTAATAATTAGTTAGGAAACTTAAATTGGAACTGAAAACCGCTCCAACCTTCAAAATGAAGCAACTAGTAACCGAATGCCACTGTGGTTTATGAACCAAATTCAATAAATTAAATTGAAATGAAGCAACTATATTATCCGAAAGCCACTGTGGTTTATGAACCAAATTCTTTTTTATTCTACTTCTTATAATAATTTAAACATACCATAAAAACGACAGGCATTGAACCTCGGCGCTTGTAGCCTCTCTCCCAGCGCGGGTAGCTCTTTTTTTGAAGTGTTTGGAAATCTTGAACTGTTCTGTTATAATGGCTGCAGTTCGTCTAGACACTCTAAAATGGCGACGGAACTAAAAATAAACCAAATAATATTTATTTATTTATTTTTTTTAAATAAACAAAGAACCTACCTCGTCGTCTGTGTAGTTAGAAACTACATCCTGTCCTGGACAAAATTTACAACCGAATGCCTCACATTGCGATTGTGATTGAAAAATTTATTTATTTCCAAAAATCTCCATCAGAATTAGTTGAAAAGAAACTTTCGGATGATGATGACGAGAAGAAGACGATGAGGAAGAAATCAATTCTTTCATTACTGCGAGAGAAGCCATTGTAAATATATTTAAAGTTTATTTAATGTTTATTTATTTTCCACAAAAATTTTCACAGCACATGAAATTATCAGAATAAAAATCACAATGACGTCTAAAGCTAAATGTCAATTCCACTTTACTTTGGTATGTGTGCAAGTGCGTGTTTCATGTACGTGTAGATCCCTCTTCAAATAGGGATTTTAAGGATTTGATCCCTGTCAAAGAAAAATCGATTTTTCGGTTTAAAGGAACGTAAAATCTGCCGAGGGATCAAGATCTCCACACAGAAATCGATTCCTGAGTGCAAAAGGAAATCGACATAAGTTTGTTAGTTATCGTTCTGTCTTCCTTATGTCGATTTCCTTTTACACTAGGGATTTTAGGGATTGCGATCCCTTGTCAAATTTTGACTTTTACCACAGATTTTACGTTCCTTCACACCAAAAAACACGATTTTTTTTTGACAGAGATCAAATCCTTAGAATCCGTATTTGGAGAGGGATTTACATGTATACGAAATACCCACACTAAAAAGACAAAATTTGACAAGGGATCGCAATCCCTAAAATCCCTAGTGTAAAAGGAAATCGACATTAGTATGATCAATTTCCCAATTTGTGTTTGCTCAGTGAAGTACGCTTAACTTAGAAGAGTAAAGAGTGCGGAGAGACTAGTCCCTTTCAGGCGCGGATACAGGGGGAGGGCAATGGGTGCAATTGCCCCCCTCTGGACAATTCCGGCAATTCTTCGTTTCACAATTATAAAGTAAATTTTTTTCCATCCTAGCCTTAACCTATAACAACCAACACGCAAACGCTAACGCATCACTTTTCACTTTTCATGTTATTTATGTAGGTACCTTTATTTTCAATGAATTTTCCTAATATCAAAAAGATGATGATTTTGCTTAAGAAAAATCTAATTTTATATGATCTAAGATAGGAAAAACGCTTTATTAAAAAATATCTCTTGAGCCGTGCATCGTAGATATTAAAACAAAATGGTATTTATTTTTGAAAGTACAGTAGAATCTCGAAAAGATGAACAGATATAAAACAGGCCCCGTTCATCTTTTCGAATTGTTCATCTTTCCAAGCATCGAGAGTTAGTTTAAAAAAAACATATAACTGTACATAAAAACATTGCATCTAACAAAATAACAATTCTCTTACATATTAAAAAAAAAAAAAAACATAAAACATATAACAAAAATCCATCACTCGCGTTAAATGAATTTTTTTTCTTGAAAATAGCGTGCAATTTTTTGGCCTTGGTTTTCATCATGATCCTCGTAGCTTTAGGAACCATTTACACAACACCGCTTCCATTTCCGGCATTTCTGATTTATGCAATGTTTTGGGTTTTTCCGCCCCAGAAATTGATGTCTTACAAACTCTCGAAGTGATTGCCTTATGTTTTTTTTATAATAAACAATCGTGGATATAGCGATTCCATATTTTGTTGCAATGCTGAAGAATTTATACAAGCTACGAGTATGAGTAAACCACGCCCAAAAGAACAGTTACCAAAATTTAATACAGTTACTAAAAAATGTAACCACGAAATAAAGGGGATGAAGTAGAAAAGAATCGTATAAGAAATAAAGCGTTCATCTTTTCGAGTACCCAGATTTCAACCAGTTCATCTTTTGGAACACTGCAATGGTAAGAAAAAAAGCGTTCATCTTTCCGAATTGTTCATGTTTTAGAACCGTTCATGTTTTCGAGATTCTACTGTATTAAATGATATGCGTAATAGAAAAATTCTTGTATCTATCGTTCTAGATGTAATCCAAAAAGGCCCCAATATCTCAAAATTATTGGCTCTGCCATTTTGATACTTCTAGCACTTTCTCGTCCACCTTTTTATCATTTTTGTTGGTTGGTACACATAATGTATCCACTCATATTAACGCAAGTTTACATTGTTTATAGGGAGATCACCGACCAGGTCCGTCAAAAAAGCGCGATTCAAATAACAGAAGCATTGACTCATTTTTTCAACCGATCAATAAGAGACCAGTTTTATCTTTTACTGAAACTTCTGATTCTAAAGTGGATAAAAGTAATAATGTTGATCCTGTTGCGCTCAATCTTCTCACTGTTCTCCTAAATGCACAAAGAGAAGTGAGAGCTCAATTAGTGCGAGAGTTGTACCTGTTTTTCCCTCGGTTTCTGAGTCTACGTCTTGTTATCAGTCCGATGCCCCCTATGATATTGGAAATTTTTTGAATAAATAAATTGATGACTTCACGAAACATCAGCTTCTATCAAATCCTTGGCATCCAAAAGAGGACTACAAGTTTCCATTCTCTTCGCACTTGCTCAAAGGTAACAGGTAAGGTGGTCAAAAGGTATTTTAGCCAGAAATATCTCAGCAAATATTCTTGGCTTGTGTTTTCACCTTCAAAACAGGGTTTGTTTTTTAAATACCGCCCTTTCTTTGTCACTGGAAGTGTTGGAGGTGGTCAAAAAACCGTGCCTTTACAAAGCCTTGTAAAAAAACCCTGAATAAACTTTAAAGTCATTTCTGGACAAAAGGGAGATTTGGAAAATCATGCTAATAACATTTACCACAAGTGATCTGTTGAGGACGGAACTGAGTTTCTTCACACTTATAATAACCCAAACCTGGAAATAGTCAACCGTGTACACCAACAGCGTCTTAAAAAGGTAGAAGAAAACAGGAAACGCCTTAGTCCCATAGTAGAAACCATCATCTTCCTTGGACGGCAAAATTTAGCATTTCGTGGTCATAGAGATGATGGAGCTATACTTAGAAACACAGTTGATTCAAACCAATCTGACGTGACCGTGAAGAAAGGAAATTTTAGGGAACTTGTAAGGCTTCGAGTATATGCTGGAGACAAAAAAATTAGAACAACATTTGCAGTCAGCTTCTTCTAATGCTACATACATAAGAAAAACAACACAAAACTCACTTATTTCATGCTGTGGGAATGAGGTTTTCGATCAAATTTTGAGTAACGTTCGGGCCTCACGTTACTATTCCATACTTTTCGATGAGACAACGGATGTATCTCATCTTTCCCAGCTGAGTGTAATAGTTATAGCATCAACCACAACCCCTCATATAAATATTATATAAGTGAAGTGGAGAGATAAATAATTTCCAATAATTTCCAATGCACATTGCATATTTTGCCTCATAATTCCTTAGAAATAAAGAACTTTGCATATTTTGTGTCACAATAATATTTATCGCTCCACATAAGCTTACAAATAACTGCAAGGTATGCACTCTGCATATCTTGTGGAAATAATTTTAATTTCAATTAGCCAGTTCTCGATTTAGTCTTGTCACGGGTAGTTCGATTCCTTTGTTTTAATAAAGATTCATAATTAAAAATTGTGTACCTTTTATTTTTTTTAATTTTTCATGCACATTTATTTTCGTTTCTTGTAATCTTACGATACGTTCATGAAGGTCATATTCGTCAGGATTTTGTAACTTTCGTAGATGTATTTGAGGAACTGACGTGTTCCAGAACTGACGGAGAATACGAGTCAGATGAGGAAAACTGGAGAGAAACCGGAAAAATTTTATCTGCCGAAGAGAAGTTGGAGGGAAGTTCTACATCAAATGACTTGTCCTTAACTGGCAAAGTTATAGGGCAAATTATCTTGTTCCAGCTAAAAAAGGAGCTCAAACTTCCTCTTGAATCATGTGTGGGAATAGGGACAGATGGGTGTGCTGTTATGCTTTCAGAAGTTCGAGGTGCTGTGACGGTGATTCAAAAGGAAGCGAAAAATGCTGTGAAGACTAAATGCTACAGTCACAAGCTTAACAACTCTATTTCTCGAAGTTCGAAAGTACCTGCCATTCGAGATGCTGTGACAATCATGAAAGAGGTAATAATGTTCTTCAAATCGCACCCAAAGCGAAAAACTGTCCTCATGAGCACCTTGGGGTGTGCACTCACATCACTTTGTGAGACTAGGTGGGTAGACCGGCAGGAAGGTGTACTCCAGTTTTACTTAGACCTAGCCAGCAGCGCTATGCTGGTGAAAGAAACAATTTCCGTTATTTCAAGTCACCGGTAAAACAAAGATACTAATTTCAAAAATATCTGGCAGAGAGCAAAAAATTTAGGTGATCAATTGAATGTTGAGTGGAAGATTCCTCGTATCCCACGTCATGGTGGACGCCAAATTTACCGAGCCAATTTTGACACAAATTCAGCTGAAGAATACTACAGAATTTCTTTATATGCACCTGTACTCAACTTTGTCCTAACTGATTTGCGTGAAAAGTTTCAACCTGAAACATTAGATGTGTTTAAGCTCACGATTTTCATTCCGGAAAATATAATCAAATATAATACTGATGAGTTTGATACCACCGTTTGGTCCCTATTGGATCGCTTTGGAAAACTCCTAAACTTAAATATAGATGTTGCCCTTTTTTTACTTAAAGATGAACTGGTGATGTGGAGCGAAAAACGGGTAAGAGAAAATGAGCAGAAGAACAAGCTTCCTGACACTGCCCTGGATTTAATTGATAAATGCAATAAGGATGTGTTTTGTATTATACATAGTTTCCTTCTTATTCTTGCAACGCTTCCAGTTACAAATTCTTCGGCAGAAATGTCTTTTTCTTCGTTGCGGCGCGGCGCCTTAAAACATATTTAAGATCAACAATGGCTGAAAACCGCCTTCGCGGTGTGGCACTCATAAACATCCATAGGCAAATGCCGATCGATGTTGAGGGTTTTCTAGGTTTTCAAAAACCGGCCAAACAAAAAGATTAAGTATTTAAGAACTATGTATATATGTACAACACTATCATTCCTTCATTTAAATTAATTAATTAATTTATTTTTTTTAATACGTACGAGTTCCTATTTAATACTTTAAGACATGCATACAGAGCATTATTGAAAGAGGCTAAAGTAATGTAAACGAAGATGTTTGATTTACTATTTTATAGTTATTTATACACGAACTATATTATGTACCTGCACATGCTTTTCTTAATTCAATTAAATAATTTGTTATTTTTATATTCGATTGTGTTTATACCTTTTAAATATTTTAAGACAGAAATTCAGAGAATCATTAAAAAAGCGTAAGTATTCGATGGACCATTTTTTTTTTAAGTTAAGCAAAATATCAGGAAAATTGCCCCCCCCCTGAACGAAATCCTGGATCCGCGCCTGGTCCCTTTCACGTGAACTTGAAAGGCAACTTGTATTAGAGCTACGTATGTATGTATATCCCAGACAAATTCGAGAATATAAATTTGTGAATTGTTTCAGAATAGTAAATTTCTTCATTTTGATGCATCAATTGTGATTACGTGCATTGGGAAGCGAACAAAAATCAAACATACTTGGAGTACAACGACAATTGGAAAACGGTTCTTGCAAAAGCAAAATGGTGACAATTAATGATTAGGTACATAGCAGCTCAAGATAGAAACCCGAATAGCACATTTACTTCTACACCTTGTAAATGCTGGTTAAAAGTAAATGGGAAAGCAGTACTACAAGGAACACGACAAGTAGGATCACCTTTCAAAGCACATAAAGTCAATTGCTCTAGTTCAAGAAGATGCTAATGTTACAGTTGTATGCAAGCCATTACTCCAAATTTACCATGAGTGATGGGGTCACCTGGACAAACGTCATATGAGAAGAATTATAGAATACGAGTTTGAGCAAAAAAGATACTGGAAGACACGCCGGTGAGACGAAATGGAGGCAGATTAATAAGTAGTCTTATTTGGAAGTAAGATAATAGCGTTCTACAAGATAGCTTTGCGATGGGGTTGAAGAGGCTTCAGTGCTTGGAGAAAAATGTTCTTTCTGATGCTTTGCTTTTGGAAGCAGTCAATAGTTAAATAAAGAATCTGTTAGACAAAAACTATGCGAGAAGGCTTAGTTAGTCAGAACTAGCAGAGAAAACAAAAGAGTCTGGTATTTGCCCACGTTCTTGGTAAAGAATCAGAACAATCCAGGAAAAGTACGTATGGTATGGGACACAGCGGCATCAATACAAGAAGTTTCAGTCAAAGATATGCTTTTAAAAGGACCAGACAAATTAAGGACTAATGGATGTATAGGATTGCTATATAGCTGGAGACCTACTAGAAATGTTCAGATGTAAGTAGAAGTTTGTGAAGCAGATCAATGTTTCCAGACTTTTATGATGCGATGGAATATCAACTTTGGAGCCAGATGTTTATAAAATGAAGGTGTTGACCTTTGGTGCAACGTGGTTCTCCATGTATTGCCTTATACGTCAAAAACCGAAATTTTACAGAGGCTATTATTTACCGACATTATGTGGACAACTATGTATCTCCAAAAATGGATTAACTTACTTCCATAATTTTCATGAATGGAATAAAACCAATCCACTCCACGCAGAACGATTTTGTATTTTGGGTTCTGTCTTATTGGATTTTGCTTTTCGGATAGCTAAGCTATGAATAAATTGAAATGAACGATTTTCATCTCTATAGAGTTGCCACGGTGAGCACCTGGCCCACAAGCTAGGAACTTAAACAATATACTTAAACGCGCTTACCAGTTCATAAATACTTCCTGTTTCCGTGACCTTTTTTAAGCCCACTTAAGGATATATTTTAGCACAAAAAAGGGTCACGAAAACAGGAAACATATTGAAAAACATAAGCAATCGTTTTTAATAATTAATTTTATGAGAAAATTTACTGTCACAAATTTTCTCATTCCGATTTCAAACGTTGTAGATACAACAGCTTCTGTAAAATTATAAATAAAAATATATCCTATTTTATTAAACAACAAGATTCTAATAGGTTATGGGCGAATCAAAAGAATCAGTTTGTGGAATTCCGCAATTCAATGGAAGCGGATTCGATGATTGGCAGTTTGTTATGGGCGCCTGAAAAAGCCATCTGTAATGGAAAAAAAAAAGAGAAAAGGTTAAAATCAAAATAAAATAGAAAAAAAAAAAAAACTTACCAAGCGAGGATAAAAACTTCGATGAAGCTGATGATGGTTGAATCGGAAATGAAAAATTGAAAATGAATACTTATTGAGGATGGTTACAAGAGACCACATATTAAAGATTAAGGGAATCATCGATCGTAAACTCTTCGACTGAGTTTCAACCATGTAAGCTCAGAAGATGACAAGTTGAGTTTAATCAAAATAGTCAACCCATTGATCACGATACGATGGAGAGAATTTGAAACCCACCTCTTATGGTGAAACCTCGTACTAGGCAAAATGGTCTCCACAACAAATAATTATACTTACCTCTCTCATTTATTTATCCACAAATCTCCAATTCTTTTGTTTGAAGAGCTGGGCTTTTATCCTATAGCCATAGAGTACCCTGTAGAGAAAACCGGTACTAGATTCGCGGTCCGGATCAACGCCCTCTATTAATCAATAGAGATAAAATCGTTCTGACGTTTCTGTCAAAAGGGTTTGGGAAAATGCCATCTACTGAAAAGTCTAAACGAAAGGGGGGAGAGAATTAGGGATAACCAATACATTGACCGTCCAAGAAAAGAGCAACGCTGATTGGGTCATACGGGAGATCGGATGATGTAAATCAGGTAGGGAGAGATTTCAAGAATGAAAAAAAAAGTGGGGTGTTCATCGAACCACCAAGATCTATATGTCAGTTACCATCGTGTGACATAGAATTGTGGGCCACTGCAGTAGAAAGAAATTAGCTCCGTCAGTTCGTTAACTAAAAGGCTGAACCTACTAAAGTTATATTTAAAAAGTTAAGTAATAAACCACAAGTACGTTAAGTAAAATATTGAACAGCATAATTTGCAAAAAAAAAAAAAAATAAATGAAAAAAAAAATAAGTTCACCTTTGCGTTAATTTTACCCTTTTGTTTGTGCATGATAAAGATAGTGCGAAATCTACTTACGTGTCGGCCAACCTAGAAACCGGAAAGAAGTTATCTATATCCATAATAATTACAACGAAAATAGGGTAAGTTTCTCACAGAAAGTGTTTTATTGAATATTAGTGCTAAAGGTGGGAAAATTTACATAGGTTACACTGCGATTTCTGGCGGATTTCTGGCGGTCCTGGGTGGCTAGTGAAGACCTGGGCCGTCATTTTCCTTTTTTTTGGTGGAGACTAAACCTTCGACAGGATACGCCTCCTCTGGCCGGTTGGTTTTTGAGACATTTAAGCCGAACCGTAGTTAAGCGAGAACTGGGACCGTGTTCGATTCGAGACAGAAACACTCAGCCGCATAAACACTCCCTTGGGCGCTCCGCAATCCAGAATACGTTTTGAAGTTCGATTGATGTCCCAGCCGCTGCATGGTCCCCAGCAAAAACAAGACAAAAAAAAAAACTGTCAGTATCGCAGTGAGTCCAATTGAATGAAAAACGATTGACAGCTCCAGTCAATACAAGGTGAACCTAGGTATATTTGGTACGAGAACTATAAAAAAAAAACAAGAAGAGAGCGCTAAAATACGTCCGCCACTTTTCGGCTAAAGAATTTCCGAATTTAGGGACGTTTTTTTAATTGTGAACTCATACTCACCTCTACGAGTTGGTCATATTTTTTTGTTTGGGGTTAAAAAGGCGGTGAAGTTGTTTTTATTTGTTTATTTGATTTTGATTTATGCTGTTGATTAAATTACTTTTTATAATAATATATTACTTTTAATAATTCTTCTTAATCTCGCCACGATTTCTGTCTGTAAGTGATAAGGATAGGTTTCTAGCGTTGTCCGTTCGTTTCATTTTTGGGTTGTTCCTTAAGCCACCTCCAGAGAGCTCTATAGGGGTAGGTCCCAGTAGTCTGAAAGGAAAAGGTACTAAAAATGGTAATTTTGACCCTGGTTTCGGGGTATTTTTCAAGACCAGAAGGAAACGTATCTGAGTCACATTTTAGTGGTGATTTTGATCTATTTTTGTGTTTGCATATTTGATTAGGTACATATTTTCTAGTATTATGTATATATTGAAAGTAAATTTGATAGTTTAAAATTCAAGTCCGTAAATAAAGCTTTTTACTGCCTGTTTTGTATGAAACTTTGATGTTTATTTGATTTCGTGTAGAAATCGCTATGTTTTGAAGAGACAATTTTCAGGGGTGCGGAAGGTAACCAGTGAAGATGATATGACCGGAAACTGGACATCGGCATCATTGGGGAGGTTCAAACAAGGCCGCCGAACTTCCAGGTTGGGTGGGATTAGGCCACACTGTAGTAACACCAACAGTGCCCTTGAAGTGAGGAGAGTCCGTCCGCTGTCTTTTTAGTTTGCTTCCTTTGGCCTGATTAATGTTTTGCTTGCAGGTGAGGTTAGGTTTCGGGGGCAAGACCCCCCCCATTTCGGCGAGCTAATGCCGCGCAACGCAAGCAGGCCACGCTCCCGGAACTTGACAATCCGATCCTTTTTCTGACCGCTTCCTTTTCCATTTTCCTATCCTGTCCTTTTTCCTACCCATCCATAATACCAACGATCCTTCACTTCCTCTTGCCGCGCAACAAATGGCGCCCAACGTCTGAGCTTTTTAGCGAAGATTTTCGTAGTTTTGGTTTTTGTGAAAGTCCCCAACCAAACTTGCTATGGATTTTTAAGAATCGTAAGTCATCACCAAGAAGGTCTTAGACGCACTTAGGTGATTTGCGACGATTTCTTGGAAATTCATAGCGACTGCGGTTAAGTTATGTTTTAGGCGTTTTATGTGATGGTATAGCCAGGTTTTCAGGGTTCGTAAGTCTGCGCCTGGAAAGTTTTGGACATACTAGACGTATCGCGACGAATTCTTGGGACCTTGCCGTAGCAACAGATAACGTCTTTTGTCTTGTCTCTCCTTAAATTTTCCAATCCTATTTTTTTTACTTTTCTTTCTCAAATTTCAATTTATTTCCTCACTAGTCTTGTCTTATAAGTTTCAATTTGGACGCAGTGACCGTGTTTAGCGAGTAGTCAAGCATCGATGCACCGTCCAACTTATTAGTTTTTTGAGTTTTTTCTACTCATTCTGTGTTTCGTTTTCCTCATGGTTTCAGGTCTTTTAGCAAAGTCCTGAGGACTGACTAGAATCGCGGGAACGATGAGGAAAACCACACTTAGTTTCGTCATTTTTCTACTTTATGTCATTCCTTTTCTACCTCTTCACTTCAAGGGAATTAATTCTTCGTTCGTCTGCTGTCTCATTGTTGAAAGATGCCATTAGTACGGTCATAACATGTTGTCAAGAAACCACCGAAGTCGTTACCTGAAGCACCCCGTATGCTTATGAGAAATCTAAAACACAAAATAAAGCAAAGCTCCTTGTTTATCAAAGAACACATAGAAATTCTTCGAAATACTTTTTTTTATGAAAAAAAAAGAGATTTTTCGATATATATTTGTCTAAGTCAAACATTAAGACTTTTCAGAAAAGAAAAATCAATATTGTTTAGTACTTAGTATTTGATTATTGTTTATAACCTATTTAAAAGTTCTCGTTTATTTTCGTTAATTTACATATCCGTTGGTCAAAGTCATAAATTACTTATTTAAACCTTTTCGTGCGTTTTTCCAAACGAGTTAAGAAAATTACTCAGTTTCGAGAGTAAGTTAAATATACGTTTTTGTTATTAGTTTAGATAAAGATTTGGTTAGAAAACGTTACCTAATTAGTTGTCAGCCAATTTCTTTTAAAATTGATTTTATTGTCATTTATTTTTTTTCGTTTTTCAATCATTAGGTGCGTTTTATTATCCACAAATCTATCTGGATCCGGATCGGGATCATCACTTGATAATAAAACGATACGGATCTTACTGACAGCAGTGTTATAAGCCCGTCTCTTTCTATCCTTAGGTTTGTAAATTTTAAATTATTTCTTGTCTTTTTTCTTTACACTGTAGTTTACACTACCTTATCATAAAAGCCATCTACTCGCCAGTGTAATAACTAATTTTTGGATCTTTGAAATAGATCCCGATAGAAAACAGGATCCCAAATTGTTTTTGTAATACATGTAAAAACTTAATCCAGATCCGGATCCAGATAGATTTGTGAATAATAAAACGCACCTATTATTAGTTACCAACTAAAAATGTATTCTACGAGTAAAGACGAAGATAATCGTCTAAATAGGATTATTAGAGACTCCGAAATAGATGAAAATGTGCGTTTGACTAGATCAGCCAGTCAGGGTTTAGATGTTAGCGAGCGACGTAGAGTAATGTATTCTCCGCTCATTACTGATAGGCACATCCGATCAACTTCCAATTTACCAGCTAGTTCCGGACTACTAATGGACAACGAACAAGCTTATAGTAATATTGAGTCGGTTTCTACCCCTTCGTTTAGCAACCTTAGTGGTATAGGAGCAGAAAGTTTACCTCCTCACCGTAGAAGTTTGGGGGCTCATAACGAAACTATTATACCCAATATAGGTAGATTACCCATGGGTAGCACAAAGCCAGTTAATGGTGGGGGTTCTAGGGACATTCTAGAGAGCTTGTCTCATAGGCCATCCTCAAACAAAAGACCAGAAAAGAAGACCGTTTCTGAAGACCTAAAAGCGTACATTAACTTGGCGATTGTAGATGCCGTTTCTACGTGTAAAAACTCGATACAAAATGAAGTCACTAACTCTCTGAAAGATGAGATCCAGCGTCAGCTTGGAGGATTCCTTAGAGATTTAGACTTAGGGCGACCGACGACAAACCCCGATCCAATACAGAGACCTTCAGCTCCTTCATATGAATTTCCACCACAAGTTCCACCAACAACGCGAGTTCCTCTGTCTGATCCCAGCCGAAGTGCGTTCGTTCCACAGGGACAGCAGCGTAGACGACTGCAACAGCCGTTCAGGCAAAGTCAGGAAAGCTTATACCAAGCGAATGGTCCCCGCGATACTCACCCGGGTCGGGTAAGAAATCTATCGCGTCCACAGGCACAGTATGCTTACCAACAACCTTTGACGCCACAATTACTGACCCCCAGTTTTAAGGCCCCGATTAAGATCGACAAGTGGGGACTTAAGTTTGAAGGCCAACCGGCGACTCTAACGGTTGAAGATTTTATCTTCCGACTCGAGACCCTTCAGAGTCAGTACGATTGTCCTTGGACAGAAATATTGCGAGATTTCCACCTCTTACTTTCCGGAAACGCCTACGACTGGTTCTGGCAATTCCAGAGAAATAATTACAGGCCCGACTGGCATATGTTGAGAGATGCGCTGATGCGTCAATTTAAAAATCATCGATCAGATTACGACCTAATGCGAGATATCCTGGACCGAAGACAGGGTTTTTCAGAAAGTGCCGATGACTTTTTAGCGGCAATCAACAAAACTAAGTCTCAGTTGAGAATACCTATTCCGGAAGTGGAGTTAGTAAAGATCCTCAAAAAGAATTTGAACGAGCGGTTCATGAGTCTTGTATACCCTATGCCAATCTTTTCGTTAGACCAGCTGAGGAATGCCTGTAAGGATGTGGAAGCAGCATTTCCAAGGCGGGAGCGAGAGTATTCAAAAGCTCAACGGCCAACGGGAAAATATATGGCCAACGAGCTAGAGTTCCAAGACCAATTCGAAACTTATTCTGACGAACAACTAGCTGCGTTCCAATTTGGTGGAGCGCGCCCTAAAATTCCTATTCGGAAATATACGGATCCTACTAACTTGATGTGCTGGAACTGCAAAAAGCAGGGCCATACATACTTTGAGTGTGAGTCCGATGTTCTAAATTTGTTCTGCTACAAGTGTGGCCTTGAAGGAGTTAAGACTCCGCACTGTAAACGATGTAACACGGGAAACCGATCGTCGAACGCGAAGATCTTGGGGGATTCGCGTTCCACTCAAACCCAGAATCCCCAGTAATTATTAAATCCGAAGTCTTTACTCAAACAGAGATGTTTAACAGCCCTCTTACTGAAGAGGGCCCAGGAAAAATTAAACTTTTAAAAAGAAAGGTAACTCCAAAACCCAATGCTGAGAAAATCAGTGAACCAAAGTATTACATTAAACCACTGCATGTTAGGATCGAAGAATACTATCAGGCTAGAGACAGAATCTTCAACAACCATAGCCATTCAACGTCAAAGAAAGTTCAAAAAGCTAGGGAGAGATTCAGAATTAGAAAGGACCTTAAAAAACGTATTGCTTCCACGGTAGTTGATATGTCCTCAGACCCTAGACCATACGCGCAAATAAAAATAGAAAATAAGGAAGTTCTAGGATTACTAGATAGTGGTGCGAGTGTCAGCATATTGGGAAAAAACTGTATGAAACTGGTGGAAGAACTGAAATTACCGATTACAACTTTTCACTCGGGGGTTAAAACGGCTGATGGAAAGAGCCAATCGATCGTAGGTAAAGTTCAAACAAAAGTTATTTACAAAGACCGAGCAGAAAGTTTCACATTTTACCTCGTTCCGAACTTAGACCAGGAAATTTACCTCGGAGTAGACTTTTGGAAATTATTTCAACTAGCTCCAAACCTCATAAGTGCCATTTCGTTAGCGGACGAAGTAGATCCCTCGAACGCCCACCAGTTGACCGCTACTCAACAGGCCAGACTGGATGCAGTCAGGCGGAAATTTCTTAGTTTCGACCGGGATGGTCTTGGAAAGACGACGCTCATGGAGCATGTTATCGATACGGGAGACGCGCTCCCTGTGAAACAGCGTCACTACCCTGTTTCCCCAGCGGTGCAAGCCATTTTGTATGAAGAGCTTGATCGAATGTTGAGCCTCGGCATAATAGAGGAGAGTGAAAGCCCATGGTGTTCACCAGTCGTTCTCTTGCGAAAACCCGGCAAAAATCGACTTTGTCTGGATTCTCGCAAGGTGAACGCACTGACGAAGAAAAATGCTAATCCTCTCCCTCATATTGACGGGCTCCTCAGCCGACTGCCAGACACATACTTCATCAGTAGTATTGATCTCAAAGAAGCATTCTGGCAGATACCGCTGGAGAGGCAGAGTAGGGAAAAGACTGCCTTTGCGGTACCGGGAAGACCCTTGTACCAATTTACTGTCATGCCCTTCGGGTTGTGCAATGCGGCCCAAAGGTTATGCCAGTTAATGGACAAGGTGATTCCTGCACGACTTAGGGATCGTGTCTTCGTGTATCTGGACGACTTGCTCATCATGGCGCCGGATTTCGAGACGCATATCGCCCTGATAAGTGAAGTAGCCGACTGCTTACGCAGAGCTAATCTCACCATCAACATGAAGAAGTCAAAATTTTGCTTCAAAGAGCTGAAGTATTTGGGCTTCATAGTTGGTGGTGGGAAGCTTAAAACCGATCCTGCCAAGGTGGAGGCAATTGTGGACTTCCCAGTTCCCAAAACACCAAGGCAGGTTCGGAGGTTACTTGGCTTAGCAGGGTGGTATCGGAAGTTTATTAGGGATTTTTCCAGTCTGACTGCACCCCTGACAGATTTGCTAAAAAAGAGGAACGAAAAGTTTAACATGACGGAAGAGGCATTGGTGGCATTCGAGAGACTTAAGAAATCGTTAACTACAGCACCGGTTCTCACGCATCCTGATTTTAAGAAGAGATTCTTCATTCAATGCGATGCATCAGATGCTGGGATTGGAGCGGTACTTTTCCAAAAGAACGATGAAGAGGAAGAAGTTCCTTTGGCTTATTATTCCCAAAAATTCAACAAAAGCCAGAGAAACTACAGTGTAACCGAGAAGGAGTGCATGGCGGCGGTAATGGCGATTCAAAAATTCAGGCCGTATGTCGAGGGCATGGACTTCACAGTTATAACTGATCACTCTAGCCTTCGTTGGTTAATGAGTATGAAAGACCTCAGTGGCAAACTAGCCCGTTGGAGTTTGCTGCTGCAGTCTTATGCCTTCGACATACAGCACCGAAAGGGAAGCTTGAATGTTGTTCCCGACACTCTTTCTCGGGTGCATGTAGATTCTCTGGCCGTAGAAGAGGTGGCACCTTTAATAGATTTGGGATCAGCTGAGTTTAAATCAGATGAATACACAAGTTTAATTCAAACGATCAAAGATCATAACGATGAGCTACCGGATCTCAAAGTTGAAGACGGTTATGTGTATAAACGCGCGTTTAGAAGTACCGGAGAAGAAGCGATGCAAGAGCATTCGTGGCTTCTTTGGGTTCCTTCGGGTTTAACGGAAGAAATTATTAAAAGGGCTCATGATCCGCCTCAAGTAGCCCACGGAGGTATTTCCAAAACTCTTTACCGAATCCGTCAAAATTTTCACTGGCCCAATATGACTGTTCAAGTTCGCGAATATGTGTCTAAATGTTCTTTGTGCAAACAGAGTAAGTCGACTAATCAAGTTTCTCGTCCTCCTATCGTTTCCTCATATTGTTCAGATCGCCCGTTCGAAAAACTGTATATTGATTTTTTGGGACCATATCCCCGGTCAAAATTAGGAAACGCGTATGTGTTCGTAGTGTTAGACCATATGTCCAAATTTGTTCTCTTGAAACCCTTGAAAAATGCGAACACTAAAAGTGTCATAAAGTTCTTGTACAATGAAGTATTCAACATGTTCGGTGTACCGCGTCTTATACATTCCGATAATGGAAAACAATTCCTGGCAAATGAATTCCAAAACCTTCTAAAAAAATACGGAATCAAACACATGAGGACGGCCAATTATGCACCCCAGTCAAACGCCTCAGAGAGAGTCAACCGTACGTTACTGGCGGCTATCCGAACATATATTAAAACCGATCAACGAGATTGGGATTGTTATCTCAGTGATATCGCTTGTGCCCTGCGAAGCTCAGTTCATAGCGCTACAGGAGTTTCTCCTTACTTTGCATTGTTTGGTATGAACATTATAATGCACGGTAGCAGCTATGATCTAGCACAAAAATTGAATGCGGTAGACGACAGCGAGATCTTAATCCTTCCTCGGCAAAATCGTTTGGAGTGTATAAGAAAAAAAATCCTCGAAAACATTGTAAAATCCAACGAAAGATCGGCAAAAACTTACAACACTCGCACAAGAAAAGTCAGATTCCTGCCCGGTCAGGAAGTCTATAGAAGAAATTTTATTTTGAGCGATTCATCTAAGAACTTATCCGCAAAACTATGTCCAAAATACGTTAAGTGTCGTATAAGTAAACAAATTGGTAGACACATGTACGAACTCGAGAATCTATCTGGCAAAACAATTGGTATATTTCATGCCAAAGATTTAAAACAGTAGTCGACTTGAGGTGCCGAAGATTCTCCAGTTAGAAAGCGATTTCTCACTAAAACACCAAATACAGTTCTTGGTAAACACCGATAGGACGTTTAAGTTAAGTCCCCAGAAAAAAAAAAACAAGATTGCTGTCCACCCACTAGTGAAGATAGTCCGAAGTACCAAAATTCACTTCGTTTTAACACCGCACTTAGTACCTGATTTATCTTCTTGGTAAAAGTTTTCAGCAGAACCCCATTAAAAGGAATAATAGTTGGTTACGTAGTTCTTTTTAAATATAGAGAAATATTTCACACACAAAAAAAAAAAAAAAAAACCTGATATATATGTAGGCACACATATGATTTCACCAAAAAAAAAAAAAGTTAAAATTTGTCTTCTATCTATCATCTCTTTGAAACAGCTTCCGTAATTCAGTCAAAAGAATAATTCAGTAATATTTCGTTTTGTTTATTGAACGTTTCTACGAGCACACAATATTCCTTAAATTTAACTTATTATTTAGCTTGGATTAATGCAATCACTTTAATAACTTAATTTAATCTTTATTTGTGTTCAGATTAGTTAGCGAAAATAGTTATGCTAATCAAGGATTTGGTATCCAATTTATTCTTCCTAGCTTTAGTAATAAACGCGGGATGACTAATCTTATATAAAACTAGGTACCGAAAACACGGGCCGAATTCCTAAAAGCACAATTTGCCAAGCAAAACACTAGCAAAGTAAAACTAAAAACACCGACTATGCAATGCACGAGAATGGGAAAACATACTGTTAGCCTCTGTACAAATACATCGGCAGAGGCGCAAGAAAATGAAAACGACTGCATTCCAAAATTGTTCGCTTAATACAATTGGCGCAAAATATGCGTTTAGGAATTTGCCCGCGTTGTAAACACTAGCCAATCCGTGATTCAGTGGTTCAATTCGGTCATACTATCAAGTTTAGGCTTGTTCAATCCACTCTAATATCCAGTTAGGTCCGATATGTTCTTCAGAACCAGGTTTTGGTATGTGCACCAAATTATAATATAGCACTATAACTATCGACTCACCACTTAAAATCACCAAAAGGAAATAATTGTTTTCTTATGTCCGAGATGTGTCAGCTGTACCACCGGGGTCAATGACCCCAATTCGAATGAGCCGACGAATAACTGCACATCCGAATCAATGTCTTTTAAAAATCCGTAGTTCATGACGAGACCAATAAAATGGGTGGGTGTCCAAGTTTCCGATTTCCAGAAGCCGTAGTCTAGGTGGTGAAGGATTACTAATAAAGAAAAGGGATGAATAAGTAATTAGATTGATTAAGGAGTAAGAAGGAAAATGGGGTGGTTGAGCAATTCGTTACCGATGGTAGAAGTCCGGAGGAGAAAATTTACGGTAGACAGCGTATATGGTTAAGAGGAGAAGTTGTCCCTAGCTGCAAATATGTGTCTGAAAAGAAAAACACAAGAAAATAAATAAATGTATCCCTATAATGACCATACTTCATTTTAATTACTTAGTAGATAATATTTCTAACGCGAATGGCGGCAAGGGACGCGTTCGTACGGAAAACCAAATGTATGCCCGGCCTCGATAGCGTGGGTAGCTCACCACGATGGGACTTATGTAGGCGACCTTCTTTTTTCGTCCGTGAAGTTGGAATTAATCCTTCAGGAACGAAAATTTTGTTATGGGCGCCTGAAAAAGCCATCTGTAATGGAAAAAAAAAAGAGAAAAGGTTAAAATCAAAATAAAATAGAAAAAAAAAAAAACTTACCAAGCGAGGATAAAAACTTCGATGAAGCTGATGATGGTTGAATCGGAAATGAAAAATTGAAAATGAATACTTATTGAGGATGGTTACAAGAGACCACATATTAAAGATTAAGGGAATCATCGATCGTAAACTCTTCGACTGAGTTTCAACCATGTAAGCTCAGAAGATGACAAGTTGAGTTTAATCAAAATAGTCAACCCATTGATCACGATACGATGGAGAGAATTTGAAACCCACCTCTTATGGTGAAACCTCGTACTAGGCAAAATGGTCTCCACAACAAATAATTATACTTACCTCTCTCATTTATTTATCCACAAATCTCCAATTCTTTTGTTTGAAGAGCTGGGCTTTTATCCTATAGCCATAGAGTACCCTGTAGAGAAAACCGGTACTAGATTCGCGGTCCGGATCAACGCCCTCTATTAATCAATAGAGATAAAATCGTTCTGACGTTTCTGTCAAAAGGGTTTGGGAAAATGCCATCTACTGAAAAGTCTAAACGAAAGGGGGGAGAGAATTAGGGATAACCAATACATTGACCGTCCAAGAAAAGAGCAACGCTGATTGGGTCATACGGGAGATCGGATGATGTAAATCAGGTAGGGAGAGATTTCAAGAATTAAAAAAAAAGTGGGGTGTTCATCGAACCACCAAGATCTATATGTCAGTTACCATCGTGTGACATAGAATTGTGGGCCACTGCAGTAGAAAGAAATTAGCTCCGTCAGTTCGTTAACTAAAAGGCTGAACCTACTAAAGTTATATTTAAAAAGTTAAATAATAAACCACAAGTACGTTAAGTAAAATATTGAACAGCATAATTTGCAAAAAAAAAAAAAAATAAATGAAAAAAAAAATAAGTTCACCTTTGCGTTAATTTTACCCTTTTGTTTGTGCATGATAAAGATAGTGCGAAATCTACTTACGTGTCGGCCAACCTAGAAACCGGAAAGAAGTTATCTATATCCATAATAATTACAACGAAAATAGGGTAAGAAAGTGTTTTATTGAATATTAGTGCTAAAGGTGGGAAAATTTACATAGGTTACACTGCGATTTCTGGCGGATTTCTGGCGGTCCTGGGTGGCTAGTGAAGACCTGGGCCGTCATTTTCCTTTTTTTTGGTGGAGACTAAACCTTCGACAGGATACGCCTCCTCTGGCCGGTTGGTTTTTGAGACATTTAAGCCGAACCGTAGTTAAGCGAGAACTGGGACCGTGTTCGATTCGAGACAGAAACACTCAGCCGCATAAACACTCCCTTGGGCGCTCCGCAATCCAGAATACGTTTTGAAGTTCGATTGATGTCCCAGCCGCTGCATGGTCCCCAGCAAAAACAAGACGAAAAAAAAACTGTCAGTATCGCAGTGAGTCCAATTGAATGAAAAACGATTGACAGCTCCAGTCAATACAAGGTGAACCTAGGTATATTTGGTACGAGAACTATAAAAAAAAAACAAGAAGAGAGCGCTAAAATACGTCCGCCACTTTTCGGCTAAAGAATTTCCGAATTTAGGGACGTTTTTTTAATTGTGAACTCATACTCACCTCTACGAGTTGGTCATATTTTTTTGTTTGGGGTTAAAAAGGCGGTGAAGTTGTTTATTTGATTTTGATTTATGCTGTTGATTAAATTACTTTTTATAATAATATATTACTTTTAATAATTCTTCTTAATCTCGCCACGATTTCTGTCTGTAAGTGATAAGGATAGGTTTCTAGCGTTGTCCGTTCGTTTCATTTTTGGGTTGTTCCTTAAGCCACCTCCAGAGAGCTCTATAGGGGTAGGTCCCAGTAGTCTGAAAGGAAAAGGTACTAAAAATGGTAATTTTGACCCTGGTTTCGGGGTATTTTTCAAGACCAGAAGGAAACGTATCTGAGTCACATTTTAGTGGTGATTTTGATCTATTTTTGTGTTTGCATATTTGATTAGGTACATATTTTCTAGTATTATGTATATATTGAAAGTAAATTTGATAGTTTAAAATTCAAGTCCGTAAATAAAGCTTTTTACTGCCTGTTTTGTATGAAACTTTGATGTTTATTTGATTTCGTGTAGAAATCGCTATGTTTTGAAGAGACAATTTTCAGGGGTGCGGAAGGTAACCAGTGAAGATGATATGACCGGAAACTGGACATCGGCATCATTGGGGAGGTTCAAACAAGGCCGCCGAACTTCCAGGTTGGGTGGGATTAGGCCACACTGTAGTAACACCAACAGTGCCCTTGAAGTGAGGAGAGTCCGTCCGCTGTCTTTTTAGTTTGCTTCCTTTGGCCTGATTAATGTTTTGCTTGCAGGTGAGGTTAGGTTTCGGGGGCAAGATCCCCCCCATTTCGGCGAGCTAATGCCGCGCAACGCAAGCAGGCCACGCTCCCGGAACTTGACAATCCGATCCTTTTTCTGACCGCTTCCTTTTCCATTTTCCTATCCTGTCCTTTTTCCTACCCATCCATAATACCAACGATCCTTCACTTCCTCTTGCCGCGCAACAAGTTCAGAGTTCGAACACATCTGGACTCGCTTAATCTGGCGGATGTTTTAACAAATATCGTTGAGGCTAATAATGCAGGATATGATGAATTTTCCAGAAGAGATAAGAAAGCAAAGGATAAAATCGTAGCGTTTGTGCATAACGACTGCCTAAGTTACATCCGTGAAAAGAATACGGCTAAAGAGATGTGGGAAAGCCTTCAATCATCTTTTGCAAGAAAATCGGTGGTTAACCAACTTTTGATACGAAAGCAGCTAATGAAGCTTCGTATGAATAATGGTGATTCAGTAGCTAATCACATCGTGATTTTCGAAAACTTAGTAAGACAACTGAAGATGTCTGGAGCATCACTAGACGAAAGCGATTTGCTGGCACAATTCTTCCTAACACTCTGTGATAAGTTTGATCCGTTAGTAACTGCTTTACAAAACTTGACGGGTGGAGAACTAACGTTTGGCATTGTCAAAGATAGGCTACTTTTGGAAGAAGCAAAGTTAGAAGATAGGGAAGTGGAAGTTTTTCATGAAAAATCGGCGTTTGCTGGGAAGAAATACCCAAAGAAAACCTTTAAATTTCAAGGTAAATGCTTTAAGTGTAACAAGATGGGGCACTTAGCAAAAGACTGTCGAAAAACTGACGTTAGCCCGAATCAAAGATGCAACAAAAATACGAAAGGCATCTGTTTGATGTCAGATCGTAACCATTCAAGGGGAATGAAAGAGCTTGGTACAAAGATTAAGTTTAAATTAGACTCTGGAGCTAGTGATCACCTTTCAAAGGAAAACTGGTGTTTTTCTAAAGAAAATGCGTTGAGCGAGTCTGTACAAATCAATGTTGCTAAAAATAATCAATTTTTAGTTGCGAAAAGCTCAGGATCTATAAACGGAAAAACCAACAGGAATGTAGATGTAATTATAAAAGACGTGTTATATTTGCCAGAACTCAGAGACAACTTACTTTCTGTAAGAAAACTCACTAGTGTTGGAGTTGATGTGCAATTCTTCAAAAACAAAGCAAGAATTGTTAAAAATGGACTATTGATTGCAGAAGCTTACTTGCAGGGAAATTTATATGAAGTCGAATTTGAAATACAGGGTCATTCAGCTAATCTATGTAAAACAGAAGAAATTAAATTGTGGCATAAGCGCTTGGGTCATGTTGGGCAAGGAGCCTTAACAAAAATTGCAAGGGAAAACATGATAAAGGGACTCAAAATGACTACAGTGAATAACATTGGTTTTTGTGATGTTTGCATAGAAGGTAAACAATGTCGTGATCCGTTCAAAGGCGTTCGTGCAAGAGCAACAAGAGTTCTAGAAAGAGTACATTCCGATGTTTGCGGTCCCATTGATGAAGCTGCTTGGGATGGTTCGAGATACTTCGTGTCTTTCATTGATGACTTCACACATTTCGCAATAATATATGTGATAAAAAGAAAATCTGAAGTTTTTGAAGCGCTGAAGGAATATGAAGCTATGACAAGATCGATGTTTGGAAAATCCATTTCAAAACTCACTGAACACCAAGGACGAGAGTATTGTTCAAGAGAACAAAAGCTATGGTACAAAAAGTTTGGGATTCAAGTTGAAGAGACTATTGCTTACTCACCACAGCAAATAATGGAGTAGCTGAAAGGTTCAATAGAACACTAATCGAAAAAATAAGAACGATGCTACTAGAATCCAAAATGCCAAAACGAATGTGGGGTGAGGCGGCTCTAACTGGCACATACCTAATAAATAGAATACCTACTAAGTCTTTAGATTGTCCTAAGACTCCGGCTGAGATGTGGTATGGTACAAAACCTAATTTTGAAAAACTGCGTGTATTTGGTTGCAAAGCTTATGCGTGGATACCTAGTCAGCAAAGAAAGAAAATGGACTCAAAAAGCCGTAAGTCAGTTATGGTTGGCTATGTACCGAATGGATACAAACTTTGGAATATAGAAACTCAAAAGTTATTTACTGCAAGAGACGTTAAATTTGATGAAACTGATTTTCCATTCAAAAATCAAACCCCAAGTAAATACATACGTACAAAAGAAACTATTGTTATCAGAAACCACGAGCAAGAAGGGGTAGAGTCATATGAAATACTCGCCGGTTCTGATAATCACCAGGATGAAACTAAAGATGACTTCTGTGATGAAGATGACTTGTGTGATGAAGATCTGACAATTACTCAAGACAGCGATGTTACCATAACTGAAGATACAGTGATTGAAGACTTGGATGATGAACCTGATACTGTCAGCGATGGTGCAGCTGCGCTCCCTTCGCGAAATTACAACAGTGATCTTCAAGGTGAGGTAACTGTAAGGCGCAGCGAACGGGAGCGCCGACCTCCGAGTAAGTTTGATGATTATTATACCAGTTATAGAGCAACTTCTGCGGACGAATTTTTAACAGGTATTCCAAATTCTTTTGGTGAGATCAATTCCCGCTCGGACGCCGAAAAATGGTATAAGGCTATTGAGGACGAGCTCTCTTCAATGAAAGAAAATAAAGTTTGGCAAGTGATCAGAAAACCGAAGAATGCGAAGATTTTGAAACCGAAGTGGATATTTCAAATAAAAGAAAACGAGAACGGTGAGCCCACAAGATATAAAGCGAGACTGGTAGTAAAGGGATACTTACAAAAGGCTGGAATTGATTACGACGAAACCTACTCACCTGTTGCAAAATTAACAACAATAAGAATTGTACTAGCTGTTGGATTGTACAAAAACCTGATTTTCCACCAATTAGATGTAAAAATGGCATTTTTACATGGTGAATTGAAGGAAGAACTGTACATGGCTGTTCCAGAAGGGGTTTCCGAAGCAGAAGGAAATGTGTGTCGCTTGCTCAAATCCATCTACGGGTTGAAGCAAGCACCCCGATGTTGGAACAAAAAGTTTAATGACTTTCTCCTTCGATTGGGATTTAAAAGATCCAATCACGATTATTGTTTGTACACCAAGATGGGACAGGAAGAAGATGACATCATCATACTTATACTGTATGTTGATGATTTACTCATTGCTGGAAAATGCTTGCAGCAAATAGAGCAGTTAAAGGCAAATTTAAAAAAGACATTCAAGATGTCAGACTGCGGAAATTTGAAATACTTTCTGGGAATTAAGATTGACATTCATGAAAACAAAATAAATTTATCACAAGTATCCAGCATTGAAAAAGTTTTAAACAAGTTTAGAATGGAAGAATGCAATCCTAGTAGAACTCCAATGGAAAAAGGACTACAAATTCAACAGACAACAACAGAAAGTACACTTGACAAGCCCTACAGAGAACTACTTGGAAGCTTAATGTATATTATGATGTGCGTTAGACCAGATATATGTTTTCCAGTTGGATACATGGGAAGATACCAACAAAACCCATCAGAAATTCATTGGCAAGCTCTCAAACGAATTGTGAGATATTTAAAAGGAACTAAAAAGAAAAAACTTATTTTCGAAGCAAGTAGTCATAATCCTTTGATTGGGTATGCTGATGCTGACTGGGGAAGCGATGTAACTGACAGAAAATCAGTATCTGGATACACTTTTAAAGTTTATGGATGTACAGTGTCATGGTCTAGCAAAAAGCAAACTACTGTTGCAACTTCCTCAAGTGAAGCAGAGTATATGGCCCTAAGTGCTGCTACATCTGAAGCCATTTGGATCCGAGGTTTATTGCAAGATCTTAAGGAAATTGACACTGAACCTGCAATAATTTTCGAAGACAATAAAGGATGCATTGGAATGGCTACAAATTTAGAGAACAAACGGTCTAAACATATAGACATAAAACACCACTTTATTCGAGATCATATTCAAAATGGACTGATTGAAATCAAGCCTATTGGAACAAAGGATCAACTTGCAGACATTTTTACAAAATCCCTTGATTCAACTCGTTTTCAAGATTTATGTTCAAAACTTAATTTAAACGATTGAGAAGGGGTATTGAAAAACATAAGCAATCGTTTTTAATAATTAATTTTATGAGAAAATTTACTGTCACAAATTTTCTCATTCCGATTTCAAACGTTGTAGATACAACAGCTTCTGTAAAATTATAAATAAAAATATATCCTATTTTATTAAACAACAAGATTCTAATAAAACATTTATTAAAACGGAGTGCACACAGTAACAATATTTGAAGTAGACCTGAAGCCCACTTAAAGATATACATGTCGATTACAGAATCCGCAGAACCTGATCCGCAGTGATTCACAGTGCAGTCGTCTCCTTCTTTTGCATGATAAATGAGTAGATGGGAAAAATGGTACTGCACTGCGGATCGAGTTCGCCGGATTCTGTAATCGACATGATATTGTTACCAGTTCATAGCAAAGGAGCAACATGTTTATCAAACCTCTTTTTAAAGTTTATTATTAAAATTAAATGTATTCAAATCGTAACGACTTATCCCACAAATATGTTACACACATTGAAATACAGGTGGTTTGGAAAGCAATTTAGCCGAATGACAACACTAAAAAATCCTAACGCGTTTGGTTGATCGCTTGTAAGAACAAAAAATAAACCACAATTTTGACGTCCAATCAGATGCAGAGCGCAGAGGGTATTCAGATTAAATAATTAAATACATATTTTATATCCACATTCACAGCACGATGAGAGAATAAAATTTTAAATTAAACGTAGATAGCAAAAAAATGTTTTGCTACAACGTAATTTGAAATCACACAACCACAGATAACCTACACAACATATTTAAATCAGGTGTTACCGCTGTCAAAGAAAACATTGTTCAAGTGGACCAAGTGTTTGTTTTGGATTAATTCTGGTTTTGGTTAATTATGTCGCTTACTGAAAAGCTTAAAAATGAGCCGACGGCAATTGGGAATTCAAAGGACTATAGCGCAGACGAGGCTTCAGGGAATGAATCCAATAAAATGTATAAATCAGAAAGCTACCGCCAAGCTGACATCCTGCAACTCAAGGAAGAAATGAAAAACCGACGAAAGAAGAAAAAACGAACTAGCTCATCACTGCACTCGTCAACTTTTCAAGAACTTTATAAGTTAACTGGGGAAATTCTTGGCGAGGGTGCGTATGCCTCAGTTCAAACTTGTGTCAATACGTACACGGATTTGGAATATGCTGTGAAGATTATTGAAAAAGTACCTGGACATGCACGTGCTCGTGTCTTTCGAGAAGTTGAAACGTTTCATCAGTGTCAAGGTCACCCAGCAATATTACAACTAATCGAATTCTTCGAAGACGATGAACGCTTTTATTTGGTTTTTGAAAAAATACACGGCGGACCCTTGCTTAAAAAAATTCAAGATTCAGTTTGCTTTGCGGAATACGATGCATCCGAAATAGTTAAACAACTTGCATGCGGCCTAGATTTTCTCCATAAAAAGGGCATAGCCCATCGAGATCTAAAGCCAGAAAATATATTATGTGTGAATCGAGATAAACTAAATCCAATTAAAATCTGTGACTTCGATTTAGGTTCAGGAATCAAACTCAACGACGACACATCCATGCCATCGAAAAGCCCTCAATTATACACACCGGTTGGAAGTGCGGAGTTTATGGCTCCAGAAGTGGTGGAATTGTTCTTGGGTGAGGCCAATTATTACGACAAGCGATGCGATCTATGGTCTCTGGGAGTAATTGTGTATATTTTACTTTGCGGCTATCCGCCGTTTTCTGGAAACTGCGGCAACGATTGCGGATGGACTCGTGGCGAAAGCTGCCACCATTGTCAGCAACTACTATTCGAATCAATAAAAGAAGGTCGTGTCCATTTTCCACCCTCTGAATGGGATAGTGTGAGCGAGGAGGCTAAGGACTTAGTCAATAGACTGCTCGTAAAGAATGCCCAAGAACGTTTGAGTGCAGAAAACGTTTTAAAACACCCATGGTTTTCGTCAATAGAATCGTCTAAGAAAAATATTGACAACACTCAGAACATCCTGAAAACGTCCGGATTAATTCGAAAAAATCAGTCAGCTCACGAAATTTCGAAGTTCGCCGAGTCGGCTATGAATGTCAAACGAGTCATACTGCAACACTTTTCAATGCGCGAGTCTGTTTTGAAGAAAGAGAGGCCCAATATTTACATTCCCAAAATGTTTTCTTTTCATCAAACTTCAATAGCGGGAGGTATTCAGGCAGTCGACGGTTGGCCAACAAAAAAAAGTATTTGCCTTCACAACAAAAAGAAGAACACTCTATTCGAAAATGTTACAGATAACGGTGATGATGGTAAAGGTTTTCTTACCACTGTTCTCGAATTACCACAACCAGATTTACCGCAGAACGGGAAAAAGGACGAAGAAAAAATGGACGAAGGTGCTGAAGTAATTTTTAGTGACTCCGAAAAAGTTGAATCCGTTATTTTGAGCGCTATGGACGTCGAAGATACCGTTATACCAAAGTCTGCCACTGATGAAAACTCTTATGACGAATATGCCTTAACTGAATTGACTAGCAACTTGGCAAACACAAATCAGCAAGTTTGTGAAGTTGAGCCTTATATTTATTCGGACAAAAACTCTTACCATCACATTGATATAAGCAAAGAAAATCTAATAGTCTCCAATAAGAACCAAACAATGGAAAAATACATATTGAACGATCGTATTTGTCCTCCCGGCAAAAGGTTCGATGACGAAAAATATACAAAGTTTTCTGAAAATTTGAACACCAATACAAAATCCAGCGACTTCTTTAAAACGGTTGTTGCAAAAAAGCAGTCAATTGCAGAAAAAATAAGCTGGCGCAATGACTGTGTTCGGTCGATGATAAGCGTGTGTTGCTTATTGAAAATGCGAAACACAAATAATTGGAACGTCGATCCTCCTGGTGATTGTGCCATATTAAACGAGGAGAAATATGGATCTAAGCAACGCGAGTGTCCTTCCCAAACGTACGATCTCTCAACACCCAGTGAGAGTTGTTTAATGCAGCGCCGCATGCACAAATTTTATCTAAATATATAAATATGTTAATTCGATGTGAAATCAAGTTAAAAACTAATATTGTTGAATAATAAAAAAGAGCCTTTTATTTAACAATACTGAAAGTGTAAGTTTGATTACAAGACTGTCCTGTTGATGTTTTTAGAGTAATTTTTTTGTTTGTTCATAAATTCTGAGAATAAGTAACAACAACAACTTTGAGTGATGATTTGTCATCAATTCTAATTCTTAAGACTAGCAACGACAATTTTTCAAAAACTCCACCAGGCGCTTGTCAAGAAACTGGTTTGTAGATTGCTTAATAAGTCTTTTTCCGAAGGCACTAGGCATAGCCAGCGAGTCGATTGAGATGAACTTTGTATTAATGGGGGCGCTTTAATTGCGAACAAAAATATGAAATTAATGAAGTATCGATAAAATCGGAGAATTTTGAGAACAGTGAGAATTCTAACGGAATTTAATCAAAAAATCAATAATAATATTATTTTGAACTCCAACACTTATCTACATACATATGCTGAGCGACAACATACATTTATAAAATTTATATTTATATTTAAAAGCCTAATATCAAGGTTATAAGATAGTGTTTTAAGACTTGGCTTACAAATGCGATACCCATACCATATCAATTTTAATTTTAAAAATAAGAAACATAAAAAATTACGGCTTGTGATTATCTGATTACCCTACACATACGTTTTGGGATAGGGTCATGAATCAACAGTCCAACAATATATGTATTTTTTTTCTTTAAACAAGAGTTGAGTTTGCAGGTACACTCATCAACACTCATTAGGCTGCAGACGTTATGACATTTGTTGTCAACATAGAAAAGTTGAAGGTTTTGAAATTAAAAACAGATAACTAGAGATCGAGCCCAATGGGACAGAGGAGTAATAGTTAATAAAGGATCGAAGTTGTAAAGCTTCAAAAATATTTAGCTGTGCCCTTCACCATGAAATTTAGGAAAATTTAAAAAAAAAGCAAAAACTGCAATAAACTTAGCACTGACCACTGAGTATGAGGGAAGGCGAAAAAAATTGAAAGTGTTGAGAAACTTCTTTTTATTTTACAACATAGGTATATTTTGACTACCTCCCAAAACTCTTAACTAAACAAATGGTCATGTTCGGAACAGGGGGTCAATTCTCTATCTGTAAAACTATGAAGTGATAAAAAGGTTATCATTTCAGTTTTCACAGCCATTTTGATAAATGTTTGTCAAAACATGTACTAAACAGTATTATGTATATGATAAATGTTTTCATTTTGATGTCATTTTTGAGTTTAATTTTGTTTGTAACTTTTATATTTTATCACGGCTTTTGACAAAATCGTTTGAGTGTGAAAACAAATTTAATATTTGAAAAAAAAATTGACATTTCTGACCCAAACGCTAATATGTCCCTAATTATTTAAGGTTTTTCCCATTAATTCCACAATCTTCGGAAACTACAGATTCGCGTTAGTTTTTTGAAATAATGAATTATTATTTTCGTTACTTACAAAACAATTTATTTGCAACTAGGTACATTTTCCCTTTATCACTGATTATTACCAAAACAAACAACAACAATTAATAGAAATGCACTTCAATTTTCAATTCGCTAAACTTAATTGCATTGGCTATAATAATTGCATCGAGAAATATTTTTTCTCATAATCCTTAAAATTTCAAAATTAAACATTTCAAAATTATCCTTTTTTTCTCGATACAGTTATTTTCACAACGTTCCAACTTTTCAAATATAACTAAAAACGTTTTGCACTACCTTATTTTTTTTTAAGAGTATACATATGTACATATGTAATATGTATGTATATGGGTCATTTTTTAAAAATTGACATTTTTTTTTGATCGTTTGAAATTTTTTTTTCAGTTTTTCTTGGGTTTTAGTTTCTAAATCTATAGTAAACAAGTAGAAAAGGAGTTCTCCGAGTTGCGCAAAAATAATTTCAAATATTTTCCATTTTACGAGTATTTTTTGATAAAAATTTAAATTTTAAATTTCGAATGTACTAAAAATGTTCTTTTCTTGCATAAAATAACAATAATCCACAAAATAAATAGTAACAATAGATAGTTGAAATTTTGTGGAAAGCAACTAAATTTAATAGGATAATTAATAAAAAAGTTGTTTGTTTACGAAATGATTTTGTTTAAAACCATGAAAAAGTCAAAAAAAAAATATTTTTAAATAACGGCACATAACTTTCTTGGAAATTTTACGGTACCAATACTGTAAGGAATGATGAAATATATTTATATTTATCTAGAATATAAAAAAATTAATAATAATTTGAGCCATTATAACCTAAAAGAACATTTATTAAAAAACAAATACGAAAATGGCCACGGAGATTACAGGCCACGGAGATTACAAAATCGACTATTTCTTAATTTTAACATAGTAAATGTAATTCAATGTCATCCAAATTATATAAGGTTCAAGTATGAGTAAATACCTTTCTTTTGGCGGTGGTTAGACTAAAAAATATTTATACGGTACAAAGATAACAAGGCCACGGAGATTACACTGAATTTTTACTCGGATGAAAAAATTATTTTGTATGCAAATTTTAAAGGAATTAACTGCAATAATTAAATTATAAAAAAAACATGAAATTAAAGGTTTGTTGACGTACTATAAGGCAATGCATCGTAAAAAATTATTAAAAATTGTTTAGTTGTGTGAAAAAGCGAAAATCTTGTCACACTCGTTCAACTAAACAAATTTTTTTTTTTTGGCATATCATAAAATTGAAGTTTGAGAGAAGGCCTTTCAAACGACAAGGCCCAAAATTAAATAAAAAATCATTTTCATCATTAAAAATATTAATAAAACTGATTAAGCATGAAAATCACATCCCAAAAAGGCCACGGAGATTACACATTATTAATTACCATCGCTATTCGTTACCATCAATCGATCTGCAAATTTTTTCTTATAATGCTGACATATAAACACAGTTCCATGCCAAATTTCAAGTCTTTAAATTGAAATGCAAAAAAAAATAGAAGCTATAACGCTAAAAATGTAATTTTTTTAAAACGACCCATATACAAACGCACATAAATTTTTGTTCGTAGACCTATCCGATTTATCTCAGAAGTATTAAAAAATTCGTAAATTTCGTAGAAATCGGACCGAATTTTGCTCCAATTGGTTAAATACATTATATACATACATACATGTAGTTGCAAAGGTTTTGTCCCACAGATGTTCATACACAAAAAGCATTAGTGTATGTAAGTATGTTGCCATTTAGGAAAGTTAACCTTACGCGAACGCATATTCGAATTCCGAGCATTGGGCGAACACTTGTAAATAATTCCTTTCGAAACAACTTTTGTTAGTGTGTTTGAGTGTTCTCCCCGAAACGTGTACTCAGCAAGCCGTTCGGTTCAAGATTTAACTACATTATGAACATATACCGGTCACCGATATCCGTTTTTAAAACAAAATTCAAATTGAAATTGTATTTATTGTTGTTCATAAAAGATGCCTGCTTTTTGCACAATACAAAAATGAACACTTTGAATAGAGATCTTCCAAAATACATCAAGTGAATCTTTATTTATGATTGATCCAATGTAAATGAATATTCATATTATCTTGTTTGCTCCGTGAAGGAATGTGCAAACCACACACATATTATGTGGGAACTTAAAATTATTAAAGAATGAAATGTAATGAATTAAAGGTAGAATGTTTCTTATATTATGTCCATAGCTATTGCGGAATCCCTCAAGTGATGCACACTATCCCCCACAACCTTACAATCGAACAAAATATCATTACACAAGTTATTTAACAGTTTTAATTCTTTCGGCAAAAAAAACAAAAAGAAACAACACCCAAAATTGATGAAAAAAAATTGAATTGTTGTGGATATATCATTTTTTTTATTAACGCAAAATTTTTCGATTTTGGTAACTTTTTTCTTTAGTCAATTCGATTAGTCCACTCTTCAATAACAGTGATAGTATATAGTCAATGACAAACCGATAACTAGCTCTTTAGATAAGGCATATGTACTTGCAGCTCATTTTGCTGCTAACTCTACGTTTTAGCAACAATTGCCTCTCCTGTACTTGAGAACGTAAATCATTCAATGGGACAGAGATATTTCCTCACTCGTACATTTGCAATTTGCAAACTGAGGAGGAGGTATTCTTCATCGCTAGAAAAACCATTGTGTAAGCTTTCCCATCGCACTTACTGTTCTGGAATCTTCCCTAGAAGCTGGAAAACAGCATTTGTCCAGCCTGTTCCTAAGAAAGGGACCCATCATGCCTCTCCTCCTATCGACCAATTGCAATTACGTCCCTTCTTTCCAAGGTCATGGAATCGCTGATAAACCATCAGTTCAAGAAATATCTCGAAATTCGAAAGCTTTTCAATGACCGGCAGTACGGCTTTCGCAGCAACCGTTCTACTGGTGATCTGATGACATATCTAACCGAAGAGTGGAATAAATCTTTACATTGTTTTGGAGAAAGTAAGGTTATTGCGCTTGATATTTCTGAGGCATTTGATGGAGTTTGGCACCAGGCTCTCTTATCGAAAATGCGTGCGATTGGTATCAACGAAACCCTTATTCTTTGGATTAGAAATTACCTTCTAGATCGTTCAATGCATGTTGTATTAGACGGTTTCAAGTCTGATACTCACATAATAAATGCTGGTGTTCCCCAAAGCTCCGTTTTGTCTCCGACTCTCTTCCTCTTTTCTATAAATGATCTCTTGACTGAAACTTATAATCCACTTCATTGTATTGCCGACGACTCTACTCTCAGCTTCTCATACTCTTTCTCAAATTCATGTACATCTCCTTCGGAAGTGGAATTGCAACGGTATCGTATGATAAACTCATTAAACATTTACAGCATTGTTTAAATGGGGTATAAAAAACGGTGTGGAGTTTAATCCTTCGAAAACTCAATGCTGTCTATTGTCGTTGCAGCAAAATTTCCCGCTTATGCCATTGGCCTTGAATGGCACTTGCATCGAAGTAACCGAAAAGCTCTCAATACTCGGTATGTGTGTCAACGACGATCTTCAATGGAATGACCACATTCTCGAGACCGCCAAAAATGCTGCTAAAGAATTTAGGATTTCTATATCGATGTGCGAAATTTGTCATCCCTTTTGATCTGGGTACGATTTATAAGGCGTTAATACGTCCATCTTAAACATACCCTTGAGCGCGTGTGAATTATAAAAAAAAAACGTGATCTATCTCAAATACATGCAAAAATGTGAAGTCGTATATACAAATTTTCTACCAAAATAAAGTTATGCGATAATTCCGAGACTTCTTTTTTATTGAGTTGTAAAATCCGAAGATATTTTCCCCATATGAATATTGAGAGTTCAAATTTTCACTTAAGTCTTCTTTCAATTATGTAAAACCTGAAACCAGAGGTCTTAGCACGTAATGTGATATAATCGAGTTTTGTTGAATCAATCGATACGCAATTTCATGTTATGATCAGTCTTTTGTTTTCGATTCGATTGAACCAAATTAGCAACTGCCTATACTCAATTGTATGGTGTACATGTACACCCGATTGTATCAGGTTACATACGTGCTGGTACTCTAGTTTTTCTTGAAACAAACTTCTATTCAATAAGATTACTGATTTTTTTATCCCATTTTTTAAGGTTTTGCTATTTTTTTTGCTTACTGAACTAGCTATACCATTTTATTAAACAGAGCTAGTGTTGTAGTAACTTGTCTTCCTTAATCAATTTCGTTCGTATCGATTGTACTTCTCTTCTTTTTTTTACCTAATAAACTTTATTTTCTTGCAAATAACAAAATGTTTTTTTTTCTTATTTTTTTTTTATTATTCATACAAAGGTTGGCCATTCAAGGGAAATTAATATTTATGTATAATTTTTATAATTATATTTATCCTCTTTTTGCACTTAACAAACATCTGCCTTGACAAAATCGTTTTCAATATCATGAATGTGCGATAAATACTTTATAACATTTATTGAATTAACTGTTAGTAGGCATGTTTTTGTATTCGTTGGGTTATGATTTATATAAAGTGGGGCACTTTTAAAAAAAACATACAAATTCAGCAATGAACAGATATTTGTTTGTAGTCGAGAATAGTTAAAGATAATTGTATTTAACTGTTTATTATTTATTTACTAATAAAAAACAAAAAGAAGTGATAAATTGTATGTAATATGTGTGTGTAATATATTCATGCATTTGTTTAAAAAAAGTTAAAGTTATCGTAACATAAATTGGCCAGCTGAATAGAGAAAAAGAGAAAATAAACAATTTCTCTCAAAAAATGTATAAAACATTTACAAGACACTTAACGAATATTGAATAAATACAACAATTTACAACTTAAATCTTAAGAATAATATTAAAAAAAAAATTGAGATATAAAAGTCAATTGAAAAATAATAATAATAAAAAACAATATTTTAAACAATCACGAGAGTTACTTAAGAGAACAAGGAAAAGAGCGTCGTAGCAACACTTTTTTAATATCAAAAATATAATAATATATTATTCGTGAGAAAACACAGAATTGTAAAATTGTGTTCTCTTATTTTATCAACTTCTACATCAATAAAACAACAATCAAGCTTGTACTGCATTTGCATTACATAATTACTTAAGGAACTAACAGGATAAACAAAGGGCGCTGGTTCAAAGAGTAAAGAGACTTGGCAGATAGGTTGTGTGTGTGTGGCATATAGTTGTATCTCAATTTATTGGAATAGCGAGTGCAACTTAAGCATCATTTTTGTTTATCTTTTTCCATCAATCAGAATTCGTCAAAGAAGAAGCTTGTGATTCGAGAGTGTTTGTGTCGGTGCGATTTCTTAACATTCTTGGCTGGCTTGAGGCGAAATTGGAAAAGTCTTTCATTACATCTTTGTAGGTTTCATCTTCGCCGTTTCCCTCATCGTTGAGACCAATTTCATCGTTAAGTCGAGTCAATCGTAATCTAAAATTAAATTTTAACGATACATAACTTTTAAAAGCCAAATATTTTCTTTTTCTTACAATGTAACTATATCAGCATTTCGTTGGTCGACAGCGATATCGAGAGGCTTCTTTCCATCCTTTGCAACAATATCGTATTTAGCTTTGTGCTTAAGCAGAAGGTATGCTTGTGCAATGCAGCCTTTTTGTGTGGATAAATGCAGAGCACTGTAACCCAAGTCGTCTATCACATCGATTGGCACTCCGTTAAGTAACAGAAATTCACAAGCCATTACCGAGCCCTGTAATGAAAAGACAGAGGATTTATGTGGTAAACAATTTGGAGCAATATTTTAAAAAGAAGCTCAAACGATAAATATGAAAAATTATAATAAATTATAAAAAGTAAAATATAAGTTTATTATTAATTTGCTAGTTCGGTAGTAGTGGACATAGTAAAGCAAAGCAAAGACAGTTTCCGGACTAAAGGAACCTTTTACTGTCTTATCGAATTGTTGAACTTTAACTTATTATTCAGAAGATGCCCGAGGACTTACTAAATATATTTTTTGATGTTCTTCTATTTTCAACATATTCATTAATCAGATAAGATAATAAATATAATACACTCATAGGCACATTTAACCGACCACTTCGTATTTCTTTTAATTTAAAGAAACCGTCAAGTTAAGACCACATTGTATGTATGTATGTAATGTTGAAAGCAAACTTTGAGAAAAAAAACACGTTTATTAAAGAATTAACATTAACATTGTTTGCGCCGCGGGCTCTAATTACTTCGTCGAGCCGGTTTGACAATCCGTCAATAATGTCCTGATATCCGTCTGAGGAATATTGCGCCACTCCTCTACTGCAGCTGTCTTAAACTCTCTTAGAGTTGTAGGAGCGTGTGTTCTCGCTCGGACACGTCTTTCAAGGTTGTCTCAAATATGCTCGATTGGGTTGAGATCTGGACTGAGTGATGGCCATTGCAAAACTGGAATCCCGACCTCATTTAGGTAGTCAGTTACAGAATTTACGGTATGGCAGTGTGCGTTGTCATGTATTAACCGAAAATTGTCACCAATAAATGGTGCGAAAGGCGCCTCATTGTCTTGCAAAAGATTTTTCTACGTATGTATATCTAAGCGTTCACACTGCCTCTATCGAACGCAACAAGATCCGTGCGAGCTTCATAACTGTTGCCTCCTCAAACTATTTTAAACCCTCCTTGGTAACCCACGGTTATCGCGCATCGAAAAAACTTTTCGTTTTTTCGTCTGTAGACACGCTGACGTACATCTGGACCTGATAGACCTATTCTGCTTTCGTCTGAGAATAGGACGTCCCTCCATTCCAGTTTACATATTCTCTCGCAAAACGAAGTCTTGCTGTATGGTGATGTGGGAGCAATTCGGGGGCGCGCGCTGGGCGAAAAGCTGTGATATTCAATTCTGCTAACCTTCTTCGGATGGTGCATTCACTCACAATAACATACTACGCCTCAAAAAAATGTGTTCGAGCTTCATTAGCGATGCAAAACCGATTTCTCAGTATGTTGCTGACGACAAAGCGATCATCCGGAACCGAAGTACATCGATGACGAACTTGACCTGGCCTCCTCGTGTATGAGCCAGTTTCCCGAAATCGTCCGATGACATCCCCAATCTTAGTTTCAGGTACACCAAGCGTACGAGCAATGCGACGTTGGCTATACCCGGCATTAGTTAAAGCCACTGCTCTAGATACACCAGGTACATCGAGTAGCATTTTTCTAGAGTCACAAGTAAAAAATTACCAATGTAAACCTAAATTTACCGTAAGTTACTTATGTACTTTGGTACAAAAAAACGAACAAGAAATGTAGGTTAAGTAACTGAAACAATATTAAAAAACGCTTAAATTGCAAAAAAACGCTTCGATGGCACGATTTTATGGGGCGAAATAAGGGTTTTAGTGTTTTGCTTTTTTGCGAAAATATCCGTTAAACAAAAAACAAATCAGTGAACTTAAAGGTCAGGGTGAAGAAAAATGCAGATGGTCGGATAATTGTGCGTGTGTATATAACAGTTTACCAATCAAAAGAAAAAATAAATAAATAAATATTTGCACATAGAAAAACATAAGAACTAAAACATTTATAAAAATCAAAATGTTTTTTTGTTTTTTGTTTTTTTTTTGAAGAATCACGACTTTGGTGAGAAAAAATCAACATAAATACAAATTTTCTTAGCTTCTTTGATTCAGCGAGTTAGGGATTCATTTAAAGTTAAACCATAATTATTACGATGATGAGGTTCATTAAAAACAAAACTTGATCGCAACAGTCTTGATGGAGTATATACCTTAACCAAGGACAATAGCATTAATATGCCATATGACAATATTGCACAAGAACATTACAGACAAATATTTACGACGGCTATATAAAGAATGAAGGCCAGAAGTTGACATCTATATAGAAATTTGGATATTGCAGTTTAACTGATAAACATCAACTCGAGAGATTTTTTTTTGATGTTTTCAGACCGCATAGATTGAATTTGATAAAAAGGATCACAAATTATACAGCAATATTTCAACGAAGATCTTACCTAAGAGTGTAGGGATGTTTAAACTCTTTGGAATAGTATGAATCCTAACATTTAATTAGCTTTGGCAACCACGAAGTCTATATGGGATTTGAAATTAAATTTATAGTCAAAGATAACCCCTAGATCTTTCATTTCTTTTAGCCCAATTAGATAAGTGGCATCTATTGAATAATTGAAAGAAATTAGCGAAGAGCTCCTAGAAAAAAAATAGAGATTGACACTTAGAAACATTTAAGAAGAGTTGGTTTGAAGAGCACTATTCGGATAAACACAGAAGGTCACAGTGAAGCAAAAAGCAATCCTGGGGAAACTTTATATCACGATATATTTGTTTGTCATCAGCAAAGATCAAAAAGAGGAATTATTTAGGAAATCGGGGATATCGTTAATCAGGAGCAGGAACAAAAGGGGTCCCAAGTGACTTCCTTGGGGTACAACCGACGTAATATATGTAAATAGCGTCAGAACACACATTATTAATCCGAACAAATTGTTTTGTCCTTATAATATAGGATTCAAACAATTTCAAAATACCAGAGTAGAAGCCAAAGGATTCCAGTTTTTTTTTATTAAATCTTGGTGGTTAACTCTGTAGAATGCCTTAGCGAAGTTGGTCAATATTACATCTATTTGAAAACGATATTCAATGTTATTGATTATTTCATTACTTAATAATGTTAAATTAGTAGTAGTTGATCGGCTAGCTATGAAGCCATTTTGATATGTGGTGAGATTCTCATAAACAATTTTTTCAAACATTTTTTGAATGGTTGATAGTTTGCTTATTGGGCGATAATTGAACACGTCTTGTTTAGAATCGGATTTATTATTTTTTTTATTGCACCACGGAGGTTTGGAATTAATTTTAATATTAATTTTAGGAAAAAATAACTCAATCGCCTTATTTACTGTCTCAATCAATATTTTATATGCTACAGGCAGCTGATGTTTACGTTTATGTTATGTTTAATGAAACTAGTATTTTTGTAATCATGTATAATTGTATGGCCCATTGCAGGTATCATATAATCAAACATACTCAACTGAACACTTAAAGCTATGTGTCGAATTATGTTAGGAAAAATAGTGCAAGAACAATTTATTAAATTAGTCAAAAATTCCTTATCAACAAATATGAGATCTTAAATACGATTTAATCACCCCTATTACAGAATTCGGCGAATGAGCTAAAGTGACAATTTCAATTCATTTCCAAACTTTTGCTATTACTGAATCCGACGAATGAAAGTTGAACGAATGTCGGTAACAATCCCTGCACCACTGACATTTTGTTCAACTTATATGGTATTACAGATTTCGCAATCCATTCGCACTCCATACAATTTCTATCATTTTCCATTCGCACCAATTTCGAGACGAATCTGAAGTGAATTTTTGATTAAACGAAAATAAACAATGGAGAGTACAAAAATTTAAGTCAAAAGCTTATCATACCGAATGCTAAAGTGTTTGTTTAACAAATTTTAATAGAAAACGCACAAATAGCAACGCAACCAGAGAGCAAGAAATCTAAAAATAAAAAAAAAGAACACACGGTTGGTTTTGAACCGTCGCCCATCTTCGTACTAACTAGGCCAGTAGAATAAATGTTTGTAGCTGACAGTGTCGATACGAAAGTTCATAAATGATAAGGTAATTTTAGGAATCGACAATGTAGTTCATCCGACGAATTTCATAATTGAGTTTTACAGCGGATGCGAATCAAGTCAACTCACCGGGAGTAAAATTCTGCGAATTCTGTAATAGACATGAATATATTTTAGCATTATTTATTTGAATGAGATTTAATTCTGAAAAAGAATCAGTTATTTCATATTCACATTCATAATTCATCTGGGTCTCAAACCCAGTTTATATTACCAAGATTAAAGTCATCAAGAATTATTATGCTTCACTGTTTAATAAATCACGATCTTATTGTTCGTACTTTTCACAACAATAAAGAAAAATATTTTTTGAAAACTAAATAAGACAAATGTATGTATACTGTCTTGTGTAGCAGTTCTTAAAATTAAAACTAATTCCAAGCGCACTTACCGATAAAACAGCTTGATGTAAATACGTCCTATTAGAATCATCTGAATTCTTCCAATTTTTATCGGCACCTAGAGCAAATGCCATACACATAACTGGTAGATTATGTACTCCCGAAGCCTTATACAATAGGAGATTCGAATTGAGTTTTTCAAAACGTTCCTCTTCAACAATGTAGTCATCTTCCCCCTCTGTAGATTCCTGATCAGATCCCAGAATTCCCGGTTGATCGCAGGATTCTATTTTTAAATTATCTCCGATAATCATTAGATCCTCTCGTGATATACTTAATGACATTGATGGAATGTTCAAAGACTCATCATCACCATCTGATTTTGAGCTCGATCCATTAGGATACTTGCGTCGGAATTTTTTCACACCCCATTTGCGAATTGTTCCCACTTCTCCGGCACCTAAACATTCGATATTTTCTAATTCTTCTACCTTTGGCATTCCGCAAATGAAACGCTTTTCAATGTACTTTGCTTTTATCCACGCTTCGCGCACACTTATATCACAATTCTCTGTAGCGGGCTTCAAGTTACTGTTCTCATCGATGTGGGCTTCGTAGATTCGATTTACAATGTCGTTGCCTAATTCCATCATTACTTTAACATTCTCCGCCTCCCACGCATCTAACGTGAGTGAACGCACCTTGCTGTAGTGAACTCCGAGGCTACGATGCACTCCAGAGCATTCAATGCAGAGAGTTATGCCAAGATTTATTGACGCCCATCGAGGATCGGAGCCCCGACAATCGCAGCATTGGGAATTACCAGGGATCTTCAGGAATTGTTCCCAGTGGCTGGTGTGAAAAAATTAAAAATAAAGACTATAAAGAAAAACACTTGAAAGTTTAACTGACAAACTTACATCCTCCTTTTTATGTTCAAAGCATTCGATGGCAGAGACGATTGTGGCCTTGAGTTTATGCTGTTATATTGAATTGCTGCTCCAATACTCCTCTGAAGTGCGCCAATCCAAGCTTGAAGCATTTCTGAAGAATCTGCCTGAAGTGTATGCGACCTGAGAAGACAGAATTTAAAAAAAACATGAATTATTAACCAACATTCATAAATAAAACTCACTTTGTTGGAGAAATCACTTCAAAGCAAAACCTTCGATCACCATCGTTTATCGGTCGCACAGTACATATTCGCAGATCCTCTTCCATCACCGAAAATGAGTCTTCATTGGATCGCTTTCTGAAACTCGTCAAATCACTTATGAGTCGCAATGAAATGTCGTTTGGGAAAATCTGTTCTCAAATTTTTATTTTTGTAGAATAACTGCTCACCTGTATACAAGTTGATTATCACTTAAATAGAACCATCTTCGACACCAGGTTTTAAAACCTTTCGATTTTTTCTTAAATAGATATCCCTCGAGTTTGTTTGACGAACCATTGGTGTTGTTGTCATTGAAACTATTCACACTGAGATGCCGATTCTGCATTGATTTTTCTAACTGTTGGTAGTCTGTGCGTAGGGAATTTATATCGTCTGAGAGATTCTTAAAGAATTCATCAAAATCATTGCAGAGATCCGAACCTTGATGATAGTAAGTTCCACAAGCTTGGTAATAATCAAGTAGCTGTAGTGAGTAGATAATTTGTGTTTAAAAAAAAAAAAGAAATATTGAATTTCGTTTTGTTTGCTTTATTCCAGTTAGTAAATAATAAATTTATTAGTCACACAATTTTTATTTTCTCTTATCTGACCAGAGATAGCTAAGCTTTATTTTTTCCATGCATAAAAACATAGCAATCTTATCGGAAACCAAAAATGATACCTGATTTGTTGGAATTGCTTACTTTCACAACCCTTATTCAACTTTAAAATAAAGACTCTCCGTTCTTTTAAACTGGACCGCAAATGTTTCTAGACAATCGTTTTCAAATAAAAATTAGAAAAGAATAATTTACCAAAACTTTAACCATTTTAGTATTCGCGTGCGAAAAGATTTCTTCTTTATTTACTGTTCCGACTACTAACACTACTTTTCTACTTTGTATCTTTGGCTTGGATTAATGTATTAGAATAGAATACGCATATTTTTTTCAGGCATATCTTCGCTTAATAGTCGAAGATTGTGCAAAACATGACGCGATCAAAAAGGTTTCAAAGTCACGGATGTGATTTTTTTTCAAACTGAGTTTTTGAAAGTAGAAAAAAGTTGCAATGAAAAGCATAACATATTGCAAATAGTGAATAATTTCTATAAATAAAGTTCAGAGCTTAAAGAAAGATTTAATCTTATATTAAAAAAAATAGTCAATGCTGATTAAATTTATCCGAACACTTACCAATTTCAAAGAATTTTCCTATCAAATATTATATTAGATTGGTTTTTATTGATTACCATTGGTTTAGATTGATTACATAGTTTACAAAAAAATGCATGACATTATTGCCGTCTGCCTATTTGACAAAACATAAATATAAACATACGATTGTATATAGAAAAATTATTTTAAAAACTTTTATTTATAATTCTATCTCTATAGAGAAGAGTCAGTCTGCAGAATTTGAATAATTTTTTAACATCCATATTGTTGAGTAAGAGTATAACTTGGCTTTGTGTCAACGTGTCGCTTCCAAAAGCATTCCATCTTATTTCTTTAAGAATCGGGCATCTTCCGATAAAGTGGATAGTATCTTCTCTTTCACCTAAGTTACGCAAAGAGCAGATTTGATTAAATTCAGCTGCATAAGTTCTCCCTGAAGTTTTACCATCATTGATATTTCGGCAATGCTGTTATCTCTGAAGTTTAGTTGACTGTAAAGTTGCTTGTAGACAGATCCTGTTGCGTCATTCAACTATTTCTCTTGCTGCTTTAAGTCTACTACAAAAATAAGCTGGTAAAGAGAAGCTTTCAATTCTGCATTACCGAAATTATTTAGGTTTTAATCTCAATTCAACTCAATTTTATTTTATTGAACATACTAAGGGTATTCATGAAACGAGATAATTTTCCGCTTTTTAGAAAGATATAACTTTCCGCAGTATGTTTTCATGAACACCCCTTGAGAAATACTTGCGTAAATGTGGGAAATATTTTGTGAAATATCAAATTAAAAGTCAGAATCAATGCTTCTTTAGTTTACGAGGTTTATTTCTGCACTTTCCGCAGCAAATTTGTGAGATAATTTTATGAGATTTGCAGAAACTTTTTCCCATACAAATTTTGACAGCTCGTTTCTGCGGAGATAAAATTATCTGGTTTACGAGGGTTTTCCGGGCTTAAATGAATACCCTTACTATTAACAAATTGGCTTACAACTAATAAGATACTACATATGTATGAAAGTTTACATTTGTTGGCTCATAGAGGGCCTAACTATATACAGTGATTTCAGTTTAATTATTTTTATATAAAATTTACATGACGAAAAAAATTAAATTTAAAAGGTCGGTTGACTTGTCCTCAGGGTGTTCATTCCCGGTTGTCAGTGGTGATTTTTGTGGGTTTTGGGCAGGGATGGCGTTTTAGCTGCGGTGGTAGGCTGACCCAATGTCAGCGTAGAACGAGACTACTTCCTCGTTGTCTATGACTACGTTGTCATCCAGAGTTTCCATCACACTGAGGTACCTCGCTTAGCGATGTCGTTGTTCTGTGGTCATCCTTCTCATAAGCTGATTCGGGTGGTCGATGATGTTCCCCATTAGTTTCTTCGTTGAATAAACTAGATATTTGTCCAGTGGGATTAAATTCGCTTCTGTTTAGAGATGCTCGTTCCTGTAGTGTTTCTGAGGTTGACGGTCGAAGTAGAGTCCAGTGCAGATCCTCAGTATTTTCCTTTCGAATAGTTGAAGTTCCTTCATAGCTGTCTTCGAGATGGAAAACCAGACTGGGAAGGAATAGCTGATCACTGGACGCAGGAGCTGCTTGTAGATTAATATCTTTGTCGGTTGCCTTAGACCTGATCTTCTTTTCAGCAATAGGTGCAAACGGTTAGGTTTAAATCTATTTCACATTCTCTCGCTACATCCATCAAATCAGAATACCAGCTTGTTTTGGTCCTTATGACTTGCAGAGCTACTATCTTTGGTAGTCGGTTATTATACATCTTTAAAACTTTCAGTATGTAATCCACATGCATTTTTAAGGTTCGTATGAACAGAGGCGATAATCCTGTTTCTAACATGATAACGTAGTTGAGTGTAGTAAATGGCAGTATTGCAGACATTTTTCAACTGTGTCATTACGCTTTGTTCCCCAAGTCTGATCTGTGTAAAAAAGGATTCTATCAAAATCCACAGCTGGCAGTATTGAACGTATCGAATTCTTGTGGTATAAGCCTCATTTCCATAACATTGATATATATAAGTGTCAGCTTGTTGATCAGTTCCACTGTTTCATACTTATAAAATTCAGCTGGTATACCATTCGATCCGGATGCTTTTCCATCTTTAAGCTTCGGTATAGCTGGAATCACTTCTTGATAACAGACTGCAGTATTAAGAACTTCATTGTAAGAACCTAGAGTTGCATATTGGAAATTCAGTTTCTCGTGGGTAGGATTCAACAATCTCTCAAAGTGAGCTGCTAAAAGATTTGGGCACATACTAGCGTGTATTTAAAACGTCTTATCATTCGATTTAGCTTCGAAGAACGCTGCCTTTTTTTACATATTGCCTTATAAGCTCTATTAGCTATCAAGTACTGATTTCTGAAATAAGCACCACTTGAAGAAGTATATTATGCTCTTAAGGACTATTCACATGAGAGCGACCAACGACCAACGAATAAAAACACAAATGGGATTTAAAACATATATAAGCCTAAATTCTTCACAAAAACTTTACAAAAGGGTAGCAATCTAGTTTAATTTAATGTTAATTTATTAAAATTAGCGTTGTAATTGCTAAAATGAGAGAAATTTGAGAAAATAAATTGGTCGTCGCGAATTGCAATATGATTGCTACGAACTGTCAAACACTATTCGCGTCCCACATACCATCCACACTGCAACGAATGAATTGTTCGCGCGCGGCTAACCTCAAAATCATTCTAAGTTATCACGCCATTCGCGACGAATAAAAAAAAAATGCATGTGAACGAAATGTCAATATGGGCGAATGTTCGTTCATTCGTCGGCCGTTGGTCGCTCTCATGTGAATAGTACTTTAGTCATCCAATCGATAATTCGCTTTTTTTTCTAAATTCAGCATCATGTCAAGGTGCGATAAAGTTCTGCCGAGCGTGATTGTTAGCAGTCCCAGCTAGGTAAGAGGCTTTAATTATTTCGTCCAACTGAGTTAGAACACAATTTTTTTGGCTGCGTAGTGAGTTATCAAGCCTTGGTTGATATTCTGCCTTATTTGTCGATTTCAATTTCAGTTTGAGCAAGAAATTTATAATCCTCATTTCTTGGGCTTCTCGGGAATTTATATCGATGATAGGAAAATGGTCTGAATACGATACATTCTCAATTTTCAAGTCAACCATGTGTTCATTCCATTGACTGCTTACTAGGCTATAGTCTATCAGAGAGCTACCCTTGCCTCCAACAAAAGTAAATTTACCATTCGCATCAGACACGCTTGTAACAAATATTAAATTCCAAACTTCTCAGTCGACTGCCAACGTTGCAAATAGTATTTATTACGGGGCTGATTACATCTTCCCATACATTTCTGTGCTAAATCGTACCGGAAACTTTTATAAATTATGATTTTATACGTATGTATGTTGAGGTGTTGATCCAGAAAGTGGTCACAAGTCGAGAATCCCGGGCGAAATCCAGCCTGGATTCTCGGTTTATATTTATAGGGTGATAATTTTTGCTAAAGTATCAAAAGCACAGGATCGTGCTTTTGATATTTTAAATTAGGGGAACAAGACTTCATGGAGATTTCAATCAAACCTCAATGATAACCCCGAATTTCAAAGAAATCTCAATGAAATCTTGGTACACTAATTTGAAATCTCAACATTTTTCATCTGAAATCTCAGATTTCGTTTTCGTACTAACATAGTTTTAAGCATTTAATTTTTATAAGCGTCGTTTCCAAAATCTTTGTTGTTTTTCAATTACATACAAACATCCTGTTTTACAGTTAAAAATAATTTGCGTTATGTTTCTCCTGAAACATATACTTTATTCAATAACAGAACCATAAGAAGGCTAAAATTAAACAACAATCACTTCAGTATACTACCGCAATTTTTATAGACTGGACTTACAGTGCGGTTCACATGATTAGACGCACCCATTGTTCTCTCAATAAATTGCAGTTTTCTTTTTGTTTTTCTTCATGAACTACGAAACAATTGCATTCATTTAAAAGGTTATTAAATTCTCTGGAAAAAAAAACTAAATTCAAGATTAGTGAGAGACACTTAACGGTTGTTTTGATCTCTTTCTTTGCAGTAGTGCAAAAAAAGCTCAAATAAATCGGTTCACTTGATTAGACGCACCTGTTAAAAGTTAAAAAAAAGAGGTTGATCAATTTTTAACATTTTCTATTTACTTTTTTATTGTTATTGAAGTTATTTTTCACAGTTTCAATACTTTGTACAACCTCTACGATTTGAAATTACATCAAAAATGCTACTTTTAAGAGATTCATACAATTTTCTAAATAATCTAATGAAATCTTAGACAAGGCTTCTTTAATTGCGGCAATAATCTCCTCACAGCTTTCATACCACTTACCTTTTTCATAAATTTGATGGGTCAGCCATCCCGAAAGGTTTTCAATGATGTTTAGATCAAGTGAGTATGGTGGCCACTACAAAAATTCCACATTTTCACTGGGGATAAATGCTTTTACAACGTGCGCGTTGTGGATCGGAGCATTGTCTAGTTATCAGATCTACTGGATAGGTCCAAAAAGCTCTCTTATGGCTGGAAAAGCTGTTTGCATAAGAGCTTTATAAGAAATTTCTGTCATTTTGTGAGACACAAAACCAACTCAAAGGCGCGGTAGTACGAAATGGCACCCCAAACCCATACTTCTCCTTTCTTGGAATGATTTCGGTTCAAAAAGCATTTGGATTTCATAGAAATAAAACTTATACCCATCAGGACCATCGAGGTTGAAGTTTTTCTTATCAGAAAACACGACATTTCTTCAATTTAAAACACTTCCAACCTGCGTATACCATGTCATGTGAAGACGAGTTTTTTTTTTTTTTTTTTTGCTTTTTGAATTTCAAGTGTTGAATACCTAAAAAAGCTCGAAGAACAGTTGATTTGCTTGCACTTACCCCCGCCAATTGTTTGATTTTCATCATGGAGTTAGTTAAATTTGAGGCAATTCTTATAATTTTTCGCTTCTCGTGTGGTTCAAAGGGTGTTTTTGTCCTTCCTTTGTTGTTTTTTCCGTAGGTGGCAGGATTTGATAAAACATTTCGAACAGCTTCATCATTTCGTCCTATTTTCTTTGCAATTTTCGGCATAGAATACCCTTCTGAGTGGTAGGCCTCAATTTTTGCTATTTCCGCCGCCGTTAACATTTTCTTTTTACCCATTTTCACTTTAAACACTCCGAAAAATCTTTAATAACGTACACTCATTAACCAAATTTAATTTGTATTACCCAGCATTAAGAAACTAACTGAATTAATTCGTGCGTCTAATCAAGTGGACCGATTTATTTGAGCTTTTTTAGCACTAATGCGAAATTTAGTTTTTTTTCCAGAGAATTTAATAACCTTTTAAATGAATGCAGTTGTTTCGTAGTTCATGAAGAAAAACAAAAAGAAAACTGCAATTTATTGAGAGAACAATGGGTGCGTCTAATCATGTGAACCGCACTGTATGTATATGTATTTATTTTACTGGAACTAACCCTATTACTTATTATAAATGCGGAATAAATTTAATGTAAATTTACTACAAGAAGGTCAGTCAGTAGAGGTACTCCACAAGGTGGAGTCCTATCCCTACTTCTATGGAATATGGTAGTTAATGAACTGCTAATAGACCTAGAAGAAGAGGGATTTAAAGTGATTGCATACGCTGACGATATTGCCATTGCCGTTGCCATTGCCATTGCTCTTAACAAGCTTCTCAAATAGACAGATCGCTGTGGACTAGGTGTTAATCCCCACAAGACTGAACTAGTCCTCTTCACAAGGAAATACAAAATTCCTCAACTAGACCCTACATCGATCAAAGGTGTTCCACTTACTTTCTCAGATGAAGCTAAATACCTGGGTTTTATTTTAGATAAAAAGTTAAGTTGGAAACCTAATATACAGGAAAGAGTAAGAAAAGCCAGAGTAGCCGCGAGCACAGCCATACGTCTCAAAGCCATCTCTCAATGGACCAATAACTCTATTGGCCACAGCGTCATTCTGAATTTATTCAGAACTATCCCAAGTCACTCCGATTACATCACTCCCTTGTTGGTTTTCGATAAAAACTTTGAAGTCACCATTCCCTCAAGGTCAGCTTGGAAGGAAAGGGCTTTAATAAATAACAAATCCAGCACGGATATCCGCATCTTCTCAGATAGTCAGGCTGCTTTGAAATCCCTCGCATCAGTCTCTGTAAACTCCATTACAGCCCAAGACGAAGACTGTAGTCGTCTTTGATGGAGATGGCCAAACAGTTTAATATTCACCTATTCTGGGTGCCGGGTCACAGGGACATTCCGGGGAATTGCAAAGCCGACGAACTCGCCAGAATTGGAACGTAAATGCCTATCTTACCCAAAAAGGTAAATATAGGTATGCCCATAGCTACAAGTAAGCTCCAAATGGTTTTAACTAGTAGGGAACCTTTTTGTTCCCTATTAGATCGTGGTATCACAATGGACCTCTACTGGTCTAAGTGTGTCAGAAGCTTTAATGACAGTCACTTTAACCTAACCTAACCCTATTACCAAACTCATTTAGTGGGGCTTGAGCTAGTATGTTTATTTTTAACGAAGAGCAGGTAAGCTTTTTTTGGGTTTGAATTCAATCAGAGAGGGAAAAATGTTTTTCAGTTACATACCAAAATTCTAGACTAAGTGCTGTGAGTGCGTGGATAGGGTCCCAGGGAAATATATTGCTATGTGGTAGAGGTTTCAAATTTTTGATGTTAAATTTGTACGGAGTAATACAAAAGTTTGACAATTTAAAGAGATGTATTATCGTGAAAATTTAAGGGAATTGACCCAGAACTTTGTTTACAATTTTTGTATTCTGTTGGGATTAATTTACACATTGAGAGAATCAATTTTCACATCCCTGCATATTATGATTGAGCAACTAATCTCGAGTACTCATTTAATAAATATCTTCGAATATTTTCCTTCAGAGCAATTAGCAGAAACCATGAAACTAGGGATTGTTGTTAATTCAATAATATTTCAAAGCAGTTTATGTCAAAAAAAATTCATACATGACTGATTAGTACTGTTCAGTTTTGTCTGCGTCTCCCTATGTCGTATTTATCAACGATCGTTTGCCTGAAACTTCTCTTTTATTTAATTATCTTGAAGATAGAATACCCTCAGCTTTTCATACACGTTTTTAAATCAACGCCCTTGTGCTTCTAAATGAACGGCAGCATATGATAAGCTCATTAAATTCTGATCTCTATAGCATTGTCAAATGGGTAACCATAAACCACGTAAAATGAAATGATTCAAAAACTCAATGCTGTCTCCGTAAAGGAAAGTATCACGCCCTTAAGAGGTCTCTACATCTCCTCAACCAGGTGATTATGTAGCGAAATGAACGATGCTCTTATTTCTTGTAGGAGCAGAAACAAACGAAGAATATTCACCTAGCCTATACCAGCGATTGTCACTCCTACGATGAACATGAACGTCAGTGAGTTGATGGAGCCGCATCTTCTTAAAATTGGTAAAATTCTCTAGAGGAAAGGGACAGCCCTTTCGACTTATTCAGCAAACCTGACCAAACATGCGGACACAATTCACCGACCTATCAAACTCATTTACACCAGACGTTACAAGGAGCCAAATGCTCCTACGGGTCTGGTGGAGAGATGATTTCTTGAGTAGGGGTGAAGGAAGGAACATGCATTTAAAATGCGTTTCTCCAACCAGGTGATTATGTGACGAAGTCTATAGCTTTACTGAAACTCATTAAAATCAAGCCCGTTATTGTTTGACATATGTAGGATAATTATAGGTTTCAATACATGGGAGTCACAATCTCTAGGATCTACATTAATCTAAGTGTGACTAACCTAACTTATTATTATTGATCTTGACAGTATTGGTCTTTTTTGCCGCACAATATTAAGATTGAATGTTCAATTTAGCTTTATTTTTTGTCTATTTTGCTTACACTTGCACTACTTTAATTATTTTAAGCGCAGTTATACCCCCTCGATTACGCAAATATTATTAAATGTTTTTTTTTTTTATACAATGACATTGTTAAGAGCAGCATGTGAAAAAACAGGTAAAACCCAATATCTTCATATTTTTCGGAAACAATTATAAATGTTTACTGCATTACTGGAACTAGATTTTCTCATCACTAAAATTTATTATATTAAAGAGGTGATATTACATTATTCTCACGAATATGTGAATTTAACTTGTACCGCAAGAACAGAGTTGAAATCTCAAACACACACTTTAATTGAAGATTGCTAACGTTATTATTTGAAAAAATTTTTACTGAACAATCATTACCTTAAGCATAAATGATTCATTGTGATGAGTTACGAATGTAAAAAAAATCAATAAATCGAGAAGTAATTTTAATTATTTATGAAAATATAAATAAATGGATATTATGCAATTAAACTCACCGTGGATAATATAGATGGAACCTTCCTCGATTGTACTAAAGTAATATAATTCACGTAGTCCAATGCAGTATGTTGAAAGCATGACTTAGAAGCTGAAAGTATATTTACAGCTTCCTGCACCTCTTGGGGTCGATTTTTATTTGCCTACAACGATAATAATTAAATGAATCATCTAACAATCCGAATAACGATGTAAATTGTGTGAATTTTAACTCTAACCTGTGCATTTTTTATGAGGGCGTTGTCATAGTTTTCAGAGACCTTCAGAAAATGTCCTCGATAGTCTTTAACCTGATTGATGTCATCCTTGACGAATACACTCAAGTTCTTCAACACTGTTCGACTGGCTTGATCCAGTAGAATGGTGTGGAATTTATTCATCTCCTTGAATGTTGATAAGAATAAAAAAAAATATCATTTAGCTGATAATAATTGGCCAGAAGAATAAAACTAGAAAAAGAGAACAACAAACCTGGAAGCAGTGAATGATCTTCCCGAGTGCGTTGTGTGCGTTCTTGTTATCTATGAAATGCTGTTGCAGATCCCACAGCGACATCGCAAATGCACTGTAAACAAGAAAAGTATGAAAAAAGGAAATAGCAACCCAAGAGCGTTTTGCTTTGAACATGTGGCACAATCAAAGGTAGGGGAAGGAGTACAACGAACCTCTGATTCTTGACATATTCCTTGCCAGAGTCCACGGCCACTGTGCATAGTTTGATTATCTTTTCTAGACGCTGTTCCAAATGCTCGATTTCTGACTCTTCTTTGGAGATGTATTGCCTACAAACAAAGTAAGTTTGTTTATCATTTATGTATATACAAAAATGAGTCAGCGGCTCGGATGTGAGGTCGCAGTTTGAGTTTGATATGCGATCAGAATTTTTACAATTTCTACGACTACAAACAAATAATTTGCCTATTTGCAATGATTGCTCACCTGAATCGCGGAGAATCTTTAAGGCATTCTTCAAATTCAATAGAAGAACGCATTTTAAAGATGTATTTTTTGTTTCTTATTCCCTTGGCACAAATTTGTTCACTTTTTTTCTTCAATATAAAAAGCAAATAAAGGATAATAAATAAAAAGAGACACCGAGAAAGACAACACAGCAAAACTTTTTTTATTTTCAACTATTTTTTTCAAAACATTTTTAATTGGTGGCTTGTGTTTTTAATGGGAATGAAATATTATATTTGTTCAAATTAAATGGAACTGGTCCAAAGCAAAATAGTGTAATTGTCTTTTGTGGATATTGGAGAAAACTATAATTTTATTTTTCTGTTTTTCTAGAAACAGAGACTTTCACTCGGAAATTTCTTTCTCAGATTTGGCAAATTTGTGGCTTTTTTGAAAGATGAAACGTCAATTTTGAAAGGGAAATTGTCAAACAAGTGGTGGTAGTGTGGCGAGTGCGTTCAGTGAATGATTTAATTGTAGGTGGCGTTGCGGGTAGTACAGAGATATTTAACATCACCATTTCAACGGAATTTGGAAACATCTATAGGGTCATTCAATTAGTGGTCGAAAGTTGACATCAGTTTTGTTCAGTGACGCTGTTCCGAACAGTTTGGAGCAGTCTGGAACAGAAAAGTACACCTTTTTCCTGTTCAATGAGAAATTTTCTGTTCTAAACTGTTCTGATTTGCTGTTCAATGAGTCTGTCTGGAACAGTTTGGAACAGTTTAGAACAGAATTTCTTGCCCTCGATTTTTAGTTAGAGAAAGATAGAACAGATGACTGACGGTTCTAACTTGTCTGACATTTCTCATGGAAACTGTTCTGTTCTGCTCTGTCCTGCTCTATTCTGCTCTGTCCTGCTCTATTCTGCTCTGTTCTGTTCTGTTCTACTCTGTACTTTTATTCAGTGAACAAAACTATCACAGCCGTATTAATAAAAAACGCTTATTCCACCTATATTCCATGGTTTTGCTAAACCATGGAATAAGAGTTAAGCCATGGCTTAAATATTTACATTAATAAAAACAAAATGTTCCCGGAATAGTAAAATGACATTTATCAAAAATCCTTTTAAGAAAATCTTCTACAAAAGTAAGCAATCTCTTTTTTATATTCTGTGGCTACCTAAATTGATTGTCAATTGCTTGTGTCTGACTGTGGACATTTCTATTTCTTATTCCTTCGCTAAACCACCTACTTTGGTGGTTTAACTTTATCATAATTAGTAAACGTCACTTAACAGAAAATTTGTTTTATTAATGAAATTTCGCACTTAGTCCATTTTTCGTCGTCGATATCTCAAGAACGAGTAAAGATATCGACTTCAAATAAATTTTGTTTAGTAGATAATAACTTCGAAAGATGCTGAAAGGGCGTTTATTAAAATTTAGTGAGTAGTTTTTTCACTATAACGATTTAAAAAAAAAGTAAAGATTTTGGTTAGTTTCAAATATCTCACGAAAAAATAATGCTATTGATTTCAAATAAAATTTAATGTACTCATTATAAGGTCATACAGATTTGGTATGAATTTGGAAAAAAATTTTTTTTTAAATAAAAGAAACTGAAAACAAAAATTTCATAACCCAGATATTCTAAGAACGGAAAACAATTTGAAACTCAAAATAATTTTATTTTACGAAAAATAATGTGTTTGACAACTGGTGAAAATTTCAAAAAAAATCAGTTTACAGTTTTTTTACAAAAAATAAAAAACTATATAAAATTCTATTGAAAATTGGTAAAAATTGTTTTCGACTCAAATTTCTCGAGAACTAGTAGTGATATTGACTTCTAATTTAGTTTATTTTATACATAGTGTAATTTCGTACAATTGGTAAAATGTTGACAAATATTGAATTAATAGTTTTTTTTTTTTAAAATAAAAAAACTATTAAAAATTCTAGTGAAAACTAGTTAAAATTGTATTTCGAATTTCTTGAGCATGAACACCGATAGTGCCTTCTAAAGTATGTTGTTTTATACATCGATACCTTCCCGTAAGAATGTATACTAAGCGACATTTCTAAAATTGTTCAGGAAACGAAAAAAACGAAGAAAGTTCTAGTTGAATCATAGTGTGCTAGGAGACAATTTTGGTTAAACTAAGTGACATCTAACAAAATATTTAGTTGCTCACGACAATGAGATCTTTATTAATGTCGCTTAGCATATTTTTTTTGGCGGATAATACAAATTTCAGGGGGCAACATTATTTTAATGAGAAAACATGGCAGTTGATAAATTTTTTTATTTGTACTCTAGTTTCCTTTTCATGCATAATAGGTTGGCGAAACCCAGGCCAAAACGTGGCCCTTAACATATACAGGTGATGTCCAATATAACGAATACCCGATATAACGAATTCGCGATATAACGAACGCTTTTTAAATTTACAACATCTCTAAATAGCGATTGATGATAAAAATTTGCTATCCGATGTAACGAACGCGTAGGTAAATTGCTTTAAAATGTTTTTTTTTGTTGCTATTGTGAACTGTGCATATATTCTTATGTCAACACACAAGTTTATTCTCGTATGTGTGATGCCCAAAGGTTCAAAACTGTAAAAAGCTTTCTGTTTTTCGGTTAGTCTTCGCGTAACCCACTAAAACATTTTTGTTTGAATTCTTATTTTTTGTTTTGTCTATCGCTATGCAGTTTTGAATTTTATGTACACTCTTACACACACTGACTGACATGTTCACTTTGAGGCTTCTTCAAGACAAAATCTAATGAGTGATTTTTTTCTTCAAACTAATTTTCAAAATTTGTAATTTAATGACAGGATCATTCAATTTAACATTACCAATAAAAAAACATATGATATAAATAAATTAATAAATCAACCACTTATTTAAAATTTTTTGAATGGAAAAGTCGATCGATATAACGAACGCTCTCGATATAGAGAATGACCTCGAACATTATACGAGTATCATTCGTTATACTGCACGTTCACTGTAGTATATTTCCTCATCAAAAAGTCATTTTCGAAAAAAGTGTCGCTTAGTACATTCTTACGGGAAGGTATCGACATAATACAATTATTAACATATGGTTAAATTTTGACAAGTATCGAATTGAGAGTTTTTACAAACAACAACTCATACATCAACAATCTCAATTTCAAATCTCTTTAAATAATTAAAATGCTTTTCAATCTTAAAATAATGTTTGTTTGAATTTTACAGCTAAAGTTTGTTTCGCTGAAAATTTGGTTATTTGAAAAAAAAAAACAAATACGAAGTTTTCAAGACCACAAATGGGAAGTTATCAGTGTGGGTCGCACCCAGCCTCTTTTTTATTTTGTTTCTTGATTCTTTATCCAACATCTATAAAATGTTTAGAAACAAAAAAAAATGTAAAACGGTCATACTAATTCAAATAGAAATAAAGTTAATTTCAAACAGCTGATAATGAAAATGAATCTTTTTTGAAGTTCATTTTATGCTATCTCAAAATTAAGAAATATCATTCAAAGGAATAGAATCATTCTAACGAATAGACTATTCATGAGAATGTCAAAATAAGCATGATTTACTTTTCAAAAGCATCCAAACATTCATTCACGATCTTTTTGTTTCCTCTGAGTTCTTGTCTCTTGTCTCTAGACGATTGTTTATGCTCAATTGACAATTTTTTGTATGGAACTGAACCGATCTTCAAAATTCTTTTATCTTCAGGGACATTTACAAGTATATCCTGAAGTCTATAATCACTCTCAGCAAAATGTTCCGAGTAAACCCGAATATTTATCAAGGAATATTCGTTTTTATTTCCACAAAATTTTATCCACATTTGGCGCAATTCTTTGTCCTTTGGGAAGTAGTGAAATCTAAGTTTTTTTTTCATTGTTTTTTCTTCCTGGGGAATTATTACAACCCAAAACAGCACATACAACCATTTTAAACTACTGTTTTTTATTTTTCAAATTTTAAATTTTAATTTATTTATTTAACTGCAAACTCACAAAATATAAAATCCAAGAGAAATTTCCAACTAAACAAACTCGAATGTCAAAATCGGAGATGATTCCTACGTCATCACTTTTCAAGATGGCGATATGTCAGATGCAGTAAGCATAGGTACCTTAATTTCTGTTTATCATGTGGAAGCTACATCTGTCAATCAACATGGAAAGTTATAGCATTCAACAACATGTTCAAATGATAAAAATATTTTATGAAAGGAGGTCTTCTGTTAGTGCGCTTCACACATTTTAAGGCCGAAAAATCATATTTAGCAACGAGGCTTATTTATGGATGAATGATTTCGTCAACAAATTTTTTTTGTACATATATATTTTGAGCGATAGCGGCGCACCTAGAATTTGGATATAATTTTTGTCTTTCGCTAAGTTTGTATTATTATTAATATATATTATTATTATTAACTATTTAATAAATTTTGAATTTAAGACATTAGTGTCAAAACCCATCATATTTAGAATGAATTTTTTTAATAAAATACTTACACATTTTCTTTTGGAATTTTTGAAGAAAAAAACCGACATCTCAAATGCAGGTCATTTGTTTTTTTTTAAATTAAATTTTTATTTCCACAGTAATAAAAACTTAAAATTTATTTATAAATCTATAAAGTTTTTTACTGCTACAACGGTGTATAACTTTTGTTTTTGCATAAATTAATATTTCCTTCTTCTTTGACATTCTCGTTTTCTATCCAACTACTAGAGCAGTTGTTTTATGTTGTTTCCACCCCACCAAAGGTTTATCTTAGTTTAGATCAAATAAATTAAGATTTTTTAGATTTTAAATTAAGAATTTTTATTTGCAACATATTCATAGGTACTAAATGGCAAGTTGTGCATTCGTAAAAAAAAATCAAACCCTCAAAATTTTGATCATTCTTGACATAACGATGATAGGGAAGACGAAAAAAGGTGGTCTCGCTATTCTGTTTGTCTGTCTGTTCGACCTTCCATTTCAGTCTAAATGGTTCGTCCGATTTTCTTTGAACTTGGAAGATGACATTTTAAATTTTTTTTCCCCAAGAAGATGTTAGAAAAACAAATTTATTTTACCTAAAAATAACGGTATCCACCATACAAATGTTAAAAAATGGTTTTCGAGAACCGTATTTTTCTCGAAAACGGTGCATATAATTTATTTCGCATAATATTTATATTTATTATAATTTCAATCTAATCTTACAATATATAATTCAATAAAAAAAATAATTTAGATATTACTGACTGTGGCTAATGGATTTTGATCAATTTTTTTATAAAGAAGCTTCTAAAATCTTACAACAACATTTCATTTTAAAACTTAAGAAAAATATTTTTTTTTTAAATTCGATATCTCAAAAAAACGGGTCAATATTTTTTGTTTGCAAATTAAATTTGTAATCGTTCGACTATAAAAACTTAAAGTTGGCGTAACAACATTTTTTCTTTAAAGTTTTTATAAAACATTTGTATATAAAATATTATACTTTCTTAATTGGGATGTGCCATTGGCGCAACATTTTAAAAAGCTTAATATTAAGGTATTAGTATGATACTATTAAACAATTTGCTAACTTTTAAGTAGATTATTAACGGTTCTTTAATTTTAAACATTTTCTAACTAGTATCGTGATAAAGCTATTTTCTTAATAAATTGCTTTCTGGCAGGCCATGCCAGAAATTAAGTCAACAGACCTGTTTGATGTTTGTAAATGTCAAAGAGTCAATACCGGATATTTAAAATAGAATAATATTGAAACAGCTACAATGTAATAGAAAAATTTTATTATTTAATGATTACTGACTAAAATTTGATGGGCCTACTTGGCAAGTTTTTTTTTATGTCCAATTCGAAAGGTTTTAAAAACTTGACCAGTGGACCCATCAAATTTTAGTCAGTAATCATTAAATAATAAAATTTCTCTATTACATTGTAGCTGTTTCAATATTATTCTTCTTTAAATATTCGGTTTAAAACCTTCAAGTAAGACCTTGGCGTACTTTTAGATCTCAGTACTTTTCACGGTTGACTTGTTACACAAAGGTTTTTGTATAGAAGAACTTGGCTCTTTTTTTAACATTTATGTTTTTGGTCTGATCTCACTCCTTTTTGCAAAGATTTTAATATTTTGCCATGTCAAAATCTCGAAAGATACGGAAAGATAGAAGGATAGAAGGGTAGACTCTACCTACTAAAATCAACTTAGTTTACAGCTTCCTATATCTTTTGGTATATTTTCATATTTTCTTTTTGTTATTGGTTGTTTTGCTTTGTGCTTCAATTGTTTCTTCTTGTCCTGGCAAGATACCTAACACTAACATACCTACCTTAATTATAAATAATAGTACCTACATACATCCGCTCAAAGTCATAAAAAAACAAAAATTATTGTTGAGGATGCGATGATGTTCTTGTTGCACTTCTAACTCCTTTTTTTGAAATGAAGGTAGCCCACCAATTAATACCTTAATTAGTGGTTTTATTATAGTTCACATAACAGTTAAGATTTTTACTTGCGACTTATACTCGTAGGTACTATAAGGCAAGTTATGCATTCGTAAAAAAATCGAACTCGAGATTTTGATCAAAGTTGACATTACGATGATAGCGAAGACCAAAAAAGTGGGTCTCGCAATTCTGTCTGTCTGTCGGTTCGACTACAGCCTAAACGGCTCGGCCGATTTTCTTCAAACTTGGTAGATATGGGTTTTAATTTTTTCCCCCACAAGTTTTTTTCTTTTTTTTTTAAGACCAAAAATAACGGTACCTGCCATACGATTTTTTTTCGAAATTTTATAAATATTTTTTTTTTTTCAAAAACTGTCCCACAGAATTTTTAAAAAAAAATTTCAAAAATTTCATTTAGTTAAAACTAGCTAATGGTTGAAAAAAATTGTACAAAAAATTGTTATTTTTGGTAGCCCCCCTGGGTCCATTTTTTTTGTTTTTGACTTTCTCAAAAACGGTACAGCCAATTTAAATCAGTTTTTTTATGCCAAAGCTCCTCCAAAGTTTGAATATTATTACATATTCAAATTTTCTATTTTTTATTTTTTGGATTTAAAAAAAAATTCAACATTTTTTTTGGAAACTCAATATTTCGAAAACCCCATGCTCGATTTTTTTCAAACTTGACAAATAAAAGTTTCTTAACATAATCTACAAAATTTAATAAAAAATATTTTGTTTTATCTAAAAATAACGGTACCTTCCATACAAATTTTAAAAAATGGTTTTCGAAAATCGTATTTTTCTCGAAAACGGTTCCGAGAATTTTGCTAAAATGTTTTTTCTTTTGATCAATCTTTACGATCTATAATTTAATAAAAAATTGAAATCTAGATATTACTGACTGTACCTACCATAGAACTATTTTGAATTACTCATTATCGGCATAACGGATTTTAACGAAATTTTTTTATAAAGAAGCTCCTAAAAAGTTTAAAAAACATTGCATTTAAAAACTTAAGAAAAAATATTTTTTCAATTTTTAGAAAAAAAAGTATTTTTTTTTTTTAAATTCGATATATCGAGAACGGCTTAAACTTAAGGTTGGTGTACCAAAATTTTTTCTTAAAAATGTTTTAAAAATTTTGTACATAAAAGCTTATTTTTTAAGGAACCACTACAACGACTTATAATTTTTGTTCCTGCATAAATTCTACTACTAAAAGAATTTAAAAAATTAATTTTATCCTTATGAACAGTTAATTTCATCTAACGATCTATAATAATTCAATAAAAAAATTAATTAAGATATTATACTGACTGTACCTACCATAGAATTCGAATTTAAAATTTCTCATTATCGTCATAATGGGTTTAGTGAAATTTTTTATAAAAAAGCTTCTAAAAACTTACAACATTTCATTTTAAAACTTAAAAAAATATATTTTGTTTTTGAAAAATTCGATATCTCAAAAACGGGTAAATATTTTTGTTTTTGGAAATTAAATTTTTATTCGTTCAATTATAAAAACTTAAAGCTGGCGACCAAAATGTTTTCTTTAAAATTTTTTTAAGACATTTGTATATAAAATATTATATTTTTAATTGGCTGCGCCATTGGCACAACATTTTAAACAGCTTATTATTAAGGTATTAATATGATACCACTAAACAATTTGCTAAATTTTAATTAGATTATTAACAGTTCCTTAATTTTAAACATTTCTAACTAGTATCGTGCTAAAGCTATTTTCTTAATAAATTGCTTTCTGACAGGCCATGTCGGAAATTAAGTAAACTGACGTGTTTGATGTTAGTAGATGTCAAAGAGTTATATGCACGATACTAAGAAATAAATATTCGATGAATAAATATATATTCGATGATTTTAACTTTAATAAAAGGTCAGAGAAAGTATGATGCTATATTCGATTAGTATTTAAAAAATCGTCGTTTTAACCACGTTTTATGGTAAAACAGCTTACACTTCGTACTAATTCAACTTAAATTGTGAGCCATTCATTTTTAAAATTCTTAATCTATTACACAAGAGAAAGTTCGTGCGACCCATCAGTCATGTATTTTATTTTTTTTTATATTAATTTTTTTATGAAAGAGCTTTTTATCTCATTTAGTACTGATTGTTGTTCTTCTTGTAAAAGGTGTATCGTCGTTTTGGATGATTTCTTCAAATTGATCGTCAGTGATGGCTCGGGTTGGGATGATCCTCCAGGGTCCTGATAATTATTCCGGAGAATTGCTGCAAATATTGTTCAGTGGTACTCGTATTAATTTTGCGGAGCATCTTTCTTTCATATTTTGTGGGTAATAATTAAGTAAACCAGATGGGAAATGCGTAGGTCAGCACGGGTCGGATAAGTTGTTTGTAAACAAGCATCTTGGTCTTCATACTTAGTCCATTCCTCCGTTTGGGTAGCGGATGGACAAGTGCACAAAATAGTTGCCTGCCAAATAATTCCGAAATTCACTGTCGCAAACGCTTCATTTTTAGCTCAAAATGGTTTAACGAGTAAGGGTGATTTTTGAAATCCTGTGGTATCACAACCGACCAAATATTGGTCTAAGTCCGATCAGCAGCCACCCTAACTTAACCTAACCTAGTTGGCTGTCTTCAACATCAAGTCAGGATGCTTCTTAAATTTCAGTCTGTTGTAAAAGTTGATTACCAAGTACTTCATGGATCAACTAAATCACTGCCGTATTTCCACCGCATAAAAAGATTTCAAACAAAATTAACTTTGACATCGCCTGTCAAAATGGTGTTTCATTTTTTCATATGAGGTGGAAGTAAGAGATGAAAAACGAACGAAGAAAAATGATCGAGATACTTCAGCACTACTTGGATATATACACATACATATAGATCAGTTCGATTTGTAAACCAATTGATCCAATAAATATTTAAAAAGATTGATTACTAATCTACTAGATTTGCGAGGTTTGCGAGATATGAAGGAGGAGAGGCATTAGCCATTTAAGAAATTAATTTTATGCTTATGAATATTTTTTGTATAACATTAATTTTTGAAAATTTTAGCCGAAATGAAGCACCCAACGTGCCTGCTGTACGCAAGTTTGTGCAAAAAGTTCGTGAGGCTAGTTTTCTAGTGGAGAACACTCATGGTCCCCGTCGTCGTACAGTGCACACGGACGAGAATGTAGTCGAGAGTGTGAGACTCAATTCCCGTACATCAACTCGCCATCGATTTCAACAGCTCAACATTTCACGTACTACCTAGCATTAGCATAGCAACTTGAAGTGGACAACGATTTTGGGCGAAAAATCATCTTTTCTGACGAGGCGCATTTTCATCTCGGCGGCTACGTTAACAAACAAAACAGCCTATTCCACAATGGGTCTTTTGCACACCCAATTCCCAAATCGTGTTATCAGCGGTCTTAGTGATGTCAATTGGCCCCTTTGGACTTTTTTTGTGGGGACTTAAGGCCAATATCTATCATCCAAGCAGTATCCGTGAGCTACAGCCCAAAACCATCAACAAGGTCTTGGAAAATTGGAGTGACAGAATGCGCTACTGCGAAGTTAGCCGAGGCAGCTACTTGAACTATGCTGTATCCCATAATTAATGAGAATGTTTGCTCTTACTAATAAATCCATAAAACATGGACAAAAATTTAATTTTGTTCATTTTATCGCATTTTTAAAAAGAAACTTGGCTCACCCTGTATGTATGTATGTATGTATATTATGTATTTTAAAAAAGCATCTTATTGTATGTACCTCTCACCTCTTAAGAACGTACATACCTCATTTTCGCATCAAAACACACCTAAAAAGACTTCTTATTTTTTGCGTCTTATGAAGAAAGTTTCAATCATAATAAATGTCTATTGCCTGTTAATATCCAATTAAGGCCAATAAATCCAAAATGAAAACAAAATAATCGTTTTTCTTTTAAATAGTTTTAATTAAATTTTTAATTTAGTTCGCCCAATATAGATTTGTTTAATTAATATTGCTACCCACATCGATAAAAGTACAGGAAATTAAAACAAATAACATGTAATTAATGCGTCCGCGCACAGTAAGGCTTTAGCAGATAGTCTAACTGTTTCCTTAATGTTGACTTTATATGGAAGAAAATAGAAGCCATTCAAGCGAATAGCATTAATAGCTTTGAAGAAGTTCAATGAGCAATAAGTCCATCTTTGGGGCACACATTTTGTAACTGAACGTTGGTACCTACATATTTATGTATGTACGAACGTTTAACCTATCTACGTTTTAAATCAGACTTAATTGCCTGCGATACTATTTGGAGAGACAAATGGGGCTTATGAGCCAAGAGACGCGCCTCCATCTGAGTCGTTGGCATAAATTTTCTTATTTTTCTCGTTTTTACCTATTCATGCAGAAAATTATAATTTAGATGCATTTAAAGTTGAAGGCAATCTGATTGATGGCTTAGAATTAATATGTATTTATATGTAAGAGATGTAGTTAAGAAATAGAAAAACTATTTATAGGAACCCACTTCAAATAAAACTAATAAGATGAATATTTGGGTGTACCGTTTTACCATTATCATCATCATAATGTTAACTTAAATAGTCTGTTAAAAAACCCTTATGCAACTGATGTTTCGGCTCTTACAATTACCAATTAAATCAAATGAAAACTCAAATGCTCGATACATTCAGGTAGAATTAATTCGGAAGTGCACTTATGTATGCAGATACCTTCAGATGGGATAAAGAACTTAAAAAGTAGGGGAAGTTTTTAGTCTCTGATTGACAATCTGTCAAAAAAATTGCCTTTTGAAAGTACATCAGGAAAAATTTACCTTCACCAAGTCAAGTATAATAATATGCTTACAAATATAAGCTGATTATATTTTGTCACATTTTTTTTTGTTATAATTCACACGTGCTCAAAAATAAATTAAGACCCTTTAAAATATTTTAGATGAGGGACATAATGTATAGCTAAATGTAAGATTTTTTTATGATTTATTACAGCTCGTAACGGATTTGTGCCCAGCCTAAGGTAGCAGTATCTTCCACGTTAAAAAAAATATTTGTGCTTTCTGCACGATTAACTGAAAGTTAAAATTTAAAGTAAAGATCCAAGTTCGACATTAGTGACATCTCAAAAAAATACTAGTCACCGAATGTGAAGTTGTTTATGTCTCCTAAAAGAACACAATGTCGTAACCCAACGAAAAGCAGCTTTCTAATTTACTGAAATGAATCTGACATTTGTTAGAATGAAGAAAGACCAATACTTTAACTTACATAAGTGATTATTGGTGACTTTTTCTTCGACTATTCGGGAAGATCTTCTTCCTTTGGGTCTACCATTAGCTTCAGTCAACAATTATAATTAAACCCTAAACTCCGGATCTCTTTTCACTTGCGAAAGCAAAAAGTACCACTTTAGTGCAACTTCGACAATTATGATTCTACTTTAAGCTAAGTGTACACGATTGGTAGATCTTACAATATTATCCGATCTGTCAGTGAAAAACAAACTTACAATGTCTTACAATTAATTGTCAGAAAATTTGTCTGACAATTAATTGTAAGAAATCTGACAATCATGTGTACGCTAGCTGACAATGGTGTTATCTTTCAATTAATTGTCATAAAATGTATCTGACAATTAATTGTAAGACGGTAAATTGTAAGGTATTTGATAATCCTGTACACACACAATTTATTGAAAGGCCTGCCAAATTTTGCCGTTGTCTGTCGTTTCTGTCAATGAAGAAATTGTAAAATGTTCGTTTTTTAGGATCATACAATTCTTTCATTGTCAGACAATTTGCAGCCAAGGTTCCATAACCAACAAAAACTGACAATTAATTGTGTGTGTATACACGGTTGGTAGAAAATCTTAAAATCTCTTACAATTAATTGGTTGGATTCGAACACCGCCTTTGCAGTCGTAGCCCAAGATAGTTCAATTATCACGCAAGGCAACCTTTCAAACATAGCCTCCATCTACACAACTGAAGCTGGCTATCGTTGAAGCCTCTAACAAATGTACTCTAAAGGCGTTTTTCTTTTTTAGTTCAGAACAGAACCTGAGTTGTCAAAAAATAAATTGTGTTTCTTTTTTAGTTCAGAGTGTTCAGAATTTCGAAAATGTGTTTCTTTTTTCGTTCTGAGCATGTTCTGAGCGTGTTCAGAGTGCGCTCTATGAGCTCAGAATAAAATAACTGAGCAGACAGAGTAAAATGCTTAACACAAGCATTTGACAGATGGAAATTAAAAAAAAATGGCGACAGCTACATAAGTGTTCAGGTCTGTTTTAAAATATACTCAGAGCGCTCAGAGCACGCTTGGTTCAGAGAATGTTCGGAACATGCTCGACATGCTCGGACTCTGTTCAGAGCTCTATACTGAACTAAAAAAGAAAAACACCATAAATAAAGGGAAATGGGCCATCTGCTCAGATAGTTTATCAGTACTAAAGGCCATCATTAACCCAAGAAACGACACTGATATCATAGCCAAAGTCCGGGATACTCTCTCAAAAGCTAAGACAAAAATCAAACTCATCTAGACCCCAGGTCATGTGGGAATAAAGGACAATGAACTAGCTGACGCAGCCGCAAACGCAGTACTTAAAGCCCTCACCTATACAGGGGCGAACGCAGGTAGGGGTTTTAGGGGTTCAAACCCCCCCCCCGAAACGACCAAAAAAATAAGGGTTTATTTTGTTAAAAAAAAAAACAGTGTTATTTTCGTGCCATAAATTCTTCTGCTAGTGTTGTTTTTTCTTACGACTTATAGGTACTACTTGCCTTAAGTAATGCATTCGTAAAAAAAATCGAACTCAAGATTTTTATCAAAGTTGATATTACTATGATAGCGAAGACGAAAAATGTGGGGTCCCAAAATTCTGTCTGTCTGTCTGTTCGACTACGGCATAAAAGGCTGGGCCGATTTTCGTTAAACTTGGTAGATATCGTTTTGAATTTTTTCCCCCAAACGTTTTTTTTTCCTTTTCTTTTTAAGACTAAAAAAACGGTAGCTGCCATACGATTTTTTTTTCAAAATCTTATAAATATTTTTTTCTCTAAAACTGTCCCACAGAATTTTGAAAAAAAAAAATTCATAAAATTTCATTTTGTCATTTTAGGTAATGGTTGAAAAATTTTTTCCAAAAAATGATTATTCTTGGAAACCCCCTTGGGACCATTTTTTTGGCTTTTTGATTTTCTCGAAAACAGTACAACCGATTTTAATCATTATGAAGCCCCACCAAGGTTTAAATATTTTTGCGTATACAAATTTTAAAAGTTTTATTTTTTGATTATTCAAAAAAAAAATCAAAATTTTTTTCTGGAAGCTCAATATTTCGAAAACCCCATGATCGATTTTTTTTTTAAACTTGATAAATAAAAGTTTTTAATATAATCTACAAGGTCTGAGGAAAAAAAATTTGTTTTACCTAAAAATAAAGGTACCCACAATACAAATGTCAAAAAATGGTTTTCGAAAATCGTATTTTTCACAAAAATGGCTCCGAGAATTTTGATAGTTTTTTTTTTTTGTTTCGATTAAACTTTACTTTTAGAGAAGCTTCTAAAAAGTTTAAAAAAAACATTGCATTTTAAGACTTTAAAAAAAAATATTTTTTTTTTTAATTTTTAGTTTAGTTTTAGTTTAGTTTTAGTTTAGTTTAGTTTATTTCATTCAATGAACGCCTATACACATTAAGAATATACTTCTTATAAGCTAGTGTTAAGCTAATAATAAATCATAATACTCTGAAGAAAACTACTTTTATCATCATTTAAATTCAAACAAAGTTATTAATTTTAAATTAATTTACAATAAAAGAAAAAGGGAAATTAAAAAAAAAGTTACTAATAAAAAGAAGAGATAATTATATAATTATATACACTTTTTACAATTTTTAAAGAGAAAAAAAAAATACAATACATCTCTATTGAAAAGAAAGAAAAGGAAAAAATAGAAAATAGAAAATAATAAAAAGAAAAACAGAATTAATTTTTAAAATGAGTATGTAGATCTCTACGAAACTGTGTTTCGCCGCTCACTCTCCTTAAATGCCTAGGAAGGGAGTTCCACAATCGGGTGGCATTGACAAAAAACTGTCGCCTTGATGCCAGACAAGAGAAGCGGGGTTGAATTAGTTGTTGAGATCTGTTAGAGGAACCAAACTGTAACCTGTTAAAAAGACTGCAGGGTTGCTGTGAACTAATAACGTTGAACAGTAATAAAAGGGTACGAAAACGCATAAGATGATCAAGGGACATATCATAAAGTTCCTTTGAGAAATTCGACACATGATCAAATCTTCTCAACCCAAATACATATCGCACGGTATTGTTGAAAGCGACATTAAGCTTTCTTCTGCTGATGGCGTCACAGTTACTAAATATCTCGCACCCGTATGTCAATATTGGTAAAACAAGCGTCTTAGCCAAAAGCATACGCGTTTTCAGGGGGGTGTAATATTGCGAGGGCCATAATCTTCGGAGAACACCATAGACTTTACCGACTGCAGAGTTTATATGGACATCCCAACTTAGAGTTCTATTAAATAACAGCCCAAGATTTCTTGCAGTTGATACATAAGAAATGTTCGCGTTGTTAAAATATAAGTTGGGAAAGTAATCGAGGTTCAAAACTTTTCTACTAATCACAATGCATTTGGATTTCAGCGGATTTAAGAACAGACCATTATTCAAAGACCAATGGGAAATTTTTTCTAGGTCATCATTTATCCTGTATGCGCAATCTTCTATAAGTCCCAGGGAACAACTCTTGTATAATTGTACATCGTCAGGATACATTTGAATGGAGGAACTTGAAATCTTAGTGGGCAGCTCATTTATATATAAAGAAAAAAGAATAGGTCCTAAGATTTGAAAGAAAAAAATTTTTTTTTTTTGAAAATGTGATACCTCAAAAACTGCTCAATATTTTTTTTGTAAATTAAATTTTTATTCGAAAAATAAGAAAAAAGTTTAAATATGCGAACCAAAATTTTTTCTTAAATATGTTTTAAAGATTTTGTATACAAAAGCTTATTTTTTTAAGAAACCACTAAAACGAATTACAATTTTGTTCTCGCATAAACTAATATTTGCTCAAAACACATGTGATCCTGTGCTTAGCTCCAACTACTAAAGGAGTTTTAGTCATTTAAAAAATGAATTTTATGCTTTTTCTGTTAGCATTAATTTTTGAAATTCTTAGTCTTTTACATGAGAGCAAGTTCGTGTGACCCAGTCGTGCATTTTATTTTATGTGTATTTTAACGCAACTGTCTTAATTTGAATTAATGATTAAAAAATATAGATGAATCGAACAGCAGTTGCGTTTTTGATAATTAACATTATGTATAGGGCAGAAAACGGACTAACGGAGCAAATATACCGATACAGATATCCGTGTTAATCTTAAGGGCCGATTTATGGCTAATAAATGATTTCGATTTATATAAGTTTGAGTTATTAATGGCTCCAAGGTCGGAGTTACAGCAATAGAAAAAACTCACTTATTTCGTTTGTGTGAAAGTTACAGTTATAGATGAGTAGCACATAGCGCCCTCTGAGAGCGTTTTGGTTATAATTATGTAGTATAGTTAACGTAGGTACCAATTGAGTGTTGATGGTGTCCTTATGTTTTCGTATAACTCTTTGTCCTATCATCACAAAAGTACAACAAGTTATAACTTCACGTACTAATATATACCGGATTTAGTTTTGCAGATTTGGACCACTAGGCGGACCTAGAACTTATTATAACTCTATTGTTAGGTACACTTATGGAATCACACTCTTTTTCTTCTTGTTGCATTAACCCATTAGCTGCCACTGTACTCAATTGGGTACAGTAATTTGTTAAATTTCAACTGTATTTTTTTTTTAAAGTGGGCTTTGATTTTCATTTCTTTCGATTGGAAAGCAATTATTGACATGTGCTTTGATACTTGCAGTGAATTTGTCGTGATTGAAAAGCATTTTCAAGGTTTTTCATGAACTTTTGTGTCGAGCATTTCTTGTTTGAAGCAATTTGGTGACTGCGAAAGTAAAATGTTAGTAAAAATTTAAACTTTTGAATAACATTTGAATAATGGATTCTATTCTTTAGATTTTGTATCTAGAAAAAACATTGCGTATAAATTACAAACAAACATTTTTTTCTTCTGCGTGGTAAGACGTGAATAAAAGTGGTGTACTCAATTGAGTACAGTGGCCAAAACCATGCTAAATTTTTTTCTCACTGGATTTGCAGAGAAACGTCTTTTTCAACTATAAACTGCGGTAACAGGCGCTTTCCCAACCTCTACATGGCTGTTGAAGATATTCCAGATGATGGAAATGAAAAAGATATAGTGGTTATTCCACCAGTTTGTTGATATCCAAACAGACGAGGTCATGACCAGCCATGACCTTATGGCTACTTTACGCAGAAAAGGATTTTGTGCAACAGGTACGATTCGGGGCAATAGAACGAAAAAATGTCCACTTAAATCCTTGAAAAGTGTAGATAATGAAAACAAATTTTTGTTACTTTCATGTTTCATCACAAATTTGACAAAAACAATAATATCTTGTTCGCTCGTTGGAAAGATAATGCTGTTGTAACCGTTGCAACAAACTACGACAACTTGAAACCAATGGAAAAGTCAAGAGGTGGTCATCAACAGAAAGAGAAAAAGTCGTCATTCCTCAGCCAAAGCCTCTAGTTGCATACAAAAAAGGCATGGGTGGTGTCGACCTTCATGACCAATTTGTGAACAATTAGCTAAAGGGTAAAAAATGGTGATGGCCATTATTCACACACATGCTTAACTCAATGGTGGTGAATGCTTGGGAACTCCGTTGTCTGAAAAACAAAGAAAACCGGAATCTCCTTTCATTTGTTAGGACCATAGCCAGAACTTACTTACGCTCAGAGTCGTCAAAAAAACTCCAAATAAGCCAAATGTACTAGAAACTGTTATTCGCAGCAACGGAAAACATTTCCCCAAAAAAATCAATTACGGTACCATATTTGTCACAGCAGAGTTCGATGGATTTGTGAACGGTGTCAAACCACTCCTTGCATCGAAAAAGAATGCTTTAAAAATTTTCATAATTATTAAGAGAATGTGGCGTATCGAGCAAATTCAAATAAAAGACTTAATTTCGGATCTTGTCGTCTTGATGGTTTATTACTTGAAATCAAAAAGCGCAAAAACAGCTATAGAGAGCTGTATTTATAAAGACTACATAAACGGTAGTTATGTATGAAATATTTAAATAGCGGGAGGATCATACGATCAGAGAAAACAAGTTATCTCGGTTTCTATTTACTTGAGCTTGCTCGAATATGAGCAAACAACAGTCTGTTGTGCAAGTGCACAAACATTCAAAAATAAAATCAATTATTGCCTACAACTCGGCCATTCTGACCGTATAATCGTCCCGATTACAGTTTAAATGATTATATATTTCTTAAACATCAATAAAATAGTTATATTATTTTTGTTCACATTGAAAATGTTAAAAAAAAATTAAAACATTAAATTTTCAGTTAAACATTTTTGAAAGTTTTATAAAACAAATCATTTTTTCGTTCAAAAATAACAAAATCAAATTATTAGAATAATAGTTAAGCATTTTTGTTTTTATATTGGAAAATATAAAATATTATTTTCATTTTTTCAAACATTAAAACAGTTAAACATTTCATATAAAGACTTATATTCGAAAATATAAATGAGATTTGTTTTATTCAAATTAAAAATTGATCTTATTGACTTTTTTTTTTTGCAAATAAAATTAAAGAAAATCTAATATCTAAAAGAAATAGGAAAATATTCATCGACTCTATTGGTGTAGATACATACAATTAAAATCATATCTAATTAATCGGATTAATCAGCTTTAATTTGTTTAGCTCCAAATGATCGTTGTTCAAATGTAAAAGTTATCGTTATTTTTAATAAGTTTGAATTCTTTGTTTTAAATTAGCATCTTGGTTGTCGTCATTCTTCAAATCAATGTCGGGCACCGCATACAGTCTCATATTATCAGGAGAACTAATACCTTTATATGGCAATCTTGTTAATTGTAAACCCTCTACGTCTCCTATGGCATACCTGTCGTTCGGCAAGACCTTTTTGACTTCGTATGGCCCACGAAACTTAGCCAAAAGTTTTTTGTTTGTACCTGGCGTTGTGTCAACGTTTTTTATCATGACATAGTCTCCTGGCTTATACTTTTTCGGGCTTTTATGACGACTATCGTAATACTTTTTGTTTTTCATTTGTTCTTTTTCAATTTTCCCTTTAGCTTCTTCTCTAACCTCATCTAAATTCATTCTTTCAGATCCTACATTGTTAACCAAGAACTCTTTAACTTTATCACAAAGTCTTCCTTTTTGATCCCTACCAAACAGCAGAGTGCTGGGTGTGAAACCTGTACTTCGATTCACGCTGTTGTTTATAGCAAACTCAATCTTATCCAAATTTTTGTCCCAATTACTAGTAGTAAAGGATTCGCATTCTTTTGCTTTTCGATATATCAATCCGTCAACCATTTCATAGAGAGGACTCTCAGACTTACTCAGATCAGAAGCAATGGAAACTATTTTCGGGTCATGTCTTTGGGCGGCTGCAAGTACAAATTCAAACGATTCATCGTCAACATGTAAAATGTTAAAAGATCTACTTAAAGAATCGACGTGCGACATTCGATCACTTTTTCTATGTTCCACACAGTAATCGTAAGTTTGTAACTCTAGCGCCCATCGTGATATACGCGGATTCAATGTTTTTTTGTTCAAAGTTAAAACAAGTGCCTGACAATCCGTTACGATCTTAAATGGAATGCCTAGCAAGTAAATTCGGAATCGCCTTAAAGCATAGACAATAGACAAAGTCTCAAGTTCGTAGCTATGAAACCTGCTTTCAGCATCAGTAGCTCGCTTTGAGAAATAGAATACCGGATGGAATTTGGCATCGCTCTGTTTTTGAAGCAAAACTGCTCCAAAGCCATGCGAGCTGGCATCGCAGTGTAACTCTGTAGGGTTGTGGGGGCTATAAATCGATAGCACTGGAGCTGAAATCAGTTTTTTCTTCATCAAATTAAAGACTGCTATTTCCTTAGGACCAAACATGAAAGTTGAGTCTTTCTTCAATAAATCATAGAGAGGCTTTGCCACATTGGCGAATTGATGGATAAATTTCCTAAAATAGGAACAAAGTCCCAAAAAACTATGGATGTCTTTAATTGATGTAGGTAACGGAAAATTTTGAATTGCTTTGAGATTAACATCATTCGGACTTACACCAGCTTCGGTTATCTTATAACCTAAATATGTTATCTCACTTTGTAAAAATGCACATTTATCAAGCCTAAGTTTCAAACCTTTATTGGCGACTATTTCCATGACTTTGCTCAAAATATCTAAATGTTCTTCAATGGTCTCTGTCGCGATTAGGATATCATCTAAGTAAGTTAAAATCTTCGATTGTAATACCAATTTACCAAACAAGTGCTTCATGTACCGCTCAAAAACAGATGGGGCGTTTTTAAGCCCAAAAGGCATCTTGGTAAATTCAAATTGACCAATCGGGGTGGTAAATGACGTATATTTCATTGATTCCTCCTCAAGCGGCACATGGTAAAAACCATTTTTCAAATCTAGTGTTGTGTAGTATTTCTTATTTTTAAGTCGGTCAATATTATCCTCAATTAAAGGTAATGGGTAGTTATCGCGGAGAGTAATTTTATTAAGTTCCCTAAAATATATGCAAAGCCTGAACTCTTTATTCTTTTTTTCGACCAGAACGATCGGTGACGCATATTGCGAACTTGACTCTCTTATTATCCCTTTGCTTAGTAAATCGTTTAGAATCTTTTCTAATTCTATTTTATGGGAATAGGGTAACCTTCGTGGTGCGCAATGGAATGGAACATCTTTAGATAAAACTATCTTCATTTTAAAATCATTCACATTACTATTAGCTCTTTCTACATTTTCGCAAAAAGCTGGCTTTACTACTTCTCTTACTATTTCCTGTATATTATATGGTATATCTGGATTGATTTTTAGATCTAACTGTAATTTTTCATCACTCATGTCAATATTCAAAATTTGTTCAATAAAATCAATTTCTTCATTAGACGTACTTACATGCGGACGACGACACTGACTTGAAGACGATAAAGACAAATTATTCATGCAAACATACGTTTCCGGACAACTACGTGATGATGACAATGATACATTTGACAAACAATTACACTTGTCACTGCTCGACAACTCAGGCAAAATTACATTTTCTTGATTTTCAGCTTTCTTGTTTGTTCTCTGTAACACCATACCAATTTTGTCGATGAAATTTCTCCCAAGAACAATCGGATAACTCATTGAATTATTTTTCACTACAAATAAACTTAAGTTAGTTTGAGAATTATCAAAAAATATAAAAGAATTAACACTTCCCAACACTTGAAGCGGGCTGTTGTTTACTCCACAATACGAGCGGCTGTTATTTTCCAACTGTGAGATCATGGACTGCGGCAAGAACTTCTCCTGAACGAAGCTAATCGGACTCCCAGAGTCCAAGAGTGACAATAGAGTACACGAACATTCGGAATGACCATTTGTGAATCGGTAACGAATCTCCTTCTCAAAATCGTTATGATCCGGACTACACTTGATGTCGCTGCGTTCATGATTTGCAAAGTTGTTGATTTTCTGTGAGATAACGTTGTTTACATCGTTGTTGTTAATGCCGTTGCTGTTGTTGGCTTTGAGAGTCAAAACCGGCTTGTTGCTGGAACAATTTTTTGCAATGTGTCCACGAACACCACACTTGAAGCACGTGAACTCTCTCTTCGCATACGAACCACGAGTAGGTGCATGAACAGTGTGTTCCGTTTTCTTAAATTGAACATTCTTATGCCTGTTTTGACTACTGTGAGTGTGAGACTGAGATGAGCTGGGCTTCGCTGGTAAATTGTCGCGACTATTGGTTTTGAATTTTTCGTATTTTCTTAGTGCATTCTTAAGCTCTTCCATGTTGTTGGCGTTGTACAACATACTTTTGTTAATCTCGGAATCAGATATGCCCTTGATGATGAATTGGATCAAATCTTCTTCTTCAATAGGGTTATGGGATGCTATTTCTTGCATAGACAAGACGTATTGCTGTATAGTTTCTTCTCGTCGTCTTTTTCTTGCACTAAGCTCACTAAAAATATCTGCTTTAGTAACAATGCGCTTAAACTCACCCACAAGTGCATCTCGCAGCTCAATCCAGTTTCGAGTTTTCAAAGACCTTACGAATAGCTTTGCAGTACCATCAAGGAGCCTCTTTCCATAAATGAATTTGGTTCGATCATCTAAATGAAGAGTTTCAGCGTACTCTTCAAACTGGTCTACCCAACGATCAATAGGAAAGTTGTCATCTCCGGTGAATGGGCACATTACGTTTTCCATGTCTTTGAGGTTATAAGAAACATGTGGCCTTGAACTGGGATTTTCTTGAGTGTCTTCCATCTGCAGCTCCTTAAGTCTTCGCTTCAACAAAATAATCTCTTCCCTCTTTTTACATATTTCTCGAAGGTTGACAAGCTCCTCATCGATGTTGTTGTTCTGAACAGTAACTGATTGTTCGTACTGCTCTTGTTCAGATTCGTCGCCATCGGTTGATTCGGAATCATTTTGCTTACCTACGGGCATGAAATCTTGCACAAGCTTTCGAAGATTCTCTTGCGAGTAGCTCTGAACTGCTTCCTCCACTCGAAGTCTTAACACCGCTTTAGTGCCATCAGTTCTTAAATCAAGATATCTTAATATATTTTTAAGAATAGCAACAGTAGCTTTATTTAGAAACTGGTTAAAATTTTCCGACATTTTTTTACGAATGACTTTAATTCAACACTCGACAAATTAAAACTTTTGTTCAAAAAAATACTTAGGAAATCGAATCTCACTTCTGAAATTTGTGGCGTATCGAGCAAATTCAAATAAAAGACTTAATTTCGGATCTTGTCGTCTTGATGGTTTATTACTTGAAATCAAAAAGCGCAAAAACAGCTATAGAGAGCTGTATTTATAAAGACTACATAAACGGTAGTTATGTATGAAATATTTAAATAGCGGGAGGATCATACGATCAGAGAAAACAAGTTATCTCGGTTTCTATTTACTTGAGCTTGCTCGAATATGAGCAAACAACAGTCTGTTGTGCAAGTGCACAAACATTCAAAAATAAAATCAATTATTGCCTACAAGAATGTACCCATATCTGGCCAGTGTACTCAATTGAGTACACCCCTCTAATTACCAAACTTGTAAAAAAATTTTTAAAAAAATTGTATTTTTGTGCAAATATAAACCTAAATAAACAGCATTTCAAAGATTTTTTATTTATCTCTATTTTTAAGGGCCTTGGTCTTTAATGGGTTAATGATATTTTACGAACCAAATGATGGCCTCCATCACAGGGCCCGTAGTAAAAGTCTATGTCTAAGAATTAATTCCGGAATAAAAATGCCCGAATGGGAAGCACCAAAAAACGCCCTCGTAGTGAATATTTTCCAACTTTTGGTAACATTATTCAAATTTGCCAAATAGGTATCCGTTGCAACATCTTTATGATGTTTTGTTTTTGCGATTAGCTGTATGAAATTGTTCCGATAGGTACTATCCCTAAGAGCAAATATTATTTACTTATAACATATTTATGATAATTACAATAAAGAATATGTAATTAACAAGTACCTACAGTATAGTAATAAAATAATATATTTATGAAAATCTCATATTTTTTTGAAAACCCCCCCCGAAATTATTTTCTGCGTTCGCCCCTGCACCTATACCTTCAATACTCTCTTTCGTCTTGACTTAAAGAGACATATCAATCTGGAGTGTCATAAAAATAAATTACTGGACTGGGAACACTATAAACATCACTATAGTTCTATTAACCCAATGAAAGTTCAGCCCAAATTTCCAACAGACATCACCAAATCCGACCTCAGAACATTCATTCGACAACGCCTTGGCCATACTGCATTCACTCATCAGCACCTACTCAAAAAAGAACCTTCACCTACCTGCCCGAACTGTTCGAATTCCATAACTGTAACCCATATATTAAGCCCATGCTTCTTATCTGGACATCCACAACTCCAAGCCCACACTATCAACTCCAATTTCATAGATCTCCTAAAAGAACCGAAACAAAGCAATATTTTGAAAATTAAAGAAATTATTAACGACCTGCAATTTGCTTTTCCTTTTGTTAATAGCAATTTTTAATTGTATATTGATATATTAATAAATAAATAAATAAAATAATTGGTTGGTATCAAGCTAAGAGTATCTAATAAATTGTCACCCAACTTCTGACAACAAATTGTAAGAGATTGGTGGATTTTGTACCAACCGTGTACACACACAACTTAATTGTCAGATCATTGGTAGATAACTGTCAGACATTGTCAGGTCATACAATATTATGATCTACCAATCGTGTTTCGTGTACACTTAGCTTTAATAGTTTAACTTAACGACTTATCATGTTAATGCACAGAAAGTGCTAATTCCTATGTCCAGAAGTTTTCTGGTTTCGATTCTGACCTAAAATTCTGAAGCTTTTCAAAAACTTTTTTAAGAGGAAATAATTGTAATTTTAAAGGGTAAAAAAGATTTCAGAACGACATAAAACTTTGTATTTGTGTTGACATTTCATTGAAAGATATTATCAATGAGTGTTCAATGACCAGAAGAGACTTTAAGATAAAGCAAATATTCTGTTCTTTTTTTATCCAGTTTACAAAAATTAAAGAAGTCTCGTATTATTGACCGCTAGAAATACTTAACAGGCTCATAACTCAAGTCATCGGGTCTTAGAAGTCAATATTTATCAGCAGATGGTCATGATCACGGGGTAAATGCTAACTAGATAGGTAGATAGATAGATAGATTCTTTATTATACAAAAAAATGTGTAGCAATATAGTTATTTGCTTAAGAATAAGAACATGGCTTTTCTGCCTTCTGCTGTTATGACATTTTATATCCTAATACGGAGGATGTCCTAGAGTATAGGATAAATGGCAATAAAATGGTGGTTTATGTCTTCATTTTCTCGTCTGTTGCAAAGATTACAGATTTAAGGTAGGTCAGCTTGATATGGCATACAGTTTAAGTATGCCATATCAAAACTTCAACACATGCTTTAAAAATGTAAATAGTAACTTCCACAGAAAATTCGTTGCTGAAATAGTTCGTTTCTGAAAACAACTGGTTATTGAGGTTCCTGAATTTATTTCTGGACACTACTAACTATGTGGTATCCGTAGATGACACTTTTTCTGTTAACACCGTACATTTCGGCTGAATTCAATAATCAATATAAGGGGTTTTCCAATTGGCGCGGGCATATTTTGGCAGCCTGTGGCGACCATGTTGTTTTAGTGACATTTGTCAAATCTGTAGTTTATTAATTACTTACTGATGCTAAATCACCATGGCAAGTAATACCTTTGTATATAAAACTTATAGTACTATCAAGAAGACGAAAGATTGTGGCGACATCTTAAGTATAGGGACAGTACTTGCTAGATTTGTCTCTGCAAAATTCAATGATAAAATATTCTCTTTTTTACTACTTGTTTTGTATCTTATTCTACTCTCCACTGTTAACAGCGCTAATTTCAGCGCCACCACCTGGCTAGAGTTCGCAATAAAGAATCACGCTCCATGATAATACTATAGATTATATATGTGCAAAGGTAATACGATTGAACAGCACGTCCAAATGATCAAACCTTATTATCAAAATGAGTGTTCTGTTCACGTTCAACTTTGTTGCGCCTATTTTACGGTAGACGTGGTGGTCCTTCGATCCCACACAGACCGTGCGTTTCGCAGACTTCAATTTGGCGAATTTTGCGTTGGACCTTGGGCCCGTACAAGAACTGACTATAGGCAACGCCCGTTTGTTCGCTAACTGCATTTCGACCCAAATTTTGTCCTAAAATTTATCTTTATCGACTAGGCGCATTTCAAGCAAAATTGCCGTATATGGGACGACACAACCCACTCTAGGTTCATCAGAAGACGTCAATTTTATGCCACTGGTCCTTACTTTTTAAAAAACGACGTTGATGAGGTGGTCTCCGTCAATGACGAGCACTACAGAACGCATAATAACCAATTTCTCATGGCTCAAATTGAACCATATGGACCAAGGCGACATGTGGTTCCAGCAGGATGGCGCTACGTGCGATACAGCCGATGCCATTATTGACATTCTGAATGAACGATTTGAGTGTAAGTTTATCCCTCGCCGAGGTACCACCAATGTCAGGCGATTTGACCTAGCTAGACTTTTTATTGTGAGGTTTCCTGAAGTCGCAAATAAACCACAACTGACCGATATATACCCTAAGGTGAACATAAAACAGGTCATGGCCCAAATTTAGCTGAATGTACGCGGAAAATTCATTGAAAACCCGGCTTTATTAAAAAATATACAAGTTTTTTTTTTTTTACACAGTAGGTACAAAATTTAACACAAAAGTATAAAGACCATGTTTTTATTTATATAGCTAAGGATTTAGATATACTGAATAATATTGAATCATTTTTAATATATTTAGCTAACAGATATGAAAAAAGCTTTGAAAAACAAAAAGGCGTTCCATATTCCCACCCTTTCCTTTACCACTTTTCAAAATTTAGAAATTTTTCATAAACTTTTCCAAAAGCAACAATGGAATAAACGTGTCTTCTCTCTCCGCTTTGTTATTTTTCATATATGACACCTCCCAAGTTTTAAGTCCTCTGTATAACATACTATCAGCTTTAAGATTAGGAAATAATAACTTTAAATAAAAGGTGGAAAAGATCTTGTTAATCAACTGATATCAACGATACAATTATAGGTAAATACTCGTATACACGAGTATATGAAAAAATCACGAATGACTCAGATTCATGCATCGGTGTCGATGAATAATATCAAAAGGATTTCAGACGAAGGACGAACTAACCTGAATACAGCGCATGACTGGCCTTTAAGCCATCATCAGCCACTAGAACTATAGATAGATAGGTATACAGAGCGAGCTCTTTGTAAACCTATTTATACCATCAGTGCATTTCTTAAATAGGATGTGATAGTCATTTCTCGTTTGTAACTCTATTCAAATGAGAAAATCTTTAAACTTATTGTTGAGCAACACGCATAATAAAATCTAACGACAAATTCATTGAAATTAATAATGTCCAAGATTCTGTTGAATTTATGATGCCTTCAGCAGACGACGACCGACGACTTCCACCATTAAGTGGCCATTTGCCCTCGACGCGTGGTTCATTTTAATCTCCCTCCATCATGATGTAACCCACAATCCCACACATGACTCACAAATAGTATATTTCGAACCCAATGTATCTTCTTAATTATTCCAGTCTAGTCCCTGACTGGAGTCAAAGTAATACCTTCTAATGTGTACGAGTAGCGTGCAGGTCGTGGGAGTCAATTTAAAAAAAAAGCATATTGGATGTAACTTTGTAACTCACTCACATCACAACAAGTGTGCTGGATGTGCCGGCTGCCGCCCGTCACAACCATTTTACACAGATAAAAGGGGCTAATTAAATTGATAGATTGAATGGCTGATGGATTCTACCATAATGAGGTGAATTTTTTGTTTGCCCCTGTATGTGTATGAGAAATTTGGGTACATTTTGAGTGAAATATTGAGTGAAAATTAATAAATTAAAAAGATTGAACTAAATGGAAGTATGTAATTGGAAGCATGTACCTTTTGTGAGCCTTAGGTCAGTTTAAGTTTTTATACAGGGTGTCCCTTAATTCGTGCATAATATTTCAGGGCATGATTCTTGGGTATATTGTAAGAAAAAATCGTTTTACAATAAGGGCCTTTCTCTTATTTGTATATCACATAATCAGGGATTTAAGAAATTTTTTACTTTGCTGTACCCTAACCCATGTCTTAAGGGTAATTGCGGTGTTAGTACTAATGATAAACAAAAATTTGGTGGTGCAACAGCTCGAAGTGAACCAGGACCTAGTGACTTATAACTCTCAACCATTGCTATGTCAATATTATTTCTCAGGTCAATATTCCAATACCCCGATTCAAAACGCACGTAAAAATTCTTTTTATCTGTTGCAGCATGGTATATAATTGGTACGTTCAATGAGACTGAAAGATACCCATATGCATCAAGATACAGGAATGTCTCTGGTGGTATTTATACACTTTCCAAATCATTTCGGAAATATCTAGGATTGGGGTAAAATAGTCCCGATATTACCTCGTTTTCTATAACGTCCGACGAACATGGAAAGTGATTCCTCCCAAGATCCGGTATATGTTGTCAATTCTGGACACTCCGGAAGCATCCAATAGTCCTTTGTTTGAGATATAGTGCCGAAATTCAGAATTTGTACTTCTATACAAATGCATACAAGCTCTTAAAAACTTCCTTTCACTCGAAGCTTTTCCATATACGAGGGGTTAATATTCCACCATACTGGACTCGCATAAGTCAGAACTGGACGAACGAATGCTTGCTAACAAACAATCTTCACATCGGGTCTTAAATATCTGGAGTAGAAAGGTCTTTTGAGAGACATAAATGCTCCTCTTGCCTTCTCTAACTAAGTATTTATGTGCTCATTGTAGTATACAAGAACGTGTCCAAATAAACACCTAAATTCTTCTTTGACTCGATAAAAAAGACCATTTTTAAACTCGTAATTCTTAGGTTTTTTCAGTTGCGTCTCAAGTCCGAATTACCGCTTCTTACTGGGGTGCGGAACAGTATGGTTTCATTTCATTTTTACACATTTATAATAAAGGTCCAAATATCGACCCTTGGGGGATACGCTTTCCAACTACAACAGCTTGTCTTCTCCCTGAGAGGTAAGAAAGCATGAAATCCGCAGCTGTGTCAGAAAACCGAATTTGACATTTCATTAGAACAGTCAAGCAATCCTAAGAATGATACTAGCCGTGTTTTTTCGCAAGTGCATATAGAATTGTAGAAAAAAATTATATCGGGACTTACGAGATTTTTTTCCAAATAGCTGGAAGCACTGTGTACGCTATGGCATTTGTCAGCTGTATATTAACACTGGGCCTCCACTTGAAATAAATGATTGCAAGAAATGTGTCATGTAGCCAATATTTCTTGTGGAGCCCCCTTATGTCTCGATTTTTGTTATTTTTAGACATTATTTTTACTATTTATTTCTTGTCTTCGTAGGAGAAATAAATGCAGATATAAATTTTGACGTTTCATGACTTGTGACTTCACTAGACACAAATTTCTCACAAGACGTCGAGTCTTGACACCAATTCCCACATTTTCATGTAACATTCCTTCATTTCATTGACGAACTAATGTTATGTTTTCACTTCGTATAGAAATTATGTCCTGTGAAGCCAAGATGTATTTTTTCTACCATTTACTGTCTGTTGAAGTACATATATAATGTTGTTTGTTTGCTTGCAGGCCAAAATTAACATTAAAAGAATTAAACATTGAAGATAGTAAGTATTTTGATTAATTTTTTTCAAAATTAGTTAGGGCATTCAGAGACTTTTCATGCTTGTGGGACTACTCAATTATGTTTTGGAGCAAATGTTCTTCAAGGCCCTTTTGTATTCTTCCCGTTTTGCCTCTTCCAGTTTTTACACTGCGTTTATCGCTAAAATCAAATGGCGTGACTTACCTGGTGAGATTATAGCAAGGAATGAATAATCACGAAATAATTTGCCCACAGAGTTAAAGAAATATAAACTTCAGATATAGTGTCTGATATAGTGTCAGAAATAAATATTGCTAATGGAGGTGCGGCGTAACGACTATCATCAACCAGCATCCAAAAACGTCACTTTTGACTTCTCTGAACAAATTATCGATAACATATAGATAATTTTATTTTGGCATCACTGTTTTTATTAGGTTTTAGATTAAGGCTGGTATTCACCGAGCGCTCTTAAAAGGCTCTCAACTTTACGAGGCTCTTAACTTGAAATTTTTTTGGGATATTCACCAACCATTCCTCACAAGTGTTTTTCGAAGTTCGAAAATGAGAGCCACTCTCTCTTGTTCAGGCATACCCAAACTGTGAAATCAAACCGTTTTCGAACTTGAATGACAGCTGGCAGTGAGAATCCTTCGGCCAATTTCGTATTTTGCTTGGGGAGCGTTGCTGGTGACGATAACTGGTTTTGGTTTTGCACTCACCGTGCGTCGTCGGCGTCGTTTGTTTAGTTTTCGAATTTTCGAACAAACTTTCGAAGAGAGCGCTCGTAAGTTTAGGAGTGGTCGGGACCGGGAGTCGGGACCACTCCTATCTTTTAAGAGCGCTCGTAGATCTTCACTAATATTGCTTGGTGAATAGGTTTATGAGCTTCTTAAGTTATGAAGTTATGGGCGCTCGGTGAATACCAGCCTAAGTCTCAAAAATTATCTGGTCTTAGCTTACTCTATATAGACTTAAGTAGTTGTTGTATTTGCATGTAAAGCGCTTAGTCCCGATGTCGTTTTTTTCTACAATTCTTTATGGTGTGCCTCGCCTTCTTACGTTAACGCGTTCACCTTAAGGGCATCGTTCGATTGTGATTTATTCTCATAGACTTCAGGAAACCTTACAGGAAAACGTCTAGCGGGTTCAAATCACATGACTTTGGTGGCCAATTCACGTCATCTCCGACCGCTGTGTGGCACGTAGCTCCAAGCCAACCTCCTGAAACCAAATGTTTTCCACATGGTTCAATTGGGGCCATAAGAAATTGGTTACCATCGTTCTATAGCGCTCGCCATTGGCGGTGATCGCTTCACCAATTTAATTTTCGAAAATGACGCCACCGGCGTAAATCCGCACCAAACGGTAACTTTTTGATGATGCATTGAACGTTATGTGGGTTGGTTTCGTCCCATTTATGGCTTGTTAACACAACCATTCCTTCAAAAATGCGCTTCGTAGCTAAAAACGAAGCCTAGTAAGCGAACAAACGGCATTAGGCGTTTTTCTTTTTTAGTTCATAACAGAGCCTGAGTCGTCAAAAAATAAATTGTGTTTCTTTTTTAGTTCAGAGCGTTCAGAGCTTCGTAAATGTGTTTCTTTTTTCGTTCTGAGCATGTTCTGAGCGTGTTCAGAGTGTGCTCCATAAGCTCAGAATAAAATAACTGAGCAGACAGTGTACAATGCTTAACACAGGCATTTGACAGATGGAAATTAAAAAAAAAATGTCGACAGCTAATGTCATTTTCCATTGGTCGTCCAGAAGCGCCTGGAAGCGTCCAGAAGTCTCCTCAAACCGTTCCATTGGGAAAAAAATACTCTTCTGAGAAGAGAATTTCGCTTCTCGATTTCAATTCAAGTCAGAATCCACTCAAGAAGCACTAATACTCATACCCAAATGTCAAAAGCAACCCATCGCAGATTTTCACCAACACGACTATTAACTAATACAAAGGCAAAATTTCAAAGTTGAGTAGTAGAAGTTAGCACCGTTCCATTGGATTTCAGAATGAGTGGATCCTTGAGTGAAACCAATAGAAAACGACATACATAAGTGTTCAGGTGTGTTTCAAAAAATACTCAGAGCGCTCAGAGCACGCTTGGTTCAGAGGATATTCGGAACATGCTCGACATGCTCGGACTCTGTTCAGAGCTCTATACTGAACTAAAAAAGAAAAACGCCTATTGTGTTTGGTCAGTTGGATCTGGTACGGTTGTAGGCCTAAATCCGAACGCAAATTCACCAAGTTGAATTATACGAAAGACCGAATACGATGAGGAATCGACTGTTTCTGCGGCGATGTTCTCGATCGATCTTACGTTCCTTTGATGTACGAATGCTAAGCTGCTTGCTTACCGAACCGGCCACAAAACGTTGAAGAGTCGACTCTCGACTGTGAAAGACCATCATGTCTACCGTAAAATGGGTAGAACGTTTGCACTAAAGAACATTCATTTCGATAATAAAGTTTTATCGTTTGGACATGCTGTTCAATCATGTGAATTGCCATGGTGATTTGGCTTTAGTAACTGAATAATAAACAACATATTTGACAGATGTCAATTGAAAAACCCTTTAAAATTGACTAATGTTGCTTTGCTAATTTGATACTTATGAGGAAACTAAATTTATTTTCTTAGAGTTCTGGAGGGTAGTAAATTTTTCTTGAATACACAATATGTTATGATTAGGTATACAATTGAAATTGATTTTTTTATTTTAGAGAAATATCCATTCTTGTGTAGTATACTGTAACAATACAGGCTTCGTGAATATTTTATGCAATATAATTTCATCACGAAATATATATGTAGTTTCATAATTTTATTTTCTACAATGACAAATGCTCATAACCTAGACAACCTAATTTCTTATAACGCAAAGTATTTATGTATGTTCATGTACATAAATCTGTCACGATATGCACATGATATGAAGTTACTTTTTAATCCCTGGAATCTTTACTTAAAATTAATTAAAAGAAACTAAATGAGGGTTAACCATTTTAACTCAAATGAAAACTTACATTTACGTGAGTAATTCAATAAAACATTAGCTGATGAAAATCTTTACATCTCACATTTTTAAACCAAACAAAAGAAAAATAACGTCCAAATGTACTTCTGAATTGGTACCGGGATCAACTTACTTCCTGTTCATTTGTAGCTTAGGCTAGAGCGGAGCCTAATGTCAAGTAAGCAAAATGAATATCGCTATTTATTTATCTGACTACTTAATTCTTCATTGGATTATCTCCTAAGTGGTCTTCGTGGAGTAAATATTAACGATGAGTTTAAGTCCTAAGTCCTTAACTATTCCTTAACTAGATCAAAATTGTTGTCATCTAATAAAGTGAAAGTATTACATAAAGGTTAGAGACACTTACATAGCGCATAAAATAGGATTTTATATGTGACATTTATCAGTTATATGCCTTTATAGAGATTGCAAGACATTTGATCGCCTTTTTGAAGATGGGGCATATCGCATATGAAGCTGATGGCCTGATGGTCATCATCAGGTCATAATTAGTTGAAGATTTGATGCATGCACCATACCAAAACATAACCTTCATAATTGAAGAGGTTTGCAGATAACCCATCAGATTCTGCGACCTTGTTATTCTTTAGCCTATTTGTGTGGCCCGTCATCGTAGGAATGATATTTCTTCGTTCTCAGTGACATTGGCAGCCACAGCCGCGATATTCTCGTCCGAATGACCAGTCCAGTCGCGGCCACGCCCTGCACGGTCTCCTGTAGTTCCAGTCTGTTCGAGTAGTATAGCTAAGCGCTGGACGATTAGGAAATCGACGTCAAAATTCACGCTGCCCATACTCCACCGACCGATTATTGGTCAAAAAAATCGTCACAAATTATTCCACGCTCTTGCGAAGTATAGCACTCGATTGCTTGTCTGTTTGTATACTGCAGCTGTCTAGTTCACAAATGTTACGCCGCACCTCCATTAGCAATATTTATTTCTGACATTATATCAGACACTATATCTGAAGTTTATATTTCTTTAACTCTGTGGGCAAATTTTGTCGTGATTATTCATTCCTCGCCATAATCTCACCTGGTTAGTCACGTCGCTTGATTTTAGCGATAAACGCAGTTTAAAAACTGGAAGAGACAAAACGGGAAGAATACAAAAGGAAGCACAGGTTTTAGGTCAATCCATTTTTGAGCAAAAGAGATTTTCACGACCTTGAAGAACATTTGCTCCAAGACATAATTGAGTAGTCTTACAAGCATGAAAAGTCCCTAACCCTAACTAATTTAAAAAAAAAATTAATCAAAATACTTACTATCTTCAATGTTTAATTCTTTTAATGTTAATTTTGGCCTGCAAACAACTAAACAACATTATGTATGTACTTCAACAGACAGTAGATGGTAGAAAAATTACATCTTGTCTTAACAAGACATAATTTCTATACGAAGTGAAAACATAACATGAGTTTGTCAATGAAATGAAGGAATGTTACATGAAAATGTGGGAATTGGTGTCAAGACTCGACGTCTTTTGAGAAATTTGTGTCTAGTGAAGTCACAAGTCACGAAACGTCAAAATTTATATCTGCATTTATTTCTTCTACGAAGACAAGAAATAAATAGAAAAAATTATGTCTAAAAATAACAAAAATCGAGACATAAGGGGGCTCCACAAGAAATATTGGCTACATGACACATTTTTTGCAGTCATTTATTTCAAGTGGAGGCTCAGTGTTAAATATGATTGACGTACGACGCCAGTTGCAAAAATTATAATATCTTCCGTTAGGCTGATAAATTTTGTGCCACCTTGTATAAACGAAATGGAAAAGGTTGTTTAATATTTTAAGCTAGTGCTGTTCGCGGATAACGATTTGCTTTATGTATCAGCTGATGAGTTATAGACAACAAGAAATAAAAATAACAGTTAATAATTCAATAATAGGACAAATAACATCAATTAAATATCTTGGATTTATGTTAGAACCTAAATTGACATACGATGAAAATATAGATTACATCTGTAATTATTATAATGCACGACTGGGTCGCACGAACTTGCTCTTATGTAAAAAAACTAAAAATTTCCAAAATGAATGTTATTAGAGAAAAACTGTTCATACGCATAAAATAATTTTTTAAATGACTAAAATAAGTTGGAGCTAAAAACAGGATGCCATGTGATTCAAGCAAATATTAGTACATATATGCAAAAACAAAAATTATAAGTCATTGTAGTGGTTTCTTAAAAAAATAATCTTTTATATACAAAATTTGTAAAACCGGTTGTCTGCGAAATACGATGAAGATCAGCTTAAATAAAAATAAGGGGTTTTATAGTCATATGCTGGTCTAGAAATAGACAGATTTTTCCTTATTTATATCACTATGGTGGACATTTCTAAAAAAAATCCCAGTGCTGGGCCCGTATTACAGATTACGAAACGAAAGGCAAAAAAACGATACCCTAGAAAACGATAGTCAACACATAGACCGATTATGGTTTACGATAATGGATGCATCAAAACATTGCCTGATAAAATAAAAAAAATCTATTTTTTTAAGCGCATCCAACTTCATTCTTTCAATATTTCTGTCAAAAATAGTACATGTGTCAAAACAATGAAATACGAGTGCCAAAAGCAGTCGTAAGAGAAAACGATTATCGTTTAAAAAAACGAGTATCGTAAAACGTAATCGCAACTTAACGATAACGAGGGATTTTAAACGATAATCGTAATTCGTAATACGGGCCCTGTTAAACCCTGAAGGTTGCCAGAAACAGGCAATCCTCTTTACTTGATAGTTCTTCCATAATATGTCAATTTATGATAAATTTTTACCGTTTCTTTATCCAAACGATATCTTTCGTAGAAGAAGATATAATTTATCCATCACGATAAATTTACCTAAATTTTTTTTTGAAATAAACTACTTCGTCAACTTTTTATTAAAAAGAAACAAATTTGACATTTCGTTCTGATAATAACTACGAGTACTTAAACCAGCATTTCCTATGTTTAAAGTTAGACCACAGGTTTTGGCCTTAAGCTTAGGTTTAAATTTATTTATGAATAGCCTAAACTCTGGATTTGTATAAAAACAACTTAGCAAGAGTTTAGCAATCATCTATTAATATGTCCCACCCATAAATAATAAAAATTGTTTTTTAATTCATTTTATTGTCTTATACCTATGTATACCTTTGAATAAAGTTAAAAAATAAAAATTATCTTAAAATTAATTAATTCATTATAAATATAATTAACAATCAAAGTAATATTTACAATTTCCTTCTACAAGGGACCACTTAAAATAAATTTAACATTTAACATTCAAAATCTTCCGAACAAAATTTGTACTTAATTAAAATTTGTTTAGTAAAAAATTCCCACATATGTAGCTATGTATGCTGTTTTTTAATCCATCGAGATCTCAGCCATCCTCCAATGGAATTTGACAGTTTATGGCTTGGTTGATAGGTAATATAAATAAACTATATTTTGACCTACTTAGAGTATTTCTTTCTATATGCTTTCCAAAAGCCCTAAAATCGCAATTTTCCTGAACAAAAAAAAAACCAATAAATTTCGATTTTTCGGTGAAAAAATTAATATTTTTTTAGTTTTTCAATCAATTGACATTTGAGATTTTTTGTACGTCTTTTACATGAAGCTTTATTTCCAAATTTCTTGACATAATAAAAATCTCTGAGAGAAAAAGATGAATTCCAGAACATTTCCCAGTACCAAGAAAATCTTTTTCTGCATTCGATTTAAGCGCCATCTACATCTCAATAGGTATATCAACAATTTTTATTCATTCTGTATTCACTCTGATGCTGACCAAATTATATTTACTTTTGATAGTTTTATTGTTTTGCATGTAAAATTTTGCTAACTTGGTTATTCACTCTTTCAAATAACATGGCTAAAATTATTAAATAATTCAGAACTGCAGCACTTTAAAAATAAGTCACTTCGTACTATGTATGAAATACGAATATTTTCTTCACGAATGTCATTCGTAGCCATTTTATAGTACATAACGCTTATAAGAAACTCAAAAATTGCACAAGATTTGTTTCTTATAACCGAGTGTTTCTTATATTCATAGAACGGATATGAGAAACAAGTTTCTTATACGGATATAAGAAACAAGTTTCTTATACAAATATACCCAGCAGCGTTACCACTTCCGGATAAAAAGTCGAAGTAGATTTGGAGAAAAAAGTGAAGTAAATTGAGAAAAATCGAAGTAGATTTTAAAATGACTCTATACTTGGTTTTTGAAAAATTAGAACTCAAGATTTTTATCAATTGATATTACAACACGAAAAAGTAGAGATTCCGTCTGTTTGCAGGTGTGTACCTCAACCTGCAGCCTAAATGAGAAATTGAAATGTTTTTTTTTGCTCGTTTCCTACCATTATGAAATATCATATTTATTTCGAAGACGGCTCTAATGGTTTTTATAAAAAAAAAATCATGTTCAGATGCAGTCCGCATTTTTGTAAAAAAACGGTACCTGTCATAGATCCTTATTTTGATTTTCTACTTTCTCATTTCTGAGTCTACCGATTTCGATCAAAATTTTCATATATGAGTTTCTGTGATTTTAAAATAATATTGTATACAAAACATTTTTATCCTTAAATATATATTATTAAATATTTAAAATTGTCAGTACATTTCTTTTAATTTTAAAGAAATTTGTATAGCTATAAAGAATTTATATGAACGTTTTTATAATACGAATTCTACTCAAGTAGCACACTGGTGTATAATTTGGTACAATTTCTTGAATTTTGGTGTAAAATTGAGAAAACTGAAGAAAATTTTAAGATTTTGGTGTATTTGACAAAATATACCGGTTTAAAAATTACACCATTGTCTTTTCTGTGCAAAATTTCAACATTTTTGTTCCAATGCGATGCAAAAAATAAACCGATTCGCAACAAAAATGACGTATTTTTTACACCAAATTTTGTAGATAAAATACACCATTTTAAATGAGCAATCATTTTTCGGTGTAAGATTTAAATCTTGTGGAGATTAAATAAACTAAACTACACCAATGTCTAACCATAATGTCAACAAAATATTTACCTCAGTTCAGCTGTCATTTGTTTACACTCACCGCGCGTTTAATTTTTTAAAAAATAAAAAAATTGGGTAGCTCGAAGTTCAACAATTATTTGAAATGGTATCGTAGGAAAAAAACTTTTTAAAAAAAATTAAAAAAACTGTGTGAAACCCAGTAGCATTCAGCAAAATCATCAAAATTTATTTGAAACGACGAAAATCAACTTTTATGTTCGAGACAAAAACTCTACAAATTGTTCAATATCGCGAGAAAATATTATTTCAAATGAACCTAATATTATAGTAGGGCCAAATGAAATATTATTAGACTCAATTTCGAACAGATTTGGATGATAATGATGAAGTTGTGGAAAATATAAATCGGGAAGTAGAACCCTCCTCGGAAGATTGCGTCATTGATGATTTGGACGAACACATTAATTTTATGTCTAAATTGGCTGATTGGGCTGTTAAATATAAAATAACACATTGTGCTATGTCTGAGCTACTTCTTTTATTGCGAAGTTGTAGTTGTTGTACAAAATGTAATGTAATTGGAGAATTTGATCAATCAGGAAACTGTATATGAGCTTTCCTAGATTAGATTGTCGACGAAGAACTCATTCGGATTTTATAAGCAAATCCAATGAGGACCATCATTTATTCAATCCCAGAACGAGGCTATTCTACAACGGATTCAAAAAAAATGTAAAATTGGGTGAAAATACCGAAGAAGAGGATGAAGAAGCTGCTTTAGATACTGAACCACAAAACGGCCGTCGAAGGCGAAACCAAATGAAAGCAAAAATTCTTTTGAAAAAATGTATGAATGTATACATATGTACATATGTACAACTTTATTAAATATTAATAAATATATGTATTTATTTTCTTGAATTCCAATGTTAACTACAATTTTGTTTTTGTTTTGAACATTTCTTACACTATTTACAGCAAATTAAACATACTAAAAAAAATTACTGGATATATTTTTCGCAATGGTGCATTTTTTTTACTGCTTGGGGTATATTTTGCACAGTTTATAGCATAATAAATGTACCGAAAGCAGAATATTATATATATTTTGTACATTGGTGTATTTTTTGTCTTGTTCTTTGATATTGGTGGAATATTTTGCACATTTTCCGGCATACAAAATGTACCGAAAGCAGAATTTTGGATATATTGTGTACAATGGTGTTTTTTTTCTTCTTGTTCTTTAAAATTGGTGCATTTTTTTCCAAATTCTGGAGTTAGAGTATGCATATACATACAGGGTGTCCCGGTGTGACCATTAATTTTAATTTAGGAAAATAATACGTTCGATAGTTAACTGTGGAAAAACCGTTAATCCGTTAATCGCATAGAAAAAACCTGTATGGTGGAAAGAAAATCTTACCAGTTCTTGTTTTAATAAAAAAGAAAAAATTAAGAATAATTGGTTTTAGTTTTGCCAAGTTTAGAGCCAGTTAAATATCGGTCTCAAAAATGGACGACATTTATAAATAAAGCATTAACCTGGAAGTATTTGTATGGTTTTTTCTCACCAGTATTTCCAAGAGCACGTCCTTAACGGGATATCGGAAAAAAGCATCGACTTAAGATGCGTTCTTTTTTTTTTTTGGCGAACTGCTTTGTCGTATCATTTACCATCTTTAGTTTATAGGTACTCAATGTACTCTGTTGCCTTTTCAATGTAAATATTTCTATGTGATTAAGGATCTTCCCACAATTTACTATCAAAAGTATTATATGTATATCGCTAAATTAAAATGAATTCCTTGTTTGTATGTATAAAAATGGGTTTAAAAGAAATTACTCCAAAAATCATACAATTTATTTTAAGTCAAAACGGAAGTGAAAACGAGAAAATCTCTTCATAAGTTTTTTGACTTGAAAATAGGTCTTAACCTATGTGTATGATGGTTTTCGTCTGCGGCGATTACTTTGAGACACCCTGCCATTTTTTCCAAGAAATATTAAAAAAATTTAAATATTAAATGAAAACAATGATTAGTTATTTTAATATTATAGCGACTTAATTATATACCGCATTTGGTATTTTCGACTCGTTTTTAACATAACGTCCCTAAAAAATTAAAAAACAACCAACAAATTTTAGATTTCGAAAAATTAATTTTCACGAATTGTTTTAGAAATCTTTGATTAATTAATATTTTCGAGGCGCTCAATTTTTAGACGGGGTAGGATCAAAAATCATTCGGCAGAATGTGCTTCGTTTTTAAATTAGGCACTCGCATTCATACTAATTCATGATTTTCTTGCGGCCATATAATGCAGGTGAATAATAATTAGAATCATAGAAACAATTAGGTACAAATTCTTCAGATACATTTTCAATCAGAAAATAAACTTCGGTGTAAAATTAAATTATTTTCAATTTAAAAAATAAACTTCGGTGTAAATTTTATTTCAAAATAAATTTATTATTTACACTTACGGGGTATATTATGGTCTAGTAACCAGAATAATTTGTATACCACTAGCACAATTTATGTACCGAAAATCGGTATAATTTGTGTACAGCCGGTGTAAATTATAAACGACAACGAGGTATTATATACACCGAATTTAAATTAATTGTACAAAAACTGCACTTAAAAGTGGCATATTTTTTATATTTAAAATGTATATCACGAAAGCGCAAAAAATACCCCAAATATTTTGGTGTATTTTGGACGTTTGTGCTACTTGAGCTATATACTCGTACTACTGAAATAAATCAGCCAAGTAGAAGACTTAGCACTATTAATGGACTTGTTGAATTATTGATTCAAATTAGCTTTTTTGCCCTTTAGTCCACAAAAATTGGCGTTTCGTCCCGGCGATCTCACATGGACTCATCAGTTGACGAAACGCCAATTTTTGTGGACTAAAGGCCAAAAAGACTAATTTGTATAAAGAATTTATTTATTAACACTGAACACTGAACTAAAATTCTCTTCAAATGTCGAATTGATATGACATTTGCATACCTAGGTTGCTTTGAATTTTCTCAAAGGTCTGTTCAAGTTTTTTGAGTTTCGTGATTTTTTTGAAAGTTTCTTAAATCCAACCAACTTTACATTGAAAAAAGAAAGTTCGTGGTTGAAGAAATGTTTCTTTTATCAGTGTTTTTCTTATAAGCGTGTTTCTTGTAAACACACAATTCAACATTAAAATATATGGGAAAGTACACGGTGCTTTTGTTCAAGTTTCTTGTAAGCGAGGTTTTCTTATAAGCGATAAATACTGTAATACATTTTGTGAGTGTGTCATACATCATTTTTTTGCTTTTCTACTTTCCCATTTCTGACTCTACCGATTTCGATTAAAATTTTTATATAGGAGCTTCTTTGATTTTAAAATATGTAATATTGTATACAAAACATTTTTTCCCTAAATGTATATTATTAAATTTTTTAAATTGTCAATATATTTCTTTTAATTTTAAAGAAATTTGTATAGCTATAAAGAATTACATAATTTATTAACAAAGCACACTCAAGCGAAACTTTCATATGATACGTGTTTCTATGTTTTTAAAATTACTCATTTATGTATTTTTATTGTGTTGACATACATTTTTTTTTGTAATTCTCTGGCTACATACTACCTAGAGTGAAATAGAGAAAAAGAAGTAGATTTGGGCTTTTTTTGTAAAATTGAAGTAGATTGAAACAGAGATTTTTAAAATGAAGTAGATTTCAGTATTTTGCTGATGAGGGGAAATAGGAAAGGTTTTAAAATATTTTGAAAAAAAAAAAATTTAAGTAAAGTGGTACCACTGTGTCCCATTGACTTAACAAAAAATTTTTGAAATTTTCTTTAAAAATCCAAAAAAAAAATATTTGAAAATTTGAATATACAATAATATTATAAAATAATAGAATAATATAGCTTTAACTAAATAAATTTTTTTCAATTTTTCTTAAAAAAATCTGTGGGACAGTTTTTGAGAAAAAAAATATTTATTAGATTTCTAAAAAAATTCGTATGGTACGAGTATAGATACCATTATTTTTGGTCTTAAAAAAAAGAAAAAAAGGTGTGGGTGAAAAATTTAAAAACGATATCTACCTGCAAGTTTGACGAAAATCAGCAGAGCCGTTGAGGCTGTAGTCGAACAGACAGAATTTCGAGACCCACTTTTTTCGTCTCCGCTGCCATCGTAATTTCAACTTTGATCAAAATCTTGAGTTCGATTTTTTTTACGAATGCATAACTTGCCATATAGTATGTATGTACCTTCATAATATAAGTCGCAAGTACAAAAAAAAAGTTTTTTAAGAACGCGCCGAAACATTTCTAAAAAGAGAGCAATAAAAGTGTACAATATGACTGTCAAACCACATTTCGAATATTGTACGAGCATTATTTATTTACAAAAACTGCAAAAATAAAGCGATGCGAATAGTGGCCAATTTACTGCGGATTCGTTTATGCTTGAGTCACTAGAGTCGTTTAATTTTTTTTTATGATTAACGCGCACTCAAGGGATTATGACTACCCTTTAAAAGTTGGTTTAACACAGTGCGAGCATTTAGGAAACAGTGTGAGGATTGAGTAGGAGAAACCGATGTACATTGGTCTTAAATATCTGGACATTGAAAAACAGAGTCGGTTAAGGAATTCCACATTCGAGTCGTACGGCAAAAGAAAGAATCTCTGTACTTAATTGTACGCCAAAAGTTTGGCCCAAGCATGATGAGCATTCCCTGCGGCACGAGTATTACCGTGAACTTTTTTTAAGGGAGGGGAATGCAACTCGCTATTTCAATAGAACATTGTTTAAAGAAGTAACGTTAAAACAGTGATAGACAAGAGACATTTCGACGATGTTCGAACGAAACAATTGTTTCGGAAGTTACTCGGTCACCTATCCGTCTTAAAGCTGTTTTCTGGATTCTGTCTAGTAATTGCAAAGATGTTTTTGATGCACCAGCCCAGATATGAGAATTGTATTCTAGTTTAGGACGTATATAAGCCTTATAAATTGTGGCCAGATCAGAGGGTGAGAAAAAGTTTTTACATCGTCTTAGGAAACCTTAGCATTTGGCTGCATTTTTAGCAATATCCAATATGTGGTCATTGCACAAAAGGTGGTCAGTAAAACACATACCTAGAATTGATAGCTTTTCAGTTTCTACGATGCAAGCGCCATTCATGAATAATGGCATAGGGAGAATATTCCGCTTAAATGACAAAAAACAGTTTTAGAAGCATTAAATTCAACACGATTTTTAATACCCCATTCAACGATGCTATTAAGATCGAAATTTAATGAGCTCAATATATTATATTGCCTATGCAATTCCACATTCAAAGAACAAGGAATTGAATCAGGAAATGAATATGAAAAGCTGAGGGTGCTGTCATCAGCAAAACAGTTAAGTGGATTAGTAGTTTCGGTAAAAAGATCATTTATAAAAATAAGAAAAAGAGTCGGAGACAAAACAGAGTCTTGGGGGACGCCAGCATTTATTTTACGAAACTTGAAGCCATCCAAAACAACTTGAATTGAACGGTCAGAAAGGTAATTACCAATCCAAGGAATAAGAGATACATCAATACCAAACGCACCCATTTTTAATAAAAGAGCAGGATACCAGACTCTATCGAATGCCTTAGAAATATCAAGCGCAATGATCTTATTTTCCCCAAAAAGATGTAAGGATCGGTTCCACTTTTCAGTGAGATATGGCATCAAATCACCAGTGGATATAGTGGAGAGATATAAACCAAAGACTGTTCATGATGGCAATGATGTTTATATTTAAAATAAAACATAAATTATATGCTAAAAATCACCAATCTAGTATCCCTGAAAGACGAATTGTTCAATATACATAACTTAATAAAAATCGAAGAGTTCAACATAATACGGATCAGAACTCAAGGCCAAAGCAATCATATTTTATAATGTTACTCTAAGCATACAACAATTTTTCAAAAAAATATGAGATTTTCATAAATATATTATTTTATTACTATATTGTAGGTACTTGTTAATTACATATTCTTTATTGTAATTAACATAAATATGTTATAACTAAATAATATTTAATCTCAGGGATAGGACCTTTCGGAACAATTTCATACAGCTAAATCGCAAAAACAAAACATCGTAAAGATGTTGCAACGGATACCTATTTGGCAAATTTGAATAATGTTACCAAAAGTTGGATAATATTCACTACGAGGGCGTTTTTGGTGCTTTCCATTTGGCCATTTTTTATTCCGGAATTAATTCTTAGACATAGACTTTTACTATACGGCTCTGTGATGGAGGCCATCATTTGGTTCGTAAAATATCATTAATGCAACAAGAAGAAAAAGAATGTAAGTGATTTCATAAGTGTACCTAACAATAGAGTTAAAATAAGTTCTAGGTTCGCCTAGTGGTCCAAATCTGCAAAACTAAATCCGGCATATACGAGTATTAATACGTGAAGTTATAACTTGTTGTACTTTTGCGATGATAGGAAAAAGAGTTATACGAAAACATAAGGACGACAGCAACACTCAATTGGTACCTACGTTAACTATACTACATAAATTATAATCAAAACGCTCTCAGAGGGTGCTATGTGCTAGATACTCATTTGTAACTGTAACTTTCAACACACTCCGACTTTGGAGCCATCAATAACTCAAAATTATATAAATCGAAATCATTTATTAGCCATAAATCAGCCCTTAATATTAACACGGATATCTATATCTGAATATTTGCTCCGTTAGTCCGTTTTCTGCCCTATACAATATAATGTTAATTATCAAAAACGTAATTGCTGTTCTATTCGTCTCTATTTTTACTTGCGACTTATAGGTACTATAAGGCAAGTTATGCATTCGTAAAAAAAATCGAACTCGAGATTTTGATCAAAGTTGACATTACGATGATAGCGAAGACCAAAAAAGTGGGTCTCGCAATTCTGTCTGTCTGTCTGTCTGTCTGTCTGTTCGACTACAGGCTAAACGGCTCGACCGATTTTCTTCAAACTTGGTAGATATCATTTTTAATTTTTTCCCCCTACACGTTTTTTTGTTTTTTTTTTAAGACCAAAAATAACGGTACCCCCCATACGAATTTTTTTCGAAATTTTATAAACATTTTTTTTTCGCAAAAACTGTTCAACATATTTTAAAAATAAAGATACAGAAAAAATTCATTTAATTAAATCTAGGTATTGGTTGAAAAAAAATTTCTGAAAAATGGTTATTGAGGGTACCCCCCATGGAACCATTTTTTTGTTTTTGATTTTCTCAAGAATGGTTCAACCGATTTTGATCATTTTTTTTTTTTGCTAAAGCTCCCCAAAAACATAAATAGAATTGTGTACTCAAATTTTCAAAAAATTTTTTTGGATTTTTGAAAAAAACTTCAAAATTTTTTTTTCAAAACTCAATATTTCGAAAACCCCATGCTAGATTTTTTTTTAAGCTTGATAAATAAAAGTTTCTCAATACAATCTACAAAGTGTGAAAAAAAGTTTTTGATTTTACCTAAAAATAAAGGTACCTACCATACAAATGCTAAAAAATTAAAAACAAATGGTTTTCAAAAATCGTGTTTTTCTCGAAAACGGCACCTAGAATTTTGATAAAATTTTGTTTCTTTCAGTTAATTTTTACGATCTTTAATTTAATACAAAAAATTAAGATATTTCAGCTTGTACCTACCATAGTACCATTTTTTCGAATTTTGAATTTCTCATTATCCACATAACGGATCTTAATGAAAATTTTTATAGAGAAGCTTCTAAAAAGTTTAAAACACATTGCATTTCAAAACTTTAAAATAAATATTTTTTCAATTTTTGAAAAACAAAAACTATTTTTTTCTTTTTTTTTTTTGAAAATTCGATATCTCCGAAACGGGTCAATACTTCTTTTCGTAAATTTAATTTTTATTCGAACAATAGATAATAAAAACTTTAAATTTTTTCTTAAAAAGCTTTTAAAAAGTTTGTATATAAAAGTTTTTTTTTAAGAAACCACTACAACGACTTATAATTTTTTTTCTTGCATAAATTCATAGTTGGATAGCATTCTGTTTTTTTCTCTTACTACTAAAAGAATTTAAAAATTAATTTTATCCTTATGAACAGTTTTCTCTAATAACATTCGTTTTTAAAATTCCTAGTCGATTACATAGGAGCAAGTTCGTGCGACCCAGTCGTGCATTTTATTTAATCATCAATTCAAATTAAGACAATTGTGTTAAAATACGAAGACGACACATAAAATAAAATGCACGTCTGGGTCGCACAAACTTGCTCTTATGTAAAAGACTAAGAATTTCAAAAATTAATGTTATTACAGAAAAAGCACAAAATTCTTTTTTAAAATACTAAAACTCCTTTAGTAGTTGTAGCTAAGCACAGAATGCCATGTGTTGTGAGCAAATATTAGTTTATGCAGGAACAAAATTGTAATTCGTATTAGTGGTTTCTTAAAAAAATAAGCTTTTGTATACAAAATTTTTAAAACATACTTAAGAAAAAATTTTGGTACGCATATTTAATTTTTTTGTTATTGTTCGATTAAAAATTTAATTTACAAAAAAAAATATTGAGCAGTTGTTGAGATATCGAATTTTCAAAAAAAAAAAATAGATTTTTTTCTTTCAAAAATTCAAAGAATATTTTTTTTAAAAAAAGTCTTAAAATGCAATGTTTTTTTAAACTTTTTAGAAGCTTCTCTTAAAGTAAAGATTAATCGAAACAAAAAAAACTATCAAAATTCTCAGAGCCGTTTTTGAGAAAAATACGATTTTCGAAAACCATTTTTTAACATTTTGTATTGTGGGTACCTTTATTTTTAGGTAAAACAAATTTTTTCCTCAGATCTTGTAGATTATATTAAGAAAGTTTTATTTATCAAGTTTAAAAAAATTGAGCATTGGGGTTTTCGAAATAGTGAGTTTCCAGAAAAAAATTTTGAAATTTTTTTAAGAATCAAAAAATAAAACTTTTGAAATTTGTATACGCAATAATATTTAAACCTTGGAGAGGCTTCATAATAATTAAAATCGGTTGTACTGTTTTTGAGAAAATCAAAAACCAAAAAATGGTTTCAAGGGGCTTCCAAGAATAACCAGTTTTTGGAAAAAATATTTCAGTCATTACCTAAAATGACGAAATGACATTTTATGAATTTTTTTTTCAAAATTCTGTGGGACAGTTTTTGAGAAAAAAATATTTATAAGATTTCGAAAAAAAATCGTATGGCAGATACCGTTATGTTTTGGTCTTAAAAAGAAAAGAAAAAAACGTATGGGCGAAACAAATTCAAAACGATATCTACCAAGTTTAACGAAAATCGGCCAAGCTTTTTAGGCCGTAGTCGAACAGACAGACAGACAGAATTTTGGGACCCACGTTTTTCGTCTTCGCTATCATCGTAATATCAACTTTGATAAAAATCTTCAGTTCGATTTTTTTACGAATGCATTACTTGCCTTATAGTAACTATAAGTCGTAAGAAAAAACAACATTAGCAGAAGAATTTATGGCAAGAAAATAACACTTTGTTTTTTTTTTTCTGTAATAAAATGAACCCTTATTTTTTTGGTCGTTTCGGGGGGGGGGGGGGGGGGTTTGAACCCCTAAAACCCCTACCTGCGTTCGCCCCTGCACATGTCATACTTTAAGTTCAAGTCTATACCTAAAAATGGTCAGCATTCTAAAACCACTAAGTTTTAAAGTCGTAAGGCACAAACGTTCATGTTTGAAGATATATACTCCTAAATACACATAATTCGCTCAAATTGAAGGCAAATGAAAATGAAAACACAATAGTGATTATTAAAACTTAGCTTCAATTAAAATTATTCTTCATAGGTTTTCATATTTAAATTAACCCTTTTACTTCTTGCTTTGTATTTGAGTGCTTTATTGAGAAATTTATTTGTAAATTAATAAACTCAGTGCATGACATGAGTATGAATAACGCTCAATTTAATAATACATAATATTATGCAAGTATGTCGTTTTCGACGACCAAGCATGCAAATTCAAAAAAAAAAAAAAAATCAATCTCACCACACACGAAAAGAACTGGCACTAGCATTCCTGCCATCTCTCACTCGTCCACCATACAAAACTACTCAACCATCCAAATCTATCTTCGTCCAGACTTTTTCTTGGCTGCATGCCGGCCGGTGCAGTGCAGCGATGACTAGGTAGGTATACTAATCAAACATTTCGAATTCCCTGAAAATACAGCTGCTTTTCTATTCCTATATTCCCAATAGATCAAACTCCAAGAATCAAGACTTTGTTCCCCAAAAGAGGAGAGGAGCCAAGCATTACACTCATAAAGCCGTACTGCTGGCTGATACAACACTTGCACTGAATCAGAATGACTGAGTGTAAATGAACTTCAATCCAAAAATTTCACAAAAAAAAAAGATTGAATTTGTGTATTTTATTCTTTCTCCAGAAAGGCGGGGGTTCTCGTATAAAAACTCGTTCACATTCTGAAATAATTTCAGTTGAAATCCACGTTTGTTGCATTGCGGACAAATTTTGCGGAGACCTCTCTCGAGTACATTGTTTCAGTCATAATAAGGAGTTCTATCTTAAGCCACAAAGAAACCAATAGAGTTTTTGATATTTTATAAATTTTATAAATAATTTTTATAAAAAAAATATTAATTAAGTGCAATTTTGTGATCAACGGTTTGAAACAGCCGGCGAACATTTAAAGAACGTTCTCACGTGTGTTAAATTAATTTAACAAAAAAAAAACTTTGTTACCAAATACAAAAAAAAAAAAAAAACAAATTAATTAATCATGGTGAGTTAAAAGAAAAATCAAAGTGATTTAGATTAATTTTTCGTCGTCCATGGACAAAAAGAGTTTGGGGTTCGGTTTTTAACTTTTATGGGGTTCCTTTTACGAGAAAGTAAGTCAGTTTTGAGGGAAGTCCCTAACCCCAGCCAGAGCTGAATGATGTCATCTAATCGTTGTCGTAGTCCTTTTTTCATGCTCTCACTACGGGTACACACCCTAAGTTCAGAACAAAGGACAACTTGAAAATTGTCACCCCACTGGGTTAACTTTTTTTTCTGCCGGCGCTTTTTGAAGCATGTTTCTACGTATGTACATATAATTGTATGTGAAATTTTTATTTTAAAGGGTTGAGGTTTTTGAACAGAAAGCTAAAATAAAATGCTTGAATTTTACACAATTTTCAATTCAATTCAACAGAAGCATGTATTTGCTCCACTATGTATTTATTTTAAATATACAGTGCGGTGCTCTTGCTTGAGTATTTTTTCACTAATATACCTATATATTTCTTTTAGCTATTAGCTTGCCCTCTGTTGGCATAAAAGTAAAAAAAAACTAAACTTTTCTAAACATGTGAAATTGGTTTTTCAAAAAAGAGTTTCAATTCTTATAAGGTCCAAAATATCTTGTTTTTTGTTTTTATTTAGTACTTAAACAAGACTTAGTGCTTTGTTTTAAACCTACTCATAAGCTTTTGATTAAACTTATGTACACATAAACCATTTTCAAATTATCTTTTAGACACATATTTTATACTCGGAGAGTTATATAACGTAATAACATTTTAAATTTATTTTTAATAACGTTTCTTGTTGTTAAGTTTCTTGATTTTAAAATACTGTTTTATTGTGAAGTGTGTCCTAAAAAAATCAATCAGATCTCAGATTTTAACTTTCGCATAGTTTGGTGTAGGATTCTCTTTTTTTATAGGATTTAACCCCTTGTTTCAAGTTTGATAAATGTAGAAGATTGTGAAAAACCTGATGAAATAAGCATTTTTCAAATGAATACTAAGATTAAAAATCTATAATGATTGGTTGAAGGTACTGGCTCTGAAAAAATAAGGTTTCCGCAAGTTTTTTCTTAATATCTTAATTTCATCTCTGATTAAGATTTTATGGCCAAGATTTTTAACGTAGCTATTACACATAAAATGTCTTTCAGAAATAAAAAAAAATTCTAGAATACAATTTAAACTGTGTCTAATTAAATGAGTCGTGTTGTATGGTTCGTTATACCGGCCGGTAAAATGCTGTTTTATTTGGTTTATTTGTACGTACATATTTCTATTCTTCACATTTGTCTACGATGAAATAATGAATGTACAAACATAATATCACAAAATTTTATGACTTTGCGGAATAGAGAATTTTCTCCCAAAAAAGGTAATAATTTAGAAGAAGTTGAATTGAAAAGAAAAACACTCTATGAATCATTCCTTATAAGATAAAATCGGATTTTTGTGTGTCTTAAATGTATATGTATGTATGTTTTGTGTAACCTAGTTTTTCTTGGTCTAGAAATTTAATGGACCAACATAGTGACATCGCAAACGAAATTTTTGATTAGAGTAAATTGGATAAAAATGGGGAACTCAAACTGTAACTATATAATTTAACCTAAAATTAAAATTAAAATCATTAGTGTATCTAATAACTACTCGTATTGCGTACAATTTTAGTGCAATTAGTACGATGTTAAAACTGTTTTAGTATGATACTAGTTTACCATCATACTTTCTCTAGCATTTTATTAAATTTAGAATCGACATATAGCTATTTTATTTTTTTTAGTAACGTGCTAACTTTCCATGACTCTTTGACATTTAGTTTTTTTGTGGTAACTGTCATTGTTTTAGGTGTATTAAGAAGCAATTTATTAAAAACATTGGTTCAGCACAATATTTGTAAAAAATGTTTAAATTAAGAACGAGTTAGTAAACTACTTTAAAGTTAGCAAGTTGTTAAGTAGTATCATACTAATACCTTAAGAATAGGCTGATTAAAATTTTTGTCCTATATATTTATATAATCATTTAGGGAGAAGCTGAAAAAAAAATTGTAAGGCTTTTAAAACACTTATAACTTGCATAGAATTGATTGTTTTAATCATGTTTTTTTCATCTTAACTTCTTTCAAGTATAAGACAGAGTTAAGCTTATTGCTTATGTGATTTTTTTCCATTGGCGATATACATCAATTTATTTTTGATTTAGATCTGTCAAAATACTGATTTTGGTATTATTGGATTTAAAACCAATTTTGTAATCTACATTTTTCGGCAGATTTTTTCCACTCCCTGTACTAATACGAAACCCATTTTCAGCTTTCAGTTTGGAAATGTGGTTTGTTTAATTCATTCCAATTATTGTTAAAATTATATCCGAAGCATGAAGGAAATTATTTCATCAAGCTCATATTTCTCTACGGAAAGTTTATTCAGGATTTAAGGATAAAGATTTGTTTTTTTTAGAGATACAAATGACACAAATAAATCAATTATATATATCACATTAAATTAACCGCGAAAAAAACAGTAACATCATTGACTCATTTACGTCACTCGAATATCGTCATAATGTTTCTTGCCTCACCCTTTTTTGTTGTTATGCTCTCTGCTCTAGTGAAATAACCACCTACATTTCTCTCTTTAAGCAATTCAACCATAATACTCGACCTTCTATGCATGCCCATCAGTTTACCTTTGAGCCCAACCTCGGCCGTACTGTGAAATACAGAGATTCGTTTTTTATCCGTACTACGCGAATGTGGAATGGCTTACCACGCTCTGTCTTTCTCTGTCATTGCAATGTTCAAGAATTCAAAACCAATGTACACCTCATTTCTTAACCCTCCCTTTTTTCTTAATGCTCACACTGTTTCTGTACCATATTAAGGGTTTAAAAAAACCTTTGAGTGTGCGCTAAGCTAATTAAAAGAAAAACATTTTTTTTTTATTGAAATCTAAATTTGCCAAAGGAAAACCAAATAAGTAATTTGAACTTGTAAAGTATTTGTTTCGGTGCAGTTTGTGATTTTTGGTTTCTGACGTTTGACTTATGTACATAATGTCATTTAACAAAAGGCTGAATTTGAGGAAATGGCCTGTGTTAGGTTCCCCTAAAGGGAGTAGCTCGATTTTGGTTTATTTGAATAGACCTACGAATTCAGGAAACCCTACAAGAAGAAGTCCAGCGGAGTCAAATCACATGACCTTGGTGGCCAATTCACGTCACCTCTGCGAGAGATAAACTTACCTTCAAATCGTTCATGCAGAATTTTAATCGTGAGACGTAGTGCCGGCCGTTCTACCGAGTTCTTGTGGAAGGCGAAGAATCAACTGATGTATAGATATAGGTTTTCGCTTTGTACACTTTCACGGACCGCGGCGATGTGCTCGGCTGATTCATTCATCGCATTCCTTTGACGAACGAATGTTGGCTGATTAATTACCGAACCGGTCGTCTCAAATGTTGAAAAGTCACATCTACCGTAAAATGGGTGCAACGTTTGCACTAACGTTTGCTTATTTTAATAATAAAACCTGATCACACGTCCAAATGTGCTGTTCAATCGTGTTGCATCTAACTGTACACTAACAACAGGTTTGACAGAGATGTCACCATAACAACATGGCCGCCAAAATCTACCCACGCTAATTGAAAAACCCTTTATAAGTAATATATTTATCAATATCTAATAAATTAGTTCTCCAAGATATCAGAAATCTTAAAAATATGAACTGTGATTGGCAGTTTTTTGAAGTGAGCGAACAAAGCTAGTGTGCATTAAACATAAAAAACACATTAAAATCCAATTGACATTCAATATTGTAAATATAATTAATGTTATTGCTCAAGACAAGTAGGTACCTCGTTCTAAATTTCAGCACCTTTTTTTTGCTACTAACATCAGCTATATAAAATTCAAGTTTATTTTGACAGAACAGCATTTTGGATGACAATAGGTGCGTTTTATTATGGCTTTTATGATAAGGTAGTGTAAGCTATTGTGTAAAAAAAAAGTCAAGAAACAATTGAAAATTTACAAACACAAGAATAAAAAGAGACGGACTTATAACACTGCTGTCACTAAGATCCGTATCGTTTTATTTTCATGGGAAGATCCAGATCCGGATCCAGATAGATTTGTGAATAATAAAACGCACCTAATATATTGACGTTTCTCCTTTCTTTCTTTGGTATAGTGATTTTATACGCGCTGTTTTTTTTGGGATATTCTTGAAATTTATTGTTTTTGTTTGTATTTTTTTAAGGAAATTATTCATTAATTTAAGGAAAATTTTGGGGAAATTTCCTTTTTTCGAATTTGAATATTTAGAAACAATAATATTTACAATATTTTGGTAGTACAAAAGAAACTTTGCAGGCGCCCAACCTCGCACCTACCCCAAATCCTATAGTGAGCCCAAGCAGGGGGGGCTGCCCCCCCATACATATCTCACTGTTTATGCGCCATAATGCTGGATGCTGATGCATTTTTGTAAGTAAGCAAAAAAAGTGTGAGTGCCAGGACTCATGGTTAAGATGTGTAAACATCAACGTTCGTCCGAGTGCCGAATTTTTGTTATCGAACGTACCCAATAAACATACAATGCAATCGTACTAGTTTGTGACACACACACACTAGTTTGTGACAGACACACAACATTATAATTATATGCACCTGCGCGGACATTCAACTAAATAGTTCATCTGTTTTCTATAAGCAACCAAACAGTTGTGCAACTAAAAATTGAATGTGCGCGCAATCGTTTAGTTTGTGTCAAAACACAAACTTTTTAGTTGCTCGAACCAAGCAGTTTCGAAACTAAAAATTGAATGTGCGCGCCTAGCCTAAGAGTTTACTTTTTTGTTTGTCATCCATTTAAATTATGCCAGATGAAATATTTTACATAATCACAGCTGATTATGATAACAGATTTAGTTCAGTTTCATAACAGATCTCGTTTTCGAAGTAGCATAAGGCCAGGCGCGCACATTCAATTTTTAGTTTCGCAACTGTTTAGTTGCGAAAATGAAACATATGGGCTTATATGGGACACCGCGCACTTAAAGCAACTCGATTCGAGCAACTAAAAAGTTTGTGATTTGACACAAACTAAACGATTGCCTAAAATTAATTCGTAATAGTTGAGCTGTTTTCCATAAGCGCAAGAGAGAAAAGTGTGTGAGCGTGAGTAAAGAGTTGCCAGTGCGCGGTTCTCTTTCAACTGGTGATTAAACTATTTGATTTCGATCACAGTTGCCAGTGCGCGACTAGCCTAACAGACTTTTATAAAAGTTCGAACCTCTGAATACCAATCATAAAAGATCTTTTAAGGTGGAAATCTTTCATGATTCATAACAGAAAATCTATAGCAGAATAACAAATGTGGCAGAATAGGCCTAATTGGTCGAGAGGTGAAGAAATGTTGAGGGATTGAATTAAGTTCTAGCCAGTAATGGAAAGTAATAAAATCGCGATTTCAGTACTCAAAGTCTCCAATGTAAACACGATGTCGTAAGCACGAAATATTAACAATGTAAACATGGTGTTAAATGCAATCGTCGGTAAGGTAGATTGCTACACGGAACGTGTAACCGTAACGTGTAATCGTAACGTGTAACCGTAACGGGTTACACGGGACGTATAAGTTTTACACACGTTTTTGATTCACTCTACCACCGGGAAAGATGTTTACACATCAAAAACAAAAAGTAGTCTTAGTAATTTTCAATTTTCTCAAGAACTAAAAGACATAAAAGCATTCGGTTTTTTGTGTTCGATTCAGTATTGATAGTTACATTGGCTAAATAAACCAATTAAGCACTTTATTTTACAATTTCGACAAAAAATGGTCTGAGTCAAACAAAAAGTGAGGTTAAAACCGAAAAAGAAAATATTTTTTTTTAGGATTTAGGGGGGTTTCCTCACTCTAATATTTTAACCCTGTTCTATTGAGATCCATACCTAACTGTAAAAAAAATCAAAACTCAACTCCTGCTTACGTTTTGGAAAGTCGCCCCAATATTCCTCACAAATAGAGACTAGAAACTTACCTAACTAATTACAAGTTCGTAATGTTGACTGAACGTATCCGAACAATTAGTTCATGAACTTATTTTGGACAGATAAATAATGAATTAAAATTTAATTTCTCAAAATTTTTAATAGAGGATAGATCAAATTAAGCGAAAGCAGTGCAATAGGCTTAACAATAGAGTATCGGTAAGGGCTCGATATTGTACGATTCCTATTAAGATCACTGGCTGTGTGGAAATTAAAAGTTCTTTATGGAGCTCCAATGCTATAAGTTTTGTACATTATATTATATTTCTGAGGCCTTATGAGGGCCTTTCTATTTTCCGAAAATAATATTGAGTTATGAATTGCTCTTAACGAAGTTATCGTATTATAATGCTTTCCCTAAGCCCCTCGTTATTAACCATTATCTATTATTATTAGATTTAATAAGATAGAAGCTTAAACTAAGATCACTAAAAATTATTTCACATTCTGGTTTTGTTTTTGATTAATTCAATTAAACTCCCTTAACTTACACAATTTAAATGGTTCCATAATTACGTTTCTTTCCGAACTCATTAAGGTACTTCATTATTACCAACGTCTAAAAAATTGTTACCTGTCTCATTTGATAAAACTTGTCAATCATTACAGGCTTTCTATCCTCCTCTATGCAATCATATAACATCTAAACAGATTCTTCTGCCAGTCCTATGCACAGAGGTAGCATACAAGTACTTACCAGGCTAAAAATATATAGATATATGTATATATATATTTTCGGCCCACTTCTTAATTGCATCCTAGGCCTATAATAGCCATCTTGTCCGCCCGAATAGAAAATCATAATACAAAACATGCCGAGATTTTAATGGGAAAATATTTTCCAAGATGGATTCACCATCACATACAGTCTTGTGCAAATTAATTGGGACAAACAAATTTACAAATGAATTTGGTAGTAGGCTTTGATTTTTGCGTTAACTTTTTGATTATTTTGGTTAGTGCTCCCTGAATTAGTTTCATCTAAATATTTCTGTTGACTTTTTAAAGATAGGGCGCATTTTTTCTAAGGGTTCTGGAAAGATTGGCATTATTTTTGAAAACATGTTACTGGGTACTCTATTTATCAATATTTCGGCTTCAAGAAAAATATGGATATATCGGTGGAAAACAGAGCAAAAGTCATCGCTTTACATGAACATACTGGAAAAAACCATTAGATAGATATCGATTGCTGTAGGTGTAGCAAAATCAAGCTTCGGTAGGATAATTGCATTGCACAAGGCAACAGGATCAGTTGAAACACGGAGAAAGGGCAAATGTGGTCGAAAACGGATAACAACGGCCAATTACGACAAAAAGTTGGTCCGAAACAGCGTCATAAATCCTGGAAAGACAAGTGGTGAGCTTCAAAGGGACTTAGAGACAGCTGGAGTACATGTGGATTCATCAACAGTTCGAAGGCATCTTCTTGAAGAGGGCCGAAAGGCTCGAAGACCATTAAAGAAACAGCTTTTGACAGACGCTATGCACAAAAAAAGATTAATATGGGCCAAAATGCATAAGGATTGGACTCCAGAGGACTGGAAAAAAGTAATTTTCACGGACGAAAGTCACTTCGGGGTCCAAGGATACAGGGTAAGTGTCGTGAGGAAAATTGACAAAAAAAAAACTCCGACCTGGACATATCGTCCAAGCCCCTAAACACCCGCCAAAGGTTATGTTTTGGGGTTGTTTCACATCTGAGGGTCCTGAAAGCTTAAAGCCCATAGAAGGCATGATGAACAGTACAGCGTCAAGTACGCGGATGTCCTAACGCATATGCTACTTCCTACTATCCAAAGAAGAACTTCGATGCAGGAAACCATTTTTCAGCAAGATCTTGCTCCGTGTCACACGTCCAAAAAAATGAAGCAATTCTTCGCGAAGAAAAATATTAAGGTGCTGGAGTGGCCTGGCAACTCACCTGATCTCAAGCTGATTGAGAATCTATGGGCTATTGTTAAAGCGAGGCTCAGGAAAAATGATTGTACGACTAAAAACAAACTAATTTCAGCAATTATTGAGGTATGGTTCCACGACCAACAAATGAAAAATATATGCGAAAAGTTAATTTCATCAATGCCGAAGAGAGTTAAAGAACTCATAGATACTAAAGGGGGGCATATAAAGTACTAACTTCATATTTATATACTTATTTATAAACATTATTCAAAATAAATGAAAAAAATGCTCGAAAATCTGCTTGTCCCAATTAATTTGCACAAGACTGTAATTCTAGATACATATTTTTACTCGTACCTAGACAAAAAGTAAGAATAGTTATCTTAATGAGAAAAGAAGATCTACAACGACCGTTGATGTTGGCCCAAAAGTATGTAGTAACAAAGGTATGAAGTTTTTTTTAATCAATAAATTCTCAACGAGCTCCTCGAGACTCCTGATAGTCACAGAAGGATTGAAGAGCTGTATCTAGTTGTCTATAGTTACAACAATGTATATCATTTTTGTGTGCAATTGTGGTGTATCGGGAATTTATAAGATGATTCATTCCTGCTTGAGGTCGTCGTTTCCATTAAATAATTGAATCTCAAATTTTCATTTGCAAGCAGAATGTGCAGTGTCACAGTCTTCAGAGCCACACCCTTTTAGTCGCGCCGTTATGGTGTTTTTAAGTTTATAATGGGTTTGGCTGGGCGCTTTCTTCAACTTCAAATATCCGTCATTTGCTTATTAATTAAGCAGAATGTTCCGTTAAGCAGCATGATGCATTTTTTAACACCAACCATGTACACATTCAATTAATTGTGGGACGTGATCTTGAAGCGAATGAATCAATTGAAGGTTTAAGAGTCAGGCCTATGGCGAGTGCTTCAACTGAACAATGAAATATTAGAGTGCTTTTATTTAAAGCCATAACAATAGAAGGATAAGAACTTGAGGGTGAATTTATTCTGGAAGGGCTTTAGTAGCGGTATATCCTGAGTACGTATAGGTTCTTTGTAAACGAACATTTTTGACGTGATTTTGATCAAGTTAGACAACAACTATAGACTATAGATGATAAGAAATCAGTTAAAAATAGATTTTATAGGTACATATATCTATTAAGGAGAGCTCTTCGAATTGTTTAATTCCCAAAGACAAGAGAAGAATACCGGAATACCAGTGGTAGTTAGACCGAATTCGGGAGAACTACATTACAAAATTACTGGAGTGCAAAGTCGTGACTAAGCACTGCATGTAGTATTTTGTTGCGCAGCGCCATATCTTCAAAAGGTCATACGGAACCTATAATATGCCGTTTTCGAACGGCTAATAAGCAACACTTCTCATAACAAGAGATACTTTTAGGGGAGTATACCTTGGTACTATTTATATTCTATTATTAATTATGAATTATCGAATTTATAAACATAGTGAGAATATACAATGCGTCCGTATCTAATGGTTTGACAAAAGCTCTTATCTTCCCAATATAAAACGAAACGAAGATACGAGGCAGCCGAAAACTATCTCCCTCTTCTTAATTCACTGAGAAAGGTATTTGCTGGGATTATGAAGGAAGACTCTTCGGCTGGATTGAAAGCACAAATCATCTCAGTATATTTCAAACTGGTTTTCGCCCTAGATTCTTTACTACAGATCACATTTTAGCTTTGACTTGTTTTTCCAGAAAATATGTACATATATATAGAAATTGTACGAGGGCTTGCTTGATTTAAAGGCCGCATTCAATACAGTCAATAGACAGGCTCTGATTTATAAACTGCTCATGCTTGGAATGTCTCGGAAGTTTTTTTTTATGCTTTGTCCAATTCCTTGCGTCATCAAGTGCACCAGTCTGGGATAGCTCGCAGTTAGTTGTCAAAGTGAATTGAAACATTCTCAGGTATACCACAGGGATGTATTCTGAGTCCTTTTCTATTTCCACTGTTTGTCGTTGGTGTATCTGATATGCTTCCCGGAGGCGTGATCTTTGTCGGAATTCTCATGAAGGTACTATTATACGCTGATGAATTGGTGTTCATAGCTGATAATCCCTTCACTCTCAAACTCCAAATCAATAAGCTAGAGGCTTACTGTTAAACATTGAAACTTTACAACAATGTCCAGAAAACGAAGATCATGATTTTTGAGTTTTGAAAACTACCCGAAAAAGCTTGGCGTCTAAATAACGAATATATTGATATAGTTTATGAATTTAGGTACCTTGGAGTGTTTTGTTGACTCCGAACTTAAACTTTTCCTAGAATTTTAGGTTCTAACGTCCTTTCTTCTTCTCGGGTATTGGCCTTCTTAGTTCTTAGTTGCTTATTGGCATAAACCTTACTTTAAAGGTATCCCCAAAGAAATAAATCAGGAGCCGTTAAATCTGGTGAACGCGGTGGACAGTTTATTATTTGATCAGCAAAAAATTTCCTTCAGGAGATCTATAGTTGGATGAGCTGTGGCTCCATGGCGTTATGAATTTTTGAATAAACTGCTTGTTTTCTCGGAACAATTCTTGAAAACATCATGATCCAATTGAATCTTATATTGGAAAAAAGTTTTGAATTTCTGCATACCACAATGAGAGGGAAAACCGAGCTGGCTAGAGCATTCCACATTCGTTTTGTCCAGCTAAAGAAAGAATCTCTGTAAGTCCAAAATTGGGCTCGAGAGCAAATTGATGGGCATTCCTAAACGCGAGAGTATAATGGTTGAACTGTTTAAGGGGAGCAACTGGCTATTTTCCTCTCTTATCATTTTTAAGGAATCATCTCTGAATTCTATCCAAAAGACTCAAGTGGGTCTAAGGAGCAACAGACTAAATTAGATATGAGAGTTATACTCCAATTTTCGACGGATATAAGTTCTGGATGGAGGGAACTCAAACAATTTGGGGAATTTTAAGTGACATCTCGTATGTGCACTTTCCACAGAAGGTTGTTGATAAGGCACATATCGAGGATTGAAAGTTGTTCAGTTTTCTCGATGAAAGTCCCATTCATTAATAGTGGAAGCGAGTTAATTTTTGTAGCTCGAAGTTTTTAAAAAGCTGTTTAAAGACTTCGGAATAGGCTAAGAATCGTTCATGAATAATGTCAATCGTGGCGCCCGCTGAGTTGCATGTAGCGCGTTGTCCTGCTGAAACCAGATGTTCTATAAGTCCATATGGTTCATATTCGGATCATTAGAAATTGGTTATTATCGTTACGTAGCGCTCGCCATTGACAGTGACCACCTCGCCAAAACCGTTTTCAAAAATTATGGACCAATGACGCCGCCGGTCTTCAGCTTTGAGGTCTTCAGTCAGTTGGATCTTGTATGGGTGTAGAAAAATCCACCAAGTTGAAGTCTGAAAAAGGCCGAATTCTTCTGCACGGTGAGGAATCGAATGCATCGGGTTCTGCTGTACACTTTCACGAACAGCGGCATTGTTCTCAACCCATTTTGCGTTACTTTGATGAATGAGTGTTGGTTTATTTATTACCGAACCGTTCATTTTTAATCTGGCCAACAAATGGTGAAGAGCCGACTGAGAAGGTCCTCTAATTCTACCGTAAAATGGGCGCAATGCGCGCAACGTTTGCACTAACGAGCACTTATTTTGACAATAAAGTTTTATCATTTGGACATGCTGTTTGATTCTATAACTTTCCATGCTGAGTTGCCATCAGTAATAAACAACAAATTTGACAGATGTTACCAAATCAACAAATCTACCAACTAAAAAACATCTTTCCTTTAGTTCAAAATGATCCGTCAGTTTATATTGTGAGGAATTTTCTTCAAAGATCTTGGTCTACACGCTTACAAAAAAGAAAAATACTCAAGAACTAAAGACTGTTGACCATTTAAAGCTCCGAAACTTCTCTGATTGGGCTCTACAAAAGTTTGAGAAATCAATCCTGCATTTCATTGTTATGTCCGCAATTAAAAACCCTTTACGTATTCATAAGTAAATGAAATAAAAAGTTTGTTATAAAAATTAGAAGATTATCAGTCAATCAATCTCTATAGGTTTGAACATTTTTCATTAACAATCATGTGAAGCAGAATCACGGCACACATTTTTTTTCACTTTTTGATGAATTCTCTCAGCTCTGTACCTTAGTCATATAAGTTCAAATTTTAAAAGAGTCTTTTCTATGTCCAAACACCTATAACTTCATACAATTCGGTTTTCCTGAGGACTTCCTTAAAATTGACTTATAAGTTCCCTGTCCCTGTTATTGGTCTAATGTCTATAATGCAAACCCACAGCATACCCTACTTATTATAAAGGGGTCTGCTGGAACTATCCAACTGTTAATACTTGAATAGCAATAAATTCATAAATTCCCCCTATTTAATTGTTTTCGATTTAAATCAATTTCCAATTGCTTATCTCATTAAAATAAATTATCAATAGAGCCCTCAAATTAAACAAGCACAATACCAAAAGCTAGCTCGAAGTCGAACGTTAACCCATGCTTCTAACGAAAACTCCATAAAAAGACTTGAGATTGGTGTATGAAACAAATTTCGATTTCATTACCAAATCGGCTTTGTACATTCATACAGCGATAAGCTCATCTTATTCGCCTGCCTACTTTCAGTCACTGAAAATTGCTACCACCAACGCCAATCCCAATATGACAATGACGTGCTGCTTCAGCTCAGCTTCAATTTCATTTCGATGTCATTTGCAGTGATTTTTTTTTGTAAACAGATTTTGTGTAGGCGAGAGGTTGTCTGCCAACCCAACCTACTGAAGACACACGATTCTTCAAGATACAAATTGGAAAAAGGAATAAAATCATAAAAAAACGGACCCCGTAAAACATCTTTCAATTTAACATGCAATACTGCATTTGCAGTTGTTGGGATTTGTGAATCATCATCCTCATAAGAAGGCCTTTTCAATACCCCAGAGCACAGATGTTTTTGCATTGTGTCTATCAAGGTATTTGAAGTATTTTATACGGATAACCTACGTAGAAAGTTAATTGAATGAGTCTGCAAAACCGGATTTGTACTGCAAAATTTAATTATAAAAAAATGAATGTAAGTATGCTATGCTCTATGCAACTTATCCCTTTTATAAAAGAATATAAGAAGGATAAAGTTGTACGAGAGAAGCCATTAAGTGTTTTTTTTTTCGCCCTGAAATATCCTCAGGGGTATTTTTTTTGTTTATTTTGCAAGTAGAGCGTGCACCTTATTGAACAATATTATATTTCAAACACACAAAAAATGCCACCGGACTTCCTTCCTTCCTTTCTGACAGCGAGTTCAATAGAATCCCGCCCGTATTATATGCCCTTGCAACTGACTTGTACAAACAGGAAAGAGTTAAGCCAGTCACACTACTATGGTTCATTGCTTCAATAAATACAAGTCCGGATTTGAAAAAATTAGATGATCTAATCAAATTGGGCTCTGCTCTAGAAAACTGAAAACATAAGCTTCCTAGTGGGAGAATCTTGATTCGGTGGCCCAGTTGGTATTGCGTGAACTTATGAAATCGAAACAAGCCAAGATTTCATATCTCATCGAAAATAGGAATCAATCTTTTTATTCCTTTTGGTGAAATAAAATCGTTTCAAAAGCATTTGATAGAAATTGGCTTTAAGAATTAAGAAATTTACTTTTAATTTTAATCGTTGAACAGAAGTTATGTTGGATGATCTTTGAATTGATATTCATAATAGTTAACTTCTTGATGTGCCCCAAGGCTCCCTTTTGTCTACTAGACTTTCTTCTACATTATTTGTTTTCTTGTAACATCTTAGCCATCCAACTATTTCACTTACAGAAAACTACTTTCAGCTTGTAATATTCGTTTCCAGCGTATTGAATTCCTATTTCGATAGAAGAGACTTGCACTTGTTCTTACAGTTCAAGACTATATTGAAGGACATACAGAATTAGGTTAATACCAGTATCGCATTATTATGTGCAAACGTCGAAAGTTTTAATAAAACAGCTTTTCCCTTATTTGTTATTTATAGAAAAAATTGTTCTTGTAAAGTTTTGGAATGTAATATTATTTTTAAATATAAAAATAAGACAATTTTCTATAAAACGTTAATCACGTAAAAGATACAGGATCTAGGCACAAAGTTTAATCAAAATTATTAAAGTCGTTCTTGAGAAAATTAAAAAAAAAACCTAAAGATGTTTTACGAGTATGGCAGGTACCTTTTTCCAATTGATCTGAGCCGAAAATTCGAGTTTTGTATCTAGGAAATCATAACAAAATACTTTGACCCAAAGAAGTCCAAACCTTTAGGTGCTAGGTTGTTGTACATTAGACGTACAAATGCACAGACGCAGTTACTCCAAATGCACATACCGTAGGAAAAAGCGAAAAACACACTTTGTTGGACTTTTTTGTTCTCCATCATCGTAAAATAGAGTCTTACTATAGCTCTAAAAAACTCGATATTGTCTTCTTGCGCTAAAATACCACATTCATTTAATGCAGCGTAGTTGCAAGCTCAGCTTTCAAAACAATTCCGGACCCCAGAAAAACCCGGTTACAGTCGTTTTACAGTGCTGCGTCTCCTCAAATGCGGGTTAAGAAAAGAAAGTTACAGATTACAATATGCCACACAGCACTGATATTGTTCCATCAAGTGTCATCGAGAGGCTTATTTTAAATGGAAATCTTCTAGAAGATTTTTGGAAGGAAGAAGCCTATAGGTATGAACGTTCAACGTAGGTTATTAACGTGATGACTGTGACCAATGGGCATGTTGACTACAAAAAATGCAGTAAAGTATCGTTTTCCGGAAAATAGTGCCTTATAATTCAATCTATTTGAATATACGAAAAGTATTCGATAAGTCAGTGACGTTTAAATGAAAGACTAATTTTTTTATTTGAACATATAAAGGGTGGTTAAATTTTAAGGGCCGATGTTGATTTTGAATAAAACACAAATTTTTTTAGGAAATTATTGTCATTTCTTTTTATTATGATAATATTGGTATGGTTCAATTATGTATGGAACAAAATATCGGCCAAATGGCCGCCACGACCTCGGCGGCACACATCCATCCGATGGTTCAAATTTTCGATGACGCTGAGGCATACTTGGGTTCTATGCCGTTAATGTGCCGAATTATCTCATCCTTTAGCTCTTGAATTGTTGCTGGCTTATCGACGTACACCTTTTCTTTCAAATAACCCCAAAGAAAGAAGTCCAACGGTGTCAAATCACATGATCTTGGCGGCCAATTGACATCGCCACCACGTGAGATAACACGTCCATTGAATTTGTCGCGCAAAAGAGCCATTGTTTCGTTAGCTGTGTGGCAAGTGGCACCGTCCTGTTGAAACCACATATATCGTCCACATCCATATCTTCCAATTCGGGCCATAAAAAGTTCGTTATCATCTTACGATAGCGAACACCATTCACAGTAACTGCCTGACCGGCCTCATTTTGGAAAAAATACGGCCCGATGATGCCGCCAGCTTATAAACCGCACCAAACAGTCACTCTTTGTGGGTGCATTTGTTTTTCGTACGAGCTGTACGAGCATGCACTGGTGTTTTCACATCTCCTACAGACTTGGTTTGCTCAAATTTTTGCACGATTTTTCCGATTGTACGCACATTTGGACGATTAAATTGACCGAAAAAATTACGAAGTGCACGATATGCATTTTGATTTGAACGCCCATTTTCATAATAAGCCTGAATAACTTTAACGCGTTGCTCGATTGTGTATCTTTCTATGGTTCAAATTGAGTTAGTCTGAAATTGAGAAATGTCAAATGAAATGCAGAAAAAAAACTTGACGTTTAGTTGTGGTTCACATTCAACATCGGCCCTTAAAACTTAACCACGCTTTATTATTCTTTAAGACCAATACACTCTACCCAACGGTATTCTAACATTTTTAACTCTTCCAAAAATTAAGATTTTTCATACTCTGCAAGATCCTCATTGTTTTTCATAATTCAATGAAAATCCTTTTCCACCGAGCCATTTTTTAAATTTGGAAATAATAAAGAACCAGAGGGATAGAATAGAGTGGACAATTTTCTTTTTCAAATGAGGTAATTTTCTATAAAATCTGCATAGAATTTTTCTAATAAATTGGCATAATACTGAGTTGTAATTTTTATTCTTTTTCCTAAGTACTTAAAGAAGATTACGTCATGAGAATTCCAGAGGGTTAGGTACGATATCCCACTTTTTATAATCCCGTTTTTTAAAATCCCGTATTTATAATACCGTTTTTTACATATATAATCCTGTTTCTTATAGTCCCGCTTTTTTAAAATCCCGATTTTTATATTCCCGTTTTTTATAATCACGTATAAATAGTGACAGTGAGGTATGTAACAGTGAGGTATGCAACCCCCCTGCTTGGGAATACTATACGATTTGAGGTAGGTGCGAGGTTGAGTGTATGCAAAGTTTCTTTAGCATTTAAAGAATCTGGAAATCTGACGGTATAAGACGGGATTTAAAAAAGCGGGTTTATAATAGAACGGGATTTCGATTAAACAGGATTTTAAAAAGCGGCATTTAAAAAAAAAAACAGTATTATAGAGGACGGTATTTTAAAACTTTTTTTTGCGGGATTTTGGAAAAAACGGGATTATAAAAAGTGGGATTCCGTTACGCTCCTGATCTAAAATTGTTTTTGTAATAAGTGTTAAAAATTATTCCAAATCCAGATTCATATAGAAGCAAAGATAATAAAACACTCCTATTGTATCCATTTTAAACGGTACCTTTATTTGGACGCTACATACGATTATCTTTTAGACATGAAAAATCATCGGCAAGATGGGTGTCGCCTTGTACAAAAATTATTAAAAACTGTGTTTTTTTAAACACAATAAAATGATTTTTTTTTTTTGAAATTTCATAGAAGTTCACAAAAACTGGACAAACCTCTACATACTGGAAATATGAGAATGGTAAAAACAAGGGACTTTTTCAGGCGAACATGCTCCAAAAAAAGCTAAACGTTTTTATCAGCAACCAAAAAAGGAATTTCAGCTAATTTCTGGAATTGGGAGCGTAACGGAATTCCGCTTTTTATAATGCCGTTTTTCAAAAATCCCGCAAAAAAAGTTTTAAAATACCGTCCTCGTATTATACCGTTTTTTTTTTTTAATCCCGCTTTGTAAAATCCCGTCTCTTATAATCCTGGTTTTTATAATTACGGCGTATAAACAGTGATGTATGCAACCCCCCTGCTTGGGAATACTATACGATCCGGGTAGGTGCGAGGTTGAGTGTATGCAAAGTTTCATTAGCATTTAAAGAATCTCGAAAATAACCAACATAATATCAATAAGTTTTGGCTACGTATTCTAAAAAAACGTGATAAGCGGTATAAAACGGGATTTTAAAAAGCGGGATTATTATAGAACGGGATTTTAAAAAGCGGTATTTTAAAACTTTTTTTGCGGGATTTTTGAAAAAACGGGATTATAAAAAGTGGGATTCCGTTACGATCCATGTTCAAAAAGATGTAGTTGGACCTCCCATGACCAAATACTGGATTCGCCGCTGTCACCTATAAACTACATTCACATCATTGATGGCATTCCATTCAAATAGAAAAGTCGTCATCTTCGGTCCTTAGCTAACGTTTTTCTTTGATATTGATTTTATTGTTGTTAAAAAAATAATAAGGTGTCGCATATTGCTCATAATTTATTCAGTAGTATACCTGACTGAACAATAAACAATTTGTCATTGAAAATTTCTTCAAAGTTAGCACCATCAATCAGATGGTAAAAACTTACTTTTGTTCTATAAATAATGAGACACCCTTTATTTCAAGAGAAGAGTCTTAGAACCCTGGTTACGTTACATTCCCAACTGAAATAGATTTTTAGTGACGCAAAACCACTGACAAATGCGGTTTTTTTAAATAAATATTGTAACCTCTCAAAATGTATCGCAAGCTTTAATTGACTTTAATTATGTGTGTCAATTCATGTCAGACGTTCGCTGCCAGGTTTGGGATACAAAAAACCCCTCTTTAAACCACAACTCAGTTGTATCTGTGAGTGCAAGCTGCTTCAAGAACTCTAGATTCTGACAGCTTTTTAGTGGTTAGAAGAGTTATCTCATATTCAAACACTTGGCACCTCATCGGATGCAAAGCTACTGGTGGTGATGTAAACTAACTTATTATTTTTTCATTTCCTAAAAAATTTAACACATTCAGTGAGATTTTAAGCTAGATACTACCTGGGTTAATAAAATTCAACGCATTACCTCGTGTAATTTTTGTGATCCCAATCCAAAGAAATAGCTGTTTCCCGTTAAGTTTGCCTGACTCTAGGTAATTGGACCTATATAGTCAACTTCTTTTTGCTAATTTACATAAATGTTGTTTATCACGCTATCAAAATTCCAAAAATAAAAGTTGACGAAAAACAAACAAAAGAAATGTTCAAACAGTAAATTCATAAATAATTGCACTTCCGTAAACATGAACATTCTTTCTCAAGCCTTGATTTCCGAAATGATTTTTCTACAAACAGATACTTATACCTATACTATTGTAGTTTCTGTTATAGGTTTATTATATCAATGCGATGTCTAGAATGATAAATTATTATAATCAGAAAACTTGTAATCACTGACATTATAATTCCCACGAAATTTGCGCCAGGTTATTTATTTGATTTCATCAGAAAATAGATAGAAAGGTATTGGGAATAAATTGACTGGAAAAGGAAAAAAAAATACCAAATTGTTCACATTAATTGGTTGTACTATGAAATAAAAGCTTTTCAATAAGGGGGGGTAGATGTTGAAAAGAAATAAAAGAAGCTGCGAGAAAGGTATTAACAAAATTCTTATTTGAAAGGCGCATGTATGCTATTATGTTAAATTAAAAACTCTTTGACTCCTAACGATGGCACGGATTGGAGTGGTCCAATTTTCAAATACTCTTCCGCACAGATCTAGCTGAATTAGAGCGATGGCCTGTGTTATGTTTACATTAAGGATTAAGGGCTTCGGTCTATTGTAGTTTATTCGCATAGACCTGTGACTTTAGGAAACCCCTCAAGAAAAAATCCAACGGGTTGAAATCGCATGACCCCCAAATTGTACATGCAGAATGTCAATCGTGGCGTCCGCTGTGTGGCACGTAGCGCCATTTGCTTCAATTTGGACCAAAAGAAATTGGTTATCATAGTTCTCTATCTCTCTCCATTGACAGTGAAAACATTACCAACGTCATTTTTGAAAAATTACGGACCAATGGCACCGCCCGCCGCCGATGCCCAGTCAGCGAGCAAACAGGGTTAGCTATGGTAATAAACTTTGGGCTCCTGAGCCAGTTGGATCTTGTTATCTTGCCATGTTAAAGTCTGCGAGAGGCCGAGTTTTTGTGCTTGGCGGGGAATCGACATCATTTCTCTAAATTGTTCCAGATTAGTTGTCCATTTTCTATAAAAAATTGTTAAATAAACACTTAAACATTCATTATGATAAACTTTTGACTAACATTTTTGTGCTTTCCATTGTTTATTTTTGTTTTTTTGTTTTTTTTTTTCGTTTAATTTAAAATTCAATTCAGATTCGTATCGCAATTGGCGCAAATGTAAAATGATAAAAAATTGGATTGCCAATTTGGTAATACCAGATAAGTTGAACAAAATGTCGATGGTGCAGGGCATGTTACCGACTTTCGTTCAACTTTCTTTCGTCGGATTTACTAATAGGAACAGTTTTGAAATTAATTGAAACTGTCACTATAGCTCATTCGCCGAATTCTGTAATAGGGGTGATTACGAGTACCTTGCTATTTTTAAGCTCGTACGCGAGAGACGTATGTGGTGGCGGAGGTACACAAAATTGCTGGGGTTGGAGATTTCAGAATTATCGTTCTTTCTTCTTTGTGGTCCAGTATTTTTTTGTTTTCAATTTAAAGTGTAGCTTGGTTTTTAAAGTTTCTGTGATAAAAAACAAAAAAAAACATCATTCCCTCAAAACCATTTCAGCCCAACTTCAAATCGGGCTCTCAACTCAAATGACGAAAAACCTGGGTAAAAAATGCAACTCGATCTTTCGATACTGCATATAAACGTAGTAAAAGTTTAGTTTATGTCATTCAAAACTAACGAAAAGTCGTTTCTCGTTTTATACATAATATTAAGAGTCGACTCCCATTCAAAAATTGATTTAGAGTAGGTTTTAAATGTTTAAAATATTGCGCCGCTGTGTTTAAAAGCATTCATGCAATCGAAAGAAAGCCGAAAGAAAAACAAAGATTAAAAATCGCTTTAGTGTAAGAGGAGTCCATTAATATATTTAAGTGAAAGGAAACATCCGTCTCTTTTTGTATTCCCATTTATTTGTCTTTAATTTGAGGTACCATTAATAACATTTTTTTTACAATGTAGACCATAACAATAGTACAAATAATTTAGTTTATCAAAACCGTTGATGCCGTTTACAAGATAAATAAGATTTGTATGGCAAGTACCGTTATTTTTGGAGCTAAAAAATTTCCAATTTGTCCTCCAGAGAATCACCTATAAGTACGTAAAACCCGCTTAAGAGAAACCCGCTTAAGAGAAAAACCCGCTTACCTGAAACACTTTTTTCATCCCCAAGTATTTTCTGACCAATTTCCCTTAAAACACTCCGCTTAAGTGAAACTCGCTTAAGCGAAAAACCCGGATAACTGAAACATATTTTCAGTTAATTTTTAATATTTTTCATTGAAAAAACTCTCTTAAGTGAAAAAAAAATTGAATCTAACAGAACAAAAATTTGCTAGTTTTCGTTTTTCAATAAATTATTTTTGTGTTATTTAATCGTTGTTTTATTTAACTTCTTTCAAGGCAAGTTCAAAAGATAAAAACAATATTGTTTCTAGCATTAAATCTCCTCTTAATGGAATTTTTAAATCCGCTTAAGTGAAATTTTTTTTTCGCTTATCCGAACTCCGCTTAAGTGAAATTATTTTTCACTTAAGCGGGGTTCGCTTCTGCAGGTCGAGGTACGGACAGTACCTATAATGTGACCCACATTTTTATGTTCTCGTTCATCCTACTGTCATGTTCGATCACGGTAGATAGGAAAAAATGGCGACCACTGGCAGTCTAGTCCTGCGGTGAAGTGCGCCATTTTGATAACATAACTAGTTTGAACCTGTGGATAGAATTGATAGGGGTTTTTATTGGATTTAATTTTTAGGGGGAGTTATAAGAAGTCCATATCTATAGAAGTCTATATCCATTAAGTTTTTCCAACGCCTATCCGTTTGACATAAGTCGCCATCTTTCATTTACAGTACATCGATTTTGTTCTTAAATAACTCACTCATTTTCAAATTTTGACACATAACGGAAGATACCCAAAACCAAAACACGCTGATTAATTCGTTCCGTAAAAGTATTGCCTTGGAGGCACCAGGCAAATCTTTGTTTAGGACTTTAACTTTATCTGTAGGATATGTTTGATGATAACAAGTTAATTTGTGAAATAATGCTCGCTTTTATTATGTACGAGTATAAATATGGATAAAGGTTCTTTTTCTAATTTTTTATACAAATTTAAGTTTAACAAAGTTGCAAAGTTAGAATACAATGCTTAACTAAAATGTGGAAGAATCTTAATTTAATTTTTGTTATAAAAACCCACCATACTTCTGAACCATTTGATACCTTTATTAAAGAAAGACATTTCTCCAGAGAAATTTTATCTTGCCAAGAAGTTCTTTTGTCCCCTTTTAAATTTCTATTTAAAAATATAAAAGAATTTCCTTTGTGTGGGCATTTCTTCAATCATGACCATATCTTTCATATAGGTATGTAGATACATGGATTAACCCCAAACTCTGCAAGTGTATTCCTTCAAGAGTCATTAAGCAAGTACCTAGTAGTAAAGGAGCTTCAGATTCTTTCCATTCTTGTTTCCTACTACTTGACTTGGCAACAAAGCAAACAAAATAAAATGCACGACTGGGTCGCACGAACTTGCTCCTATGTAATAGACTAGCAATTTTAAAAACGAATGTTATTTAAGAAAACTGTCCATAAGGATAAAATTAATTTTTTAAATTCTTTTAGTAGTAAGAGATAAAAATAGAATGCTATGCAAATATGAATTTATTCAAGAACAAAAATTATAAGTCGTTGTATTGGTTCCTTAAAAAAATAAGCTTTTATGTACAAAATTTTTAAAACATTTTTAAGAAAAAATTTTGGTACGCCAACCTTAAGCTTTTATTATTGTACGAATAAAGGTCTAATTTCCAAAAAAAAATAATAAGCCGTTCTTGAGATATCGAGTTTTTCAAAAAAAAAAACGACTTTTTTTTCTAAAAATTGAAAAAATATTTTTTCTTAAGTTTTTAAATGCAATGTTTTTTAAACTTTTTTGGAGCTTTTTTATAAAAAATTTCATTAAAATCCGTTATATCGATAATGAGAAATTCAAAATTCGAAAAAATCGTTCTATGGTAGGTACAGTCAGTAATATCTAGATTTAAAATTTTTTTTTATTAAATTATAGATCGTAAAGATTAATCAAAAGAAAAAAAATTTTAGCAAAATTCTCGGAACCGTTTTCGAGAAAAATACGATTTTCGAAAACCATTTTTTAAAATTTGTATGGAAGGTACCGTTAGTTTTAGATGAAACAAATTTTTTTTTCCCAAATCTTGTAGATTATGTTAAAAAACTTTTTTTTGTCAAGTTTGAAAAAAATCGAGCATGGGGTTTTCGAAATATTGAGTTTCCAAAAAAAAATTTTGATTTTTTTTTTAAAAATCCAAAAAAATAAAAATTGAAAATTTGAATATGCAATAATATTCAAACTTCAGAGGAGCTTTGGCATAAAAAAAATTATTTAAATCGGCTGTACCGTTTTCGAGAAAATCAAAAACAAAAAAAATGGACCCAGGGGGTCTACCAAAAATAACAATTTTTTGTAAAATTTTTTTCAACCATTAGCTAGTTTTAACCAAATGAAATTTTTCAAATTTTTTTTAAAAAATTCTGTGGGACAGTTTTTGAGAAAAAAAAATATTTATAAAATTTCGAAAAAAAATCGTATGGCAGGTACCGTTATTTTTGGTCTTAAAAAAAAAAAAAAAAAAACGTCCGGGGGTAAAAAATTAAAACCCATATCTACCAAGTTTGAAGAAAATCGGCCGAGCCGTTTAGGCTGTAGTCGAACCGACAGACAGACAGACAGACAGACAGACAGACAGACAGACAGACAGACAGAATTGCGAGACCCACTTTTTTGGTCTTCGCTATCATCGTAATGTCAACTTTGATCAAAATCTCGAGTTCGATTTTTTTTACGAATGCATAACTTGCCTTATAGTACCTATAAGTCGCAAGTAAAAATATATATAATCAAAATCCATTCCAAAATAGGTTTCCAAGCATTGGTCCCACCACTCACCATTATTTTCAGCTCATACTGATGCAACACTATTGTTGAAAATGAAAAAACGTGCTACCAATTTGAGAGCTTATACACCAGTAGTTTTATTCAAAGAAGAAACAAAAAAGTAAAAAGGAAATATAAAATGACATTTGTTAAGAAAACATAATTGAGCATGTGTGACAGCATAAGGCTAAGTTCACAACACCCTCACTTGTTGAATATTTAAATATAGATAGTATTATGTATTTCAATTTAATTCATAAAAAAAAATTCAACACAATCCCATATTGCTGGTACAAAATTTGTTTTTTTCGTTAGTAACAGCCTTAGTTAGGCTATCAGCCACCATATGATCAGTTGGCACGTATCCAAGTTTAACTGCACCATTTTCAATGTGTTCCCGGATTGCATGATATCTTATATCGATATGTTTCGTCCTTGGTCGAAATCCTTCTGATTGCGCAAGTTTGATGGCACCTTGATTATCACATAATAGTTCAATTGTTGAAGATTTGTTTGCATTTAGTTCATTTGATAATTGTTGCAACCAAATTGCTTCTTGAATGGCGGATGACATTGCCATGTATTCTGCTTCGGTAGTTGATAAGGCGATCGTTGGTTGTCTTCTGCTTGCCCATGACACTGCTGCATTTGACATTTTGAATAAGTATCCAGTACATGAGCGCCTTTTGTCTAAGTCCGATGCCCAGTCCGCATCACTATATCCATGTAGATCTGTTTTATTATCGACAGAATATTTTAGTTTCAGGTCCATAGTTCCCTTTAAGTAACGCATGATGCGTTTAACGGCCTTCCAATGAGCCATGCCATATGTTGTATTAAAACGACTAACGTCATTAACAGCGAATGCGATGTCCGGTCTTGTACACTGTGCCAAGTATAAAAGACTGCCTACAGCTGCTTGATATGGTATTTTGGCCAATTCTTCTTCTCGATCTTCATCCGTTAGCAAATTAGCCGATAACTTTTGATTGATATCACTTGGTGTAGAAACCGGTTTACAGTCGGCCATACAAAAACGAACCAAAATTTCTTTGATGTATTTTGTTTGATCTAATTCAACACCATTGTCATTTTGATTTATTCGGATTCCGATGCAGCTCTTAACTGGCCCCAAGTCTTTCATTTTGAATGAATTGCTTAGTGATTCTTTAATCTCTTTTAAGATTTTTGTGTCTTTCCAAAAAATCAATATATCATCGACGTAGATTGCCAATATCAACGATATATCTTTATTGAAGTAGACACACGGATCTAATTTCGATTTCTGCAATCCAAATGACATCAGTGCCGATTCCAACTTGAGACTCCACTGCCGACCTGCTTGTTTCAGTCCATACATCGCACGATTTAATTTGCACACTTTTCCAGATCCATCCTTAAAACCTTCTGGCTGTTCGATATATATTTGTTCGTGCAATTCACCTTGTAAAAATGCAGTTACGGCGTCCATTTGATCAATCATCATTCCCTTTTTTACAGCCAGTGCTACTAAAAAACGAATAGTCTGATGACGTACTACCGGTGAGAATGTTTCACTATAGTCCATTCCATAAACTTGGTTGCAGCCCTTTGCTACTAGCCGGGCTTTGTGTCGAATAATGTTCCCATCCATATCTCTCTTAGTAGTGAAGACCCATTTTGTTTTCAAGGCTTTGTAATTTTCTGGCAAGTCCACCAAACACCATGTTTTGTTTTCATCCAAGGAATCCATTTCGCTTTCCATAGCCTTCTTCCAAGCATTATGGTCGATCCGATGCATAGCTTCTTTGACAGTAACTGGATCAATTTCATCATTATTTTCGGTTGTATAATAAGTTACATAGTCATGAAATTGGCGTGGTTTTGGAGGGCGTTCTGATCTTCTTGGCGTAGATAATGTGTCTAACACGATGGTTTTGTCAGGTTGATACAACGACGACATATCACTTTCTAAAGCATCATCAAACACCTCAGATGTTGAACTTGCATCAGCTTCATCTGTCTTCATCTCGTATTCTAATATTTTGGAAGGTTCTCTCACTTGCTCAGGACTTGTTTCAGCTTCATTTTCGACAACACTTATAACTGATGGTTCAATTAGCTCATGAAAAATTACATCTCTGCTCACAACCAAATTTTTTGTGCATAAATCTATGCAACGATACCCCTTCTTATCACTGTCGTAGCCAACAAAAATCATTTTTTTGGATTTTTTGTCCAATTTCTTTCGATGTTCCTTTGGAACATGCACCATGACAGGAGAACCAAAAATGCGCAAGTGTGAGACGTCAATTTTCTTACCCGTCCAAATTTTTTCTGGTGTTTTGTCCTTTAACGAAGCACAGACTGAACGATTTATTACATGAGATGCCATGTATACTGCTTCTGCCCAGAACTCATTTTTCAAATTTGCATCGAATAACATACACTTGGCACGTTCGATTATGGTACGGTTCATCCGTTCGGCTGTGCCGTTTTGTTGTGGTGTGTAAATTGTTGTTCTTTGATGCTGGATGCCATTCTTCCGACAAAATTTATGGAATTGACGTGAACAGTATTCGGTTCCATTGTCCGTGCGGAAAACTTTGATGGCTTTACCTGTTTGCTTTTCAACAAAAACCTTGAAATCGATGAATGAGCTGAGAACTTCTGATTTCTCCTTTAAAAAGTAAACAAATATTTTTTTTGAAAAATCGTCGATAAATGTCAAGAGATATCTAGCTCCTCCAATAGATTTCGATTGCATCGGTCCGACCAAATCAGAATGAATAATTTCCAATAAATCATTGCTATGGGTTTCGCTTGAATTGAACACTTCACGTGTTTGTTTTCCTTCAGCACAAACTATACAATTTTTCAAGCCAATTTCCTCGTCTTTGAAATCCATCCCAGTAACTACACCATCTCGCATTTTTCGTAGGTTTCCATAGCTCAAGTGGCCAAATCTTCTGTGCCATGTAGTCACATTTAGTTTCGCAGTCCTTGATAGCAAACATGAGCCATTTTCTGATTTTATTTTGTAGACACCATTCTCAGGCTTACAGCATACAAATTTTTCATCATTTTCATCATAAATCGAACAACCATCTTTATCAAAAACAAGTTTATTTCCAGCTTGAACCACATTATAAACCGATAACAAATTCACCGACACATCTGGTACGTGTAAAACGTTCGACACCTTAATTTCTTCACCATTTAAAGTGAGGTTAGAATTTCCAGCACATTTAACCACCATTTTATTGTTGTTTGCAGTTAAAATTTCTCGAACACTCGAAGTTCTATGTGCAGAAAGCAATTCTTTATTTGGAGTCATGTGATTTGAGGCGCCACTGTCTATAATCCATTCATTTGGTTCAATTTTCATAGACATTAAGGCTGTAAAACCACGTTTTACTTCACTGTAACTGTTAGCACCGCTCTTCTTTGGATCCTTTTCTTTATCTCGTTTTTTGCATTCAGTACTAATATGGTTTCTGCCTCCACATGAATAACACTTTATTCCACGGCGATATGTTTTCATATTATTTGTGCCTGTTTTCGACATTTTTTTTCCATAGAATGCACCCCCTTTTGTTTCATCTCCACATTGCGTATCCAACAATTTCAACTTAATTTCATCTGCATTCAACTTGGATGTACTTGCTTCAAAGCTCAATATAAGAGGCTTAAATTCATCTGTTAGACCAGCCAACAAAATGGCTGCCAGCCATTCGTCATCAATATTGAAATTGATACTCACCAATTTACTTGCAGTTGTAGTAATTTGATCGATGTACGTCTGCATGTTGTCACATGATTCCAAACGAATTGAAATTAATGTACGTAACAACCCAATCTTCCTCATTAAACCTCGATCCTCGTACATAGCATGTAATTTTTCCCAAATTTCAAGTGCACTTTTACATGGTCTGATGTGAACAAATAAATCAGATTCCACACTTAGAGCCAAATATGCTTTAGCAGAAGACAACTTGTCCACATCCACTTCTATTGCTTTTTTTTGGTCATCCTCTTGTGGTTTAATGCAATTAGTCAATTTTTTTAGCTCCAAGAAACTTCCAATTGCAAAGGACCAGTTATAAAAATTTTCACTGCCTTTCAGCTTATCAATTCCAAACTCGGATTTAGTTGAACAAGCCATTTCGATTTTAATTTTACAAAAAAATTTAGCAACAAATGCGAAAATCGAACCTTCAAAATGTCAACTCTTAAGAAAAAAAATAAACTTTTTAATTTAATTAATTTTTCCGATCACTGGGCCCATAACCTGTTGAAAATGAAAAAACGTGCTACCAATTTGAGAGCTTATACACCAGTAGTTTTATTCAAAGAAGAAACAAAAAAGTAAAAAGGAAATATAAAATGACATTTGTTAAGAAAACATAATTGAGCATGTGTGACAGCATAAGGCTAAGTTCACAACATACGGCTGCAGATCTTTTTAGCACTGAAAAGAAGTCCAAGTATATGTGCTTCATGCGAAATGCCTTAGCGAAGGCCTCATTAAGTTGTATTTATAGATTTATCTTTTTATCCATGGACCCACTCATGTACATATACCTACTCGAACTACTCTCGAGAGCTAGAACTTAAATTGCAAATAATTTCACAAAATTTATTTATGGCTGGTGTTGGTTGACGACTTTCTTTAATCATATATATATTTTTTTTTCATCTTTATTTTCACAGAGGGAATGCATCTCGGTACATATTGGACAAGCTGGTGTACAAATTGGTAATGCCTGTTGGGAACTCTATTGCCTTGAACATGGTATCCAACCCGATGGACAGGTTAGTACTCTTTTGCATTTATAATAAATGAATAAATTATTTTTGGTATGCATGTCTATATATCTAATTTCACACTTACTGAGTAAAATAAATTCAAGACGGAAAATGTAAATTTCTTGCAACTAAGGAAAGACTCCATCGTGATAGTTTGCTGATTGCTCACTTATGAGTGATTTCAATTTTCGAACAATTCTTTAAATAACTGTCTGTAGCATTTGCATTGTTCTTAGTAATGCACTTTATTTTGAATAAAAAGTAATTTATATTATTTTAACTACATTTCGACGTACGTAAATCTTTAAGGACACAAAAATGTCAAAAGTGTGTGTTAGTAAATATTTGCGAGAATATATTTTCCTGCAAAAGTAGCAACACAAAAGATTTCTATAACGAATTAATGCCAAGAAAATAGCATTATGATTACTTTTCAAAATGAAGGATATGACGCCAGATGTCAGTTTGCCTATATGCAAACTTATGCTACAGGAAGATTCTATAAAGATTGCAAACCTTAGGTGGAAGGTGGAACAACACCACCTACTTGCTTGACGACAAAAACGATGTTTCTAACGTTGGATCAGCATCTACTCACTGATTTCTGCAGAAGTTGCATGGAATAAAGTGTTCTTAGATCCATGTGGTATCACAACGGCCCAACATTTGATCTTATAGTGTACCTGTTCTCCAGCACTGGTGATGGCGGTCCTTAATGCACTCATCAGTTGGCCCGGTCAATATTAAACTTTTGTTGAGTGCAGTTCAACATACATACATTTTTTAATACAAATTCAATGTGAACTGCCTATACACCACAAGCTTTAAGTCATAAAGCATGAAGCTGATTGGCGCTGTAAAATCACGTATGCCATTTCTAATTTCCTAAAAACTTTTCTTCTCATTTTTCAATGACAACATAAGGTAATCAATTCAATGATGATTGGCCTCTGTCCCAAGGAAGTTAAAGTCCTTTAAACAAATGAAATAGAACTGTTACCCGAAAAAAGCGTTAAGCACATCGGTTTACCACATAGCATTTAAAAATATTCTCTGAAAACATTAAAATTATTTTAAAAATACGAGTATTTCACGCTATGTGTTTGTTAACAGTTAAAAAATTCTGAGTACTTTTCTTTTAAGCATTTTAAAAAAATATACTTATTAAAAATTGCGAAAAAAAACCTCAAACTTAATTTCGCTTCGAAATTATCACATTTGAAATTCTGTAGGAAATAACGTCCAATATTTATGAACACACCCACTCTGCGTTCAAGAACCTATTCAACTGGGTGTCAATCTATTTCAAAATTTTCTGTTATATTATGAGTTGTGCTTGCAACTGCTGTTTTTTTTAAGAGACTACAGGAATACAAATATATTCATCGCCTTGAAAAAATATCTGAATGCAGTCATTCAACTTGGAATCTGTTGTTAATGTTTAAATTCAAGGTAAAAGAAAACGGACAGAAAGAGAGAATAAAAAGAATAATCTATTACACCCTGCCTGATCAAAATCTAAATGAAATGAGCTGTCAAATGAAATTAGCAAATTTGTTATTTGCGAAATAATTTTATTTTGGCTCTGATAAGGCAGCACTCTTTATGACAAAAGATACTCTTGGAGCATCTTAGTCACCCAGTACACCCCCAAAAAATATTTTTCAGTGATTGATAATTGAACACAAGATTATCTGCATGATAATCCAGCGAACATATGCGTATTAGTAAACGTCACTCAGTAGAATATTTTTTTATTAATGACATTTTGTATTTAATGCCGGACTTACAGATAAACTGCAACTAAACCACCATTAATAATTTGGATGTGATTATTTTTATATAGGTACGTCGGCATCCTTACCTTTTTATCTGCCCATCAAACTTACGAGTACCTATCTATATGAAATAAACTTCTCAGTCAAAATATGTTTACGTAAGTTGAACTTCTTACTGTTTTTACTGAAATAACTATGGAAGAATGCTGAGTTAACGGTAACATTTTACTTCCGGGAGACTTAACTTCGCCGGATATTGATTCGGCCCTTACCTATTACTTTTACTTTTTCACAAATTTCACTCTAACCAGATAAAATTAGCACCGCTGACTTACATACTTCTAAAAAATAAATAAAATAAATAGGAGGCCATAACGGCTTGTAGAGATCTTAAACCTAGTGTCTTACTAGATTGGCTACTCCAACCGAGTGGGTAAACTAGTTCAACCAACTACTGCGAGCGAGTAGATTGGTTATTCTAACCGATTAAATTGGCTACTCCAAGCGAGTAGATTGGCTACTTAACCACGTAGATTACCTACTCCAACCGAGTAGATTGGCTATAAGTAAATAAAATAGCATATAATCTGCTGTTAACTGTGCACATTGGTCATTTCGACCCAGTGAGTTGCCTTAACCAAATTACTATGTTTCTTACTTTAACCGCTTTGCTAGGTTACAACCGCCGAGTAGGTTAGTTATTGTAGTTTAGTACCGAATACGACAACCGAGAAGGCAGGCCAACTGAGCTAAAAAAGTTTGTTAACTAACTTATTAGGGTATTTCAAGCACTTAAATTTGGACAAAACTTACCCGCAAGTAGTTTAATAAAATTAAGTACACTTTAACCAAATTAGGGTGTTAAATTATACTATTTTTTTTAACCGAGTTTACTCGTGTTATTTTATCAGCGTTAGTTTGCAGATTAATTTGGTTAATTTTACACGAGTTTTACGTTGTTTTTCTGCGTGTAGCTTCTCGCTATTTCTTTTTCTAACGACTAGCCTAAAATTTTAAATTTATTGTTCTAGATTACAGAATCTGTTAAAACTAGTTGATTTAAATCATATTTTGATCTTTTTGCAAATCTTGAAATCTAAATTTAATTTGCTATGGAAAGCATATAAGACTCATTAGGAGTCTTGTGTCTAAGAGCAATATAAAATAAATATATGAATCCGATCAACCCCAGTTGATCTGAAGATAAGTGATTGTGTCAGGTTGATGAGATAATCTTAAAAAGGTTCCTCAATCTAAGGTCAAGTGATCGGTTATTTGAAATCACCTGAAAAATCTATTATGATGAGCATCTACGTATTTGTGGCTAGACATTTGACATAACTCATTGTTATGCATTTGATTGCAGTTGATTGCTTATCATTTCCAGAAGCTGCATCAGTCAATCAATTAAAGCAAAGTAAAAATAAGATCAGTTTAAACGTTGTGGACTGAAGCTTTAAGTGCTTTGTTATGTGTTATGACCACAATAATTGTAAGCAGTGCAATGCTTCGTTGATCTTTTGTCTGTCAATCATAGGAAATTTGAACTCGCAACTGTCTATTTGTCAAGTAGATGATGTAACTTGTTGAACAGTGTAAGTGTTCACTGTTCACTGAGAAAGAGATTGATTATATAGGAAGAAGTTGAAGTCTAGAAAAAAGAATCATAAGAATGTTTCAATTGGGTATAATGTTACCATCAAAGTCAGATGTGCAGCTTAACATATGCATATACCAGAATGATTGATTAGCCTATATCGAAATGCTAGCTAATGAATGTGACGATGTGATGCCTCAACCAAAGACTGACGTAGATTTGATATGTATTCGATCAATTGATCTTTAATTAAAAGACTATGTCGTCCTTAACATCTTTGAAATTTCTCACTGCTGGAAGTGAATATAAGGTGTGTGTGCTTCTTTTTATTGCATCGACAATCAGCTTTAAAAAAAATTTCCATATAAAACACAATTATACAATTCCGGATATAAAAACAGAGGCACAAAATTTTAGTCCAATTAGAATGTTAAAACTGTTTCAGTATAATACTTAGGTCAGACGACAAATTTTCAAGTTTTAATTGAGATTAGCATCATACTTTCTCTAGCATTTTATTAAATTTAAAATATTTTTTTTAGTGTCGTGCCAACTTCAAATAACTCTTTGACATTTACAATCGTCAAAATAGGCCTGTTTACTTAGTATTTTGCGTAAACTGTCATTTTTTAGGTGTGTTCAGAAGCAATTTATTAAGAAAATTGGTTTAGTACGATACTAGTTAAAAAATGTTTAAAATTAAGAATGTGTTAGTAAACTACTTTAAAGTTAGCAAACTGTTAACAATAGGCTTTTTAAAATTTTGCCCCAGAGTTATAGCTAGTATAATTGTTATTAATGAGTCGACTGCCGTGTGTAGATTTTGGCGAGTTGTGGCGGCCATTTTTTTTGGTTATATCTGTCCAATTTAATGTTTACTATTCAGTTACACACAATGCTGTTTGTTCGTTGACTGGGCTTCGGAGCGTTTGGAAGAGGAGTTGATCACCAAGGTCATGCGATTTGTAGCTGCCTTTTTCTTGAAGGGTTTCCTGAAGTCGTAGGTCTATGCGAATAAACCACAACTGATCGATGCAAGAACACACCTTTTATTAAACAAAATAATTCGTCATCCTACAAACATTTAAATTCACATCGGCTTTAGATTGAAGGGCATGATTAATGCTAGGTTTGACTGCAGATGTCCAGTTGACCATTCCCTGCAAATAACATAAACTAAACTATGAGCCCCTTAATCATAACTTGCTTCATTGAATTTTAAATTGATTTCGGAAATTGATTTCTGAATAACATTTTGCATTTCTTTCTCCAATCTCCTCGGTTGACTTCATAAATTTACCATTTTTTGTTTGTCAAAGAACGATTCAATGAAATCAAAACACTGCGACTTCATTTGTTTTTGCTTTATTGATTACTAGTATTATTATTATTTATAATTTTGTCATCGTTTGTTTTTTTTCGATAGTTGCGGTTTGCAGTTTTGATATATTAAATTTCATGGATGAACAATTTTTGAATAATTATTTTCATTTTCTATTTTTTTTTGTGTATTTGCATGAATGGATAACAGATGCCATCGGATAAAACTATTGGCGGAGGTGATGATTCATTCAACACATTCTTTAGCGAGACCGGTTCAGGAAAACACGTACCAAGGGCAGTTTTTGTTGATTTGGAACCTACCGTAGTTGGTAAGTTTTGATTTTATTTATTTTTATTAACTATCGTGAAGAAAATATATTTACGTTCATATAAATTCTTTTAACCCGAAATATGGGTATTGATCACAGAAGGCATTGTTAACTTTTAACATGTACATAAGTACACAAGCTCATCAATAACTATTTCTTTTAACATCATCAGCATCCTTTATATCGACAAAGAATAATTTAACACCTCTTTTATGGTGATATGATTTATAAAACATTGTGAATTATGTATACTGATTTTAGATCTATGGTGAATAGTTCTATTGATATAATTCATATTACGGTTGTCAAATACATAAATGTTGACATCTATAAATTTTTCTCTCAGCCACAAATTCTTCGTTGACAGATGTATCAAATAATCGGGTGGTAAAAAATGTCTTAGATAGAATTGTATTTAAAGTGAATTATGAGGAAGTAAGTTTATTCGAGCAAGCAAAAATACACAGGGTAACTCGAAATGCTTCAACCCAATGGATTTGGTCGAAAATACGTAGGTAGGAAGAAATGGTGACCACCGGCAGTCTAGCCCTGTGTCCTAATTAGCACTGAAGTGTTCCATTCTCCATAACTCGTATGAAACTTTGTATTGAATTAATATGGGATATGGTGGGCATTCTCACAGAGTCATCCAGTTTGGATTAAGTTAAAAAATATGAATTTAGTAGGTTTTGATGTTTTTTATTGTGTGTTTTCTTTTGCACAATCATCCGGAAAATGGATCACTAACTCAGACGGACCACCACACTCATCCGATGCCATCTACACTGTTGAAAAGATGTTGGGTTCCACAGAGATATCGTCCTACATTTTGCACATATTCCCTTCAATCCATTAACTCCATAAGTCTTTCAATTTATTTTCTATTTCTCAAAACTCTACTCCTAAATTAACGAAATATTTAAAGTTAATAAAAGCGAATTTTGTAATTAAGCAACTTAAATTATTCAACCTTAATTAAATTCGTTACCAACAAAAGCAAACGCAAATTAGAATCGTCAAACGCCAAAACAGAACTCATTCACAATATTCACAAATTATCAATTGATACCAGTGTTGTTCCTCTACGTGTCGACTTTGATTGTCTACATTAATGCGTAGACAATTGTGTCGACAATGTAGACAATGTAGACAATGTCGACTATAGTGTCGACAATGTAGACAATGTCGACTATGGTGTCCACAATGTAGACAAAGCATGCCAGCCAATCTGTCATTCTTGATTTCTCTGTCACATTGTTTACTTCATTTAAGAAAATTTCAGGTGTTAATTTGAGTTTTTATTCAAATATTGGTCGACGAAAAAATAAAGGTTTCGATCACCTAGGTTTTCTTTTAATGGAAAACAATAACAAATTTGTAGCATATTGTACAGTGTGCAACAAAAATCCACAAAATACTGCACAGGTAAATACAAATTTGTTAAAAAAAGCATATTCATATCCTAATAATAATGCCTTCACATTTTTCATTTACGAAAGCAATGCCTATAAGCAATCCCAATCACCTGCGACATCTTAATCCGGCGATGTCTCTATGATTGTTTTAATTGATGACAATGATTTTAGCTCGAGCTCTGATTTATTAGACGAAACATAATAAGAAAAATTGAATGTCTACATTGTCTACATTGTTGACATTGGCATGTAGACAATCAGGAATTGTATACGTTGAATTGTCTACACGTAGACAATCGTGTAGTCTACATTTTTTGTCTACATGGAACAACACTGATTGATACTCATAATACCAAATTATCAATGAATTGATAGAAATTGACTGTTAACAAATAGTTGATTTTTGACAGCCAAAAAGGTGCTTGTCCATTTGAGAGCATTTTTGTTAGTAAGCCGTCAAGAGTTAATCTCAGATTGCTGTTAGATGAATATTTTTGACATTTCGCTATCACATGCCCTGTGTTAGAAAATCGTAGTTGGAAGAATATCACCACCTGTTTGGCGAGAAAACAGATTTGGCCAATGCTGGATCTGAAGCGCTCCAAAGACTTAATATCACACAAAAACTCCATAATAGGTCTTATGTATAACAGGACACTTTTTGATAGGGAAGCACGCAACGCGGCCTGGAATTTGTTCTAACGACTTCTGCAAAAGCTGCTTGGACGAAGAACAGCAAGAATCGATCGCTCACATTTTCCGTAAATGTCTCATTCATCACAAAGACGTAGACTCTAACTGAGAGATTTCTAGCAAAATGATCTTTGTGATCTGGCAAATATATAGATATATGCTTCCCTTCTACAAGATTCAATGTGGTATCACAGTAGACCAACTCTAGGTCTAAGTGTTTGCGCTCTGCCGCTAACAACCACACGTCAACACGTAACCTAACCTAACATAAGTTCATGTTCGAAAAGTAAAAATTAAAACTTTTGAATTCATGAAGATATCGCTTCTTAAAGAAAATTTCCAAGACTACAATAATAGTGATTTTTAAAAAAATTGTTTCACAATTGTTTGAAATCGATGGACGAAATCAGATTTTCTTATAAGAACGAATTAACAGAAAGAGAATCAAAGTAAAACTTTAAAAACAGAGCTACCTCGAACGGCTTGTATTCTGTTTATTACTCCATTGATCCTATACTCCACAGTTGAATTTTAGATCGTCAGAGTTGTGTTTTGAATGTTTGTGATTTTTTGAGATGGTAACTGATTTATTCATGGGCGAAGAAGGAATTTCTTTAACGTTTACGCCCATTCTGTTAAGTACAGACTAGCTTTTTCGAATACCAAATGTTGCTGGGCAAAACACTCACACTTTAAATTTGTTTCTTACTTCTAAGTTCTAATCCTGATAAGTATACCATAACGGTAAACTCTCCATTCGGCACTTCGGACCATTGTGTAATATTAGCCAATTTTGTGTTTCCTCTATAGTGACGTTGATGCCAGTGCTGTTATGATTTTGCTTGGGATGCGTATTTTTATTCCTAACAGAATTACATAAGAGTATAAAGCGTAAATAAAAGTCTTGGTTCGATACAAGCTGTAAAGAAGCTATCAGGTTGAGGGAAATAAGCTTATCAGCTCTTACAAATCAAACTCAACTGATGAAAATCGGCAAAAAGTATAAGCAAGTTAGAAACCAATGCAACGATGTTATAAAAAAGAACCTAATTCTTATATTACCAGAAATTAAGGCTAAAATCGTGCAATTTCCCAGTAGAAATTTCTGTCATTTGTCAAGAACGTAAAAAATCCAACTTCATCTTCGATTCCAAGCTCATCTACAATGACATCCCGATAACTAGTTTTTAATATAAGACAAAAACGTTGCCTGTTACCAACATTGCGTCTCCTGTACTTGAGAAGGTAAATCATTCAATGGGACAGTTATGTTTCCGCACTCGTACAGTTGCAGAAGCCCTTTCAGATCTTGATATTAGCAAATCCGCTGGTCTTGAACTTATACCCCCCATTCTTCTGAAGACGTCTTCTTCATCGCTAGGAAAAGCTTTTCTATCGCTCCTACTGTTCTGAAATCTTCCCTAGAAGATGGAAAACAGCATTTGTCCAGCCTGTTCCCAAAAAAGGCGACCCTTCCTCCCCTTCTCCTATTTACCGATTGCACTTACGTCTCTTCTTTCCCAAGGTCATGGAAACGCTAATAAATTATCAAGAAATATCTCGAAGAACGAAAGGTTCCCAATGACTGGTAGTACTGCTTTCGTAGCAACAGGTCCACTGGTGATCTGATGGTATATCATCTCACCGAGCAGTGGAACCAGTCCTTACATTGTCTTGGAGAAAGTTAGATTATTGCACTTGATATTTCAAAGGCATTTGATAAAGTTTGGCATTAAGCTCTCTTATCGAAAATACGTGCTTTTGGTATTGATGAATCTCTTCATCATTGGATTGGAAAATACCTTTCAGGCCGCTCAATACAAGTCGTTTTGTATGGTGTCAAGCCTGAAACTCACAAAATAAATGCCCTGGGAGGCAGCGTTTTGTCCCCGACTCTTTTCCTCATGTTTATCATTTTCTAAATAACTTATCACTACATTCACAATATTTGGCTTAAAAGGTTTTTATTTTATTTCTTAAGTTTGTTTTTTCAATAAACATGTATTGGTTACAATATACAGTACCTAATCATTCTTAAAAATAACCCAACTAATCAGGGAAATTAAAACGTAGAGTTGTTGTATTACTTCAAAATATTTCCTTAACTCTAAAACAAATTGTAATGCATGTTCTTTCTCTCACAGAATACGTGAAGAAGTATCTGTCTAAAAGCATACGAACCTAAGCCCAAACACATACTGCTTGACAAGAGACAGCACGGCACATTTAATGCACCAGCCAATCAGCCATCAAATTAAATCAATAACAATTTGTTAAATATTATGTACATATATACATATGTATATAGATATACGAAATGTAATGTCAATTGTCAACTCGTTTTTAAAGTCTATTAATAAATGTTTGATATATATATATGTAAATTAAATGAATATTTATTTCTTATAAAATAAATTTGGTGGTGCAACAGCTCGGTTTGAACCAGGACTTAGTGACTTACAACTCTCAACCATTCCTGTGTGCGTGTTACCAGGAACCGAGGGAACTTACAATTTTCTGCCGATTCCGAACGGCTAATGAGCAGCACTTTCCATGACAAGAGATACTCTTGGAGAATTTGTCAATTCCTCACAAGAGACAGTATACCCCTGAGAAAAACTTTCTTGCAGCGGCTGAGAATCTACCTCGAGACCTTTCGCATGACATTCCAACGCAACGTACTAACCATTATGCCAAGGGGTATTTCTTATAGTAGTTTGAAATATCATCAAAAATATAAGGAATATGAATCAAGTTTTTTTTTTTTTTCTCTTGGGCGCCACTTAAGACGATTATATTTATTTTGTTGAATATTTTATTACAAAACTTATTCTCTATTTTTTTTGGTAGATATTTTAAGGAAACAATTAATTACTGCTATAAGAGTTTAATTTTTTGTTTGTGATTATAAAAGGTTTTGCAATGGGGACGCCTTAAGGTACTGGTACGGTCTAGAAATCGCAAAAAACGCATGATTTTTGGGAATTTTTTTCTCGGAAACTTTATAAGATAATAACATATTTTTTTTTTTAAATAATGAATACATGTGTCAAAAGTACAAAAAAAAATTTGTTTATCGAATTTTGGCCGAATTATAGAGGGCATCAACGTCGACTCATCAAAAAACACATTTTCCCATGGCGGACAGTTAATCTCCGGATCTACTGAACCGATTTTCAAAAAACTTGTTGCAACTAGATTGTTTTTATGTTTTCTAAGACAATTTACCACAATTTGACCAAAAAGTTATGAATAAAAAAAACGGCGACCCAAAAATGGCCAAAAAAATTGCCAATTTCAAAGCTCGAGATTTTTTTTTTTGATTTGACTTTTTAAACAAATTGTGGTAAATTGTCTCGTAAGAAACCTTCCTTTAAATAACCCACTTTGGTTTTTTTGTTTCAGTCCAGCCAATCCTGAGATTAACTGTCCGCCATGGGACAATGTATTTTTTGATGAGTCGACGTTGGGCCTTCTATAATTCGGCCAAAATCTCAAATTTTTTGTACTCTTGACGCATGTATTCATTATTTAAAAAAAAAATTATGTTATTACCTAATAAGGTTTCTGAGAAAAAAATTCCCAAAAATCGGGCGTTTTTTGGCGTTCTAGACCGTACTAGTACCTTAATGCTAAAATTGAGTACAAAATAGGTGAGTGTCAGATGTCACTTCATCTTTGCGTGAGATATCCTAATCTTTAAATCTCTCGTGCAGAATGCTCATTCTGGCATAACCTGTGTGGCACGTAGTATCATTCTCTGGTCACTACATATCGTACACATTCATATCATCCAATTTCGACCAAAAAAATTGGTTATCCCGGCTCTCCGTTGAGGGTGATGACAATGCTTTCGCTGTTTTTAAAGAAGTACGGACACATCCATATAATCCGATTTGGCCAAAAAAAAAATTATTAACAGCGCTCTCTGTTTGTGATGATGGTTCATTTCATTTCACCATTTTTGAAGAAGTGCTGACACAAGCATCTTCACTGATGGTTCAAAGATGTATTGTGGTATCGGTTCGAGAATTTTCTCTGAGTTTTTTAATGTTTCTAGGTAATTTTGATTTTGCCAGTGTCTTTGAAACTGAATTACTGACAAAAAAGGGAGCATGTGAAAAATTTAAACCATATCCAAATCAAAACTGGAATATTGTAATTTTACAGACAGCCAGGCAGCTTTTCAAAGAGGAATAGAGGGATATGAACGGGCTGACGTCTGACGAGCTAAACAGGCAAGGATCAGCTCTTCATATCTCACTTGCCGAAAGAGTTAATATTCCTGTTAGTGTTATGAAGGCCAAAATCTTATCAATTTTTCTCAAAGAGTCCAACCGTAGGTGACTTTGCTATAATACCACTTATAATGAGTCCGAACAAATGCAGACCCGGCAAGACATAATCATATCAGGATAGGTGCAACAATCACTGGATACTGGCCAATAGGGGAACATGTAGTGAAGCTGGGATTCCTGACAATACTCAGTGTCATAGTTGTGGGAATTAGTAAGGTAAAGAAACAGAACAGTCACTTATTTCCTCTGTAAATGTCTTGCTCCGGTCAAAACGAGAGCTCCAATATTTGAAAGTTATTCCTCGACGACCTTAACGAACTATCTATCAAAGATTTTATCTCTTTTTTGACACGACGCAGTGCCTCTGAGACAAAACTCAATGACTTCTTTAAAAGGTACTCATCAATCCCTTATCATTTTCTATTAAATACAAAAGTTAAACGAGTCACTGAGAAAGACTGCTCGATGCTCGTGGCCGCTATTCCTACCTCTCCACCTACGGACTTCATATGCCAGCGGTCCAAAATTCTCACTACACAGTGAATTTCCGCTGTGGCATTGCCACTTGGTGAATATCATCTGGATCGACATCGTCCCAAATCAAAAAGTTTTGCTTGTCGGCGGACATGTTTACTCTAAAATGGCACTCCTTGCCGAAAAAGAAGATTTGTTTTGGCTTGGTGAAATCGGGTTCTGCATCTATCTGCTCCAGATATTAAAGTTGATGATTTGTCTTTAGTTTCTTGTAATTAGAAAAAAGGAAAACTATAACAACACATAAAGCAACATGGCCGCCATGAACTGTCAAAACTGTCATATTGGAAACCCTATATTTTGTTTTAAATCGATTTAAAACAATAATTAGGGATAGGTATAGGGATCTTTAACAGATGATTGCGGCCATATTGTTTAAGCCCCTTCTGTTAAATTGGCTGTCAATTATTAAGTCCGTCTTCCCAAATCAATATCGAGAGTTGTAACGTTCAACAACATGTGCAAATGATTAAATTTTTTTTTTATAAATGCGTGTCTTCTGTTCGAGAAAAATTTTGTCGAACTTCATTTGAAAAATAATATTCCGTGGCGAGGCCAATTTCTGGATGAATGGTTTCGTCAAGGAACAAAATTGTCGAATTTGGGACGGTCACAATCCGATGCAATGTATCCCGAGAAAGTCACTGTTTTGTGTGGATTTTGGGCTGGCGGCATCATCACTCCCGCACTTATTTGTGAACGACGCGACGTTGACAATCATCGTCACCGTCAACGGCGAGTGCTATCAGCCGGCTATAATCAATTTCTGTTGGAGACAATCGGATCATATAGTCACCGACGACATGGAGCGTGCCACACAGTCCGTCCCACATTTTGCACTATACTTCATCCAACAAAAATATGCAGTACATGTCTTATGGGAGAGCTTTTTCAAAATCAGTAGCGTGCTATATTTTTGCACCATACTAAATTGAAAGAACTCCTCCATAAAAAAGTGTTTGTGCGCCCATAAATTTTCGATTGCATCTGACGCAGGCCCTACGTCCTATTGACTGCACATTTGAGTGTGCACTGAATTGCTTGCTGTGGCCTATGGCTGTTGGTGCTATTCAATTTCAACCCCCATTAAATATTGATGAGCGTTCAGAGTTACCCTTGTTCATTTCGTAACTTGTTCAGTTTTTTTTCTTGGGTTTCTGTTGAGGTGCTTTTGATTTTAGAGCTTTAAAAAAGGGTCCGTTTAAAATCAACACTACGATAACCCTGTGAGAGCTTTAATGAAGGACAGATTTATGCAATTCACTGTAGCCAGAATGTGAAGCAAACGTCCTATCTTACCCACACTGCATATTTTTGTTGGACAGAGTATAGCGATTTCTGAACACGTTTACCTAACGCGGAAGCTATGTGAATTGACCCGAGATCGTGCAATTTGATCCCATTAGACTTCTTCTTGTAAGGTTTTCTTAAGTCAAAGGTATATGCCAATACAGCACAGAATACCACTGCCCTGAAAAACATAATCAATGTTATTTGGTCAAATTCAGCGCCAGAGGTATGAAAAATTTGGAGGTTTGGGATTCGCGTAACCTAGAAAAAGTCGCTAATACAATTTTTTTTATTATATCGCACTCAAACTTTGTTTAATTCAAATTTAGATATAGAAAATGCTTAATGAAAACCCTTTATAATATATATTATATCTAATATGTGTATTTTCGAAATGGTATCCCCAAAAGGAAAAATTAACAGGTTTTTCAATATTAAATTTACACTACTTTCGTGTTTTCAATTTCAAATAAGAGAAGCGTATTAAACTTTTTAAACCCTTGGAAAACAAACAATAACAAGAAAATATTTGTTAAACTTTAATATAAAGTTACAAGGACTTCAATTGAGCCAATCAATTCAATGAACCAAGATAGTCTTGGAGAATTTGTCACATACATACTCGCAAGATGCAGTTCTCCTGAAACAACACTTTTGGGTTTTAGTTGGCAGCAGTGGTACCACTTTACTTCAATTGAAGTAGATCTACTTCTTTTTTCCAAAATATTTTAAAATCTACTTCCTACTTCGCACCATTAGAAAAATACTGAAATCTACTTCATTTTAAAAATCACTGTTTCAATTTACTTCAATTTTACAAAATAAAGCCCAAATCTACTTCTTTTTCTCTATTGCACTCTAAGTACTAGTATATAACCTCATAATTATCATAAAATAAAAGAACGTCAACACAATACAAATACACAAATGAGTAATTTTATGCGAAATTTCTTTAAAATTAAAAGAAATGTATTGACAATTTTAAATACATATTTAATAGGTAATATGTATTCATTTAAGGAAAAAAATTTTCGTATGCAACATTTTTTCTAAAAGCAAGTAAAAAGCCATTTTGAAATCTACTTCGATTTTTCTCAAATTACTTCACTTTTTTCTTCAAATCTACTTCGATTTTTTTCCGGAAGTGGTAACGCTGGTTGGCAGCGCCTGGGAAACAAACACACTCATTATGCTAAGGTAGTAAATAGTAGAGCGTATGGTGGAAAAAGTATCGTACGGACTGATGATGCCGCCAATTTAGTTTTTTCGTACCCACTTCTTTGCTTAAAGCTAAAGTGTACAAAAAGACGTGCTTCATATATAATAGTTACGATTCTTTTATATCGAATTAAAACATGAAAACTTTGTTTTTGTAGAATGTGACATTATTTACAGATAGTCAGAGCACCCTTTACAATTTCTCATTCGTGTAAATACGGTGTATACGAGTTGTATAGATATTGATTAGTACATCGCCCATTTAATTAATCAATGAATTATGTATGTATGTATTTATTTTTTTATTTAAAAATTTAATTAGATTTCCTTCGAAGCATTCAAACCAATTAACCCTCATGATATAGTAAGTATCTTTCACCCTTACTCGTTGATATTTGTTGCTTTTGTGAGAGTTTAGTGAGAATATTTCTCTCACTCAGTGAAACTCACTCATTGAAGAACTTGAGTTATAAATTCCGTTTAAATTCGTTAAAAAGAATATAATGACAAAGAACATAGTTTGGGAATGGTCTCTACATGCTATATCAATCGCAACTTTGCGTGTAGAAATGTCTTACGATGTTCTTTGTTTCCGCACAAATACTTCAAGTTCTTGAAAGAAAACAAAAAAATTATAACACATACGTTTTTCTTATTAAATGAAAAATGAATAAGATGGTGTACCTATGCAATCTTGCCTCTAGAAAGAATTTATATTTTATGTTTCCCGGTATTTTTGAAATTTCAAAAATAAAACTGTCATCTTTTAGAGCAGTTTGTATGACTGTATAAGACATCAAGAAGAAGAGATGAAAGCACTGCCGTTATTAAGACGTGTCAAAATGACTGTTATATGTGAAATAATTTTTTAAAGTTTGATAAAGATTACACGATACAATTTTTGATACGTTTTGTCATACTTTTTTTTAGCTGAGTGTGTGAGAAGTAAAGAAATGAAATGGGAATAATATTTTAAGTGTATTGTTGTGTATTTTGAGAAAAGTTTTTAGTAGTTGTTAAGCTCTCAACAAAAAATAGTGACGTTTAACAAATAGATCTTCATTAAGATGATCTGCATACACCGTCGCGTCGTTGCAAGTTAGTGTTCCTTATTGCGCAAAGTCGTCAAATAGTACCTACCTACCTTTTTAATCAGCTTCAAAGATTATCACGTCAAATGTTGGACATAAAGTATCAGTGCAATTGCCTTGTCATACAGTCCTTGTGAATAAAAAAAAAGCTAAAGCTGAAACTTGGATTTTTAAGTAAAAGCTTGATTTTTAGTGAATAAAAATAAGCTTAAGCTAGCTAGTTAAAGATGTTTTCTAGTAATAGCTATTTTAAAATAGCCAAAGCTAAATTCATTTAGTTTTAGCTTGTTTTCCTAGCTTAAGCTTCAATTTGTGTGAATAAAAATAGCTTAAACTAGAATATTATAGTTAAAGCTACAAAAATTTCAAGATTTTTTCGACCTGTCTAGAAAGCTTTGACTAGTTCTTATTTTCAGTATTAACTTGTGCGAGTTGTTAATTAAACATAAGGGAATATCTCAAAAAATAGGACTGTGAACGTATAGACCCAAAAACTGACATACGAAATGTTAAAAACATTTTTTAGCCGAAACCAATAGTTGCCTTGTAGAACAGATAACAAATTGAGGTAAAAAAACCTTCCTTTCGGTCATACATGTACCAGTTTTAGCTAAAGCTAACTAGCCGAAACATGTGAATAAAAAAACGAACACCTTAAATTACGAAGCTTAAGCTAGAATTTTCCAGCATAAGCTATTTAGCGTTATCATTTTTTTATTCACATAAAACAAAGCTTAAGCTAGTACTGTCTAGCTTTAGCTGCTAGTAAAAGCTATGACTAGTTGGCTTTAGCTTTCTCCAAAAAAAGCTTTAACTTTTTTTTATTCACAAGACCCAATGGGCCCTGTGAATAAAAAAAGCTAAAGCTAAAACTTGGATTTTAAGTCAAATCTGGATTTTTAGTGAATAACAATAAGCTTAAGCTAGCTAGTTAATAAAATAAAATAAATTTGGTGGTGCAACAGCTCGAAGTGAACCAGGACCTAATGACTTACAACTCTCAACCATTCCCGTGTGCATGTTACCAGGAACCGAGGGGACCTACAATTTTCTGCCGATTCCGAACGGCTAATGAGTAGCACTTTCCATGACAAGAGATACTCTTGGAGAATTTGTCAATTTCTCGCAAGAGGCAGTACACCCCTGAAAGAAAAACTTTGCAGCGGCTGAGAATCGAACTCGGGACCTTTGGCATGACAGTCCAACGCACTAACCATTATGCCAAGGGGTACTACAAGCTAGCTATTTAAAGATGTTTTTTTAGCAATAGCATTTTAAAATAGCCAGCGCTAAATTCATTTAGTTTTCGCTTGTTTTCCAAGCCTAAGCTTTAATCTGTGTGAGTAAAAATAGCTTAAGAACATTATAGTTAAAGCTTCAAAAATTTCAAGATTTGTTTGACCTGTCTATAAGGCTTTGACTAGTTCTTATTTTCAGTATTCTTTGTAGCAGGTACTAAAAACTTGTACGAGCTGTTAATTAAACATAAGGGAATAGCTCAAAAATAAGGCAGTGAATGTATAGTCGCAGAGACTGACAGACGATATGATAAAAACATTTTTTACCCGAAACCGATACTTGCCCTATAGAATAGATAACAAATTGTGGCAAAACAACCTTCCTTTCGGCCATACATGTACAGTTCTAGCTAAACATGTGAATACAAAACGAACAGCTTAAATTACGAAGCTTAATCTAGAATTTTCTAGCATAAGCTATTTAGCGTTATCATTTTTTTATTCACATGAAACAAAGCTTAAGTTAGAACTGTCTAGCTTTAGCTGCTAGTTAAAGCTATGACTAGTTGGCTTTAGCTTCATCCAAAAAAAGCTTTAACTTTTTTTTTTATTCACAAGGTCTGAACTAACAACTAAATTGAGATTTAACAAGATTTACCCTCAATCTTGTACAGGTATCGAAGATTTACAATACAAAATTAAATCGCAAATTTAGTAGTTTAAAATAAATCTTGATTAATCTTAATTGGGCCGATAGTTTTTGGAATGGAACTAACATATACCCATATCGAGCTGAATGTATTCACTAAACAATCGTTTTTTTTTGCTTTGTTTGATGTATTCAATCTATGTAATTTAAGATCATCCTTATGTGATAAGGATAACATAGCAAGGGAGATCTTTTGAGTGTAATTCTACCTTTCCATTACGCTCTTAACTTGGATTTTATTAAATAAAGCTTCAATTTGCGCAAATCTCGAAGATTTGGCATGTCAAATTAAATCTTAAGACTAGTAGATTAGAAATGAATCTTAAAAAATTTTCTAGGGCCAATATTTTTACAAAGCCAACTACATTATCGAGTTAAACACTTTTAATGGTCATCGAGTTTTTTTTGGTTCGTTTGTCATAATTTAAACTTTCTCAGGCGAATCTATAAACAAATCTTAAAGGTTACTTAACTTTAAAATACCTCTAAGCAGCTCTTAAGTATGAAATCGGTATCTATAATCAATTTTCACATTTAAGTAACGTTACTTAAAGGCCTCTTAACTTAAACGCCATCAACCGCGTTTAAGGGTCACTTAAAGGCATTTTAATATGTATTTTGACATATCGATTGTCATCTTTGAAATTTTGAAGTTTCAAATTGTGAGTTTGTAGGTATTGTTTGTTGTGATATTATATTAGATATAAAGTACAACGATTTAAGAAACATAAAATTTGTATTGATTAAAGTATGTGTACGCGCAAAGAAATTTCGTCCACGCTTCCCTCTTAGCCTTTGAAGTGTTTGTATCGACACTTTCTTCCTCGTTGTTGGAAGAAAATAGGCGTTTTCCTAAATGCAGTGTTGCAGCGCATCGTGGATTTTGATGCCCTTGCAACGTTTCTCTTCACTTTGAAATTTACTTTTACAATTCATTAAAAAAAAAACTCTAAAATTTAGAATTCGTATTTAATAACTTTATTTTATTGAAGCAAGTGAATAAAAAAAAGCATCAAAATTCATGATGCGCTGCAACACTGCATTTAGGAAAACACCCAATCTATGCATAAAATAATTCTGTTTGGTAGTGTTTTATTGCAAATTCTAAAATAAAAAAGTTTCCTTGTAGGAGGCATCCCAATTTTCAGATCTTTTTTCTTTTATTTGTGGCGGCGGGTGTGGGTGTGTGTTCGGTAGCCATTTTTTTTATTTCACAAATAAAAAAATGTGTCTTCCAATTATTTACTGAAAGAAGGTGTCACAAAACAGCTGTGTTGTATAAAATGAAGCAGCATTTGTTTTTTTCCTGTACTAGATTTTCACATTCTTTTACGTTACGTGACACATCGATTGTTTAGTTAAGTACCAATGAAAAATCGATTATAGATACGAATTGAAGTTTCGTCATTTAAAGCCAAATTAAATATTTAAGTATGCTTAACTAAATAACCTCTAAGATGCAGTTTAAGAAAATCTTATAGATACGGCTGTCTGTCTCTACAATCTACAAAACTCAGATAATCCTTTGGTGGTGGCAACAAAGCATTAGAGTGTACTTTGTTCATAGCAAAACGAAATACGAGATTTTGGCTAAAAACTTTTGATATTTTAAATTGATGTAACAAGATTTCATGGAGATTTTAACGAAATCCTCAAATCTTCTGAAATCTGAACTACCCAGAACGACATGTGTTCTAAATTCCAGAAAAAAAAGTTCCGAATACAAGTCAAATAAAACCTTGAGAAACTGATTTTTGGAGGCATTGCCGTCCTTTAATAGCCTTTTAACACCAAACTCAAAAACTCGGTTTTCGAAAACTCATTAAGCATTAACACCAAATATATATACGTTTCTGTTTGCTATTTAAAAGTTCTTCATACCACCTGTCAAGTTTTGAATAAATGCAATATTTTTCCAGTCTACAATTATTATTCTTTGTCATTTTTCTTCTCTTTATGGATATAGAAACGATTATCATTTATTTCACGGTCAAATATGTTTTCAATTGCTTAGAAATCCAATAAGTGAACTACATCTCAATGATTACAATTTTAACTTGAACAGTCTCTTGTCAGCTGTTTTTAACTTCTTTTTGAAAGCATCTCATCAGTTTTTTCTTTGACGTTTGATAAGGCTAGAGAGAGATTTGTAAAAAAAAATGTTTGACCTCATTAAAAGGCCAAACTAATACGCTATTCACACCAAATCAAAATCTAGATTTCGAGCAAAATTCTCAAAATCTCATCCAAATCTACTAGATTTCCCATACATTTTCAGATTTCCAAATCTACTAGATTACGACGAAATCTCCTCAAAATCTACTTTCAAACACAAGATTGTCAAAACAAACAAACCTTTAGAAATGTTCTGCTTTGTCAGCAAATTGTCAGCAAGAGAAGAGGTAGATAAAAAGCAGATAATGAAGTCGAGTCTCGAGTGACTATTTGAAATTTGAATTGGTGGGAGAGAAGGAGAGAAGATAAATTATATCCGAGAAAGCAGGATAAATGGACAGAAACGTCAAATGAAATCCTGGTTCTGTTCAGTGTGAACGCTTCAATGAGATTTCGTAATCTTGTTGCTGAAATCCGAGATTTTAATTCGGTGTGAAAAGCAGTGTTGTTCCTCTACGTGTCGACTTTGATTGTCTACATTAATGCGTAGACAATTGTGTCGACAATGTAGACAATGTAGATAATGTCGACTATGGTGTCGACAATGTAGACAATGTCGACTATAGTGTCGACAATGTAGACAAAGCATACCAGCCAACCTGTCATTCTTGATTTCTCTGTCACATTGTTTACTTCATTTAAGAAAATTTCAGGTGTTAATTTGAGTTTTTATTCAAATATTGATCGACGAAAAAATAAAGGTTTCCATCACCTAGGTTTTCTTTTAATGGAAAACAATAACAAATTTGTAGCATATTGTACAGTGTGCAACAAAAATCTACAAAATACTGCACAGGTAAATAAAAATTTGTTAAAAAAAGCATATTCATATCTTAATGATAATGCATTCACATTCATTTACGAAAGCAATGCCTGTAAGCAATCCCAATCACCTGCGACATCTTAATCCGGCGATGTCTCTATGATTGTTTTGATTGATGACAATGATTTTGGCTCGAGCTCTGATTTATTAGACAAAACATAATAAGAAAAATTTAATGTCTACGTTGTCTACATTGTTGACATTGGCATGTAGACAATCTTTCCTATCCTTCTTTCTCTTCCGTAACTTCACGCTCGCGCTGTGTTGAAACATTTAAAGGGTAATCATAATCCCTTGAGCGCGGGTAGATTATAAAAAAAAAAAAAAAAAAAAAAAAAATCAGGAATTGTATACGTTGAATTGTCTACACGTAGACAATCGTGTAGTCTACAATTTTTGTCTACATGGAACAACACTGGTGAAAAGCCTATAAAGATGACATGTTGTAGTTTTTGTTAATTTAAAAAAAATCGATAAAATAGAAATGATAATTATGCTATGCTACGGAACAACGAATTTATTGTAGAAGTGTACATATAGACAGACGAAGAAATCTTGAAGCGTTTATGTGATAGTGTATCTGTGAAAGAGAGATTCCTCTATTAGCCTTAAGGCTACTATAGTCCGATATACTATATGTAGGCCCATTTGCTATAGAAAATATAGATAATGTAGATTAGAAAGAATATATTATTCAATTAAAGGGTGTAAATAGGTCCAATTTACAATTTTAGTAGAACTTGAATAATTATTAGGCCACGATATAGCAATGGCTTCTTGCAAACGACTATTTAGTTTGCAATCGAAGTTTGGTGGTAACATTCCTTCGACGGAGTATAAACTTAGATATCCCCCTTCAACAAAATTATATTTTGGGAAATGAGCTGCCTCCTACAAGTAAGTCTGCTATTGTAGTGCAAACGAACCTTTATATGTTTAATATGTATGTCAAATAATATTGATTAATAGGTAATTCATGTGAAATGAAACAACAAAAACGTAACAAGTGTGACTACGATACTGTGATACTGTATAAATGTATCTACATACATACATACCTATTCGTAAGTTTTTTGTCCGAATTCGAAAACGTTAAAAAAAGTTTAAATGCCGCAGCATTACACTTTTTATGCGCATTTGCATCACAGCCTTGTTGCTTTTGCAGTAGTTTGACAATTTAAAACACATTCTATACAGCACTCTTAGAGCTTAAAAAGAAAGGGATGGAAAGAAGTCGTTTTAACCATTTTCAAAAATTATAATGGCAAACCTTCAAATGCAACCAAATTTTAAATGTATCGATTGGATGTTTGGCAAACCAAGGAACTTATCCAACAGCTATCTTAGTAAATCAATGTAAAAGTACTTTGGAATTTGAAGATTGTGTATAAATAAATATAAAACATGGATTTAATGAGATAAAATATTCAAATGCATAAAATTGTCGTCTGATTTCTAAAAAAGTATGAATTTATGCAAAGAAAGTTTAAGCACCGTTTTATTATCAAATTAATTTTGTATGTAACAAAGTTCTTTAAAATTTGTTTAAGAAAAAAAAAATTGGAATGCCACTTTTAAGTAATAGAGATTTTATGAAATAATTTTAAACAGCCTATTATAAAGGTATTAGTATGATACAATTTAACGATTTTCTATTTTTTTGAGTAGTGAACGAACTCATTCTTAATTTTAAACACTTTCTAATACTACGTTTTCACCAAAGCTACATCCAGGATTTAAGTGGATTTACCATACATCTCCTTTAAATCTCGTAGATTTACCATACTGTAACGAAGCGTTACAATTATTAAACAATTTAATCCCATTACCGAGCAAAATGCTAAAACACCAACGACCCCTAATCATATTACCGAGCAAAACGCTACGACGCCTACATCATCATCATCATCGGCTCGACAACCGGGTTCCGGTCCTGGCCTCTTTCAACAAGTCTCTCCACCTATCCCGGTCTCTAGCCGACGCCATCCAGTTGCGCACCCCAAGGCTTCGGGCGTCCTGGTCTACGCCATCTCTCCAGCGCAAGCATGGTCTACCACGCTGTCGTCTACCATAGAATGTACCACAAAGAACTTTCCGAGCAGGTTCCTCTTCGCTCATGCGAGCTAGGTGCCCTGCCCACCGGAGTCTACCGAGCTTAATTTTTGTCACGATATCTGCTTCTAGGTAGATTGCGTACAATTCATGATTGTACCGTCTCCGGAATCGTCCTTCCTCACATATGGGGCCAACAATTCTCCTTAAGACTTTTCTCTCGAACGCAGCTAAGAGGTCGGAGTGCCTTTTGCTAAGCACCCAAGTCTCGGATCCATATGTGAGTACTGGCAGGACCATGGTCCTGTACAGCAGCAGTTTTGAAGTTATGGTGAGATTTCTGGATTTGAAGAGCTTTGACAGACTATAGTAGGCTCTGTTGGATTTGAGAAGCCGCCCGCGTATTTCTTCTTCTATGTTGTTATCGGCTGCTACTATTGACCCAAGGTATTTAAAGGATTGCACCACTTCAAATTCGTGCTCCGCTACCTTGATTGTTTGACCAACTGTTCCTCTCGCATTCGACGCCACCATGTACTTTGTTTTACCTTCACTAATGTGCAGCCCCAGATTTTGTGCCGCCTGCTCGATCTGGATGAAGGAATCGTGTACAGCTTGTTCGGTTCTTCCGATGATGTCAATGTCGTCTGCGTAAGCCAGTAACTGGCTGGACCTGTTGACGATGGTCCCTCTTGTTGCCGTGCCAGAGTCACGGATTGCTTTCTCCAACGCCAGGTTGAAGAGGAGGCAGGCCAAACCGTCCCCTTGTCGGAGTCCATTAAAGATGTTGATTGGTCTGGATAGCAATCCGGCTATTTTTACTTGGCTTGTTACGTTGGTCATGGTCAACCTACATAGTCGTGTCAATTTATTTGGGATGCCGAATTCTCTCATGGCTTTGTAAAGTTCTACCCTGGCTATGCTATCATAGGCGGCCTTAAAGTCTATAAACAGATGGTATGTTGGGATGTTAAATTCTAGACATTTTTCCATCGCCTGCCTAAGAGTAAATATCTGATCAGTTGTTGATTTGCCTGGAATGAAACCACACTGATATTGCCCGATGACGGTTTTAGCGTATGGGGTTATCCGGTCTTGTAGGATAGAGGAGAGTATCTTATAGGCGGTACTCAACAACGTGATACCTCTATAACTGCTGCAAGTTGTGACATCTCCCTTCTTATGTATGGGGCATATTAAACCTTTTCGCCAGTCTTCTGGCATTTCTTCCTGCTCCCATACCTGTACTATAATATCATGAATTGCTTGACGTAAGGCTGGCCCGCCGTGATGGAATAATTCGGCTGGTATGCCATCGACTCCCGGGGCTTTGTTCTGTTTAAGCCGGCCTATAGCCTTCTCAACCTCTTCTATGCTTGGTGGCGGCAACATAGGGTACTCTTCTTGAAGTAGTGGAGCCTCCACTTCTGCAGTGAGCTGACCATTTAGCAATTCATTAAAGTACACTTCCCATCGCTCCAGTATGCTTTCAGGATCGGTGATCAGATTTCCCTCTCCGTCCTTGCAGTATGTGCAGCGTGGTGTGTACTGCGTCATGTTTCGGACGGATTGGTAGAACTTCCGCGCCTGGTGCGGACCTCGCTCTCGGCTGTTTTCTATTTCACAGATTAGGTTCTTCTCCCAGGCTGATTTCTTTTGTCTGTGAAGCCGTTTTTCTGTTCTTCTGAGCTCTTTATATTCCTCTTCGCGTGCCCGCGTTCTATGAGATTGTTGCATTGCTCGGTACGCAACATTCTTACGTTCAGTCGCTAGCTTGCATTCATCATCAAACCAGTCGTTCCGATTTTTACGACTGCTGCCTAAGATGGAGTTGGCAGTACTAATGACAGTATTTTTAAGACGTGTCCACTTCTCATTTACGCCCAGCATACTGGCTCCAGGACTTACTCTCCCTAAATTAGGTGTTTCTAGGGCGAGTCCTAACGCATTACCAAAGGTGTTACTGGTGTTTTCATTGCGCAGGGCAGCCGTGTTGATTCGAACCTGATCGGCGGATGCAATGCGTCTTCGCAAGGCAATCCGCCCTCGGAAAACCATACCAACAAGATAGTGATCCGAGTCGATATTGGCACCTCGGTACGTTCGTACCGTCATCAAGTTCGAGTAGTGGCGACGGTCTATCAACACGTGGTCTATTTGGTTACGAGTGACTCCATCAGGTGATACCCAGGTGGCTTTGTAGATATCTTTACGCGGGAACCTGGTACTCGCAACGACCATGTTTTTCGATGCTGCCAATTCTAAGACTCGAAGTCCATTGTCATTAGTGTTCTCATGCAAACTATGGGTGCCTGCGTAATGCCTGAATACCGGCTCCCGACCTATTTTTGCGTTCAAATCCCCAAGGATGATTTTAACATCATACCTTGGACAGGCATTGAGGGCCCTCTCGACTTGTTCGTAGTAAGTCTCTTTTTCTTCGTCTGAGGACTCCTCCGTAGGTCCGTGAACGTTAATGAGGCTGATGTTCGTAAATTTGCCTCGCACGCGAAGGGTGCATAGCCTTTCGCTTATAGCGTTAAAGCCGATGATAGTAGACTTCATTTTTTCGCTGACTAGGAAGCCTACCCCGAGCACATGGTGTTTTGTATGACAGCTGTAGTATATGTCATATTCTTTCTTCTGTAAAACACCATTCCCTGTCCATCTGATTTCTTGAAGAGCTGTTATGTCAGCTTTATATTTTGACAGGGCATCGGCTAGCTGCTGAGCAGCTCGAGCTCTATAGAGCGATCGTACGTTCCATAAAAAAATTCGTAAATCGTTTTTCCTTTTTCTTTGCGTAGGTTGTCGTCGTGAAATCAGTCCGTTTCCGAGGCTTGTTGTCGTTCTCGAAATTCATTAAGTTTTACGGGACAGGGAATTAACCTGTCGCCAACCTGAGGAACCAGCCTGATCATATTAGCCAAACCTTTTTTAAAAGGCGCCTACATAGCGCCTTATATTACTTATAATCATATTACACGTATTCAGTGTGTATCTGGAGTCATATGATCAACACCCATTTTCATACACGTACAATTTTGCCGTTTATTTCTTGTAATTCACACTGACTCCTAGCCGTAGCTTTGATAAGCGGTCGTTGGGAAAATGACAAAATTGTCTTTTATTCTCGTCCAGTGTGGATATCAATCTTGTGTACAGAGAGTTTAAGATCGGACGGCAAACATAAACCTTTTATAAGGCGTTTCGGTGACAGATAGGCATTGCCATATTGGTGAAGCTTATCTAATTTTTTTTTATAAAATAGTAGGGTTTCATTAGCTAGAGTAGGGCAAGTTTTACGATTATTAGGAGTATAAGCTAGAGTGGGGAATATTTATTATTATTATTATCATTATTAAGAGTATTATTATTTACTAAACCAACGCGTTTCTTTCCTTTGATCTCCTCTTCAAGGCAGCTCATTGGACAGGTTCTCTGTATAGAGTTCCACCCGTTTATTTCCCTAGGTTGCGTGCTAGGGACAAGAGTTTTCTATAAGAATTCTCGACCGTTTATTTCCTTTGATCTCCTCTTCAAGGCAGCTCACTGGACAGGTTCTCTCTTTACAGTTCCACCCGTTTATTTCCCTAGCTTGCGTGCTAGCGACACAGGGCTTCCGATAAGGTTCCCGACCGTTTCTTTCCTCTGATCTCCTCTTCAAGGTAGCTCACTGGACAGGTTCTCTTTTTAGAGTTTCATCCGTTTATTTCCCTAGGTTGCGTGCACAATATATGAAATACCGTGTTATTTATTTTAAGAAAATAAATATTGTTAATAAAAGTATATGAAATACCATGTTATGAATACGAAACCACGAAATAAAGTAATTGAAAGTCTTGGAGTATTTAAAAAACATTATTTCATTCGGAGCTTTAGACCCTCCAAACCCAAGTTTGTTGCTTCTTTGGGAAGAACCCTGGACACCGACGAGTCTTACCTCAGCCACGAAAAAAAAGCATCACAATACAAATATAAATCACCTCAAATGAAGATTTAAAATAAATCTCCTTGAAGTCTTCTCGTAATCAGAAGATTTACAAAACAAACAAACCTTATTTTGTAGAACGCACCTATGTAAACCCACTTTCTTCTCTGACAATCAACACAAAATAGAAATATCTGTTTTTTTTTTTCCTGTTTACTATCCAATTGCAATTTTTTTTCTCTTGTCCAAAGTGACAATTGAATGACAAGACAGAGTGAAAACGTCAAATGAATCTCAGTTTCTTTGGTGAAAACACTTCAAGATTTATTTTAAATCTCTTGCGGATTTACTGTTGGTGAAAACGTAGTATAACTAGTATCGTACTTAAGCAATTTTCTTAATAAATTGCTTCTAAACACACCTATGTATAACAATGAGAGTTCGTGCAAAACAACTAGGTAAACAGGCCTTTTTGATATTTGTAAATGTCAAAGAGGCATGTGAAGTCAGCACGATACTAAAAAAATAAAATAGGTATTCGATGATTTTAACTTCAATAAAAGGGTAGAGAAAGTATCATGCTTTATTCGTTTAAAATTAGCAAATCGTTGTTTGAATCTAGTTTCATACTTTAAAATCGTACTAATTCAAATAAAATTTTGCGCAAATATCTTGAAGTGATGTGAATTAAGAAATAGCAAATCTCCAACGAATATTTTTGAGTTTCTATAGGTGCGTTTTATTATCCACAAATCTATCTGGATCCGGATCTGGATTAAGTTTTAACATGTATTACAAAAACAATTTGGGATCCTGATTTCTATCGGGATCTATTTCAAAGATCCAAAAATTGGTTATTACAGTGGCGAGTAGATGGCTTTTTATGGTAAGGTAGTGTAAACTACAGTGTAAAGAAAAGAGACAAGAAATAATTTAAAATTTACAAATCCAAGGATAAAAAGAGACGGGCTTATAACACTGCTGTCACTAAGATCCGTATCGTTTTATTTTCAAGGGAAGATCCAGCTCCGGATCCAGATAGATTTGTGAATAATAAAACGCACCTAATCATGCATAAACCGTACCTCTATACGTGAGTCAAAGAAATTGTTTTATGTGCTTGAATGCACCAAATGAAAGTGTCCAGCAAAGGAAATTGAAGTGTAGTTCACACATTAGAAAATTATTTGTTTTCTGCATAATGCAATGAAAGTGCTTGCACTCGCACATTGATCCATCCGTATTATATAATGTGTTTAGTTTTATTCTTAAGAAAATTGGTAAAATTTAAAAAATATGAGGCTCTTTTGGCTTATATCAGTCCCATTATTACTGGCGGTTGTTCTTATCAACGAAAAAGTTTTCTTGAAGCACATAAGGGTTTTCACCTGACCAATAATAGATATTCTGTTTATTGACGATGTCGCTAAGTCAAAAATTCGCGTACGCGAATTATGGTTAACGCTCCTAAGACCTAAGGATGCCGTCACCGACACTGGATTTTGGTGACAGCTTTTAATTATTATTTGTAAGCTTTCTTCATTCGTGAACTTCACCATGAACATTTTGTTTTTAGTGAATGTTTTGACATTGACAGGTCTTTGATTTAAGGGTGCGTTCACAGTGGAGGTTGTTAATTCGCAATAGGAAAACTTTTTATTTATTCCTAACAAAAAAGATCCGTTGCAATCAATGCAATTGCAATTCTTTTTAGTTAAAAAAAATTCACAAAATAGAGAAATTCCATGACCTGAATATAATAAACTCAAATATATAATAAACTCTTTTTTCTATGTTCGTTTTGTTCTATGACTAATCTGTTATACTAAAGACAACAATGAGTCTATTTGCGTGTGATTCAATAAGATTTTAAAAAGATTGTGCTATTTTTGATGAGATTTTGGACTTTTTGGTCGAAATGTAGTTATTGATCGGCGTGAAAAGACTATTCCTTTTGGTGAGTTAGATGGAAGTTTTGTTCATCACCGTTTAAGGATCATATAATGCTTAAAAAGTTATTGTTATAGACGCAATTTTTGAATGCAATATTTTTTTTAATAAAATCAATTAATCCAATTACTTGAAGAAAACTAAGTACCAAATTTTATTCCCTTTTACAGATGAGGTTCGTACCGGCACCTATCGTCAACTCTTCCATCCGGAACAACTTATTACTGGCAAAGAAGATGCTGCCAACAATTACGCCCGTGGTCATTATACAATTGGCAAGGAAATTGTCGATGTTGTCCTGGATCGTATTCGCAAATTGGCCGATCAATGTACTGGTCTTCAAGGATTCTTGGTATTCCATTCGTTTGGTGGTGGTACCGGAAGTGGTTTCACCTCGCTCCTCATGGAACGTCTTTCTGTCGATTATGGCAAGAAATCTAAACTGGAATTCTCAATCTATCCAGCTCCACAAGTAAGTACTCGTATAGTTCTTCATAGACAGAAACAGAAAGAAATGTTACAATTACTTCAGTTGAGTTCATGTCGTGTGCAAGTATGTAGGTAATAGTGGAAGAGAAGGTATGGTTAGATATTTCGCGTGAGAATTAGTGTGGTTGTTGGTCAGCAAAGGGGGATTTTTTTGTTGTATTATGATAGACACGCAATTGCTTTAAATTTATGGATTTCGTTCAGCAATGAGTCACAAATTCTTGAAATGAGTTAAATGCACGACTTTGGTTGCTTTAACTATTAGACCAAGAAGAATGTTGTTCTTTGTTTTTGTTTTTGTTATCTAAAGGTCAATAGCCTATAGAAAAATTAAGGAGTATTATTATGCTGATTCAACATGCACTTATGGAGTTGGTCTGTAATAATGCTGAAATTTTCTATGAATATTCGGAATATACGAGTAAGCTGTCTTTAACACGTTTTCATTGTTCACAATGAACTTGGTATTGAACTTAATTGAAGGTCTGATAATGATAGAGACATGCCATATTGATATAACACACCGTCCACTTCCCATGGAGGGTTGAAAATGCTTTTTCAGTTGCTAATGTACATAAGCTGGAAACAAAGAACTAAATTAACTTGACCGCAATCATAACGATAATTTCTATGTTTATTTCATTCAATAATAACAGTTGCATAATAAATTGAAAGAATTTAATGTTGAAAAAGTCGCAAATGAGTTGTTTGTTTTGAAAAACAACATATCTGCAATGTTGAGTCATAATTTCTAAAATATCACATACTTTGAAAGCCCAGGAGTTCGTTGAGAGGAAACTTGTTGCCTGCAACTTTCACATGAACACAACTCTAAACAATTGAAACAAATTTCCTAAAATATTGCCAATCTAAAAAATTTTAACTGTAAGACTAACTTTAAGTAATCATTATTAAAAATACGTTTTTTCTTCTAGGTATCGACAGCTGTAGTTGAGCCTTACAACTCCATCCTAACCACCCACACTACTCTTGAGCATTCCGACTGTGCCTTCATGGTAGACAACGAAGCTATTTATGACATCTGCCGTCGCAACTTAGACATCGATCGTCCATCCTACACCAACTTGAATCGTCTGATTGGCCAAATTGTTTCGTCCATTACAGCTTCTTTACGTTTCGATGGTGCTCTCAATGTCGATTTAACTGAATTCCAAACCAATTTGGTGCCATATCCACGTATCCATTTCCCATTGGCCACCTATGCACCAGTCATCTCGTCCGAGAAGGCCTACCACGAACAATTGACGGTTGCCGAAATCACCAATGCATGTTTTGAGCCAGCCAACCAAATGGTCAAGTGCGATCCACGACATGGCAAGTATATGGCTTGCTGTATGTTGTATCGTGGTGATGTAGTACCAAAGGATGTCAATGCTGCAATTGCCACAATCAAGACCAAGAGAAGCATCCAGTTTGTTGACTGGTGTCCCACTGGATTCAAAGTGGGCATTAACTACCAGCCACCAACTGTTGTGCCTGGTGGTGATCTTGCCAAGGTTCAACGTGCTGTTTGCATGTTGTCCAATACAACAGCCATTGCCGAGGCATGGGCTCGTTTGGATCATAAATTCGATCTTATGTATGCTAAGCGTGCTTTTGTTCATTGGTATGTTGGTGAAGGTATGGAAGAGGGTGAATTTTCTGAAGCTCGGGAAGATTTGGCAGCCCTGGAGAAGGATTACGAGGAAGTTGGTATTGATTCCAATGAAGAAACTGGTGAAGGTGATGAGTATTAGATTCCTGTATCTAGATACTTCTTGAGAAAACTACATCAGCAATAAATTAGCTCAAGTTACATGTCGTTTAATTGGACTTTCATTTGTGGATTTATTTAACTTCTATGATTTTCGTTTTTAAGCTCATAACAATATTACTATAGAAACTTATAATGTCTCTGCACATACTTATAAAATAATTTTTACTAAGAATTTATATTTTTAATCTCATCATCATCAACATTTCAATTTGTTTTGAATTTCTTTTTGTTTCATTGTCTCATGCTATCATCAAAGAAAAAATAAAAACAAAATAAACTATGCTTTAACATCACGTGACATCTGAAGGAAATAACGTTTTTTTTTATTTCATTTAAGAAATGAGCAAGAGAAATTGGGTTAACTATTCCACATCACATCCCCCATCCAACAGTGGATTTCTCTAATATTCAGATTGCTTATGGGTTATGGCCCTATATCTTTGTATAGTGGGGTTTTCCATTGGTAAATTTAGATTTCAATCAAAAATTGATTTTGTCATTGTCTCATTATTCCAATCAATCTTAATCCTTAATTTACTTTCAGTAGAGGAATGTGAGCTTGATTTATTTGTGAAATCATTTAAAACTGCTAAAACTTTTTACTACCAATAAATTAAAGAAACCTAAAACCACATTTGGAAACTGACAGCTGAAAATCATTATGTATTAGTCCAGAAATGAAATGGAATGGAATGCAAGAATTGCCAAAATCTGTATTTTGACAGATCTAAATCGAAAACGAATTGATTTATTTGGTCAATGGAAAACCACATAAGATACAAATTAAACGAATAGAGAATTAACCAATTTTATGTCCTTTTTTATTGTAACTGAAAGTTAAAGTTGTGTCTTGGGGATAATTTTCGCTGTAACTTACCAGAAATTTCCTCCAGGGCAGTTCTTCTTTCATTACTAGCAGAAGTCTACAGTACCTTAATCCGACTTACAGTCCTTTAAGCTATTGAGGGACTGATTTTTAAGGTTGGGGTTCAATTCCTTGCATTGACTTCCCGGTCAGGTTGCAAACCAAGAAAACCAAAAAAGGCCATCGAACTTCGGAACTGTACGTGGAGCGTTTTGTTTCTTAAAAATAGCGGAGGCCTTAGACTGCTACAAAGCAGATATCAACACCATTCAAGTCATGTTGTTGAATATGCCGGACAGAAAAATAGTGGGAACTGTTAGTGTTTATTTGGGTGATAAATAAGACTTTGACAAGAGATCTTGAGTTTCAACTATGTGAACTAGCACCTAACAAAAATTCACATCAAGTCTAACTCCAATAATACGCACATTGCCTTACTAGGTACTGGATAAGACATCTGAGCAGTGCCCTAGCTTTGACAATAAAATTATTTTAGGCGATTTGAATGCAGAGCCAGAAAAAGAAGACATCTTTGTTGAAATAGCAAAGTACAGTGGCCAAGATTTGAGACGACCCCGAATAACGCACTCAGGTTGATCGACTTTGCTGCAGGGGAAAAATTGTGTACAAGTGGACATGATATCTTGATCAATCAACCATCAATTAGATTGCCCACGTTGCAATCGGAGAAGGAATCCAATATGAAAGATGTCCGAATGTTTCGAGAGACTCGGATTAATATCTCGTTGTAGCCAAGGTACTGCAAAATATCCCGGTCAAAGCTAACACGACTGATGAAATTTGACGTCGGACGATTAGAATCGCAAAAGATCGTCAGGTTCTTTTCCAATCGAGTCTCTAATAAATTCTTAGGAAGTTTCATGTCACCATCTTAAAAATTGAGAGCCAGTTGAAACATTGCCAAGAACTTATTAGAGATGCCGTCTTTGAAGGGGTATACTTTGCAAGACCATCATAGAGTGGTGTCCCTAATTTGGCAAGGAATCCCGGTAAGCACATTCATTAATGCACAAGAAGCATACAAAGCAACACTGCATAGAAGGACAAGATCTACTCGAGAACCCTACGAACGGAAGAAGAGAGAGGAACACTGGATTCCCAAAAGAAAAAATAAGGTGCACAACAAACGTGCGACCTAGAAGCATCTACCAGTACTGAATAAAAATGTCTAAAAACGCCTATAAGACGTCCCCATATAATGCTAACACTGAACCTTTTTCTTTGGGTAAAGAGGGCTACCTGATTTCAAGCTGAAATATACTGGCAAAAAGGGAAGCAAGCAATAAGATCCAAATCAAAATCGGAATACGGTTACTTTTAATAGACAACCAGGCGTCTGTTAAAGCCTTGGATTCGGATTTTTCGAAGTCTAAATTGGTGCAGCAACGAAGAATGAACTTGCGGTTCTGAACATTAACCTTAATGTTACTCTTCCCCGGGCTCCGAGTCACAGTGAAAGAGAGACAAATGTACGGGCTGTCAAGCTAGCCAGGCAAGGAACTGCCCTTTATGCTCACTTGCCGAAAGAGTTAACATTTCACTTGGTGTTATGAAGGGCAAAATCTTATCAATTTTTCTCACAGAGTTCAACCGTAGGTGAAGCTGTTATATGACCACCTATAATATGTAAGTCCATACAAATGCTTACCCAAGCAAAGACATAGCCAGGGTATTTTTAACACTGACCGATCTAGAAACATGCAGCGAAGCTGGGCATTCCTTATAATACTCATAGTCGTAGTTGTGGGATTCATCAGGAAAAGAAAACAGCCATTAGCTAGGGAACGAAATGACTGGAAGAAGATTGTTGGTTGAAATCCAGGTCTTTTCCAGGCAGTAGTGTGTCACCTTAAGTAAGTATACGAGTATAAGTAGTAAAGGGAATGAAAAAAAGTATAATTTATATTACAAAGGCCAGATTTACACCATAGATCCGATACAATTTCGATACGTTAAAATATTCCCACATATAAATCAATGAGTACGTTCACACTATCAATACTAGATATGATATTTATTTTTTGTATAAATTTCGTGAATAAGAACCATACATAAAACATAATTAACGAAATGAATTCCTTATCAAGTTTAGCGCGAAATAGAAATAAAAGACTTACGAATTGTCATAAATAAATAGAGGAACATAACACTAAGTATAGAACATAACACTATAGAACTTAAAAGTAAGCATTCGGAAAAATAAAGCAACCTACGTTAACCGACAGTAAGGTTAGCCGTGTTTTATTATCGCCAAAGATCCATTTAGATTATCCCTTGAAAATAAAACGATACGGATCATAGTGACGGAAGTATTGTATGCTCATCTCTCTCTTCCTTATATTTTTTGGTTTTCAAATGTTTCTGGTCTCTTTTCTTTACATTGTAATTTGCACTACCTTACCATAAAAAGACATCTATCCGCCAGAGTAAGAACTGAATTTCGGATCTTAGAAATAGATCCAGATAGAGAACAGGATCCCAAATTGTTATTGTAATACGTGTTAAAAATAAATCAAGATCCAGATCCGTTGATAATAAAACGCACCTGTTGTTAATTTGGAGTCAAGTTCAAACCTCCTTTGACCTAAAACAAAAAACATTCAAATAAAAAAGTTAAATAATCCACTGACAGCAGACAAAATAAATTTGACAGCTGACTATTAAGATGATAAACACGTCCAGGCTAGAAAATTATTGTTCAGGGGCCTGTTTCAGCGCTATTACATCAACTACATCTTACAACTAGATCCTACAGCTACATACATCAGTTACATTGTTCTGTTTCACACATCAAACTGAAAGTGTTGTATGATGTACCTTGAAAACATAGTTGATAATGGTAGTTCATTTGACATTTTTTCTGCATATTTTTATTTGAGCTAAGTTTTCATGTTTTATTGTTTAATTCAAATCTCGTGAAAAAAAAATTAATTTAACAAAAATAATGGATTATGATATAAATATTTTCGATGATGACTTTGAATTTGATATACGCGTTGAAAGAAAAAGTAATGTATTTTTACAAAGAATAAATTTTAATTTGGAACATCCATATTTTGTGGAGCGATTTCGAATGCCAAGAAATTGTATTGAATTTTTGGTTGAACGCTTGGGAGCATTTATTGATCACGCAATTAACTGCAACAAATTTACGATGTCACCGCCTTAACAAATTCCTTTAACTCTTCATTGGCTTGGAAATGAAAGCCAACATCACGATGTGGGTACTATGCATGTTGTCTCAAAGGCACCCGTATGTCGTTGCGTAAACAATGTTTTAAAATATTTTGTTTTTTAATAACGTAATATCCTTTAAACTCTTTTCAACAGCTTCTAGATCAAACATTTATATTGTATCAATGTAGCAAGAATTTACTGTTAGTTGTATTACAACAATGTAGCTCAAAAAGCTGTGAAACAGAATCATATATTTTTCCAATAATTCCAGTAAATTATCCATATCTATGTACACTGATGTACTACAACTGAAAATCGAAAGTACCTATGAAGCAGAATAGATGTAATACAACAGTCAAAATGATACATTGTACTTGATGTAGTATCGCTGAAACAGGCCCCAGATAATACATCTTTGCTGATTTCTCCCTATTTGAAGCAGGTTGGCTTCGAGTCAACAAAAAATTATTGGTGCTGCAGATTAGCGTCTTCACGTACTCAATATTATTGATTATTATCGACTTTGATACGCAAGTCAACAGTGATGACTAAAGTATATTTTCCAATGCTGCCAAATAGGGTTTATTAACTCCTTTGGTTTTTGAAATGGAATAGTTTATTAGGTCTCTCAGTGGATGAAATCTGAGCGGTAAAGGAGATCCAAATAGTGAGGGAGACAAAGAAAACTGTTCTTTTATGCGCCTTATATCGAAGAATATAATTTGCTCTATAAAAACTGTTAAATTTCGTGAGCAATAAAATGCTCAGCAGAAACTATGAGTGCCTTCTTTTAAGATCCTAATTTCCCAGAATTTTCAAATGAATATGTGTATCACCTACGTAGTCCTTAAAATAATTTAATTCTAATACATCGTATTCCAAATGGGTCGAACAATGCCGGGATGAACTTACTACACTGAAAATAAAATCTAGGTATATATGATAAAAATCTAGGTTGTTTTGACAAACATTTTGTCAATATACGTCCAACAAAAAATTTTATCAAATTGACAAAAATCATAGAATTTTGTTGATGTGTCAAAAAATATTTTGTTGTATCCACAAACTTATTTTGTTATGCTAACAGATAAATTTGTTGAAATAACAAAAATATTTTGTCAATATGACAAAATTTCGTAGAATTCATAAAATTAATTTGTCATATTAAAAATTCTTTTGTTGTATTAACATTTTTTTGTTAGTGTTATTGTTTTTCTTATTATTATCGGATTAACAAAATTTTTTTTGTTAAATTAACAAAATTGTTTTGTTAAATTAACAAAATTATTTTGTTACATTAACGAAATATTTTGTTAAATTAACAAAAATTTCTTGTTATATTTTGTTAAATTAACAAAATATTTTGTCAATTCAACAAAATATTTTATCAATTTTACAAATTTCTTTTGTTGAATCCACAAAAAAACAAAATTAATTTTGTCAAAATAGTTTGTTTTGGGATTTAAGTCCACAAAAATTGGCGTTTCGCCCCTACGATCTCACATGCAACCATCTGTGAGGGCGTATGGACAATACGCAATTTTTGTTGAGTTCAGTTAATCTTACATCGATTTTTTAACAAAAGCCAAGTGTGAACTATATCATACACAAGAGAAATTTTATGGTTTCCTTACAAAATAGTTTTATCTATCTGATAATATTATTTTATCAATATTACAAAATAATTCAACCCCAAAACAAAATATTTGTCATTTTAACAAAAATGTTTTATTATCCACAAATTTATCTGGATCCGGATCTGGATCATCCCTTGAAAATAAAACGATACGCATCTTACTGACAGCAGTGTTATAAGCCCGTCTCTTTTTATCCTTGGGTTTGGAAATTTCAAATTATGTCTTGTCTTTTTTCTTAACACTATAGCTTAAACTACCTTACCATAAAAAGCCATCTACTCGCCAGTGTAATAACTAATTTTTGGATCTTTGAAATAGATCCCGATAGAAAACAGGATCCCAAATTGTTTTTGTAATACATGTTAAAACTTAATCCAGATCCGGAACCGGATAGATTTGTGATTTCTGAATAATAAAACGCACCTAATATTACCTTGCGATTTTAAGCCCGTAGGAGAGAGACGTGTGTGGTGGCGGGATTACACAAAGCGGAAGATGACTCCAAAAGAGAAACTAAGATTAAAAATCGCTTTCGTGTAAAAACAGTAATAGAAACCTTTCAAAGTTGTATTATTGAGTCAAATGAAGACGAGAGCGAAGATGAAGAAGAAAATAGAATAAACAAAAAAGCCTCGAAAACTATAAGAACTCTGCAAAATAATAACAGTAAGCGGATTATTAAAAAAAAAATATTTTAAAACCTAAGCAGAAATAAGTTGTTTTAAATTCATTTTTACCAAATGTATCTTGAATGTTAATTTATTTTCTATACCTATTTATAAATGTAATTTATTTAAAAATGTTAATAAACGTGTTTGGCTTTTTTTATCAAAACTATACTATACTATAATTAACTTTCAATGATACGAACTTTTTGTGAACCTTATCCTAAAATGCCAGGAGGTTCAATCGGCCCGCACACAGGTTCTGGTTCCCTAAAATATAAAAAATTTATGAGCGGAGTTAAAAGAAAACAACATTAGTTTTGATTGAACAAAAAGATCAGTCACACAAATTTTGAATATTTATTTTCATATGTGCATACGCATGGAAAGGTTTTGAAAAAATTATAAGAAACCTATAATGTACAAAACTGAATAAGCCGACACGTTGGCATTAGGTACGCAAAACAAATTATAATGAACAAAGACGAGATAGACAGAGAGACCCTAACCTATTTACCCATAAATTTATTATCATTTTGATTGACAGTTTTTAAGAAATTATCCAACCACTTTTCAATAACTGGCAAGTTCTTATCACTCCATTTGGCCTCTTCTTTGATATTCTTCAAATTCCTATCAATAATGTGTTCAGCACTTCCGAATTCACCACGGCGTTCGTCTTTAAGCTTCTTCACCATATCATAGCCTTCTTGAGTGGTGAAAACTCCTGTTGCCGAACCAATCAGATTATCCCACAGATTGGTTTTGTTTTCGAATCTATAAAAATGAAATTTGTTGAAAAAAAAACGATCTCGAGTGGTTTTAAGGCTCACCTCTGCCTAATGATCACCCAGTTATTGGATAAGAAGTTAAACAAACTCATATAGCCGCTTGAGCCTCCCGTTAACATAGAAAAGATCAAAAAGATGTCGTTTTCTGTAAAGTTTCCATTTTCTTCCAAAATTGTTATATTCAAGAGCCGTTCGATCTTTTCATGTTGGACTGGACAGCCAGCAAGGGTCTTCAAGAGGTAAGTTCTTTCACTTTGAATTCTCGACTTGGGGAAATTAATCACTCGTTGTAGGCCAAATTCCCACTCCTCCATCGTGCCCCATTTAAAGACCGGACAAATGTATTGATTTGGAACTCTATTATAAGAATCGTGAGAAATTTTTTTTTAAAACGTGTGCTGTCGTGTGACTTACGGATTGCCTTCATCTGGTTTTCCACTTTCCATCCAAAGCTTGAAGGCTTCCTGGGCTTCTTCAATGCATGGTCTATAACCAGCCCTGCAAAGGAAAGTCTTGGACAAAGATCTCAAGTCGGATTTCCAGTTCTCTTCGTTTTCCACCGGTTTACCTAACTCTTCATAAAGTGGCGTTAATAAAACTCGTACGTAAGTCTGTAAAGAAAGTTTATTATGAATAACAGATCGAATGTCTATGAGAATCTCAAACAAACCTCGAACTTTTTGTGGACTGCAGACATATCAATATGTCTGCCGATGTGATCGATGAAAGTGAAGACGGGATTCCAAGCGATATGATTCCGTTCATTCTGCATGAAGAGTGTCATATCAAACGCTGTTGCAAAACTTAGATCTCCGGCATAGGCAAGATTCCAAGCATCATGAAGCAATTTAGCTCTGCAAGATCAATATTTGAACTTACTTACCAAATAAAGCTGCCTCGTTACTTACCTGGTATAGATTGGTATTTTAGTTCTCCCATCTTCAGTTTGAAGGAACTTGGCCAGCAAGCCCCAATTGGTCTCATCGTAGTTCACAGGAAATGGTCCGATCTCCTCTGGATTAACTATGATGAACTTTTCCTGATCTGGAAGATTTTTCAGCGTTAGCTCCCTGGTTTTTTCCATCCAAGCATGTGGCGTTGTATTGTTGAAATCTAAATTGTCTTGTGTAACCAAAACCAAAGGAATCCACCACAGCATTTTATCCTGTTCGGGTACGTCATGTGGACGTTCCCGAAGATAAACCTTCTGCACTACTTTGGCTGTTTTGTCTTTGTAGTTCCGTTCGATTTTTACAACAGGCAAACGATCTTTAGTGATCCATGAGCCCGCAATTTCATTAATTGCATATCTCGAGTCTAGTGTTTTATCTTCATGAGCTTGCTTAGTCAGTGCATCCCAAAGATCGTCTCCGAAGAAAGTACTAAAATGGCGATCAGCTATGAATCTACGAATACCCGTCTTGAAGGTTTCACTGCTCAAGGTGTAGTTCAGCATTCGCACAACTAGTTCTGTTTTGAACGAGGTCGTTTCTTGTTTCATTCCTGTGATGCGAGAGTGCGGATATCGTTTGCTAAATTCATAATACAGAGAATACAGCACAGTCATTGGATATTTTCCATTAAATTCAAGTCCATTGTCGATCTATAAAAACGAGACTCTTATCATTATATTAGGGACAAAAAATATTGTTACTATACTTACACCAATCACTGTGTAGGAAGCTAAAAAGCTTGCTAAGGCTTTGTTAACATGTGCGTCACTCCACCAGTACGGTGTTACCCATGAACCAAGCCATTGATAGATTAGCTCTTGAGACAGACCATAATAGCCTTTTTTTAAAAGCTCAGCTTCCCTAAAAAATTGATCGGTTTTTACATAATGTCATTGAGTTAAGCGAATTTAGTTGGAAAAGCATTTACTTGAACATCAAAACACCCCAATTGTCAGCAGGACGTACAGATGATAGTCCAGGAATTGCCAAAACATCAATTTTACTCAATGGAACTGATACATTGAAGTAAGATTCTAAGTGATCATAAACGGTCACTAGTTTGGTATAGATTTCCTACAAATTGAAAATGTTCATACTTATTTAAAATTAACACAAGAAACATATCAATTTTCCAACAAAAATGTCGGATTGATAAAAAGTTAAAAAATGATTGTTCCTAAAAATACTTTTCTTTTTCGATTTTTGAACTCAACGGATTTTTATTTAAATATTCAAACGCATTTGTCTAATCTGATTGCGCATTTTGATCAAATGTTCATAAATTTTCAACAATGCTGTCGGTCCCATTTAAAATGGATGGGAAAAATTTTAACACAAGCTTAGTATTTTGGATATGTAGATACTCGTATTTTCATTCAAACTTGTGGGGTGAAAAAGCATCAAACCAAGTGTGTTCTTTAGATGATATATAAATGTACCCTTTGGTTACCGCTAGGTGGCGTTAAAATAGTTAACGAAAAGAAAATTGGGAATCGTTCGTGGCCTTTCACTTTTTGTCTGTATTACATAATACAAAACTTCGGCACAGAAAACGTGAAATTCAAAATTCAATCTATGTTGGACGATCCTGGACCCATGTTCTGTAACTCGGTCGAGTATTTTCGCAGTCGATTAGAGGTGGAACCAAAAATTTCATCGTTTTCTATATTGGAAAATGAACTGTGTCTATAACATGATGCGAAAACATCCCCGTGAGAAAACCATAGTTTCCAGTTTCCAATGGAAGAAATGTTTACATTTCCCTTAAACTGACAGCTTCAATTTATTTCACATTTAACTAAAAATTATTTTTTCTTTTATATTGAAAAGGTTGAAGTGTTCAAGTTTTTTATTTTGCAGTAATTCAAATTTTTCAAAAAAGTAAAATGTAAAATGTAAAGTGTAATTGTATTTAGTAAACAAAGTGACAATAGAAATATGATGTGCATTCACAGACGTAATATTTGAATTTGGTCCGACGAATTGGCCTCTCGCGAACTCTAAATGTGTTGCCATGTAATCTACCAATTTTTCTTTTTGATCTTTTGAGATCCTTTGAATTTTCTACGGATAAAAATAATAATTTTCCTGATCAAAAAAACATACAAAACAAGTTATTTACCTTTTGTTTATTTTTCGTCATATTTGATTTTTATTATTATTGTCTTGTTCTCACTTCTCACTTGTATCAGAGTGGTCGAATCATTTTGACAGAAAAATCGAAAGATTGTATCGACTTCAGACTTACAGATACAGTTTTTTCACATTTTTCCAATACATCCAATAATTGTTTCATTTTGTTCTTGATCGAGTGAAAAAAAGTTACAGAAACAGTTGCGCGTGAGAAACAGAATTTTGTGTCATTCCGCAGTGTTTTTGTTCTGATTCGCACCGTTTATGCGAAAACTCACTCGATGTGAGAGTTACAGAATATGGGTCTAGGTGTTGTTTCTACTTTTATCTGTTTCGCGCATATATAATTTTTTTTGCCAATCTACGATAATTGTTATTCGAGCTGCAGCTCTAGTTGCAGCACTCCATTGTATTCAGCCAGTAATTATAATTTAAATGTGATGAGCAGGCCAACAATCTTAAATACTGCAAATTTTCAATGATTGAAGACATTAAAGAATAGATTTTGTACATAGCTATTGATGTGTGTTACACAAAACACGGCAGATTAGGGCCAAGTCAGATGCACAATAGGGTGTGTCACTTTTGTATGGCCGCAAAAAAGTACTCTTATTTTTAAATGTAATAGTGCTCAAAAGTTGTATTAGGGTCTGAGGTTTAAGAATATCTACAAAAAAAAATAAGATATCGTTCGTCTTTGGCTCGCTCAAATCGGTTGAAGTTGAAAAAAAAAATGTATTTACAGTAAACTTTTTTTTTTTACGTATACTAAAAAAAACTAAACAAAATACAGAAAGAATTTTTGTCTTTACAAAAAGATATACCACGATATTCTAGGTGGTTCCGTTGATTTTTAAGAATTTTTTTTTTGTAAAAAAAAAGAAACGATTTTACATCAAAAAATGATTTTTCTTCCTTCTTTTATTATTTCATAGCTTCTTTATCAAGTGTTCAATTTAAACAAATATAAGCTTAAAAGTGTTTCCTTGCAATTATCTTTGACTTGAAAGCCTAAAAATATTTTATATAATTTTTTTTGTATCCACGCGGTGCAATTTAAAACAACACATATTTCAAAAATCTCGAAAAATCAAAACTTTTTGGATTTCATCCTATTTTTGAGGGAGCCAAAGATATTAATTAAAATAAAAACTGTAAACGCGGGGTTTAATTTTGATAAGCAATGCGACTTTTTTTTTTTTTTTTTTTTTTTTAGATAATTCATTTTATTCACAACAACTTAAAATTAAAAGATATTACAAAAAGCATAACTTAACGAAAGTATTAAGAATGAATAAACAAGTAGCCGTTCTATAATTTAAGGAACATAAAGTTCTAAATTAGTGTTGAACGACACTTCAATAAATTTAAATAAGTATGAATGAATCTGATGTGGGGTGACATCAGTTACAAGGTTAAAAAAGAGAAAAAAAGTGTTTAATTGAACATAATGAGAAGAAAGTTAAATAATGGAATTCAAAAGTATACTAAGTAAATATGAAAAAGCAAACAATATAAAAGAATGAGGAAAAAGAGTAAAGTGAAAACATTTAAAAAAAAAAAAAAAAAATCCATCTTATGCCACCTTTTCATTGAAATCCTGACTATATTGACTCAATGTTTGTATGATCAAAAGTAAATAACCAATATTTAATTTGTTTGATAAAAACGTTTTTGTTAAGGATAACACGAATTGAAAATGGAAGCTTATTAAAATATGTTGGGGCAGTATGCGTGTAAAAGTTAGAAAAATGAGTTGTACGTGCTACTGGTATGTTAACAAAAGCCAAGTTGTTTATTCGTAAGTTGTATGTTTGATTATTTCTACTTGGAATATTGCCACTTTGCTTAAAAAATTCTCTAAGTACTTTGAAAATATATAAATGCCTTAATGGTAATATTTGAAGTTTCTTAAATAAAGGCCAACTATGAGTGCGACGATTACAATTAGAGAGAATGCGAACCAAATGTTTCTGAGCAATGAGAACAGGTTCCAGTGTGCTAAAATAAGTCCCACCCCAACTGGTAATGCCATATTGTAACTTAGAGTGTGCAAGACCATAGTAAATACTAGATAGAACTTTTTTCGAACAATAAGGTTTAATTAGATACATTTTTCTAGCAACTAGACACATGTGTGTTTTTATTGTTTGAAAATGATCTTTCCAATTCAGGTTGTGGTCTATTAACACCCCTAGATATTTAAAATTTTTAACGGACTCAATTTTAAAACACGTGTTAGAGCATGATTTTCTGCTGTCGAAGTTTTGTAAATTGCAATTGTGAAGCGGTAAGCTGAATTTTTTACAGTCATGCGCATGAAAAAAAAGATTATAGTCGCTTAAAATGGTACCGGATATTTTAAAAGTAAGCAATTTGGTTTTTTCACTTATAATTAACTTGTGAGCGACGAACCACATCCTTAATTTTTCTAAATCTTCCCCTATCTTAACAACACATTCAAAGTTATTTGGATTCATGTAAGTAAAAGCTATGTCATCAGCAAACGCAGTTACTAAGCCATTAAATTGTTGCTTAAAGATCGAGTTGATGTAGATCAAAAATAAAACCGGGCCAAGTACAGATCCTTGGGGCACGCCATTATTTAAAACTCTAGAACTACTGAGAATCTCGTTTACTTTTACCTTTTGTGTTCTATCTTTAAGGTAAGAAGTTAGCCAACTGTAAATTGGTCCTCTAAACCCAGCATTAAACAATTTATCAAGTAATATCTGATGATCAACCATATCAAAGGCTTTAGTCATATCTATAAACAAAGCCATTGTCGATAGATTTCCGTTTAACCCTTGATATAGATGAGTGCATACCCTGAGAATTGCATCCTCTGTTGACAAACCAGATCTAAAGCCAAATTGGTTAGCACTAAAGAACTTATTACGATCTAAGAAACAAAGCATTCTGGTTTTAATCAGCTTTTCAAAAAGTTTTGCGAAAGTAGGTAAAAGGGAAATAGGTCTGTAATTAGAGACATTATTTTTATTGCCTTTTTTAAATAAGGGAATAACCTCAGCACATTTAAGGTATTGGGGAAAACAACCTTTAATTATACTTGAGTTAAACAAGTAAGTTAATATGTCAATTAATTGCCAAGCAACATTTTTTAAAAACAAGTTTGTTATGCCATCACTTGTACATGAATTTTTATTTTTTGTAGATGTTATTAATTTGAAAAGCTCACCAGAGTTAATTGTATGAAATACAAAACTATTTGCTTGCATGTCATTGAGAATAAGACTACCAAAAACGTTACAGCTGCAAGAAATATAGCGTTCAAAGGATGGTTTTAAATTCTCTGAAATTTCAGTAAAGTGTTCATTGAACTTGTTAGAAATGCTTTCAGAGTCAGATAAACAGATTCCATCAATTTCGAGGTTTTTTATTTCTATAGATTGTTTTTGCTTACCCAATATGCAATCTACAACCTTCCATTCCTCTCTACTATTGCCATTAGCACGTTCGAACATGTCTAAATAGTAATTGTTGCGTATATCTCTAACATTGGAAGTAACTATTTTGCATAATTTTTTATAGTATTTTTTTAAATTACTGTTATCAGGATGTTTAGCTATTTTTTTTGCGTAACGATTTTTTCTTTTTATTTTGTATAGAAGGGCGGTTGTCATCCATGGTTTCAGGTGTTTTTTCTTATTTGAAATATGTATGGACTCAAAAGTACAAGACTTTATATGATTCTGTAAAATGGAAAGGAATATGTCAAAAGCAGAAGATGGGTCACTTTCGGAATAAACCGGCTCCCAAAATTCAAACGTTAATTTTGCTTTCAGCATGCTATAATTTATTGTTTGTTTCTTTCTAGTTGAATTAATAATGTTAGAATGAACTGAATTCAGTTTAAGGCTTAGTGAAATCATTCGGTGGTCAGTGAGTCTATAGTCATAAACTGCACTGTTAAGAACCTTATTGAAGTTTTTATCTACCCTTATAAAAATATGGTCAATGCAACTCGAAGTTGAATCAGTTACTCTAGTTGGCTCATTGATCATGCTTTTTAGACCATAAGATGACATGAGGAACATATAACTCTCCGTGTAATTATCGCACTCATCTAATAGGTTTATATTTATATCACCCAACACAATCAAATTTCTTTCTTTCGACACACTTAGTAAATCATTTAAATCATTGATAAAAGTACCTTTGTTAACTTCATGAAGCCTATAAATGCACAACATAGTAAACAAATCATTATCATATTTAAAAGAAAGTTTTAGAACATCAGCGCTTGAAATATTAATTTTAGAACAGTCGCACGTATAACCTTCTTTGACATACACCATAACACCCCCCGCTTGGTTCGATTCATTACAATTACCAAAAGGTGGCATATACCCCGGGATAGTATATAAACTTAATTCGTAATCGTAAATCCATATTTCGCTTAAAATAATAACTATTGGCAAATTTATAAAAGAGTTTATCTGAGTTAATAATGGAGAAAAATTACTTCTTACACTTCGAATATTTTGATGTATACAAAAGTCAACATAATAATCAGAAGAATTATTTGGATTAACACATGCAATTGGAATTGTTCGAGGGAACAAATTATCAGAATTCATAATTTTTCAAAATCAGCTAAACACGAAATACGTATAATGTTATCTCCCTCGTCCCTACGCATGTGTATAATTCCGTTTTTGGTCCAAACATATTTATATTTCTTATCGATCTTCCATGACTTAGCAGCTTTCAACAACTGACGGGTCTGGTAGGTTAAGGCTTCGTTGATGTACATCTTCTGCGCTTTTACCTCAGAGCAAAGTAGACTTGTTGTCAGCTGATTTTTCCTTTCTTTTCTTGCTCTCATAATTTTCTCCTTGCAATGACGAGTTGTAAGCCTGACGCGAAGAATATTGGTAAAGCTTTGGTGATCGTCGTTCTCTGAGTTCTGATCATGTCTCGAAATTTTTTTCATGTAACAGTAATCAATATCGTTCTCTGTCACACCAACATCCATTCCATCACGAATCACTTTAAGCGCTAGATCAATGTTGGAGCTGGAGGAGTTAGCGATGCTTACGGAGGGAATGTTGTAGATTTCAATTGTGTTGGCTATCAATTGTTGTTCCAAGTTATTGACCTTGTCTTCCAGAAACAAAATTTTCTGCTCACATTCCATGTTCTTGGCATGCAGTTCATCAATCTGTTTTCTTTGAATTTCTTTAATAGCTAGAAGTTCAGTATGAATCGTTTCAAGTGTGATTTTGGATATCGGTTTAGGTGTATTGATTAACCGAGATGTACCATCAAAGGACGCACCACAATATGAATCACGACGTTTCAATGAAATACAACTATCACATCTCCAACTTTTGTTGGTCCTTTTTAAATCGTCCAAATCAACCTGCTGTATATTTACACATGAAATATGCGAAACTTTTTTGCAATCACCGCAGATAACTTTTGATTCAGAGGTTTTAATTTTTCTTCTACACGAGTTGCAAGACATTTTAATTGTTTTACCAATATAAGAAAGAAAGCTCTCGACACGTGCGCACCCCACAACAGACGACAGATGACAGATGAAGCTATTACATTCGAAAATACCATAGTTGAGCACTTTGACACACCCTAATGCACAATGCACATGTTCCAGCTGGATTAACTCTTCGAAAGGGAACCTTGAACTTTTCTATTTAATTTTATTTTCGCACTCATTGAATTTAAAAAAGGAGTTGGGACACAAAGTATATGCGATCATCTTTCCGAGTATACTACGTTTTCACCAAAAGATAATCTGAGACTAAAGGCAAGAGATTTATGTGGTGTTTCCATCGTACTAAAAGATTAAAAAGAAGATTAACTTTGACAGCATCTATCAAAATGCTAGTGTTATTTCAACTTTTCTTATAAAGTGGAAGCAAAAGCAACACAAAGAGTTTCATTTGTGCCAAACGATGAAAAATCATCGAGATAATTTAGCAGAATATAGATATTAGGTCAGTTTGAACTATAGAACAATTAATCCAATCAATATTTAACAAGATTTTTTGCTAATCTACTAGATTTACGAAATAAATTTGGTTGGTAAGTCTTTGAGATTTAAAGAAGACCTATGGTAAATCCACTTAAATCCTTGATTATCTCTTGGCGAAAACGTAGTATTGTGGACACACTCCGTAGATACGACCTAATAAAAAAAAAAAAAAAAACCTAACCACGCTGTCTAACTTTGACGCTAACCGCGTTTTTATCGGGATAAGATAATAGCCAGAATTAGTTGAATTCATTCTTAGCTGGATATCTCTTGCACATGATTAATTAAGTTCTTCAAGGGAAATTAGTAAAAAGTAGCGTTTTAATGAGTCCCAGTCTTAGAACAAGCAGTTAACTGCAACTTCAAAGGATAGTACACGAGTTTTGCGGTTAAGTACCGATTTTTGTTTGGAAAATTTTCAAAATTAACTTGTCGTTTTTTAAATTTGTGCCAAAAATGAATAAACACTTCTCTTGTTAGTTGTTCAAGGTCCTTGTAGCTGCAGATACCCATAAACTTTATAAGTGACTAGTGCACCACACATAAAATAAATTTTTGTTTTTACTCTGGTCTTGTGTTCATCGCATCTTGTTGTTGAAGTGGTAGATTATAAAAATCTTAGAAAATTATTAGTCAATTGCTTTTTCCACGATTCAATCTTTTTTTATTTGTATATATCTTTTTTTATTCGTTGTACTTTGTTCTATTTTCCATTATTCCATTTTCTATTCAGTAGTAAAAAGATTTCTTATTTATTTTTTTTTGATATCTATTTAAGTTTAGTAATATGAAATTTATATAAATTCATGCTTTAATACTTTCTTTTGATAAACAAAAAATAATTATTTACCATCCAGTTGTGTCAAAATACTCTTATATTTCCAAAATGTAAATTTTGTATCATGAAGGGATTCAGTTCTTAGCCGCTGCAAAGTTGGACCACAGACTTAGCCCTTAACTTAGGATTAAATTTATTTAATGAATAGCCTAAACTCTGGAATTGCTTAGTAACAAATTAGCAAGAGTTTAGCAAACATGAATATGCCTCATAAAATGTTACTAAAATGATTTTTGAATATTACAAAAACTTGCATGATCTACCACCAAGTGTGTTTTATTTTTGGCTATAACTAGCTTTTTCACGGGTGCCTTTATTAGTGGTGCTTAGCCTTTATACTTTCAAGTTTAATCGAAAAACTTTTTCGCCTAGACTGAGATTTGAATCCGGACCTAACGTCTTCAGAAGCCGCAATACCCTACCCATCAAGTTACCGAAACCACATCATCAGGTTCATCCCAATTTAGGTTTTACTGTTTATCAATTGTCACCTGAGGACTAGCATTTTTATTAGTCACCCAAGTTTGTTGTTGTTAATTCGGTTCCTTTCTTTTTTCTCCGTACTCTGTTTATAAGCCAACAATTGGTTGAACATACATATAAGGAGGGAGATTTTTGATGAAAGAATTGACACAAGTCAAGTATTAATGTATTAAAGGGGTTTTTGTATGATTACATACGTGCAGTTGTCTGCAAAGCTTCATATTATTATGATTTTTGAATATTACAACAACAACTTGAATAAACTACCACCAAGTGTGTTTTATTTTTGTAACTAAAATGGATTTTTGGTTCAAATAATTTGTTTTGGAAACTTTTTGAAGTAAAACTTCTTTTCCGGCGTTTAGGGTCAAAAATGTTCTATGCAGCTGTCAGTGACATGTCAAAACGACATGTTATCAGTCAAAGACAGCGACATGTTTTAAGAATACAAAATGCTTGTACGTTTATAGGTAAGAATCTTACAGAGGCTTTGCTTGAGGGAAAGAAGTTTTACTTCTACCGTACCCGTACCGCGTATGTCAGTGCACACAACCTTTTATTTTCATTTGTCTTTTTACTTGCGATTTATAGGTACTAAAAGGCAAGTTATGCATTCGGAAAAAAAATCGAACTCGAGATTTTGATCAAAGTTGACATTACGATGATAGCGAAGACGAAAAAAGTGGGTGTCGAAATTCTGTCTGTCTGTCTGTTCGACTACGGTTCGGCCGATTTTCATTTTAAATTTTTCCCCCAAAATACGTTTTCTTTTTTTCTAAGACCAAAAATAACGGTACCTGCCGTACGATTTTTTTTTTCAAAATTTTATAAATATTTTTTTTTCTCGAAAACTGTTCAAAAGATTTCTTTTTATTCTAAAAATTTCCATTAGTTAAAGCTAAAGCCAATGGTTGAAAAAAAATTTCCCCCATGAAATCATTTTTTTTGTTTTTGATTTTCTCTAAAACGGTACAACCGATTTTTATCATTTTTGTATACTGAAGCTCCCCAATAGTAATAGTACATATTGTGTATTAAAATTATCAAACATTTTTTTTTATTCTTAAAACTCAATATTTCCAAAGTCCCATGCTAGATTTTTTTTAAACTTGATTAATAAAAGTTTCTCAAATGTCAAAAAATGGTTTTATAAAATCGTATTTTTCTCGAAAACGGCGCTTAAGATTTTGATAAAAATTTTTGTCTCTGTATTAATTTTTACGATCTGCATATATTTTTATAAGAAAAAAATTTAAATTAAGATATTACTGACTGTACCTACCATAGAATTTTTTTCAAATTTTGAATTTCACATTATCGACATAACGGATTTTAATGAAATTTTTAATAGAGATGCTTCTAAAAAGTTTAAAAAACACTGCATTTCAAAATTTAAAAAAAATATTTTTTTGAATTTTTGAAAAAAAAAAATCATTTATTTTTGGAAAATATGATATATTAAAAACGACTGAATATTTTTTTTTTAAATTTAATTTTTATTCGAACTATAATAAAAACTTTAATTTTATATATAAAAGCTTACCTTTTTAAGAAACCACTACAACGACTTATAATTTTTGTTCTTTCATAAATTCATATTTGCACAGCATTCTGTTTTTATCTCTTACTACTAAGAGTTTAATAAACAAATTATCTCCTTATGAACAGTTTTCTCTAATGACATTCGTTTTTCAAATTCCTAGTCTATTACATAGGAGCAAGTTCGTGCGACCCAGTCGTGCATTTTATTTGTTTGAAACAGCTGTTCGATTGTACCAGATGTTAAATAAATATTAAACACTACTGAGCATGGGTTTTTTGAAAATTTCTTATTGTAGTATATATACAGGGTGATTGGCATAAGGTGTGACAAAAAGCTAGGGCGTGTAGGTTGGACTTAGACAAGAAAAAAATCGTATGGGAGGGGGGGGTCTATTTCCCCCCGTTTAGGCGGGAGGGGCAATTTAAGAAAAAAATCACTTAAAACAGAAAAAAAATTATTAAAAAATAACGGTGATACCTACAGAGTAATGCTATAGCATTTTGAAAAGCCAGAAATACATTCTTTAATTTTGTTTTTAAATAAAGTTGTTCGAGTGAACAGTTTTTGAAAAATTAATTTTCAAAATCAAAATTTTGAAAAAAAAAATGAATTTTTTTATTTAAACAATTTTTTTTCAAAATTTTACGTAATTAAGTATTATTTTTTTATTCAATATTCAGTGCTGTTTTTAATTTTTGATCAAACACAAAAAACCGGATGTCAAAATGTTTTGTAGTTTTTGAGAAAATCAAAAATAACAAAAACTACTTTTGTTCTAAGAAAAGCCTTTTATTTTAGTTTTTACGTTTTTGGATTCTTATGTAGGTGAATTTTCGATTGAAAGGATTAACTTTCTTTTTACTATTCTTTTAATTATCGTCTTATAAGCATGCAATAATGTGACAAAGTACTGGATTAACCATATTTCACACATTTTTTCATTGAGAACACCTGCGTGAGAGCATTGGTTTAAAATTGACCTGCCACTTTTTTATTATGGTGGGGTCGGCTTGGCTTAGGTGCATTTACGAAAGAAAGGATTAACTTTTTTTGTACATTTTTTTTATTATCAGTCTTATAAGCATACAATAACACATTTTTTCATTGAGAACACCTGCGTGAGAGCATTGGATTAATATTGATCTGCGAATGTTTTTTAAATAATGCAGCGTTACACGCCCTAACTAGTGACAGAAAAATGCAATTGCGAAATAAGAACAAAAATGTTCCTGAATCTTGAAATCAATTTAAATAATAAATACATGCATATTTAGATAAAATACATAATTACTGTTTATTTAAAGTTAATCCTTTCTTTCGTAAATGCACCTAAGCCAAGCCGACCCCACCATAATAAAAAAGTGGCAGGTCAATTTTAAACCAATGCTCTCACGCAGGTGTTCTCAATGAAAAAATGTGTGAAATATGGTTAATCCAGTACTTTGTCACATTATTGTATGCTTATAAGACGATAATTAAAAGAATAGTAAAAAGAAAGTTAATCCTTTCAATCGTAAATTCACCTACATAAGAATCCAAAAACGTAAAAACTAAAATAAAAGGCTTTTCTTAGAACAAAAGTAGTTTTTGTTATTTTTGATTTTCTCAAAAACTACAAAACATTTTGACATCCGGTTTTTTGTGTTTGATCAAAAATTAAAAACAGCACTGAATATTGAATAAAAAAATAATACTTAATTACGTAAAATTTTGAAAAAAAATTGTTTAAAAAAAAAAATTCATTTTTTTTTTCAAAATTTTGATTTTGAAAATTAATTTTTCAAAAACTGTTCACTCGAACAACTTTATTTAAAAACAAAATTAAAGAATGTATTTCTGGCTTTTCAAAATGCTATAGCATTACTCTGTAGGTATCACCGTTATTTTTTAATAATTTTTTTTCTGTTTTAAGTGATTTTTTTCTTAAATTGCCCCTTCCGCCTAAACGGGGCGAAATAGACCCCCCCTCCCATACGATTTTTTTCTTGTCTAAGTCCAACCTACACGCCCTAGCTTTTTGTCACACCTTATGCCAATCACCCTGTATACATATATGTAATTCCAAAACAAGACGGCAACTACTACCTTTCAAATTGCAAAAAGTGTTTCATTTTTTCAAGAAGTAAGCACCAGGTTTAACTTATAAGTTATAACTTATAACAAACAAAGCAAAACAAAGAAAATTGTGCAGTGAATGCATTGAACTCGATATGGGTATGTTAGTTTGATAAGCTCTGTGAATATTAATCAAAATTAATTTATAATCAACTAGATTTAGCTCTCAACATTATTGTTAACAAAAATAACATTGCATTTACATTTTTTTAAACAAATATACCTACTCTTGTTGGATTTTAGAAAATTCAATATCTCGATAACGGGTGTACACAATTTTGTTTAAAATTGCGTTTCCAAATGTATGTTATCAACTACTTACTTCTTCTGTTAATTGTATCAGACCAAAAACATAAATGTTTAAAAAAGAGCCAAGTTCTTCTATACAAAAACTTTGTGTAACAAGTCAGAATGAAAAGTACTAAGATCTGAAAGTACGCCTAGTTCTTACTTCATGAAGGTTTAATACTGAATATTTAAAGTAGAATAATATTGAAATAGCTACAATGTAATAGAGAAATTTTATTATTTAATGATTACTGACTAAACTTTGATGGGTTCACTGGTCAAGTTTTTAAAACCTTTCGAATTGGGCATACAAAAACACTTGCCAAGTACATCAAATTTTAGTCAGTAATCATTAAATAATAAAATTTCTCTATTACATTGTAGCTGTTTCAAAATATTATCAAATAGAGCACTCTAGTTTTAGGAAAAGTCATTATTTTTCAAGATCCATGTATAGTTTCAAAATGACAATAAAAAGACACTTCGAACGAAAAATCTTAGATTTTCTATTTTTCGCTTTGAATGCTCATTCGGCTTTACCACTTTACCAAATTTCATCATTCTACGGCAATCGGAAGTGCTCCATATAAACTAAACATTTTCTCAGAAAGTGGGCGGATACCACGCCCCCTGAATGGAAAACCTCAATTTTTAGTTTTGGTTCTTTATATGCAATTTGAGCCCTACCGTTCTACCAAATCTCATTGTTCTACTGCAATCGGAAGTGCGCCATATAATTTACATCAGTTCTAAGGAAGTGGGCGGATACTACGCCCCTGAATGGAAAACCTCAAATTTTATATTTTTTTCTTTGTATGCAATATAAGCCCTGCCACTTTACCGAATTTCATCGTGTTACAGCAGTCGTGCTCTATTCAACCAACACCAATTCGGAGAAAGTGGGCGGATACCACGCTTCAAATTTTCGATTTTTTCCTCTGCTTGCATGACAAGACCTACCATTGTGCAAAATTACAAGATTCTACGATGTCGGGAAGTGCTCCATAATTTTGATGATCTGTCAGTCAGTCAGTTACGGTTTTTGTGATTTTTGAGGCCTTATATCTCAGGAACCGCTTAGAAAATTGAAATTTGGTGAGGCGCCTGTGCCTGACTAGCTTAGCATATATTCGGAATTTTAAGTTTTTGACTTCATTGGTACTGAAGATAGGGGTAGGGGGGTCAAAAATCGCCTGAGTTTGTTCCTGTAAAAAGGGTGTAGTGCCAGAACTTGGCTGGGCACTACCGTGTTCTTTGGTTCTATTTAAATGAAAGAATCTCATGATTAAAAATAAATTTGGTGGTGCAACAGCTCGAAGAGAGCCAAGACCTCGTGACAACTCTCAACCATTCCTGTGTGTGTTGCCAGGAATGAAAGGGTCCTATAATTTTCTGCCGATTCCGAACGGCTAATGAGCAGAACTTTTCATGACAAGAGATACTCTTAGAGAATTTGTCAATTCCTTATACAGTACACCCCTGAAAAACTTTTTTGCAGCGGCTGATAAATCGAACCCAAGACCTTCTACATGACAGTCCAACACAATAACTTGAAGTCAAACTGAGTTATCTTGGTTATAATTATTACATACCGTGGTGTTTGGTAGAAACATGATAACTCCATAAAACAATTTGCATCCTTACATTCATTTCATTTCGAGCGCGAACCTAAACGGGTAAACCGGTTTTCTTAAAATTTGGAAAATAATTTTTCAAAGAATATTTTCAAAAGTTTTCCAAATTTGAAGAAAATCAGTCAACTCGTTTCAGTCCTAGGCCCATGTAAAGTGAACGAAAAAACGCGAATTATTTTATGGACTTATTAAGTTTGTACCAAACACCACAGATATTTTTCTTATTGTTTCAGATGTTACTTTAGATAAATAGTTAAAAATTCGGTATGTTAGTTAACCTACCTGAAGTTCTTCATGTATTTCCGGCCTAGACCAAATATTAATTTGCGGCCTTCTTTCTACCGGTATGGGACTAGTGGGTGCTAGCTTTTGTAATTGAGATATAACGAAACCAAATGTAAACGATGACATTGCTGGTGTTGTCTCAAAATAATCCACCATGTAGTTATTTCCTCTGTTAAGGAACAAAATAAAAATATTTTACAAAATTAAAATAATTGTTATGTTAGTTTTAATTTAAGTTTTTGAATTCCTCCTATGGAGTAGAGTTCGTGTTACTTTTCTAAAGATTATGTAAACTCACATATCTTCAGTTTTAATAGGCAAAGTATTGAAAAGCGTCTGATAAGTTTGGGGCCTCGAGATGCTTACTGTAAATGGGACCTGAAAATATGTTATAATTTTAGATAAATCTCCATTTCCTACACACCTTTGTAAAAGACTTTCCAAACAAAAACTCACCTTAAATCCTGGTTCATCGAAACACGGAAAGAGCCTTCTTGCATTATGCGGCCTCATATAAGTTGCCAAATAATGTTTTTTCTCAGCTTTTCCTTCGGTATAGCTACCCTTGAATAGTCCCTCAGTACTTTCCCAGATCTCTCCATTAAACCGTATCTCCAATTCACATTCCGTTCCTTGTGGGATCGTTTCCTTCAGATAGATCACATAGACCGTCTTCTTTGGCAGCCTATCAGCTCTCTGAATTGCAACGTCCTCATAATCAATGGCAGCTGCATCTGTTGAACCCCTTCAATGAGATGAAATTTATTTCTGACAAATTTTCGAATTCAGTTCGACAGTGCACAAAACAACAATTTTCAAATATTTACTCTATTCTTCGCTTGATTTTACGCAATTTAATGTCTGTCTCGTATATGTTCAGATCGTAGTGCGCATGCAGGGATATCTTCTTGGTCTCCTCGTTCCAGCTTAAATTCATCCGAATGTCACCAGTGAAGGTACTCTCCTCGAGATTTGGTCGCAAATTCAAAATATACGAAGTAGGGATGACGTCTTTTGAGAGGCGGGCATCTGGTATGAGAGCATGTGACGCAGATAGATCAATGCTTCGTTTTTGCCGAACCTGTTTATAAGAAAATGGTCAATTCAAAATATATGCTGTTTGGACATATTTCAGTTTACTTACGTCGACAATATATCCATTGCATAGAGAAAGAATCGTCCCCAAGAGAAGGAACGATATGATCGAATTCATATCGCGACGGCCAATCTGAAAGACAATTTTTCAAAAATACATTTTACTTGCTTGTGTCGATGAAATACAAATTCTTTGCGAAGTCAATATCAAAAGAATTTCTTAAAAATTTGTTAACAAATAAGCGGAAAAAACGCGCACTGGCAAAGGCCAAATTTATAATTTCTCAAAAAAGATTTTTCAAATAAATGTTTAATGACATTCAGGTTTTGTAAACATTTTTGAGTAGATCACGAGGGCAATGATCTTGATAAAATTTTATTTCTAACTGAAATTCGTTTTGCCTGGAACATAGGGTGACCAGATAGGAATGAAAGGAAAATAAATTTAAGCAAAACAACAACGGTTTGAGATTTAAATTAATTCTGGTTTTATTTTAAGGCTTGATTCATGTCATTATGTATGGAAAAATAGAATAGGAAAAGCACATTAATCAAATGGCCGAATCGGCTCTCTGATAGTGCTTCCAGTGGTTTGTCCATTTTTTGATAACTCGCGGCGTTATTCCGGCAATCGCGTCTCGAATGTGGTTGGCTCTATCAAAGTGGGTGGCTTGTTAGCGTAACCTCCGAAAAGTCATGCCGCCGTACGGTAACGTTCGCTTTGACATGAACCGCACCAAAGTATATTTGTGAATGCATTGATGCATAATTGAACACTTGTGGACTGAGTCCTCTCAGCCGCTGAATCGAAAATGGACCTCGTCCGAGAAGCTGATTTTGTGGCCGAAATACGGATCTCCGGTCATCAGCATCAACCCCAAATTTTCGAACTCACGGCGATTTTTTATGGTGGTCCAGATTAAATTGCAAAAATTACTGATTATTTTTCCAGCTGGTTGTCATTGGTAAGTTTGACATCTGCTGAAACATAACAATTGGAAAACCTATCATTGCTATCTGCTGACCCTTTATAAGGTTTATAATGCATTTATTTAAGAGAAAAAATAAGATCCTGTGGGGGTGAATTCTTCCGCCTGTGCTTCTCCAAGGAAAATTAAAAACCACAAGTCGATTTCACTGAAATGGGAAACAAGTTCGACATTTTTTTTTTTTTATTTTTTCGTGAGACAAAGGGATGTCGAGAACTGGACAGTTTCTTATCCCGAAATATCTTTAGGCGAAACGGCATAGGAAATAACAGATAATTGAACAACTGAACAACTTTCCAAACTTATAAAATAATTCAGAATTATCGACATTTAAATTTGCCTTGCGAACCGCAACAGTCCAAATACGGGTGGCTTCCCCTATTAAGCGGACATCCGCAAAAAGGCTAAATAAAAATACATCGCCGTTTGTTGTTTTTCTACTGCACAGAAAAAAGTCTGAAGTAGAAGTATCAGCAGCATAGTTACCTTTGGTATACTGGATCAAACTTCCTCAAAGATGAAAAAGATCTTCAACGCTTCGGGCCTACGTTGGGCGCCACCTGTAACGAACCGAGGTCGGAGTAGGAAAGTCTGATATGGCTGTTACCTTTTCCGGATCCGTTTTAAGGAAGCCATTACCAACAATGTATCCCATATATTTTTTTGACTTCTGAACGTTCACCGTAAGTTCCGCTTCCTTCAGCCGGCCTTCCAAAAGTTCCATATGCTCGTCGAATGTACTCTGGACACTACCAACAACTCATCTAAGTACTGAAAGATTTTCTCTCGCAGCTGATCAGGCATTATTTTGTCTATTAATCTGACAATGCGTTTAGGTGTATTGCAGAGACCAAAGGGCACAACCGTAAACTACAACGGGCGTATACCGGGCACAGTATTCGTAAACGCAGTCTCTTCTCTAGACCCTTTCTCCAGAGAGATCTGCCAAAACGCATTTTTTAGATCCACGCTCGAAATGAAACGTATATCTGGGAGAAACGATAGCAATCCTTTTATATGAGAAAGTCGATATACGCATCTATCTTCCTTTTAGAATTCAAAAATCGAATAAGCGATTTTTGCTGGGCTTACGACTAAGGGCTACAGGAGAGCTCCACGGGGTGAATATTTCCTCAATTACCCCGAGTTTAAGCATACGTTCCAGTTATTATTATTATTATTTGGGGTGGCCGTGGCGCGATGGATGTGTGCTCGCCTGTCAACCTCATGATGACAGGTTCGATCCCTGCCGTGCGTCGTCTATGTCGCTTTAATTTCATTAAAAACCCTTCTAAAAATTGTCATCAATGGGTTGCTGGTTTACTCATTACTTTACATGTTGTTCAGGCATAACACTAACAACATGTAATTGAGTTAATTGAGTATGCCCAACAAGGATGAACACGAATAAAATAATGTGAATTATAAGCGACATAGAAATAAGACACGGCATTTCTCCGCTTTAGCTTAGCCGCCATCCCTGGAGATAAAAATATCTGAGACAACCACCAACAGTCTCAGAACATCGTGCCACACATCTTTCCTATCCTTCTTTCTCTTCATTAACTTTACGCCCGCGCTGTGTTGAAACATTTAAAGGGTAATCATAATCCCTTGAGCGCGGGTAAATTATAAAAAAAAAAAAAAAATAGCAGTTTCTGTACCGCTGAAGAAATCGGTAATGACGCTGTTTAATGGGCTCTGCATCTCCCGTATCAATAGTATGCACCTCTAGCGTAAAGTATTGGGTGGTGGTAAGTATTGGCATTTAGATCCGTTTCTATCTTACTTATCGTACTGAGGAGATTTCAGAGATCAGCTAAGGAGCAATATCAAACTCTTTCCAGAAGTCATACCCAGGTACAATTTCTGTTGCAGAGAGGGAACCAGGTTAGGTTAGGTTGTTGGGATGACAATTGATGTAACTATCGTCACACTTAGATCAATGTAGATCCATTGTTTTACCCGTGAGTGTAATCACTCTTTTCTGATAAGAACCTATGTGTTCTGTTAATCAGTCAAGCCATTTTGAGGCATTGACGAAGTTCGGTAAGTGAATTCCTGAAATATTAGAAAGATCTTCTAAATTGTCAAAGAAGCAACTACCAAGCCCTTTCCTTCTTTGGTGGCATAGTGAAGGGCAATGACAGAGAAAGTGTGATGTGTTTTCATGTACCTCTTCATCACCACATCCTCTACATAGGTCATCTGTACTTAGTTTCATTTTAAATTTATGATATTTTAGTAAATTATGTCCGGTGATTATGCTCGTAAGAGATCGAAGGGACTTCTTACTAAGTTGCATAATTTTGTCAGTTTCCTGCTTGTTAAAGCAAGGCCATACTTTCCTAGTGGTATCACAGGTGTCAAGTAGACTCCACCTTTTATTGGATTTCTTTAGGATTATATCTGAAATTTTCTGTTTAATTTTGCAGAGTGGGATACTAACCATCTCTGTTTGACTAGCGTCAAGCGCCGATCCCTGTCTTGCCAACTCATCGGCATTTTCATTACCTGGTATGCCGCTGTGTCCCGGTACCCAGCAGAGTCTAATATTGTGCTGCGTGCCAAGAACCTTAAGCTCTTCGCGACAGCAAGAGACAAGCTTTAATTTTATCACAGTGGCAGAAATCGCTTTTATTGCCGCTTGGCTGTCAATGTAAAAGGTGATATCAGCCCGTGGTATCGCCATCATTGATATCTGTCTAGCAGCTGTTGTCACTACCAGGACCTCCGCTTGGAAGACACTGCTATGATCTGGGAGCCTAAGTGAGTTGTTTAGCTCAAAAGGTTCTGAGAAAAAGCCGGCACCAACACCTGTGTCCATTTTGTAGCCATCAGTATAGATTTCTATTGCTGATTCACTGGCGTAGGGTTGGTTGTTCAGCCATTCTTCTTTGCTTAGAAAAGCAGTTTGGAATGGTTTATAAAAGTCAAGTTCGGGTGTTGTATAATCTGTAAAGATACTATCACCCAAATATTTCTGAAGAATTTGAGCATGTCCTATTGCACTGTTTTTCCAGGTATTAGTCTGGCTTAGCCTTAAGGCGCTATATGCTGCGGATTCTTGTACGAAAAGGTCTAGGGGTATCAGGTTGGGTATCGCCTCTAAACCTGCTGTTAGTGTGGATCTCATGGTACCCGTAATTCCAATGCACGCAAGTCTCTGTACTTTTGTTCGTGCTTTTTTCCGTTGCATTCCACCATACCAAATTACCATAAGTTAGTATTGGTCTGATTATCGCCAAATACATCCACCTGATAATTTTTGGACTAGGTCCCCAGGATTTCCCAAAGATTCTGTTACAGGAGTAGAATGCAATCATTCCTTTTTTCGCTCTTTCCTTAGTGTTAAGACTCCAGTTTAATTTCCTATCTAGAATCACACCAAGATACTTTGCATGATCTGAAATCTTCAGCGGGGTGCCTTTAATTGAAGGTATTCTGAAGCTTGGTATTTTCATTTTATTTGTAAAAAGGACTAATTCTGTTTTTGACGGATTAACCATCAGGCCGCACTTTCTAGTCCATCTGTTCGCTGATAGTGGGTAAGAACTTACTTGTCGCTATTAACGTAAGATCATCAGCGTAGGCTACTACCTTTACTCCACAATGTTTCAGATTAATGAGGATTGTATTCATAACCAGCACTCAAAGGTGAGAGAACTCCCCCCTGTGGGGTGCCTCTGGATGTTGATATTCTCATCTGTATCCCTGCCAGTTCCGAGTAAATTTGCCTGTTCTTTAACATGCACATAACCCAACGTATTATCGAATTATCGATTTATTGTCTACTAGAGCTGCCTTTACTGCTTTATTGTTCACGTTATTGAAAGCTCCTTCAATATCAAGAAACGTAGCAAGTGTATATTCTTTGTCGCTCATTGTCTTCTCAATCGTGCTAACGACGCTGTGAAGTGCCGTTTCTATACTCTTCCCCTTTGTGTAGGCGTATTGAGCTGGGGATAAATCAACCAGTTTCAGAATGTCACGAATATGTATGTCTATCAGTCTTTCAAACGTTTTAAGAACAAACGATGTCGGACTAATTGGCCTGAAATCTTTTGCTTCTGTATGACTGGGCTTGCCAGCTTTTGGAATGAAAACCACTTTGACTTCGCGCCATGATAAAGGAACATATCCCCATTTTAAACTGTTGGATGTGGCAGTGAACGCGGCCATAACCATCTATGCCCCATATTCAGCTGTCAGTTCCACACACATATGAATAATATATGTATATAAAAGAAAAGGTTATATGGAGGGCAAAAGGAAGAATAAAAGGTCACTGATTTTTAAAAAGCGATTGAGTTCAGTTTGTTTCATTTTCTTTCATATAAATTAAGTTTTTTCCATCCGTATATACTAGAAAACATTTGGTCCTTCGAGCCGGATAAAAAAAAATACAAATAAATCAGCCAACCAGTAAAAACATTTGGTCCTTCGAGCCGGATATTTTTACTGGTTGGCTGGTTTATTTGTATTTCTGGTTCATATCCGGCTCGAAGGACCACAAATGTTTTCTAGTATATACGGATAGAAAAAAATTAATTTATATGAAAGAAAATGAAACAAACTGAACTCAATCGCTTTTTAAAAATCAGTGACCTTTTATTCTTCCTTTTGCCCTCCATATAACCTTTTCTTTTATATACATATATTATTCATATGTGTGTGGAACTGACAGCTGAATATGGGGCATAGATGGTTATGGCCGCGTTCACTGCCACAGTTTTAAGGCAGCATCCAACAAAACTGTTAAGGAATATATTTTTCAGGAGCGGTATTATTTGGCTTTCGCTTTTCTGTAGCATAATTGGGAAGATGCCATCAAGGCCAGGGGATTTATATGGAGAAAAGGAATAAATTGCCCATCTGATCTTTTCATCCGTTATAATATCCGATGGTACAATGTGTTCCGTGTAGCACTCTGTTTCCTGGTTGCTGTCCTTTGACCCGCAGCCCGGGAAGTGAGTATTTATCAGGTGCTCTAGAGTCTCATTGCAGGATTCTGCCCAGCACCCAGTGGGCGTTTTAAGAGATCCTAGATGGATTTTATCCTTGGATTGAATGTAGCGGCTTCTATGGCTTTTAATGCTTTCTTCTTCTCTCGAAACTTCTTCCTTAGTTATCCTTTATCTTTTATCCGAAACATATCAAGTATTGTTATTATTAGGTACTATGAATTATTATTTATTAGGGGTTATTATTATTATTATTCTCTGTCTTTTTTACAAGTATCCTATAATATGTTCTAAACAAATTATTTTGAAAATTGTCGAAATTTGGCAAACTTCCATTGAGCTCGCTAGCACAACTTGTAAGTGGTGTTTTTATTAACATTTGAAAATATTAATAACCAGAATCATGGTGATCTTATATACCGTTATTAGCACTCTATAATTGCCACTCTAATTAATGGAATTATACTCTGTCCAACAAAAATTGTCAGTACAGGGAAGATAGGACGTTTGTCTCTCATTCTGGTTGCATTGCCATGCATAAGTGTTGCGCCTTTTAAAGCTCTCACAGGGATTCCGTAGTTTAAATTATAAATCGCCGCAAATGAGAGTAAAAAACGCGTAGGGCTACCGTCTGCCGATTCAAAACGATTGAAAACAATATTCAATTTACCTTTTCCCACAACGCCAAGCGGTAAGATAATAGGCGCGTTTTTTTTTTAAGTTGAAAAGCAATACGACAACACTCAACATACTCATCTTCCTAAAATGTGTTCTTAAAAGCTTCAAATCCCAAAAGCTCCTTAATAAAAACCACTGAAAAAGCTCCTTGCTTGCAATTGAGCATGATAATGGTAACTCTGTTTTGATGTAGATAAAGAGCGCACGCGCAGGATCGTATTGAGTGACACTTAACACTCTTGAGAGTATCTCATGGTCCCTAAAAAAGTTCAATCTTCCTCTCTCTCTAATTATCGTCCATTTGCATTTACGTCCCTTCTTTTTAAGGTCAAGGAAACTCTAATCAATTTTCAGCTTAAGAAGTATATTGAGGAACGAAGCTTCTTAATGACCGGCAGTATGGCTTTCGTAGCAATAGGTCCACTGGTCATCTGATGGTATATATCATTGAATTGTGGAACAAATCTTTACATCGTTTTAGCAAAAGTAGGTATTGCACTTGATAGAGTTTGACATCAAGCTCTCTTATAGAAAATGCTGTCGCTCAACCCTCCATCAGTGCCATTTTCTATAAGTGGCACATCCATCGAGGAGAGTTCTTTGTATGTTTTGTTTTGTGGAGTGATCACATATTTTATGTCGCCATGAACGCTGCTAAGTGTTTAAATTTTCTCCGCCGATGCAAGAAATTTGTCACCCCTTCTGATCTGACTGGTTATATATAAAGCCTTTATCCTTCCGAAAAACAAGTACAATTCCCATATCTGTGTTCCAAAGACCCACTTGATACTGTTGGACAAAATTATTCAAAAGAGAGCTTTAAAAATGATAGGCGACCGTTGTCTACCTGAAACATTTGTATCTCTTGAGCACCGCCGGAATATTTCATATGTCTTTCATTATTTAACTGTCATTTTCATAAACAGTGCTCTAGTACAATAACCAGTTCAATTCCTTGATTAAACAATTCATCCTTGATACTCGGACTTCTAGGTATAGTCATCAGTTTACCCTTGAGCCGAATTTCGGACGTATTGTCAAGTACAGAGATTCTTTTTTAGGCCACACTACACGAATGTGGAATGCTTTCCCCGGCTCAATGTTTCCCGCTAATTGCAATATGCAGACATTCAAAACCAATGTGCATCGATATCTCCTTTCTAATCTTATCCTACTTTCCTAATTGCTCGCACTGTATTTAACATTAAAAGGATATTCATAATACCTAGTTTAACAAAATAGTACTTTATTGTTTTTTAATTTCTCCCGTGGGTATTAATCCCTTTCGAGTAGTTTTCGCAAATATTGCTTGTACAAGTAAGAAGAAGGTATTGGTATACTTTCTTAATGTGTTGAAATAAAAAAAATTTATAATCTGTTTACATATTCTTTTATACATATATCTAAATTCTTAAAATCATGTTAAGTTACTATAAATTACTTTCTGATTCAATCAGTTCCGTTCTGATGAACCTTATCTTCCAGAAGAACACCTTGAATCCTGTGTCGTACTAGAAGTCTTCTGTTCTCAGGAACTGTCTTCAAATATGGTAATAGACTTAAAAGAAACAGTTTTTCTTCATCATTTTCATTCTCTGTTTTTATAATTTTAGCTTCAGCTTTTCCATCAAAACTGTCATTATCGTTGTTAGCTGATCTTTTTCGAGATTGCTCGTTCTCATAAATATCACTGAATATACTATCTAACATTTTTTCTTCTTCAGTTTCAGATCCGAAGGTTTCTTCTTTAATAAAATAAGATTCGATTTCTTCTTCTTGTTTGGAATTTCCAGAGTTTTCGCCAGTTGAAAGATCATCGCGTAAAAATAATAATGTAGAAAATAGCTTCCAATTGGATGTTAAACTTTGATCAGATTCTGGGTCAGTTTTATCCTTATTTATCGTTTCTTTTCTGAAAAGAATTTCTAAATTTTTCCATTTTTGCTTACAAATTTCCACTGTAAGTAAAAACAAATAAAATTAAGGTTTTTAAATGTTTGTTAATATTGTTTATAAGAAAATGATAAGTTTAGGTTAACTAATGCATGTCTTTCGCATCAAACAAAAACAAAATTTTTGTGATGGTTTTTCGTGACATCTAGGTATTTTGTTGTCACTTTCATGCGAAATTTGCTTTTTTTTTTATGGTTGGTTTGTGTCATATTTTTTCAGGCTTTCCAAGTGCTTGCCGATTCCCTCGAATCTTTGCATTCGAAAGTTTTCTTTGAAAAATATTATTTTTTATTTTTATTTTATTATTTTCAGCTACATACATAGATCTTTTTCCCAGAATTAACTTGTGTCTGTCTATATAACACTCTACTTTAAAGAACATTGCTAGAAGAACAATCACTCTTGTCTACACTCTAAGTGGAATCTTGAAAGTTTTTTTTAATGATTTCACATCTCTTGTGACGAAAACTAATCACATCAATTATTTAAGGATTAGGCAACTGGCGGAATGTGCATTTATTTACCGCTTAATGTACTTATTATGACCCTAGCATTGTTCTTTTACTCCAAATTATAAATTTTTAATTTTTGGAAAAAAGGTTTTCTATATTTTTAAGTCGTTTTTGTATCAATGACAATTTTAAATTGAAACTTTTGACATGTAAAATCCCTGAGTCGGTGTGAGCACTTATCTGGAAATATTTTTTTCGGAAATACAAGATTTTACTTTATTAAACACACTGGAGCACTGAACTGTCAAAGGCGTAGATCTCGATTTTTATTTGTTTGTTTGTTTTTTTTTTCGCCGTCTTTCTGTCGTATCACACGAAAAAAGTGAAGTTAGCCGCGATCATTTTTTTAATCCATCTGCTCAGATATTTTATTCTGAGCTCATAAAGCGCGTTCCAAGCTAGATCTGATTGAAAAAAGAAGCACAACCTTTAGTGTTCTGTGAAATACGGATCTTTTTTTGACAGCTCAGTTCCGTTCTTTTAGCCAAAGAATAAAAACGCATATAGAAGGTATAACATGCTATAAGCCTGAGTCACACTTACCGTTCAAATTTAATTCTTGGCTTATTTCGTCCCAACTTTCGACATATTTATTTGAATTGCAGTTGCTTGCATTACTCCTAGATCGATCCCACAGAATAGGTTTTTCGCGCACTAAATCAATCAATCGTTTTTGCATGTAAAATCCACCCTGATCCTGAAGGAGAGTTTTATTTTCAAGATATGAAAGGTAAACCTGAGGGTGCAGTGATTTTAAGTGCCTTTTAAGATTTCCACCATGCTTATGTAACAATCTTGCCTCACATTTCCCATAATTACACTTTAATTTATTTAGTTCACTATAATCGAATAAATCTAAAAGGGCAAAGTTTACTGGTCTTGGCATTTTTTAATTATTGTTTACTTTATTACTTATTCAACATTCAACAGACTTGAAATTGAAATTAATACTGAACTGAATGTGTTCTGCCAATTTTTTTATGGTACAGTTTGCGAATGAATCATGATCATGAGGAAGTATTCACTCCGAATAAATAATACTCCGAATCTGGCTCAACGCTATCTATATACTTCCCCTTTTCTTAGGATGTATTTGTTTTTTTTTTATTTAAAGGCATCCGATATGATATTGTATATGGTCATGATCATTAGCCCTTTCTTATGCACAAAATATTTATAGGTACCTACATAAGTACGTTAAATGTACATATTATAGATACAATAGTGTTCATACGAAACAACAATTTGTATCTCACGAGCTACCTACGAATTGAAGAATTGTTTGTATTCTGTCTGTTAAATTAAAGTACGGTTCATTAAAAAGAGATCTCTTTTTTTGCAGTTTTTTTTTTTTTTATTAATTTGGATGTGTGTGTTGAGGTTCGTTTTTTTGCTAAGAGTTGAAACAATGCATGGATCATATTATGGAAAGTTATCTTTCTTTTTATTATACCATGTACTAGGTAAGGTATATGTAGGTAGGCCGTAGGGGCTAAATTTAAGTGGAATTATAAAGTAAAACCCGCTTAAGAGAAACAGCAAAATGTCACAGTCTTTCTTTCACGGGTTTTTCACTTAAACGAACCCCGCTTAAGTGAAAAATAATTTCACTTAAGCGGAGTTCGGATAAGTGAAAAAAAATTTAACTTAAGCGGATTTAAAAATTCCATTAAGCGGCGATTTAATGCTAGAAACAATATTGGTTTTACCTTTTGGACTTGCCTTGAAAGAAGTTAAATAAAACAACAATTAAATAACACAAAAATAATTTATTGTAAAACGAAAACTAGCAAATTTTTGTTCTGTTCGATTCATTTTTTTTTTCACTTAGGCTAGTCGCGCACTGGCAACTGCGATCGAAATCAAATAGTTTAATCACCAGTTGAAAGAGAACCGCGCACTGGCAACTCTTTGCTCACGCTCACACTCTTTTTTCTCTTGCTCTTATAGAAAACAGCTAAACTTTTGCGAAGGCAATCGTTTAGTTTGTGTCAAAACACAAACTTTTTAGTTCCTCGAATCGAGTTGGGAGTTGCTCTAAGTGCGCGGTGTCCCATATAAGCCCATATGTTTCAATTTAGCAACTAAACAGTTGCGAAACTAAAAATTGAATGTGCGCGCCTGGCCTAGCCTAACTGAAAATATGTTTCAGTTAATCGGGTTTTTCTCTTAAACGGGTTTCACTGTAGTAAGATTTTAAAACGGTTATAGAATGATAATAACATAAATTGCAATTTCCTAATTTAAATTCAATTTAAACCGAATCGAATACCTCCCTATTTTATCTTTTTAGTATATTGTACTTATCTTAATATATGTATCTATCGGGTTTTTCAATAAGAGCGCTACAAAAGTTTTTTTAAATAAAACAAAAACGGTTTTGTATATCAATGAAGTTCTTTATTCCTGTGAAAGTACGTTCGATGCCATTATGTATGGAATTATTTTTCATGGCCACCACGGGCAAGTCCAGACGCTGAACCCAATTTTCAACGGTTTTCAAGCATAAATCGGCCGATACTGCTGCAATTTCACGTTCGATATTCGTACGAAGTTCATCAATCGTCGCGTCGCTGGCTTGTTGGCGTAGACCATAGACTTGACGTAGCCCCAAAGGATATAGTCTAACGGCGTCAAATCGCACAACCGAGGCGGCCAAGCGACTGTGGATTCAAATTTTTCCACTAGACGCTCAATTGTTGATCTGCTAGGACGATTATGACGACCATAAATTGGACGTAGCGCTCTTAACGTTGAGGCCACTGACTCCGAATTTCGGTAGTAAATTTTAATAAATTTTAATCGTTGTTGGCTCGTATATTTTTCCATCATGAAATGGCAAACCTTACTGAAGAGAAATGTCAAAAGAGCGGCAAGAAATATGGCGTCGTTTGCTGTCCTTGTCGCTCTACTTTTGTAGCGTCCCTGTTGAAAAACCCTTTATAAGACAAAGTCGGGTTTGTTCGAACACTTAGTCCCCTATTACACGATGTCTCACGAGACGAGGCTCACATAAGTGCGAAAAAGAAAGCAGATATGAGGAAATGAGATGCAAAAAAATATTCCCGGTGAGTACCGGGCTGATTTTTAGTTTCTTTTTCTCATATTCGTTTTATGTTGTGTTGTGCATTAAAAAAAAACGAACAACTGTCAAATGTGTGATATGAGTCTATTCAACGTGTAATAGCTTTTGCCTCACGGGATACAAATTTAAAAGGAAGGTCAAAAATGAGACATGTCTTCACAGACTTAACGGCTGGACGGATTTTCATGGTTTTTGATTTGTTGTATTTGTCTCCGTTTTCGACGATTTTACACTCACGACTTTTTGAAGCTACATATTTCGAAATTAAATGAGCGCCAATGAGAAAAAACATATGATTTAACTAAATCTTGTCGTGAAAAATTTCGTGGCATTAGGAATTGCGGGACGATTTTTAAACTACAAAAAGTTGACAGTGAATCATATCTCGCTCTCGTTTCGTGTTCTTTTTACAAATCGGGCATAATTATGAAAAACTTTGTCTGTCGTTTTCAATTGTATGATTTTCTCAATAAATTCAAGAAATCGCCAGATAGACCAAGTTGTCATTCCAAAACTAATTGCATCATTTGTATAATTGAAATAGTTTTGAGTTCCAATTTAAACTTTCTAACTTATTTTGCAAATCATTTTCAATTCGAAGAAATATTTAAAACGAAAAAATATTTGGAAGTGATTCTGTCACATTGCAATTTACAAGACTATACTAAAATTACTTTTAAACTGAAAGGTAATGTCAAAAACCAATGAAAAGTAGATTTCCGTATCGTCAAAAGGGGAACACACCCAAACAAAACTTTAGGTACATTTATGTCACAAAACTCATTTTTTTCTAGAGACGATAAGTGAGGAATGAATTGTTTCATTTTTTAACGATTCAAAAAACTAATCTACTATATAAACGATTTGTAAATTAATTATTATCTTAATCAACAATTAATTCTTATGTTGGTTTGTACAAAATGCTTGTACGTTTATAGGTTACAATCTTACAGAGCATTTGCTTGAGGGAAAGAAGTTTTACTTCTAGCGCGCGTACGTCAGTATACACACTTTAAAAATAGGTCTCTTTAACCACGCTCTATGCAATTTGATGCAGCACGTTTATTTGAAAATGACTGATTTATGTCAAATTTTAAAGTAAAATGAATTCCAACGAAGAAAGTTTAATTTCAAGTGCAGGTTTACGTGTACTTCTTCAAAGATATAATTCAGAAGAAAAGCGGATGCCATGCGAGATGTTTGGATCATGTTGCTTTCAATCTTGGATACAAATTATAAACGGCAAGATTATAGGTACAGTAAAACCCGTTTAAGAGAAACGGCAAAATGTCACAGTCTTTCTTTCACTTAAGCGGGTTTTTCACTTAAGCGAACCCCGCTTAAGTGAAAAATAATTTCACTTAAGCGGAGTTCGGATAAGTGAAAAAAAAATTTCACTTAAGCGGATTTAAAATTTTTATTAAGCGCAGATGCTAGAAACAATATTGTTTTTAACTTTTGGACTTGTCTTGAAAGAAGTTAAATAAAACAACGATTAAATAACACAAAAATAATTTATTGAAAAACGAAAACTAGCAAATTTTTGTTCTGTTCGATTAATTTTTTTTTTTCACTTAAGAGAGTTTTTTTTTAATGAAAAATATTAAAAATTAACTGAAAATATGTTTCAGTTATCCGGGTTTTTCACTTAAGCGAGTTTCACTTAATCGGAGTGTTTTAAAGAAAATTGGTCGGAAAATACTTGGGGATGAAAAAAGTGTTGCAGCTAAGCGGGTTTTTCTCTTAAGCGGGTTTCTCTTAAGCGGGTTTTACTGTACTACAAATTATATTATAATACAAATATAGGAGAAATAATAGTTTTAGACCTTGTTGCAAAACACAAAAACTCAGGGAGGAATGTCACAAGTAATGAATGGCTCTTGGGACAGTACGATAAAACAAGCGTTTTCTTACAACACACATGCAGGCACACAAAAATAGGCCAGTGTTTTCTAACAGTTTCACTGGTTTCTTCAATGCATTCTTCGTCAACTGTTTAAAACACCGAAATTGTAAAACTTAATATAATTACTTACTACGCAAAACCAAAGGTGGCGTTATAACATGGATACCTTTTTTTTTTAAATTTGCACACACAAGGATTGTTGACTACCCTTATAATTAATGTTATGGTGTAATACAGGGCGAGCGTTGAGGTAAAGTGGATAAGATTTAATAAGAGATGTCGATGCACATTGCCCTTGAAAGCTTATGCATCACAATGAGGGCTAAAAAATTATTGATTGTACCTTACCTAAACAAAGTAGATATTCGGTCAGCACGCTAGCCGTTTTACCAGCTGGAGCTATCAAATTCAACCTCACGAAAACAAGACGCAAGTGGTCGCATTGCTGTTCTTGCAAGCTGCTTCATGTGCAGAAACATAAGGCAAAAGCAGAGGAAGACCTAAATGGCTTGTAGTAAATGCCCACACCCATTAGGGATGAAAATTAGGTATCCTGTTTTCAAAATTGTGAATAAAATTTGTATGTTTCAAAAAATAAAATAAATATAAAAAAAAACTCAAGAATGATACCTATGGTCGCGTTCACCTCGTAGTCCGATAGGGTATCTAAGATACTTTAGTTAGTATCCGATACGTTTGTCGAACGACAAAAACCGGATAGGTACCATTTACTGTCAAAGTCAAAAAAAGACGTGAATCGTCCAGGGTTGGCCGATTCAACTACATGCCTAATTTACTACAATTTGTTACGTCTGCTACATACGTAGTTAATTCATAAAAAAAAATAGAATAATGAAAACCAAACAATTTTGCGCATTTATGATCTTATGAAGGTTTGTACAAAAACTGAAAATGTTTCATTGTAGGAATGATACATGATAGATGGGAAGTTTATTTTTGCAGACAAACAATTTTCTTTGGCATAATCAAAGGATTTGGATTATGAACACATGATTTAAAGATATTTTTTAATGCTGAATTTATTGTACAAGGTATGTTGCGACGATTTAGTTGCAGCAAGAGACCATTTGCTAATCTGCAAAACAAACAATTAATATTATACATATGTATGTATACTGGATTACAAATCCTATGAATTTTTTTTTATTATAATAATTCATTAAATATTTAAGAATATAATATGGTATAGCCCTTATAAATATATACAACTGACAGTGTCTCTATTAAGTTTTTAGTTCAAATTTTTGATAATTTAATCCTGCAATGAGGAAAGGTAAATTGAAAAGGGCAGATTTTTTAACCACAAATCATCTCACGCCAACGAGGTTTCTTTTTTTGAGATTTTAGTGCTTGTTCGCATTTGGTGAGCAGACGCTGTCGTTTCGAGGTACGTACATACATATAAATATTACCATAACAAACTTTTTAAAAATAATAAAAACCAAGAACTGGTAATTATATTGTAACTGTTTATTTTTAAGGAGCGCAGCACACTTGTCGAAGAGAGCTCCAGTACGATCATTTTCTATTTTAATTGTGTAGTAAATCCACCTTCAGCCCAATAATTATGTAGCTTTTTGACCAGCCTGGGTTTCATAATATTTTTATTTTAAGAGGTAAACACTTTTGCTGCTTAAAACTACTTAAATTTACTTAAATCTTATAGCAAAACTATTTTCTCTTCTTGCAATAAAATTGTATAAGTTTAGGCTAGCCGCGCACTAGCAATTTTTAGTTGCGAAACTGTTTGGTTACTTATAGAAAACAGATGAACTGTTTGGTTGAATGTCCGTGAATTTGCAGATAATTATATGTTCAATAAAATGTCGAACTTATTTTAGGCAATCGTTTAGTTTGTGTCAAAACACAAACTTTTTAGTTGCTCGAACCAAGCAGTTTCGCAACTAAAAGTTGCTAGTGCGCGGCTAGCCTTATAGTCTTAAAAGAATCCTTTTCTGAAAACTCAGCTCTAAATATGTCCATATAATCCCATAACAAGTCATGTCTATGTCTATGAAAATCCTAAAAGAATTTGAGTTTAATACCTCCTATATCAAGAAACAATCTGAAGTTCAAAGAATAAAAGCTTTGCAGTAGGATCCGAATGAGATCTTTAATGCAACAAACTTTACTTTTCTCAATTAGTAAATTAGTACTAGACGCAATAAATGTTAAAAAGTTATAGTTCGGCCAACCCTGTACTCGACACAAAAGAAAATAAATCAGCTGAAATGTCAGCTGTTCTTCAAAATTCCCCTTGGATAGTTAAGTATACCAAAAATTTTTGGATAGCTTTAGATTTCTGCTTGACATCAGCTGTTTCGTTAATCAGTTGTTTTTTCCTATGGGATTACAACAACACCAACAAATCCGGATACCTTTGGATACGTACCCGAACGCGACCTATTACTTTTTATTTTCATTTGAAAATTGTTGTAATATTTTAGGAAATACATTCAATGTATAATTGTATATAAAAGTACCGAGGTACCTTGTCACACGGTTTTAGATTTTTAAAGTTTTTCGGTTCACAGGGATCTTCTTATTTAACTTACAAACTTCCAATTTATTGAAATATGCACAGAACAAAAAGTTAGAAGCTCTGATTAAGTCTCGTGAATAATGGATCATTGAAAATTGAAAAGGTACCTGGGTAAAGAGATCCAGGTTTCGGGCCAGTTGAAATTTTGTTCATAGATCGCGTTATAATGGAACGGCGATGGTTCGATAAAAAGATCGACTTTGTGACTATTCGCATCGGTCGTTTAAGTCTCACGAGATCTTGGTTCTGTTTCATTTTGACAGAAGTCCATTTGTATGAATGAAAATAGTTTTAGTTACTAAAATTCGTTTGAGTAAGAACACCGCTTAAATCAATTTTATGTAACTATCACCTTTGTTTTAAAAAACAAAATAAAAATTTACCCAATCAATTAGTTATATATATTTTAACTTTAAGGTAGCACATTGCCATCTGACCTATCAATCAAAATCCTTCTTTTGTATCTGTAATTTAAGATGGGGTTGAAATGATCAAGTTATTCTTAGTAATTTTTGGTTTTTATTACACACATCATTTATTAGTACAGCTTGATAAGTGCGTCGGATTAAACCGAAATTGAATTTCAGTTTAAAGCTAGTTTTAAGGCCCAAAAGAATCTGCTAAAAATTTTAGTTGAATTAGTACCACGTTACGAGATTTTGCAAATTGGAATCGAATATAGCATCATACTTTCTCTACCCTCTTAATTAAAGTTAAAATCATCGAATACCTATTTTATTTCTTTAGTAGGTATCGTCCGAAATTCATATGACTCTGACATTTAAAAACATCAAAATAGGTCTGTTTAATTAGTTATTTTCATGGACTGCCATTAGCTTAGGTGCTTTCAGAAGCAATTTATTAATATACTACTAGCTAGAAAATGTTTAAAATTAAGAAAAAATTAGTAATCTATTTAAAAGTTAGCAAACTGCTAAGTAGTACCATACTTATACCTTAATACTAACCTGTTTATAATGTTGCGTCATTAGTATTAAGTTATTATATACATACATATAGTTTAACTTAGAGGGCCCGATTAGGGCCAGTAAGTTCATGATTTTTACTTGCGATAATAGGTACTATAGGGCAAGTTCTGCTTTTGAAAAAAAATGGAACTCGAGATTTTGAACAAATTTGACATTACGATGATAGCGAAGACGAATAAAGTGGGTCCGACAATTCCGTTTGTCTGTATGTATGTCTGTATATCTGTATGTCTGTACCTCGGTCTGGAGCCTAAGCCACTGGAGCTATTTTTTTCAAACTCTGTACTTAAGGGTTTTCGGTGATTCCCTAGGGGAGAAATTGAAATTTTTTTAGCTCTAAAACTAACCTATATCTAAACCCCGTATATCCATAATGCATAATCTTATTTATCTCGAAAACCGCTCTATGGATTTTGATAAAAAAATTACGTGTGATATTATAGACATGAACTACATTTTGGTAAGACAAATTTTTGGGGGGGAATGATATTAACGGTACCTGTCATCGAATTTCTCATTAACGGCTTTAACGATTTCAACCAAATTTTTTATGCGAAAGCTTCTATGCATTTGAAAAAATATAATCTAAACATTTTTTCGAAAAAATATTTTTTGGATTTTTAAAAAAATAGTACAATTTTTTTTTGAAAATTCAATATCTTGAAAACGGATACACGAATAAATTTTTAAATTTTTTTATAAAAATTTTAAGGAAAATTTTGTACACAAAAAACATATTTCAGTGTGTCTGTATGTCTGTACCTCTCCCTACAGCCTAAGCCGATAGACCTATGTTCTTCAATCCCGGTAGTTAAGGGTCGTCTGTGATTCCCTAGAGGAGAAATTGAATTTTTTTTTAGCTCCAAAACTAACGGTACCCCTCATACACTCGTATTGCAAAATCTTTTTTATCTCGAAAACGGCTCTAACGATTTTGATAAAAAAATTAAGTGTGATATAATGGATAACTACATTAAAAAAAAAATTAGGGAAAAATGTTATTAACGGTACCTGCCATAAAACCGTTTGTTTTTGATTTTCGAATTTCTTATCAACGGCTCTAACGATTTTAACTAAAAATTTTCACCAGGAGCTCCCTTAAGTTTAAAATAATATTGTATATAAAATATAGGTTTTTTGAAAGAAAAAATTTAAATTATTTTTGGAAAAACCAATATCTTGAAAATGTGTGAACGATTATTTTTTGAAATTATTTCCTAAAATCTATAGGTATTACTAAGCACTTAACATTGGCATCCCAAATTTTGTTCTAGAAAAATTTGAAAGAAATTTGTTATATAAAAAACTACTTTAATAAAACGATTTTTAGACTTTATTTGCGTAAATTCATACTTTTCCGGAGATCAGACGGCAATTCCATGCATTTGAACATTAAATCAATATTTTATATTTATAAAATGTATTTAAAATTCCAAAGTACTTTTACATAAGAGCAAGTTCGTGCCATCCAGTCGTGCATTTTATTTGTCTAACTTTAAGATAGTTATATTGAATTGAAAATAAAAAAATAATTAAAAAAAAGTGTGTTGGGCTGTCAGCAGAAGTGGTAGGTTCGATTCCCAGCCAGTGTTGCCTATTCAAAAAAATTTGTTTCATGATTTTTTATCATGAGATTTCTAAAAAATCATGAGATTGCTTGGGCTCTTAGAATAATCTTTTTACAATGATTCACAAAATTTTTTTAAAAAATTAAAGTAAAAAAATACATATTTATGAGATTCCATTTCATTTTATTAAGCATTAAAAATAACTTATGTACATAATAAAAGAAAATTTTCATGGCAGTGTGTACATATTTGACGTTTAATAATTTATACCAGAGATCGAAAATAACTGTTGACTTTTGTTAAATCAGAAAGATGTCTTTGAATAGAAAAAAATTCTTACAAAAATTAAATTAGAACTAGCGTACCCATACGGGAACTTTCGCAAGCTAATGTTTCAAAGTGCAGTTATTAGTATTCAAAATTAATCATGTGCCTCAAACTTTCTGTAAATCGTTTTTCTTGCGTTGCAAAGCTTGATCAATAACAGTCACAACCGATCGCCTTTTATAAACTATAAAGTTAAATTTTTGGTCAAAAATTAATTTTTAGTATGCAAACACTTATTATTTTTGGCATTTGTATATGCCTTGAAAACCAAAATTTCCGCTCTAGTGGTTTTCCCACAAATTGGCTAGCCCACGAGACAAAATATTCCGCACGGTTCATCCCTGGTTTAGCTCATCCTAATACTGGCCATAATTCAAGAACTCATCACACAAAATATACCGGGAAACTAATTTATCGAAAGTAATGGGTTGTGTTTCGATTAATTCTTTCAAGTACGAGTAAAAAAAAAAAAAAATTCATATTTTTACTTTAAGAAAAAAACAGTTCGCATAGTCTTCAGACTATCTTTCTTTTGACAACTCATTTATTAAAATGTGTTCACTGTGAGAGTCGGAAAAGGGAGATGTACTTACGAAATAATATAATGTTCATATATGATAAATAAATTTAATCCCACAATTATTGCTAACGATTGAATTATACATGAATAAGTGCTGATGACAATACTATCCCGATAAGTGTTGTAAGCTGCGAATATGAATATAGTTTGTTAACAGGCCCAAAATAATTACCACAAAACGGATATGACGTACAAGTACAGCTAAAACTTAATTCATCTTTAAAAAAAAAAGTTAGTACGATAGAGAATAAATGGAATACAAAAAAGTAGAATTTTGATACTGTTAAGCGAATTATTCGCCAACCATGATGTTTTTCGCTATTATTGGCCATTTTTATAAAACTTCCTTTATTTAGAGGTCTACTAAACTCATCGAAAGGGGACAATACTGTCATTTCAGTGAAACACTATTGCAATTAATGTTTGCTCTAATTGTAATCTTCGTTGCCATATGCTACCTAAGCCCCATATTTTAAGGCTTTGTGTCCATAGAAAAAATGATGTACTAGGGCAGGGCTAAGCTTTCAAACAATATATATAAAATGCCCATTCTCCTTTATTCTAGAAATTACATTAAAACACTTGAAAATTGATTAGGAAGAGCAAATTTTAAACTCACCTTTTCCACTTGGCTGAATCCAATTTTTGCAAAAAAGAAGAGCTGCAAGTTGAATATGTATTTTTAAATTAAAATAAAGAAGTTGCGTGGGCTGATTAGAATGGGCACCCATTGGACAACTTAGTTGCCACAGTTGCTCCAAGCGATAACCAAGTTGCTTTTATTAAGGAAAAATTAAAAAAATCATGAGATTTTCAGTGAATTCATGATTTCATGAGAAGAGGTCAAAAATCATGAGAATCATGATAAATCATGAGATTCAGCAACACTGTTCCCAGCCGCTAAAAAATAAAAAAATAAACGCGTATTAATAGTACCCAATAGTTTTTGAATGATTTGTGAACATTGGGAGGCGAACCACTATTTTATTTCTGTACAGGTTTTATTTATTTTGGATAACATTTTTATTTACTACAACAATGTAAGTTCTAAATTTGGTTTTTGGATATGATGAAAATATTTCATGAGCTCATAGAATCTTGATCATTTAGAGAATTATCACTCTCAATTTTAATAGGATGATGAAGTTGCCTTTGTTCTTCTTCCAGCAAGATACTTTGAATTCTTTGTCGCGCCAGCAGCCTCCTACTTTCAGGAATAGCTTTCAAATATGGCACTAGACTTAGAAGAAAGTTATTTTCGGCATCATTTTCCAAAAACTGTGTTTTGAATTGTGTTTCCATTGGTTTTTTAACAACGCAATGATCATCGTCTTCATCATTTTCGGCAGATCTTTTTGTTGATTCATTTTCATAAATTATTTTATTATTCCGTCCGTCTGCAAGGATATCGTCGTCCTTATGAAGGAGTATACATGAATCTTCTTTAGAATGAGAATTTGTGAAGTGCATCTCTGTAGATTTATTATGCTCAGTTTTTTCTTCAGGATTTCCTTCATCGCGCAGAAATTCTAGACAGGCAAATAATCTCTGACGAGATGGTAATCTGCGATCAGTTTCTCTTGCAGATCTCTGTTTTTTCAAAAATTCTTTATTGAAACGTTTTTTTAAAAGATCCCATTTTTGCTTACAACTATTAACTGCAAATATAAGAAACACGTAAATTATTTTTACTTTTCTGCCAGTAAATTAAATTAACACACATTTCAGCACATTATGAGTATAACTTAAAAAAATCCCTATAGCTGGTTATGGTAAAATGTTCATTCAAGTATATTTCAATCAATTGATAAAAAATAACGTGTAAAGGTCGCTATAGCTTTAGCTTATTTATCTATTCCCTTATTTTAAACATTTACACCAACAATCATTAACGGATTTATAAGCAACGATTCATTTTGTTACTCTTTTACCAAAATTTGTAGCGTTAAGCCTATTATGCATTATTATTATTTCTTTGCAATACATACATTTTACCGAAATTTTGACATAAGATCTTTATGGAAAATATGTCACATAAAACAGGCGCCGAATTACCGCTTCAGTGACGAGTGAGTGAGTCCCATCAGTGATCAATGAAAATGTCAAATTGGAGTAATTTATTGCTCGATAACGTAAGCGGTAATGCTAAACTCACATAATTCAGTCAAGTATTACTCGATAACTGATGCGGTAATTTGGCCCCAGCTATTCTTTGAAAAGAAATTTAAGCGAACATTTCAAACAATTTGTTTTCAAGATTTCGAGGGAATTTTAGATACATATAAAATAATTTCTTCGCTTTGATATGGGATGTAAAATTAAATAATAACACAAATTTGAATATTTAGTTGTCGGCTTAAATGATTTGCAAAATTTAAGCTTGGCTAAACTTTGGAGAGAATTTTTAATTTAACTCAATCTACGTACTAGGCCTAAAAGAGACAAAAGTGAAAAAATCAATCGAAAAGACCATGATTTTATTGGATTAACGATCTATCATTAATTATTATTCTTCAAATATCGAAAATTTACCACACAAATTTATACTGTAATACATTTCCACCAACCATTAGACTGAGTTCCAATTTGATTCACCCTTAATCTTCTACAATTCTGGTAGATTAGAAATGTGTCTTGATAAATCTCCATAAATGGATTTAAGTGGATTTACCATAAATCTTCTTTAAATCTCGAAGATTTACTATACAAATTTATTTCGTAAATCTAGTGATTAAAAATAAATCTTGTTAAATCTTTATTGGATCAATTGTTCTATAGTTCGAACTGACCTAATATCCTATGATTTTTCATCGTTTGGCAGTGAATAAACTTTCTTTCTCTCGCTTCCACTTTATAAGAAAAATTGAAACACCATTTTTAGCATTTTGATAGATTTTGTCAAAATTAATCTTCTTTTTAATATTTTAGTAGATGGAAACCCCACATAAATATGTTGGCTTTAAACTTATTATATAAATCGGATTACCTTTCGGTTAAAATGAAATACTTCTTGAGTGATTCTTCAAACGATGGAATTTTCGGCGGCCCAAGAAATATTTTAAAATCCGTTCAGTTATTTAATCTGAGTTTTTTTTATAAAATTAAATCTGATTGATATCCACCTGGCCTAACAATATTATTATTGTGACCTTATTTTATTTCGCAAAGAAAAATTATTACTGTTATCTTATTTCAGGTTTCACACTAAGATGAATTCCACCGAAGTTACGCCAAATAATACATCTTTGCTACGAATTAGATACATATTTTTTAGTAATTGATTTTATTACAAAAAAACTTAATTAAACTTTGTCCCCCGTATTTCATATCAGTCCCATGGAATATTGAAGCAGTCGAAAATATCAATAACTAGGATATCGATCGAATTTTCAGCACTGGCAATTTGAAGAACCAAGTCTCCTTACAATAAAATAGTGGTGTAACTCGATTTTGTTTTTTATGTTAGTATTGTGAAAAAGACATTTGTGCAAGAAGTCGTGGATTGTCCGTTTAGTTTAGCAGTCCTCTGGTGAGGTTTTAAAAAACAAATTTGTATGTAAGTAGGCATATTTGTTAGCAGTATAGTATAGTTTTAATAAAACTGTAATATTATATATATATTTTTGTTTTTTTTTGTCAGTAAAGCCTTAATATATTTTTTGCGCAAAAACCATTAAAACCCTCAGTCCCCTGGCTAATAAATGATATTTTATTCAGAAACCTGAGAAATTTTTAGTTATGTTGAACTTCGAACTTCATTGCGAAATAATTTTAAATTTTTTACAAAGAATATAATTTATTTTAAATTGATTCTAAGTAGAAAAAAATATTTAATTATAATATACTAGGTATATTCTTTCAATAAAATGCTAAGTTATATGTATTAACCATGAATTTGTATGTTTATGAAGACTTATTAAATTTAATTTCTATATTTCAATGTGTACCCAAGAGAAAATACAAAAAAAAAAAAAGATTTATTCAGTCCCCTTAAAAAAAAACTCAGTCCTTTGTGAACATCCTTTTTCAAAACATGTCCTTAAAATCGTCATTTTTTATTTTTTTGACTGGCCGCTTTCAACAACGCAAAGAGACGTTCTAATGATCAACTAGAACAACTTTTACGTCTTTTGGCTTCCAAAAATGTCGTGCCGAAATTTGTAACATTTTATTCCATTGTTTGTAGAATCACCCTCATATTTTTATTTAATCTAAACCAAGATAATTCTTCGGTTAAAACAAAATAGAATTTTAATAAGTAGAGGTAATCGCTTACAAATCGTAATCGTAGTTATCTAAACTCATATTGCGCTGAACGATTTTATGTGTGTTTTTGTTTTGACACAAATGAAACTTTCTGTCTCACTTGCACTTAATACAACAAAAAAAATTAACCACCTTGTCAAAATCAATTTACTTGTTGATCTTTTTATGAGTTGGAATTTGGAAACACTACCTTAACTGCTAGAGGTTTACTTACCCTCGATATTTAATTCTCGGCTTATTTCCTCCCATTCCTGGTAGGCAGTATCACTCACGGAATCATTCCACAAAATAGGTCTGTCGCGCACCAACTCAATTAATCTTTTTTGCACTTGAATTTCTTTCTTATTCTCAAAGGCTTTTCTGGTTTCTAAATAAGACACAAAAAGACTATGGTGCATTACCTTTAAATGCCTTTGCAAATTTGTACTGTGCCTGAATAACACTCTCCCTTTACAAGAACCATTATTGCAAATAATTTGATTTGAGGCATTATATTGAAATAAATTCAAAAGACAACTATTTGCTGGTCTGGGCATTGCTGTTTCTCACTTTTTGTTTGTATATTTTATAAAATAATAAATAAAACTTTAAATGACAAATTAACACTGAACTGAACTCGCCATCGCCATCTGCCTGTACCGTAGCCGGTTTCAAATTTAAATAGTGTTGCAATTGTGTATGCGTATAGTACAGCTTGTGGTAGCCTACCTAGCCTTTATTGTATAGATGTGTGCTATGACTCCGAAATGTTTCACATATGTACGTTATCGCTCTATTTATGTATTATATACATTTTCTTATTTCCCCTTCGTAAACTTTTCATTTTTTGTAAGGAAGGTTCGGAATAGTTTTTTTAGAGTTTGTAACTCGTATTTGTAGCTTGTACTTGTACTTTTCAATTTGTGCCCTTGTACACTTCAAAGACTTTTTTATACCGAACAAACTTGGCTATATAAAGAGACGTTTCGACTGTCTATCTGGGAATTTGTTTTTTAATCTTGTTCTGGCTTCAGGTAGGTAACGTAGCGTATGTTACTACAGTAGAGTTAAAAAATATTGGTCATTTTTATAACATCATCATTTAAATAACAATATACCTATGCAAGTTATTTGACCAAGCTGTTGTTTTAAGTCAGTTAGTTGATAAATTATAAAACTATTCTCATTTTTCCTTCTTTTTTTTTTGTTGTAATGAAAAATAAAGAAACGATTAGAATTATTTTGAATTATGTATTTATTTCAAACAGTCAATATAAAACAAGTGAATATTAATCTACAATCTTAAAGAGTACTAAAAAATTTACTAGTAGCATACGGTACTTTACAATTGACTTTGAACTTAATGACTAACCGCCGGATTAAAAAACGTTAATATAGAGATAAAATGGTTTTTTGAATGTATCACGGTAAAATTAATGGCGCAAAATTTTAAACAGCCTATTATAAAGGTATTAGTATGATACTACTTAACAATTTGCTAACTTTAAAGAAGTTTACTTACTTATTCTTAATTTTAAACATTTTGTAACTAGTATTGTACTAAAGTAATTTTCTTAATAAATTGTTTCTGAGAACACCTAAAACGATGACAGTTCGTGCAAAAAAAATAAGTAAACAGACCTTCTGTGGCATTTGCAAATACCTAGCACGATACTAAAAAAATAAAATAGGTATTTGATGAATTAAACTTTAATAAAAGGGTAGAAAAAGTATGATGCTACGAGTATATTCAATTAAAATTTGAAAAATTGTTGTTTTAACCTAGTTTCATACTAAAACAGCTTTAACATCGTATTAATTCAACTAATATTTTCAGGGCCGGATTAACCTTCAACGGGGCTCTAGGCAACCATCAATATGGGGGCCATTTTTTCACGTCCGTTCCCTTCTTTTTTCGATTAAAAAATACAAACTTATATCTTTCATAAAAATTTTACTGTCACAATGTAATAATATCAATAAAATTACTATCTACATTTTAAACATGTCGTTTTCTACATTTGTTTTCGGCAAATTTATCAATTATATCATCAATATCGATTTTGTTCAATAAATCTGACTCAATGCAAAGTATACCTAACATCTCGAGTCGCTCTTGTCGCGTTGTAGCTCTTTTAGCAGCTTTGATTCTTTTTAATTGCGAGAAGGATCATTCGGCAGAACGATTTGTGATCATTAATGTTAAAAAAATCCGAAGAGCTATTTCTGTGTTAGGAAATACATCGGCTAATTGATCTTCTATTAGAATCTTATACAAATGACTGAGTTTTTTGTGCATCAGGGTATCTGGAGTTCACGTAACTTCGGAATTGTTTCATTTCAATGAAGAAATCTTCCAAATCTCTAGAATAAAAACGAACTAAGTTATTTATAGCTTCGTGGAGGTTTCCATGCAAATCTCTCTGAAACTTCCATATACACTTTCGCACGTCGTTTGATTTCACTGTGAAGATTTTCGATGATTTCGAGGAAACCTTTTGTCCTAAAATCATCGCGAGGCGAAAATTCTACTTCTGGAGCATTTCCATCATTAGGTTGTTTTTTTCTACGACGAGTACGTTTTACGATTTCTGTATAACCTACACCAGGTAATAATTGTTTTGTTTTTTCCTCGAAATCATTGAACTTTTCACGGAATGAAACTAAACTCTCTTCTAACGATCCGTACAAAAAAACACAAGTTTGCAAATCTGCTTTTTCACTTTGCAATGACTTACTCACTGCGTGTAAAATTTAACTAGAAATTGGCACCAAGTAGTGAAAAAGTTGTTATTAAAAACCGTTGTGATTGTGTTATTGAAAAACTTATAAGGAAACCCTTTTACAAGTGGAATTCAGTAGACAAATCTGCAATTATAGCGACTGAAAGACCTACTCCATTGCTGCCGGACTTGACAACAAAATTTTGCAATAAAAAAAAAGTGTTACTAGAATTTTATGTTTGTAAGAAAATTTTAGAAGTCTTTTTCATTTTTCGGGGGCCCCCTAAAATCGGGGGCCGCAGGCAACTGCCTATTCTGCCTACTTGTTAATCCGGCCCTGAATATTTTGCGCCAATATGATTACAAATTAAGTTTGTTTAATACACCAAGCGATCGGCTTATTGAGTCAATAATTTACTCTATGGAAAGGAACAAAGAATAAATTATGCACTCGCAGAACCCTCCCAGGAGCATACAGTTTAATAAATGACAGCAGGAAAGAACAACATATAAGTAATTTCAAAGTACTTTCTACGGGTTTTTAAAGTTTGAAGACCCAGTAGCCTACATCTAGTACTATAACAAGGCATTTGGTGACTCTTTTTTGGGCACTCTCAATCCGATGAGAGTATATTGTACAGTACGGATTCGATATGAAACAACAGACCTAGAGCCACGTGCGCCGCACGAGAGCAGGCTCATTTCTCGATACATTTCAATGAAATATCTTTTGTCTCACGCGTCAGGGATATTAGCTTGTAACTCATACAAGTTATATTAGCAGTCCTCGTGCGCTCGCCGAAGCGCACGAGAATTTTTACTTGCAGGGAGAGTAAGTAAGTAAGTCTTAATAGTAAAGCAAAGCGCTTACATTGTTTCGTCATAATTGGAAATTTTACTTGTTTATGTTCTTGTATGTTTAAAAAATAAATATTAATATGGTAATCTAAAACAAAAAGGCTTTAATATTTTGTAATTTTTAAATTTTTTGAATTGGTGGTTCAGCGCACGAGCGCACTTAAGGTACAGCCGCCACTGCTATTGAGTAGTTTTAATCGAAACTGTAAAGGAATACAAATACTTAGGGTTCACTGTAGAATTTAAACATTACATTATACACAAAAAGTCAATTTAAAGTTATACTGGATGGTTTTAAGTCTGGAATTCATAAAATGAATGCCAAAAACGCTGCTAAGTGCTTCGGTTTCCTTCGACGTTGCAAGGAATTTTTTACTCTTCTGATCTGGCTGTATTCTTTAAGACGTATATTCAGTGCCGGATTAAGCCAGCGCGGGGCCTGTAGCAAATTCTATCAAGGGGCCCTTAGACTGTTTTAGGTTAGGCACTTATCAAGTTTATGGTATTAAATAAAACAAAACTGTTACAAACAAACTTTTCTTGATTTAATTTGGGAAAATTTATAAATAATGCTGTTGATATCGACTTCTCGGAGTAAATCATTTTCAATATTCATTAAAGTGAGGAGATTAAGACGTTGTTGGCTCATCGTGTTCCTCAATTCATTTTTAACACGTTTTAATGTTGAGAAAGATCGTTCACCACTGCAGTTGGTGATCATGAGAGACAAATAAGTGCGCAAAGCAATTTCAACGTTCGGGAAACAAGATTGTAAAGAATTATTTATCAACAGCTTGTAAACCTGCATTTCCAGAGCCTCTTGATTCCTACTGTCAATAATACCAGCCACATCAGAATTGAGCATTGAAGCGAATTGCACTAATTCGTTGCCCAGACTGTCCTCCAAATCATCTGCGTAAGCACTTACTATGGTTGCAGATTTTTAATTTCTTCTGGTGGAAGAGATTTTATGTGAAGGTTTTTATAATACAAATTCTATATACATACTACTGAAATAAATCAGCCAAGTAGAAGACTTAGCACTATTAATGGACTTGTTGAAATATTGATTCAAAATAGCTTTTATGGCTTTTAGTCCACAAGAATTGGCGTTTCGTCCGGGTGATCGCACATGGACTCATCAGTTGGCTGTGAGGACCTTGTCAATACGCAATTTTTATTGAATTCAGTTCATCTTACATTGATTTTTTGACAAAAATCCAATGTGAACTATATCCAACCAAGATTAAAATTGTAATCATTAACGTTGAAATATTTTGCTATTTTCAACAAATTCAACAAATCCATTAATAGTGCTAAGTCTTCTACTAGGCTGATTTATTTCAGTAGTATATGAACGGATTCACTTTTCCATTTCCAATGAATCTGACAGTTTGATGGAAGAAAAAAAAAAACAGTCTGTTGACAAACTGGACAACAAAAAACATTTTAATTGTAATTAAGATTTTAGATGTCAAAATAAATCTTGTTACATTTATTTTGATATCTAAAATCTTAATTACAATTAAAATGTTTTTTGTTGTCCAGTTTGTCCAGTGGAAACACTACTAGATTATTTTAAATCAAACTGGAAAATAATCTAGATTATCGTTCAGTGGAAACGTAGTATAAATTATAAACCTAAACAACAATATACCTATTACCAAATCAATCAAATGCATTTTTTTGTACACAGCACTGTTTCAATACAGCACAGCAAACAGACAGATTCAGTGAGTACAGTGAAGGTGAAGTGCCTAGCAATACAACTTCGCCTTCCAAACCTGATAGTCGTCGCTTATGTTAGTGTACCTAAAATTACATAACATATTATTATTTCTTAGCTGAAAGTATCTGACAAATCTAAATGCAGAGTGAATGCAAACGAAATAAAGTAAAAAAAAAAAGAAAAAAAATGTGTACTTTGCACACAAACACTATGACAAACGCCACCACCAAAAGGTTTTATATTGTTCATTTTATATTCGTACGAACTTATGTACCTACTTAGGTTTTGCGTAGGTATATGTATGACCAATTTAACCGACGCAGTCGTCGTTCGTAAGTAACAACAAACTGTATGTAAACTGTACCAAATGCGATGAGCAAAGAGTGCTTTATGTTTAGTTAGTGTTCATTCCTATTTCGAAGTCAAAGGGAGGGAGTGTTCTGTATTCTGTTTTGGTTGATAAGTACCTCAAGAAAAAATGCCACGACCCACAAACAATTCATTACTTGCCTTATTCAAGTACAATGATTTAAATCAAATTGTTTGTTACAATGAGAAGTGTGATGGAAAAGCATTGTACAAACATAGTGCCAATTTAGAGAGACATTTGAAAAAACTTCATCCTTTTATTTACTCGTCGTATATTCAGAAGAAAAAGATTCTGAAATTTCCTCGAAAGTTAAACTTTGAAAAAAGATTAATTGATTTGGTGCGTGTATATCCGATTTTGTGGAATAAATTTGAAGATAATCGTTTTAACGAAGATTTAACGAACAAAGCTTGGAGGGAAATTAGTTATAAAATGGAAGTGACAGGTAAGTTCTTATATAGGTATATGTATATTTTGTTTAATTGAATTTTTATTTATGTTCACATTACACTTGCGAAGATAATAATTTCTATGAATTTTAACAATTTTTCAAATATCTACCTGCTTTGAAATAGGAAAATAACTTTTCAATTTTATAAAATTTATGGCCAATTTCATAAACAAACACTAAAAGCACTTTTATCAAAAATCCTCTTAAATTTTATAAGACTCTTAAATCTTTCGAATTTCACCAATCTATAAAGGGAAATTTTAGGGAATTTTTTGTTAAAATCGAGTTCTCTTCACATCCCTGTAAAAAAGAAATTGGCTCTTTCTTTCTAACAAGCGAAAAGTATGAGAAAAAATGAGAAAGCATTATGTGTTAAACCAAATGTCAAGAAATGCAACAAAAAAAAACCAAATGCAAAAAAAAAATATATTTGGAAAGATTCTGTGGCATAAAATGCTTAATTATTAACCACTTTATTTATTGCACTGACGGGTTTGTATCGGTTCCAAATGACGACCAAACAAATTCAACAACTGATCCACAGATGTTTTTGGAAAATCGGAACCTCATTTTGAAGTATGTAATAGTCGGAGAATGGATTCCTGTGTACTCAGGAATACTCTTGCTCGACAAATAACTATGTGTTGCACTTTATCGTTGGATGAAGATTTATTTTATATTTTATTCTAAATAAAAAAAAAGATCATTTAAATATTAGTATTTTTATCTTAAAAAATTGAAAACTTAAATATTACAAAACAATAATTTCAGCTGCATATACCAATTGTTGTTATCTACATCTGATGACTTTTCAATGACACTTTTAAAATTTATTGAGCCAAAAGTGGGCATTTAGTTTAAGGGGTGTTTAAAAGCTTGTTTAACTTAAAAGCTCTTGGTGAAACCAAAACATCCCATTTTAAGGTTTAGAATTTATTAAAAGTCCTTCGTGAAATCGGGCATTAGTAATAAATAATGCATACATTAGATACCATTTTAATTCTTATTATAGCTGCTTTAAAAGTATACTTTATCTAGATTGACAAAAGCATTTTATACAAAAACAAAATAAAATAAAATGCAAGACTGGGTCGGACGAACCTGCTCTTACATCCAAGTCTAAACATTTTTAAAAATGAATGTTACTAGGTATATAGAAAAATCTTCATAACCATAAAATTAATTTTTTAAATGACTAATACAACTCCTTTAAAAGTTGTAGCTAAAAACAGTATGCCATGTGATTTCTCAACAATGTAGGTATGTATTAGTATTAGTATTAATGCAAGAACAAAAATTATAAGCCGTTGTAGGGGTTTTCTAAAAAAATAGGTTTTTATATACAAGATTATTAATACATTTTTAAAATAAATTTTGGTACGCCAACTTAAAATACTCGTATATATATGTATATTTTTTTAAGTTTTTGTTAACTTTGAAAAACCTTTTGGAAGCTGCTCTATACAAAATTTCATTAATTAGAATTTCAAAATTGGGATAAATTGATTTATGGCAGGTACAGGAGTAAAATATTTAATTTTTTTTATTGAATTATAAATCGCAACAATTTAACAAAATAAAAAATTGTATCAAAATTTTAAGAAGTGTTTTCGAGAAAAACACGTTTTCGGAAAACCAGTTTTTAACATTTGTATTGTGTATTATTTTGAGATAATATTTTTTTCTCACATCTTGCAGATTATATTAAGAAACTGAATTTAAAAAAAAAATCAAAAATCAAAAAGAAAAAAATTTTAAAAACAACTTTTGGGGAGCTTTATTATAAAACAAAATGATCAAAATCAATTTCAAACATTACATAGCTTTAATTAAATGAACTAATTCTGAATTTTATTTCAAAAAATGTGTGGAACATTTAAAAAAAAATATCTTATAAAATTTCGAAAAGAATTTCTATGGCAGGTACCGTTATTTTTGGTCTTAAAAAAAGAGTGTTAGGCGAAAAATTTAAATTTATGTCAACTATGATCAAAATTTTTTTACATAGCATAACTTGCCTTTTAGAAACCTATAAGTCGCAAGTAAAAATCTCAATTTATATACATATGTACATAAATCATTTATAAATGTTCTTTTTGCATCGAAAAATTATTTATTTTGAATTCGCTTGTGTCCATTTTGAATTTTGTTTTTCTTGTAGGTAGTTGTGTTTGAGTTCTTTATATTATGCTTATATTCTGTTTGCGAAATCCACATACGTTAGAAGAGTTGTCTAACATGTTTTAAATTATGAAACAGTTAGACAAAGACTTGCAACTAAACTACTGTGTTAAGTAGAGCCGGTTATATGAGCAATGTTTTAAATTTTGCTGCAATATCTGATGAATGATATATTTTGTAGGGCTTTGTTATTAAGACCTCTTGTTCATACTTTTAGGAAAATAATTTTAAGTTTATACCTATACAAAGATTTGACTGAATTAAATTGCTTTGAGAATGACCCGAATAACTGGTTTAACGAACCTAAAAAAGTCAAATTTGTTATAATATAATTAATTAATGATGCTTTTCAAGGTTTCACGAAGCGTCCTCTCGAGATAAGCGCCTTGAGTATCTGAGCACGTATGGCAGAGCGCCCCTCCTTTTAAATAGTAAGAAATTTACAACTAAACGTTTGATCTACCATAGCAACATCCGCAAATAAAGCTATTACAAATGCAAACTTCAAATTAACGTATGAAATATGAAATTTCTTAAAGTATTAGTGCCTAAAAGTTGGGGTGGAAATATACCTCTGTAATTTCAGATTTACAGAAACCTTCCTTTATTTAAAAAAAAATTTCTCTTTTAACCAAGTGAAAAACAACTGACTTATTGGTTTGTTTAAAACAAAAATGAATCCGTTTTATTTTCAAGGAAAACTTATAATGTGAAGTATGAAGTGGGGTAAGTGCGGCCCACAAATTCCATCTTAAAGTACAAAATTTGTTCTTTTTTTAATAAACACCATTACATAGTATTTTTTGAAACTGAGTTTATTGCGCTTAGCTTAAATTAGATCTAAAATAAAACAAATTTAGCACTTGTAATTTTTACAATTTTTGAAATACATTTTTTTTGGATATGAGATAGGGAACCAGTTTTGTACGTTTGTTTTTGTATTCTTTTTGCAAATTGCAATATTAACAATCACTTTATGTTCACTTCTTCACCATCTTTTTCGATAGTAGTAAATATTCTAAAAATAGGTATACATAGGTAAAAGATTACTTATGGACACCTTAAAATCAATTTTAAAATATGAGGGGTATTCACCATCCGGTGTAACTAGTCTTGTATTATTGTAAAAGTGTAATAATTATTTTCTTGCATTCCAACAACAAAATCAACATATTTTATTGGAGTATAAGCAAATGTTACACTTTAACAAATAACGCAAGATTTGTTACAGCGGATCCTTAATAACCCTTTGGTCTTTGGTGCTCTCAAACTCACTTCTGATAAAAAAGATGTTTGGCGTTTCAAAATTGCATAAATTGAATATTCATTTCCAAACAAATAGACAACGCACTGCACTCATAAAGAATGAGTACGATTTTTGTTTTTGAATGTAGGAGGTATACCTACACAAATTATTCCGGGGTGCACTAAAAAAGGAGTATCAAGCCATGAATATTTATTCTGTTTATCTTCCCAATGACAAGCAATATGCATAGGAATGGAACTTATATTGCAAAAACAGGGTGCTTTTTTCATGGTTTGAATACAATTTCAAAAAGAAATAAAATACATACAACTAATGTAATAGGTGATGTAATGGCTTTATTCAAATGATAACACTGTGAAACAAAAAAACTGCACATAATTCTACCGATAACTACCCTACCCCAACTATTGATATGTACATTTATTTTTAATTTCTGATTTCATAAAAATTAGTAAAACAGATTTTGATGGAAAATTGCTAAATCTAGTCTTCACTACCATTGATGAAGGCATTACAGTGAAAAAATCAAGTGAGCTTCTAGTGTCTGAAGACACCCAGCTCTTAATCTCTCTTCTTATGAACTCAGATAATTTAAGAAATTAATTTTTTAAAATTTCTTACACTTTTAATTTTAAAAAGACAGATTTTATAAAGCTAAATACCTTGTCAACACAAGCAGATTAGTCTTGTCTAAATAATTGTTTTAATGTTAATTCTATAATCTTTGAATTGTATAATGTTTTGTTTGATTGTTTTTTAAAATCTATTTCTCTGACCATTATTAAATCAAGATATTTAGCTCCAGATTGGTACGATAGTGAGTTAATAAACCTTAAAAGTAGAAGAAATAAGTTATTGTATATACATATATAAGCTATCTCAGAGCGAAACGAATTTTAAAAATTATTGAGAAGCAATGAAAACTTTTAATAGCACTTGAAGTTTAAAGCATCTAAATTATCTGCAGAAAGTGCAAAGAAATCTTAAATTGAACTCAAAATATTTTTGGAAGTTTATAAATTTTAAAAGGAAGTCTTTTCCTTATCCGTCAGTCCTCAAGTCAAATGATATTTAAAGTCATGATCCTTGGGTTATAACACAACTATTTTACTTACATCTACGAAACCTTAAACTTTTGACGAAACTGCCCAAAACTATGGGCTTTTAAAATCTTTTTCTTACTTGACCAACATTAACTTTAAAATAAATACTGAAAATATTGCAAAGCTTATATCTAATCTAGATGATATTTGTACACCAGAACCTCACAGCTTTTCAGGTCTGGTCACCCCATTACGACTTTCATAAAGTCAGATTAGAACAGAGAAAATAGTTTGTGGCAAGCCATTCACAATAGGCATTTGATCAAAAATTTATCAATTTGGATTTATAATACCGATTTATAAAATCATTGAAATTTTTTGGGAATTTACTGATCTTTTACAGCCGTAAAAAATATTGTTTGTTAAAAATATTTTAAAATAACGGTAGTTACCATATTATTTTTGAAAACCGTTGTGGAAAATAAGATTTGTGTCAAAAACGGGTGCACAAAATTTGATAGAAAATCATGCACTCTTAGGCCAGGCGCGCACATTCAATTTTTAGTTTCGCAACTGTTTAGTTGCTAAAATGAAACATATGGACTTATATGGGACACCGCGCACTTAGAGCAACTCGATTCGAGCAACTAAAAAGTTTGTGTTTTGACACAAACTAAACGATTGCCTAAAATTAATTCGCAACAGTAGAGCTGTTTTCTATATGCGAAGCGCAAGAAAGAAAAGAGTGTGAGCGTGAGTAAAGAGTTGCCAGTGCGCGGTACTCTATCAACTGGTGATTAAACTATTTGATTTCGATCAGGCTAGCCGCGCACCGGCAACTGTTATCGAAATCAAATAGTTTAATCACCAGTTGATAGAATACCGTGCACTGGCAACTCGTTACTCACGCTCACACTCTTTTTTCTCTTTTGCGCTTATAGAAAACAGCTAAACTGTTGCGAATTAATTTTAGGTAATCGTTTAGTTTGTGTCAAAACACAAACTTTTTAGTTACTCGCGGTGTCCCATATAAGCTCTTATGTTTCATTTTAGCAACTAAGCAGTTGCGAAACAAAAAATTGAATGTGCGCGCCTGGCCTTAAAACAATCTTTCCCCGAAATTGTGATCAAACATGACACTAAGATGATAAAGAAGACGAGGCTCGGTCGGTTTATTTAAACTTTTTATTTATTCCGACGACACATTTCTTTTTTTTTGTTTTTGAGAGCCAAAAAGAAAATAAACTACAATCTCTAAAAGCACTCCATATCATTTCTCAAGGAAACAAATCTGGAGGTAGAACTGTAAATTGAGCATCTCATTTAGCTCTAGACGGGAGCTTAATAAATCTATCGGTCGCGACACACTTAAACCTCTTATTTATTCATTTTCCTTAACGACATGACGGATTACAGTTACTTGTAAATTTTGAATATAAAAGCTTCTAAAAAAATATATTTTGGATTTTTAAATCGATTTGTCAAAATAGGGTCAGTGATTTTTTTTCAATTTAATTTTTATTTGCACAATAATACAAAAATAAAATTGGCCTACCCAAATTGTTTTGAAGGACTTTTTGAAAAATTATTTATATAATAACTTATTTTTTAAAAAGACCACTACAACGATTTGTAATGTTTGTTAACAAATTCATACTTGCTTCAAAAATTACATTAACATGGCATTCCTATTTTTAGCTCCAACTTACTAAAGGAGTTTAAGCAATGCATTAAAATCCATTTTTAAAATTCTAAGGGCCGTTTGCTGATACGAAACATAAATCTTGTTAATAGCTAAGTTCCACATAACTTTTAAGTGATACATAAATTTATTTATGTTGCACATACAAATTTATCTTGAACTTAGCAAAGGAGCAGTTTTGAAATACATCTAAGTTCACTTCGATCTACGTGAACTGTCAAAATCGGAAATTAAAACGTTTATATTTTCTTATTAGTGGCTTCTTTTTGTGATAAATTGTTTGTTTTGGTTTTGTTTGTTAAAATAAAATGTCTGAAAAAAATAAGAAAAGGAATCCAAACTTTTCAATAAATGAAAAATCATTGCTCCTCCAATGCGTATATGATGAAAGAGGCGTAATCGAAAATAAAAAAACCGATGCTGCTACATGGAAGGACAAGGAAAGTGCTTGGCGCGCGCTGTATCGAACAAAATTTTAATAGCCAATCCGGAGCTTTGTGTTATAGGAATAGCGATTATATGGGAACTACAAAGCTGAAACACGGAAGGACGCTGCTCAAGAAAAATTTTCAAGGATTTCAACGTCATCATCAAACACATCCAGAATTTCAAAATCCATTTTAATTTAGGTTTTATATTGATTTTGTTGAAATTGCTTTATAATATTTAGCAATAATTAATATTCAAAAAATACTATTACGAGTGCTACAATTATTTCTTGACTAAAATATTTTATGTGACACTTTTTCCTATACATAAGTTATGTTCGACTTAACGACTTTTATGTTTAGGTTTGAGTTTGGTGCAAACCAATATGTGTTACTTAAGTGTTTATGTGCAACATAAACACTTAAGTTTCGTATGAGCAAATGGGCCTAAGGGCCATTTGCTGATACGAAACTTAAATATTTATGTTCAACTTAAGCGCTTTATGTTCTACTTTTTCCTCTACGTAAACTGTCACATAAGAGTTTATGTGGAACATAAGTACTTATGTTCCGTATCAGCAAATGGGCCTAAGTCCCTTGAATTTAAGAGCAAGTTCATGAATTTTTTATCTAGTAACATAAAATTATTTCAATACTTTTGAAAAAAATGTTTTTAATTCAAATATTGTAAGCTTTTTAACAACAAATCTGTATGGGAAATTTTTTGCTTTATTTGTAGTTCACATGTGTAAGAAGAAGTGGGACAATCTAATAGACAAATTCAGAAGTGAATTGATTCAAATACAACAACCTGGAACAGATATTCTTAAAGATTCAACTTCGAACTGGAAATCCAGGTGGAAATACTTTTCTGAACTACAATTTTTGCGCGATCAATTAGATCTCACAAGACCTATTGAATATATACAACCATCAGAACAGATGGAAAACATCAAGATAAATTACATTAAAGAAGAAAGTAGTGAATCATATCAATTATACAACGAGACTTTAGAAGATTCAAGTCAAATTGATTACGGAGATGGATCAATAACACAAGATGATAGAGACGAGTCTAGACTGATAGATGAAATTAGAGAATTGCGACCACAAGATGAAAGAGAAGTATCTGAACAACCAGATGATAGCGGAGTGTCAAAACTACGAAATGACACTGAATTCAGTATGAAGCAATCGAAAAGCAGACCTAGCCTAGAAGAAACAGATAGCGAAGATGATTATACTGATGAACAGCCTAAAAAAGTGAAACGAAAACAAGTGATAATGTCGGAAAGTGCCAATAGTGAGATGAATGATGCCGATAGAATGTTTTTATTAAGCCTTTTGCCATTTCTGAGATCAATTCCGGATAGAAAAAAGTTATTTGTGCGACACAGGATCCAAGGCGTACTATTAGAAGAACAAAACAATTCTTAAAAATCTCAATACTGTTTTTCATAATTATGTTATTTTAGTTAATTAAGTAATAAATATAAATGCATAAGGTACTTTACTTATAAAAAAAGAGATTTTCATTTTAAGTATATAAACACACAAACATGACACTACTTTGATTAATTTTTTTATACATATGTGGTTTTCCATTGGTAAAATAAATCAATTTACTTTCGATCAAGATCTATCAAAATGAGGATTTTGACAAATTTTGCATTCCATTGGGCAAACAAATTGATTAATTTTTCGATTTAAAATAAATTTTGCAAATCCAAATTTTCTGGCAGATTTTCTCCTCCCTGTACTACTGCCCAAACAATTTTCAGTTGTCAGTTTGCAAATGTAGTAGTTTTTAGGCCTCAGTTATATTTTTCATTGAAATACATCATTGAAACAAAATCAGTAGAATGCTGACTTTATTTTTCTGACAAGCCAGTAGTTATAGCAATCATTAAAAAATTGGTATTAGTGAAAGATCCTGTCAGTGACTGATAACAAACAATTCTAGGTAACCGAGGTTACGAGTAGATTTGATCATTGACTTTGACGGTGTGCACATTGGACTCACTCCGCCGACTTATTTTGACGTCTCTGTGTTTTTTTCATTCGCACTTCATGGTAAGAAAGAGACGAGAAAGTGAGTGAGGCAGGATTTTTAAAACAAATCTTTGAGTACATATATATAATATGGAGGGCTCGTTTCTATTCCAAATGCGTGACTATCATAGGGGGCGCTACTCAAATTTGTGTAAGACAAAGTTATTGCCGAGTGCTTCATATCACATGTGACGGAGAACTATATGCGAGGAGAAGGTAAGCACAAATCGGAGGATACGGCTGTATCCTTAACTTACATAAAGTGAGACAGCGACCCCTATCACAACTTCAAGTACTACAATGCATTAGGGATAGGAACGAGCCCTCCATATTATATATACTCAAAGAAACAAATTGAAAATTAATGGATTTTTTTGACATTTGTTTTGGTGACATAATATGACACGCGAAGATACAGTGTATCACAAAATTTGTGAAAGTAAGTAAGCACTCAGTTAAAAAAAATATAATCAAACATTATTTGGAAAATAAATCGGAATGCGAGAATGGTAAAATTGTTAACAAAAGTCCATCTACTATACACAAAATAATAACCAAATAAAATAACATTGGAAGTTTGCAAAATGACAAGCAGGAAAGCCGTATTATTGTTAGGAAAGTGAAGAGGAATCCCAAAGTAAGCCCATCAAAGATACGAGTATCAGCAGAAATAACTAAAGAAACAGGTAAGTCATGTAACCCTCAAACTATTCGACGAATGCTCTACCAATCCGGTTATCATGGTCGAAATATTAGAAAGAAACCTTACCTAAGTAAAATAAATCGCCAAAAGCGGCTCTTCTTTGCAAAAACCCATGAATCTAAACAAGCAGAATTTTAGAACAAAGTGTTTTTATTTGAAATGTTACTTTTTAGTTCGAAATACATTCAATTATAGACAAAAATATTAAGTTTTTTTTTAACATTACTATCGAAGGAAATGATCTTTAAGCTAAGAGGTGCTTACTTACTTTTGTAATTCACTGTATATTTGTAGAGGCATAGCAAATGGCCAACAATTATGACAACTACAAGACGTCAAAGTGAGTCTGGACTGTTCATACTACTTTTGTGTCTGATAACGACAGGGTGGCCTTACGTCAAAATAAATCGGTTGAGTAATGTCGTTTTTATTTGGCAATCCGGAAGCCTTCCGGACACTTCTGAAAGTGTTCAATTGGGAAAAAATGACAGTTCTGATTCTGAAAAGAAGAGAAATTTGCTTCTGGATTTGAAATCAGAAGCAAAACCAGAAGCACTCACACATTCATATACTTAAACGTCAACCTCAACAGCTGTGATTTTTGGTATCCAAATTGTGCGAACCAGGGTTGGCCGAATTAACTGCACTACATTTTCTACATGATTTACTACGTTTATATGAGGTGTTGAAGCGAGCTTGAAGCTCGCTTCGAACGTTTATATACCTGTATTGAGTTGAAATGAGCTTCGTTCGACTCGATCCCAATCGCTCAGCGGTGTCGAGTAGAAATGTGGGTCGAAAATCCGACCCTATCCGACCCTAATCCAACTCGATCTTTCGATACTGCATATAAACGTAGTATTTAACTACGCGTAGTTTATTGAAGAAACTACATGCCTAATTTACTAAAATTTGTTACGTCTGCTACATATGTATATAGTTAATTCATAAAAAATCAATATAATAAAGAAAAAAAAACAATTTTGCCCTTTTATGATCTAATGAAGGTTTGTAAAAAAAAGTTTCATTTACCATAAGGATGAAGAATTGTAGGAATAACTAAACGTTTAATTTAAATTTTTAATTTCAAATGCATAACTGACAGTTAATTGACGGCAATGCTACAATTTCTTACATTAACTACAATTAACTACATTTAACTACATAAACTACGTAGCAGACGTAACAAATGTAGTTATTTCTAAAAAGTGACAATTCGGCCAACCCTGCTTTCAAAAACATTTTTCTTGATTTTGATTATTGTACGCATTTGATGTTTCGCATATACAATCAAACAAAACTTCAGAATCATCAGAAGCAAACAAAAATGTTCAATTGGGATTCCGGATCGGAGAGAGATTCCGGATTGCCAAATAAAAACGACATAAGTCCAATGTAAACACCGTCATGAAAGCAAAACTGACATTTAAGAATAGAAAAAGAAGGAAGGAACTGAAATTTAAATCTAAATGTGTCATTCAGCATTAAATCCTTAGTTAAGGAATGATAACGTATGTATATTCAACTAAATAATTGTCAAATAGTTTTAAAAGTTTACTATAGATGAATGAATACAAATACAGATAATTAGAAATCAATTTTAAATTGCATTTTGATTGAAATCTGAATTTTGCAATGGAAAACTCCCTTAATGAAGGTGCTAGGATCTTAGTTTCATCATTTTATCATTATACAGAGGGATCAAAAGTTTCTTCCTTATTTGAAAATGATGTCCTACTAAGTATTATGGAAAACGCTCCAGAAAGAGCTCACCTCTGGTGATCATTTGAGAGACATTAGCCGTGTTTTTTGGAAAAGTTATACGTAGTACAGTAGGATTTTATATGAATAACAAATACAACATCCGCAGCAGGATCATTGCCGATACTCGAATAAACGTCAAATCTCTATCCGCAGCAGGATTTCACTTCTCCTTTTATCGGCAGTGATCCTACTGCGGATGTTGTATTTATTATTCACATAAAATCCTACTGTACTACGGATAACTTTTCCAAAAAACACGGCTATTATATTCCATACTTAGCCCAAAAAAATCTTCATAAATCGTACTTATGATCCTAAAATTAAATCTATAAAAGTTATTATCACTTTAAATAAGGATGTCACTTTTGGCCTACCTTGGGGATTCCCATCTGCTGCACTCGACGATAGTGTGGTATACGTCATCATAGTTCGAATCTCCATACTGGCAAGAGGGGCTTCTTGTTTTACCCATCTTGTGTAGGTAGGAGTTGAAGTATCCGTAGCCGGTAAGGAACTGGGTGACGTAATAGTTCACTTCGCCGTGTTTCCGGTTACTCCACTCACCCACCTGTCTGATGAGTCTGGCAGTCCAGCGGCCTCTGCTTTCAAACTCCCATCGTTCTTGCCACTTCCGTTGTGTGAGAGCTTTTGCTTCCCCCGTCGTCGCTCGCCGCTTTCACTCCAATTTCCGCTTTATTTTCGTGTACGTACTTTCTTTGTACTGCAAGAAGGTCTATTGGTGTCACACCTGCGACTACTAGAACAGCTGGCTCCGACACTGTGCGGTATGCGCAGGCCATCCGTAAGACACCACATCTCTGTACCAATGCCATCTGCTTCCGGTACTTTTCTTGATTTAGTGCGTCCGCCCAGATCTCGCTCCCATACAGTAGAACACCGTATGTTGTCGCCATTAACAGTTTTCGTTTACATGCGGATGGTCCACCTATGTTTGCCATCAGTCTTGTCAGGGAGGCTGTCACTTTGGATGTTCGTTCTGCAGCCGACCTTATTTATTCCCAGAAATTTAGCTTTGTGTCGAGCCTTATTCCCAGGTATTTAACAGCATTCTTTCTTCTTATTATTTCTGTGTCAATGCGGAAGTCGAGAAGCGCGGGAATTCACTTCTTTGTTAATAGCACTACTTCGGTTTTCTCAGTAGCTAGAGACAAGTCGTGTTCCTCCATCTAGGTATTTATTCTTCACATGACTTGGTTGAGTTTTCTCTGGGCACTTTCGGTGTCTCTTGCTGTTATCACCGCGGCAACGTCATCTGCGTATCCAACTAAAAAGGAATCCTCAGGCATCTCCATGCAAAGGATATCATTAAAAGAGATATTCCATAGGTCTGGTCCGTGGATAGATCCCTGCGCTGCTTCTGCCGTAATAACTTTTCTTCTCGGCCCTTCTATTATTTGATAGATGAGTTCGCGGTCTCTAAGATAATCTCTCACCATCTGCAAAAGATTTTCCCGGATTTGGAATTTTCTTTCCAGTGCGGCCAGTATATCAGTTCACCTAACAGAGTTGAAGGCATTACGGACGTCTAGTGTTGCCAGTAGCACTATTTTCCTGGTGAAATGATTTCCCCGCTGGGCGATTTCAGCAGCTCTAACTACTTCTTCTATTGCTCCTATTATGGAGCGACGTTTTCAGAAGCCAAATTGTCGTTCAGATAAGTCTCCCCTTCTTTGCTGCTATAAGACGTGGTTGGAGCAATTTCTCTAGCAACTTTCCTGTTGTGTCCAGCAACTGGACTACCTTTATTTTTGTTTATCAGTGCAAGTCGTTGTTTCTTCCAGCGTTTGGGGAAAGTCCCCTCAGCTAGGCAACTGTTGTACATGTTGAAGAGCAGTTGTGGACAGGATTTGGCGATTTGTTTGAGGGCTTCTACTGGTACCCCATCATGTCCAGGAGCCTTTTTATTTTGCAGAGCATTGTGGCTGTCATCAACTCTTCTTCACTAAAGGCTTGTATTTCTTGCCGTGGTAGTCCAGATAGTACACGATCAGGCGGTCTAATGGGGTGAGTCGGGAATAGTGTATCCGCAATATGTATGTCCCATTATTTTTCCATTGTGTTGTGGTCCTCTGGGCACCAAGCTTTTTCATAGCGACTTTGTAGCCAAGTCCCCAAGGATCGTTGTTGATGTCTTGTCGGAGTTCTTCTTTTCTTTATCGGCATTACGGATTTGAATGATTTTTTTTTTACAGAAGTTTCTAAAAAAATTTATTTCATGAATTTTTGAAAAAATTTCAAAATTTCTTTTTTTTTTAACCTCCAAACATTTCTCACAAATTTTCAAATACAAATTAAACTAATTCACTAAGAGCATTGTATTTACCTACTGCTCTGAAATTTTCAATATTTTAAAACCTAATTGCACTGGACTATGAATGTCTAACGAGGAAATACTCCAACTTTATACGCATACATATGTAAATAGCATAAGTACACATCTCGAAAAAAAAGTTGTGAAGATGCTACCGCAATCAAATGACGTGCAGTGTTTGTGTCTGATGTAGCCTACGATGTCTCTGAAGTAGTCCAATTCATAACCATATCTTAAAATAATTCATCACTCATCAATGAATTTTAGTCAAGTACTATTTTGACACAGAGCTTTTATGAATTTTTCGTCGATTAAAAAACAATATTCTCTGAATTTATTATTGTGTGTATTGTAGGTATAGTAAAATCTTTAAAGTGCTACTTAATTTTGCTATGTAAACATACAAATGTTTATCTTGCTTATAAAATGACATAAGCTCATGTTAAATAGAAACAATTATATACATCTCATGTTGTTTAAACCTATAACTTATGAATAAAATCTAATTATAAAGCAATAGAAAAAGTATCTATCTCTGTGGACCTTACACAATAAGAACCAATTCATCAATATTTTTTTTTTTTTAGTTTTTTAGTTCTTGGATGATGTTACATTCTTGTGTGGTGAACTCTAAGGCATTTGAATACAATTGATATGTGAGCCGGCAGAGAATCTGCTATACCTTTCGCGCGTCTTATAGATATAGCTGCGAATATACGAATCTAAACAAATAACAAATAGTGGATATCAAAACAAAAAACTTTTATGTACAAATTCTCAGGCTTGCCAGATTTTTACTGCAAGTAAAAAAATAAATATCCAAAGATCAAAGCTTTTATGTATAAATAGATACATTTTCTAAAGATCAATGCCATAGCTATTTTTTGTATTATACTATTTTATAAAATTTTAAAATGTGTGCAATCCCGTAAACTGGATCTTTATTTACAACTGGTAACAATTCAGGTTTTTCTTAACTTTTGATTAGTTTTACCCCTATTTACCCTATTCAAGATTTAAGTTTAAAAAAAAACCATTTGTAGTGTAATAAATGTACATACATATGTGCTTTTCAAGTAAGATTTCGTATATAGAAAATAAATCTCTGTCGATTTACTTGGATTTACCCACAATTTGCTACATATGGCATTCATTTTTTTACCTATTACATGCGAATATCTCGAAAACTTAAGAAAATTCGAGTTGAAGGCATCAGAAGTTATCCGAAATAAGTTGAATAAGTATAAAAAAAATTAGAGAGGTACCGATGAACATAGGTTTTGAAGTTCTAGATGTTCAAATGGGAGGGAAAAACTAAACTGGGCAAAACATTCCACATTCGTATTGTGTGGCAAAAGATGGAATCGCGCGAGTATTACGGTAAAGGAAGGAATTCAATTGGCTATTTCAGTAGAGAAACATTGCGGCGGTATTCGAAAAAAGCAAAAAGCAAAAAGCTTCTGTTATACTTCTATCCCCTACCAATTTAAAAACTCTTTTTTGGATCATGTCCAACAGACTCGAGTCTCCTAATATGGGAATTAGACTCAAGCGTTGTACGAATGTAGGCCTTATACACAGATTACGACCAGATTAGAAGGGGTGAACAATTCTTGCATCATCGAAGAAAACTAAGCGGGTTGGGTACGATATCCCGCTTTTTATAATCCCGTTTTTTAAAATCCCGGTCTTATTATCCCGGTTTTTATAATCCTGTTTCTTATAATCCCGCTTTTTAAAATACCGTCTCTTTTAATCCCGTTTTGTATAATCCCGTTTCTTTTAATCCCGTTTTTGCGTATAAGCAGTGAGGTAGGTATCTAAGGGGGGCCACGCTGCTCCGCTGCAACCCCCCTGCTTGGGTACACTATAGGATTTGGGGTAGGTGCGAGGTTGAGTGTATGCAAAGTTTCTTTAGAATTTAAAGAATCTGGAAAATAACCAACGCGTTTCCTACCTACGTATTCTAAAAAACGGGATTTGGCGGGATTTAAAAAAGCGGGATTATAATAGATCGGGATTTTGAACAAGTGGAATTTTAGAAGACGGGATTTTAAAAATTTTTTCGGGATTTTTGAAAAGCGAGATTTTAAAAAGCGGGATTCCGATACGCTCCCAAACTAAGCACTTATGTAGCAGCGTTTTTGGTGACGTCGAATATGTGGTCATTCCACAGAAGTTCGTCCGCGATGCACATACTTAGAACTGAGAGCTGCTCGGTTCTTCGTGGTGTGGGTTCTGCTGAAACGATGGAAGATAGCGTTGAGTTTTTGAAGTATTCAATTCTAAGCGACTCAAGGTTCCCCATCATTTGGCAATACTACCGAGATCACAATTAAATTAAATCCACATCCGAAGACAAAAGATCATTCATGAATATGAAAAAGTGAATCGGAAACTAAACGGAGCCCTGTGGCACACCAGCATTTTTTCCGAGAAGATACGAGCATTACATAAAGTTGCATCGAATAAAGATTTCAATTAAACATTAAGATCTGTTTGCTAATACAAAACTTAAATATATAAGTTTAAGACAAATGCATATCGTCTACTTTTCCTTCGCGGAAACTGTCACGTAAATACTTATGTTGAATTTAAATATTTAAGTTATTTTTTCGGAACTGGAATAAGATGGAATTTTTGGACCCTACTACATATATGCTAAGTTATGAAGACTGTATTCTGCTCAATTCGATTTCTATCTTGCTCAACAGCAACTCTCAAGGCAAATCCATGATGAGCATTATCAAAAACTGAATACTGGACAAAACATGGTTTGGATAGAATGAACTGTATTAGTATTTCCAGGAATTACATTCGGCGCATCTTTTGGATCTCTTCAATGGATTAATACTCAAATGAAACCATCAATAAAAGTTATCGTGTTCTCTAAGCATTTGCTTATTCCTGCAGCACTATTTTGCATAAACTCAGAAAGAACGGGTACATCCTTAATTGAAGTAGCACTAGGGAACTAGTGATCTTCGTTCTTCCCGCTGTGTTACTTATCTACACGTAGGTATATGTTGAAAGGTTCCTTGAAGAGTTTAACAAATTTCAATAAAACTATACATATAATATAGAACCCCGGATTGAAAAAATTTTGCTGCTATAATTTGACGCAGCCATAAAATGTTATGACTCCTGCTGCACTTGAGAACACAAACTTTTCCATTGAACCAATCTTTCTTCGAACTCGTACATTTGCAAGAGTTCTCAAAGATGTTGACATATACAAATCCATTGGCTTAGAGAGTTTCCCTCCCATCAGTCCTACTCTACCATTCTCCTTCCAAGTGGAAGGAAAACAACATTTGTCCATTTGCAATCTGGTGATACATACGAGTATATGTCACCGAACAGTGGAACCAGTCTTTATATCGTTTTAGATAAAGTAAGATTATTGCGGTTGATATTTCAAAAGCATTTAATAGAGTTTGGCAACAATCTTCTTCGTTGGATTAGAAATTACCTATCGGAATACAAGTTGTATTGGATGGTCTCAAGTCTGAAATTTATAAAATAAATGCTGGTGTTCTCTTCCCTCTATCCCTTGTCATAATGGTTAGTGCCTTGGACTGTCATGCAAAAGGTTGAGCTCGTTTCTCAGCCGCTGCAAAAAAGTTTTTCAGGGGGGCACTGCCTCTTGCGAGGAATTAACAGATCCTCTAAGAGTATCTCTTGTCATGAAATTGAAAAGTGCTGCACATTAGCCGTCATTTACTTTAAAAATGATAGGTCATAGAAATACAACAGTCAAATTTGCATCTCACATACACTGCCGCAATGTTTCTGGTCTTTCATTATTTTATCGTAATTTTTATAAACAGTGTCCTAGTGAAATGGCCAGTTACGAGTATATTCCTCCCCTTAAGCAATTCAACCGTAATATTCGCGCTTTTAGGAATGCTCATCAGTTTACCCTTGAACCCAGCTTCGGACCTACGGTGAAGTGCAGAGATTATTATTTCAGCCGCACTAAACGAATGTGGAATGTTCTACCTAGCCATATTTGTCCTTCCCATTGTAATATTCATAAATTTAAAACTAATGTGCATCGATATTTCGTTTCAATACCTTCCCTTTTTTCTAACGCTCGCACTGTGATCATTTTAAGATTATAGTACTAACTCCTTGAGTTCGTGCATATTATAAAAATACGGTAGAAATCTGATTCCAGTCCAACTCTAACCCAATTGAAAATTACTTTCTCCAAATTTTACTCAGAAGGAGCAAACAGCGCATCCAATCAACGCGGGAATAGGATTTTAATTCCAGCCAAGGAAAAATTCCTTTCCTTTAATTTTATTAAGAAAGATGGTATAAAAATTGGGACCTTATTCGGAATTCCCCCCCCCACCAAAATGAACTTTTTTTTTAACGAATCGATAAAAAAGTGTTTGCTGTTGATAAAAAACATCAAATTATGGAGGAGAATCACTTTTTTATGGTAAAAAAGTGAAGTATAAGCGGACCACCCACAGTACTATAACTAAAACTACTTTTTTTATGGGATATTTGCTTTTTACTTGCGACTTATAGGTACTATAAGGCAAGTTATGCATTCGTAAAAAAAATCGAACTCGAGATTTTGATCAAAGTTGACATTACGATGATAGCGAAGACCAAAAAAGTGGGTCTCGCAATTCTGTCTGTCTGTCTGTCTGTCTGTCTGTCTGTCTGTCTGTCTGTCGGTTCGACTACAGCCTAAACGGCTCGGCCGATTTTCTTCAAACTTGGTAGATATGGGTTTTAATTTTTTACCCCCGGACGTTTTTTTTAAGACCAAAAATAACGGTACCTGCCATACGATTTTTTTTCGAAATTTTATAAATATTTTTTTTTCTCAAAAACTGTCCCACAGAATTTTTTTAAAAAAATTCCAAAAATTTCATTTGGTAAAAACTAGCTAATGGTTGAAAAAAATTTTACAAAAAATTGTTATTTTCGGTAGCCCCCCTGGGTCCATTTTTTTTGTTTTTGATTTTCTCGAAAACGGTACAGCCGATTTTAATAATTTTTTTTTATGCCAAAGCTCCTCCAAAGTTTGAATATTATTACATATTCAAATTTTCAATTTTTAATTTTTTGGATTTTTAAAAAAAAATTCAAAATTTTTTTTTGGAATCTCAATATTTCGAAAACCCCATGCTCGATTTTTTTCAAACTTGGCAAATAAAAGTTTCTTAATATAATCTACAAGATTTGAGAAAAAAAATTTTGTTTTATTTAAAACTAACGGTACCTTCCATACAAATTTTAAAAAATGGTTTTCGAAAATCGCATTTTTCTCGAAAACGGTTCCGAGAATTTTGCTAAATTTTTTTTTCTTTTGATTAATCTTTACAATTTATAATTTAATAAACAAAAAATTTAAATCTAGATATTACTGACTGTACCTACCATAGAACGATTTTTTCGAATTTTGAATTTCTCATTATCGACTTAACGGATTTTAATGAAATTTTTATAAAAAAGCTCCTAAAAAGTTTAAAAAACATTGCATTTAAAAACTTAACGAAAAAATATTTTTTCAATTTTTAGAAAAAAAAAGTAATTTTTTTTTTTTGAAAAATTCGATATCTCAAGAACGGCTTAGTATTTTTTTTTGGAAATTAGACTTTTATTCGTACAATAATAAAAACTTAAGGTTGGCGTACCAAAATTTTTCTTAAAAATGTTTTAAAAATGTAGTACATAAAAGCTTATTTTTGTAAGGAACCACTACAAAGACTTATAATTTTTGTTCCTGCATAAATTCATATTTGCATATCATTCTGTTTTTATCTCTTACCATTGTATATAAATTCTTATAGTAGTCTCATGACGAGGAACGCCACGTAATTTACTAAGCGGCAGAGAAAACAACCAAACCCAATACCCAAACCGTATATTAGCAAATTAATTTAACATTTTCTCATATGCTATCCTTTTCTCGGCAGAGAGAGACATAAACAACAAACATGCTATATTGCTATAGCTATTCAGAGCACACCGACTTGCACCAGCCAGTCAGCGCAGGCGCACACAAGCATGCATACATTATATTTATATGCAGAAAACCTACTGAGAAGGACAGCCTACGCTCGATTGACGGCGGCGGCGGCGGTGCGGTGGCGACGGCACTTTGCGAATGAAATTTTGTGTATAAGTTTTTTTACAACGTTGCTTTGTTTTTTGGATACCTCTATGAGAAATGAGAATATGCATTAGGTATATGAATGAGCGAATAAGGTAGCAATATATTGCCAGAGAGGGGTTTGCGATTGATGGCGGTCCATTGTACTTAGTTTTTGCATATACATGTATGTACTTATATAGGGAAAGACATAATAGATATGCATTCGTAAAAAGAATCGAACTCGAGATTTTGATCAAAGTTGATATAACGATAGCGAAGACTAAAAAAGTGGGTTTCGCAATTTTGTCTGCCTGTCTGTCTGTTCGACTACATACAGCCTAAATTGCTCGGCCGATTTTCTTTAAACTTAGTGGATATCACTTTGAATATTTCCTCCCCACGTTTTGTTTTTTTTTTATGACCAAAAATAACGGTACATGCCATACGAATTTTTTCGAAATTTTATAAATATTTTTTTTTCTCAAAAACTGTTCGACAGATTTTAAAAATAAAAATACAAAAAAATTTTATTTAGTTAAAGCTAGATAGTATATAGTTGAAAAAAAAATGTGCGAAAAATGGTTATTGAGGGTATACTCCCCATGGAACCTTTTTTTCGTTTTTGATTTTCTCAAAAACGGTACAACCGAATTTGATAATTTTTTTTTGCTAAAGCTCCCGAAAAACTTTAATAGAATTGTGTATTCAAATTTTCAAAAAAATTTTGTTTGGATTTTTAAAAAAAACTTCAATTTTTTTTTCAAAACTCAATATTTCAAAAACCCAATGCTATTTTTTTTTAAACTTGATAAATGAGAGTTTCTCAATATAATCTACAAGATGTGAGATTTTTTTTTTATTTTACCTAAAAATAACGGTACCCACCATAAAAATGTTAAAATATTGTTTTCAAAAATCGTATTTTTCTTGAAAACGGCGCCTAGAATTTTGATATTTTTTTTTTCTTTCAATTAATTTTTATGATCTTTGATTTAATAAAAAAAAATTAAAATTAAGATATCACAGCTTGTACTTACCATAGAAATATTTTGTCTAATTTTCAATTTCTCACATATCGGCATTACGAATTTTAATGAATTTTTTTATAGAGATGCTTCTAAAAAGTTTTAAATAAAAGATTAAATATCAAAGAAAGGAAAAGCTATGAAGCTGTTTACGAACAAGAATGCTAGCAACGCTTCCTGATAATAAACAATAAAGTCTGATTTTCAACTTTGACATCGCTTTTTGATGATTTAAAAAAAGGGTAACTTTGGTGTACCCTGACCCATGTTAAAATAAATTTCTCTGTCAGTACTCACAGTAGGGACCTCATTCTGCACTTTTTTTTTAGTATAATACTAACCTTTAAAACTACGTTTAAATTGAGCTGATATGTTTTTAGGGTTGCCAGATATTCGATTTTAAATGGTGTTCAATTTTTCTTTCCCGAGCAAAAGTTTGACTTTGAGGTCAATTTTTTTGTTAATGCGTCATAAACACAAAGTTTTCTTATTTTTACCTGATGAAGAAAACAATAATAATAAAAAAAAACTCATTAAGTGCACCCAAACACCCATATATCTTTTGATACATGGGAAAATCTTAAACAGGTACAAATTTTGGGTTTTTTACCTACTTTTATTGCAGCACTTGGCAATCGGAGTGGTTTTCCAAAAATTGATAGTTTTTACCTAATTTGTAATACTGTGCGATTAAAAAACAGTTGAAATATGAAATAAAATGCACGACTGGATCGCACTAACTTGCTCTTATGTAAACAAATTTTGAATTTTAAATACATTTTACAAATTTACAACATGGATTTAATGAGATAAAAATTTTCAAATGCATGGAATTACCGTATGATTTCCAAAAAAAGTATAAAATTCTGCAAACGAAGTTTGTAAATCGTTTTATTATAAAAGTTATTTTTTATATAAGAAATATTGAATATTTCACGCGTATACAAATTTTCTTTTTTCCAAGAAATGTTCATACTATTTTGAAGCCCAATATTATAATATAAGTTTTTTTTATTTTAATAAATTAATAATTCGCAAATCGCGACCTTAGAACAATAGGGTTCTTACTGACTTTTTTTTCAAAACTGAGTTATACTCATGTGGTCGTAGCAAATCGAGTATGCTCTTTCGATCTGTTTCATCCATATTTGTCTCCATATTTGTCTCCTTTAGTTTCCTATTAAGTCAATAAAAATGCAGGAAGCAGAGTTCTATGTACATCAATTTATTAAAAACTAAGTTCACAAAGTTCTAATTGGTAAATAGAACCTAGTGTAGTTAGAAAAATTTGAAAAAAAAAATGCACATAAAACTTTGTTACACAACAGGATGTAGATTGAACTTTGTTGCTTCAAAAGGCTATGAATTTTGTGTTAAAGTTGAATTTTATCTGTGCTGTGTGATTTTCAAAATGTTTGTTCTAAATATGCATACATTTTAATAAGTAAAGGTGAGTATTTCTATTTCAAAAGAAAATAGGAAATCAAAAGATGTATACTGTATTAAATATACCACTCATTTAAAATGTCCTCTTAAAGATAGCTTTTACAGGAATGTTTTCAGTACGAACTTTAACCCAAGTTTGATAAATGTGTTTGATACATTAAGTAAAAAATTTACAAAGGAACATGAGGTCCACTTAAACTTAAAAAAGATTTTATTATATCATGTAAAGGTGAACAAACTTGCCATATTTGCCAGGCTTGGATGCATCACAAAGCCCGTGTAGGGCTTACTAGAACGGAATATCAAAAGATAAGCAAGCTAGATTCCAATGAAATTGTGCCAGATACTCTAGTTGTTATAATGCCACCTCGTTAAGAAGGATTCAAGGCTTTTAGCTTTGCCAAACGTATTATAACTTTCAATGAAAGTTTTGCGCCTCTTGGAACGAAAAGCAAAGAAATACCTTTTACTACAATTTGGCATGAGGGTACTTCCAGTCGACACTGAGTTCATAGTGCTTAACTTTTAAAAAAGTCAATATATAAAGTCAACTTTTGTTGAACCATCATCATTTGTTCGCTCCCAGCCAATAGAAATATCAATCGACAGAATAAATGTTATTGAAAAAAATCTCTCCCAACTGTTTCCTGAAAATAGAAAACAATTCATCAATCTTCCTGTGATCGAGCTTAAAAATGGTGCAAAAACAATTTTTTCTTAATAAATGATTAAGTTTTGTTGACATAAATTTATGTTTTCTTTTTTATTTACAGTTCAGTTAAAAAAGAAGGAATTTTAATAGAAATAGTTTACAAATCGGTGTATAATGTACATAGGGCTTTTTAAATATATCTCTATAATTATTTTCTATATTCGGGTTGCTGTAAATGATTTAGTATTTTCCTTTATAACTTGAAGTATCAAAAATGTAGTTAGGGCCTTCACGATATTATGGGCAGTGTGAGCTTTACTATTAATTAACTTTTCTTTAATAATGTTTATTTGTTTTCCTTTATAAGAAATTAAAAAAAAAAAGGAATAAAAACTTCGTTCAACAAAAATTCTTATTTCTTTCACATAACAGGATTCTATCTGAACAATTAAATTTCTTATCATGTTACTTAGTATCAGGTAATTAGAACCTTATTGTTCTATGCTCAAATGACTTAGCGTTGAGTAACAAGGTTCTATCCATTTTTTCAACCACCAGTTACTGCAAAATTATGAATTAAATATGTTGTAGATTTTTAAATTCAGATCAACATAACTTAGTACAAAATTTGTGTTTTCAAAAAATCATGTACATAGATCCGAACCAAAATATAAAAGTTATTGACAAACAAAATTCAATCTCTGTGACTTGAGTGCAGTTAGAACCCTATTGTTCTAAGGTCGCGAAATTTGCTCAAAATTCGTAGATAAACATGAAAAGGAATATTTGTTAGTAATTTGAAATTGGAACGCCAAATATCTCCTTTTTTATTTCTTTTTAACAAAATGTTCTAGGTTATGCATACAAAATATTTTTTGCAAAAGAAGTTATCTTATTTTATTTTCTAAATATTAGTTATGTGTATATCAATAAATTTCTAAAAGTGGTATACTACATTTTTTCTAATTTTATTTTTTTTTAATTAATTTAAATTTTCCATACTACATTATGTTATGTTTGTATGCCGAAACGAGTATAGCCAAATGAATTTGCACCTTGCAACAACTAAATTGAGTTTTTATGCTGTGAATTAGCGATATATACTTCATTTCCAAATTATTATAAAAACAGTGATGGATTGGTGATATAAATTGAAGCAGTTCAATTTAGTCTTTCTTTTGTTATAGTTTATTTTAGGTTGTTCAAGCTGGTCCGGCGGCTACCAGTTCAAGTGTGGTAGGAACTTGAAATTTTACACACTGTCTATTTTTGGTCTAATTAGAGAAAATCTGAAAAAAAATTTTTTGGAAAAGCTTTTAGTTTTCCGGAAAATTCACGTTGCGTTTTCGCAACATCCGCATTTATAGGTATAGAGTTCAAGTCAAATTTAATCAAATATTTGTTTGATAAAGCGTATTAAAACATAAAATAAATTAATAATGCATTATAATTTAAAAAAATTAACATTATAGGTATGTACATATGTATATAGCTATGTATGCTCATGAAATATTAATTTTTGTATGGTAATCGCATTTAAAGATAAACATTTGTTTTTCGTTACATGCGATACGTGAATTGAAAGGTGGCACTCCCTAGATCACGAATATGCAATTTTTAACTCGCTAAGATGCCTAGTTTAGCCAGAAATCACGTTTAAAAGTACATTGGGTGGCAAATTTTTGTCAAGAAATATTTTTGAAAAAAGTGTATGAAAAATCAAAATTTCTTAAAAAAAAATTGAAAAAAAAAATTTATTGGAAAAAAGTTTTTTGAAAAAATATTTTTGATAAAATGTCCAAAAATATTTTTGGCAAAAGTTCAAAAATATTTTGGTCAAATGTCCAAAAATAATTGGCCGAACCATTGAAATTCATCTTATCTCTCTAAAGATGGAGGAGGTTTACCTCCTCGGAGTTCTAACATTTCTTTCCATTTGTTAAAAAATAAATCAAAATAAAATATTCTGAATTCGGTTTTATTACCAAATTCTGTTTGGCACTATTTCGGTTACCATAACGAAATAAAGCCAATTTGAAATTATTTTGTTTTCAAAAATGAAATAAAACCAAATTTAGAATTTGAGTTTATTAAGTTCAAATGCCTCTAGATCTAATTGCAAAGTCGAAAAAATGGCAGCCTCGCTGATTAATCGTATCAAAATGTAAGCAAACCAGATTGTATGAGAAATGAAACAAAATTCACAAAACTATCATACACTCTCAATACTATTTGTTTGTATTCATCTCGCACCTGGCATATACAACTTTATATACCTACCTACAATTGATTCTGATAGCAAAAAGAAACGCAGATAGGATTTTCTCCCTTACCCTCTTTTAAAAATATATCACTACCGCATCTCTTCTTTTATTTTCTTATATTTTTCCCTTCCACGTAGTATATCTTATATCACAACCGCATCTCACTGGCGATATTAATATTTCTGCGGCAGAGATAAAAAACTTTTAATTCAGTTCCATGAGACTACTATAGAGTTAATATACAAAGCTCTTACTACTTAAAGAATTAAAAAAAAAATCATTTTATCCTTATGAACAGTTTTCTCTAATAACATTCGTTTTTAAAATTCCTAGTCTATTACATAGGAGCAAGTTCGTGCGACCCAGTCGTGCATTTTATTTTTTTGCTTGCTTACGCATTACGTCGTATAAACAGTGAGATATGTATGGGAGGGCATGCTGCCCCCCTGCAACCCCCCTGCTTGGGCACACTGTCTGTCTGTCTGTCTGTCTGTCTGTCTGTCTGTCTCTTCGATTGCAGCTAAACGGCTCGGTCGATTTTCTTCAAACTTGGTAGATATGGGTTTTGATTTTTTACCCCCGGATGTTTTTTGATTTGATTTTTTATGACCAAAAATAACGGTACCTGCCATACGATTTTTTTTCCGAAATTTTATAAATATTTTTTTTTCTCAAAAACTGTCCCTGCGATTTTCTTAAAAAAAATTCAAAAAATTTAATTTAGTTAAACCTAAGTAATGGTTGAAAAAAATTTTCAAAAAAATGAGTAGTTTTGGTACCCCTCTTGGGTCCATTTTTTTTGTTTTTGATTTTCTCAAAAACGGTACCACCGATTTTGATCATTTTTTTTATGCTAAAGCTTCCCAGCAGTTTGAATATTATTGTGTATTCAAATTTTCCAAAACAAATTTTTTGGATTTTTAAAAAAACTTTCAAAATTTTTTTTTCAAAACTCAATATTTCGAAAACCCCATGCTCGATTTTTTCAAAACTTGATAGGTAAATAAAAGTTTGGAAAAATAATATACAATATATGAGCAAAATAAATTCATTTTACCTAAAAATAACGGTACCCTCCATACAAATGTTAAAAAATGGTTTTCGAAAATCGTATTTTTCTCGAAAACGGTTCCGAGAATTTTGCTTAAATTTTTTTTCTTTCTATTATTTTCTAATATCTGTAATTTAATAAAAAAAAATTTGAAAACAAGATATTACTGACTGTACCTACCATAGAACGATTTTTTAAAATTTTGAATTTCTCATTATCAGCATAACGGATTTTAATGAAATTTCGTAGAAAGAAGCTTCTAAAAAGTTTAAAAATCATTGCATTTAAAAACCTTAAGAAAAATATTTTTTTGAATTTTGAAAAAAAAATCAATTTTTTGTTTTTTGAAAATTCAATTTTTATTCATACAATAATAAAAACTTCAAATTGGCGTACCAACATTTTTTCTTAAAAATGTTTTAAAATGTTCTTATATAAAACCTTATTTTTTAAGAAACCACTACAAATACTTACAATTTTTGTTCTTGCATAAATCTATATTTGCTTGAATCATATGGCATCCTATTCTTACCTTTAACTACTAAAGAAGTTTTTTTTTTGTAATTTAAAAAATGAATTTTATGCTTATGAACAGTTTCTCTAATAACATTCATTTTTGAAATTCTTATGGCCGATTTCATAAACAAACACTAAAAGCACTTTTATCAAAAATCCTCTTAAATTTTATCAGGCTCTTAAAAATTTTTAGTTTCACCAATCTATAAAAGGGACATTTTGGGGAAATTTTTGTTAAAATTGAGTTCTCTTCACATCCCTGGGAAAAATAAATTGTTTTTTCTTTCTAACAAGCGAAATGTATGAGAAGAAATGAGAAAGCGTTAAGTGTTCAAACAAATGCCAAGAAAGGAAAAAAAAAAGAAATGCACACAAAATATTTGGAAAGATTCTGATCCCGACATTCTGTGGCATAAAATCATTAAGTAATAACCACTTAATTTATTTTGTATTGCATTGTTAGGTTGTTTTTGGTTCCAAATGAAGACCAAACATATTCAACAAACTCATCCACAGATGCTTTAGAAAGTCGGAACCACATTTTGAAGTCATATAATGTATTTCTGTGAACCGGGAATATTCTTGCTCAGCGAATAACTTTGTGTTGCACTTTATTATTGGATGAAGACGATCAATATTTTTTCGAAATAAAGAAGCAAATCATTAAAATATTTAGTATTAACCTATTCATTTTGTATCTTCAAAAATTGAACACTAAATCTTAACAAAACAATAATTTCAGCTGCTATACCTATTACCAATTGTTGTTACCTACATCTGATGACATTTCAATGACACTTTTAAAATTTAATGAGCCAAAAATGGCCATTTAGTTTATAAGGGTGTTTAAGAGCTTGTTAAATTTAAAAGCACTTGGTGAAACTAAAAAATGCCATTTTAAGGTTTAGAAGCCTGTTAAATGTTTAAAAGTCCTTCGTGAAATCGGCCATTAGTCTTTTACATAGGAGCAAGTTCGTGCGACCCAGTCGTGCATTTTATTTTTTTATACTTCACTTTTTTACCATAAAAAAGTGTTTCTCCTCCATAATTTGATGTTTTTTTATCAACAGCACACTTTTTTTATCGATTCATTAAAAAAAAAGTGCATTTTGGTGGGGGGGGGGGGGGGGAATTCCGAATAAGGACCAAAAATTGTAGCACTATAATTTAAGGCAAAGGTTAAAGTTGCTTCGTTTCAGCGCATGGCATCTGGAGTTTCTAAAACCGTCCAGGTAAATATCCAATTTCAAACTTTCTTTAATTACCGGTTCTTAATTTCTCTGGATCAGGAAAATTAATTTAATTAAAATGTTGACTTTTGATATTAAAGTTCACTGAATTAAAGAAAAAAAGGTAGTATTCAAACATGTTAAGTTACTGACACAAGACATGACAATTTTTGTGTTAACCGAAGTGACTAATGTCATGCCTTGTCAATATTGGCATGGTTTTTAAATCCACACATAATATTTGCGTCTGCATCCTTTCTTTCCTCAACTACGATCATGAATAATAAAAGGTAGATACCTGTGATTGATTACTTAAGATCAAAACAGCCCTGACAATAAAAAAAAAAAAACACAGCCCGTGGATATTGTTCGGAATAGATATGTCAACAAAAGTGTTTGCACAAACTGCTCAGCTGAACAATTGGGGTAAGAACGGCAGAACTAGAGCAGAGTAGTAACATTAGCTTTACTCTGCGTTTTCTACTCTATAAACTGAGATCAAACCCGCCACATTTAACTGACAACGTAACAGAACAAACCTCTCTGAGCTTAACTGGAATATGTTCAAATAAACTAGAAATAAAACTTAACGTTGTTATCCGACAGGCAACATTTCTTTCTTCGGGTATAATTTGTTGCTTTTAAACATTTTGTTCGTCTATTTTACCGTTTTGAATAAAATAACTGTTCGTTTGCTTTTTATAAACAAGCTCTCATGAATTTAATAACGACAAATAATGTCGATGAAAATACGAAACACAACTAAATCATATTTCACACCGTAGAACTGCGAAAAAGAGCGCACTCTGGCATTCCTGATGAGAACTGATATAATTTATCTATATTTTTAGAAAGAAACATGGTCGAACTTAGTCGTTAGCAGCGTTGCCGATGTGGCACGATCGTGCCATTTTGACACGGAAATTTTCTCGTGGCACGGTGGCACGAAAAGTTTCAATATGGCACGTTTTTTTTCATTATTTTACCTAAATGCGTTTAAGATAATTGACCCAACCTTTTTAAAAAATAATCCAAACATACAAAGAATTTTGCCACACTTCAATATTTTGGTATCAGAATTTTCTCATCTATTAGAGTGCGAAAAAGATGTTATTTTTGGCGAAATAAGAAAAATTTTTGAGATTGGACTAGCCGAAGGTATTTTTCTTGAAGATTCAAAAACGTTCTAGGTTAAGTTGTACTAATTAAAAAGCAATATTAACGAAGGAATGTTAATTAATATTTCAAAATTTATGTTGATTCTTCTGAGTTTGCCTCACGAAGTGCATCAGCAGAGCGAGTGTTTTCAAGGCTTAATAATATTAAAACAAACAACAAAAACAGAGTGTCATAGAAAACAATTAATGCTATAATGTCATATAATGAAGTTATTTAGCCTAATAATTGTCAAAATTTCAAACCTCCAGCTAATTTATTTATTTAACTTATTATAACAAAGCTTTATTACGTCTTTATATTTTTAAATAATAATAATAGGTACTCAGTACTCATCATGTGATGTGAAATAGGTAGTTATGAACTTGCCAAAAACTCCTGTTTCTGGAAAATACCTATACACGAATAGAGGAAGTGATTTTTTTTTTTTTTTTTTTTTTTTTTTTTTATAATTTACCCGCGCTCAAGGGATTATGATTACCCTTTAAATGTTTCAACACAGCGCGGGCGTGAAGTTACGGAAGAGAAAGGAGGATAGGAAAGATGTGTGGCACGATGTTCTGAGACTGAAGGTTGTTGTCTCAGATAATTTATCTCCAGGGATGGCGGCTGAACTAAAGCGGAGAATGCCGTGTCTTATTTCTATGCCGCTTATAATTCACATTATTTTATTCGTGTTCATCGTTGTTGGGCATACTAGTTTAACTCAATTACATGTTGTTAGTGTTATGCCTGAACAACATGCAATGAGTAAACCAGCAACCCATTGATGACAATTTTAGAAGGTTTTTAATGGAATTAAAACGACATAGACGACGGCAGGGATCGAACCTGTGATCATGAGGTTCACAGGCACGAAAATGTCATAAATGGCACGTTTTTTCAAAGAGTGTGGCACGAAAATTTTTTTTTTTGGCGGCAACGCTGGTCGTTAGTACCTTTTCCGCGCGTAGAGTTTTAATTTAAAAATGTAAATATCGATTTGTACAATTTTAAGTTTATTTTTGAAAAAAAACCGATATATCTACAAACTTAAATTTAAAATAAAAAATCTTAAATTAATCATATAAATTTGTCAAATTAAAGTTCTTTAAATTATCCAAGAAACAAGGTGAGTTTAATGGTGTCCAACAAACATTTTGCTGACATTATTACAAAGAATACCATTTTGGAGAGCATTTGATACCTACTTAGTTTGCTGTTAGTTTTAATAAATAAAGGGTGTTTTCTTAAAGGCGGATAACTTTGGATCGGTAACATTGTTTTCTGTTACAGGATTTGAAGTTCTGTGTTGTCTTGAGGGCTTAGTTTGTTTTGGAAATTCATCATGAATAGACTTATGCCGGAGCAGCGTTTACAAATTGTTCAAATTTATTTTGAAACACATGGTTCAATTCAAGAAACACATCGGGCGTTATGTGCGTTTGATAGTATTTCTAATCTTCCATGAGAGCGATTAATTCAGTTTCTCAATCGTTTTCGCAATACGTTTGATAACTTTATTTGGATATATGTAAGGTCGCATGTCTACGCCGACAAACGTGAAACAATTGAAAACCTGTAAGTCAAGATTTGAAGCATTATTGCCATCCTGACTAACTATAAAGAGTGTGTGAAAATAGGGCTTCCGATCATGCCATGTACGTGCTGGTCACATATGACAAATAGTTGTTCTTAAAATGAAGCCAATTTCATGGATATTAAAAATATTTGTTTCTGTGTTTAAAGTTTTTCGCCTCTAAAAAAACACCCTTTACAACACCAGACATTTTTAATAGCTCAAAGCATCCAAAAAATTTGTTATGTGATTTGAGCTTATGGGAGGTTCACAATAAATTGGCTGCGTGTATCTACAGAAAATATACTGTGGATGTTTGAACAATTTTACTCGTATTATTGCATTTTGAGAGTACGTAGTCTGAAAACGGTGCAGTAAATTTAATTTTATGGGAGTAGATTTATTTTTTGCGGAAAATGAAGTATATAATTGCAGCAAAGTGGCACCGCTGATGCAAAATCATTATTTACATAATAAACCACCATGGTAAGTTTTTTTTTTTAAATAAAATATTTCTTATAATATGTTTAATCTTCATTTATAGTTAGGGGAATCGGAACAGAAATTTGAAGTCTTTGGCGCAAAATTTTAGTTGAATAAGTGCGATGTGAATGCTGTTTTAGTATGAAACTTACACTTTCTACCCTTTTATAAAATTGAAAATGATCGCATACGTTTTTTTATATTTTTAGAATCGTGCTTACTTCATATGACTCTTTGACATTTACAAACTTCAAAAAAGGTCTGTTTACTTAGTTTTTTGCATTAAAATGTCATTATTTTAAGTGTGTTCAAAAGCAATTTATAAAAAAATAGCCTTAGCACGATACTAGTTAGAAAATGTTTAAAATTAAGAAAGAGTTAGAAATCTACTAAAAAGTTAAGTTAGCAAATTGTTAAGTAGTATCATACTAATTAAAATTTTGAGTCTTCATTTTTTAAAAATGGTAATTAATTAAGACGTAATAAAATTAATATTCAAAAATCTTTCAACACTATCAAAAAAAAAAAAAATACATTGACGAAAGAACAATTTTGCCCATATATGGACCTAATTTTTACGTGTTTGCAAAAAAAATTCAATCAAATAGCTAACGGCCAAGATGAGAAAAACTTTTCATTACAAAAGATATTCTTGGATATTCTTAAGGGGCAGTGGCAGCTGAAGAAAATTGAGGCGCCGTGACATAAGGCCAAATTAAAAAATTTGACCTAATGTCACTTTACAAAAGCGACATAAGGCCAAATTTTATTTTAACTCCTTTTTCGGGGCTCACACCCGCCCACACAACTCCGTTTCTCTGCTTAAGGTATGTTCAGTCGCCAGGCAGGCGCCTGTAGCAACAGTTTTCTTGGGCAACAGTGCATAACTATTAGTTGTTTACTCCAATTAATGTAATTAGTTAATTAATGTTTTTTTTTTTAAACGTGTAGCTTTTCTTGCAATTTTTTCAAATAGTTCTGCCCAGATTCAACAGTTAAAAGTGACATAGGGCCAAATTGGCCTAATGTCACCTGGCAAAAGTGACTTAAGTCCAACTCTTAAAATTTGGTCTAATGTCGCTTTTGTAAAGTGACATATGGTCAAGTATTCAAATTTGGCCTTATGTCACTTGGCCTAATGTCGCGGCACCGATAATTGAATCCAGACCACAGACATGATGATGCAACGTACTAGCAGAAAAAAGTTTGAAACCAAAACCGATGGACTGCGATGATTTACTTTTATCATTTATTGACTATGATCAAAGCTAATCAAAAAAAATTCCTAGAAGATTTCTGATTTCTTCAGAAACTTTAACTGGTCACCATGCTGAATGAGAAATTTTTATCCCGAATAGGGAAAGATAATTCATGGTTTGATTCGAGCTGTAAAGAGGTTATTAAGGTTAGAGAAGTAAGTTTCCGATGTTATATAATGCCAACTCTACTGAGGAAAACTCAATTAAGTTTAAACACGCTAGAAAGACATTCAGTGGTCAAATTCGACGAACGAAATTTTTCCAAGACCAAAAATTAAGATACAAAATATTGCAATGTCTTAAAAGTAGTAAACATTTTTGTAAAAAAATTACGAAACATTAGTTCGTCTTTGGTTCCTTAGTTTGTCTTCAACGACACTTCGTATGTCAGCTCACAAGAAAAAGCCAATTCGCATGAAGCTTGTAGTTTGCTGCTAATTCAGCGCTGCCAGTAAGTGTCATGACTCCTGCTGTACTTGAGAGCGTAAAAGATTTTAAGAGACAAATCTACTTTCGCATTCGTACAGTTGCAAGAGTACTGAAAGATCTCGATATAGTACACAAATCTGCTGGCCCAGATTGTTCCGAAGAGGTGTTTCTTAAAGCTAACTAAACCATTGTAAGCTTTTCTATCTGTCCTACTCTACTGGTCTCTTTCCGAGTGGATGGAAAACAAATTTTGCCCAGCTTGTTCCTAAAAAGGTGAATCTTCTTCTCCTTCTAAATAAGGTCCAATTGCACTTACGTCCCTTATTTCCAAGAATAAAGAAACGCTGATAACTTATCAGCTCAAGAAATATATTGAAGAAAGAAAGCTTCTAAATGGTGATCTGATTGTAAATCTCACCGAACAGTGGCACAAATCTTAACATCGTTTTGGAGAAAGTTAGATTATTGCACTTTGCTATTTAAAAAGCATTTGGCTTCAAGCTGTCTATCTTCTTGGTTTAATAAGAAATTTTCTTTTGGACCGCTCTATACAAGTTACTTTGAACGGTTTAAATAAATGCTGGTGTGCCACAGGGCTTTGTTTTGTCTCCCACTCTCTTTCGGATATTCATCAGTGATCATCTTGTATGAAACTTCTGAAGCATTAAATTGTTTTGCTGACGACAGTACACTCAGTTTTTCGTATTCGTTTTTAGATTCACATCCTTGACTTTCAGATGTGAAACTAGTATAGCAGCGTATGATAAGCTCATTAAATTCTAATCTACATAGATAGAATTGTCAAATAGGAAACGAAAATCCCTGTAGAATGTAATGCTTCAAAAACTTAATGCTCTCAGCTGTCGTTAAGGCGGGCACTAACACTAGACTATTTAAAATTTTGCGCCATTGTTTTCTTGCAACAAATATAAGCATTGAATATTATTACAAATACTTTTACCGAAAGCCGACAAAATGTCCGCTATAGAATTCGCTAAGAAGTTTAGATATAACGAAGAATAACTCTTTTCAATCGCTTCCCTAGATCAACTTAAGTATTCCTTTATAAGAAACTTATCATTTTGGTCCTGATATATGGTGCAGATCCATGCAGCATTGGGTTGCCAATTAAAAAAATACTGTGCAGTAGATCGTTCAAAAAAACGCTGTAGGTTGGAGCTCTCCGCTTCGACTTTACAACGCCTCTGATCCTGAAAAGCTTATTTATAATGAAAATGTACGAGGAATAGCGGTGGAATAAGCTAAAACTGGTTCATAGGAGGTTTAAGGCCGTTTTAGTATCTAAATGTCATTTTGAGATGACATCTTGTGAAATTTACAAAAAGGAGTGTCAGCAATTTTTTTTTGTTTGTTACTAATACAAAAAGGATAGATAATTAGCATTAATAAATTATTTATATTTTTCAAACTCTCTAACAGTTGAACGGTATTGGGGACGCAATGTAGTTGGTACATTAATTTATTGGATTTGAACATTATACAATCCAATTTTAAATGTATTCAATTGGAAAGTGGAATAAAAATGGAAATCAGATGGGGTTTGATTACGTGTATAATAACCAGAGTTCTAGATTGGTCACTTTTTTGGTAGTATATTTGACATAAGGAAGGCGTAGCTAAAACGGCTAAGAAAATGTATTATAAATAAGGATTTGTTTAACTCGGTTTAACTATTCCGAGGTAGAACCCAGTATTAGTGAAAAATAATAAATAAGGCTGTATGTGTTTAAAAATAAAAATACAATATAAATCGACTTGAACGATATGAAGAAAATTTTTTTCGAAAAATTAATAATTTGAAATTGTTTTATGAACTCGCCAAGTTTAATGGTATGCAACAACCGTTGCTGACACTTCTAATTTCCTTACAAAGAATAACATTTTCAACATTTTTTTGGAAAACGTAGAAAACCAGACCCAATTAATGTAAGCGTGTAGACTTCAAACAAACTTTCTTAGAATGTGATATTATTGATTGCGTATGAAACTGTATGTTCAGTGTCTTAAGACATTCATTGGCCCCTAATTGATTCAAAACAGGTACGGCCCTGATTCTTATTAATCCCCCACCCATCTCAACTTATTTTTCATTGCAAGGTGTTTAAACAATGATAAGAAGAAATTCTTTTTAAAATAAAAATCGCGCATTTGCATAAAAACATCTCTCTATTTGCCTGCACCGATGATGCAGACAATTATGGCTAAAATACTTTCGCGCAGTTAACCTGCTTATCTCTATTAAGCTAATCAAAATTGTCTGCTTCTGCTTCATTAATTCCTTATTATTGGAACCTAATTAGAATATATTTCTCTCGCAATATGTCGAGGACTTTTCGAGAATCAGAAAAACTCTCTGCTCTTTGTAGCTTAACAGAGATAGAGAATTTAAATTAAATTTCGATCTCAGTACAGACTATTTTTTTTTAGACTTACTCTGCAGTTAGGTCGAACGTATTTCAAATTATTCAACCCCAAGCATACAGTTTCGTGGTGTTCAGTCGTATAGTTCTTTACATTGCCTCGATTAGATAGAAAAGCTTTAGGTAATATACATAGCTACTTGTTTATTTTCTTTGGTGCTACGAGTACTACCGGAAGATCTTACGAAGAAGTAAGATCCGCATTTTGTAGCTAGATGCTTCTTGCTTTGAATATATGTTTGTTTTTTATTTGATCGGGTCGATCTTATCATGGAATGTGCCGCTGATTTGTTTGGATTGATGACGTTATTGCTGCCACTTTTGGTGACGGGTGAAGGAAGGAATCCCAGTGTATGCATTTTCAATTTTTAAAAACAAAAATAAAAGAAGATTTAAATATCTTTAATCTTACCTTTAGCTTCCCCACAATAAGTGCAATAAAGAGATAACAATACAAGGCAGTAGAAACTTCATGTGGGACGTTTCGAAGAACAGCAAAACAAATTTAAAGATATCAGACCCAGTTTGTTTGTATAAAAATGGCCAGATTTTTATAAGAGAATGTGCAAATGGCCAGTGGGTGCCGGAGAGATTACCTAAATGTGATGATCTACCAGATAATTTTTTGAAAGATCATAATTGCCCTGAGGATCTTATTCAAATTTCAGTGCCTGGGAGTTCGAAACCCTTGTGTGTTAAGGTATCTAATCAGACCGTTCAGTGGAGCGATCGGCTATGCCTTGGATCAGATGCAACAATCTTTGATTTAGATAATCATGAACGCGATGCGGTCTATCAGTATCTGCGATCCCTCGAGGAGATTGACGCATTTTGGATACCTGTGCAGAGAGCCGACGGTCATATATACAATCCACTTATATGGAAGTTGCCGGGCGAAAACTGGGGCGATATTTTCACAAACTACAAGTACAATGAGGTTTCTGATAAGAGCTGTTTATTTGCCACCGTTAATCCAACGGATGGTTTTAATATGAGTCATTGCAATGAACGCCATCATTCTGTGTGTGTATTTAAACGAAAAAATCTAGCGATAAAATCTGTTTGTCCACAGAATTATGGAGCACTGATCTATAAACCAAACATCTGCTATGGCATCGAGTGGGATGTAGAACCAAATCAAGATGTGAGGCGATTGAGTGGTGGAGAATACTTCAAAAACCGCAATGCTATACGTCAGATCTTCAGGGTGATCGACTTTGATGACAATTTTTTACTAAGTCCAATAGAAATTAATGGCGTAAGGTATGATTTGTTGATAAATAAAAAGGAAGAGACGGAAATTGGACCTGGTTATCTATCGGCGCGATATCTGGGTGTGAAGGTGATGAGGGATCCGGGACAGCTGGTGGAATTATTTCTGAAATTCGATCCTGAGTTGGATAGTATTGTGCTGACAGTGTACAATCGAAATTCGATTTGGAGATTAGATGAGAAAAATCATGGAATAAAGTGTTTCACTAATGCTGATTATGAGACGATAAGATCGGTGAAGATAAAAGATGTAATTTGGGAAAATATAGACGAAACAAAGACTATGTACGAGCTGAAGCTGTATGGTGATGGACCAGGTTATTATTGGTGCGAAGCTCATTCTGTTTACAATTTCACTCATGTGTTATCGAAAAAGATAGTTGCGACCAGGAAACATAAGGGACACACCTTTGCCACGTTCTTTGACATCCCTTGTGATGTAGAAACATGTCAAGTTGTTCATGGAAATAAAAAGAAGTTTGGAAAACAAGCTGAAAAAATTATGAAAACTCTAATCGATGTGGACCAGGAAAAGGATAAATTCAAGGAACTGAAGATCTACAGCGTGAGAGTGATGAATATCGAATCCATCGATGAGGATCTTCATAAAATATCTGTTTTATGTCATGTTTCAGCATCATTAAGGAACTCAGCTGTAGACGATAGCGATGAAGTGAGTAGCGAAGAGAATGACGAAGAAGAAGACAATCGAGGAATCCGCCATGATACAGAGGTTCGCATGAAGATAAGAAATTACTTGTCCGACTTAATGAAACTAAACAATGCAAACAGTTCATCGGTGAATAGCACGGAATTTTGCTTTCCTGAGCCTCTGGCAGACAACTCCAAAAACTACTGGTCGACAGCATTTCGCGGACAAATTTCCACAACCAAGGATTTGTGTTTGCAACCAAACGGTCTTCCAATAGCTAGAAGATGCTTAGGAGACTTTATCTATGGCGCAATGTGGGAAAAAGTTGACAGCAAACAACTTTCATGCATGCAAAACATCCCTCATAAACTGATAACAAATCATCTGTACCAAATTGATCATTCAAAACGATCGATCACAGATCCCCAAAAAGCTATGAAAGATATCAAAGCTATGATCCGGAAAAATTTCAACAATCTAATTCCTGCTGATGTTTTCTACTTGGCTAAAATTGTACGAACTATAACTACGAAAGTGATCGCGTTGAGATCAATGGCGAACACAATAGACCCCTTGTCATTGTCACCTTTCGATGTAAAAAGTTTATCAAAAGCTACGACTAGTGACATTATAAGCATTTACAATTATTTAATGAAAGTCAATGCAGACGTTATAAAACCGTCAATTAGATTAAATTCAACAAACATCCTGCTTGATGCATTCGAGAGGCTAATTGATGAGGTTTCAACAACAAAAACATCAAAATTAACGGTGACAGGCACCAATGACGGAAATAATGCTACTGCCACAAGCCTCGCTGATCTTGGTGTAGTCGAAGTGAGGGATGATGAAGACGAATTAATTGAGAGCATCAACCATCATGATGGTGTTGTTGTTAGGATTACACCCAAATTGATTGTGTTCGTCATAGATCCGAATGTGGCCAATATAACTGGGCTAGCACTCTACAACTCTGAAATTGATGAGAACATCCATCGAGGGATAATTGAAGACAATAATTACAGATTTCTTTATTCGAATCAGTCTGTCGAAGAATTGCTGGAAGAAGATGATCTTCAGTTGGCTACATTTGTCCCAGAAACTTTACTAAATCATTTGGATGAGATTATTAGTCGGGCGAAAAATATAAGCTCGGGAGATCTTCCAGATCCTCGAATTGTTATCAAGATTTTTACAAATGATAAACTATTCCAAGAAGACCTTGATATAACGGACAAGAAAGTGTACAGCAAGATCGTTTCAGTGTCCATTCCTGGACATGATCGGGATCTTCCGGAATCACTTCCTCTGATCATGCGAATACCCTCCGACAGCAATCAAACCGAAGCAAGTTGCCGATATTGGGACTACAACACTTGGGCTACGGACGGAGTAGTGTTTCTGGGAAAATCCAAAAATGACACAAACCTGGTTTGGTATGGTTGCTCTCACCTAACCCCATTTGCACTTCTCATAGGGGGATCTTATAATTTGACAGTTTCTTCTGACAACGTATTGATCGTAGACATTCACCGTGAGGCATTGGACATCATCACGCTCACGGGCTGTTCCATGTCATTAATTGGAATCATCGGAATTTTCATAACAGCTCTCATATTTCAAACATGGCGGGAGAAAGCTACTTCTAAGCTTCTCCTACAACTATCGCTGGCTATTATCATGCAAATGGTTCTCTTTTGCTTCATCAACACCGAAGATTATACTTCGCATCTAATTTCAAATCAGATATTCTCGAGTTGTGTAGCTTTAGGAGCGTGCCTACAGTACTCTGTGCTGGTTCAATTTTGCTGGATGATGATCATCGCCTATCTACAGTTCCTGAGATATGTCAAGGTCTTTAGCAGTCGGCCCAAGCGGTTTTTCTTAAAATCCTTTTTTATTGGCTGGGGAATGCCATTGATACCGGTGCTACTGGTTGTCTTACTTGATCGAGAATCATACATTCCGCGTGAAAGTTCCGGGTCAGCGATTTGTTATCCAACGGGAAAGTCACTCTATCTTGGAATATGTCTGCCTGTTGCACTAGTGATCGTTGGTAATCTTGTAATTTTCATTGCGATTATCTATAATATTTCCCATGAGCCGGATGTACGAAAGTCTATAAAACAACATGACAAACAAAAGGCCAAGGCTCAGATAAGGGTATCAGTTTTGCTGTTCTTTCTTCTTGGATTTACTTGGATATTTGGCTTACTAAACGCCATGAAAGCTGGAATAATTTTCTCCTATTTGTTTTCCATTACTGCGACTATTCAGGGGTTTGTATTGTTTGTCTATTATATACTTTTAGATCCAGTTACGAGGAGCATGTGGTCGGGCTATTTGGGAAGAATTTGCGGCATTAAGAATGAGAAGACTTCGCAAAATACCACAACTTCTTTTTAGTTATTAGCTTTGTTGTATAATGTACGTATACCTTCCTATGCTTTAATCTCAAGTTGAACTTTATTATATTTTATGCCATAAATGTACAGGAAAAGGTCATTAAGTTTTAGGAATATTATCTTTATTGTATTTATGTATTTATTTTTATTTCGAATATACTTATGAATTTAAACAAAATGGTTGCTTACCGGTTAATTTTTATTCCAGATATTGCAAACAGATCAATTCGAAAAAAATTTCCAGGAATAGGTGGGTATGGTCGATAATGGGGTGAGGTTATTAGAAGGAGGAACAACAAAATTATATTTCTAAATCTATAACTAATAATGGAAGTTCATTGCTTTGATTGAAATTTTGAGGTCAAAACTGATTTTTGGGGGCATTGACACCCTTCAAATTTGCTAGGTAGCCAAAAAAAGCTGGGAATTCTAAAAGGAATATTTAGTGCCACATTGTTTTTCCCATCCGAGTAATATGAATCGAAGGAAATTGATTGATTTGACAATTGGGTATATTTTACGGGAAAAACTTATGGAAAGTAGCCTTTATAACAAAGCCTTTATAACAATTTATTTTAATAATGCTTTAACCTATCTTCACTATTCTAACCTTTTTTCCAAGTTAAACCGTAATTTGTATTTAACTTGTAGGATCTTCCCATTTGTGGTCTAAATTTGACATCCCTGTATCAAATCGAACTGTAATCCAAAATAGGGCTCATGAAAGAAGATTTCTATTTGTCCAAAAATTAAAAAATATTCCGGATGAAAATGATATATTGAAAATAAGTAGGAGTTTGCAAAAAAAAAATTAACTATCTCTTTATTATCAGGGCAGAAACACTATCAACGCATCGCTTTTGACTCGGCTTAAGACCTTGTAATTCTTCTTAAACATTAAAGAATTAAACTATTATTCCCTTCTATCAATCGTAGGTTTTATATTAATAACTCAGACTCGAGGGTATAAAGTGAAGAAGATTAGAAAGACACAGTGCATATTCATTTTAAATTTCTGTATATCATAATATTAATAATGTTTATCCTTAAGTGGGCTTTAGGTCAATTTTTGTTTTGTTTTTTATGTTGTGACGTTTCGGATGTGGTTACACCCTTCTTCAGACCTATTTATTAATTGAAATATAATTTAAAACATATATACATATATACCAAATATATCAAAATTCTAAAATAGTATACTTACAACTTTAAAATACAAATATTTTTTATTTGTTTGTAAGCTTTTGGTTTCCGTGTTTTCTCAAAAAAGTTTAAGAGACGTTTCAAATCTTTTTCTTTTTTGTTGTTATGTGTTATCTCTTTTGTTTTTTTATTTTTTAGTTTGTTTGAAAATTTATTTCAAACAAATTGATGTTTAATTATCTGAATTTTTTAAATTCAAATAATTAATTTTGAAAATAAATTCAAATATTTTTATGTATATATGTATAATATATTTAATCGTTGAGTTTTGTTTATGTAGATATGGTTTGATAATTAATAAACTGACCGTAAATATTACTAAGTCTATCACAATCTGAACGTCTATTAATACTATTTTGGGTGTTTCTAATATGTAACATTTCTAGTAACATTCTTTTATTATAATTCTGTTCTGATTGTAAAATTGTTATATTTTTGAAGTCAGGACGATGATTTTCTTCTATGCAATGGAGAGCTAGTGCAGTCTTTTGTGTACTACCACTATTTATATCAGATTTATGACCTGATATACGATTTCGAAGTTTTTGCATTGAGGTTCCTACATAGATTGATGGGCATGATGTTGAGCCATCACCTATACATTTAATCTTGTATACTATATTTGATTTTTCTTCTTTTTCTAATTTATCTTTTAATTTTGAGAAAACTGAATTTCTAAGAGTATTTGTTGATTTAAAGGCTATTCTAGTTTTTTCTTTATCTCTAATTGGTGCTTTCAACAAACGGTTTGAAAAATTTGGAACGTATAAAGCACTTTTATATATTCTTTGTGGTTCATTTATATTTTGAGTTGATCGTCTGACACCATTGAAATAGTTGTTAATAAGTGATTTAGTTATTTCTTTTGGAAATGAATTAGAGTACATTGTATCTTTTATTATTCCAATGTTTTTTTGTCGAAATATAATATCAATATTGTCTAGAACTCTATTTATGAAATTTTGTGCTGTATTAATAATTACTAGTTTGGGTTGTTGAGAATTGAAATTTATCAAACGACCTGAAGATGTTGGCTTTTTGTACCAATCAAAAATTAGATGTGTATTTTGTCTTATAACTTTAACATCAAGATATGGTAGCATTCCTTGTTTTTCAACTTCAAATGTAAATTTAATTTTAGGATGAAAGGAATTTAATGCTGTTAAAGTTGAATTAAGTTCAGTTGATTTGATGATTAAAAATAAGTCATCTACGTATTTCTTAATAACTTTTGGTGTATACGATAGTTTTTTTAAAACGTTATCAAGTAAAGTTTCCATAACTATATCTGCTAAAATTGAAAAACAAGGAATGCTTCCATATCTTGATGTTAAAGTTATAAGACAAAATACACATCTAATTTTTGATTGGTACAAAAAGCCAACATCTTCAGGTCGTTTGATAAATTTCAATTCTCAACAACCCAAACTAGTAATTATTAATACAGCACAAAATTTCATAAATAGAGTTCTAGACAATATTGATATTATATTTCGACAAAAAAACATTGGAATAATAAAAGATACAATGTACTCTAATTCATTTCCAAAAGAAATAACTAAATCACTTATTAACAACTATTTCAATGGTGTCAGACGATCAACTCAAAATATAAATGAACCACAAAGAATATATAAAAGTGCTTTATACGTTCCAAATTTTTCAAACCGTTTGTTGAAAGCACCAATTAGAGATAAAGAAAAAACTAGAATAGCCTTTAAATCAACAAATACTCTTAGAAATTCAGTTTTCTCAAAATTAAAAGATAAATTAGAAAAAGAAGAAAAATCAAATATAGTATACAAGATTAAATGTATAGGTGATGGCTCAACATCATGCCCATCAATCTATGTAGGAACCTCAATGCAAAAACTTCGAAATCGTATATCAGGTCATAAATCTGATATAAATAGTGGTAGTACACAAAAGACTGCACTAGCTCTCCATTGCATAGAAGAAAATCATCGTCCTGACTTCAAAAATATAACAATTTTACAATCAGAACAGAATTATAATAAAAGAATGTTACTAGAAATGTTACATATTAGAAACACCCAAAATAGTATTAATAGACGTTCAGATTGTGATAGACTTAGTAATATTTACGGTCAGTTTATTAATTATCAAACCATATCTACATAAACAAAACTCAACGATTAAATATATTATACATATATACATAAAAATATTTGAATTTATTTTCAAAATTAATTATTTGAATTTAAAAAATTCAGATAATTAAACATCAATTTGTTTGAAATAAATTTTCAAACAAACTAAAAAATAAAAAAACAAAAGAGATAACACATAACAACAAAAAAGAAAAAGATTTGAAACGTCTCTTAAACTTTTTTGAGAAAACACGGAAACCAAAAGCTTACAAACAAATAAAAAATATTTGTATTTTAAAGTTGTAAGTATACTATTTTAGAATTTTGATATATTTGGTATATATGTATATATGTTTTAAATTATATTTCAATTAATAAATAGGTCTGAAGAAGGGTGTAACCACATCCGAAACGTCACAACATAAAAAACAAAACAAAAATTGACCTAAAGCCCACTTAAGGATAAACATTATTGAATTAAATAAAAGGTCACGAAGAAAGAAAGTATTTATCATAATATTATATCATAATGAAAGAATAGATTATTTCACATTCGTGGTGTGCGCCTAAAGAACGAATCTCTGTTAACGGTACGTCTGAAATCAGACTCGAGGGTACGGTAATGGTACGGTTGAAGTATTAAAGAGGAGTAATGCACCTGGAAATTTCCATAGATCACTGACTATCAAAGAAACGACACAGCATTGAATTTTCAAAGCATTAAATTCTACGAGGTTTCTTATTCTTCATTGCACAATGCTTTCGAAATCACAATTTAATGAACTTAGTTTCAAATCCGACGGACAGGGCTGGGCTGTAAATCTTGAAACGAATACAAATAGCTGAGATTACTATCTTCAGCAAACTAACTCAATGGATTCCAAGTTTCAGACAGATGGTAATTAAATGATAAAGAGGGTTGGAGAAAAAAGGGAGCCCTGGGGAACCCCAGTATTTATTTTGTGGATATCGGACTGAAATCTTTTAAGTACTACTTTTATTGAATGGTTCAAAAGATTATTTATCATCCATCGAATGAGAAATCATCAAAGCCGAAGGCAAGAATTTTTGATGAGAGAGCTTGATGCCAAACTCTATCAAGCGCTTTTGAAATATCAAGGACAATTACCTTACTCTCTCCCAAATGGTGTTCTTCGAGATATTTCTTGATCTGAAAATGGATGAATGTTTCCATGATCTTGGAAAGAAGAGACGTAAGTGCAATCGGTCTATAGTAATAAGGTGAGGATGTCTCGTCATTTTTCGAAATTGGCTAGACAAATGCAGATTAAAAAAATTTACTCAGTGGCCCACGTGGAAAAACACCTTTTTAGTACAATTGGTGGGATACTATCCAGGCAGGTTGATCTACATATGTATGTACATATGTCAAAATCTTCAAGGATTTTTTCAACAGCACGAATGCGAAAGAAGATTGCTCAAATTGAATCGTTAACGTGTTCGAGTACCGGGGGAGTCATGTGTCATGACACTTTCTTGGAGAGTAAAATTTTTAGCAAACTGACTCGCTAGAAGATTAGCTTTCGCAAAAGTTAAATAAGGGAATGTCATTGTAGACGAGCATTTAATCCGAGGACGAGGTGGTATTTCCAATATTTAAAACAAATTACCAACAATTTTCATTACATTGTAGTCTACCGATTATAAGCGTTGTAAACCTTTCCAGCATCCTTAAACTTGTTTTGTGTTTCTTCAGTGAGGTTGTCCTTATATCATCGGAAGTTTGCTATAGCTCGAATCTTTAGATTTTCGCATTCTCGCAGCGTTACCAACAAAAAATCTGATTGGGCGCAGATCATAACTCAGTCGTAAAATGGCTGTCTAATTGTCTATTACGTTTTTGCATATTTTTATATTTATAAGGTTTCAGCGGCCATTCTCAATAATTTTTGTTTGATTTTTGCTCTGTTTATTAATCTTTCGAAAATTGTAAATATAATATTAATTACTGAGAGAAAATGTAAATAAATTTCAATTTAAAATCCTTCCGTTATGAAAATATTGAACGCTCATCACAGAAGATTTGATTCGCGGATCAAGATTTTAGTCCACCGATAGCTCTATTAATTGGTTAAAGTTCAACCAACACTCAATTATGTCATTGCTTATTGCATGTTCGAACCTTGAACCCTGGTTGAACCTTGAGGTGCATAAACTTACTCCAAGCTAAAATATCTAATATTTATGAGTCTCATAAGACTATTGTAACACAGGTCACTCTTAACTTATTCGAAAACTTTAGAAGAATAAACTTAAACATTTCCGTTATAAACCTTATAAAAACCTAGGAGCGCTTGGTACTACCCGCCCTCAAAGCTCTCATAAAATTCAAGAACTTAAACATTCCTTAGTTTATGTTATGAGCTACCCCTCGCTGTCAGGATGTTTCAACAACTGCTGAGAAAGCTAAAGCATTTGCCAATCACTTTGGGGATATTTTTAATGACTGACTTCCCATATACCTTCCTGACTTTATCGAAGAAGCAGGAGTCGCAAATGGACAGATGTTTTCACTTCTCCTGAAGAAAAGACATTATCATCAATGGAAACTCCAAAAAATCAGCAGGAAGCGACAAGATTTGTAATTACCTGCTGACTGCTAATCAACAACCCAACGTACCAGGTACAAAGACGAAGGTTTATGTAGATGACTCCATCACATTAATCACGGCTTTTTTTTACCAGAGATTGCTGCCATTAAGAGTGTAAGAACACATTAAAAACCTTTGGGAATACTATCTCAAATGGGGATTGAAGATAAACAGCGAAAAGACTGAACTCATCTGCTTCCGAACACCAGTGAATGTCATTCAAAGAGGAGTGTTTGCAGCACGCTGTGATGCGATCAAAATAAAGTTTCCAGACAACAATGAAATAACGATCAAATCATCAACGGTGTACTTCGGAGTCAACTTTTCCCAGAAACTGAAATTCAAGAAGCATGCAGACTTGACCCCTTGGCATAATAGTTAGTGCGTTGAACTGTCATGCAGAAGGTCCTGAGTTCGATTTTCAGCCGCTGCAAAAAAGTTTTTCAGGGGTGTACTGAATCTAACGTGAGGAATCGACAAATCCTCTAAGAGTATCTGTTATCATGCTGCTCTTCAGCCGTTCGGAATCGGCAGGAAATTGTAGGTCCCCTCTATTCCTGGTAACACGCAAACAGGAATGGTTGAGAGAATATATTTATTTATTATTTTGTATGCTGACTTGATATTAAAGAGAGCTAACTATTCTCTGCACTTGGTCCATTCGCTACTCAGGCGGTGAAATGGACTTAATATAAAGGCCAAGCTGCTTGTGTACAAACAAATTATGCGGCCTGTTTTGACCGACGCACTTCCTATCTGGTTTACTTTAACACATGCACCAATAAAAAAGATGAAGCATTTTGAAAGAAAGATGCTCTGCATTTGCACTGGCCTACACCGTAACCCACTGACGAAGATATATAGTATTATACAAACTACCAGGAAATAGCCGCTCAAAGAAGAAGAAATGCCCAGGAGATTTGTTCGCCAAAGTTCATTAACAATGCTCAAGGCCAACTACTTGTGGAAGACAACGAAATTCTTCACAGGTGGCGACAGTATTGTGACGGACTTCTAAACGAACAATTTCCAAGGCTATACTTTCCAATAGCTTCACCTAACTTAAGCGAAGTATCCGACGTCACAGTCGAAGAAGTTAGTGAGGCGGTAAAATACTCCAAAAAGGGAAAAGCTGTTGGCCCAGACGAATTACCCTCAGAGTTTTGGAAAAAGATGGGAGACATCGGGTTTAGATGGCTCATGATTCTTGTCTCCAAACTTATACGAGGTGATCGCATGCCTAATCAATGGAGGGAAAGTTACCTTCTTCCAATTTATAAAGGAAAGGGTGATACTCGAAGCTGTGATAATTACCGTTCGATTAAGCTGATGTCACACACCATGAAGATCGTTGAGCGAGTCTTGGGTAGCCGACTGCGAAAAATAATTAGGCTATCTGATGACCAGTGCGGGTTTGTCGGTGGTAAGTCAACCACGGATGCAATCCAGAGTATAAGAATAATTATGGAAAAGCATCGGGATTCTTTGGAGGATTTGCATGTCGTATTGGTTGATTTTGAAAAAGCATTCGATCGGCAACCACGAGATCTAATATGGGTGTCCCTCAGGCAACGAGGAGTTCCAGAAACCTATGTGCGGATAATTATGGACATGTATGATGGAGCAGTTACTAAAGTAAGATGCGCAGCTGGAGTCACCGAAGAATTCGAAATCACAGTAGGTGTACACCAGGGAAATGTCTTGAGTCCCCTGCTCTTTATTACAGTTCTTGATTACCTGCTTGAAGGCAAAGTGACGGATCCAAAAGTACATCAGTTATTCTTTGCTGACGATGGAGCCATCATAAGTGAAGACCCGATATCCCTACAACGAGCACTTGACGTATGGGTGGATGTTCTAGAAGGAAGTGGGTACCGCATAAGCGCGAAAAAGACAGAATACCTATGCTGCCCATTTTCTAATCCACACAGGCCTATTCCATACATTTATTTGAATGGAGTAGTGCTTCCCAAGTGTGAAAAGTTTAAATATCTGGGGTCTATGATAAATAACGAAGCTACTTGTGATGACGATATCAATCATCGCGTAAGCGTAGGGTGGATGAAGTGGCGGGAAAATTCTGCTATCTTCTGTGACCGAAAAATGCCCCCTAAGCTGAAAGAAAAGCTCTACACTTCAGTTGTGCGTCCAGCACTCACATACGGTTCACAATGTTGGACAATGTACAAAAAGTATAAGAGTAAGCTAACGGCAGCTGAGATGAAGATGCTTCGTATGACAGCAGGAGTTACAAAGCTTGATCGAATTAGAAGTACGAAGATCCGAGGAAGCCTTCATGTTAAGAATACCATTTCCCAAAAAATTGAACACGACCGACTCAGTTGGTATTGCCATGTTCAAAGGAGAGATCCTGAGAACCCCGTCAAAAAAGCAATATCATACAACGTTCCAATTCGGAATAAAAAGAAAGGTAGGCCTAAACACTCCTGGTACAAACAAATGCAAAAACACCAGCATTCAGTTGGCCTCAGAAATGGAACAATACAAAACCGGGAGGCTTGCCGCCGATTTCTGAGGTCAACCCGGCGAACCCCACAGGCGGATCACTAGTGTGAAGCAGATATGGTACGTGGGAGAGTTATGATCCCCTCGACATCGAGATCATAACAGCGCCGAAACAAAGGAAGAAGAAGAAGGTTGTACCAGGAAGCAAAATTGCACCAGTATTTGCTGCCGCTCTCCGAAACAATCATCAGGAACCTGGAAGATCATCTTAATTTAGAAGTGTAACAACTCCTGCAGCATAAAATAGAGCCTACTGACAGGCTGACAGGTATCTAGCTCCTATTGAGCCAACGTAATTTAATTTATATATATATAATTTAATTCAAAATCAAATTTTATATAAAACAAAATGGAAAGTAAAAATTCTTTATCTAAAAAAATCTTAATCACCGTGAAAAAGAATAATCACTGGAAATCTTCGGCAGTAAAACATAACCGAATCCCGACAAGGTCGAAAGGCAGTAAAACAAAACGGCGCATGAGGAAGACTTGAGAAAATATATTTTCGAATACAATACAGAAAATTCTAATAAAAACTATGGGTGTAGATTTTAAGAGTTTGCAAAGGATAATTTTTTAACTAATAAATAAAGAAGTCAGCGACTTTGAAGAGCTTAGACAATTTATGTGTTTTCATTTAAAGATAAATTTTCATTTCAAATTCACTTCATCACTTCACTTTTAAAATAGAAACAAGAAATATAATATTTATGTGAGTTTAAAAATCTTTCAAATATTCCTATCTCTAAAATGTTTGTTAAAAAACTAGCTGTCCATTTAGGGGAAAAATTATTTATAGATTGGTACCTGTGTTTAGGTATCCAATAAAATAGATCCTGCAGGTTCTATCACTTTCGCACTATTCCAAAGAAAAAAAGTAACAAGGTTGAAAACGTTTTGCGAGTTATAAGTAGGACTGAACCGACCGCCGATTTAGGACTGAATATTTAGTAGATGACTCTTGTAGTCTTTCCACTCTGATGTGGTTAGGTTTTTTTCTTCTATTTTTTGTTCCCTCCGGTTAAATTGTTTGATTAAATAAAAAATATAAACTATGTGTATGAGAATGGTATGATAATTCAACGATTATCCAATTTAAAATAAGTCTTTGGGTATAATGTACCATTGGGAACGACAACGACGTGACGCGACAGTGAGTGATCAGATTTATATTTTATGTTCGTTTTAAGTGCATGATGAACTCAAAGATAATTCTTTTTTTTTATTTGTTGTATACGAGTATTTTTCTTGGTTTCATCATTGAAAAGTTCATACAATACACATACTTCATAGATGAACCCTACTCAGATCAGAAGAAAAAATATTTTTGGACAGATCTAGAAACTTTTATTTTTAATTTAAAAAAACCTGTTCTAAGAAATCCTTTCTTATTCTTGGTATAATATCCTATTCTAAGATAATTCCACGGAATTAAAAATACTGTAACGACTCCTTTAGTTAATTTTTTTAAATATAACGACTCCACGAATTGAACGAATTTTAGAAAAACGTAGGTACATGGTGTCATCTTTCGGTAAATATATGTAACTTTTTAGCTTTAGGTGTTTGGCATGAGTTAATCGAATATCCAATCTCCACCTAGGAATATCTAGGCCTTTTTTTGCCACATCTGTTATTCTGCTATAGATTTTCTGTTATGAATCATAAGATTTCCACCTTATAAGATCTTTTATGATTGGTATTTAAGTAGGCTACACACTATCATTTCTTAAATGACATTCCAAAACTGTCATTTCTGAACATTTCATTTGATGCTACACACTGTCATTTCAATGAAGTCATTTTTTCAATCATTTTTGAAATTTTATTCATTCAAAAATGACGCACGCTGATATGTTTCCCACACACTGTCATTTCATTTCATCATTCCAGTCATACCCACGAAAAATTTTGATCTTCATCATTTCCATCATCATTTATTCATCATTTATCATTTACATCTACACACTATCATTTTTTCCATCATTTCAGCAGAAATGATGTAAAAAAATGACAGTGTGTAGCCTACTTTAGAGGTTGGAACTTTTATAAAAGTCTGTTATACAATTTCGAAAACGAAGAAGTCTGTTATGAAACTGAACTAAAATCTGCTATCATAACCAGCTGTGATTAAGTAAAATATTTCATCTGACATAATTAAAATGGATGACGAACAAAAAAAGTAAACTCGTATGTCATTTTTATTTGACAATCCGGAATCTCTCTACGATCTGAGAACCTAACTGAACACTTTTTTTCGTTCGGACGATTGTGAAATACATATATTGTGATTCTTATGTGAAACGTCAATCTGCCCTAACGAGGTATCCGTCAGAACGGAAAATTCTCCGATTTCGTACGAATCGGAGAATTTTTGGTTCGAGATATTCTTTCGAATAGTTGTTCGGATCAATTTTCCGATATTACGGAACGCATACCGGCGAATTGCGTTGGAGTGCGCTCAACTAAATTTTTGTGTGTCATTTTTGGCAGCTAAATACAATTTTTTCCGATTTCCTCCGACACACATTCTTGGCGGAATTTGTTTACGAGTTTGAGAAAAGTGTTGAAAAATGTAAGAAATAAAAAAAATGTATTTAACTATTATTTTATTTATAGCTTGAATTTATGTTTCCAGGTCGGGGCAAAAAGAAAAAACAACAAATCAACCATATGAGTTTCTTATGAACTTGATGCTGGAAAAACCAGATATAGCTCAAAATTACACCAAGAGGTCATCAGAAGCTGTTGCTCCATTTTGGGATGACTTGACCGACCAACTTAACAAACTAGGTTCAGGAAAAATAGATGCTAGTGGTTGAAAGAATTTTCATAATCTGACCATTGTTTCAAAATTGTATATTGTAGGTACATTATGTTTGCAACCTTTAAGGTTTGGAGTGACTACAAAGGTTATATAAAAAAAATTGGCTCCAAATAAAAAAGAAATTTCGGGCACCGGTGGTGCCTTTGGAGGAAACAGTTATTGCTTTGATAAACATCAACCATGAAGTCGATGACATTGGAGCATTAACCTTTGGAACGGTTAGTGAAAGAGAAAACACTCACCCCTCATCATCAAACGCAACAGCAATACAAACATCATCCCCGAGCACAACAGTAGGGGATAATGGTGCAGAAAACATCGGAGATGCAGATCACCAAGAAGTATAACAAAATACACCAAATACTTCCACAAAACGCCCACGAAAAACTGTATCATCCATTCAGCTTCTCAAAAAGCAGGTGGAAAATCAAAAACACTTTTTTAAGGAAATCAAAACAGCTTTGCAGGACACAACAACTCAGCGATTCATATTAAAAGAGTGTATCGATCGGAGGAAAGTGTCTGCGAAGTTGAAAAAAAAAGTTGAAAGAAATGCAAGAACACAACACTGAAATGCGAAGAATTGCATTGCGCAAACTTGAGATCAAGGCAAGGATACTTGAACTTGAGATTTCTAAGGCCAACTTGATGCTGGAATAATTCCATAATACTTTATTTAATACCACCAAACAAATGCCATGTAGGGTGTGATTTTTTTACGAGAGTAAGTTTTTTTTATTGAATTAAGTGTAAGTTTTTTTTTGTTATTTGGTATTTTTGTAATACAGCTTATTTTAAGTTATTGAAAGTATTGCGATATTTCATTTCTTATTACGTCTGCCTGACTACGAAATAAGTTTGGTGCAACTTCCTCGGGTTCCTGACCCTTTTCCTGTTCTATGTACTATGTTCTCTGTAGTCTCCATATTGTCGTAATCACTATCGAAGTATAGACATTGGACTGGGCCAAAAAAATTGACTATTTTTTTTTTTGAAAGATATATCGAGAATATCATTCAGAATGACAAAAAAAAATTTCGTAAAAGTTTGAGCCCTTAATATCAATTTTAAGAGGGCTTTCATCGCTAATTTTGATTTTTAGTCATAATTTCATGTTTTGCGTCAGAACTGACAAAACATTGAAGTAAAAAAAATTCATTTTGACTTACTTTTATATAAAATTAAATTCCCTACAAAAAAGGTCTGATTGAAAATTTTCGTCAGACAAGCCGTTTTTGAGTAATTAAGCTTAATAAATTGTTATTTTTCTTCGATTTTACTTTTTTAATTTGGAATTTTGTAACTAACGAAAAATAACAATTTATTAAGCTTAATTACTCAAAAACGGCTTGTCTGACGAAAATTTTCAATCAGACCTTTTTTGTAGGGAATTTAATTTTATATAAAAGTAAGTCAAAATGATTTTTTTTTACTTCAATGTTTTGTCAGTTCTGACGCAAAACATGAAATTATGACTAAAAATCAAAATTAGCGATGATAGCCCTCTCAAAATTGATATTAAGGGCTCAAACTTTTACGAAAATTTTTTTTTGTCATTCTGAATGATATTCTCGATATATCTTTCAAAAAAAAAAATAGTCAATTTTTTTGGCCCAGTCTAATAGACATACTCGTATGTACATATGTTGTGTAAGGCGCAACACACATTCACTATTTGTGCGGCTTCATTGGGTCATAGTTTAGTTGTCGAGCACTCAATAATCAACGGAACCTGCTTTTTAATAAGCCTATGGTACGTTCGACTATATTTCTTGCGCTTTTGTGTGACGTATTATGGCGGCTCTCAACGCTATGTGTTCTTTGAGTCCTGAAATGTGTCATAAGCCCCGGCTCCAAAGCATACCCTGAATCGCCTTGAAAAATAACTACCATCAGTATATTCCAACGCTCCAAAGAATTTTGTATGATTTTTTCTTGAAATACTTGTCGGTGTTGAATGTAAAACGTTTTCATTTCCAAACCATTTCTTTGATTTGTCTTCTAATAGGTACTGAAAACCATTTTTAAATCAAGAAAACAGTTCGATAAATTTTCATATGGGACACGTTACAACATGTCCAACGGAAAATACATTTTGAAAAGTGTCCTTTAAGACATTTTTTTTCGAAATATTTCCATTAACTAAAAATGGTTTTAAGAACCAATAAGAAGGCTGATATTGAGGCTCAGAAACGATTTAATCCTCCAACTGAAAAGACTGGCAATTGTTCAAAAAAAAATATTTTTTTTAATTTATAAAACGTTCGCCAAAACGGCCAAGAAGATGAGGTTACGCTTGTTAATAAGATATAAGAAATTTAATTGACTCACCTAGTAACCAGCTTCTTCCTGCACCACTCAGATATTTTTGTTCAAAATAACTACGTTCCAGACTCAAAGACTAAACATGGGAGTCGTGATTGGCTCCTTGATAGTTTGCATTAACAGCTCTTATCTTCAATTTATAGTCGCAAATCTTTAAAGAAACGAAAAGTGCATGGGATGAATAACAATTTGTTTTCTTGTTTGAGATTGTTACAATTATCAGGTTAAAACTGAAATGTCCCTTGCGATTCAGAAAGAGATGTTTGTTATCAACTGTCATTCACACAGCCAATCTCTCCCGGGAAGCCAGTTCTTTCAAAAAAATCTCTTCTTCTGACACCAAGATATACCTACAATTGTTGCATAGAGTCTGTTCCATTGTTTCCCAGTGTTTCCTTTAGAATACTTGAAAAGGTCGTTTCACCAATAGCAGACTGGTACTCTTTTCCTACCCCATGTTGGAAATTTCCCTCAGCGAAAAATCTTAAGCACGCTGCGAGTTTTTGATCCGGTGTAAGGGCATCAAAACGATTCGATCGTCTTTGAATTTTTCTTTTATTTGTTGAAGGACGTATTCAAATGCATGTTTATTGAGACGAAAGTTTTTTTAAATCTGTAAGTCAGTTGCTTAAATAGGTATACAAAAATTAAATTAACGATAACAGAATATTATACATTTCAAAAACAAAAATAATGTTTTTTGAAAGAAAATCACTTCGCACAATTATGATACAAATAAAATGCACGACTTGGTCGCACGAACTTGCTCCTATGTAATAGACTAGGAATTTTAAAAACGAATGTTATTAGAGAAAACTGTTCATAAGGATAAAATGAATTTTTTTTAATTCTTTAAGTAGTAAGAGATAAAAACAGAATGATATGCAAATATGAATTTATGCAGGAACAAAAATTATAAGTCTTTGTAGTGGTTCCTTAAAAAAATAAGCTTTTATATAAAAAATTTTTAAAACATTTTTAAGAAAAAATTTTGGTACGCCAACCTTAAGTTTTCATTATTGTACGAATAAAAGTCTAATTTCCAAAAACAATACTAAGCCGTTCTTGAGATATCGAATTTTTCAAAAAAAAAATTCCTTTTTTTTCTAAAAATTGAAAAAATATTTTTTCTTAAGTTTTTAAATGCAATGTTTTTTAAATTTTTTAGGAGCTTTTTTATAAAAAATTTCATTAAAATCCGTTAAGTCAGTAATATCTAGATTTCAATTTTTTTTTTATTAAATTATAAATCGTAAAGATTAATCAAAAGAAAAAAAATTTTAGCATGGGGTTTTCGAAATATTGAGATTCCAAAAAAAAATTTTGAATTTTTTTTTTAAAATCCAAAAAATTAAAAATTGAAAATTTGAATATGTAATAATATTTAAACTTTGGAGGAGCTTTGGCATAAAAAAAACTATTAAAATCGGCTGTACCGTTTACGAGAAAATCAAAAACAAAAAAAATGGACCCAGGGGGGCTACCGAAAATAACAATTTTTTGTAAAATTTTTTTCAACCATTAGCTAGTTTTAACCAAATGAAATTTTTGGAATTTTTTGTTAAAAATTCTGTGGGACAGTTTTTGAGAAAAAAAATATTTATAAAATTTCGAAAAAAAATCGTATGGCAGGTACCGTTATTTTTGGTCTTAAAAAAAATAGAAAAAAACGTCCGGGGGTAAAAAATTAAAACCCATATCTACCAAGTTTGAAGAAAATCGGCCGAGCCGTTTAGGCTGTAGTCGAACCGACAGACAGACAGACAGACAGACAGAATTGCGAGACCCACTTTTTTGGTCTTCGCTATCATCGTAATGTCAACTTTGATCAAAATCTCGAGTTCGATTTTTTTTACGAATGCATAACTTGCCTTATAGTACCTATAAGTCGCAAGTAAAAATCACAACTGTCGAGTTTGACGTTTAAGTATATTTGTGTGAGTGTTTCTGGCTCCGATTCTGATTTCAAATCCAGACCATAAGCAAATTTCGCTTTTTTCAGAATACGAATTGTCATTTTTTCCCAAGTAAACACTTTCAGAAGAGTCCAGAAGTCTTCTAGATTGCCAAATAAAAACGACATTACACACTATTTGTATCTATAACATGGAACACGATTTTACCACATACATATATGTTGTAGCGCCGAATAAAAGAATATAAATATCGTAATTCCAAATTACAATTTTATTTTCTAGAAGAAATATATATCAGTGGAAAAATCTAGAAATTTACAATATATGTACTTACATTCCTTTTTTTATAAAATTTAAAAATTTAAAAATTTAATTCAGCGACTACAACTCCTTGAAGAACAGAATAATAATGATGAAAAAATATGATTTTAAATATAAATGAAAAAGAGTTACTAAGCATACTATACAAATTAAACAAAAGGTAAATTGATTAGAAAAACGCAAAGTAAAAAACGCAAAGTAGAAATTATTTGAAAGTACGAGTATTAAGTGAGTTGTAGTCATAACATATTTGAAGAAAGAATTTAAAAAAAACGTATGAAACCAATTAATAATATAAAAACAAAATTAGGTAGGATTTGGCTCGATGACATCCCGGGGCCCGTCTGAAACTAGGAAGACATATCGAGAACAGCGAGCCGTCCGACCGATCTTTTTGTCTTGATGCAACCATTTGCCATCTGTACATCAGCAATTCTAACGATTCTATCTGGTCCCGGGTAGATTTTAGTAACTCGACCCAACTTCCATGCTGAACGAACTTCATTAGGTTCTATAACAAGAACTAAACTGCCTACTTCAACAGGTTTAGTATCTTGATACCACTTGCTTCTTCTGGTTATTTCGACTGTAAAGTCTGCTACAAGAGTCGTTCTCACAAAAAACACCTGGAGCCGTTACGTCTCGAAAGTCCTCACCAAAGAGCATCGAATTAGGAGTTAGTGGCTTAGGATCTTCAGGGTCCACAGGAACATGTGTTAGAGGACGCATATTAATTTGACCTTGAGCTTCCATTAGAGCATTCCTTAAAACGTCTTCTCTTGGAATAGTGCCTTTGAGAACGAATTCGATACTTCGCTTTATAGATTGAATTAACCGCTCCCAAGCACCACCCATCCACGGCGAGTAAGCTGGTATAAATCTCCAAAGAATACCTTCGTATTTGGATGCATATTCTCCAAGGGCAGCCTCCATTTCTCTGACGTCCTTTTCTAGCTGGTTTTTTGATCCGATAAAGTTGAGACCATTATCGCTGTACATGAATCGAGTAACAACACGGTTGATGACGAATCGTCGAACAGCCATTGTACATTGATCCAGGCTTAGATCATTTAAAACTTCAATTTGCACTGCTCTAAAAGTTAGACAGGTAAAAATCATTCCGTATCGTTTTACGGTTCCTCTTCCAAATTTTACAAGCATCGGTCCAAAGCAATCAACCCCAACGTGTGTGAACGGTTTTTGATTGAAAGCCAAACGAGCTTCGGGAAGCTGACCCATAATAGGCATAACTGCTTTAGCTTTTAAGCGCTTGCACATGTTGCATTTGGATTTAACTTTCTCTACTGCAGTTCGAATACTCATAATCCATGCTTTTTCTCTGATATCTGAGATTACTGATGCCGTTCCCACATGACTATTTTTCTCATGATGATGAGCAATGAACAAGTCGACCAACGGGTGAGATTTTGGCAAAATCGCTGGGTTTCTTGAGGCATACGATATCAATGCCTTTTGACATCTTGAGCTCATGCGGATTGTATGATCTTGGTCCATGAAAGGTGAAAAATTAAAAATCTTACTGGAAGTCTTCAGTTTCTTGTTTTCCAAAAGTGCCGCTACATCTTCGGCAAAAGCTTCAGTTTGTATTTTTCTGAATATCCAATTTTCAGCCCTAGAGTATTCATCTGGGGTTACAAAAAAAAACTTTTCAACTGGTTTCTTCTTCAAAATGTCAATGAAACGAAGTAAATAGGCAATTATACGAACCGAAGAAGACCACCTTGCCCGAAATCTTGCCTTTATCTCATCATAAACGCTAAAGGATGGTAGAATCTGCATCTTGTGTACATGAATTTTGGCTTCTGAAATATCGGAAGTCACTGAAATAGATGCATGTCGTCCATGCGTAACGAGCCATACACTAATTCTTAAACGTAGGAATTCTGGTCCCTTAAACCATCTGGTCTCTGTATCACCAACTGATGATTCCTGCCATCTTGTAGCATCGTCAGCCACATTGTCTTTGGTTCCTACATGGAACCACTGGCGAGGAGAAGTCGAATCCAAAATTTCTCCCACTCTTACAGCGACGAAAGATTCAAACTTGAACTTGGTGGAGTTAATCCACGACAGTACTGTGTTTGAATCAGAAAGATAGAAACAGTTGTGAAAACAAATTGAATGTGAATTCTTGACTGTATTCGTAAGCCTTACTCCAAGAACTGCTGCTTGTAGTTCTAACCTCGGCACTGATAACTTCTTTACTGGAGCGACCTTGGTTTTTGCCATAACAAGAACTACTTCAACGTTGCTATCTTTTTCGAAGCGCAAGTAAGCTACTGCCGAAAAAGCTTTTTCCGAAGCATCAACAAAAATAATTAAACTCACCTCGGAATCGTCTGGGTTCCATGATAGATATCGGCGGGGAATCTTTAGCTTCTCGATATTTTTCAGTTCCATGATGAAATTTAACCACTGGATTTTCAAGTCTTCAGATACTGGTTCGTCCCAATCAAAACCTTCACGCCAAACTTCCTGGAGGATGACACGACCTCGAACAATGTAAAAAGATATCAACCCAAGAGGATCAAAAATTCTCATAACCATCTTAAGAATTTCCCTCTTAGTTATATTCGAGTCGGGCAGAAGCATCTCATTCAGCGTGTTGTAATTTGATAGATTGTATGTAAATTGGTCCAATGTGGGAATCCAGAACATACCCAAGATCTTGCTAACGATGTTGTCACAATTGTTCAAATCCAAACTAACAAGCTTAGGATTGACGTTAGTCTGAGGAGTCATCTGAAGAAACATTTGGCTGTTTGACTGCACACCCACCAGGTCAAAATTCATTGATTTGCAGATACGAATTGCATCCTTAGTTACCGATACAGCCTTTTCTACAGTATCGTGGCTGTTGAAATAGTCATCTACATAAGTGCGCTGCGTCAAACCATCTACTGCTTCTGGACACTCCTGCTGAAACTTTTCCGAATGATAATTTTTGATGAACTGGGCACAGGTTGGAGAACAAGTTGGTCCGAACATCATGACTTCCATAATGTAAATAGTTGGTTCTCGAGAGCTGTCTCCATCCCTCCACAAAATCCTTTGGCACTGTTGATCTTCATCTCTTATACGGATTCTGTGGAACATTTCTTTTACATCTGCATTGACAGCGATCGCACGTTCCCGAAACTTGAAGAGACCTGCATGGAGTGGAACTAAATTTTCGGGGCCTTTTAATAGAAAACTGTTCAATGAAACACCCTTCACCTTGGCAGCAACATCAGCAACATCTCTTGGCTTTGGTGTCAACTTGTTCGAGTTTTCAACTATGAAAGTAGGAGCGTACCATACCCTAGGCCAAGACTTCTGCAGCTTTGCAGCAGACGCTATTCTTGCATAACCTTTTGATAGAAGCTCTTTCATATGATTGTTTTTCCACTCGAGTAAATGGGGTTTCTTTTTCAAAGATTTCCCCAGCACTTTCAACCGGTGAAGGGCCATTGGGTAGCTATCCGGGAGTTTGACATCGTCTCTTTTCCAAAGTAAACCTATTTCATATTGGTCACCAACCTGCTTTAGAGTACGCTGCATGACATCAACTGCTCCAACAACTTCTTGGCACACCAAATCACCTTTGGGAGGCTTCACTCCAAAATCTTCAGTTGAAAAATGGTGCTTTACAAGTTCATGTAGATCATCCTCAGTTCGTATAGCATCATGGAAGAGAAAGTGCATTGTTGGCTTAGCTGCTTGATTAAGGCAAGAAACATTGTAAGTGGGTGCAGATTTGCCATAAACAACCCATCCAAGAAGTGTCTTGATCGCACATGGCTCTTCATCTTTACCATGTCGTTGTCCATGACCCCACAAAAACTTGGCTTGATCGAGACCAACAAGAATCTTCGGTTTGACATTTACCTGATCTGAAAGTGGAAGTCCTCTCAAGTGTGGATAGGTTCGTTTCAATTCAGCAGCATCGATGGATTGTCCAGGTAGTTCCAAATTCTTAACCGTATAGACATTGTTAAGATGATGACGTTTGCGATTATGGACCCCAGAAATCGTCAAGGAAGTACGAATAGAGTCTTCGTGTCTTGAAACTCCTTTAGTCCACTGAAGAACTAAATCTTCCGGCCTTCCAGTAAGTCCCAGATCATCAAAGATATCCCTTTCAACCATCGATAAGGATGAACCATCGTTAAGAAACGCATACGTATCCAGAAACCTGTCGTCGACACCATAGATACGAATAGGCACAATCTTGAACAAAATTGATGAATTTGTCCTTACATGAGAAGAGTGAATATGATGTGTAGGCACAAAGGGATTTGCAGAATCGTTCAACTGGGATCTTAAAGCTGCAACCTGCTGGTGTAAGAGTGGATGATGACGTCCTGAACATCCTTGAATCCCACATGTTGTCTTCTCTCTGCACGACCTCCAGTTATGCTTCGATGAGTCCAGACAAGAAAAGCAGATTCGTTTGTCCTTAACAAATTCTAACCTTTGCTCTGTTGATAAGTTCTTGAATTCCGGACACTGATTGAGTAGATGTTTTCGATTGCATCGAATGCAACTAATAGATGATACCGTTGGTGTATTAGGATTGTGCGTCAAAACTCGACCAGAAGCTTTCGGATTTTTAATAGATTTTTTTGATTCGTTCAGCTCAGAATTCTTAAGTAGATCAGGAGGAAGGTCAACAACTTTCTCCGTCAAAAACTTTGCAAAATCATTTAAATTTGCTCGTGGATAGATAGATTTATGTTTGATCCAATCTTGGTATAGTCCAGCTCCCAATTTACAAACAAGACATGTTAATACATACCCATTATCCAAATCTTCATCTCTTTTCATGGATTTAAGATCAGCCACGAATCCATTGAGCTTAACTGCCCACAAACGCAGTTTAGGGTCGCATTTCGAACTAAGGCTAGGAAGATTCAGCAAATCAGCAGTAAGGTCGTGCACCAAAACATCTTGACGACCAAAAATCGCTCGCAAAGAATCCATGATTGCATCCGCATCCGAAGAGTACTTTAATCGGTCACTCACAAGTTGATATGCTTCGCCATTTAAAGCTTTGCGCAGCCTTGAAACATTTTCCTTTCCGCTATAACGACCTTCAACTGTTGTGGACTTAAAAACTTCCTCGAAGTACGGCCATTCTCGTTTGTCGGCACCAGAAAATGATGGCAACTCTTGAACGTTATTCCGGTTCAATATAATTAATAAGCTGGCCATATCTGCATCACGAGACGAGGAATCATTGGTTGAACTAAATGGAAAATCAGTATTGCGCACTGTTGTTGTCTGACTAGGTTGTGCCAAATTGTCTAGCAATGATTTATGGTTTTCTTGAATTTTCTTGATTCTCTTCAATCTTTCGCTTACAACATCAACATCTGAAGGTCTTGCAACATCTACCACTGGCTGGATAGGAACTGACGATACCTCGACTAGCTTCAGCTTCATAATCTCCATCTCCTTACGTAGGGACAAAAGCTCGTCATCCTTCCTTGTTACTGCTGCTTGAGCCGTAGCAGCTGCTTCGATAAGAAGGTCAACTTTGATTCCTTCTTCATTCGAATTTGCACGTTGCAAAATATTTTCTTCTGAATCTTCGCCAGATACGCAACAAAACCAAGGAGTATCATCATCATAGTTCTTTGGATCGAAATCAGCACAAGAATAATGCCACCATCTCTTGCATCGATCACAATTCACCATATGTTCGTCATCCGCATCTTTGCATTTCTTCGAACTGCAGCTATGCTCCATCGTTGAAATTAAAAGGCAGACACAATTGATATAAAATTATTTCGTTCTAGAACAATCCTCCAAATACAGCAATTCACGTAACAATGCGGTGAAACTTACTGCTTCCAAAACAAGAAGACCGTCCAAAGAATAAAATAAAATAATGTTGTAGCGCCGAATAAAAGAATATAAATATCGTAATTCCAAATTACAATTTTATTTTCTAGAAGAAATATATATCAGTGGAAAAATCTAGAAATTTACAATATATGTACTTACATTCCTTTTTTTATAAAATTTAAAAATTTAAAAATTTAATTCAGCGACTACAACTCCTTGAAGAACAGAATAATAATGATGAAAAAATATGATTTTAAATATAAATGAAAAAGAGTTACTAAGCATACTATACAAATTAAACAAAAGGTAAATTGATTAGAAAAACGCAAAGTAAAAAACGCAAAGTAGAAATTATTTGAAAGTACGAGTATTAAGTGAGTTGTAGTCATAACATATTTGAAGAAAGAATTTAAAAAAAACGTATGAAACCAATTAATAATATAAAAACAAAATTAGGTAGGATTTGGCTCGATGACATATATGTTTCAGGGAATACTATGGCAATACTCAACTTATTTGCTTTTATGATATGTGTTTTAACATATTTTCTTACATTTGTCTCCTTTTAAGAGAACATTTCGTTGACGAAATAAAAAATAAATATCCATTTTTACTTGATATACCTATGTATGTATGTATATACTTATTGAAATCTTTTATAATAAAAGTCATAGAAGATTGCCTTTTTTCTTTTCGTAAAAGATTTGTTCTGGGTTCGAACGTTTGACAGTTCATAAAAATTTTCAAAAATTTCAGATTTTAGCATGCCAAATACCAAAATTATAATTCGTAAAGGATTTGTTGACAGCTCAAACTTTTGCATGGAAATTCATAGCTGAATAACAGAATAGAAGAATAAAAGATCTCGCCGAAAATGCCTAATTTCCATGTTGTCAGATAGCATTGGTAGTATTAGACCGAGAGCCCACAGCAATTTTTGGGTGTGATTGATAACAAAAAATAATTAGCATAATTAGACAGGCCTTTAGTAGTTATTTATGAATGTGAACGTCTTGCATACTCCAGTGGGCGCAATAGTGCACTATAGTGCATTAAGTATGCAGTTTTTTCCAAATTCTAAAAAATTGAGATGCAAAATTTGCCATAACTTAAAAATGAAGAGCTAAGTGCCCTGATTGCAAATATCGAGGTTCAAGACGTTTTGAAGGTGGCCTTCTTAGTGCAAGAAGTACGCTATTCTTATCGCGTCTGGCAGGCAGAAGGCTGCCTGTAAAACGTCTTGAACCTTGATATTTTCATTCAGGGGGCTTAACTCTACATTTTGGCAAAGTTGCTATCACAATTATTTGGACTTGGAAAGAACTGCATACGTGATGCACTATTATGCACTATTGCTCCCACGAGAGAATGCAAGACTTTCACATTTGTAAATAACTATAAAAGGCCTATCTAATTATGCTAATTATTTTTTGTTATCAATCACACCCAAAAATTGCTGTGGGCTCTTAGTCTATATGTACGTATAAATAACAAATACTTTAACCATCTAGATTCTAGAGAGTTGAACTACATAAAATTTGATATATGTAATTCTATTTGCCGATACTCCCATTAGCATAGTTTGATTTTAACATCAGTGCCACCATAAAATTGTGGTGATTAATAGAGAAATTTTGAAAATATATAGACCTATTTATTAGATTTCATAAACTTTCATGGGTATTATTTAATTAATTATTTGGATTCCCAAACCTTATGGCAACAGCAATATAACGGAGTTGATTCCAATAGAGACTTTCTGACTTCCGCTGACTACTGCACCCCTCAAATGAGCCTCAGTGAAGATTTTAAGGTTATGTTACCATCAAGAAAGGACTGGGATTATGACGTCGTCGTGACGAAAGATTTCGACACAATTAACTTTACTGATGGCTCAAAAATGGAGTGTGGTGTTGGTTTAGAAATATTTTCTGAGACTTTGAATATATCTAGGTTTAGGTTACCCGACTTTGCTAGTGTTTTAAAGCTGAATTACTGTGCAAGGTACTCAAACAAACTCCAACCCAGAACCGGCTACCAGAATACGGTGATTATCACAGACAGTCAGCCATTAATTCTAGTCAGGGGCGAACGCAGAAAATAATTTCGGAGGGGGTTTTAGAAAAAAGTATGAGATTTCTATAACAATATATTATTTTATTACTATATTGTAGGTTCTTGTCAATTACATAATCTTTATTTTTATTAACATAACTAAACAATATTGGACCTTAGGGATAGGGACTTTTGAAACAATTTCATACAGCTAATCGCAAAAACAAAACATCATAAGGATGTTGCAAGGGATACCTATTTGGCAAATTTGAATAATGTTACCAAAAGTTGGAAAATATTCTCTACAAGAGCGTGTTTGGTACGAGTACTTCCCTTTTGTGCGTTTTTATTCCTGAATTAATTTTTAGACATAGACTTTTACTACGGGTCCTGCGATGGGGGCCATTACTTGGTTCATATAATATCATTAATGCAACAAGAAGAAAAAGAGTGTAAGTGATTCCATAAGTGTATACCTAAAAATAGAATTATAATAAGTTCCACAAAACTAAATCCGGAATATATTGATACGTGAAGTCATAACTTGTTGTACTTTTGCAATCATACGAAAAAGAGTTTTACGAACATATAAGGACACAGCAACAATCAACTGGTACCTACATTAACTATACTACATAATTATCCATGTGCTACATACCGGGTTTCACGAAATTGCTTTTATTTAAAAGACTAAACATTTCAAAATTTAATGTTATTAGAGAAAAAAATTCTTTTTTTAAATGAATAAAACAACTCCTTTAGTAGTTGGAGCTACAAACAGGATGCCATGTGATTCAAGCAAATATTAGTTTATGCAAGAACAAAAATTATAAGTCGTAGTGCTTTTTTAAAAAAATATCTACAAAATTCTTAAAACATTTTAAAGAAAAAATTTTGGTACCCCAACTTGTAGTATTCATTATTGTACGAATAAAAAATAAATTTTCAAACAAAAATATTGGGCCGTTTTTGAGATAACGAATTTTGAAATGCAATGTGTTTTAAACTTTTTAGAAGCTTTTCCATGAAAAATAATAGGTACATTCAGTTATGTCTTAATTTTAATATTTTTTTTTATTAAATTATAGATCGTAAAAATTAATCGAAATAAAAAAAAACTTTATCAAAATTTTCGGAGCTGTTTTTGAACAAAAATGCGATTTTCGAAAACAATTTTTTACATTTGTATGGTGGGTACCTTATTTTTATTTTTTTTAACCATTGCCTAGATTAAACTCAATGAAATCTTATGAATTTATTTTTAATTCTGTGGGACAGTTTTTGAGAAAAAAAATATTCATAAAATTTCGAAAAAAAATCGTATGGGTAGGTACCGTTACTTTTGGTCTAAAAAAAAGGAAAAACCTGTGGGGGAAAAATTCAAAACGATTTGCTTGTGACACGGGGTCATAAAAACATTCAATATGGCTGTTTTTTATTTAATTACTTGTAGTTACTTATTCATACTTGACTAGACATTTAAAGAACTTTAAATTGAATTTAAAGAACTTGTGGTATGAATATACTATAAATAAAGTTGATTACTTTTGTTCCTACTTTATAATTTATTTAATATCCCTGTTTAAGTAAGTACAAGTACTGGCCAAAACTTCAAAGTTTTGCGAATTTCAAATAAAATCGCTTCAATTTTTATTATCAGGAACTCCTATTCTTGGGCCATACGTAAATAATATTTGAACTATGGAACCTTTTTTTGAAAAGATATAGTAGAATTTATGGCACGAAAATAACACTTTGTTTTTTTTTTAAGAAAATGAATCCTTATTTTTTTATTCCACATGTTTCGGAGGGGGTTTGAACCCCCAAAACCCCCACCTGCGTTCGCCCCTGATTCTAGTACATCATTTTCAAAATTGGTCCAGCAATGCCGGAATGATTTTGCTAGCCTTAATATTAACCACAATGTCAGTTTTATCTGGGTTTCGTGTAGTTGTGGCATTGATGAAAATGAACGGGCGGACGAGGTGGCCAGGCAAAGATCAGCCATTCAATTATGTAAAATTCATCCTGTTAAACCCTCGAAGGACGAATAGTTCACAAGTCAAGGCGGTCCATACCAATATCATGCTGAACAATCGAGACTCGATCTTTAAAAAAATATTTTCTTTTGGGAAAAATTGGTACATACTACGTTTATATGCAGTATCGAATGATGGAGTTGGATCAGGGTCGGATTTTCGACCCAGGTTTTTCGTCATTTGAGTTGAGAGCTCTATTCGGAGTTGAGTTGAAATGGTGTTGAGCGATTCTGAAACATTTTGTTAAGCCAACTCCTCGACCCAGGTTTTTCGTCTCATATTTCGACTCGACACCGCTGAGCGAGTGAGATCGAGTCGAACGAAGCTCATTTCAACTCAATACCCGTTTACAAAGGGTCGAAGCGAGCTTCAAGCTCGCTTCAATACCTCATATAAACGTAGTAACAGAGATCAATAAATTTTGTTCTGATGTTCTGATCAACAGATGTGGGTCGAACTATTCCATCAAGAAAAAATGAGTCGCATGTATGTCTTTCAAAAGCTATCGGAGGATCCCTATAAAAACTCACATACAACACCTTATCTAAGGTATCATGTGAGCGTCATAAATTGTTGGAACTATAACGGGTCTTGTTTTATTGAAACAGAGTCTTACAAAACAATCTGTATATATTTTTATTCTTTATCAAACAATAATAATTTCAGAATGATCAAAAAATAACAAGCTTTAAAAAGTATACTTAGAGCTAGGTATAAAGTATAATAATATTTAAGGTATGTATATAAAGCTTAGAGTAGGTTTTGTTAAAAAGTTATGTACATATTACTTGTCCTTATAGAGCCGAAACAGTTTATTAGACAAAGACCACTATGTCTTTCAGCCCTGCAGATGGATCTCCCACAATTTCAATATAAATGCTTCTTTCCACCTTTTTCTTTATAAAAATGTAGTTTGTCCTATTTTTAAGATTTTTAAAAAGAATATAATTTATTTTAAATTGATTCTAAGGTCCGAGTTGTTATGTTGTGACGTAAATTTAAATTAAAAAACAAAAATACATTACATACATTACATACAAAAAATTCAAACGGATTATACTTACAACTTTAACAAATACAAATATTTGTTTTTGGTATTCGTATTTTTTTAAAGTCTTCAAAAAGACGTTTTAAAATTTTGTTTGTATAACTTTATCTTTGTTAAAATTAATTTCAAACAAAATGAAGTTTTTGTATATATTTTTAAATTCAAATAATTTATTTTGAAAATAAGTTCAAATATTTGTATGTACAAAGTATACATGTATAATATGGGTGATTCTACAAACGATGGAATTTTCAGCGGCCCCAGAAATATTTTAAAATCCGGTCAGTTATTTAATATGATTTTTTTTTATAAAATTAAATCTGAATGATATCTACCTGGCCTAACAATATTATTAAGGTGACCTTATTTTATTTTGCTCAAAACATTCTTCAAAGTGTCTGATTCTCAGTCCCCTGACGTGTCCCCAGTGCGTTTTCGCAAACAAAAATTATTAACGTTCTCTTATTTCAGGTTTCACACTAAGATGAATTCCACCGAAGTTACGCCAAATAATACTCGTACATCTTTGCTACGAAATAGATAAATATTTTTTAGTAATTTATTTTATTACAAAAAAACTTAATTAAACTTTGTCCCCCGCATTTCATATCAGTCCCCTGGAATATTGAAACAGTTGAAAAAATCAAAAACTAGGATATCGTTCGAATTTCCAGCACTGGCAATTTGAAATACCAAGTATAGTATAGCAGTATAGTATAGGTTTGATAAAACTGTAATATTATATATATTTTTTAGATTTTTTAAGTAAGACCTTAATATCTTTTTTGCGCAAAAACCATGAAAAACCTCAGTCCCCTGGCTAATAAACGAACAAATGATATTTTATTCAGAAACCTGATAATTTTTAAGTTATGTTGAACTTTGAACTTCATCGCGAAATATTTTTAAGATTTTTAAAAAGAATATAATTTATTTTAAATTGATTCTAAGTAGAAAAAAAAATTATTATAATATATTATTTTCTTTTAATAAAATGCAAAGTTATTATGTATTAACCATGAATTTGTATGTTTATGAAGGCTAATTAAATTTAATTTCTATATTTCAATGCGTACCCAAGAGAAAATACAAAAAAACTAGAGATTTATTCAGTCCCCTTAAAAAAAAACTCAGTCCACTGAACATCCTTTTTCAAAATATGTCCTTAAAATCCTCATTTTTAATTTTTTTTTACTGGCCGCTTTCAACAACGCAAAGAGACGTTCTAATGATCAACTAGAACAATTCTTACGACTTTTGGCTTCCAAAAATGTCGTGCCGAAATTTGTAACATTTTATTCCATTCTTTGTAGAATCACCCCTATATTTAATGGTTGAGTTTTGTTAAAACGCTCTACAAAATCCTTATACTTTCATTGGTGGCTTATAGCACCAAGTGCTGAACAAAAGGACTATCAGCCCTATCACGAATTCCATCAAAATTAAAGCTTTTTATGAATCCTGAAAAAACCTATCAAGAAAATTATGAATAACACCCAGACTAAATGAAATCTGTCTTAAATCTTCTTGTAACTTTAAGATTTAGCATACGAATTTATTTCGTAACTAGTAGATTAGAAATTTATCTTATTAAATCTTCATACGGCCAATAGTTTTACGAATAGAACTAACGCATTTTTCCCTATCGAGTAGAACTTATTCACTGGGCAATCGACTTTGTATTGCTTCGTTTGTCAAAAGTTGAGCTTTCTGTCTCAATTGCACTTCATACAAAAAAAAAATAAACATCATTTCCAATGCGAAAGGAAGTGTCAAAGTTATACTACATGTTCTGTTCATGTTTTTGTGCGATGGAAAAACTACATAGATTTATTTAATACTTCATTTTCACCAACCACTAAACCGAGATTTAGATTGATTTACCCTTATGCTACAGTACGGGCCATTTGGTGGTTCCTTTTTAATTCATAGGTTATTTTGACACTGACAGCTGATTCCCGCTCGAAATTTTGACAGAAAGTCAGTATCATACCTCCGTGAAACGAAATAAGTTGGGAAATAATGAAAACTTATTTCCAAAGTAATTGCTGTGAGCCCAAATAGTGCGTTTTTTTAAAGAAGGTTTGACCGCAAGTTTGTGCAAAAAGTTCCTGAGACTGGTATGCTAGTAGCCAAAACTCATGATCCCCGTCAACTATCAGATTTTGGTTTGGTGGGAACATCTTTTTTAAGTGTTGAAGATTTACCATTCTAATTTATTTCGTTAATCTAGTAGAAATAAATCTCTAAGTTTTACAAATTCTAGCGATATTATGGGCCCTACCAACAATCAAATTAAGACACAATAAGTGTGTTTTATTAGGCGTTTTTCTTTTTTAGTTCAGAACAGAACCTGAGTTGTCAAAAAATAAATAGTGTTTCTTTTTTAGTTCAGAGTGTTCAGAGTTTCAAAAATGTGTTTCTTTTTTCGTTCTGAGCATGTTCTGAGCGTGTTCTGAGTGCGCTCTATGAGCTCAGAATAAAATAACTGAGCAGCAGAGTAAAATGCTTACCACAAGCATTTGACAGATGGAAATTAAAAAAAAATGGCGACAGCTACATAAGTGTTCAGGTCTGTTTCAAAATATACTCAGAGCGCTCAGAGCACGCTTGGTTCAGAGAATGTTCGGAACTTGCTCGACATGCTCGGACTCTGTTCAGAGCTCTATACTGAACTAAAAAAGAAAAACGCCTATTATCATCTGTGCAGGGACGGGTTAGAATATTCCTGCAGCGCCTCCCCGCTTGTCGTAAAAGGCGACTTAAGGAGTAAATACATCTAGGCCACAAACAGCAAGGTGAACCTAGCGACACGTAACACCTATAAACTTTCCCAAAAGTGTGCATGCCAGTCCCTGGGTTGGCACGACTGGAGATCACCGGTGCCGTAAAAGAGAGATCAAATACAAAACCGGAGCATGCACACGTCGATACTTACAACCAGGATTTTGTGAATTAAAGCATTATGGAAGTACTCGTTCAAAATGACACTACCCCGCCAGGCACTACCATTGTTACACATGGTACTGATCCTGGACCGAGCAGCAATGCTCGGGTCAGAGCTAGACGGATTCCGGGGGCTAGCAAAGTAATGCCGCAGATTATACAAAATCTGAGAGTTGCGAGTTGGAACGTTGGCAGTATGACAGGTCGAAGCTTCGAGCTGGAAGAGATGATGAAAAGAAGGCGAGTGGACATCTTATGTGTTCAAGAAACAAAATGGCGAAACACGGGAAACAGGGCCCGTTTCTTGGATACGAGGACAAAAAACTATAAGATGTTCTACTATGGAACGGAAAAGGGTAAAAACGGAATCGGAATCATCCTTGCAAAACATCTATTAGGCAGCGTATTGACCATTTCGAAACCCAGCGACCGTTTGATGTCCCTTAAATTGGTGATTAAAGGAAAGTTGTGGAATATTGTCACTGCATATGCTCCCCAAATTGGATGTGAGCAGGTGCAAAAAGATGCATTTTGGCTAGACTTTCACAATCTACTTAAGGACATCCCAAAGGAAGAGTTTTTGTTCGTGGGCGGAGATTTGAACGGACATGTCGGGAAGACAAACGAAGACTATGAAGATTGCCATGGAGGCCTCGGATACGGTACTAGGAACCCTCCTGGTGAAGACATCCTGAGCATGTGCAAAACATACGGTCTTATCGTACTAAATACCATGTTCGTCAAACAAAGCCGACACCTGGTCACTTACAGCAGTGGTGGAAATGAAACCCAGATTGATTACCATTTGGTATCTAGTTTCATGAAACCCCGGGTAAAAGATTGCAAAGTGATACTAGGAGAAGCGATCGCCCACCAACACCGTCTCCTACTGACAGAATTTTTTATGGAGACAGTGAACGACAACAAACATACAAAAACTTTTGGGAAGATCAAATGGTATAATCTGGATAAGGAAAAAGGCGAAGCTTTTATTTCGAATATGCAAAACGTTCTGTATAACAACACCGATATAGTTCGAAATGAAGAGAGTACAGCACAAAGTATGTGGGATCTCCTACAGAGAACTTGCAAAGAAAAAGCCAAAACACTGTTAGGGGTTTCAAAAGGACACAACCAACAAAGCAAAGAAACATGGTGGTGGAATGATGAAGCTAAATCAGTTATAAGTAAAAAGAAAATGGCTTTCAAGGCTTGGTCGAAGTGCCCCTCTAATGATACAGAGCAAAAGTCACGCCTCGAAGTGGAATATAGAAACTGCAAAAAAGAAGCGAAGAAGAAGTGCGCCCAAATTCAAGCAAAGAATTTCTACCCCGACAGCTGGTGCTATTCAAGAGCTACGGCAAAACACGAATAAGGGCGCAACTATCTTTAAAATAGCCGCTCAAAGAAGAAGAAATGCCCAGGAGATTTGTTCGCCAAAGTTCATTAACAATGTTCAAGGCCAACTACTTGTGGAAGACAACGAAATTCTTCACAGGTGGCGACAGTATTGTGACGGACTTCTAAACGAACAATTTCTAAGGCTATACTTTCCAATAGCTTCACCTAACTTAAGCGAAGTATCCGACGTCACAGTCGAAGAAGTTAGTGAGGCGGTAAAATACTCCAAAAAGGGAAAAGCTGTTGGCCCAGACGAAATACCCTCAGAGTTTTGGAAAAAGATGGGAGACATAGGGTTTAGATGGCTAATGATTCTTGTCTCCAAACTTATACGAGGTGATCGCATGCCTAATCAATGGAGGGAAAGTTACCTTCTTCCAATTTATAAAGGAAAGGGTGATACTCGAAGCTGTGATAATTACCGTTCGATTAAGCTGATGTCACACACCATGAAGATCGTTGAGCGAGTCTTCGGTAGCCGACTGCGAAAAATAATTAGGCTATCTGATGACCAGTGCGGGTTTTTCGGTGGTAAGTCAACCACGGATGCAATCCAGAGTATAAGAATAATTATGGAAAAGCATCGGGATTCTTTGGAGGATTTGCATGTCGTATTGGTTGATTTTGAAAAAGCATTCGATCGGCAACCACGAGATCTAATATGGGTGGCCCTCAGGCAACGAGGAGTTCCAGAAACCTATGTGCGGATAATTATGGACATGTATGATGGAGCAGTTACTAAAGTAAGATGCGCAGCTGGAGTCAGCGAAGAATTCGAAATCACAGTAGGTGTACACCAGGGAAGTGTCTTGAGTCCCCTGCTCTTTATTACAGTTCTTGATTACCTGCTTGAAGGCAAAGTGACGGATCCAAAAGTACATCAGTTATTCTTTGCTGACGATGGAGCCATCATAAGTGAAGACCCGATATCCCTACAACGAGCACTTAACGTATGGGTGGATGTTCTAGAAGGAAGTGGGTACCGCATAAGCGCGAAAAAGACAGAATACCTATGTTGCCCATTTTCTGATCCACACAGGCCTATTCCAGACATTTATTTGAATGGAGTAGTGCTTCCCAAGTGTGAAAAGTTTAAATATCTGGGGTCTATGATAAATAACGAAGCTACTTGTGATGACGATATCAATCATCGCGTAAACGTAGGGTGGATGAAGTGGCGGGAAAATTCTGCTATCTTCTGTGACCGAAAAATGCCCCCCAAGCTGAAAGGAAAGCTCTACACTTCAGTTGTGCGTCCAGCACTCACATACGGTTCACAATGTTGGACAATGTACAGAAAGTATGAGAGTAAGCTAACGGCAGCTGAGATGAAGATGCTTCGTATGACAGCAGGAGTTACAAAGCTTGATCGAATTAGAAGTACGAAGATCCGAGGAAGCCTTCATATTAAGAATACCATTTCCCAAAAAATTGAACACGACCGACTCAGTTGGTATTGCCATGTTCAAAGGAGAGATCCTGAGAACCCCGTCAAAAAGGCAATATCATACAACGTTCCAATTCGGAATAAAAAGAAAGGTAGGCCTAAACACTCCTGGTACAAACAAATGCAAAAACACCAGCATTCAGTTGGCCTCAGAAATGGAACAATACAAAACCGGGAGGCTTGCCGCCGATTTCTGAGGTCAACCCGGCGAACCCCACAGGCGGATCACTAGTGTGAAGCAGATACGTGGGAGAGTTATGATCCCCTCGACATCGAGATCATAACAGCGCCGAAACAAAGGAAGAAGAAGAAGTGTGTTTTATTATCTACGGATCTATGTGGATCCAGATCTGGATTAATTTTTAACATGTATTACAAAAACAGTTTGGGATCCTGTTCTCTATCTGGATCTATTTTAAAGATCCAAAAATGAGTTCTTTCTCTGGCGAGTAGATGGCTTTTTATGTTAAGGTAGTGTAAACTACAGTGTAAAGAAAAGAGACAAGACATATTTGAAAATCAACAATCATAAGCAAGAGGGAGATGAGCATACAACACAACTGTCACTATGATCCGTATCGTTTTATTTTCGAGGGTTGATTTATATGGATCATTGGCGATAATAAAACGCGGCTAATAACACAAATGAAACTTTCACTTCCACACTAAAAAAAATTAAACACCATTTTAAAAGGTGCTGTCAAAGATAATCATCTTTTTAATCTTTTCGTGAGCTGCTGCAAATACCTCATAAATTTATTCAATCTAACAGCCCGATTCTGTCGTTGTGAGGACTCACGTCACAAGTCACAAGCTCTTGTGAGGTTGATTTCTTGTGAGGTTGTTGTGATAGATAACATTTTTGTATTCTCAGACAATCTTCATAAGAAATCTCACAAAAAATTCACCACAGTAAACTGAATCTCAACAGCTGATTATAAAATTAAAAAATATATATCAAATTCAAGAGGAAACCAAGGAACAAATAAAATAATGGAAGTTAATTTTGTATTAAAAAAAAGACGATTTATAAATAAATATTGATTAAATATTTTAGTAGGATATTGTCAGGGTTCCAAGCTATACCATTTTTGAGAGCAAAGATCATTAGTGTCTCTTAAGGATCTTAGAAGCCGTGTCGGCGCTGCAATCTAATTATTATGATAAGTTAAGAAAAAGAAATATACTTAATAGCAATTGAAAAGATCTTACTTTTCATTTTCGGATGCAATTTCTGCCATAAGATGCACCAGAACGAATCCTATTTCCATTTTTTTGGGTAATATGTAATGTGAATAAAATTTCTAGTTTTTTTTTTTTTTCATAATAGCCGTGTTTTTTTGGAAAAGTTATCCGTAGTACAATAGGATTTTATATGAAAAACAAATTCAACATCCGCAGTAGGATCACTGCCGATACTCGAATAAACGTCAAATCTCTATCCGCAGCAGGATTTCACTTCTCCTTTTATCGGCAGTGATCCTACACTGCGGATGTTGTATTTGTTATTCATATAAAATCCTACTGTACTACGGATAACTTTTCCAAAAAAACACGGCTAATATATATATTAAAACTATTATGTCAAAACTCTAGTAATTTGTGAGTTGTGATCTTTGAGTATATATAATATGGAGGGCTCGTTCCTATCCCTAATGCATTGTAGTACTCGCTGTTTCACTTTCTGTAAGTTAAGGATACAGCTGTATGCTGCCAATTTGTGTTTACCTTCTCCTCGCACATCGTTCTCCGTCGCATGTGATATGAAGCACTCGGTAAATTTTCAGTCTTGTTTGCAAAAAACCGAAAAAAGCCGCATATCAATAAGCTTTGTGACTGTTTTAATTCGTAAAAATAAAATCAAACTTTTAAGTGACTTTTAATTGCTGGTTTTGTAATCAAAATATTAAAGTTCCCTACTTGGAGGCGAATAGCTTCCTCACAATGTGACCAATACAATGGATTTACCAAGGATGGCGACTACTATCGGCAGATCTATCAACAGCTGGATTGCATTAATTTAGCCTCGACTAAGAGAGATGAACAGCAGAATGATTTTTCCGACATCAGCGATCAATTCCCTGCAAGTGGTTTGTGTCACCTTTGTAATGAGGTAAAGATTGAGAAACTGGCACAATTCCAATCGAAAAACGAGTCCAAATTCGAAGACGAACTCAAGGTGTAATGAGTTTTAGTTGGATTTAAAAAAATAAATTTGTAGAAATATTTAGCTTGAAAAAGTTTTAGTGTTTATTTGGTTGTTTAATGATACAAAAATATTGAATAATAAAATGTTTTTCTGTTTGTTAATTTGTATGCTTTCTTTTGTTCTAACTTAGTATCTTCCCGCAAGGCAATCAATCCTGCCAAAAACTTTTTTTTGGTTGCCGTATGCCGCTGTCAAATAACTTTGTCTTACACAAATTTGAGTAGCGCCCCCTATGATAGTCACGCATTTGGAATAGAAACGAGCCCTCCATATTATATATACTCAAAGGTTTGCTGTTAGAATACGAAAACCTCACAAAAGTTGAGGTTGGGCAGAATCGGGCTGATACTTATGTCGATTTCCTTTACACATGAGAAATCAATTTCTGTGTGAAGATTTTGATCTGTCAACAGATTTTACGTTCCTTCACACAAAAAAAAAATCGATTTTTTGACAGAGATCAAATTCATCGAATCCGTATTTGAAGAGGGATTTATATATGTATACGAAATACGCTCACCAAAAGAAAAAAATTGACAAGGGATCGAAATCCCTAGTGTGTAAAGGAAATCGACATTAGAAACACAACATACATACATTAGGTGCGTTTTATTATTCACAAATCTATCTGGATCCGGATCTGGATTAAGTCTTAACATGTATTACAAAACAATTTGGGATCCTGTTTTCTATCGGGATCTATTTCTAAGATCCAAAAATTAGTTATTACACTGGCGAGTAGATGGCTTTTTATGGTCAGGTAGTGTAAGCTCTAGTGTAAAGAAAAAAGACAAGACATAATTTAAAATTTACAAACCCAAGGATAAAAAGAGACGGGCTCATAACACTGCTGTCAGTAAGATCCGTATCGTTTTATTTTCAAGGGATGATCCAGATCCGGATCCAAATAGATTTGTGAATAATAAAACGCACCTATTAATTTGCAATTAAATTAGTTCCGAGTACTTCGTGTCACCCTTTAAACGGATATTTCACTGAACACTCTTTAGTATAATATCGAGACTCGAAGTTTGATGTCAAGATGACAGTTGTTGATGTGCTGCACCAATTATTATATTTTGTTGCGACGGCAACCAGAAGAAAATATTTAAAAACAAAGCAAAAAACAAACTTCGCTTGATTTTAGTTTATTTAGTTTAAACAAAAGAAAATATATCAGATCTGCAGCCGGTAAGTAAAACTGCATAGAGTATTTCACATTTTTATCGAAACCCAGTGCATTTTTTTTTTGTTTTAATAGAATTTACTTGCACTCGTAGTGTCGTAGTTGATTAAAAAAATGTTTGCTAAAACACGCAATTTCGTTTGCAAAATTCTTGCTCCACCAGTATATAAAAGACCAGCTATCCATCCAAGACTAGCCATTGTCATGGAAGGTAATAGGTTCGCCTGCAATGTACCAGATGCCAGTACCATAAAAGTTCTCCACGATCCGGTCGGCCAAGAGTTCCATATTGAATTCGTCAATTGCCGGGCTTTTTTGATTTACGAAATGGAAGGCGACATCATAAGGATTATGCACACTGAAGTTCCCCAAGAAGTTGGGGGCAAAGGTTTCGGCAAAGTCTTGGCACAGGTTCGGAAAATTTATAAATTAAAAATTAAATGCATATTTTTGAGTATTTTGTGTTGTTGCATGTGGTTAACCGGGTTGTTGAAGAATCTATTATTATTTAGGTTCATTAACATCTTTGCATTCTTTTGTTTATGTTATGTACGTTTACTTGTAGCAGAGTTAAGATGTTCTTAATTCTGATTCAAGGGATCTATGTTCCCCCACAAAGATTTTAGATGTGTTTTCGTTTATCTACGCTAATCCAAAAATACCCATCGCCGCTTAGAAAAACCATTAGTACCTATGTTGGAAAAGATGACGAAAACTCCTAGATAACATCTAATTGGTTTTGTCTCACCCCACAAGCAAATGCCCTAGGACAACAAGGTCCCAATATTTTGTATACAAAAATGTAATTTTATATTTATCCTTGAAGTTCAACCTTGCGAAGCCAAGTATGTATACCGACTTATTTTTGAAGATTTTCAATATAATTATAATTTTATAATTTGAACGAACTCAAGTGGTTGAGACTACCCTTATAATGTTGTGGTGTAACACCATACTATTTTTGATAGGTTAACATGGTGCCAAAATCTATCATATGACTTAGAAATATTAAACGCAATCATTTTACTTTCTCCAAAACGATGTAAAGACCTGGGGCCAAATTACCGCATCAGTGAATGAGTGAGTGAGTCCCATCAGTGATCGAATGAAAACGTCAAATTAGAGTATGTAATCGATTGCTAGTTGACGTAAGCGGTAATGCCAAAGTCACATAATTCAGTCACGTATTACTCGATAACTGATGCGGTAATTTGGCCCCTGTTCCACTTTTCCGTGAGACATGCCATCAGATCACAAGTAGAATGATTGCTTTAAAAGTCGGATTTTCGGTCCTCTAGATATTTCTTGAGCTGATGATCGATCAGCGATTCCTTTACCTTGGAAGAAGGGAAATAAGTGCAAATGCTCTGTTGGAGGGAGAGGAGGATGGGATGCCTGTTTGCCATCTTCTAGGGAAGATTCCACAACAGTAGGAGCAATGGAACATCTTACCCAATGGTTTTTCCAATGATGAAGAATATCTGTTTAGAAGAATGAGTGTACGAGTATACCCCCAGGACCAGCGAATTTGTTTATGTCAAAATCTCGAAGAGCTCTTGCAACTGTATGAGTGTGGAAATATACCTGGCTCATTGAATTATGTATGAACGTTCCCAAGAACAGTAGAGGCAATCTTGCTGTCTTTTTAAAAATGCAATAAAATGAACAAAATTAAATTTTTTCCATGTATTATGGATTTTTTAGCAAGAGAAAACTATCCCATTAATTATGGAACACACCGTCGATCAAGTTGATGGTCGTGCTCCTTCAATTGCTAAGTCCATTGGACTTGTAAGCGCATAATCCGAGATCTTTGTGCAAAATTCTTCTGAGGCTAGTGCGTGAAATGTTGAGCTGTTGATATGGATGGCGAGTTGATGTTCGTGAATTCTGTCTGACAACCTCGGCTACAGCAGCCACATTCTCGTCTGTGCGCACCGTACGACGACGGGGACCATGAGTGTTGTCCCTTAGCATACCAGTCTCAAGAACTTTTTGCACAAACTTCATTTCGGCCAAAACTTCTTTTCAAAAACGCAGTGTTTGGGCTACACAGTATTCACTTTTGAAATAAGTTTTCAATATTTCCTAACCTTGTTCAAGTGTAAAGCAACTCATTTCGTTCTGCGAAGGTATGATACTGACTATCTGTCAAGATTACGAGCGGGAAAAAGCTGTCAATGTCAATATAACCTATGATTTAAAAAGAAACCACTTAATTCTGTTACGAATAATAGTGTGCGTCCCAAGAAAAATCACTTCTGAGATCATATCGACGAAACATCATGATCAGCTAAAGAGTCGAAAAAAGTTATTAAGACCGTTCCAGTTGTATTTCTCCTATGGCACGAGAAATTGTCTGATATTATACAACGGTCCGAATAGAGAGTTTATTGTTATGGTATACTTATCAAGGTGAGAAGTGAGAAATAAGTCGACAGTGTGAGCGTTTTCCCAGCAACACCTGGTATTCGAGTGGGCTCATCTTCAAGCTGAAAAATGTGGTGTATTTGAGCAAAGATCTCAATCACCCCAATTACCGATGTCGTCTCGTTTTTTCGACGTCTCTCGTTTTCTCTGTCGTCTCGTTTTTTAAATGGTATTCCATAACTTCTTCGACGCGATGATTATATAACAGATTTTAAAACGATGAAAAAGTAACAAACATCTGTCAAATTCAAAGGAAAGTCTATATACAACATTATTGCTCGATGTTCAATTAATGAACAAATGCAGTTTAATTATAAATTTTGAAATGTATTACGTTTATTAGTTTCTTTTCTTTCCATCACATGTTTATAAATTATAAGTGTTTCCTCTTGGATCTTAAGATGTTTTGTGTCTCTCCTAGCAGTGTGCTTCTTTAATTTGTATGACTTATATTCCTCTTTTCTTCCTTTGTTTATACTTTCATTGATACCATTTAAGGTTAATTCTTGGAGTACACACTGCTTCTCCGAAAGCGTAGCTTTTTTTTGTTTAATAGCGAAAGCTTGCCGTGTCGTTTCGTTCCTGTTGGTTCTTCAGTTTTATGTTGCTGTTCTTGTGGCTCCGGAACTTCACCCGCAAATTCGGCAATATTATCTTCCATATTTAAAGCGATTGCTTCTAAATACTTAAGTGAAGTGCCTGAGTTTGGGTTAATGCAGGCTCAGATGAAGTTGACAAGGGGTTTGCAAACAAATTGGGCTGGGATACACTGATTAAATTTCCACCTGGATTTAACCACTTCCCTAGCTGCTTTTATTTCCTTTAAATTGCAGATTATTTTCTTCTTCGCCCCAAACATAATAAGAGCAAAAACATTAAGAATTTGTCTATAATTATGGAATAAGCGATTCAAAATTTTTGCCAAGCATCTCCATCTCTTACTGGAGGACGTTTTTGTATCCCCTTCAAAAAAAAAACCCTAACTGCCCGTCCTCTTATCAGATCTACGAGCGTCTGGAATTAGTTTTCATTTGTTAGTTACAACATTTCAGTATATAGTATATTACACAAAATATAGACAAATATGTACTTGTTTTATTTATCGTAAATAAATTCGATAAAATAAATTATTTAACAAGAATACTTGCAGTTTTCGGACCTTACATTTCTCTGTCGTGTGGAAATTTTTGAACGAGAGATATCGTCGTTTTTTTTCTTAGTCGTCGTATTTTTTCGTCTTACAGAATGCAGAACGAAAGTGTTCAACGACGTTTGACGTTTACAGACGACAACAAAACGAGTGACAAAAGTTGGAAACGACTTATGGAATACAGATCGTGTCAGGTCGTATATTTTGCTGTCGTTTACGACATCGGTAATCGGGGTGAATATTATAGATAATACCATTTCCCTTAGGCGACACAAGCCAAGAATACCGCCCACCCGACCTGGACGAATTGAGCCGCTGGAACTGACGGCCTCGTTGCAAACTGTTCAAAGCGGCAAGCGATGACTTGGTTCGAACTTCAGCATTGTCTGCCCGATCCTTAAATAACGAGACCCTCTGAACTGCGCCAACTACAGAGGCAGAAATCTTCTGAGCATCGCATACAAGATCCTTTCTCCCGTATTATGTAAACGTCTGAAACTTTTCGTCAACAACCTGATAGGTCCGTATGATTGCGACTTTAGACCAGGAAAGTCTATCGATCAAATATTCACATTACGGCAGATCTTGGAAAAACCCAGGAGCTTCAAATCGGCACCTACCACCTTTCCATCGAGAGCAATGTCTAGTTTTAGCATCCCTGACAAACTTGTCCGTTTGTGTAGAATGACGATCGAGAACGCACACTGCTCCATCAAGGTCGGGAAAGATCTCACCGAGGTATTTGATGTCAAAAAAGGTTTTAGGCAAGGCTCTGTCGTACGATTTCTTCAACATTGTTCTTGAAAAAATAAAGCAAAACAGAATGTCAGCATAGACAGCTATAATTTTGAGATAGTTAAGGACGTTGTATACCTAGGCGCCGCTATTTATTCACAAAATATGTAACACCAGCGCTGAAATCAAATGGAGAATAACTTTTGCCATTTGATACTTCTTTGGACTAAGAAGGTAATTAAGTACCAATGTCGTCTCTCGAGCAACTAAAGTGTCCCTCTATAAAACTCTCATCATCCCGGTCCTTGTCTATTGTGCAGAGACATAGACTTTGTCGAAAGTGGATGAGAACGCTTTAGAATGATGATCTTTGGTCCCGTTTACATAGACGGGGAGTGGAGGAGAAGATATAACCATGAACTGTACGGGCTGTACAGCGAAACTGACCTAGTCAAACGAATCTAAGTCCAACGACTGAGATGGCTTGACCATGTAGAGCGAATGGACCCAAATACTCTGGCACGGAAAGTCTTCGAATCCAACCCCGAGGGACGGCGCAGAAGACCGCGATTCAGGTGCCGCACACAAGTGGGAGAGGACCTCAATCAACTTGACGTGCTAAACTGGAGACAGCTAGATAGGGACCGAGCTATCTAGATAAGCTTGTTTGTTCTCCTTCTAACTCATTTGGTCTCTGTAAAATCTGGTAGCCAACGACCAACGTTTTTAATTCTTCCGTAACTATTAAATGATCACTATTAACGTTTGTCCCTCGAAATGCACACAAGCTAAGAATGTGGGATACGTGGCTTGCGTGGATTAGCAAATGTTCGATTTGACGTCTGGAAGGTGCCAATTTGCTTTGTGGATCCTTACTCTTAGCAACCTATTACTTAATAGAGTATTACGACCAGCTTTAAAGTAAATTAATCGGTTGTGACTACCAACTAATTCACCGAAAATGTTATCCATTCTGACTTTAACATTGAAGTCTACGAACACAATTTTGGAATCACTTTCCGGACAGGCTTCGTAGGCTCTGCCCAAGAGGTTGTTAGTTCGATTTCAAGGTTCTTCAGCTTCATCGGAAGTGGTGTGTGCACGTATTAGGCTTACCTTTTGGGAAGTGCTTGTAATCATTATCCCTCATAACCAAATTTTTGTACGTGGAAGAGAAGACACAACCCCAGACTCCTAGGGTCAGGGCGCGTTACTTTACTTTATCATTCATACATTATCATAACTTACTTTCTCAAATAAGATTCTCATAGCATCTGTTTTTATTCGTTGCACAGTTTTTCATTGTAACTTAGATTGCTTAGTCCATAAATTTTGTATTTACTAAATTCCAACCCTTATATTTTCAGGCTGCTTTGAGGCACATCGAAAAGCACAAGTATCGAGCTGAGGCCCATTGTGATTATTTTCGTTATTACGTTGAAACTTATGAGCCTAAATATTTAAAATATTTTGAAAACTGAACTTGAAAGTCTTAATCGCAATTTTCCAACGCGAACTTAAAGAACATTACAATATTCTAAAAATATTCTAAATATAAATATTTGGATTTTACTCCCAACTACTCGTAATTTGTAATTGTACTGATAACTGTAAAACAAATATATTAAAATAAACTTTTACTGTAGCAACCAAGACGTTATAGATATTTTATTGCAGTTCATCGACAATCAGCTAAATGGACGAACAAGATTTTTCTAGCCTTGTCCTTTATTATGGTCGAGCTAAGTTCTTTCATTCGATGCAGAAGACGGCGCTTGATGGCTTGGCCAAACATCCGGCAAATGCTTCATTTCGATTGTACAATGGTATTTCTTTGGCACTTGGCAATCGAGTGCAGGAAGGTATCCGAGAGTTGAATCCTCTAAAGAACGAATCCGACTTGGGATTGGCCGCAACATTGGGTCTCATGTATGCCCATAAACGATGCAATTTAGTAGACAATGATGCTCTGGCCAGTTTGGAGTCGAAGCTGAAGGAAGAGCGAAAGAATTTAACGGCAAATTCAGCTTATTATGCGGCTGTGTTTTTGTTTCTCAGCGGTAAAGTTGAAAAATCTCGGGAATATGCAGAAAAGGCTATCAAAATGAATCCTGAGCTCATTAATGCCATTGTCCTGAAAGCGTGGACGGAGTTGAATACAGAGGAAAGGATAAGCAAGAATATTCTTCTGTCTTTGGAAAAAGTGTTGCTAAAGGGAAAAAACATAGATGCTTCGTTGGGTCAAGTTAAGTACTTTCAGCTGAATAGTGACTATGAGAATGCCATTTCAGTGCTGAATAAGCTGTCTGTTCGTTTTCCCGAACTGAATATACCGTTGATTGAGAAAATGGAAACTCAGCTGGCTAGCTGGAACTGGGATTATGCTTTCGAAACAGCCTTGAGAATTGTCAATCTCGAGCCATCGAATATATCAGCTCTAAGAGTGAAGGGTTTTCTATTGATATGCAAAGAAGGCAATATTACATCTGGGGTTCAGACACTTCAACAATTGCTGAATGCCGCCGAGCGAGTGGAGATGGGCAACTACAATATCATCCTGCAGATTTGTCAGCTCTTTTCAAGGATATGCGGCCGTCAGAAGGATGTCCTTAATATAACCAATAAATACGTTGATAAAATAGTTCAACTTAGCCCCGGCAATGTTGAATTCCTCACCGAGCTGGGCTACCAGTTTATTCTGATGGGCAATTACAAAGAAGCGACAAAGTGCTTTCGATCAGCAACCAAAGTGGATGACAATCTGTTTATGGCGTTGTGTGGTCTGACTCTTTGCCAAATAATCGAGAGCGGAGTTACGGACCAAGTTCGGCAGCAGATAGAGTTTTTGAATGAAATTAAGGGAATCAACAGGGAGCCGATCTTGCTGTTTCTTTCTTCGAAAATAGCTGAAAATGGGGATAAAGCTGTGGCATTTCTCATAGAAGCCACTGAAATTCATTTTAAAAATCTGAAGACCTTGTCGTTTGGGGCGGAGTATCTTCTACGATTTGATCCGGATTTTCTGCTTCAAGTAACCGAGGAACTTATGCAACATTCACCCGTCCAAGTGCAAGTTAAAGTCGGTGCGAATCTTACCAAAGACACCTTACATATTTCGTTGAAACATTGCTTGAATTTATTGGAAGCAGTTTGCAAAGCATGTCCCGGTTCCGTGAAGGCTATTTTCCTGATGGCAAAAGTGGAATTCCTTTGCGGTGAGATTAGCTCATCGACAACAACTCTGCAGAAAATTCTTAACGATATCGATCCAACTTACACCGATGCTCATCTGTTAATCGCTCAAATACACATTCAACAAAAACAATTTTCAAAAGCCTTGCAATCCTTGGAAATTGGTCTGTCACATAATTTTTCAGTTCGAGAGAATCCATTATACCATTTGTTGATTGGTATTGTCCAAAAGAACCAACAACAATACGTAGAGGCGCAGAAGAGCTTTCTCAATGCCATGAATTTGACAGGAAGTAAATTCACTCAAGAGTCATCGAGTAATGTGGCTTCACCAAAGAAATATCGCAAATCAGATATTGGAAGTTTTACCCTTGCCGATAAGGTGACCTTGTATTTGGAATTGATTGAGGTGTATATCCAACTGGGTGAAGAATTCGAAAGTGAACGTTTGCTGCAAAATGCTATGGAGGAATTCAGTGGGACATCAGAAGAAGGACGATTAGTTATTGCAAATTCGGATCTTGGATTGCAAAGCGGAAATATAGCAAAAGCAATTGAGTTGCTAGAGGAAATCCAACCCGGACAATCGTATTATATTCAGGTGAGCTTAAGTTTTGCCTTCATAAACAAATTTTGTATTCAATAGAATTCGGTCCCAAGGCTAAATATTATAAGCCACTGAGCGACAGCTAGGTTCGGTAGCAAGAGTAGCCGGATGCATCCACTTTTCGTTGGCAGTTTTATTTTATACACTATTTACGTCTATCTTAAAATAAAGAAAGGCATCGAGGCCTATTTTTGACTTATTCTCTAAGTTGAGAAGAATCTGTCCTGAACATACACAACAAGCCCTACCCACTACTTTTAACTCATATTTATTTTCTAGGCTAAAACTCACCTAGCAAACATCTATCTTCATCATCGCAAAGATCGTGTTGCCTTTGCTAAATGCTTCAAACAACTTGTTGAAAAGTGTCCAGAGCCCGAAAGTTATCTTATGCTTGGCGAGGCATACATGTCTATTCAAGGTATAACTAATTTTAAAATAAATTTTTAACTTCTTCACCTTATTACTTAAGCTTCAATTAACAAAACATTTTAGAACCTGATCTCGCTGTCGAAGCTTATATTCGAGCACTCGAGCTCAATCCAAATGATTCTCTACTTGCAAGTAAGCTAGGCCGCGCCTATGTCAAGACTCATCAATACAAAAAAGCCATTCGATATTATCAAGAAGCTGTGCTTAATCCGGATCATTCTGGATTGAAATTAGATCTTGCCGAACTATATTTGAAATTGAAACAATTCAAAAATGCTGCTGATATTTTGATACAAGAAGTCGATCAGAAAAGAATGTAAGTAGGGATATCCTAGCATACACAATAATTAAATTAAAACAAAAAAAAAATGTTTCAGTGACGATACCGATATATCAGCATTACAACTTCGCACCAAGCAATTGCTCCTTTTAGCAAGAGTTCATGAAAAAGCTGGCAATATTGCTTTGTCCTTAACCAGACTTAAAGAAGCCCGCGACAATCAATATCGAGTTCAGAAAAGAGTCACTATTGATCAATCGGGCAATTTACAAGAGCAAAATCAAGTTCTTATCAAGTGAGGGGGAAGACATAGAGCATTGACGTTGACCCCAAATTTAATATTTTTGTTTTAACATACAGAATTTGCCTTCTTATTGCTGAGCAATCGATCAGTCTTCGCGAGAATGATCAAGCTGTGAAAGTCTTCAAAGAGTCTCTCAAATACTCACCCAATGATATTAAAATTTTGGCTGCCTTAGCTCGACTTCATCTACAAGTGAATCAAATGGACCAATGCAAAGAGATATGCAATCAAATTCTTCATTTGGATAGTAACAACGAAGCCGCATCGGTAATGATGGCAGATCTTTCGTTTAGAAAGGTAAATATTACATTGATGTTAACAGAACTAACTAATGCCTTTTTTCACTCAGATGGATTTCGAAAACGCCGCATACCACTTCTCCCAATTGCTTATCTCACAGCCATGCTATTGGACCGCACTGGCACGCCTGATTGAAGTTATGCGCCGATCTGGAACCCTGTCCGAGGTTGCATCGTTCATTCAGCGAGCCGAACAAGCATCGATTAATCCATCACAAATAGCTGGATACAACTACTGCAAAGGTCTCTACGAATGGTATTGTGGAAACCCAAACGGATCACTGCGATTCTTTAATAATGCTCGTCGAGACTATGAATGGGGACAGCAGGCAGTGTTCAATATGATTGAGATTTGTATTAACCCCGATGGCGATCTTCCGAGTGCTGCTGATGCTGAAATCGCAGCAGACAGTGGTGAATTCAACGATTCTAGAATCGTTGCTTTGAGAACTGCCGAAAGGCTTCTCAAAGAACTTCGTCCTCGTCCAGGTGGGATGGACAATGAAGCTCTGAACCACCGACTCTTACATAATTTCCTACAACTATCAACCAAGCAAAAATTCCAAATAGAGTCCTCGTTGCAAGATTTTTCTGAACTTGCTTTGAAGGAAGAATATCAGAATTTAGTTGGACCCATTCTGGGAATGGCCTCGGCACTAATTATGCTTAAACAAACTCAGCGAGCAAAGAATCAGTTGAAGAGAATCTCTCGAAACTCCTGGAACTTCGAAGAGGCTGAGTATTTGGAACGTAGCTGGTTGCTTCTAGCAGACATTTATATGCAATCAAGTAAGTATGATGTGGCCGAGAGTTTTGTCGATAAAGTGTTGGAGCACAATAAATCATGTACGAAGGCCTACGAATTTTCGGGACAAATTTCGGAAAAAATGCAAAACTATAGAGAAGCAGCAAAAAATTATCATAGTGCCTGGAATTGTGGTGGCAAATCAAAACCACATGTTGGTTATAAATTGGCTTTTAATTATATGAAGATGAAAAAATATGCTGATGCAATAGATGTTTGCCAGCAAGTTATGAAAGAGCATCCGGATTATACTATCATCAAAAAGGATATCTTGGATAAGTGCAGGAATAATTTAAGGTCTTAAGGTGCTTTCTAAAGGAGTTATACAAACTATTTATTGGATCAAAATGATCGTCTTCTTATAGTAAGTCTGGAAAAATTGCTTTGGCCAATGGTCTACTTACTTGATCTTATATCTAGTGATCCTTGTTGCTTTTATTTATATGGAAAAGTGCTTTCTTTAACCTTTTTTCAATAGAGAGTATTAGAGGAAAGTTGACTTACCAACGGTTAAATTGATTATTTTTAGTTGAAGACATATGGCCTTTTAGTCAAGTACAAACAAAATTTGTTTCGGAAATGTCAAAATTCATTTTCATATCTCGATCTGATTAATTGTGAAATTTTATGTCGATTTCCATTACTCATGAGAAATCAATTTCCGTGTAAAGATTTACGTTCCTTCACACCAAAAAATCGATTTTTTTTTGACAGAGATCAAATCCCTCGAATCCGTATTTGAAGAGGGATTTACATGTATGCGAAATACGCACACCAAAAGAAAAAAATTGACAAGAGATCGAAATCCCTAGTGTGTAAAGGAAATCGACATTAATTATCTGTTTAATTTTCCAAACGTCTATTTAGCAATTCTAACCCTAGCCTTCTGGCAAATGAAATTTTTGAACTTGATTTGTCTAGGGAGAATTTTTTAAGTTTAAATTGCAATTGCTCGTAAACAAAAAGGTTGAGGTAAATGAGAGTTATATCGTTTGACGAGGTAGAATTGCGAATTTACCAGTAATAGTTTGTCATTCATCGGTCAATCAATACTTTATAAGTGCGGTGATTCGTTGGTTTGAGCGTGCGGTCGTTTTGTACCTATTTTAATATTCGACGTGTTGGTTCATGGATCAAGCAGGTAACTTATTTGGTCTTCGATATACAATTTTAACGATGATTTCCAGGGACCATCAACATCAGCCCCAAGTTTGAAAAGAAATTATGCGTAACCACGTAAATCAATAAGGAAACTAAAGTTGCATCCATTCAAAATTAAAATCATGCAGTTCCTCAACGAATTCTCTATGTATGTGAAACCTATTTACAGCAATGCTGGAGCATTTTTGAAAAATCAAAGTACATTTTCATATTTTGTTTGCAAATTTTAGAATAAAATTGTAAGAGTGTGTTGAGAGGAATAGTCGCCATTCAGATGATGTTGTTTTTAATACATGAAATTTGCATGGATCCATTTTATATGAATAAAATGATAGTAGATATTTTTCTTAAATTGTACTAAATTTCTCAGCTATAAAAATTTTAGTGTTTCAATTAAAGGTTTTTTATAATAAATACGCGTATATGTTAAAATAGAATAAAACAAGCTGTGTGTGGCGTATTACAAAAGTTCTCTATTTTATTTGAAGACCCATTTATGAATAATGACATAGTTCAAATGCCGGCCTTTGAGGTATATACGGTGACACGGATCCGAGTGGACCAATTTACAATTATTCTTTTGCATATTTTAGCGAAACGGTTGCTATAAGCAAATGCGGTTTATCATTTTTTGAAACTGGTCGATCGTATGAATGACGCTTTGTCCATTTCATATCTTATTGTTATTAATGATGATTGAATGAATTATGTATTGGGAGTATTGCACTGCGACCAGGAGATCTATTGTGCCCAATTGAATTTGTATGAGCTTGCTCATCTTTTAGTTCTTCCTCCAAATTTATTGCTCTTGGGAATCTTAGTATTTGGAACACCTTCAGAGAGTTTAGGTCGCTCTCTTTCACATGAAATTGTCCTAGATGGTTTTTCCGTTGGTGCATGAGTGGACAACATCTTCCTAGTATGTGGTCCGGTGTTTCCTCATGTTTTTTTTTTTTATAATTAGCACACACAAAGGTTTTTTGTATACCCTTAATATGCCAGAGACACAGTGTGAGCATTAGGAAAAAGGGAGGGGTTAGAAAGGAGGTGCCGGTGTACATTGGTTTTGAATTCTTGAACATTGCAATGACTGGGAAAGATAGAGCATTTTAAAGAATTCCACATTCGCGTAGTACGGCTAAAAAACGTACTTCACAGTACGACCGAAGTTGGACTCGAGGGTCAACTGATGGGCATTCCTAGAAGTGCGAGTATTACGGTTAATTTGTTTAAGGGGAGGAATGTAACTGACTATTTCACTAGAGCAAAGTCCGTTAAAATAACGGTAAAAAAGGGTGAGGCAAGAAACATTACGACCATGTTGGAGTGACGTTATACTCAAGTTTTGGACGTATATAGGTTTTATAGATTGTAACCAGATCAGAAGGAGAGAAGAATTTCTCGCACCGTCTCAGAAAACCCAAACATCTTGCGGAATTTTTGGCAACATCGCGTATGCGATCGTTCCACAAGAGGTGGTTCATGATGCACTTACCGAGAATATCGAGATGTTCAGTTTCGTTGATGCAAGTGCCACTCATATATAGTGGCAAGGGGGGTATATCACGCTTTAACGATACGAGACAGCATTGAGTTTTCGAAGCATTAAATTCCATGTGCCCTGGGGCACACCAGCATTTATATTGTGGGCATCAGACTTGAATCCCTCTAATACAACTTGTATTGAATGGTTCGAAAGAAAATTTCTAATCCAAAGAAGAAGGGATTCGTCGACACCAAAAGCACGCATTTTCGATAAAAGAGCAAGATGCCAAACTTTATCAAATGCCTTTGAAATATGTGTGTTGCAGAGTCAAGTAAACCTAGGTGTCTTATTAGTGATACCATGAAGAAACAGAATTATGAGATATTCAGGTAACGAGCTCCCTGTTTTTACCTAAAATGGCATTTCTCGACCACAAATTCTTTTGCTTTTGAAGTTTTAATTGAATTTCTTATAGTTAGCTTTAAAACAATTGAGCTTACAATTTTCAAATTAATATTTTTATTTTATCGCAATTAATAATTTTAACATTTTCAAATATTTATTTCATATACATTAATTGATCATATAAACATAATATTCTTTAAATAAATTCTATATTGCACATATTCATTTAGTTATACATATATCCTTAAGTGAGCTTTAGGACAATATTCAATATTTATTTTCAATAATCAATAGAGCAAAAAACATTCATATTCGTTTAGTTTTCTTTTCGATCTATCTCTGTTTAAACCATGATCTTTGTTTGAATTGCTTTTTAACCTTTTGTGGTTTTTTATCTTTCCATTCTGTTGTAGAAATCTAGTCCTGCATTAGTAAGTACGTTTTCACATATGGAGGGCTCACAGCTGAACCGAACCAAGTCAGAAAAAGTGATTTCGAAGATATTATGAGGTTAGGTAAATAAACTGCCATTTATTACTGAAATACATATTTAACTCAAAGTAAAGACATTTGGAAAGTTTATTTACCCAGTTTTCTTTTGACCAAAAATGAAAAAGAAGAATTGAAAAATGTACCCAATATTTAAGAAAAATTAAAAAAAATGTGACTTGGTTCATTATTGCCTCGAAAAATTATGAAAAATTGTCAGTAAGGAAAATAAAAATTGGTATAATTTAAAAAAGGAGGAAAAACAAATAATGAATTTATTTCAAAAACTTAACAGAAATGTATTACAAAGTAAAGGTTATTAAAAAAAAAACAACAGTTATTAGTAATAAAAAATTTCATCGTCTTCATGACTGGGGCTGGTCCTGGGTAGGTTCTTATAAGAACTATGGTACATGGATGGAATAAATTTAAGTAAATCCATCATATCCCTTCTTTTATCTGACGTAATTTTACGACGAGTTGGATAGAGGCTATTTTGTTCAAAATTGGGATTGTAGGTTCCTCCCTTTCTTTGCTTTTCCTAAATAAACTTCATAAAACTCAACTTCTTTATTGAGTGTTTGCTTAAATTTGAAAAAAAGGTGAATTGCGATCGAATCGAAGCCACCTGATTTTGAGCCATGAGAAATTATGTCCAGCAACGGTCAAGGTTATCTCGTTAACGGTTTATTTCGGATTTTTCGCATAAATTTAAATAAAAAATAAAAAAAGAGTTTAGAACATTTTTTTTTTTCAAAATTGTGAAATGAAGTGAATTGGCCACATATATGTTTATTTAGAATACAGCTGTTGATATTGGATAAATAGGATAAATTCAAAGTTTCTTTAAGTCCAGATTTTTTAAATGCATACACCCAACTCCGAAAACTGGAATTTGTGGAGGATTTGTTTTCTGCCTGCCGTTGTCAAGATACTAGCGAAAATAGTACTGGAACGCATCAGGGAACATCTAGAAGGCACACTCCATGACGAACAAGCAGGTTTACGCAGGCAGGGCTGAATTCTGTTACCAATATTGTTTCTGTTGGTGATAAACGATCTCCTGCGAGCGGCCTTGACGGGAAACGGAGGGATTCGATGGACTCTAACATCTCACCTGAAACTTCTTGACAATGCGGACGACACGTATGCTTGCTCTCTCATAGGATCATGGATCTCCACCAATTGACAACAGGGGTGGAGAGAGAAGCAGAAATCGTGGAGCTGAAAATCAACTACGTTAAAACAAAGATGATCAGCCTCGTAACCCAGTTATCTTCTCTCATAAATATTTATCAAAAACCGGTATGTGGAGGAATAACTCTCTAAGATTAAGAACCAAGCTACGGCTGTTTCGATCCAACGTCGAATCCGTTTTACTTTACGGTTGCAGCAATTGGAAAGTAACAGTAGGTGTCACTAAGAAGCTGCAAACGTTCATTAATAGATAGATGTCTACGAAACATCCTTAGTATTTTCTGGCCTAATCGTATATCAAACGAAGAGCTCCTCAGGAAAACGGATCCGGAACCTATTCACTCTATTATACGACGTCGAAAGTGGCAGTGGATCGGACACACGCTTCGAAAAGGCGACAACTGTATTGCGGCGCATGAAATGCAGTGGAATCCACTCACTAAAGAAGGAAAAAGAGCTGGACGACGGAGCAGCCCAACTAGGCAAGAGTTGGAGGGATTTGCGACTAATATCCAGGAACCGAACACGATGGCGAGCTGACGTTGTGGATGCCCTATGCCCCACTAGGGGTTCCCCATGGACATAAAAGGTCTGAGGACCTAAGTAAGTATACACCCAACCTCGCAAATACCCCAAATCCTATAGTGTACCCTATTCAGGGGGGCAGCATGCAGAACGAGATGAAAAATACGAAACAAACCATATCCCCACGTGCGTCTGTTCGACTATAAAATTAAGGAAAACGGAATAATACTGGGGCCGAATTACCGCATCAGTTATCGAGTAATACGTGACTGAATTATTTGAGTTTGGCATTACCGCTTACGTTATCGAGCAATAAATTACTCCAATTTGACATTTTCATTCGATCACTGATGGGACTCACTCACTCGTAACTGAAGCGGTAATTCGGCCTCTGACTTGGTTCGTTTATGCTTTGAAATAAATCGAAAATGAGAGGCACTGACTTGGTTCTTTTACCGTTAACTAAGGAACAAAACAATTTTTGAATTAGTTCATTTCTGCACTGAATAAAGGCAACTTTGCGGAGATTTTGGCATTAGTTTTGGATTTTTTTTTTTGACTTGGTTCGGTACAGCTGTGAGCCCTCCATATGATCAAAATTTGTCCCGAATGAGACATATACATATATATGTACATACATATCTCCGACGATCTCTCGCCGCTCGTTGATAGCTGTGTCCCGCCAGTATAAAACAATTTTTTACTTGCGACTTATAGGTACCATAAGGCAAGTTTTGCATTCGTAAAAAAATCGAACTCGAGATTCTGATCAAAGTTTACATTACGATGATAGCGAAGACCAAAAAAGTGGTCTCGCAATTCTGTCTGTCTGTCTGTTCGACTACAGCTAAACGGCTCGGACGATTTTCTTCAAACTTGGTAGATATGGGTTTTAATTTCCCACCCCCCCGGATGTTTTTTTCTTTTTTTTATGACAAAAAAACCGGTACCTGCCATACGAATTTTTTTCAAAATTTTATAAATATTTTTTTTTCTCAAAAACTGTCCCACAGATTTTCTTAAAAAAATTTCAAAAAATTTCATTGAGTTAAAGCTAGGTAATGGTTGAAATTTTTTTTTCCAAAAAATCGTTACTTTTGGTACCCCCCTTGGAACCATTTTTTGGTTTTTGATTTTCTCAAAAACGGTATAACCGATTTTGATCATTTTTTTTCTGCTAAAGGTCCCCCATATTTTGAATATTGTGAACTAAAATTTTCCAAAAATAATTTTTCGGATTTTAAAAAAAAATTTCAATTTTTTTTTTGAAAACTCAATATTTCGAAAACCCAATGCTCGATTTTTTTAAAACTTGATTAATAAAAGTTTTTTAATATAGTCTACAAGATATGAGAAAAAGAAATTTATTTTACTTAAAAATAACGGTACCCTCCATACAAATGTTAAAAAATGGTTTTCGAAAATCGTATTTTTCTCGAAAACGGTTCCGGGAATTTTGCTTATATTTTTTGTCTTTCGATTAATTTTTAAGATCTATAATTTATTAAAAAAAAATTGAAAACAAGATATTACTGACTGTACCTACCATAGAACGATTTTTTAAAATTTTGAATTTCTCATTATTAGCAGAAAGGATTTTAATGAAATTTTTTAAAGAGAAGCTTCTAAAAAAATTTAAAAAACTGCATTTCAAAACTTAAAAAAAAAATATTTTTTTTGAATTTAAAAAAAAAAAAAAAAAATTTTTTTTTTGGAAAATTCAATATCTCGAAAACAGCTGAATATTTTTTTTGTAAATTTAATTTTTATTCGAACAATAATAAAACCTTTAAATTGGCGTACCAAATTTTTTTCTTAAAAATGTTTGAAAATTTTTTTACATAAAAGCTTATTTTTTAAGAAACCACTACAAAGACATAATTTTTGTTCTTGCATAAACCTATATTTGCTTGAATCACATGGCATCCTATTTTTACCTCCAACTACTAAAGAAGTTGTTTTAGTTATTTAAAAAATTAATTTTATGCTTATGAACAGTTTTCCTCTAATATCATTAATTTTTGAAATTCTTAGACTATTACATAGGAGCAAGTTCGTGCGACCCAGTCGTGCATTTTATTTTTATTAAATACACAAATCCTAAAATGTAAAAAAAATTAAAAATAAATATTTTAGCATCTACAATTTGTAGAGGACGACCAATCGAAATATGTACGTATATATCCAGCGCTTAATAAATCAAATTAAATTTAAAATTGCGTTCAAGGGACACATTTTGTCAAAAAAAAAAAAAAAAAAAAAAAAAATCCGCATCCTCAAATAATTCTTTTCTTTGCTTGTGCTCTCATATATATTCATTTCCGCTTGGGTTATCAAAAGATCGTACCTACCAAATTTTATTTTCCATTTTTTGTCAACATACGAAGCGCTGAAAGGGTGAAGGTGTAAAGCGACAAGCATTTAAAGTTTATTTACTATAACTTCATCTTTGGATAAATATGAATCTATAGGCGATAGAAGAGTACAGATGTGTTAGAAATTTAAGTTTCCATATAAGACTTTCATTTGTAAGAAAAATGCCAAATTTCAAAAAATTTCACTTAACACCATCCTTTCAGCGCTTCATACAATACCAATTCCGCAATTCAAACCTCAGTACAATACTCGTAGATCAGTATAATTAAACACAATTTATATTTAGCTAGTTTAAATATATTTTGGAACTTATTTTATATGTAAGTATGTATGTATTTCTGTGGTTAATACATATAAATACTTATAAAGAAATTCAATATTTATATTATTTAAATTATTAATAACTATCTTAATATATTTTAATAATTTAGGTTTGACATTAGATCGTGAATTTTCAACAAAAAAATAAAACAATCTTGTTTTTATGAAATGTACTTTTAATAAAATATTTAGCTTTATACACCGATGTTTTCTTTATTTACAAAAAAATATTGATCAATAAGATAGGGTAAACCGACCAATCATTGGCACCTTAAGGTTACTCACCACTTATTCGGCTTATATAACTTATGGGAATTAAGAAACGACAGTTTTTTTAATTTTTTTTTTATTTTTAATTATATTTTTGTTTAGTGAAAAACATTAAATACATTATTTTTTGTTAAAATTAATAAATAATTAACAAAAAGTAAAACAATGTCCTTTTACCAATGATTGGCACCATTTTCCAATCATTGGCACTGAACAAACCAATGATTGGCACATTGATTTTGTTTAATTTTTAAAGTTTATTAAAAGCAATAAAAACAAAACAAATAGTATAATTCAATTATATAATTTAATAAATAAAAGGTAATTTATTTTTATAATTATATTTGAGTCTTTTAAGTTACATTATGTTTAAATTAAGGCCGAGATTAGATAAGATTTTTATTGATTGATAAAAAAGTGTTATTATCAACCTAAGGAAAATTGATACAAAATTATGAAAATCTATAACTTTTTCATTTACCAATGATTGGCACAGTGCCAATAGCCAATGATTGGCACTTTTTCTAATGATTGGCATGGCATCCAAAGATGGGTATAGTGCCAATCAACCTAGTGATTGGCACCTCATCCAATGATTGGCATGTGCCAATAAATGGAAATTTGATTGATTTACATTCCTATAGTTGACACCCCTTATAAAAACTATATTTTTAATAAAATATTAAAATAAAAAGAACTAACCTCTTTGTTATAGTTTATTTTTTTATAATAACTGCACTTGAAAATGGTTTTCCTCTTAAATTTATTATTAAATTACACTACAATGTCACCACTTTCCTTACGGTTTTCACAAGTTTCACATTAAATTTGGCGCGAACTTGATTCTTAATTTTTAACAGCGTTTTTTCAATTGCTACTAACTTCAGATGCCAAAAGAAATGATGCCAAATCATCACAAATAGACTAAGGCTAATATTTTTAAAAAGATTTTATTAGAAAACTTTTAAATGTTATTAATACGAGTAATTTAAACTGTAAGTGCCAATCATTGGGGGGGTGCCAACAATTGGGCAGTTTACCCTATGCAGCAGTGTTGCCAACGAGTAAAAGTAAAACTTCAAGCATTGTAATTTTGAATTAAAGTGTAATAACGAATCTGACTGCAATAGTTTCCGAAAAAATTTCATCTCAGCAGTCTAAACATACAAATAGCCGATATTTTTCCCTGTGAGTTCCCAATTAATTCGCATGAAGCGAATTGATCATTCTTTGACTTGTAAAGGGTGGGCCAAATACAAGTTTCTTTTTAAAAATGCAATAATATGGTTTTATTAGAAAGAGCAAACATTCCCATTAATTATGGAACACAAGGTCTTTCAACAGTTAACGAAGAGGATGGTCGTGCACCTTCGATTGCTGAGTCAATTGGACTTTGTAACGAATAATCCGAGATCTTTGTGTTGAGCTTTTGAGATCGATGGCGAGTTGATGTTCGTGAATTGAGTCTCGCACTCTCGGCTACAACAGCCACATTCTCGTCTGTGCGCACCGTACGACGTCGTGGACCATGAGTGTTGTCCACTAGCATACCAGTCTCACGAACTTTTTGCACAAACTTGCGTACAGAAGGCGCGGTGGGTGCTTCATTTCGGCCAAAACTTCTTTTCAAAAAACGCACTGTTTCATGGTACATGGCGCTCTGGAAATAAGTTTAACTTGCTCAAGCGTAAAACGACTCATTTCGTTCCGCGGACGTATAATACTCAATTTCTGTCAAGACTTCGAGCGGGGAACGGCTGTCGTTGTCGAAATAACCTATGATTAAAAAAAGAAATCACTAGATGACCCACCCTGTATGTACACGTACAGCCCTATAACTATCCAAAAACTTGCGATTTGCCCAAACATTTTACTGTCCACAAAAGGTTTGGGATAGTAGGATATCGATCAGATTGAATATGGGGTCTTTAGGACCTCTAAAAGTTGTCAAATATTAATATTATATAATAATATTTTATAATAATATAATATAATAATAATAATATTAATATTGGAAGAGCCCAGCGAAACCTCCACCTCAGGAAATAGTCAATAATGTTAAAGTTGAAGTAATCTGGAAAAATTATCAAGAATTGAAGTAACAGCTTCATCTTTATGAAGCAGAATCGCCGCAAAACTAAATTGGTAATCGGTACTAAAGGCGGCCATTACCGAGGAAGTATCCAAATGATGGGAAACTAATGTCGTTTTCCATTGGTTTCACTCAAGGATCCACTCATTCTGAAATCCAATGGAACGGTGCTAACTTCTTCTACTCAACTTTGAAATTTTGCCTTTTATTAGTTAATAGTCGTGTTGGTGAAAATCTGCGATATTAGCTTTTGACATTTGGTTATGAGTATTAGTGCTTCTTGAGTGGATTCTGAATTGAAATCGAGAAGTGAAATTCTCTTCTCAGAAGAGTATTTTTTCCCAATGGAATGGTTTGAGAAGACTTCTGGACGCTTCCAAACGCTTCTGGACGACCAATGGAAAATGACATAAGCTCAAGTTTAAAGAACCGTTCCGCTGTTTGTTGACTAGGCTGGTCAACAAACTGAAGATTGGCTGAGGGTGAGGGCAGAGAATTGGTGGCATTTTTGAAAGATAAAATTTCCAAAATTCACACCATTACAATGTTTTTTCAAATTCCAAGGAGTATGGACCAGGACAAAAAATTATAATCTCTGATTTAGGCCTAGAACGAAGGACTGAATGTCCAGGCTTAGAGGATCCAGAAGAGTAAGGCCGAGGGCATGGTTCAATTGTAATTGGTCAATATTGACGCCCGTTCAGTAGACGTTATAGGTAGATCACGTACTTCACTATAAATTAGTTATCATAGAAATATCGGGCCTCAGAAATAACATCGTGCTAGGGTCTTTTCGAGTTCTCAAATGGCACAAGCAACTGAAAATTGGTAGAACCCATATTCCAGAAATGGAAGTTGCCCGAGAACTTGTCCATATCACAAACAACCCTTCCGCTGATTTACCTGACATCCAACCAACCCATCCCTCCCTTCTATTCTCACGCACTCATCCAAATCTGAGCAACCAAAATGCCCCCTGGGAGCACGTTTTTCAAATACATATTTCTAAAACTTCGGAGTCACTTAAGAACGGTCATGCCAAATCAACTTTGTGATCCTTATACCAATTGAGTACTCATCACGTAAAGAAAAGACGATATGTTTTTCAAAATCGACATCCATAGCCAAGCTTCACGTAAGCGTTCGTCTTGATGTGTTTTGTCAGTTAGTTTTTGATCTCATTTCTTAGTCACAAAAATAACTATCTAAACTAAATATCTAAGCTATAAGGTCCCTCAGGGTTTGTTATAATTCTTCGGAATATGACGTGGTATCTTTTTTGTTCAGAAAAATTGATCTTGGAAAGGGACCAGGGAGCCTCTGGGCCTGTCATCAAGTTGAAAACAGAAATATTTTGACAACTATTGTCTTGCCGGCCTCCACGTAGAATATTTTTGATAAGCTATAATAGAGAGAAGGACCCTTATCCTCTGGCGGTATTCAAACCTCTGCCTCTGGGGTAAAATAAAAATAATAGGGTAGTCTCCGTTAATACATATGAAATGCAAGTCGTGTGAAGTAGAACTAATACAAGTTTAAGGATGGTATTCAACGAGCGCTCTTAAACGGCTCTTAACTTTACGAAGCTCTTAACTTGAAATTTCTTTGGGGTATTCACCAACCACTCACAAGTGTTTTTCGAAGTTCGAAAATGAGAGCCACTCTCTCTTGTTCAGGCATACCCAAACTATGAAATTTTGTGGAATGTTGGTCTTGACAGCAAGTGGATACTCTTCTACTTGGCATTGCTCACATGGATTCGAGTCAAATGCGTGCGTGGCACACGCACAAGCGAACAAACTTTCGAAGAGCGCTCGTAAGTTAGGAGTGGTCCTGACTTCGAAAAACACTTGTGGTTGGTGAATACCCCACAGAAATTTCAAGTTAAGAGCCTCGTAAAGTTAAGAGCCGTTTAGGAGCGCTCGGTGAATACGAGCCTAATGGCCGATTTCATAAACAAACACTAAAAGCACTTTTATTAAAAATCCTCTTAAATTTTATCAGGCTCTTAAAAATTTTTAGTTTCACCAATCTATAAAAGGGACATTTTGGGGAAATTTTTGTTAAAATTGAGTTCTCTTCACATCCCTGGGAAAAATAAATTGTTTTTTCTTTCTAACAAGCGAAATGTATGAGAAGAAATGAGAAAGCGTTAAGTGTTCAAACAAATGCCAAGAAAGGAAAAAAAAAAAGAAATGCACACAAAATATTTGGAAAGATTCTGATCCCGACATTCTGTGGCATAAAATCATTAAGTAATAACCACTTAATTTATTTTGTATTGCATTGTTAGGTTGTTTTTGGTTCCAAATGAAGACCAAACATATTCAACAAACTCATCCACAGATGCTTTAGAAAGTCGGAACCACATTTTGAAGTCATATAATGTATTTCTGTGAACCGGGAATATTCTTGCTCAGCGAATAACTTTGTGTTGCACTTTATTATTGGATGAAGACGATCAATATTTTTTTCGAAATAAAGAAACAAATCATTTAAGTATTTAGTATTAACCTATTCATTTTGTATCTTCAAAAATTGAACACTAAGGCCGGTATTCACCGAGCGCTCATAACTTAAGAAGCTCATAAACGTATTCACCAAGCAATATTAGTGAAGATCTACGAGCGCTCTTAAAAGTTAGGAGTGGTCCCGACCACTCCTAACTTACGAGCGCTCTCTTCGAAAATTTGTTCGCTTGTGCGTGTGCCACGCACGCATTTGACTCGAATCCATGTGAGCAATGCCAAGTAGAAGAGTATCCATTTGCTGTCAAGACCTACATTACACAACATTTCACAGTTTGGGTATGCCTGAACAAGAGAGAGTGGCTCTCATTTTCGAACTTCGAAAAACACTTGCGAGTGGTTGGTGAATACCGCACAGAAATTTCAAGTTAAGAGCCTCGTAAAGTTAAAAGCCGTTTAGGAGCGCTCGGTGAATACGAACCTAAGGCCGGTATTCACCGAGCGCTCATAACTTAAGAAGCTCATAAACGTATTCACCAAGCAATATTAGTGAAGATCTACGAGCGCTCTTAAAAGTTAGGAGTGGTCCCGACCACTCCTAACTTACGAGCGCTCTCTTCGAAAATTTGTTCGCTTGTGCGTGTGCCACGCACGCATTTGACTCGAATCCATGTGAGCAATGCCAAGTAGAAGAGTATCCATTTGCTGTCAAGACCTACATTACACAACATTTCACAGTTTGGGTATGCCTGAACAAGAGAGAGTGGCTCTCATTTTCGAACTTCGAAAAACACTTGCGAGTGGTTGGTGAATACCGCACAGAAATTTCAAGTTAAGAGCCTCGTAAAGTTAAAAGCCGTTTAGGAGCGCTCGGTGAATACGAACCTAAGGCCGGTATTCACCGAGCGCTCATAACTTAAGAAGCTCATAAACGTATTCACCAAGCAATATTAGTGAAGATCTACGAGCGCTCTTAAAAGTTAGGAGTGGTCCCGACCACTCCTTACTTACGAGCGCTCTCTTCGAAAATTTGTTCGCTTGTGCGTGTGCCACGCACGCATTTGACTCGAATCCATGTGAGCAATGCCAAGTAGAAGAGTATCCATTTGCTGTCAAGACCAACATTACACAACATTTCACAGTTTGGGTATGCCTGAACAAGAGAGACTGGCTCTCATTTTCGAACTTCGAAAAACACTTGCGAGTGGTTGGTGAATACCGCACAGAAATTTCAAGTTAAGAGCCTCGTAAAGTTAAGAGCCGTTTAGGAGCGCTCGGTGAATACGAACCTAAATCTTAACAAAACAATAATTTCAGCTGCTATAGCTACTCGTATTACCAATTGTTGTTATCTACATCTGATGACATTTCAATGACACTTTTAAAATTTAATGAGCCAAAAATGGGCATTTAGTTTATAAGGGTGTTTACAAGCTTGTTTAATTTAAAAGCGCTTGGTGAAACCAAAACATCTCATTTTAAGGTTTAGAAGCCTGTTAAATGTTTAAAAGTCCTTCGTGAAATCGGGCTTAAGTGTACTAGAACTTAATAAATAAACTCTGGATATGAGACCAAGAGTAAAATAAAGACACAAAGTGTAAGGTGGGAAGATAATGTTCATATACTTAGGTTAAGAAAGAATCGCCGCGCCGGGGCGGTGGTTAATAGGGTGGTTAATGAGGTGACACAGCATATCAACCGAAAAATTTTAAATGAACTATTCTTTAACAGGTGCCGTCTCCTGGAGGGATAGCTACCTGAGGAAACCGAAATAGTTTACTGGAAACTTAGTCCTGAAAACGTTATTTGAGCATTTTCGTCAGACCCAATAGAACTAATTAGTAGGGCAGTTGGTGAGGTAAAACCATAGCAGGCAGGTGTTAACCTAGTCTACTTATTTTCTGAGCGCACCCTAATGCGAAGGACTACTTAGGCTAGTATTCACCGATCGCTCTTAAACGGCTCTTAACTTTACGAGGCTCTTAACTTGAAATTTCTTTGTGGTATTCACCAACCACTCACAAGTGTTTTTCGAAGTTCGAAAATGAGAGCCACTCTCTCTTGTTCAGGCATACCCAAACTGTGAAATCAAACTGTTTTCGAACTTGAATCACAGCTGGCAGTGAGAATCCTTCGGTCAATTTCGTATTTTGCTTGGGGAGCGTTGCTGGTGACGATAACTGGTTTTGGTTTTGCACTCACCGTCGTTTGTTTAGTTTGTTTAGTTTTCGAATTTTCGAACAAACTTTCGAAGAGAGCGCCCGTAAGTTTAGGAGTGGTCGGGACCACTCCTAACTTTTAAGAGCGCTCGTAGATCTTCACTAATATTGCTTGGTGAATAGGTTTATGAGCTTCTTAAGTTATGAGCGCTCGATGAATACCAGCCTTAAACTGCTTTTAAACGAAAAAATATTGCCTTGCAATTTTTAAGCCTGTTGGAGGGAGACCTAAGTGGTAGTGGGGGTTGCTGGGTGCTGGGGTTGGAAAAATTGCATGGTTTTTTCTTCTTTGTGGTTTTCTTTATTTTTCAGGTAAGTTTCATTTCAAAATCGCAAGGTGATATTGTATCGTTTAAAAACAGTCACAGTCATAGAATATAGTCTTCAGAAAAGTTACGTGATGAGAACCCTCGCAACCACATCCAGCTTAAATTAAAATTCTATTTAGTTTATTTTGTAAGGCTCTTATAATATAGTCCTTAAAATTCGTGTATACATTATCGAAAATTCAGAAAAGCTTTTCATTCTTTAAGTGATCCTAGCTATACTCCAAAAGATTAGAATAAAAATGATTTCTCTATTCCCAGAAGATCAAAAAACTCTGAGTTAAAATATTTTTCGGATAAAATTCCCAATATATATACCTAGTATGTGGGAGGGGTCCCATAAAAATACAAACATAGCGATAAGGGGAATATGTAGGTAGGTAAGATAAATGTTTTCTAAAATAACAATTTCTTATTTTTTTCTCCTTATCAACACCATTCACTTTATAAATCTAAATACATGACTTGTGTGGCCGCCATTGCACCACAAAAACTTAAAAAGCTTGCCATACTGACGACAGCTGTCGTCGTTCCCGATATTGTCACAATGGTTCCCATGCAAATAGATAAGATAAATTGTGCTAAGAATACCATGCTGCTGACGATAGCAATGTCGGTGCCAAGTCCACGCACTTCAGTGCCTAGCTTCGGTGATCCATCAAAGTCCAATTCAAACTGAAAGATGAAAGGTAAATTTAAAATTTGAGCATTAGGTAAAACTAAAACACCTACAGTTCCTTTGGCATGATAGTGTGCCACTAATAGATACGGCATCGTAAACAAAGTCGAATACATAACACCTGCTGTCCAACTAAAAAGGATGACGCTGGCTTTGGCGCGTGTCATCGCCATTAAAGACATACCAGCACAGTAGAAAAGCAATCCCCCAATGTAAACCGGCTTAGCCCTGTGCACGGAAAGTAGATTGTGTCCAGGCCAATTAATTAAAGAAAAAAACTGCCAAACTGTCATCGGGACTATTATACTTACTTAAATCTCTGAATGAGTTTTTCAATAATGAGCGAATAACAGGAACAAGACAAGGAATACATGGCCATGCCCCAGCAACCGAAGCGGACGCCTTCTTCATAGAGGATTTGTGTTTCTGTCCCTTCTAAAGCCTTCGGATCACCACCAAAGACAGCCTCGCCCACAAAGTCGGTGAAATAGAGGGAATAACAAACGTGAGCCATCCAACAAAAGAGATTTGTCAGACAGACCATCCTTAAGGAGTGCGGCATGTAGACAATGGAAAGCAAGTAGTGGGAGAGGGTTTGCACACTCTCTGTGGGTGGGGGTTCCCCATCCTGTGTTTCGGAATTTAACATCGGTGGGAGTTCATTGCCAGCGGCAAATGATGTTTCACTTACATTCTCCCCAGGGACTGTGGTGTATTCGGACTTTTTGTCCTGAAAATAATTTAATTTATTTTTAGATAGATATAATATAATTTATTTGTTTTGGCTTATTTATACATCATCTAGCATTGAATCATTCACTTCATCGTCATTAAGGGCACCGTAGGAAACAGCATTTTCACCTGGTCCCAATGCATCGGACTCACCACCTCTGCCGGAAGTTTTCGGAGCTACCAATGCCCACAGTGGAATTTCCTTAAAGCTAGTGACGGTAAATGAGACGCAAGCAATGAATATGAATGTGATTATTGTGAATACTGCCTTCACGTGTCCTCCGAGTTTGCGACCTTGAAACATTATAAAAAACGTTAAAAATAAATTAAGTGTTCTTTGAAAAAAAAAAAAAAAACAGTCTTTTTGGGGGATAACAATCATGCAGCTTAATCATCCGTCGATTGCTGTCATTTTATATTACATTTGCTAGCTTTAATCAAAGCAACCTTTGTAGATAGATAGTAAAGTGCCTTGTTTTTATTTTTCTCTCACGAATATTAATAAAACTCTTAACTTTATGTAGGTAGTAAGTTGGATTTTATAATGAACTTTAATATATTTCTTTTTCATTAAATGAGTTACGCATTATCTACATTAGTATCAGAAGTGGGAAAGTAATTTCAAGGCTATCACATTAATTTCAATTCACAGAGTAATGCTTTTAGGTTTCGATAAAATGCTTGGGCTTGAGATTGGGTTAGTTAAATAAGAATACGCCCTTTTGCAAATAAGAAAAGGAATAAATCTCTAGCTTAGATAAACCCGCTATATTTTAACGGTTTTACCAGTAAGTACTAATTGAAGAGTAAGAAAAAATTGATATTGATGCAATCTCAGCCTGATTTGCGCATGGTCTTAACCCATTTCCGGCTAACGTTGCGAAAACGCAACGTCATGTTTGTGAGCGTCTCTAGCTGAAATTTTATTGAACTAACAAATGATTTTGAAAGTTAATTAATTTATCTAATCGACATGTTTTTGGATTTTGTACGAAAATTTAATTTTCTAGTTTTTTGAGTAGAACCCCTTGGCATAATGGTTAGTGCGTTGAACTGTCATGCGGAAGGTCTCGAGTTCGATTCTCTGCCGCTGCAGGAAAGGTTTTTTCCAGGTCAATTCAATTTTGTTTTATTGAACATACTATTTACAATTTGGCTTATAACTAATAAGATACTACATATGTATGTATGAATGAAAGTTTACATTTGTTGGCTCATAGGGGGCCTAACTATATACAGTGACTTAAGTTTAATTATTTTTATATAAAATTTACATGACGAAAAAAAAATTAAATTTAAAATGTCGGTTGTATTGTCCTCAGGGTGTTCATTCCTGGTTGTCAGTGGTGATTTTTGTGGGTTGTGGGCAGGGATGGCGTTTTAGCCGCGGTGGTAGGCTGACCCAATGTCAGCGTAGAACGAGACTACTTCCTCGTTGTCCATGATTACGTTGTCATCCAGAGTTTCCATCACACTGAGGTACCTCGGCTCGGGATGTCGTTGTTCTGTGGTCATCCTTCTCATAAGCTGATTCGGGTGGTCGATGATGTTCCCCATTAGTTTCTTCATTGAAAGAACTAGATATTTGTCCAGCGGGATTAAATTGGCTTCTGTGTAGAGATGCTCGTTCCTGTAGTGTTTCTGTCGTTGACGGTCGAAGTAAAGTCCAGTGCAGATCCTCAGTATCTTCCTTTCGAATAGTTGAAGTTCCTTCATAGCTGTCTTCGAGATGGAAAACCAGACTGGGAAGGAATAGCTGATCACTGGTCGCAGGAGCTGCTTGTAGATTAATATCTTTGTCGGTTGGCTAAGACCTGATCTTCTTTTCAGCAATGGGTGCAAACGGCTGAAGGCCCAGCTGGCCTTTTTCAGAACATTTCTTGAGTGCAGGTTAAACCTTAGCAACTCATTGAAGTGCACTCCCAGGTACTTGACATTTGGCTTTGCCACTATGGAGGATCCGTCAGGGAGTCTTAGGACCAGATTTCTGCAAATTGTTGCGGTGCGAAGGCCTCTACCAGTTGAAGGTCTCCTGAAGCAGACAAGTTCCGATTTGGAAGTATTGATTCGGATGCCCCATTTCTGGTAGAATTGGAAGAGTCTGTTAATGTGGGTTTCTACTTTTTGGACAGCGATTAGAGGTGACATTGATGTGGCGTAGGAGAGCGAGTCATCAGCATACAGAAGGTTCTCGCATCCAATTGGTGAAGGTTGGTCTGAAGTCATCAAGTTGTAGAGGAAGGGGCCTAGTTTTGAGCCTTGGGCGACTCCAGCTCTGATGGTCTTCATGTTTGACTTGCAATTATTTACTTGAACGAAAAATTTCCTGAAAGATAGGAAAGAAAAGAGAATTTTTATTAATGGCGGAGGTACTTGCATAAGATGAAGTTTGTGGATTAGACCGTCTATCCACACGCTATCGAATGCTTTCTCGACATCCAGAAAGCATCCGACGGTGACACGATTACTGTTGAGGGCTGTGGTGATATCGTGTTGGAATTTTACCAGTGGATGCAAGGTTGAGTGTTTTTCTCGAAAGCCGAATTGCATGTCAGGGATGATTGAATTTTCAAAGCAGAATTTCTTCAGTCTTCGTAAGATTAATTCTTCCAGTAATTTGCTGATGTTGTTGAGAAGTGATATTGGCCTGTAGTTGGAAACTAAGTTGGAGGCACCTTTCTTCGGAATTGGCACAATCTTCGCTGTTTTCCACTTCTGGGGGAAGTAACAGTTGTTGATGCAGTTGTTTAAAATGATTGTGAGGAAAATCATTACCGCCTGTGGCAGCCTTTTCAGGATGTAGTAGGAGACACCATCTGGTCCAGCAGACTTTTTTGGCTTAGAATTGCCGATGATTTCTACAACCTCCTCTAGATTGCATAAATGTGGACTATCGGTGGGATCATTTGCTGGATTGATAATATTAAAATTTATTTTATCCGGATTTGGTTGCAGTGTTTGTTGAACTGTTGCCTCAACTTCTCGTAAGAAAGTTTGGTCAGTAGGTGGGCTCGGTGTGAAGTTTCCTTCGAAGTAGTCGGCGAACGCTTCCACCTTGTCTTGGGCCGAGGTAGCTTCAGTATCATTGCTGATGATGGTTTCCGGTATTTGTGGCTGTTTTCCAATGATCCTATTGATGTTTTTGAAAGCATCTGGTCCTGGCTTGATTGCTTGTAATCTTTTCTGGTATTGCATATTATTGTGGTATTGAATGGAATTCCGGAACATGATGTTGACTTGCTGTAGCTCATTCCAAACTATCTGGTAGTTTCTGTTTGTTGTATTCAGTTCACTTTGATGGATCCGCTGGAGACGTTTCCTTAGACGTTGTCTGTGAGCATACAGATTTTGAACGTACTCGGGAAGGTGCTGGTACCTATCCCTTGATGTTTTAGACTGTTTTTGCTTGTCCAGGGCATCAGATACGGCATGTTTAAAGTTGACAATTGCTGCATCGATTTCGATATCCAGAAGATTCTTGTCTGAAGGTGGGAGAGTTAAGCTGTCTTCTATGTATGTCTCTTTGAAGTCTATCAATATCCAGCCGTCTGAAATTAATGAAATTCTCAGGAGCTTCTGTTGTAAGGAGTATGGGTTGGTTGAGATTAATCGATAGTTGAACAGCTTCATGGTCCGAGTCACTATGCAATAATGTACAGACATAATTCCGGATTTCCGGAAGAGTGTGCACTAGGTTCGAGGAAGCCAGGAAGAAGTCCAGCGTTGATGGTGTTCTGGGAAAGGTGGGTTTGTGTTGTGAAACAACCACTAACGAGTGCTGGTCGTTGTTGGCGTCCAGCCAGTCAACAATCGCCTTGCCCTCAGGTGAAATAGTAGTATCCAGCCACACGTGATGCCTGGCATTGAAATCACCGCCGATGAGTCCATATGTGCTTCTCTCGAGGACACCGTTGAGAATTTGAAGGTCATTGTGAATATTTCTCATGCTGGATTGGCACTTGAAATAGACACTGATGATGATAAGAGTTTCATCTCTTCCAAGTTTAATGGTGACGGCAGTGGCTTCGCTGGTTCTGAGACCAGTGATAATGGTTTCAGCGGTGTTGGGGCAAATCTTCTTTTTTACGTAGATTGCCGTCCCTCTACGGCCCTCATCTTTGTCCTTTCGGAAGGTTTTGAAGCCGGCGATGTCGATGTTGTTGCGTCTAGTGACGTTGGTCTCACTGATGAGAGCGATGTCCGGGTTTTTATTTTTCATCCATAAATTAAATGTCGTTCTCTTCTCAAGGCTGTACAATGAATTCACATTGTACGTCAGGATGCGGAGCTTCTTTAATTGCATATTTGGAATATGAAGGTGGCCAGCGCCACGGACTTCTCACCTTCGCTAAGCTGAGCATAGTTCGATGGAACTGCACTCCGAGCTTTTCCAATGACCGTGAGTAGGTCGGATCCAAAAATCCTTTGGACTTCGGTGTTCAGGTTCGTTGGTGCGGTTGTTGTTGGTTTGGTTGGTCCACTCCTTGGTGTTGTTGGTTTGGTTGGTCCACTCCTTGGTGCTGTTGCTTGGGGTGTGTTCACCTTCGCTGGTGTCGTTTTCTGTTGCTGCTGTTGGCTCCTGGAATTGGTTGGTTTCTGCGAAGAACCGCCTTTCACCATTGCTGCAAAGCTGAGTGCAGGGCGGGTAACCAAACATGCTGATTTTGCAGCAAATACCTGTTGTGCTTTTTTTTCGGCTGACATTTTGTTTTTTTCGGTGAGTCTTACCTTTAGTGTTGGGCAGCCCTTGAAACTGGCTGGATGACCTTCCTTTTTGCAGTTGGCACACCATACATCCAACCCAGTATTCTCCTTACGTTGGCATTGCCCGGGTTCATGATCCTCTTTACACTTGACGCACACGTACTGGCGTCCGCAGTTGGTGGCAACGTGTCCAAAACGCTGGCAGTTCCGGCACTGAACAATGTCGTCGGTCTTTAGTCGCTCCCAGTGCACCCTCTGGTTCATTATTAGAGTCTTCGTGTAGACTTCGTTAATGTCACATGTCTTCGATAGCTCTACTACAAAATTGTTATAGGTTTTCCCTTGGGCCTTCTTGGCTTTAAAATGGGATACCTTGACCACTGGAAGTCCTTCTATCCGTAGTTCGTCTTCAACTTCGATAGCAGCATAGGTATGGTGTATTCCTTTAAGAAGAAGTAGATTCTTCCTATCCTCGCGTGGTGTGAAAGAGTTGAACTCGATCTTCCTGGCTTTCAGGAAGTTTTTGATGATTTCGAAGGCTTCTCTGTTTCCAGTGGAAATAATAGTCGTCTTGGTATTTCTGTTTTTGAAAGTTACACTCAATCCCTTGCTTTTGCAGAACCTGCTGATTTCAGCAATGTTGCCGGAATAGCAAAAAATTGGGGGCATTCCTGGGGCCTTGGTTGGTTTCACTATGGATTTATTCGATGTCCTTGTAGGCTGGACTGGAATGGGCTTAGTGGCTGCTGATGTTGAAGATGATGCAGCTGGAACAGGCTTGGTGGCTGCTGATGATGAAGCTGTTGAGAACGATGAAGCTGGAGTCAGTGTCTTTTTGACTGACTTCTCGGTTTCGGTTTGGACAGGCGTTAGCACTTTAATTGGACTCTTTAAGCAGTCCTTTTCCAGCTGAATGCGCTTAGTACCTTTGTCCTTAAGCGCCTTGCTTGGTCTCTTCTGTCCAGGTAGGGGAAAATCACTGGTATCTTCTTCCGAGCTGGTGATCTCGCTAGGATCCTCTTCAGTGGATGACTCCTCCAACGTGCTGGTGGTTGAAGATTCCTCGTCAATGTCTACCTCTTCGGTTTCCATGTTGTTGTCACTGGTTTTATTGGGCTGCACAATGCTATTGAAAGACATTGCTAATTTGCCACAATATTCAGGTCCAAGGTCCTTGACTATCCTCCTGAGCAAAGCTTCAAATGAAGCGATTGCCGAGGCTGGATTGAGAGGTTCCATATTACTGGATTAACCTTTTTCACTATTATTGATTAAAACGGATTAACACGCACAACACTATTTTGAGAAAAACTTCTGTTTAACACACTTAATCCTCATTAATCTTTAAGTTAATCACTGGGATAATCCCTTTTTAATTACTTTTTAGGCAATAAAATCTGGTAGCCCGCAGGTATATCAGAATTTTTTACCTTTTTTTCACTTAGGGGTGGATTTTTAAATTAAATTTAATTCGTCCGCTGTATGACTATCTGCTCTGAGCGATGTACACTGAATGTGAGGTTTTTTCCAGGGTGTACTGCCTCTTGCGAGGAATTGACAAATCCTCCATGAGTATCTCTTGTCATGGAAAGTGCTGCTCATTATAGCCGTTCGGAACCGGCAGAAAATTGTAGGTCCCCTTTCCCCTCCGTTCCTGGTAACACGCACACAGGAATGGTTGAGAGTTGTAAGTCACTAGGTCCTGGTTCACTTCGAGCTGTTGCACCACCAAATTTTTTTTTTTTATTTTAGTTTCTTGAGCACCTTCAAAAACCGAAATTTTGAAAATTTTGAGGTAGCTTTTTTGAGGGATTAAAAAAATTTCCCAACGTCATATTTTTTTCATTTTTTTTTTCAAAAACTGTTAAGGAAAGGTTCAAATTATATTTCAATATACATTTGAAGCAATTCATACGAGTTGCCTGCTTGGTAGGAGTGGTAAAAGTCCTACGTTGCGTTTTCGCAACATCCGCGAAAAGTAGAAGCATTTTTACCCAAAACAAAACAAATTTTGTTTGTTGAGTTTTCACTGCACATAAAATGTGGTTTCTCCGAAATAGTGTGTGAACCGAAAATTCATTCAACAGCTATATTGGAAAAACCCTTTAGCGTCCACGCGGCCACATTCTTAGAAATAATTAGACAGTACACACTGGTTATAAGAAACCTCAAAGAGCAGGTCATTTCTTATGAGCATGGTCCCTATAAGAGAACTCACAGGAAATGCATTTTTTTCTTAAAAAAATTAAACCAATAAATCATAGATGGGTTGTGTTTTGGAAAAACCCAAAAACCACAAACGCATATAAGTTTTTTGAATTTGATTTATTTTTTACTTTTAAGCCACGATTTCTTTTTAAAATTTCTCCAGGTTTGAAAAAAAGAAATTACTCGTATGTATCGCAAAAGATTTTTAAATGCCAAAGAACTTGAAGAGTTGTTGATGAATCCAAGCTCAGACGAAGAAGACGAAATCAATTTACATTTAGATGGTGCAGTTGAAACAAAAATTATAATTTTGCCACTTAATAATGATGTTGTGAGTGATAACGAAGAAATCGATGATAATGTGCAACTTTTTAAAGATGGAAATATGTTTCCAAAAGAATTAGCAGGTGAAATTGAGTTAAAATACACCTTTGATGATGTAAGTGCTAAAAAGCCACAGAAAAAATACGATGATTCTAACAGTGCATCAACATCCCAAAATATCGCTGCAACATAAAAAAAAAGCATTACCATGTTTCTAGTATGACATGCCAAAGTGATCTAAAAGCCACGGCGCGTTGAATTTTCGAATTTTCGAAAATTCCAATAGACGTATCAAACGATAAGATACGATTAATTTATGACAAAATCGGTAAGCTTACAATATTTATCATATTCATATATATGCTGTTCTTCCAATATTATAAGATAATCCAACTTTCAAAACAAATTTCAATGAAATCCGCAAATTCATTGGAATTTTTAACTTCCCATAGGGAGTTATTGTAATCGGTCCGATTTGTCAAATTGGAATTTTTGACATTTCTCGACGTTTCAAGGTCCCTAGAGGCTATATCAATCATTTTTAGAGAGATGTCTGTGTGTGTGTGTGTGTACGTACGTTCGTACGTTCGTACGTTCGTACGTTCGTACGTGCGTACGTTCGTACGTGCGTACGTTCGTACGTCCGTACGTTCTGGTACCATTTTTCGTCGTCGATATCTCAAAAATGAGTAAAGATATCGACTTCAAATAAATTTCGTTTAATAGATAATAACTTCGAAAGAAGCTGAAAGGGCGTTTATTAAAATTCAGTGAGTAGTTTTTTCACTATAACGGTTTAAAAAAAAAGTAAAAATTTTGGTTAGTTTCAAATATCTCACGAAAAAATAATGCTATTGATTTCAAATAAAATTTAATGTACTCATTATTAGGTCATACAGATTTGGTATGAATTTGGAAAAAAATGAACATACCGTTATTTTTTTAAATAAAAAAAACTGAAAAAAAAATTTCATAACCCAGATATTCTAAGAACGGAAAACAATTTGAAACTCAAAATAATTTTATTTTACGAAAAATAATGTGTTTGACAACTGGTGAAAATTTCAAAAGAAATAATTTTTCAGTTTTTTTACAAAAAATAAAAAACTATGTATAGGTATAAAATTCTATTCAAAATTGGTAAAAATTGTTTTTCGACTCAAATTTCTCGAGAACTAGTAGTGATATTGACTTCTAACTTAGTTTATTCAAGTCGAATTTCTTGGGAATGAACACCGATAATGCCTTCTAAAGTATGTTGTTTTATACATCGATACCTTCCCTCAAGAATGTATACTAAGCGACATTTCTAAAATTGTTCAGGAAACGAAAAAAACGAAGAAAGTTCTAGTTGAATCATAGTGTGCTAAGAGACAATTTTGGTTAAAATAAGTGACATCTAACAAAATTTTTTGTTGCTCACGACAATGAGATCTTTATTAATTTCGCTTAGCATAATTTTTTTGTCGGGTAATACAAATTTCAGGGGGCAACATTATTTTAATGAGAAAACATGGCAGTTGATAAATTTTTTTATTTGTACTCTAGTTTCCTTTTCATGCATAATAGGTTGGCGAAACCCAGGCCAAAACGTGGCCCTTAACATATAGTATATTTCCTCATCAAAAAATCATTTTCGAAAAAAGTGTCGCTTACTACATTCTTACGGGAAGGTATCGACATAATACAATTATTAACATATGGTTAAATTTTGACAAGTATCGAATTGACAGTTTTAACAAAAATATAACATGAATTTTACAGCTAAAGTTTGTTTCGCTGAAAATTTGGTTATTTGAAAAAAACTAAATATAAAGTTTTCAAGACCACAAATGGGAAGTTATCAGTGTGGGTCGCACCCAGCCTCTTTTTTTTTTTTGGAATCCATACAGTTCCCCAGTTGGATCTTTATTAGTCTAATCAACCAGTATTTCGCTGAGTAATATGATGTGAAAAAAAATGTCAAGGGCAGGAGATCGATTCAAAACTATAAAAGCATATTATTAACATGTCTGTGATAACCGTGAAATTGATTCCGGCTGCAAGTTTGCTAAGACTTCCGGCCTGAACAACTGGCTAAACGCAAAACTTATGCAATTTGGGATATTTGCCTATCATCTTTCAATAGATGTGCCGATGCTTCCTTATTATGGACGACATTCGGCCAAAATATTCATAAAAGGAAAACCCATACGCTCTGGGTATAAATATTGGAACTTGTGCTCACATGAAAAATATCTGTTCCAATTCATACCGTATGGTGGTGCATCAACCGTAATTTCCTCAGATTTTGGTTTGGGTGAAAACGTTGTACTAAGGTTACTTTCAAAAGTCGATAAACCAGGTCAGCATAAACTTATGTGTCTTCTATCTACACTGAGCTATTTCACAACAGGTAATTTATATTACTTATTTTTTATAGAGAAACCCTAATGAAGTTGTTCGTTTCCATGACATGAAACACACTGTCATCAAAACAGAAAAAAGTTTTCGCTATCGGAAGTGTTCAAGTCAAACTTTTTTTTCTGTAAAAAGTGTAACGTAGCCGTTGATCCAAAATGCTTTGATAGATACCATACAAAAACTAATATTTTATGAGCATACATAGCTTCTATATGTATACGTTCCTATAATGTAAATTTTTTTTAATTATAATTCATTATTAATTTATTTTCTGTTTTAATACGCTTTATGAACAAACATTTTTTTTTTCAAAGATTTTGCTACTACATTCGGCGGATGTTGCGAAAACACAACGTGAATTTTCCGGGAAACTAAAGGCTTTTCCAAAATTAGAGCAAAAATAGACAGTGTGTGAAATTTCAAGTTCCTACCACACCTGGAACTGGTAGTGAGAATATTGATCTTTTTAGAGGTTTCGTTCATTGAATGACCATTCCCAAATTTACATAAGTTAGGCTAGGAACGCACTTGCGATTTCAATCGCGCGGTTTTTTAGTCGCAAAAATAGAACACATGAGTTTAAATGAGAATGAACGCACTACTTGATACCAACAAATCGTCACGATTTGAAGGTCGCAATTTGTTTCATTTTTCTTGTGATGCGATTGTCGTACACTTAAATGAAACACATGTACTCAAATGAATATGCTCACACTTGCGATTTAAATTACTACGACTTGAAAATCGTAGTCGCAAAGAGAAATGGGCATGCACGCACTTGCGATTTTTAATCCACGATTTCTTAGCCGCAAAAAATAAGACACATGGCCTTAAATGTGAAACACGCACATGCGACTTTAAAAATTGCGCAAAATTTTAAACGGTATTAGTATGATACTACTTAACAATTTGCTAAGTTTAAAGTAGTTTACTAACTTATTCTTAATTTTAAACATTTTCTAGCTAGTATCGTACTAAAGAAATTTTCATAATAAATTGCTTCTGAACACACCTAAAACAATGACAGTTCGTGTTAAAAAGTAAGTACATAAAACTTTTTTGATATTTGCAATTATCAAAGAGTTGTATGAAGCTAGCACGATACTAAAAATACTACTTCGTCTTCGGTTCCTATGTTCGTTTTCATAATGGAACTCGTTTGTCAGCTTGCAGAAGAGCTTGTTGTTAATTTAACAATGCCATAAAGTGTCATGACTCCTTCTCTTTCTGAGATTGCAATGACTTTATGAGACAAATCTTCTTTCGCACTTGTACAGTTGCAACGTGTAAGAGCACTGAAAGATCTCGATGTATACAAATCCGCTAGTTCTGATAGAATTCCTGTATTGTTCTAAAGAGGTGTTCTTCAAAGCTTTGCTACAGCTTTTTCATCTGTGCTATTTAACTGGTCTCTTTCCGAATGGATGGAAAACAAAATTTGTCGAGCCTCACCGTAAAAAAGGCGAATCTTCTTCACCTTCTAACTATTGTCCAATTGCAATCACGTCCCTTCATTCCAGGGTCAAGGAAACGCTTGTAAATTATTAACTCAAAAAATATCTTTAAGAACGAAAGCTTCTAAAGGGCCAGAAGTATGGATTTCATAGTAAACTGAGCAGTGAACAATATGTAAAGACATAGTTTTGGAAATAGTGAGATTATTGCGCTCGATATTTTAAAAGCATTTTATAGAGTTTGGCCTCAAGATCTCTTATGGAAAATGAGTCTATTTTGTTTCGATAAGTTTGTTATTCGATGGAGACGAAATTATCTTTCGAACTGTTCAATGCAAGTCCTATTTGATGATTTCTAATCTGATATACATAAAATGAATGCTTCGCATTTCTAAATTCACGGTGTAGAATTAAAACAGTATATTAAGCTCATTCAATTCAGATTTTGAAAGAATTGTACAAAGGGGAAAAAGAAACCGCTTAAAATATAATACATTAAAAACTCCATAATGTACTATGTCATTGAAGCGGGACCCACATCCCATGCCGCTGTCCATGAGCTACACCTTGGAGTAAGGAAACCGAACAGCTTCCCTTTCTCGGTATGTTCATCACAAATCACCTTGTTCCATATAATATCCAACATCGCCAAATTCTGCTAAGTGTTTATCTGGGTCTAATCTTATCTGACTCTAATCTTTAAGGCAAAAATTCGTCCAAGGCTTGATTATAACTCAAATTTTGGCACAAGCCCCAATAACTTTTTTGAGTTTCTTGGAAAAAATTCAAAAAAGGGGTTTAAAGTAAATACAATTAAAACGATAGCAGAAACATTTTCATATCCCGAGCACCATCGTGATTTTTCATGTTTTTCATAATTTTATCGTTTGTCATCATATTATAAATAGTGTTCTAGCAAGTATTATTAATATTCAAGCTGCAAGGAATGCTTTTCATTCGATTTCGCATTCTTTTCATATTGTTTTGGTTCGGATCTGCTTTTTGGCCTTCGCACAATTTACACATCGGCAGCTGGAAGTGCCCTCGATTGGAAAATGTGTTGATACCGCATCTCTGACTAGCTGACTTAGTTCTTCGATCTGCAAACAGCTGTTTCTTCCAATCCTTGACCGATTAAACCCTCTGACTAATTAACCGAAAATGTTCTGAATGGCATCCTTTTCCAGTTTATTTCAGAGTGAATAGCCCATGCGTTGATAGCTGCCATCTTTATCATATTTAAAGAATGCCTTTTTCCCCTATTTATCGGACTTGCGATCGTACTCGTAGAGCCTACTCATTTGATCTGCTAACTCAATTCCTCCTATTATTTCACAATTAAATGAAATCATTTGTCGATATGGATCTTTAATTTCTTCAGTGTTTCTGGAACGACTGACGATTTCCAATTCATTGCTATCGCAATTGCTCAACAATAAGACCTCTTTTGTTTCTTGCCATTCTACGCATAAAATACTAGAAGAGGAACCTTTGAATTCTGCTTCCTCTTATTGCCTAATTTTGTCAGTGTCTTTGAAGCAGAATTACTGGTGAAAAGGAAAGCATGCAAAATACTTAAATTAGGTCCAAATCAAAACCGGAATACGGACTTTTTTACGCATAGCCTGGCGCATGTTAAAGCCATTGATCCAGCTTTTTCATCCTCTTAATTGGTCCAGCAATGACGGGATAAGCTTTCGAGTCTTAAGATTTGCCAAAATTTCACTCTTATCTGGTTTCCGGGTCAGAGTAAAACAGAAGGAACTTCAAAATCTTCAAAAATCCATATTAGAAAAGATGTGGCCCACCTGCAATAAGTCCCAAACGAAGGACCTTATATTGAGACCTAGACAAGTTATACCCAATATAAGTTGCAATATGCACTGGGCAATTGTCAATAGGGGAACATGCAGTGAAGCTGGACATTTCTTGCAAAACTCATCATTCTCATGGATCAACAAGAAAAGTAAGCAAAGCAGTCATTCATTTCATCTGTGAATGTCCTGGTCTTTGCCAAAATGAGGGAGCATCTATTCGAAAATTTATTCCTCACTCACTGGGTACCGGATCACGTGGGTGTTCATGGAAACGAAAAGAAGTCTTCCTTAGCAAAAATAGGAGCATCATTTAATATTTCGGAATAGGAATAGCAAACAGATCCAGGAATTCGAAAGAAATCAAAAAGCTGAGACAGGCGAAACTACTATTGGCCAGTTACAACCAGCAACGTTTCGAAAACTGAATTAACTTAAGTAGGAATAACTTAGAAGACACCTAATTTTACTTGGTATGGTAAAGCAGTGCCACTGTAGACTCTACAATATCCATGAGGACCAGACCACCCACTAGGAAGATTTTGTCTAATCATGCACCAAAGGAAAAATTATCTGGGACAATACCAGGGGGAAGAGAGCGACGTATCCTCTTTGAAGGTGCCCCAAATATTAAGATTCCTATAGATTTGGATTAGGAACTGTAGGATGAGCGAGCTCATTCATTTTTAAGTGGGGGCACAATAGATCTCCAGGTCGCAGTGCAATACCCCTAATACATAATTCATTGATTCCACGATCTTACGACTGAAGGCTAGAGATCTTCAGGTAGAGGAGAGCTCATAAATCCTTCATCATGTCCCCATTAAATCCAGAGGTAAAACGAGCTTGTGGTATAAAAATGGTGCTAAGCATGACTTGCTCGTGGCCTCCATTTTTATAACCTACCTACCTACCTTAAACAAAGGAACACAGCGGCAAAACTTTCTATGGAGGCCTAGTTAATGATGAACTAATTCAATCCCACTGATAAATTCGATTGAAACAAGTTCTTATCAAAGCTTTTCATTTAGAATTACTTAACTTGATTCAGAGGATTTTAATTGCTTATAACACTTGAAGCTTCGTTAAACTCATCGAGATAAGGCATACACAATGACGCAGAAGTCGATACAATTATTTCGAACTCACCTATTGAAGTGGCATCCCAGTTGATACCTCCCATTGAGTATCCCATAAATCCACCTAATCCGGCCATAATTGTAAATGTTGAAAGTCCTTTAGCATGGTCCTCTAAAATAAAAGAAGTAAGTAAAGCATGAAAAGCTGCGAAAAAATATATGCACCTTACCTGGAATACAAACATCCAATAGATATGCTCTGGCCGGACTTTGACAGGCATCTGCATCGAAATCCAACAGCACCGTTCCCAATATCGTAAAGAATATACCCCAAGGATGAGCAGTCTTTTGGACAACCTGCACCTCGGTATCAGAAGCTGACGCACGATGAGGCGAAACATTTATATTGTTATGGGTTTGGTTCGCAGTCAGATTCATAGCGGCAATCTGGGAGTGCGGGTCCACATCACCGAAGGTGTATCCCAAATCCTCACCATTCGGCACAAGCAGTAATCCTATGGATGTAAACAATCATTTCGTTTGATAACATTAAATTGATAGCTTCTATTCTTCCACCATCCATACCCATTAGAACGCCAATTGAAAGGAGAATAATAAAAGGTCGCCTTCGTCCCATATTCAGCTTACAACGGTCACTCAGTGATCCCAGAATGGGACACACAAAGAATCCAACTAAGGGAGATAGCGCCCATACTAGCGTCATATGCTGATGTTCGACCCCAATTTTTAAAAGGGTTGGAGATACGAAAGCCGTTTCGGCGGCATACGAGAATTCAATACCCATGACTGCCGCTGAAACTCGAACAAGTTCCTGACGGGTCTTGTGTCTGAGAGAAAATAAAAGAAAAATAAACGTGCCAAGGGCGGATTAGTTGTATGAATTGTCGTACGAGGGTGGTTTAGCATAATTTCAATCAATTGCCGCTTGGCAAATTGAAAGGAACGATAGGATTTTGTGAGATTATGCCTTGATTGTGATTTGTTTTATTTTTTATACTTGATTTTGTGTTTTTTTACTTAAATATATTTTACTATTGTTGAGACCAATTAAACTTCTATAGGGGCTTAAGCTTCATCTTGTTTATTTGAAACTTAAAAAAAGGAAAAAACAACCGATGTAGTTAAACAAAATCGGAGAGCTTCGATGTGTCCGATATTGTACGTAAACGTCTTTTTAGTTCCGTTTTTAAGTTTACAACTGAAGTTACTATAGTCGGATATGAAAATACATTTCGGTATGTACATTTTTCTGCAAGAGAAAAATGGAGCTGGGTTAAAGATTTTAATTAGATTCCTGCTTTTGAAATTTGTCACTTCTTCAAGTCTTTTCAAATTTGTTTGAAAAAGCGATGAAAAAGAGAATAGTTGATTTTTGCCACTTTAATTTTTGATTTGAAAACAATAAAATTATTTTCTCTATTAAAATTTTACTTAATTTCATAATTGAATGAATTTATCTTAAGATGTGTTATCAATGCTATGTGCAACTCCAACGCTGGAAGCCTTAAGTCTAAGTACACTATCCTTCATCAAATGTTTGGTGCATTGAAAATGGATGTTTTGTTAGGGTTTCGGAATCTTGGCTGGGTGTATCTTTATGTTTATCAAAAATACTTTGTTAACAAACCATCTACAATCTCAGCTATCGAATTTCTTGAAGTTAGAAATGAATTTGAAAAGTGCCTGTTGATCACTTTATACTGTCCACCATGTAAATTCAAAGAAGAACATTTAAAATATTTTGAAGACACATTAATTAGACTTAGTGCAATATTTTAATAGTGGGTGACTTTAATGTGAACTTCTTAGAGAAAAATGGAACTACTCAACCGTGTCAATATTTTTGTGAAAAATTCGGTCTCTTTGTTGTTAACAAACAATTCAAATAAAAGTTTAAGCGACCTCAACTCCATAGTGCGTTTACCAATTATTGGTCGATGTTTACCAACTCTTATACATTTCACAGCAGTAATACACTGTGAATTTTATTTTTCTAGAGGAATTTGAATAAATTCTGACACCTAGAATGTTAATATCCGTGGTCAGACTTTTTTATCAACGAAGATATAGTAAGTAAGTAAGTACTCGTAATATGTGATTTTATTATTTCTTTAAGTTCAAAAGTTTACATATTTCACAAATAAGCATTGGCTTTTGTCGTCAGCCGAAAAAGAGAGTTTTACCTATACTATCATATAAAAGCGAAACCATTTTAAAGTTTGGATTGAATGATCTCAGAAAGTAGTCAACCGATTTATTTGAAATAAATTTTATTATTTTCTATTTTGTTATAAGAGTGTTCCTGGCTATAATTTTTTTTCATTAATTATTTTTCAAACTTAAATATTATTAATTTTACATTTTTGGCCATTTTTTTTCATTAGTTGACTTATACAACCACTTATATATCAAAGCCTAATATTGAAACAGTTACAAACTTGACCAGTGAACCTATCAAATTTTAGTCAGTAATCATTAAAACGGCTCTTACGATTTTGATAAAAAAAAAAAAAAAATTAAGTGTGTTGTTATGGACATGGACTACATTTTTATAACAAAAAATTTTGGGGAAAAATGTTGTTAATGGTACCTGTCATAGAACCGTTTTTTTTTGATTTTCGACTTTCTCATTAACGGCTCTAACGATTTTAACCAAACATTTTCTCCACGAGCCCCCTTAAGTTTAAAAGAATATTGTATATAAAAATTAAAAATAAATATTTTTTTTTTGATTTTTTGAAAAAAAAATCCATTTTTTTTGAAAAATCAATAGATATCTTGAAAACGTGTGAGCGATTATTTTTTGAAATTATTTCCTAAGATCTATATTACTAAGCACTTAAAACTGGCATCCCAATTCTCATTAAATCCATGTTTTATATTTATAAAATGTACGTATTTAAATCCGAAAGTAGCTACTTTTACATAAGAGCAAGTTCGTGCGATCCAGTCGTGCATTTTATTTGTTTCTCTAATTCTATCGTCACATCGCTGAGCAGTGTGGGCTCTTTTTTTTAAGTTACTTGAATACCCTCAATAGCATTTTGAGTGACAAAATACAGAAATTTTATAATTTGATGATTACTGACTAAAATTTGATGGGCTTACTGGTCAACTTTTCAAAACCTTTTGAATTGGGCTTAAAAAAAAACTTGCCAAGTAAGCCCATCAAATTTTTAGTCAGTAATCATTAAATTATAAAATTTCTGTATTACATTGTAGCTGTTTCAATATTATTCTACTTTAAATATTCGGTATTAAACCTTCATGAAGTAAGAACTTGGCGTACTTTTAGATCTCAGTACTTTTCACGGCTGACTTGTTACACAAAGGTTTTTGTATAGAAGAACTTGGCTCTTTTTTTAACATTTATGTTTTTTGGTCTGATCTCACTCCTTTTTGCAAGGATTTTAATATTTTGCCGTGTCAAAATCTCGTAAAATATGGAAAGAGAGAAGTGTCGACTCTAACTACTAAAATCAACTTAGTTTATGGCTTCCTATTTCTTTTGGTATATTTTCTTTTTGTTATTGGTTATTTTGATTTGCGCTTCAATCATTTCTTCTTATCCTGGCAAGATACCTAACAATAACATACCTACCGTAATATACAGCAATCGGAAGTGCTCCATATAAATTAAACGTTTACTCAGAAAGTGGGCGGATTCCACGCCCCCCTGAATAGAAAACCTCAATTTTTATTTTTGGTCCTTTATATGCAATTTGAGCCCTACCGTTCTACCAAATTTTATTGTTCTACTGCAATCGGAATTGCGCCATATATAATTTACATCAGTTCTGAGGAAGTGGGTGGATACCACGCCCCTGAATGGAAAATTCAGCCAACACCAATTCGAAGAAAGTGGGCAGATACCACGCCCCCTGAAAGGAAAACCTTGGTGTTTATTTTTGGTTCTTTATGTGCAATATAAGCCCTACCGGTTCACCAAATTTCATCGTTTTACAGCAGTCGGAAGTGCTCCATTCAACCAACACCAATTCGGAGAAAGTGGGCGGATACCACGCCCCCTGAATGGAAAACCTCAAATTTTCAATTTTTTCCTCTACTTGCATGACAAGACCTACCGTTGTGCCAAATTACAAGATTCTACGATGTCGGGAAGTGCTCCATAATTTTGTTGATCTGTCAGTCAGTCAGTCAGTTACGGTTTTTGTGATTTTTGAGGCCTTATATCTTAGGAACCGCTTATGCTAGAAAATTGATATTTGGTGAGGCCCCTGTGCCTTAGTAGCTTAGTATATATTCGGAGTTTTAAGTTTCTGACTTCATTGGTAGTGAAGATAGGAAGGGGTCAAAAATCGCCTGAGTTTGTTCCTGTAAAAAGGGTGTAGTGCCAGAACTTGGCTGGGCACTACCGTGCCCTTAGATTAAGTTAATATTTTCTTTACAAATAACTCGAAGAAGGTACTTACAATGACATCGGGAAGAAGAGCACAAAAATGTGGGTAGGTTGAGTCAGTTGCTCTGCACTGCACTTGAGCAGGTGAATAAAAAAAATGTGTCTATGTATATTTACACACGCACAGATTCAAGTACCTATAGATGTATATGAGAACATTAAAAACACAAATTTTTTTTTTTTTACCGCAAAATATATTTTTCGGTTGCAAAAAAATGTTTTAGGTATGAATAAAAGAAAGAAGAGAAGAAAATAAATTTCGTTCTGTTTTCAGCTAAAAAATTAAAACGGTTTTGTTTGTTTTCACACGTGCGGCTTGGCGTTGACCACGTATATTTTACTTAAGTTTTTTTTTGCGAAAGAGTGTTAATTTCGGTAAGGAATGTTTTTTGATTTTTTTTTATTAATTAAAAAAATATTCGTAGTTACAATTTGCGAAGCAATGCGAGCACGCGTCGGCTAGTTAATTATATACATATGTACAATGTACATATACAAATTATATCAACGAAGGTAGATAGATATAATATGAATATGAAATAAGAAAATTTAAAAAAAAGAAATCAATTAAAAGTTTAAGCGACCTCAACCCCATAGTGCGTTTCGCGTAAGAAAGAGTTTATCCTTCAAAGTATTAGCCCAAAACACTTAAATTGCTTTAAAATTGCAGCATGGACATTGCAGCCATCATTTGATTAAATTACCAGCACTTACTTGACATATAGGTAACGAACGAAGTATTTGCATATCTGTATCATTGTAGGTACTCATTCTTTAATATTTACTTGATATTGTTGTATGTTGCTGTTTACCGTTGGGCACACACTTGTATGTATATACTATAGGAATGCTATACTGCGAAATTAAGCTAAGAAACTTGAAAGATCTGAAGTTTTTTATTACACACAAACTGCGGCTTGAAAAGTATGTTAACCGCATAATCTTCTATACACTATTCCAGCAAAAGCTACATAAATACACTAATGTAACCACAAATGTCATTAAAAGTTTAATTTCGTGATTTATAACGAATATTTAAAAATAGAGGTGGCTAAGGTTCATGAACATAATATCACAGATAATTATATAATAATATATTAGGTCTTAAGAATTACGGGTTGGTTATCAATTAAAAGAATCATTTAACAATTTTCAAAGCCTATTTTTATACGTTTGAAAAACACACAGAAAGAAGGAAATAGGAAATTGGCATGTAGAGTTCTTCAATAGGCATTTCTGAAATTTCACTGGTGATTGCGGCCATATTGTTGGAACTTCATCTGTCAAATAGGCTGTATTTCCAAATCAATATAGACTTATGAAACGTTCAACTAAAGGGTGGTTAAATTTTAAGGGCCGATGTTGATTTTGAATAAAACACAAATTATTTAGGAAATTATCGTCATTTCTTTTTATTATGATAATATTGGTATGGTTCAATTATGTATGGAACAAAATATCGGCCAAATGGCCGCCGCGATCTCGGCGGCACACCTCCGTCTGATGGTCCAAATTTTCGATGACTCTGAGGCATAATTGAGGTTCTATGCCGTTAATGTGCCAAATTATCTCATCCTTTAGCTCTTGAATTGTTGCTGGCTTATCGACGTACACCTTTTCTTTCAAATAACCCCAAAGAAAGAAGTCCAACGGTGTCAAATCACATGATCTTGGCGGAAAATTGACATCGCCACCACGTGAGATAACACGGCCATTGAATTTGTCGCGCAAAAGAGCCATTGTTTCGTTAGCTGTGTGGCAAGTGGCACTGACCTGTTGAAACCACATATCGTCAACATCCATATCTTCCAATTCGGGAAATAAAAAGTTCGTTATCATCTCACGATAGCGAACACCATTCACAGTAACTGCCTGACCGGCCTCATTTTGGAAAAAATACGGCCCGATGATGCCGCCAGCCCATAAACCGCACCAAACAGTCACTCTTTGTGGGTGCATTTATTTTTCGACAATCACTCTTGGATTATCATTTGCCCAAATGCGGCAATTCTGCTTATTGACGAATCCACTGAGGTGAAAATGTGCCTCATCACTGAAGATGATTTTCTCCGAAAATTGATCATCCACTGTTGCCATTTCTTGCCACCATTCTTACCATTGACGACGCACGCTTGAAATGGTCAAGAGGCTTTAGTTCTTGAAGCAATTGCACCTTGTAAGCGTGTAAATGCAAGTCCTTATGCATAATGTTCATCAACGACGAGCGTGAGAGGTGCAATTGTTGGGCACGACGACGAGTTGAGGTGGACGGCTCTTCAGCCACACTATCGCGAACAGCAGCAATATTTTCTGCAGTACGAGCTGTACGAGCATGCACTGGTGTTTTCACATCTCTTACAAAACCGGTTTGCTCAAATTTTTGCACGACTTTTCCGATTGTACGCACATTAGGACGATTAAATTGACCGAAAAAATCACGAAGTGCACGATATGCATTTTGATTTGAACGCCCATTTTCATAATAAGCCTGAATAACTTTAACTCGTTGCACGATTGTGTATCTTTCCATGATTCAAATTGAGTTAGTCTGAAATTGAGAAATGTCAAATGAAATGCAGAAAAAAACTTGACGTTTAGGTGTGGTTCACATTCAACATCGACCCTTAAAATTTAACAACCTCTTATATGTGCAAATGAATAAAAAATTTTATGGAAGTGACTCATCATCATCTGAGTTCAGGTAACGATCAAACTGTCAAAAATCATATGAGACTTCATATGTATTTCTTTTGTTGTTGTTTGGCGATTCGCATGTTGCATGTAATTGCTTGTGTTTCCAATTAAATATTTGCTGTACTCAACGGATGAAACATTCAGCAACAACTACTAAAAAATAATTAAAACTAATAAAGTTTTATCAGAGCACAGAATTATTTTCTCTTGCTTTTAGTTGTCAACAAAACAGTTGACAGCCCTTGGGTGTTTTTTTGAAAACCAAAAACCCCATTTTTTGTTGACAACTCTGAAAGATTTCAACAAAACCTGGGCCAACCCTGGATAAAGTTGAACGAACGAACCTAGAGTTAACGATAATAGGCAGTGACGTGTGTTCGATAAGTTGGCTCTCGAGGAGTTTGACGCTGACCCCAATTTTAGACCACGATATTCGCCAAATTGCAATGCAAATAGAGAAAGACACTGTTTGCGGTGGATTTTGGGCTGCCGGCATCATAGGAACAAATTTCTTTAAGGAAAACGTTGGCCAGGCCATCGCCTTTAACGGCGAGCGTTTCGGGTCGATGATAAATAATTTATTTTGGTCCGAATGGAATGATATGTACTACGACGACATGTGGTTTTAATAGGAAGATGCTACTCGTGCAATGAAGATTTTGCAGTTTTTGAACATGGATATCTCACGCGGAAGCGATGTGAATTGGCCATCGAAAACGTGCGATGTGACCCTGTTTGACATTTTCTTGTGAATTTTTTTAAATTCACATTGTCTATGCCAATAAAATACAAACCACCACTCCCCCCATTCAGCCTGATTTATACGCCAGATTTATTGCAAATTGGACGCTGCCAGCGAAGCCGCGGTAAGATGTTATGTACATTACAATTGGGATCCTGTTTTCTATCGGGATCTATTTCAAAGATCCAAAAATTAGTTATTACATTGGCGAGTAGATGGCTTTTTATGGTAAGGTAGTGTAAGCTATAGTGTAAAGAAAAAATACAAGAAATTATTGAAAATTTACAAACCCACGGATAAAAAGAGACGGACTTATAACACTGCTGTCACTTAGATCCGTATCGTTATATTTTCAAGGGAAGATCCGGATCCCGATAGATTTGTGAATAATAAAAGGCACCTAATATTTCATTGAAATCTCACTCAGAGTTTGTTTTGCTCAAATTTAAGGATATAAATGGAAAACCTTTTAGTACAAAAAGCCGTTTTTTTAATATATAGAAGCAGAAAAAACAGAATAAACTCGGCCTAAAATCTCATTCTAGAGCAGTAAAAGTAACGACAAAATGAATACCCGCATGCATACGTTACTTTAGGTATGAGTACCCCTTACAAAAATGTTCTTACTCGTTACTATAGAAAAATTGCGATTTTAGCTTTTGGAAAGCATCTAGAAACAAATACTTTAAGTAGGTCAAAATATAGTATATTACCCATCAACCAAGCCATAAACTGTCAAATTCCATTGGAGGATGGCTGAGATCTCGATGGATTAAAAAACATCTATAAAATCTGATTTTTTTTTAACGAAAAATCGATTTTTTTTGTTCATTAAAATGGTGCAGAAAGTATGAACGTCCAACGCGAGCTCATCTTGTGTGTATGCTTTACGCATATTCCGTATGTCGTACCTGTAAATACTGAATTTGTGCCAAAAAAAAAGTAACGACATCGTGCGATTAACGACTCTGATTTGTGAGTAACGTTTCGTTATTTGGTATTTCATCGAATACCCGTTACTCAGTAACGATTACATACAATTCGCTTAGTGACTTAGTTGTTTGAACTACTCCAAATAGTCTGTTAAAATTATTATAAATTTTGCTAGTCGAATCGAAAATCTACAGAACGAGAGCAGAATGAAATGTTTCGTTCATCTTTTCGTTGTGTTATATTTGAATAGGATTTACAGTATCACATTAGTAGCAGCAATATACAATCTTTATTCAAAAGATTTGAGTGTTGTCCTCAGCGAAACAATGAAGTGAATTAGAAGCTTCAGACGAAAGAGCATTAATGAAAATGAGGAAAAGTGTCGGTGACAAGACGGAGTCTTGGGGCACAGCAGCATTTTTTTTATAGACCGTCCCAATTGGCTTTATCATATTGTCAAACTTTGGAGTATTAGAAATTTGATGATAAAATGCAGGGGACCAACGTGCCTAGAGATGCTAATAAGATAATAATGTATGCATCAGTATGACCTTCAATGCTAGATATTTGAGTCGGCTCGTTCACAATCTGAGTTAAATGGTTTAACTCAGCAAAGATCTCTAAAAACCTGGTCGTTTTAAATTGATTGATTGAATTACAAAAATTAAATCCAGATTCATGTTAATTGCGATTCCAATAAATTTGTTTGTCCAAGGTTAGGTTAAGCTATGTATGTTAATGGGTAGACAGTTGATTTTGTTACCGTCACACTTAGATCGATGTAAATACCCTAAGGATTGCGACTCCCATTAAAACCTACGATAATCCTATTTCATTAAAGCCCGTTAAGGGTGTTGATGAGTTTCAGCAAGCTATAGCCTAAAATGTCGGAGGGTTACTTCTAAGTCATAGAAGAAATGTCTGTCACCATATAATCACCTGGCTGAGGAGATGTAGGGCGTGATCCTCCCCTTTACCCTTCATGCTCTTACGCTTCACTGGGCCCGTAAGAGCATGTGGCTCCTTGCAACAACGTCTGGTAGATGAGTTCAGCATCGTGGACGGCTGGTTGATAGATTTTAGGAATCTTCAAGCCATTTGGTATCGTTAAAAAATTTCAATATGTTTTTGTTTGGATTGTCAGAAAGCTCCTCAAAGTCATTGAAGAAGTAGCGCAGGGCAGTGACACAGTAGTGAGAAGTATCCTCATGTATCTCCTTGGCACCGCATCTTCTGCATAATTCGTCCATACAGTTGTAACTCAGTTAGATGATAACGTCGGTCTTTTTTTCCGTGCTGAAACTAGGCCATAGTTTTCTGGTTATAAGGCGGGAATCAAGCGAGTTTCGAATCTCTTGTTTGTTATAGCTAGAAATTCGCTCTCGATTACCTGTTTAAGATTACAGGGTGGGACTTGAACTGTTGTGTCTGCCTGATTAAGATCAAGTGTTGATCCTATTTTGCCAGCTCGTCAGCGTTTTCATTACCTGGGACACCACTGTGACCAGGAACCCTACAAAGCCTTTTGTTGTGCTGTGTACCTTAGCTTAGAAGCAAGTTACAGGCTTCGATTTGATGTTAATGGCAGACATCGCCCAATGGAAAAAAAACAATGTTCAGATCAATCTTTTGACAGAACTGGATTCGATACTTTTTTTATGTTTGAAAACCCATCAGCATTAGGATTCCACTTTAGCTTTTTTCCAACAAAAAAGACAGTTTTTGAATTTCAAGGGGAGAAGATTTATTTTTATGTTATTTCAAGTTCAAATGAAGTTGAAAGACTTTGTGTTACAAAACAAAATTGATTAAAATACCGTAAGGAAATTCGCCATGCACATATGCTGCTTAACAAGCAACGCATTGCAACTTAACGGCCAGACCTAGTCGGCAGCTCTACAGAACGAGAAGAGGAGAACGGAACACGGGCTCCCGAAAAGGAAGAAGGCCCTTCCTGATCTGCACGTGATGAAAGAAATACAGGGATGTCAAAGCAAGTATGAAAATTGGGAGCCTAACAAAAAAGAACCTCTCAAATCTAACAAGGCCTGAAATAATGTTTGCAAGCTGTATATCAAGAGAACGTCATAGTACAGGATGCGTATTATGTTCCAGGTCGATTTTGTCTGGAATTTGACAGTCATTGACAGAGTGGTCGATAACAATTTATTATGGTATATGGATATGCCGTAAACGTCGTCGTCAGCGAGACCGCCATTTTTGGTAAGAAATCAATCTAAGCGAGGAAGCACATTTATACCTGTCTGGCTTTGGTTTTTGGGCACTGAATACCTTCGATTGATACACCATAACTCACTATACCTCGGAGGTTAACTTTATGATGCGCCATTTGGTCAAGCGACAGCGGCGGTTGGGCCATATTTCCTTGTGGATGCTATAGGCAATGCTGTAACAGTTACTAGTGACCGCTATCAGGATATGCTGGAAAACTTTCTTATGTCCGCATTGGATCAAATAGGCCTACAAAACATGACGTGGTTCCATATAAAAGATGGTGCTTCATCGCACACAGCTCGTGCAGTGATGTGAATTTTACGACAAATTTTTTTTATAAATTTGTATTTTGAATAAAAGTTGTTGAAAAAAATCGAACTGCAACATAGAACGAACCCTGTATATTCGGAGTCGGTGATAAGAAAATGGCAAACTCATTTCTGCAAACTGCATAACTTCGATGACGATTCCGATGTTGGGCAGATCCAACCATTCAATTTAGTGGATACAAAATTCCCTCTACCCGATCTCGACTAACTTAAGGTTGCTGTAAATTAACTTTAGTCCAATAAAGTTGAAGCTGACTTGGTTAGTAGCATGCATCAGTTTATCCACAAAATATGGTCATAGGAAAGTTTTCCTTATGAATGGAACCTCAGCATTGTTTGCTCGAAGCTCGACATCGAAGGGATATAATCTTTGAAAAGTCTATTCGTTCGATAGTGACACCGGAAGAACACATAGTGCTGTGTTAGTGAAAGTGAAGAAGATGGGTTTAACCGCCAATGAGGACAATAGTATCAAATATGTGTATAACTTCGGGATATAGATAATCTGTGTGCACATATGTATATTCCGCTTAAACTAAGCCAATGATACCAACAGCGCCCAGATCAATTTTAAAATAAGTCTTGCCAATCACTGGTTCTAGCAAGAGCAAGCCCCTTTTTAAACACCCTTTATAAGACGTTAATAATGTCCATTCTGCTACATGGCTCAGAGGCATGCCTTTTGCAAAGGGTAGATGGGAAGGCTTAAGTAACTATGACTCTCTTAACTTGGGAAATGATCGTCATTGATTGGTGACGCAAAAAGGCATTGACTGATTTATGACGGGCATGAGGATTAATTAAAATAAAATAGAACCGCTGATAATTAATAAAGAACTGCTGATTAAAGATATTGTGGGGGCCTCCTTATGACAACCATGCGAGGGGTTACGACGCTCGACCAAATGCATCGTCATCGCATTAATAATTGTGCGAAAAAGCACAAAATGATCGATGATGAGCATAAGCTAGTCAGGTGGTAGTGACAACTAGCATGGGGAGAGCGAGGGAGCTTTTGCGACTCTCCTCGGTAGCATATGCATCGTCATTTATTAGTGACGCCTATAAGCACGAACCGATTAATGATGGACAGGAACTAACTTGGGAGACCATAGTTACATGTCTTAACAGCCTCCTCGTAGCGACCGCTGGATATGACCATAAAAAGGACGTAATGCATCCTGACATACCTCTTTTAATTGGCACGACAAATAGTTAAGACAAAGCGGATCTTAGGTGTTACCAGCTCCTCTGATCTTTAACATGTTGGTCCAAATTTAAATAACAAGCCTCGGATACCCAGAGCCCACTGGTTCTGGGAACCAGCATACCCAACCCGCCCTTCCTCTTCCACAGACTTCTGTGACCTGTTGCTTCTGTCAGAGAAGTTTTTCAAAAGCATCAGGATTAGGAGTTCATAAGTAAAGGGCACACCCAAATGAGTTCGATAATGAAAGGATACGATCTGACATCAAGACCAGATGGTCTGATGAAGAAATAAGAATGATGGCGAAGAAAGAGGTGTGTCTGGAGCGTATGAATGTTCGATTAATGAATATAAAAATTCATAAGTTCTTCCCTGAGCGCATACAGACGGGAAGAAGAACAAACTCCTATTGTGCCACCTGAACCTATACACTCTATCTTCGACGAATCTACGGTCTTCCTAGATTATGTCAATAGTCTCCCAAGCTTGAGAACCCCAAACTTTGATAGAACTACTCTGTTGAGAATTATAGAACTTGCACCCAGAATTGGAAAGGACGAAACGGCTTCACGCCTTAGTTCCTATCTTCGTGACTTATTTTCAACCCCTTCTTTTCGCCAACGTCATATACAAAATACAAATCTACACAGATTAATTGGAATAAGCACCAAGCTAGATGTATTAAATCTATTTTAGATGGTCCATCTGAGTCAGTACTGCCCTCAAAGGAAATTATGGTACCATTTTGGAGGAATATTATGGAGCAATCCAGTAATACTTCCCCACTTGAGGAACATCATTCTCAAAATCTTAATGTATCATGGGTTCCTATTACTGAGGATGGAATTAAAAACTCTAAGCCTGGAAATAACACCTCACCCGGGCCAGATGGAATCACACCTCGTCAGGTTAACACTATTCCGAATGAAGTTTTTATAAGAATCTTTAATCTCTTACTCTGGTGTGGTAAGCTCCCTGAACACCTATACGAATCAGAAACAACTGATTCCCAAATCTATAACCTCAACAGAACCCAGCGCATTTAGACCCATTATTGTTTCTTCAGTCTTAATCAGACAGCTTAACAACATTCTGGCTAAGCGCCTTAGCAATGCGGTTGATTTAGACCCCAGACAGCAGGCATTTATCTCTTCAGATAGATGTGCGAAAAATGTCACCTTAGTCGATCTGTTGTTGCGCTACCAACATTTTCACATCAAAAGTTGTTACATAGCCTCCTTGGACGTGGCGAAGGCTTTTGATTCAGTATCGCATCTCACAATTTTAGGCACCTTGAGATCGTTTAACGCTCCTCAAGGACTTATCCATTACGTTGAAAATCTCTACACGAGCTCTAAAACTAAAATCCTTGGAAACGGATGGATAAGTGATAACATCAAACCTAAATGCGGAGTGAAACAGGGAAATCCACTGTCTCCCATACTTTTTAATATGGTAATGGACAGACTTCTGAAATCACTTCCGAAAGAGATTCACGCGAGTACTGGATCAACAGCAGTCAATGCTATTGCTTTCGCGGACGATCTAATACTTTCTGCCCAAACCCCGACTGGACTCCAAAGTCTGCTGGAATGATGTGGAATGACATTTAACCCCTCAAAATGCCTTACAATCAGTATTAAAGCTCAAGGCAAGCAAAAACATACAACCATTGAGAGGAAAACTTTCACGATCTACAATCAAACATTCCTTCTTTGAAAAGGACAGACTCCTGGAAGTATTTAGGATTAGAGTTTACCCCAGAGGGACGGTGTAAGGTTATTGCTAAGGACGAGCTTATACCTAAATTGCAGCGCATAACTGGGGCACCTCTCAAGCCACAGCAACGCCTGCATACGTTACGCTCAGTTCTAATACCGCAACTCCACCACAGTCTGACTCTCGGAAATATTACCATCGGTAGCCTGAACAAGACCGATAGAATTATAAGGACGGAAGTTAAGAAATGGCTAAAGTTACCAAACGACACACCAATAGCCTACTTCCACGCTCCAGTTGACCAGGGCCGGCTTGGTATCCCCGCACTGAGATGGACAGCACCCCTTATGAGGAAGAACCGGCTCCAGAAAATCAGAATCCCCAATCTAGAGAACACATTAAGTGCAAACTTATTTTTGGCCGAGGAGATCGACAAAGCGTCTCGAAAACTCCAAGTCGATGGCACAACACTCGGTTCAAAAAGCGATTTAGAAAATTTCTGGACTAGAAGGCTACACGAATCTATAGACGGTAGAGGACTCAAAGAGGCGAAAGGATTTGATAAAGCACACAGATAAATCCGAGAACCATCCAGACTGCTGACTGGAAGAGACTACATTCATTGCATTAAAACACGAATAAATGCTCTTCCTACCAAATCCATAACCTCGAGAGGACGTGACGCCCAGGATAGGTTGTGTAGGGCGGGATGTCCCCGTTCAGAGACACTGAACCATGAAGTTCAACAATGCCACAGAACTCATGGAGCGCGTATAGATATTCATAATTCAATATTAAAGTTTATCAAGCGAGAAACCTCAATTCGAGGATTGCATAGTCTAGAAGAACCCGCTATTTTGACTAGGGATGGACTTAGGAAACCAGATTTTTGTGGTTAAGGATGGCAACCGCGCTGTCGTTATTGATGCACAAGTTGTCACCGATGGTTGGCCATTAGCAAGAGCACATTCTGCTAAGAAAGCTAAATATAATGTTCAATTTTCAATGTTCAAGAGAAGCGAGTTAGCTGCGCGCCTCCAAGTTGAGGAAATTGTCTTCACGACAGCAACACTCAATTGGAGAGGCATATGGGCAAAAGAAAGCGCTAACGAGCTAATTGACTTGAACATTATTAAGCCAACCGACACCGCACTAATCTCTTCCAGGGTCCTTATAGGGACATATAGATTTTATTATATCAAGCTTTATTTACCATTTGAGTTATTACATTCAATATAAAATATAAAATTAAAATTTAAAAAATAATTAAAAAAGTACAAAATATATGTGTTAAATCTTAGAATTAAGTTCCGGCATAAGCCTCCCCCATTGCTGCCCATATGTCTCTGGACTTGGCGTCGTTGTACCAATTTTGGTCAAATTGTCTAAGATCATCATCCCATCTTTTTTTCGGTCGTCCTCTTGCTCTTTTTTCATCAAAGGGAATCCATTTGGTCACTTGTTTTGTCCATCGTTGGTCATTCATTCTTGATACATGTCCGGCCCATCTCCATTTCAATTGTTTTGTTCTTTGTATCACGTCGACAATTCTCGTTCTCTTTCTTATTTCTTCGTTTCTTATTTTTTGTATTTGTCTTATCTTTAGCAATTTTCTTTCAATTTTCGTTTGGCAAATTCGTAGTTTTTCATGTGACATTGATGTCAATCCTATTGTTTCGAGCCCGTATGTCATTATTGGAAGAATTGTGGAGTCAAGTATATATTTTCTCATATCGTCGCTTATCTTCAAGTCTAATATTTCTTTAACGTTCCAATATTGCTTCCAGGTGTTGCTTATTCGTCGATTTATCTCTTTTTCGTCTTGGTTTTTAAAAGATTTCAGCTGTCCCAGATATATGTAGTCTTCAACATAGTCTAATTTGGTGCAGGGAAATAAGTCCACGGGAACTAAGTCCACTGATGGACTCAGTTCTCACTTAATGGGAACGAAATCCACTTTACTAAAGTGGTCTTTGTTCCCATTAAGTGAGAACTAAGTTCACTTTCTTATGGGAAATTAGTACACACTCGAAAGTATAAAGTAGGAATGAATTTCCAACAACAAAAACTTATTGATTTTATGTTGGTTATTTTCCAGATTCTTTAACTGCTAAAGAAACTTTGTATACACCCAACCTCGCACTTACCCCAAATCCTATAGTGTGCCCAAGCAGGGGGGTTGCAGGGGGCAGCATGCCCTTCCCTGCACCGTCTAATTTTGTGTCATTAAGAATTATGTCCTCTTTCAGATGATTTGTCATAACCTTTGTTTTCGTCAGGTTTAAGCTTAGTCCATAATGGACATATAGATGCTTTAGAATATTTAATGAAGCTACTCTGATGGTGTAAATTGATCACTGTTGATCACTTTACTATTCCATATGATTTCAAAAGTGCCGCCTGCTTTCTCAGGCATAATTCAGTACGGCCACTTGATGGATCCTGCGAGGATCCCAACGTCGTATGTAAAAAAAAAATGGGAAGGCTTAAGGTTGTTTCGAGACAAAATTTACGAGGGTAAACGGACAATGCAGAAGCCGTTGCGACACCGACCTAGTCAAAAAATAAAAAAGCCAACAAGGGAAATAGCTAGCAAACTTTGTTGCAAGTTCAAACATAAAATTGTTAAATTCTCATTGTCGAAGTGCAAGCATTTTTTGTAGGTACTCGTTCACATAATAGGGATTATAAAAAACCATGCAATGTTGCTCCTAAATGGCATAAAGCTTCTTTTGTGACGTACTTAACATTTTTCGCAAAGATTGATTAATAATTATTTTTTTTTTGTATTTGAAATTGAGAATATTAGTTGTTATTAAAAGTTCTGTAATAATGTGCCTCTGCACTTCTTAATATTCCACAAGTTTTTGTAAATATTCCCCTCTTTTAAATTGTATCTATTTTTCCAAATCAAAATCACCAAGACTACCTTCATTTGCAGAATATAATATAAACTTTTATTAATTATCGAAAATTCCTAATCGAATATTTGTAAACAATATGCTCGAACACATGTCCATATTTCACATTCAATCGGTTCTGTTTATTCCCACTGTTCTTTCTACGACGGTCTGCGACATGTGGTCTTCAAAACACCACAATCAATTCAATCAATAAAATTAAATTACATTCCACAAGAATCGATTGTATGGCACTGATTAACTAGCCACCAATCCATTCGTTTCTTCCAGCCATGGGTTTTTGTTTTTAAACTTTACCTGTAAATGTGAGAATAGTCATCACCTACGGCCGTGTTGCCCTTCATTTGATCGGATGCTGCTGTCTTAGCCATTTCCACAAGGCTTTCAGGATGCTGTTCCCGAAAGCTTGAGAAACGCTCTCGTATCCCATCACGCCACTCATGGAGACGTCCCGACCATCCTTGATATTCATGCAGTTTTTCCATTTGTCTGCTATTCAAAACTTCAACTTCGAACACCCACTTTAAACTTTAACAAAACTATTTAAACTATTTTTCTGCACAACCAACATCCGCCAAGGAAAACCCTTCCGACTTTTCAAACAACCTTCCCACCCCGAATTTTTGCAAAGGTCGATTCTATAATTTAATTAGGCCCGATACATGATTTAACTATTTCTATGCACACACGCAAAATTTTCGCAATTTCCAAATTTTATCCCTAATTAAGTTTGGGGAACTTTTTCTCAACAACCCGGCACACTACTCAAAGCGAATGTCTGGTCTCCCCGGGGAGATTACTTGCAATCCCGAGGACTGTAACGTTTTCGTAGGTCTTCGTTTTTCTTTATTTTTTGCGATGGGGATCCGTTTTGCCGCTATACTTGGAAGCTGCTCTGAGTTTTGAAGCGAACTGATTATTAGTTCCAATGTTGGCTGTTGGTTTGCTACGAGTATTGCAATTTTCTTGGAGCTGGGAACTGTTGCGGTCTGCTTCATTGTCTTTGGATTCCGAATGGCAAGAGCATGCGTTGGATGGACAGTTTTGTGGTGGTTATTTTGTTTCAATTTCAGAACAGCTGATGGCAGTTTGTGTTGAGTTGTTTATTCGTATCTCCATTATCTATATGTAACTACGAGTACTAGTATCTGATTTCCAGCACCGCAGCAATGACATTGATCTAACAGGTCGCTTATAGATTGTTTGTGAGGTTATAAGTAGTGAAAGTGTGCAACTGTTCCTTGGTCATAGGTTTAGATAACATTTTTGGCGGTAAGAATAGTTTTAATAGGGTGCTTCATACTGTAGACGATAACGATAACGATGAAGTATCAAATTCCATTTCATATATTTTTGAACACTTGCTTTTCATATGGAGTGGTTTTATTTGTGCCACCTATTGTGAAAAAAAAATTGATAAGAGCTTTTTCAAATAAAAACGATTGAATCATGCATACTTGCTCTTGAAGTTGAAGAAAGTTGTAACGTCATAAAGTAACTAAGCACTGGTTAATGGCTAATTTATACAATGACATTGTTAAAAAAAAAATTTGAAAAAGTTATCACTCTCTGTGGATGCATTAGATTGTTTATTAACGTAGCCGCCGAGATGAAAATGCGCCTCGTCAGAAAAGATGATTTTTCACCTAAAATGGTTGCCCAATTCAAGCTGCTCTATGGCCCAAACTACGAAGCGATAACGAAGCAGATGGTCGTGCCTTCAATTGCTGAGTCAATTGGAAATTGAAAATGATTGACTAATTTGCAGAATAATGTGCAGAATTCTCCTTATAGGCTAGTGCGTGAAATGTAGATCTGTTGGGATTGATGGCGAGTTGATGTTCGTCTGTGCCCACCGAACGACGACGGGGACCATGAGTGTTGTCCACTAGCGTACCAGTCTCACGAACTTTTTGCACAAACTTGCGTATAGCAGGCGCGGTGGGATCTTCATTTCGGCCAAAACTTCTTTTTAAAAAACGCGCTGTTTGGGCCACACAGCACTCACTTTGGAGATAAGTTTTCAATATTTTCCAACGCTGTTACACCACAAAGCAACTCATTTCGTTCCGCGGATGTATACTACTGACTTTCTGTTAATATTTCGAGTGGAAAACAGCTGTCAGTGTCAAAATAAGTTATGATTTAAAAAGAAATAAGCTATGCCAGCATAACACAATACATAATCCCTATTCAACACCTATTATGGCATCCAACTGTGAATCGTTAAAAGTGGATTTACATGTTTCTGCATCTGCAAAATGCAGAAAAGTAGAGAGTGGCAGATGTATGTCGAAACCCGAAAGTGGGAGAGAATACATATGTGGTAACTTTTTTTTACTTCCTATAAGCTGCTATAACTTGATGGTCTGTTAATACGAAACAATGAAAATTTAACTTACCTCCATTTTCTTCCATTTCGATTGAATGTTTTTTTTTCATATTATCATGCGTCCGTTAACAAAAATTATACATAGAAAATATCGCAAATTTACAAAATGCAGAGGAAGATGCTATAATTAAGATGAACATATTCGTCTTTACTATAATCTTGACTTCTGCATTTCTCGAATTTCCTATAAAGCAGAAATGAAGTCCTTCTGCATTTTGCCCTTTTTCTCTCTATCTAACAAATACGAATTCTGTATTTGGCATCCCTTTTTTGTAAATCCACCATAAGTTTCGTTTAATTAAGCCAGTGCAATCCCAGTGGCTCATAAAAGCGACACACAGCAGGTGACAGATTTCGGAGTATTCACAACTACTTTATTTACGTATTTAGAATGTGGAACAAAATAAAAAGCTGATTGTCAAAGAGGAAAGGAAGTTTTTAAATGTTTGCCTATGCTACATAGATCATTTATACATAATAAGGGGTAACATTTAAGACATTAGAAAATGTTCGTTGTCATTTTGACATTAGCTTAATAGCTTGTTTGCTTATGCGTTATGCCTATTATAGTTGGGCCTTTAGGCTGGTGCCGTGAAATAAGGCCAAGTGAAATAAGGCCAACTTTCAAAAATTGGCCTTATTGCACTTTGATAAAGCGAAATAAGGCCAATTTTCAGTAGTTGGTCTTATTTCACTTTGACAAAGTGAAATAAGGCCAAATGATTTTGAGAATTAAGACCAAATTGGCCGTCGTTCTGGGTTTTCTTGAGCAACAGTACGTTGGGTGGCCCGCTTCGCGGGTTTTCAGGATTTTAACTCCCTTTTCGGGGCTCACACCCGCTCACGCAACTCCGTTGCTCCGCTTAGGGTATGTTCAGTCGCCAGGCAGGCGCCTGTAGCAACAGTTTTCTTGGGCAACAGTACTTAACTGTTAGTTGTTTTAGTCCAATTAATGTAAAATACAAAATTGTTGCTACAGGCGCCTGCCTGGCGACTGAACATACCCTAAGCGGAGCAACGGAGTTGCGTGAGCGGGTGTGAGCCCCGAAAAGGGAGTTAAAATATTGAAAACCCGCGAAGCGGGCCACCCAAGGTACTGTTACTCAAGAAAACCCAGAACGACGGCCCCCAATAAACAATTATATAAGAACCCAGAACGTCGGCCCCAATAAGCAATAAATTATGTTGAAAGTGAAATAAGACCAATTTGGCCTTACTTCACTTTGTAAAAGTGCAATAAGACCAACTGCTGAAAATTGGCCTAATTTCACTTTATAAAAGTGCAATAAGGCCAATTTTTGAAAGTTGGCCTTATTTCACTTGGCCTTATTTCACGGCACCCTTTAGGCTCTATATCGATGTAGTTAAATTTGTACGCCTAGACCACAATATATATATGTGTATGTACATACAACAGTTACTTTTTATTTATGCTCAAAATATTTAAATACATAAGAGGATAGGGATGGGTTGGTTGGTTTTTCTCAGCATCTTAGCTGGGATTGTAGACATTATGTCAATCGGGACAATTCCTTATGCTTCGAACATTGTTATAATAGTGGTAGGAGTAGGATTTTCGTTGAAGGAAGTTGCGATGGCGTACTGTTCGTACTATATATCATAATAGGGAAACAATGGCGCAAAATTTTAAACGTTGCTCCTTTAAAAAATAAAACCGGCTCTAATTAACGCAGTCGTTTAGCTTGGAGAATTTGTCTACCTTTTTCATAATTTTAAACACGTTAGGCCAGGCGCGCACATTTAATTTTTAGTTTCGCAACTGTTTAGTTGCTAAAATGAAACATATGGGCTTATATGGGACACCGCGCACTTAGAGCAACTCGATTCTCGAAACTTAAAAGTTTGTGTTTTGACACAAACTAAACGATTGCCTTCGCAACAGTTGAGCTGTTTTCTATAAGTGCAAGAGAGAAAAGAGTGCGAGCGTGAGTAAAGAGTTGCCAGTGCGCGGTTCTCTTTCAACTGATGATTAAACTATTTGATTTCGATCACAGTTGCCAGTGCGCGACTAGCCTTAGACAACTGTTTTAACTAATGTGGGTCTTACAACAGAACCTAAGCGAATGCATGTTGAACAACCCTTAGTTCGACAGATACATAACTCAAACCCAACTACATAAACAACAAAAAAAATTAAATAAAATGAACCGACAACTTTAAACCAAATAATTTTTCGCCGAAATAAAATTTATTTTATATACTACCTTGGTAAATATTTTGATTGTTTATAAGTTATTTACATTAAGGGTATTCATGTAAGCGCGGAAAACCCTCGTAAACCAGATAATTTTATCTCCGCAGAAACGAGCTGTCAAAAATTGTATGGGAAAAAGTTTCTGCAAATCTCATAAAATTATCTCACAAATTTGAAAGAAAGAAAATTAGAGAAGAAAATTTGCCATTGAGGGTCACTAGTCGGGAGTTCGGGGTTCCTAAAACCGCTCTACAAGATCGTATTCATGGCAGAGTCGCCGAAAGGCCAAGAAAAATGGATCCTGACACAGTGGTTACTGTGATCGAGGAAAAAAAAAATAAGTGAAATGGCTTATAGATCTTGCCAAGTGTGGTTTCCCACAAAAACCATCCGATTTGTTAAGCGCGGTACAAAAAATTATTTTAAAAGACAGAAGAAAGAACCCATTGAAAGAGTGCCTACCCGGGAAGACGTGGTTTTATGGGCTTCTGAAACGCCATCCGGAATTGTCCCTCAGAACAGTAGATGGACTGTCGAAAGAACGAGCAGTTCTTACTTACCTAGGAATCGTCAAGAAAATGGTTCCGGTGCTAAAAAAAGTACCTGGAGGAAATGGATGCTGCAGACATTTAAAAAGAAGCATCTATAATATTCAACGGCGATGAAACATCCTTTTGCCTGTCACCAAACAGCGTTTTTCGCAGGCTGTTGTCAGAAGTATGCCCGACAAGTGAGTTTTAGGATGATCCGAAAGTGGCTGGATGTGATCTGATACCTTTTAAGAGTATACGGCCAAGAGCTTCAACGTTTCTGTTCGATGACCACAAATCTCATCTGACAATGACCTTAAGTGACTTGTAGCAATAATGATACGAGTATTATTTTATACTCGTATGCACTTTTAACAAACACTACCCACATAACACAGCAAGCTGATGTGGGAGTATTTAGGGGTTGAAAACGGACTATAAAAACACTTTTCATAAATGGCAAAACCTTCCACAAAATATGAAAATATAGGCAAAACCGTAAAAAAAACTAACTTTTGTGAAGTATTGAAGATGGTCTTAGATGGACAGAAACTATAAAAAAACGTATTTAGAAAGTTTAACCAAAATGCTGTGGATTATATGAAGTTTGTCCAGAACGAGCTAGAAAGACATAATATGGAACCAGTCGTAGACATAACATGTTCCAGCTTTAGGGAAGCAAAAAAAGTGTTGGCTTTAGCAAAGGAAGAACTTTCTAACATAAATATAAATTTCGATGATGTTATGGAAATTGTAGAAAAGCTCGAGCAGATGCACATCATTCAACCTGGGCAAAATTATACAATAACCGGCATATATGTATGTGATAGATGAAACGGGTGAGCTGCAAAAAGTTACGTCAAACCTTTCGGAAACGATATCATATTCACCATCCCCGATACCATCATTTAATCAAGATTTTAACGTGGCAGAAGAAATGTTCGAAGAGTTTAAAGAGGCAGAACAAATAGCTGAAGAGAGGGTCCACAAAACTGTCGAAGAATTGTTGGAGAAGGCAGACCAAACTTCTATTCACAACCATTGGTAGAATGTGATACATTTGATACTAATTTGATTTACGAGTACCTAACCTAGAACTACTATTGTTCTTTTGTTTTAAGCTCAACCATCTTGGTTTTCCTCAGCATCTTTAAATATTGTAAGCGAATTATTGGCGCACGTGACTTAGGAAGAACGAATTGGTGAGTTTCTACCTGAAAATATTCTGTTTTATCAACATTCATATTATAGTGCTAAGATAAAAACGGTTAAACTTCTAAAATTATTTCAGCTTCGTGTTTACGATCAACATCAGCTTCAACCAGTCCAGGTTTCAGAAACCACCTTTTTTTATACCGAACAGTTTCCAAATCAATTCAAACAATTCGCGCGAAACCACATTCCAGCATTTCCTTCCTTCCGTGGAAAGAATTTTTCAGTGAAAAAGAAGAAGAAAAAGCCTAGAAAGTAAGGGAAGAGAAGCGATTGGAAGCTGAAAAAAAGAAAAGGGCTGGTAGAAAAAAAAGTTAGCCTAAAGAAAATGATGAAGTGTTCAAATTGTGAAGAAGAATTGGTGTCAGATATTGAAGATTGATTTAAAAAACGTTGGTTGTTATTCCTGCACAAAATGGTTTCATTTAAAATGTACAGAATTTGAAGGAAAACTTTTTGAAGAAATTGAAGATGAAACATTTATTTTTGTTTTTTTAAATTAAAATATAATATTTAATAATGATAACTTTGGATTGAAACACATGTTCCTATTTAATTATTAATTGTTAAAATAGTCCCTAGATACTTTCTACTATTGTTAATAGTATGAAAATATAAATTTTCAAATGGTGGCCGACTACTCGATACTCAAGCGGTTTCATGTAATAAATTAACATAATTCTCTTAGAATTTCCTAATTTACATTTTCCAACTTATCATAGAAACTGATAACTCTATTCATAACATAAATTCTTGATTTGTTAAATGCCAATAGAACTTTAAAAAAAGTTAAGGGGCCGACTACTAGCCTCATCACCCTTTTCAGATTTGTTCATCGAGCGCCGAAATATTACAAAATTAAAGATCATAGATCACTTTTGTACGATTGTTTCAGTGATTCAGTCTATTTACAAAATACATGTTTTAAAAATCGAATAAAACATCAGTAAACATTTTTACTTCGATTTGCTTTTGATATGAAATGACCATTGTCAATATGGATAAAGTATACTTTTAAAAGATAAAGTAGCTATTTGCTCATGTTAAAGTTCGACGAGCTCTTAAACGTTAAAGTATAGTTTATGTCCTTTAAAATTGACAAAAAGTCTGTTCTCGTTTTATTCATAGTGTTTACAGTCGACTCCTATTTTAAAATTGATTTGAAGCAGGTTTTAAATGTTTAAAATTTTGCGCCAATATGTTTATATTGGGCTTGCGAGGCAGAAGTTTCGTCCTGGCTTGGAGACCGCTATATGTGATGTATTCATCAGCGAATAGCTTAGACAAGCGTGTTGATGACGAAGTGTAGGAAGAAACTTCAGCGTAGAAATGAACTGCTGGTTCGTTGTCGGCTGGGATCCTTTCTATCATATCCAGAGCAGTGAGGTATCTAGGCTCTGGATGTCGTTCCTGGGTGGTCATCCTTCTCATCAGCGGGTTTAGGTGGTTGGTGGTGCTAGCTATAAGCTTCTTCGCTAATTGCACAAGAAACTGGTCCAGTGGCTTGATTTTTGCTTCTTCATAGAGTCTTTTGAAGATAAGTGCGGTGCTTATCCTTAGTATTTTCCCTTCGAAGATTTGGAGCATCAGCATTGCTGTCTTCGAAATGGTGTACCATGCAGGAAAATTGTAGCTAATGACGGGTCTGATGAGCTGTTTGTATATCAATAGCTTCACTGGCTGGCTTAGTCCGGTTCTTCTAGCTATTTTATTTATTATTTATGATTTATATTTATTTACAAAGCACTATTTATACTAAAAGTTTGTTAATAAACGATAAACAAACTCATTAAATTATTACACTGAATAATTGATGAATTGTTCTTAAACTAAGTATAATATTATTCTATTTAAAACTAAGTGGAAATACTTAAAGTAAATTAATAGATTAATGAATCGTCACATTACTCGCCCTCTAGTGACAATGATATCTGTCTGGAATATGAACTCTTCTGCCAGATTTTGTCGTTTGAGTGGTTGTCATCGTAGGCGATGTTTCTTCCGTTTGGGCTTGATCTTGATGGTTCAAAAGAAATGCTGGTTTGAGGCGGTCTATTGAGATATTTTTCTGGTGTCTTCTTGATCTCGAGTGTGTGATATTTACTTGTCTTCGACTTCACAGGATATGGGCCATCATAGGGTTGTTGGAGTGGCTTTTTGACTGCATCGTGGCGAAGGAAAACATTACTCGAATTTTGGAGGTTTTTGTTGACGAACATTTTGTTAGATCCATGACGTTGAGGTAGGATAGGTTAGAAGATTTTGCATCGTATCTCGAAACTTATTGATAAAATCATGGTTTGATGAACGCTGAGTTGATGTGAACATATCGCCTGGTAGCCTTAATGTTGTACCATACACAAGTTCTGCTAAGGTTGCTTTAAAATCTTCTTGTAAAGATAATCTGAGAGCGAGTAGAACAATTGGAAGTTTAGCAACCCAATCTTCTGTTTCATGGCATATGATCGCTGTCTTCAAAGTTCTGTGGAATCGCTCTATAATTCCATTTGCCTGGAGATGATAAGGCGATGAACGTTATCTCTTGATGCCCAGAAGTTTTGATAGCTCATTAAACAGAGAGGATTCAAATTGCCTTCCTTGGTCTGTATTTCTTTAGGGATTCCAAACCTGGAGATCAAACCGGAAAGAAAAGCTGCTGCAAATGTTTCGGCGGTGATATCTGGAAGAGGAATAACTTCTGGCCATCTTGTAAATCGATCAATGCAGATGAGTGCGTATGTGAATCCACCTGAATATGGCAATGGTCCAACTAGATCTAGATGAACATGATGAAATCTTTCTTCAGGAGGCGCAAAATTGGCAATTGGAGATCTAGTATGGTGTTGTACCTTGCTTTTTTGGGAGCTGATGCACGTTTGAGACAATTTGCGATAATATTTCTTTAGGTTCGGCCAAATAAAACGTTCTTTGAGCATCTGAGTACAGTTTTCTTATTACCGGAATGTGATAAGTTGTGAATCGTATTGAAAACTTGGCGACGTAGTTTTGATGGAATATATGGTCATGCCTTGCCTGTTGAAATATCGCAAAAGATTTGGTGATTCGTATTTGGAAGTTCGATTTATTTTAGTTGCAGAGATGAAGATGAGTTGAGGAGCTTTTTGAGTTCTTCATCCGTTTTTTGTTGATTAGCCAAATCACTGTAGTCGATTGAGGATGGTACACAGATGGCGTTTATTCTGGATAGAGCATCAGCCACTACATTGTCCCTGTCGATGATATAAACTATATCTGTGGTAAACTGTCCGATGTAGCTCAAATGTCTGCGTTGACGAGGGCTTGACTTCTCATGTTTTTGTTGAAAAGCGAAAGTAAGAGGTTTGTGGTCAGTATAAAGAACAAATTGTCTTCCTTATATCATATGTTGAAAATGTTTGATTGCCATGTAAGCACTCGCGATCACAGGCACTATATTTGGTTTGGGTTGGTGAAAACTTTTTTGAAAAGAATCCAAGAAGTTGCCAATGATTGGACACAAACTGTTCAATAACAGCGCATGAAGCTGTATCGGATCCATCTGTCATTATTGACAATGGAGCGTTAACATCTGGATGTGCAAGTAGGGTTGAGTTGGCTAGAGCTTCCTTACAGTATTCAAAAATATTTTTGAGTTCGGGCGTCCAATTGATAATAGTTTTATCATTCTTCTTGTTGCCGCATGGATATGCATGAAGAGGACCTTGGATCTGAGCAGCTTTGGGAATAAAACGTCTGTAGAAATTTAGCATTCCCAAAAATCTTCGTAGCTCTTTGACTGTTGATGGCTTCTTATAGGAGATGATGGTGTCAACTTTAGATGGCAATGGTTTTATTCCTTCTTCAGTGACAAGATAACAAAAGAAACTTATAGATGATAATTCAAAAGTGCATTTGGAAGGATTTATGGTAAGTCCATACTCTCGAAATCGCTGAAAAAGCTGTTTGAGATGCTCTCGATGATCTTTAACTGAGTTTGATGCCATGAGAAAGTCATCGATATATGGAAAACAGAAATCCAGGCCTCTAGTTACTTCGTGGACAAATCGTTGGAATGTTTGCGCAGCAATGCACAGACCAAAAGTCATCACCATGAACTCGAACAGACCAAAAGGAGTGATGATAGCTGTTTCTGGTTCCACATAGATTTGATGGTATGCTCGTGTCAGATCTATAACGGTGAACACTTTCTTGCCCTTCAGATGATGAGCGAAATGTCCAATAGGAGGCATGGGATATCGATCTGAGATGGTGATAGCATTGAGTCGTCTATAGTCGCTCTCGAACTCTTGCTTTGTGGTTTTGAGTTCTTCAGGAGACAGACGTCTGGCTTTGGAATACACAGGAGGTCCTTTTGTTTGAATGTGGTGCGTTAGTTTGTGCTTGGTTTTAGACAGGAGGTTTGTTTTTGTGATGTCTTCAAATTCTTTCAATAAATCGTAAATGAAGGATGACGGATTTATTGTTTGTACGAGTATATTTGCTGTACTTGTTGAAGTTGTTGCACCAAAACCATGTGTTTGAAGACTTGTTTTTCGATCAATTAGTTTCTTGTTTTCAACGTCAACTAAAAGATCGAAAAATGATAAGAAATCAGATCCAATGATCGGCTCGGTGACTTGGGCAATGGCAAAAGGCCAGCTAAAGTTTCTGCGAAGACCAAGGTTGAGTGACATCAGTCGTTCCCCGTAAGTTGGATTTTCAGAGCCATTTGTTGCGTAGAGAACTCGGTTCGATCGGCTGTTCCGCTTGTCTATACTTGTAGGTGGAATAATTGAAATTGTAGCTTCAGTGTCTATGAGAAAACATTTTTGGGAAGAATTATGGTGTCTGCGGACTGACTAGTCGCTGATTTCTGTCCGCAAATTAGTTTCCCGTCTGAAACAGACAACGTTCTTGGCCTTTCCTTGCTTTTTTGCCATATCGTCGGTGGTAGTAGCAGATGTTAGAATTATTGGACTTCGATCTCTTCCTGAAGGAATTCTTTGAACGTGAAGATCTTCAGCCTCTAGGTATTTGAAGTTGCTTAATTTGTTCTTGTAGAGCAGCAATCTGGTTTTGCAATTCAGAAAGAACAGCAAAACTGGCCAGTGGCGATGGCGTTGAGACAGCTTTTATATCTGAATTGTTATAGACATCAGAGATTTTATCTGCCATATCTGCCAATGTTTTTAGATCTTGATTTTCAATACACGATAGGATGGACTGGGTTGTGTTAGGTAGCTCCATAATGTTTTGAGAATGCCTTCAGATATAGTGAGTGATGCAAGCACTCTCAGCTTTGAAAGCAGCTGAGTTGGTCGTCTTCCATCAAGAGTGATGCCGCTAAGAAGTGTCTGGAGTCTTTTTTGTTCCGATTCTTGGAATGCTGACAGAAGTCGAGTCTTCAGGCCATTGTATTTTTCCGTGGCAGGAGGGCTGGTAACCACGTCTCGGACTTCGGTCAGCACATCAGCTTCTAGATTTCTAACCAGAGTATAATATTTCGTTGCATCTGAAGTGATTCCACTGGTATGGAACTGAGCCTCAAGCTGGAGGAACCACAAGTCAGAGCTTCGCTTCCAGAATGGTGACACTTTTATTGTTATCTTGTCAATTGTGTTAGTGTGGTATCTTGTGATACCTGTTTAAGTGTTTTGACTCGGGTTCACCAATGTAGTTATCTATGTGGTTACTTCTTGAGGATCAGATGATAACTCTTTGAATTCCAAATTAGAACTGATTTATATTTATTTACAAAGCACTATTTATACTAAAAGTTTGTTTACATACGATAAACAAACTCATTAAATTATTACAATGAATAATTAATTCTATAATATTATTCTATTTTAAGCTAAGCGGAAATATTTAAAGTAAGTTAATAGATTAATGGATCGCCACATATCCTTGAAATTTGTAATGGATTGGAAGTCATTTGACTTCTAAATAGTGTCCTTTAACTACTATACAAAGTTTGGAGTTCTTTTTGGTCAATGTTAGGTTTTATTGCAATTTTCTTTGTGAGAATTTAATAAAATATTTCCTAAAACTACACAAACGAAACAAATCCTATTTAGATGTTATTTTGTTAGGAATTAATTTATCAATATTACTAGGCTATATTAAGGTCCTCTGTAACGCTAAGAAACTGCGTTTCTCCACTAAGGGTATTTTCAGTAGCCAGTCAAGTGTCTATATTAACAGTTTTATTTGAGAATATAGTATCTTTGGTGGTCCACTACGTAGGTTCTTCCGATTTGAACTCACTTTTTGGGTCCTCAGTACCGCTCACTCCGCTTAGGGCAGCCAGACATACGCCTATGTGGTGTTTAATTTTTTTTTATTTAAACTTTGGCACTATTTAACCCAAAAATGAGAAAAGAAATAAGGCCACAAGAAATAAAAAATCAGCCTTTTTGATGTTAGTCATGTGCCGAGCAATTCAAACATTCAGGGTTGTATTTTTAACATTGAGAGGTAAAGTAAAGACTGGTGACTAGTAAGTCAATAAACGTCAGAATAAATTCATGGAGTGAGGCAGAGTGTTGCTAAATATCCGAGTAGAGTACCTTTCATCAACACTGTGTACATGAATTTGTAATATCTACGTCATGTTTGCTAAAAAATACTCCAAAAAGATTTGCATTTATACCCGTAAGAAATTCTATTGACAGAATAGTTGCACGGAATTAGGCTCGATATTTTAGAACAACATTAGAAACTTCACTCACTAATCATAGAATGTATTTGCAATTTTGTTTCATTAGGTGTGTTTTTTTCGCAAAGCTATCCGTAGTGAAGTAAGATTTTATACGTATTACAAATACAAAGTCTTCACTGCCGATAAAAGTAGAAGTAGGATCCAACTGCGGATAGAATGTTGACGTTTGCTCGAGTCTCGAATACAAATGTTGGTACAATTGAAAACTCTTTTGTATCTCGAAGGCATGTTCGTAGAGTACGAAAAGTAGTTTGTTGTTTAGCATTTTCCATTGAGAGTTTAAGTCTTTTGTTTACAAAACCATTTTTATAAGAAAAACGCTGCATTTTGTATCGTGTTGTTGTCGAACTCTTATAGAAAGCTGTTTAATAACTAACGCGTTTTTGTAGGAGCGAAATGTCGTGGTCAGCTGTTATACTTTAGTTAAACAGCGACATTTAAGAGTTACTAACGCGACAAAGCCTTTTTATGAAAAAAAGCTGTTGAGAAATCCAAAACTAACTAAAGTCTGCGAACAGATCCCTTGACTTTTGTGGTGATAATTGTCAACAAAAAAAAAATTCACAAACAAAACTTCTGCTTTATGAAGAATGGCTGGTGAACAGAAAAAGTAAATACAAAATAAATAAAAACCTCCATATATATTTTCAGAAACATGAAAATTACTTGGCAAAAAGTTATTGGTTGTTTTTTTTCAATTAAATATTTGACAACTAGTCAGTGGGACCAACTTTAAAGTAGAAAAATCGCACAACTGCGGATACGCTTTTTGGGAAATCCTACTTCACTCAGGCGCGGATCCAGGATTTCGTTCAGGGGGGGGAAATTTCTCTGATATTTTGCTTAACTTAAAAAAAAAATGGTCCATCGAATACCTAAACTTTTTTAATAATTCTCTGCATTTCTGTCTTAAAATATTTAAAAGGTATAAACACAATCGAATATAAAAATAACAAATTATTTAATTGAATTAAGAAAAGCATGTGCAGGTACATAATAAAGTTCGTGTATAAATAACTATAAAATAGTAAATCAAACATCTTCGTTTACATTACTTTAGCCTCTTTCAATAATGCTCTGTATGCATGTCTTAAAGTATTAAATAGGAACTCGTACGTATTAACAAAATAAATTAATTAATTAATTTAAATGAAGGAATGATAGTGTTGTACATGATATACATAGTTCTTAAATACCTAATTCTAATCTTTTTGTATGGCCGGTTTTTGAAAACCTAGTAATAACTTTCTCAACATCGATCGGGATTTGCTTATGAATGTGCATGAATGCCACACCGCGGAGGCGGTTTTCAGCCATTGTTGATCTTAAATATGTTTTAAGGCGCCGGAACGAAGAAAAAGACCTTTCTGGCTTTCTGCCTTTCTGCGTTGCAAGAGTAAGAAGGAAACTATGTATAATACAAAACACATCCTTATTGCATTTATCAATTAAATCCAGGGCAGTTTCAGGAAGCTTGTTCTTCTGCTCATTTTCTCTTACCCATTTTTCGCGCCACATCACCAGCTCATCTTTAAGCAAAAAAAGGGCAACATCTATATTTAAGCTTAGGAGTTTTCCAAAGCGATCCAATAGGGACCTAACGGTGGTATCAAACTAATCAGTATTATATTTGATTATATTTTCCGGGATGAAAATCGTGAGCTTAAACACATCTAATGTTTCAGGTTGAAACCTTTCACGCAAATCAGTTAGCACAAAGTCGAGTACAGGTGCATATAAAGATATTCTGTAGTATTCTTCAGCTGAATTTGTGTCAAAATTGGTTCGGTAGATTTGGCGTCCACCATGACGTGGGATACGAGGAATCTTCAACTCAACATTCAATTGATCACCTAAATTTTTTGCTCTCTGCCAGATATTTTTGAAATTAGTATCTATGTTCTACCGGTGACTTGAAATAACGGAAATTGTGTCTTTCACCAGCATAGCGCTGCTGGTATGGTTAAGAGATTTCGTTTGTAGCAATTTGCTCAAAGACTGTGTTAAAGACAACACATAACTTAAACACAATACTGAGAGAATAAACTGGGTATTGCATAAGCTTGTTACATACGAGGAAGCTTTGCTGGCTGTACTTTGGTCACGCCACTGCGAAATCGTTTCCAATGTCTCCACAATCTCTGCTAGGTCTAGGAAAACTGGAGTACACTTTCATGCCGGTTTACCCGCCTAGTCTCACAAAGTGATGTGAGTGCACACCCCAAGGTGCTCATGAGGACAGTTTTTCGCTTTGGGTGCGATTTAAAGAACATTATTACCTCTTTCATGATTGTCACAGCGTCTCGAATGGCAGGTACTTTCGAACTTCGAGAAATAGAGTTGTTAAGCTCGTGACTGTAGCATGGAGCCTTCACAGCATTTTTCGCTTCCTTTTGAATCACCGTCACAGCACCTCGAACTTCTGAAAGCATAACAGCACACCCATCTGTCCCTATTCCCACACATGATTCAAGAGGAAGTTTGAGCTTCTTTTTTAGCTGGAACAAGATAATTTGCCCTATAGCTTTGCCAGTTAAGGACAAGTCATTCGGCAGATAATATTTTTCCGGTTTCTCTCCAGTTTTCCTCATCTGACTCGTATTCTTCGTCAGTTCTGGAACAAGTCAGTTCCTCAAATACATCTACGAAAGTTACAAAATCCTCACGAATATGACCTTCATGAACATATCGTAAGATTACACTCAGCTGGGAAAGATGAGATACATCCGTTGTCTCATCGAAAAGTATGGAATAGTAACGTGAGGCCCGAACGTTACTCAAAATTTGATCGAAAACCTCATTCCCATAGCATGAAATAAGTGAGTTCTGTATTGTTTTGCTTATGTATGTAGCATTAGAAGAGGCTGACTGCAAATGTTGTTCCAATTTTTCTGTCTTTAGCATATACTCGAAGCCTTAAGAGTTCCCTAAAATTTCCTTCGTTCACGGTCACGTCAGATTGGTTTGAATCAACTGTGTTTCTAAGTATAGCTCCATCATCTCTATGACCATGAAATGCTAAATTTTGCCGTCCAAGGAAGATGATGGTTTCTACTATGGGACGAAGGCGTTTCCTGTTTTCTTCTACCTTTTTAAGACGCTGTTGGTTTACACTGTTGACTATTTCCAGGTTTGGGTTATTATAAGTGTGAAGAAACTCAGTTCCGTCCTCAACAGCTCACTTGTGGTAAATGTTATTAGCATGATTTTTAAAGTCTCCCTTTTGTCCAGAAATGACTTTAAAGTTTATTAAGGGTTTTTTCACAAGGCTTTGTAAAGGCACGGTTTTTTGACCACCTCCAACACTTCTAGTGACAAAGAAAGGGCGGTATTTAAAAAACAAACCCTGTTTTGATGGTGAAAACACAAGCCAAGAATATTTGCTGAGATTATTTCTGGCTAAAATACCTTTTGACCACCTTAACTGTTACCTTTGAGCAAGTGCGAAGAAAATGGAAACTTGTAGTCCTCTTTTGGATGCCTAGGATTTGATAGAAGCTGATGTCTATTATGCATATCATTTAATACTTTCAAAAATAAATACCATTTTGTTTTAATATCTACGATGCACAGCTCAAGAGATATTTAATAAAGCGTTTTTCCTATCTTAGATCATATAAAATTAGATTTTTCTTAAGCAAAATCATCATCTTTTTGATATACCTAAGGAAAATTCATTGAAAATAAAGGTACCTACATAAATAACATGAAAAGTGAAAAGTGATGCATTTGCGTGTTGTGTTGGTTGTTATAGGTTAAGGCTAGGATTGAAAAAAATTTACTTTATAATTGTGAAACGAAGAATTGCCGGAATTGTCCAGGGGGGGGGCAATTGCACCCATTGCCCTCCCCCTGTATCCGCGCCTGACTTCACTACGGATAATTTTCCCAAAAAAACACACCTATTGTTGGAATTATTAATGGGTCAATATTATCCCCATCCAGTTCTATGTCAGTTAAATTTCAGATTTAGTCGTAAAAGTATAAGACTAGAGCAACAACTGTGTCATATATTTAGTAGATCAAACTATGGTGCAAATAACCCCCTCAATCAATTGATTTCAATATTTAATAAATTTAGCTTTTATATAGAATCTTTCAATGATAACCTGAAATGCATCAAACTTAAAACTTTGTTCTTTAATAGCTTAGAATAAAGCTTAGAATAATTTAGTTAGTTTTAGGTGGCTGGAAATCTATCGCCATACGTTCAGGTCGACAGAACAACGTATTAATTTTAGATCACGGGGTGGAGTGGATTATACTCTAAAATTACCTTTCGGTCAGGTAGAGTCTGGATTTCAAAAAATTCTTTAAGAATACTAAAATCATGATTTACAGCCACTGCAAAAATGTAATTGGATTTACTTTTTATTAAAACTTGCAAGTGTAACTCTTGTCATGAAAAGTGCTGCTCAATAGCCGTTTGGAATCGACATGCTAACACGCACATAAGTGTGTTTGGTCACTAGGCTTAGGCTCTCTACGAGCCGCCACGGTCTTATTCATTGATGAAACGCACATTTTAAAGTTGAGGTCACTTGAACAATATTTTTACTTATTTAATCTTTTTTTCTGGGTTTCAATAAAGCGTGTTTTAATGATCGTTAGAATGCTAGAATTTTTGTATGGGTAACCATTTATACCATTTACAAACTTATTTACCCAAATGCAAAGCATTTTAACCTTAACCCAAATATGTATATTTAACCCAAAGTATCTAATTGAAATTGATTTGCTAATATGTATATAGTTTAAATTGTTTTGCTAAAAGTTTCAAACGGGTTGTGTTTGTGTTAAACCTAGTTGTCTTAGGCTAGGACCGCACTTGCGATTTTTCGTCGAGGCGATTAAAAAGTCGTAGTCGCTACAAATTATTGTCATGCGCGCCAATAATTAATCGCGAAAAATAAAACACACTACTTTTTATGTGAGTGCACGCATTTGCTACAAATAAGTAGCGACAGGAAAATCGCTTGAAAAAAATAGAACTTGTTTCATTATTATAATCGCTACGATTTTTAAGTCGCATGTACGTGCATTCAGATTTAAGACCATGTGTCTTACATTTTGCGACTAACAAATCGTGGATTAAAAATCGCAAGTGCGTGCATGCCAATTTCTCTTTGCGACTACGATTTTTAAGTAGTAGTAATTTAAATCGCAAGTGTGGGCATATCCATTTGAGTGCATGTGTTTCATTTAAGCTTACGACAATCGCATCGCAAGAAAAATGAAACAAATTGCGACTTTTAAATCGTCATGATTTGTTGGTAGCAAGTGCGGTCATTCTCATTTAAATTCATGTGTTCTATTTTTGCGACTAAAAAATCGTGCGATTGAAATCGCAAGTGCGGTCCTAGCCTTAAATCGTCATGATTTGTTGGTAGCAAGTGCGTTCATTCTCATTTTAATTCATGTGTTCTATTTTTGCGACTAAAAAATCGTGCGAAGGAAATCGCAAGTGCGGTCCTAACCTTAGACTTTGGGTTAAATGTACCTATTAGCGTTTATGTAAAACTGATTTGATATTTGGCTAAATTAATGTACGATTGGTAAAGTAATACTCAATAAAATAGCTCATTACACTTACCTATATTTGCTTATATCACATTACTTTTAAGATAAACAAAAGTTGAAAATAAAACCATCAACAAAATATGAAATTAATATATCTACAGATCATTTTATTTGTATAAACTAAAACAAACATTCATTCCAATGTTCTATACAGATTTCGATAACATTCTCTTAGTATTTTATTCATAACACTTAATCTTAATTGCTTTTCTTTCCTTAAAACAAAAGAATCGAAAAATACAGAATACAAATCTGGAAAGTATAAAATTTATTTCGTTGCAAAAATTATAAATAATAATTAATAGTTGTTTTTAACTCTTTTTAAATATTCACTACCAAATAATACTAAGGTAGAAAAACAAACAAAAAAACACATTTGTCTTTACAAAATCATCAATATCAATACTTATAAACAAACAAAACAATGAAATATATTATATATGTATATTAATATTTTATTTGAAGGTACTTTTTTTTTGCTAGCAATACTATCTGAAAGATTATTTGTATCTACAATTTTACATTATTCTTTTTATATATAAACAATAAACAAACAACCGTTATTCTTTTTACGTCTCTTTTATAATGCATTCCTTTTAATTTTCGTTAACAATAAACTTATAATAAATTATTTTAGTTTTGTTTTATCATAAATAAATTAATATTAATAGTTAAGTTAAATTAGATAGAGTTTGCTTAAAATTACAATAAAGTCTTATGCTAAGGCTTCATTCCCCGTACTCGGTAGGAGAATGCACAGTAAACCACTTACTGAAATTAAACGATGGTCATTGGATTATTTGTTTTTGTTTTTTTGTTTAAAGTTTTATTAATATTTACCAGCTAACATAAAAGCAAATAAAACAATTGGTATCACACAGTTGAAGTCAATAAGAAATCCGAAAAGTAGATTCCCCAAAAGCGCTCCACCGCGGCCAAATGTCATTGATAATGCTGCCGCCATTACTCTGCAAGGATTCATAAAAGCAAAAAATATTTAAAGTGTCAAACCCTTATAAAACTTATCATTCACAGAATTTTCAAAAAAGTTGTTTATGGTAATTATTATAGTAATTTCGAACCTGTAGAAAAAATGTTTTAATCTAAAGTTTGTTAAGTTTGCGAGGCAGCAGTTTTAAATAACCAACATTTTAGGAAAAAATATTGCACTCCATCTCCAAAGGTATTAAACACTTTTGGTCATTTGTAAAAAATATAGAAACTCCTCTAAGTTCTATTTCATCAGTTTCAACATTCATTCATAATAAAACACATATCGTCAGTTTGGAAAATTATGCTTTTTTTCTTGCAGCTCAGTTTGCTGCAAGTCCGACTTTCCCACACCTTCTTCTTCTGAAAAGCATTTATCCTTTCCTTTCTTTCTAATTACCAACTAGTTTCAGTAACGTATTTCCAAATTCAAAGAATCGCAGATCAACAACCAGCTCCAGAAATATCATAAGAACGAAATCTCTTTTATCAGCGGTAGTATACGGATTTCGAAGCAATAAGTCCACTAGTGATCTGATGGCTTATTTCACCGAAAAATTAAACCAAATCTTATATTAGTTTGTAAAAAGAATAGTTATTGCGCTTGGTATTTCAAAAGCATTTGATAGAGTATTCTAAGAAGAAGCGTTTTTATGGAAAATGCATTTAATACGCTTGAGCCTCTTCTTCGTTAGATTACAAATTACCTTTCTTACTGTTCAATTCAATTTGTTCTGCACAGTTATAAACCTGACATTGAAAACATACATTTAGGTGTGAGCCAAGACTCCATTTTATATACTTAATTCTAGATTCATTACCCTGTGTTTCGGTTGTGGAACTTAAACATCAGCAAATGCCAAGTTCCAAGATTCCGATCCAGACAGTATTAGGGTAGAATTTGATTCTCCCAAAACATAAAGCTGTAGGGTCAAGCGCATTATAATAAACATGAGCAGGTACCATTTCTAAAAATTGATACAAAAATCCATTATTCTGATTTGGAAAAGTCTAATGCACTTGCTCTTAAAATAATAAAATAAATTTGATGGTGCAACAGCTCGAAGAGAACCAAGACCTAGTGACTTACAACTCTCAATTATTCCTGTGTGCATGTTACCAGGAATGTAGGGGTTCTTCAATTTTCTGCCGATTCCGAACGGCTAATAAGTAGCACTTTTCATGACAAGAGATTTGCAAATTTCTCACAAGAGGCAGTACACCACTGAAAAACTTTTTTTTTTTCAGTGGCTGAGAATCAAACCCAAGACCTTCTGCATGACAGCCGAATGTACTAGCCTTTATGCCAAGGGGTACTACTTGCACTTGCTCTTAGCTTCTCTCAAAACCAGTCTGTATCAGAAAACCCCGGCAATATGACAACAAATCATTAAGTTAATATTACAGCTCAAAATTTTAAACAGATGGTCATCGCAACGCCGGAAAATAATTTAGAAGCTCACGAAGAAGTAGCGTAAATCATGAACACTCGTTAAACTAGAAAAGCAAATGACCTCGTTCAAATACAGAATCTTTATTTACGAGTAGATAAGATACCAAAAATAGGTATCATCTATTTGCCTGGAAGATAGGCAAACTCATACCAATTTAAAAAGCAAACAAGGCCTCTGTAAGAGTTGACAGTTATAGCCCAATAAGTTTGCTCAACAATACAAGTAAAATCTATGATTAAAGATAATATGCTTAGAATTATATTAGATAACAGATGGAATTCGGTCAAACAATTTGGTTTAAAGAGATATCACAGTACTTCTCATCAAATTCTTATATGCAACACCATTAGAAGTAATTGTTCTGTATACTTATCCACGGGAATGGTATTATTAGATATTGAAAAAGTGTTTCATTCAGTTTGGCACAAAGATATGATTTGAAAAATTATTTCTCTAAATTTTGTATCTTGTTTGTGTAAAATTGTCCAAAGTTTTTTTTTTTTCAAAGTAGGGAATAATCTCTTGAGGTACATGTCAGTATTAATATGTCAGTAATTGAAATGTCTTGATTTTGATCTTTCTAAAGGATCAGTCCTGGGACCGATCTTTTATAACTTATATACTTCTGACTTTTACAGATTAATAGACTTAGTCTTGAGATAAACTTAAGAAATGGGATGAGAATATTGGAACGATATTATATCCGATGGAAAATCTGACAAGATGCAACATGTATTGAACGATCTAGAATGTAATTTCTAATCCAAAGAATTATTTCGTTGATACCAAACGTACGCATCTTCGATAATAGAGCCTGGCAACAATCTCTATCAAATGCCTTACTTTCTCCAAAACAATGTTCCACTCTTGGGTGAGATATGCCATCAGATCACCAGTGAAACGATTGCTGCGAAATCCGTATTGCCGGTCATTAAGACGCTTTCGATCGTCAAGATATTTCTTGAATTGATGATTTATCAGGCATTCCATGATCTTGGAAAGAAGGAACGCAAGTGCAATTTGTCGATGGGATGAGGGGAAGGTTGCCTTTTTTAGGAACAGGCTGGACAAATGCTGTTTTCCTTCGTTTAGGGAAGATTCCAGAACAGTAGGAGCGATGGAAAAGCTTACGCAATGGTTTTGCCAACGATGAAGAAGAAGAATGGAGGTATACCACTAGAACCAGCGGATTTGTTTATATCAAGACCTCGAAGGACTTTTGCAACTTTACGAGTGCGGAAAAGATAATTTACGTTCTGAAGTACAGGAGTGGCAATCTTGCTATCAGGCAACGTAGAGCTAGCAGTAAAATGAGCTGCCAGTACATTTGCCTTATACAAAGAGCTAGTTATCGGGTTGTCATTATAGATGAGTGTTGGACCCGAGGATGAAGCTGAATTTTGTACGTTCTTGACAAAAATTACCAGAAATATCTAGTGCCTTTGGGACATTGCAGGATTTCTTGCCTTAATTTCTGGTCATGTAAGAATTTGATTCTTTTTATAACAGCGTTGCAATAGTTTCTGACTTGCTTATACTTTTTGCGATTTTTCCCAGATGGGTTGGCTTTGTAAGAGCGGAAACTTACTTCTCTCAACCTGATAGCTTCTTTACAGCTTGAATCGAACCAAGACTTTTCTTTAGGTTTTGCACTTTTAATTCTGTAAAGTGATTTTACTTCTGAGATCATATCAGCACTGGCATCAACGTCACTATCGAGGAAACATAGTGACCAGTTAAAAATTCTAAAAAAAGATAGGCAGTAGGCACTTTCAAAAGAAAGAAGAAGATAAAACCGAAAAGTCAAAGAGCTAAGTGAAGCTGCACCCACCAGCCAACCTTTTGTGACGTTTGTGAATAGCACGATACTAAAAAAAATAAAGTAAGTATTCGATGATTTTAACTTTAATGAAAGGGTAGACAAAGTATGATGCTACATATATTTGATTAAAATTTACAAAATTGTTGCTTTAACCTAGTTTCATACTAAAACAGCTTTAACATCGTACTAGTTAAAGTAAAATTTTACGCCAATAATTTTAAATCTATTGAATTTCAGGAATTCTCTCTGAAACGTTTGACCACAACCGCACTGTAAGAATAGTCAATCCGCCAACGACGCCATCTATTAAAAATAATCCGAAGTGGGTTAATTCGGATTTATCCGAGTTTCCCCGAAATCTGTCGAGTGGTTCTCGAGTTTTTATGAGATTAATGCACGGCAATTAATTTTTATATACATCTAATATGTTATATAAGTTTTCAATTTTTTCTAATAAATTTATTGTAAGGAAAGATTGATGCAGCCTATTGTAAGATATGCATAATAATAATAAAATATATGTACATATGTAAATTTAAAATCAAAATAATTTCAGTTAAGACTTTACCTTAAATTCGTTGGAAATAAGTCAACCATGACACAATAAACTGTGCTGATACTGAGTGATGTTAGAGCTTCAAAAATACACGACAGTACGAGATTTTGCATTGCATTCTGTACAAAATACAGGCCAATTGTTACGGTTGCAGCAGCTAGTAGTCCGAATACTGAAAATTTTAATCAACACCATAAATTTACTGTAAATAGTGAACATTATTTTAAATAAATCAAACAAACCCAAAAAGAATTTTATTCCTAAGCGATGAACACATAAAGGAAGCCAAAAGCTAGTCGGTATACAGGCCAGGCCTATGATCACAGTGTTTCGATAAACTCCTTGCTGTAGAGTAGAATCACAGTTCTCACCAAGATCAGCCACTATCGTCGTTCTATAATTTACGATCTGTTTAAAAACATTTTGTATTTCATGAAAATTTGTTTTTAAAATTACCCATTTACGGTATAAACCGAAGAGACATCGCAGACCGAAGTTGGTGCTCCTGGATTCAATTCTTCAAAATCAGCAAAGCGTTGAAATAGCTCGGGGAACCATACCATCAGAGTGTAATAACTTTTTGGGACAAACTAAGGCTATGATTTTGTCTTGTATGAAAAACTTAATTTATGAACGTACCTTGATGTCAGTCCGAATTGTATCAAGCAAGTTAGAACGGTGGTCCTTAAAAATGGTTTTGTGCAAAGCGTTTTTGTTTGCGTCCAAATTTCTCCAATCAGAAGTCTTAGCTCTTTGGGCCGTCTCAATTTTAGTCTGCGGACACTGACACTATCGGTGGGTAATATCTTACCACCTACCAGGCTAGTAAACTTTAGATATTCGAAAATTAATTAATTTCCTTCGAGGTGGTACTATCATTTTCTTACCGGAAAATTGTCTTGAGGTTCGCCAGTATTTTTCTCGTACATATGCCTTAGAACTGATAGGGCTTTTTCGGGCTCCCCAACTTCTAGAAGAAATTTTGGACTTTCAGGAAATGCAAAGAGCCACAAACCAAGAAAAAGACTTAAAAAAAATTAAGAATGAAAAAAATTAACAAATAAGTTAGGTAAATGAGATATTACCTTGGAAGAGCACACACAGCCACAAACAGATTCCAACTATGAAATGTGAAATCTTTAGAATCAAATTTTATGTCCAGAGGAATGATACCCCATGCAATAACTAAAAATTAAAAAAAAACAAAATTAATTATCAACTTTTTTTCAAAATTTTTAGAAAATAAAATAGCTTCTAGTAAAATTTAACAATCTTTTTTGATAAATATGAATTTAAATATAAAATAAAAATAAATAAAATTATTTTTTTATAAAAAGAAAATTATTGTTTTATATATTAAGTTTAAAGTTTTTAATTTAATTTTATTGCAAACAAATTTAATTATTATAAGATAGCGACGCGTTTCGGATTTATTAATCCATCATCGGGCTAATGCTGTTGTACTGTCAGATTTATTTGGATTTGGATTTATTAGTCCATCATCGGGCTACTGTCAGACAGTACAACATCATTAGCCCGATGATGGATTAATAAATCCGAAACGCGTTGTTATCTTATAATAATTAAATTTGTTTGGAATAAAATTAAATTAAAAACTTTAAACTTAATAAATAAAACAGTAATTTTCTTTTTATAAAAAATAATTTTATTTGGTTTTATTTTATATTTAAATTCATATTTATCATAATTCGCGGAACATGGAGACCACACCACCATTTAGTTCAATCTTTTTTCTTTGGGTAGAGCATTCGACATTCGTTCGGTGGGGCTATGAAAGGAATCTCTGACGTTTGACTCAAGAGATCAAGAGTCATTTGTATGAAGGTGTGCTTTTTAAGCCGCCAATTATTTTTAGTTTCTATTAATGGTTGACCCTAATGATGTCTCGCGTAGTATGATTAATATATTGTGTAGTCAGCATACTGGTCTTCGGATCTGTTGTATAAATACTGAGAGTTTATTTTCGAAAATCGATGAATTTAGGTATTTGTTTGCAGACCCTCAGGTGGATGCATTGTTTGTGACTGAAACATGGTTTCGGCCGGAAATAAGAGGTTTCAAACTAGACGGGGTGGATTAGCTATTTATGCGCGCTGTGGGCTAAAGCCAGAATTCGTATATGAACCATTATCTAATGATGATGTCAATTTTGTCTTTGCTAAAATCACTTGCAAGGACAACAAAATTTTTTTAGGATGTGCATACAGACCTAACAAAAATGTTAATACTACATCATTATTAACTAAGTTAGATGAGTTGACAAATGTATCACCATACATTAAACTAGGTGGGGACTTCAATAGCAATCAGATTTTAGAATCCACACTCGCTGATGACTTGGAAGCTCTCAATTTGCATCCAGTGAATACACCCACTTTACCAAGAAATCAAGTATCCTGCTTGATGTATTTTTTGTGAGTCACTTAAATAAAGTTCTTCGATTTGATCAACTATCTGCATCGTGTTTCTCACATTACAACCTTTTGCATATAACTTTTGAGTGTGAGCCTATAGTTTCTAGTAACAGTTACAGCTTTAGGGATCTCCAAAACATTGATAACAATCACTTCGAAAACGATTTACAATCAATTGATTTTTCTCAAGCCTCAGAAATGGTAAGTGTTGATGACAAATTTGAATTTATTCAGGATAATTTAAATTTTCTTTTTGATGTTCACGTTCCTATCAAAAAAAAATTTGTAATAGGTCCAAGGACCATCCATGGTTAAGTAAAAATATGCTGATAATTCAACGTAATAAAGTTGTGTTCTTCGCCACTAAATTCGTCTCTTGCTGGTCATAAGCTTTGGAGAAATCTAAGAGATATATACACTCAAAAAATTTATTAGTAAAATGGCTACGAATGGCATTCGTGAAAAAAATATTCGTGCATTGTACTAATATTCGTAAAATATACGAAGTATTTGTACAGTGAAATATCTACGAATGCATTTGTAAAGTTTTACTAATAACTGTGGTAGTATGCACGAATCTATTCGTTTAATGCACTAATTTTATTCGTAAACAAGAAGTTAACAATTTTTTGGAGTACATTGTACGAATTATTGTGTACATATAACTAATCACATTCGTTAATTTCTCGTACGAATGACTTCGTACTTTAATCTTTTGGATTCGTAGTATTTACTAATAAATTCGTACTATTTACTAAGTAAAACTAATATTAGTAGACAGAATTCATTCGTAGGTAGACTGTACGCATTATGCGTAGAATGTACTAATAACTTCGTACTTTCATGAAGTGCATTAGTATTATTTAATAATCATGAGTACAAAAAATAATATGTGTTCAGCTCTAAAAATTAAATGTATTCCATTCGTCAACACGTTGAAACGTGTTATTACAGATTGCAATATTGCGAAGTAATGGACGCGTGATACTTTTTTTTCGTACGGTGTATCTTTAAGATACAAATCTTGGGAACCAGACTTTTTTCGAAAAGACGAGGTGAGTACCTAGATTTACATATTCTTATATACAAATAAAGCTTATTTTATATTTTACATACAGGATCCTGAAGGAGCAGAGCATTCATGTGTGGGAATTTTTTACAAAATAAAAATTAATGTAAGTACAAATGTTTTTCGGAAGATTTTTAATGTTAAATGTTAAATTTATTTTCAGTGGCCCTTTGATAACAAGCAGTTTGGAAATATAATTTTGGTTGTTAATTATATTTATGAATTAATTAATTTATATGATACATTTTAGTTTCTTTTAACTTCATTTGTAATTAAAAATTAAATTATAAAATTAAAAAAACATGAATTATATAATTATTTTTTAACTTAAACAATACATTACTTTTTGTTATTATTTCTTATAATGGATATTTTAGGAAACTTCGGAGTATATATTTATTTATGGTAAGTTCTACTATAATGTTTGTAGATACAATATACGAATGAATTACAAGGGCATTAGTAAATATTACTATGATATTCGTAGAATATACGAATGGAGCTGTACAATATACGAATGAATTACAAGGGCATTCGTTAATATTACGATGATATTCGTATATTGTACCAATAGTATTCGTACAATATACGTATGTTTTTCTACGAATACTAATAAAATATTAGTAAAATGTACTAATAAACGTCCATTCTACGAATACTATTCGTGGCTGAAAACCACGAATAAAATTCGTAGAATGCACGCATGAATTAGTACTATTTACACATGAAATTTTTTGAGTGTAGGTATTGGGAAACATATTAATAATTCAGATTATGGTATTAACTGTGATGAACTGAATGAAAAAATATAATCTCTCTCATCCTTTGAACAAAACGATAGCTCTATCTTCTTAAATTTTGAAGCTAACAGTCTATCTCCTATTGGTTTTAGTTTTTCCAACGTGACTGAAGAGGATGTTCTTCAGTTCTGCCTTTCTGTAAAATATAATTCGGTTGGTTTGGATGAGATTCATCCGGTGTTTTTGAAGGCAACTCTCCCTACACCTTGAAACCTGTTACACACCTCTTCAATACTGTTTTAATTACTGCAGTGTTTCTTGCAAATTGGAAACGTGCAAAGATGATTCCAATACCAAAAAATTGTAAAGAGTACCTACCAATAGCTATTTGACCACACCTATCGAAAGTTTTTGAGAAAATACTAAACACACAGATAAGACATTACTTAAATCGAAATTGCATGCTATGTGTTATTCATAGCTGCAACACAGCTCCTCTTATAATTATAAATGTTGTCGAAGAGGTAAGAGATAGTGTTGACAAAAACTGTTTATACTTTCCTCACACTCTTGGTCTTATCGAAAGCATTTAACACCGTCGACCACCATATCTTATGCACTAAATTGACGGATAAATTCCAGTTTGTTTCATCTTCGGAAAGACTTATGTTTTTGTATTTATCTTCAAGGTATCAAGCAGTGGTTACTTATAATTAAACGTCATCCTTCCTTCCACTAAGACGCGTTGTCCCTCAAGGATCAATTTTGGGACCTCTTCTATTTAAAATGTATATAAATGAGCTCCCGTAAAATAGGTATTCGATGATTTTAACTTTAATAAAAGGGTAGAGAAAGTATATATTCTATATTCGATTAAAATTTGCAAAATCGTTGTTTTAACCTAGTTTCATAATAAAACAGCTTCAACATCGTACTAATTCAACTAAAATTTTGCACCAATATCTTTACGACAAACAACAAAATTCAGCTTCCACGCTCAACTAGAACCTTTGATCTGAATCCATTACGTTATTTTTACTTTATTTCTAATCGTCAATTTTTTGCACAAGCAATACGGTTGTGGAGTTCCTTACTCGTGATCATAAGGATGATGAGATGTTGTACTCTGTTCAGGACTAGACTTAGGAAAACTTTGAGGCTCTTCGATAATAAACTACTTATTATTCGATTTATTTTTATTTTTACTTTTTTTTAATTATTTAGGTTCGTTTTAATCTTTATTATCAAATACCAATATTTTTTGTCCTTTTGTTTTCTTTCAAATTAAAGCATAATTTTGCATTTTTCTTGTTCTTTTCTTCTAATTATTAGCTTTTTTTGTTTTGTTTTAACTTACTATCATTCAATTTTTCATAAATAGTATACTAATACTGAACCTTGCCCTAGTTTAAAAGATGTTGTATCTTATTTTGTAAAAAATTGTTACCTGCAATAACTGACATGAATAAATAAATAAATGGAGGGATCAATTTCTGAACAAATTAGATTTCTAAATTGGAGCAAATCAAGACTGTAACATGTTTACAATACTATTTATTTTTTCGTTTTTCTTGATTGGGCATGGGTTTTTTTTTTCACCTATAGCTGTTTTTGAGATTCGTTAACGAATGGATAACATGTTTTTTTATATGTTTATCGTTAAAATCAGAGGCGCAAAATTTTATTTAAGTTATTGCTTCATGGAGTCCATAATTTACTCTATGAAACTTCGCACTCACAGAGCACTAGTAGGAGCATACATTTTTATAAATGATAGAAGAAAAGAACAATCAATCTGATTTCTTATAATATTCTGAATACAAATTATTTTAAAGTACCTACTTTCTTAGAGTTATTAGATAGAAGACCAAGTTCATTACATCTGGTATTATAATAAGGCTGTTTAAATGTTCCAACCAAGTCTGAAAACAGCTAGTCTAGTGAATCGCCTTCAATTCCAGTGAATTACATACAACGGATTCCATATAACACAGCAAGACAGCAATACTTGAGTACACGCCTAATATACTTGTATAGAACAATGCTAAGGGTGTATGGGTCAAAAAATTATTTTGAGTTTCGCGCAACTAAACTAAGAGACAAGGTCAGCGTGAGAAGATCATATATATTCCCGAGATCTTTTTTATCAACGACCATTTTCAATGTAATGTGATATCATCAACAGTATACAAAAAATTCAAAGAAGAAACGTTACGTGCGTCGTAGAAAGAAATTACATTTTGAAATAACTGATTTTGTGTGCAGCAGTCAGCTAAATTCATTCCATTCATGGCAACACGCAAACAGGAATGGTGTTGAGAGTTGTAAGTCACTAGGTCCTGGTTCTCTTCGAACTGTTGCACCACCAAATTTATTCTTGTCAGCTAAATAGTCAACATCTTTCTAGAGTGAAAGACAATCAATAGAAGATTTGATGTAGAGAAGTAACATATCAAAAATATAGCAGAAATATCATTAATCAGATGTAAAATAAGTAGTGGGCCAAAGTGACTTGCCTGTGGTACACCATAAATCAGACAGTATTCAATAAACCACCTCCTCTTGATTAATTTGTTTTTGACCTACTGCGGTTTTCGCGTAAAAAACGAAAATTTCAAAGTTTGTATTATTTTGATTTAAGTTTCAGTAAATGCAATGTCATATTTTGAAGAAGATGAACCCAAATTTAACTTATTTGTTTTGGTACGAAGACCACCGCTTTCTAAATAATAAAGGAGATAATCATTATTATTGGAAGGGTATGGATGAAGGAATATTGATATTATCACCCGGCGTTGAAGACACAATCTGCCTAATCGAATGGCTCAATTTTTTTATTACGTGCAGCTGCAGCTCTTACATGCTTACACAGAGCAACAATCTTTATACAAAATAAGTACTTCATACTACATATACGTACGTGTTAAATGTTTAAATAAATAGTCAAAACATAAAATTATCATGTTCATACGAAACATCAATTCTAACAACTCAATTATCCAATCTTGATTTCGTTTTATATTACGAGTATTTACCTATTGACAGCCAACCCTTGCTTTAATTTTAATGTGATAATTGAGTTTTTGATTCGATCTACATCTATTTATTATTTGCTAGCCTAAGTGCCTTGAAATTCAAACCCCTAAATTGAATTTGAATGTACTTATTGCTCATGATAATCGATTTGTAAATATTTGATTTAAATGAAACTCTTAACACAGGCTCGGATTAACGGCAGGTGGCTTTCTGGGCCCAAGTTAACGACTAACTAAATGAGAAAATTTAAATATACAAAAACATCCTCAGAGACAAATTATTAAGCTTTTTAAAAAATTACCAAATTTTGTTGTTCTATTTTCCTTAACAAATGTTTTTTTAATTGATTATGCGTTGATCAGCATAACTTGATTTCAAAAACTTGCACTTATGCCTAAGAGACTTGGAATTTTAATAATGGCGATGTTCTTAGAGCAAAATGTTTAAACAAATTTAAATTTTTAAAAACTAAACCAACTTCTCATGGAACAAAGAAAATAAGAATCAATGAAAAAAAATAAAGCTGGAGCGTTGTTGTTGTTGAAACATTTGTCAATTCCGTTTGATTTTTTATCAGTTATTGATGCCAAATCATCAAGGCACATCCAAATGATAAAATGATATCAAAATGAATTTGTGTTAACAAGCAAACCTGCGGTATATATGGGGTGACACCAACCCACACAAGGTTCACCAGGTGACAATACATACTTAAAAAGTTACCGTTTAGTGTGGATCTTGGACCGGCGGCGGCGGCGTCATTTTTCTGTACTTTTTAGAAAATTACGTTGAAGTGTTTAGTAGTACAGAACGATGATAACCAATATATACCTAATCGATATGTGCTTCCAGCAGGACGGCGCGGCGACGACGCTTCCTGCCACACAGCGGACGCTGCCATTGACATGCACAAACAATTTGAGGATAATGTTATCTCTCGCAGAAGTGACGTGAATTGGCCACCTAGGTTATGCGATTTTACCCCACTATTGACTTCTTTTTCAGGGGTTTTTCGAAGTTACAGGTCTATGCAAATAAAACATAATCGATCGATGCCCTTAAGAAGAACATAATACAGGACATCGCCCAAATTCATTGAAAGAAGTAATTTAAAATTGGAACACTCAGATCCGTGCCACCATAAAAACCCGAAGTAGGCATTTTGATAGCGTCATATTTCATACATAATGATATTACATGTATCTTTTAAATAATACTAAATATAATTAATTATAAATATAATTATATTAATACTCGTACCTCACAAACATCTTGTTTTCTCCATTTCAACATCTACCCGCCCTTGTTGGAGACACCTTTTAATTGAACAAATCTTCTTCTGTAAGAATATGTTAGCGAAGTCACCATGTACAAAGACCTTTTCCAGTTGTCTAAATTCATATAACCCAATTCATCGTAATACCGCAGTTGGCAGCGAGATTAAGCCAATCTTTAAAAAGTAGTTTTTTGTTGAGAACCGCATACTAGAGAATTCCTTAAGGATGCTTAGTATCATCAATTTTTAAGACTCTTATTAAAAAAAATAGCATTAAGACTAAGACTTGAAATGAAAAGCGTTGGAAATCCTCAGGTAGTATATACATACACATTGGCGTACTAATAAGTAGGTAAAAACAAAATTTTCTTGCGGGTTATTTTATCAGTTTTTAGAATTTGGAGCCATGGGCCAGCGTCTCTTAGACTCCTTATGCTAATCCACCACTGTGTACCAAACAGAAATAAATCTAAATAGTCCAAAAATTTAAATTATTTAAGTTAACTGAGTTATTTCTATAAATCAATGTCAATACTTATAGGTTTCTTAAAAGCAATAGGGTGCTATACGAATGAATCGTTTTCCTACTCAGTATAGAGTGGAAACTTTCTTAAAATCAATATCATGATCATTTGACAATTTTGATTTTTATTGGACCAATATTCAAAATTTTTTCGAAAGGGGTTGTTGTTAATTTTTAACACAAAATGTTTTTGGTAAAATAATTTTTTTTTTTTTTCAAAAATCGAAAACGAATTTTTTTTAATAAGATTTTATAAAAACCGTGTTTGTTTTTTAATAATAGCCAGGTCAGCAAATTTTAACACTCAAACAATAACAAAACTAAAAGTGAATTTAAATTGTTAAACTGTTCATAGCTTAGATGGCGCTTCTCTACGTCCAATAAACAACGAATTAGCCTAGAGGCACATGGACCGAATTGCTTCAAATTTGCTACAGAACAATTGATGTTTATTCCCTTGAACAAATTAGATTAAATTAGAGACCATGACGGATCATAGGGAGCCTTAATCAAGTGACTTACAAGCTCTTAACCATTCCTATGTGCGCGTTACCAGGAATAAAGGGGACCTTAGAACAGCTAATCGGCAGCAATCACATGACAATAGGTACTCTTAGAAGATTTGTCAATTCCTCGCAAGAGGTAATTCACACCTGAAAAAGTTTTTTTGCATTGGCTGAGAATTGAAAATAAGACCCTCCGCATGACAGTTCAACACACTAACCATTATGCCAAGATGTACTAAGAACTTTAAAATAATATAAAGGTCGTAACGGAAGAATTTTCAATTTCTTTAATTTTGATTTGGTTGGAGATAATACCCCCATTTATAAAGCTTAATACAAGCTAAATTTAAACCTTACTTAAATATAGCTCTTAAATCTAGGATTGGAGTGAACTGGAAGGATGATTAAGACGTAGTTTCAGCCTGGGTGAACTGAAGTTTAAGTTGAAACAATTAATGTTACAATTAATCCTCCGAAGCATGAGAGTAATAGGTTCGTTTGAGCCATAGTCAAACTATTGAATAAAGGAAAACTATGGTCGGTCCTATTGTTCCTGCATATTTTTCTTATTATGTCTGTAAGATTAGAAGAACTTTGTTGAAGTAAGTACCACCCCAACAAGTTATACCATACTGGAGCCTGGAGTGAAGAATTCCATAATAAATTGTAGTTAACAAGTCTATAGTGCAAACAAGTCAAACTGATCAATCAATTTATGCTGAGCAAACCAGATTATAAGTTTACCTAGATCTAAATTGATATCGGCATTTAAGTCTAATAGACTCTAAGTTCCATTAGAGAAAAATATGTCGTCAGCGAAAGCAGTAATCTCACCATTAAAGGTCAAATGAAACATAAAGTTAATATATACAAGGAACAGCAAAGGACTAAGTACTGAGCCTTGAAACACACCCATTTTAATAGACCTCAATTTACATCTATACTCTGTCCAACAAAAATATTCAGTGTGGGCAAGATAGGACGTTTGCCTCGCATTCTGGCTAAAGTGAATTGCATAAATCTGTCCTTCATTAAAGCTCTCACAGGGTTATCGTAGTGTTGATTTTAAATGGACCCTTTTTGTAAAGCTCTAAAATCAAAAGCACCTCAACAGAAACCCAAGGAAAAAAAACTGAACAAGTTACCAAATGATCAAGGGTAACTCTGAACGCACATCAATATTAATTAATGGGGGTTGAAATTGAATAGCACCAACAGCCATAGGCCACAGCAATTCAGTGCACACTCAGATGTGCAGTCAATAGGACGTCGGGTCTACGTCAGATGCCATCGAACATTTATGGGCGCACAAACACTTTTTATGGAGGAGTTCTTTCAATTTAGTATGGTGCAAAAATATAGAACGCTACTGATTTTGAAAAAGCTCTCCCATAAGACCTGTACTGCATATTTTTGTTGGATGAAGTATAGTTCCATTATCTTAACACTTTGCGACTTATTGTCGAGATAAGAAGCAAACCATTTGAGTATGAGTTCAAGAGTACATCCTTGATTGATTTATTTTCTTATAAATAGAACTGAAACGATGAACAAAGCTAGATTTGATAAAAAAAAATTCACGATCCTATTCTTAAGAAGTTTTTTTTTTTCAAAATTTTACTTATTGATGGAAGAAGTGAAATGGGTCTATAATTACTTAGACATTAGCTCTGGCACCTTTTTCGAAAAGAGGAAAATATCCGCACATTTAAGTGCGTCAAGAAATATGCCAGAAAAGATACTGTTGTTAAAAATATATACCAAGACTACTACTACAAATCAGGAAATGTTTTAAAAAAAATTGACATCATATCATAGAATTTTTCAAACCATTTGTGCATTTAAAAACTTTAATCGCATTTATAGGTTCAAAATAAAAAGTATACTTCATCTCAATCTTTCACTGTTATAGCAATACATGCGAGAAATTAATGCGATGAATACAGCAATGCATACAAAATAAATATTGAATTTATCGGCTATCTCAGAGTCAGCAAAGTAATCATAGGATTTCTATACATCGCATTCATTATAAATTCTATCACAAGACTCTAAAATAAGGATTTTCTTAAGTTCAATAAATCAATACGCGTTTTTTTATCGAATTTTTATTCGTATTTCTATTTAAATCAAGTGATCCTCTAAGAAGACCAGTGTCATAGTATGATCCGTAATTAGTATGATCAAAAACACACTTTTCCCTTGACCTGTCTAAATGATTATAAAAACGAACATAGATATGATCAAAACACTTCCCTAAGACCTCACGAAAAGCCCATGAGAAGCTAGTAAAGGACTATTGACATATGAGAGCGACCAACGAACAACGAATAAAAAAACAAATGGGATTTAAAACATATACACATAAGCCTAAATTCTTCATAAAAATTTTACAAAAGGGTAATAATCTAGTTTAATTTAATGTTTATATATTAAAATTTGCGTTGTACATAAATGCTAAAATGAAAGAAAATAAATTGCTCGTCGCGAATTGCAATATGATTGCTACGAACTGTCAAACACTATTCGTGTTCCACAAACCATCCACACTGTAACGAATGAATTGTTCGCGCGAGTTACGGTTGCAGCCAAACAGCCCCCTTCAACATGAGACTCACCTGGACACACAACAAATATACTTACTAAGCATTTCCTATTTTTTGTGAACATTAACCTTTTGTTAAATAAGCATTTGTATTACATTTATCGTTTCTCAGAATAATTGATTGTACTTCAATAATGCTAAATTGACACATTTAATCTTTTGTATTTTAATAACTTAATAATATTACATTCTGTTTCTTAGAATAATTTGTACTTCAATAATGCTAAATTGACACAATTAATCTTTTGTACTTTAAATGTAAAATCAACACTTTTAATTTTCTGTATTCTTTTGTATTGATTTATCGATCATTAAATATTCATCTTTCAAAGCAAGTAGTCGTTTTTTTTTAAACTCTCGCTACGCGAAATACTTAACTCGCGCGCCTAACCTCAAAATCATTCTAAAGGACTATTCATATGAGAGCGACCAACGACCGACGAATGAACGAACATTCGCCCATTTTGACATTTCATTCACATGCATATTTTGTTTTTATTCGTCGCCGTCGCGAATGGCGTTTACTAGACAATTAGAATGATTTTGAAGTTAGCCGCGCGCGAACAATTCATTCGTTGCAGTGTGGATGGTATGTGGGACGCGAATAGTGTTTGACAGTTCGTAGCAATCATATTGCAATTCGCGACGACTAATTTATTTTCTCAAATTTCTCTCCTTTTAGCAATTACAACGCAAATTTTAATAAATTAACATTAAATTAAACTCGATTGCTACTCTTTTGTAAAGTTTTTGGTCTTATCCGAACGAGACCAAATTGAAATCGAAAGTCTCATTCTCGATCTTGGTTCAAATCAAGTTAAACGAGGTCGATATCGAGACACATAATAAAGCGCGAATAGATTGAACCAGCAACAGCACCGTCAACAGCAACAGCGGCCGCCATTAATTTAGAACCAATGTATTTCAATTGTTCAACACACATAAGAACAGCAACAGCAACGCCAACAGCGTCGTTAGGCCAAAGTCCTAAATTTGCTGTTGCTGGTGCAGTGTTGTCAACTTTTCCACTGCAGTATTCAGTGGCACCAGAATGAAAAACTTTTTTTCGATATGAAATGTCAAACAGATGAAATGAGTATGCTGGTGGTAATGTCTTTGAGAAATGTTTGCTGGTCAGCGTGCTGTTTGCTGTTGACGATGCTGGTGCATCGAGGCCAACACGTAGACTAACGGAACGCATACGGTTCGGTTAATGTCTTTCTAAATTTTTTTATAAATTTAATTTTATTTCAATTATTAGTTAGTAGTAAGAAGTAGCTAATTGATTTCGGATACCTGAATATAGCCGTGAGTGTGTGTACAGAGGTTTATCCGGAACCTTATATGTATGTAAGAAAAGAGCCTTAAAAAATGCAAAAAAAGCGATGTGTGGAAATAGCATTTTAAAGTATTATATTATTTTTGGGTCGACCAGAAATAATGTTTGATTTTAAAGTTTTATAAACAAAAATTAATATAGAAAAAAAGCCAGAGAAAAAACGAATTTCCTAGTACATTTGACATTTTTTGCGTAGCCTTAATTTTTTTCAACCATCCCACATACATATGTCAGATGACCTAAGAACACAGAATTCGATCCAAGGTACAAGGTATACAAAAAAGACTGTTAAACATGGTGGAGGAAATATCATGATTTGGGGGTGCTTCTTAACATCTGGAGTTGGTCCAATTTTTTGGATAAATACAAAATGTGTGCTATTGACTACGTCCGAATCATAAATGAAATTATGCTGCCATTTGCCGAAGAGAACATGCCAATTGAATGGGAATTCATGCAGGATAACGACCCCAAGCACTCCTCAAAATTGGCTAAGGAATATTTTAACAAAAATAAAATAAATTTTATGGAGTGGCCATCACAGTCCCAGGATCTTAATCCCATAGAACAACTGTGGGGCATACTTAAGAGGAAAATTGCAGACTTCAGAGCCAAGAATAAGGAAGAACTGTGGTCTATAATACAAAATGTATGGTATTCCATACCTTGCGAGATATGCGCCAAGTTGGTTCATTCCATGGGGCGGAGAAGTGAAGCCGTGATTAAAAATAAAGGTACAACGACCAAGTACTAAACGAATATGAACCAATTTAACTGTTAAGTTACTCTTTACCAAAAAGAAAAACACAATGTTAATATTGTTTCTATAATTTTTCCAGGGTAAAATGGCTGTTAATATTGTTTTTAATTTTTTTCATTACTACTTTTTCTTTTTATTAATTAATTTAATATTGTTTATATTTTAAACTTTATAAAGACTTACCCCCAGTTTCACATCATCATCATCATCATCGGCTCGACAACCGGGTTCCGGTCCTGGCCTCTTTCAACAAGTCTCTCCACCTATCCCGGTCTCTAGCCGACGCCATCCAGTTGCGCACCCCAAGGCTTCGGGCGTCCTGGTCTACGCCATCTCTCCAGCGCAAGCATGGTCTACCACGCTGTCGTCTACCATAGAATGTACCACAAAGAACTTTCCGAGCAAGTTCCTCTTCGCTCATGCGAGCTAGGTGCCCTGCCCACCGGAGTCTACCGAGCTTAATTTTTATCACGATATCTGCTTCTAGGTAGATTGCGTACAATTCATGATTGTACCGTCTCCGGAATCGTCCTTCCTCACATATGGGGCCAACAATTCTCCTTAAGACTTTTCTCTCGAACGCAGCTAAGAGGTCGGAGTGCCTTTTGCTAAGCACCCAAGTCTTTGATCCATATGTGAGTACTGGCAGGACCATGGTCCTGTACAGCAGCAGTTTTGAAGTTATGGTGAGATTTCTGGATTTGAAGAGCTTTGACAGACTATAGTAGGCTCTGTTGGATTTGAGAAGCCGCCCGCGTATTTCTGCTTCTATATTGTTATCGGCTGCTACTATTGACCCAAGGTATTTAAAGGATTGCACCACTTCAAATTCGTGCTCCGCAACCTTGATTGTTTGACCAACTGTTCCTCTCGCATTCGACGCCACCATGTACTTTGTTTTACCTTCACTAATGTGCAGCCCCAGATTTTGTGCCGCCTGCTCGATCTGGATGAAGGAATCGTGTACAGATTGTTCGGTTCTTCCGATGATGTCAATGTCGTCTGCGTAAGCCAGTAACTGGCTGGACCTGTTGACGATGGTCCCTCTTGTTGCCGTGCCAGAGTCACGGATTGCTTTCTCCAAGGCCAGGTTGAAGAGAAGGCAGGCCAAACCGTCCCCTTGTCGGAGTCCATTAAAGATGTTGATTGGTCTGGATAGCAATCCGGCTATTTTTACTTGGCTTGTTATGTTGGTCATGGTCAACCTACATAGTCGTGTCAATTTATTTGGGATGCCGAATTCTCTCATGGCTTTGTAAGGTTCTACCCTGGCTATGCTATCATAGGCGGCCTTAAAGTCTATAAACAGATGGTATGTTGGGATGTTAAATTCTAGACATTTTTCCATCGCCTGCCTAAGGGTAAAGATCTGATCAATTGTTCATTTGCCTGGAATGAAACCACACTTATATTGCCCGATGACGGTTTTAGCGTATGGGGTTATCCGGTCTTGTAGGATAGAGGAGAGTATCTTAAAGGCGGTACTCAACAACGTGATACCTCTATATAATTGCTGCACGTTGTGACATCTCCCTTCTTATGTATGGGGCATATTAAACCTTTTCGCCAGTCTTCTGGCATTTCTTCCTGCTCCCATACCAGTACTATAATATCATGAATTGCTTGACGTAAGGCTGGCCCGCCGTGATGGAATAATTCGGCTGGTATGTCATCGGGTCCCGGGGCTTTGTTCTGTTTAAGCCGGCCTATAGCCTTCTCAACCTCTTCTATGCTTGGTGGCGGCAACATAGGGTATTATTCTTGAAGTAGTGGAGCCTCCACTTCTGCAGTGAGCTGACCATTTAGCAATTCATTAAAGTACACTTCCCATCGCTCCAGTATGCTTTCAGGATCGGTGATCAGATTTCCCTCTCCGTCCTTGCAGTAGTGCAGCGCGGTGTGTACTGCGTCATATTTCGGACGGATTGGTAGAACTTCCGCGCCTGGTGCGGACCTCGCTCTCGGCTGTTTTCTATTTCACAGATTAGGTTCTTCTCCCAGGCTGATTTCTTTTGTCTGTGAAGCCGTTTTTCTGTTCCCCAGTTTCACAGTGAGAGTTTAAACTTAAGTTCTGCTGAACCTGAACTGGAGTTTAAATTAGAAGTTCAACTCGTCCGGTTTCACAGTCTTATCTGAACTTCAGTTCATTAAATGCAGTTTAAGTAAATTGTTTTCTCTTTCTATCTGAATCAAAGAAAAAACAATCAAAGAAAGTTTGCTTTGTTTCAGTTGTGACCTGTGACAGGAAACAAAAATTAAAAATGAAAATTAATTATTTTTTCAAATGTTTGAAGGGGTTGTCGAACTGAGATTTAAACGGCAGAATAGTATCGTTTAACTTAAACTACAGAATGAACTCTGTTCAAGGACTGTGAAACCAAATTTATTGTTGAACTGAAGTTTTAACCAAAAGTGGGGTTTAAACTTCCACTGTGAAACTGGGGGTTATTGTATGTATTTTTTATTTTAAATTTCTTTGCAATAAACTTTTTTTTTTTAAAAAACGGCACGGACGAAGCTTGTTTCTATTATTTTTTCCATCACTGTATGTAATATTCTAAAGCCTTATGCCTATTATACTACTTTTTCACCAAGAGTAATTCCGGGATTTAAGTGGATTTACCATAAATCTTCTTTAAATCTCGAAGATTTACCATACAAATTTATTTCGTAAATCTAGTAGATTAGAAATAAATATCTACTAAATCTTCATAGGATCGATCGGTCGAAGTTCGAACTGACCTAAAATCCATACGATGCTAAGCTATCTCGATGATTTTTCATCGTTTGGCACAAATGAAACTTTCTTTCTCTCGCTTCTACTTTATAAGAAAAATTGAAACAACATTAGCATTTTGATAGATGCTGTCTAAGTTAATCTTCTTATTAATCTTTCAGTGCGGTGAAAACACCACATAAATCTCTTGCCTTAAATCTCAGATTATCTTTTGGTGAAAACGTAGTATACATAATGCTTAACAACATTATAGATCAGGGGCCAAATTACCGCATCAGTTTTCGAGTAATACGGGACTGAATTATGTAAGTTTGGCATTACCGCTTACGTCATCGAGCAATCGGTTACCTTAATTTGAAATTTTCATTTGATCACTGATGGGACTCACTCACTCGGTCACTGAAGCGGTAATTTGGCCCCAGAATTCATATGTAACGCTTGATCAACATTTCACCTTTTTTAACGAAACTAATATTTTGCCCGATAGTAGTTTTTCGGTATGTTTTTTTTTTGTGTTCTAATGTGCTACTTGTTAATTTTCTTGGTCCCTATGTCATGATCACCTAGTTAAATTTATGTTTAACCAACCAAATTTACTGAGTGTTATTTTATGACAGAATTATTAAGGTACATAAAAAGTATACGTCCAATTCGAAGATTAAATTTATTTACTCCAGAATAATACTAAAACCCAATAAAAGTAAGAGACCTTCTTATGAATGCCAATGCCAAACACTTTAATGCTAATGGATTGATGGTAATTTCCATTTCAAAATAATTTTTTAACACATTTTGATTGAGCTATCATCATGCTGCAGAGCAAATAGACGAACGACTCTAATTGAAGTTGACAGGCTTTGATGGTAACAGAACACTTTGTTGGTTACCTAAAAAAACCTATACCTGCTTATCATCTATACCTGTTTAAATATATAAATACACTAAATAGAAAAATCAATATAAACAAAGGTAAATACTCCTTACGTGGCAGAACGATAATTCCAATTGTCCAAAACATTTCCATCCAGCAGAGGATCTTTTCACGGTATTTTGTCGGTTGAAATTCACCCAAATAGGGAAAACAGATTCCCATTGCACCAGCAACGCTAAAAAAAAATAAAACAACAAATTATGTTACTTCTTTTACATGAGAGATTAGTGGACCATAAGATAAGATGAAAAATACTTGGTTCCGGTAAAAGACTATCAATTTCGAACCTACTTGTTCTGAACTATGATAACGAAGTATTTTCCGTCTTATATTCGACCAAACAACAGATTCCACAATTGGAATTTTTTAATTAGTATAAGCGAGCCTTCACGTGCAAGTATGCATGCAGTAAAGCATGCATTTTTTCTGCATATCGGCTAAAGTTCCTTATACCATAGGACAGAACACGGTATTAAGATCGAGAATTATTTACAGTTCAAATTTAAAAAAATAAAATGACAGTTTTTTTTCAAGAAGCTCAAATATTTAAAAAAAAAAAAACACCAATAATACTCACTTGAATCCATTCAGCAATCGAATTAATAAGAAAAACAAAAAATGCTGGGAAAAAGACGAAATCAGCCCGCACAAGGCATCGCCTAGTAGAGTTGCAATCAGCACCTTCTTTCGTCCCTTTGTATCGGCTAAACACCCCCAGAAATACGACCCAACTAACATGCCCAACATCGGCGATGCTGTCAGCCATCCTTTATCTGATGATGTCATTTGAAAATCACAGGTAGCTACCGGAAGGACGAACGATATAATCGTCACACCAATTGCCGTATTCATGTAGATAAGGCCACATAAGGCGAGCAAATTATAATGGAACTTTCCAAATCCGGTATGGAGCAGGGCTTGTTCATAATCGGTTACGGTATCGTCCATAAAATCGAGCCCTGAAACACATCCTCTTAAGCAATTCGCTTTGCCCAGGATCTCCCCACGCTCTTTACCCATCTCGCAGCGGTAAATGTATACGTCCGCACTGACAGAGTATGGTTTATTATTTTTGACTCCGTGCTGACTCGTCATAGACTTCTCGCTCTTTATGGATAAATTAAGTTCCCTCTGGAACTGTTAACCGCTTTTAAATGAAAAGTTTATAAATGTCCTTGACCTTTATTCTCTTGAGTTGAGTGCTCTTTGCGATGAATGAATGACAACGTGTGTCGCTCAGTTATGAGCTTATTCCTAGCGTTGAGCAATCTGGAAAAAAAAAATAAAAACACAAATTTGAACAAGTTTATCGTTATTTCCAATTACGTAAGGTCATTTTATTATTCCAATGAAGAGAAAAAACAAAAGTCTAGTCTAACTCATCACTTTGAAAACAAATTATGCAGCCAATTAGGTGTGTCAACAGCTAAAGTAGTAAAAGAGGCCACAACGATGAGCGAGGACCCAAGGGATAATCATTTTACTGTGTTTATACTCTCACAAGACCTATTAAGGTCTATTTTTAGAAAAGTTTGTTCCCTTTTGTTTTTGGTCTAGTAGAGGGTGTGGATAGTGTGTAGTTTGAAGGTAATTTGCAAACGCTAGTTGATGAAATTCCTCTTGGTATTGGTATATAAATAGCTTACTAATCTAAATTAATTGAAGGATGGACGAACAATAACTCATGAATGATGATTTTGTAAAGACCCAAATATCCGTGAGAATGAGGCTGACAAGTTAAAACTTTATTCACTTTCGACTTGACTGAGAAAGATGACTCAATCAGGGAAGTATTCTTCCATCTTCGCTGCAAGGTGTGTGGAAAAAATATCCAATGTTCAACTTCAAGATTATTCTTGAGGAATTCAACACAATCAATTGTTCGACCAATAGAAAACACAGTCCTTACGACACCACTTAAGGTAATAGTGCAAGCCGGCGAAACGACATCATAGCTAGCACTTCATTATCAATACTCAATAGGAACGGGCATGCCGGTCTCGACATCAACGATACATTACATGGTCAAACAAAGTACTGAATTCGCATGATGTTGCAAAAGGAACCACCAACAGAACCCCTAAATAAATTTGCCCTCCAGAAACTGCTGTTGCCACAAGTTAAACTCACCCACATCCGACTTAACTAATTAAAAGGGTTGACCAAAAGACTGAGACGCTCTTAGACAAAACCTCTTTGTAAGAAGAAATTCAAAAATTGTCTCAAAACTTTTCTTGGAAAATCTAGACTTTGAATTTCTGATTGGTCTGAAGTTAATGTAATGCTTAGGTCATGCATTGCTTGTAATTGACTAAGCCAAAACAATATATGATAAATTGTAGTTAATAATTTTGAGAATCCAGGAGCGGATCAATACATAAAGTATTGAGGCATAACTCTAGCGCAGCCCAAGTTTGAATAGTACCTCGACTTCTAATGATTTCAATGCGCTGTCCGACTTTATCCAAAAATGGTTTCTCACTTTCCGCACTTCTGACAACACTCGAAAAACTGGCCCGAATAGTACCAATCGCATTGTTCTAGAGAGGAGTTCTTCAACACAAATAAAATCAATGCGTATATGCGTAAGCTTTTCCATCTTCCGAGTGGAAGAAAATCAGCATTTACCCAACCTGTTCCGAAAAAAAGCGAATCTTCTTCCCCGCTAACTATCGTCGAATTGCACTTTTCTAAGGTTATGAAAACACTAATAAACTATCAGATCAATAAATATCTAGAAGAACAAAACTTCTTAATGACAGGTAGTACGGCTTTCGTAGCAATGGGTCTCTTCTTCGTTGGATTAGAAACTGAAATTCATAAAATAAATGCTTATATGCCACAGGGCTCCGTTTTGTCTCCAACTCTCTTTCCTATATTCATCTTTTGTATGAAACTTCTAATCGTTTAAATTGTTTTGCTGTCGACAGCACTGTCAGATTCTCATACATATTCGTTTCCAGATTCACGTCTTTGACCTCGGGATCTAAATTAAGAAGGGCAGTGCATGAAAAGCTCATTAAATTCTGATATCGATAGCATTGTGAAATGGGGAACCATTAAAATGTAATGCTTCAAAATCTCAATGCTGTCTAAGCGCCACTTACATGAAACCAAATATAAATTTCAGTTCTTGGTATGTGCATCACAGATCACCTTATGTAGAACGACAACACCTTTAACGTTTCAAAAAACGCTGCTAAGTGTTTAGGTTTCTTGCCAGAAGTTTGTTAACACTTCTTATCTGGCCGTAATCTGTAGGGCCTTTATTCGTCCAAGAATTAAATAAAATTTTCATATTTTGGCACAAGTTCTAATAACTTACCGAGTCTCTTAGAAAGAGTCCATACAAAGAGCTTTTGAAATGATTGTTAAAGAACTATTAATGAAAAATTTACATCTCTCGAGCACCGTCGCAATGCTTTACATTTTTCATTATTTGATAGTTATTTGTATAAAAAGTGTTCAAGCGAGTATTCAACTGTAATATTCGATCTAAAGAAAATGCTCCTCAGTTAATCCTTGTGCCCAACTTTACTTTGATGTTCAAAGATATCTTCCTTAGCGGCACTATATGAATGTGGAATATTTTAACATTTCAATATTTCCTTCCCATTGTGATACTCAGAAATTCAAACACAATTTGCGCTGTGCAAAAACATTTTAGGGGTAGTCACAATGGCGCAAAATCTTCGTCGAATTAGTACGATGTTAAAATTGTTTTAGTATGATACTTGGTTAAAACGACAATTTCGCAAATCTAAATCGAGTTTAGAAAGTATGATTTTCTTTAACATTTTATTAAATTTAAAATCATCAAATAGCTAATTTAGTTTTTTAGTATAGTGCTAACTTCACATGACTCTTTGTGTCGTAATTTGCCCTATAGACCAATAAATTAATTGAGGATTGGCAACGCGCGCATTCCAGTTACGGGACAGCTATAACCTTTCAACGAATTATTTATATGTGTTAGTAATGTCATGACATTTTTATTCGTCTATATATAACCCCGCAGTCAATATAATTTCTTTGTCTTTGCTGTACATTGTAGCCTGACGGGAGGTAAAAAACGAATAATAAACGCAACGCAACGAAACGCAACTAAGCGAAAAGTTGGAGTTTGGTTATTCTTCCTTCCTTTTTGTTCAGCAAATTCCACAACTTTATTATTCGTTTTCTTACGAATGGAGCCAAGCCCTTTGTGAATTGTATGCTGCCGTTTTATACGTATTCTCAACTAGTCGCCCTTTGGAATAGCGGCACTCCCTCTGCCAGTTATTTTCACCGCTAGTCGCCGAGAAATCATCAGACTTATATTGTTCGTATGAAGCCTTAACATACGTTTTCTCAACTAGCCGCCATAAGGAATATAGTGAACCGTTTGCCAGTTATTTCCACTGCTAGTCGCCGAGAAACCATCAGCCTGATATTGTTCGTATGCAGCCTTTATTGTACGTCGTCTCAACTAGCCGCCATAAGGAATACAGTGACCATTTTGCCAGTTATTTCCACTGCTAGTCGCCGAGAAACCATCAGCCTGATATTGTTCGTATGCAGCCTTTATTGTATGTTGTCTCAACTAACCGACATAAGGAATATAGTGACCATTTTGCCAGTTATTTCAACCGCTAGTCGCCGAGAAATCATCAGACTTATATTGTTCGTATGAAGCCTTAACATACGTATTCTCAACTAGCCGCCATAAGGAATATAGTGAACCATTTTGCCAGTCATTTCCACTGCTAGTCGCCGAGAAGCCATCAGCCTGATGTTTTTTTGTATGCAGCCTTTATTGTACATATTCTCAACTAGTCGCCCTTTGGAATAGCGGCACTCCTTCTGCCAGTTATTTTCACCGCTAGTCGCCGAGAAATCATCAGACTTGTATTGTCCATATGCAGCCTTTATATACGTATTCTCAACTAGCCGCCATAAGGAAAAGCGAACCGTTTGCCAGTCATTTCCACTGCTAGTCGCCGAGAAGCCATCAGCCTGATATTTTTGTATGCAGCCTTTATCGTACATAGTCTCAACTAGCCGCCATAAGGAATATAGTGACCATTTTGCCAGTTATTTCCACTGCTAGTCGCCGAGAAACCGCCAGCCTTGATGAGTAGAAGAAGTCAACGTTTAAATAAAGTGCCTTTCCGAAAATTTGAGCCATTCTTTGTGAACATGCCGAACCTTTCTCGATCACCAACGTCACCACTGCCACGTGGATCATTAGAAGCCCCAATTGCCACCGAACATACACCGCAAGAACCTCATGATAAGCGGGATATAGAACAGGTAACAGTTGAATTTAATAGAAAATTATTAGAATTACAGAACGAGTTTAAGCGCCAAATGCACGTCATGCAATCACTGGTAATCTCTAATAATCAAGCAATTCAGAACAGCGTTAGCGATCTTCGAAATGAAGTGCGTAGAACCGACAATCTACACATTTTAAATACATCACGTCCAGTCCACTTGCTAGACATCAACGACATTGGCAATTGTCAGGCGGAGCCCCCTTCGTCAGACTCTGTCGCCAGCAATCAGCAACCCGTAGCCCATCGCCAGAAAAAGATTTACCCGCTGCCAAAGTTTTCGGGACTTCCAGAAGATTGGCAGACATTTTCTGAAGCCTTTAAAAGTACTACCGAGGAATTCGAATACAGTGACCTTCATAATATCATGCGTTTTAGAGATGCAATCGAAGGAAATGCTCGTGAGATGGTGGAGTCTCTTTTGTGTAGTTCCAGAAACGTAAGTGCAATATTCGAGACATTAGAAGAAACCTACGGAAGACCAGAGCAGCTGATTAAATCACAAATTCAAAAGATACATGCTTTGCCAGCAGTCGCTGAGGGAGATCTTTCAGCCCTGACCATTTTTGCAAATAAAATTAGCAACATGACTACATTTCTTGAGTCTGCTCGGGGAAATCACCACCTTACTAACCCGACGTTGTTGAGCGAATTAGTGTCTAAACTGCCCGTGTCTAGACAACTTCAGTGGGCAGAAAAGTGCATCCAATTCCAACGCGTTGCAACCGTAGTCGACTTCAGCAAATGGTTGTGCGACATGAGAAAGATTGCCAATATGGTAAATGACTCATTGCACTCGATTTTGCCACCAACCGGTTCAAACACACGAAGACATATGCCATCCGCACAAGCTGCAGATAGAAACCGAGGCCGAAAGTACGCAATGGTAAGCATTGCACAAAAAAGATGTCCAGTTTGTGATGGTGAGTGTGAAAGCATAGGGTCTTGTTCAAGATTTCTGAAGTTGTCAGTAAACGAGCGATGGCAAAAGATAAAATCGTTGAGAATGTGTTTTTCGTGCTTTAAGAGTGGACACCGAGCAAACAGATGTTTTAATAGACGCCGATGTGAAGCCGCAGGGTGCCCTCACTTCCACCACCGTCTTTTGCACTCAGCCACTAATGAATCCCAAGTACCAGCACCGACTTCAGCAGTCACTTTGGAATCAGATATACGTCAAAGCAAGCGAAATTGTCATGCAAAAGCGAACCAAGAAAATGACACAGTATTATTCCAGATTATTCCTGTAAAATTGTATGGCAACAAGTGTTTAACAACATATGCATTCGTAGATGATGGCGCCAATGTCACAATGATTGATGAAGAATTAGCAAGAGAACTTGGGATACAAGGAAACGAAGAGCATTTAGAACTGCAATGGCTAAACCGTCAAACCTTGCGAGAGAAAACAGAAGTTATAGAGATTTCGATTAGCGGGGTACATGAAGATGCGGAAAAATACAAAATGTCAAACGTGTTCGTGACATCAAATTTAGCGCTGCCCACTCAATCACTAAATGTTACTGAGTTATCCGAGCAAGACAAAAATGTCCACCTTAAGATGTTACCAGCGCGCAGTTATGATAACGTGCAGCCAAAAATGATAATAAGCTTGACACACGCCTACCTAACAGTGCCAATAGAATCACCAAGAACTACGAATGTCCCTGGACCGATCGCCATAAAAACAAGACTTGGATGGATGATCTATGGCCCTGTAGGAAACGACTTGCAGACACGTCATCGGACCGCATGCACTGCAATCAAAATCGATGGTAAGAATGAAACTCTGGAACAGATTATGAATTCATACTTCGATGTCGAGACCTTTGGAGTAAAGACAGATGTAAAGCCACTATGTTCTGACGCCGATAGAAGAGCTTTAGACATTTTGAATTCAACAACGAAACGTTGCGGTGAAAGGTTTGAGTGCGGTCTGTTATGGCGCAATAATGAAGTCACATTTCCAGACAGTTTCCAAATGTCATTGCAGCGATTAGAAAGTATCGAAAAGAAAATGAATCGAGATCCAGAATATGGTGCTCAGTATCAGGCAAAAATCGAGGAATACATTTCTAAAGGCTATGCTAGGCGTTTGACTGAAAAGGAAGCACAGACCCGAACGAAGAAAACTTTTTATTTGCCTCATTTTGGCGTGAGAAACCCAAACAAAAAGGGTATACGTCTTGTCTTCGATGCCGCTGCCGAAACCCAAAATGTTTCCCTTAACAAATGCTTACTTCCAGGTCCGGACATAAATCAGCCTTTAATTTCTATTCTATTCCAGTTTAGAGAAGCCCCGATAGCGGTGTGTGGTGACATTAAAGAAATGTTTCACCAGATCATAATCTCAAAAAATGACCAAGATTGCCAACGGTTCTTATGGCGAAATAGAGATCCTAAACAGCCATTGGAGACGTTTATAATGGAGAGAATGATATTTGGTGCTAACTGCTCGCCGACGATTGCTCAGCATATAAAAAACGTAAATGCTAAGAGTTTTGCAACAGAACATCCACGTGCCGTGAAAGGAATTATCGAACGGCACTATGTCGACGACTATGTCGATTGTTTTAAATCAGAGGACGAGGCTATAGACGTCGTAAAAGCTGTGATAAAAATACATAAGGCTGGAGGCTTTGAAATGCGAAACATCGTATCGAACTCGGAGCTGCTGAAAAGAGAAGTAGGTAATGCGGCCGCTGATAAATTAGTAAGTGTGGAAGGCGCCAATATAGAACGTGTTCTGGGCATGTATTGGTCACCAAAACGAGATGTATTCTTTTTCGACTTTAAATTTAACAAAGTTCCTGTCGACATTTTAAAGTTTAAACGCAAACCTACGAAGCGTGAAATGCTTAGCGCGACGATGTCCGTCTTCGATCCCTTTGGATTTCTGGCGAACTTCACTGTATGTGCAAAAATAATTATGCAGACTGTCTGGAAAGCTGGGATTCAATGGGATGAGGAACTCCCAGACATAATATATAAGAAATGGAAGAATTGGTTCGAGGAGCTGTCAAAGGTGGAGCAGTTTAATATTCCAAGATGTTACTTTTCGAATTCGCAAGAAGAAGCCGTGGATCTCCACATTTTTTGCGACGCCAGCGAGGAAGCGATGGCTGTGGTGGCTTATTGGCGAGGAGTGGAAGCTGGAATGGTAAAATTGTCGTTCGTTGCCGGAAAAACGTCGTGTGCCCCAACACGATTCCATACGATACCGAAATTGGAGCTGCAAGCGGCAGTCATGGCGGTGAGATTAAAGGATGCAATTATAAAATGTAATAACGTATCGGTCAGAAGTTGCATATTTTGGACCGACTCACATACTGTTATCCGTTGGATACGCTCAGACCATCGCGTATATAAACAATACGTGGCAAATCGAGTTGCTGAAATTTTAGATTCCACGAGCATAAGCGACTGGCGGTGGTGCCCGGGCGAACTAAATCCAGCGGATGATGCGACCCGAGCTAAATTTCCTCTTAAATATATTCCGGAGAGTCGGTGGAAAAATGGGCCCGATTTTCTTGTCCAAGAAGATAGTCAGTGGCCAGATGAATCTCTCATGAAGAACAACGTTGACAAGAGTAGTGATGAAGTTCGATCCAGACATTTTTCTCTACTTATATGCCATGTAAGTAAGACAATTATACCTGATGTTAACCGGTTTTCGAATTTTCTCAGATATAAGCGAGCTATGGCTTGGATTTTACGTTATATCTATAATTTGAAGCAAACCAAAAAGCAAGGATCCAAACGAAGTGGGGAACTTTCGATGGAAGAACAAAATGAAGCGGAAGTCTACATCCTTAAAGTTATCCAACAAGAAGTATTTTTCTCTGAGCTACGCTGTCTGCTCAAAAATCAAAACATCCCGAAGGAGAGCCGACTTAAAGCACTGAACCCATCCCTGGACGATCAAGGAGTTTTGCGTGTTCATGGTCGAATACACAATGCCACCTGTATACCTCCTTTTACGAGGAGACCTGTAATTATGCCTCGGGACCATCAGATGTCTCGTTTATTGGTCGAAAGCTATCATCGAAAATTTGGTCATGCCAACACATCAACCGTAATTAACGAAATAAGACAACGCTACTGGATCTCGTCCATCCGTTCTTTGGTTCGCAGTGTGGAAGCTCGTTGTACGTTTTGCCGAATCCGCAAAGCAAGGCCTATGCAACCACAAATGGGCCAATTACCTATCGACCGAGTAACGCCTTACGTTCGGCCTTTTAGCTATACCGGATTAGACTTCTTTGGGCCAATCCTGGTGACAATAGGCAGGCAACGTCAAAAACGATGGGTGGCACTGTTCACGTGCCTCACAATACGTGCGGTTCATTTGGAGTTGGCGACCGATTTATCTAGCGACGCATGCTTGTTGTGCATCCGCAATTTTATCAACCGACGTGGTGTACCGATTCAGATTAGGAGCGACAACGGGACGAATTTTGTGGGTCTAAAGAAGGAACTATTAGGCATCAAGGACTTTTTGGACCAAGATCATGTGATTGCTGGACAGTCTGCGCTTGGCATAAAATGGGTCTTCAATACACCATCAGATCCCAGTGCCGGAGGAGCATGGGAGTGTTTGGTTCAGTCTGTGAAGAGGGTGCTGTTAGTAATGCTCAAGGAGTTTGCACCTCGAATGGAAACGTTTTATAGTCTATTACTAGAAGCAGAAAACATTGTCAACTCAAGGCCGTTGACACATTTGCCGGTAACTCCCGACGAGCCACAACCACTTACCCCCAATCATTTTTTAATAGGAAGTGTTAACTCGACACAAACTCCAGCGCCTTTCGAACCAAAGCTACTGTGCTTGAGGAAGCAGTGGCGCATTTTGCAAAATCTAAAGAATTGTTTTTGGAAGCAGTGGATACGCGAATACCTACCGGAGCTCACAAGGCGAACTAAGTGGTGTTTTCCAGTCAGCCCAATCGTCGTCGGTCGTTTGGTTCTGGTGTGTGACGAAAACGCTCCTCGGTCGCAGTGGAGGCGTGGCCGAGTTTTGAGCTTGTATTACGGAAAGGATGGCATTGCTAGATCAGCTGACGTCCAGACGAATGGGGCAATCCTGAAGAGACCGGTATCTAAGTTGGCCTTGCTAGATGTTGAATCGCCGTTAATAGGTATTGGTGAGTCTCCCCCTCCGGGGTCAATTCACGGGGGTGGGGATGTCGTAATTTGCCCTATAGACCAATAAATTAATTGAGGATTGGCAACGCGCGCATTCCAGTTACGGGACAGCTATAACCTTTCAACGAATTATTTATATGTGTTAGTAATGTCATGACATTTTTATTCGTCTATATATAACCCCGCAGTCAATATAATTTCTTTGTCTTTGCTGTACATTGTAGCCTGACGGGAGGTAAAAAACGAATAATAAACGCAACGCAACGAAACGCAACTAAGCGAAAAGTTGGAGTTTGGTTATTCTTCCTTCCTTTTTGTTCAGCAAATTCCACACTTTGACATTTACAAACGTCAAAAAAGGTCTGTTTTCTTAGTTTTTTGCAAGAACTGTCATTGTTTTACTAGTTATAAAACTCAATTAAAAGCTCAAGTGACCTCAACTTTAAGGTGCGTAAATTTTATAAGAGTTGGTTAACCTCGACCAATATTTGTGTCTTAGAAGGGTACTGTCGTACCTGGGCGAAACGCACCTTGGACTTGAGGTCACTTGAGCTTTTAATTGAATTTAATTCATTCACTCCACTTAAACAAAAATAATTTTCGTATCTTCACTAGTTATAAAATGCTAAAAATTTAGAACGAGTAAGTAAACTACTTTAAAGTTAGCAAATTGTTAAGTACTACCATACTAATACCTTAACACTAAAAACTAAAAATGCAAACGTTGTACCTATTGATTTAGAATCTGCGCCAACTCTGGCTGCATGTCGCTTTCGAAATAATGAATCTTCGAAAAAAATTTAAATTTTGACTATAGTACACAATTTTATATTTTTAAACCTTTTAGAAGCTTCATCACTTGCGATACTTGTATACGATTGCATAATTTGTATTATGGAACTTATGCATTCGTACTTGACATTTTGATCAGACTTGACATTACGATGAAAGGGAGGACCAAAAATGTGAATGTCGCGATTATGTCTGGCTGTTGAACTGTATTGCTCGTATATACATATAGCGTTTTTTATTTTTTTAAACCAAAAAAACCAAACCTTAAACACAAAATTTCTCGAATTTTTTCAAGAAAATATTTTTCATTCTTAAACTCATAAAAAGTTTGAATAATATTTTGCGTAAGAAAGAAAATCGAAATGTTTTTAATTTTTTTTTCAAAAATCAATATTTTGAAAACCCCATGCTCGATTTTTTTTCTACAAGATGTGAGGAAACAAAATTTATTTTACTTAAAAATAACGGTACCCACATACAAATGTTAAAAAATGGTTTTCGAAAATCTGTTTTTCTTTTTTATATAAAACGGCACCGAGAATTTTGAGAAAATTATTTTCTTTTGGATTAATTTTAACGATCTACAATATTACTGACTGTTCCTACCATTGAACTATTTTTTCGAATATTGAATTTCTCATTATCGGTATAACGGAATTTAATAATTTTTTTTTTAGAGAAAAGCTTCTAAAAAGTTTAAAAAACATTGCATTTCAAGACTTTAAAATAAAATATTTTTTTAAATTTTTGAAAAAAAAAATCTTTTTTTTGGAAAATTCGATATCTCAAAAACCGTATCTACAGTAATAAAAGCTTTAAGTTGGCGTACCAAAATTTTTTCTTTAAAAATGTTTTCAAAATTTTGTATATAAAAAAAAGCTTATTTTTTCTAGAAACCACTACAAAGACTTTTAATTTTTGTTCTTGCATTAACTAATAATTGCTTGAATGGTATCCTGTTCTTAGCTCCAACTACTAAAGGAGTTGTTTTAGTAATTTAAAAAATGAATTTTATGCTTATGAACAGTTTTTCTCTAATAACATTTGTTTTTGAAATTCTTTGTATTTTACATAAGAGTTCGTGCATTTTATTTTGTAGTAGATTAGTAGATTCTTGACGTTAAGTGACACAACTATCGTTTAGTTAAGTACCAATGTAAAAACCATTATAGATAGGAATTGAACTTTCATCATTTAAATGCAATATAAATATTTAAGTATGCTTAACTTAATAACCTCTAAGATATAGGTTAAGAAAATCTTATAGATGCTGATAAGCTTTTGTATACAAAATTTTTAAAACATTTTTAAGAAAAAAATTTGATACGCCAGCTTAAAGATTTTAATACTGTACGAATAAAAATTAAATTTCCGAAAAATTATTAAAATATCAACTTTTTCAAAAAAAAAATATTTTTTTTTTATTTTTTCATCATTTAAATGCAATATAAATATTTAAGTATGCTTAACTTAATAACCTCTAAGATATAGGTTAAGAAAATCTTATAGATGCTGATAAGCTTTTGTATACAAAATTTTTAAAACATTTTTAAGAAAAAAATTTGATACGCCAGCTTAAAGATTTTAATAGTGTACGAATAAAAATTAAATTTCCGAAAAATTATTAAAATATCAACTTTTTCAAAAAAAAAATATTTTTTTTTTATTTTTTCAAAAATTTTATTAAAATCCGTCACGCTGAGAATCAGAAATTCAAACTTTTAAAAAATGGTCATATGGTAGATACAGTCAGTAATGTCTTAATTTAATTTTTTTTGTAGTGAATTCTAGATCGTAAAAATTAATCGAAAGACAATTTTTTTTTTAAATTGTAGCAGCCGTTTTTGAGAAAAATACGATTTTTGTAAAACATTTTTTTTAAAACAATTGTATGGTGGGTAATGTTATTTTTAGCTAAAATAAAAAAATTTTGTTTTCACATCGAGAATGGGGTTTTCGAAATATTGGCGCAAAATTTTAAACAACCTACATATTATTAAGGGCTTAGCAATTTACTAGTTAGCAAATCGTTAAACTTTTAGTAATTTACTAGCTTTTCGAAAATTTTAAGCCCTTTTTTTCGTTTTAATAACTAGTAAATTACTAATTGGCTTTATTTAAAAACGGTGCAACTGTCATGACAGTTCGAGAAACGGGCCTAATAATTTGATTTGTCAGAAGTCAAAGTGACAACCTACAATTTATTTTGTGATTCGTACATATATTTGTGGCATCTAAGCAATTTATTTAATAATTTTATTTTGCCTAGTTCCTGTTTGTTAGAGGTATGTACATATTTAATTGATAATATTATTTCAATTCAAAATAATAATCTCCTTTTCACCAAATAGCGAAAAGTTTGTTGTTTTGGGCTCAAAGAAGAATGGAGATAATACAATAATAAAGTGAGCAGATCGTTTGATTCGTGTTTCTTAAAACATTTATGTTATTGCTCTATTTTTTTTTTTTTTTTCCACAGGTTCAAACTGCACGTTCCAAGCCTTCCAGCCCACGGTCTTGGATTTTCAGGTTTTCAACCAAGAATGGAACTGTTGTCTTGTCAGACCTATAACTGGTGTAAGATTCTCCATATCGTTCAGCTCTTCAAAAGGATTTACTCGGGACTTGAAACATCGCACTTTTCTGCTCAAAGCTGAGTCTTCAAACATATCGAAACCTCGTCTTCCGAAAACATTTTATTTTATTTTATTTACTTTTACAAATAATAAGCTTACGAATCATAAAAAAGACCACATTAAATTCTATCAAATAAAATTGCCAAGAATTTGTTTACGAGGAAAATGACAGAAGTCATATGGATTTAGCAAATTACTAAAAGTTAAAGTAGCCAGTTTGTGATTTTAACTTAAGTAAAATATTAAGAGAT